>OX940862.1:28371010-31324520 GCA_954871525.1 Parietaria judaica | reverse complement strand
GGATCCCGCAAAAAAGCTCCAAGTCCGTCGTGGATAGAGCGTTAAAGGCCCTCAAGCAAAGTTCCCGAAAAGGAACCGGTGCCGCCTTCTCTGCCCATTTGTGCAAGGACGAACACTCCCAAAGAGCTTGAGCCCGTACGCACGACCACATCGCATGATTCGTATCTTCTGGCAACGCACCACAGAACTTGCAAAAAGGAAGTCACTCCACACCGCATCCCCGAAGAGCACCGAACGTAGGTAAAGCCTCATTCCACGCTCGCCACACAAAATGTTTAACCTTGGGCGGGATTTGGAGACCCCATAATTTCTTTCACCAATGTTGTTCCACACAAAAGGAACTGGAGGGACCCCCTCGAGACTCTTCCCTCACAAGACGGTAACCCGAACGAACCGAGTAGTGTCCATCTTCCTCAAAATGCCAAACCAAGCGGTCTTTGTAGTAATCGCTTCCGAGAGGAATATTTAGAATAGCTTCAGCGTCAAAAGGGATCATCATGGAGGTGATAAGATCTCGGTTCCAACTTCCATTGGAAATAAAATCGGCTACCCTCCAAGGGTATCCATCGTCGGGTTCTTTAGAGAGGACAGAGAAACTACCAGGTCTTTGGAGCCAAGGTTGCGAGAAGGATCTAAGATTCCCCTCTCCGACTTGCCACCTAATACCCCGCCGCACCAAGTCCCGACCCCAACAAAGGCTTTTGCAGAGTAAGGAAAAATGACTCTTACATTCAAAATCAAGCACTGATGAATTTGGAAAGTATTTGGCCTTAAGAACGCGGGCCATCAAGCAATCCGGGTATTGGATAATTCGCCACGAGAGGCGACCTACAAGGGCCCGGTTGAAGTCTCCTAGGTCCTTGAAGCCCAATCCCCCCTCCGATTTGGGCTTAGCGATGAAATCCCATCGTTTCCAATGGATTTTTCGTTTTTCCTTCGTCCCGCTCCACCAAAACCGGGCAATATGCCTATGAAGGTCCTTGATGATAGACGACGGAAGCTGGAAGAGACTCATAATATACGTAGGGATCGCTTGAACCACCGCCTTCACGAGGACTTCTCGACCCCCGGCCGAAAATAACTTCGCCTTCCAATCTCTGAGATGTTTTAGAACTCGAGCCGTGATGGTGCTAAAAGGGCCACTTTGTTCCTACCAACATGGATCGGTAGTCCGAGGTAGGTTTCAAGGTCGCTCACCACGGGAATGTGAAAAAGGTTAGAGAAAAGAACCGATTTTTCCGCCGGGGTATTACTAGAGCACACCATCACCGACTTCTCCATATTCACCACTTGACCGGATCCTCTTTCATAGATTTCGAGGATTGAGATGATAGCGTGGCAACACTCCTCAGTAGCCTCATAAAAAATGAGACTATCGTCCGCAAAAAGAAGGTGAGTCACCGAGGGAGCTGCGGGTCTACAGATGAATCCCTTGAGAAGGCCGAGTCGCTCTTGTCCCCGAATAAGAGCGGGAAAAGCCCTCCGCACACACAAGAAAAAGATAGGGGGATAGAGGGCATCCTTGTCGAAGCCCTCGTTTTGGTACAATTGCACCGCCAGTTCTCCCGTTGATAACAATAGAGAAAACCGGCGTCGAAATACAATCCCGAACCACATTAATAACTCTCGGAATGAAGCCCATCCGTTTTCGCATAGCAATGACAAACCCCCATTCAACACGATCGTACACCTTGCTCATGTCAAGCTTAAGCGCCAAGACCCCTTTCTTGCCCGTGGTCTTCCTCCTAATGGAATGAATGAGCTCGAAAGCAATGGCGGCATTATCCGAGATTAGGCGACCGGGAACAAACGCACTTTGAGAGTCAGAAATGACGGACGAAAGCGCCGCTTTAATCCGATTTGCCACCACCTTCGTGACAAGTTTAAGAATAACATTACAAAGACTAATCGGCCGATAGTCTTTGACCTTCGTCGGGTTCTTAATCTTTGGAATGAGGACAATGTTGGTAAAGTTCCACATTCTAGCACTAGCTCGCCCGTTCAAACCGCCAATCAATCCTTCCGAATATCCGGTCCCACGGTATCCCAAAACTTTTGGAAAAAGAGCACGTGAAAACCGTCGGGGCCCGGGGCCTTCCTCGGTCCCATAGAAAAAAGAGCCAAATCAACCTCCTCCCCGGTGAACTCCTCGCCCTTGAGGCCTTGATGCACATCCGAGAGGGTGCTTATGTCTTCTCCGTTTATCCTAGAAAACTCATGTTCGGAAGCGCCATTGGAAGCAAAAATGTCCTTAAAGTATCTAGCAAAAACACCACGAACCTCAACCTCCGACGTAACCCATTCTCCATCTTCATTGAGAATGCCCCGAATAGCGTTTTGGGACTTACGGCGCACCGCTCTCGAATGAAAATAAGCGGAGTTTTTGTCACCTCCTTTGAGCCAATCCGCTCGCGCTCTTTGTTGCCAATAATGTTCTTCAACAAGATTGAGAGACTCGAGCTCGTGACCAAGCCTCTTCGTTTCCAAACGGTTACCCGGAGAGAAGGTCTCTTTGTTAAGTCTTTTGAGGCGAGCGGTAAAGTTCTTAATCCTTTTCTCTCGGAGGCCGAAAGACGAGCGAGCCCACTTTTGGAAGGCTATCTTGCAATCGGCCAACCCCCGGTCACAACATCCATTACGATAGCTTTCACGGCCGTGAAGCCAAGATTCCCGGACAATCGCCGCACATTGGTCGTGGGTGAGCCACCCCGGTTCGAAAGCCCATCGTCGTGAAGAGCCCGTATTCCCAAGCGTGATGGGTGGTTTACCCACCGTGTCAATGAGAATGACCCGGTGGTCCGACCCCCAAAAATCAAGAACTTCCACCGCACTCGCCGGATAAAGCCTATTCCAATTTTTGTTGGCGCATGCTCGATCAAGCCGACATTGGACATTTCTAGCACCAACTTGCATGTTGCTCCATGTGAAACTCTCGCCTTGAAACCCGAGATCAAGAAGGCCGCAAGCTTCGAGAATCTCCGCAAAGTCCTCCATATTTTTTGTCCTACGTCTCGTCCGGCTCGAGTGCTCGAAGTCAAAGATGACTTCGTTGAAGTCGGCCGCACACAACCAACGGGAGTCATCCCCATTATAAATCCTCTTTAAAAGCTCCCAAGAAAGATGACGAGAGCTTTCTTTCTGTTCTCCATAGAAGCCGGTGAACCGAAATGGTGAGCCCAATTCGTCCACCGCTAATACGTCAATATGGCCCCTACTAAAATTTCGAATGGTGATGTCAAAATTCTCATTCCAAAAGAGATGTAACCCTCCACTCAAACCAATAGCTGGAACCCCAAAACCATTAGTAAAGCCAAGACGCCGCTTTAATTTCTCAGTTTGCCCCCCCTCTAAGTTTTGTTTCCGAAAGGAACAGGAGGTCCGGTTTCCGCTCGCAGATAAGTCTCCGCAAGCGGGCCACCGCCCTAGGGTTGCACAACCCTCGGACTTTCCAACATAAGATCTTCATGGCTTCTGGTCAGCCCGGCCGAAGCGGGCTGCCGATATCAAAGGCGATGGGCCAAAAATCTCCTCAATGCGATGGTCATCCCCGTGTACAACTACACCACATATGGGAAAGACGGCACAACCAGGCGATAGGTCTTGCTCAAGGTCCACCATACATGGGAATGTAGTCATTTCTATACAAAAGCTCCAGATTGAGCTCATCGAGCTGGAAAAACCAGCAATAAACAGGGAACCAGTCCCTAACAAAACACCCCAGAAGGCGGTAACCACCCGGAGGTCTCAGCTCACGTATTGACCGGAGTCATGGTTTCAAAGAAAATCCGGATGCCTCGAAGCCTAAACCAGTTTTTTGTGGACATTCGATAGAAACATTTTATCGAACAGGTAGAGGGCACAACCTCCAAGCAATCAGAGATGAGAAAATTTCTGCCAAAGCACTGACCCACAACACCAGCATGCAGAGAAGACCAAACACCAGCATGTAGAGAAGACCATATAGCTTTCAACTTCATACCACGAGACAAACTAAAACGGCGATGAGGTAGCGACAGAGAAGAATGGGCAAAAATCCACCCAAACAAAGGACCCGATACTGAGAACCGAAAATGAACCTGAGCTAGAACGAAGGCATAGAGGGGAAGACCTTCGTGGTCACCGATGGTCTCTTGGCTTGGCCATTTAATATATCATATCCGCTACAGTTTTAGCTTTTAACTTCATATCTCGTCCTTCATTATTCTTATGCTGTAAGTTATTAATGAAATATAGGACAAACTCAGTCACTTTTTATTATTATTACTATTAATTTTTTATCTAGAGTGAAACCGGGACCGAATACTTGCCTTTTGATTTTTTTTTCTCGCGCACTTCCCAGTCCCGGGCTGGGAACAAAAGAGGTCATTACTTTTGTACGAAACATGGCTGGACCGGCCTGTGTTTTGGTCTCGGCAATATTTACAAAATCAAAGCTCAAAAAAGTATCATGCTACAAAAAATTATATGTATATATATATATATATATTTACTAGAACTAAACTTATACTCAACATTCACATACCCTTGACTATATTCTTTAGTTCTTTTTTAGAATAACTATATTCTTTAGTTGGTTGTGAATGTTGACAAAAAATGACAGGAGAGTCATGCACTTAACTTTTGAAAGTGTGGACAAAAATACTCAATGTGAACCCCGTTAAATGTTGGGTGCATGCCGCCATGTTGACCAAAAATTGGGTATAATGACCACTCGTAACCCTTAATATATAGGTGATGATTTGTGTGATATAGAATCAATGCATTTTCTACTATTATAGAATTAAATATTTTGAGACAATTAGTTAAATTTATGGTTCATTATTTTATTGTTCGTTTGTCATTTCCGACTTCAATTCTTAGGTCCGCGGTTGAACTTGAACGAGAGTATAATTTATTGAAAAATGTTATTATGTCTTATGATTTGGTTTATGCATATATATTAGTGTGGAACACAAATTTACTTGTTTAAGTTCTCTGTGTCAATACTTTATACCAAGGTTTTAAATACCTCTTGCCGATGTCGTTTCGCATTTTTTATTTTACGGATATATCGCTTGTCGGTTGGTATCTTATAGGTAAATCGATGGATATGCCGATGGATATATCGTTTTGCATATCCCCGAAAAAAGATTTTCGATGGGAATGCCGATGGATATTCGAGAAATTTAATACCTTGCTTTATACACAACGCACATCCCTACAAATGTGAGTTTATTACACTATATATGCATATGCATTATGATTCCTCAAAATACGGCTTAAACCAGAACCGGGAATCGGGAATTTGACTATTTTTTTTCCTTGTCCCGAAAAAATCGGGACAAAGTTTTCTGTCCCGGTTTTGGTTTTGGTTTTGAAAAGTCCTTGTTTTTTATTTAAATCAGAACCGGAACCGGGACAGGGACCAGGACACTGATTAAATTCCCAATTTTTTAGGATCAAAATTCGTGACAAAAATCGGGACAAATTCGGGACAGAATCCAAGATAGAAAAATGAAAATTACCAAATTCGAGTAAATCCAAAATGTAAAATACCAAATACGAGTAAATCCAATATGTAAAATACAAAATATGAGTACAAAGAGAAATACAAAATAAACAAATGCAAGATCCGAGTTCACATCGTGAACTTCACAATACCATATTCAAATCTCAGTGCAAAAAAGCCGATTCTAAAATGCAAAATAGTAAATACCGAGTACAAACAAAATATTTTTTTATAACAAAATGACAGACAAGAAATGACATGTTGAATAAAATACCGTGTACTGCCTGAAAAATAAATGACATGTTAAACTAATGGGATGAAAATAATAAAATAATGGATTAAAACCTAATATTAAACGGCTCATAGGAAATGACATGTTAAAAAACAACAAACTTATAACAAAACAACATAAAACTGGAACTGAGACAAGAAAACCGGGAATTTCATATTTTGAATTGGTTTTGGTTTTGGTTTTTCAAACCCGAACCGGGACGTCCCTTTTTAGGTTATAGTAAAAAGAAAAAAATTGATTTTCTGCCAAAAACGGTCCGGTACCGGGCGCAGAACCGGGAACCGAATACAAAGTTTTCACCCCTACTTAAAAATGTAAGATTTACCACGTTTTTTATTAACAACAAACTTCCTGTAAAGTGAGAATACGGATGTTTATACGACGATTTTGCAAAAAACTGTCGTGCAAATCTCACCTTGCTGCAACGAGCTTTAAACTTACAGAGAAGGGCATACTTCGATAAATTATATGTTGGCGGAGCTACGTAGGGTTTAGTGTACGCTCGAGGACCACCTGAAAACAACGTGAAAAATATTAAAATATCAGTGTTTGAGTAAGAGCATTATTTGATGGATCAATAAAGGAAAAGTAAGAGCATTCATCCAAACTGGTTAAAGTGATTTTTCCAAGTCCCGTTTCTTACGGAGAGAAGTTGAGTTCGACTCTTGGTTTAGTCCTATTTTTTGTTTATTTTTTTGCTCAGCTTTAAGCTTTCTTTTTTGTTTATTTCTTTGAGTTACTAAAAATATGGATACGTTTTTACACTCGCTTATTACATTACTAAAAATATTATTAATTTTTTATTTTGGCGTTGAATAATGTATTATAGTCGCTTGGATATTTCTACAAACGATGAATTTACAATGCAATACTTTCAAAAATAAAAACGCGGCGTTTTTTTATTACTAGGGTAAGTTATATTTATATATATATATATATATATATATATATATATATATTGATTCTTGTAACTAGCTTGTTGTAATTGTTGTTAATTGTGTGCTTGTTTGTTTAAAATATTTTTTTATAAAAAAATAAATTATATTAGGCATCACATGAATTGAAATTTTGGCTCCACCACAGTTAATCACATCATCTCATGTTTGGTAAACTCTTCAATAGAATACTAAGGTTTCATATTCGAAAGCTAGTAACTATCATGCATGATATCATGGTGAGCGTGGCATTTATGTTCCATAGTCTACCAAATTAGGCTAATTAAGGTTGAATATATATATATATATATATATATAACTATATATAAATATATGTTTATGTATATAGTCCTCCACTACTAGTTTGGTTTGGCACGATCATTTCTGATAATGGTTTCACATTACTTTATAATCTTTTTTATTAGTGTGAAAGCCTCAATGAGCTTTAATTAGTGCAAACTCATGGATTCAAAGGCTAAGATTATAGTTGTGGAACATGGATTGAATCTCATGATTAAAATCACGTGGATGATATGTACTAGTATTAGTCATGCACCACTTCTTAGTGGGATTGACCTAAGGCTCTACTATTCGTACTCTACAAATTCCAAGTGCGATTAATATTTCAAAGCTTGAAAATTGTTTGAGCAATACTTCGAGAGTAGTCCCCCAAATGTAGGGGTTTTCCCTACCGACCAGATTTTTTTTTTTTAGTAAAACCCGGAACCGGATATATCCGGGTCCGGGAAAAAAAAATCCCGGATATATCCGGTTCCGGGTTTTGTATCTTTTTTTTTTTTAATTTTTAATTGTGTTATTTATTGTTATTTATTCTTTAGTCCCTCGTTTCGTTTACTTGGTTAAATCTAAACATTTGGTACTTAAGTTCGGTTTTGAAAAAATAAAATTTTAAAATTATTTTAAGTGTTTGAAATATTTAAAAAATAATTATGAGATAAATAAAACATACAACAACAAAACAAAAGAAAATAAATATGTGTCTTTATTCAACAAACTCGAAGGTACGGGAAAGTACAACTACAACGGCAAACGAAGTTACAAGTTCAAAGTACAATAAGAAAACGAACAATTGAAAACGAATTACATTTGAATCTGTGAAAAGTAATTCGCCAATTCTCGGTCGTACATATCGTTTTCTTGTTGTCGTTTCTTAGCCATAATCCAATCTCTCGAAAGCATAAGGATCTCGACCATCAATGATTTTGTAGACTTGCAGCGAGGCTCTAACATCCTTCCGGCCATTGAGAATGCCGCCTCCGATGATACCGTTGAGACCGGGATGGTGAGAATGTCACGAGCCAACAAGGATAAGACCTAATACTCCGATCGATTTGCGGACCGTCCTTTTCCTCGGACATCGGGACGTCCTCGAGAACGGTTGTTGCCACTCGACATATTAACGATAATATATTAAACTAACAATAGAGAGTATTTATATAATTATAAAGTAGCTAAACTATAGAGTAAATTCGGAAATATGAGAGCTTGAGAGAGTTTGGGAGAATTGGAGATGAAGAGAAGGAAAAAATGAGGTTGAAGTGGGATATTTATAGGGAAAAATGTGAAGGAATTCGAGTAAAGTGGTGTTTTTCGAGGTCCAACGGCTATTTCAGGGGCCAGTCTGCAATTTCGACCGTTGCACCTCCAACGGCTCTTTTTTCGCCACGTGGCCTGCGACTTTTGCCGCCCCCCAACGGCTCTTTAATTTTTTTTAAAAAAAAACCCGGATATTTGTATATCCGGGTTTTAATTTTCCCGGATACCGAAATATCCGGTTCCGGAAAAACTCGGACCCGGATATTTCAGTATCCGGGTTTTTTATTTTTTTTTTGTCGAATCCGGGTTTAACCCGGACCAACATTTTGGGCATTATTCGAGAGATAGTGATCACTAATCACACACACATATATATATATATTCAAAGGCTATAAAAGATAACCCCACTTAATTAGTCAAGGGAATACAAACATCAAACTAGAGTCCACCAACAAGAAATTACTTGCCACTTAATATTATTTTAAACACGTGTTAATAGAATAGAACTTATTAGCGACCGAACTCTTAGCTTTAATCAATCAGAAGTTTTAGTTGTCTGCATTTAATAATTTGACAAATGAAAACAATTAAATTAATATAGAACTAAAAGAACAAAAACATATAAATATATACGGTAACGGTACTTACATAAAAACGGAAAAATTCTTTCTTAAAAGTTGATATGTACACGTACAAATGGTTTTTTAAGAGATGAACAAAACATATACAAAGTCATAGAAATTATAGAAATTACAAAGATTACGAGACTCTTGATGTAAAAAAAAAATCAAGCTAAAATAGATTACGTTCTATATAATATTCCACGCTTATAAGACGAAGTTTTAGTTTTTCCCTTTAAATGTTCATATTTTTAATTTTTATCTTTAATTATGCTTAATCTTCATAAAATTTATCCGTCCCGAAAAATTTATATTCGAGACCGGCCGGCCGCCCCGGGCCCGCTTAGTTGTTTCAATCCATTAAGTAAACGAGAAGCATGTGCAAATGTCTTTCACTAAAGAAAAAAGAGACTATATAACAACTACCACTATAAAACACTAGAAACCTTTTTCTGTTCTATTACTATTATATATCATCAACATCTTCGTCACTCGATATATCCAAAATGGAACAACGAAACATTCTCCGAAACCCTAATGTCAAAATCATCGTTCTCTTCATAATATTAATGATCTCTTCCCCATATTGCCTAGTGAATTGTGATGACAATGAAACCCTAGTTCCACCAACTTCACAACCCTCATTGATACCCGGCTTGTTGGACTTCGTTGACCAGAGACTCGCCTTGGTCTACCCCATCATCCAAACCTTCAAAAGCACCATAACTTCCGACCCCTTGGGCGTCACCGCCACGTGGGTCGGGGCCGACGTCTGCAGCTACGCTGGCTTCTTCTGCGGGGCGACGCCTGACAATGCGTCGGCAACGGCCGTCGCCTCCATCGACTTCAACGGCTTCGGCCTCTCGGCTCCCTCGCTCGACGGCTTCCTTGACCAGCTTCCGGACCTCGCAGTCTTCCACGTGAACTCCAACAACTTCTCGGGCACGATCTCAACGAAGATCGCGTCGTTGCCGCACCTCTTCGAGCTCGACGTGAGCAACAACAACTTCATCGGGGTCTTCCCGTTCGCTGTGCTTGCGGCCAAATCGCTGACTTTCCTCGATATCCGTTTTAACGCCTTCGCCGGCGTCGTCCCTCCGCAGATCTTCACCCAGGGCCTGGACTTCCTCTTTCTCAACAATAACATTTTCATCCAAGTGAGTTAACTTTGAGAATTTATATATCGAATTTCATTATAAGTAAGTGATATAATTAAGGTTTGTAGTCGCTGAATAGTAATATATAACTGTATGTGATATGTTTTATCGTATATACTTCGTTCACCATCTCAATATCTCATGCTAATTATTATATATAGTGATACAACAAATTGATTAAGAATATATCTCTTTGTCTAGTGGTTTATATGCCATCATTATTAATGTGACAGATCTCATCATGCAATGATATGGTTTATTAGATTTATGATTTGGACATTAATTGTCTTATCATTTTGTAGAGTGTTAATGTATTATTAATTATTTTAGGGAATTTGCGATAAAAATATCAATAAATTTGATCAAAATGACCACATATTCTACTACTCTTTTTTTTTTCTTTTTTTGCGGAAGGAAGTGTAAATCACAGGTACTTAAAGTTTAAGAACAAAGGTGATCCTCCATCCAACAGAGCCTTTCAATGAGTATTTTTTTTAATATAGAATATAAATTTTAACTCTATTATTTAGGATAAAAAAATATGCCGCCACTTTTACATATTTTCCTGTATTTTGGCCGCTAATATTCCTTAGCTATATAGTTCTTTGAGTAATTTTGTATATGCCCATCTTTTGATTTATTTACAAAAAATAAAACACGTTTGGTACTATTCTTAAGTTTTGATAGGAAACGTTAATAAATACTGTAAAAAAAAAAAAAAGTTGATAAATCACAACTTAGTTTAAAAATATATATAAAAAAATTAATAATGAATTAAAACGTCAATTATTTCATAAAATCAAAACTAAACAGTAATGACAAGTTATTCTATCGTTTCATTTCATCCAGCTACTCCCACAAGCAATAGGCTCCACCAAGGCGGCTTACCTAACCCTAGCCAACAACATGTTCACGGGGCCGATTCCGCGCAGCATCGGTGGCGCGGCCGAGACGCTCCGCGAGCTCCTTCTGCTCAACAACATGCTCACCGGCTGCCTGCCGAATGAGCTAGGGCTGCTGAAAAAGGCGGTGCTCATCGACGCCAGCGACAACCTCCTCACCGGCCCTCTGCCCTACTCCCTCAAGTGCCTCGACAGCATCGAGGTACTCAACTTTTCCGGGAACTTCCTCTACGGGAAAGTTCCCGACATAATCTGCAGTGGCCTTACAAACTTGGCTAACTTCTCGCTCACTGGGAACTACTTCACCTCAGTGGGGCCCGCGTGCCGGAAACTGATCGGAAATGGGATTTTAGACTTGCAGAATAACTGTATCCCAGGACTTCCGGGGCAGAGATCGGCTCTGGAATGCACTTTGTTCTCCGTGACACCTCGGAGCTGCGGGGACCCTTCCCGGTTCACTCTCGTTCCATGCGATGGAAATAGTCCGCCGACGGGACATCATCAACCCGGGCGGAAGCTGGTTTCTTACGCCGCGCTTTCTAGGCGAAGACTCATGATTGAGTGATTCAATTAACTGATCTTGCGTAAGAAATATGTATCAAGTTATGGTTTATGTTAAATACTTGTTGTCGAGGGCTCGAGGCTATAGATCAGAAACTAATGTTGATATAAGGCGATAATAATTTTAGAGATCCTTTTTTATAGCTTAGCCTTTGTGTGGTAAAATTAATGCGAAGTCCGAAAAATCCGGATTTCTGAATTTTCTTCCGGGTAAAATTCGGACTAGGCGTGCGTGAGTGGGAATTGGCGTCAAATTAAACAATATTTCAAGCAATATGGTTTAAGTAAAATTTTGGTGGGAAAATTTATAAAATTTAAAATTTTGAAAGAAAATTTCAAGTAATTTAATTTTTCTATATATTGAAATATTTGTAAATAATTAATATTTATTAATATTGTATACTTGTCGCCTTGTCGGTTATCGTTATACTCTTAAAATAATCTGATCGGGGCAGGCACAATTGTTTGTTGATTTGTATAAGACCCTACACAACTCCAATTTTACGCCGGTCAGTAGCATGAATATATATATATATATATATATATATATATATATATATATAAACGTGTATATAAACGGTGAGTAAGCGAATAATTGAATCATAATAAAAACATATGCATATGTGAAGTTTCTCTAAATCCACATAAGTTCCATATCATATAAAAAAAAAAAAAAAAAACCATTTTTTTACAGTAGCCGGAGATCGCTCACGTAGTGAATCCGCCTCAAATTTATTAATAGAACCCTCATGTATGGTGGAGGAAAACCATAGAGAATTTGAGATTTACAAATCGAATATTAAAAAGATCTCAAATATCAAAACTATCTTGATACCAAAAATCACATGGTCCAATTAGCATGAAAGAAACTTTAAATGTGCCAAGACCATAGATATATAATAGAATTTGAGATTTAGAAATCGAACATTAAAAATATCCCAAAAAATAAAACTATCTTCATATACGCAAATACACGAACCGATTAGCACAAAATTACATTAGATATGCCTAATTTATACAGGGTTCATGTTGTCTAACGTAAACAAACTTTTTATATTTTCCAAGAAGTTGTCTAGAATTTGTTAAAATATTATCTCTACCCTTATTCCATATACTTTCCTTGTCGGGCCATTATCATATCTTTGGTCGATAATTTCGAATGTTTTGGGTCATTTGAGAAACCAAAGATATTGACAAGACAACAAACTATCTTAGTTATAAAAATAATAATATCCAAAGCACATCGAACTCAACATGAAAACATGATTTCATTGAAGAGAGCTTAATTATTAATTCATTAAAATAGTACGAACATGTGTTAGAATAAAAAAATTCAATCGAAAAAAGTGCTTACTGGAAGAAGAAAATCATGTTAAGGCTAGTTCTGAGTTTGTCATGTTTTATCTGGGTTTAAAACGAAGTAATTTTTTGGAATTAGTTTATTTATATTTATTTAAATATAAAATTGAATTAGAGTCTTTAATATAAGATCCCGAAACTTCGGCCATACTTAGCTAGAAATAATGTATGTGTTAATAAATAAATTGATAATAATATTTTAAGTTTCAAATATATTATAAATTTAAAGTTTAAAGATTATGATGTAATTTTTGCTAGAGAAAAATGACACCATCAAAATTTCAAAAACACGATTTATTGCTAAATGCTTTATTTTTAATTAAATAATAGTAAATTAGAGTATAAAAATGACTGTTAATTATATGTGTCTTTTAACTCTTTATATTGAGACATTATTTGATGTCGATCTAATGGCTCTCTTTTTCTTAGAAACAAAAGACATAAAAAGGAAGAATAAAGCTTGATTATTCTATCCCATCATCACCACCCAGCCAACATCGAGCTTTTATTTTCTGAATATTGCATTTTAATTAGTTGTTAGTTGCTTTCTTTATTCCCGGTAATTTATTGCCTTGTGTGTCGTTATTTCCTTCTAGTTTTCAGACTCGTTGTTATCCATGATTACTGTAATTTTCATTTTTCTTGGTTGGAAAATAATCAGAATTCGAACATTGTGTTCTTGAGAAGATACATCGTTTTCTTGCAACTTCGATCTACACCATTATTATTATAAATTCACTTGAAATTAATAAAAATATTTATATTATATGAATGTACGATTGTCTTTAGATAATAAATATAAAAAATTATTCTCTAAATGAACTAAAAAAAATTAAAACTATTCCCACTCATATTTTCGAAGTGACCTACAAAAATATAAAGATAAAAATAAAGAGAAAAATGAATAAAAGTAGTAATGAGTGTTAATATTCTCTTTCTTCAACCTTTAAAACTTGCAGACAATACCAATTAACAACCCCTTTAATAGCGTTCGACGTTTGTCATTTATTTCGACTTCCGGTAATCGACGATCGGAGAAGGGGGCCCTTTAAAATCGGGGTCCTAGGCCGGCGCCTTTCTTGCCTTGCCTCATGGCCGGCCCTGTATACTATTTGTATCACATTATAATTTATTACTCTTTTTTTTTCGAACACCCAAAAAAAAAGTTCAGTTTGTTATCTCACCAACGAACATTATTGGTGACCATTAAATAGTAGTATCATTTATGTGACATATATATATATATATACATACCCACTTTGCAATACTATTCAGCTCAAAGTGCTGTCCATGTCGCACTTAATCTAAAGCTAGGTTAAGCTCAACAATAAATAAAATATAGGAAAAGCAACAACAACTATCACTTAAATGAGAAAAGATAAAATAAAATAATATCCCATAAGCTAAAGAAACCTTGATTGAAATATGGATACAATTTGGAAAGGGACGTCTTATTTTTAGCCCATCACTATAATTTAAGAAAGCTCTAGATACGCTTAATTTCTTCAAGACTGCCGAATTTCTCTAGATATCTTAAGCGTGCTTATAAGATATATTCTCTCCGATGATCGCCTTATAGACAAATTAATCAAGAAGGGAGAGTTTATTTCGTACGTATTACTATTTAGTCCGTCAACTCTAACTTAAAGTTCCGACTCCGCCCTTATTTATAGCCATGAATTGACTCGGATTTGGTTTTAAGGTTATTAGCATTATGATCGAGTGGTTATCAACTTATCATTATGCCGGATATATATATATATATTGCAACCTTCATAGAAAAGATTACAAGCTATATCGATGTGCTTTGTGCTGAGTACGAAGAATCGAATTGGAATCGATGAGATATTGAGATTCGCAATAAAGTAAACACATTGCTTTATTGGTGGTTTATTTGTGATAGGCAAGATTGAACTCTATCAACATCACTAAACTCGTAGTAGAAAGATCCGAACAAAGTTGAAGGTGAAGTTCATGATCCCCGTGTCTTGTAGATGTCTTTTATAGAATAATGTATAATTTAAGATACATAGTTTACACAAAACTAACGTATGGATCCAAAGTCTCCGCCAAGATCACGGAGTTTCAATCACATAAAAATTTGTTTATACATGCCATTTGGAGTTCATTTGCAAAAAAAAATTCTACCATCAATAAAACGTGAATTTTTAATGGGCTTTTGTGCAAACTAGCCCCTAACAAATTCTTTAGTTGATAAGCCTGAAATGTAAGACTAAGAATACAAACTCTATTATATATATATATAATATTATTTGAAATTAAGAAGCCATATATTTCTAAGTGAAATGAATTAATTTGCGCCATAAAGTAACTCAGAAGACTGATATTTCTGAAACAAGCTACAGTTACGTAAACTGTCTGACTTCCTTTGTCCAAATTTAGAAATTAACATTAATCATTCTTGTATTATCTTTCTATGAGTGTAATTAAGCAGTAATGCCTCTTGAATTTTACATGTTGAAGCAAATTTTACCAGCAATGTTTTCGAGTATTAAAAAAAACACTACTCTTCAAACTTTATAAATAATATTAAAATTAACTAACTTGTGTGTAGCAATCATTTATTTGAGAATATTGTATTGATTTATTATCCGTCTCATCTTAACGTTTCTTGAACAGTCAAACTCATTGATTATTTTATAACAATCTCATAATCTAGCTCATTAATTTTTATTAGTAGTCAGTTGACGAAAATACTTATGAATACATCATATGAAGCTAACATTTTTTTTATTGTTTTATACTATTTTTTTAAGTTACAAAAGCATCTTTATTAAAAAATAAATTTAAAAGACAAACTAAATTAACATGTAAAAGTAATTCGTTGGTTGTCATGTTCCTTTTTATTTTCCTCCAAAAGTTTAATATTCTCATATTGGTCATTTTTAATTTATTTTCTTGCCACACGACGCCTTTTCATTTGTTTCTATCTATGAATGAGGGAGAAACTCGAGGAGATTGAGACTGGTGATCAAACACTTACGTGCAAGCACAATTATATGCATACGACAAGACTCAAACTAACGCTCGATAAGGGAAATAAATCAATAATTAATTGTTGTCCATATATTTTTATTTCAAACTAGCCAAAGGAATCATAGAACTAGACATTTTTAGAGCACAAACAAAGCAAACGATCTTTAACTTGTTGATACTTGATAATACATCGACATTGCGTAAGACGCGTATAGAGACAAAGAGGTTCCATAATTTCAATTATTGGATCCCATGAAACATTATTAGATCAAGCTATATATCAAGCTGTAAAATGTCGTGAATTCAGGTCGATTTTTATTTTTACAGATATGTGCAACGAAAGTTCTTTCGTTCCGCTGTTTTTTTACCATTTTTTGCGAAATTCGCATGGGCACGTGGGTGGAAAATCGTTTGTCGTTTTTGTGAGTAAAAATTACAAAAAATAATTGGAATTTCGCAAAAAATTATTTATTGGTAGATTTCGGCAAAAATACTAATTAAACTTTCGACAAAAATGATTATACCCACACAACCCAACCCCACCCCACGGCCGGCGGCGGCGGCAATGCGCGCGTGTGGTGGTGCAACATGTCTCATTTCCAATTCGATTCTTTAAACCTTGAGCTACATGTCTCAATGATAGACTTTTTTTTTCGGCCACACTTCAAGCTTCAACCACAAATACTATAATAATATTCAAATTTTATTAATTTTGTAAGTTTTTAGCATAATTTTTTTTACTCCAACTGCAGCGTCAAAATTACACAAAAATTCATTTGATATTTTATTATTGTTTAATTTATATCTATTCTCTTTATCAATTTACTAATTAAATAAACAAATAGTTTTAGATTTTGTGAATATTATCGCAACAAATTTAGTGTGATACTATTACTTCTCACCAAAATAGTGGGATCATAGAGTCCCGTGAGGGAATTTATGTACAAAACCTACACCAAAATGGTGTTATAAAGTCCCATTGGAGATGGCCTAGGGAGAGGTATTTAATTATTTTTTTTGGATATCCACGTTATAGAAGCGATAAACCTCTTCTTTCTGAGTGCGGGAGGTTTATTTACGCTATGTATTTTTTTTTTTTATAGCATAAAGACCTTTTTTTTTTAAATGTCTATTAATTTTTAAATTTTATCTTTGACTAATAAGACTTCATACTTTCTTCAATGTTTTCGTCTCAATTTTTGAATAATCTTCTAAGATCTTTTTAAAATCTCGTCTTGAAGTAAGAATTTTAAATTTTAAATATAAGTTATTATTTTTAAAATTTTGATTCTTTTTAACAAAAATCTCATCGATATACCGACTACTTTTGCAGTATACTCATCGATTTACAATTTATCCATCGATTTCGATTTTTTAAATCTGTGCAAAAAATTCATTAGTATACATGTTTTCCCCTTATTATACTTTAGAAATTTGACTTGTAATCAATTTTTCGGTTTGCAAACTTTAAAACACTGATTATGAACAACATTTTAAAATCGTAACTTTTTGGCAAGTATCATCAGAAAAACCGCTTACGGGTGCAGTGTTCGCATTGCATACCTTTTTTGGGCCTGGTATTTTAGCTTATGACTAATAAAGAAAATTTAATCTATATTAATTATAATCATTGAAAAACCTTAAAGACGATGTAACAGGAAACACAATTCAATACATGAGTTCGAACTCTTGAAGCTATTTTCTTTAAATAATTGAAGGCGCCTTAAAAATGGTATTATACGTTACACCGAAAGGTTTTAGCAATCTTTTCTGTTTCATTATGTGTTAATAACAAGACTTGCCAAAATAGTCAATGATCCCACCAAATATTACGTCACAAATTGTAATAAATCCAGATATGTATGTACTACTATTAATGCGATGTTATATTATGTAGGGAAAATGGGATTAAATGTCATGTTTATTACAACTAAGTCTTAAATACGATTTTTAGCGGCAAAAGTTCTTACTATTATAACTTACGAATGTGTAGCAAAAAGACGGAGGGCGAACCTAAATGCCACTTGTTGAATCACATCAGACATGTCGTTTTATGGTCAAAGTTTTAATTTCGCATGTTTGTCATAGTTAAATAGTTTTACACGAATTTTGGTAGCAAATGTATCCATCGGTTTATAGTTGTATTTCAGTCGTGATAATTTTTCTTTAATATTTTGTACTTTAAACATATTTAATAATCAAGTAAAGAGTAATTCGTAACAGGTAAGACAACTTGTCTAGTGCGGCTCAACACGTAATGAGTTATTTACTACTTAATGTGAGTAATCACTTAGGGTTATTTGGTTACGTTTTATAAATCTAAATTCTAGAAAACAATGTCATAACTATTATAATTTGCAAAGTTGAAAATTTGAGAGGTTCATGGACACACATGACATTAACGTTGACCTTTGTTCACTTATAAAAAATTATAGGTGTAGTCCGGCAAAAATATTTATTCTTCCAATAATGGACATGTTAGTTCCAAAAATTTATTATCGGGACAAAGTTCTATCCTTTTATGTCAGTCATGCCACGTGTCACTTGAATGAGCCTTCTCTCTCTTTAATGACTGTTAATGCAGAAAAATGCTTCAATCCATTAGCGGCCCAGTTGCTCGTGTTGGGCCGGGCTTAGCTTCGTCTTGTGGATCTTGGCGGAAATTCCCCTAAGTCGGGCCCCTCGTCCTGAATTGTGGGCCCAGGCTCGTGTCCCCAGGCTATACCCTCAGCCGCGCAATGGACTGGGGGGATAGACTGGACACAACGTAGAACTGGTCCTATCAGGCGGGTCAAGAACCGAGTAGGAATTTCACCAGGGCTTCCGCTTTCGTTGGATTTTTCTCTTCCGGGACCTGACAAAATAACACCGCGGTCAGGGAGAAACGAGGGTTTTGCCCCCCGGTTCACCTCCGACGCTCAACATTAGCAGGGTATTTGAGTGAATATCGGTTTTTGGAAGTCTCGAGAGAGTTTTGGGAGCGTTTGAGGTGTTTCCCAAGTGTTTGGTCGAGTGAAAATGTGGTTGTGAATGAAGGAGACCCGAGCTCCTATTTATAGGAAAAAACCGGGGTCTTGTTTTGCAATTATCTCCTCATCCGGGAGGCCCCTGGGGGAAAATTATATGTTTTTCTGACTCCCCGGGACGTGGCCGATCCATTGCCGCAAGAATCACGGCGATCGGAGCAACAATGCGCCCTCAAGCGCGGCGGACTCGGCAAACTTTGGCTCCAAGTCTTGCTGACTCAGCGTCCACGTGTCACGCTGTGGTTGGCTGAGGCGTTGCCCTCGCGCCCAGTGGCGTGTTGACACGTGGCTGGGTCAGCTTTGACCTTTGTGGGCCCTGCAGAGGGGCGATGGGGCCCACCCGGGGGTTCCGGAGGGCCCTCGGAGGCCTCGGGTGGTCCCCGAGGCCGATTTTCGCAAACTTTATGTCGTTTTTGGGTGTTTTGATATTTTCGGGACCATCGGGAACCTTCGTTTTTCAAAAACGGACCTCCAGCAAATATTTTAGGCGAAATTGACCATAATTAATAAAAGAAAAATTATCTCGAATAATTCTCGCTTTTGTTAATTAAACGAGAAATCAATCGTGAAAAAATACCCGTAACATTAACCCCCCAGTTTCTCGGGAATTTTCGATTCCCGGGAAACTTCTATAAATGGGCGGCGGGACGGCTCATTCGTCACTCACGAAGCTTTTTCCCCTGGTGAATAGTGAAAAGGTTCGTTTTCCTTTCCTAACTTCTATTCCGGGTATCGCTTTTGAGTTCCGATTTTTGCAGTGGGCCCGCCTTTCTGCTATCTAGGTTTGCCGTTTTTTAGTCGCGTCATAATTTTTGAAAAAACGAGGCTTCGAGGTCGAAAAACAGAGCTCGGCCATTTTCTCTCTCTAGAACCCGCGAGCCCCAAATGACGAAATCCGCCGTACCTTCCTCACCGGAGTCCGCCGTCGCCGGAGAAGACCACCACCGTGACCAGCTCGGCGAGGCGAGCTCGTGGGTGTCGGTGGTGACCATCGGCGAGGCGGAGGAGCACGGGGGCTCGCGTTTAGCTCCGTGGGTGTCGGGTGAGCTCGGGCTCACCCACGACGAAGCCCTGGGCTCTATCGCCGGCGGGGGGCGGTCGCATGAGGACCGGGGTTCGAGGGTGACCGGATCTGGCCCGGAGGAGCACGTCGACGGAGGCGGAGGAGCTAGGGCCAGCTCGTGTGCGCGCGGGTTCGGGTCGCGCGTCTCCGGCGAGGGTCAGCTCTCCGCGACCGGTGCTGAGTAGCCTTTCGTTGCCGGCGATGAGTGGCAGCGTGATGGTGGGTCCCGGGCGAGTCGGTCTAGGCCGGCGATTTTCGCCGTGGGAGGAGGAGGAGGAGCCCGACCTCTTTTGGGTGAGAGCAGGTCGGGCTCGCAGCCTTCCAGTGGGAGCGGACCCTTGGTGGTCCGCTCTGCGGGCCCGATCTTGGGCGGCGAGGGGCGGCGATGCGCCGGTGGGACCCCGGTGACCGGATCTGCGCCGGGGTCGTGCGACTTCGGCGGTGGAGTAGCCCGGCTGGGCTTGTCCCCTCCGGGCGGGTTCGGTGGCCTCTCGGTCTGCGGGAACCCGTCGTACCATGTCGGCGGTTCCCCCGCGGCGTCGGGAGGGAGTCCGGTGGGTCCGCCCCTGCTCCGAGTCCGAGGGGGGAGCTCCGGGCGGAATCGTCTGGAGCCCGGCCTTCAAGGGTCGTTCCGAAGGGGAGCCCGTGGTGGCCGGGGACGTTCGATGTCCTTCGTAGTGACGTTGACGGCTGACTCCGGCGGGGGGCGGATTCCGGCGGGATTCCCGGATATTCCGGTACTCCTCCGTGCTTTCCGGGCGACGTCGCGGCGCACCTCTGAGTCGCCGAGGTCCATGCCGGCCGAGGTGAGTATTCCCGTAGTGGGCTTTGAGCGTAATTCGTTTGTTGATCCGGGAGCGGGTCTGAGATCCCCCGATGTTGATATTGGCAGCGGCAGAGATTCCACGAGTGCTGATTACGGGCCCTTTGACGTGGAGGGACCACGTCATAGTGCCGGCATAGCGGGCGGGTCATGCCCAAATTTTGACAGGGTAGTTAGGAGACGGACTGAGTTCGTTGCGGGCGCGCGCGGCCCTCATTTGCCTCGATCCCTCGCGCTTTTCTCAGATGTTAATATCCCCAGTTCTGTCACTCCGGCGGAACTGGAGGCCTTTTCTAGGGCTGAGCGTGTTGCTCTGCCGGGGGTATGTTCTCTTGTGGAGGGAGAGCTCCCCGGATATCCCCGTGATGGGATGGTCGCGGTTCCCTTAGAGAGCCTTCGATTGGGTTTTTCCCTGCCGATCCCTCTTTTGGCGGAGGAGCTTCTGGTGTCGCTGGATTTACATCCGTTCTTGGTCCGTCCGGACGTTTGGTGGTTTGCCGCCGGAATTTTCTCGATGTGGCGAGAGGGGCGTGGTCGAGATTTGACCTAAACCCAATTCCGGAGACTCCTTCCCATCGTCGTATCCCAAGATGATCGGGGGATTAATAACTGGGTTTTCTCTCGTCCGGTATGGGGTTTTTTGGTAGGAGACCTGACCCCGGAAGTAGACCCGGACTGGCACAGCCAGTAGGTCTGGGTGCCGAACGTTTACTTGGGGTCCGCCCCACAGAGCTTTGTGATTCCTCGGCTGTGTACCGCCTCCGGTGCTGGGGACAGGGGCTTCGTTAGCTTCTTTCTGACGGGGTCTGCCATCCCTGGGCGCTTCACCTCCTTTTTAACGAGGGAGGCATGGGTACGATCAGGGTGGCTGTCGCCCCAAGCTCTCGTTGAATCATCGTCGGGCCTTTAAGAGAGGTCCAGCTCTACGCGCGGCCCTCGTCGCTTTATGCCTCGCTACGATATATTCTTCTTGTTTATCTTATTTCGCTCTTGACATGGTTGTTTTTCTTTTGCAGGTATGGACGGTGGCGATGGATGGTCGTGGGGTCTTCCCCCTTTTCCTTCCAGCGGAGGACAGTCTGACGTGCCGGGGCCGAGCCACGGAGGAGCCGGGATGACTCCCC
Source organism: Parietaria judaica (assembly GCA_954871525.1). Taxonomy (NCBI): domain Eukaryota; kingdom Viridiplantae; phylum Streptophyta; class Magnoliopsida; order Rosales; family Urticaceae; genus Parietaria; species Parietaria judaica. Next base: position 31,302,616 of record OX940862.1, on the reverse strand, counting down.
CGATTGGGCCCCCTTCGACAGAGTTCGGCCCTGCAGCGCCCTTCTGGGGCCCCGACCCTTACGGTCAGCTTCCGATGATGGGACCGGCGCCGACGGAGTACGCTTCATTTCCCGCGTACGGCCAGGCCCCGCCGTATGGGCCGGCGCATTCCTACCACGCCCCCGCGGAGGTGAATGCTCTGAGCTTGTCAACCCCCTTTTCCCTTTTTTTTCTTTTTTTTTTCTTTTTTTTTGTGAGCTTTATCATGCTTGTCTCTTTTTCTTGCAGGTACCTTCTCCGTACGGCTATCAGATGTATGTGGGGGCCCTCCCACTGGCGGATCATCCAGCACAGTCTTCCCCCCGGGCTGGTCGGGACGCCCCGAGACTGGGGTTCCTGGGCCTGTCCACTGGACGAACCCCCCGCAGTCAGAGAGTGCCGTCGCATGGCAGCTTCTTCGTGAGGAGCACGCAACACACCTGACGACTACCCGAGAGGCCTCCCAGATCGTGTCGAGGTCTACCATCTCAACGCCCAACTCGGGGCTTCTTACGAGTCGGAAGCGACGAAGGATGCGGAGTTGCTGCATCTTAGGGGGCCCGCGCTGCTGAGTCCGAGACCCTGAAGTGGTAGAGCTTTCTGAGCGGCGTGATGGGGTTGTTTCGAGACAACCCGGGGATGTACCTGCGCACCACCTTCCTGCAGGATGTGCAGGCCCCTCCTAAGGTGATGGCTCCGCTAAAGCCCTTCATCGCTCTCATGCCCCCTCCTGGGCCCGTGCTGAGCCTTTCCGTGAACGGAGTGGAGTTTTCTGCTGGGATCCATCCCCAAGGAGTCGGTAGTGTCGGCAGTGTAGCTGGCGGGGCAGGGGGCCATCTCTCTCCGATCCCTCCTTTGGCCCCAGATGACTATTACGCCCCCGATCTCGAGCATATCGTCGGTGCTGACGCGGCGATAGGAGGCGCGACACCTGCTGAAGAGGCCGCTGCATGGGACGAGGAAAATGGAGGCCGCCGTTGGTGGCGAGGAGGCGATCTATGACTGGGTTTCTCGTTTCCCGTGATCTTCTCTTTGTAGCAGTTGTAGATCTTGTATATTTTGTCTAGAGTAGGTAAGTCGTTGTAGTGGCCGTCTATGGCGCGGTATTTATTTTCTTTTGTAGCGCTTCTAGGTGCCTCTTTTGTATGCGCGGGCACGTTCTTTGCTTGTAGCGAGCCGCCGTGGCTCAGTAGAAGTAACCACTTATTGCTGTAACTGACGGGCTGACCCGTGAACGCTGATCGTTTAACCTTTATATAAGTAGATTAACTCTTGCCTCTTGTCTGATCGTTCTTTCGTAGGATCTGTCTTCAGGCAGTGTTGTGAGTTTTTGTCCGAGTCGGCGGGATTGAGATCCGGGACGTTCTCAGTCTTTGAGATGACTGAGTCGGCGGGATCGAGGTCTGGGCCGCTCTCGGTCTTTGACATGCCTGATTTGGCGGGATCGAGGTCCGGGCCGCTCTCGGTCTTTGAGATGCCTGATTCGGCGGGATCGAGGTCCGGGCCGCTCTCGATCTTTGAGATGCCTGAGTCGGCGGGATCGAGGTCCGGGCCGCTCTCGGTCTTTGTGGTGCCTGAGTCGGCGGGATCGAGGTCCGGGCCGCTCTCGGTCTTGGTGGTGCCTGAGTCGGCGGGATCGAGGTCCGGGCCGCTCTCGGTCTTCGAGGTGCCTGAGTCGGCGGGATCGAGGTCCGGGCCGCTCTCGGTCTTTGATGCCGAGTGACGCTTTTGAGGCGTTCGGTCTTAGGTGCCGAGTGGCGCTTTTGAGGCGTTCGGACTTAGGTGCCGAGTGACGCTTTTGAGGCGTTCGGACTTTGGTGCCGAGTGACGCTTTTGAGGCGTTCGGACTTTGGTGCCGAGTGACGCTTTTGAGGCGTTCGGACTTTGGTGCCGAGTGGCGCTTTTGAGGCGTTCGGACTTAGGTGCCGAGTGACGCTTTTGAGGCGTTCGGAATTAGGTGCCGAGTGGCGCTTTTGAGGCGTTCAGACTTAGGTGCCGAGTGACGCTTTTGAGGCGTTCGGACTTAGGTGCCGAGTGACGCTTTTGAGGCGTTCGGACTTTGGTGCCGAGTCGGCGGGATCGAGATCCGGGCCGTTCTCGGTCTATTTTTTTTTTTTTATATATACAGTTGTATTTTCCTACATCAACCCCCCAATTTCTGAGTAATCTTGCAAATGTTAGGAGGAAACTTTTAGGAGGTATCAATTCGCGAAATAAGAGAAGCTTTTATATATATGGCGCTTCTTGTGGCGCTCTTCTTGTACATATATTGGCTATCGGGGCTATTCCCGTGCCTGATGTTACATCTAGACTTAGACATCGATGGAGTTGCCTTTCAGGTTGTATCTTAGCTTCAACCTTCTTCAGCTTTATTTTTATCCTTAGCCTTGTCGGGCTTACTGATAATACTGCTTCAGGTGCTCGACGTTCCAGGGTCGTGGAATTTCGCTACCCCCCATTTCCTGTAGCCGGTATGTCCCGTCTCGGATTACCTTTGATATGCGGTAGGGGCCTTCCCAAGTCGGACCGAGGACTCCGGCGCCGAGGACTTGGGTGTTTTGGCCTACCTTTCTCAGGACCAGGCTTCCTTCCGCGAAGCGCCTTTCTTTGATTTTGGAGTTGTAGTAACGTTCCACAATCCGTTTCTGCACAACCAGTCTGGTGTACGCCTCATTTCGTCTTTCCTCGAGGAGGTCGAGCTCCTGCCGCAGCGCTTCATCGTTTCGTTCTTCATCGAAGAACTCAACTCGTGGTGAAAGGACGCTTATCTCGGCGGGGATGACTGCCTCGACTCCGTAGGTTAGGGCGAACGGGGTTTTTCCAGTGGCATTGCGCGTGGTGGTTCGATAAGCCCAGAGTACTGAGGGTAGCTCCTCTGCCCACTTGCCTATCTTCTCGTCAAGTTTTCTCTTTAAGATTGTCTTGATGTCTTTGTTGACTGACTCGACTTGGCCATTCGCCTGCGGGTATACAGGCGAGGAGTAGGTGTTGTTGATTCCGAGACTTTGGCAGAAGGTTCGGAGGTCGACGTTATCGAATTGTTTCCCATTGTCGGTTATTAGCGAGGCGGGGATCCCATGCCGGCAGATGATGTTGCGCCAGATGAAGTTTGTTGTATTCTTTTGGGTGATTTTTCGCGATTGGTTCCGCTTCGACCCATTTAGTGAAGTAGTCGATGGCCACTATTGCGTATTCCACGCCTCCTGGGGACTTTGGCATTTTCCCAATCAGGTCGATCCCCCACTTGGCAAATGGTCGTGGGACCATCACGGGGCATAGTGGGACCGCTGGCTGATGGGGTGTCTTGGCGAATCGCTGGCACTTGTCGCACTTACGGGAAATCTCATTAGCGTCCTTCCTGAGGGTTGGCCAGAAGTAACCTTGCTTAAGGGCTTTGAGGGCCAGAGATCGTCCTACGTAGTGGTTGCCACAGATCTCTTCGTGAATTTCCCGGAGGACGAGATCGGCTTCGTTTTCGGGAAGACATTTGAGAAGGGGCTGCATGAACCCGCGCTTGTAGAGATTGCCGTCATGGATCACATATCTCGTTGCCCGGAGCTTGAGCTGTCGTGCTTCGTTCCGATCGGCGGGTAGCACACCGCGTTCTAAGTACTTGGAAATGGGCGTCATCCATGTACCTTCTTCTTCGCCAGAGATGGCAAAGATTTGGGCTTTTTGAATGGACGGGTGTCCAAGGGCTTCGACCAGGACTCTGCCTAGCTCTTCGTCGTCGGCTCCTGAAGCCATCCTGGCTAGTGCGTCGGCCTCAGAGTTCTCGGCTCGGGGTATTTGAGTGACCTCATACCATGCTAAGAATTCCAGGCGCCGTTGTGTTTCCGCGAGGTAGGCTGCCATGTTTTCTTCATTCGCCTGGTACTCGCCTTCGACTTGTTTTACGATCAACTGAGAATCGCAGTAGATTTGTAAGTTCTTTGCTTCGAGCTTTCGAGCGATCTGGAGTCCGGCCAACAGGGCTTCGTATTCGGCCTCGTTGTTCGTGGCTTTGAACCCGAAACGGATAGCGTAACGCAGTTTCCCGCCCTCGGGATTGGTAAGTAGGATACCCGCCCCCGAGCCGTTTGCGTTAGAGGCGCCGTCAACATGGAGGCTCCAAACAGGTCCGTCGGGGCTTGACTTTCGTTTGATTACCCGGGGCGGACCGTCGAGCTCTTCCTCGGTCTCGATCTCAGCGTCGTATGTGAACTCGGCGATGAAGTCTGCCACCGCTTGAGCTTTGATAGCGATTCGGGGCTGGTACTCCACACCGTATTCCCCCAACTCTTGTGACCAGATCGTCATTCGCGACAAGGTGCCTTTGAGGAGTGCTTTGCGGATCGGGTGCTCGGTTCGCACTACGATTTGGTGGGCTTGGAAGTACGGGCGGAGCTTCTTCGCGGTGGTGATTAGCGCGAGCGCCAATTTCTCGATCTGCGTGTAGCGGGTCTCCGCGTCGAGGAGAGCTTTGCTGACGTAGTAGACTGGCATTTGTCTCTTGTCCTCTTCTCGGACCAGGACCGCGCTGATGGCCCTGGTCGAGATGGAAAGGTACAGGAACAAAGCCTCTTTGTCTTTGGGCTTTGAGAGCAGCGGCGGCAATCCAAGGTAGGTTTTTAACTCTTGGAAGGCGGCCTCGCACTTTTCGTCCCAAGCAAAGCTCTTCCCGCCTTTGAGGGCCTAGAAGAACGGTTGACATCGATCTGTGGCTTTTGATACGAATCGTCCCAGGGCGTTGACGCGCCCGTTGAGGCTTTGTACTTCCTTGATTCTTCGAGGGCTCTCCATTTCGATCAGGGCCCGGATATTTTCGGGGTTTGCTTCCATCCCTCGTCGGTTGACGATGAATCCCAGAAACTTTCCTAACTCGACTCCGAAGGCACACTTGGCGGGGTTCAATTTCATCTGGTACCTTCGGAGGAGCGTGAAAGTCTCCCGGAGATCCCTGACATGGTCGGCTTCTTCGAGGATTTTGACGATCATGTCGTCGACATAGACCTCCATGGTTTTCCCGATGAGCGGAGCGAACATGCGGTTGACCAGGTGCTGATATGTGGCTCCGGCGTTCTTGAGCCCGAAGGGCATGACTTTGTAGCAGTATAGACCACGGTCGGTGATGAATGTGGTGTGTATCTGGTCAGGCTCGTGCATCCGGATCTGGTTGTAGCCTGAATACGCATCCATCATGCTCATGAGCTGGTGACCGGCGGTCGCGTCTACCAATTGATCGATCCTCGGGAGAGGAAAGCAATCTTTCGGGCACGCTACGTTGAGGTCGGAATAATCTATGCAGATTCGCCATTTGCCGTTAGGCTTCTTGACCATCATGACGTTGGACACCCATTCCGGGTATGTGACTTCTTGGTTGAAATCGGCGGCGATGAGCTTGTTGACTTCATCGCTGATGGCTTGATATCTCTCGGGGTTGAATGCCTGCCATCGTTGTATCTTGGGTGCCTTTCCTTTCTCAATGTTGAGTCGGTGGACCGCGATGTTAGGGTCGATGCCAGGCATGTCGGCATGTGACTAGGCGAAGACGTCCTTGAACTCCCGCAGGAAGGCGACCAGTTGTGTCTTGATCATGACAGGCAACTGGGCACCGATTGAGACGGTCCTCTCTGGTTTTTCTTCGTCTAACGTGACCGGGATCACGTCGGAGGAAGGTTTCATTGTGGGCTTGCGTTTCTCGTCCCTCGGGTCGAGTTCGCTGAACACTCGCGCCTTCTCTGACTCAGGGGTCAGACTTTCATCGGGCCGTTGGATGGTGTGGACGACCAGCTCGTTCTTTCCGGCTCTCGTTCCTTGGGCGTAACAGGTTCTGGATTCCCGTTGGCTTCCCCTTAGGATTCCTATTCCGTTCTTCGTTGGAAACTTTACGAGCAAGTGGAAGGTGGAAGCGATGGCCTGGAGTTTGTTGAGGGACGGCCTTCCCATGATGATGTTGTAAGATGATGGCTGGTCCACTACGAGGTACCTGATCATCTTAGTGACCATGGGCCCGTCTTCAGATCCGAATGTTGTGGGAAGGTCGATGGCTCTTTCGGCAAAGAAGGGCTTTCCATTGAACCCGTAGAGGGGAGTCTTGATGGGTGTCGGGACGAGCCCTCCCAGACTCATGCGCTCTAAGGCTGTTTTGAAGATGACGTCTGCCGAACTTCCGTTATCGACCAGCACTCGCCTTATTCGGTTGTTGGCGATTAGCGTCTCTATCACGATGGCGTCGTTGTGGGGTTGGGATACTCTTCGGGCCTCTTCTTCCGTGAAAGTAATGGCTTGGCTGGGAAGCACCGTTGTTGAGCTGGTCAGGTTCGCAAAGTTGACCTGGTGTTCCTCGTCGTCGCCTTCGAGGGCCCGGGCGTATCTTTTCCGCTTGTTGTTGGAATCCCCGGTTTCGGGTCCACCTAGGATAGTGGACACGACGTGATATTGCGGCGCCTTGCCTTTGGCTGGCTCTTCATCTTGACGGGTTTCGTTAGGGTAGCTGTCTTGGGGTTGCCCACCCTCGCGTGGCAGGGGGTTGTTGGATTTCCCGTTTCCCGCCACGAGTTTCTTGACGAACTCTTTCAACTGCCCGTCTTGGATGAGTTGCTCAATTTGCTTCTTCAGTTGCCAGCATTGCGACGTCAGGTGGCCGTGATCTTGATGGTACTCGCAGTATCGACTTTTGTCCTTGTTGGTCCTCTTGGGCATAGGCCTCGGAGGACCAAACTTTTCTTTGTGGAGGTTGAAGATCGTGGCCGGCGATGCGGTCAGCAGGGTGAAGGTTACGTCCTTCCGAAAACCATCCGCTCGCTTTGGACGCTGCTATCGTCCCTCGGAGCTCGGCTGCTGGCGTTGTTTCTTTCTCTGGGAATCATCGTCTATCCTCTGGTTACTCCGGCTTTGCTCGTCCAGGTTGAGTTGGTTTTGGCTGACGAAGTATTCGTCGGCGGCGATGTCTTCGGCCGCCCTAGCCATTAGTTCAGCCATAGAGGTGGGCCTTTTCTTGACAAGCGAGCGTGTGAATTCGCTCACCGGGAGACCATCGATTATCGCGGTGATAGCATCGTCGTCAGTGTAGCTGGCGACCTTGTTCGCCTCCTCCGTAAACCTTTTCAGATAGGCCCGGAGGGTCTCGTCTTTGCGCTGCTTGAGGGACCATAAGTACGATTTTTCCCTTTGCTGTGTTATCGAGCTAGCAAAGCAGGAAGTAAATCGTTCCGTTAACTCTTCAAAGGATTCGATCGATCCTTTGGGGATCCTCTGGTACCACTCGAAAGCCACGCCGGTGAGGGTGAGGCAGAAAGCCTGACACATGGTAGAGGGCGAGCACTTCTTGATTCGCATGGCGAACTGATATTGCACCAGATGATACGTCGGATCGGTCGTGCCATCATAGACGAGATTCAGAGTGAATCGTAGGTCCCCGCTGAGGTCTTCATCGAGCAGGTGGCTTGCGAGAGGGGAGATGATTCCCTCCGCCATTCTCCGCTTAGCAGGATCAGTATTGTTGGCTGCGGCGAGTTCTCTCAGTTCCCTTCTTAGGGCCTGGACTTCGTCTTTTAACGTGGCATCTGGCGGGGGTGCCGCCAGACGTTGCATCACATTCGTTCTGACTTCGCGTGCGGTGGAGTGCTGGGAATATCCTGACATCTCGGAGTCAGCATCCTTCGTGTCCTTTTGCTGAAAGGATCTCTCCTTCCGCCTTTCGATGTGCTGCCGCAGGTCAAATTTCTGGCTACGGCGATCCAAAAGTCGGCGTAGATCTTCCTCATTTCTAGGGCGGCTCTGAGCGCGCTTTTCTTGACGGCGGCGTTTCCTTCGAGCCTTCCTCCTCTCGGCACCACCCTCGCCTCCGAGGCGCTCAAAGGCTGAGCGTTCGGTTCTTTGTGATTGTGATGGCTCCTGGGGGCCATTCTTGACAGGCGATGGAACCTGCGGCTCACGTTGGGTGAGCTCAAAGGCTTCTTCCGGGTCGACTTCTTCCTCGTCTTCCTCGAGGTTGGCGCCTTCGAGGTCGGCGCCTTTGTCGCTGAAGTGTTTGGATACGAGATCCGCCAGGCGAAAGACACTATCTTCCAGTCGGGCCATTCGTTCTTTTTCTTCGTTGACGGCGGGCTCTTGGCGAGTGCTCGTCTCGGGCCGACTTTGCACCTGAGCTCGGCGTGCGTTAACCTGAGCTCGAGTGTTGAGAGCGATGCTTCCCGCAGGATGGGAGAAGGTGCCCTCCGTTGATTCTGACATCGAGTCTCTTCAAAGACTCAGAGGCTCGCGAGCTTCGCGGTGTGGAGGCCTTTGGATGTCTTTGAGCGTTCTTCGAGTTTCTTCGAATTTCTTTGAATGCCTTCGAGTGTTCTTCGAATTTCTTCGAACGCCCTCGAGTGTGTTCGAGTATTTCTTCGAACGCCCTCGAGTGTTCTTCGATTTCCTTCGAACGCCTTCGAGTGTGTTCGAGTATTTCTTCGAACACCCTCGAGTGTTCTTCGATTTCTTCGAATGCCCTCGAGTGTTCTTCGATTTCTTCGAACGCCTTCGAGTGTGTTCGAGTATTTCTTCGAACGCCCTCGAGTGTTCTTCGATTTCTTCGAATGCCCTCGAGTGTTCTTCGATTTCTTCGAACGCCTTCGAGTGTTCTTCGAATTTCTTCGAACGCCCTCGAGTGTTCTTCGATTTCTTCGAACGCCTTCGAGCGTTCTTCGAATTTCTTCGAACGCCCTCGAGTGTTCTTCGATTTTCTTCGAACGCCTTCGAGTGCGTTCGAGTATTTCTTCGAACGCCCTCGAGTGTTCTTCGAATTTCTTCGAACGCCCTCGAGTGTGGCCGGTGGCTTTGAACGTCTTCGAGTATGCTCGAATGTGGCCGAATGTACTCAAACGCCTCCGAATGTGGCCGAATGTGTTGGTAGGGACTCGAGGCTTAAACTCGTGACCCCCTCCTTCTAGCGCCAAAATGTTGATGCAGAAAAATGCTTCAATCCATTAGCGGCCCAGTTGCTCATGTTGGGCCGGGCTTAGCTTCGTCTTGTGGATCTTGGCGGAAATTCCCCTAAGTCGGGCCCCTCGTCCTGAATTGTGGGCTCAGGCTCGTGTCCCCAGGCTATACCCTCAGTCGCGCAATGGACTGGGGGGATAGACTGGACACAACGTAGAACTGGTCCTATCAGGCGGGCCAAGAACCGAGTAGGAATTTCACCAGGGCTTCCGCTTTCGTTGGATTTTTCTCTTCCGGGACCTGACAAAATAACACCGCGGTCAGGGAGAAACGAGGATTTTGCCCCCCGGTTCACCTCCGACGCTCAACATTAGCGGGGTATTTGAGTGAATATCGGTTTTTGGAAGTCTCGAGAGAGTTTTGGGAGCGTTTGAGGCGTTTCCCAAGTGTTTGGTCGAGTGAAAATGTGGTTGTGAATGAAGGAGACCCGAGCTCCTATTTATAGGAAAAAACCGGGGTCTTGTTTTGCAATTATCTCCTCATCCGGGAGGCCCCTGGGGGAAAATTATATGTTTTTCTGACTCCCCGGGACTTGGCCGATCCATTGCCGCAAGAATCACGGCGATCGGAGCAACAATGCGCCCTCAAGCGCGGCGGACTCGGCAAACTTTGGCTCCAAGTCTTGCTGACTCAGCGTCCACGTGTCACGCTGTGGTTGGCTGAGGCGTTGCCCTCGCACCCAGTGGCGTGTTGACACGTGGCTGGGTCAGCTTTGACCTTTGTGGGCCCTGCAGAGGGGCGATGGGGCCTACCCGGGGGTCCCGGAAGGCCCTCGGAGGCCTCGGGTGGTCCCCGAGGCCGATTTTCGCAAACTTTATGTCGTTTTTGGGTGTTTTGATATTTTCGGGACCATCGGGAACCTTCGTTTTTCAAAAACGGACCTCCAGCAAATATTTTAGGCGAAATTGACCATAATTAATAAAAGAAGAATTATCTCGAATAATTCTCGCTTTTGTTAATTAAACGAGAAATCAATCGTGCAAAAATACCCGTAACAATGACGAAGTAGAGAATAAGTGTATAGTTACAAGGAGGGAGAGAGTTCCTATGAGAGCGAGAAGTTTGTTTGAGTTAAAAAATTAGAACTTTTTCTGAATAAAAAATGTATTAGTACTAACAAGTCCACTTTATAAAAATATAGGTATTTTTTTATTATATAGTGTGAAGTATCATGGGGTTCCACCTTAAAACCAATTGGCAATGAGGGGAGTAATCCATGACCTTTTAAACCTTGCTAAGTCCCCATGTCTTTTCCATGTGGGACTCAACATGCCCCCTCGAGAGGGTGGCTCTTTGACTTACTAGTCAAGTTCCGAATCCTTTTTTTTTTTTGGACCGGTGCTCGTTTGAGCTTAATGGGCTCTGATACCATGTGAAGTATCATGAGGTTCCACCTCAAAACCAATTGGCAATGAGGGTAGTAACCCATGACCTTTTAAACCTTGCTAAGTCCCCATGTCTTTTCCATGTGGGACTCAACATATAGAAAATTAACTCTTAATTAAAACGGTGAAAACTTTTGCCACCGTAATCGATAAGTAAAAGACTCGATCGTAACAAACATGCAACTTTGTGGACCTTTCCCCTATTTCCCCTGTAATATGTAACACATGCACCGACACACAACACAAGCAGCCGAAATGCGCAATGTCCGCTTTCTGTCACGTGATTCACGTGATAATATTTACTGCGAAAACCCACCGCAACATTCTCCGCGATTCCACTGCACACGCGCTCCTTACCCAATGATTGAGCCACGTGACACCCACAGTGCATGATGAGCGCGTGGATTCATGATGCGCACAAAAATATGTCCTTGGCAAAGCTCGTTTTGTGGTACTCGTCGTTTCCTCACTCGGTCACCGACACCTTGTCCGTGCTCTTTTTACCTGTTTGGTTGCCAAGAAAGTGAAGAGAGAAAATACAGATTCGAGCGTGACGTCATATTCTAGTTCTCAAGGAATGTGTCATGCGTTTGATTTTTGTTTAATTTAATAAACACATGGTTTAGGTCGGTATGATGTAACGCTCACACACACGAACCACCTTCGATTTGCAAGTCAAATACCAATCAGAAAAGTACAGCCAAATTCATTACTTAATAAGCTTTGACATCTTCAAAACTGACGTTAGTCAACACGGCCGGAGGCCGGCTCCGGCCTCAGCCGTCCCGCTCGTGGATTCCGGCGGAGGAATCACTAACGAAACAGACGAGACCGAAACCGGAGTAAGAAAACTTCCTTGAACACTAAATGGGAATTCGGATTCTTCTTTGAATCATTTTGACCAAGAAAGTGAATTTCTGTACCAATTCCCAACCTGTTTCTCACTAACCAAAAAGATGAAAATGGAGTGAGAAAATATCTCTATATGTACACAGATTATAACACTAAATGGGAATTCAGTTTCTTCGTTCCCATCCAAACTTACACTTCTCTTCCATAATTCACAATGTAAACTTAAAATCCCATGAAGAAGAAAAAAAGTAGGATTTTAATCCATAATTACAAACCCGGAACAGTATCACTTCTCGCCATTCCGATCGTCGCTGTCGAAGCGATTCACCGATGAGAGCGGCAGAGATTTCGATAGCTTCCTCGAACCCTTTGCGCAGAACCGCGAGCTCCGAGCATCCATGGATTCCACGACGAAATGCCCCAATGCATCCACGGTTTCCACCAGATTCTCGACGCAGAGAAACTCCTCGCTGAAGCGCCTCTCGACCTCTCTCCCGAAGTCGTGCACAAACACGTGCGTCTTGGCCGCCCTCCTGCTCCGGGCCAGCACCCCGGCGGTGAAGATCGCCGACATTCTCCCCGGTGCAGCCGAAGAGTACCCGCGTGGCCCGTCGACGACGATGACGTCCCAGGGCAGCTCGTACATGTGATTCGGCAAGTCGTTGATCCCGAGCTTGCACTCCGAGAAAAGGAGATTCTGCACGGGTCGGCACTCGTCGCGGGACTGAGCTCGAGCTCCGGCGAGCAGCTCCGAGGCGTCCCTGACCTTGGTGGTGAACTGGACGTCGTAGGCTTCGACGCCGTGGTGGGTCTGCTCGAAGCGGGAGACGAGGGGCTCGCTCTCGTCGAGGAATACCGTGCGGCCTCGGTGGTTGAGCGCGCGCCAGAGGAGGGACTCGTGCGTGAGGCCGAAGGCGAGGAGGTTGCAGGGCCCTGAGCAGCGGCGGAGCGCAGCAGCCACGGAGGCGAGCTCGGCGGGGGAGAAGGAGGAGGAGTTGGAGAGGGCGGCGTAGTGGAGGAGCGTGTGGGCGACGGAGGAGGGGAGAGGCGCGTGGGGGAGCTCCGGCGAGGGGGAGTGGAGGCGGCGGTGGGCGGGGAGGGTGGAGTTGAGGAGGGTGAGGGTGAAGGCGAGGGTGAAGAAGGAGAGGAGGAAGATGAACCAGAGGCGGTGGGAGGTGGCGGAGGCGGCGGCGATGGAGGGGTGGAGGAGGATGAGCTTCGTGTTCGTCGTCGAGGGCTTCATCGTCGGACTTGCTTCAGGAGAGAGAGAGAGAGAGATGATTCTCTTCTTATGAAAAAGAGTCTCTTTTGCTCTTTTCTATACTTTGCTCTCTTTAATATTCTTGAATATTTGAATTAATTAATTATGATATAAATATAATTTAATTTTAGGGTAGTAATTACTAATTAGTATAAAGTATAAACACCTTTTTTTTTGGGCACGGAATTTTTAATAACTATTACTTTCCTAATCTATAAAATTTGTCTACATTTTGATCCATTTAGTTTTAGATTCTTTTCTCTTTTTTGATAATCACGAGATTTTAACAGCAAAAAATAAAACTTTAAGAGAAAAATAATAGTAGGCCTTGAGAATTTAAGCTGTAAAAATAATAAAATATTGAGGTATATAATAAAATAAAATTAAATACTTTAATTTTGGCTTTTTTTATAGTATGATACGCTTAAATATTTGGATTTTCGTTCTCTATTCTATAGTATGGATTTGCAAGGGATTGCTTTTTTTCTTTCTTTCTCTCTCTAGTCGGATTTAAGTACTTCATTTTGTTAAAGCGCTAATAAATGAGGATCTCTGAGTTATTAACAAGTGTCACTTAATGAAATTATTGAAGTTGAAAAAAATAATATTAAAAATAACGAAAAATATACATTATTTTATTGTACTTGGGTTGTGTTGCAAACATCCCTCAAACATCCCTTTTTATATTAATTTGTCGAATTAATAACTAAAAAATATTTATTGTATCTGTATGAATTGGGAGAATATCTTGCATTTGATGGCGTATATTACAAGTTATGATTGCTGATAAAATTATTTATCATGGCATTGTTTATTTAATTATTTTTACATAAATAAAAAAATTCTTTGAAAAGAATAAAACTAGCTTTAATACTCATATTGTAAATTTGCTTTGATCAGCCTTTGATCTTAAATCTTTTATTACATTTTTATGGACATGCCTAGAAATAAGAGTTTGGCTCCATTAAAATAAGGGGAAAATAATCTTGCACGTCACCAAACATTTGAATCAATATACTCGATTTATAGTCTTCTACTGAAAAGGATTAATAATCCATATGGTATCTTTGTTAATCTCTAATTTTTAATGATATATTTATTAATATTTATTTGGCTGGAGTGATATCTAGTAATTGTTTACATGTACTCGTATTAAATACATGGTAAGAATAATTGACATTATTGACCGTAATTACATACAAATATATTTTTTGCGTCTCGGTGAAATCGAACCCATGACCATTATATTAATCAAGCTTGTTTATTCTTTATTAAAACTATATGATTGTCATGAGTACAAAATAATTCAAAGAATTCCATACATAAAAGCTAGTGAAGTCGGATAATAGCGATGTTGGTGATATTGTTACAATATGATAAACACACACGTACCCCTTTAACATGTAATATACACTAAATTTTAATTTATTTATTTTTTGTGAAGGGGTGACACTATCGGCCGAGGTTACGATGCTCTCTCGCATTATTAGATATATTAAGTGTAAGAACATGTGACTCTATTGATCAAATTTACATATGCAAATGCGGCGGCGCGACGCTCATTTGAGTCTCAAAGGGATTGAACATGTGACCTCTTAAATGAAGGTGTACATGAGTTACGACTATGCCAAGCTTGCTTAGTAAAGAGTTTTGAACAAATAATATTTGTTGACGCAGTTCGTGAAACCTAGTGGATGTAACATAGTCTACGGGGCAATGACCGAGACATTTTATTTCATTAAAAATAATTTATAAACGATAAACATGTATATAGGATTCTTATTTGAGTTTCACAAGGGATATAAACTCGCCCTCAAGACTATGCGTCAATGGTGATCCAAAATTAAGGAAAAAGTGTGGTGCTCCTCTCGAAAACGGTCTTGGATGCTTGAAATGACGGGCAACTAGTCGTCACTCCTTAAATGATATTGCAAGACCTTCCAGCTTCCTTTGAGCATATTTTTTTATATACATTTTTTTTTGTTAGTTGTAAACTACAACCAACAACTATTATATAGTCGTCTCATTGGCTTCTAGATAAGAAAAATGTGCAAAACTCTATGATATTTGAGTAATAAATATTAATTGACAATCTTAGTCGAATCTCAGTGGCTAGGAGATCTTGTCCCGGTGATCATATCTGCATAATCCTTGATAATTCTTATTAGGGCACAAAATCGTTGACATTGATTCTTTTATGAAAAATTAGCACATAAAGTCTCACGAATATGACAAAATTGATTATATGTTCGCAAACTTTAACGAGGGAAAATAGCTCAAATATCCCTGATAAAGCAAAAAATTTGTTAAGTTACCAATAACTTTCACGTATCAAGCTCAAAACAGTTTATTTTTGTATTACTTGTTAATTAATATTCTAGTAAATCTACTAGCTCATTTAGATGTTAATAATACAAAAATACTCTTACGTTTCACCAATTTTAAAGGATTTGACAATAATTGTTAATGTTGAGAATTATTTTTAATCGAATGGGCCGGACCTTGTAGTCGCATGGGCGGCCAAAGGTGGAGTCAACGAGTCTGATGTCTTAACTTAGTGGAAGGCGAGATCGTCGGCTCCGGTGAGGCTTCGAGAGGCTTACCAGATGATCGTGGCGACAAGCATGAAGATTTGTGAAGGCTTAGTCGAAAATCGTGTGGAGAGTCGAGAGAATGAGGGGCACGCCGAAGATGAGAGGCTAAAATATGGAAAACTCGAATGAAAAGGCGAGTTGCGAAATTTAGGGTTTCATGAGATTTTGACATGTTTTTCATTGCGAAATTTAGTGAAAAGACATGCGGCAGACCTACTAGAAGTCGAACGACAAGTTGCAAAATTTTATAAAACGACAGCGAAACGACAAAGCTTTCATTTCACATATCTTCGACAAACTACAATCGGTCGACATGTCGTTCGGCTTTCGCGAAATTTAATACCTTGAACTCGGGTGGAACATCTCCACCAATGCATGTGTTCAGAAATGTGTCCCGGGTGGAGATGCTCTAAGTCGGGATGCTTAAGTCCAAACTTGACTCAAATTCGGCCCATCACTGTAAAATTGAAGCCTTAAATAAATACGTAATTATAAAATACAAAAGAATTTAAATTCGGCGAGATTGTGAAACCTAACCATAATTCCCCAGGTCCTATAAATACACTTCGAAGATCGACGAAACCTCCACTAAAAGCAAAAGCAAATCACTCTGTGTTCATCAATGGTGGCATACTATATTTAAAATTTACACCATTAAATATATTAATGATTAAAGAAAGAAACGCAAAAAACTCGCCACAGCGATTCGAGCTTGCCAGAACTCTAAGATCACCCATTTCCGGTCTCTGGTGCCCCAAAAACCGTTCATCTCGAAATCCAGAAATAGATCTGGTTTTTTTTTTTTTTTTTTTTTTTTTGCACTAGTCTAGTTAATGTTAGGTATTGGTTGGTGAAGTTGGATTTGAAGTTGATGCTAGTTTATGATCGCTTCATTGATTTGACTCCACAATGTTAATGATTTTTCAAGGCAATGATGAGAAACTATCATGCAGCACTCTCTGATAATCATGTGTTGATTCATAATTTGAAATTAGTATTAGAATATTGAGGAACCAAGTGATGGGGTCTCTAAGGCCTTACCATGATGCGGACTGTATAAAGTTTAAGCTTCTGGGGATGAAATTCGGTTTCTGATGGTTCCAAAGTTTTCAACTTTCAATGTCTCACTAATCTATATTTCATACATATATATATATTATATATATATATATAATTACATATCAATGTCTCACTAATATATATATATATATATATAATTACATTTCATAGGAAGTGTCTTTGATTTTGAGGGCAATGATGAGAAATTGTCATGCACCACTCTAATGATCATGTGTTGATCATAAACTTCTTAAACCATTTTTCTGATGCGTTTTAGTGATTTATTTAGTAATGAAGGACCAAGTGATCTAAGGCCTTACCATGATGCGGACCGTAAAGCTTAAGGCTTTTGTGGAAAAAATATGATCACGATGGTTCATCCTTTTGGTGCTTCTTTTGGACTGTTTTTTTAGAATAATGGTCAATTGTTTATCAAGTTTTGTTGATTTTGACAAAAAAAAAAAAACACACCTCTTGGACATGGTTATGAAAATCCCGATTTGCTGATGGCAAGTTCTTGATATCTTAAAAAAATAAGACATTAATATTCATTAAAATTAGCATCGGGGTCCGAAGATGTGGAGGCGTGGATGAAGCGAACAACATATTGTGGTTGAGAAAAGCCTTTCTCAGTGTCTCTTGCCACTAGAAAAGTCGGGGAAGCGGTCATTGTCGTGGGTGGTGGCAGCTTTGTGCTTGCCAAAGCCGGTGACCAGACTCCGCCAATGTTGTTGCGTGCTTAAGAGAAGAGTATTGACTGAAGCTTAAGCCATTTGCCACCACGCCCTTGCGATTTTCTTAGAGTAGCTAGAGAATGAGTTGCGCTAAATATGCACACATTGTGATATTCTTAGAGTAACTGCAGAGAGATTTGTGCTAAATTTGCACACATTGTGAATTTCCTTCATTTATTTATCTAATAAAACTCTAACAAATAGCCTTAGATTCATTAATATCCCTTTCCCAATCAAACTCTTTCGCTGCAAGAAACCTGAATTTCTTCTAGAGGGAGTGAAAAAGAGTTCAAATATAAATATAAAATATATATCAAATATAAATAAAAAAATGAAATAAAATTAGAAATGATCTTTGTTTTCTATATAAATATAAAGCTAGCAATCATGGTTTTAAAATTATTTTTAAGTAAAATAATCAAACGTTTTCTAACATGTTTTTTCAGAACATAGAAAATAAATTGGAAAAACTTAACGGAACAGCCGTAGCTAAACAAATTCTCTACACTCAGAATTTATTACGGAAATTAATATTCGGACACATTACAAACCCAATATACACTTTCATAAATACAGATTTATAATAAATTACCAATCATATGAGCGAAACCCCTAAAAGAGCAGCATGTTTGGGTTCGTCGGAGGCACTGAACTCTGACCAGAGGTTCGTCTTGTCAGATAATTTCTTTTACCGAAAAAAAATAAAAACAAATTAAGTTTGGGGAGAGCTTAGGCTCAATAGAGCGTGTTTAGACTGGCCAAATGAGGTCATTTGTCCCACATGATGTGTTTATAAGTAAATGCAATGCACATGTTAGCTTATATACACTTGGTTATAGAAGACAATTTGCAAATTGTAATCAATATTCCAAATTCATTTAAGGATGAAGTCTCAACGAGTTTTGACAAATTCACTTGTGAAAATGAGATTCATAAATTTGAGGTCACAAGTCATTATTTATGTTATCCCGATAAAATAGATGTCGATAACATGTTAGATCACCCGACTGCAATTCAAATATGCTAACAAGATCATATCTTCCGTTGAAGATGACATATCATCGTTGAAACATGCTCTGAGATTCATAACATAGATATCATCCATCATTGAAAATGGTATTAACGTGGTTAGAACTGATAACGCGTAACTAATCGGCTATCCCATGTATGACTAAAAAAATGTAATATGACACTCTTCAAGAAAACCAGACAAAATTTTTGGATACGGTAAGAAAAATTAGAGATAATCCCCAACTAAATCTAAAATTATATTTTGTGAGAACATATATTTATAATAGAGAATTTTCTAAAATTATATAATTTTATTGAAATTATTGGATCCTAGGGTTATTTGCAACAAAAATACTTAATATTTTAAAGCTTGTTGCAGTTTGATATCTCAGGTAAAAATTTGATGGTAAAAATAATAAGTTTTACATTTTTGCACCAATTTATTACCTTTTTTAAATAAAAAAAATAGCCGGGCTCACTGGTATTATGACCCCATCTCAAATTTATTAATAAACACGTCACTTATGGCGGTGAAAAACCGTTGCAACACAAAGATACGAGGGATTTACAAATATATATATATATATATATATATATATATCATCAACCATCCCAGACGTTCAAACTATCAAAGTTACAAAAGATTCTTAACAACGAACGAGAACTCAACCTTAAACATGTCTAATATACGCAGTACCCATGTTATCCAATCTAAATAGGCCTTTTGTAACACTAGGAAGGTGATTGGAATGCGTAAACAAGTTATCTCTTCCTTCCGCTCTTAAACGGGCCAAAGCATCTGCAACTTGATTTCCCTTTCTATAGAAATGACGTATGGAATATTCTGAAACATCTAGATGTTGAGTGAGTTATTCCCAAAAGTCCCAAAGGTACCGCAAGTTTCATTCAAGATATTGAATCCATCCAACACTAATTCTCGAGTCGCATTCGATGTTGATACCATCATACCCCGTTTGGTTGCATGTACATAAACCTTCAAGGACCGCCCTTAGCAAACGAAAGTTTAATTGTTAAAATAAATAACTTTATGTTTTTGTGATACTTTACTACCTTATGTTAAAATTTTAGATCTAATCATTTTTAAAATATTTCATAATTAACAACTTTATTATGTTTTTAAAAATCATGAAATATATATTAAAATAATTACAAAATTTATAATTAATTCCAATTTTTATTTTGTTTACTGTTTGAATTTGATTGTTTTCTTAAAAAAGTTTTTAGAATGGCGATTCGGAAAATTAATTCATTTATCACTGTTTTTTTAATCACTCAACTTTATAATTCTAAAACTACGACTATAATTGTTTAGAATTATAGAGGTTAGTTTTTTTTTTTTTTTTTTTATTAATATTCTTAAGATTAATAGGGATAGTGGAGCTTGGGCTCTCCTAAAACACTTGGAACTTATGCCAATAAAAATAAATAATTGAAATATGCCATCACACTCGGCCAAACATTGCATGCTTGTACCGTTATATACTTATATTTGCCAAACATCTAATACTTTTATCGATGGAAAAACTCATTGAAAATATGTCGCTCACACTTGGCCGAACATTTGATATTTTTCCAAATAAAAAATAAAATAAAAAATATACCATTACATATGGATGTGGTCATACATATGCTCATACATTTGGTATTTACACCGGATAACCCTAACATTAAATACCATTCTTTCCCGCATGAACCAATTTAAGCGTTCAAATTCACCGAGTGAGAAAAATCCAAACCGTTCTCATTCATAAAAAGTCCATTTTCCATAACAACCCAACTTCCAAAGTCCCCTACTTTTTTACACAGAGAAGAAGAAGAAGAGAATCCTTGTTCTCTCTCTCTCTTCTCACTATCACTCTCTCTCGCTCCTGAAGCAGTTCGACGATGAAGCCCTCGACGACGAACACGAAGCTCATCCTCCTCCACCCCTCCATCGCCGCCGCCTCCGCCACCTCCCACCGCCTCTGGTTCATCTTCCTCCTCTCCTTCTTCACCCTCGCCTTCACCCTCACGCGCCTCCCCGCCCACCGCTCCCCTTCCCCGGAGCTCCCCCACGCGCCTCTCCCCTCCTCCGTCGCCCACGCGCTCCTCCACTACGCCGCCCTCTCCAACTCCTCCTCCTTCTCCCCCGCCGAGCTCGCCTCCGTGGCTGCTGCGCTCCGCCGCTGCTCAGGGCTCTGCAACCTCCTCGCCTTCGGCCTCACGCACGAGTCCCTCCTCTGGCGCGCGCTCAACCACCGAGGCCGCACGGTGTTCCTCGACGAGAGCGAGTCCCTCGTCTCCCGCTTCGAGCAGACCCACCACGGCGTCGAAGCCTACGACGTCCAGTTCACCACCAAGGTCAGGGACGCCTCGGAGCTGCTCGCCGGAGCTCGAGCTCAGTCCCGCGACGAGTGCCGACCCGTGCAGAATCTCCTTTTCTCGGAGTGCAAGCTCGGGATCAACGACTTGCCGAATCACATCTACGAGCTGCCTTGGGATGTCATCGTCGTAGACGGGCCACGCGGGTATTCTCCGGCTGCACCGGGGAGAATGTCGGCGATCTTCACCGCCGGGGTGCTGGCCCGGAGCAGGAGAGCGGCGAATACGCACGTCTTTGTGCACGACTTCGGGAGAGAGGTCGAGAGGCGCTTCAGCGAGGAGTTTCTCTGCGTCGAGAATCTGGTGGAAACCGTGGATGCATTGGGGCATTTCGTCGTGGAATCCATGGATGCCGGGAGCTCGCGGTTCTGCGCGAAGGGTTCAAGGAAGTTATCGAAATCTCTGCAGCTTTCATCGGTGAATCGCTTTGACAGCGACGATCGGGATAGCGAGAAGTGATACTGTTCCGGGATTGTAATTATGGGTTAAAATCTTAGTTTTTTTTTTTCTTCTTCGAATTTTAAGTTTACATAGTGAATTATATGGAAGAGAAGTGTAAGTTTGGATGGGAACGAAGAAACTGAATTCCCATTTAGTGTTATAATCTGTGTACATATAGAGATATTTTCTCACTCCATTTTCATCTCTTTGGTTAGTGAGAAACAGGTTGGGAATTGGTACAGAAATTCACTTTCTTGGTCAAAACGATTCAAAAGAAGAATCCGAATTCCCATTTAGTGTTCAAGGAAGTTTTCTTACTCCGGTTTGGTTAGTGATCAGAAACAGGGTTTGATTTGGTACAGAAAATCCACTTTCAATGCTTAATAAATCCCAGAAATATATCGAAAAAGAGGTTCTTATTCCGGGTTTCGGAGGAATGCCACGGTATTCATCGACATGGCGTTCCTCTGCAGAACCAAGTTCAATCGACACAAAATGATTAAAACGATAAAATAATTGATGAACACGATACGAATAGTCCAACGATGCTATGTCATCTTTAATGATGAATGACATCTACAATTTCTTCTAAGCTATGAATCTCAATCTCGGAGCATGTTTTATTTTCACTCGGGTATTCCAAAACGCTATTAACATATTTTTGTTTGGCAACAACGGAGATATTTATTCATTACCTCAAATTTACGAACGAATATCATTTTCACAAGTGGATTTATCTAAACTCGGGGAGACTTTATCCATCATACGAATTTCGGAAAATCGAAAACTACTCGCAAGGTGTAACTTTGAGCCTCAATTAGTTAAAACTTAAAAGACGTGAGAGCTTTAAATTTATGTTATAAACTAGATGAAACGTTATGGTTCTCATTGCATATCATAATTGCAAAAAGATGTAAAGCTAACTTACTATGAAGCACCTTTAGAGTTATATATATATATATATATATATATATATATATATATATTCCGTTTCTGATATAAACGAGACATTTTGTGACAAAATTAAGTAGTGGAGGATCAGGAGAATGGTCAAAAAGCAATATCACTCGCACTCCTTACTCCGCATTTAACGGTTATAGTATTTGTTGCATGTTTCCAAATAGTTGGACAAATTTAAAGTTGGAAGTTAGATAAGTTAAAAAAAAAAAAAAAAAAAAAAGAGTAAGCTGTTTAGAAAAACGAAATAAAGGGTCAAAAAAATGTCTGCCCTCATTTGATCCCAATGAGAATGTTGGTTGGACAATTCTCGGTTCATACAAATGTTAGGATTTTGATTCCTTCGAAGGTTTTAAAAAAATAGCGATGATTGTATTTAGATTTATACAAAATTAATAATTATGTACTCAAGTTTTATTTGTAAAGATTAAAATACTCAAGTTTTAGCCGCAAATTTTTGAAACATTGGGTACTTTGACCGCAAGAATGACGTGGCAAGATATAATGACGTGGCAGCGACATGTGTGCCACGTAGGGAGGATTAACGGAGATTTAACGGTGGGTACGTTTGACGTTAACAGAATAAACTTTAGGTATTATAGCCACCAAAAAAAAATTTGGGTACATAATTAAAAATAAACGAAACATTAAGTATTTTAGCCGCAGTTTACCCTTTAAAAAAATATAATGAAGACAGAAAACCCATGTCTTATATTTTTATGGGACTTTGAATACCGAGTGTGTATACTGTATATCTTATTTTAATAGAAAAAGTAGATAAATGACATTACTTCATGCTCTTAAACCTGATAGACACGTCATAAAAAAATGCTAAAAAAGGGTTGATACCACAAAATTAATAACGACCAAGATATGAAGTTTTTATTTTACACAGAAACGTAAGGAATTTCGAAATGAGATCATATAATTAAGGCATGATTATTTCAAATTTCAATCATGTCCTAATTGTGTTAGACAAAGATAAACACCATAATTTGTACTATCAATAATGTTTAATTGTTCATACAGAAAAGAGAAATGACAAATGGTCCATAGTCCATACTCCATACCTTGGTCTTTATTTGATAACGACTAATTTTTAATAATTGCTGATTAAAAAATTCAATTAAATCAATTTATTTATAGGTTTAACTCGGCAAACATTTCTAATTGACTTTATGGGTGTTAGTTCGGGATCAGATACGAAATACGATACAATTATAATGCGATTAAAACAAATATGGATCTTTTTTTAACTGATTCGATGAAATCTTCTTACACTTTTTCAAGTAAATTTTTAGTAAAAATAGCGGCATAAGTACTCAGAGTCTTTGAAAATTTGACATTAAATTTCCTTTTTATTACGGTGAAAATTGTCAAATTCTTATTTATGCTGTCATTTCCTTTTTTTTTTTAACAAAAAATATATATTATTAAGTAATATGTCATTTATATTCTTTTATTTAATTACATTGCATAATTACTTACATCGCAAATTAGATTCAAAATTTTATATTATTTTGATTAAGTTAAATGAGTCTAAAATAAATTAACTTGTCCACTAATGTAGAATCAATTCAAATACGTTAACATATCAGACATAATAAATACAAATCGTATCAAGCTATGTGCGTTTAGAATTATTAATAAATTCGTTAAAAAATAATTATTAATAAATAAAACGAGTCTAAATCTATATTAAATTGCTAAAGGATAATCAATCAAAACACGGCCCGGACACACTAAGACAAGATCGGCCACTCTTACATTTTTAGGCATAAGATGTGTATTTATTTGAGTTTTGATTGACATGAATTAATTAGACATTGAATTCACAGATAGACCTCTCTACCCCAGCAACCGATCAGGCCATATTATTAATATCACATCGTGATATGTTTTCTTTTTTTATTTTATTAATTATGGCTATTCTTTAGAGGTTATTCGACCAAAAATCCACTCTAGATATGGTTGGTTGCTCTTCAAAGATATTAATTTCAATTCAACTCTCTCCACAATTAAAGGAACAATCTTTAATCACCAACATCTTCTTTGCACGCAAGTCATAAATAATATGCAAATAATTAATCCAATTGTTTTGTGAATTTTCCATTCGTGCTTTAAAAAGGAATATGATCCTGTTTCTATGAAGAATCCATTTTTTTATACTATATAATATATATGGGGAAACTTGAAAAAAAATCTCCCAAAAAGCAAGTTTTACCCCTTTTGTTCCTCACTTTAATAAATTTAAAAATTTATTCCCCAACTCAATTTTTACCATAATTTTGACAAAAATACCCTCTTTTACCACTTTTTTTACTCACCATTTTCACCCCTCTCTGTGTGGTTGGACCGTTTTTTGCTTTAATTTGGACCGTTTTTGGTATCTTTGTAGACAGTTTCTTGGTTTCGAAAAAAGGCTTAGACACTTTCATTCATAGACTTAGACACTAAATAAAGCTTAAGTAAACACTTCCAAATTTTCAAAATAAAGTCCATCAAATTATTAACTGGTTTAAATTACAAGTCTAAACATAGCTAGACACTTTTTAACATAAAAAAAGATTGTTTTGTGCATCTTTGTAGACACTTCTAAAAAAGTGTGAAATATTGGTTAGACCGTTTTTCCCTCATTTTGTACCGTTTTTGGTAGTGGCTTAGACAGTTTTTAGGTTTCGGAAAAAGCCTTAGACAGTTTCCTGCATAGACTTGGACACTAAATAAAGCCTAAGTAGACACTTCTAAATTTTCAAAATAAAGTTCATCAAATCATCAACTAGTTGAAATTACAAGTCTATATGTAGTTAAACACTTTTTAACATAAAAAATGGCTGTTTTGTATATCTTTGTAGACACTTTGAAAAAAAAATACGAAATATTGGTTAGACAGTTTTTTTCCTCATTTTGGACCGTTTTTGGTATTGGCTTAGACAGTTTCTGGGTTTCGAAAAAAGCCTTAGATAGTTTCATGCATAGACTTAGACACCAAATAAAGCCTAATTTCTAAATTTTCATTCTTAGGCTTTATTTAGTGTCCAAGTCTATGCATGAAACTGTCTAAGGCTTTTTCAAAAACCTAGAAATTGTCTAAGCCAATACAAAAAACGGTCTAAAATGAGGAAAAAAACTGTCAAACCAATATTTTGCACTTTTTTCAAATTGTCTACAAAGATGCACAAAATAGACCTTTTTTATTTTAAAAATTGTCTAACCACATATAAACTTGTAATTTCAACAAGTTAATAATTTAATTTATTTTATTTTGAAAATTTAGAAATTAGGCTTTATTTGGTGTCTTAGTCTAAGCATGAAACCGACTAAGACTTTTTTCGAAACCCAGAAATTGTCTAAGCTAATACCAAAAACGGTCCAAAATGAGGAAAAAAACTGTCTAACTAATATTTCGTATTTTTTTCAAAGTGTCTACAAAGATGTACAAAACAGTTATTTTTATGTTACAAAGTGTTTAACTACATATAGACTTGTAATTTCAACTAGTTAATAATTTGATGAACTTTATTTTGAAAATTTAGAAGTGTCTACTTAGGATTTATTTAGTGTCCAAGTCTATGCATGAAACTGTCTAAGGCTTTTTCCGAAACCTAAAAACTGTCTAAGACAATACCAAAAACGGTACAAAATGAGGCAAAAAACGGTCTAACAAATATTTCGCACTTTTTTAGAAGTGTCTACAAAGATGCACAAAACAATCCTTTTTTTATGTTAAAAAGTGTCTAACTATATTTAGACTTGTAATTTTAACCAGTTAATAATTTGATAGACTTTATTTTGAAAATTTAGAAGTGTCTACTTAGGATTTATTTGGTGTCTAAGTCTATGCATGAAACTATATAAGGCTTTTTTCGAAACCCAGAAATTGTCTAAGCCAATACCAAAAACGGTCCACAATGAGGAAAAAAACTGTCTAACCAATATTTCGTACTTTTTTCAAAGTGTCTACAAAGATGTACAAAACAGTCATTTTTTATGTTAAAAAGTGTTTAAATACATATAGACTTGTAATTTCAACTAGTTGATAATTTGATGAACTTTATTTTCAAAATTTAGAAGTGTCTACTTAGGTTTTATTTAGTGTCCAAGTCTATGCAGGAAACTGTCTAAGGCTTTTTCCGAAACCTAAAAACTGTCTAGGCCAATACCAAAAACGGTACAAAATGAGGCAAAAAACGGTCTAACCAATATTTCGCACTTTTTTAGAAGTATCTACAAAGATGCACAAAACAATCATTTTTTATGTTAAAAAGTGTCTAACTCTATTTAGACTTGTAATTTTAACCAGTTAATAATTTGATGGACTTTATTTTGAAAATTTAGAAGTGTCTACTTAAGCTTTATTTAGTATCTAAGTCTATGCATGAAAGTGTCTAAGCCTTTTTTCGAAACCAAGAAACTGTCTACAAAGATACCGAAAACGGTCCAAATTAAAGCAAAAAACGGTCCAACCACACAGAGAGGGGTGAAAATGGTGAGTAAAAAAAAATGGTAAAAGAGGGTATTTATGTCAAAATTGTGATAAAAATTGAGTTGGGGAATAAATTTTCAGATTTATTAAAGTGAGGAACAAAGGGGTAGAACTTGATTTTTAAGGGACTTTTTTTCAAGTTTTCATATATATTTGGGAAAAATATTCACATATATATGAACTTTGAATACTTTGAATTAGTACTTGGTAGGTTACATTTGGTCTTGGAGTGCGCTCCACATCTATAGAAGAACTTTAGAAAAATCATTGTACCACTTTGCCATTAAATTTTTACATTATTAGAAAAGTCATGATCTTTGAGATACTTCAATAAACATATCTTTTCTCATGAGTACAATGCTTGTTTTTATCTTTATTTCTCCTTTTTTAGAGTTATGATATTATAATAAAAATAAAATCATACTACTACAGAACTAAAATAATAAATAATATTAAGTATTTATGTTGTTATTGACCAATTAAATTATTATTTTATTCTATATTCATGTTCAATTAGAAGCCTTTTCAATGCATTTGGAATCTCCCTCTCAACCAATAATTAATCATTATTATCTTGAACAATTAGTATGAAAAGGCTCCATTATAATGCTAGTCCTTTCATTATCCCAACATCACATTTTTTTTCTTTTTTTTAAATCCAATATGATAAGCTACAAATAATTATTCTATCACATGCAATTCAAAAGTTTGCAAACGATGCTTGTAAAGTTGCAATCAATCTCAAATTAATTATACTCTATGACTTTTATAATCTAAGTAGTACAAATCATGATTTAAGGCTTAATTTATGGCTTTTCAGCCTCCAATCCAAAGTTCAGCCATTTGAACAGTTGAATTATTAACTTCTTGGGATTTATGGCTTATATTTTTAAATTCATATATTAGTAAGGGATGTATGGCTTTCTTTTTTTTTTCATATATTAGTAAGGGATTTATAAGTTTACAAAACACTGTAAACGAGTTTGGATCAGTCTTCAATTAATGTAGGTTTGATAACGCAAAAATGATTATTAAAACGATAGGATAATGAGTGAACACGACATGATCTTTATAACAAGATATAAGACTCAAGTAGATACATTAAAAGAAAACATATGTATTTTATTTTTAAATAGTTTAAAATTTAAAAATAAAGATGGGTAAAGTATTTTACTAAATATGCAATTGCTAAGTTTTTATGCTAAATTTAGAGCTTTTTTTTATTTGAATTAGCTTAAACACAATTATTTCCTGAAACGACATAGGTTCAATTACCTTTAAAAGCTTAAACATTGTGGATTTGAACAATAAATTTTCATAGAAAACGACATAAATGAGATGTAACGTAACATATTGCATCGAAAACAATTTCATAGTTATTTGACAAGTCAATCTCTATTTACTATGTTTGTAAAACGACATGTTGTTTGACCAAATCTAGAAAACGACAGAAACGGGAGAGCTCAGTTCAGTGCAAGAGAAACGACATTCATATTCACCTTATTTGTTTAGGGTCCGAATACCCATTACAATAGTGAGCTTATACTTTATAGATCAAAAAAACCAACACCAAACCGACCAAAAATCTAACCATTAAATACCATCTCTCCCGCAAACCAAAAATCTAGTTCACGACAACCGCGGTTAGAATAAACAAACTTATCAGCTCCGAGTCCGGTTCTACAACTCTTGTTTGCTCCTGCTTCTGATCATTTTCGCTTTGAATCGTTTTTTGGTCAAGAGCGTCTGTACCGTATTTACAAAGTTCCCGACCGCCATAACAACCAAAAGGATCCCACAAAAGACTACCTGCAAATCCAATTTTTTCGTTTTTGCAATGGTATAGAATCATGTTAAATTGCTTAACTTTGAAACGGAGTTATTAACATTACCTGCCACTCGGATGCAACCCCGTCTACCGCGGTCCTCAATAATAGTAGTCCAACGTATGCCTCAAAACCCTAAGCAAATAATTTTTGTTTAGTGTTTCCCGATGGTATCCAACAAAATGAACAATAATGGTTAGTTGTTACGGAATAAATATACAAAAATCTTCATTAGTATCCAAGGCATAGACTAATAGTTAGTTGTTACATCTTCATAGGAAGTTAACAGCATTACCTGCAAAACGAAAAGTATAGGACACAGCAGCCACAACTGGCCATCTACGCCCGCTGTCTCTCCCCAAACAACGTCCATTCTTTTCGCCTGAAAAACAGCCAGAATGGTTATCGCTTGCCTATGGTACGGAAAATTTCGTCAATCAAAGGATTCGTGGGATATATTTGTCGTAAATGCACCTTTCCCAAAGCAATACGAGTGTAGAGTCTCTGGCGCTGATATCTATTTTGTAACAGCATGGCGACTCCTTGCATCATAGCCCATTGTAAAAAAAGTTGCACTCCCCTCTAAACAAGAGTTCATTCGCATTAGAATGCACCAAATCTGAATATATATCCCCAAATTAGATAGTTACACACCTGCTTTTGGGAGCAATTCGGCTCTCCTTTGATCTCCCAAGTGAGACTAACAAGTGCCATAATCAGAGCGCAATAATGATGGTATATCCACCTGCACAAAAATCTTGTAGTTTTTCATAGGAGAATAATAAATCCCAAATGTACCATACAAGATTAAGAGTTCTAAGTAGGAAGGGATGATATGTTATTAAGAAGGAACATTATTTCTTCAGCTGAATAATAAACCGTATGAATATACCATGGACGTATGTCACTTCCATTTGCTCTGAGGATGTTCTCACGCAACGCCAGACCAGTGTACAGGAACAATAGCCAAGCCTGTTACATGACAAAAAGGTGCCAAATGTAAATCAAGTAAGATTTAGAACCATACATCAGCTAAATATCAGCAAGAAATGCCTTATCTACCGTTCGGGATAGTTTAGTTTGTACCTGGTATAGCTGAACCGGAAAGGCTGGCATGCATCCGTCCCACATATACGATCTCAAAACAAGAAGGATTGCCGGGAAAAGGAGAAAAAGAAGGGCCGTACGATCCTGCTCCACAGGTCAAGAGATGGTGAGTGATATTCCCAGCTTACCATATTCTCTAGCGGGTTATACGACAAATAACTTGGCACACAATTTCTAAATAATATTCTTGAGCCATGAAGGACTGGTAAAGCTATAAAAAATTTTTTTTGATACATCCCGATCCTTAAGAGTTAACGACGTTTAGAAGTTAATTGTGATTAGGGGTTAAAAATGATTGTAATGTCGTTTAAGAATGTAATTGTCATTTTTTGAATTAGTTGAGCCGGCCCCGTCTGGTCCATTACATTGTAATCTCGTACTCTGTATACGAGAGCTTAAAAGTTATCACAGGAGGTGTAACTAGATTGAAGATCACTTAGCTCACACTAGGAAGAATGTGGCACAGTGTCTTCTAGTCCTGGATAAGGTTAAAGAGGAGTTTGCAGGCCATTTTGAGAAGAAAGAGGAGCAGAAAAATATGTCCCAGATAAGATTCGAAAATATGACTGAAACAGGAGCTTTATAGGGACGAAGTTTCAAGTGGAAACAAAGGTAGAAGAGGGCTGATGGATAATTATTTGGCGGATGCTGGTAGCGATGGTGAGGAAACGGACCATGGGTAATCCCGAAGAACGAGGAGGAGAGGAGGAAAAGGTTAGTTTGGACGTGGGGAGGTTCTTTCTTGATAATGCAATTCTGTCTTATGCTATCTGAAGTCCGTCATTTATTGGCAATTATGGTAGACAATACAAGCCTCCTAGCATGAACGACCTTAAGACATGGATATTGCAAGTTGAGCTAGAGACGACCAAGCTAATCATTGACAGCACCGTTGGTTAAATCGACAGCACCGTTGGTTAAAGTGTTGAGAATAGTAGATGCAGATATAGATCAGGCTATGCCCAATCTTAATAATGCCATGGATGAAGCGAAGGAAAAGATAGCACAGAACTTGGGTGGAGAACTTGAAGACTACAAGCTGATTTGGGACATCATAGATACCGAATGGGAGAATCAACTGCATCGTGATTAGGACACCGCTGCCTAATTTTTGAACCCTTGCTGTCAATACAGAAATAGAATTTCCAAGCATCCCGAGATCAAGACCGGTTTGATCAAATGTATGGAGCGAATAATACCCTATGTGGACGAAAGGGTGGCAGCCGACATGCAATGTTCCAAGTTTTGCAAATAACTTACTTTGTTTAATGTTCTTCTTTACCGGAATGGTGGGGGCAATTTGGACAGTTACAAAAGTTTGCAGTTCGGGTACTGAGTCTTGCTCATCATCGGGGTGTTAAAGGAGTTGGAGCACTTTCAACCAAATTCATACAAAAAAGAGAAATAAGCTGACTATTGAAAGAATGCAGCACTGGTCTATATATTGTTCAACATGAGACTAAAGGATAAAAATAAGAGTTGGAAAAGCTCATAAAGGAGGACGATGGTTTGTTACTTGTTGGGGAGATAGAATCAGATGCCGAATGGGTGGTTGATGACGAGGATATTGAAGAGAAAGAGGATGTTGGAGAAAACATTGTCACGGAAACAAGCACCCGAGCAAGTAAGAAGATTTCTACTAACTGATTCCTCACAATCTTTAAGATAAATTATTAATGTCTGATCTTTATTGTTTCTCTATGATAGGGAAAAAAAAATATTTGACTTGACATATGATAATTGGGCAAACTCTGAGAATGATAGTGGTGATGAGATGATTCGAGTATGCAATGCTGACTCGGACGTGGAATAGAAGATCGCTTGAATCATAGTTAAAACTTTGCAACTCATTTTGATTTTATGCTATGTTTGAAACTTTTGGGACTCAATTTATGTTACGTTTGTGGCTTGGGACTCGTGTTATGTCATGTTTGCAACCACAGTGACTCATTTTTATTTAGAATTTTATGAATTTCATGAAAAATATATAGAAATTTTGAGGCTTACGCCTCAGTCTGCCTTATTGCTTACGCTCGCCTCACAGAAAAAAAAGAAGAAAAAAAAAAACGCCTCAAGGCTTAAATCCGCAATTCAAAACATCAGGAGAAACACACAACATACTACATTCTTTAAGATTCTAATTCTAGGAAAGGTTTAAGAAGAAAAGAAAAAGCATACCCTGTAATTGTTGTACTCTTCTTTGACCTTGAGTTGGATATCTTTGCGAGAGGCACGCACATTGATTGGACCCAGAAACATTCTCAAAAAACGACCTGCGCGTTGAATTTGATAGGAGGTTCAATAATTGAAAGAAAGCAATTCTTAAATAAGTTTATCAAGCCGTTAAAGAAAGCACCTTGAGGTTTGACAGGAAGAAAGGAAGCAGAATCTCCATCTGCGAGGATGCTTCTTGCCCGACCCAAATCCTCTTCGAGCTATAATTAATTCCGATTAATTAGAGTTGACAGCATCAACAGTATGAAAAAGATATGGTAGAAAAACTTGCCTTTTCGCCAAGCTTGGCGTCTAAGAGCTTCGCGGATTGGAGAGATCGAAGAGACGCTTTGTGGCGGCGGAGAGAGGTCTCGAGGGACTGAGCACGGTGGCGGAGTGATTGCTCCTCGGAGCCGGAGCTGTGAACGAACGCGGCCGCCGCATCCTGGAGCTCTTTCGCCAGCTCCACCGCCTTCCCTACTTGATCCTCCAATTCCTCCAAACTATTACTGCTATTCCCATCTCCCATTTTTTCTCTTTCTTCTTCGTCGCGCCAATTCGATCGAGTTGCACCTGCTTTCGGCTCTGGATCGCTCGATCGAATCAATAAGACCAGCACGAAGTCTAGCTCCGAGGCAAGAATCCTCTGGGCTCAACGAATTCGTACAAAGAAAGGAAAACCCAAAATCAAATCGTACAATTTTTCCGTGGAATTTTGCTCCAGAACAAAGATCAAGCTTCGGACTATGGAAATTGACTCTAACTCAATTGAGGGATGTCGAATGTACCTGTAGCTCCGGTGACGAGGACTCGAACTGATTGGTCGCAAACCAGGGCGGAGAGAGTAGGAGGCGATCTGAGCGAGGCGAATTGGAGAAAGCTTCGAGCTTCGACAATGGCGTGGAGTGATGTGTGGAGAGGGATTTAGAGGAATGGCAAAGTGATACTTCCGAGACGATAACGACGACGTTTCGACGTGTGTGATTAGACGGATAAAATTGACGCCGTCATCAATTTCACATTGTCAATTTTGTCCATTATTTAATTTTAAACCTCTTAAAATTTATATTTTCAATTCGACCCCAAACATAAATATTTTTTATTAGCTCTAAAAATTATTATTTTTCATTTAGCTCATAATATATATATATATACATTATGATATAAACCTTTGTATATAAAAATAAATCATAAGTAGATGACAATTGACATGGCTAAGTGAGATTGAATTGTGAAATCCTATTTTTTAGATTCTATAATTTTCTTTTTGAAAAAAGTACATATGCATCTGTGAGAATTAAGTAGATATTCGTTAATGGATTTTTTTTTTAATAAGAGTTGCATTATTAACATATATTACAATGCAATCTCACATTATTAAATATATAGGGTTATAACTAAAATCCAGTACCCGGTTTTAAACAGATACGGTGTTTTTTATTTAAAAATTATGATATCTGTATCCGGTTTAAAATCCGATTTATTTTAAATTTTTAATTTTTAATTTTTTTTTCTAGGGTTACTCACTCTCGTTTCTTCGACAGTCGACATTTCATTTTCATTTTCTAGGGTTACTCTTATTCAGCCGCCTTCAAGCCCTCGTCCGTCGTTCATTTTCTAGGGTTACTCCTATCCATTTTCTAGGGTTACTCTCCTTTCTAGGTTTTTTTTTTTTTTTAAGGAACTTTCCTTTCTAGGGTTTCATTTTCATTTGTTAAAAGTTTTGGATATCCGGATAATATCTGAATCCGGTTTCAAAACCCAATACGGATAATTAAACAAGGTTTTAAAAATAAGTATCCGGATTTTCGGGTCTGCGGATTTCCAGATATCCGGATTTTCGGATCTGGATAAGGGTAGTGATTCCGGATACCCAGAAAACCGGATCCGTATACGGGTAGTTCAAAGAAACCGGATACGAGCTCCGGTTACAACCCAACTTGTGACACAATTGGTCAAGTTTACACATATAAATAGGACAAACATTTATTTTTCATGAAATTTCAACCTGTGATCTCTTGTAAAAATATGCAGTGGAGTTACAAACAAACTTGGTTTCATTGGTGGGAGTTAAAATATAAAAGAAAATACATATACATTAATGGGAGTTGAATACATATTTATTAGGGGGAATCAAAATGAAAATCTAAGTTTTGATACTTTTTCCCACTTAACATGTTTCCAATGCCTCGTTCAATTTCCTTTACCCATTGTTTTTAAAGATCTAAGTTGAACGTTGTGTTGTAGCGTCTATGATTTTTTATTCATTGATGAAATAAGTCTACTCATTTAGTCATGAAACATTTATGAAAAAAAGGCAATTGGGACCTGCATATGACTTTCTTTCCCATTAAGTTCTCATTGATGAGAAATGAATTAGTGGAATTGCTTTTCTCACTTTAAGTTCTCATTGATAAATATTAAGTACACATCGTTTGGTTAACGGAGAAGAAAATATACTTATACAACGATTTAGCTCCACTGTCCCGAGTTTTTTTTTTTTTTTATTATTATTATAAATAAATAATTGAATTTGTGATATTGTGTCCTTACTCCATAACATCCAAAGGTGCGATGATTCATTTCGAAGATATATCTTAAGATTCATTTTTTTTTCTTCAATATTTGAAGAAATACTCAGTATGACAAAAAATGATTCAAGAATAACTGAGTATGATGTGGTTTGTGGGACGCATTTTGATTACGATGCTTAATCTAAATAACACATTTGTTTAATATTTGTAATCGAATTTAGAATTGATAAATTTTTTTTTGTCTACGTGTTTTGCGCGATTCATGTATGAGTTACGAAATTTAACGAGGCATTGGAATTACGTCAACACTAGTGTTAACATGTAAGCATGTCCTTAATTGTTTTCATCTATCCTTTAACTATTGTTAACATGTAAACGTGTTCTTAATTGTTTTAACTTTTAAAAAAAAATTGGGTGACACTTTTATTTTTACATATACATATATATATATATATATATATACACACACGTATATATGATCATATTTACAAAAAAAATCATAAAAGAGATTACAAAATAAGATTCCGCAGTTGGTGAGTTCAACATTGATTTATTTCTTCCTATTATAACGTTAGAAATAAACTAATTATAAACGATATTCATTGTGTGTATTAAAATGTACTAATATGGATATTTTTCAAAAAAATTGTACAAAATAGTATTTCGTTGATAAACCCATTAATTTATTAAATATTTCCGCCCATATTAATAAGACTACGCCACAACACGAAGCGCATTGCGTCCACTATTTTATGTAAATTTAAGATCTTGATGGGTCGGATTGTAAAAGACTGTCGAACGTACTCTCGAAATTAGGGGTGAGCATTTTTTACCCAACCCGATGGCCCAACCCGATCCGTTATAGAACCGACCCCAATCTAACTCTCCCAATCTAACCCGCTCAAAATTGGGTCGGATCGGGCCAGACCCGAAATAGTGTTCGGGTCGGGGTCGGGTCCAAACTCTTGGGCCGGGTCGGAGTCTCCGACCCGACCGATATAAAGTAATATATATTTAATATTAATTTTTATTTAAGTAGTGCAATATTTAGTCCTTCAAAATTTTTCATTTTCAATTTTACTTACATTCAAAGACCGTTCAGTCACTCATTTTCATGTGTTTATATTGTTTAGTGTGTGTTTGCTTAATTAAATTTGTTTGGGGTATTTTTACTTGAATTTTGAGTTACATTGATGCATTTTTTTCATATTATTTTTGTTATATAAGATTAATTTTTAATTAATCGGGCCATGGTGACCCAAACCAACCCAACCCGATCTTTTATCGGGTCGGTTTGGTTCGGGCATTAAAAATCTTTGGGTCGGATCGGGCTTTTTTTTAGGAACCCGAAGTGATCGGGTCGGCTCCATAAAAAGCATCGGGCCGGCCCAACCCAACCCATGCTCACCCCTACTCGAAATCACTTTTGCCAAATTATGAAAATAACTACTTATCTGATATATATGTATATATATAATGTTAATCTGTTATAAAATCATACGACATGGTTAATTAGTGAAATTGAATCATCGAATAGTCAATCTGAGCCTAGATTAACGTAACAGTCAACCAAACTCGGTCTAAATAAGTCAACCCGAGGCCGGTCCAAAAAAATTAACCCAAACTCACTCCAAAAAAGTCATCCGGAGCCCAGCCGGGAAAAGTCACACATTATATAATCAGAAAAATATACCCGAGCCGAAAAAATTAACTGGAGCTCGCTCTAAAAAATTAAACCCAGGCCGGCCCAGAAAAGTCAACACAACCCCGAGACCGAATCAAACAAGTCATCTCGAGCCCGACCCGCAAATACCCCGCATGATAATCGAAAATTATATTTCATTTATTGTTTTATACATTTTCTATATTATATTTTTTTTCATTCTTAATCGCGAAGTATAATGGCTAAAAAGGCCTTGGTGAGTGGGCCCCACTGAAAAAGTAATTTGGCGTTTTACAGTAGTGGAATTTAATTTTCGTGTCGTATTCCTGCCTACTCTTAATCGTTTTGTACTTATTTTAATGTCCTAACTTTCTAATTTTTTTACATATAATTTTTTTCAAGTAAATCAACTTAAATGGTAACCTTAATGTCATTCATATTTTACAAGTAAATCAACTTAAATTGTAACCTTAATTAACGTCATGCATACAGTTATTATTCCTTTCTTTAATGTCTGTCTTTTGGATTCCATACATAACCTTATTACCAAAAATACAATTGAATTGCAGCATTACAACCCTTATAATTGAATTCTATACTTTACGCTAACATTATTTAAAATTAAAAATACATTTATAGACATTACAATAATTGCTTCATTCCTCTAGACCTTTCAGTCCTCTGTATAATGCTAACACCAAATATTCGGGGTCGCAATTTGAGGCCGGGCTTAAAACATGAAATGGTTACGACATGATTTAAAAGAATTTGGGTCTATCATAAATAGATTTGAGTCCAACAGTGTCGAACACGATTAAATCGTGAGTATATACGACACGAGCACGATAACATGATGAGATTCAATTAGACACGATTAAATAGCAAAAAGTTATATTTTATATATTTTTTATTAAGTATTTTAATAATGATTATACATGACCTTTATGTTTTTTACTTATTTATTACGTCGTATTATAGACGAACATAAAAAAGTGTTAGTAAATTTTAAAATCTTATTAATTTAATTTAATAAATTAAGTTCAATTTGTAAAAATTGAATTAATTTAGCATTTTAAAATAAGGTAAACTGCGGCTAAAGTACCAAATATTTCAAAAAAATTGAATTAGGTACCTAAGTATTTTTTGTGTGTGGCTATAGTATCTAAAGTTACTTCTGTCCATCAAATTTCATTAGTGGTGTCCTACGTGGCACTTTGGATATTGGATAAATTGCTGCTAAAGTACCCAATGTTTCGAAAAAGTTGAATTATGTGCCTTTTTTTTTTTATTTTTTTGTGGTTAGTACCTAAAGTTGCTTCTGTTAAGGCATTTGGTTTCTTCCGTCAACTCACATGCATTTAACCGCCACGTTGCATTTTATAATCATTTTGTAATTTTTTTTTAATTTTTTTTCTTAAGCATTTTAACGAATACAATTTAATAATTATTAAAATAAAATTATAAAATAATTTAATGAGGTTATATAACTTATATTATATTATGAAGCATTAAATATATTTACTTATTCAAGATTATTAAAATAAAAACTTTTACCATTGATAAAAATACCCTTAAATAAATGTTTTACGAATGAATTAATATATTTCCGTTCATTTTAATACATAACTATAGTAGTATCTTAATTTAAAAGTATAAGAGACATTTTTGTCAAAAATTAAAACTTATAAGACAAACATTACTAATGTCACCAAATGACTGTTATACTTTTAAACATTACTAATGTCACCAAATGACTGTTATACTTTTAAATTAACATATTACTAAAGTTACACAGTAAAAACGAACAGAAATATATTAATGCATGTGTAAAACACTATTTGTTTAAGGATATTTTTATCAATGGTGAAGATTTTAATTTTAATCATTTTGAATAACTAAATATATTTGATGCTTCATAATACAATATTAGTTATATAACCTCATTAAATTATTTTATAATTTTGATTTTATTTATTAATAAGAAATTATATTCGTTAATATGCTTAAGAAATTTTATTTTTATTTTTAAATCCCACGAGGCGATCAATGCCTGTGTTGCCAAATCTACATGGCGCATCTGAGGTGCCACGTAGGACACCACTAACGGAGTTTGGCCGAGGAAACCATATTCCTTAATAGAAACAACTTTAGGTACTATAGCCAGCAGCCACAAAAAAAAAAAAAAACTTAGATACATAATTCAAATGTTTGAAACATTGGGTACTTTAAACACAGTTTACCCTTTGAAATACATGAATGTATTAAATGAGTTAAATGGATAGACACAATAAATAAAGTATTTAAATAGGACAGGTCCGAGTCTCATCTTTGAACACGATTAATAAATGAGACGGGTATGAGTTTCTTAAAATATGTAATAAAACAAAAACGATTAAAACTTGACACGAACAT
Organism: Parietaria judaica; assembly: GCA_954871525.1. Taxonomy (NCBI): domain Eukaryota; kingdom Viridiplantae; phylum Streptophyta; class Magnoliopsida; order Rosales; family Urticaceae; genus Parietaria; species Parietaria judaica. Next base: position 31,264,715 of record OX940862.1, on the reverse strand, counting down.
GATAAGAAACCTGAATTACCACTCCTACCAAATATACAATTGTATGTTATCTATCGTGACTCTTGCCATTCTCTAAAATAGTAGTACTATGAATGTGTTCTATATAAGAGCATATAGTTTGCTTATTCATCCATAGTTTGGGAAGATATACAATAGTGTGTTCTACAATTGATGAATCTCTTGGCAAAAATGAAAAAGATTTGATGTCTTTTGTTTGATTAAACATCATCTATTAAGCTTTTAAAGTATTTTTTCCCAATTCCTTGAAAAAAAGTCAACTAAAATATGGAGAGTTTGAATTTACAGTGCAACTTTTCATACGGTCCCAACTCCCACTTAAATCTATATATATTAAAAAGAATAACTCACAAGTGACATGGCAAGATATGGTAAAACTATTGAGAATTGAGATTTTTTAAGAGTTTAGAATTTTTTTTCAATCATGCTATGTAAAAGTATTGAGAATTGAGATTTTTTTAGAATTTAGAATTATTTTATTCATGATTTATATGTTAGAATTAAAAGCAATACACACAATACAGTTATTGATTCATCATGTAATTTCATACGTTTTGTGCTTCTTTCAAATTCAATGGATTTGTTAATGGCTTTAAGTGCAATGAAGTTATTAATGACTTTTAGTATTACCCTAAAAAACATATCGAATGAACATCAAAAGACAAATAGCCCACTCTTATAAATACATGCAAATTCTAACCATTTAGATACGTGCAAAACTGCAAATTTAGCAAAAACCACAGGACAACCATTGCTACGTGCGGTACCTCCACAGCTCTACGGTGGACAACACGATTGCTACCCTCGGGCCTAAACAATGCAACGTGGCAACCACCGATGGACTTGACAATCTCTGACGGCACAACAACCCTTATTTTCTATTTTCTTTCCTAAAACTATCGGGGTCGGTATCGGCGGTTATGGGTCCTCTCTGGCAAATAACCTCAAGAAATTCGAATAAATGGTGATAAATATGAACTTTTCGTGTTTTCTTTTTATTTAAATGTATGTTTGCTTCTCTTATGTTCTTCATTTCTAATTGTTTTTCTTTTGATCTCAACTTTGTAGTTTACATTTTTTTTTTTGTTATTATTTTAACGAGCATGTCTTTGTTCATATTGCGGTCTTGGTGGTAATCATTCTCCGATGAAAATAGCTAAGTGAGTTTTAGTATGGATATACTCACTGTTATTTGTTCATCTTTTTCTTTTTTATCTTTCTCAATGACAGCTCTTTGGAGTTCTTAAATTGACCCGACCTTTGTGCTCTCCAACGAGCTTCCTTCGTCGTGCCCGACCGGTGAATTGTCTTTTTGTAGTTTCTGGGACGAGTCTTTTTCTGTGTAATTTTGGGCTCTATCACACTCCCAATGTATAATTCTTAAGTCAATTTAGAGTCGCCAACTTGCGGTGCAATCAATACGACTGAGAATTGTAATCGTAATTTTGAGTTTTTCATTGTTAGGCTTCCTCATTGAGGATAATAAATGGAGTTATAAGAAGTTTTTATTTTCTTTGTCAACAAATGAATTCTCAAAATCCAGTTAAGTTTAAAACGATTTTCTTGAACCTCTATGATATTCTTTCAAGAACGTCCTCTAGGAAAAGAGGATTCTTAAAGGGAATTGTATGTGATCTATGTATATGCATATACCGTGTTTTTCAATAGTTACATGGCCCTCTACATCCTTTTCAATTGGTTATATTATGTAACAAGCTTTAATTATACAACCAGCTATTTATTTCATTTTATATTTTATATCTAAATAAATAATATATGAGTATATAAATAATGTAATATTTTAATGGGTTAATGGAGATAAAAATATCGAATTACGACCATTATTACACTATATTACTTATTCTCACTTTTACAGCAAAATTCATTAACTACGATAAATGCTGCATTTAATTCTTATTTCTTATTTTTTTTAAAAGAAATATCCTTAATTACGATGAATGTCGTACTGTACTTTTTATTTAATATTCAATGTATTGTATTTTAATATTTAAAAGACACTTTATTTTCTTCTTAATTTTCAATATTATAGAGTTATTTTAATCATTCATACATTTTAATAATGAGATTTGATTATAGAATTAATAGTAATAACGACACATTTATACAATTGGAATTAGAGTTATTGGTACTTGAAGTCATTTCATTTGTTTTGCTCAGGAATGTCAAAAGTTTGTTTGAAATTGCATGGCAAGAAAGTATAAGAAAAGGTACGATCATGAATATTATAGCTATTTATTTTATTTACAAGTCTTTATATATTAAAAATAATCAATTTGCTTATGTAAATGGTGCAATATTAATGGGTCATTGACGGTGAAAAGTAGCTAACTACGACAAAAGTTGCAATCCAATACCTAATCTCATTTTTTGATGGAAAAAAAAAAAAAAAAACTAAGAAAAATGTTGTACTCTAATACCTATACTTATTATTTAACGGTGAAAATACTTAACTATAATGATGTTGAAATTTATATAAAAAATCGGTGGCATAAATACTTAAGTTGATATTAGTGACGATGTTACCGTGAACAATGTCGATGGCAAGGCCGTGGGCATTAGCAATGATAAAGTGGGTATTTTTTGTTTTTGTTTGATAATATTAATTGTTTAAGACATTGAAATAAAGTCTACATCTGCTCTAGCCTAAATATAGAACAACCTTTGATAAGATAAGAAAAAAAATATTGGCCAGAAACATGTATCGTCAGAAAAAAATCACGGTAATTCCTAATTTTTTATAAGATGTTCGAGGATGGCCAGAAACATTTATCGTCACTGCTACAGTGCGAACCATGTACAATCAAAATAAAGTCCTAATTCAACTTGAATTACTTGAAAATATATGATTATATATATTTCTCCAATTTATGAAAAAGTATCAGGCATGCCTCTGTAGGAATATCATGGATTGCTACTTTATGAAAATAATGTTATCTTATTTCGTATATTGTGATCTATAATTAAACTTAAATTTTTTAAATTTATTTGGTCAGCGTTAGTATTTTGAGTTCTTGGGCGAGTGTTTCGCATATCATTATTCAATGAAGAAAAATAAAAAGAAGAAGACTTCAAGATCGTATGATATAAAAAAATATGTAAGATAAAAAACATATTACAAACTAGCTAAATTAACTTTTATATTAAGATTCTAGCAGCTTTGCTCAAAAAATTAAAACACAAGAATTCTTCACATTGTTTGAATGTGTCGGTGTTTATCCTAGCAATAAACCTGAATTGATGTTGTTTAAACATATTAATGAGTGAGAATTTGTATCACTGCCAACGCCGATAATCAGAGTTGAAAAAAACCCCGCTATCACTCCATATATTATATCTATTTAAGCTTTTCATAAAACTACTAATGCATTTGGAATTTCTTTTGGGGCTGTTATTTTGATAGTGTTTAATGTTTTTTGTCCCAAAATAAAAATGAAAAATCATGCTCTTTTGAAAGAATGAATTAAAATTACTTTTTGTTTCATGTAAAGAGTTATTTACTAGCAGCTAAGAACACTTTTTATTGTACGATGAAAAACATTTTACGAACTAGACTAACTTTAATATTAAGATTTCATATCAGTTATGTCCAAAAACTTAAAACATGAGGATTTTTCAGGTTGATTTAGAGCATCTACATTCGTACGCCAATTCTTCGAAATGCAGTGGAGATTCGATGCATTCGACCTCCATTTCCCACGCCAAAATGGAGATGGATAGTCAAATGCTACAGTGTGGCACCACATTTGGTGCAAAACTGTTCACAACTCCAAAACTTTATTTTTTTACAGTTTAGTCCTTTTAAAATTTGTAAATTCCATATTTACATTGTTTTATAAATTATAACATATTTGTCCAAAAAGTTATTTCAATTTTAAAAAATTTAAATTAATTTTGTCAAATATTTACATGACGACACTACTTTAAAATACAACATTGACATTTGTAGTTTGAATAAAATTAAAATAACATCTAAAGGTACATTACAATTGTAATTTTATTTAAACATAAATATTAAGTTTAACTTGTGTTAATTTGTATTTTAAATTATTTTATAGAGTATTATTTTATTTATTAAATAATGAAAATGTGGTATAATTGAAAGATATTAAATAAATGTAAGGGTATAAAGATAAATAAGAAAAAATAGAATATTAAATTAATATTTTGTTTGGTGTTAAAAATGGAGTTCGGACGGAGACAAGGCAGTGGTTGATGTGACGTTTACTGCAAAATGGAGTATAAAATATAGAGTTCGGGTGGAGTTGGTCTTAATGCGTCGATGCTTATCATAACAATACTTTTGAATTAGTTTTGTTTATACGGATTGATGTTTTAATAAAAATTCGCACAACCGCGCAACGCGCGGTGTATCCACTAGTGTAGTATCCACTAGTGTAGTGTAATGTGAGCATGATGACATGTAGAAGTTAATGGTATAAACAAATTATAACATATTTGGACATTTATCAGTAAAAAATAATATTTTATTATACCGTGAATTTCAAATAACTTCAAGATACTTTCCTACATTATCTCTTAATCTATCAACTATTTTTGTTTTGTTTTTTGGTTTTTTTTATTTGATTTTTTTTTATCAATAGCTTGAAGTTGAAACAGATAATTTTCACCTTCAAATCCTTCCACTATTGTTCTGCATTAATTTTTTTTTATCTAGTCTTCCATTACACTTTGTATTCCCTTCTATTAATTTGTTTTATCCTTCGAATGAATTTTCTTTTCTTTCCATAAGCATAGACCAAGATCATTATGGCTATCAAACTAAGAAATCACAACTTGTAATGAAGTTTTGGCTTATCAGGCTTACAAACATGGAAATAGGGAATACACAACCCACGTTTTACAACTCCTAGTGACGTGGCAATGACTAAAGAAATGATCAAATGCATAATAATTTGGTAAATAAACAGCACATATCAGATTTTCACCGTATTATTTCCACCCTTACTTACCGGAAGCCTAGAATACTAACGTATAAGCGTCACGCCATCACTCACTCAAGTCGCGTTTCTTTCAACTTCAATCGAACGCGACTTCAAATCCGCCATCAAATTCTCCAAGTCCAAATGCGACGACCCACCCTCTTCGACGGCCCCGCGTGCGACCTCCCCGAGTGCCTTCGCACGCGCCCTCATCTCCCCTGACCTCTCGCCCGCCATCACCTCCTTCACCGCACGCTCCAGCTGCTCGCTCCGCACGAAGTCGCCCACCAGCCTCGCCCACTTCGCTGCCCCCACGCCGACCCCAATGCTCACCACCTCCGTCACCAGCTTCTCGTTGTAGAATTGCTCCGCGAAGATCGGCCACGTCACCATTGGAATCCCCGCGCTGACACCTTCGAGCACCGAGTTCCAACCACAGTGCGTCACAAAACACCCCAAAGCCTTGTGGTCGAGGATCAGCACTTGTGGAGCCCAGCCTCTGATGATGAGCCCTTTCCCTTTGATCCTGTCCTCAAACCCTTCAGGCAGATATTCTTCTTCGCTGCTCGGATTCCTCACGACCCAAATGAAATCCTGCCCCGAGGCCTCAAGGCCGACGGCGATTTCGCGCAGCTGTGAAGCCGGGAAGCTCGCGTTGGTTCCGAAACACATGTAAACAACCGAACTCGGCGCTTTGGAATCGAGCCACTGCAGACACTCATATTCATCAATCGATGTTTCCTTGCCACGCTGTGCTTTCTCTACGTTTCTCTTATTGGAGAGAGAAACCGGGCCTACATGCCACGCCTTTCCTCTCATTACATTCCGGTAATGCTCGGCGTAGGCCGGCTCGAGCTCGCGGAAGCTGTTGACAATCATGCCATAACTTCTCGGGGTGGCTTCTTGAGCTTCGTTGAGCATTTTCGTGAAGCAATTTTCAGCTCCAAGCCTGATAGCGTCCGGGATCTGCAACCGGGTGAGCTTAATTTCATCGGGCAAGCCTGGAAGCAAGAATGGCTCGCTGTCGGACGCTAAACCCACGTGAGGCTTGTAAGAAAACAGGCTGTGCATGCAACACATTGATATGAAGCTCGTGCCCTCGAAGACAATCCCGGGAATCTCGTGCTTCAACGCCAGATCCGTTGCCCAGGGGAAGAATAGGTCGGCGACGAGCGCGTGGGGACAAAGCTCGTGCAGGACCTCGTCCAACGGCTGGCGTAAAAGCGACATGGCGTGAAAGAACTTCTGGTACTCATCTGGTTCCGATACCATGTCAAAATTTTCAAATCCCTCCGGAAGTCCTGCCTCTTTTGCCGGGAATTCGATCGTCCGGAGAGTGATTTTCGGGACGAATTGCAGCGTCCTGGAGACGAGAGGGGCGTTGAGAGGAGTGGTGACGACGGTGATCTTGACGCCTCTGTCTGCGAAGAGCCGGGCTATGTCCAGGGCTGGGATCATGTGGCCTTGCGCCATTAGAGGGAAGAAGAGCACGTGGAGATCCTCGGAGCTGGTCATCATCTTCTGATGGACACACTGGTGTTTACGTTATGTGAATGGACAGTAATTCGTACAGATGTATTACACTTAGACTGATATATTGACCCATTTATAGACATGCATATCTACATAGACATATTAAACGTCTCGAACAACCTCATTAGATTAATACTTCATAAGTTAACATCGTTAATTAGATTATCACCTCGTATTATAAATTTAAGATTTTGACTTAATGAACTTTAACGATTAATTGGTCAAACCTATTATGTCATGTTAATCTAATAATCTTACTATATCATTATAGTAATCTAATTAGCATAGTGAGAAGAAAAAAAATTTGAGAACATATGCCGCCTTTTTTTCTCTTTTTATTAGGCGTTAATGTTTTATGACTTCGTCTACGACTAAGCTTATGCTAACACTAACAGTAAGGTAATATGAGAAAACCAATCCAACATTCCACGTTGGGATCGTTGGCATCCAACTTTTGTTTCCGATTTGCAAAACCACCCACCACAATGCAGCAGGCGGAATGAGTATACCCGCCATTCCTTTTAGCATGGTCTCGGGGCCGCTCTGTCTCAACCAAAAATCGGCAAAGCGGGTACTCGGAGACGGCCCCGTGTGCCCACTTGCAGGGGCGGACCCAGTCACGTTTGGGGGTGACTAATGTCACCCCCGAGTGGGCCACTTGCTGTTGAAATTTAAAGTAAACTCCATAAAATTCTATGTGGACCCGATTCGTGGAGGTTCCAAGAGGCGCTCGAGAGAAGGCAACTTGTAAGGTGGACTCAATCGGAGAATGGATTTCGAGAAGTGCACCAAGCGAGTTCGGAGGAGACACTCCGAAAAGAACAGACGGAAGCAGACGTGAACCCGCAAGCTTCGGAGACTTCTGGCTCATTATTATTCGAGGGCTTTGGCAAAAAAAAATTATTATGCTTGTTTAATTACTTAGAAGTCTTTTATATATTAAAATTTGAAATTTTTTCCTCGTTGACGATAAGCCTCGTGCTTTGTAAAAAAAAAAAATTACACATGTCATTTTATATACATATAAGTAACTATAGTTACATATAATAACTAAATGACGTCTAAGTAACTTAAGATTACGTTTATGTAACTTAAGTTGCACATAAATAGTAAAATTACATAAATTTAACTTTCCTACCACATTTTAAAAAATTACATGTAGTACCTAAAGTTTCGTATAAGTACCTAAAGTTAGGTTTACATACCTAAATTATAGATAAATAACCAAAATTATACACATATAACTAAGATTGCATTTATGTAAGTAATTATAATTACATATATGTAATATTGAAAATTGCATTATTTAAAAATACATCAGAAATATATCCTCTCACCTCTCACTCGATCATATTTTCACAAGTTTCCTAACGGTAATTTTTATATATAGTCCAATCAGAGTTGTAAAATTAAAGCCATAAGATTTTGAAAGTTTTTATAGGAAAAACAAGTATTAAAATAAAAAAATAAAAAAAGTTAAAGTTAAAGTTTAGAGTTTGGTGGAAAGAGAGAGAGAAAGAGAAAAGAGGGTATTTTTGTTCAAATTATCAAAATGAGTATTTCATTAAATAGTTGGGTAAACTGCGGCTAATGTACCCAATGTTTGATCTTCTGCGGATTATGTACCCAATGTTTATTTTTGGCGGCTAATGTACCCAATGTTTGATCTGTTAGATATTTTCGTCTTTTCCGTCACTTGACCGTTAGAGAGTTATCCTTCTCTATATGTATACTTTTCGTATTTTTGACATAACTCACTCATTTTTTGTCCAAATTTTATGCACGAACTATTGTTGGAAAGATAAGATATAGATCTACAACTTTTAAATTTTAAGTTTTGTAAAATCAGTTTTAGAAAAATAAGAAATTTCAAATAGAACGTAAAACTGAACATTAGTTTAATGCAAAATATTTGTTTCGAGCAAATTTTAATATACTTAATGACTTTTTATGATGAAACGTAAAAGTAAAAAGTTATAGATAAATATTTTATCTTTCTAACGGGTGTTTATTTATAAATTTTGGATAAAAAATAAGTGAGTTATGCCAAAAATATGAAAGATGTGATGCAAAATTATCTTTCATACTTTTGGCATAACTCACTCATTTTTTGTAAAAAATTTATAAATAAACACCCGTTGGAAAGATAAAAAATTTATCTAAAACTTTTTAGTTTTACGTTTCATCATAAAAAGTCATTAAGTATATTAAAATTTGATCGAAACAAATATTTTGCATTAAACTAATGTCCAGATTTACGTTGTATTTGAAATTTCGTATTTTTTAAAAATTGATTTTACAAAACTTAAAACACCAAAGTTGTAGATCTATCTCTTATCTTTCCAACCATAGGTTGTGCATAAAATTTGGACAAAAAATGAGTAAGTTATGTCAAAAATACGAAAAGTGTACGTATAGAGGAGGATAACTCTCTAACGGAAAAGACGAAAATATCTAACGGATCAAACATTGGGTACATTAGCCACCGAAAATAAACATTGGGTACATAATCCGCAGAAGATCAAACATTGGGTACATTAGCCACAGTTTACCCTAAATAGTTTGATTCCATAGGTATTTTATTAAATCTAAAGGAGATGTACTACATAAGTACTTACATTAGCAAAAGGACTGTTATACATATACATTTATAGACATACATTTGTACCTACATCAGCAAAAGGACAGTACTTAAAGACTATTAGGTATTGCTAAAAATACTCACTGACAGTTAACATGTAGAAAAATTTAGAGATTTTGACAAGAAAAGAAAGTTGAGAATTAGAATGGTTTGGAGAGAATCTGAACTCTCTTCTGACTCAAACTTAAATCCGTTAATATATGATCCGGGTTACGCGCGCGATCTTCCACAAGAAATTCTGTAACGAAGTAGGAGATGACGAGAAAAAAATCAAGAGTATTTACTTTTGTAAGAGCTTAATTGGTCATGAAGTCGTCACTACTTTTAAGTTTTAACTACTTGAGCTTCAAAATGAGAACATCAGTCTTAATTTCCATTGTTGACTGGTGGAATACACGCACGATCTTCCACAAGTCTCCAAATACATCCCCCATTCCATATATACTATTCAGAAAAAAAAAGAAAAAAAAAAGAAAGGAAGTTAGAACTGCACAAAGCGATGTGAAGAACAAATGTAGACGAGAATAATTTTGCACTAAAGCCTTAACTTAAAACAACTAAACTGTCAATTTCGTGAAGGTGGCGATCTTTCATAAATGAAACGATGAAAATTAACCTAATAAGTGCGGGCCGAATCGCAATCGCACTCGCAGTGGAATCGCGCCTTTTGCTTTAGTCAAGCCAGACTGGCGGAGCAATGGCCATTGGCGACCCATGGGCCACCTATCTGGCCTTGGGTACTCAGTCACACTTATAACGGAACCCTAGTCTTGCTTGCTGTAACTTGACTAGCATAACAAGTCAGGATATTATAGAAGAAACACAAGATTGCTGATGTTTTGGCTCCAAGGCCCCACCGTGAGTACCTGGCGCTCCTGCGTAATATTTCCGGGCTCTATGTTCCGTTATAAGGATTTCGAGAAATTTGGCAATTTCTAGTTAGTCTTCCAAGTTTAAGGCAAGTAATCTTTATATTTCCTTTGCAGGCAATGGCTATAAATAGAAAAGTTGAATGCAACATGCAAGTCTTTTAATAGCCTTATCTAAATGCGATGTATATGATTTGATTGAAAATACGTAACGTACTATAAGTAAATAGAGGCATTTGTAAGATATAGTCTTATAGATATATAAATATGTTGATCACCCATCGGTGACACAAGATCATGTGTGTCACAGTCACTTAAAGATAAGGAGCCTATCGGGCGATGACATTCAGTCACCATCCGGGGACGATAAGGATGAGCCAACGGCTATATAAGCAAAGCTCATACAGCGGTTAGAAGTAACCAGACCATACAACAAAGAGAGAGAGAATCAAGAAGAGAGAGTTCTTGAGAGACAGAACTTCTCAGGCGAGTCAGACGGTGGATACGACGACGAAGGTGACGACGGAGTACGGAGAGGGAAGGCTCGGGAACGACAGACAGAGGAGCACACTCTGGGGATCTGTCGGAGCTTCTTCGCGGCGTCAAAGGGGTTCGTTCGCACCGGGGTTCTGATCGCCGGCGTTCTCTGGATCTGGTTCATCTCCGATCACCGTGAAGAGCGCTGGAAGACGAAGGTCATCTCGACATCGTATAGCGTAAGGTGGAGTCGTCGGAGGGAGCTGTGAAAGGAGCTGTGAGTTTGAATTCAACGGGAAGATCATCTTCTGGAGAAGATTGAATCTTTTGTAACCGGTTGTGTAATTCAAACATCATCGTGATCAATAAAGCGTTAGTCTTTGTCGTCCAATTCAATCGTGTTATTCCGCATTTGTTCGTGGTAATCGATATTCGTATCGGGTTGCTGGGTGAAATCCCCAACAAGTGGTATCAGAGCTCCTCCTCTCGGTGAATCAAGGAAGGGTTCATCGGAGAATCAAGATCCGAGTTCAAGAACCGAACAAGAAAGTAAAGGAGTTCAAGATTCTGAATCTTGACGAAGATCGTCAGAGTCACTCCTGCCATACGCGATAAGGAATCATGGGACCAGACAAGACAGATATCGCGAAGTTCACCGGCGATGGTGACTTCAACATCTGGAAGATCAAGATGCACGCACAGCTGTGCCAGATGCGCCTCGACAAGGCGCTCAAGGGCGATGAGGCATTCTCGGAGAAGCTGAGTGAGGAGGACAAGGAAGACATCATGACGAGGGCGAGAAGCACCATCATTCTCGCTCTCAGCGATGATGTCATCAGAGACATCCAAGACGAGACGACAGCGGCAGGAATCTGGAAGCGTCTCGATGAGACGTACAACAGGAAGTCCTGGGCGAACGAGTTGTTTCTCAAGCAACGGATGTATACCCTCAAGATGGCTCCGGGATCATCGCTGAAGCAACACTTTATCGAATTCAAGAAGATCATCACAGATCTGAAGACGATAAATGTGGAAGTCCCGTCAAAGGATCAAGCACTCCTCCTACTGAATTCGGTATCGGGGATGTACGATAGGATCCAGGACATTCTGCTATTTAGTGGCAGGGAGACCCTCACCGTCGACGATGTCAAGACGGCCGTGCTAGCCAAGGAGGTTCAGCGCAAGCAGGAGGGCAAGTTCGATGGAGGATCAGGTGGAGCGGAGAGCCTCGTCGTTAACCGTGAAAGACCGGCTAAGCGAGAGAAGTTCAGGAAAGGCTCACCGAGGCGATCTTCATCGAGGCCGAGGAGCGGCAAGTGTTACAACTGTAACAAGGAAGGACATTTCAAGAGAGATTGTCCCGAGAAGAGAACGGGTAAGCCGTTCAGAAGGAATAGCGACGACGGTCCAGCGAACGCTTCCCAGGTATCGGGAGGGTACGATAGCGCTGAGGTCCTCGCGATGATGCCGACCAGCATGCAAACAGCGTGGATACTGGATTCGGGATGCTCGTACCACATGAGTCACGAGCAGAGTTGGTTCGAGGGGATGAAGGCCGACGAGGAGGTCATGCCAGTATCGACGGGCACCGAGGAGATGTGCGCTGTCGAGGGGATTGGGTCGATATCTTTAAGACTCAAGGATGGCACACGGAGAACCCTGAACCAAGTAAGGTATGTCCCTGGACTCAAACGAAATCTTATTTCTTTGGGTGTCCTCGAAGAGCAGGGATACTCATGGAAGTCATGCAAGGGTGGCTTAAAAGTCACAAAGGGTGCGATGACATTCATGAGGGCTTATCGGTACAATGGCATATACATCCTGGAGGGTGAGACTGCCATCGGGGAAGCAGCAAATATCTCAGCGACAGTGTCGAAAACCACTCTATGGAACGATAGACTGGGGCATGTCAGCGAGAAGGGGCTTGATATACTCAAGCGAGGAGGCTGCTTCGGGAACGATAAGGTGGAGAAGCTCGACTTCTGCGAACACTGTGTGTTTGGGAAGCAGCATCGGGTGAAATTCGGCAAGGGGTCTCACACGAGCAAGTCAGTTCTTGACTATGTTCACTCTGACTTGTGGGGACCGGCACGAGTAGATTCGCATGGAGGAAACAGATACTTTATCTCCTTCATCGACGACTACTCGAGGAAGCTCTGGGTTTATATGATCAGATCAAAGGACAAGGCCTTCGAAGCCTTTGTCAACTGGCGCGCACTTGTTGAGAATCAGTGCGGGAAGAGGCTCTTACATCTCCGCACGGACAATGGATTGGAGTATCTGTCCGAGGAGTTCAACGATCACTGCCGGAAGGCAGGCATCCGACGATCCAAGACTGTGAGGCACACGCCTCAACAGAACGGTCTCGCTGAAAGGATGAACCGAACCATCATGGAACGAGTAAGGTGTATGCTCTCGAGGGCAAATTTGTCATCGCGGTTCTGGGGAGAAGCTGTCCATACAGCGGCCTATCTGATCAATAGGTTGCCATCGTCTGCGATAGACTTTGAAGTTCCTCAGAAGCGATGGACAAATCGACTAGAGCACACCGACTACTCCAAACTGAAAGTCTTTGGCTGTGCAGCTTACTATCATGTAAACGATGGTATGCTTGTACCTAGGGCCAAGAAAGGACTGTTCATGGGGTACCCCGACGGAGTTAAAGGGTACCGGATTTGGTGTTCGAAGTCACGAAAGTGCATCATCAGTCGAGACGTCACTTTCAATGAAGAAAGTTTCTTGGAAGGCAAGGCAACCCCGACAAGCCCTGAAGATCTCTACGAAGGAGACGGATTTCAGCTTGAGGTGGAGCTTTGCGATGAGCCAGGACGAAAAGAGGCTCATCGGGAGTATTTTACCCGATGAGCTCTTATCGGAAACCCAGAGGAAAATGACCGAAGAGGTGATCGCGAAGAGAATTTGCGACAAGGAATTCCCGATGAGCATACCCGACAAGGTATGCGAGAAGAGCTATCGCGACGAGAATTCCGCGATGAGGAACTATCGCGACGAGAATCCCGCGATGAGGAACTTCCGAAGTTCCGATAAGGTACCTGCGATGAAGCTTCGTCGAGCGGTAGTAAAGGAAGCCCGATAAGAAGAGATCGAGCAGAATCCAGCCGACAAGATCATCGGGAACAGGTCTCATCGAACAGCGATGAGGTGTCCAGCGAAGAGGACAGCGAGGAAGAGGCTCTCGGAGCCGAAGAGGAGAATCCCGACGAGGGATACCTACTTTCTCGGGATAGGCCCCGACGGGCTATCAGGAAGCCGATAAGATACGCCCACGCTGAGATGGTGGCTTATGCTTTCAACACTGCAGGTGTTGAAATCGACAACGAGCCTCGCTCGTTCAGTGAAGCCATCAGGTCCAGCGACGAGAAGAAGTGGCGAGCGGCAATGGACGAAGAGATGAACTCTCTTCACCAGAACAATACTTGGGTCCTTGTTCCGAAGCCGAAGAACTGCAAGATTGTCGGCTGTCGGTGGCTATACAAGGTGAAGCCAAGTGCACCAGGAGGCGAGCCGGCGAGGTTCAAAGCCAGGTTGGTGGCGAAGGGATTCACACAGCGAGAAGGTATAGACTTCAATGAAGTCTTCTCGCCAGTGGTAAAGCATACATCGATAAGGGTACTACTTTCGATGGTTGCGAAGTTCAACTGGGAGCTTGAACAGATGGATGTGAAGACAGCCTTCCTACATGGAGAACTCGAGGAGAAAAAATCCTCATGCAACAACCCGAGGGGTTCGTGCAGAAGGGAAAAGAGGATTGGGTTTACTCTCTTAAGAAGTCCTTTTGTACGGACTTAAGCAATCTCCTCGACAATGGTATAAGAGGTTTGACACATTCATGCAGAAGAATTCCTATCGGAGGAGCAGACACGACAACTGTGTCTACTTCAGAACGACGAGCAGCGGTGTGAGTATTTACTTACTCCTATATGTTGACGATATGCTCATCATTTCCAGCAGTACTGGAGAAATCAGGAAGCTTAAGGACTCATTGAAGTCAGAGTTCGAGATGAAGGACTTGGGGCCAGCAAGAAGGATTCTCGGGATGGACATCCGAAGAGACCGCGCGAGAGGCTACCTCAGCGTCTCGCAAACGGACTACTTCAGGAAGGTCGTCGAGAAGTTCCAAATGGAGAAGGCCAAGCCTTCGAAACAGCCCCTCGCACCTCACTTCAAACTCTGTAATGAGTTAAGCCCGACGACAGAGGCTGAGGAGAAGAGGATGAGACTTGTGCCATACACAAGTTCCGTCGGAAGCCTCATGTACGGGATGATCTGCACGAGACCAGATTTGGCCTATGCAGTAAGCTTGGTAAGCCGGTACATGGCTAACCCGGGGCAAGAGCATTGGAATGCCGTCAAGTGGATCCTCCGATACTTGGCAGGCAGTTCCGACAAGGGCCTGATTTACTCCAGCGAGGAAACGAAGGAATCAGTGATTCAAGGCTTCGTTGACTCAGATTATGCAGGAGACCTCGACAAGCGAAGGTCTCTCACCGGATACAACTTCAAGGTGTTCGGGAATCTAGTCAGCTGGAAGGCATCGCTTCAGCACATCGTGGCCTTATCGACCACCGAGGCTGAATACGTGGCAATCACTGAGGCTGCTAAGGAAGGGCTCTGGCTGAAATGGCTTCTCACAGAGCTAGGATTCGAGCAAAGGTCCTTCGACCTTTACTGCGACAGCCAGTCCGCGATACACTTGTGTAAGAATCAGATGTATCACGAGAGGACCAAGCATATCGACATTAGGCTGCACTTCGTCAAGGACATCGTAGAGTTGAATACGATGAAGGTTCTCAAGATCGGAACCGATGAGAACCCGGCGGACATGATCACCAAGGTGATTCCGGTCGGCAAGTTCGAACAGAGCTTGGTTCAGCTCGGGGTTGGTGATACCCAACCAGAGCCGAAGGATAAGGGTGGATCGAGCGCCTAAGCTCGAGGACAGGGGCGAATTATCAATAAGCGACGATGACACAAGGTGGAGATTGTTGATCACCCATCGGTGACACAAGATCATGTGTGTCACAGTCACTTAAAGATAAGGAGCCTATCGGGCGATGACATTCAGTCACCATCCGGGGACGATAAGGATGAGCCAACGGCTATATAAGCAAAGCTCATACAGCGGTTAGAAGTAACCAGACCATACAGCAAAGAGAGAGAGAATCAAGAAGAGAGAGTTCTTGAGAGACAGAACTTCTCAGGCGAGTCAGACGGTGGATACGACGACGAAGGTGACGACGGAGTACGGAGAGGGAAGGCTCGGGAACGACAGACAGAAGAGCACACTCTGGGGATCTGTCGGAGCTTCTTCGCGGCGTCAAAGGGGTTCGTTCGCACCGGGGTTCTGATCGCCGGCGTTCTCTGGGTCTGGTTCATCTCCGATCACCGTGAAGAGCGCTGGAAGACGAAGGTCATCTCGACATCGTATAGCGTAAGGTGGAGTCGTCGGAGGGAGCTGTGAAAGGAGCTGTGAGTTTGAATTCAACGGGAAGATCATCTTCTGGAGAAGATCGAATCTTTTGTAACCGGTTGTGTAATTCAAACATCATCGTGATCAATAAAGCGTTAGTCTTTGTCGTCCAATTCAATCGTGTTATTCCGCATTTGTTCGTGGTAATCGATATTCGTATCGGGTTGCTGGGTGAAATCCCCAACAAAATATTACAAAATTAGAGGCATTTGTAATATCGCTCTCATATATACACAAACAGTACAATTTGAAAAGAAATGAAAAAACTGCATTACGAAACCGGTTAATACGTAATTGTATCCGGTTTTTCCCATGTTATTTCTACCCTTACTTGCCAGAAGCCTTGAACATACAGGCTTAAATCAAACGCGACCTCAAATCCTCGATCAAATTCCCCAAGTCCATATACGACGACCCGCCCTCTTCGACGGTCCCGTGCGCGACCTCCCCGAATGCCTTCGCGCGCGCCCGCATCTCCCCCGACCTCTCGCCCTCCATCACCTCCTTCAAGGCGCGCTCCAGCTGTGCACTCTGCACGAAGTCGCCCACCAGCCTCGCCCACTTCGCAGCCCCCACGCCGACCCCGATGCCCACAATGTCCGCCACCAGCTTCTCGTTGTAGAATTGGTCCGCAAAGATTGGCCACGTCACCATTGGAATCCCAGCGCTGATCCCTTCGAGCACAGAGTTCCAACCACAGTGCGTCACGAAACATCCCAGAGCCTTGTGGTCGAGGATCAGTACCTGTGGAGCCCAGCCTCTGATGATGAGCCCTTTCCCTTTAGTCCTCTCCTCAAATCCTTCCGGCAAATATTCCTCTTCGCTGCTCGGATTCCTCACGACCCAAATGAAATCCTGCCCCGAGGCCTCGAGCCCAATGGCGATTTCGCGCAACTGCGAAGCCGGGAAGCTCGCCATGGTCCCGAAGCACATGTAGACCACCGAGCCGGGCACCTTCGAATCGAGCCACCGCAGGCATTCGTGCTCGGATATCGACGCTTCATTCCCACGCTGCGCTTTCTCTGCGTTGCTCTTGTTAAAGAGCGAAACCGGGCCAATGTGCCACGCCTTTCTTTGCATCACATTCCGGTAATGCTCGGCATAGGCCGGCTCGAGCTTCTGGAAGCTGTTGACAATCATGCCGTAGCTTCTCGCCGCGGCTTCCTGTGTTCTGTCAAGCATTCGGGACAAGTCGTTGACGATTCCGTGCCTGAAAATGTCGGGGATCTGCATCCTGGTGAGCTTGATCTCGTCCGGCAAGCCTGGGAGGGTGAATCGCTCGTCGTCAGACCCCACGAGCTCGTGAGGCTTGTGCGTCACCAGGCTGTGCATACAGCACATCGAGATGAAGCTCGTGCCGTGGAAGAGAATCCCGGGAATCGCGTGCTCCGACGCCAGATCCGGAGACCACGTGAAGAACAGATCGGCGACGAGCGCGTGGGGACGGAGCTCACACAGGATCTCGTCGACCGGCTGGCGTAGAAGTGACAAGGCATTGAAGAACTTCCGGTGCTGATCCGGCTCCGTAACCATGTCAAGGTTCTCGAAGCCCTCCGGAAGCCCGGCTTCTTTCGCGGGGAACTCGACTGTTCGGAGAGCGATTCCGGGGGATCGCAGCGTCTTGGAGAAGAAAGGGGCGTTGAGAGGAGTGGTGACGATGGTGACCGTGACGCCCCTGGCTGCGAAGAGCCTGGCTATGTCCAGGGTTGGGATCATGTGGCCTTGCGCCATTAGAGGGAAGAAGAGTACGTGGAGATCCTCGGAGCTGGTCGTCATCTTCTTGTTCACTTCAGTTCAGACACAGTGATAATGTTTGGTCGATGCCTGAAGAATAATGGGTGTTTGTGTTTTATAAGAGTCTGATGAGTGAAGTCATCGATGACGACTTGTGATAAAAGAAAGATATGTGAAGTGAGCTGACTTTCAACTCTGACCCACGAACGAAGTCACGAACAACCAACTAGTCATTAGATAAAAGGGTTAATTCTGTCATTATCCACGAGCCACCATATATAGTCAACTTTTGAGTATGAGTGGATCTTTAAACTAATTAAATATTGCAGGGCACAGAATCTCCTCACGGTGTAACTTAATTAAAAGGGAAAATTACGGCAAAAAATACTCAACTTTTGGTCAAACTACCTCTCGGGTACTCAACCTTTAAAACTAGCGGCAAAAATACCCAACCTCCTTATGGCTTTTGATAATATTTTTTTTAGTGGCATATATTCTTAAGCCTTTTTTTTCTCAATACAGTGACAATAATTGACAGTATTAATTCGATCTAAAATGGTCAATTACCAATGAAAATGGTAATTAGGGCTGTAACCGGAACGATTATCCGGTTTTTTTGAGCTACCCGTATCCGGATTTAGTTTTTCGGCTATCCAAAAATCACTACCCGTATCCGGATCTGAAAATCCGGATACCCGGAAATCCAGATACCTATTTTCAAAACCCTGTTCAATTACTTAAAATACCCGTAACATTATGTTTAAAATTTCTCATAATAATAAGATTTTTATCACCATATGTAGCTTATACAAGCACATTAAGAAATCAATAGATGTTTTGACTAACTTTTGTGTTATTCCATGTATTTGGAATTCAAGTAATAATCACTAATCAAGTAAAGAAAAAATAATTAATTTTTTTAAAAAAATTATTATTTTTTTAAAAAAAGGTTGGGTATTTTTGCCGCTAACGGCCACATGAGGATGTTAGCGGAAAAATTAATTTTTCATGCCAAAGTTACGGTAACACAAGTTGGGTATTTTTACCGCCAGTTTTAAAAGTTGAGTACCCGAGAGGCAGTTTGACCAAAGGTTGAGTATTTTTGCTGTAATTTTCTCTAATTAAAATTTAAATATTAATCCTCTCATTTATAATTTTTTGCAAAAAATTATGTATAGTCCATCTCGGGTATAAATATTGGTTTCGCCATTGAGTTTTAGAAACGATTTGTGGATTTGGACGTGGCTCTCCTTTATGAAACAGTCATCAATACCTGAGTAATCTCTTGACTAGTTTCTCACAGAGCATTCGAGTGAGTACAAAAATCATGAAAACACTCGGCGCCTTCGAGTAAAAGGACTTCCCACATAGGTGTTAAACACATGACATTTATTTGGTTTCTATATTTAGGTGTGAACTAGGAGGGGCTTATCAATTTCTTATGTAAATGATAATTAATCCATCTAAGTTAGAAAAGGCCTAATTTGAAGTAATTGTTTCAATGGGCCAATCTTAGAGATAACATGGGCCTAACGAACAATTAATTTTGTCAAAATAGATTGAGCCTTTTGTTACTACTTTTAATTTAAATCTTCAAATTCAAAAACGTAAATAGGTAAAACAAAAACGAAATTGACACCAAATTATAGTAGTTCATTCTCAATGTAGAACGTACGTCCACTTGCCACTTGCAATTCTCAATCCACTATATCAAACTTCTTGATTACACCTTTATCCTCGCTCATTCTCTTTTTCGTGTTAAACAGAACGAGGAGTGATCTTAGCTTATAAGGGTTAATTGCGGTAAAAATACCCAACTTTTGTAAATATTCTCCGATAGGTACCCAACCTCAATAAACGTAGGCAAAAGTACCCAACGTCACACTTTTGTCGCCGACCAACTAACGCCGTTAGACACTGCCTACGTGGCCGTTAGGGTGTCTCGTGTAGAATGGCACATGGCCAAAAGTTGGGTACTTTTGCCGCCACATGGCCAAAGGTTAGGTACTTTTGCCGCCACGTGGCATTTAAAAAATAATTTTTTTTAAAATTTTTTCTTTCTCATTAGCCAATATGTTTTTATTCTTTTACGTATATCAAACATGATCAAATAATTTCATAAAATATGTACTTATAAAAAAATTATGTTCTTTTTTTAAATAATCAAATAATTCCTTAAATTTATTAGTTTTAATTTATTTAAAAAGAAAATCTATCCCGTGACACATATTTTTATTTTTTTTACATATGTTAAATCTAATAAAATAATTTTATAAAATATATTTTTATAAAAAATATTTTTTCTTATAGGAATAATTTATAATTTTTTAATAGATTATATTAAAATTTTGAAACTAAAACATTATTGTATATAATAACGCGAGCATTTTAATATTAATATTAAGGCATGATATGATTTTTGCAGACATATAACATATTTGAAACTAAGGCATGATTAAAACAAATAATTGTATCAAATACAGTTCAAGCTTAATTTAAACCGAAAGTTTGGTGATTGGTAAAAATTATGTTTAACCTTATTATTTTTTGTTTTAAAGTGAAAAAAGAAAAGTAACATTTTTTTAGTTTTTCTTTAACATTTTTTTTATAAGTACATCTTTTATAAAATTATTTGATCATGTTTGATGTACATAAAAAAAATAAAAACATTGATCATGTTTTTTTTATCATGTTTTTTTTAATGCCACGTGGCGGCAAAAGTACCCAACCTTTGGCCATGTGGCGGCGGAAGTACCCAACCTTTGGCCACGTGGCATTCCACATGAGACAGCCTAACGACCACGTAGGCAGCGTCTAACGACGTTAGTTGGTCGGTGACAAAAGTGTGACGTTGGGTATTTTTACCTACGTTTATTGAAGTTGGGTACCTATCGGAGAATATTGAAAAAAGTTGGGTATTTTTACCGCAATTAACCCTAGCTTATAATGAGAATGCCCCTTTTTTTTTCCTTTAAATTGACAACTTAAGTCAAAATATTTCAATTAACATTTTGAATCTTACATTTATATTTTTAGTTTTTTTTAGTTTTCTTCTATATTGAGAAAACAAATCTACTATCGTGCTGCGTAGTCCACCTTTGTTTTCGCCAAAAAAATGACAAAATTAATAATGGTATCTTTTTTACGATAAACAAGTATCATTTGACATTGAACCACTCTTGATTTTTACTAAAATTTAAATATTAATTCTCCTAATTATAATTTTTTCACGAATTTTAAATCTAGTCCCTCGAGTATAAATTTTGGTTTTGCCATTGAGTTTTAGAAACTATTTGTGGATTTGGACGTGGCTCTATTTTCTGTGACAAACATCAATCCTTTGAGCCGAGAAAGTAAGAAAGTGTAAGTTGTGCAATCCGGCATCCCTTCGGCAAGATGATGTGTAAATGGAACGTACCCGTGCACGGTTGTCTGAGATCGTGCAAGTATGGGGTTGTAAGATCAAAGATACTTAAGACAATTGATTGGTACTACTTATGCCAACAAGATGCATTTTTTTTTCTTCCTTAGCTCATTCATAGGAACTTCAAAGTTAAGTACACAGATGACCTCATGAGAAGTTTCTCACAGACGTGTGAGTGATGACAAAACACGCTGAAAAAAACCCGTGTTAGCCTTTGGGTAAAAAGACTTCTAACATAGACTTTAAACACATGGCATTTATCTGGTCTTTAATCTAGGTGTGAATTAGGACAGGCTTATCCATTTCTTATCTAAATTGATAACTAATCCATGTAAATTAAAAGAAAAAAAAAACTAATTCGTAATAATTGTTTTTACGGGCCTTGGACAGCGACCCGATGAAAAATCAATTTCTCAAAATGATTTGAGCCTTTTGTTACGATTTTGTACTTAAATCTTCAAATTTAAAAAACATAAATTTGTCAAAATTAAAACGAAATTGACACCAAATTTATAATAGTTAAATTTTGCTGTACACATTTACAGTTTACTTGCCATTTACAATTCTCTGCCCATTATAATCTTAATAAAAAATCTTGATAACACCTTAAGGCTTGCTCTTTTTTCTCGCTCGTGCTACACACTACAAATGATAGCTCAAGGCCAAATATTTCCATTGTCATTTTGAATCTTACTATTTTTTTTTTTTATATATTATTATTGGAACGGGGTTCTTTCATCTTTGAGCATCAAAATATCAGATAAACAATTAATCGACGAAATAAATCTACTATTTGATTCTGCTGCCCAGTCCAGCTTTTTTTTTTTTCTCGCCAAAAAAACGATAATAAATAGAGAAATGTATCTTTATCTGACTCTAACTAAACAAGTAGCTCAGAATCTAAAAAGTATGTCTGGATTACGAATAAGATGAAAGCGCGTATAGCCCAGTACCGGGCCTGGCCAGTGGCCACTGATCGAGTAGGCATGTGCGAGTGCGATGCTTCTCTCGTCCACGCTCGCATATCGATGGCCACTCCAAGCTCCAACACAACACGACACATAAGTCAAAGACAAGACACCCTCTACTTAGCGCGAGATCCGCGCTGCTTCCTCAGATCCTCAAACAGCGCGTCCAAATCCGACACCGACGACCCGCCCTCCCGCACGGCCCTCCTCGCCGTCTCCGCCAGCTCCCTCACTCTGCGCCTCATCGCACCCGCCTCGTCTCCCTCCATGACAAGCCTCACCGCCCTCTCCACGGCCTCTCTCCCCACGAAGTCCCCCACCATCCTCCTCCACTTCTTCGCGCCAACCTCGGTCCCGATCCCGAGAACCTGCGTCACCAGCTTCTCGTTGTAGAACTGCTCCGCTGAAACCGGCCACGTCACCATGGGCACCCCCGCGCACACGCTCTCCTGCGTCGAGTTCCACCCGCAGTGCGTCACGAACCCCCCAACGGCCGGGTGCTCCAGAATCGGCACTTGCGGCGCCCACCCACGCACGATCAGCCCCTTCTCTCCCACCCTCGCTTCGAATCCCTCCGTCAGCCACGCCTCCGCCACACCCTCCTTCTTCTCCCTCTTCACCACCCACACGAACTCCTGACCCGACCCCTCGAGCCCCGCTGCGATCTCCAGAAGCTGGTCGTTGGTGAAATTCGCCATGCTCCCGAAGCTGACATAGACGACAGAATCCGGTTTCTTCGTGTCAAGCCATTTTAAACACTCGTGTCTGTCATTGTCGCCAGAGGTGTTCGTTCCGTATAGGAAAAGCGGGCCAATGTGCCAAGTATTTCTCCCAAAAACGTCCCGGTAACACTCTGGGTAGCCAGGTTCGAGTTCGCGGAAGCTATTGATGAGAACCCCGTAAGCTCGGGACTCGGTCCGCCGGATTTCATCGAAGAGCTTCATAAGAGGGCTTCCGTCGTCGTTCTTGACGAACTCAGGAATTCGGCTGCGGGTGAGCTCGATCGTGTGAGGGAGATTGGGGACGAGGAAAGGTTCAGACTCCGACGTGACCGCCGCATATGGCTTGTGGAGAAACACCGAGGTCGAGACACACAGCGAAAAACAGGACGTCCCGTGGAAGACGAGCGTGGGGACGCCAAGATCGATGGCCCACGGGAAGAACATATCAGCAACGAGGCAGTCGGGGCGGCGCCGCTGCAGGATCGCCCCCGTCTGCGCGCCAAGCCGGCCGCAGGCTTCGAAGAACTGCTGCTGCATATCCGGCGTCGTGCACTTGTGCATATCGTCGATTTCCTCCGGCAGATCGAGTTTAACGGTTTCTACGTCGATCCGGGAACCGAATTCCGCCCCGTTGACGGTTTTCGCGAGGAAGTCGGCGAAGTGAGAGGTGGTGATGATGGTGGATCTTTGGCCGCGAGAAGCGAAGAGCTTGGCCATTTGAATGGCGGGTATCAAGTGGCCTTGCGCCATGAAAGGGAAGAAAACAACGTGAAGCGGGTCACTGTTTTCATTGCTTCCCATTGCAGCAAGAAGAAGAAGAAGAAGAGTTTTGCTTGGCAATGGATCCGGGATCCTATTTATCCGTTAATGAGTTCAATAGGGAGTTTTCTTCTTGCTGCTTTTAAAAGCAGTCTTTATTCTTGTTGTCCCAATTTAATTCGTTAAATAAAGGGTTAATTGCGGCAAAGATATCCAATTTTTATCAATATTTTCCGATAGGTACCCAACCTCGATAAACGTACGCAAAAGTACTCAACGTCACACTTTTATCGCCGACCAACTAACGCCGTTAAACACTATCTACGTGACCGTTAGGCTGTCTCATGTGGCATGCAACGTGACTAAAAGTTGGGTACTTTTGCCGCCACTTGGTATTTAAAAAATAAAAATAAAAATAATTTTTCTTTCCCGTTAGCCAATATATTTTTATTTTTTTTTTACGCATGATCAAATAATTTTATAATATCTTTCCATTGGCACATTTTTTTTACATATGTTAAATAAAAGCAAATAGTTTTATAAAATATGTTTTTATTAAAAAAAAAATTCTTACAGGAATAATTTATAATTTTTAATAGATTATATTAAAATTTTCAAACTAAAACATTATTGTATATAATATCACGGGCATCTTAATATTAAAATTAAGGCATGATATGATTTTTGAAGACATATAACACATATGAAACTAAGGCATTATTAAAACAAATAATTGTATCGAATACGGTTCAAAATGAATTTAAACCGAAAGTTTAGTGTTTGGTAAAAATTATGTTTAACCTTAATAGCGTTATTGTTGGCATCCATTGCCAACGGGAAAGAAAAAAAATTAAAAATAATAATAATTTTTTTAAAATGCCATGTGGCGGCAAAAGTACCCTATCTTTGGCCACGTGGCGGAAAAGTACCCAATTTTTGGCCACTTGGCATGCCACATGAGACAGCCTAACGACCACTTAGGCAGTGTCTAACGGTGTTAGTTGGTCGGCGACAAAAGTGTGACGTTGGGTACTTTTTCCTACGTTTATTGAGGTTGGGTATCAATGGGAGAATATTGACAAATGTTGGGTATTTTTGCCACAATTAACCTGTAAATAAACAAAGCAATCTTTAATTTTTTTTGGGCAAAAATTCCAGTAATTTTAAAAATCATGGCAAATGTATATAAAGTTCTTAGTAACTACTAATCGTGAAGTTTCACGTGACGACAAATGTTTCGTCCACGTTTTTCCCCTTTTAGAACGCTATTGAAAGCGACAAATCATGAGGCGCAAGAACTTAAAAAAAAAATTGAAAACAAACACTAAGTTCTTACGTAGTTGCCAAAGCGTATTTTACAACGCTAAAACTAAGACTAGGGGGATAAAAAATGGCGAAAACATAGAAAAATTATACTTTGCAGCATGCAATTTTAGGATAAGGAGTTAGCAAAAAAATTAATTACTTCTATCTAGTATTTTTATTATTAGAAATTTGGCACACAGACAAAATTAAGAATATAAGTTGTATTTTTTTTCTTTTGAAATTAATATAAGTTGTATTTGTTATAATATAATATGTAAATATTTTTATACAAGGAATATATGTTATTTAACTTTACAGATTGATTCATGGGAGGATATAACATTTGTGTATGTATTAGTCAAAGAACAAAATCTTATTTGCCTTCTTATTACACAATTACGTAATCTCTTACATCACAAATCAACGTGTTTTTGTTTTCATGGTCAAGATCAAACGTGAGTCTTGAGCAAAAGGACAAAACAAAAATGTCCTTTTCTTTGAATATCTATGTCAATTCAGTTACTATATGAATTAATGAAATTTATTTCTATAAGGCTGAGATAATAACGTCCCAACGTTACGGTTTGATATTTATGATTTTCTTCAAGTGTATCCACAGTTTCGAAATTCCAACTGCATGATAATACTTTATAAATTAAAGGGATTATTTCCGCGGTGAGAAAAAATTGTTGAATTTTTAGACAAAAATATCATAATCGAAATACTTGCATCAGGTGTAATATATATATATATATATATTTAGTCTTCTTTTATTTTCATTCTAATATTACAAAATAGTTTACACCAAGTATTAAATTTCTCGAATATCCATCGACATGCTCATCGAAAATCTTTTTTTAAGGATATGCAAAATGATATTTCCATCGGCATATCCATCGACATACCTATGGAGATACTCATCGACAAGCGATATATCCGTAAAATGAAAAATGGGAAAAGACATCGGCAAGCGGTATTTAAAACCTTGGTTTACACAATGTTCACGGGGGCTTTCAATTTGTTTGTTTGGTCGGTCTTCACGCCCTGAGAAGTCATGGTTGATGTCGAGTTCTTGATCGCTGTTATGATGTCAGGGCTCGGGGTTTGTGTCGTCCCGATTAACTAGCTTCGTGATTATGAATTCCTTGAGATGTCCGTCTTGTATTAAACTCTCTATTTGCTTCTTCAAGTGCTTGCACTCCGAAGTGAGGTGTCCGACATCTACGAGAAAGAAACAGTATCAGTTCTTGTCCCTCCTCCCTCCCTTGAGCGGAGGGGGCTTCACGAACTTCTCTCCGTGCAGGCTGAGTATCACTCCAGGTGTGGCTATCAGTGGGGTAAAATTAGAGTTGTTTCGTCAGCGCTCCTATCTCGGAGGGCGAAAATCACTTTGTTGTATATCTTGTATCCATCAGTTTTGTCTTTTTGTAAAAAAAAGGAAGACGAAGATCTGTTGGAAATAGAGTAATAAGAAATTATTGAAATACAATTTTTAATAAATATTTTTTATAAAAATAAGTATTACGAAATATTTTTTTTAGTATGAAACTCGGCAGTCTAACGGTCATTATGAATTTTACAGTCGACCGTGGTCAACTCTCCAAAAGCATCTTTGAACACTTTATCCGTGAAAAAATTGTACACGTACGACTATTGATCAAAACTTTAGACACTTTAACAGAAGAGCTATTAATCTAGTATTTTGATCTCATTTCAATAATACACACAAAAAAAAATATTTCAACCGAGCTAATAACGAAAGTTGACAATCTGGTGCCCAGTTGTTATGAACCATAAGTACGAACTATAAGTTGAAGAATGTCATTAAGTGAGGTGATAGTTTTCGGAAAGAAAGAAATATATATATATATATATATATAATTTGTTTGTTACAAAACAAAGGAGTCTTAACCAAAATCAATGTTGTATATTTGCAAATATTTAGAGTATGTGAAAATCAGCCTTAGTCTTTAAATTATGAATAGGTATGCATTATACGATGACTGAAAATAATAAATGCATGATGAGTTAAGAACAAATAGTACATGTTTAACTGATACTTGTGTAAGATTTGATGTTTAATCGAAAGACTATTAGCTTAATTAATGGCAGAATTATTGACCGTAAACTCCATAGCATCGGCCCTTATCCTCGAATCATTTCCACTAATATAATAGAGGTCATAGTAATTCAAACTACTAATTGATTATATTATTAAAAGCAATATAATCAACCAAGAATATCACAGTAATATACCAAAATTCTTATACATACCAATGACATTTATTCCCATAACATTCATAATTTGCAACAACAAAAAAATCATTCGAAAAGCTATCATAGTAACCAATACTATGCAGTATCGAAATGCTTTTATAAATTCTTTATAAAGAAGAAGAAAAAAAAAACTCAATATTTCAACATTATTCAATTGAATGACATAATAAAATACACCAAATTACAATTTTTTTTATTTTTTATTTTTTATCTATATGCTCTTCATTTCTGCAATAAATTATAATGTGAAATAATATGGCCATTCCAGTGAGCTTTTCAAAAATATATGTACAACTATTCAAATGTAGAATGAAAAATCGTTTCGAAGAAAGAAAAAAAAACACATTTGTAAAAAAAAGTATCACCTAAGCGGAGATAGCAGCTCGAGTAATTATCGGAGCTTCATATTCTCGACCTTGATTCTAAAATTTCACCAAAAAATGGCAGAGAAATGTTTAGAGAACGCGTTGTAGATCTACGCCACAACATCGACTGCCAGGAAAAAGTCTTGACTGATGACTAATTTGCAGAATTTCACTCTTCTTAATACAAAAAATAAGATCGAGAATGGTCCATTTTTTTAAAATCTAAAAAAAGAGGAAGTACGAAAATCTTTGTACTCACTGTCTCCATATTCATACATCCCCTGATTTATATTGGCACTAAGAGAATTTAAGAAGTTATTTATATTCCTCTAATGCATTTCACGATGCTAGTCAAATATTAAAGAAATAGCGGAAAATGGCTTGCTTTTGTGTTTGTAACAAATTGAGCATCAGCTCCATCACCATGAAAAATTGAAACTTATATGGAAATTTTATCAAGAAGCAAGACACATGAAAAATTGCACCATTACTCAATCAAACATTCACAGAAATAGACACTCACCAGAGGAGCGACAAAGAGGTATTTCACAGTCGGACACAGTGGATGATGCTCGTAAAAATGCATGACCAATGCTATATTGAGTTGAGAATCCCGAATATACCTTGAGAAATATAAAAAGACAAGTAGAAAAGGAAAACATGCTTGTCATATTCAAACTCAAGACTCGCGAGAGATTCTCGCTGGATTTTGTGTTGCAACATGCACGATACATGTAAACAAAAGAAAGGTTAGAACAGAACTACGTAAAAAACATAAGAAAATACATTTAATAGTTCTGATAAACTAATGGAACATAATATTACGTGTCTCCGACGGATTCCCGAGAGTAAAATGCTCTTCAGGCACAAAGGGGAAGTTAATCATTGAGAACCGATGATTAGATTAACGCAGAAGGCAAAACTTTGAATTGAAGAACCGAATCGAAATTAACCATAAACGTTGACTAAGACACAATGCTCTGTTGACATTTCCATCCAATAGTAATCCCAAAAATGATTAATAAAAATATCAACAAAGCTCAATCACAGCGTAATAAAAAATAAAATTTAAGAAAGTTCCATACCAATTCAACACCCATTGTACCTACTATCTGAGAACGTTTTTTTTACACAATAATATAAAAGAAAAACTTGAATATATTCAAAAATTGAAAAATCATATAAATTTTCAAAATTACTCACCGCATCGGAGTAGTCATACAGGCTGACGTTTAGCGTTGTGAGGAAAATGCACATCAAACTCATGGAGTCAGCGAGAATGAATAGGATTCGGTGTTGAGCGTCCGAAGTGGGAGAATTTAACCAGAGAGATCAAACCAGTAACATCATTGACGTCTATATTTGAAAAGAAAAAAATCACTAGAAAGAAGTGGTAGACATTATAGTTGTAAAAAAGACAAAACAGCCCATAAAAACAAATAGTATAAGTTTGTAACTTTCGATGAACTACCAAAGCTTTACATAATACAATCCAATCAAAAACGCCTACTGATTATGATAAAGGATTAAAGTCAATATATTAAGTTGATGTTCCATAAGACTAACATTTTTTTTATCTAAGATGGTACCCAATATTATTTAGAAGACACAAACTTAGAAATCGGCAAAAAGAATATTTTGTTAAACATTTCATCAGATAAATATAAAATTTACAATATCACCAGACAATAGAAAGGGTTGAAGACGTTGGTAGTCAGACTCGGTCTCGCATCATCATCATCATCATTCATCTAGAACTGCAGATAGACTTAAGGGTCGTCAAAGGTTCAAGATTTAGAAACTGAACCTGGGAGTCGGGAGAGAGAATTAATATTTTAGAGATGAATTTTAAATATCTCATTAAAGAATTTTCTCAAACATTGACAATGTTAGAGAAACAGTTTTGACATAAAAGAATCTAGAATAATATATATCCAATACAACTATTAGTAATGCTTATTTACATACTTAAAATCCAAAACTAAATAGGCAGACCTTCAGACCTTCGATTTTTATAATGTTCTAAAGACTCGTAACAATGATGTTTCTTGCGAATCAAGTAATATATTGCTTAATCATCCAACATTGATACTATACAAACTTGTTATACTTACTATCACTAGTACTATATTATATGTATATTCTCTGAAAATTCCAACACACTGTTCTTCACTCAGACATTATAGCAAACATCTAAAAAAAAATCTAGGATAATAGCATAACACTTATTCATATAGTTAATGTCTAAAACTTAAAAACCATACATTATACCTTATTATTATGCCCTTTGAGCCCCAATGTTGGGATATATCAGAAAAATTGGAAGAGAAATTGATACGAGATGATTTATTAAAAGGGTATTAATAAAGCAAAGCGATTGGAATAGAATTTTAAGTTTTAACATTAAAATCATGACATTCACCAAACCTTCGGCTACAAGATTATCTTATAAATTTAACAAAAAATTAAAATGTTTGAAGGGGTATAAAGTCATACGATTCATATATTAAAAGGGAACTAATGACATTTACTCTTAACAAAACAAATAGAGACATAACATTTTATTACAATTATACCCTTATGGGTTCAAGGTTGGCCTATAAATTAAAGCCATGAACAATGGAAAACCAAGAAATAGTGTTTAGAAAATTAGCACAATTGAAATGGGAAATGAATTTCCTGGTCGTAGTAAAGATGGGCAGATTTTACTACGGGCAGATGGAATGATTTTTTATTAACATTTTTCTCTATTTTTTTTTTACTAAGGAAATGAAACAAAATCATCGATTTTCCCATGCCGCCCATTTCTATTATACCTGGATTTTTCTCCCTCTTCTCCCTCATCACAATATTTAATTATTATCTGTTTCTATAAGCTTCTCTCGTCCGATTTATTAATTATTATATGTTTCTATAAGCTTCTCATCGTAAGAGTTTCTTGTGAGAGGTAATTTACATCGTTTAATTATATTTTATATCCTAATATAATTTGCATCAATGGTAGTTTTTTGCTAGCAGGAGGAAGACATCAAGAAATTTTGATGAAAAGTAAATATACGATAGACTTATGCTTCTTCCTTGTAAAGATCTCTATGCCTTTATTCTTGTCCTCTTATTCCTCTACTTGAAACTTTACCAAGGTTCTTTCCATCTCATAATGAAAAAATATTTTAAGAATGCAAATAATAACATAAGAAACAGAACCGATTTCAGGAGTTGTTTTAATTTTTGTAATTTGTTAAAACTCATAAGTGGAAGAACGAAGAAAAGAGAAAATAAAAATGATACATCCAATCGTTATTTTTTCTCTAAAATTATAGTACTCTCATAAATTAATTCAATAGTAAAATTGCACTTTCAATAGATTTTAATTAAGTTGTGGCTAATGACTAATGAATTCGAATTTATGAAAAATGTTGACTAAGTTTGTCAGTTAATGCATTGTTTGTAACGTAGATGCTCACGTGATTTACGGTCACATTTGAAATGCATAGACCGTTATTTTCTTTTGGCCTTCTTCATTTGACTCTTTAATTTATAACATAAAAATATGTATATATATATACTATGAACAAAGTTGAACGAGTTTGTGAGTTAATGCATGGTTTGTCACGTGTAGATGGTCACGTGATTTACGGTCGCATTTTTTTTTAATGGGATGAAATTAATTGGACATGATTACAAATATACATATTACAAGATATATTGTCACAATAAGAACAACCAGCATTGGGCGGCATGCACTGTCGGCCAAGATTACATATATACGCAATTTTTGTGTCTCAAGAAACCGAAGACCTCATGAAATGTCTTACTGTAGTGGATTTACCACTAGGCCAAGCAAGCTTGGTTATCTACGGTCGCATTTTAAGTGCATAGACCGTCATTTCTTTTGGCCTTCTTTGACTCTTTTATAGCATGAAGAAATATATATATATATATATATAATTATATTTGTATATTATAAAAGGATGAACTAAACTGACGTGGTACAATATTATTAGGGTAATAGGATTTTATTTTTTCTTATGAAAGGATGAATTCATAGCAAAGTAGAATCGATGTATTGAGATTTCTTTTTTTTTTTTAATTTTTAAATTATTTTAATGAAAAGTGATAATCATAAGAAGCTTTTTTTTTTACTTTCAAATAATTAGGTTTAAAAAAAGGAATTTGATACTTTTTTAATGAATATTATGATTGGAGGACCATTAATCTTTTCTACTCTATAACTTTCCATTTCTCCCATGATTAAATTCATTTATTTGTATTTATGTCAAACGGAAATTAAAGTTGTGTCATTCATGGAGCAAATTTAACAAAGTTATAAGCTCTAAGGGATAAATGTATACACTAAATAGAGATGGGTTATGAAAACAAAGTGATAATTTTAGAGATTAAAGTGATACGTAAAAATTTAAATGTGTGGCAAACTAATTAAATTGATAGTTCATGTTGTAAACTTATATTATAAAAACTAGAAGAGGAATTGATACGAGATGATAAAGCGATTGGAATAGAATTTTAATATTACTATTCTGCCCTTCACCAACCCTTCGACCACAAGGTTATCTTATAAAAATTTAAGAAAAAATTAAAATGTTTGAAGGGGAAACTCATACGAGTCATATATTTAAGGGGTACTATGGACATTTACTGTTAACAAAAACAATAGAGACATAACATTTTATTACAATTATACCCTTAGGGCATCAAGGTTGGCCTATAAATTATAGTCATGAACAATGGAAAAACCAAGAAATAGTGTTTTGAAAATTGGCAGAGTTGAAATGGGAAATGAATTTCCAGGTCGTAGTAGAGATGGGCAGATGGGATAAATCTTTAATAACATTTCCCTCTTATTTTACTAAGGAAATGAAATAAATCATGGATTTTCCCATGCCGCCCATTTCTATTATACCTGGATTTCTCTCCCCCTTCTCCTTCATCCCATTTATTTATTATTATTTGTTTCTATAAGCTTCTCATGGCAAGAGTTTCTTGTGAGAGGTAATTTACATCGTTTAATTATATTATATATCCTAATATAATTTGCATCAATGGTAGTTTTTGCTAGCAGGAGGAGGACATCAAGAAATTTTGATGAAAAATAAATATATGATAGACTTATGCTTCTTCCTTATGTTCATATGCTTGGCATTGTAAATGGACTCCGTATAGAGAGCTCTATGCCTTTATTCTTGTCCTGTTGTTCCTCTACCATCTTTGAAACTTTTTTTTTCTTTTCTAACAAACAATGAAGACTGAAATCAGTTATATGTTCTTAAGTTATTTAGATTAAATGCAAAATCATCGAGATGAATAAACATGTATTATTGTCCAAAAGACACCTAAAATATTGTTAAAGAAATGTAAGCGAATTTTGACAAATGAAAGTTTATGCATCTAAGCAAGAGCAATAAACTTTTCATTCTTACCGTAATGAAAATTTTCCAAGGTTCTTTCCATCTCATAATAAAAAAAATAAAAATTAAGAAGGCAAATAATAACATAAGAAACAGAACCGATCATAGGAGTTGTTCTAATTTTTGTAATTTGTTAAAACTCATAAATGGAAGAACGAAGAAAAGAGAAAATGAAAATGATATATCCAATCGTTATTTCTACTTTAAAACTCTAGTATTCTCATAAAATATCTAAATAGTAAAATTGCAATTCTGATAGAGCTTAATTAAGTTTTTTTTTTTTTGAATGGAGTGGCACTATCGGCCAATGTTTACAATGCACTCTCGCATGACTTAGATATATTCAGTGTAAGAACATGTGACACTAATGGCCAAGTTTACAATATGTAAAGGGAGCACTCATTTGAGACCCATGAGGGTTTGAACTCATGACCTCTTGAATAAAGGAGTATTAGAGTTACCACTAGGCCAAGCAAGTTTTATTAATTAAGTAGTGTTAATGCCTAATGAATTTGCATTTATGAAAAAAGTTGACTAAGTTTGTCATTTAATGAATTGTTTGTAACGTGTAGATGCTCGCGTGATTTACGGTCACATTTTAAATGCATAGAGCGTTATTTCCTCATGAATTTTCATTTATGAAAAAGTTGACCGAGTATGTCAGTTAAATGCATTGTTTGTAACTTGTAGATGGTCACGTGATTTACGGTGAGAATTTAAATGCATAATTTTCTTTGGCCTTCTTAATTTGACTCTTTCATAACATAGAAATATATATATATACATATATAAAGAAACTTCGGTTTGTATGCTATATATACTATATGTTATGAACAAAGTTCACCGAGTTTGTGAGTTAATGCATTGTTTGTAACGTGTAGATGATCGCATGATTTACGGTCGCTTTTTTTTTTATGGGATGGCATTATTGGATAGGATTACATGTAGTCGTATTCCAGGATATATTATCACGTTGTCGTTAAGAACAACTGGCACTAGGCCGCATGCACTACCGTCCATGATTACATATATACGCATTTTTTGCGTCTCAAGGGATTGAACCAAGGACCTCATGAAGAGTCTTGTTGTAGTGAATTTACCACTAGGCCAAACAACCTTATTTATTTACGTTTGCCTTTTAACTGCATAGTCCGTCATTTTCTTTTGCCTTCTTTGACTCTTTTATAATATGGTGGAATATATAAATATATGTACATAAATCTATATTTATATATATATATATATTATAAAAAGGATAAACATTAAAGTGATGTGGCACAATACTGGTATTAGGATTTTATTTTTCTTACGAAAGGAGGAATTCATAGCAAAGTAGAATCAATTATGTATTGAGTGTTTTTTTTTTTCCTTAAATTTTTGAATTATTTTAATGAAAAGTGATAAGTTATTAATTCTAAATAGTATATTTAATGTGTAATAATAATGAAGCGTGTCATCCTCATCAAAGAAACTTTTCATTCTATAATTAATGTTCGTTGGTAAATGAAGAATACTTGAAGCTTTTTTTTTCTTTTTCAAATAGTTTAGCTTTTCTTTAGGGAATTTGATATTTTTTTTAATAAATATCGTGATTGGAGCTTAGACTTTCCGTTTCTCCCCTGATCAAATTCATTTATTGTATTTATGTAAAACGAAAATTAAAGTTGTGTCTTATCATCCAATTTATAATAGCTTATAAATAGTCTTATTTTGTGTGATTAAAAAATAAATCATCTCTATAACTCTCTTTTATCTATCTTAATTTTTTAGAATGAATATGACAAGAAAATTATTGTGTTCACTTTTCATTAATTCTCTCTCTTACACAAACTTTTTTCTAATGTTTATTTACATGCTTATTTGCTTATTTTTCTATCTCTCACACAAGAAAATTATTGTCTTATTTTGCTTGAATAAAACGTTTTTTATATTGACAAATTTTAAAAATTTGTGTATAATTATTTTTTGGTGTTAGTATTTTCAGCGGATCCATTTCCACCAAAATCTTGCATCAGGTACTCATAGTCATATGAAGCTTCAAGCTTTTTAGATAAATATCAGCTCATATTATATATGAACAAATTATATAAAATTTATCATTATATCTTCTGTGTACTTATGTACTATATATTTTAATGGATACTATGTCCACTTATATATTTTCTTTTGCTCGATCGTCCACTTATATATTTATATAATATACATCTTCTGTATTATTATGCAGGTATTCATATGTTAACAATGTAGAAAATCGTATATTCTCTATAACACATCTATCAATTGCTAAATAGTAATTTTGTCGTAAGAAATTAAGAGTTCAAGGCAAGACTATTTTTTTTATTTTCATAAATTTTTTCCTTGATAAAATTAAAATTTTGAACTGACGACATGATATTTTTGGTTTTTTTAACTTTTGTCACGGTAAATGAAATTTGAAATATACTGTATACAAGAAAGTACTTTGTGATACTTTTACCGCAAATTTCCCTAAATATTACGTATCACGAGCGACACTGAGTCTGCGTGCCCTCAAGTCATGAAACAAGGCATTCAATTCCAAGCAAGACGAGCCACCTTCCCCGACAGCCACTCTCGCCGTCGCCGCCAGCTTCTTGGCCTTCACTCTCATCTCCCCTCCCTCCACAACCCTCCTCACCACGCCCTCCACCACCTCTCTCCCCACGAAGTCCCCCGAGCCCCGCGACCACGTCTCCACGCCGACCCCGAGGCCGATCCCGAGAACTTGCGTCACCAACTTCTCATTGTAAAATTGCTCCGCGGACAACGGCCACGTGGCCATTGCCACTCCCGCGCACACCCCCTCCAGCGTCGAGTTCCACCCGCAGTGCGTCACGAACGCCCCCACGGAAACGTGCTCGAGGATCTTCACTTGCGGCGCCCAGCCCCTTATGAGCACTCCCTTCCCCGCCACTCTCTCCTCGAACCCGTCGGGCAGCCACTTCTCTCTTGCGGCCCCTTCTCGCTTCTCGCGGTTAACGACCCAAACAAAATGCTGATCAGAAGCCTCGAGTCCTGCCGCGATTTCTATGAGCTGTGCGTCGCTGAAGTTCGACAAGCTCCCGAAACACGCATAGACAACAGATTCGGGTTCTTTTCCATCAAGCCATTTCAAGACCTCGTTCCCGTTGACCTCTGTTTCCCTCTCGCCATGCAGAAAAAGCGGGCCAACATGCCACGTCTTGTTGATGCCAAAAACGTCTGTGTAGCACTCGGGATAGCGGGGCTCAAGCTCACTGAAACTGTTCACGAGAACGCCGTAGCTCCTCGTCTCCATGAGCTTCATCAGCGTCTGCATCTTCGTGAACTCA
Organism: Parietaria judaica; assembly: GCA_954871525.1. Lineage (NCBI taxonomy): Eukaryota > Viridiplantae > Streptophyta > Magnoliopsida > Rosales > Urticaceae > Parietaria > Parietaria judaica. The sequence continues at coordinate 31,228,416 of OX940862.1, read as the reverse complement.
TGCTCGAGATCACTCTCTTCCATTCTCTCATAATCCGGGATTTTGTCCCGGGTGAACGAGATCTCGTCTGGAAGCCCTGGGATAAGGAAGGGCTCCGACCCGGATATGGCCTTCTCATGCGGCCGGTGAAGGAAGATCGAGAGAGAAGCACAGAGGGCGAAGTAAGACGTACCATGGAAGATTATAACCGGGACATCGTACTTTTCCGCAATGTCTATGGCCCAAGGGAAGAACACATCGGCAACGAGACAGTCCGGCCGGTGCAGCCGCAGAAGCTCGTCGAGCTGCGGACCGAGCATCCCCATGGCTCGAAAGAACTTCTGCTGGCCTTCGAAGGACGTATCGACCATGTGGAAGCTCTCGACGCCCTCCGGCAGTCCAACCGCGGAGCACGGAATCGTGACGACGGCGGCCTCGATTCTCGCCGTCCCTCGGAGCGTTTTGGACAAGGACTGCGCGTGGTGGGCGGTGGTGACGATGGTTGATCTGTGGCCGCGAGAAGCGAAGAGCTTGGCCATGTCAATGGCGGGGATGAAGTGACCTTGAGCCATGAAAGGGAAGAAGAAGAAGTGAAGATCACCATTGTTTGTTCCCATTTTCTCCTCTGCATTTTTGTTGCAGAAGAAGTGGCAGTTTTATTTTCTACTCGAGTTTGTTTGTATGTGTGGCTGACATTAATTAATGTCTTCTTCAAGAGGATAATATCATATCATAATAGTAATCACTAGTCAAACGTGTCTGTTTCATTTTATTGTAATAAATATCAACTTTAACTGTATCTTAGCCCAACAAACCTTGCTGTTCACTCTGCCCACCACAAACCTTGCCCGCTTTCCGGCACCGACCCGACTGCGACGCCAAGTATCTTTGTGGCAATTCTTATATCACATTAGAGTTGCTCTGCGGAAAATGTCCATGTCACCATCGTGCCACCGCAGATTTCTTCCACAGCATGGAGATCCAACCGAAATGGATCACGAAGGAATGATTTGTCGCTTATACTGATTTATAAACGATAAAGTCGTACAAGTCATACTACTCTTTGCCTAGCTCTTCTCACTTCTCCTACTTCGTCACCCAATTGAATTCCGTCCCAGAAGCCACGAGCTTGACGTGTCCGTCCGCTGCTCGTCTAAATTCATCACCATTCTAAGGCTTACCAAAACGACCGTCCCGATAGAGGCTCTGGGTCCTCTCTGTCTGTCCTTGTTCAAACACCATTGGAATTTTTTTTTACTACCTAAGTTCCTAGAATAAAAAAAATGAAAAACAAAAAAGGTGGTTCGTTTTCACTGTATAGGGTTATGTCCACTTGTCGCTTTCAAATCGACAATAATTTGTGTAACTTAAAATATAGGGTTGTTATCGACAATAATACCCCATCAATCTCGTCTTATTGATTATAATTTATACACTCAATCTATTAAATAAAAATTCAGGAAGGCATATTCTCAAACTTATTCCTTTTAAATGATTAAATACTCGGTCTAAAAAAAAATAAAAATAAAAATAAAAAAATCAGGTGGGGATATTATTCCCAAATTTATTTTTTGAAGTATAAATACTCAATCTTTTCAAATTTAGGAAAATATATTCGGTACTTTTAAAGATTAAACACCAAAATTGTACATGAAATAATGTATTTCTAGTTCAACTTGAAATTAGTCCAGAAATTATATTATATTTTTATCCGTTCTTAAAATGAATAAAAATAAATAGAAAAAATTGGGTGTCTCTCATAAACGACACCACAACAAAAAAAATCAAAACCCAAAAATCCAAGTTGTACTACAAAGTCAGACAAGTTAAGAGTTTTTTTTTTTTTTTAAGCAACAAGTTAGAGTTACTGAGTTAGTACTGTAGCTCATTTGACATGTTTACCAAAAACTCATGCATATTTGCTCATTATGTATCCATAGTTTATTGAAAGAAAAAAAAAAAACCCTTCTCAAAAACTCATTCTTACAAGTTAAAAATATATAGCATTAACTTTTGTAAATATTGTTTGTTTAAAAAGTTTTTCTTTATTTTAAGTTAGAAAAGTCATAAAATTTTCTATTAATTGATTGTTAAAAGGTTAGATCTGCACTACATTCATAAATTATTGATCATTTTCACTATTTGTAGAACGGAGAAGTAAGATACACACCTCCAATCATAAATAAAAGGTCATTTTGGTATTTCTAAACGTAGAGTCAAATCCGCGGAGCGCATTATACGGTTGATATGATCAAATTAATTAAAGGGATAATACATGTAAAGTACCTGGAAGCCTCAAAGTTCACAACATATTCTAAATTTTATTTATTAGAGCCAAAAGTACAAAAATATTATAAATGATTTATACAGTTAGTACCGAACTCTTAACTTCCACAAAATATCGATATTTATTGCAGCATGAGTTCTTAAGTTATTATCGACGGCGTAAATACTTAAGTTATTATCATTTATTAGCAACATAAGTATTAAGTTATTATGTTATACATAAAGTATATAGAATTGGTGGTTAAAATTACAAAAATACCATAAACTCTTAAGTTATTATTGATGACATAAATGTTTAAGTTGTTGTTATTTTGTAATTTAAGTACTTACGTAATTACTAATAACTTATGCCGCAATAAAAATCAATACTTTTATAAAAGTAACGGTTTGGTACTAACGGCGTAAATAATTTTTAACATTTTGGTACTTTTACTTCTAAAACGTAAGATTTAGAATATGCCGTGACCTTTGAGGTAATTCAAGGTACTTTTGCCTATATTTTCCATTAATTAAATACTCATATGGACTAGAATATCAAACTTATATAAAAATAGAAAATGCTTATCTATTGAAAACACAAGAACAATACGTCATATAATCTGTGTATATTCGAATAAACTTTTTATATCTATCGTTACTAGTCAAGATATAGTATTGTAGTTTAATTTTTAACAGTTTGATACTTTTACTTCTAAAACATAAGATTTAAAATATGTCGTGAACTTTGAAGTAGTTCAAGGTACTTTTGCCTATAATTTCCATTGATTAAATTCTCATATGGACTAGAACATCAAACTTATACAAAAATAGAAAACGCTTATCTATTGAAAACACAAGAACAATTTTACGACATATGATCTGTGTATATTTGAATAAACTTTTTATATCTACCGTGACTAGTCAAGACTCAGTATTGTAGTTTAATTTTTAACAGTTTGATACTTTTACTTCGAAAACATAAGATTTAAAATTTGCTGTGAATTTTGAGGTAGTTCAAGGTACTTTTGCCTATATTTTCCATTAAGTATATACTCATATGGACTAGAATATCAAACTTTTACAAAAATAGAAAACGCTTATCTATTGAAAGCACAAGAACAATTTTACGTCATATAATATGAGTATATTCGAATAAACTTTTTGTATCTACCGACTACCGTGACTAGTCAAGACTCAGTATTGTAGTTTAATTTTTAACAATTTAGTACTTTTACTTCTAAAACATAAGATTTAAAATATGTCGTGAACTTTGAGGTAGTTCAAGCAAGGTACTTTTGTCTATATTTTTCATTAATTAAATACTCATATCATATGGACTAGAATACCAAACTTATATAAAAATAAAAAACCCTTATCTATTGAAAACACAAGAACAATTTTACGTCATTTATTCTGTGTATATTCGAATAAACTTTTTATATCTACCGTGACTAATCAAGATACAGTATTGTAGTTTAAATTTTTACTTCATAAGAAGTCTCAACATCATTCATGTGTTGGCTATTCCTGTCCAAAGTCTTTAATATTGCCGTATTCAACTTGTATAGAAAATAAATTCTCTCACTTCACAGAAGAATATTCAAAAGGAAAAGGACTAGGAAGAATCTGACACTAAAAACAAAAATATCACGTCTTACCAAGTCAACACAACCTTGCCAGTCAACCTTTAGTCACTCCATTTATGTTTTTCTTCTTTGGAGGAAAATTTGTTTGTTTGTAACTTTTAATTTTTATTTTTCCTAAAAATATACATTTCATTTAAAAAAAAAAAAAGAGGCAATCTTATAAGTATAATAAAAATATTACTTTTATTGGTCTATTTTCAATAATTAAAAAAAAAACTCTAAAATTAGCGGTCGGTGATTTTTTTATTTTTCGAAATATTTTATTATTGCTTAAACAAGCTTAATTGATATTTTTAGTACATGATCTCAAGTAGTTAGTACTCCTACGCAGCTTCAAATCGTCGATCAACAAGTCCATATCGGAGTAAGAAGACCCGCCTTTATTCGAAAGCCCTCCTCGCCATTTCCGCAAGCGCTTCGGCTTTCCGTCTCATCTCCTCCGCCTCATAATCCTGCTCACCGCCTTAGCAATGGCCTCGCTCTTCACACTGTCCCCGACAAGCCTCGTCCACTTTCCAGCCCCAACCCCGACTCCAATGCCGAGTATCTGTGCGGCTAGCTTCTCGCTGTAAAATTGCTCCGCGGAAACCGGCCAAGTCCCGATGGGAATCCCCGCACAGATTCCCTCCGACATGGAGTTCCAGCCGCAATGCGTCACGAATCCTCCGACAGCTTTGTTGTCGAGGATCATCACCCTGTGACGCCCAGCCTCGTATGATCAGCCCCTTCCCTTCCATTCTCTCCACAAACCCTTCCGGCAACCACTTTTCTCTCGGGATTGATACGTGAAGAGTAGAGAAAAATAGGCCAAAAGATCTCCCTAAGAGTTTTTTGCAATCATCCCCTTATTGGACCCGATGCTAAGAAACATGAATAATGCCGAAAGAGGGTATGGATTGCAATGGAATCTCACTTAAGGTTATTCTTGCAAAAAACCCCTTAAAATTTTGGTTTGCGGCATGTTTTTATGTTGTAACGGTAGAGTTAATAGCACAAATGACCTCCATTTTAATAGGTAGTGACACAACAAATTGTCCTCTCTAAATCAAAAAGTAAAAATAAAATGAAAAGTGGCACAAATGGTCATTTGCTACGGTTTAGTGATTAGTCCCTAAAATCGTAACTGATGGACCATTTGCGCCACTAAATCATGACAGAGGGATCGTTTTACAAAAATGATATTTCCAATTTTCGTTTGAGCTTCCATTTTATGGGCATATTTCTACTTCGATGGACTTCCTTCGATTCATGAAGAAGATTGTCCTATGTGTACACTGCGGACCGAGCTTCCGAATTGACATATTGAAAATGAACTTCCGAATTGACATATTGAAAATGACTAGTTTCTTTAACTCCGAGTTAAATGCTTTGACTAGGATTCTTTGCTGTTTGCTCGACGTGGAAACGCGGCCAAAGTCAAGTCCTTGAAACTCGGTCGGGTTGCATTCGAACTTTTACTCAAATGAACCCTTTAAAATTTGATCGCTTTTTACTAGTATAGTCTTGGTTTTCACTTCCCTTGCCTTCGCCAATCTATCAAATTGTCTGGGCATCTATATAGCGATCCACCGTACGTTGTGGGAATAATATGTTCATTCAACAATTTCTGAATGTCAATTCGTGTTTAAATCGTATAACATAAAATGTATAACACTCGAAATCCACTACACTATTTTTCTAAAATAAAAATATATTACAAAAAAAAAACAGAGGACATTAACAGTAAATTCATTTGCCCGCAGGAAAAGTCAATGCTATAAACCAATAATAAAACTAATTGCATGGATGGTACTATTTTAGAATTATCATCTCGTCCGGTGCGATAACATGTTCGCACAAGAATCTTTAACCAGCAAATTCATTTGCCCGCAGGAAAAGTCAATGCTATAAACCAATAATAAAACTAATTGCATGGATGGTACTATTTTAGAATTATCATCTCGTCCGGTGCGATAACATGTTCGCACGAGAATCTTTAACCAGCAAATTCATTTGCCCGCAGGAAAAGTCAATGCTATAAACCAATAATAAAACTAATTGCATGGATGGTACTATTTTAGAATTATCATCTCGTCCGTGCGATAACATGTTCTCACAAGAATCTTTAACCAGCAAATTCATTTGCCCGCAGGAAAAGTCAATGCTATAAACCAATAATAAAACTAATTGCATGGATGGTACTATTTTAGAATTATCATCTCGTCCGGTGCGATAACATGTTCTCACAAGAATCTTTAACCAGCAAATTCATTTGCCCGCAGAAAAAGTCAATGCTATAAACCAATAATAAAACTAATTGCATGGATGGTACTATTTTAGAATTATCATCTCGTCCGGTGCGATAACATGTTCTCACAAGAATCTTTAACCCGCAAGTACAAGGTTATTATAGATTTTTAGGACATGCACTCAAGCAGCACTCCTTCGCAGCTTCAAGTCGTCGATCAACGAGCCCAAGTCGGAGTAAGATGACCCGCCTTCTTCGAAAGCTCTCCTCGCCATTTCCGCAAGCACCTCGGCTTTCCGTCTCATCTCCTCCGCCTCTTCTCCCGCCATAATCCTGCTCACCGCCTTAGCAATGGCCTCGCTCTTCACACTGTCCCCCACAAACCTCGCCCACTTTCCGGCCCCAACCCCGACTCCGATGCGGAGTATCTGCGTGGCTAGCTTCTCGTTGTAGAATTGCTCCGCGGATACAGGCCAAGTCACCATGGGAATCCCGGCGCAGATACCCTCCAACATGGAGTTCCAACCACAATGTGTCACGAATCCTCCGACCGCGTCGTGGTCGAGGATCATCACCTGCGACGCCCAGCCTCGTATGATCAGTCCCTTCCCTTCCATTCTCTCTTCGAACCCTTCGGGCAACCACTCTTCGCTTACGCCTTCTCGCTTTTCCTTCTTCACCACCCAAATAAATTGCTTACCTGAAGCCTCGAGCCCCAGGGCAATCTCCTTCAGTTGCTCGTCCGTGAAATTTGCCACCGTCCCAAAGCTTACGTAAACGACCGACTTCGGTTCCTTCGAGTTCAGCCAGTTAAGGCACTCGTCTTTGCCGATGGACGCTTTCGGTCCTCGCAACGCCTTATCTTCTTTGCTCTTGTTCATTATACAAATCGGGCCAACATGCCACGCCTTCCGTCCCAAAAAAGTTCGGAAATGATCCGCGTAATCCGGTTCAAGCTCGTAGAAGCTGTTAACAATGACTCCATGGCTTGTAAGCTCGGATTCGTCGATCTTTCTTATTAAAGAAAGCCAGTCTGACCCTTCCGTCAGATAAGGCGGCACTTGATCCCTCGTGAGCGTGATCTCATGCGGCAAATTCGGAATCACGAAGGAGTCCAAATCCGGTGACAGGTTCTTCAGGGGATCATATTCCATCACGCTCGCCGAAGCAGACAAAGAGAAGAAATTGGTGCCGTGAAATACAAGTCTGGGAATCCCGAATTTCGCAGCCGCTGCATTCGCCCACGGGAAGAACGCGCCAGCGATGAGGCAATCGGGGCGGTGATCTTGCAGGATCTTCTCAAGAGGCTTTTCGAGCAGCGGGGTGGCGGCGAAGAACTTTTCCACCATATCAGGGGCAGTTAAGGCTTGCGGGTTTTCGCAGCCTTCGGGCAATCCGACTTCTGCGGCCGGAAATCTGATGAGGGCGATTTCGATATTCAGCCCGAGGCTTCTGCTTCTCTCGACGGATCCAGCGAAGGACGGAGCGTTACGCGTGTGTCAAAATGACCGTGGTTCGGCAGCCCCGGGAGGCGAAGAGCTTGGCCATGTCCATGGTGGGGATCATGTGGCCATGCCCCATGAACGGGAAGAGCATGATGTGAAGCTGGCTTGTTTGGCCACTCATCTTGATGTTTTGTGAATAATGGTTTTTCCAAAGAAAGAATCTTTCTTGAAGAAGAGAAAGTAGTCACAAGCTTGAGTGAAAGACTTTGCCAGGAAATTTGATGAATAAATAAGCTTTGATACTTGTAGGGCAAGGATTAATTTCTAGGAAGATGTTAATAAAATAAGCTCAGTATGTGCGTCACTGCATCTCTCATCAAATAGAGTAAGTTTGTTAACCAAGTTATGTTTAACTCTACTATACGATTCTTCGAGGTCTTAACTCTTAATTGCGTTGTGTTTATATGTATTTTACTAGTTTAGTGTTATTTTTTTACATCGCGAATATATCTTATACCTTATAATGAGAGTGTAGGTAATCTTGACCAATAATGTCATCTCAAGAAATAAATAATAATAAAAAAAATTCGGTCCATTTCAAACTACGTATTCTCATTATATATTTTGTAAGTTCTCTTGTGGAAGCCGAATGAGGTCGATAAAACTATTTGGTGGTCCCTGGAGAGTGTGAGAGCTTCCCCCTGGCTTAACCCGTCTGACGGATTGTGATCATAGTAAATTTGCCTATGTTCCTCTCCGCCATAATATTTTCGAGCATTAATTCGTCGTTTTTATTTTTATTTTTCTTCTTAAATTCTATTTTCACGTAAAATTCATGTGTTGATCATAGTAAATTTCTTTGCATGTATTTTTTTCTTTTTCTTCCTCTTTCTCAAATTGAGCTTTCACGTCAAATTTATGGATCGTTCGTTGCTATTTCGGGTTTGATTAATGTCAATTTAGTCACATAAATAACTTCCCAAGTTCTCTACTTCACATGCTTTGACCTGACAGTGATTCTAGCTTCTTAATAAACGTGAGCAAGAATGGGCTAAAAGACAGATTTATTTTACATGATTCCGTGGATTTCAATGTTTGAATTTATTGTCTTACATTGCTTGCTTTGATTTGCTCCTCTTGTATATTATATATTTATATGTGGACAGATTCGTGCCAGAAAAATAAAATCAGACAACCAGTGTGGTAGAGTGAAAACTCTTGGATCAATACTAAAATTTTCCATTTTCATATAGAAATATATATAATAGGTAGCAAAACTCCAACTTTTCATCAATATTTTAAAAAAGAGGCATTATTTATGCAATGTGGATAAGTTTTTCTTTCACCCTAGTTGCAAGTTGCCCAATTTTTTTTTTTTTTTTTTTTTTTGTATTTAAGATATTTAAAATCAGGTATATCGAAGAGATGAATTCCGGAGAATTATGTAACGTGGGAGGCGCATAAGTATAACTGAATAAAAGTAACATTAAAATAAAAATTCAAGGGTAAAATATTATATATGAAAAATATGCATAGTTTAAACAAATTTTATAATTAGAGGCAGAATATATTATAAATCAATTACAAAACAGCAAGAAAAGTAAATATATTTAGACATGTTAATATTTTATGCCGAATCTAAATTTTGAAGAAAAAAATTACAAGAATGAAGAATTTATTATAATTAAAAAATATTATATCTAAACGTGGAAGACAAGGCTTACAAAGTTAAAATATTAACGAGTACCATCCTCATTGTAAAGTCAATTCACACAGATATTTATGTTAAACAATATACTAAAACATGGATGGAAACATAAAACGAAAATGAATCAAATGTCTATTTATGATTTAATGTTTCAAAAAAATGCTCAAATCTATTTTTGGTAATTAATAAAATCCCCAACTAATTACAATGTGGACCAATATACCCTCTTTTTTTACGTGTGACAAAATTAAATAACGAAACTCAACAATTATTCTAATTAATTAAAACAAAATAAATTTATTTCCTTAAATATAGGTTTCCTATTTATTTTTGACGTGTGGATATTCGAATTAATTACGTACAAATCAAATAATATTTGAATTAATCAAATCAAAACACAATTATTTCCTTAAATGTATGTAAATACAATAACGATTTAAAATTCTCCCTATTAATCAGTATTCAAAATTAAAGTGATTTTATTTTGAAAATTCAAATATTTAAATTATTTTAACGATATAATTTTTAAAAACATAATCAATTCTACTCCATCTATTAATTCGTAATTTAAGTTACCAGTTCTAAATAGTATAATTTGAAGTTAAGTTACGAATTGTAATTGTAATTTAACTTACAAAATTATACTAGTAAATCAATATATTTGTAAATGTAATTTAAGTTACGAATTTATAATAGTAAATGACTGTGCCTGTATTCGTAATTTGAATTACGAATTTATAACTGTATAATAATTATATTTCAAGTTACGAATTTATTAAATTAAATCACTATACATGTAACTGTAATTTAAGTTACGAATTCATAATGGTAAATCACTTTACAAAAATTATTTTTGGTATTTAAAAAATTACGTAACTATGTTTACGAATCTGTGATATTTACCATTGACGACGGGAAGAGACGAGACTTGGCGACGGCAGGAAGAGGGACGAAAGATGAAAGAGGTCAACCAAATATTTGAGAGAAGATAGTTACAAATAAATAGGATTTGACCCAATATATGGTGCAGTTTTTCAATATCATTTTTTCCCCAAAAAATAACAAATTAATATTGTAATTAAGGAAATTGTCAACCAGAATTATAGGAAAAATAATTTCAAAATTAAAATATATAATTAATAATAAATAAACAAAAAATAATATTAATAACTAATATTGGGTGCGTTTGGCACAGCTTATTTAGCCTTGTTTTTGTTTATAAAATAAACTTAACCGCTATTAAGGTGTTTGGCAAAATTGTTTTTCCAAAAAACACAAAATTGATTTTGAATTTTTGTACATGAATTGTAAAAGCTAGGATTCGTAGCTTTTAGTTTTTTCTAAAAACAAAAATACGGTTTTAGTCTATTTTAGTCTTTTTAGCCTAAATAATTTTTTTTACCAAACGCTAAAACAGTTTTTGTTACCAACAACAACTGTTTTATAAACAATTTACCAAACACCTGCCGGTTTTTCTCAAAAACAGTTTATTTTCCAAACTAAAACTAAAAACAATTTTTGTAAAAATTAAGCTGTGTCAAACGGGCCCATTAAGGGTAATATGGTCCAAACAAAATTATTAATGGGTATAAACTATAAACTAGTTTTATGAAATTATGGGAATTTATTTTAAACTTTAAGTGTTTTTTGGGCATTTTGTGGGTATTTTTTTTTTCAAGTGGAAGATGGAGGCCCAATATCCTTCCAATGAACCCAAATCCCGATGAAGCCGGTAACCGAGAAATAACTAATTAAGAAAACATTTATTTACTTGTCCGATATTAAATTACTTTGATTACCCGCTAAACTATTAAATGACACATTCAGTAAAAATATCATACAAGAACACATTTTTTACGCTTCATGCTACACAAATATGCAAGAACTTGGAAATGGTAAAACTGATTTGCTTAATTCTTTTCGATAAAAAAAATATTCGGCATATATTGTATGGTGTTTCGATGCATGGTGCGACATATTTTATTGGATGTTTTGGGGACTCTTGCCCATAAGCTTGATCCATGACCATCAATGAAACCGTTAAGCGAGACCGGTGTGGATTTGAATAACGACTTTTCTGTAATAATATTATTCGATCACAGTGGAAATCTTCTCCCATTTTTTGATAACTTGCTCCAGGTTTAACTTTGTCGTCTTATTTACCGACTCTTCGTAATGACATATGACATTTCAATAGACTCCGTCGCTCCGATATTAAGCCAATCGAGATCCGCCATGGTGATTGATCCCGAAAACATTATTCCAAAATCAACCGCAGCAAATTCCTTTCCCTCGAGAACAAGGCACAAGCTCTCCACGATGTCTTGAAAGTCAAAGCCCAAGCAAACACACAGCAACGCCGGCAACCTAGCGAGGCATACTCCCAAATGACTTAAATACCCTTAATGACGGAAAAAAAAACAAACAAACAAAAACAAAGGTACATAATTGATTTCCCGTCTTTGCCCTTCCCTTTGCGCCTATACACAATCGCGGGCTTATCATATTTTTATGCACGAAGCCAAAACATACAAAAATATTAGGGTGGTTAAGACGGCATAAATCGCAAAGTTTCACTTCTTCCCACCATGATGAAGCCTCAACTCTTCGATGAAAGAATTCAAATCCGAGTGCGAAGACCCGCCTTCCTGGACAGCCTTGCTTGCCATGTCAGAAAGCGCCCTGGCTCTTCCTCTCATTTCCTCTCCTTCACCCTCCATCACACGACGCACCGCCTTTTCAAGCGCTTCGTTCTTTACAAAATCCCCAACCCGTCTCTCCCACTTCTTGGCGCCAACCTCGACCCCGATTTTAAGCACTTGACACACCAATTTCTCGTTGTAAAACTGCTCTGCTCCAACTGGCCACGTCACCATTGGCACCCCCGCGCACACTCCCTCCAGAGTCGAGTTCCAGCCACAGTGCGTCACAAACGCCCCCACGGAGCTGTGTTCGAGGATCTTTACTTGTGGCGCCCAACCTCTAACGACCACTCCATTTCCTGCCATTCTCTCCTCGAACCCTTCGGGCAGCCACTCCTCTCTAGCCCCTTCCCGCTTCTCCCGCGTCACGACCCAAACGAACTGCTGACCCGAAGCCTCGAGGCCAATTGCGATCTCCATAAGCTGTGAGTCGGTGAAGTCTGTCGTGCTCCCGAAGCACACGTAAATGACCGAATCCGGTTCTTTCTCGTCAAGCCATTTCAAGCACTCATGCTCGTAGCAACCCGTTTTCCTCTACCTTCAATTTTATCTACCAACAGCAAGAGGGGACCGATGTGCCAAGCCCTCCTCCCGAGAACGCTCCGGTAATGATCCGTGTAAGCCGACTCGAGCTCGTAGAAACTGTTCACGAGCACACCGAAGCATCCCAACTCGGACTCCTTTCCTTCTTTGTAAATCTTCGCAAAATCGGAAACTTTTCAGCATTTTGGCGGACAAATGGCGGGATTTGTTTCCTCGTTAAACTAAACTCACCCGGGAGATTCGGAATAACAAAAGATTCTGAATCCGATTCCACATTCTCGTGGGGTTCGAACATCAACACGCTCAGCGCAGCGCACAGCGCGAAAAACCCGGTCCCGTGAAACACGACCCTCGGGATCCCAAACTCCGCTGCGACACGGGTCGCCCTGGGGAAGAATACGTCGGCGACGAGGCAATCGGGGCCGTGCTGGAGGAGAAGCTTCGCGAGAGGCTTGTCGAGCGTGTACAAGGCTTTGAAGAATCTCTGGTGCGAGTCGGGCGCTGCGGCCGAGCCTGGGCTCTCGGGGACGAAGTCCTCGGGCAATTCGAGTTCGAGGAGTCCGATGTCTAGGCCGAGGCTGCGGCGGATGGTCTCGATGGCGGTCGAGTGGAGCTCGGCGCTGCGAGGTGTAGTCACGATCGTGGCTTTGAGGCCTCGGGAAGCGAAGAGCTTGGCCATGGCTATGGCGGGTATGACGTGGCCTGGCGACATCAGCGGGAAGAAGCAGATGTGGAGCTGCTGAGACTGATTGGGAGGGCTCTCCATCTGGGTTGCGAATTGCGATCACTGGAGTGATCGAGAGGTTGAAGAAGAACAATGGAAGAATTGGCAGTGTTTGGTACGTCACTGGAGTTATTGTTTCGCTTTTTGTTTCTGAACAGTGTTAAAAAAATAATTGAATCAGCTGTTTGTATTGTAGTTGTAGCCTTGTAGGTAGTAGGCGGGACCGCAAAAATTTATTATATTTATCGAACTTTTTATTAGTAAAGTATTAATAATATTTATCACAGGACAAAATTTCTAAATAATATTTTAAAATATTGTAATCATAATAAATAGTTTGAAAATGATATTATTGAAATAGAGTTTGTTTCATCCAATATACAATTATAATGATAATCACTTTTGAACAATTTTTGTTACATCACGAAAATACAACCTTTTTGTGCTATATGGAAACCTAGAGTTTTATTTTTATATTTATAGAAACTTAGAATTGAAATTAAAAATATATAAATTTTGAAATAAGCAAATAATTTCATAATATATTTTAAAAATACTGTATGATAACTTAATTAGTGTAATTTATTTTTATTCAAGATGATTTTACAGCTACTTATGCAAAATTATATTTTATTTATTGTGAGTTCATAATTATATATTTAATACTATTATTTTTATGTAGAGTTATTAATTTATTTATCAATTGGGAACTTATATATTTCTTAAAAAATGATTATCTTATAAATTCAACGAATTGTTAACTTAATTAGTTAGGTCCGAGTCAGGACAGAAACAAAATTATTATTTTATCAAAGTTATTGATTTATTAAAATTCTACTGTATTTGAAAACAATTTCAAATTCATTTGACACCACAACTATAAAATCGGAGTAAAAAAAACAAAGAAAACAAAAATTGAGTTAACTACTGAACAGTTATAATTCGTTGGATTGAGATTTGAGATGAATCGCTGAATTTTTTAACGGGAAGAATCAAGAAAATGGAACCCTTTATACATTCCATGAGTCATAACCAGAATTTATGGTTTTATTTACAGAAAGTTAATTTGATTTTTTGTTTGTTTATGTCATTTTGGACGGTGCAGCAGCCGCCATTTCTGATACGCGGCCAGGATGAGGCCCGGCGTGGGCACCTTGAGTAAAATGCCGTAGCGGGTTAATAGAGATGATATTTAACTTTTGGTTGTGACACAAATTCTATATTTTTTACGGTAAAATTTTCAATATTTATTTTACGCATTAAAATTTCATCCACTCTTTTTAACTTATAAACTTGTTCAAAACTTTTAAAGTTTCAATTGAAAAAGTAGACAGTACTTTAGAAAGAGCCTTTGAAAGATATTGAATTTCAAAGCTTAAGCTTCGACAGCAATTCTTTTTTAAAATTTATGCCACTATAAAAAAAAAAAATCAGATGTGTATGCAGCAATTAACCCGAATATAGGAGGCATAAACACTTAAATGTTGAGTGCGAAGCATAATCTACACGGAAGCGCTACCGAAGCTAATCGATTATGCAGTTATGTAGCACGCGTAATTTAGACTTTTCACACGAGTTATTTGCCCTAAGGTTATTTTCGCTTATAAGGCTTGCAGCCGTCATTAATGCGTTTTGTAAAAAAACAGAGAGAGACGAGATTGAGGGTGTAACCAGAGAATTCCGATTAGGAGATTATAGTGAATCGACATTTACAAGCGGTAACTGAACGTACTTCTTACATCTGAGAATGAACCACTTACTTAATTCTAATGTCAAGTTCCAATTTGTTTTATCGCTTTTACTGAATTGAGAATTAGAGCATGACAATAAACAAAATCAATTAAACCAATCGAGATTCGCGAAGGTAATGAATCCCGAAAATGTTATTCTAAATGGGTCAACCCAAACATTGTCTTTCCTTCGAAAAAGAAGCACAAGCTCTCCAAGATGTGTTTAAAGTCAAAACCCAAGCAAACTTACGGGCTGCCCAACGCGGGCGCATATGATTTCACAATACTTATTCCTAAATGACTTAAATAACCTTAATGACAATAAAAGCAGAAGAAGAAAAGAAAAAAGAAGACAACGAAGGACATAAAATGAAACGTTGATTCTCGTCTTTGCCCTTCCCTTTTAGCCTTTAAATAAATGGGGGCTTATCACATTCTTATACAGAAAGCCACAAAACTTTTTTTTTTTGAAAGCAATTTGATTTCATTCAATCAAACAAGTTGGGGAGAAAAATCCCTCAACACCGTTGCTACAAGCCACTCCGGGCAATAAGGACACATAAGGTCCGGTACAAAAGAAGAGAGACGTCTCTTAGCCAAAGCATTGGCCACCTCGTTACAGTCCCGTGGAACCCATGTCCACTCTCCGGTCCCGCCTAGTTCACGGCCGAGCTCCCGCACCTCCGCAATAATCGGGCCTTGCAAGCCCAACGAGTCTCGTGCCATGGTGAGGTGGGAGGCCCGCAAGCAATCCGTCTCGGCATACTCGATCTTCCACCCCCGTTCGCGGGCAAAGAGAAGCCCTCGCCGCATCGCAATGCACTCACCGGTAAGTGCCGAATCGACATGGTCTACCAAGGAAGCCAAGACTCCCATAACCCGACCGTGGTGGTCTCGGACAACCGCTCCCACCGCTGCCCGTCCCGTTTCCCTGTCCCATGCCGCATCTACGTTGAGCTTGAGGCTCCCCGCAGCCGGCCCGGACCAAGCCCTCGGTACCTCCTCCCTCGGCAAGCGGTGGTTCTCCGTCGTGTGTGCACACCGCTTGTAACTTGTGAACCATCCGTCGACTTCTTCCACCCAAGTCTCTGAGGCCCGTACGCGGTGCTCGAAGAGGCGAAGGTTGCGGTCGGACCACGCCGCCCAAATAAGCCCGCAAAAGAGCTCGAAGTTCGGTTTGGAAAGACTCTCGAGCGCCCGGTAGCACAATTCCTGAAACGGGATCTCCCCCGTCTTTTCCACCCACCGGTGGATCGTAGATGATGCCCAAATGGCCTTGGCCCTCTCACACCCCCAAACGGCATGTAAGGCGTCCTCTGGGAGCGCCCCGCAAAAGTTACAAAAGGGTAGAACGTCTACCCCTCGGATCCGAAGTGCCCCGTTGGTCGGAAGAGCTTCCGACCACGCGCGCCACACTATGTGCTTCACTTTCGCGGGGATCGTCGTGCCCCACAAAGCTTTCCACCAATTTGGCTCCCCTTTTCCTGAGCCCGAAGGTCCGCTCCGTGCTTCCGACCTAGCTAGTCGGTAACCGGACCGCACCGAGTAGACCCCATTGTCTTCGTGGTGCCAGACAAGCCGATCTGGACCCTTCCCCACCGGGATCCTCAAGACAGCCTCTGCATCGTAGGGGGTTAAGAGGGCCTCAACCCGAGAGAGGTCCCAATGGTCGTGGGAGACTAGATCGGCTACCCGCCATGGATACCCGTCGTCTGGAGCCTCCGAAGTGGCACAGAAAGCCCCATGCCGTGGGATCCAAGGTTGGCCGTGAACCCGTACGTTGCCGTCCCCGATTTGCCATCTCGTGCCGCGTCTAAGCAAGTCACGTCCCCAACACAGACTCTTGCAAAGGAACGAAGGGCGTCCCCTGCATTTGAAGTCGAGGATCGAGGTGTCGGGATAGTACTTAGCTTTAAGAATCCGCGCTAAGAGACAACCGGGGTTTTGGATGATCCGCCACGAAAGCCGTGCTATGAGGGCCCGGTTGAAATCACCCATGTCCTTGAAGCCCAAACCACCTTCCCCTTTCGGCTTTGCGAGAACGTCCCATCTTCGCCAATGGATCTTTCTCGACTCCTCCGACCCGCCCCACCAAAACCGAGCAGTAGTAGCGTGAAGATCTTTGATGGTGCGGACGGGGAGCCGGAAAAGACTCATGAGATAGGTAGGGATGGCTTGCACCACTGATTTGATCAAGACTTCCCGTCCCCCGGCCGAGAAGAGCTTCGCTTTCCACGTCCCAAGATGCTTCTTGACTCGGCTCGTGATCTTGCTAAAGACTGCACACTTGTTTTGGCCGACGTGTACCGGAAGCCCGAGATAAGACTCGAGGTCCGAAACGGACCGCATACCAAGCGCCCGTGAGATGGAACAGCCATGTGCCTCGGCCACATTACGTGAAAAGCACACCATGGACTTCTCCGCGTTTACAGTCTGACCCGTCCCCTTCTCGTAGACTTTGAGAACCCCGCTAATCGCTTGGCCGCACCCGACACTCGCTTCCCCGAAGATGATGCAATCATCCGCGAAGAGAAGATGTGTCACCGACGGGGCTTCCTGCCGGCACGCAAAACCGCGTAAGAGTCCAAGTCTCTCTTGCCCCCGAATAAGCGCCGAAAGGCCTTCCGCGCAAACTAGGAAGAGGTACGGCGACAAAGGGCAACCTTGCCGGAGTCCGCGGGTCGGCGAGAAGTAGTTTCCGGTTCTTCCGTTAAGGACGACGGAGAAGACCGGTGTCGAAATGCAATCCCGTACAACGGCTAGGATTCGCGGCCCGAACCCCATCCGATGCAACATTGCTTCCACGAACCCCCATTCTACCCGGTCGTAAGCTTTGCTCATATCGAGCTTTAAGGCCATCGCCCCTTTCTTTTGATGACGGATTTGCCGGATAGAATGAAGCAGTTCGTAGGCAATGGCAGCGTTGTCCGTAATCAAGCGTCCGGGAACAAAGGCGCTTTGAGCTTCCGAGATGACGGAGGCGAGGGCGCCTTTTATCCGATTAGCGACTACTTTGGAGACGAGTTTGAGAAGCACGTTGCACAGACTAATCGGTCGGAAGTCTTGTACTCTCCTTGGGTTCTTCACCTTAGGCAAGAGCACGATGTTGGTGGCATTCCATGCTCTCACACTCTTCCGCCCGTTAAGAACATCCAAACACTCTTCCCGAATCTGCGGCCCCACGGTCCCCCAAAGTTTTTGGAAGAAAACGGCGTGGAAGCCATCGGGGCCCGGCGCTTTCCGAGGACCCATCGAGGAGAGGGCGACATTTATCTCGTCCGCGGTGAACCTCTCCTCGGTGATCTCCCGTTGCCCCGCCGAGATAGAAGCAACGTCTTCTGTCGTGATCAAGCCAAAATCTCTTTCCGAGGCACCGTTCGAAGAGTAGATGTTCGAGAAGTATTTGTCAAGCACTTCTCGAACATCCTTCTCCGATGTCACCCAATCCCCGGTCTCGTTCAAGATACCTCGGATGTGCCACGCGTAGAAAGCCACAAAACTTACAAAAACGTTAGGGGGGTTAATTTAAGAAGACAAAAGCTGAGCTGCAGTACACGAAAGGGAAAACACGGCATAACTCACATAGTTTCAATTTTTCCCGCCACCACGCAGCCTCAACTCTTCGATGAAAGCATTCAAATCCGAGTGCGAAGACCCGCCTTCCTCAACAGCCTTGCTCGCCATGTCCGCAAGCGCCCTCGCTCTTCCCCTCATTTCCTCTGCTTCTTCACCCTCCATCACACGACGCACCGCCTTTTCCAGCGGTTCGCTCTTCACGAAATCTCCGACCAATCTCTCCCACTTCTTGGCGCCAACCTCGACCCCAATTCCAATCACTTGAGACACCAATTTCTCGTTGTAAAACTGCTCCGCTCCCACCGGCCACGTCACCATTGGCACCCCCGCGCACACTCCTTCCAGCGTCGAGTTCCACCCACAGTGCGTTACAAACGCCCCAACGGAGCTGTGTTCGAGGATCTTTACTTGTGGTGCCCAACCTCTTACGACCACTCCCTTCCCTGCCATTCTCTCCTCGAACCCTTCGGGCAGCCACTCCTCTCTAGCCCCTTCCCGCTTCTCCCGCTTCACAACCCAAACAAACCGCTGACCCGAAGCCTCAAGGCCAATCGCGATCTCCATAAGCTGTGCGTCGGTGAAGTCCGCCATGCTCCCGAAACACACATAAATGACCGAATCCGGTTCTTTTCCATCAAGCCATTTCAAGCATTCGTGTTCTTTTTCAGAGCCTTGGTCCGTTGCTACCCGTTTTCTACCTTCAACCTTATCGACAAACAGCGAGAGAGGACCGATGTGCCAAGCCCGCCTTCCGAGAACTCTCCGGTAATGATCTGCGTAAGCTGGCTCGAGCTCGTAGAAACTATTCACAAGCACGCCAAAGCATTCCAATTCGGACTCCTTCCCTTCTCTGTAAGTCTTCGCAAACTCGGAAAATTTTCCGGCATTTTGCCGAGTATATGGCGGGAGTTGCTTCCTCGTCAAGTTAACCTCGTCCGGGAGATTTGGAATAACAAAATATTCCGAATCCGATTCCACATTCTCGTGGGGTTCGAACATCAACACGCTCAGCGCAGCGCACATCGCGAATAACCCGGTCCCGTGAAACACGATCCTCGGTATTCCAAACTCCGCTGCGACGCGGGTCGCCCAGGGGAAGAACACGTCGGCGACGAGGCAATCGGGGGCGTGTTCGCGGAGAATCTTCGCGAGAGGCTTGTCGAGCGTGTACAAGGCTTTGAAGAATCTCTGGTGCGAGTCGGGAGTTGTGGCCAAGCCTGAGCTCTCGGAGACGAAGTCCTCGGGCAATTCGAGTTCGAGGAGTCCGATGTCTAGGCCCAGGCTGTGGCGGCTGGTCTCGATGGAGTGCGAGTGAAGCTCGACGTTGCGAGGTGTGGTCAGGATCGTGGCTTTGAGGCCTCGGGAAGCGAAGAGCTTGGCCATGGCAATGGCGGGTATGACGTGGCCTTGTGCCATCAGAGGGAAGAAGCAGATGTGGAGCTGAGGAGACTGGTTCGGAGGATCCTCCATCTGGGTTGCGATCACTGGGAGATTGATCGAGAGGTTGAAGAAGAAGAATCTTCTTCGAGCCTGGTTTTGCTTACGTCATTTTTTATTTTTTAGTAGAGCACTAATTTTTTAAAATTAAAATTAAAATTAATTTTAATATTTATTATTTTACATCCCACTGAAATTCCGTCTGTTTTTCTTTTTTTAATTAAATTTGATGAATATTGAATGTGTTGTTGTAAACAAAATTCCTTCTCTCTCAGAACTCAGAAGCAATACTTGTCCAAAAACTTACCGGTGCATTTAAAATTATGTTAAATCTTACAAATGTGGACGAATTTTTTTAGAAAAGTAAAATATTGAACATTGATATACTCCTTTCAAATAGTGAACAATTAATAGAATTAGAAAAACAAAAATTCAGTTCATACATTTGTTCTTTATATATTCCATTATACATACATTTCAGTTCAGAAGATGTACAACATATTTGTGCTTTGAACCGAAACATGGAAACTCGCTATGATAACAAATAATAAATCAATGGAATAGTTCTAGTAAAACGATCTTCTTCTAACTATGAGAGACTATATATACTCTGCTTCAGCTATATCTATATATATGTATATACCACCAGAGGCTCGGGTTCATACACCGGCTAATTGAGATTGGCGCGCTTAATCTGCAGCGCAGCTCTAACGACGCCTCCCCTTGTGATCAATCCAACCTTTTCAACACGAAAAACGGAAAGAGAAAATCAAAATCAGAGACAAATCCATGGCAGCATTGTGGTATAGTTGTGTTAGAGTTTGCGACCGAATCCGTCTTTCTTGGCTCAACATGTTTCTAGCTTCGCATTGTAATATAGCCCTTGAGGATTATTGTCGTTTGAGGGTTCAACATGTTTCTGGCTTCACATTGCAGTAAAGATTCATTGGCTATTTTGGAATACTTTTGTGGACCTTTCTTATTAGGGTTTTTTTTATGTAAATGGCGTTTTACGGTTAATTAAACCTAGTCGTCGTTTATTTTTCGCCTCTCTTCTATTGTAACATTTTCTAATCATAGTCAACTTCTTCTCCTTTTTGCCCGATGTTTTCTTCCCGACATGAGTTTATAGTAAAACCCGTATATCGACTTATTTTTTACGTTCGTTGTATTGTGTGTCATATTGTGCTTTTTTTGGCACAGAAACAATAAGGTTTCAAAAACATAAATAATAGTTATAATGAATGAGATCCGTACCAGCTTGCCGTCATCATCCACAACCGGCAATCGGCGGTACCTTGTTTCGAGCAACAATCTGTTACGGTAAAAGTAAAGGTGAGAGCGGGATTTACGGCAATGTATCATTTTTTCCTCTTCTACAAACTCTCTTTTTACCTAAGTAAAACATTCCAAAGAATCATTTATGGCTTACATTCCTAGCATTTATATACTTTTGTAATACAAGTGTAAGAAACAGTTCATGTTACCTTGCAGCCTCTTCTAGATTGGTGGTTTCGTGGACGATAAGCGGCGAAGAAGTCATCAAGTCACCGACGACTTTCCCGTTGGTCTTCATCAGCAGCCTCTGAAGCTCGTTGAACGTCTGCCATGTGTTTACACGGTAAGCGATATGTAAGACATGAAAGTAACGAGACATGACTTCTAAAGCTTGCTTCAAACAACAAACATGGCTTAACCTTACAAGCCATAAAACTATAAGTATAACAATAATAGTAGCTACTTGAACCACCATTGCTTCTCTGCATCATCATTACATAAATAAATGCACTAAACTGGGAAGTAATAAGAGGGTAAAACGTACTCGCCACGAACTGTCAACATCGGGAAAGAAGCTCGTGTCGCCATGTCCGCAACCTGTATAAAGAAAGCACCGTTTCAGCGAGGATTCGTCAAGAAGAATGTAAATTAATAACTTTGATCGTTTAACGAGTGTTCGAACTCTGGGACAAACCCCCGCTGGTTACACAGAACGTTCAGTTACTCGGTATGCTTGTTCAATTTCCGTTTACGACATTAAAGCAACGCATCTAGCTGAAACTACCACCTAACATGAAGCTACAGAACAAGAACTCTTGGAAAGCTTCAAGAACATACCTGATATGGAATCCAGAGCTAGCAAGTCATAATCTGAAATAACACCCACCTGCAACACAAAGTCACAAATGTACATGACGAAAAATTTCAAAATTCTAGCGAAAAAATCAAATTTACAGTTTAATTCTATAGTACCAGCTTCCAGTCATCATCGATCACCGGAAAACCAGTGATCCTCTTCTCCACAAGCTTCTGAAGTGCTGCAACAATGACACAAAAAACATTAATCAAAGCTAGTTTAATATATATATATATATATATACACGTCTTTGATCACCTTGGAATCAGTCCTTACCTTCGTCAACAGTCGTGGAAGGTTTGACCACCTGCAATTTCTCCTTCTTCGTCATGAAATCCCCGACAGTGTACGTCTTGTTCACAAACTGCTTGAAAAACATATAATTATACACACGTACGTATTCACATATATATGTATCGTATGTATGTATATATTACCGGCGCAGAATCGGCGACGTGAAGCGAGGAGCGGAGAGGCAGCGGCGAGGGGAAGGCCTCGGAACGGCGTGGTGCGAGGGAGTTGCGGGCATGGATGGGAGGAGAGGAGCGAGATCGGCGAAGAGGAAGAGGAGCGAGAGAGGTGGTGTGATCGAGCAAGCAGATCTTGGAGTGGAATGCCATGACTTCAATTTATTTCTTTATTATTTTTGGGAATAAAAAAATAGATTTGAATGGGGAGGGAATAATGAGATTGAGAGCAGAGTTTCGATCGATATAAATATACAGTGAAGATCTTGACCATTCGGTGTTCAGAAATGTCTTCCTCTCTTCTCTAATCAAAATAATATTATATATAATTAATGTTGGTTTGGTTGCATAGGTGGGCACTTTTTCCACTCCAACTTCGACACGCACCTTGCTGTTGTTGCTTGGAGATTTCTAATTTCTTTTTTTATTATTTTCGTCCCACTCGAGTCTCTTGAGAAGAATGTTCCACAGAGGAATCCGAGCTCAGAGTCATGTCTTCGTAAGAGAATTTTTGTTCCTTTGGAGACATAAATACTACTGAATAAGTAATTATTGTCTGCCCATAGTTAATTTAAAATTAAATTCTAATAACTTTCTAATACTCTGCCAATTCAGACTTGTATCACTTTTTATTTTATAGCAAGCCTCCTATTCTATGCATGAAACTATCTAAGGATTTTTTCGAAACCCAAAAAATTGTCTAAGCCAATACCAAAAAGGTCCAAAATAAGGAAAAAAATTGTCTAACCAATATTTTGTATTTTTTTCAAAGTGTCTACAAAGATGTACAAAACAGTCATTTTTATATTAAAAAATGTTTAACAACATATAGGCGTAATTTCAACTAGTTAATAATTTGATGAACTTTATTTTGAAAATTTAGAAGTGTCTACATAGGCTTTATTTAGTGTCCAAGTCTATGCATGAAACTGTCTAAGGCTTTTTCCGGAACCTAAAAACTGTCTAAGCCAATACCAAAAACGGTACAAAATGAGGCAAAAAACGGTCTAACCAATATTTCGAACTTTTTTAGAAGTGTCTACAAAGATGCACAAAACAATCCTTTTTTATGTTAAAAAGTGTAACTATATTTAGACTTGTAATTTAAACCAGTTAATAATTTGATGGACTTTATTTTAAAAATTTAGAAGTGTCTACTTAGGCTTTATTTAGTGTCTAAGTCTATGCATGAAAGTGTCTAAGCCTTTTTTCGAAACCAAGAAACTGCCTACAAAGATACTAAAAACGGTCCAAATTGAAGCAAAAAACGGTCCAACCACACAGAGAGGGGTGAAAATGGTGAGTACAAAAATGGTAAAAAATGATATTTTTGTCAAAATTGTGATAAAAATTGAGTTAGGGAATAAATTTTCAAATTTATTAAAGTGAGGAACAAAATGAGTAGAACTTACTTTTTGGGGGACTTTTTTCAAATTTCTATATATATGTATATTAGTTGAGTTGAACTGTAATTAGAATCTCATAATAATCCCACCATCCAATTGAATTTTGAATGGCCAAGTGCAAATTGCTTCCTTTCACCAATTTGCTCGCCGTCGGTGGTGACGTGTACACATTACACCAAAGAAGTCTTGGCACGCAATAAATGTGTTGGGATGTCGTTTTCTGATGTAAACTCTGCGTTTTGGTCAACGTTCCATTGCCTTGTAATGTTTGGCCATGTAATTCCAAGCTCACAACTCCGCGTTTTTATTTCCCATCTTTCTTTTATTTTTGCAGAAATCTTCCAAATAACTTATGAGCATTTATGAGAGATTAAAACAGTTGTATCAAATTCTTGATGGTTTTGCTTCAACCATACTTTAGTTTTTTAGAACTAATAATGAATAAATTAATAACATCGATTAACTTATATTTTATACAATTTCGTCTACGAAGAGTGTTATTATACGCATGGGCGTAGCTAGTGTTACACCAGCATTCGCACGTGCATGTGCTGAGTTTTCAACAAAATTATGACTAAGTATAATAATTAGTTGATGGTAGTTGTAGTTTTACTTAGGTGATGGTGATTTTAAATGCTTATTTTATTTTGTTTATATGTTTTATACCTATGTATGTTGGTTACGTAATTGGTGGTGTTGGCAACACACGTGGCATTTTTGACGGTGTAAACAATTTATATTCGCGGCCGAGTGCGTCGCCAACATCGCCAAGTATGTCACCGACACCACCGAGATAATCAACTATGTTGCCGACATCGCCGAGCACGTCACGTATAACTCAACGTTAGTTTTAGTTTAGTTATAAATCTCAAAGTTATATCGAAATATAAAATATTGGGCTTTTATAAGGGTAAAAAATATTGAAATACACATTTAACAAAGTGTCAATGTGTAGGGTTTTTTTTAATTAATTAATTAAAAAAATTAATTTATTATATAGTACTTCGGCGGCCAGTGGCGTAGCCAGGATTCCGTTTCAGCCGAAGCACAATGCAAAAATTTTAACTGTTTTTTTCAAAAACATAAAGAACGACAATCACACTAGTCGGAAACAAGGCGAAGGCGGCCGTAGTTTATACAAAACTCGTCGGAATTTGGGAGTAAAATTGCTTCGAAAATAATCGGAAGACGGCAGCGAAGGCAACCGTAAACTCGTGGCCGAAACTCGTCGGAATGTAAATGCTTCAAAATGGGTCGGAAGACGGCAGCGAAAGGGGGCCGTAAACTCGTGACCGAAACTTGCTGGAATGTCGATGATTCGAAACTGCTCGAAAGACGGCAGCGAAGGCGGCCGTAAACTCGTGGCCGAAACTCGTCAGAATTGGTCGGGAAAACGGCAGCGAAGGCGGAGGTAAACTCGTGGCCGAAACTCGTCGGAATCTGGGGCCGTAAAAATGAATATGAGAATGACACAATAACAGAGTATTTTGTTTCTAAGAAGCGATGAGAAAGCTTACCGTCGCAGAGGAACGAGAGCTCGCCGATAGTCGATTCGCCGATGAGATTTGCAGACAAGTTTGGCGATGAGATTTGCAGATTCACCACCGATGAGATTCGTGGAGGAGAGGGTTCATGGATGTGAATATGTGATTGGCATTTGGCAGAGTTTCGAGATTTGGAGAAGACGAAGAGTGTCGAAGTCGAACGATCGTAATTTTTTTTTTTTTTTTTACATCCAGCGAGTGCACGTGCGAGCAGTGGTGCATTAATGCCTCCGCCACTGTCGGCGGCTGAAACACAAAGCTCGCTACACCACTGATTATACTGATATTATAAATTAATAATCTTGAAAATTTATTATATTTAATTAGTGCTTAATATTTAATAATCACGAGTAATAAAGATAACAAATATATATTTTTTAAAAGCGAGATTTACATTTTACACCAAGTTTCTATCGAATATGCTCACTTGCATTTAGTGATATTATGAATAGTACAGATGGTTAACATACAAGAGCAATAACTCGTCGCTAAGAGTATATTTGCGAATAATTATTGTGATTTTCGGCTTTTTATTTATAGTTTTCCTTCATAACTCAGCTTGGATTATCTTCCCGAACTAACTTTATAGAAGTCCTCCCAACGAGTCACGATAGTTGTCATTGTTTCGTTCTTTTTTGTTAAGCGGCATCCGAGATAGCCGTTGTCATGTTTGAGAAGTTGGTCGACAGCGAGTAGATTACGCATTCCTTCCTTCAACAGACTTGTGTTAGGTTTGGAGAAATAGATAATTTGTCGATTTATAAACGGACAATTCGTTCGGCAACACTGTTTTAGATAAAAGAAGTCGTTGCATCTTTTCTTTTTCTTTTTCTCAATCATTAACATGTCTTTATTCATTTTGATTCTCCACTAATTTTAACACAAGAATCAGGGTAATCCCATAACATAACAAATGACTTGCTTGTCATTGGCAGTTGAAAACGTATGACTACTTTTTTTTACACGGTTCTCAACTCCAATCCTAGCTCCACTTCCACCCTACTTCGACATCGACTCTTACTATTAAATTCAGCTCAAACCGGTGCGAGTAGCCATTTGAGCTGAAAAAAGAAAGACGAAGTAAAAATAAAGTAAAAGAAACAACTTGGACTATTTTGAATTTGAATTATATTTTATATTTTATACTTAACATTTGGGACTTTTATTTGGTATTTTGCCTTGCATTACGTGTTGAGTTTTTTCCCGAGTTTTGTCCTGCATTTTGATCTGTCCCAGTCTCGGTTCCTGATTTAAAAAAAAAAAGGACTTTTTTTCAAATTAAGACATAATTGTTTTATCCTGCAAATACCAAGAAAAACAAAATACAAAATGGCTAAATTTTCAATTTATGGTTCCAACCCTAATAAAATAATGAAGCAATTTTCTTTCTTTCACTTTACTCTAATTAGATAAAAACTTGTCATATCTATTATAGGGTTAATACCAGCATATATTCCCAAGTTGCTTAAGAATATGTCGATATAGATACAAGCTTTTCTTTCAGTGTTATATATTCTCAAGCTGTAGTTTTTCAGAGTTCGTTTAGCTTTTTATCCAACTTAACGGACATTAACTCTTACACTTTTTTTCTTTACTTTATTCATTTTATATTAAATAAAATCCTATGTTTTAAAATATAGATTAATTATTTACATTTAAATTCAAAAAATTTACATCAATTATTAATTTTATATTAAATAAAATCAATTGTTTACATCAATCATTTTTTATTAATATAATTTATAGGTTTTATATTTTAACATAGAATTTTTATTAATAAAATAGAAATAAAATAAAGAGAAAAATAATACGAGTTAATGTCCGTTGAAATTTTAGATAAAAATCTCCACACACACAAAAAAAAAAAAAGAAGTAAAAATGACAATTTTGGAATATATAACATTGAAGAACAAAAAAAAACTTAGATCTATATCGACACATGTTTGAAAAACCTGAAAAAATTGTCCGTATTAATCCTTTATTATATAAACACTATGATATCACATTAAAAAAAAAAAAAAAAAACTGTACCTAGTCAATTTTGGTATTGATGACATATATAATAAATATGTATTGTATATAACATATGATATCACACTTTCGTAAATAGCAACCTTTTTCTAGCCAATTTTGGTATTGATGACAAGTGACAACTATAATAGTAACATTGGATTATAAATGTGGAAAGCATTGGCATAGAGGTCATTGTCTCCAAAGACTATTGCAACCTAATGAAATAAATCACATCTAATTAATACAACACATAAATTCAACAACAAAAAAAAGACACAAACACGCTTTACATCGGTGATTAATCAACGAATAAATCTCATTAATATGTTAAATTTGGCATGAGAAGAAAGAAAATATAATTTTTGTCATTTGATTAAACATAATTTGAGTATTTGATATTTTGAGATGACTTGATAAGCAAATTATTTTGGTACATTAAGATAAATAGTTTAAGCTTGTTGCATTTGTAGTCAAATACTAATAATTCCAAGCTCCGTTTATATAATTTATTTCACCAATTTCTCAAATATATGATAGTTTCAAAACTTATCATAAGTCGATGAGCGCCTACTAATTTGAACTTACAATAAGTCGATGCTTTTTTTACTAATAAATCGAGCTATTTGCGATCTTCCGGACTTTAGAATCTTTATATGTATATAAAAAAATATGTGTAGAAGTAAAAGTAAAACTATAAACTCCATTTAAATATATAATATTCATAAATAAGCAGGAACGCCTTAAATGCCCATATTATACATGTTTAAATATATTTCGAGTTCTGATGATTAATCTATGTGTTTATCGTAGACATAATTGTGTAAAACTTAGGTACTCCTTCATAAAAGAAAGAAGATACATTTGGGGTCAAAGTCATTGAACTCTTCAGTTGCAAATACATCATTACGAAGATAGATTTGTCACTAAATTCATTTTTTTGGGGGAAAGTCATTAACGTTATATTTTTGTTGCATATACACCACTATGACGTTAAATACCACATTTTGCTATTTTAGACGCGTCACACCACTACTTAGACCCAGTTTGGCATTGTTGTGCTGTGTTCATAATTGATTTCGAAATATACTACCAGAAAAAGTTGTGCCAGAGAAAGCAATGCACTGTTTGGTTATCAATTTCTTAAAATGTTTCAGTTTAGTGTTTGACACCCATTTTTACTTAATTAGTTTCTAAATGTCAAAAAATCTAAAAGTAGACAAAAATAATATTTATTAAATATTAATATAAAAAAGTTAAAAAAATAATTTAAATAATTTAATTATTCAATAAATAAAAAGAAAAAAATTTCTAAGCTTGTTTTGCCTTTTGTGCTTTTAACTATAATGAAAGTATCAATTTCTTACATCCACGTTTCTTCCGTCCATGATAAAAAATTAGTACTTTTACCAACTAAAAAGAGTTAGTACTTTAACTGTAATAATAATATGTACTTTTATTTATTTATTTACATTTACCTTCCAAAAAGAATTGTTACTTTAACTATAATAATTTAAGAATGTGAACATAAAATAATGGTACTTTTACCACCTTAAAAAGTTGGTACTTTAACGGCAATAGTAAAATATTTTGGTACTTTTACCATCCAATAGGAATTGGTATTTCTTAGTGATTTACTTATATTGATTTCTTAGTGATTTACTTATATTGAAATCAATCGGGAGGACGACAATATATTGATTTCTTAGTGATTTTTGTAATAGTTGCTTTATTGTTCCTATATCATACACAGAGCAAAGTCTTGATATTGGTTATAAAAAAAGTCAACTTTTATGAGTTGTATTTTAAAGTATACAAAAAGAGTTTAATACTTTATTTCTAGAAAACTGATGAATTTAATGATTTTTACCGCTGATTTCTGAAAAGAAAAAATGATGATGTATACAAATTATATAAATACATTATTACAAGCTAATAGCTATAACGTTTGTCCTCCCAATTATCTTAAGTCGTCACAATTAGCAATGAGATGACCCGTCGAAAGTTCCGTTCCAAAACGAGGAATCTCCCGAATCCCCACGGTAGGCCCCGCACGAACCAATCCAACGGCTGAGATGGAAGGAGAGGCAGATCGTAGGGCTCACAGAGTCCCACCCTCCGAATCAGGCAGTAACCGACTCACACCTTCAAATGCCCTAGAACTCCCAAACTCCCCAACACTCCTTCCATTTTCGGCTCTCCTCTCTCTCTCTCTCTCTAGCTCACGCGCCGCCGCAGATTCGGCGGCCAAACCTATCTCCGTCGGAATCTCCGACGATCTATCCCCTCAAGGCCTTCCCTCTCCTCCGCTATCAGTCAGAAAAAAAATTCAAAAACAAAAAACAAAAAGAGGTTTCGGAGCTGAAATTCGTTTAGGTACTAGGGTTTGATTATCGCAATAACGAGAGGAGAGGGAAGAGCGCAGAAAATCCCCAAAAAAATCGAAAAAAGTCTCGGAAAACCCAAAAAGAAGGAAGCTTTTGGACATGGCGCAAGTTCAAGTTCAGCCGCAGAGTGCGATTCCCGGGGCCGCGGCGGCGGCGGCGGCGGGAAATGGCGCGACGGGCCAGTTCGTGACGACGTCGCTCTACGTGGGGGATCTGGACCCGAACATCACGGACTCGCAGCTGTACGACCTGTTCAGCCAGCTGGGTCAGGTGGTCTCGGTTAGGGTTTGCAGGGACTTGACCACTCGGAGGTCGCTCGGCTATGGCTACGTCAACTACAGCAACCCCAATGATGGTTAGTCCTTTACATGCAACATATATAGAGGCCCAATTGTTGTCATTTTGCTTCTGATTGTGTTCATTTCGAAACTGTTGATGTTCGCCACTAAAAATGTACACATTTCTCTTAAACGGCGGTGCGAGACAGTGATAAATGGTTATGGTGGAACATGTGAATGTCGTTGTGGATAGTGCTCGTGAAGCAGGGATGTCATGGTGTTTAACGCTCTTAACACGAGAGATCGAATCGCGCTGTTAGAATCGACCAACTAGGTTCTGGTTTATGCCTAATATGCTGTTAGGGAACAATGTAGAAATTAAATGATGGAGTGGTCATGTCATGTTTCAGTAAAACTTCACAGGGAAAATATTTTAAATCATATTCTATGACCAATGAGAGTAATAGATATTTATCTTCGGAAAATATCTATTTAGCTATAAATAAATGTGGGTTTATGATTGAAGATTGCTATCATTACCCATATTGGTTGACAGATCCTCACTTTGACTTTTGAGTAGTACATAAACTTTTTTTTTTTTTTTGGCTTAAGCTAAGTGATGTGATCTCTGTTGCATTAGTACATTCTGTTAGCGGATGCTTTTGTACGAATTGAATTAAGTTGAATGAATCAGGGTTCTACGTTTTTTTTTCCTCGGCGCTTTCTGTGTTTTGGAAATGGAATCTCAATATTGATTGTTTTTCGAATCTTTCTGTATATTGACAACAGCTGCAAGGGCTTTGGAAATGCTGAACTTCACTCCACTCAATGGACGGACGATTAGGGTTATGTACTCTCAGAGAGATCCTAGCACTCGCAAAAGTGGTTCAGGAAACATATTTATCAAGGTATCTCAATCCATTAGCCAATGTGTTAAGCTGTAACTTTGCTTATTTTTCTTCATGGAAATCTGCTCGTTGTGTTTAAACTTATGTTTCTCCCGTAACTTGGTAGAATTTGGACAAAGGCATCGACCACAAAGCATTGCACGACACTTTTTCGGCTTTTGGGAATATCCTTTCATGTAAGGTAGCCACAGACCCAACAGGCCAATCGAAGGGATATGGCTTCGTCCAGTTTGACACCGAAGAAGCTGGTCTAAAAGCTATAGAGAAGTTGAATGGGATGCTCTTAAACGATAAGCAGGTCTTTGTGGGCCCTTTTCTCCGCAAGCACGAGAGAGATACCACATCTGACAAATCCAAGTTCAATAATGTATTTGTGAAGAATCTCTTGGAGTCCACGACTGAAGAAGATCTGAATGGCATCTTTGCTGAGTTTGGACCTATTACCAGTGTTGTGGTGATGAGGGACGCTGATGGAAAATCAAGGTGCTTCGGTTTTGTCAACTTTGAGAATGCATATGATGCGGGTCGGGCGGTTGAGTCTTTGAATGGGAAGGTAGTGGATGAGAAGGAGTGGTACGTTGGGAAAGCCCAAAAGAAAACTGAAAGAGAAAATGAGCTAAAAGTTCGGTTTGAACAAACCATGAAAGAGGCAGCTGACAAATATCAAGGAGCTAACTTGTATATTAAAAACTTAGATGACACGGTCAATGATGAGAAACTTAAGGAGCTATTCTCCCCTTATGGAACAATCACGTCATGCAAGGTCGGTATTAACTATATCTAGACAAAAATCCATTCGCTAATCTTGGCTCGATACTTATGCTATATTTTCTTCATATTTGTTTTAGGTTATGTGCGACCCTAATGGTGTTAGCAGAGGATCAGGGTTTGTTGCATTCTCTACTCCAGAAGAGGCTTCTCGAGCTGTAAGTGGATATTCATGAGCACAAAACTGACAATAATTTGCTTTCTGTAGCAGATAAAATTACAAGTAAGCTATTTATTCAGCTCACCTTTTTTTCTTGTCTTTCTAGCTTACCGAGATGAATGGAAAAATGATTGTCAGCAAACCTCTCTATGTTGCGCTTGCGCAAAGAAAAGAAGACCGGAGAGCCAGGTTGCAGGTAATTTTTTTAACTCATTTTCCCGAGTACATGTTTGTAAGAAAACATATAATGTTAGTAAGAAAAGATGCAATATTCGAGGACCGGTTGTAAGATTTACCCTTACTGTTCGCACAGGCCCAATTTTCTCAGATGCGACCTGTTGCAATGGCACCTTCGGCGGCTCCCCGCATGCCCATTTACCCTCCCGGTGGTCCCGGGATGGGCCAGCAAATATTCTACGGGCAAGCCCCGCCTGCTCTCATTCCTTCCCAGGTTAAACCGTGCTTCAATTTTTCAGTGTTGTACATGATTGCAGTTGTCAATGGGCATGCCTCAAAACCCATTAATGGTTGATTTTTAATGGGTTCTGGGTGGTTTTTATTTAGGGCCAGGATGGCACATCACGATTTTATATTTCTGTGCTTACTTCCTTTCTATAAATCTTCTTTGAGCTCATCTTGGGTTCGTGTACTTTGTCCACAGCCGGGATTTGGGTATCAGCAGCAGCTTGTGCCTGGCATGAGGCCTGGCGGGGCTCCCATGCCAAACTTTTTCATGCCAATGGTGCAACAAGGCCAACAGGGACAGCGTCCAGGTGGCAGACGTGGCGGTGCGGTTCAGCAGAATCAGCAGCAGGTTCCGCTGATGCACCAGCAGGTTTGCGTGCTACCTTGGCTTCTTTATTGGATTCTAAGACATATAAGTTTTCTGTTTAGATAGTTTACATATGTGACTGAGGGTTGTGTGGAATGGCAGATGCATCCACGTGGGCGAGTGTTCCGATACCCTCCGGGCCGTGGAGGGATGGGTGATCAGATGCCAGGTGTGGGTGGAGGCATGTTTTCGGTGCCGTTTGACATGGGCGGAATGCCGATGCGTGACGCCGCGCTGTCGCAGCCCATTCCCATTGGAGCCTTGGCCAGTGCCCTTGCCAATGCGACACCGGATCAGCAGCGAACTGTAAGCCTCGTTTGCTCCCCTTCTGTCTCAACTAGAGTTTGGAAATGAGTGAAACCTGTTGCTGGACAAGTTACAGAACGGGTTTCCCAATTATTGTTAAATAGGTTACCCTTTTTAATTACAAATAAATAATTATTATAATTCTAAAATGGGCTAAACCTAAACCTTCATTTTTGACGAAACAAGCAGACATTTAAAATAATAAAAAGTCAATAATTTTTTTAAAATATATTAAAAATTTAAAACAAGCGGGTACCTACCCATCTGTTCGTTGTTGAGGTAATGGAATGGTTGCCGGTTTGTTCCTATCTTTGTCCGGTTCCAACTGACCTTAAACATAGTAATTAGTGGCTGAGTTAGTGATGGAATTTTCATGTGTGCCAAAAACTGTAGATGCTGGGCGAGAGCTTGTACCCGCTTGTGGAGAAGCTGGAGCCAGAAAACGCAGCGAAGGTGACGGGAATGCTGCTAGAGATGGACCAGACGGAGGTGCTGCACTTGCTGGAGTCGCCGGAGGCTCTGAAGGCTAAGGTGGCGGAGGCCATGGACGTTCTCCGCAATGTGGCTCAGCAGCAGGCTGGCACCGCCACCGATCAGATGGCGTCACTGTCGCTCTCCGACAGCCTCGTCTCTTGAAACACTGTTTCGGAGAAGAAGTTGTAATGTCTCGAGGATGGTGGAGTGTTCGATGTTGTCGAGTTGCTGCAGTTGGTTAGGGACCGGGTTGGTTTTTCGTTTTTGTTTTCCGATGGAGGCTGCAGACTCTGCTGTGTTCTTTGACTCTTGCCTTGTCTATACATGTTTTCCTTAATTAAAATTGGATTTCAACAATTTCATTTTTTGATTGATGTGAACTCTGATCTTGGTGGTTCTTTTTGCTTTGGAAATTTTTGAGTTATTTCATGGAAAGATTTTTTGAATTGTTCTGGCCTGGGAAATTACATCCATACAATTCCGTGCTCTTTTTTCAGTTTTTTTTTTCTTTCTATTATTTTTAGAATTAAATAAACATGTTGCTCGAATGTTATATTTATATGGCAAAGAAATCAAAAGTCAAAACAACCATGCCAAAGAGATGCGCGATCATACCAGCAGGACAACATCCAGAATTATGACATTTTTCATTCATGGCATAATTTTCCATTTAAAAATTGATGTAGAAAATGTTAGGTGCAAAATTAAATTTTTTTCATCAACTTTTGGCGACATATGATTTAAGTATGTTTTTTTTTTTCTTCACGTGATAACAAAATTAGCTTGTACTGCTTTGGATTTTGCATCGTAAGACACGTTTGGTTATTACGCGACCACTAAGCGGTAACACCACTATTCATACATAGTCGAAAGAAGAGTAAAAATGTAACCAAGTTTTTTTTTTCTTTTTCTTTTTTTGCCTCTAAAAAAAATGTAAAAAAAAAATAAAAAAAAAAATAAAAATCAATGGTAACACCACTACTCACCTTTCCAAGAGATCGCAAGTTCAAATCCCACGAGAAACAAAATGTTTGCCCCCTTTACAAATGTAAATCTGGGCAAATAGTGTCACTTGTTCTTTGTCTATATTTCTGTAAAGGTCTATGATATTACGAGGGACACAACATACAGTTAAACTAAAGAAATATTGAGGGTTAATAGTGCAATAATGTAACTTTTGGTCAACGAGGTGACATGCACCCAATCTTCGAAACAGTAGGAAAAAATTCTTAACGTGCATTAACCATAGGCTCCACCAATTTTATTGTCGGATCCATTAACTCTTGTCCATGTGGCAGTTATGATCTAACGCGTGGCTTGCCCATTTGAGACTTAGAATGCCAAGTGTTACTAATCTTGGTCACGAGAAAAGCACCGGATATTGGTATGTCCCGATGTTATTGAAAATAAGTCCGTACACAGTACATGTGGTATAAGATTAAGTATTAATGCCGTAAAATAAGAGACAAAACGAAAGTTTGTTAAAATTGCAATAGAACTTATTTCAAGTTTCCCAAACTATTTCTCTACGTTTAAGCAAAAGAGAGTAATGGGCACAAAAAAAAAAGAAAAAAAAAGAGAGTAGTGGGCTCAAATCCAACGGCTGAGATGAAACGCCATCGTAACCCACGTCACAGTCTTTTTTTTTTTTACGATTCTACCATTTTAGCTCTTCGATTCCCGGAAACGAAAACCAAAACAAAAAAAAAACAAAAAATAAAAATAAAACCAGTTTCATTTCTCTCTCTCTATCGCCGTATCCTCACGCGCCGCCGCCGCTAGGGTCCTCCGGTCGCCGTGTTATCGCTCCACCACCTTCCCTCTCCTCTCCTCTCCTCTCTCTCTCTACTCCATTTTACCCAAAAAAAAAAAAATCGAAAACCATAATCGTTTCTTTCACCTTGCATTTTGCGTCGTCTTCTGGGATTCAGTACTGTCGGAATTCCAGGTCGTCTTCCTAGGGTTTCGTTTGGTTTGGTCTGATTCGCAATAACAAGAGGAGAGGGAAGTGAAAAAACACACACAAAAAATCCCTAGAAATTTAGGCAGAAAAAAGATTTTTGAGGTTTCGGAAATGGCTCAGGTTCAGAACGCGATTCCCGGAGCTTCCCCGCCGGCGAGCAGTGGGACCGGCCAGTTCGTGGCGACGTCGCTCTACGTGGGAGATTTGGAGCCGAACATCACGGACTCGCAGCTGTACGACCTGTTCAGCCAGCTGGGTCAGGTGGTCTCGGTTAGGGTTTGCAGGGACTTGACCACTCGGAGGTCGCTCGGCTATGGCTACGTCAACTACAGCAACCCCAATGATGGTTAGTCCTCCTCGGTTTCACTACAATGTGTGTATGTATATACACGTATCTATATTCGTTTGTGAACATGCTTGAGCTTTAACATTCCCATGTCAGTTCATAAACGAACAAGCAAATGGGTAGAGATTTGGAGAATGATGTCGTTTTTGTTTTGCGGTTCTCGGTTTCGTATTTTGAGGAATTTTTAGCTAAATGTTTCGAGACCCTTTTTCGTTTCTTGTAAACGAGAGTATGATAGGTTCGTTCCTTGTGTTAAGTGCGAGCAAGACGGACATGGTAGAGTAATATGGTTAATGGTTATTGATTTACTATTGTATTGAGCAAATAAAATTGATTGCCATCGGTTATTTCGTAACGGTTCCAGTACTCATTATTATTTCTTTCCAAATTTTGTATTAACGACAGCTGCAAGGGCCTTGGAAATGCTGAACTTCACTCCTCTCAATGGAAAGACAATTAGGATCATGTACTCCCAGAGAGATCCGACTATTCGCAAAACTGGTTCGGGAAACATATTCATTAAGGTACTTGACTCCATTGCTTAATGTATTTTTTACAATAACTTCTGCTTCTGAAAAGTCACCGAGGTTTGGTTGCATTGAGTTTTTTTAATGAACTCTCGTGTTAAACTTGGCAGAATTTGGACAAAGACATCGACCACAAAGCATTGCACGACACATTCTCGGCTTTTGGGAATATCGTTTCATGTAAGGTAGCCACGGACCCGGCTGGCCAATCGAAAGGGTATGGGTTTGTCCAGTTTGACACTGAAGAAGCTGGTCAAAAAGCTATAGAGAAGTTGAACGGAATGCTTTTAAACGACAAGCAAGTTTTTGTGGGGCCCTTTCTCCGCAAGCAGGAGAGAGATACTGCCGCTGATAAGTCAAAATTTACTAATGTCTTTGTGAAGAATCTGTCAGAGTCGACAACTGAGGATATGTTGCAAGACATCTTTGGCGAATTTGGACCACTTACTAGTGTAGTTGTGATGAAGGATGCTGATGGAAACTCACGGTGCTTTGGATTTGTTAACTTCGAGAAGCCCGATGATGCGGCTAGGGCTGTTGAGTCTCTGAATGGGAAGATAGTTGATGAAAAGGAGATGTATGTTGGGAAAGCCCTAAAGAAAACTGAAAGAGAAAACGAATTAAAAGTTCGGTATGAACAAACCATGAAAGAGGCGGCTGACAAATATCAGGGTGCAAACTTGTACATTAAAAACTTAGATGACAGCGTCAATGATGATAAGCTGAACGAATTGTTCTCGCAGTATGGTACAATCACTTCATGCAAGGTTGGTTACAACGTGCTCTTAGCTAAATAACTCTTCACTCTGATCTATTTTTTCCGACCCCGTGATAATTATCTCTTCAACTTGGCAGGTTATGCGAGACCCTAGTGGAATAAGTAGAGGATCAGGGTTCGTTGCATTCTCGACTCCTGAAGAGGCTTCTCATGCTGTGAGTTACTAGTATTGTACTGAAAATGTATAGCATTCCATTATATGGTTCTGTAAACAAGAATTTCGCTATCTTGTCTTAGCTTGCAGAGATGAACGGGAAAATGGTTGTTGCCAAGCCTCTATACGTTGCTCTCGCGCAAAGGAAAGAAGAGAGGAGAGCCAGGTTGCAGGTAGTTTTGATTTTCTCAACAGAGGGTTTTTATAGGTTTAGTTTATTTTGAATTGATTTTTTATGTTATTTATATTATGTTACAAGTATAAGTTGGTTATTTTTGGTAAGTAGCAATAGGGGAAAGCTTAGGAAACCGTACTCCCTCCAATATGCCTAGGGCTTTGTGTCGTAGCTATGTTCTCGGAGGAATGGTCCTTTCACCGTTGGCTTATTGTTGATTAAACAAGTATTCCGTATTCATCTCTTTGGTGAATTCTGTGGGCTAGCATGCTCTTTACGTTTCATTTTCATTACCGGGTTCTATCAGTTTTGCTTACTTCCTGTATCTTGATACTGATTCTTTATGCAATCTAATTAAAGTTCGAATATCTACAAGGCCCAATTTTCTCAGATGCGGCCAGTTCCAATGGCACCACCTTCAGTGGCTCCTCGTATGCCTATATATCCCCCTGGTGGGCCCGCTATTGGACAACAGCTGTTCTACGGGCAAGGCCCGCCTGCTATCATTCCTTCCCAGGTAAAACTTTCTCTTGGGGACTTTTTTTATTGGACTCTTTTCTTCTTTATGTATGCTCATTAACTTGGGTTCTCGGTTCTTGTAAATAGCCTGGATTTGGGTATCAGCAGCAGCTTGTACCTGGCATGAGGCCTGGTGGGGCTCCCATGCCAAACTTCTTCATGCCGATGGTTCAGCCGCCGCAAGGCCAGGGCCGTCCTGGTGGTAGACGCACTGGACCCGTCCATCAGAATCAGCAGCCACTGCCCATGATGCAGCAGCAGGTTGGTAGGATTGTCTCATTTCGCGTGTATCTATATATATTATATTTATATATACCCTAATCTGAACCGGGTAGTGCACAAATCATCTATGATGCACACTTCCCTACCGGATTGGAGTAACCATAAGAATTTTGTAAATTGACTATACAATCATGTTTTTGATAGCAGATGCTTCCTAGAGGGCGAGTGTACCGTTACCCCCGAGGCCGTGCCGTTCCCGATATGCCAATGCCAGGTGGCACTGGAGGAATGTTCTCTGTTCCGTTTGACATGGGCGGTATGGCGGTACGCGATGCGGCATTATCTCAGCCAATTCCAATCGGGGCCTTGGCTACGGCCCTCGCGAATGCTACCCCGGATCAGCAGAGAACCGTACGCTTTTTGTTCATTTCACAAACTTTTCTTAACCAGCACAATCGAACAGTTGTGAATCGTTACTGTGCTAATTTAATCAATCCCCTTCACCTGAAACTGCAGATGCTGGGCGAGAATCTGTACCCACTCGTGGAGCAGCTTGAGTCTGATAACGCTGCCAAGGTGACGGGAATGCTGCTGGAGATGGACCAAACCGAGGTTTTGCATCTGCTGGAGTCCCCGGAGGCTCTGAGAGCAAAGGTTTCAGAGGCGATGGAGGTTCTCAGGACCGTTGCGCAGCAGCAGCAGCAGATGGGTGGTAATGCGGCTGATCAACTGGCCTCACTGTCGCTTTCCGACAACCTCGATTCTTGAGAACTTGCCTGCGGGAATGCTATTTTGTTCATGCGAACCCGATTTCAGACGGCATTTGACTCGTTTCTGAGCATTTTGGGATCTGACTTTTGTGCCGTTTTTCAAATTTTAAGAGATCTATGTGACCCGTTTTGCTAGTTGTGACACATGACTTTCTTTTAAGAAGTGGAGTGATACATTGCTATTCCTCTTGAGAGCCGTTATGTCGTGCCGGAAGATACTTGAAACTCAAGAAACCGCTACTCTAATCCGTTTTACAATTATTTTCGTTAATAAACTCTATAAGTGAGAATAGCCCATTTATGTCAAGGCATCAATTACTACAAGATTTATTGAAAAGAACTCGGATTAATAATTGTGTAACTTAAATTTCTGAAATTAAACTGACTTGCAGAACAAATCCTAATGCATGAAAAGAAATGCATACTCCTTAAGGCCCGGTTTGCTAATTGTTTGGCCCATTATTTTGCAAGTTTTATGTACAATACACGCGTTTGAATCTGATAGTAACCGAGCTGATTCTTTCCCCGGAAAATGAGCGTGGCCGACTCTCCCGATGGGCGATGGTGGAAGTCTTAATCGACTATACTCTGCACGAAAGAAAACCCTAACATGGTTGACAACCAATGACGGAACTAAGCTTATGCCATGGGGGACCACCGAGACCCAATCCCAGTATCAAACTCTTGAATCTTAAATAATTAAGTTGAAAGATATTACATTAAGACAAATACATAATATTTGACCCCACTATTAAAGAACAATACATGTTCTTCAGATACTTTTTTTTTTGCCCTTAAATCCTAGTTCCATCCCTGACAATAAGTAATTTATTTTAGTAAATTATAATGAATAGCCACATTGATATGTTTACGCTGCGTTTTAGTAAACTTAAGGTTTTTATTGTAAAAATAGCCAAACATTGGCTATTTTGTCAATGGTTAATATGTTTAATGGTTAATATTACTATTTTTATAATGGTAAATATGGTTAATTGGCTAGTTTATAAATATCAACTAACATTGACTATTTTGTCGATTTTAAACTATCAACTTTACTATTTAGCTTAAGCTCCCTTTATTTTATATGACCAAGAGGAAAACTTGAACAAAAGGGAACCTACTAAAACAGGAAACTTTACATAAAAAGAAACGAAAAAATCAACGAATAACACATTTAATTGCGCAAAAAAAAAAAAAAAAAAAACCTTAGCTGCGGTGTTTCCGCTCTTCCTCCCGCTTATTCGCTGACATAGTGGGTCTATCATAATCGATAACCATGACTTTAGCCCTTTCTTTTTAACCAGATTTTGATTTATTCAAGCCTACCAAAACCGGGTAATCTTGGTCGTCATTGAGAAGAAAAAAAATACAAATTATTAAAATCGCAAACCTTTTGGGACCAAAATTACAAATTATGTAATTACATATATGTATATATTTGTCGAAATTTGTTATTTGACAATGTAATATTATACCTTATTTTTATGATTTTCGTAATTATATGTTAGATAATATTGACTTATATAATTACATTTTATGATAACATGATTATATATATTGAATTTAGTTATTAGAAAATGTAATATAATACGTTATTATCATGATTTTCGTGATGACATGTTAGATAATATTAGCTTATATTAATTAAATTATATGATTACATGTTATAGATTAGCTTAATGATGTGTTGTATGATAAACGTGATTTTAATATATATATATTTTTTAAATATTAATCACCAAACACAATTTATGTTTTATTTTTTTAATAAATACTGCTTACCAAATGCATTATTGAAAATAAACAATGAAATTAGCGCTCACATTAATTTATGGAAAACGAGAACACAACGAGAATGAGAGTCGAGAACACTACCAAACGGTAAAGATCCTACAATTACATTATTAACCTGCTCTAGAAATAAAAAAATAAAAAACTAAAACTCCCAAGTTCTAAATTCTAGATATAATTCAACGTCCAATAAAAATATTATCCAAAAACCGAATAAAAAAAAAATACTAAGACCAAAAACCGGGCTTTTATGACCCTAGCCATGTCTGTCTTCTGGACAGAAAGATTAGTTCTTCGGGAACCAAGCCGTGAAACCAGATCTATGAACCAACATTTCACCCCGTCAAAAAGTATTGAAACTCCGAATTGATACGGAACTGTAAGAACACGGAAACAACATACGTGGAAGGCTCAACAACTCGATACACACACTTTTAACTTGCGTTTGCAGCGTTGATATAATTTCTAAGCTTACTTATATGTACACGTCATCGTAGTGTTCTTATCATTCAACAGAAAACTTCTTTCTAGGCAATAATAGCTCATCTTCCGATTACTATTCCGACAATTAGAACACCACGTCATACCCTAAGGCAACACCCCTCCATTAGGAGTGTATTTACAAATAAAATCGCCGGCGTGTCGGTGAATGGTTTGAGACGGCCTTTGTCATGCATCTTGATGGATTATAGCGCGCCTGAGCCGTAGCCCCACGTCCGCCGCCTGGTCGGGTTGAATC
The DNA here is from genome assembly GCA_954871525.1 of Parietaria judaica. Lineage (NCBI taxonomy): Eukaryota > Viridiplantae > Streptophyta > Magnoliopsida > Rosales > Urticaceae > Parietaria > Parietaria judaica. The sequence goes on along the minus strand of OX940862.1, from coordinate 31,186,776 downwards.
AGCTGCGAATCGGCGGGCTGGACGAAGGCGAGGCTTTCTCCGAAGTTGTGGAGGCGGCGGCCGATGAGGTAGCGGTCGTCGCGTATGGAGTTGTGGAGGTTGGTGAACCAGACGTGGAAGCGCTGGGCGCAGAAGCAGAGGAGGCTGAAGCCCAGGCAGCCGAGCCAGGCGAAGCGGTACACTGCGGAGTTGACGACCAGTGGGTAGCCGAGGGCAGGGAAAACTCCCTTCGCCAGCACGTACGGAACGCACAGCGCTGTCAGCAGTTTCATCACGATTGGGAACACAATCTCACGCAGCACCCACAGCCCTCGTAGCCTCGAGAACCCGTCCTCTCTCACTCTTTCGAATTTCAGCCGCCAGCTGTCGTCCACCAGGGGCATCATGTGGTCCAGCGTCACCTGCCAATGGGAAAACGGGCACCATAAAAAATCAAAATGACTACAAGGATGAATCTAATCTCTCATGATTCTCTTAAGGGTTTCAGCATTAAACCAAAAGAGCAAAAAATATATTAAAATTGGCAATATTCATGAACGTAAATGTAAGCCCTAGAGTAGATCCCAATTTGTAGGATCCCGCCAAGGGTCTAGAATTTAATATCCTAATCAGTATGGTTAGCTAATTTGCTGAACTTAAATCCTCTTTCCATTATTATCATTGGTCAGGGCTCTTTAAATAACCCTGAAACCTAATTATTCAACCGTAAAACATAATTTAACCTAATTAAAAGCAAAAATAACACAAATGAACAGCATATAATTACATAAGCCGACACAATTAAACAAAGATCAAGTCACGGTCGGTGACATGGATGAGAACTGCATGACAGTAGAAAGAGAGAATCTCACCAGTCTAGTCCAGATCTTAAGAAATATTAAGCCCAATGCCCAATCCTGGTACAAGAGGAAAACCGGACTCTCGTCGACCGGAACCCGCATCGGAACAATCACCAGGAGCTCAAACAGCAATCCAATTAATACTGGGATGACAAATATCTGTAACCCAACAAATCATCAGGATTAGGCCTTTAAAAACCAATTCTAGAAAGAAGGAAAAAGTCTTGATCCGTACCCAAATTGATAGAAGTGCTGAGCTCTTGATAACAATGGCACACCACTTCCAGATCTGTCCCAAAAGAACCGCAATTTGCTTTGACCTAATGTGCTCGATGGAATATCTGGCTCCGGCTATCATAGTCCAAATCACATAGCTTCCAATGACAAAAGCATACAGATCTAACAGTACACACAAAGAAGTTAGCAAATACGATAGTAGAGAATGATCCGAACCAATCAGAAATGTCTTGAGCAGCTTACCGTTGCACTTGATTCCGTGAGTTATTGGGAGGACAGGAATGGTATTAAAAATCTTCCTACCCAGAGAGACTGGTACGACTATCAATGCAGAGTTGAACATAAGTAAAGTCATCCAGGCCACCACCAGCAAGAGTACTATGCGAAGAACGAAGCTGTACCGGCTACATAGACGAACGTCGGTCAGAAGAGCTTCAAACAAAATTTGACGTCTTGACTTGAATCATGATAAAGACTGATTTTTCATTTTATTTTTATTATTTTAAGGAGAAACCAAGACCATATCGTTGTTACAGTCCCGCTTCAGGGATCTCATCATGGGTCTATTACCGATTAATCTCTGTATTCCATGGTGCCTACACTAAACCCTAGAAAGATTTAAGCAAACTTAATGAACAATTCTAGGCTTACTGCTCATTGCTCGGGACTATTTGAATCCCAAACAATCCAATTTAATAGGATGAGCCCAGACCCTAAAAAGTAATTACTTAAATAATAATAAAATAATAATCATATAATGACTTAAGATCAGAACACCCCGCCACTTACTCTGAATCAGATTGCTCGTCGCTATCATAATCCTCAGCTGAATCCGCTAGAAGGGGCACATTTGAGTCATCAACGCCACCAAACGGCACAACTGGCTGGTCAAGTCCACCAAGTTGTACCACCTGAAGTCTGTCTTGCCTTCCTTGCTCAGCGTTTCCGGCTTCCTGACCAGCGTTATCTTCAGGTCCAGGCAATAGGTAGTCCGTTAAACCGAGGGCCCAGCCTACTACGGTAAACCAATACCGAAGCACTGATTTGATTGACGTCCTTAATTTAAAATGCTCAATAGCAAACGGAATGCATATTTGAAATAGCAGCATGTCCGCCGGGATTTCGGTGAAGGGATCAGATACTCTGCGTGGTAACAGATAATAATTAAAGAACAATTACGGAGCAATGAAAAATAATAATAAAATCCGATAAAGAAGATCCATACGAGATGTCAAGTGGAAAGATTGATGGTGCCATGCGCATGGCAAGCTTGACTGGTAAAAATATCAACATCACGATTAAACTGCCATATACTGCAACAGATAACAAAACCCTACGGGCATGTTTATGCACAGGATCGTCGATTAGATCCCTGAATGGATTGTAGTTGGGATCAGCTGGATCTCTAAGGAAGTACAGGACACCACTTCGCAGAACCTGCCAAAAGAAATTCAATAGTTATATATTTAATGGCCAAGTAAAATTTTGAAAATACTCAGGGGTAATTGGCAGTCCTGAACTTTGCTCGTTGGTTCAATTTGCCCTGTGAACTTTAGAATTTGGCATTAATAACTTCCATAAGTAGTACGATTCCCTCTACGCGTTAAAAAAACTAATCTCTCATGTAAACATGTGCGCAACAGAGAGCTTGTTTAGGGTACTAATGTTAATTTTAATTATCTTCTCCAATTTTGTGGGACTTTCATCCAACTTTTCTTCAAAAACTGGACTTCTTGATTGCTTCACAAGAGTCATAATCTTATATATTGTACTACTGATAAAGAACACTCTCGAGTAAGTCATGATACGCATTACACATTTTCCGCCATTTAACGCATAAAGGGCAATGTGCTACTTTTGAAATTTTAAGCAGCATCTGTCAAAACCTAAAGTTCAAGGGACAATACTGGGGCCATTACATCCAAATTCTCAACATTCACCAACAAAGGAAGTGGAAAGAAGATAATACCCCTCGAAGAAGACTGACAAATATGCTTATTTGGAGCATGTAAACAATTCCCACAACCCAATGTACTAATGAGCTTGCCAAGGGAGATGCTGAGAAGAATTGGACTCTTTGAGACATTGACTTCCCGAACATCCTTATGGTGCACACATCTAGCCACCATCCACACATCAACGGGAACACACCAAGTTCAATGACGAGAAGGAACGCAACCTTGACCATGGTCATCAGATGCCTCATGGCTGCCACGAACTGCCTGAAGAGAGACGGGATTGTCTCCGCAATAGAAGCAATACCATAAAATCTCCCCATCGTCAAAGGCTCGCCCCTAGTGTATCGAATCAGTGCAATGAACGCCAGATAGACGAAAACTAAGGAGAATATGAACGAGTACCCAACGGCAAGAGTTGTGACATCAGAAAGCCGCGATGTACCAATACTAGCTGTTTTCAAAAGCTCTGCCGAGACCGAAGAGCTAATATTGCTTGGGATGTTAATAGCACTTGCGTTGATGTCCAACACTTCTGCAACCTGGCTAAGGACACCGTTCTCATTACCTACGGATGTCAAATTTGTCACGGCTGTTAATGCATTCTTCAAAGTAATGTTCGCCAACGAGAGCGCTGATTCTGTAAGTGGTACTACTGTTGAGAAAACTGGAACACTTGCTGTGGAGACAATCCAAGACGTATAATAGAGTATAACCCGACCAAATGAGAACGGTACAAAGATAATGACTCCAAGAAATATCATATTGCTCGCCAAAACCTGCAGCACAATAAAGCACATATCATATAGATAGATAGGAAGGTAGCAAAATAAACCAAATACTAACTCATTGAAAACAGTCAAGAGACTGCTACCCTGTGCATATCCAAGGAACACATAGTACGTATATCCAAACTTGATAATGTGAAAGCTCTATAAGCTAAAGCTAAACTACATTCGAAACGTGGACAATATTTGCAGCATTATGTTAGAAGAATAAATGATAAAACAGAACCTATGTTACAGTTTATGAGGATATAATCATGTAAAAGTTAAAGCCATCCGACTAAGTTGGAATACCTAGCTCGGGATATCCTTCCTTGCTAGATGAATAAAATTAATCAAAACCACCAATACACTAACTGAGTTGAGTTCAATTTTCACTAAATCCTAGTTTACTATAGGGGAGGATAAATTGGTTCAGAGCTGTCAAAATCTCCATGCATAATCTAAGAATATATAGAGGATAAAAAAATTCATATATGTACCAATAAATTACTGAAACAAATAATAGGAGCTTAAATATGAAACAGGAGAAGAGAATAATAGAGTAAGGAAGAAAAGAGCTGGAGATGAACTCACTGTAAATGCATTTTCAACTAAATGAAAGACGGGGCCTTGCATTCCGACAAGCTCATCAAATGGCACATCCTCAGCCCCGTCACCATCATCCAGACCATCAAATATCTGTTCAACATGAGCCTCGAGACGAGCCGCCTGTGCCTCCCACCGAGCAGCGACGTTTTCAGCATTTCTTCTAATAATCTGACCAGCTCCTGCGATTCCTTGTGCTCCGCCAACATCTTCATTGTTCGCTTCAGCGGGTAAAATTCTATTAACTTGCCCAGGGGGTCTCCTTGCGGCACGAGCACCATTTCTGTCGCCATCTTCGTCTCTATCAGCATCTTGTCCTCCGAGTTCCCGTAGGTGCCTGAAATAATCTCTCAGAGACGTTGCCCCAAGAAAAATAAAGACGATGCTCGCCGAAAGCAGGAAACCGTGAAGACAATCGGTGAGTATAACTGTAGTGTAGAGGTGGCTCAGGAATAATCTATGTGCTTCACCGAAACTCTTCACGAAAGCCAACCGCCATATCCAAAATGTAATAAACGGTATAATGAGCAGCCACACAGAAAGCACGAAACTTAGGCGCACAAAGAACTGCAAGACATGGCAAGCTTTCATGGCCATTCCAACCACAAACTCTTGAAACGGAAGTCTTGAAGGAGCATTCTCCGCATATACAGGAGAAAATGCAAATGCGTGTTTGCAGACCTGTAACAAGTCGTCAAAGAAACAAGTCAAAATTCAGGCCATATTTCCTACTTTCTCAAGTTTAAGCCCCGAATTCGAGCATCGAATAGACTGTAAAGTTATCATCTTATATTGTTCAACATTCATCGAATTACAGAACCCAAATTTTTTTATTTCTATAATCAAGAAAATCGCACAATTCCACTGAAATTCAACAGAAACGATTGAGCTTAACGAGCTCGCAGTAGTATTCTGCATAATAACAAACAAAGAATCAACCTAATTGCGTGAAACTAGCATATAAGCCCCCCAAAAAAATCCGTATCACAGTGCGATCAGAGACATAGACAGAGAGATTCAAAACCTCGCACTGGCGAGCGTTGCTGTGATTGAGCCACTGAAGGAGACAATCCTGGTGGACGAACTTGATGCTTCCGCTGCACGCGCACGGGTACCGCAGCGGGTGCTCGGCGTCGGCCGGATTCCGGCAAATCCTGCACACGTCCTCCTCGTCTTCCTCGTCCTCCATCCTCGCCGCCGTCGACGACGTCGATGTCGGCGCCGCGCCCGATTCCTTAGCCAGAGAAGAAAGAGCCGATTCCGCGGCGACAGCCGAAACGGCGTCGCCTGAGGCAGGACGATCGACCGCCGCCGTCGCCTCCGGTGCGATCTCCATGGTTCCGAGCCACCAAGCGAGTCGAGTCGCGAGATTCGGTCAAGGGTTTCGGAGTCTCGCCGAGATTTGCAGTCTCTCTCTCTCTCTCTGTCTTTTGGGGAATAATTCCAATGTTGGCGTCGACGCAGACGAAGAGGACGGAGGGATATTGGGGGCTAGTTTGTGTTTCCGGAAATACCCTCGTGAATGGATGGAAATGACGGTACTGTCCCTGCTTTGTGCATTAATGAGAAGCTAAGTCGGTTGTGATGCCCAGAAATTACCGCGTAACGCGATTTAGGATGACGTGTCATCTATCCGTCTGTTTTGGGCTGCTCTGCTAGGCCCATCTTGTTTTATTGGGCCTAATCACCCAACCAATCGCAATTTTTTATTTATTTATTTCACAGTATCTTTATTTTTCTTTCACAAAAATAATGTTTTAAAAAGATTAGGATTTGATGTTATGTTTCTCCTGATCAATTTTTTTGGGAGTTCGGATCATGATTGCTAGCACTTGGATAGTTGGATTTGTGTGGAAATCGGTGTTTTTACAAGTTCTAAAGAAGAAGAAAATGCCTAATTTATACGCCTACTTATTTATTTTTTATTAAAAAAAAAGTGAAACTGAGCTAATCCAAAAATTGAGTTTGAAAATACGTAGTAGTCCGAAATCCTAATATTAAAATTTATCACCGACCGATAGTAAATTTTCACCCCTGATCCTAAAAATGTGATCGATTTTTAAAAGTTTTAAGATAGATAGATTTGAATTTTGTAAACATAATGTTGATTTCTGTTTATTTAAAACATGATTATTATAAGGAAAGTAGCTAATTGTTTAGCAAGAACCATGAATATATTACCATAAAAAAAATGAATTCAGCTAGAGCCTACATATATGTATGTTGGTCATTTGTCCCATTTATGCTACAGTCCTCTAAATTTAGGGTCAAGGAAAGTGGGCCGGGCTAGCTCACTCAGAGTTTTGAATACTGTTATTCATGAAGAAGAAGAAAAAACGGACTTTTATTTGTTCAACAGTTGTAGAAACTACCAAGCCGAATTATGATAAATAATAAGTTTATAGATAGGCTTTTTTTTTTAAGTAAACCGAAGAATATTTTAAACAAAAATAATATATATACTATATAATGATAAGTTATAGTTGTAATTTTGTATAAAAGTGAGAGTTATACCTATAATTATAAGTTTAAGGTTACACATTACAATTACAATTTATATAAAAATAATATTTTATACATTAATTACACATTCATATAATGTACTAAATACATATAAATATAGACCCCACACACATATATTTATTTAATGAGTATTGACTCAAGTCTAGAGTGTGAGTTCCACGAATTTTTTTTTGAAAAAATTGATGTTCGTAGGACTAACTCACCACTGGCAAGAAAATTGCGGCATATCGCACCAGTTGAGCGATAAATTTTTCTTGCTGTTCTCCCCAACAACCCCACTTTTTTTAAGAGTTGTCGATGATAAATTGTAAAATAGACTAACAAAAGGTTTGTAACATCAAGCTCCAAAACTTCACCCAATCGACGACATGTCGTCGACAAACCTCGATTTTTAAAACCGTGATAACAGCAACAAAAAAGAGACGAGGCATGATTCAAAATCAGCCCCTTTAATGTTTATAATTCTTTTTTTTTTAGCTTAAAAACTATTTGTTCAGTAAGAATAACGCGTATGATATTTTGAACCAATAGACTGTAATGTATTTTGCTCACATCTATACTGTATATGTAAATTTGACACCGACGATGATTTTCGGAAAGCGGTTTGCCAGCGAATACTCTCGCCGGAGAACCGCTAAAACTTATATACCATGTGACCAAACCACTACAAATGATACTGGTAATATAATTTACGCAGACCACAGTCACGTCAAATTGATAAACGTGCAAATCGTTATGAGCCATAGTATTCTCATATGAATCAACACCAAAGTGGAAAGACCCATAATTAAATATGGTTTTTTATAAAGACATTTTATTTTTGTGTGTTTTTATTTAATTGCATGATGCGACAAAGTGCATTGGCTAATGTGTCATCAAATCCAATTATTATAAGTTCTGTCTTCGATCATAACGTCGAATTAATAATGGAAACTAGTTATGGAGTGGTTTGCGACATGAAGAATTGTATCATCAAATAATTAAATTTTTTACAATATCAATATGCACAAGTAAGCATAATGCAATATCATTCACTAATATAGCATATTAACATAAATCATGAAGCACCACTAAACTATCAGTGAATATCAAACAAATTATAGAATTTATATCAGTTACAAAAGCAAACATTATTACCATTATTAATCATCACTAAGCATCATTTAATATCATTTACATCACTACAGAGAGATAAGTAATTTGGTAAAAATAGCCGGTCAACTCTACTGGTTTTAGAGCCGCAACTCACGACGTCGCGACGTAATCGTGAAAAATCGCGATTGTTCACGTCGCGACGCGTCGCGACTCGCTGGGCGATATTTACGGCATATGTACCTGTTTTCTTGAAATATTTATTTTTAATATTTTTTACCCGAATTGCAATTACAAGAGTTTATTAATTATTTCAAAATTATATTTAAGTATGTTAATTATTTAAAATTATTATCTATAATTTATTTTTTTCAAAATTATTATTTAAGTATGTTATAATTTAGTATTTTGTAAGATATTAATAATCTTGATTTTTATTACTAATTTTTAATTTGTAACATATGTTAATAAATATTAGTTTGTAAAATATTAATAATTTTAACAAATTTAATTAACATGTAATAAATTTTGAGTGAAAAAATGTGTTATTTATGCAAAAAAAAAAAAAAAAAATCACGGGGATCCCCAATCCGAAAATCGCGACTTTTGCCACAAGTCGCGATAAATCGCGACTTTTACTCATTTTGTTAGCTTTCTTTACTCATTTTGTTAGCTGAACATTAGTTTTTCACATTAATATTTCATATTCTTCTAAGAAATAACACATTAATCCTCACGCATAGAAAAAAAAAATATTTTGAAACAAACGCACCTATATTTATCATTTTTCTCTAGTATTATTAGACCGTTATCTAATAATTCTCGAGCTAATATGTTTGCGATTGTTGTCGATAGGCGATAATACTCTTTCAACTAGACCGTGTGAATCTATTATCCAACAATTCAAAAAAAAGAATGAAATATTATATAAATCCGAATAGAATTGTAACTAGAACAGCAGCTTCACATTTTTACTTTTTTAGAAAATGCCACTTTGAGGTTAAAGGTTTTCGGAGAGGTATTCGCGAAATTTAAAACCTCGCACTAAATACTTAAAAGAAAAACCAACATTTGTCTAATTATGCATTAAAAACTGATAAGTACGTTAATTAATGGATAATTAATTAGAAAGTACGACATAAGTGGATCGAAGACAGCGACATTGAAACACCATCAATCATTCATACACAAGGATTTTGTTTTCTTATCGTATTTTGTTTCGGTCCAAAAGTGGGGGTCAGAGCCACGTGGCAGGCGCGTGGGGTCCACTGCCCAATCCAGTTCGGGACACACAACAACCGAAGGGTGTCCGGTCAGCAATTGTCGTTTAGGAACCACTCCATTGCATCACTCTTCGTGGCTACTTTTTCCCAAATTTTCTTTTTCTTTTGCTTTTTAGTCCTTTTTCTTTTAATGATTTAGCACTTTATTCTTTTGACCCCGATGAGACGTTATTTTCTGCAATAATGCTCTCTTTATTATATTTTGGATGCTTATATTTCGTACTATATATGAATATATCATATTTAAAGATATAGTAGTGGAATATTTCAGTAAAATGGAGCCACAACAATGATATCCAGCTTTATATTTATGGGGAAATATGAATGACGATTCTCTAATTTGAAGAAATAGAATAAGCTGTTTATTTTCTTTTAAGTAGTCTGCAACGAGTGGCGGATTTATAAATTTTATTCTGAAACGACGACCAATAACTTAATTAGGCTATCGTAAAAATTTAATAATATTTCAATATCAAAATGAAGAACGTTTTAATTCTACCTCAAGAAAATAATTTATCATTGATTTCTCTGCTAAAATATGATGTTAATAAAATAAAAGTGTACATATATGTCGTAAATAAACCAATAAGAGTAATTCCAATTAGTAAAAATGAAAGAACATGAGAATTAAGCCATGCGTTGCTCTAATTATATATGTATAATTTGTATTCGAAGAAATAAAGTAAGAAATGACAACATAACCCAAAAAATATATGAGATCAAGGTTTGAAAATGTTGTTTTTGCTCATAAATCGATTGCATTTTCGATGATTATCAATAGATTTTTGAGGATTATCGATGGAAAACTGTTAAAACTGTAGCTTATCGTTACCGATACTTATAGAGAATTATCGATGGATAACCGCTAAAATATATTTATAGTGTTGATAAAATTTAAAATACCAAAAACAAAATCATGTCATACTCGAACATATGTAAATATATTTTAGTCTCACAACATAAAAAGATTACCTATGAATTTATTATTACAATAAACATTTTATTAAAACAAACAATAATAAAATGAAAGAATAACTAAAAAAATCCCAAAAGATAAATTTTTGGTACTTTTGCCACAATAAAATATATTTTATTACATAATTTGATAATACACGTAATTGACTAATTGGCTCAGTGGAGAAGTCTGACATGGAACAAATAGAAATAAATGAAAATTGATAATATACATTTGTTTGGATTTAGAAAATCTCACATGGATTAAATACAAAGAAAGTAATATTATTGTTAATATATATATAACAATCTCCATGTCTAACTCAAAGTAACTCAATATACATATGTCAATCTTCAGGCTAAGATGACGTGTTTTTATATTCTTTATTGAAGAGTATCTTTTTTTTTTTTTTTTTTTTGCATTGTCCTTAATCATTATCATTTGATGTTACTTATGTCGAAAATCGATAATAAAATGTTAAAACTAGTGTGGAACACATGCTCATGGCCGTCAACAAGCGATTTATTTTGAAACTCGTATGAGATTGAATATTTTGTCAGCCCGCAGCGGCGAATCCATGAAGTCTCTCAAAGAGTATGTACGCTTTATTAAACTTTAATAAATAACTTTTAAAATTAATCTGAAAAACTTTATTTGTTCAACTTTTACTTTTAAATGTATTTTTCTTTTCATTTTTTACTCTCTTTTGTTTTTTAACTATGCTAATTTAGCACTTTGTGAAAGAAAAAAAATCGTCCACTATAAAAAAGATAATACCAAAATTAACCGCAAAAACATTATGATTCATAAATAATAACGATCGAGTACAAAATAAAATATGTCAACTATTTAGACTAGAGAGGTGATTTTCCATTTATCTTTTTTACTGTGCTTTTGTTGTATCTCGTGAATTATAATGATTATTAGTTATAGTGATGAACCAGATGGTAAACTGTCGGTGGGTACGAGCATCCTATGACAAGCCCACACTCACTGCTTCTTCTTCTTCTTCTTCTTCTTCTTCTTCTTTCTCTCACAATTATTACTCTTCATTTCATTTTGACTAATCTCCCAAAAAACCATTAATCATCGGCACGCAGTTACCCACCTCGTCTCTCCCCAAGCTCGCATGTTCATGGCGAACCAGCCCAGGTGAGACTCAGAGCTCAAGACATTCTCTTTCCTCTTCCTCCATATTCATATCATCATTTCTTAATCTGGGCATTTTCTTTTGTGTGTGTATTCGGACATGCATGGTCGTTTGCTGAAACTTCTTCACCACCGTTGACTTTAAGTTTCATCGGAGGGTTTGCATGCAACTTTTTCAAAGATGATTGAGTTTCTTTTGATGATCAAATGCTTGTGTTTTGAGCATCTGTGTATTTCTTATTGAAGCTGAGCTGATTAATTATATGTTGATTATGATAATTATGATTAAGAGTTACTGAATCACTAAAGTGCTTGTGTTCTTACTTTAACAGCTTACTGAACTGATCTTCCAAATTAGGAGCTGGTAAAATCATGGAGCACAAGGCATGGGGCTGGAGGAAGAAGGCATCGGAGAAGACGATCTTCGCGACGGACCGAGACGTCAGCCCTTTGCGGAGGATCGGAGAGGTGATTATAAGAACTTGCTTCTTCTTTTTTTCGGCTTAATGTTTGAGTTATTGCTTATGTTTAATGCTTAAAAATTTATATGACTTTAGATGCAAAATATTCCGGTGGATAAAGGCGTCGGAGCAGAGCGATCCGTGAAGCATTTGAACGAGAAGTTAGCTTCGGTACTTCTGGAATGCCATGTCAGTGAAGATCCCGAGCCAAAAGGCGCAAACGAGGTTGAGGAAACTATGGCTGGTGATTCTCACTTGCATAAATCCAAGACTCAGTTACACCAAGAGAAGGTAAATGGAGAAGAGGAAGCGGTTTTTACGGAAGAACGGGATGAGGCAGTGAAGCCGAGACGGGCTGTGGTGAGGGAGGAAGAGCAGGAGAAGAAGATAAATGACGCGGTTACGAAGGCTTCGAAACTGGAAGAAAGGTACGCCGAGCTGAGCAAAGAGCTCGCAGAGCTATCTGCCGAAAATTACAAAATGGCCACGGCCCTTTTGGTGAAGGAGAAGCTGATGGAAGATCTTCGCCAAAGAACGTCCCAGTCCGAGGCGGAATTCGGCGCACTTATGGCGAGACTGGACACCACCGAGAAGGAGAACGCATTCCTGAAATACGAGTTCCACTTGCTTGATAAGGACCTCCGGATACGCTGCGAAGAGACCGAGTACTACCGCCGGACGGCCGAAGCGTTCCAGAAGCAGCATTTGGATGACACGAAGAAGATCGCGATGTTGGAGCAAGAGTGCCGGAGACTCGGTCAACCCGCGAGAAAGCGAGTGAACTGTCCGTCCGGACTTGGTGGGACTCCGGCCAAGGGAAGAAATCAAACAGAGGTGAGGAGGAGAAAATCGAGCCCTTCCAAGGATTTGATCGTCAGAGATTCCGCTGCAGAAAGCTCTCCGGAGATTCTCATCGAGAGATTACGAGTTTTGGAAGAAGATAACGAAGCTCTGAAGAGAGCTTTGAGCAGGAGGATTCCAGAGCTACAGTTTTCTGACAAGGTGGCGAGGCGAAATCGCACGGCTAGGAAGATATCTCTGTCCTCGGACATCGACACGGGCAGCGAGGACGCTGTAAGTTCTTCGGGATCTTGGGCAAACGCTCTGATCTCGGAACTGGAACATTTCAAAAACGGGAGGCTCAAAGATCTGCAGAATCGGAGAGCTTCAGATATCAGCTTAATGGATGATTTTGTTGAAATGGAGAAGTTGGCGGTAGTTTCAGTGGACAAGCCCTGTCGGGATGGTCCAGCGAGCGGTAAACCGTTTGATTGGCTTCAGGTTGTTCTGAGTGCAATGCTCGAACAAAGGAATGTTTCGAAAAGAAGCCTAGAAGAACTACTCGAGGATATCAAAATCACTCTCGGTTTCGCAAACTCCCCAGCTAAGCCTGAAGCCAAGAGATCAGCGGTCCCTAAAGAAATTGGAGACCGAAATAACCAGTGTCGTCTCAGTGAATCAACTCAGAAGATCATTAAGCTGATTCAAGAAATCAACCCGGACTCAGTAGCTTCATCGGACTACTTCATCTGTGTCTTCCAATGGAGAAACTCGGAACTGAACGCCATTCTTCAAAGATTCGTTCAAACTTGTGAGGGCACGTTGACTGGAAGATCTGATCTCGAAAGATTCTCAGAAGAAGTGGCCTCTACTTTGGGCTGGATTCTCAACAACTACGTGACCCCGAAGGAAGCTGCGAACACAAGAGCCAAAATTAAGAAGCATTTTGGTTTGAATGAAACAGAAACCGAGGGTGATCAGAAGCCGATTTTTCCAGATGGAAAATCGGACACAGCTGCATCTGAAGACCAGCAACTGGGTTGGCCACTGCTTGCCTCGGGAGACGATCAACTCGCCTTGGTCCCAGTGGATAATGCTCCGTGCACACTGGAAGACGAAAATGGCAGATTGAAGAACGAACTCGAGATTGTCGTGTCTGCAAAGCTTGACATGGAGGCGAAGCTACATTCAGCTACAGAAGAAAGCAAAGGATTGGTGGAACGTCTCCGGGACTCTGAGAAAAGGATTGGAAGCTTGCAAGCAGAATTGGACAAGATTGAAAATGACAAGGTTATCAACGACGACCTGGAAACACAGCTCAGCGTCGCCAAATGCAACCTGAACGAAGTTTGCAAGAAGGTATCGTTGCTGGAGGTTGAGCTAGAAGAAAAACGCAATTGCTGCGAGGAGCTCGAAGCTACGTGCCTCGAGCTCCAACTCCAACTGGAAAGGTAATCATTTTTTACTGTCTGTTTTCATGGAAAAGAGAATCTGTTGAGCTGATGAATGTTTTCGATTCGGGAATCGTGTTTTTAGTGATTTAGTGAAGGAAGCTCCAAAGTACAAGACGGGCCAAGAAGAAAAGCAATCTCAAACCGTAAGTCAGTCCGATCATAAACTTAACCGATTAAGAAAGAAAGGAATCAAAAAACCGACTTTTTTTTTTAAAAACGGATCTTCAGGGTTGGCCGATCACGACATCTTCAACAAAGTTGCTTGAGTGCCAAGAAACTATAATGAACCTCAGGAAACAGCTTAGAGTCCTATCTACCCGGAGGAAAGCGGCAATAATAGACGTGTTCTCCAGCAACAACTCCGAAACCTTAGCCAAGAAAGACGAGAATCTGTATCTAACCAGGCGCTCTTCTCTCCTCGACCGAATGCTAGCAGAGGACGGGGCCAAATCAGAGCTTCCAAGCCCTCAGAAAGACGAATCAACGGAGGGTTCTCTTGCGGTCGGAGAGTATCGGAGTTCGAGCTTCAAGATTGCGAGCAATGCCGGTGGGTCCCTTGCTATTACGCCGATCAAGAAGAAGGGCATCGGGTTTGACTTGCTGAGGAAGCTACTGATCCGACGGAAGAAGGGGAGCGGTCAGAAAGCCAGAGCCTCGGCCAAAGTTTGACAGGACAAGTGCTGCACAAGCTAGAATTGGAGTTTGCCAATAGATCTTGGACCTTTTGTTTTTTCATATATATATATATAGATATATATGGTGATGGTCTGTTTGTGTGTGTGATATGTAGTGTTGAACCCGGTTGATAATTGGTGTATATACATGGTGATTGTGGTATGAAGAGATTTGAGGCTTGGAAATGCATACACTATTAATTTGTACTCTTAGCTTATATATGATAAAATTGAAGATATATATATATATATATATATATATGATAAAATTGATGAAAAACACTACATTTTTAACTACATTTTTAAAATTGAAACATAGGTTTAGCAAAATAGTTAAACTTTGGTTAATTTTGTAAACTAGCCAATTAACATGAGGTGGCATATTAAATTCAGTTTTTATTCTTAGAATACCCTTTAATTAATCAATTTAAATTATTATTTTCGTAATTAATTAAAATAGTAATTAACCTTGTTAGCACAAATCATGGTTACTGATTACTTTTAAATTTAATTTAAAAAAAAAAGAAAAAATATAGAATCAGGTTGCATTATAACACGTTTAATGAAGTAGCATATATTGGGTGAGACCAAATCTTTCTTGTAAACTATTTTGCTATGGTAATACAAAAAATTCAAATGTAAATTAATATTTTAACGTAAATAAACACCAATCAAACAACCGACCAAAATTTCTAATGTAATTAATATTTTAACGTAAATAAACACGGTTTGTAATTAAAAACCCACAAAATAAATGGCCAAATTGTCTTGCCATATAAACCCCATACTATAAATTATTAAATAAAGTCGACTACATATTAAAATTACAAAACGAAGTTCAAATCCCAAGATCGAAAGATAGTTGACTTGCACCCACAACTCCGTCGCCGTCATTTCCATCTTTTTTTGTCTTTTCCCTTGAGTGTACGGAGGCCTCATGGATGGTCCGGGTTTAACAGTCCTCTTTTCTCGGAGGTTAGCGACTTCAGGCTGTGTTGGTGTTTTCTCCTTCTTCACTTTGTTACGTGTATACGCCATTGGTAACACCTTCGATTTTGGCACCACTTCTCGTTGTTGCGTTTTGTTCTCTGGCTGTGAATCAATTCCCGCATCATCAATCAAAGAAATGTTGTTATGAATAAAATGTATGTCACGGGTTATGGATTCTCTGCTGGCCTACAAAAACAGATTTATAACATGTTAAAATATAACTCCATGACACTAATTTTTTAACGTATTAACAAAAAGATAGATTTACAATTAATTATTACATGTGGAATGATGATTGGACTTGAAAGATTCTTGCTCGGAACCGGTAAAGGGGTTTTGTCAACCTAAATTAAAGAATACAAAAACATTTATTAACTACAATAAACAACTAATCAACAAAAATAAACAGAAATGTACAAGTTTAGATTGAAAGTAACCTGATTGTTTCCGGCAAAAGCGGCTTCAGAGATTATGTTAAAGTTTATGTCTTCTCTTGTGTCCTGCAAAAAGTTATTTAACTAATTTTTAAATATAAATTAATGACACAAAAGAACTAAATTAACACAAATTAAAGGATGATTTCAGCAATCAACACAAATCAACATAAATCAAAGGATGATTTCAGCAAGGAAAAACATAAATTAACACAAACAAAGAAATCCATTCAACAAAAAGCAGAAAAAACACGTTAAAAACTAAACCGAAAATACAATTCCAAATCCCAATATAAATACATGCAATCGATTTTCAAATAAAACCAAAAAACTCAAATTTAACCGATACAACCCAAACTGAAAATCCAAATCCAATTCCCAATATAAACACATGCAATCGATTTTCAACCCAAAATTCCCAAATTAACTGAAGAAAAAAAACAAACCTAAACCGTGTATTAACCAAACAAATTATACTAGCAAAATATTTGAATACCATACCCGTTAATACACGGTGAAGCCTCGCCGGTGATAATTTCACAGTTAATGGCCGGTGTTCGTTTCGAAGATTATGGAAGATCGAAGAATATGGAGATAGCTCGGTGAGAGTGTGTCTTCGAGGAGAGAGAAAATCACATGTCAATGTAAATCAGTTTAAAATTTAAATCAGCTAAAAAAGGTGAGGTGGTTGAAATTTATTGTTACCAAATAAATACCAATTTTATTTAATAACCAGATTTTCAATTAATGTAATTATTTTTTAGAGATTAATAACCCACAAAATACGTTATTAATTTTTTATTTAGTTTTTATTAGGTTTTGAATTATTAAGGGTAAGAATGTAATTAGAATTTAACTTAAATGGTTAATTGGTTAGTTTACAAAATTAATCAAAATTTGACTATTTTGCTAAACCCACTTTTAAAAGTGGCTATTACCCTAAAGAATCCTTTTAAATATTATAGCAACGCGGGACTTACTTGAAGATATTATTGTCAATTATCGGATTAGATCAATATGTGAAATGAGTCGTGTATGAATAAATTGTTTAGATATAATTTAAGAAAATAGAAAAATAAATTAATAACAGCGTAAGTACCTAATTATTTTGGTATTGTGGTAACTCAATTGTACTAGAATTAATAGCGGCATAAGTACTTATTTTAGCCTCATTAAAACTATGTTCATTTTTTTTATCGGTTTGTACTCAATTGATCCATGTTGATGATTTATTTATTTATAAAAAATAGTGAATATTAAGAAAGAAAGTTTAAATAGTGAAAATAATTAGTGAGTTATCAAACTTGAATTGTTCACCAAAAGTAGTGATTGTCATCTCATAGATTTACAAATCCGCAAGTGTTGTGTACTGTTGGTCATAATTGACCCACCCACCCAAAGAATACTTTTTGAGACTTGCGCGTTTATTGGTTTGATTTGATGATCCATTCCATCATCTGTAGCCACTAGCTTTCTAGGTCCACAGATTCCACACTAGGATACAGGATTATTTTCCAAACAAAATATTTGGAAACTGTCGTATCTGATTTCCCAAACTATTATTTTTTGAATTCAATCTCACTTTTTTCTTGCTTCTCCATATTGTTCTGTCGGTGCGTGGCCCGGCTTCCCTCTATCGTTATTTATCAATGGGTTTTGTGATCTTTGGGCATCTCTAAACCTTGACACTAATTTTGGTGTTGAAATTACATCAAATTGGTGTAATTCTAACACCGAACTTATTTCAATCTCTAAGTATAACATTAAATTTTACACTAAAACGAATGTTTTTTTTTATTATTATATTATTAAATTAAAGATTTTTTTATTATTTAACAATTTTGATAAATCTTTATTATGTAATAATTATTACATAACTAAATAATAATAATAATAATAATATTTGTGTATTTATTATGTATTTCGTTGATTGGTTTTAATTTTGTAATTTGTGTTATTAATGTTTAAATTGAACTTTATTACGTATTTAGTCAATCAAATTGTGTATTTATTTTGATGTCGTCTACAAAGTAATATTTTATATTAATTAAATTAAAACATAATTAAAAAAAATAGTTTAACCACGCTATTAGTTACAAATACAAATCATATAATCACTTTTTTAAGTAATAATACAAATCATATTCAATTTAATATCATTAACTAACTTATTTCAACACAATATTAAATTATTAAAAAAATTATATTGTGTGAACACTGAACAATTTTCCACCAAAAATAGTGGGACACTGTTCCAAAAAACTGCATTACGCTAAAATAGCGTAACATATAGTGCATCGTTGGAGTGAGATTTTATCTCCACTAACACCAAATTTGGTGTTTTTGTGTCTCCTTGAAGATACCCTAATTCACTACTTCCTCGAATAAAAATGAAATAGAATAAAATTGAGAATCCGGATAAGTTCCAAGTCTTTGTATAGGTCTTCTTTCTACGGTAAGTTCGATGATCGATTAATATAAACGACAAGTCATTTATTTCTCGGAGGTTAGCAACAAGTCACAAAACAATAACCCCTTATAAAAGGATGGATGGAATTAGGGCTGCAACCGGTCGGTTAACCTGTTTATTTTTTACTATTTGGTATCCTTAACCTAATTCTGGTTAGTCATGTTTCAATAACCTTAACCTTTTTTTAAAACCGGTCAACCTAATTTCTGGTTATCAAAATCTGATTAACTTATTTAATAATCTTAACCTGTTTTTTATTTATAAATATAGCATTCAACACATTTTATCACAACAATAACACATATCGGTCCAAAATAAATCGCAAATAAAACAATCCAGTCCAAAAAGAAACATATCGATCCAAAATATAAATCCAAAAAGTACAACAATTATAAATAATCCAGTAAGTCAAGAAAACCTTTGATTGAAGAGAGAAGTAGCCCTACTAAATTTAATTCTAGAATATTTACATAAAAAAATAATATTAAAACCGGTTATAAAAGCTGGTTAGTAAAATAACCTGGTTGAAAAATAAATAACCTCTAACCTTATCATGTTTGAAACCGGATACGGTTAACCTTAACCTGTTTTCAAAACAATTTGGTTACGGTTATTTTAAACCGGATAATTTTCGGTTACGAATTTAAAATTCAGTTACCGGTTATTTTGCACACCCCTAGATGGAATATATATTGGAAAACTAATTTTACAAGAATACAAATACAAGTTATAAATGCATTACACTACATGAAGTCTCAAATTTTCAATCAACAATGAGTAATCTAATTAGAGTTGGAGGTATTTTTGTAGACCAACAAAAATTATTTATCATACCTGGGGCTGGGACGAGTATGAACAGTCGACTATTGGTCAACCCATAAAATCTTATCAGTACAAAAAACTATCAATTTTTATAAATCTACGACTCTTGATTTAACTTGTTACATCTTAGCTTACCTGTAAAATAAGATCATTGATCATCGGCTATTGGTCGTTTGAACCTTTGTAGCGGTACGATAAATATAAACAAATAGTCCTTTTATTCAACCCTTAAAAAAATCAATTAAATTATTAATGTCTACAAATAAATATACATGGAATTAACGCTTACTTTTCCTTTGTATTCTATTTTATGAGACACCCTACAACAAATCGGTTCATCACTATTTTCATATCTTCTACTTATATGAGAAACTCTAACCTATAAATGTATTTTCCCCCTAATTTTATCAGAACGGCGGATCTCTCTGCTCCGTTTTAGTTCTTTTATTTTGGTTTTGTGAAAGGAATGCGCTAGTGAGTTTGGGCTCCGGTGGAAGCAGCTTTTTTCATTTCGAGCAAAGCATCTTCGAAGCATTTAGCCAGAAATTCAGGGTCCGGAATTATATCCTTCGCCACCGAAATCTGCATGTCTGCCATCCCGGCGTAGCTCAACATGTGTATCGTCAATGCCTGCGATTTATTAGCACAAGTGTTACATCACGAGTAGTTTTTCCGGTTCCAATGGGATTCGGATTTACAGAATCTTCATATTTGCAACACTACCAAATATGAACATTGTACATGAATGGTGATACAACAAGACTTATAAATTGTTAACCTAAGAAAAGCCTATAACTTCTACTTAGATTAATTGACTTGACAAAAAATATTGTTTCTTAATTTAGAATAGTAAATAAGTAAGATATGTCTACATCGGTTAGTTCTATTAAATTAAATGTTTATTTTTCAAAAACTTGAACCAAAAAACTTCAAGCAAATATAGTATTGTTTCTAAAAATTTATTTATAATGTTTGAAAAATAAATAAAAATACAAACATATTTTTATAGAAGAAGAAATTGAAAGTGGCTTTATATATATGGTGTACTTACATGAGGGAGATTAGAAGAAGTAACTCTGATGAAAGTCACAGGGTTATCTCCAATGGCAATGAGGTCTTGTGGTCCGATCACGTTGGAGATGGTGAAGCTTGTGTTGCAAATGATCCTGTAATTCAGAAACCCAGCAAACTACAACTAATAATGTCAGCTCCAAATTACTAGTATATAAACTACTCAAAGATGGTAGTCCACTTCTAATTTTAATTTTACGTAAAGGTCAAATTTTATTACCACTTCCCGGTATCGGCTTAAAAATAACAAACCTTTTGTGAAATATTGTGAACTGGGAATTCTCGAACCCTGATTTGAGAATCGGGGCCGTGATTTGTTTTAGGAATCTTGGTCGCGTTCTAAAAAATAATAACTTATTGAGTTATACTATCTAGTATATGCTTATAAAATTAATGAAACACCGGTTTAAAACTCGTATTTCCTTGTCTAAAGGGATTCTCTATTTTAATTTGGAATTTCTTCTTTGAAAACTAACATTTACTGGTTTAAAATTGGTATTTACCAATCCCGGTCTCAATTCGAAACTGATAAATTACTGGTTTCTACCAATCTAGGTACCTAATATTAAGTTTTCACAAAATCTTAATAAGGGAATGGGAAAAGTACTTGAAGCTCCTAGAAAACCGGGAGTGGGAGGAAAGTCGTCAAAAAGTCGGTTGTTGGTTCCGGTTTCACTCTAATTTTACCTTAGTTCCCAAGTATGTCATGGTAAAGTAGCCAGTTCTGTAAATAAAATGTGCCTCGAGAGACCGCTTCTTGCGATCGAGCATCGCCTTCGCTGCCCTTAGCCACTGCAAGGGATCAGAACCGGAATGGCTCTTGCGATACTGTACGGGCAAGAGCACGATACCGAACATGTTTCCCCATCTAGATTTCGAATTGCTCTTCATCAACTCAGATAAGTCCTACAAGTTTTCTATCTGAGTGAATCAACTTGATGTTCGAATGAATTCGTGACGATTTTATGGAAGAGCTTTTTTAGTTTTATATTTTTGTTTAGTCACCTGGATTCCCGGTTGTTTTCGCAGATTCACCATGGCCAGTCCTGTGATTTGGAGCCCATCTTGCAAAGCTGAGAGATGCAAAATATGATTATGTACTTAAACAAAACCAAGGTCAGCTAGCTCTTCACTTTGACCGAGGTATTAAATTCTCGAATATCTATCGGCATGTCCATCGAAAATCTTTTTTCGAGGATATGCGAAACCATATATCCATCGGCATATCCGTAAAATGAAAAGTGCGAAACAACATCTGTAAGCGGTATTTAAAACCTTGATTTTGACTATTATAGAAAGACTACTTTTTATTTTGTCATTCTCAATTATGTTTGGTCAGTTAGGATAAAGAGAAACAAATTTGTCTTTAAATTTTACGGAAATAATCATTAAAAATTCAATGCTTATGAAAAAAATATCAAGTGATAATGATTATAAGTTCGGAAAACCAATTGATACGTGGTGATCAATTAAGAGTGAATTATTTTTGAACAAGAATTTTGAAAAATATTGCTCTCAAAAGGTTTACCATTCGGTGTTCGGTGATCAAGATATCTTGATAGTCCTGAAGATATCACCCCGAAAAGAACATCGTTGATAGTCTGCATAATCCCATCCAATATAATTCTATCAAAAATCACGACTTGAATATGAACAAATCTTTTTTACTCAAAGATGGAGGCCCGAAATCTCGCTAAGCAATATGAACAAATTTTGTTAGTTAAAATTTGATAAATTAATAAATTTGATTAAATTATATTTTTAGTTGTTGCTTGGAAATTTGGCTAGTCGGCATGAGTTCAGTAAAGTGCGGAGCGCCCACTAATATTTATTTTACTAAATTTTAAAATTTTAAAATAAAAAAATATATTAATGGTAAACTTTGTTTAATTATTTATAAATAAATAATATTTCTAATATGCCTATTAAAGAACCCGTTGAGTGCAAGTTAACCTATAAAATCTAATTGGCACTTAATGTCATGATAAATGACCTTGATCTCGTTTGTTTTTTCATTCTATTTTTTAATTGTTAAAAAAACATTATAAAATAGGGTTAATTGCGGCAAAAATACCCAACCTTTGTAAATATTCTCCGATAGGTACCCAACCTCAATAAACGTAGGCAAAAGTACCCAACGTCACACTTTTGTCGCTGACCAACTAACGCCGTTAGACACTGCCTACGTGGCCGTTACGCTGTCTCATGTGGAATGTCACGTGGCCAAAGGTTGGGTACTTTTGCCGCTATGTGGACAAATGTTGGGTACTTTCGCCGCCACGTGGCATTAAAAAAACATTTTTTTAAAATTTTTTCTTTCTTGTTAGCCAATATGTTTTTATTTTTTTACGTATATCAAACATGATTAAATATAATCAAATGTTTTATAATTTTATTTTTTCTTACAGGAATAATTTTTCATTTTTGAATAGTTATATTAAATTTTTAAAACTAAAAAATTATTGTATATAATATCACGGGTATTTTAATATTAAAATTAAGGCATGATATGATTTTTGAAGACATATAACATATATGAAACTAAGGCATGATTAAAACAAACAATTGTATGAAATACGGTTCAAACTGAATGTAATCCGAAAGTTCGGTGATTGATAAAAATTATGTTTAACCTTATTATTTTTTGTTTTAAAGTGAAAAAAAAAGAATAACTAAAATATGCGTTAAGGTTAATCTGTACAAACCGCATATAACCAACCACATGTTTTTATCACTATGTATTAAATATTGGGTTAATTGCGGCAAAAAAAAATATGTTTTTTTTTTTCACTTTATGACAAAAAATAATAAGGTTAACATAATTTTTACAAATCACCAAACTTTCGGTTTAAATTCAGTTTGAACCGTATTTGATACAATTATTTTTTAATTATGCCTTAGTTTCATATATGCTATATGTCTTCAAAAATCATATCATGCCATAATTTTAATATTGGAATGCCCGCGATATTATATACAATAACGTTTTAGTTTCAAAATTTTACTACAAATAAATTATTCCTGAAAAAAATATTTTTTCATAATTTTTTTTATAATATTATTTATTATATTTAAGATATGTAAAAAAAAATATGTGCCACGAGAAAGATTTTATTTTTAAATAAATTAAAACTAATAAATTTAAGTAATTATTTGATTATTTAAAAAAAAAACATATTTTTTTATAAGTACATATTTTATAAAATTATTTGATCATGTTTGATATACGTAAAAAATAAAAATATATTGGTTAACGGGAAATAAAAAAATTTTAAAAAAATTATTTTTTTTAATGCCACGTGGCGGCAAAAGTACCTAACTTTTGGTCACGTAGCGGCAAAAGTACCTAACCTTTGGCCACGTGGCATTCCACATGAGGCAGCCTAACGGCCACGTAGGCAGTGTCTAACGGCGTTAGTTGGTCAGCGACAAAAGTGTGACGTTGGGTACTTTTGCCTACGTTTATTGAGGTTGGGTACCTATCGGAGAATATTTACAAAGGTTGGGTATTTTTACCGCAATTAACCCTATAAAATATAAGAAAATTGTTACTTGATATGTATTATTATTCTTGTGAAAAACAGCCATTTTGTTCTTTATATATGTACCTGATTTTTTTTTTTGTATTTTCTCTCGCCGAGTTGCTATCATAACATTAAATTGATAACGACAATCGGTTATGAGTTAGAGGCTTTTTTAATGACAACTTTCCATCTTCATCTATATGAATATGATTGAGTAGATCTACTATTAAATACATCTATAAATAAATACAACTATTCATATAAAAATTTTCATACGCTGTCGTCTCTTCTTCTACCTCCAAATTTATATTATATTTATTAGGGATAATAGCGGCAAAAGTGGTTAAACTTAGGTAAAGTATGCAAATAAGTGGCCAAAGCGATTTAATATCGACATAAGTATCTAAATTTTGCCAAACCGTGGCGTGTACGAATTCTATCCACTCCATCCCAGCACCCGTTAATGTTTTTGGTGCTAAATATGTTATGCAAGCAGTCTTAATGTATTTGATAATGCATTTTGCAATAATGCATTTTGTGCTAAATCACTTAACGGCCGTTGGATTGGATGAAATTTATACACACCACGATTTGATAAACTCTAGATACTTATGTCGATATTAAATCGCTTTGGGCACTTATTTGCACACTTGAGTCAACTTTGGCCACTTTTGCTGTGCTATTATCCATATTAATTTACGATTTTCATCAATATTTTTTTTTTGGGTTTATTCGAAACGTCATTGATTCTCTGGACACGTGGTGCTTACCTTTCCTTTCCTTATTCTAAGGCTTTCAAATTAATCTAGTAATTTGGCTTTTTAATTATTGGTTGTGAATTTAAAACTTAATTAAAAAATTTGTGAAATTTTACTTAAACTATTAATAATTTTTTTTTATCATCAATTCAGTATTAAATATCATTATTTTTATAATAATAAACTCTTTTCTTTTTGCAGTGGAGTGGAAGTGTGGAACGAACCTAATTACTCTAATTAATATTAGAATTTAGAATTAAACTCTATTATTTAATTTAGATTAGTCTCTAGAATAGAATCCTTTTACATAGTGTACTATGTTAAAAAGGTATCTTAAGAAAAGCATCATAACTAATTATAGGACTCTTCAAAATCTATAACCAATCAAGTTCATATCTCAAATTATTAGCTGCATTTTTTATTTTGTTTACTTTTAGTTAAGGTGAAATTTTTTATTCTTGAACTTTTTATAATAAAAAAATTAATGTAATTCATTTTTCAATTTTGAAGTTAAATTATTAATCTGTCAACTGATTTGAAATAATTGGAAAAAGAACTCACCCCACCGGTGATTGCGCGCTTCACGGCCTTCATGTCCTCGAGCCGGAACTGGGCTGTGGCGAGCTTTCTCGGCCAGAGCTCCACGCCGTCGCCACCGCTAATCGCTGTTGGGCGATCGCTAAGCCAGAAGAGCTTTATGATGAACTCCAATATAAACACCAAGCTAAACCACACCACCCGAAGAAACCCTAGTAGTGCCCTCCCACAGAACAGCACGCCCTTTCCCTTCTCCCGGCGACTCGTCACCTGCGGTATCTCTGGCATGGCGGTCGGGTCGTCAGCCTTCCGGCAGCTCGACAGCAGCAGCGACATGAGCGAAATACCGTCCCCGAGGGCGTGGTGGATTCGGAAGACGAGGCATCTACACACAAATATTGGTCACACTGTATGTAACTAGCAAATAATACGCATAGAGCTAGAGAGCATAGTAATTGAAAAAAAAAAGTACAAGTAACATTTGGTATAAGTTAAAAGGCAAATATTGGTAAGGGTACAATCAATCCTGGAAATATGATAAAACAGGAATTCCAGTTCCCTTTTTTAGCATATTCCGGGAAAAAAAATCGAAATGGAATTCTTGTTCCGTTTATTGCTTTTCGGAATTAATAATTTCCAATTTTGACTTTTAGTTTATAAATCTAACAATCCATAGAGCAATTAAGTACTACTTTATCATCCTATAACCCGAACATAATATACGGGTGGGTGCGGGTTGCCCGCACCGCACCAATGACCCGTCTGGACATGGTGCTGCTGGTTGTGGGCAGCCTGCCAGCCTGCGTCAAAGGGTGAACTGGTTTTGTTCATCCACCCACTTTTTAATTTTTTAAACTACGAAAATATTTATAATTAGAAGGAAAAAAAAATATATTGACGGATAGATTGCCCGTCTCGTAGGCGGGCGGGTTTTACCTACCCAATAAACATTGCGGGTTGGGCAATCTGCCCATGACCCGTCATAAAATTAAACCTAAACTTCATATTTTTCTATAGTATAAAACTATAAATACCTATACACAATTACACATGTAAAGACATGTATACACTTTAAATAAATCAGCGAAACTTTAAATCAACGAATATTAGAAAAGAGAAAGAAAAAGTCAATGTAAAGTAATTTCATATATATTCTTCAAATAAAAGCTCCGATCTTCAATGAAAACGAAAGAGTAACTACACCTGTGGGCCGTGAGGAAGTGGATCTCCCAGAGCGGCTTATCGACGGGGAGCCCGGGCCCGGACGACAAGTCGGCGAGGTACTCGTTCACGGCCACGGAGTCGTCGGTTGCTTCCGAGACGCGGCGGTCGATGACCACAAGATGACGGTCGAGGTCGACCTGGGTCTCACGCCAGCGCTCGGTGCCGTGGGGATCGCGCACGACGAGGCTGCGGAAGCGCGGGTGACGGAGGAGGAACGACGCGCGAATGAGCGGCTTGACCGCCTCCATGTCGGGAGGCCTCTGAGGCCGAGCGCGCAGTGGATCATTTGGTCCATCTCCGGCCGCAGGAACAGCCTCCCCGACGGCGTCAACGGCTCCTCCGACTCCATTGCCGACCAAGCGTACAAGAAACTAATATATATATATATATGTGTGTGTGTATATATAGATGTATTTGGCGAGAGAGAGAAGAGTCTACAAAGAGACACCGATTTGGACTTTGGAGTTTGGTTTTATGCTTTGAATTAAGGACCACATATGACGAGAATAATTGAAAATTTATCTGTATGTTTTTAACATATTTGTGGTGTACCTGTATAGCTAATTCAAAGGGAATAACATGCGTATTCTACTTCCATTCTTTTATATATATATGTATATATATATATATTGGGATTTAATTGCGTTATCTTTTTTTATTATAAAAAATAAGATTTAATTAATTCAAACTCACTAAAGTTAACCAATGAAACGATAGAAAGGAAGAGAGAGGTTTTTATTTAATTATTGTTCACACTTCAATAGAACGTGCAATAGATCTTAAAGAGAGGAAAAGAAAGGAATATTAGCAATACGATTTGTATTTTCAATCTTTTTTCTTTTTACAAAACTATTCAATAAAAAGTAAAATTTTAGGGTAATTTGTCTAACAACTCTTTACCGTAAGTGACAAGATATAATTTGATCACGTTTTTATTCTTTATGACATTTGATGTACGTTTCTGGCGAATTTTGACAAAACTCTATGACATATAATGACATAAAGAATTCAATCATATATTATGATGAACGCGGATTAACTAATTACTAAGTAATTAAATCCACCCGCCACAATTTAGACACGTCAATTGGATAATTACTTCAATTGGGACCATTCTAAGGCAAAGGCTAACCTGGTCAGAAGGATAAACCCCAACACTGGGCCCATCCTCAATTAGTACTTTTAATGAGCCTTAAAACCACAAAGTGGTGGCCCGATTAGTCAAATGGTCATATAAAGTCACCAACAAGCTCTAGTGGACTAACTAAGGCTCAATTTCGCATTGCTGTTTTCATAATTATTTTTTTTAATTTACTGTCATAAAAATAAAAAGTAATGCATTGTTTGGTTGATCAAAACAAAAAAATAGTTGTTGTTGTTTTTTTTTTTTAAATTCCAGTTTTGTGTTTGGTAACCAATTTTACTAAATTAGCTTCTAAATGTCGAAAAATACAAAAGTAGACATAAATAATATTAGTTAAATCTCAATATTAAAATAAAAAGTTAAAATGTTAATTTAAATAATATAAATATTCATTAAATAAAATAAAAAATCTTTCTTAGTTTGTTGTGCCTTTTGTGCTTTTAATTTACAATAACTATGATGAGAGTACCAATTTTTTACATCCACGTTTCTTCTGTCCAGGATAAAAAATTAGTACTTTTACCAAGTAAAAAGAATTAATACTTTAATTGCAATAATAATACGTATTGATTTTTTATTTACGTTTACCTTCCAAAAAGAATTGGTACTTTAACTATAATAATTTAAGAATGTGATCAAAATATATTGGTACTTTTACCACTTAAAAAAATTGGTACTTTAACCGCAATAGTAAAATATTTTTGGTACTTGTACCACCAAATAATAATTGATACTTCAACCAAAACAATTTTAAAAAACGGACTTAAAAATTGGTATCTTTACTATCCAAAAAGAATTGGTACTTTAACCGCAATAAATAAAAAAGATAGACATAAAAAATTGATACTTTTACCACATAAAAAGAATTAGAATCTTATCTGCAATAATAATATGTGTTTATGGTACTTATCACCCCAAAAAACATTTATGGAAATAAAGAGGAAGAAAAGCAGAAATAAATTCTAACAAATGTTGAATTTTGCCTATGAAAAACTAATTTTTTTGCTGAAATGTTTTTATTGTAACTTATCAAACAAAAATATTAATTAAAATTCTAAAAAAAATAAAAGCACATATACATAAACAATGCCAAACGGACCCAATCAACCCCAAAAACCATCAATTGAAGTTTATTAGAAAAGCCAAACGGCTAGGAGAGTCGAACTTCCAAATCAAGGTCAAAAGAACTATTATCTATCCCGATTACGTGTCAAACAAAGAAAATCATTTTGAACCCATTAAGACCCAATATTCGGAAGAAGGGGGGAGATAGATGAGGACAAAGCAAAAGAACGTGAGAAGGCATCTATGTTCTTATAATTTGATTATTGTCATTCACCTATTGTTCATTCTCTACTTCGATTGTATTATCCATACAATATCACTACAAAATCATACTGCTTGTGACGAGCTTCTGTAAAAATTCTCGGTATTAAATTATACATATATTTATACATATCTACATCGAAAAATATATATATGATGTGAGATCGGAATTAATACTCTAACTTCATTGGGATACAGTTTCAAACTAGGCTTCTTCATTCTACAACTTTCGAAATGAGAAAGCACGTCAACAATGACCAATTATCAACCATAAGAACTTGGAGTCGACAATAATTTTTTTTTTTTTGTATAATAACCATAATGTGTTCTACAATACAAAAGAATAAATTATCACAGGTCAATTTTGTCGCCACGTGGTCAAAACGGACGAAAAAACGTGTTCAGTGAGAGCAAAAACATGATAAAATCATATGTAGCTACATAGAACAATTCAATAATGTCAAAACATAATCAAAATGGGCAAAAACATGTTAAGATACACACACGTACATCTCAATTTAATAGAACATGAACGAAGTCGGGAAGGGACCTTTGACGCCAGCTCCAACATTCAACATTAGTTAGTACTATAAGAGTCAAGAAATCAGAATGACGAGCATAGGTTTTTTATTTGTAGAGAGCTTACCAAATAAGGAGGGGGCACATTTTCATTTTAGGGGTCGCGGTAATTTCTATGACCCCAAAATGTAACGTTTATTTTTTATGGGTGGCAACGACCTTTAATTAGGGGTCGTTGCGACACTCAAAGGTATGTTTTAATCTTTATAGGTCATCGAAAGGCATGTTTAATTTATTAGGGGCATAACGACCCCTAAAGGCATGATTTAAGAATAAACCTTGTGTTAGTATTCCTGGATTGGGTTCGAGTCATTTTTTTATTCTTGTTTTAGAGCGGGTCCGAATTACCTTCGTGGGCCTTTGGCATATTCGGCATTTTTTAATGGGCTGTTACTATTCTAGGCTCCAAAAAAAATATGTACCACACTTATTAAAAACCAAATCATATAAAAAATACTCATTAACTCTTGGTAAAACTAAAACACCCACAACACTTTGCAAAAACAAAACAAAAAACGACATTATTTTGCCCAATACCAAAACGACAAATGAACTTCCGAAAACGACATACTAAGCTTTTAGAAAAACCCAAACGAAACCCTAAAACCAGACACATATAAGTTGGAAGCCTCGTCCGAGTCACTCACAGCCTCCTCTACGCGCGCGAGCCGAAGCCCCAAACCCTAGCCTCCCACCGAGCAACCAGCTATGGCGGCACCAGCGGCGACGGCGCCGAAGACGACGGAGTCCGTGCAGTGCTTCGGGCGGAAGAAGACGGCGGTGGCGGTGACCCACTGCAAGCGCGGCAAGGGGCTGATCAAGATCAATGGCTGCCCGATCGAGCTCATCCAGCCGGAGATCCTGCGCTTCAAGGCCTTCGAGCCCGTGCTCCTCCTCGGCCGCCACCGCTTCGCCGGCGTCGACATGCGCATCCGCGTCAAGGGCGGCGGGCACACCTCGCAGATCTACGCGATCCGGCAGAGCATCGCGAAGGCGCTCGTGGCGTTCTTCCAGAAGTTCGTGGACGAGCAGAGCAAGAAGGAGATCAAGGACATCCTCATCCGCTACGACAGGACTCTCCTCGTCGCCGACCCTCGCCGCTGCGAGCCCAAGAAGTTCGGAGGTCGCGGCGCTCGCTCCAGGTTCCAGAAGTCCTACCGTTGAAGAAGAAGAAGAAAGGTGTTGTTACTGGCTTATTCACTGTTGTCGTTTGTGTTTGCGAAACTAGGGTTTGAGTGATCTTGATGAATGTGTTAATGGCTGAATTTTAGGTGTCAAGACTTTTTGAAGTCAGGTTTACTAGTCCCCTTGAATATGATAGTATCATAGTTTAATGATTTCCAGTTTAATGGAGTTTCAGACCTGATTACCAGTATCTATTAGTATAATCATATATAAATATATATGTCAATGCCATGATTGTGCTGGGTTTTCAGCTTTTGGGCAATGCATTGAGCTTTGATGCTCCGGTAATCTCTACACATTGAATTGTTATTTAGCTGCTCGTTGTTTCGGTTGGGTTCTGATCAGTGACGGGCAACCTGCGTCCGACTTGCTTCTCCCGAGGAGATAATGGGGAACGGACAATCCGTCCCCAATTTCTCTTGTAATTTCGGATTTTAACTCAGTAATGTGTATTTCCCACATTCTTTTTTATGGGCATGGACGAGAAGGGAGACGGGTGCAGCTTACCCGTGCCAACACGTAACAGACTCACAGTTATGAGATGCAGTGATTCTGCCTTTTTTTCTGATGAATGCATGTCATTCTGCTTCTGGTTTTGGTTTTGGCGGGCACGGGCCAGATGGGTTATGGGCATGTCTTATCCGTGGCAATCCGTCACAGTTCCAGGATGCAGATTCTGCCTTTTGCTGATGAAGACTTGTCATTTTGCTTGTGGTTTTGGTCATTCATTTGCATTTTGCTGTGTGTTAGGCCTGTTAGGCAAGAACCTGATACGATACATACGAGTCCGTATTTTGATAAGACCTATCAAAGGTGAAAAAACATACCATTAATTAAGCCACAACTAGCGTGCCAAATATTACTGTAAACTCATTAGAAAAGCCGGGTTGTAATTAGTGAATACAATTTAGGGTCTCTTATCATTATTAGATAAATTTTCAACCAAACATACGAATAACCATACATTAAGCGATACATGCGTTTTTTAAGTTAATCACGACATATGATTAATAGACAATCGAGAATCAAAATTAACTTGATTTATTTGTCCTTTGATGTAGTGATAGATTATCGGAAAGAATTGAAATGCAATAAAAATATTGATTTTCATTTATCATGTATCAAAGCTAAGCAAATCACATTAATACATAAGCCATCGACATGTGATAAAGGGATCAAGACAGAGTTTAAAATGGCAACCAATATTTATCAAAATAAGAAACTAAATATCATAAATAAAGGAAATGAATAATGTAAACCAAGGTTGGAATTTTCGACGATAATCGACGATAATCGTCGATTTTTCGGCAGTTACCGGTAAGTTGCCGGTTGTAATGCTTATCGTTTTTATACACTTTTCGACGATTTTCGAGGTTTTCGATAAAACCTTTTCCAACCGATTTTCGGTAAAATTAGTGTAAAAAAAAGGTACTTTTCGGTAAAAAAAATTTCGGCAAAAATAATTATATTTGCACAAGAGCACCCCACCCCACCTCGCCACGTCCGGACGGACGGCGGCGTGCGCGTGTGGTGGTGTAACATTTGTGTGAGTCCTCCCCCATCCACAAAATCCTATGACCCAAAGGGCCCAAGCCCTTGTCCCTAATATTTGGTATATAAACATCACCAAACTCTTGTCATCTATCAATGTGGGACTTTTTGCTATTCAACTTATATTACACAACTTAACATACACATACACTTTCACTTAATAATTTAACTTAATATTACACACTTCAAATAATATTATACACTTAACATACATATTAACTTCACCTAACATACATATACACTTAATATGTATATTCATTTAATATTATACACTTCAACTAATATTAATATTATAATTATACACTTAATAATTTAACATATGTTTTGTGGTATGATATTATCAAAATATTTTATAAGTTTTCTGTCAAAAAGTATCGAAAAGTATCGATAATCCGTCGATAATCATCGAAAAGTATCGGTAATCGGTAAGCTACAGTGTTATAGGTTTTCCGTCGGTTAATCGGTAAGCTATCGATTAATCCGTCGAAAACGGTAATCGGTTTATCGGTAACATCGGTAAGTTGAACCTTGATGTAAACAAATGCTAGAAATAAATGCAAATAATTGCTCATAATGATGCACCTCCTGGGAAATCGCCATGCATTCTCCGTCTCACTTAACACGCTATATCTTTCCAACTTCAATTTCATAAACGTCTGGAATTCAAGCTCTTTATGGATTCAACATATGTATATGTCAACATTTACTGTAATTGTAATTGAAGTTCATATGCTCCTAATTGACCAAATTTAGTTGGTCATCATTAAGTTTGAAGACAACGTTCCTCTATTTTCTCCTCACTAAAATTACTTTATTATATTATTTGTTTCCAACTCGAATCACAAATCACTGGCACTGTTTTGATGTTTAAAGTTATGTAATATTAATTAACGCCTGGTGAACGTTTAACGATAAGTATCCTCTGTTATTCTCACCTTTGTTGGTAAGTTAGATACTTAGATTCATACTTTTTTTTAGTTAAAGATGGAGGTTCGAAATCTTGCTGAGTGAATTTGAATCTCAACTAGATTGGCACTCAAAGAACACAAATTAAGAACCGATGCTCATAATAATATAAATAAAATATCAATGATTATAAACGAAGCCAAAAGAGAAGAGATCAATCCTATTTTATCATAAAAAAATCACCAATTATTAGACTGCCTTTCTATAATCGTTGCTCTAAGTTTATTATATATATAGATATAGAGAACTTGAAAAGTAGTTTAGTTTATTCTAAAAATAAAAACAAAATCTTTTAACCTGAACCAAATTATTAACGAATTCTGATGAGTTTTTTTAGAACTAAAGATTATTTTTTCTGTTAGAAAAAAATGAACACATGCTTATGCTCGACATTTTCAAGAGATTACATTTATTGGTTTCGGCCTTTCGGGTTCTTTTGCAATTTAGAATACTTAATAATTGTAATAAATTATTGTTTGATAGTTATAAATTTCAAAATACTTATATTACTGCAGTTCAAATATTTTGGGGATTAAGATTCCATGCTTTCAAAAAAAATAAAATAAAATTGGGGATTAAGATTCCATGTTTTGGAGTTAAATTTTTTGTGATCCGAGTCGTTGGTATGGTTGTTATATATAGCCTATAGGACAACACTATGCTACATACTAATTTCTTAGTACCATATTATCTTATATAATTTTTCACCTACACTAGGTAGTCCAGTGGGATAGGCAGATTTTTATTTCACGCACAGCATAAAATATATTTTGGATAAATATTTTTTAAGTATATTGATAAAAAATTAAGAAGAACCGTATTGAAGCGACTACTAAAGCAATAAAAATATAATGTTAGTTTTGGAAGTAAAGAATAGATATATCGGGTCAAGAAGAGATAAAATAGTCTAAAAATTTATATTCCGGTATTTTTTACTCCTAAACAATAATATATATATTTTTTTGCATCGATCACAATTAGTGAACAACAACTGCTATTTTATTTTGTTCAATTTCATTTGAGCCCTCGAAACACTAATTTGTCACTTATCACTTATATATGTTGTTGGGCTTGTAACAATGTTAGCTACGGGTTTTTCTCGTTTGAGGATTCTCTAGTCTTTGTCCAGGCATCTTTGTTTAATGAAATTGAATATAATGTTCGGGCGCTCTATCCTCGCTCGAGTTACACCCATTCAAGAGGCTCAGAGAGTTTTAACAAGACCTACCGGTGCACATATATCTCTGCCACTGCTATGTAGGGTATATTTTATCCAGAAAATGGCCTTGTCAAGACTCAAGAGGACAAAAGTAAAATGAGAAAAAGATACTATTGCGATTGTTGATGGGTCGGGTTGGTGGAGAGTGGCAAGTCTATCCCGTGTTTTTCTCCGGCATTTTTTTAGCGGATCCTTAAATTAATACAAAAGGCCAAGGGAGCCCATAGTTTGCAGTTTGCACCGGGTGCGGCTGCTCACACTCGGCGGAAGATGGATGTGGGTGCCCGCTTTAGGGCTCACGCGCCAACCCGGGCACAGCAGGCAGTGGACATGGGAGCCCATGCCCACCCGTTTGGCCTTCTTTAGTCTAATCAGTTCCATATTAACCTAGGGTTCTCTCAACTTACTTAACCTTAGGCTTAGCCATGTCTCTTTTCTTTCACCAATTCTTTCAACGTTTTTTAATAACTTATTTACTTTTTGTGTTTTCCGTAACGTAACGAACTCAAATTTTATTCTAATATCTATATTAGCATGTCATTTTATGAGCATTTGCCAACATGTATATGCGTATATGTAATGTTATATGACTAATTGACTATGTACACATTAACATTGAATATTGAAGTCAATAGAACATTGAAATCCTCAACCTCTTTTTTTTTTCTTTTTTTTCTTTAAAAAAAAACCTCAACCAAAATGAAAGAAAAAGTCGTCAACATCTCAAACCTATCTCATCTACTCCCACTTGACCAAATTTAGTTGGTAACCAAAATAGTTCAAGTGCTCTCTTGAGTGGAACATCTGTATTATGCTCCACTTTGCATATAAACAATCATATTTGACATATTATCATTATGCATTGTCTTGCCCTTTAGACTTTAGACAAAGCTGCACATTATTTCTTACACAAACTTTCGAAAATCATATTTATATATGCTGTCTCTATCGATTACTTTTTATTTTTCCTATTATTTTTATACCATGTACTTCTAGTTAGGCTTCATCGTTTTGTCTACTTAGTAAAATACTAAAATTACTGATAATGTCACGATAAATGTCCTCTAATATTAGTCTCTTTTATTAATTTATAAACATTGTTGAATATCAATATCATAATTTTATTGATATACATTGTAAGTATTTAAATACTAGCCATTCCATTTTATCGGTAGAAAGTTTTTAACTTTTAATTATTGGACTGATCTCCTTGGCCTGGTATGATCTAAGTTTGTTTTCCAACTTTGCATAAGATGAAAAAAAAAAAAACATTTTAAGGAAGAATGAACAAAAACAAAAGTGAACGTGATTGACTTTTTTTTTCTTTTCACTCTCTACTTTTTAAATATATTTAAAATTTAAAATTAGTATATAATTAATCATTAGATTCCATTCTTTGTAATATCTACCCTCAAAGTAATACTTGACAACATGTTCGGACCGAATCTACAGAATTCCCAATTTTTAAGTTTAACAACTAAGTAAGCGAGCTTCTAAGGGCTAAATCACAATAGTCGAAAAGTTAATAAGGTAATGGCTAATATATATGTAAATATATATATATATATAAATATAAATATAAAGATTGTTCCTATCGTCCCCATTTATTATTTTTAGCACTCTCTTCTCATCTTTACGAAAGGAAAAAAAATGTGACAAATAATTATCTCATTTATTAAATCGAAGGGATATCGGGGTAAACATATATATTTTTCTTCTTCTCAATATAATCGGGGTAAAAATATATATTTTTCTTCTTCTCAATATAGATGTATGTATTAATATTTTTTCAACGACGAAAGTACTAAACTATAATATCAGTAGGATGTTAACTCCTCATCCATCTTCTATTACAAAATTGGCATGTGTCAAGCCTATTTCTAAATTAACGTAGGCTTGACAGAAGTTGGATGAGAAGTTTACACTTTACAGTGTACTTGTGGTAAACTAATAATGTAGTTTTTAACATATTTTTTAGTCGGCGAAAAAATAAAAAATTAGTACTTTTGCCACGATTATCGTAAAATCTAACATTTTGTTCTTTTTTCATAAACACACAAGAATTAGGGCTGGAGAAAAATTCAATCCAAAACATATTTTACAAGTATCAATTAGAAATTAGAATCCTAAGTAGGTCACAAATTTTATTAGTTTTTTAAGGAAAATAAAATACTAATTTTAAAGCTCGCTGGTTGGTGCTACACAGTTATCATTCTCCTAATCCTATAGTAAAACTTAATCATATTATATAATTAGGGATATTTACAATTTAGTATCTTATGCTAAAAATACTCTAGTATTCTCAATTTCTTTTTTAATAGAAAGAGTATCCATGAGCTACATAATTATATCCAAGTTCAGTTTTTTTCATATGGAGCTAACATATGTTAAGGTAGAGACAAACATGCGTCTTACTTAAATTTAATCAAAGTAAAAAAAATTAATATTTTGAAAGTTTAATATATACGTATACGTATCTCTCGTGTAACAAATTAAGACTATTTTGTTGCCATTAAGTACTAATGCATCTAATTTATTTGGAAATATACCTACACACTTAGAGCAAAACTATACTACTTATCCCGCAGATATCTAAAGTCTAAACTACACTTGAGTATATTTTACGTCTTTCACTAAAATTTGCTTTGTCGAAAGGGCAAAAGAGGAAATAGAAAACAGTGTTCCGGTTGTTGACGGGTCGGGTTGGTGGAGAGTGGACCCTCATCATTATCCCAAAGTGTCCCTTGTATTTTATAGCCACTATCACATAATAGATAAGTACCAAGCACATTCATTAATAATATATATATATATATATTATATTTTTATACATACACGAAACGAAACTTACGTAGTGCTTCCCATGTTTCAAGAGTTGTCAATGATTTGGACAACCAACAAAGGACAAAAGTGTAAATTGTAAATTGTGATATATAAATTTATAGCATTTACCATTTCAATACAAACACAGAGTTACTCTTGCATTTAGAGCGGGAAAAAAAGAAAACAATAATAACAACAAACAACGGTTTTAGGGTAAAAAAATTATGATTTTTTAATTATTATTATTATAATCGTGCCGGAGAGAGTTGCCGGATTTTTAGCTGACTCGGCGGCAGATGGTGATCCCGTCGCCGACAGGGAGCATGCAGATCTCGATGCGCGGGTCGGCGGCGAGGGCCTTGTTGAGCTCGAGGACAAAGTCCCTGTAGTACCTGACGTACTTGCGGAGGGGCGCGTCCGGGGGCGCCACCACGGAGCCGTTCCATAGGGTGTTGTCGTACCCGATCACGCCTCCGACCTTCACGAGCTCGATCAACCGCTTGTGGTAGTTGATGTAGTTGTCCTTGTCCGCGTCCACGAAGATGAAGTCGAACGAGCCGTGGTACTTTCCCTGTAGGTTTCCTTACACGACCGTTAGAATCTTTTCAAGGATACTAGTTCAAATACGGAAATGATCGATACGAAAAGTAACTTACGTCTTCGATCATTAGGTCGAGAACGGGGAGAGCCGGGCCTTCTCTGAAGTCGATCTTGTGGGCGAGACCGGCCTTCTCGATCACCGGCAACCCCAATTCGTAGTTCTCTCTGTTGATGTCCATGGCCAGAATCTGAAGCAAGAATTGAGTCAATTAACATTCATATATATGAAACTCAGAATATACAAATCATATGATTAAATTTGATCTCCAGAGTTGGTGAAATTACCTTTCCGTCCTCGGGGAGGGCAAGGGCGGTGGCGAGGAGGGAGTAGCCGGTGAAGACGCCGATCTCCATGGTGTTCTTGGCGTTGATGAGCTTCAAAAGCATGCTCAGGAATTGCCCTTCGTCCGCGGAGGTAGTCATGATGTTCCTGTAATAATAGAATACATGTTAGAAAAATTAAAAATCACAAAAATGTTCTTCAAAGACGCTGAAGAAAACCCACCATGGATGCTTGGCTGTGATCTCCCTCAACTCCCTCATCGGCTCGGGCTCGTTCGGGTAAACGCTAGTCTCCAAGATGTACTACAACAAGAAGAAACAATCCCGAATGTCAGAAACACGCATCGAAATTTAACGGTGAAACTGGGACGAAAAACCGGTATTTTAGTACTAACGTCGTTTTCTCTAATTTTCAAAAAATCCAGAATTGGTTTTTGACAAGCCCGGTTTCTATTATCCCGGTGCTTTTTTTTCCCTCAATTTTCACAATCACGGAATCAATTTTGTAAAAACCGGTTCATAATTGGACAGCTTATTTTCGGTTTTGAACTCGGTCAAAACAGTATATATAATTGGCTTCTGAATATATTAATTTTACAAAAACGGGTCTGGTAAATAGCTCTTATCTGAAACTTCCAGTTAATTGCTATAGAAGATAGCCCCGTATATGCGTCGGATCCTTCCCGGTTTGGGTTTTTTCAAAAAATATATTCAGAATCGGTTTTGTAAAGCCGGGTTTCTTTATCCTGGCAATTGATTTTTTTTTCTTTTCGACTTTCACTATCCCGGTATCAATTTTCTAAAAACCGGTCCATACATGGCCCTCATATATTCCGTTTTTGAACACTGTAAAGTCAGTACATAATTAGTTTCTAAAAATATCAACGTTAAAAAACCGGGTCCGTAACTAGCCCTTATCCGAATAAAAACCGGTTCTTCAAACCGTACAGTAATAGAAGTTACGCTACGCCCCTTATCTACGTCGGATCTTCGCTGGGTTTTCGGGAAAATATTTTCCGACTCGACATATGATTACTTCCAATGCGTGAAATAGTAGTACCTGGTAGAGAGCATCGCTCTGAAGAAGGCTCTTGTGGCCCACCTCCTGGTGCCTGCTCACCTCCGTCTTCTGTCCTTCCTCGTTGCTTCCCATTATAGCTGAGATGATTCGAGCTTCTCTTCAAGCTTTTGAGTTCTCGTTAATGGTGGTGATCTCAGAGAGATTGTTCTGAGTCTGAATTGGGAAGGAAGGAAAGGGTTTATATACACGTGAAAGGCATGTCCGGTTGGAGCTGGTGTTGGTGAGCCGGG
Organism: Parietaria judaica; assembly: GCA_954871525.1. NCBI lineage: Eukaryota > Viridiplantae > Streptophyta > Magnoliopsida > Rosales > Urticaceae > Parietaria > Parietaria judaica. Next base: position 31,147,185 of record OX940862.1, on the reverse strand, counting down.
CCCACCCGACCCGGTCCGGAGTTGGTGAGGCTGCAAAAGGTTGCATGAGAGAGAAACTGAGTGGGTCCCGCTCGGTGCCATTTTTGTCATGGATCATTCTGACTCGCAAGAGTCAAGACCCCATAGTGGTCAAAGAATGAGGGTGGATTGAAAGCAGGTGAATGGATTTTATGACGTCATTTTGGGACTGATGACGTCACCGGACGGAGTTTTCGTAGAAGCATGAATTTTCGGTATAGTTTAAAGTTTTTTCAATGCCAAATGTGGGTTTCTTTTTCAAGTTGTAGTAAAATAAAACTTAGGTATATTTAAAGTGCAATAAAATATTATTTGCCACTAAAAAAATTTGGGTACATTTATCACTATTAACCGTATATAATAATCCCGAGACTGTGTGTCTGGATTGCTTCGGAACATGTTTTTCGGTTTTATTTTATTGAATTATAGAAATACTAGGAAGTACGTAGTTAAACAAGAACCATTCTTTGTTTCAAAACAAGAACCATTCTAGTTCTTCTTCTATTTGCACTTTTTTCTTTTCTTTTCAAGGGACCTGTATTGACATTTGACACCATTACAAAAGAGTGGTTAATTGATTTATGCTTTGTGTTAAAATGATTTTTTTAAGGCCGTTAATTTTTTGAATTAAGTGAGGATTAATTATTTATTATAATTGCATGTAGGGGTGTGCAGAAAAATCGGTAACCGAATTTTAAAACCGTAACCGAAAATTATCCGGTTAAAAAAAACCTTAACTGGATTCTTTTGAAAACATGTTAAGAATAACCGTATCCGGTTTCAAACAGGATAAGGTTACATATTATTTATTTTTCAAAACAGGTTATTCTAGTAACCGGTTTTTATAACTAGTTTTAAAATTATTATTTTTATTTAAATACTTTAGGATTAAATTAAGTAGGGTTATTAATAATTGTTGTACTTTCTGGATTTATGCTCAAACTACAGTGAACCGATATGCTTCTTTTTGAACTAGGTTGTTTTATTTGCGATTTATTTTGGGCCGATATGTTTTATTGTTGCGATAAAATGTGTTGAATGTTTTATTTAATAAAAAAAAAACAGGTTAAGGTTATTAATCAGTTTAATCATATTTTGATCACCGAAAATTATGTTAACCAGTTTTTAAAAATAAGTTAAAGTTATTAAAACATGACTAATCAAAATCAGATTAAGGATATCAAATAATAAAAAAATAAGTTAACCGACCAATTGCAGGTCCCATGAACTATTTAATTAAGAAGTAGTTACTGTTTTCAGGTAACTTGATAGAGTAGAGTAGATATTCTTTGTCTCGTTTGATTTAAAAAGTAGATGTGTAATATGTCTCACAACAAGAAAACTATGGTCCCACGAAGCAATTTCTTGTGAAATATGCCACGTAGGAATTTGCGTTTGGTGAGGGGTTGGTGGGGTGAAACTTGGCCTTCTACGCGTACCAGTCGGCGATTGATTACCGCATTCTTCTACAATATTTACAGGATGTTCACGATAGATTTGCTGAAAATTCGAATAACATCAGTGACTTCCGTATTCATAATTCATTTCATCTTTTTTCAACGATGATATTCGGATGATTTTTATTCATTTTATCATTAGATCCGTTTCTTACTTCTTCTTTTTAGTTATCAACTCAATTGGAATTCTGGATCACTCCGTGAAATGTCAATTTTTTTACTTACAAAGTTTATTTATCGAATGTATATTTATGTCTATACATAGTTTTTAGACTAACTTAAAATGAGCAGACACCAATAACATGAATATTGTTAAATTACGTATAGAGCTAGGCTCAATTACTATATAATTACCAAATTTAATCATACATATATGCTTGGAAATAGTCATCTTTAATCAATTATATATAAATCATTATTGTAGTTCGGTTGCTTTCAACTTGAAAATGTATGAGTTGATGGATCACCAATCTCACAACTACAAGATATCTAAATATAATAGTATATATTACAAATTGATATGGTTCAGTTAAAATGTAACTTTCTCATGATACCATAAGTTTGAAGTGGTAAAAATTAGCTAATTTATAAGATCTCAACGTTAAATTGCCGGAGAATATCAAGACCAAACGAAGTAAAATAGCTTTGAAGAGATCAACTGATATAAGTCTTAAGATTAAGGAACTTATAAATTATTTACCACTTGTGTTTAAAAGGTGATTTTCATTAACCACTTGAGCATATAAATAATTACATTGTGATGCATCTTACAGATAGATACACTTTTTTTTTTTTTTACAGCGAAGCACTAACCGAGCAATTGCTCAGAGAGAGAAGGAATGTTTCAGAATTTAAATATTTAATTATTCAAGCAAATATAAAAAGACTCAAACGCGCATGCACGTAATAATGTATTTCCTAAACCCTAAATCATATATAACACGCCATAAGATTCCTTTGGTTAGAAGGATCTTCTAAAATATATTGCATAAATGGTTACGATAATATACACAGGTCTTGTGCAATGCTAAGGAGATAATTAAGCAAGCTATAAGGAGCTAAATATATGGTAATTATAATATTTATGTCAGGGAAAATATTTAAGTTTCACGATGGCGTTTTGTAAGCGTATTTATTAAAGTACTTGACCACGTGACATCGGAACGAGGAGTTAGCGTAAGCTTGGCTGACGAGCTCGATTCTTGCGGCGAATCTCACCTTGGCTAATTGGTTCATCTAGCGGTTAATGGTTACTAACTAGCCATTGTTTTTCAACCACAAAAACGACCTGCCTTTTCGTACGTCACACTGGTTTGATTCAGACGATCAAAGTCGGAAATGCTATTTTGTGAAGGTTCGCGATTTTACGAACACAATAGTTCGGTTCGTACACGTTGAATATGTCGACCTCTTGCTCAAATTCTCTAAAATACACATTTGCTACACTAGCTTAATTCTTTACATCGTTTTGTGCTTTTTAAACTTTAGACATGACATATCTTATCTTATATTATTTTTGTAGATATTATTTTTGTGTATTGACTTTCGGTATTTTGGTTGTGCTCTAAATATTGTAAAAAAAAAAAAAAGTATTTGTATACGTGTTTCAAGCCGTTGACCTTTCCATCTTCAAAAAATTACCAATACTATATAAACCAAGCTTGCTTGGCTTAGTGGTAAATCTACTACAATAAGATCTTCATGAGGTCTTAAGTTCAATCCCTTTAGACGCAAAAATTGTGTAATATATGTAATCTTGGCCAATAGTGCATGCGGCCAATAATGCCGGTTGTTCTTACCGTGACAAATATCTTGTAATGTGAGTGGTGCAAGTAATTTTGGCCAATAGTGCCACCCAATTAATAATAATAATAAAAAAGAATCGCTATAACTTATAAGGATCTTTTAAAATATTTTGCATAAATCGTTACGATAATAAACACAGCATTTGATCACGATGGATCATGGAACTAAGAAGATATTTAAGCAATCTATAAAAGAAGCTACATAGGTAGTAGTTATATTTTAAGGAAGGGGCGATATAATGTATATTTGATATTCGTATGACAAAGAAGATAGAGAATTTACACTTAAGTTTTATTATTCTTCTTTAACAAAATGATAATAATTGATACATATGTAAAATAATATATAAATTAATGTGTGGTCAACTATCTGCCAAAAAAAATTCCTCATTAAAGGAATATACCCTTGCTAATCATGTATACATGGTCAAACTAAAAGTTTGTTTCTGATTTGACCATTTTTTGAAAGAAAAAAAAAATCGGAGCTAGACTTTTAATGTTGAAAAAAATTGAAACTATCATTACACAAATAATTTGGATGGCAACACAAAACTGGATACGGCGATGGTAAATTTATCTTCATTCTTAACAATAATCAACAAATAAAATCATGAATTCCATAAATTCATCTCAAAAAATGTTTGAGCGATAAAATTATTTTGATTTTTAAAACAAGATGATATATACTCTCATATTGTGCTCAGGTAAAGCTATTTACTTTTGCTTTTATTTGCTATAAAAATGAACTCTCTCATTGAAGGTGAAGAAGAAGAAGAATAAAAGATACGTGGAATAAAAATCTTTTATGTACTATATAATGATTAATAAGAAGTAAAAAAAAAAAAAAAAAACTCTAAATAATTATTGGGGAGGAAGTATAGACTATAGACTATATACTATATATAAGAAAGAGAATAATGAAGTGTGATTATATGAATTGTATATATGAAGATAATGTTGGAAAATGGAATAAAAAGGTTGGTGAAAAGAGATCAAAGGCTTTGGGGTACCCATCGAAGGAAAGTCATTAAGAGGGTTCATAGCATAAATAAGACAAAAATAAGGTTCCAATAAGACTGCTAGCATATTTATTTGGTGAACTATTTTCAGCAAAAATATTAAAAATTAAAAAATTGATAGGCAACCTATGTAAGTCCTAATCTCAATTCGAAAACCAAACTAAATTAAAATGAAATATATATATATATTGATTTCAAATATTATAGTTATTCGCTTTTAATATGAGAGTTACGTTTATTTTCCGCTAGCGAATCGTCTTCATCATAATCAGTCGAAGTTCTCATATTACAATAGTCGGCCGCAAGCTTATCAAATACTAGTAAAATGCTTAAAATGTTGTTAAATTAGTCTCCAATTATAAAATTCGTGCAACTTATTTCCCGTCAATTAAGCGTCCAAACTCAATTGTTTGCGCTGTCCATTTTTATGTTGATTCATTCATTTAGAAATTAAATATTTTTTCTTTAAGGGTGATTAAATATATTCGATTATATGTACTGTATTTGCAATAGTGAGCATTGGTTTTTCATTTAGTTCAAAAAGGGTTATTATAGTCTAATACAATTTACATAAATTCATTTCACTGTAATTAAAACCGGATGATTCTGTTTAGTTGAGAAAAAAGTTGACATTTCTATTTTTGTTACAGAACTCAATTATAATACATATACAAATAATTGTGTTATATATTATACATATACAAACCGGATTGACTTTTTTAGACTGAGCTCGGCTTGGCTTTTTCGGATCGGGGTCAAGTTTACATTTTTAGACCGGGCGTGGGTTGACTTTTCCAGATCAAGCTCAAGTTGCCTTTTTCGGATCGATCTCAAGTTGACTATTGGGCCGAGCTTGAGTTGACTTTTCCAAGACGAGCACAAATTGACTTTCTCGGGCCTTCCTTGTGGGCCTTGGTTTGGGATTTTTTTGGCTGTATTTTGAAGTTGGACTGTCACGTTTTTTTGTTTTCAAAAAATACCCATAAGAATATATACAATATACATGGTGCATATAAAACCAGCCGTTATTTTGTAGGACTATATGAAATAAGGGGTGTTTACAGTTGAGGTCAGGTCACTAGTCACTAGAGTTTTTATTTCTATTTAAATAATAATAAAAAAAACTTCAAATTTTGCATTTATCGAATGTCTCGAATCGGTTTTAATATTTTAAAATGTTGTGGTCATTTAAATGATTTAAAATAATTAATTTAGGGTTAATTGCGACAATAATGCACAACCTTTGGTCAAGAGGGGTTTTAGGTCCCCAACCTTTCAAAGTGTTGGCATAAATATACAATTTTTGTTAAATGTAAAATCCGTTGGTCCTTCCGTTAGGGATGTTAAATTTTGCTGATGTGGCATCGTTAAACTGTCAAATGGACTGCCAACTTATAATATTAATTGTATAATTTAATTAATAAGAATAAATTAAATCATATTTTAGTTATGGTTCAAAAATAATTAATACTTTAAATTAAATAAATAATTGTTACCCCCCCTAAAAATCTAACAGACTCTTCGTCAAACATGAATATTTTTTTTGAAAAACAACAGATTATTAAACACGACAAAATTTGCAAAGATTACATAAAGACAGTTTATTAGAAACGCGACTAAATTTTTGAAAAAACGACCGATTATTAAAAACAACTATAATTTAAAAAACGACATAGTAGAGATGTGAATAATATTGAAGCACGAGTTCAAAAGTAAGAATTATGCGTTAAATAAGTATTGCTCGTTAATGTAAAGTTTTAATTTATTTTTTGAATCATAATTAAAATATTTTAATTTATCCTTATTAATTAGGTTATGTAATTAATATTACAAATTGGCAATCCATTTGGCAGTTTAACTATGCCACATCAGCAGAAGTTAAAATCCCTAACGGAAGGACCAACGGATTTTACATTTAACAAATGTTGTGTATTTTTTCCCACACTTTGAAAGGTTGGGGACCTAAAACCCTTCTTGACCAAAGGTTGTGCATGTTGAGTCCCACATGGAAAAGACATGGGGACTTAGCAAGGTTTAAAAGGTCATGGGTTACTCCCCTCATTGCCAATTGGTTTTGAGGTGGAACCCCATGATACTTCACATGGTATCAGAGCCCATTAAGCTCAAACGAGCACCGGTAAAAAAAGATTCGGCCCGAGACGAGTAAGCCAAAGAGCCACCGTCTCGAGGGGGCATGTTGAGTCCCACATGGAAAAGACATGGGGACTTAGCAAGGTTTAAAAGGTCATGGGTTACTCCTCTCATTGTCAATTGGTTTTGAGGTGGAACCTCATGATACTTCACATGGTATCAGAGCCCATTAAACTTAAACGAGCACCGGTCCAAAAAAAGAAGAAAAGGATTCGGCCCGAGACGAGTGAGCCAAAGAGCCACCGTCTCGATGGGGCATGTTGAGTCCCACATGAAAAAGACATGGGGACTTAGCAAGGTTTAAAAGGTCATGGGTTACTCCCCTCATTCCCAATTGGTTTTGAGGTGGAACCTCATGATACTTCACATGGTATTATTGCCGCAATTAACCCATTAATTTACGTAACTTAAACATATGAAATGATCTACATAAATAATATGAGCTAAATATTAGATAGTCTTAAAAACAAAGATAACCATTTGTGCAAATTATAAGTTTTAAATGATTAAAATGTCACGAAAACAGTATTGTGAATTGACGTGAATCGACACTATTCACTAATATCTATATTGGCGTTAGAGTGAGTTGCTCTAGCGCTGTAAATTTGGGAACTTTTTTCTAAATATTATTAGGAATATTTTCTAATATCTATATTGTGATTCAAGAATTTTTATAATACCGCAAACCGCTTGCGAGTTTAATTTAAAGGTATACTCTAAGTAGTGGGGGTTTACCAACGAATTTTTTCATAAAAAAGAATTTACTTTTTGTGTCGATTCGTTTTTTAATTGAGTCTACTGATCTAACCAAGCATTAGTGAGTTTAATAAAGCACCAGAAAAATTAGTGTTTGGGAGAATCGGCGTGTATAAAAGAAGGAAAAGCCCCTCCAAAGAGGACGAGGAAATCTCTTTTGGGAGGATAAATCTCTTCTAGAAATCCATATTCTCTACCTCCCGTCCTCTTGTAACCCTGTAAATCCTACCGGAAACACACAAATGTACCAAGAAACTTGTAAAGTTCATAATTTATCTGTGAAATCTCTATGAAGTAGGCACCTCTTTAAGGGGTTAACCGCGTAAAATTATTGCGTGTTTCTTTACCGTTCGGCTCACACCAATTACTAGAACGTTTGAGGAGCCTACACTCACATATTCTCACTTAAATTTATATGGGCCTTTTGCTTTATTAAAGAACCACCTACTTCTAATTAACTCACAACAGCCTAGCTCGTCGTTGTCCAATTTTAGGGGATATTCTACTCCAAAACACCAAAAAAACATACTATAAGAATCATAAACGGTATTTGACAAGAGCCTGAAAATTAGTAAAGATGATAATGAATCTGAGCTGTTTTGCTATAAAACAAGTACAACCAGTGCAAAACCTTGATAACAAAGACGATACATAAGGATTACAAGGAGTGTCATCTAATCTAAACAAGCCCTTTCATTAAACTTAAGAATTGACTTGAATTAGTGACCAAATTGTCACCACCATTAGCTCTGCACTTCGCCAAAGCGTCCGACACCTTCCAATTACTTAAAAGAGTGCCATGAGCGGTCACAATTTGCACAACTTTTGCAGGAAAAAAAAAAGAAATTAACAGACAAAGATGGTTTATGCAACATACACAAAAGACATCAGCTTTCAGTTTTTAGAAAATCGTTGACTAAAAAGAGACCCTCACAAGTTTGATAAAGTAGAAAAATGAAAGAAAAATAGACATTATATATATTAAGAGTTTGTTTATATCTTTGCCTAAGCCTTCGGCTTCAACCAATTCATGGGCACTTTATTTATGAGTGTATGATATTTTTCTTCTAATTGGTAAATTGTATTTACAAACTTATGATTTTTTATTCATCAAATGTTTCGGTTATGACAGAACTAGATAAAAGCAAACCATCTTTACAAAAAAATGCTCAATCTAGCACTCAATTCATAACCAAAACTCTTATCTAGTAACACTATATGAATCACAATTCTCTGATGAATCCTGTACATCTTCAAGATAAACAACTCTCTACCCTTTGACTGACAAAAACTGATGAGAATCAAGGTACTTTTACCGGTCTGCAAAAAGAATGGTGTTACGCTTTGTACTGCAAATCTCTTTCACGTGCACAGCTAACGCGCCACGGGCAGCGGCCGCTTTCTCGTCCTTGAAGTCGCTCTCGTCGCTCTTCCGCGAGCTCCGATCAAGCCAACAACGAGCCTCCGACTCATCGGCCAACCCCGAATCGTCACCTCTCATCAGCAGCGCATTGTGCAGTATCGAGCACGCCCCAATGTACGCCACGCCGCTCGTGACTTCCTCCAATGGCCGCCTGAGAACGCCCCAATTCCTAAGGCTAACGACGGCCTTAGCAGCCGGTATTCTCGCCCGGTCGACGATCTCGTTGAAGGACGCCTCGCCTGAGCCCGGCGAGGCTTCCGGGAATCGTACCATGAGCCATGGGAGCAGAGGGTACTCCCCGTTTCCGACGAAGTACGGCTCGACCGCCACGCCATTGACCTGAACCGGGGGCGAATTCAAGACCCTCTTCTCTTCCACATCCTCGGAAATTCTCGAAAGTGCCAACACTCTCCGATCGGTTATTCCCTTCACGCGGAAGCCTGCAACAATGCTCAGAATCCGCGAGGACGAATCCACCACGATCTGCGCAGCCACAGAATCTCCCCCGACGATGGGGAAACTCGCACACCCGATGACCCCGCAGCAATTGGGGAGGCCGTACCTCGCCTCGAACCCGGCCGAAACGGAGGCGATTTCGCCAGGGCCAAGGAGGTTCACCCAGAAGCGGAAGTCCGTGCAGAGGACGCGACAGAGCTGTTTGCCGCAGAACCTCGCAGCCGACTCGGCCACGCCGAACCGGCGCGAGATGTCGGAGTAATCGGAGCCGGTGGAGAGGCGGAAGAGCCCGACTGCGAGGCGGACCTCGGTCGATAGGCCGAGCGGCTCGCCGAGCGGGTCGCGGCAGTCAAGAAGCGGCTCCAGCGAGGCGGCAAGCCACTCGAAGGTGGGCGCCGTCATGCCGAACCAGGTCCGGAACTCGTCGGGGCTTCCGCGGGGATTGAACCCGCCGTTGAAGAGCTCGCCGGGGTCCGAGCGAGGTCTCTTCCGGTTCAGGCTGCGGCGGAGGGAGAGTGCGACGGCGGATTCCTGGGACGAGAGGAAATGGCGAATCGCGAAAGGGAATTTGTCGGCGATGGAATCGGAATCGGAATTGGGATCGGAATCGAGCAAGAGGAAGAGGAGGAGGAAGAGCTGGGAGACGAGTGAAGAGAGCAGAGCGGAGAGTCTTCTGGATTCCATGGTTTTGATTGGAACTTAGATTCTCTCGGGAATCGAGCTTGTGGTCGTGTTCGTGTTTGTGTCAGTCTGCGTGGAAGAGAGATGAATCTCTGACAAACACACATTAACTTGCTCGTCTCTCTCTTGCCACGTAGACTTCGCTATACTGTAAAATTGATTGGTTAAGAATTAACGAGTTTTTTTTTTTTTTTTCTTTCTAAAGAGTTTTACTTCATTAATATTTATGTGTCATTAACTTGTGACATCTACTTGTTTTCTTACGAAGAACTCGAGCTAATCTTCAAGACTCCGTTTTTGTTAGAAATGTAAAGCTCAAGCACCGTGTTTAGGCCCAAAATACAGCAACAATTAACTATTGATCAGTTAAGTGGGACACAAATCTAGTACGTAGACTGAAGCTTGATGAACTGTGGCTCCAATGGCAAGCCCTGCAATATAATTTGAAGAGGAGCCATCGATGATTTTAAGAGATCTTCTTGATGGTTGCTCAAAAGAAGTACCATGAGCTTTTTATAGATGGATTTTCTCGTCTATAAGAGTGATCATGTAGAGAGTTTACTGAGTCCATAGAGAAATATATGTATTGTTACGGGTATTTTACGGAACTTAATTTTTACAAATTAATTAAGGAAAAGTTGTTAACTTAATTTTTCCCTAATTAATTATAATCAGTTTAGCACAAAATATTCTCCGGAAGTCCGTTTTTGTAAAAATAAAGTATCAAGGTGATCCTAAAATATCAAGACACCTAAAAAGGAAATAAAGTTTGCGAATTTGGCCTCGGGGGACTCCCGGGACCAAAAAATGGCTCCGGAAGCACCCCGGACGGGCCCCACAGGGCCCCGTGGACCCACACATACCACCACACGCTGCCACGTGTCACCTTCGGCCTTCACGCGTCTTCCCACGCGCAGCACGCGCCTTCCAAGAGGCTGACGTCAGCAGCTTAGAGGCCAAGTTTCCAGCGCGCACCGCCCACATTTTCCGCGCGTGAGGGCGCGTCCAGCGTCGGATTGAGACGCCGATTGCGGCATTGGATCGGCCACGTCTGGAGGACCCAAAAAACTATATAATTTTGCACCTGGGTCCTCCCGCATGAGGATAAAATTGCAATTGAACCCTTGGAGCTTCCTTATAAATAGGAGCTCACTTTCACCATAACGGGATGACAATTCCGACCCTCGGAAACCGCTCTAAATTCTCTTTAAACCCTCTAAAACCAATACTTACTAAAATGTCCTACTAATGTTGAGTGTCGGAGGTGAATCAGGGGGCAAAACCCCCGATTGTCCCTAATCTCGGGCGTTTTGTTGTCAGGTTTCAAGGGTGAGAAATCCAATCAAGGCGGAAGCTCTGGAGAAAATTCTGGTACGATATATCACCTCCCCTGCTAAGGTCCTAGACTCGTGTGGTGCTCGCTCTATCCTTTAGTCTTGTATCTCGAAGTAGATATATTGACTTTACGGATAGAACGCAGGACCCGGATCAAGATCAATGAAGCATGCGGGAAGTAGGGGTGAGCATGGGTTGGGTTGGGCCGGCCCGAGGCTTTTTATGGACCCGACCCGATCACTGCGGGTTCCCAAAAATAAGCCCGATCCGACCCAAAATTTTTCAATGCCCGAACCAAACCGACCCGATAAAAATCGGGTTGGGTTGGTTTGGGTTGCCATGGCCCGATTAATTAAAATTTAATCTTATATAACAAACAAATTTAATCAAACAAACATACACTAAACAATGTAAAACATGAAAATGAGAATTTGAACGGTCTTTGAATGTATATAAAATTGAGAATTAGAAATTTTAAAAGACTAAATATTGCACTACTTGAATAAAAATTAATATGAAATTTATATTATTTAAAATGGTCGGGTCGGAGACCCCGACCCGACCCAAGGTTTTGGACCCGCCCCCGACCCGAATAATGATCAGGTCCGGCCCGATCCGACCCAAATTTGAGCGGGTTAGATTGGGGTCGGGTCTCTAACGAATTAAGTTGGGCCATCGGGTTGGGTCTAAAATGCTCACCCCTAGCGGGAAGTATTATCCACCAGGGTTCACTTAAAAGTCAACCCCGTGACCTTTCATACGTGGTGACCTGATGTGCGTGGTGCCTAGACCTGTGATCAGGTAAGTGCAGGCCCGGATTAGGTCCCGTGTCAGCGAGAGGACCGATTGACTCTAAATTGCCAGAGGCCCAAGCCCAAAGATCGCGAAAGTCAGCAGACGATATTTGGGCCCGGTCCAACACACGCGATTGGGCCGCTATAGTGTGTGAACCATTTTTCTGCATCAACATGTATGAAAAAAGTGTAATTAATGATCGAACTTGTAAAGAAACGATTTTGGGGCTTCCCGCCAAAACAAGAGTGGACGCATGTTGAGGATGGGTTTCTGATGTCTAGACGAACCTCTCTCTAACATGAATTGTCGTTGTTTCTTTTTTGTTTCATTAGTTTAATACCCATGTTTGCTGAATTCGGTTTATAGTTTCAAATTTTGATGTGAAGAAAAAAAGTATACATTTTATAGCAAAATTGCAATAATAAGCCATTAAATATATGTGTATATATATATTTTTTGATATATATACTATAAGCATTATCTGTATATTTATTTGACTAAGAAGAAGCATTTGAAGCTTGTCAATCCGTATATTCGAAGCATATGTATATATAACATTGTCCGTATATTTCAGTGCAAAGAACACAAGCATACACAGAATTAATTTTCTTAAGAACAAATGCATACACTGAATTAATTTCTTAAGAACACAAGCATACACGGAATTAATTTTCTTCTATTGACACAAGGAATCTTTTTGCATCCTGCATTTGAACATATCAGAATTTCCTTCGATGGATGAGGGAAGACACGCTGCAACCTCCCGTTGTTCACAAGAGGGATTGTCTTATCTTCATTTATAATTAAACTCTTATTTGTAGCCATTAAAGCCACTACAAAGCAAGTGTTTCAATCAAGGTTTGAGCTGCTTCGGTTTGTACATGGAGATTGTTATTTATATACTAGTAATGTTATTGTTTTCTTTGTATTTGTTACACGTGGGACTTTCCAAATCAAAATAATTATGTATTTTTCATTCATTTCTATATACTCAATGTGGGACTTCTCCACAAAGCTAAATAGATTATGAGTTTATCAAATTATCTTTCTATCTTGTTTTTATTTTCTTATATTTGAGCATGACATGATTTTATTTACATTTGTTTGAGTATGACATGATTTTATTTGAGTATTTACATATGCGAGAGCGATGCTATATTTTATTTACATATGTAAACTTAGTAAACATATTCTTAAAAATATTTTAGCGGTTTTTCATCGTCCCTCGATAAGTGTTGATAATTTATCGATAATCATCGATAAGTGTCAGTAACGATATGTTAGTAGTTTTTCATCGATAATCCTCAAAAATCCGTCGATAATCTTTGAAGACGACAACCGATTTATCGGCAAAAACGACATTTTGAACCTTGCTTTCAAGACTATAATATCGATCTTGAACAGCCTCAAATTTCTGTAGAATTAAGTAACAAGTGAAACAATTGCGATGTCGACGTCCCAAACAAAAATATTGATTAGGAATATGAAGGTCGTTTTAGACAAAGAGCACCTTACTTGAAATTATAATTATATTTGTCGCTTTAACTATATATGTTAAAGGAGTCAAGTCTCAACAACATATGTCATAAGTCATAACCAGTTAAACATTATTAAGAAAGATGAATACTTTGTTTTATCCTTTATTTAAAATAAACGAAAATAATTGTAATTGTCGTAGAGAAAAGAATTGACTGATGAAGTATTTACTATGGGTTAATTGCGGCAAAAATACCCAATTTATGTAAATATTCTACGATAGATACCCAACCTCAATAAACGTAGGCAAAAGTACCAAACATCACACTTTTGTCGCTGACCCACTAACGCCATTAGACACTGCCTACGTGGCCGTTAGGCTGCCTCATGTGGAATGCCACGTGCCAAAGGTTGGGTACTTTTGCCGCTACGTGGCTAAAGATTGAGTACTTTTGCCGCCACAAGGAATTTTAAAAAAAACAATTTTTTTTAAATTTTTTTCTTTCCCGTTAACCAATATATTTTTATTTTTTTGCGTATATCAAACATGATCAAATAATTTTATAAAATATGTACTTATAAAAAAATATGTTATTTTTTAAATAATCAAATAATTACTTAAAATTATTAGTTTTAATTTATTTAAAAATAAAATCTTTCCCGTGGCACATATATATATATATATTTACATATGTTAAATGTAATCAAATAATTTTATAAAATATGTTTTTATAAAAAAAATATTTTTTTAGGAATAATTTATAATTTTTGAATCATTTGTATTAAAATTTTGAAACTAAAACATTATTGTATATAATATCGCGGGCATTTTAATATTAAAATTGTGGCATGATATGATATTAGAAGACATATAACATATATGAAACTAAGGTATGATTAAAAAATAATTGTATCAAATACGGTTCAAACTGAATTTAAACCGAAAGTTTGGTGATTGGTAAAAATATATTTTTAATGCCACGTGGCGACAAAAGTACCCATCTTTGGCCGCGTAGCGGCAAAAGCACCCAACCTTTGGCCATGTGGCATTCCACATGAGAAAACCTAACGGCCACGTAGGCAGTGTCTAACGGCGTTAGTTGGTCAGCGACAAAAGTGTGACGTTGGGTACTTTTGCCTACGTTTATTGAGGTTGGGTACCTATCGGAGAATATTTACAAAAGTTAGGTATTTTTGCCGCAATTAACCCATTTACTATTTATCAATATTGAATTATGGTTCACGGATTCTAGTATCGGCAAAAAAGAAAGAAAGAGGATTCTTTGTTAAAATGGAACTAAGTCCGCCTTTAGGCAAAAACAAAATTAATTTACGATCCCACCTCAGTTCTCGGTTTTGGTTTAATTTAATCAATTTTAATTTAATTTAGCTTGAATGTTTCTTTTTCTTATAAACAATTTTTTTAAATTGTTGTGTATAAAATAATAATTAATTGATTAGTAATTTTTTTTCTTCAAATAGTTATGGTTAGGTTTTGGACTAGTGAATGATTCTTAAAAAAATGACTTCTCAAAACAGGACCAAACCCGGTTTTAGAAGTCCAAGAACTAAGTCTGGACCAAAACATGTAGAAGACCCCGATGCCCGATGTCGGTTATTATATTTTATAGAATCCAGTCTTTCTAAAAAGCTACCCTACCCTCAAAGGGAACGTAAGCAGCAAAGCACGGAACTCGCTTTCTTTTCGATTTTGGGATCAGCCGACTGGTAGCTATCGCATGTAGTCGTAGGCGGAGAACAAAAAGTGATAAACATTTCGCCCTGATATGCTCCTCGTCTGCGATTACAATCTCTGGCTGGAGAAAGATAGAAACTTCGTCGGGATGGGACAGATGACTTTGTTTGGTAGGATCACAGGCCGGGATAATAGAATTCTCCTTTTTTTTTTAAAGAAAAGTGCTTTCTTTTGGTCGCCCTCATTCTAATATAGTAGATTTTTTTTCTTCTTCTTTAGATTAAATAGATAAGGAACCAACAATATCTTTTGTTTATTCAAAATATTAAGATCTCACTTACTCAGAGGTTCACCCTTTAACTAATAATAGTACTACTAACCAAGATTCAACATGTAATTTTTTTTTTTCCGATAAATCGTTTGCTGATATCGATAGACTAATCGTCTGTTGATGGATTTATCGATATTCGGTAGAAACCAATAAAGTTATCGTTTGCCGTTATCAAAACTTGTCAAACATATTGATGGATTAATCGTTTATCGATAGATTTAGATGGAAACCCTATATATATTTTCATACATATTTTCATAACATAAAATATTAAATGTAATTTTGCCACAATAATTGAAAAACGTCAAATAACCAAACAAAATATGTCAAAATCACAGTTTCAAAATTATATATAATGTTACTAAGTGAAATTACATAAAAAATCAAATAAATAGCTTAATTTAACCAATTTAAAAAAAACACATGTACTTTTGCCGCGATAAGGTCATAATTTGGGAATACATCAAATTACAACAAAAAAAATAATTATGTTAAACTCACATTTTTATAAATTATATACAATATTATAAAATGATATTACATCAAAAAAGTTGATTAACTAGCTCAACTTAACCAACTTCTTAAAATTATGTACTTTTGTCTCAATAAAGTCAAAATTTGAGAAAGCATCAAATTACAAAAATAATTATGTCAAACTCACAGTTTTCTAATTATATAAAATTTTACAAAATGAAATTACATCAAAAAAGTTTTAAAATATATCTAAAATTTGCCATTTTCTAGAAATAATTTGTACTTTTGCCGCAATTATAAACAATTTAAATAAACCCTAAAACATAACCCAAATCTGAAAAAAAACAAAAACAAATAAATAAATAAATAAAATCACACAAACCATATCAATTCATCTATATTCCATCATAAACCTAAAAAAATCAATTTCAAAAATAACATTTGATTCAAAACCTAAAATGTACAATTAAACTAGTATGAAACTCAAAGTTTAATTTTCATTTAAACAAATACCTTTCTAAGTAACCACTACAAATATAGAATAAAATTGTGAAAAGTTGACACGATTCAAACATATACAACATTTAAACTTCAAAACACTTAAGATCCACTAGAAAACCCTAAAAATACCTTTAATTTCTGAAATTAAAAGAAGTTGGAACTTCAACCGTGAATAAGGAAAATTTATACTAGGATTAACTTATGGTTATTGACCGAAAAATCCCCACTTTTTGAAAAATTACACTTTTCTAAAAATACACTTCTCTCGTGTATTTTTGAAAAATTTGAAAAATTAAATTGTTGTGTATTTTCGCAATTAATCGCTCGATTATCGCGAAAATCAAAACATTGTTGCTGACTTCTCTTTTGCATACATTGGTGGGTGTGGTGTAATTGTTTATTTAATTTAAAGATATATTTGTTACCTAAGTATTCATATTTATATTGGATGCACCATATAATTTCACCTTTTTTTAAAAAAACCGGCAATGCTTATGTATCACAAACAAAATATTTTCTTCAAAAAAGAAATATATAAATTCAAAATACTATTTATTTAATATATTAATATACAAGTGCCTTTTTATATATAACAATAACATTATGAATCTTGGTAGTAGACCTGCAACTCACGATGCCCAATTTACGTTCGCGATGCATCGCGACGGATTCGCTAAAATCGCGATGGGTCACGAAGGGTGTTTCAAAATCGCGACGGGTCACGATTTGTGGTAAAAATCCGCGCCAAACTCTCTCGCCCAATCCCACATCGCCATATCATCAATCGCGACGGTCATTTTGGCGATTTTGGCGATCCGAGTCGCGATGCATCGCGACATCGCCACTTGCAACTCTATTTGGTAGGCAAAACATGTTTGACCAATTTGGTGAGGGGAAGGGAACCCATCCCCTGAATTATTATTTAACTTTTTAAAGCCTTTATTTATTTTAATATGAAAAAATCTAAACAAATTTGGGTAATGGGGCAAAACCCGCCCACCCATAGACGCGAGCAGCCCACAATCTGCACAACATTGGTCCAGACTGATAAGCCTTGACTTCGACAACCTTTATGTTACCAAGTCCTAGTATCAAGGGTGTTTCAAAAAAAAATAAAAAAATCCTAGTATCAAGGGCACGATCGACAGAATTGAATGACTGTTCATAATCATATTTAATAAATTAAGTATTTGTCTCTGAAGAACAATCGTTGAATTCTTTGATATTTTTTTCTATACTGAACTTTTTGATCATTTATCATAAGAAATTTTAAAAAAATTAAGAGAAATAAAAATTATTAAATTTGTTTGACTTAGTAGTAAATTCATTATAAAATTCTTCAAGAAGTCTCAAGTTCAATCCTTTGAGACGTATGAATTCCGTATATATGTATTATGTAATTTTGGGCGATAGTGCATGCGACGCTGTTTGTTCTTACTGTGAAAATTATCTTGTAATACGAGTACATATAAATCTTAGTCAATAGTGCGATCCTATTAAAAAAAAATCGATCCAAAAACTTTACCGAGTGGATAATCATAATGTAAATAATGTATTTCCTGCATTTTAATATTATATCTTTCAAAATTTAATATGTTAATGTCCGCCCCCCTCTTTCGGTAATTTCTGGCTTTGTTCGTGTAGGTACTTATGCCGTATATAGAATTGAAAGACTAGGACAGAAAATGCATGCAAGCTACGTGTACATTGAAATGGCTCCCACCCACTGAGATGAGATTCAGACCCAATGCCACAATCCCAGGCCCAACTCATTCCAACCCAACTCTCTCTCTCTCTCTCTCTCCGGAGAGAGATTAGATTCCAGATTTCTTTCTCTCTCTCCTCCATTTTTCTCTCACTTGGCTCTGTCTCTGTGGTGTGTGTGTGTCTCGATGACCCATTTCTCTCTTTCCCCTTTTGATTAATTTATGCCTGCCCAATAGCCACACACAGTCGAGGGATTCAAGTCATCGCAATCGGAGAGGAGGTTGATCTCGCTCGCTCGCTCTCTCTCTCTCTGGTACTTTTTCGAATCCGACCCATCATTTCTTTGATGTTCTTGACCATGATACTGGAAGTTCTGAGAGTTTTCATGGATGGTTTTTTTTTATTTGGGTTTTCATGGATGATTATTTTTATGTCTTGATAATCGCAATTCTTTATCTGGGATTGCTTGTCTGAATACATTCATGTGTTGTTCGTCATTGTTCTTATCGAATCGCTTGTTTCTTTGTGTTTGTTTCGCAAATTTGCAACTCTTTTCTTACTAAGTTCTTACGGAATTGATAATGGTCATGATTTCAGGTATGCCCGAGTGATTTAACCCCGCGAGCTTCGCTGGTTTTGGCGTCGGGAATTCGGTTCGATACTTCTTGTACGG
Source organism: Parietaria judaica (assembly GCA_954871525.1). NCBI lineage: Eukaryota > Viridiplantae > Streptophyta > Magnoliopsida > Rosales > Urticaceae > Parietaria > Parietaria judaica. The sequence goes on along the minus strand of OX940862.1, from coordinate 31,128,431 downwards.
TTTAGGGTTCGAATGCAAGGGCAGAAGAGCGGCATTGAATCGTTCCGACAGGCCATTGAAATCACCGAGGAAGCTTTCTTAACCAGTGACCAGATGAGTAATCAGCAGAGTTCTGTACCTCCGGTTGAGCAGCGGTGGTCGAGCTATGCGTCTGCTGATGAGGCGCGTGTTAATGGAGTTCAGAACTTTGCTGCTTCTGGCGAAAGCAGTGGGTCGTCGATCGGAAATAATAATGTTCGCGCCGAGTCGTCTGGTGCCCATCAAGCAGGCGGTTCGGTGACGGAAGAAGCCCTTTTCCCTGCGAGAGCGGTTCTCAGTCTTGGCGGGAATCAGTCGCAAGGTACTAGCTCTAACCATGCCCATCAAAATGTGAACTTAAATGAGGGATATGTTGGGAATGGTGATAACACCGAGCCCTCTCTTGGGGCCGCTAGTTTAGGCCCGAATCTATACCTATCGAGCCGGCCAGAAAGAGAGCTCTCTGATAGTTGGGGTTTGTCTTGCAAGAGAAAGGCTGTTGAAGGAACTTCTGGGCAATCATGTGCAGGTGGAAGCTCGAGCTCTTCTGCGCAGCCGGAAAACCGTGCATGGAACACAGGTCCCGTCCATATCACCCCTTCCCGTGGGTTGAGATTATCCAGTCCTCCTAGTAGTAACACTCCTTTAGAGCCTCAGAACCCAAGAACTAGGATCGCTTCAAGGTCACTAGCTTCCTATGCATTCCCTTCTCCGAGTCTCACAGACAATGCTGGGATATCCTCGAGACAGGAAGCACTAAACCCCATACCATTTAATACAGCGTCAACCGGAAGTGCCAGGCGATTTAGTTTGAGACGGGAGCCACTTGGCGAACCGTTAGAGGCGGCAGCAACTGCCGGCGCTCTCGAAAGCCAGTCTCACATGATGCTTAACAATGCTATGCTGGGTAACAATCCTCCTTTTCCTTGGAACGGGGCCTCGAGTTCTCGAATGGGAGGTATGCCAAACTCTTCTCCTTTCGGGGAAAGAGGTGGTGAAGAGCCGAGTTTGAGACGCATACCGAGAACCAATGTGGATTTGACGAGTTCGAGTTCGGCTTCGGGAAACGCGAGCACATCTCTCGGGATTCCCTACACGTCAAGAACTTCGCCCAATAATCCCCCCGTGCCAACCTCTCTGTGGAACCATCAGCACCGTCAACGAGTGGTTGACTTTTCTCCATGGTCTTTGTTTCCGGCGGACGAGTCTCCCCCTATAACTGGAAGTGGCCATACAGAGCCAGTACTTCCCGGAACTTCCTCGTTGAGGGAAGCCACAATGTCCATGAGTCGTAACAACCAAAGCCGGCAACAACCTTATCTTAGGTCGGCATTTTCTGAAAGACAAGGCGAAGACTCTCTTAGTATAACCAATTCACTGCGAGCATTATCTGCCGACGTTGAAGGGAGACGCCGATTGATATCTGAGGTTTGGTTTTCTCGCTTAACACTGGAGAGGAATATAATAATATTTCTTAGTAATATCATAAGTCTCTCTATAGGAAATGAAAATATTCTTGAATTTTTAGAATTAGTGAGAAACTTTTAGACTATGTAGAAAAGAAGGAAACAAGAATATAAACGGAATCAAATTCTATTTATTCTAATAAAATGAAATATTGACAATTAATCCTAGCCCTGGGATTCTTCTAAACAAAATAGTTACTATCATGTGGTTTCAATTTAGACTATTTATGGTGAATTCATCTTTTATTTTGCAAATATTGTATAAATTCCTCATGATAAACAATTATATACTTTTTTCCTAGTGAATGATTAAATGTATTGTCCTCCGGTTTGAACCTAATATTAATTATCTCGGTAAATTTTATTGCAATCGTGATAATAGTATGTTTTCTGCCTTCTTAAATTGAAGGATTTCATGCTTGAATTTACGATGCATTTTTTTCCTCAATTTAGCAGATTCGTCAAGTCTTGCACGCTATGCGTAGAGGCGATAATTTGCAGATCGAGGTTAGATATCTCCTTACTTCTCAATTATCTTATTCAAGGCAATAATTGGCATTAATGGCCCCCTGAAATTTTACATCTTGGTGCAGTTATCCCCCTGAGTTAAGTTTTTGGCAGCAATGCCCCCTAAGCTTAAAAAAAGTAGCACATCACCCCCACAAGTTACGAAATGACGGAAAATTTTTAACGTGTGCGCAACGCAGGACTTATTAGTTCTTGAATAACTATACTGGACGATAACTTCAATCTATTCAATTGAAGGAAATAAAAATGCATTCGAGTAAGTAATGTATTATGCGCAGCGCAAGTTTAATAATCATATCATTATCATCGCATGAGGGTGCAGTGTGTACTGTCAATTTTAAAGTTCCGGGATGAACTGCACCAACATGCTAAGTTAAGGGAGCATTGTTGACAATCATCACTAAAGATAAAATAGTTGAGGACTGGTATGAAAAAATTCTATCTATAGGGACACTTGGAAACCACCTCCGAAATACATCCATTTGATCTTGGATAATAGAATAAATTATTAATTTGCTAAAATCTTGATATTCTGAAATCTGAGTAAGATTAATTTGCTAACTGATGTCTCAGGATTATATGCTCCTCGACCCGTTCGTGTTCCATGACATGGCCGAAATGCATGACCGGCACCGGGATATGCGTCTTGACGTCGATAATATGTCTTATGAGGTATACAAGAGATAGAACAATTACTACAATGAAAACAATCAATCTTATATTGTTAGGACTGTGAGAATTATATATTATATATTTATTTATTTTTATATATATGAATATTGCACATTAATTTTTAAATCAACAATTTTTTTACTTTATGACACGAGTTGGGACAGAGTAAAAATATAATTTAATCGAGATTAATGTGATCCACTATATAGTTGCATCTTTAGAGGAAACAATATGCTTTATTATTTTTTTTACAACAGGAGCTATTGGCTCTTGGGGAACGCATCGGAGACGTTAAAACGGGGCTGAGTGAGGGAACAATTTTGAAGCTAATGAAACAACGAAAATATGAGCTGGTCGAAGTAGAGCCTGGTTCGAATCCGGAACGTTGCTGTATATGTCAGGCATGTTCTATAGCTAACTTGTGATTTATGTAGTATTATTATAAGTATGCATAGATGACTTGCGTATTCGGTTTGACTTTTTTATTAGGGAAGAAATCAGGGTCGAGAAACAATATTTTGGGATTATTTTGTCCCGGTCCCAGTTATGTAGTGACCAAAATTTCTGGTAACTGGGAGCCGAGACAGATCAATAAAAAAAGGGTAAACTTGTTTTTTTTCTTCCATAAACTGATAATCAACCAAAGGTTTTTATCGATAACTGGGACCGAGAAATCTTTTTTTTTTTTGGGTGTCATTTAATTACTAAAACCTGTAATAATAATAACAATAAAAACCAACCAATTATGTAAAACATAAATTTAATAAATCACCTAGCTTATACTACAAATAAAAAGAGAATATAATGAAATAAACCAAGAAGCATAATCGACACGTATTTTTTGGGCTAAAACAGTTCCGTAACCCAGTTCCAAGTTGGTACCGTTTGAATTCTGATTACTGGTTTAGACATAAAAAAACAAAAGACAAATCTATGATTCGAACTACATAATATGTTAACTCGCTCTACTCATCATAAGAACACGTAGTTGACTTGCGTAAGTCAGTTTTGACTTTATATCATAAGAATATGAAAAAACCTAGTGTAATTCAGCTCAATTTTTATTTCTTTTAATCTTTTTATTGTTTTACCGTTTCACAGGAAGAATATCGCGAGGGAGATGATGTCGGGACACTAGACTGCGGACATGAGTTTCACCCCGACTGCGTTAAAGAGTGGCTAACGTTGAAGAATACGTGCCCCAAATGTAAAACCACCGCTTTGCGGACATGAAAGACAAAGCTGCCCTCGCCGGTTTGATCACAGAACCGCCGATAGAGTCATCAGAAAATAACCTGTTTACGTGAGCTCTCGCCTGAAATATCATGTTGGGCCCCATAAACTTTCATGGTTTTGCAGGGTGGGTGAACAAAACAGAAGCGCAAATTCGCTTTACGATCGTATAGAAGATTTATTTAGATGAAGCAGTGAATCGATAATTTAAACCGTCACGGAAACGGTAATGAATTAAATTGAATTGGAGTTGAACATGTTTGGGATTGATTTTATGCATTATTTTAAGTTGGTAATTTCTGTTACTTTTTGTTTATGCTTTTATGCATTGTTTAGAGTTTAGGCTGGTCTAGTTTGATCTCTTTTGAAAGGAGAAAATATTCTTCTGAACTTCTTAAACTCTCTGTCGTTAAGCCGCAAAGCCAGGAATTATCACGAGAGGGGAGAGGATGATATCGGAAGTAACAACGTAAACGGATAGTTGTGGTATAAGTATCGCAAAGTATCAGTTTTTTCGAAGTCTCTACTACGCTTAAGGCATTATACATTTGATATGTTGATAAATTTATACATGTTTAGATATGGTGATTTAAAGTATTTTGAAGATAGTTTTTGAGTTTTTTTATTTATGATAAATCATAAGAGTCAAATATGGAATGAAGCGTGGAGTGAATAGTTAAACTTAATAGGATTTCTATAATTCAATTCAAGTGTGGAGAATAGGCGATGAATTGTGATTGATTAAAATAAACTTAGAAATAACATGTCAAACCAACAAATGAGGAAACATTGTTTTTGAATGTCAAAATGTATTTTCAAAATTTGGATGGTAAATGAGGGAAACAAACGAAACATATCAAGTGAGTAGGATTATACAAATGAAACATATCGGTTTTATTCTTAAAATGACTTGTACTTTCTTATTTGATTTTTTTAAATTGATAATTGAAAGTCTCCTTTTCTAGATCTAGACCTTTTTAAACCGAAAATTATGTATAGAATCAAATTTCGGTCAGGGCCGGCCCTGAATTTGTCGGGGCCCTAAGCGAAGACTGATTTTGGGGCCTCTATCGTAATTATAAATAAATATCAAGTTCACTTTTAATATGAATTTTGTATATTATATATCTTCAACAATCAGTGGCGGAGTCAGGATTTCGGTTCACTAATTAGCGGATTACAGGAAGGACTCTTTCTTTCACTCACTGATTACTAATAACACCGGCCGGTTTTAAAATCTTTTTGAAATATTTCAAAATCGCAATAATTATAATTTCCTGTTAAAAATACAAAATTCACAACTATATATATATATAAAAAAAGATAAAAATAAATAATAGAACTCATTACATTTATATCTATGATTATTGTGCCTTATTAAGTGGGAGGCTATTTTGATAGAGCTAATTTTGCTATCACCACTGATCAAAGTTACTATATATCTTCTCTTAGACACACTATTTATACACGAAGGAGAGACCCGAGGTCTATTGCAATAATTATATATATATATATATATATATATATATATATATATATATATTTACAAACTCAGGTGGTTCCGTTGCACTCACTATAGTATACATAGCTATGCCTATGTCAACAGTAAAATGTGAGCACAATACACTCAATGTTTTTTTTCTTCTCGTGAGGTCCTTAATTTAGAAATCTATTATAGTCTTGGGCCTACCATGTTTATCCTCAGGGTCGGTACTGATTTCGGTTTTAGATCCGGATGACCTATTTGTTTATAGTATTTTTTTTTTTTTTTTATGAAACTTGATCTTAGTCACTACCTTTTTTTTTTTGTTTTAAAATGTGTAAAAATACATTTATCGTTAATTTCGACCGACGGCATGATACTAAAAAATAGTTGAAAGAGCAGAGCGCTATTATGTTATCTATTCGTGAATGAGGAAAAAAGTACATCATAAACAATGTAATTTTTTTACAGTAATATTAGTATATATAATATTAAAATAAATTATTAAATACGGCCTTTGGTATAAATGAGTTTTTAGTATCGGTCCTTATAGTTGAAACCGAATACGAGAGACCCATTACAGTCCAAATAGATCGAAGATCACCTAGTTTTATGGACCCGGAGCATATTATTCTATGTTTTATAAGGTCTTCGGTAATAAAGTTTTCAATCCATCAATTCGATTTTTTCATTTTTATTTGGTAGACATAGATTGATATGACAAAATATAGAAACAAAACAATCACACGGTGATATCATCTTATTATCTTATAATATATATAATATGTAAATAGCGATCGAGAATATATTAAAGAAAGATTTCGATATAACGGCCAAGTGATGGCATGTAGCGCGTTACAATGCATAAAAATGATTAGGCCTCTACTTTTTAGTCCTACTTTTCTTCATCATATATAAATATATATATATATATATATATATATTATACATAACATACTCTACACAAATACGTTCTTAGCGTAACTATTAATACACATATATGTATACATTTCCACCGTCTTACTCATTAGGTTTCTACTAAATGTTTTATTAATTAATTTTTTCTAAAAGCTTCATGCTTTTTTTTTTTAACAGTTTATGATTAGATTAAGAAATACCAAAAGTTGGTGTCTGTATATTATTCATGAGGAAGGTGCGTTTATGGTTCTGGTAACCTCAAGATTGGCATGTACATTTATAGGTTTCAATTATCATGAAGTATAATTCATAATAAGATTATAACTATCATGTTATTATCGTTTTTATACTACTAATTAATATGCTTATTTAATACATTTGCCTCGTGCTTTTTAGAGTGTAGCTACGAATAATAGATATCAACAATTCTTTATATATATTATGTATAATGTATGTATACATGTTTATGTATATGTGTTATATACACTGAAACCATCTTGTATCAATAGATTTTAGCTAATTTTTTTTTTATTTGAAATGAAATTAACATTACTTATATATTCACACCAAGATACTAACTCTCTGAATTATCACATATTCATTTTATCTCCATCAAGGCAATTCATGCAACATTCTGTTACATTTCTTCATATATATATATATATATATATATATACTGTAGTACTATTTAACCATCGATATATTTTCGTAAGACCTGCACTTTGTATTAAGTATTAACAGACTATACAATAATTAATATAATCCGAAATTTATTTTATCGTGATTGAAGTTACAAACACTAATAAATAAATAAAAATCCTGCCTTAAATTTCAAATTATATTTTTATATCGTGGCAAATTTTCAAAAAATTACATAAGTTCCAAATATAATACGATAGTATACTGTATAATGTATCGTATATTATAAGAGTAATTATATGTGCATATAAAAAGAAATGCATGTAATTTTCTTATGGTACTGTAAGCATTACGCGGCCAAATGGCTCTGAATGAGTTTAAAAGTTTGTTCAATAAAAGAAAAATATTCTCTGGCAGTTAATGATTACATATATATGAAGTCGTAACGTATTTTCTTTTCTTTTTCTCTTTATTATATATAAATTATATACTATGTTTCTCTTCAAATAAATAATATATATATAATATATTAGCGAGCCGATAATGTTAACTTAAACTCCGCGTTTTTTCTGACAACAAGAAGACAAAACTTTACATACGTCATGTATATGTAAGGGTATTTTAGTCACGATAAACTATTTCTATTGACAATATTATTATTAGGGTTTACAATGAGAATCGTCGGTCTCAACCCTAGTTTTGTTCACTGTGTTATTTATTCTACATGTTTGGCTCTTAAACTTCTAATTTTATAAAGTTAACCAAATTATTTTAGTTATATTCAGAATATTTACGGTTAAAAAATTTGCTCTGCTAAAAAATCAGCTTGAAAATTATATATATTAGATGCTCGTACGAGCGATCGTCATTATTCAAATACCTTTTCTTTTTATGATTTACATAAATAATAGTTGAGATTTCGAGATAGAACGTGATGACTTTTCTTGGTAAGGCTATGTAAGGATGGCCTTAGGTCTCGAAAAATATAGAAAACACGTCATAAAATTTGTAAAAAAAAAATGCGTAGGTATATGAAATATATGTGAGTTTATAGGTATATAAAATGTATATTGTGTTCATGGCCGAGACAAACGAGAAGATAGGCATATGAAATTGTGTTCACGGCCGAGACAAGCTCGAGAAGAAAACATATTCATTATTTAATGTGTGTTTTTAGCTTTTATTTTACCTATTACTACACTTCCCGTCAAAATAATATTTTCATAATAACTTTTTCGTACAATAAACTAAGAAACAGTATGAATAGAAGTTAGAACGATTTCTTACGATAATAATATCGATAACAAACTCGTTAAGAATCATTTTCACAGTATGATGAAATTTCATAGAGGACAATTACAATTACAATGATATATAGTTATATACTATTAATTTTAATTTCACGGTCTATTTTTTTTCTCTTCCCTTCAGTGAATTTTCTTTTTTTCTTTTGGTTTTGCCACTAGTAGCTTATGATCATTTATTATTTATAATATAAGCCACTTCAAATCCTGTATATTAAACTTATATTTTTCGTAAACTACCGGTTAATATATAATTCGCAAGGTTTAAGTGTTTAAATCATCAGCATTTCTCAATTAAGAAAAAAAAATCATTGATAAAACAAATATTATCTGTAACTGGAAAAAAAAGGTTCTATGACTAACTACAGCTTTGAACAAGATAATGATTTATATGCCTCATATGGTCGGTTATAAAACCATTGTATAAATATGATTATGAAAAATTGTCGGTATTAGCACATAATTATATAAGATTCACGAGTTCTAACAAATTTCCAGAGTAACGCAGTATTATTAATCATTACGTAACGGTATTAATACAGCCTATTACTTACTCTAATTACATTATAAAATGGTTCATTGGTGAATGGAAAAATGAAGAAAAGATCCAATGGCAATGATATGTAAATAAATAAACTTTTTCGATGATACCGATTCACAGCGATGGGAACTACCTTATAAATAACGGGTGCTCTCGCTTGAAGAAATTTACAGTTATAACGATAAATAGGAGAAAAATATATTAAATTGAAGATATTTGCTTACCTGCACTTTTAAATTTTACTCGATCACCTAAAACTATTCTGATTCCGTCACTGCTAACTAATTCGATAATTTGAATCATTGAAATTTATATAATAAAAAAAGTCAAGTCTAAGCAATTTTATCAGTGGATATATACATTTTTTAAATTTCGGTGCAAAGTTCGAACCTCGATATATGAAAAATTAAAAACGCTTGCCCAAAAATGATAGTAAATATAAAATCAAAATAAATAAAAAGAATAATATATAGCGACAAAATTAATCAATCGGCTGTTAATTGCAATGACAATTGACTCACATTTTTTTAGAAAGAAAGTGGTAATGCGTAAAAACAGCTACAACTTAAAATATGATCATACCAAGGTACGAAATTTCGCGAAAATCGATCGACATTTCGACCGATTTTCGTTATTTAGAGGTATGCGAAACGAAAATCTTTTTGTTTCGCTGGATTTTTATCATTTTTCGCATGGGCAAGTGGATGGAATTTCGTTTTTCGTTTTTGTGTGTAAAATGTGCGAAAAATTGATGGAATTTCGCTAAAAATAAACTTTTGGTAGATTTCAGCAAAAATACCAATTAAACTTTCGGCAAAAATAATTACAATTTCTTTAAAAAAAATTGGTAGATTTTGGCAAAAATACCAAGTAATATTTGACTTAATATTATACACTTCAACTAATAAAGTGACATAACATTATACATTTCACCTACATATTTAAGTTACAAATGTTTTTTGTTGTATACAATTATGTCTTATATTTATTAAATATGTAGTTTTGAACCTATATAATTATCTTGCTTAAATACTCAAATATTTTTTACAAAATATCCGTCGAAAACCCCATCGGCATGCGGTATGCCCATGCGGTATATGCGGCATGCCCTTTTTTTACCATTTGCCCATCGACATACCCATCGGCAAGCGATATATCCGTAAAACGAAAAATGCGAAACGACATCGGCAAGCGGCATTTTAAACCTTGGATCATACACATAACAAAAAATAATCAAGTCAGTAAAAAAAAGAAAAATCTACCCATTTATATTCATTTATTGTTAATGTTAATCGATGAAGGTTATTGACATAATTAAAAAAAAAATAGAGTGAAAATATGAAAGTGACATTTTTTTTATTACATTTTCAATCAAAATTGAACTATATTTCCTTTAAAAAAATAATAAAAAAAAGAACATAACATAGCTATTCTTTAACTAAATTTGACCCTTTTTCTTATTGAAAAATCTATGTACTTATCGATGAAGTTTATTATAACTCAAGTAGCTTTGCCATCACTAAAATCTCTAAATAAAAATTAAAGCTTTGCATGAGATATGAAATTCAATCAAGTTGCGATGCTGATCTAATAAATAAATACTGGCCAAATTTACGAACCAATTAAAGAAGATGACATGGCAGCGAGACGAATTGCCTCATGTGCCACTTGCCAAGCCTCAAGGGTACTCAAGTCATTTCACACCCCAGAACTCGATTTCCCTTTGTGCCTCCGTTGGGACAGGTGGGGCCACGATCCCCTGGTGTGGGCCCCCCCGTAACTCTGAGGCCATCCGTTTTTTGTTTCCAAGCCCAGTAACGGCATACCCTTATGATTGTATTTTGGCGCTTCTCCATATAAAAAGAAAAACCATTTTTTATTTTTTATTTTTATTTATTAAAAAAATTATTACACAAGCTTGTATATAAATGCACCCTCTCAATCATACATCTCATTCTCACACACACACATTTTACATACTCTCTCTCTCTCTGTATCTATACATAATACATATATGTCTGGAGATCAAGGACTGGTCATGGCGAACGAGCTCGGTTTTCTGTGGGAGGACAATCAGAGCCAGTTGATATCGTCGTGGGCAAATCTGTCAAACAACAATTCCGAGAACTACTCCTCCGGGGGTAACACCGACCCGAGCACCGGCCACGAGGAGAAGGCGGACACGCCCCCCGGCCCTGCCGACGGAGGGCAGGGATTAGCAGGGAACACGGACGCGCCAAAGAAAGGGAAAGGTGCGGGGGAGGGGCCGGGGGATAATAATAACCGGAAGCGGGGCCGAGGGGGTAGTAACGAGGAGGATGGTGCGAAACTCGGCGAATCGGATCATGAGATACATATATGGACGGAGAGAGAGAGGAGGAAGAAGATGAGGAACATGTTCTCTAATCTCCATGCTTTGCTTCCACAGCTTCCATCTAAGGTAAAAAATTATAACTTTCTTATACATATATATATATATATATATATAATATACTCGGTTTTGCTTTACTTTTGCATGTTTTTGTTGTTCTCTCTTGATAGATCATACGCAAATGTAAAACCCACATCAATCCAAAAAAAATCATAGTGTTTGTGTGTGTATATATATATATACATATATTGCAGTCAATACTAGGTTTGAATTGAATTGATTTAGGCAAGCAAATTTATTTTTTATTTTTTTGGTAGATATAAAAATATTGCGTTTGTAACTTGATTATGAATTTTGTTAGGTTTTTTTTTTTCTTCTTTTTTTTTTCTTTTTCTAAGCGTTAATTAGAATGTTTGACTGAAGTATAATTAACATACCTTGAATAATATTGCGAGTGTTGAATACATTAACAGGCATATATATCGTTTGATAACATACATATATATATATATATATATATATATATATATATAACTATTCAACGTGATGCACATAAATGCATGGAATTTTGAGAGGTTCTGGCTAGGTGCTAATACTGAATATGTTTAGGAAAGCTTGACTATTGACCACTAGGTAACAACTTATTACCAATCATAACATGATAACTGTAACGGTAGTCAGAGACGGACCCAGGAATTCAAGTCTATGATGGCCGAATAAGTAAAATATAAATGAATTCAGTTTTAGAAAAATACATAAAATGGCACAAAATCATTACACTAAATAGAGAACGTCTTGCTTACAAATCGGTCAATCTATCTATAATCGAGTTCAAGTTAAACGATTCTCTTTTTTTTTTTTCTCTTTCTAATATATATTCAAACTAGTATAGTTTCAGTGACAATAGAAGTTCAAATTCAAACTATACATGAAAAAAAAAATTAATAGATTAATGAAGAAGATGATCTCAAGATTTGTAACCATTGATGAAGATCTAGTCATTTGTAAAAAATGCGCTTCCAAATTATAAACTCTTAGTAGTCAACAAAAAAAGAAAGATGATTTAATAAATAGATTTATTGTCGATAAATTGTTTTTTTAATGATAATAATAATTAATTATATATGTATAGTATATATACAATTTTATTTATTTATTCAAGCTCTAAATAAGTAGTCCAACTCCAATCAATTATAAGGCATAGCTCAATTTAGTTAGAGTATTTGTGAATGAAATATCATACTTATAAGTTATATATAAACTCTTGAGTTCAAAATTTATCACTAACTAATGAAATCATGTTGTTATTTTGATTGCCTTAAGTTTGAACATCATTATTTAATCCTCAGGCTGATAAATCCACGATCGTGGACGAAGCAGTGAACTACATCCGAACCCTACAACAGACCCTGCAAAAGCTGCAAAAGAAGAAGCTCGAAAAGCTTCAGTCCGGAGGCGCCTCCGCAAGCACGAGCACCGCTACACCCGCTTTCACTCTCTGCGAGCCATCGACCCAGCTCGCCAACCACCCCCACGATCAACCGGCGGCCACGAGAGAGGCATTCTTGGCCGACCAAGGCTCGTGCGGTATGAACAACAACCCGAGAAACGAAACAACGTCGACTCAGAGCTCTGTCGTGTTCCAGACATGGACGTCGTCGAACGTGGTCCTCAATGTATCCGGCGAAGAAGCGCACATCAGCGTCTGCTCGCCAAAGAAGCCGGGTCTTCTCAGCTCAATTTGCTATGTCCTTGAGAAACACAAGATCGGTGTCATCTCGGCCCAAATCTCTTCGAATGGTGGCCGAAACATGTACATGATTCATGCCCATGTGAGTTTTATCTCTTCTAATCACCCAATTACTGTGTATATATATACAGATAACATAATATAATATATATAGTGAGTGTTTTCACTTCAGTGTCAAGGGTATGATCTCTTTAGAGTTAAAGGTGTTGAATCACTTGAAGTTGAACTACCCCTTTTTGCCTAGCTAGGGTAATAGCTTAGCTACACAAGTAAAAATATTGGTATTTATTACCTGTTTAAATGATAAAAGACCAAGTTTTTTTCCCCCGGTTCCGGTTAGTGCTACAAAAAAAAGGGCCTAGCTAGTTTTTGAAATTCAAGCATAATCAGGGCCGGGAAGAAAAATCCTTAAGTTATTGATTATACCGGTCCTTGTTTCACCTCAGTTAAGAACAAATTAAGTAAAACTTATAATAACCGTAGAAGTTAATAAAACTAAGCAAATTAAAACTAAATTGGTACGTAGTATTGGCTTAATCATAGATAAAACTTCATTAAAAAAAGTAAAAACATATACGTTCATCGATTTTTAGTCTTAAGTCTTTGAATAGCAAAACCCTACAATTCTCTTAAGCGCATTGTGCATGATCTTACGTCGACAACTAAGATTATTTCCAAAGAATAGTGCAACAAGAAAATTTTAACAAACAGGAAGCGAATCTTTCACATTTGCCTTTAGTTTTTTTTCTTCTTCATATATGTATATATTTTATCTATATATATATATATATATATCGACTGATATGTATATCTTCTTTTAATATGATTTCAGGCGAGCAGAAACGGAGCTCCGGATCAATCGGTAGAGGCGGTGGAAGAAGTATTCAAGCAAGCTGTTGGGGAGATAATATTCTGGGTCTCTTCCTCCTGATCATTTTCAGTTCCCAATATATAGGATCCTTCAAAGGAAAGAGAATAATATTTATTTCAACATATATTATGCACAAGAAATTATCTATAGATATTGATATTTTATATACATGGTCAGCAGTTTTTCTTTTGACTGGCTTATATTGCATCTAGTTATTGTATTTGTTATTTTCTAAGTTTCTGAACGTACGAGCACCTTACTGAAAATAAAATATAGAATCATACCATTTAAATAAACGAGGTTTGGGCGATAATTAACAGTTTTGGCATCTAAGTTGGTCGTATATTGTCAGGACCCTAAACTAAGTAAATTTCGAGGCTCTTAAATGTATTTATAAATTGATTTTTTTTCATGTTTAATTAAATATAAAATCATATATGTAAAATTAGGGCCTTATAAAATCACTTGTAAAAAAATTGGGGCCTTCAAATTTTGGTGCGCCCGAGGTGCCGATCAGGCGCAAATTTTTCTCGCCTATAGTAAGGGCCGGGTTGGCATGATCAACAAGTTGATTAAAATAAACGAAGACTTCTCTATTCTGAATCTTTAAGTTCAGAACCTTTCGTAAAATGCTTAATATACCGAAAGCTTGAATAAGAGAAAACTACTACATTATTGTTTAACAAAGGGATTATTAAATGTAGAGTTGCATCCGAACACCAAAAGGAAGATTCTATGTTCTTTTAATTAATACTCATGTTCTCCGCTGCGGTTAGGAAATTTGTAGCGTAATCGACTAATATCCTAGGGTTAACCGTTGTAAAGAGATTGTTTATAGCATATATATATAATTAACCATCAGAGTCGGCCAATGGCTAACTATAGCCAAGCAAGGCCAGCGCCGCGACTCTTAAATTTAAATTAAAGGCCCTAATATTAATATATACATTTTTATACTTAATTAATTAAATATGAAAAATTGCAATTTTGTCAAACACAACAAACTCACTGCTTTTTAGACAATCATTATTATTGCTTATCACTTCTACTATGCCTGTATTGTTTTAGAGTTTTAAGTCCTTTATTTTAATCTATATTTTTTTTTAGTATTGAGATCAAAAAATTATTGTGCAATGAGAGCAGATCTCTTTCATATCTCCAGATCTTTATCGTTTCTAATGTTGCTGTCGTTTCATGTGTTTTACATTGCTGTTTCCGCTAATTGTCGTTTTCCCAAACATGCCATTTTTCAGTAATTTGTCGTTTCCTAAACTTTCTGTCGTTGGTTTAAATTAACAGCCGTTTTCAAAATTTAACGTCGTTTAGTTGTGTCATTGTTGATTTTTGGAAAAACTTGTCATTTCTCCGTAATTGCCTGTTTCTGTCGTTTTTGGTGCCTTGATAAAATCCAAAATATTGTCATCCTTCATAAATTTTTCTTTTACATCATTGACGATGTTTAGTAATAGTTCAGTCAATTTTGTTTCGGATGTTGTTTATTCTTTAATTTTGTAACGTATCATCTGATAATTTTATTCTTTAATGGGAAAATAGCGGCGAAAGTCCTTGACTCTGTATACTTGTTGCAGATAAGTCTCTCTACTCAAATTTTGGTAGTAAAAGTCCCTACCGTTAGAATTCTGTTACATAAATATCCTTGTGCCGTTAAAAACTTGTTAATTGCCACATATAGATGCACACTTGTCATACATGTCACCAAAAAATTAAGGCAAAAGTACCAAAAGTAAAAAATACTAAAAAAAACTCTTAAACTATAATATCCACTTGTCGCGGTGATATTAAGCCACATTTTTAGTGGATCCACTATTTTGAAAATTCTTGTTATTTTCTTATTCTTTTCAATTTAAATACGTCGTTTATATATGTTTTCATTTTCTTTCTTGAATTTTTGAAATTAACCCTGTAAACTCTATACATGTTAATAGTTTGGTGTATTTAAAAAAGTTGAAGTTATTGAACTGTATTATGTTACTTATTTTGGAATTCAAGTATCCTGCAATTTATATTTTGATGTGTTTTGAAACATTAAACTTAGTGTTGTTTGGTTATTTGGAAATACAAGTTTATATGTCGCTAGATATTTAGAAGCACTAGTTATAATTTCAACGTTAATTACAAAATTTCAAGAAAGAAAATGAAAATATATGTAAACGACCTATTTAAATCGCAAAGATAAAGAAAACAACAGGAATTTTCAAAATGGTGGATCCACTAAAAATGTGGCTTAATATCACCGCGACAAGTGGATTTTATAGTTTAGAGCTTTTTTTAGTATTTTTTACTTTAGATACTTTTGCCTTTTTTTTTTTTTTTTGTGACATGGATGAAAAGTGTGCAGCTATGTGGCACTTAACAAGGTGATAGCGGCGTGAGGACTGATGTGCAACAAGATTCTAACGGTAGAGACTTTTACCACCAAAATTTGAGTACAAGGACTTAGCTTCAACAAATGTGCAGAGTCAAGGACTTTTGCCGCTATTTTTCTTTAATTATACTAATGCTCATTTTAGCATATTTAATTATTTAAAAATTCAAAGAATGCTCAATGCATGTTTCAAATCTAAATTAATTTTAAAAAAAAAAATTAGAATTGGAGAAAAAATTTATGTCAGATTTGTGAAAATCGACCCGTATTCTGATTTTCAAATTCAAAAATTCCCAAGTCTTGTTTTTGCACAAATAATTATTGTTTTTAAACTTACATCAGAATAAAAGAGGAGATCATGCTTTAAAGTTTCACCCCTCTACTAGTAATCAAAGTGTTGTTAGATTATGAAAAATTAGTTATTTTATGTCAGTACTATACCTTGGATAGAGTCAGTTTACGTGATTTTGTGGATTATGATATAGTTACCAAACACATAGTGAAAATAGGAGACACACGATATTTTGGTAACGCAGTTCGTTATACCATATGTTGATAACCTACTCTGTAGGACCCTCACTCAAATTAATCACTAATAAATGTTTACAAGAATCAACTGCTCCTTGTTGATGTGCAAATTCGTCGTTTTATTTAATACGACATGTCGCATATAGTTATGAATTAGTTAAATTTGTAAGAAAATAAATAAAGGTTTTAAGGAATATATAATATTCGGATAAGCCCATTTACAAAACCCAAAAGACCATTAAAGCAACTAGCACATGTAAAGCCCACAAACAAGATGCTACCCGGACAAAAGCCCAAGATGCTATCCGCCTTCACTGGGAAGAAGGAAGGACAAAACCTCATATTTGTTACCCGGCATATCAATCAGTCAAAATGACAAAATACTAGGAGCACGAAGTCAAGACCTCAACGACTCGTCAAGAGTCCAGCTCGACGTAATACACGCAGTCGTGGAGCACGTGTCAGCTGGACAAACATACAATCCTGTCTTATCGGAAGCACGACTCCAAGATTCCCAAAAGTCTAACTGAAAAATTGAAGGCTGTATATATCAACTTCAGATGAAGAATAACACAAACAAACTTTCAGAAAGAATATATTGAGAGCTTTTCTGTTCGGCTACATATTGTTTGAGAGTTCCTAGTATATTCCTCTACTACTTAACTTATTTCTCTCTCTTGACGTGATTGTTGTCCGTACTTGTACGTCTATACTTAGTATTGCAATAAATTAAAAGAGGACATAGTCAACTACTGTCTTGGGATACAGTTATATAAAAAATCATATGTCTCTTATTTGCTTTCATATATATATATTTATATTTATAGTTCCTAAATATGAAGGTATGAATCAGAATTTGAACTATAGCAATAGGACAAATTTCTTTGTTCCTGAATATGAACGTGTGAAATTCAAATAGTTGTTTTTGGGACAATATTATTGTCACTATAGAGATTTAAAAACAAGATATATATTGTCTCTAAAGACACTATCAAACACAAAGTATGAGATGCAATTATTTAGAGACAAGTACTATTAGAAACAAATAGTGGAAGGATTGTCTCAATTAAACGTTATTCTTGTAGTGGAAGGATCGAATTCCGTCAAAACTAATTTCAATATATCATACGCTCACAAGTTATAATGACTGTTTGAGGTGGGACGTCAACACTCCTTACAATAAAGTAAAGTAACCTAACGAATTAAAAGGGCTCCACTGAAGCTAAAGCTGGTAACACAGTTTGGGCGTGTAACAATGACGTAGATCCGACCGTGATTTCTTTTGTAGACGGTCACCGCCCTTGTGAGTAGCGGTCGTTAATGCAAGACGCCCTTGCTAAGTCGACTTGCGCTTGAATCCCTCATTCTCGTTCTTCAAACACCATCTCTCTCGAGGATCAACATCTCTCTCGAGGGTAAAACAATGCATTGATTATGAGAAACTCATAACTAGAATATTTGACGGCTATGTTAAAACTCTTGATGATACTGCATAATGATTATCTGTGCGCGCCTTATATAGTACCCCTTACTTGCTCCTAAAGTTACGACCATGAGACTTAATAATCTGATGAAAAAGATAAGAAAAATAGTAACGCAACAAATTTAAAACAATTCTAGACTGTTGCTTATAAAATAGTCACACGTACAATGAACTTTTTTTTTTTAGGTAGTATAATGAACTTGTTCTTCAGCTCGGAATTGGATGGTAGACTTAACTCTAATTAATAAATATCATAAATATCCTATAATGACGTCATGATTTATACTTTTTATTTCTCTCTCTCAATATTCAAAGGCATAGTTATGTCATTCAGCGCTGAAATTGATGATCTCAAATTTTGCAGTCAAAGAGCATTTATTAATTTCCGAACAAACACATTCAATCTTCTCCGCATGCCATTGCCAACAAAAGAACCAAAAATTTTAACTCTCTCGCCGACCACTTCACAAACTTTATAACTATTTAGCAATATTAATGAAGAGTTCAAATACTCAACTGATTTGTTCATCTCAACCTTCTTTTTAAATTTTCAGATATTTCTTGATCAAATACTATATGCTTGTTTCTTGCATTAAAAAATAAATCCAATTGGTATGCCGGGTGCTCAGTTAGGCCCTTTTGCTAAAAAAATGGCGGTCATAGCTCTTCCGTTATGAACTTGGCAAAGAATTAACTCTAATATTAGAGAAATAAAATTTGATGAAGAAATAATTAAATTCCGTTAAAAGATATTAACGAAAGTTTCAAAATTTAAATGTAAAAAGTTATAAATTTAATCCTATCCCAAAAATGATCGACTTTACCTTGAAAATTGAATTACACATTATTATTATTATTATTATTATTATTATTATTATTATTATTATTATTATTATTATTAAAACTTAATATTATTAATCTAACATAAACATCTTAATCATACCTTTTCTTTTCTTTTCTTTTTTATAGTACTAAGTACTAACACCATCAAAATCCAATTGGGTCATTTAGCACTAAACCTATAACGGTCTAACCCACCGGTTAGACTACCACCATTCTTTAAGAAAAAGAGTTACATCCGATCCGAATGTATCAAGAGAGGGTCATGTCCGCACACAGGGGTGGATCTATGAAGGCTCGAGCGGGTATAATTGTCCCCACTTGATTCAAACGAGTTATTTTAAATAATAATAATAAAATTATACAATTTTATCAATATATATAAAATGTATCATATTAGGAAAAATTGATACTTTGGCATCATGGCATGTATAGTGGATATCTAAGTTCAATTTTAACTCTCCTCTCTTAGAGACGAAGGGTTCAATTCTCATCGGCTACATTTATATTTATTTATATATATATTTATGAACTCTATATTAGTAGTAATCTTTTTATATAAAGATTATTTTATTATAATATTATGTAATAATCTTTGTACAATTGTATCACTAAATATTTCATCGATTCAAAATTAATTATAAATAATACTTTTAAGATCATATCATTTTTTTAAAATTCAGGCTTATTTTCACCCCTTCTTGTAGTGACCTCTATATTAGTATTAATCTCTTTATATAAAGATTATTTAATTATATATTATATAATAATAATTGTACAATTGTATCACTTATAACTATTTTATCAATTTATAAAAATTAATTAGATATAGTAGTATTCGGTCCCTCTTGTAGAAATTTTTCCGCTCCCTCTTGTAAAAACAATTCCGCTCCCTCTTGTAGAAATTATGGCTCCGCTCGCCGCACACCTACTAGCTGAAATTAACCGCTTATAACTCAAAAGAATGATATACCAAAATAGTAACAAGAATTTTGACCATGCATGTGTGAACATATGAAACTTCGTAATTGCCATTAATAATGAAACCTAAATTTACAAAGCATGAAAAATGTGGAAACAGTATGTGGACTCGACCCATAAAGTCTTCAGAAGATACACATCTAGATTCATCGACAATCAAGGATGTACAAACAAAAAACGATCATAATTTTGACATGTGTATGTATAATCTATAGCACTTCACAATTTAATTCCTTCTTTTTTTTTTCCAACACGATAAGAAACGAATGATAATGCTGAATGAAAGTTGTGCATCCAATTCCAATTATCCAAAAGTCCATGGCTTCAATAATTTCATGGGCACCTAACGAAGTTTGACTGACAGTACATATATAACTAAATAAGCTTGAATAAGAATATCAGAATTTGATGAGCACAACATTCTCAAAGTCCAATGTGATTATTAGTGAACAGTGATCGATCGTGTGGACTGTGGATCAAGATCTCACGTGACGGTTTTAAATCATCTAACGCATTTAGCTCATGCTTGTTTTTTTAATTATATTAAATACATTTAATTCAATAACATTAATACTCCAATAAACCAGCTAAGTCATGAATTACACAATCCTTTTGGATATCAATTCTTAGGCACCAAGATGCTTTATAATTAGTATTCTTCTAATCTGACCGGCATGCTATGCGTGGCCCGCAGGCCGCACTGGGCATACGGCTGCCTAGTACGTGGAGTGTTTCTGGACAGCCAGAATCCGTGCGCCCAAATAGTAGAGACGGACAAATTATTGCTTCCAATTTTATTAATAATTATTTCATATTTTACGTAAATAAAAATGACTGCCCAAACGGGTTATAACCGTGAGCATCTTGCATCCACCTATTTGTTCGCTTGCTCAAGTCACGCCTACCTGTCTCCTAAACTCTAGATATAACTTATATCATATAACTAGTGTTGTAAATAGAGTATTCATAAATTTTGTTTTCGGGCAAAATTCAAAATTAAAAAAAAAACGGAATAAAAAATTTTGAATTTGAAAAAAATCGAAACCAGAAATTATGGTTCCAATTTTAAAAAATAATAATAATTGGATTTTGTTTTTCTTTTTTCGATTCTGAACAATTGAGATTTATAATCCGACAGCCTTGATTGGTCACTTTTAAAAAGAAAATTAAAAAAATAAGAACAATAACCGGATTTCTGATTCCGGTTTTATCTCGAGAAAAAAGAAAAGCTAATACTGATACTGGATTTCACACCATATTTACAGGTTTAGGTATAACAAATAGAAATTAGCATTAAATTTGACAAAAGATGAAAAGGAAATGAAAAGAGCATTTGGGTCCAGCATGTGAGCACTAGTAGATAACATAAACCACAAAAGCAATGAGATTTGTGATTCGAGAGGACCAATAATACCATGTGATTCCATGGATATATTCCACTTCCACACACATGTGACACTCATCAATTCGTCTTCTTGTGAACCCTCTGTTTTTATTTTCCATTTCATGTCACCACCTTTTTTTAATTTAGGAGTGGGAAGGAACATAAAGACCCCACGTTGTTAACATGCCATAGTCTCTTTAGTAGGCCTTTGGGCTGCATGTGGGGCAGAATCTATATCTACCTGTTTTTGGGTCAAACCTTTGTGAAAGTACCCTCCCCATTTTTATCCTATTCAATTACTCACTCATATTACAAATCTAAAATAATATTTTTGAAAACTCATTACATTACTTAAAGTTCCCCTTTTTTTTATCCTACAAAAAAAAAATAAGTTCCGTTTTTTTCTCCTCTTACATAACTCAATTGGGTAGTGTATGGTAGGTTGGGCCGGTCTATGCCACCCACGCTAAAAAACGGGGGGTTGCATGTCCCGCTAAGACTTTTTAAAATTTACTATATTTAAGCGAAATTGAAAAAGTTCTAATATTTCGGATTTTTGAGTCCCCCACTTATGGCAGATGTGACACTATAAAAATGGAGTACATTGTATAAATTTACATATTCGAAAAGCAAATTCATCAAAACTTAGACCGAGAAAGGCGTTTTATACGCAAAACAAACCTTGACGAGCCTCACATTATATTTACAAAAAAGAAAATCGAATCGAGAAGTTATAGATCTAATTTTTTTTTTCTCGATAAAGTTACGCATTAACGACCCTTACATCATATTTTATACCTCTACCAATTATTTCAAAGGGCATTTAAAAGTAAGCGTGTCACTGGTCCAAAAATATAATTTGAATAATTCATTTGGTCTTAGGTTTTGGTGGAAATGAAATGATGATAACTTCAAAACAGAAACCTGCTAATAAAGGAAATCTCAAACGAACACAACTCTTCAAGCCTCTCTCATCCATCGATATGATATCATCATGGTCCATGCCATGGATGCCATTGCCACACTAAATTAATTATTTATTTATTTATTTATTCCTAAAGGACAATAATAATACCAATAATAAAACAAGAATATTGATGAGAAGCCAAACTCTGAGTCTGAGAGAAGCCAAAAATGGGTGACACGAAGTGTCCACTATAATCTGAGCATTTCTGAAACTGCCCAGAAAAGCCAAGAGCGACCAAGTTGCAGAGATGACATTTATTATTATTAAATTCTTAATGCCAGTCAAGGTCTCCGTCTCTCTAAGCCTTCAAATCTATTTGTCAGCAAAAAGCTAACACATATGTCGCCCAAATTATTTAAATAAAAATAAAAGTAGAGAAATTAAAATAATAATAAAAAAAGATTACTATTTCAGTTCACCCTTTAAGTTTAAACCATCGAAAAATGTCAGAATTATTGTCGCTTAACAAGTACCAAAAGTACTGAAACAAAGAAACTCTAATTTCAAATAATTACCCAATTCCATTACAATTTGTTCACAACTAATTCCACCGTTTCATTCTTGTCAAATTTTTAAGATTGATTGAAGTAGAATGCAATAAAATACAAGATTCATGTTTGTCAAATTTATAATTTGGAATTGAAAAAATAAAGAAAATACCGAAACATTTTTTTTTCTTTCTGCTTTTCATTTGCGTAAAGCAACAATTTGGAACAAATAATTTACATACAAAATTACAAATCTCTATATACCAATAATAATAATAATCTCTAAGGTTTGTGTTGTGTTTTGGTGTATTAGGATTTGAGCCCAAAATGGGTCATGATGAGAAGGGAAGCATAAGCTCACTGCAGGCGAAGTCGTCAGAGTTTCTGACGAAGGAGTCGTGCGGCCACGAATCCCGAAGCAGCTTCAGCAGCATCTGCGCCTTCCGCTTCGCCCTCTCCGTGCAGTCGCTCTGCACCAGCAGCAGCAGCTGCGTCACCACCCCCGCCGCCACCGCCGCCCGCTGGCTCTCCTCCCCCGCCGCCGTGCACAGCGCCAGCAGCGCCCCCGCCGCGTACTCCGTCGCCCTCTCCGACACCCGCAGGATCAGCTTCACCAGCGTCGCCACCGTCAGCGGGTGCCCCGCCAGCGCCGCCGCCCCAGCCGGCACCCGGCAGAGCAGCTCCACCGTTGCCAGCGCGCGCTCCGCGTCCCCCCTCTCCGCCGCTGCCCCCGCCAGCCTCTCCACCAGCGCCTCCGCCGCCCCCGCCTCCACCGCCAACCCCCGCGTCTGCCGCACTAAACATATCGCGAACAGCGCCTTCACCCCCGCCCGCGCCGCCCGCGCGTGTCCCCGCTCCCGCAGCACTCCTACCACGCCCTCGAACATAGCCTCCGACCGCAATTCCACCGACCGGCTCCCCGCCGCGAGGATCTCCACCAGCGCGGCCGCGTTCACGCGCACTTCCGGCGCGTGGTGGAACAACATTCCCTCGAGGCGTTCGACCCGTTCCGGGTCCGACACAACCGCCGCGCATTCCGCCTCCGTGAACGGGAACATAACAACCGTCGCCAGCGCCTCCAGGTTCAAATCCTCCCCGATCCCAGCTCGGAAGACGATCTCGATCAGCACGGCCCGGGCGTTGAGCGAAGCGATCACCGCTCGATTCTTCTCGGAGTCGCGGGCGAGGCCGCGGACGCGGCGCAGCGCGTGGAGGCGGGTGGCGCGAGGGGCGGCCTCGGAGGCGATCTGCGCCAGGAGGGCGCGCACGGCGGGCGCCTCGGCGGGCTGCTTCGGTGTCGGGATGCGCTCGACGCCGAAGGAGCGGTTGGAGACGCACCAGTCCTGGATGAGGCGGCGGAGCGTGTGGTTGGGGATGAGCGTGAAATCGGTGAGCGGGGCGCGGGTGACCGGGCACGTGTCGTTGCCGGTGGCGACCCAGGACTCGATGCTGGCGCGGTCGTAGGTCTGACCGGTGCTGACGGTGACCGGGTCCTGCATGAGCTCCAGCGAGATGGGGCATCGGAAGTGGTACGGAATCTGTAGGCCCAAATCCAACGGCTCCAAGCTGCCCGGCATTTTAGAGAGAGAGAGAGAGAAAGAGTTGTAGAGAGAGAAAGGGAGGAGAGAGAGTCAGAGAATGGCGAAAACCGAAACAAAAGTTTGGCCTAAAGAAGGACTAATAATAAGCTGTGGAAGCCACTGGCAGTGACTCTGACTCAATTTGGGGCACACGTGTGGTGCTCTTTTTTATTATTTATATAAAAGTAATAATAGCCTGGGCCTTTTATTCCTGTACGTGTGGTGGGAATGCAATCCTGGCCCTCGAAATGAATCCGACGGTGGAGGATGGTCAAGACCTGCGCGCGGAACTCTTGCTCTATTGAGAAAGGAAAAGGAAATGACGTAGAAGAGGAGTATGATATTTTTGTGTATGCCCTATTTCTTTCCTTTCTCGTACAGAAGAAGTGGCACATCATTCTCTTCACCGGTATACCGGCAATGAAATACGAAACTGTTACACACGACGTGTACAAGTTTAGATTGATATTAAAATTCAATAAGACATGATCGTGATATATTAACATGTATTTTTTGGTATTAAACAAATGTTGTTAATTACATAATTAATAACTAATGACATTTTGGATCACCTATCGAATGCGGTTAACAACTAAGTGTATTTTTGTTATGTACATAAAAATAGTAAAAGACGAGTTATAGACTGTATAAACGCATACAAGTTTAGATTGATATTAAATGAATTTAACATATTAAAACTTAATAAGACAATTGTGTAATGATAATATGTATTTTTGTATTAAATGAATGTCGTTAATTACATTATTAATAACTAATAACAAGTTTGGATCACCATATCAGATATGATTAAAAACTATGAATATTTTATATATACATAAAATAAGTATAAAAAAAACGACTAATAGACGGTACGAACACGGGACCGAATACATATTTTCATCCCTACTAATTATACTAGAAATATATAAGGGTTAAGATTGGGTCTTCAAAGATCTTGCTACAGTTGAAAGAATATCATAATAATTAAATAATATAAATATTAATAATAATGCCAATGATAAAGAAGCTAACTATGGTTGGGCGATATTGGTGGTGGGGCAAAACTCAAAAGAGAGGAGAGAGTGAGTGTGGTCAAAATGAAAATGTGCGCGCTGAGTGATTGGGGCCCACAACTTCTCTCTCTTTTTCTTCGCAAAATATAAAAATTTATTTTTAATTCACTCCAATTTACGTCAAGGGTTGTTATAATGTTATGCGACTTGCTGTCCATTACTGCTTCGTGGAGATTGATTGGCCATCATTATCATCAATTAGAATCGGACTCTTCATTTTTGCTTTTCTGCCCTCGTGTTATACTTCCTTTTCATTTTTACCCTTCTAGCTTTTTATTATCAGCTATTGCCCCTTTTGTTTTGAATGTTTGCAGATATCGTTGCACTTCAAAAGAGAGAGTGGCGTTATTGATTAAGATTACATGACATATTCATATTCACAGATTAAGAGACAATGTTATATACTATATTTACGGTACATGAGTCTTAGTTTCTCTATTTGTATATCAAGCGTGCCTTTGCATTTCGGGGGATTGCAATTACTAATAATTAGGATTGAATATTTTTTATTTATTTTTCAGCTTCTGCTATCACAAATTCGAAGATGAAAAATATATTTTTTAACTATAAACAAAATATTTTTCCTTCATCTAATAAGATCCGAGACGGAGTCTGATTTCGGAAGGCTCGAATTAACGGGTAACAAACTAAAATAATATTTCAATCTCCATGCTAGGCCTAATTTTACTTCTAAATATGAGAGCAAATCCAATATGGAATCATGAGTTGTGATTGAATTGAAAGAACACCGGTTTCTTTTTTTCTTTAAAAAAAAAAAAGAAAAAGTAATGGTCTCAATCTCCAAGATGTCCACTTTATAAAGATTATGTCTAATTTCCCCCCCAAAAAAGTTCCAACGAGTTCGTGACTTGATGTCAAAGCTTTTGTTTTCCATTATATATGATAAATATCTTAATTTATATTCACTTTTTTGGAGAACGATAATCTTTTAGAGCTTTCAAACCAAGGATTTGAATGCCGTTTTTGCCGATAAATCGTTTGCCGTTATCGACGGAGTAATCGTTTGCCGATGGATTTATCGATGGAAAACCTATAAAGTTTATCGTTTGCCGTTACCGAAACTTATCGAACTTATCGATGGATTAATCGCTTATCGATAGATTTATCGATGAAAAACTTATAAAATATTTTCATATATATTTCCACATAAAATATTTTTTATAACATAAAATACTAAATGTATATTTTCCTTAATAATTGAAAAACGTCAAATTACAAAACAAATTATGTCACAATCACAGTATCAGAATTATATACAATGTTACAAAATGAAGTTACATAAAAACAACAAAGAAATAGCTCAATTTGACCAATTTCAAAAAAAAAAAATTACTTTTCCCTCAATAAGGTTGCAATTCGGGAAAACGTTGAATTAGAAATTATTATGTCAACATCACATTTTATAAGTTATATACAATGTTATAAAATGATTTTACATAAAAAAAAAAAGAGACTAATTAGCTTAACTTAACTAATTTCCAAAAATATGTACTTTTGCCGCAATAAGGTCATAATTCAGAAAGACATCAATTACAAAAATAATTATGTCAAACTAACACTTTCCTAATTATATACAATGTTACGAAATGAAATTACATAAAAAAAAATTAAAATATATCTCAAATTCACTATTTTTAGGAAAATTGGTACTTTTGTCGCAATTAGAAATAATTGGCATAAACCCTTAAATTTAACCCAAATCTGCAAAAGTTCAATAAAAATCACACAAACCATCTTGATTCATCTATATTCCATCATATACTTTAAAAAAAAAAAATCAATTTCAACAACAACATTTGATTCAAAACGTAAAATGTACAATTAAACTAATATGAAACTCAAAGTTTAACTTTCATTCAACCTAACAGCTTTCTAAGTAACTACTACAAATATAGAATAAAAATGTGAAAAAATTGACATGATTCATACATATACAACATTTAAACATCAAAACAATAAAGATCTACTAAAAAAACCCTAAATATACATTTAAATTTCAAAATTAAAAGAAGTTGGAACTTCTGCCGCAAAAAAAGAAAAATTTATACCAGGGTTGACTTATCGTTTTTGACCGAAAAGTAGCTTGCTTTTCGAGAAAATACACTTGATAAGTTTGAGAGATAAGTGACTTGCTTTCGAATCGAAAAATCGCGATAAGTATAAAAAGATAACGATTAGAGGAGATAAGTTACCGAGAAGTGGTTTTCAGCGATAAATCGCTCGATTATCGCGAAAATCGAAACCATGTTTCAAACACGTTGAATAGTTTTGTAACTTTTATAATTGTTCGCACAAAGTTTTTTTTTTTAAAAAAAAAGTGAATAGAAAGAAGCATGATTAGAGATCAATTTTTCTCTTCACATTTTTTTTTAATCTTTTTACATAATTTTAAATGAGAAAAAAAGGAAAGCTTTTTAGTTGTATAGTATGTATACATAGACTAGCACCGACTATGTTGTATCATTACCATATTGCACGCTTCTCAATTCCTTATGTCACGACCAATAAAAACACATCTTTCTTTGTCATGCATTCATCTTTAAAGGTTCGATCATCAAACATTGAATCACAATAGTAATGAAAAAGGGATTCAAGATGTGAATTATTATAGCACAAGAAAGCTATATTTTATCGACCAATAGATGTAAAGATCATGATACAAATCTCTAGGAAAATGAGATCAGTGCCAAAAAAAAAATCTTAAATTCAGTTATTAAAAAATTTCGAAAGAAGAAATAGAACATCGAATTTTATTTTATTTTATAAAAATAATTAATTTAGATTGAAACAAGAGGGGTGAAACTGAAAAGAGTTAGAACTTATGGGGGGAGAGAAGAGAAAGGGGAGAAGTGAGAGGGCGTGGAGGGAAATAAAGGATGGGAATTAATTGGGAGTTTGATTCTTGGTATTAAGTGGTCAAAGGTCAAAGAGGAATGTGCGGGTCCAGGTTGTCTATCTAGTATCTACCCACCTCTTTATCCGAGCAAACATTATATTAGTTTTTATTTATTTATTTAATTAATTAATTGATTTTGGTGTGGATAGCTTTAATAGGGTGGTTGTTTGAGTGGACAATGTTGATCAAGTGGGCCCCACGTGGTGACTGTGATCTGTCTTACTCTTACCTTACCTTAACAACACAACACTGCTTAACAACTTGACTGAAAAAAAAAAAAGCCAACTATCTCGTAAGATGGAAGGCTTCAACAGAAATCTACATTCGAATTAAGGTATTTTATTTATATGTTTTGAAATTTTAATTGGTTAGATTTTATGTTTTATTTTTTGAAAAATAGTGAAAAAAAGAGAAAAAATGTAAATAGATATAAATTGTTAAGGTCGGATTTCGTCCAATCTCTCCTTAACACTATTCGTGTCGTTTGCTCCAAAAACGACGTGAAATGGAGACAAAGGAGTTTTGTTAACCATAGGTCAACGAAGGAGATACGCCCTCGAATACCGAGGAGGTATCTTCCATCCGAGGAAGTAGCTGCGAGGAAAGCGTTCGAGGAGGCATCCCCGAGGAAAAACCCCCCGAGGAGAACGTTTGAGGATGCCCCACGGTTAAGGCGCTCGGGGAAGATGCTCGGATAAGCATGTTCGAGGAGAAAAATTGAAGAAGCCACTAAGATGAGGAGTTCAAGAGGTCCAAGGAGAGTCAGTAGAGGCGCGTCGGAGGTGTACGTCCAGACCTCATTAAATGCAGCAGAGAGGTGGTCGGCGAATCTGACGAAAGGGGAGCCGTATGCGCACTACCTGAGCGGGATGCTCTCAGAGCGTGGCAGGCGACAACGTTAGTGAAAGTGCGTCTTCCTGCTCTTGCAGAGAATGTCAGTGAGGACCACATCACTTTTCAGGAGAGGGACCACATGAGAATCAACCAAGGAAACCGGGCCCTAGCTAGGGCAACTCGACTATAAATAGAAAGAGAAATGATCATTGTAAGGGATCGAATCCTGAGTATTCCCAAGAGAGAAGGAGAGAAAGAAAGAACTTGTACGCAAATACTTGTAATCCAAAGTTAATCAATACAAGAATACAAGAAGAATTCAGAGCATTTCTTGATCATTCCCATATCGTTGATTCTTAACACTAGAAGACGAAAAATCCGGACTACTTTGACCTTTATAAGATGGCTATTATTCGTGTTGCAATTTAAAATGATCGGGTATCACTTCCAACACTTATTTTTACTTGAAATTGAAACGGTATTATCTCGTAATTGTATCATGTATCGTGTCATCGTGTCATCGTGCTCGGTCCCCTATACTTGTCCCTATATATGTTTGCGCCTTTAAGTCAGGGGAGAGGAGTGACGAAAAGCGCAAGCTTCCTTGTCATCGTCTACATCACTCTCTTTCTTTATGCGCACTGTTATATTGCTCTATTCACTCTAGTGAAACAATGTTGTGGCGTGCGTTGAAAAATATGAATCCAATTGTTCATTTTTTTTTTTCTCTTTTTAATTCATAAAGGATTATAAATAATTTTTCTAGCAATTACACGATTAATTAATCCAGTATGTTACACTTGATTTAGGCTCCCTTTGGGGTTGATTTAACAATAATACCGAATCGCATATTTTTTGTACAATATAATTCTTATTAGAGTAATCTAACTTGGAATTTAATATGGACCATGGAACAACTTCCGTGTTAATAAGAAATCAGATTTACGTTATCTAATTATGTAAAAAAGTCATAGATATTTTTCTTTTTGACCGAGAACTTTTAGTTTAGTTTAGATTGTTGTCTTTTTTCATTGAGAATGTAAATTATGATATTATTATTTTTTATTTTGAGACTAATTTCATACTTCCTGTATTTTGGATTATCAATCTAATTTGAATTTGAGTGTATTTTTTGAGATTTTCAGACGTCTATTAATTTTTACTTAAAAAAAATTGTAAAAATAGAAGTCCTCATCTTTCTGTTTTAATAGAGACATAATCATGATAAATAATATTTGACTTAGAAAAAAGGTTTTGTCAATTCACGGCACTCATAGTCATACAATTATGAATACAATACTTGCATGTAATCTTGAAAAAGAAAAGAAAAATTGACTCTATGACTATACAATATACACATTGATTTTTGTGAGATAATGATAAAATTAAATATGCACCATTGGATTGGTGTACAAATAGTCTTATCCAAAACGCAATCTCGTTTGTTGGAAACACTAAATGAATGATGGTCTCAAACCCTAGCGTGTAGTGTTATATTTTCGTAATGATAATTCAAAGCAGTGATACACATCATTAGTTTTGAACGAAAGAAAAGGAGATTATGAACGTGATAGATACATCAAAGTCCAACTTCAAATAGTGCTTTCGATTCAACTTGATGATGCAATTGCTAATATTGTTGCTTTGCGTCAATGTCAAATTTCCATCACAATAAATTGTAATTGATCATATGCCTTTAGAAAGAAAGAAAAAAATGACGAATATATTAATTTTCCCATTATATATATATATATATATATATATATATATAAAGATAATACAGAGAAACTCAGGCAAAATTTATGTTATATATCTGATCAGATTATATCTGATCAAGATGCCCGAGTTTGTTCTGTTTAGTCAAGTCCTAGACTAAGTAATTTTTTGGGTTTCTTAAAGTATTTAAAAATTATATTTATAAATAATTAAGTAAATATACAATAATATATCTTAAATCGTGCCATTATAATTTTAGAAAAATATACAATAATATACAATAACATAGTCAGGGCCGGCCTCTATGTGATGCTGTAGAATTGAACATTAACTCATATTGGATAAATTACTAAGGAAAGCACTAATTCTGACTAGTTAACCTTTTTTTTTTAAAGACTTATATTTTTGTTGTTTCCCGATGTGAAATATTTTGTTTTATGTAGGTTAATTAACAATTCAAAATAGGGTTAATTGTGTCAAAAATACCTTAATTTTGATTAAATTCTTTGTTGTCTATACAATCTCTGTAAATGGCGGCAAAAGTACCCAAACTTAGCATTTGAGAGTTGACCGAGAATATCTATCTATGTGAAAATAAGCCTTTGCCACGTGGCTTGCCACATGGCACTTGGCTGCCACGTGGCATGTCACGTAATTATTATATTATTAAATAATTTTTTGAAAAAATAAATATTTTTTAATTATTTTCTAAAATAAAATTATTTTTCCATAAAAACCAATAATGAATATATAAATATAATTATTCATTTTAGAAAAGTGAATCAAACGAAATAAATAAAGAAAAAAATCTCTATTCACGGTTCACTCAAGCTCCGCCTCCGATCCGGTTTACGGGTGAAACAAAATCGCTTAATATGTTTAATAATAATAACCAATAATAATCATATGATTATTTAACGATAATTTTTTTTAAAAAAGAATAATATATAAATAAAAAAACATATTAAACAATTATTATTATTCTAAAATGCAAATACAAAAAATATCATGCAAACAAATAAAAATAATTTTTCATTAAATATTTATATGACTACTATCTTTTGTTTTTGAATAAGTGGTGTGTATATAATTATGTCTTGACTTTTTAAACATTATGTATGTGATTATTAGTTATTATTATTAAACATATTAAACAATTGTATACGACGCGTGAACAAGACGGAAACGGAGTTCAAGGGAACCATGAGCGGTGAAAATTAATTCGTTCTACCCACTTTTTTAAAATAAAATTATAACCAATAATGAATATTTAAATTTAAATATTCTTTATTTGTTATAATTTTATTTTAAAAAAGTGGGTAGAACGAATTAATTTTCACCGCTCATGGTTCCCTTGAACTCCGTTTCCGTCTTGTTCACGCGTCGTATACAATTGTTTAATATGTTTAATAATAATAACGAATATTTAAATTTAAATATTCTTTATTTGTTATTATTAAAAAATTTATTAAAATTAAAAATTAAAAATAATTTTGTCTAAAAAATAAAAATAATTTTGTTTTAAAAAAATATTTTTTTAAAAATATTTTTTTAATTTTTTAAATAAAATAATAATTACGTGGCAGCCAAGTGCCATGTGGCATGCCACCTGGCAAAGACTGATTGCCACATAGATAGATATTCTCGGTCAACTCTCAAATGCTAAGTTTGGGTACTTTTGCCGCCATTTACGGAGGTTCTATACATAGTAGAGAATTTGACCAAAGGTTGGGTATTTTTGCCGCAATTAACCCTATAAAATATACTCCCTAAAAAAAAATATACAAAATATACATGTAAAAAATAAGAAGATTCATCTTGTTGACATAAGTAGTACCAATTAATTTTCTTAAACTTTTTAGACCGTCAGTCTCACGATCTCAGACAATTATGCATTCTTATAATACATTCCCAGTCTCATGAAAATCATATCAATACATCTTGCCAAGCGATACAAGATCTGCTTAAATCTTACTATTTCTTGCCCTCATATTTCTTGCCCTCATATCAATAGTTTCAAATTGATCGACTCAAGCTCAATTATCATTTAAGTGTAAAATTTTTCAATAATAATTTCAATCCTTAGCATATGATCTTTTTTGTTTTTTTGTTTTTGTTTTAAATATAGTTTACTTTCTATGTGTGATTCGTTTTTGCACAGCACTACATTGATTTGACTAAAATTGGAATTATTTTTATCCAAATTATTGAAGCCCTGAGGTTTAAGTCCAAATGAAAGAACACCACAAACATAGGAATAAAATGAGTTGGTCCAATTCTAACCTATCTATTTCATGCAAGAGAACAAGATGACTCACGCAAGGATATAAAATATCTCAAGTACTTAGATTTCATGATATCACTAAACAATTACAAACCACTCCTATATAGTGGATTACCATTATCATAAGTTATCCTTATGTTAATGAGATTAATATATAATTATTGTATATAGTCGTACGTACTATACACTATTCTCGCAATTTTTCAGTAACAAACAAATTATATGGATAATGACTGATTGTACTAAGGGAATCTGCTATTTGGATAAATTATAAATTAATAATCTAGTACTTGAAAGTAATTCTCAACATATTAATATTCTAATAATAAGTAGGCCAAAATGTCCTTAGTAAATTGACGGTAGAGAAAGAGACATATATTTTGTTTAGAATATTAACATCAAGAATGGAATCCTTATAATGACACAATATAAAAGAATCAAATCTAAATGAGTAAATTCCATGTGCTATCTGTTATCTATAGTCTAATTTTTTAATTAAAACAATTGACACAAATTCTCAAATGTCCCCTAGTCTTATAAATAATAATAATTAAATAGCATATTATCTCCAAAAAATTGTCAAAATTAGATACCCGAGTTGAATGTAACCTAATAAACCAATGGTTTAAGTATACTGATATCATTCCGTAAGTCATCGAAATATTTTAGGCCATTATTAAATATCTATATATAGGAAATATATAAATGTAACAAATTAAGAACAAAGTTCAGATCAATCACTCATTTAATTAACTTGAGATTATAAAAATTATTCCAATTCAAAATAATAATGCCCTTCCTTAGAATACAGTGCAATATAGCGATAAGCAGTTTATAGAGCAGAGCCGTGGTAGAGATGCAGAACTGGGTGCGTACGTAGAGGAGGGCGAAGAAAAGGTGTCGTTTAGCAGGTCAAGGCACGGAAAACGACATGAATACGTACATAGATAGATACAGTGATATAGAGTAGTCCAGTTCGCGTGCCACGAAGCACGCCTCTCTCCGACCCTACTGTCCCCAGTCAACCCTGCATTCCTCTCTTATTATTTTCACTATTTTCTATTTCCAATTCTTTGTCGATCATCATTTCTTGTTCAGTGTTTATCTTAATTTATATATATATATATATATATATATATATATATATATATATATATATGGACGTGGCTTCTGAGTTCATGCACGTACAGTTGGATACATGCTTATACTTAGTACAAGGCGAATTATATCAGGGTTTCATAATAATTTGATGTTGATGTACTTGAACTAATTTTTCGCAATTTTTTTTTTAAATAATATCATATTAAGTACTCTGGTACGTTAAATATGAATAAATATGTTCATAGAGTTTAGATATCGAAAATATAATGAAATTAATAAACTTTTAACTTCAGACAAGCCATGCAACACAAATAAATAAATTTAAAGAGAAAGGTAAATGCATGAATATATCTTTGGATAATAGATATATTCTTACTTAATTACTGCGTTAATTTCCCATGCATGCACGTGTTGGTTTTGACTCTCACGTGCGTTCCAGCTAGCCGAAAGGCTGTGTTGACCGCTTGAATTTGACAATTATGTTCCCGGTCTTGGTGACACTAGCATGTGGGTTTTTGAAGAGTAATCCACACCACTCCATGCAATTATGTCTGCTTTTTATTACAGATCATTTTGAGAAGGAATATGCCAAAACATTAGAGTGTGCTTAATTGGAATATTGGACCACATTTTTGTATTGTATCGTATGTATACTCCAACACAACTTTGCTCTTCCATATCAAATATATATTTTGCGAGTCACAAGGGTAATGCTTGTCTTTCTAAGCATCGTTACCATTACAAACTACAATACACTGCTTTTAAGGCATCTATACTTGCAATCTAAGCGTCTCTCTATCTCTCTTGACTCTTCCCATCTTTTAGGGTATCAAATACATAATTTGATATGATAATTATAAAAATAATAATATGCAGGAAGATAACATTGTTTAGTTGATCATGCATGCATGTATACGAGATAATCAGGGTCGACCTTGGTTACAGGGGAGCAAAATCGACGCCTCGAGCCTTCAAATTTAAAGGCTCCATTTTTTATATATGATTTTGTATTCACCTAAATTTTTATAAAAGTAAATGTTTTAAAGCCCTTAAAAATTTAATTAACTTCGAGCATCAACATGCCCACCGCATTTCTTTGAAATGCAGCACATGTAATACTGCAGCCCCACTGCATTTCCAACGCCATAATGACGTTTAAACAACTGTGGCTACAACGCCACGCCAAATTTGGTGTGGCACTATTCATTGCTACATAATTTTTTTATTTATGTTTTAGTCCTTCTAAAAGATATAATCCGCATATTTACACTGATTTGTAAAATTATATCATATTTATCCTTATAATTATTTATTTAATTTTATTTTTATTATAAAATTATCATATTAAATATTTAAAAGACTACAATACTTTTAGAATATGACTATCGGAAGAAAATAACATTAATATTAATACCGAACTGCATTGATCGACCATTTGTGGGAGAAATATTATAATTCTGATGCATAATTGTTGTTTATTATTTTTATTTTTTATTTGTGTTGTATTGTCATTTTATTAAAATAAATATTAATATAAGTTTGTGTGTATTTATATATTAAAATATTTTATGGAATGAAGTTTTGTTTAAATAATAAATAAGTGATATAATTGAAAGGTATTAAGTAAATATAGGGGTAAAAAGATAAATAAGAGAAAGCAGAATATAAAATTAATATATCAATTTGGTGTAAAAAAAAGTAAGATTGAAAATTAATTAGTATTTGATGAGACATGTACTGTAAAGAAGAATAGAAAATAAAGTAACGGGATGGAGATAGTTTTAGGACTCCGCCAAATACAATAAACTCGTACCCGATTCTTGCAGATAATTAATCATGATGGAATAATATGATCTATTTTGATCCGATTAGTATTTGTATTTGTCCTTTTTAGGCCTAATCAAAATAGTACTATAAAATGTCAAAATTCGACATCTACAATCAAATAATAATGGAACAGTGAATATCATAATTGAAATAGCACTTGACCTAGTAGTCTAGTGTATTGATATTTTGTATTGGGATATTATTCCATGGTGGATACTGTTTCAATCTTCACAAATTTCAATAATAAAAACATATATGTATAAATATATATATATATATATATATATATATATATATATATATATTAAGCGCACATCAAATAATGTTCTTTGATATTTTGTGGAAAAACACGTAAGGACCGGCCATAATGCTAGCTTACCATAGCTAGTATAATCAGTTGACCTATTGTCAAATAAAATTCCAAATAAACTTAATTTTAGTGAGAGAATAATATATCACATAAAGAAATGGACGATAATATCTATGGGAGTATATTAGCACATATTTAATTCTATATTTTATAAATATATCGTGCACATAGTCATAAAATGATATTTATTCTTTTACCTTATGTTGCAAATGATAAATTAGAATAATATACCCCGAAAAAAGGAGTATAATCTGTAAAGCTATATTATGATGTTCCCAGAATGTTTAAATTGAGATATTTGTTGTATAAGTACTTAATCTTATACAAAATATGGCAGCGTATTCTCAATCTTTTTTTTAGCAACAATATTAATATTTGAATGCTAAATCAAATTTCGTTCATGTTAATTTATCATCAATTAAACTAGAGACATGTGTGAGTCATTATTCTAATATAAGTGTTGAATA
This sequence comes from Parietaria judaica, assembly GCA_954871525.1. NCBI lineage: Eukaryota > Viridiplantae > Streptophyta > Magnoliopsida > Rosales > Urticaceae > Parietaria > Parietaria judaica. The sequence goes on along the minus strand of OX940862.1, from coordinate 31,091,411 downwards.
ATTGATGTCTTCATAATTTTAATTGTATATATACCCGTTTCCTTTGTGTAACACACCTTAACCGGACATCATGATAGACACGGTTTTCAAATCCTTGGATAAGAAAAAATAGATTGAAAATATGATAGAGCACTTAGTATAAATTTTTTTACAAGATCTATTGCTTTAGTGTAAAGCGGTCTTATGAATAGTAAAAAAAGTGGTATAATTGTGTGTAAAATAAAAATGGAGAATATCTAAATATGGCTAGAAAGAATAAATTTTATTTAAATTTAATAATGGTGATAGAAATCATTATCTCCAACATAAATTGTTGATGTTATGGGAGCATTAATTTGGTCACTAAAAGCTTGAATTTTAATAATAATCTAGTAAAAGTGAACCAAATAATGAATCTTAGCTTGTAATGTGAGAATTGACCAATTGATTATATTGAATAATCAAGTGCTTAGAAAGTTTAAGGTTAGTGATCAAATATTTGGTGCGTTTGGCACAGCTTATTTAGCCTTGTTTTTGTTTATAAAATAAACTTAACCGCTACTTAGGTGTTTGGCAAAATTGTTTTTCCAAAAAACACAAAATCGATTTTGAATTTTTGTACATGAATTGTAAAAGCTAGGATTCGTAGCTTTTGGTTTTTTCTAAAAACAAAAATACGGTTATAGTCTATTTTAGTCTTTTTAGCCTAAATAATTTTTTTTACCAAACACTAAAACAGTTTTTGTTACCAACAACAACTGTTTTATAAACAATTTACCAAACACCTGCAGGTTTTTCTCAAAAACAATTTATTTTTTAAACTAAAATTAAAAACATTTTTTGTAAAAATTAAGCTGTGCCAAACGGGCCCATTATAATGCCACTTTACTTGGATCATGCCCAATCAAGAGCTCGCCATGTTCTTATTGGTGGACTTACTGTTTTGCTATTGATTTACTTAACTCTTTCAAGGGAAAAAACCATTCTTATTTCTAAAGTCTAGCCTCGATTATATTATTATCGTAAATATTTTGAAGAAAAAAAAATTAAATTTCGATAAAAAAAAATTTCTAGACTTTATTTTTCATTTATATAACAATGAGACTTATTTTTTATTTTTTTATTTTTTGAGTGATCACATTTATTTTGACAAGTCGCAACCCGGTGATTTTGAAAAACTTGAAAAAAAAAGTATTTAACTTGCATATGTCATTTTGATATTTTTTTTTATTATCAAGATTTAGTATATTATAAAGAGTTCTTTAGGGTAATAGTCAAATTTAAAAGTTAAAAGTGTGTTTAGCAAAATAGCTAAATTTTAGTTAATTTTGTAAACTAGCCAATTAACCACTTAAACAGAACACCAATTAGATTGTTAATTTTGGTTGATTTCGACTAGTTTAAGTGGTCAATTGGCTAGTTTACAAAATTAACCAAAATTTGACCATTTTGCAAATCTTATGTTTCAATTTGACTATTTAGAGCAATTTCTCTATTATAAATTTTTTATCAAGATATTTTATATGTAAAATTCATAGTTTTGTAAGAGCTTTTGATCGTTGATCAATTTTTTTTTGAATAGGATCAGTCGCGTTTTATGAAACTCGGTTGACTCTAAAAGTTTCGGACCCATCTTTTAACTTAAAAGAAAAAAATAAACTTGTAATTAGAATTGTTCTATACAGTAAATAATACTCAAAATTATCCATAATCAAATCTTTTGTAGCACCCTAACATGCAATTATTAATTTACATAATCCATTTTACAGTGGAAAGAAGGCAAGCCTAGTTGTGTTTCTGATTCGCCCTAAGATTTTTTTGTTTTTGTTTTTGTGGTCCTTTAAAGTTTAAATTGAATAATTGAAACAGTTTGCTACGTTGATGGTCTATTATCCCACCACGTGTCCATTTCAATTGCAATGCTTACGTGGTCCATATGTGATATTGTCTTGTTATTTCATCGATTGCAAGAGTCTCTAAATGTGTGGGCCCCTCAACACCATCTCAATCCGGAGCTAAAAGACATGCAGATATTATAGTAATATTATTATTATATTATATAATATAATATAATTACATTATGGTTAGATAAAACATAGAAAAAAAGTATTGATTTTCTTCATTAAATGAACACTATTATTTAGGTATATAAGTTCGGAAGCGTAATAGGATGGACGAATATATTTTCACCTATAATAAAGTTTAGAAATCTCAGCAAGATGATGTAGAGATTAATAATAACGATTAAATATTAAATGGTTTGATAATTTAATTAACATATAAGAAGAATAATATGTATTTATATTAATATTAAATTTGATTTACAATATGTGGTATTGATTCATATTCTTTTGATAGCAACTGGCTTTAGAATCATCGACCGTATCAAGCTTTGCTAAAAGTTAAAACATGATCTCCTTTTCGACGTATTATTTTAAAATTTCGAATCTTTAATTGTAATACTATATATAAATATATATACATAATTAACATTTTAAATATGGATCACTTTTATGCGATTTTCAAGTGCTTCGACTATTAGTGAAAAGACACTGCTCCATTGAATTCCATAAAAAGGCGTATGAAAATTCATTTTTAGTTAAATTTAACATTTTTTTAACGATGACATAATATATTGAAGAAAAATAGTTAAAAGCTTAATTAAAATATATCGTGTAGTCATGACTCATGTGGCTAATTTTTCCTATTAGTTTATCTAAAATGGAATAAAGATCATTGCACTTTAGAAATTCGACTTTTGTTGACTAATTTTCTCCCCGGACTGTAGACTTATATATATGTATATAGAGAGAGAGAGAGTCATAGATTTACTTAAATTCCATTGAAAGTGGGCACTATTAGTAAAATAAATAGAAAATTATCATATAACTGGAGAATATTATATTATATATAATTATAATATAGTACAGTAAATACTGATGTGGAGAATTTAACCATTCGATCATTTTTATAAAAAATTGTAAAAAAATAAAAATAAAAAGGAAGATATCAGATATGCTAGTAAAATTTCGCAAACAACAAATCTAATTTATACCCTTCAAATCTTGTTATAGGTGGTAACAATGTTTAAATTGCCGATATCAATATTCGGATTTCAGTAGTTACCGATGATTAATCGAACTAAACGAAAAGAAGATATAACTTTGACTACGTGAAGCCTGCTTGTACTTGCATGAACATTGAAGGCAACGTATCAGAGAGTATTTCGAAGATTTTTTTTTTTCCTTCCAAATTTTTAATTAACAATCTTATTCATTAGTGTGCAAAATGTCTTGAGAATAATGCAGATAAGGTTCATGAGAGGATAATTGATATTGCATGGAGTTCGATTGCCACTCTAAGATTCAAAGAGAAAATTTGGATCTCTAATTTGGACCCCTTAATGTTTGAAAGTAATACTATGGTTATTTTTGTTTTGAGCAAAAGTAGTAAAAACAAGTGCATATCATTGTCTATTCAGAGTGCATATAATTCCGCTCGAGTGCAATTTTATTCAACTTAAATATTCATCTCAATCTCACATGTACAATTTTATTCTTCTAAGAATAAACAAAGAATCTATAGACGTACGTGCTTCAATACGAGCTCATAGTGTGTCTCAAATTGATTGATTATTTGGAGTTAGTTACTAGATATTACAATTTAAACGAAAAAGATTGTTACAATCTAAGGAGCGTCATATCATCGACTTAGTTGGTAATTGTGTTATGGTTAAATTAAGTTAATATAAGTTGTTACGGGTTTTTTCTGGAATTAATGAAAAATAATTTTGGCCTAAAAACGACTTCTTGATGGCCAGTATCAAAACCAAGAGGCCCAAAATGCAGATAATAAATAATTATATTTATTTTTAAAATAAATTTACCAAACGCACGTTCGGAGACTAAATGCGCACCTTAAGGGCGCACGTGTACCAAAACGCGCAAAATAAAATCTTTGTTTTTTTTTTCTTTCTCTTTCCCGACATAAATACATGACTAATGTTGAATGTCGAAGCGGTAGACGGAAGCACCCCCTTTGCTACCCGTTGAAGTTCAGTTTTCTTCTTCAGAGACGAAGGCGTAGAGCTGGAGCAGAGGCAGCGACGGAATCTCCAACTCTCCAGATATAAAATAATCAAGGCCGAGTGTCGACCGACCTTCGTCTCGGCAATTAGCTATCGGCTTGACCAGGCAAGCTCAGGTTCGTTCTCTTTAACTCCCAATTTGAACTACATAGGCAAAGTTGCTATCAGTGACGTGGTCCGACATTATATTATCAATCCTCATCCTTTTTATCAACAAAGGCGCATGATAAATTCTTGACTCCCGAGAGATCGAAGAATTGAGATACGAGTATCGATATACCTGACAAACGGAGGACCCGAGTCTCAAAGGTACAATGAATCAAGTTTCAAGCGCAAGAAAGTCAACAAAAAACGATCGGTCAGGCCCAATATCAAGACTTTAACCGTTACAGTGTTTGATCTATTTTTCAGCATAAACAAAAGTCATAAAAAAACGAGAGAATTAAAATTACAAGAGAGATTGTCTTAAACGTTTGAGAGTGCTTCAATTAATTATATACTAATACAATAGTGCTTCATGAGAATCCTTTTAAGTTTTAACCAAAGGCTAGCTAGGTTTACTATCACGTTATAAAACTCAATGTATCATTATTAACCTTGAATCGCTAAAATGAAGACTAACATTTCTTGAGCAGTGCACTTAGGTAAACTTATATAAATATATACACACAAGCATTCATATATAATATATTCTTTTGTTAAATTCAACTAGTAAAGTCATGTCTTCTAGTGATTTATAAAGCATCTTTAAAGCCATCTCTAGAAAATTGACCTCCCTAACTTGGACCCTAAGTCCCCAACTAAAAAATATATATATTAAGGAAATATAATTAGGCTAGGATTATAAAAGCAAAGATGAAAGAGGGCCGCCAAGAAAACTTTGGCCATCGAGACTGGTTTGGTTGGTAGTGCCTGCTGCAAAAAGAAAAAGAAGTAATTTTTTTTTTTAAATAGAAACATATTTTGATTTAATTTAATTTTTTTATAATTAATAATTAATATTTTTAAATGTTACAATATATACATAATGTACATGTCGATATACCAGTCGATCATTCGCAAACCCATAAAATCAAATAGAAATAAACAATTTCAATTTTAGAAATATATAGTTTACGCTTTGATTAACGTATCGGCCAACCTGTAAAATTAGACTGGTCAACCCTTCACATTTAGTCAATTCAGGGGCGGTACCACGGCAATTGCTACATGGGCCGTGGTCCCCCCCCCAGATTTTCCGACTTAGTGGACGGAACCACGGCCTGTCATTTGAACCTTATAAAAAGTATTAATAATAGAAATCCATGTTGCATCGAAGTGATTGGAACCAATATTTACACTTCTAGATTACCTTCTAGATCACCTTGCAGTTTTTTAGTACAAGTTTAATGGAATTTACATAATTTTTTTGAGTCAGTGAAATATTTTATTTTATGATGTTTCCTAATAATAACGAGCCTGATTTGCAAGAAGTTTGAAAGTATATTTCCATGTCGACGAAGTATTGATTATAATTTATAACGGGCTCATAATGGGCTTCAGCGGCCTAGGATGAGTTGCGATTGGGTCATATGTGAATTTCGAACTGGCAATACAAGCCTATATGTTCACGTCACATCTCAACCTTGCATGGTCATTATTCATCAAGCAAGAGATCATCAAAATCGTGATCCGATTATGTCCACTAATAATGTAAAGTATATAATTTTAGTAAATGTATTTGAACAATACTATATAGATTATGCGCCTCAAATCAAATTGTTAATTAGGAATAGTTACATATTGGAGAACCAATTTAACTAGAACGTTAAATAATATAGGGATAATAGCGGCAAAAGTATAAATAGTCTTTTAAAATGTATCGACAAGTTCTCATTTGTATAAGGCCGTCCATTCAACATTTATTAGTCAAAAGCGATGTGACATCTAGTTGACTGCTAAATAGCTTGCCATGGGAGATGATTGTAACAATTTAATTTAATTTTTAAAAAATAGAATTTGAGAAACGGATAGTGGATGGATGTTTAGCGCCCTTACGATTTCAGAAAATGAGAATTTTGTCAAGCATAAAAAAAAAAAGACAAATGGTACTTTTACCGGTTTTATCCGAATTACGTAGTCGGTTCCGGAAACAAAGAACTACAAATACTATGTTTGTTGATTACAAATGAGATAGATTTATAAGTTAGTCTATATAGGGTCGTAAGTGCGTCCTTTTAACATTTAACTTTCTCGGATTAAGGCGAGTTAGATTGACAATCTTCGTCCCTTTAAGCATCTCCAACCATACTCTCTATTTAACTAGTTAGTTAATTAATGATGCGACATATTTTTTTATTTTTATTTTTTGTTTGCTTTTTGTCAAATGACGAACTGAATTTAGAGTCATTCATGACTAAATTTTAAGTTTAGCTTGAAGAGGCAGTATGAAAGTAAGGTGCTCTAACTAAATAAACGACATAATTAGATGAAAATGACATAGATGGAAAACGACGGTAAGATCAGTAAACTGTAGTATGAATAATATATCCATAAAACGAGGTGAATCTGGATACAAAATTGTTGTAAAACTAAATCCGAAAGTCTAAGGAGCAGACAAGTTCAAAATTGTTGTAGAACTCGTTAACTTAGCCCTAATAATCAATGTGGTACGGATGTTATGGTGTTGGATGAACGAGTACTATCATGATATGAGTATGAAAAAAAAAATGAAAATATCATTCTCTAAATAAATAAATAAAAAATATTTATAGGAAAAAGTTTAGAAGATAAGTAATACACAGTGAAAGAATTCATTATTACAAATCTAGTTTAATATTAATGAGTATTTCATTATTCATAACAAAAATGGTCATTTAAGATACAAACTTTAGAGAGAGTACATAGTAATTTTAAGAACAATAATAGTAAGCAGAAAGCTACAAGTACGTTTTTTCTTCTTCTTCTATAAGAACTTAAACCATAGAAAAAACACCCTTTTGTCCTCACAAACAATTCACATGAGAACCATTACAACGAATGACACAACCCAACTATTATATATAATATATATACACATATATATAAACAATAAAATGCAATTCAATCTCCTTTATTAAAATAAATAACTTAAAAAATCTAGAATCCATACCTCCACAATGAAAAACTTCTCTGTACTTGCCCACCATTAGTCTATCAAAAGCTGAAAAGGAGCTATTATTGTATGTGCATACTCACATCACACGAGTCCCACTCATCTAATTAACATGCCCACTATTTTCAACCATTTTAATTAGGGTTTCTATATTCCCTTCTAACCCTTTTGACCCACTTCTATGATTTTGAAATGTGAAAAAAAAAAGTGATATATATATATATATATATATATATATATATATTTGTTTCTAAAAGAGAGTAGATAAGAGAGAGAGAAACAAGCTAGGCAAAAGAGCTTGCTTGATACTTAAAGTGTGGGCGCTTGATTGAAGCCTTGTTGTGGGTGAAGGGGCGAATTGATCAGCTTGGGGTATGTCACACACTCCAAATGTCATATTTTCCTGCAACATTAAATGATTAATTCATGACTCACTCAAACTCTATACCAACTTCATTCAATGCAAATTAATGCCACTTATTGTGTAGCGGTCTCTACTTTGGAGTTTCATGTATTAATGGAGTGAGTCAATTGAATTTGTTTTCTATCATAAGATTGAATTTTACCCCAACTATATGACAAACAAGCCTCTTGTCTTGGTAAGAGTATCTTGCATGTAGTAAAGACAAGGGTGAACAAAAGTAATCATGATGCACCTTCATTTTATAAATCAACAAAATTAGAAGAAAATCCGGATTTTAGACCCAACTTTGGTTTCAAATCCGCGTCGGATTTAAATCCGGTTTTTGTTTTCTATATCGGGTTTCTAGTTTTTTCAAAAGCTAGATTCGGATTCAGGATTTGTGGGACAAAAAATGAGTTTGGGCTCGCTTTAATCCTTAGCGTCAGTTGTTTGCAAAACTCATTATTCGGTTCTTATATACTAATTATGGGAAATATAAAGAAGAAAAGAAAGACTCACCGAAAAGTTTGCGGTTCTTTCAAAATCCTAATTTTACACACTAATAGGTTTTCGAATTTGTTGAGTGAGTGAGAGATGATAATTGATACTCCACAACTTAAAGAAGAAAAATACTTTAAATTTAAAAATGAACAAAATAAGTAGAGAATCACAACAAAATTTATGGTTAAAAAAAATTGAAACCTATCCAAAAGCATTTTTCACACATTAATGAAGTTTGGGATTTGTTGAGTGAATGCCCCACAAAATGAAATGTTGATCATAATAATAATAATAATATTTGATAGAAAATAAATAAAAAGAAGTACTGTTCATGGATGATAATGGAAGTTGATTCCCACCTTGCAGTTGGCAATGTTACCACATCCGCATACCAATTGCCCATTCATCACATCCACCGCCGCTGAGGCTCCTCCTCCGTCACTCCTCTGAAAAATCTCAACAAATTATTTATATACTTTTTTTTAAGTAAAAGATTGAAGCCCGACATCTCGCAATGTGATCTCGAATTCCAATTAGGTTGGCACCCAAAAACACAAAGTTAGAAACAGGGCTCTAGAATATATATATATATATATATATATATATACACTTGTTTATTTATTTATTGTAAGAGCTTGTTTAATCCGTGTTTTTGGCCCCGCCCATTTTTCGTAGTTTTGTGAAGCGGCGTTTTATTCTATATTTGGGAGCTTTGGAGTGGAAAGAAAGGGATTGGATTTGGGCCGATTGGCCCGATTTTGTACGTTTAGGAGTTATTAACCTAGATGATATTTTTATTCGCACTATCTTTCCACATTTGTAACTTTGTTATAAGTTTCAATTTAAAATTAACGTGTGTGAAGCACTTTATTGATTTTGTGTGTGTGTTTGCCTGATAATATATATGTTACTATTAATGACTGTAACGTTCGAATATATATTAGTTACGTACCTTGTAGAAATCAACTGCAATGAAATTAGGCCATCTTTTGCCGGCAGCTTGATAGCAAGTATCGAGCATGCTAAGCAACGGGGCCGAGTTGTCCTTGCAGGATCTTGTCACGTCCGGCAAATCTCGAAAGTAGTTGACCAACACCAACGACCGGCTTTTTGTGTTCATCTTGAGCGACTCTGCACGGTTCGGGCACGACCCGTTTCTCATCCCTCCGTCTCCATCTGCAATATGAAACCAATTTCACATAATTCGAATGAATGCTTCAAAGGGTTTACATGAGAAGATCTAGCTTTAACCTAAGGAATAACAATTTTTTCCTAGTTTTATATATATATATATATATATATATATATTACATATGATATGAACACATTCTATTATATATATATATATATATATATATATAATAGCTATTAAGAGATATAAAACTTGATCTCAAAGATTTATAAACCATTAAATAAAACCATTTTAGTCATCAAATGATAATCTCATTTTTAATTGATGTAAGACTAAGATCCTATTATCGTAAATCAATATAGCTAGCTCAGTTGGTACGAGAATTTAATTAATAAATATTTGAAATACTATCGGTATTTGAAATACTATAATGAGATACCGAGTTCAAATCACATAACTTACATAAGAAGAAGAAAAGACGCTCACCTTACTAACAAAATAATCATAACAAAATATCGTATATTTCTTTGTGGAAAATGTAAATCTTGGTATGATCATTCCATACTAGGTAACAAGTTATAAAACCTAATTATAACTTAATTACAATTAAAAATCTGATAACTAATGGTATGAATTAGACTCACATTGGTTCTCCACAACGTATCTCCACTCATGGGCAATGCCTTCGGAAGCCTCCTTGCTAGCCTTGGATGTGAAGACCACAAGGCGCTGGTTCTTGCTCACCATGTCGTCGACGGCTGGCCAGTCTCCACCGTTTTTAGGCATCCTCGAGACCGGGAACCAGAACTTCCTCAGCCCGGCAGCGTCAAACACCTTCGTCAGCCCTTTTGGTGACGTCACGTAGTCTTCGATGATTATCGTCACAATCTCCAACGGGTTCGCCTCCAAAAAGGTTTTCACCGCTTTCAACGTGTTTATTGCCGGTTCCTAAAACGAACAAAAACATGTTCCACAAATTTTCTTGGCAATTTTTTATTTGGCATGTTCATTATGATTTTTTTGTTAAAATGACTAGCTCGGTGGTTGAATATATTTGAGCTCAAACCGTCATGACACTAAAAATAATAGACGAAACCATCACCGATAAATATGTGTATTATGAAATTCGCACTTACAAAAGCGGTAAAATTGTAGCATTGGCCGCCGGAGGAGTGACACAACCAGATGTCGTTTTGAAAGTCGTATAAATCAAGCATTAGCCCTCTTACACCATTCTGCAAATTGAAAAATGAATTGATCATAAAATTTAATAATAATCTTTTTTCAGAAAAGTTATCTCAATATGCTTATCTTAAGTTTCTGAAATACAATCATGACATAAAAAATGAAACAAAAATCATACGACAGAAGAAGAGATCGGAGAATTGAAAAAACAAAAGACAACTAATTGAGTTTCTCTTTTGTGATTATTCATTTAATTAATTTCCATAACTACCCTATTTCTTGCTTTTTATCTGCAACCTAATTTATACCTGGTTTAGGTTAGAGGGACAACTCAGTGATCACCATAAAGTGAGGCTTATGTTGTTGGAACAATAATGACTTGGTGCACATGTGAATTTGATTATACAAACCAAGGTTATATTCTTGAGAAAACAATTAAAATAACAAAGGAAAATGCTAAAGTATAAATTTTCAGATGACATCGGCAAAAGTATTTAAGTGGTAGTCAATTCTGCCAATAGATATCAAGTTTTTTATAGCGGAAAGTACCTAATTTTAGAAAACAATAGTTTCCTCAAACTCTGTCCAATTTCTCTAAGAAAAGGGGTTGTAAAAAAGGGCTTAATCAATTAAAATAAAAAATAAAAGGACGATTAAAATTAAAGTAAAATATTATTGTGGAAGTGATGCTTAATTACCATCTCATAACAGAATTCGAACGGTACATATTAACTTCTTTTTTTTTAACACAAATTAGATGGAGCTAGTGTTTTAGCGGACTAAGTAATTTGGTACCTACTATTGCGCAATTGATTATAACATAGATACTTTTGCCACTATAGTCTCTAATTTGCTATGCCCCCTAAATGTTGACTAATAAGATTTTAAAAACAAAAAAGACATTCTTTCGAAATGTTAGAATAGAATATATATTGAGCATAGAACATATCCCAATTCTCTTATATGTGTTTAAATAGCTTAACCATTGAATATTAAGAAAGATTCCGACATACATTTTTTTTCCTTATTCAACCAAAATATAATTTTATCCGAAGTATTATTAACCAGACCTTAGATTAGCACATGTATATGATTATATTATAATATAACTTAATGATGCAATAGTTGGATAAATCCAAGTTGCAAATAGAAAAGAAAAAGAAAGAGTCATATTTTACAATCAACAACTCTCATCTTTCCTACATCATTTTCACATGTATATATGCATAAAGAAAGCATTTTTTTCAGAGACTCTTTCGGTCGTCTTCACTATACGACAAACACTCGGAACAATACCACTTGAAAAGTTCTATAAGGTCCAATAAAATACTTCTTAAAATAGAACCATATGCATTTTGTAGATAGAAAAAAATAATAATTGTAGTGTTTCCCCGATAGTGCTATTAATAATAAAAATTGCATTTAAGAGTAAGTCGCCCGATTTAAAAATAATCCAAATTTCATTCAATCAATATGATAAAATAATAATTATTGATGATAAAATTAAGTTTCAATCTACCTTTTAAAATATACTTAGAAGCTACTACTTGAAAATTTAAATACAAATATATTCGACTTGAAACCTGTATTTCGTCAAAGGTAAGCTTTTTCTATAATTAAACAAGATTATTTATCTTTTCTCTCTCTCTAAATAATGCTATGATTAAAACTTAAAAGTAGCATGCGATCTTAAATGATACATATTTGGGGTATTGCGGCATAAGCTCTTATTATTGCTCCAAAAAATCGCTACATTCCCTTTTTTTATCGTCGATGAAATTCTCAATGTCGAATAAAGCATATTTACAAGTACCCACGAAATAGTACCATCTCGCGATAATTCATGGATTGAAATACTCAGAGTAAACCTTATTCAACATTAGAATGCTAATCAAAATAAAAAGAGAATATCCCGATTCTTCCCAAATAACAATAGAAACTTATGCCGCAATCATCTCTAATTTTGTAGACCCTTCATGACTATCTATCATTCTTATATTTCAAAAATAAAAAAAGTTGATGGGGGGCAAATTGTAAGAAACACAAACATATAGGGGTAGAAATAAAATAAAGAAAAAGGCTCAATAATAATAATAATGAGGACCAACAGAAAACAGATAGGTGACCACCCCGCCACCGCCGAGCCCACCAATACTCATTTTCAGTCCTCGCTTTCCCACCATTTTCCCGAGAAACAAACACTCCCATCCCATGGAAAAAAACAAAAACTCACATTGAGCTGGCTGGTGATGGAGTCTTGCTGGTTCGTCGGAGCCAGGATCACCGACCCCGTGGCCGACCTCTGCCCGAGCCTCGCGAACGCGTTGTGCGTTGTCAGCCACGAGTAACGGTTGAACGGAAGACCCTTCACCTAAACAAACAAACAAAAAAAGCTTCAAAGATAAAAAAATGGTAGAAACAAAAAATGGGAGCTAGAGAGTTCGATGAGGAAACCTTGGAGAAGGGGTTGATGGGTTTTATCCTGGTGCATCGCGGGCGCAGATTGCCGTTGGCTACGCACGTCTCGCAGTGCAGCCCCGCGTCGCAGCTCTTGTCCGACACGCAAGTTTGTCCAACCTGAAGAATTCCCAGAGAATTTATTTATAATATATATGTATATGTATATATTACGCGAGCTGGGCTGTGATGTGAATGACCTTGAGAGCGGAAGAGAGATGGGAGGCTAAGAAGAGAGTGGAGATCAGGAGAGCCAGAATTCTCTGCAAAACATGAAAGACAGAATAAGAAGAGAGAAAACATAGTAGAGAAACAATGGAGTTCTTTTTTTTTCTTTTTTCTTTTTTGAGGTTGTGTTTTGGACCTTCATTGATGGAGTTGAGAGGTTTCTTACTTCAGCTTGAACAGGTTGTTGTGAATGAGAAGAGTGAAATAAATATGAGAGAGAGAGAGAGAGAGAGAGAGAGAGACGTATAGAATATGGGGTTTTGAAACTAAAAATGTAAAAAGCAAACTTACTAGTATTATTGAGTTAAGAATCATCTCAAATTTATTGCTGTAAAATTGTTCATATAATAATAATATACAGTAAATTTGTTTTTTTGGATGTCGTTTTAGGAACGTAATGATTTGGAAGGAGTTCATGTCTTATATGCTCTTGGGTAAATAATGAATGAACTTAACTAACCACCGTGCGTACGTATGATGTATGTTGATAAGAGCAACATATTGGTTGTTCAATTTTACAAGTTAGGCAATGGTCATATGGGTTAATTGACGAGTAATATTATGCTTTTGAAAACCGATACTCGTAAGTCGCATGGTGCGTAGATTTCACGAGTTAACTGATAATCAATGGGGTGTACAGTCTTGACACGATTAAACTATAGTCAAAAGCCACTTGCAATCGAAATTCCATGTCAACATCGTACACCCTTAGTGTTCGGAATTTCGATGTAAATCTCCAAATGATAAAAATTACAAAAAAAAAATAAAAATACAAAAATTGTCAAGATCTTGTTACAAGTTTAAAATATCTTTAGCTACATAACTCTTAAATTGAAATTAGCTCAAGAGGTTGTGTCCCTTTCAACTCCTACCAATTTGTGCTATGTGCTCACTCAACTATTATTGCTTTGTATCACGTTTTTGTAGCGTTACCTAGTAGATTAGACTTCACACTCAACACCTATGACAATTGACAAGGTTGCGTAGTCCTTTGTGTACCCTGTTGAATCTCCCTGTATCAAATGTACATGTGTTAGAACTTAGAAGTCAATGCCCGACATCTTCCTAGAACATGATGGTTGCTAGAGCCGCCTTATTCTTGATTTACATGTGCTTCAAGGATGATTTTTTTGTAAAATGTTTGAGAAGATTTTGCCAATGAGTTTCTCAAGAATAGATTAAGCTTTTTCAAAATTGGCAATTAAGAATATGCTTTTTGAAAGAAAAACAAAAACTCGAAAACAACTCCGTAAGAATTCTCCGTGATTGAAACTTTAATTCATGGAACTCGTATTTTCAAACACATTTGTCAAATTAACCGAATACAGACTATGATTTTTGGGAGCATTTTCAGTTTTTCACATTAACTAATTACACATTTTGACGTTTTTTTTTCTTAAATCTCTTGCTAATAGTATTAAAATACACTAGTCTTTCTTTATAAGAAGTGCTTATGAACAAGTAACAGCTTATATTGACTAGTTTGGTATTTGTTGATTTTAGGTAGAAGATGATTCCATTGTTGGATCATTAATTTCAAAGCTTTTGCAATAGTTGACATTTGTATTTTTTTCAAGTATTTTTTTGTTTGTCTTTTTTACACAATTGATCAATAGCTAAATATTGCCACTTACATCATTTTATTACATGAGGAAACTAATTGACAAAGGCTGCTGAAACAAACATATGTATGTGTATATTGGGTACTAATTTTCAAAATGCAAATCGAATATCGAATAAATATCAGGCTTGTATTGAACCAACGACTTCATCTTATGTATGTGTATTTTATTATTAGATTTATAGTCTTTATTTTTTTTAAGAAAACTGGAATTTTATTAATGCTCACCATGGGTTCCGACAATCTCCGGCATAATAGAGTCAGCAATATATGGGGGTGGGAAGTTCAACCGGATATTAGGAATAAAATATATAATTAGTCTATTTGTCCAGAATATATTTCTTAAGAATAAAAGTTATAAATGTGTGGAACAGGTAATCCAATGCTCCTTATATTAAAAATTCTATCTAAATTCAAAACATTGTTTGATACATAAATTATTTTTAAAATGACTATTGTGTTTGGTACGTAACTTGAAAATGATTTTTTAGTTTTCTAACTTGCATAGTTACACTGAAAAATGTAAATGACTGTTTGGTGTGTAACTTATCAAATTGAACTCCAAAACATTTCAAGTTTTATTCTGTTTTTCTTAAGGATTTTCAAATACACATTTTTGTTGTTTTCTGTTTTTTTCACCCAGTTATTTCTTTCATCACTCCTTATTTCTATCGACTTCGTTAGGAGTAAAATCGGAATCGGGAACCGGGAAATAACTTTTTTTCATCCATGTTCCCGAAAAATTGAGATTTTTTTTATTTTTGTACCGGTTTCGGTTTTAAAAGTGCTTGACTTAAAAATCACATGTATTTTTTAAAATCAAAAATTAAAAACTACAAGTAGTATAAAAAAACGACAACAAAAATCTCTAATACACTAAAAACGACATACCAAAAACCAAGAAATATTTGTTTAGGGAATCGTTTCTGGTTCTCGGTTCTAAAAACCAAAACCGAGAAGTACCATTTCTCGATTTTAAACTAATTTAATTGTGTGATGACTCTCGGGAAAATGAATATGGACGATCTGTTGTGGTGAATATTCAATTCACGCGAATACTATGTTTAATATAATGTTGGTGAAAAATAATGGAATAAAATGACATGAAATATTTTACTTTTGATGTATATTAAACCTAATTATTTAGAGTATATAGTATAGCTTTGATATGTTTAACATGATTGTATTTAATTTTACACCATAATATAATATTTATGTTATTGTATTATTAATGTAATAATATTTTTTTAATTTTTTTAATGTATTAAATATTTAATTTTTTAAGAAAAAAATCAAATTGTATTCTAAACTGTTATTATGTTGTTTTATTTTAAAAAAATAAAAAACTGAAATGTATACCAAACAGTTATTTAAAAACAACTGCAAGAGCTTTTTACACTACAACTATAAAATTCTAAACTATGAAAACAAAAACAGTTTGAGTTGTCTACCAAACAACATAATAACAGTGAAAATAATCTGATGGAATATGATGGAGGAGGGACAGAACTAATGCCGCCTTAAAAGGGGTAATAGTCCCCCTAAATTATAGTTTATTTCAAATTTTACCTCAAGGTTTTCTCCATTTTCAACTTTTCACTCTCTTTTTCCTTTGTTTATTCTTTTAAATAGAAAACTTTGATTGTGTTTATTTATCCCTCTCAATGTTACTTATAAAATAAGTCTTTTTTCTTACTTCTAAGGAAAGCAACTCTAAAGGTTTTTTTCTTCTTCTATGATTTTTTGCTTGAAGCATCCTCTTTTGCTTGATAATGAGTCAGTAATATTGGCTTATATAATTTCTAATGGTTTATTTTGAGCAAGATAAAAAAAAAATCAATTATTGATACAAGGTAAACAGTCTTTAAAAAAAAAATATTTAACCGGCTCAAATTTGAACTATTCAATAAAGTTCATTAAAAAAAATACACCATTTTCAAAATTTATTATTCTGCGTGGTATTGCTCCTTAGATTTTTTTTTTGCATAATGAATTATTTTTCCATTTGCATAATGAATTATTTTTCCCTTTTAACATGTTTAATTATTTTTATCATGAACTATTAAAAATTAATACGTATCAAATGTTACCTTCCGTTTAAATATTATCACTTTTTTGCTCTATTTTAAGAAAAAAAATATTTTTTAATTATACGCCAAAAATAATAAACTTTGATATTTTATTGATGATATTAAACTGAGAGGCCAATAATAGCAATATATCTATAAAAAAATAAATAAAAAAAGGTCGAGCTGGAGGAAGCTCATAGAGATATCTTGTTGATGTCGGATTTCGTCAAATCCATCCTTAACATAACGCGTGCCATTACGGCCCCAAAACGACGTCGAATAGAGGCAAGAAATATGTTGACCGTAGTCAACATAAAAGCCCAGTTTGTGAGGAAAGGCCCAATTCGCAGAAAAAGCCCAAAGTGAAA
Organism: Parietaria judaica; assembly: GCA_954871525.1. NCBI lineage: Eukaryota > Viridiplantae > Streptophyta > Magnoliopsida > Rosales > Urticaceae > Parietaria > Parietaria judaica. The sequence goes on along the minus strand of OX940862.1, from coordinate 31,074,248 downwards.
AGGCTCAATCAACCATAACCCTATAAATAATAAAAGAAACCTCATTAAGAGGGCATCCAAAAAAATCAGCCGAGAGACATTCAGCCAAGAAGAGAAGAAAGAAAGAGAGGAGAAAGGAGAGAAGAGAAAAAGAGAGGAAAACCAACGAAACAGAGAAGAAAAAGAATAAAGAGATCAAGCCAAAACCCATTGAACTACGTGATGACCTGATCCTGGTTCGCCGGGTACGTAGGCAGCCTCGTCGAGAGCGGCGTGGTGCGGCATCAAATCATATCCTTATCATTATTCTTTGATTGTCCGAGCTATTAAACGGGGAAAACCGGGTCCTCTCGGAATCACAATAAATCAAGGATATTCGTATTTTCATAATTATTTGTGTTATTTCGATTATCTTTGTGACTGCAAGGCGGTAAAAATCGCCCTCTACATATCTTACAAAATTTTATTTTAAAATATTTTTTATAAAATGTAGAATGATTTTAATAAATTAAAAAATATATTTTCTCCATGATGTTACGAGGATCGAACTCAACAGTTAAAAAATTTTAAAGTCCACCCGGTTAACAAAACTACTGCTATTTATCATAAAATGAAGTTCCAATGGGATTAGTCTTCTATATCTTTGTGTAAAACAATAAACAATGATTGTAAACCTAATGTATTAAGACATGTAGAAACATTACAACCATCATAATACATTACGCGGATCGAACTCAATATTTAAAAAATAGTTGACAAAATTACTGCTATTTGTGAATATTCGTGGTCACAAAGGTTGCAGGAGGTTGAGTCGTCGGTGTTCGGCCTTATGTCTAACACAGGAGACTTGAAACTTGAAAGACTTTTAGCAAAGTAGTATATCAATAAAGTCCTCGTGTACAGCAAACAATTAATATGTTGATCGAATAAAGTCATGTATATTGTTTTGGTGAGAATTCAACAAAGTTAAATATTCGTTCTTATTATCATGAGTTTGTGTTTATGTATATTTGTCTACGGTCTGAAACTATCACCAACGAAAAAAGAGTTAAGTACAGATTTAATAAGATATTTCTTCTTGATTAGTTTAAAGCGCATAGCTCACAATCTAAGGATCGATAGGGCAATCATATCTGGTTAATGATTGTTTAAATAAACTACTAATATCGAATCTTATGATATAGAGAGTTGTGACTCTAGAGTTTATTCTTGATGTCTAAATGAAGACATTGAACTACACATGTGACACTCTGAAGTTCGAACCAGAAACCGTTTCATAACTCGAAACTTTAAAATCATAAATGAGAGGTATTTTTGTAATTACCTAAATCCTGAAAAGAGTGCATAGCTTCTTGTGGCATTTTGTGACATTTGACTTGTCAACAGGCTAGACCCTAAACGATGGATCAAAGACCTAGCAGTTGGTGCCGTAATATTGTTTCAATTGAACTATGTGATTCACAGATTTGGAAATTGTGTAATAAGAATGCTACGACATGAGTATCACATCATGCTTTGTTCTTTGAAGTGTGTATGAACAAATCGGGCCTAGTACTTTGTGAAATATATATTCTCTGAATAAAAATGTGACATGTTATTGTATCCCACTTTATGTTTTTTCTCATTCACAAATAAACACGGAGTTGATGAAATAATAGGTGTGTTAGAGGGTCGATGAATTAAGATATGATGGACAAGAGTAATATCGGTGAGAGTTCGGGAAACAAGCTGACCAATGAAGTTAGCGAAAAGAAGATAGCGACGTTGATAGAGATGCGAGATAAAGTATGCTTGAACATTAGGAGACTCTTCTATGAGAACACGCTACCGTTTAATATTGCAAGGAATCCTTCGTTCAAGAATATGTGTCTCGCCATTGGTTCATATGGTAGAAATTTGAAACCTCCGTCTATATACGACCTAAGAGCTTGGATTTTGGACAAGGAGTACGCGACCACAGAGGTGATCATTGAGGACATCAAAAAGACTTGGGGAAGAAAAGATCAACACATCAAAAAAGTTAGCGAACCCGCAACGGTTGGTGAAAGTGAAACTGAAAGGGGAAGAGTTCACACGAAGAGTAAAATGGATCCTAGTTGGAAATATGGGACACGGGTAGATAACAGAAAGAAAGGCTACGTCTACCTTACTTGTAACTACTGCGTTAAAATCATCATGGCAGGTGTTACGAGATTGACGGATCACTTAGCCGCGACTAGTAAGAACGCCGTACCCTTTGCAAAAAGTGCCGAATAAATGACCCAACAAAATTAATATATCAACATATTTTCGTAAATCTAAAGTATTTAAAATATGTCTTTTTTTAATGCTACGAGGATTAAAATCAGCAAGTAAAAATATTTTTAAAGTCTAAGTCGATTAACAAATGAGTAAAATTATATAAACTCTATAATTTTACTCTAAGAATGTAGAACATGAAATTCGTGAACAAATTTTGTCCTTCTACAAATAAATAAGAATGACTTGTCCATATAGAAAACTATTAAATCGTAATAATATAATTCATTTATTTACATATAATCAGACAAAATATGTTGTGAAATCAAACAAACCCGTGGGTGCAAAGAGGACATACATACTTATGTTTAGGGGGGTGGAAATCTAGCTAAGGAAGAATAGTGGGACCCACCCTAGTTTTCCTCGGCTTTAGAGTGACTTCTATCTTATGGAACGAAATTGCATTTGGAACCTTCACCTTTTAAAAAAGGTCGATTTCTATCTCTATCAAAATGGTCCCACTCAATTCAGTGCCCTTATTCTCCATTTTTAACTCAATATCGGCACAAACTCAATGTATATGTATACAGGGAAACTCAAAAAAAAAAAAAAAAATCCCCAAACGAAAAGTTCAACGTTTTATGTTTCCTATTTTAATGAATCCGAATAATTATTTTTTTAAACTGTATTTTATTTTATTTTTGACAAAACTACCATTTTCTTTACTTGAGTTGAGAAACTATCCTATTCTATTATAAAGTTGTCAAACTTTGTGCCAAAAATTGTTAGTCTATCCCCAAAAAAAGGTCAAACCTAAGACAATATTGCCCAACTGTTTTGATATTGCCTAATTATTACATATTATTTTATTTTGTTCTTTAATTGTTTTTTTTAATACCAAAAATTGTCAAATTTTACTCATAAAATTGTCCAATTGTGTCAAAAACTGTCTAAAATTACTGCTACTCAACTCAAGTCGAGAAAAAGGCATTTTTATCCAATAATTATTCAGATCAATTAAAGTAAGGAACAGAAAACGTTGAACTTGTGGTTTGGGGAATATTTTTTTCAAGTTTTCCTATATGATATATATATATATATATACACACGAACGTAATTGTAAGAAAATAGCCTCTAAATTTATTGGTTGGTGTATTTTGTCCTTTAACTTTTTGACAAAAATATCTCTTTTTTTTTTAGAAATAACACATTTTTATGAGTTAAAAAGTTTGACGTACGAATTTGTGAACATCACATGCTTCGTGTTATTCTTATTACTTACATTATTGATCAAGATTATATGTAGTCGCATTACAAAATACATTCACATTATAAGATCAACTTACACTATTAGCGCAATAACAAAGAGACGTAATTTCCGCGTCTTATTATGATCGAATCGTGCAACTCTAACTTTTTTTATATATATCAACTCTAAATATTTTATTTCAAATATCTTGGAACGTTATTTTGGTAATTTTTGATATTTCCCTACTAAAAAAAACTCAGTAGTTCATTTGGTAAGTAGAAAAATATGAAAATTTGAGAAGTTTCTCGTTCATATAGCTCGTACTCACTCGAAAAGGTATGTTTTAACGTTTTCGTCGAAAATTCGAAGTTTACACTCACTAATTAAGTGATTATCCGATACGGTACGGTGATTTTGTAGGTCGTATGATTTTTTAATTCATTTGCAAATGGTAAAAGTTATAACCATGAAGAGATTACAAATCAAATCAATATTTGGTTAGTGTCTCATTGATTGTAAATGTTTACCCTAATGTGAAAACCGATTGGATTATATATATGTCTAGACTCTTGAATAAGTTTCGACACGCTTTTAATATAAAACCATGCAGAATTTAAAAACACGTACATTAATCATTACCTACATTTCTATAAATTTGGTTTCCAAAAAGTACCAAATCCTCATAGAAGTTGCTGAGCATATAAATATGGTAGAGAAATTGAATGAATGTTTCAAAAAGTACGAAAAGTACCAATTTTTTGTTAAGAAAAACAGAATCAAAACAATTCGGAGAACCAATTGATAGAAATAGCTCACTAGAACCATCTCGTTGAATAAAGCAATAATCACATAATTAAATGTGTGTGTAAACATCTTTGTAATAGGAAAATGATTAATTATAATGAATGAATATGTCAAATACGATATTAACCTAGAAGAGGAATTAAATGTATTGTGCCTCTTCACGATCATGATAGGCATAGGTGGAACTACTCACAAGAGTAGTGTATGGTTAGAGCCTCGTCCAAATTATTTATTTGATCTTTTTTGGCACTATTTTTTTTTAAAGTCACAAATGAACTCTTTATGTTTACACTAAAAATTTAAATTATCCCCCTCCGAAGTCTGAATCTTGGTTCCGCTTATGATAATAGATCAACCCTAATAGCGCGAGAGACCTTCAGCTTGATGCCATCGAGGGAATATGAGGCGAGCAATGAAAAAAGATTGTTAAAGAATATTGAAGATCAGAAGAAAGTATCTAAAAGATACATTCTTAACGAGGTATTACTTTTGTACTCTTCTACTCAATTTTACATTCTTAAATATACAATAATGTTTATTTTTATTTTATAAATTATTTGAAGTTTAGAGTAAGCTTATTATATTATTTGAAAACCCCGAAGAACCAAAATCATACGAAAAAGGAAAAAACATCATTAACCTGGTCTCGATTCACCCGAACCAGCTAGCTATCATATAATTGTTGAACTTTTATAAATTAATATTTTTTATTTAATAAAATTTTATTATTAATAAATACAAAATATTATTCAATAAAAATTAGTAATTTATCGAATAAAATGTAAAGAGATTTTAATATAACCAACAACGGGAGAAGTAAACTTAAATTCAAAAAGTAAAAAGTAAAAAATGTTTGCAAGTAAAGTACAGTAAGAGAATCAAAGGGACCCAGCTGTGAATGTACAGAAAAATTCAGGGGCCATAATGCTAATTCCATTTTTATCAAGAGAGAGAGAGAGTCAAAGCTAGTAGCTCTCAAAAGCTTGACGCTCTCACTCTCACAGAAAAGACCATTAAAATTTAAAATACACACATACTCTCTCTCTCTCTCTTCCTTGTCCTCAGATGTGCTACAGCTAGCAACTCTCTCTCTCTCTCTCTCTCTCTCTCTGTGCATTTGGTTCTCGTCCATGGAAGGGTACGGACTCTCCCTGATTGCTCTCCTCACGGCAATGCAGATGATTCCTCTGATTATTGCAGGTAAATTTACACCATTTTCTGATTCTCTCAACAACTATCTGTTCTGGGTTTTCTCTGCTTTTGCTTCTTGTTTATACTAGTGACTGTTGAAACTGCTATCTACAAACACTTCACATTCATGGGTCTCGCCTTTTTCAACGACCCATTTGGGATTGTATTTCTATTGTTGAGCTGATTGTTCGTTGTTTGACATTCGTGATTGTTCTCTACCTTGTTAGCATGGTCCTTTTCATCGTGATTTTTGCCGGAAATTAGTGCTTAAGAGTTTTGGACTGTGTTCTTCTGTGATAAGCCTTGTTAGAGTTTGTGACCGGAACCCGTCTCTTAGAGCAAACCCGTTTCGAAGCTTTTGTGGTGCGATGTAAAGTTATCGGGTTTTTCGGGGGCTCTGTGGTGGAACCGAAGGGACCTTTCGAATTATGTATATGAGATTATGGATTTTACCCCAATGCATGATTGTAGGCTCCTTCCTCCACCGGTGAAACCAAACTCCGGGTGTCAATTTTGTTTTTGTTTTGGTGTTCGTATTCTCACAAGTCGCTATAATTCCGGGTTTAGGACTCTTGGCTAAGTTGCAATGTGGCATACCCAAATGGGCGTAGGAGTTTATTTGTGAACTGTGAATGAGTTTGTCTGTTATATGGTTCGTAATCGGCTTTTCGGTTTAATATTATGCTTAGAATATTACTAATTGCAAGCTGTTAAACTCTCTAATTTTGCAGAGTGCCCCTTAGATTTGAGCGGATCAAATTTCACCAAAGTGGCCTTGTTATGCTCATCGAAAGACGACAGAGCACAGTGTTGTCGCTACATTAACGCTTTCGTCGCAATCTCAATAAGCAGATACGCAAACGAAACGAGCAATCTCGGCGTACCTGGAGCTTTAACTAACACATGTCTCACCTCCATCTCGCAAACACTGGCACTTTACGGAGTCCCCAGGAACGCTACGGTGTTCTGCGGCTTCGGATCAAAGATTCCGGTGAATTACGAGTGTATGGGTCGATCAACGGTCGAGCAGATGGTGCAGTCCCCGAACTTTGATGAAGTAGCGGAAAACTGCAAAGTGCCACTTTCAGAGGGACGTAATTGCCGTGTTTGTTTAAATGCCGGTGTTTCGTACCTTCGTCATTTGGTGGGGCCGGAGAATAATTTGACTATGAGTACATGTCGTGATGCGACATTTGTTGCACTTACAAGTCGGGGTGACAACACTTCGGCAGTTAATATAGCGAGCTGTTTTTTTGGAGTTGACCTCGGTGTTTCTCCTGGTAATGATGGTTCATCGAAAATTTGAAATTTATGTTGATTTTAGACTTTTAGTTGCTAAGATATATTACAATGCCGAATGAAAATATTACCGTTTACTTCCTAGTTATTCTTAATTGTGAGATTTTCATGATTTTATAAATTCTCTGGTAGTGATCTTGAAACAATGTAAATAGCATTGCGGTTTGTTAATTGTTTATTTGTAATTCTGTTGATGTCTCTATCACGATTCGTGTTGTACGTGACGATGCTAATGTTAGTTTCAGGGCCATCCCCGACTTTGGTCTCACCGAAGGCCTCCCCGACTTTGATAGCTGCCGAGAGTCCAAACCAAGACTTGAGTGCTGAATCCTTAAACCGACGCCATCCTTCTTACCGCCTTTCACTGATTTTGGGACTCGGCATTGCAGTGACAGCTGTAGCGATCACGATGCTTTTAATACTGATAATACTCATACGTAGGAAAAGCAAAGAGTTAAACGACTGTGAAAACACGGACAACGCATCTTCCAAAGCCTTCCCTCCTCCTCGCTCGGTACTGAAGCTTCAGGAAGGTGTTTGTTGCTCTCACTTTTCATCTCGGGTTATACATTCTCTTTCTGCTAATCATGCAAAACCGTAAATTTCTGTAATTATTTGTGGCGGGTTCATTCAGGTCCTTCGTCTATGTTTCGAAAATTTAGCTACAAGGAGATAAAGAAGGCGACGGAGAATTTCAACACCATGATTGGACAAGGCGGATTCGGAACCGTGTACAAAGCCAGTTTTAGTGATGGCTCAGTGGCTGCGGTGAAGCGAATGAACAAAGCTTCAGAGCAAGGCGACGATGAGTTCTGCAGGGAAATAAAGCTTCTCGCTCGGCTGCATCATCGCCATCTCGTTTCCTTGCGTGGTTTTTGCATTGATAAAAACGAAAGGTTGATCTTTCTTTTCTGTGAGGTTGTGTTAATTTACGAAGTAAATAAATTATTTTTTATTTTTCTGTTGGCAGGTTTCTCATGTACGAGTACATGGAAAACGGTAGCTTGAAGGATCATCTTCACTGTATGTTCTGTCACGGACCGTGACCTCATCTATGTTTTTATTTATGTCATTTGGATGATTTAATAAAGTTTTAGGTTTGCCCCCAACCCGCTAATTTGTGATGTTCGGGTTATTTAAAGGGCCCTAAGCAATGAGAAACGGTGGGGAAGCTTATTCAGTAATTAGTGTGTAAGTTAGCTTAGTTGCTCTCTAGAGTTTAGGATCGACAAAAAAAGGGAATAAAAAGTTTCACCTGTTTTAGACCCGTGACGATATCCATAACTCCGTACTGCACCAGTTTCCACTGCTAAATATAGTTGTTGTGTCCAATGTATATATTCACGAGGAGCTATATCATCTGTCTCTGTAGCTCCAAGCAAAACTCCCCTAAGCTGGCAGACGAGAATACAAATTGCAATCGATGTAGCAAACGCTCTGGTAAATTCCCGAATTATGCTTCTTTTTTTTTCTTCTGGTTTGATTATGGTTGGAACATTTTGTATTCAATAAAATAGTTGTCACGTCGTTGTCGAACTCATTAAGGGAATTCATTTGATTCTGCAGGAGTACCTCCATTTCTATTGCGATCCTCCTCTGTGCCACCGAGACATCAAGTCGAGCAACATTTTGCTAGACGAGAATCTCGTCGCAAAGGTATGATACCTCTCGAGTGAACAAAGATTCCAACAGCGAGCTAGTTATTAGATAGGACCCGGAATGGAAATTTGAGAGAAACAAGAACACTTTATTGGTCAATGCAACCCAGGTCTCGGATTTGAGAGTTTGACCGGGAAACTCTACCAATGATGTTAGTAAGAAATTCCACCAATCAACATGACAGACTATTTGCCTTTGAAACCCACTACACCAAAATACCTAAAATACCCCAAATGTAAGAAAATACAATTAAGGACATAAAGAATGCGGGTCTAACAAATTATTACCGTTTAATTGAGGGATTTCCATTAACTTTCTACTACAAGGAATCACATTAGCTGAGTAACTTATAAACGATATTAAATTAAATTTTGTTCTTCCAGATCGCTGATTTTGGGCTTGCACATGCCTCGAAAGATGGCTCGGTTTCCTTTGAACCCGTAAACACCGATGTCCGGGGAACCCCAGGTTAGGAAAACACTTATTTTCACAGAAAATTAATAAGTAACTGTAATTTGAAGACTATCAAGTCTGAAGAAAATTATGTAGAAGAGAGAGAGTGAGGAAATAGTTTGTAAATATTAGCTATGTTTAATTAGTTAATTTAAGTATAACTAATGCTGTATTCGTGAATGGCTTTAGGCTACATGGACCCCGAATATGTGATCACTCAAGAGCTCACGGAGAAAAGCGATATATACAGCTACGGCGTCGTGCTGTTGGAACTAATCACGGCAAGGCGAGCAGTTCAAGACGGGAAGAATCTGATCGAATGGTCACAAATACATTTGATCTCCGAGTCAAGGCTTGCGAATTTAGTTGACCGGAACATTCATAACTCGTTTGACCCGGAACAGCTTCAAATGATCGCCTCAATCGTGAGATGGTGCACTCAGAAAGAAGGCTGGGGCAGGCCTACAATCAAGCAAGTCCTGAGGATGCTTTACGAAAGCTTGGATCCCATGGATTGCGGTTTAGCGGAAGCGATGGAAAACGAAGAATACGACGGAAACGAAGGCCGGCCGAGGACCAGCAAGGGAAAGATCTACCGCAACGAGTTCCACAGCGGGGATGCAAGGTGTCTTGCTTCCTCTTCAAGTACGTCCCGATCGTATTGCAGTAGAAGCTTCTTGCTTGAAAATGGCTCGCCACAATCCCCGCCAAATACTTTGTCTGTATAAATGCGTTTCACGGGTTCTTGTATTCTTTTTCTTAGCATTTTTCTACAGGGTTTTTTTTTTTTTTTTTTTTGATAACCGGTAGAAGTCACACACCTCTTCTTAGTCTTGTCACATTCCATATTCTTTTGTAACTTTTATTGTGGAGATAATGAAGTGTTGAGTGTTGTCTTTGCTTGTAATTTTGATTTCAACCTTCAAAAATATATATTTTTTTCTATTGTTTCGATTGTTACGTTTGATCGAACATCTCTTTTTTTTTCTTATTGATCATGTTTGTTGTATTATTTTTTGTTTTTATTTTTTTATCCGTATTTTAGACTTAAAGGTACTAAACTACTCGTAGTTCAAGTGAAAACTTCAGACTAAAGGGTTAAAAAAATAATTTCTTATTCAGTTATTCATATAATGAGTTTTGTTACATTACATTAATTAATTTTACTCATCTTTATATAGAGTTGCCAAAATAGTTTCTCGCTTCCTGATCCCGGAAACCGGAAATTCTTTTTTTATATCTAAAAAACAAATTTTGTTTTTATTCCCATTTTCTGGATTCTGTTTTCCCCAAAACTGGAATTACTGATTCCAGCTTAATTTTTTCGGGAATAAAGATGACCGGTTTTTATAAGGGAATCACGAATGACGAACCGGAATTGAATTTACAGCACTGGAAAGGAGTTAGAATAGAGACCCAGTGTGGTAATGCTCTGAACTTTTAATTATCAGAAAAGAACATAGACATGAGTCTTTCATGGAAATTGACTAATAAAACTATCAGATCCATGAAGACATGATAAAGACACCATACACATACTCAGATCCTATTTTCTAAGAATTTATCTTAGAAAAAAATAAAATTTAATATACAGGCACCTACGGTTTTCTAGCCACCGAGAGCCGAGAGAAACTTCTTCTTGCTCTCCGGTTCTTCGTGCAACGCCACCACATCGCCTACTTTCCCGAAAAGATCCTCTAGCCGATCCACGCCGAGCTTACGATACTCCAGCGGTCTCTTGTACCTCTGCTCGTAAATTGCCTCAAAACACCCGATGAAGATCCGACACGAATAGCTTACGAGGATCTCTTGTAGCTCGTACTTAAACTGCTCAAGCATTTCATTGTCGTTTCTCGAACTCGTCATTTCTTGGCTTCTCTTCTCCTCGCACTCTTCGGTGACTATTTCCTCGTCAGACAACTCATCCGACGGGAGATTGTCGTTGTCTTCTTGGGTCCCGTTTACTTTCTTACTATGCCTCCTTGCCAGAATCAGAGGCGCTGCATCCGGTCCAGTTTTTCCATTTAGAAGGAACACGACTCTCCTAGGCCCTATTCCATCAATGCCTATAGTGTCAGCTCATTCTCAGAAAAAGGTTCAACAGCTTAATCTCCCCGTACTCTGATATGTAAAGAGGCCGACCAAACAACTTCTGATACTCGGGAGGAACTCGGCACAAAGGTAGATACCCTCCAGAAAGTTCTAGCATCTTTACGAGCTGCCCTTTTAGACCGTTTAGGTCACCTGGTTGTACCCATAAAGTGGGGTCACTCTGATCAATAACGGGTCCCATCGAAACATCATTCATGTTTGCCGGTATACTTTGTGACCTCAGAGTCGTATTGTATCCAGATAAAGAATGTGAAACTATTGACACATCTCTCGAGTTGAAGTAGCGTTGCGAAACCCCTCTATACATGATGGCTTCTTCGTCGTTTTGTAAATTCTCGCTCACCTGGTGTCCCATGAAATGACCGAAAGCCCTAGAGGGAGGGGCAAAACCATCTCCTCGGGCCACACTGGGCCAGTCCCAGACAAACTTACCAGCGTTGCAGAGAGCAGATGACACGCCAACCCCTGAAGGGATAACGAGAATCACGGTGTAGCCGCGTTGACCGAGAATGTGAAGCGCAGCGGAAAAGTCAACATCCCCTGAGATCAGCATGATGTAAGAGGGTGGAGGGTTGTCTAGGGCAAACAAGAACATGTCGACCAAAATAGCCTTATCGGCGGCGTCTTTTCGCCCGTTTGGAACGTCGACGAGCTTCACGCCGGTTCTCTGGCAACCCTCACGGAGTCTCCTAGGGAAGCCGTTGAAGTCTCCGTACGCAGAGAAATTCTTCACAGCGCCTTTGATTACCGGATGCACCCTCAGCGCCATTCTGATATTACCAGCTACGTCCTCGGGTCGAACATCACTAGGAACAGGGCAATTCTCGATGTCCCAAAGTATAGCAACCGGGATATCAGAGTAGCTTCGACTTGGCTGGTTGTTCGGTGGGGTTTCGAAGGTGTTAGTGTTTGAATCTATGACGAGTTCTCTTTGTTCCGACGATCCGGAACGCATTACCGTGGCTGGGCGATTAGGATAAGCCATCGTGTATACTATTCTACCCTTGATACTTTCTGCAAAAGGAAGACAACAGAAACATAAAAAGAAACATAAAAACGGCATCAGAACGAGCCAAACTTCTCGGCATGTCAACAATCAACCGTAAAGCCGTATAAACTCACAGCATAATTCTTCAAAATTTCCCCAATTCAGAAACAAAACAATGTAAGAGCTCGAGAACCGACTCTTATCATAATTCTATGACAACTATTCCAAACTTAATTCCAATTTGACAGAAAACAAGAAGAAATCTTCAGGTCATCGCGTAATGCTAGTCCTGTGCCCAGATTTTCCTTGTAAACCAACGAAAACTTTCAAGACTTATCAAAATACCAAACCCTTGATCGAAATAAGCTAACAGACGATAATTCAGTCATAAATCGAGAAATTCAATTGAAACGAGGAATCACATCAGAATCGAGCAAGAAACAGTAATCGAAACATGAAAGTGAAGTAAGAGAATCGACGAACAAACCTCGTAGGCGATGGCGATTCGCAGAGGCACCGACCTCTAGCTGAAAGCGATCTGATTATTGTAAGAATCGGGAGATCGCTGATATTGTGTGTGTGTGTATCTATATGTGTGTGTGTGTGGAAGAAAAATGGAAAAATTAAAAGAAAAAATAATAAGAAATTGAAGAAATGGAATGCATGAAGGAATAAGAGAGTCTCAGCTCTCAAGGAACTTATCGGACAAACACAGATTTCGTTTTTTCTTTGCACAATTTATATATTAAAATGGCCCATAATATCTAATATTTTTTTATTTTATTTTAGGGTTAATGACGGCAAAAATACTCAAAGTTTGGTCAAAGAACTCCTCGTGTACTTAAAGTTTAAAAGTGGTGGCAAAAATACATAAAGTCACATTTGGGGAGTTGACCACTTCATTCTTGTAACGCCATTAACTTACCCAATAACTCTGGCCACGTGGAAAAATCTGTTTCGTTAAGTGTAATCATTAGAGGTTCAATTAGTTGTATTAAATAGTATTATTTAGGGGTTTAATTCGTTGTTTTCTCGTAAATGAGGCTGATGTGGGCTTGTCAACGCGAAAAAAATTGTTCTGTCGGCAACCCACGTTTGTCCGCGTGGTCAGAGTTAACATGTAAATTAACGGTGTTACGAGATTGGAGTGGTCAACTCCCCAAATATGACTTTGGGTATTTTTACCACCATTTTTAAACTTTGGGTACCCGAGGGATTCTTTGACCAAACTTTGGATATTTTTGCCATCATTAACCCTTTATTTTAATAATCACTATTTTTCACAGCTAAATTTTCAATATTTACTAATTTTTCTGTCTACGAAATTCCGCCCTTTTTTTTAATTATTGCTTTAATAGAATGTTAGATGTGTTATTAGTCTTGAACGCGAGTCACTTTTGAAAAAGAAAGAAATTATTTAATTAATTTTAAAATGAACAGAATTTAGGTGAGGGAAAAATAATAAACACTGAAAATTTTTAACCATGAAAAATAAGTTTCTACCTCTAAAATTTTAGACGTGAAGATAATTATTTAAATATGTATAATCACTTTTCGTTGGGGACACTGCCTTAAGAAATTACACAAGAGATCACTGTTAGTCGGATTTTCCGACCCCATATCCAAACGGCGTTGTGAAACCAACCTCAGGCCATCAGTGGAACCAGGATGAATACCCGATTTTTGAGATGTTTTAACCTCGATGCCGGTAACCCAGACAGGTAAAAAAAAAAAAAAGTAGTAAATGTAGGAATGAGCCTAACACCGGTACCCGATAAAGATCAATTACACGATTTCACACCTCAAAAATCCGTTTGTGACCGTATAAAACTTCCATCCCTGTTGTGTACAACTCGAAAAATACTTGCCCAACTTCGGCTGAATCAGCGAATTTCGGGGGCTTTAATCAGAAGAACAAAATAGTTGTAATACTTGTATAATGCACAAACAGAGTTGAAAGATCATACACATTAGTTACATTAGTCACTTGAAAATTGGAAAAAGTCAAGAACTTGACCATCCATTTTGATGTAACACAACTATGTATCTAACGTTTGAAACATGGTAAAGGCATACATCTAAAATATGTACAGCCTGTAACACTCCCACAAGATTCTAAACCGAAATTACGAAAATGCCACGCCACGACTGCGCTCACGACTTGAGAACCCTCTCGATCGCAGCCACGTAGAACTCCTTGGGCATGGTCCCGGCCACGATCTCGCATTTCTGCCCTTTGTTGAACAGCAGAACAACCGGCACAGCCTTGATCTCGTAATCCTCTGCGATTTGAGGATCGTCGTCCGTGTTGATCATGAAGCATTTGAGCTTTCCGGAATACTCCTCGGTGATGTCGTCGATGACTCTGTGGACCATCCTGCACGGCCCGCACCAGCTGGCGTAGAACTCCACGAGGACGGGGACTTCGCTGTTCAGAACTTCTTTCTTCCACGAGCCTTTGGTCACAACTGGGGCTGCATTGTCGGATTAGATACGGTTAGAGAATGCGATACAACCCAAACCAAAGCAATCCAAGTGATAATAATAGGCTAACGGGCTAATTTCCCCAAGTACCCTTGCCTCTACGCCTATAAGTAAGCACGAATTTTACAAAATGTTTGGAATTACGAAAAGAAAGTTGATGGAGATGTTTTTACGCGAAAACCGTAGAACTTTGTTTAACTTTAGTAACTGTAAGGAAAATACTGTCCTTCCCTCCTCGGCTCTTAGAAATTTCTCTCGGTCCCTTAAGACCGCTATCCGAGAGCCAATTTACTATGCTTCAGAACAGTGCAAAGACAACCGAATCCGAACACTTAATCACTTATTATTTATATTAAATATCTTGAACGATCAACCGAAACCCAAATACAAAGCTCCCATGTTTATGTTACAAGCAAGATCTCTTCTATGGAGTCTCAGAACTAACAATGAAGGGCATAATCTAACGTCAAAATAGGATCATTCTCCATGAATAATCCCCTAATCAAAATACTTATCAGTGATTCACAGTACCAAATCCAAATCGACCTTCCAAACCCACTTGCTTTTGGATTAGATCTTGTTTCAATCAAGACATATAACGCAATCATAAAAGTCAAAATCATACTCTCGCATAATTGGGAATCTTAAAGCATATCAATAGCAGAGCAATGAGTTTCCACAGTGCACTCTTCATCGGGGATTCAATATCCACAAAGCCCTTGTACGGAAAATCGAAGTAGCAGAAACTCAATTACTCGCTCGAAACTCATGTTTGATTCAAGTCTTGCATTAAGAAACGCAGAATTCGAGGACGATCGTTCAGAGATCAAATCTAAAACGAAAGCAAAACCCCAAATCTGATGGTGCAAAATCGAAGTGTACCTTTGGATTGGCTGACGCAGAGAGGCTTGAGAGTGGGGAAGGTCTGATGGGCGGGAATGGCGAGGGTTTTGGAGGTGAGCGGAAATGGCGAGAGAGAGAGAAGGGCGAGATCGGAGGAGCGAGAGAGCTGTGGGGCGGCGCGTGGCACGGAGAGTGGGGTCGGATGGTAACACGCCATCGCCATGAGAGAGAGAGAGAGAGAGAGAGAGAGACTGGTCGGAGTAGAAGCCGGAGATTGCTATTCTTTGTTGATATTTATAGGAGAGAGAGAAAGAGAGATGGTTGGGGAAAAGGACAAAGATGTAAAAACAGCAATCACAACGTGGAGAAAAGAATCATAAAAATATCTGCTTGCTTTTTCAGAATTTCCGAAAATCCGTTTCGAACCTCATATTTTATAATATTATTATATTTTTGTCACTTATTATTTAAAAAATCAATATATTACTGTATATTTTCGTTAATATTGTTATTATTTTTAGATAAAAGTATCCACTCAAGGAATCGAACGATTTATCTGCTGAAAAACATTTCTCGATAACTTATCTCATCTAATCGTTGTCGTTTTATACTTATCGCGATTTTTCGATTCGAAAAACAAACTACTTATCTCTCAAACATATCAAGTATATAACTTTTAAAAGAATTAGGCCGTGCTTTATACCAAATAATTATTCTATTTTTTTAATTGTTAAAATAAATAAAAAATTATCAAACAGTTACTTGAAAGAAGAATAAAAACAAAAAACTGTAAAATTTTGAGTAGAGAAAACAACACCTTAAATCATGCTCGTCTTCCGACAACATAGCATCTGTATATCTCTATACAAAACCAGCATGAGAGTAATAAAGTAGCCTGATTCGAAAACTAATTTTTTTTTAATAAAAATATGGGATGAAATTCGAAGCTGTAATTATCCTCAATCTGCTTACAAAACTTTGAAATTTATCATCAGAAATGAAAATAAATACGGTCACGTCAGAGAAGGTCAATTGAAACGGAGCAGCGGGCCACGAAGGAGGCAATGGGCCCCAAACTGCCCGTCTTGGTTTGACTAGTTACTTACACTGTATCTTATATAACTAGTAGCTTCTGAATAATAAGCCTTTGCTTATTAGTGTATGAACATTAATTTTTTTGTAAATAGTAACCGTAAATTCTTTTTTTTTTTTTTTTGTTACTTGAGCTAAGTTCTAATATTCTTATATTATATATAGAACAGGACTTAAAAAACTCGATCAAATTGTACATATTCTATAGTATTTTATTGGAGAAAAAGAAATTAAAATCTATCAATATTTTTCTAAGATTGTAAATTGAATTGGCACGTGCCGCTTTACTTTTTTTTGCAAGCAAGTATTTGGTAGACGAGTTATTCATTCAGTACACAACTAGACTGGTCTCTGCTTCGATTTCTCGTTCGCCATCTCGCTTCTTCTCGCTCGCCCAATAGCCCTCGTCTCTCCTTGATCGTCACTCTGGGTTAGATTTTGTTTTGTTTTTGGTTGGGGTGATCAAAAGCTTGGATCTTGAGTTTTGGGGATTGCTTTTTCTGTATTGGGGTTTTCTGATTTTTGACCAGTTTGTGGAAGAAGAACCCGGCTTCATCCAAGCTGCTTCCATCAACATCAGATTCCTCAGGTCTTTTTTTGTTTCCTTAATCTCGATTGTTAATGTTTATTGCATTTTGATTCTGCCCAAATGCGAATGATTGCGATCCTTCCGGTTAAATTCGGTTAATTTTGGCGTTTTGATTATAAGTTTGGATAATTTCGGTATTTTGATTTTCTGTCTACGACGTTAATTTGATGATATTTCCTCGGAATCCCGGTTCCGCCGCTGTCTTTTTTTTATGTCATTGAACAAGATGAAATGCTGAATACATGTATGTCATTTGGTTTATGGTAGATATTGAATCTTAAGAGACTCTGAAAGCGAGGGAGCGAGCGGGCTGCAACGAGGACGATGAAGTTCACGGGCTCGCCCACGGTGGAGCTGCAGGTGCGCGACTCCGTGCTCTCCTTCCAGCAAGACAACGGATCCTTCGAGGTGGGCACCTCCGTCTGGCCCTGCTCCCTCGTCCTCGTCAAGTTCGCCGAGCGCTGGGCCTCCTCCGCCGCCAGCCGCTACGCCCCCGTCCTCGACTTCCGCGCCAAGCGCGCCGTGGAGCTCGGCGCGGGCTGCGGCGTCGCCGGCATGGGGCTCTTCCTGCTGGGCCTCACCGACGTCGTCCTCACCGACATCTCCCCTGTCATGCCCGCCCTCAAGCGCAACCTCAAGCGCAACAAGCCCGTCCTCGGCAAGACCCTCAAGCACGCCCTCCTCTACTGGAACAACCCCCAGCACATCAGCGCCCTCCGGCCCCCGTTCGACGTGGTCATCGCCACCGACGTAGTCTACATTGAGGAGACCGTGGCGCCGCTGCTCGGGGCCATGGAGGCGCTGCTGGCGGACGATGGGGTGGTTCTGCTGGGCTACCAGGTCAGGTCTCCGGAGGCGCACCAGCTGTTCTGGGAATTGTGCGAGAGGGCTTTCCATGTCGACAAGGTTCCGCACCAGGATCTGCACCCCGATTACGCCTACGAGGAGGCCGACGTCTTCATCCTCACCAAGAGGAATAAGAACGCCGACCGGAGTTAGTTGATTCTGTTATTTAGTTACATTACTGTATGTTTTGCAGAATAGTATAAATTACACAAGGTCAGTTCTGGTAAAACAAAAAGACCTATTTTAAAATTATTTTCGGTTGGCGATAAATACCTCTGCAACGAATTTTCGATATAACATTAATCATTGTGGTTTGTCCGAGAGATTGGGATGCCTCTTTTTTAACGACTTGTTCTCGTTTTTCTATCTTTTTCTAATGCTAGAGTTTGGTTCATATGATATAACCCACCCAATTTTCGGACTAGTTGATCGTAAACTATTGTGTTATAATTTTTTTATTTTTTTTTATCAATATAATTAATGTTTCTTTTTACAAAAAAAAAAATATTTTCTGTTTGTATTTGTTCTTTCTCTTTGAGTTCCACACTTCCACTAGTATTCTATTTATTTGCATCTTTCAATTCCTGATGTTGTGAGTTTCGGAAGAAGAAGAAAAAATCATGATTAAAATTCCATTGTTTTAATCTAGTGGAAGAAAGAACTCTTTGCTTATTCTATTTTTTATTTTTTTATGTTTTGGGTTTAATTTTTTTATTATTATTGTTTGAGCTTTTTATCACCATTAATATTGATCAAGTAAATGTTAACCTGTTTTGAATACATAAATAAATAAATAAAATCACCCTATTTCATTTTTTTCTTTATATCTATAAAGTTATATATAGCTTGAAACCAAAAAAAAAAAACAATAGACTAAGTACACGCTCGGTGGGACTCGAACCCACAATCGCTTGATTAGAAGTCAAACGCCTTATCCATTAGGCCACGAGCGCTGAGATTGAGAATGGTAAGAAATAAAATTACTTTTTATTATGCAAGTTGTGTTCAATATATTTATGTCTTATCATTGGATACTTATGCCACTATTAAACGAAATGGTATTAATTTCTATACAAGTTTTTATATATTTTTTTGTTACTTCTTCTGAGCACAATTATTCAAGGCTCGGCGAGATCTTATTTATATAACAATATATACATCCACATTTGGGAGTTTTACACATTTACATTCTAAAGACCCCGTACTTGGTATCTTGAGGGTCTCGGTTCAAGGAGGCGGAGATAGAAAGGCCGATGATGGTTCTTGTATCGGCGGGATCGATAATCCCGTCGTCCCACAGCCTTGCCGTGGAGTAGTACGGGTTTCCTTCTCTCTCGTAAGCTTCCATTACCTTCGCCTTGAACTTCTCCTCTTCTTCCCTGTCCCACTGTCATAAATTATGACTCATAATGCCGAAATTCAGAAAGATAATATCATAACTATCGCTGCTTGGGCTGAAACCCGTACGCATATTTAGTTAGCTAAATACCAAAACAGAAATATAGTCTTTTTAATTGCTTCACATGTCACCCGGCACCGGTTCGAAAAATGGTTGAAGCATTTTAAATTGATTCACCTAAGTAATAAAGTGCTCCCCCATAATATATTATTTTCTAGTAAAATAACAAAATCATGTCTCGAAAATAACATGTCAACAATATCCCTATTTAAAAGAAAAAACTATATTATTTTATATTATGTATTATAAAAACCTTAAATTCAGCTTCGGTTGTAAAAGATTTTCCCGATCTGCCTAAAACTGTAGGCTATAACTTATCTGGTTTATCAACCGGTTTCAATTGACCACAACAGTTGCTTTTGGTTATGCAAAATATGCAATTATTTAAAACAAAAAATTCAAATGGCGCTTTTTCGGTTTATCGTTTTTAGCCTAACACTGCACTAGCCCTATTCGATTTTCCAGATAAATATAACCAATTTGTACCTGGATTCCTTGCTTTTTCTTGTTGCTTCTTTCAATTTGGCTGAGCACTCCGGCCGCCTGGATCATGCAAGTGAGTAAATACATTACTGTTTCAGTACTAGTTAAAGAGATAGGTTTGAGTCAAGTAGGGTTGACATATTTTATATTAAGTAGGGTTGAACATGTTATCAGTATAAACATCCGTGTCCGATCATAAAGGAAAACCAAATTTTGGGTTTAGACCCGGGAGGAAATTATAAACGAAATTAATTAAATAGCAAGGGAAAGATAGAAAAGAAGTTGAAGATTTCATTTCACCCAAATTAGGTATGATATCAACTTGCATAACGACTGGTCTAGTTATGTTTAGTCCTTTTCACCGTGACTGGATTAAAATGTTACCTGAGCCCCACCCATCACAGATATTCGAGCATTTGGCCAGAGGTACATGAAATTGGGACTATATGCACGACCACACATTGCGTAATTTCCAGCACCAAAGCTTCCGCCGACCAGTATCGTCACTTTCGGAACCTGCACAGAGATTTTTCCAAAATTACTGCACAAAGATGAAAACTTATGGATAGTCATAATTGGTTCTCTGTAGCTACCATAACCAAACAGATAAAGCAAGTTACACAAATGACCTTACCTACTCTGAAACGATCTGTTAGGATACAATACAAGAGAGGCAACCTATTTTTATTTCTTATAAATACACAAAAATGATTTCGTGAGTATTCGAAGAGCAAACCTTGGCACAAGAAACTGCCATCACTAGTTTTGCTCCGGCCTTAGCTATTCCACTTGCCTCAGATTTTGAGCCAACCTGCAGAATAAATCCAGAATTCGTTCTATAACTTCAAAAAAATGTACAGCCTAATAATCTTAAACTCCAGACAGGAAAGAATCCGTAGTATTTACCATGAATCCAGTGATGTTCTGAAGGAATATTAAAGGAATATTTCGCTGAGTGCATAATTCAATAAAATGGGCCCCTTTTAGAGCTGACTCGCTGAATAAAATCCCATTATTTCCAATAATGCCAACGGGCTGTCCGAAGATCCGAGCAAAACCTGTGACAAGCGTCTGTACAAAAAAAAAAAAAAAAGAAAGAAAAAAAAACAGGTGAAACTATGAAGAAATAAAATGAAACTAAAGAGGTTTGAAACTTTGAATAAGTTGAACTTCCTTACAGTGCCGTATAATTTCTTGAATTCATCAAATTCACTTCCGTCCACAATTCGAGCAATGACAGACCGGATGTCAAACTGTTGCTTATGGTCAGTAGGGGCAATAGAGCGAAGTTCCCTAACATCATATAAGGGTTCTTTGTATTCACATTGTGTGTCCTGTGCTCCAATTTGAGACTGTCCACTCCCAGCCATGTGCAAGTTCTTGACGATATTCCTCCCAATTGCAAGAGCATGCAGTTCGTCTAAAGTACAAGAACGGATATTATCACAGACCGGTTACCTAATCTAATCTATTTATTTAATATGTTTAGGGTTAAGTATGCAAGGGCCCGGCTCACTAAGTGTAATTTTCTTACTTTAAGTGCCTTAAGAAATGAAAAACGAAAACCAGTATTATTCAGTAAATTAGGGTAGCAACTAAGCTCAGTTTTTCGTTAAACGCTTAGTTAGGCACCATGGAAAAAGGTTCAACAGATTCTAAACCAGTTACGAGATCTATATTTCGGAACTATAACATGTACGTGTAATCAATGTCTAGTGTGCTTAAAAGCTCATAACCGTACCTTGAGCCATATAGTCAGAAACTCCAGATGCTTTGCAGTGA
Organism: Parietaria judaica; assembly: GCA_954871525.1. Lineage (NCBI taxonomy): Eukaryota > Viridiplantae > Streptophyta > Magnoliopsida > Rosales > Urticaceae > Parietaria > Parietaria judaica. Next base: position 31,052,698 of record OX940862.1, on the reverse strand, counting down.
ACACTTGCACCCCCCAAATCATCTGCTGATACTTCTTCTCCAGTAGCCGCCTATTTTAACATTTACCCCAAACAGGATTATTAGCTTTTCATAGAGGAACTTGCACCATTCACGGGAATGTTCAAATGTGATAAAGAACTGGAATAGTAATTAGAGAAAAACACGAACACTTTATCAATTAACTGGACCCATCAAGTCTCTCACTCGAGAGCTAGACCAACAAAACTCTCCCACTGATGTTCAATAGGAATTTTCCACTAATCAAACATGACGACTAAACCTAGATTAGGTGCCTATATTAGGATTAGAAACCGTAATCCCTCATTTATTGTAAAATACCTTTAATACCCCTAGTTACGTGACATTAATAAATATAGTTATAAACTATTCCTTGTAAACGGGTCTAACAAAACACATTTAAGAAGTGAATTAAGCAATTCAAGAAGCGGAGTGGTTAGAATCAAACCTTCACAAGCGGAGGCCCGGCTAGAAATATGGTACCGTTCCCTTTGACCATAACACTTTCATCAGCCATAGCAGGTATATAAGCACCACCAGCAGTGCATGAGCCTAACACGAGAGCAACTTGCGGAATTCCTTTGGAGGACATAATTGCTTGGTTGAAGAATATTCTACCGAAATTGTTCTTATCAGGGAAGACCTCAGCCTGCTTGGGAAGAAAAGCGCCTCCACTATCAACGAGGTATATGCAAGGTAAATTGCACTCAGCAGCAATTTCTTGAGCCCTGAGATGCTTCTTGACAGTGATGGGATAGTAAGTGCCTCCCTTCACAGTCGGGTCATTTGCCACAAACATGCAAAGCTTTCCGTGGACTGGGCCGATTCCGGTTATAATTCCACCGGAAGGTAGGGAATCTTCATAGAGCTTATGGCCTGCAAGCTTCATCCATTGAATACTCAAATTCATCAACATGTTACGATATTATGGTACCACAATCCTTAACTTCCACGACCAAAGCAAACCGATAGAACTCTCACATCGATTCCACGTGGTCGTTGAAAAGCCAAAAGAACGGTAATTACACTTGTAAAATAGCTCGAGAATATTCGAATTCCATAAATAAACATCCAACTTGTGGCCGAGCCGGAGCCAACCCCATCCATTTCAAAGCCAAAAGAAGATTTTTTTAGTTATGTTAAGAGCTCATATGATTAACCTTCTAAACGAAAGTATACTAGCCAGTAGTCAAATATGAACTGTCCATGGAATTGGTCAAGACCTGAGAAAGCTCGAGGAACGAAGCACCAGGATCAAGAAGGCGATCGATACGCTCTCGAGGCAAGAGCTTGTTCCTACTCCGATTTCTCTTCACAGATTCCAATCCTCCTCCGGCAAGAACCTTCCACGAATACACACAATCTATCACTCTACTTCAAAGCTTCACAAAATCACGTACATGCATATGAAAACCAGAAAGACACCTTGTTTATGTGCGATTGAAGATCGGAGATCAGCGCGTCCATGGCGGCAGAGTTGCGCGAAAACGCCTCGGAGCTCCGATCGACGCCGTCGGAGAGAACTCCGGTGGAGTAGTATTCCATCATCCGCGTGATCGGAGCTCTGGTAGAAGCAATCGGCGATGGCTTCCATGGCGACGAAGCCAACCTCTTCCCAATCACACGAAGCATTTTCGATTCTCTCTCTCTCTCAGCTCAGCTCAGTTCAGAGAAGCCTCCATTTTATTGGTGAAGGAGGCAAAAGTTGTGAAAGTTTGGTCTTCTTGATTGCGTGTAATTCCTATCCGATTGCATCGATCTCAATCAATCTCTGCGATCAAGCTCTCTCACGATGACGATGAGCCAACACAGCTTTGGATTTATTTATTTATTTATTTATTTATTTATTTATATTCTTCCAATATGGTGTCGTTTAGAGATTGTTCAATAAATTATGACACGTGCGCTAATTGTTTTCTTCGTTGTACGAATTTGGAGTCTTATCTGAGAGTGGCAGTGAAGCGAAGCCACCGTCGCCAATGGCGTCCCTCTCCTCCGTTCTCTCCTTCACCACGGCGAAGCTCTCTCACACTCCCATGGCTTCTCTCCTCTCCACTCTTCCTTCTCTTTCGCTCTCTTCAATGGCGTCCAAACGCCACAGAGCCTCGGCTCCGAAATGCTCGGCTAAGGCGACCAAAGCGCTCTCTCCGAAAACCCTAGCTCCCGGAGCCACGGAATCCGGCGAAAACGCCGTTCCTCCTCCTCGGAAGAAGGTATTCACTGTGGCTTTTATGTGCTTCCGTTGGATTGAAGTGAAATCGAAAGCTCGCTCTGTGTTTTGGAGCTTTGGATATGGAAGATTGCAGAGTTTGTATTCAGTGAACTGGTGTTATTGTTGTTTTATGCATATTAGGTACTGGTTCCAATAGGATTCGGAACTGAAGAAATGGAGGCTGTTATCATCGTCGATATCCTCCGGCGAGCCGGCGCGGAAGTTACCGTGGCATCCGTAGAGCCAGAGCTGGAGGTTGAAGCCTCGGGTGGCACCAAGTTGGTCGCGGACACCTCCATTTCCAATTGCTCCGATCAAGTGTACGACCTCGTCGCTTTGCCGGTTAGTTAGTCCTTATCCACGAATTGGCACTCGTTGTTAACAGAGTTTAGAACGAGTTCTTAGATTCGGGTTTCAAAACCCTATGACGGCGTGTTCGGAAGAACTTGTGAACCTTATACAGCTGTAATGTTTTACAAGGGAGGAATGCCTGGCTCGGTGAGACTGAGGGACTGCGAGGTTCTGAAGAGTATCATGAGCAAACAGGCTCAAGAGAAGAGGCTGTACGGAGCTATATCCACTGCTCCGGCGGTGACGCTTCTACCGTGGGGCCTTACTAGAAGAAAACAGGTGCGTTGACTTGGTCGACTTTCCGTATAGATTTGATTATCAATTTTATTTTGTCAATCTATGTGGCTGATTAATGGATGTGGTTTGAGATGCAAGACAACTTGTCATCCTGCGTTCATGGACAAGCTTCCGACGTTTTGGGCAGTAAAGTCAAACATTCAAGTATCGGGAGGGCTTACGACGAGTCGTGGTCCGGGAACTTCATTTGAGTTTGCCTTGTGTCTTGTAGAGCAGCTATATGGAGAGTCTGCTGCTAGAGAAGTTGCAGAGTTGTTGGTAAGACCGTTTTATTACTAATTTCTTTATTCTCGATCGTGAATTTTAAATTTTGTGTTTGTTGAGTAATCCATAGTTGATATAATCTAGGGATAAAAGTGTGATTCCGGAAGCTGATTACCGAAAAACAATTACCACTGGAAAGCTGATACCGGTTTTCGGTCCGATAAGTGTACCAATTACTGATTTTAATATTATATTTAAACAAATAATTTTAATGTTACTTATTTGATTTGGACTATTTTACCGGTAATGGGTACTAGTTTTAATATTTTATATAAAACAATATATTTAATTTTGTTTTACTTTACCTACTATGTTATTTTCTTGATTTGCGCTATGTTATTTACTTGATTTCTAGATATTTTTTCTTTAGTAAAAATAAATTTTTTTACCGGTTACTAGAAACCCGGTTGTTAAGAAATAATATAATTCGTGCCGTTCAGTTCTAAAATAAATGGAAAAAATTTCCGGTAGTAAAAATCCCCTAAAAAAACTGTTACCAGCTTCACCCCCAAGTCATTATAGTCATAAGGTCCAAGCTGTACTTATCGATTGAAGCTAATATCCGTGCCCTCGTTGTTTTAGATGGTATATGCGGCGGACAATGATTCACGAAAGGAAGAATTTAACACAGTCGATTGGTGTCTCGACCACAATCCTCAGGTAAGCCGCTTTCTTTTAAATTAAAATAATCTTTCTTTCATTTCCTACTTTATCCTTTGATGTAAAATGGTTCATAGAGCTTGGGCAGGTTCTTATTCCGATGGCCAATGGTTGTGAAGAGATTGAAGTGGTAGCCATTGCTGATATTTTGAGACGAGCAAAGGTGGATGTTGTGGTTGCTTCGGTTGAGAGATCTGTTAAGATTCTGGCGTCTAATGGAACGAAGATAATTGCCGACAAACTAATCAGGGAGGCAGCTGAATCCGTCTTTGATTTGATCATTCTTCCGGTGAGATGAACAAAAATTATTCCTTTCATTGTGTTACTTTCCGTAATTTTTTTCAGATAATAAAAATCAGAAAATCGTTTTTTTCCCTGCTACTTAATATGACTTGGTAACAATACATCTATTTTGAGCAAACTATAGATTCCGGTCCCGCATTGGAGATAGTGTTGCATATCTAGAACCTGTAAAACCCTTTCTCCGACGGTGTCTACTGTCTACCATAAACCCCAGAGAAACACTAAGTAAATTCAAGTAAACTATATATTTTTTTTCTTTCGATCACTTCATAACACGTTCTAATGCTAACTAACTGTTATGTGCCCGAAAGATCGATAACTCGAAATGGAATAATTAAGAATTTCGGCCAACACTCAAAAACCCGATCTCTTAGGATCAAGTTTCTGAATTTTCTTGGCTATCTTTTTCATTAACTCAAGCTCTCTTAAATAGAGAGAGGAATTACAACCTAATGGGCCGGACCGGGCCCGAATAATAAAACCCCTAAACATAATTATTTAACCTAATAACATAATTAAATAAACGACAAACTCACTTAAATATCCTAAGACCCAATTAAAAACGACAACATATAAATAAACGACTCTAATTTATTAACGACACAAAGCTTGATATTTCGGGGCCGTATCATTACTCCCCTTCTCCACTTTGAGCTTGTCCTCAAGCTCAAAACACGGTACTGGTTCGCCTCGGCGCTTGCTCTTGAGTCGAAGTTGTATATGCCACGAGTCTGATCCCTCCAAGCTCTCCCGGTTCCAGCCAAGCTTCTAGTCATGCACCTGATCTGACCGCGTATTTTCCCACTATTCATGAACCTCAGTTTGTAGTTCCAGCTGCCTCCTTGTTTCCCTATACCGCTCTCTGAACCAAGATTGGGTTCTTTAGAAAGCAAACACCTCTTTACCACTTTAGGTACTTTTACCGTCAAATAACCCATTTTATCTTTAGGTACTTTAGCCAAACAGCTCTCCTCCTTGCTGCCGAACCCGATGCCTCCTCCACCATGAAACCCTTTCTCTGATTTAGGGTTTTCAGAAAACAAACACCCCTTTTCAAATTCAGGTACTTTTGCCGGCAATCGGCCTATATCAACTTTAGGTATTTCTGCCAAAATGACATCAAATCCTAATTTTGTCAAACCTTCTCCTCGTTCAGTCATGCCGCCGCCCTTCCAGTCGCCGGAAACTTCGTCGGCGAACTCGCCGGATACTCCCTCCGACGATGCGTCGCCGAGCAGCCATGCTGCTTCGCAATTATTTCCCTGGTGTTTGCAAATTGGACCCACACAACCTAGATTTGGCGATGGAATGCCGCCTCCCCCACTCGAGTCATCATCGACCGGAGCTCCGCCCCGACCGCCGCCGCACCCACCTCGGCTTTTGTCGTCCCCCGCCGAAGCTTCACGGTCACCAGCGCGAGCCCTTACGCTCTCCCAAGTTCCTCCCATGTCCCCTCGTTGCTGCCTTTCTGGGCTTGAAGTGTACAGCCCTGTAGGGCCCACCAGATCCCAACAGCCCATCAAATTTTCCTGACCCATTAGGGCATTTTTAGCCCTGGGTTTCTCTCTTGCAGCTCCCTTCTCACCAGCCGCCAAGCCGCCAAGTTGACCTCTGACGTCCACCGCCGCCGGCACAGCTCCGGTCGTCCCTCTGCCGCCACATTCTCCGGCGACTTCGACACCTCCTTTCAAGACCAAAATCTGAATTTTCAGATCTGATCCTCTTGTTTTGTGGACCAGATTTGACTCTCCTTCAACCGTCGATTCCACCACAACTTCCGGCGAAATCACCACTCCTTCCGGTGGCTGTATTCCCCCACCGGAAAAAGCCTTCTCGGTCTGTTCTAATGCTTCTGAATCAGCTGTCTTCTTTGCTTCTTCATCCTTTTTCGCCCAGAATTCGGCCCAGAACTTCTCCGATTCTGCCTCCTGTTCCGCCCGGCGATCCGCCAAATACTTCTTCGATTCTGCCTCCCATCTTGCCGGCATGGCTTCTAACTCGGCCATAATTGCCTTGCAAAGTTCTCTCCGTTCAGCTTGGATTTCCAATAGCTCCACCATGTAACTTTTCGGGAAATCTCCCATTTCGAGCGGCTCTGATACCAAATTGTTATGTGCCCGAAAGATCGATAACTCGAAATGGAATAATTAAGAATTTCGGCCAACACTCAAAAACCCGATCTCTTAGGATCAAGTTTCTGAATTTTCTTGGCTATCTTTTTCATTAACTCAAGCTCTCTTAAATAGAGAGAGGAATTACAACCTAATGGGCCGGACCGGGCCCGAATAATAAAACCCCTAAACATAATTATTTAACCTAATAACATAATTAAATAAACGACAAACTCACTTAAATATCCTAAGACCCAATTAAAAACGACAACATATAAATAAACGACTCTAATTTATTAACGACACAAAGCTTGATATTTCGGGGCCGTATCATTTTGTTACGTGCCCGAGAATCGATAGTCTCGAAACGGGATTGATTTTGGAAATTACGGCCACACTCAAAAACCTGATCTCTTAGGATCAAGTTCCTGAATTCTTTGGCTACCTTTTTCATTCAACCAGAAGCTCTCTTAAATAGAGCAACGGATTACAACCCTAACGGGCCGGACCAGGCCCGACTTATTAAAGCCTTAATTAAATAACCTAATAACCTATTTAAATAATTAAACGATAAAAATAGAAACGACACTAATTTAAATATCCTAAGACTCAATAAATTACGACCACATAAAATAAATATGCTAACTAAATAAATGATATTTATCGTAACTCCGGGGCTATATCATTACTCCCCTTCTCCACTTTGAGCTTGTCCTCAAGCTCAAAACACGGTGTTGATTCGCCACGGCACCATGGAGCTTGCTCTTGAGTCGACACCGCATGTTCCACAAGTCCGATCCCGATGGGCTCTCATGTTTCCAGCCGAGCCTCTAAACTGACCCAATGTCACCCCGTGTAAGATATCATATTGCGAATACCTTTTTGAAATCCACCTCTGCCCAAACAGCCCCTGTTCTTCATCAAAGAGCTCAGCCCGCTGCCCTTCCGTCTTTCCTCCGCATTCGATGACGAACCCTTCACTGCCAATGGGCCGCACAACTCCTCCCTCGGTGTTCCCGCCCCCCTTTGAACTTGCTCTAAGTTTCGGAAAAGCGAGAAAATCTCCAGCCAAACGGCCACCTTCCGGCCATTTTTGGCCGTTCATATTCGAAATGGACAGATTCGGAGCAATTGGATCCACCTTCGTCTTCCCTTGGCTGCTTGACCTCGAATCACCCTCCCCAATGGAAGACTTCCGCTTGCTGCCCGACGCCGAGTCTTCCTTCTCAGGCGCTCGATCCGACCGCCACGCTTCCAGTGGTCGTGGAGTGGTCGAGAGAACCTCCAAATCAGTCTTCAACGCTAGCTGCCCAAATTGGAGTTCCTTGATTGTCGTGCGTGTCTTCTCGCTTGTCTTTGCTTGCGCCACCACCGTTGCTGCCAGCCCGACCTTCTGCCTCGCCGTATCTTCCGGCAGGTCGTGCATAGTTGTCTGGATCGGATCGACAAGATCCAACACATCCAGATGAACCGACATCTTCAATATAGTTTCCACTCTAGCAGTGCAAACCTTTGCTGGAGCGCCTTCCCAGCGGCCATCGCCGCCACTTCCAAACCCACCGGCGATCACTTCTCCGTCGCTCGCTGATGTCTTACGGTGGCGACCAACGCCACCTGTTTGAACCTCCTCCCTCTCCAAGGGTCCTGCTATGTGCCCTACGTTTAGGGCTTGGAGTGGGTTTACTCTAGGTTTCCTTATTGGGCCCCACATGCATTCATGGCCCATTAGGGCTTTCTCACTCAAGGCTTCTTCTCCAGACCCCTTTTCACCAGCCGCCAAGCCGTCTAGTTGACCTCCGTCGACAACCGCCGCTGGCACAGCTCTAACCGCCGTCGTACTGCCTCCGTCGCCGCCGATATCTCCGGCGACTTCGACACTTCCCTGAGTGACCAAAATCTGAATTTTCAGATCTGATCCTCTTGTTTTGTGGACCAGATTTGACTCTCCTTCAACCGTCGGTTCCACCCCAACTTCCGGCGAAATCACCACTCCTTCCGGTGGCTGTATTCCCCCACCGGACAAAGCCTTCTCGGTCAGCTCTAATGCTTCTGAATCAGCCGTCTTCTTTGCTTCTTCATCCTTTTTCGCCCAGAACTTCTCCGATTCTGCCTCCTGTTCCGCCCGGCGATCCGCCAAATACTTCTTCGATTTTGCCTCCCATCTTGCCGGCATGGCTTCTAACTCGGCCATAATTGCCTTACAAAGTTCTCTTCGTTCAGCTTGGATTTCCAATAGCTCCACCATGAAACTTTTCGGAAAATCTCTCATTTCGAGCGGCTCTGATACCAAATTGTTACGTGCCCGAGAATCGATAGTCTCGAAACGGGATTGATTTTGGAAATTACGGCCACACTCAAAAACCTGATCTCTTAGGATCAAGTTCCTGAATTCTTTGGCTACCTTTTTCATTCAACCAGAAGCTCTCTTAAATAGAGCAACGGATTACAACCCTAACGGGCCGGACCAGGCCCGACTTATTAAAGCCTTAATTAAATAACCTAATAACCTATTTAAATAATTAAACGATAAAAATAGAAACGACACTAATTTAAATATCCTAAGACTCAATAAATTACGACCACATAAAATAAATATGCTAACTAAATAAATGATATTTATCGTAACTCCGGGGCTATATCACTAACATGTTATAATGCTCGATTCGACCAACGAGGGTAATCTATATTTTCTCTTTTGACCACTTCTCGAGTTTGTGGAACCATATGACTGTATTCATTGCCCTAATCTAAACCGTATAATGTCACTAGGGAGGTATTTCCGGGACTGAGCGGCTTAACAAGTCCAGAATCCTAAAGAAGTTGCTCAAAGAGCAGAAACTCGCCGGTAGAGTTTTCGGGGCTGTGTCTCCACAGCTCCTGCATAAACAGGGTTTTCTCAAGGTAATATTTATCCGAGTAATTTCCGTTTCTTGGAGCAGTAATAACATGTCCTTATGCTTCACGCGCGAAAAATACAGGACAAGAAGGCCACAGCCCACCCGTCCATTGCAAGCACGCTTACGAACGAAGTTGTGAGCGGAGCCAAGGTAGTCATCGACGGTAAACTCATCACGAGCAGGGGACTCGCCACGGTAACGGACTTTTCATTGGCTATTATAAGCAAGCTTTTTGGTCACTCTAGGGCTAGAAGCGTAGCAGAAGGGCTTGTATACGAGTACCGCGGGAGTTAAAAGCCACGTCATGCAACTATATGTCCTCGAAATCAAAGATGATGTTTCATCAAGCCATGGATGGAAGTTTTGGCTGCTTGAGTTGGCTTCCATGGTGCTATCAACCCGAACCTTCCGGAGGAAATTTTCCTCCGTCGACGTTAATTTTTTAGCACTTTCGTTTTGCAAAGTGCTTTTACGAGGATCCGGTCATCGAGTTTTGTTCTCGGTTGGTAGAGTTTGAGTATTCTATGTAAAATTATTAGGTGGGTTCACTACATGCAATGGAAATATTCTGAATAATAGACAAATAGTTCTACACTTATATAGCTATGCCCGTCCGTCTTTTTTTTTAATAATTAAATTTCTTAAAAAACCTAAAGTTTCCTGCGATAAAATAAAAATTAGGGTTAATAGCGGCAGTAATGCACAACCTTTGGTCAAGAGGGGTTTTAGGTCCTCAACCTTTCAAAGTGTGGGCAAAAATACACAACCTTTGTTAAATATAAAATCTGTTGGTCCTTCCGTTAGGGATGTTAAATTCTGCTGATGTGGCATCGTTAAACTGCTAAATGGACTACCAACTTGTAATATTAATTGTATAATTTAATTAATAAGAACAAATTAAATCGTATTTTAATTATGATTTAAAAAAATTAATACTTTAAATTAAATAAATAAGTTTTACTCCCCCTAAAAATCTAACAGGCTCTTCATTTGAACATGAGTAATTTTTTTGAAAAACGACGGATTATTAAACACGACAAAATTGCAAAAATTACATAACGACGGTTTATTAGAAACGACTAGAATTTTGAAAAAACAACCGATTATTGAAAACAATTGTAATTTAAAAAAATGACATAATAAAGATGTGAATAATATTGAAGCACGAGTTCAAAAATAAGAACTACGCGTTAAATAAGTATCGCTCGTTAATTTTAAGTTTTAATTTATTTTTTGAATCATAATTAAAATATTTAAATTTATTCTTATTAATTAGGTTATGTAATTAATATTACAAATTGGCAATTCATTTGGCAGTTTAACGATGTCACGTCAGCAGAAGTTAACATCCCTAACGGAAGGACCAACGGATTTTACATTCAACAAACGTTGTGTATTTTTACCCACAATTTGAAAGGTTGGGGACCTAAAACCCCTCTTGACCAAAGGTTGTGCATTATTGCCGCAATTAACCCTAAAAATAAATAAACAAGAACAGCAGGGAAACAACCATTCGGCAAATGAACAGGGCAGATTACGGGTACACAAATGGGTATTCATTGTGGTTATTGATAAATAATTGACTGAATATTGTATTTTTTATATTTTTAAAATAAAAATCAATACTATATTATTAAAGATGATTGCATTTGCCGTATAATTGATATTCGGTGTTTGGTTGTGCTAATGTCGAGTTTTTTACCACATTTACCGTTTTTAATATCTACATCTACATTAAAAAAAAGACTAATAATTAATATTATACAATATTACACACAAACAAACTACTAGATATTAATGTTACACATAAACATATTACTAATATTACGCAAAATTACAGAGTAAATAAAAAAATATTTTCGACGTGTTGAAGGTAAGGTCGATAAAAAATAATAAAATGTAATATTAGATTTAGTTAAAGCAGTAAAATCGGGTAAGCGGTTGCGGTTTTCATATTAAAATTGAAAATCTTACTTTAAATTCAGATATTTAGTTATTTTTTTGGTATATTCGGTTTTAACTACTTTCATAGCGGTTGTGGTTTATCGGTATCGGTCTGATCAATTTTCGGTAAAAGTTTAGTGAACGATTTCTTTTGTTCACCCCTATGGCAGATGATGTAGACCGAGAGTTTATGATTTATGTTAGAGGATTAATTCTCATAGAGTTTAATTGAGTAATGTCGTTTAGAGAGTTAATTGTCATAGAGGTTTAATGATCGTTTAGGTTGTAATCTCCTAACCTTATGTAAGAGTATACATTTTAATGAGAAAGTTAACTACTAAACCAATCACAAATTTGAGTCTCTTCCAAAGTGAAGAGGAGGCTAATAAGGTTTAGTGAAGGATGACGAATCAATTTATTGTTCTTGACTCCGAGATTCACGGATGCCAAGTTCTTTAATTATTCACTTCAAATTTGCATATTTTTTTCCAATTTTCACCTCTAGTTGTATAAAATTTTCACTATTAAACCTTTCAAATTTACCCGCCTCTCAAATATCATCCGATCACATCTATGAAGAATCTCACATGAAAAGAAAAGAAAGATGATGGAATTCCATGATGCTTAACAACATCAATTACTTCAACAAAAGATAATTCATAATTTTACAGAAGCTGTGTGAAAAAGCAAACAAAAATTCAGGCGATTCAAATGATTAATCTAGACAAGAAAACTGTCTCTCTGTATTTACAGCTGATCATATATACACTACTAAACACGTAATTAGGGTTCAAAGTGGATGATGAATGTGATGGATCACTACTAAACAAGAAAACTGTCTCTCTGTATCCCGTGTGCGTTCTCCTCAAACATTGTCTTTTGTTTTCCCATGGCTGATTATTCATTGTTTCCAATATCTGCACCATAATATGTCACATTTATTACTAAATTAAATAGTTCTAAAGTTTGTTTAATATATGACCTCTTTATTTTTATGTACACTAAACACGTAAATGTTATATCTTGAACTTGACATAGTACTGTTAGACCAGACAGAGTGAAATGTTCAAGAACTTCTGGTTATATAGCATCATTAAATGTTATAAGCTTGAACTAGTTTCAGGTTTTTACAGCACCATTTTTCTTTTTATATAAATTAGTAATAAATATTTCGGTTCGGGACGACGGAGCAAAATCTTACGGTCCAAATTAATTTATTTTTCAAATAAAAAGGTAAATCTAGATTTCCAATATCCGATTTTTCGAGAATTTGAATTACCACATCCAGAATTGACAAAGAAGGAACCGGTTATCTAGGAAAACACAGTTTTTGTAAGCCTGAATGTCATTAGTTTGTTACCTGATTTTTCTGCGCTTCCACAAACTCTGCCTGTTTTCTGTGTAATTCTTCATTCAGTTCTTTCAGCTTTGCGATTTCGGCTTCCAGTTCCAACGTATACGCCTGTCAAATTAATATATATTTATTTATTAAAATCCTACTCTCACCTTTTTATCCATATAAACTTTATTGTCAAGACTAAAAAATTGGTCAAAGATCACTAACAAGTTCATCAAACTTAAGCATGCTAATATATCATTGCTTAAACTTTTAATCACTATAGTTTAAAGCTAAATTGGGAAGATTAGGTATAACTAATTAGATTATAAAATCAATAAAAATACTTCGTGACAAGTGAAACTGCAGACATCTGATCAACAAACTCAATCTAATACAGAAAAAGAGTATCATTTGATTCGCTTAGAGCACTGACCTGTTTACGAGCCCGAGACCTCGCTGCCGATTCCCGATTCTTGATCATCCTCTTCTGCCGCCTCTCGATGACCTTCTCCAGCTGCGCGCTGCACTTCCCTCTCCGCGCGAACATGTACGGCACCGGGGACACCGAGCTCGGCGAATCCAAGCACATCTTTGGGACCAACTCCGGCGACAAGTGGCTCGTCGGAGACACTGCTGCGACCGCGACAGCCCCGGCACCAACCCCACTGCACGGTGACAGCCTTGCATTGAGTCCACTGATTCCTGCCATCACTTGATTCCCTTCCCTCGCTGCTGCGCTCGTGAGCTGCGCGTTGCTCACCAAATGCATCGGTGTCGAAAACGCCACGGTCGTCGCAGGCTTCGCGAAGAGCGGCTTCTGTCGCTGCTGCACGTGCGGCTGGGCCGATCGCACGCCGCTGAAGCTCATGAGTGGCGAACTATGAGGCTGATTGAGAGCTGAATTGTTCATCTGCGTCGCTCGATTTTCGAAAACTCCATTGTTTTGAACCGGAGTTTGGAACCCGAAAGCCAAATTATTGCTATTAGGCCTTCCAATAGGTTGAGCTTGAGCTTGAGCTTGAGTTTCTTCTCTTACTACCCCTGCAATGGCCAAAAACTCCTCCAAAGTCATCTCACCCAGAGTCTGTTGCCTCTGTGGAAGATTTGACACGTCAGACACGCCATTTTTACTCTCTCCAGGTCCATCGCTTTCTCTCACAAAGCCTCTCCACACTTCATCGACTGTCTTCTGGCTCAGAGTTCTGGGCAAGGTTATGGAGCCTTGCCTCTGCAAATTCCCATTAACGAGAGCACCGTTTCCGGCCCTGGGAGCAATGTTCGTGGACAGAATCTGAGTCTCTTCGGCGGTCCATATGCTCTTCAAGAGCTCGTCCATGTTCATTGAGCCGAAGTCTTTGCCTATACTGCCCCCCATGGAGTTCTGGAACTCGTCGAAGGTCAACGAGTATATCGAGGATTGTCGGGCCAAAGGGTAATCGCCCATCGCTGCCGGTAAGTCGCCAAAGTTGGTGTGTGACGCCATAGTTGTTGTTGTGAGTGTGAATATTTCAGCTTTAGTGAGTTTCTCTTATATGGCCATGCAATTACAAGCCTGTTGTTGGGTTGAATTCTTCACTTGTCGTTAGCTGTGTTGTTCTGAAAAGACACGAGGTTAATGAAAGTTAACTTACTAGTCACGGCATGTTTATTTCTATGAAACAGAAACGGTTTGTTTCTCCGTTTTCAATATTTCGGATATACCATAAATAGCCAAACAGTGCCATAACACAAATGCATACGTGTAAATAATTAAAAAGCTGTCAAATCATTAGTCAGAAAACATAACTAAACAAACTGCCGCGGTAGGTTTCGGTTGCATTTTGCCCCGTCCCCCTTCGCTTGTTTTGCTGTATTTTCTCCCTTTACGTTTCCGTTTATCGCAAAAAAAAACTCATTTTCTTACTAAATATCAAAATTTTATTGGTTGTTATAATAGAAAAATTATCAATAATATTCACTTCTAAAACTTTAGATTGAAATTATTTAAAAAACGAACGTGAAAGGTGAAAGGCAAGAACGGCCGATGTCGAATCGAAAGCGGGACATCGCCAATTACTAAAAAAGATCTTAAAATGTTGTGGCCTCTCTATGTGGGTCAGTCAGGCAAAAAGAAACAAACTTTTTTCATCAAGTGCTACACAAGTACCACAACTCCTTCAACATTCAAATGTATCAAACTTTTGCTTCTCCTTATTCCCATTATAGCTTTGACTCCTTGAAATAGTAATCCCATGAAAAACAAACTAAAGCCAAAAGCCACCCATTGCTCATCAAAAGAAGATCGTCAATTTCGTAGCTCATACTTGCAGTTCAAGATCCAAAGCCCAACAAACTCAAGCTTAAAAAAACAAACCAAATTCATCCCTTGAAATCGCAAAATTTCCCAAAACCAAAAACCTAGTAACTAGAAAGCTTCCAATCCAAAATCAAAACCACCGGAAAACCCGAACCTCAAACCAGAAACTAACAAATACGATTAAAACAGATCTTCGAAAAAGACAATCCAAGTCGAACACGAAAACCCCTAAAGCGGAAATCATAAAAAAAAAAATTGAGTGAGAAAATATGTACCTGTGACTGAGATTTAATTTGATCGATGGCGGAAAACTGGGGAGTGAGAGTGAGTGTCGGGTGTTCTCTTGGGATTCAGACAAGTGTCTCTCCTGGTTTCGACACGAGTCGCCATTTTAAGCACGGCTTCCTTCAAGCTTTTCTTCATTATTTTAATGGAAATCCCACCTCTTCGCACCCACTCACGCCTCGCGACGTGGGCCAATCGGAGTAAACCAAAAGCTGCTATGTGACGTGCCAGCCAATCGGAGAGCGCGAAGTGGGGCGATCTCGGCCGTTGATTCCCGCTTTCTGGCATCCGGTTGATCTCTTCATATTCCTATAAACTATTTCCTGATATTATTAATAGTTAATTAAATCTTAAAAGTTCGATATTTTATGGCAAAAGTACTTGATATTTTGAATTTGTGTTGATAATCAATACTTAGATGGCCCGCCGGCTTATTACATCCGGCAATGAGATTTTTAAGAATGTTAAGATTTTCGTATAATTTGAGCATTAGAATAATAAATAGACAAACACACACACCAATATATATATATATATATAATAATAATAAATTAGCGACTCAGGGGTTACAAGTCTAAGAAAAGAGAACGTTATTGAAGTTATTAACTTTTCGAATAATAAATTAATGCATTAGTTTTATCGAATATTGGCTCAATAAATATAATAAAGCAACATCATATTATAATTTATGTGGATAGTAATCTATATTAATAGATGTACATTATTGCCGTTTTAAGCAACGTAGCTAGATTATCAATGACTCTTTTTGCTAGAACCGATAAATAAATTATGGAGAAATGACTGAGGATAGAGATCGTCACTTGTTCTAGAGGCTACCAATTAAATAAAAATAATAATACTTTAGATTAGGAAACTAATCACGTTACTTTCTTGTTTTGCTAAGCGTATAAAATTATTACACTTAATGACATGAAGCTCCGCGACATGAATACACCCAATTATAGAATTGCTGACATGTATTTTGTGGATTTATGCATAATTAACTATCTACCAATAGTCAAACTCAAACACAACATTATAGTATTAATCTTGTATTTATTTTTTAATCTTGGATAAGCATTGGCCAAGAAAATCTCCACACTTATTCTCAAATATCACAATTTCAAATACTAATTTTTTTTATCTAATGTTACAATCTGTATTTTTATCCACTAAAAAGATATTTTTATCCACGAATTAAATTTCATTGTGAAGATATTTTATTTATTATATTTAATGTAGCACTGAAGTCTGAAAGTAACTAAAAAGTGTCAAATTAAATATAATATCAAGCAATGGTGGAATAAGTGGGAGGCTACCGGCCACGTGGCACGTGCTAAGTATTGATTCTCTTTTAAATATTTATATACTAAAAAAATGCTATAACGTGCCTCAAGGACAATACGCACTAATCTATGTAAGTATGTATGATGGCAGAAATATGGGAATATTTGAAGTAAATTAATGAAGAAGAGTACGTGGTGCAATATGCATCACACAAGTGGCCCAATCAGGATGCTCCAATTGAACGATTTGGTGGGCTTTTTTTTGGTATCTAGCGCATCACTATAATCTTATTTTATGTTCTACTTTTGTCTTCTTTTTTTTTTACTTCACAATTCGGACTACATTTTCTTAAAACTCCATGATTGGGTACAAATTCTGATAACACTATTTTTCATGGGGAGCATAGTCAAAAGCTTATTTGGATAATATCGGCGAAAATACCCCCTTTTGTTGAATTTGCATTTTCATATTTAAACTCGAATATTGACGATAAAAATATTTTATTTACTAAAATATAGCATAATACTTTTAAATGTCATGCAACATGTTGTTATGTCGTGCCTCGTTAATGTGCGTCAAATTTAGACTAATTAGCAGCTAAAGTTTGAATATTTTGTCGCTTGATGTGGTTTAGTCTTTAAGTTTTTTTTTTTTGTTTTTTTTTTTAAACGGCAAGAGTACATATGTTGTTGTTATGTTAACAGATAGGTCCCTATACGTTAATTTAGATTTTTGACGTTGAAATAATATATGACTAACTTATGTTATGTGACTCTCAGGGCCGTTCCTGAGGGTATACATGGTAGGCGGCCGCCTACAATGTATTAGTAAATTGGGGGACCCATGTGGAAGGAAAAATAATAATATTGATATATTGTGTCCATATTTTAAAAAAATTGTGTCATATTTAAATCAATAAATGAGTAATGTATTCTTCAAATATTTTTATACTTTTTGCATTGATATTTATTTTTATAATAGGGGTCTCAAAATCAGTCTTCGCCTAGGGTTCCGACAAACTCAGGGACGGCCATGGTGACTCTTTTGTGCAATATAAGAGCTTTTCTCGTAAAAAAAAGAAATGCAATGTTAACGTAATATCGTCCACATACTTACAATTGCCTATAAAACGATAACATATGTAACATTTTTAATTTCCTATTAGAAAGAAAGAAAAAAAAGAGACTCAACTGCAAAAATTGATAAAATATACATGTAGTTTTGCTGTCAAATATTGACGTGACAGGAGAAAAAATGTGCCACATGAATTGTTACAACTCAAAATCAATACTTATTGAGGAACTTATATTCCAATACTTATCGAGGGACTTATAAGCCAACATAATGACAATATGTATACTTCTGCCGTAAAAGTAAATAAATAAAAAACTTAAAAACTAAATTGCACCAATGATAAAAATATATGTATTTAATTTTTTTTTATCGTCCTCCACTTCTTTTGATAATTGCACAAAAAACTTAAGAACAATGATAAATATAATAGGTTTTTTTTTTTTTAAAGTGAAAATATAATAGGGTTATTAGTGACAAAACTCAAAACTATTAAATTTCTTGAAAAGTATATAAAAAGGCAAACTTTAGTACTTTTGTCATATTTTTTAAAGTTGACTTTATGCGGCCCATTTCCAAACAATTTCTGTAGCGTTTTTAAACATTTTTCGTTTTCGTTTTGTGTTTGTATTTTTATTTTTGTCAAATTATTTTATAATTACGTTTTAAAAGTTATTGGTTAAAATTTTATGGCCTAAGTTATTTTTCCTTTGATAACTTTCAATTAGTACGTTATAAGAGAACTTTTACAATAAAAATGTCTAATATTATATTTTTGTTGCTCCATTTATTTGTCTCTGTTAACTTCGAGTTGGAATTTAACTTTTATCTTCTTATTGTGCTCTCAAATCTAATCTATATGAATGTAATGTAACTATGTATGCCTTTGAACTTATATATAAAGATCCGAATTTTATTTATTTGGTCGTAATCTGCTTTTTATCTCCTAAAATGGTGCTAAATTTTTTATAAGATAACATATTCTTTCAACTTTAAAAGTATGTATCCTTCAAAAAAAAAACTTTAAAAGTATGTAGCTTTTTTATTTATTTATATTTGCTGAAGTGGAATTGACGTCACGTACATTAAAGACATAGTAATCAAACAAAAATGAAATTACCACAACACCCTCATTATAATGGGCTCAGCTAATGATGGGCTTAGACGATAGTACGATACTAGGCCATGTTGCTACGAAGTTTTTAAATTTAAGAGAAAAAATACATTATGATAAAAAAAAAATACATTAACTATTTGTTAAGGCATTAAGGGGCTTCTCAAATTTTTACATGCCAGTAAAAAAAAAAAAAAAACGAAAGGAAAGGAAAATTGCGATGAAAGTCATAAGAATTTATCTAATTATAATAGATAAATCATTAACACTCTTTTTATTTTTTTGCAAGTAAAATTAAAGTCGTACTTTTGTTGCAAATACACTCTTATGGTATTAAATGTCACATTGTTTGCCATGTTAGACGCACCACAACAAGGCTAGTTATGCATATATGTCATATGGCATGTTCTTCCGTCTTCCAATTAAAGACAACATATATATTTTTACGCATAGTAGTGATGTTGCGCGTCTTACGTGGTGAAAATGTGATATTTAGCATCATAAGGGTCTACAAAGGCATGATGTTAGTAATTTTCGTCGCATAAAACGAATAATATCCAATAAAAACGACAAGCAAAGACGAGGAAACTCGCTACTAAGTCTAAAGGCAATATTATCTGGTTGGAGTACCAAGTGTTGAACCTCTTCTTTTGAAAGATTCAGGATGTATTCAGGGAGTTCCGACCCTTGTTCGGGACGCTCGTATGGTTGTGGCCAATGGTAATTTGATGCGGAGTACTCTTCCCTCTCGAGCCGCACCCGTTAGGAGTACTCGAAGGGTTTAATGAGGCTCGTCTTTTAAAAAAAATGAGGGACATCTTTGAGCAAAAAAGAGATTTGTACCTGAAATTTGTTGCAGTGAGTTGGCAATAAAGTGCAAAAAAAGATGGAAAGAAAAGTCACTTATAATCTTTCATCACACAATTGAGACTTGAGAGATGACCTTTAAATAGAACAACTTGTATTTCAAGTGCTACATGGGACCAAACATAAATGATCAAGGAATTTGAAGCAACATATTGTATTTTTTGTAATGTTCCAATCCTATCCATAACATAAGATAATTTGATACTTATTGGTAGGGGTGAAAATTTTGCAACCGTTTCCCGGTTTTGTCCCGATTCCGGTACTGGTCCCGGAACGGTTTTTAAAAAAATAAGGGAAATTTAGTTATAGATTGGGAACCGGTACTTCCCGGTTCACGGTTTATGGAACCGGGAACTGGAACCGGAACCATAAGTAAAAAATTCTCGATTTTTGGTACCGGTTTCGGTTTTAAACTACATGTAGTTTTAGATGTTTTCGTAGTATGTTGTTTTTAAATATTTTGTATGCTTATTGTAGTTTTTGGGTTATATGTCGTTTTTTATGACTTAAACTATGCGTATTTTTTCGTTATTAGGGTTTAATATTTACCATTTTCTTTTCTCGACCCTTTCAATCTCTTTTTCTCCCTCTCTCATCCATCGTGAAGTCATATTCTTCTCTTCGCCGAGAACCTTCCACCGTCGATTACATGTCTTCGTCTTCCAACTAGAATATTTCACTCGCAAGCAAAATCTATGTCTCGTGTTAATTTTTTTTTTCAACCATTAATTTTTGTCTTGTGTTAAGTTTTTGTTTCGGCTATTAATTTTTGTCTCGTGTTAGTACTAAATTTTTTCACGAATCTTTTCTTACTTTTTCCCGGTACCGATTCCGGTTTTGAAAAAAATAGGGAAATTTACAACCGGAACCGGGAACCGGTACCGAAAATAAAAATCCCGAATTTTTGGAATAGGTACCAAAAACAACTAATTTTCCGATTCCCGGTTCCGCTTTCACCCCTACTTGGTGTAAACTAAAGTGGTTTTTTTATTATTTATTATTAATGTTGGAGCACTTTTGAGAAGGCATATATTATCGACCTAGTAGTGATTATTGAAAGTGAATCATCGTTTGAGTGAATGGGTCAACTTTGAAAATCTAAAACCATATAAATGTGGGAGCTTTCTTATAATTCTAAGCTCATAAAATATGACACTACAGTATATACACAATATCACCACTTACAAAAAAAGTTATTGTGATTGAGTAAAAAGATATTTGGTTTTGTGCCATTAAATATTTAAATTCTTTATACAGTTAAAATATTTAAATTTATAATTTTGTCAATACTACTAAGGTTCTAAATGTTGATGCCGACGCTATTGTGCTCCCTCTATTTTTCAGACATGTTGCATGTCGACGGAAATATCGACGGGGAAAATCGAAAAAAAATATTGCATGCCGTATAAATTACACGGGCACCCCACATGCCAACGGAAATATCGAGTTGGAAAATAATTTTAAATATTTTAATTTTTTATAGGTTCAAAATTACTTATCACCATAAGAGTTAAATAAATAAATAAATAAATCACACTAATAATAAGACATCGTATTGATAGGTTACAGTTGTATTAATATAAAAATTAAAATTATCCTTGTAACTTATAAAAAATATAAATATAAAGTTACAATTAAAATAAAAACATTACATTGATAGATTAAAGTTGTTCACGGGTATGCCGCATGCCGAGCCATGCCGTGCCGGTTATAGATGCACAAATATGATTCAAAAAAGACTTTTGGTATATCTAAGAAATACAAAAGACTTTTAGTATATTATTGTTAATGTGTGTATCTTGGCCTTTTGAATTCTACAACGTATACAACTCTGTGCTATATATTTCTCTCATATCATATGTTCTGCATTGTTTTTTGTTTGTGATGTCCAACGAGTTGGTTTCAGAGAGATCTGATCTTCGAATGATGTTCGGTTATTGAATGAGTTGTTTTAACTTTTAATCATGTTCTTCATTCTAAAATACGTTTTTTATTTTCCGTTTTATCGTTCAGCTAAGTTTCATTTTTTATCCGTGTTTGATTTTCATAATTTGTTTTTCTTTGGTCTTGATGAATCTGTTTCAAATTATATTCCGGTGCTAACAAGATAGGTTGTGATTATAAAAAACAAAAACAAAAACAATAAAAAAATGTAAATGTCAATAAGCTCATATTTATAAATAAAACTATAGTGATAACATTATACTAAAACAAGTCACCAATTGCATAATTCGATGTGGATGCAATAATATTGATAAAAAAAAATTAAGAATTAAAATTAACTTTTATCTACTACTAAAAATAAGAACCCCACTATTTGCATCCATTGTGCTTGTATTATACTTCTCATATAGTTTTTTTTAATAAATTAATCAAATTAGAAATTCCAGCTAATAAATATGCCATCGCTTTCATATCTCTATTCCTATCTCCTAATAAGATAAATCTTAGTCAAACAAAATTACCGATCACATGGCCTAAGCTGAAAAATATCTTAAATTCTATTTCAGATATTAAGCTTCCAATTAAAACCAATCAACTATATTAATTATTAAATAAAATATTTGTCCAATTAAATCATCTGAAATTGACCATCTACCTAATTCGGGGGTCCCACTCGAGTCCCATTCCTTGATTTTTTTTTTGACGGCCCACGGGAACAGGGAAAGTCCCGCCGGCGGCCAATCCCAGCCCTATTATGGTAATTTCGTGCGTCCATTTGACTTTGACTGACTACCGTGGACGCGCAGGCAGGGATCGAATTCCCATTTAGAAGCCAGAGTCTTCACGCTCTGTTTCGCACGAGGACATTTCAGTAAATTCAATCCTAAAAATCTATCGCAAATATAAAGAGAAGGGTTAATTGCATCAATAATGCACAATATTTGGTCAACAAGGGTTTTAGGTCCTCAACCTTTCATAGTGTGGGCAAAAATACACAACGTTTGTTGAATGTAAAATCTGTTGGTCCTTCCGTTAGGGATGTTAAATTCTGCTGATGTAGCATCGTTAAACTGCCAAATGGCCTGCCAACTTGTAATATTAATTACATAAGCTAATTAATGAGAATAAATTAAATCATATTATGATTCAAAAAATAAATTAAAATTTTAAATTAACGAGCAATACTTATTTAACGCGCAGTTCTTATTTTTAAACTCGTGCTTCAATATTATTCACATATTTACTATGTCATTTTTTAAATTTCAGTTGTTTTTGATAATCAGTCGTTTTTGTAAAAATAAATCGTTTCTAATAAACCGTTGTTATGTAATCTTTGCAAAATTTAGTCGTGTTTTAATAATTCGTCGTTTTTCAAAATTTTAGTCATGTTCAACGAGGAGTCTGTTAAATTTTTAGGGGGAAGTAAAAATTATTTATTTGATTTAAAGTATTCATTTTTTTTAACATAATTAAAATATGATTTGATTTATACTTATTAATTAATTTATGTAATTAATATTACAAGTTGGCAGTCCATATGGCAGTTTAACAATGCCACATCAGCAGAATTTAACATCCCTAACGGAAGGACTCTTAACTACATTTAACAAACGTTGGGTATTTTACCCACACTTTGAAAGATTGAGGACCTAAAACCCCTGTTGATCAAAAGTTGTGCATTATTGCCGCAGTTAACCCTAAAGATAATATCAACTAAGTCAAATATATTAATAGTTATAAATGAATACCTAAGAGAAATGAGTTTATTGCATTAATTTGGGTTTTAAACTCAATTCATTAGTTTTTGTTACTGAAATTCGGGAATACACTCGAGCGCAACAAATGCAAAAAAAGTAGTCTTTTAATGGGGTTACGTGTCTGACGTAGCTCAACACGCGTGACAGATTTCGTCTATTGAGGGCGATTTGCACCACCCTCTTTCAGTCACAAGAATACAAATAAAATGTGAATATCCCTGATTTATTATGTTCCCGACAAGGTCTCGGTTTTTTCCGTTTGATAGCTGGATAATTGAAGGATACGATTACAATGATAAGGATATAATTTGATTTGATTTGATGCCGCGCCTCGCCGTATTCAACGGGGCTGCCTACGTACCCGGCGTACCGGGATCAGGTCATTACGTAGTTCAACGTGTTTTGGTGATTTCTTCATCTTATTTCTTCCTTACTTCATTCTCTCTTTCTTTCTTCTCTTCTCTTAGCCGAATGCCTCGGTCAAATGTTCTTCTCGGGCATCCTTTCTGGCGTCCTTTCCTCCATCTGGCCCAATCTCTCTTTGGCCGACCCCTTTTAATGAGGTTATCTCTTAGTATTTATAGGCTTAGGGTTTCTCTGATTTGTTTCCCTTTTGGTTCCTCAAATCTCGGTAGGTTTTCCTTTCTTCTCGCTATGATTGTTGCTGACCTTCCTTGAATGCGCTGATTTCCCACGATTTCCTCACTTGATTTACTGATTCTCCTTCATTCTCGTGATTCTGACTTATTTCTTCATTTAATTCGATGGGGTTTTGCGGTGAGCTTTCCTTCGACGAGCTTTCCCGCGACGAGCTGCTCTTGCGATGAACTCTTCTTCGGGGATTCTCCATCGAAGTGCGATGAAATATTTCACTGCAGATTGCCTATTCACTAGATGGACTTCGTCGCGTGTTTAGCTTCCTCGAGCGTGCTCCTTCGTTGACCGATAGTCAACGAACTTCCTTGCTTCCATTTTATGTCGTTTTTGGGACAAAACGATATGAGTAACGTTAAGGAGGGATTTGACGAAATCCGACCTTAACATCGTCTATTTGTATAAAATTGCAGTAGTACGAACTTTTGCCACCAAATTCATGTATAGACACTTGCAACGAATATTCGAAATGGGAGACGTTTGATGTTATTATTATCTATTTTCAATGACATAAATGATATTTCGTTATGGATTAGGATAATCTAAAAAAAGATCCTTGCTTTGAACTCCGATAAAGATATTTTTCTAGTCTTTCAGAATTCCGAAACTACCCCTTGAAGCGCGTGACGAATCGAATAAGCCCATTCCATATGTCTTATCGAGCTCATTCATGATCACTTCACGAAATGCAATACAAAAAGGTCGAATAAATAAATAAAATAATATAAAAAGATATTTAAAAAAGCGAGAGAGAGAAAAAGCGCGCTCTTTTGTTTGGGCAAAGAGAGAAAATATCTGGCTGACATCGCCTCAAGATATTTATCGACGCTGACATGGCAAGAGCCCGGACGAGCTGCCACGTGTAAAAGCGACGCCATGTGGAGCCCCAAACGACACGAAAACACCCTTCTCTCTCTTCTCCAAAACTCATTCCTCTGTTCTTCTTCTTCCGAGGGTTTTCCTGTCAATTTTCTCGGGAAAGCGATTTTCTCGGAAAAATCCCCGATCGCCTCTCGTCTTTTTCTAATCTGATTTCGGAAGCGTAGGAGAGAACCCTTGCGTTTTCGTTTCAATGCCGTCGTCTGCGGATCTCGCCTGCGCGACGGAGTGCCTCGGGTGCGGGTTGACTCGGACGGACTCAGACTCGTCCGCCATTACCCGCGATACCTCCAGAGATGTTTGGATGCGCTGCGATGACGCCGGAATGGTGATTCTTCGTTTCTCTGAACGTTTTTTTAATCGTTTTGCTTGTCTGCGCTTTCAGCTTTTGAAATTGATTATTCTGTGTTCTTTGCTGAGAAAGAAATAGAGAACAGTTATACCTGTTCAGATTGTGGAGTTCGGAATCTGGAATTCCGATAGTTTTCGTTTGCTTGGTTGAAATTTGTGTCGGTGTTTATGCTTTGTTGTTTGATTCTATGATTCGTTTGTGTAGTTTTGCATGCCACGAATTTTAACAATTATGTGTTGTATTGATGAGCTTAGCGAAATGGAAAAGTTGAAGATTTCATGTGTTATGATAATCTTAATGCTTGAATTTGAATCTTCTTGAGCTGCGAGGATGTTCCCATGAATTTGCATTACTATATAGACACCATAAACAATTTTCGTATTTGGTTTATGAAGGTTGGAATCTCATTGGTAGTTAATGATGTGATTTGTTCCTTATATTATATAACATGAAAATTCCGATGATTCACTTTTTCTCAGGCTTATAACCTTGTTTTCGTATGTCCTACGTTCACTTGATTAAAAAATTTGCTCGTTCTCATCTTGCATAGCAGGTCAAAACCACGGTGTGGACGAATGAGAAGCACAGTAGGTATATTGCTTCTTTGGAAGCATCATTTGTCGACGAGTTATACCACTCAAAAATGAATCTGAGGGACTTTGGAATGAAAAAGAATACTCGGATTCCACATTCTTCCAAACAGGTTAGCAGCTAAAATTACGTTACGTCTTAATTCTTAGTTTGTTTTGGCAAAAAGAAAAAGGAAAGTGATATACTGTTTGCTACTTTGTAACTGTATCAGGCTGCGGTTCTTCGCAATGAGCGTCCGAAGAAAATCAACTACGAAACAAATGAACAACTCTTGGACAGCACGGCTGATTCTCGTTGGGTGATTGGAAGCCCAAGGCTTCCAAATTTTACGCATTTAAGTAAATCTCCCCCTATGACGTATTCTGATGCTCAAGAAAATGTCACGTTTAGAGGAAAGCTAAAATGCCGGAGAAGAATTTCGGAGCCAAACCCTGTTGGTAAATACCATCAAGATTTAGTTGGCAGCAGAGCAGGTAACATCTTGACGTTAATTTAACCTTAAGATCGTACCTTATTCGGTTTTATTTCCCCAAAATACTAGGACTTGCCTAAATTCCAGTCACATTCCCTGTACCTTAAAGGCCAATTCTTACAGAAAGAGGAAACAAATTAATATACTCTACTTTAGTTTTGTTCCCGTGAATACCTTTATTTCCCTTACCGTTAGTAAGCATTTCTTTGCATCAACACCCGGGTAACCGTGTCTCTAAAGTCTTGATCATTTACACAGTTACACTGAATGCTCTGTATATTTAGCGTTTGTAGTCACCGTGTACTTTTGCTAGCGTACCTGGGGTGATATATCATCATGTTATACTGTATCAGTTTCTCTGGATGCTTGGTCTATTGGTTGTCCTTATTTTGGACAAATGGTTTTGCTTAAGTAGTTGATACTCAAAAGTATCGAAAGTTCGTTCAGAATAATAATAATAATAAAAAAAGCTAGGCTAGCTGTTACCGTGTAATCAGTATGAGAGCAAATGGCCAAATGTCGGCTATCGCTTGATGAATCGTATTAGTCAGCGTCATAAACACTAAACTAAACATACGGCACCAGTAGTATTACAGGTTTGGTTATTCATGTCGTGTTTTACGTTTTTTCCATTTGCAGAGGTTTCTGATCAAAATTTTGTGGACATTTCTGGAGGAAATACAAGTCGCGGATCTACGGCAAAAAGGCTAAAGACATCTGCTAGCAATTGTTCTAGCAAGGATAAAGTAATTTTCCACAACTCCAATGCATAGTTTTTTGTGATGAAATTTAAATTCTCCTTAGATTCCTGATTTTTATTTGTTTGCTAAGTTACTTATTATGCTCCGTTTTCTGATAACCGACAGACCGTAGGATGCCATGAATTGCTGTCGGATCAATCTTAGGACTCCGGCGAGAAAAAAATACATTCATTCTTCTATAAGAGAAAGCTGACACGTGACTCTAGAACCAAAGCTTGAACACATGGATAACATTTAAACAAGTAAAGGTTATCAGACAATTCGCAGCGACGGTAATTTGCAGAAAAGCCCCCGGAACTTTGTGCAAAAAAGCCCAATCGGAAAAACGAGGAAGGAATGTACATATCTAGCTCCAAGTTTTTTACTCTTCATCTCCAGCTCTTTCCAATTTTGTTACCTTTTCTGATTGGGAAATGATGTTTTCTTTTTGGCAAGTGTAGATACCGTAGGCTATTCATGTTCTTGTGCTCCATTATCTATACAGATACACATTATTCATCAGTCAGTTTTGTAACTTTTGCCTAAAAGACCTAGTTCATTGTGAGCCCTTTAGCATATGGTACTTTTTCAGTGATCAACATGTTCATACTCGCATCATGAAACAATGCTTTTGTTAGGCAAAACACTAGTTGGAAACATAGAATTTGGATGGTAACACTCGTAGCCTCTTTCGAAGATATCTTATGACTGTTTTGTTCCTGCTCTCGGTCCAACTTGGTCAATTTTTTTCCGCTTCCGTGGAGAGCTTTACTCGGTAATCGATTGATCAAATACGTTATATAAGAATGGTTTCTCCCTAATAGATAGTAGATTTTTTTTTTTTTTTTATGAGGGACAAAATTACTTATGAATGTACGGCGACCTTCCTTGCTCGTCGAAGATCTGACGTCGGTATTAGGAATTTCTATGGTATCCTTGATCCACGTGGCATTTCACGGAGAAGAGTTAACGGAACCAAAAAAGAGTGCTTGGCGATTTTCTCAGGCATCAAGGATTTTTGTCAGAAAAAGAAAAAGTGAGATACGCCGCTAAATTTTGCTTATATCAAAGAGCAACCACTTAGGTATAAATTTTATGAATGGATGTTTTTGCATATTTTGAATAAATCATTCTCAAATTCTGATGAAGTTGTGCTGTAGTCATGGATTCCATTTGGAAATGCCAACAACGAGAATATCATCAATAATTCTATTTTTATTCAATTTGTAAACATTAAATTTTATATATTCCCATGCATGTTAGTACGTAGAATATATAGATATTAATTTTAGTTTATTTATCATGCTTTATTGAGATATAGAGAATTTCTGAAAAATACTTCTTTCTATCTTATTGAATATTCTCTATATCTCAATATGCTTACATAGTCGTTTGATACGCTCAATGTTTTGCTCTCCCCCAAATATTCAAAATTTAAACGCTTATTTTTTTTTTTATTTTTTTTTAAGTATGACATTAATTTAGACATAAAATAATCCGAATACGTGTTGATTGTCTCCCACTTTCCTTCACGTTCGATCTCATGAAATGAACCTGTAAGTTAATTCACGTTCATAAGTGAGATATTTTAATACGTATATATATATATATATATAAATATAACGTTGCCTTTGGGAGAGATTTATATCATGCAAATCATTAGCATAGTTCGTGCTAACCAATTCCCAAGCAATCACGAAGGACAAGTTTGTACTAATTTAATATTTATATTAATCTTAATTAATTCTCATTACGAAGCAACAACTACCTATGTATGTTGCAACAAATGCATGAATTTATATTTTTAATTTTTCATAAAGAAAATTGTACGACGAGTCAACTTTGATATTCACAATTCGCCTTGTATTAAGAACATTTAAATTTATATTAAGAACATTTAATAACTAGTTTCTAGCTAGATACTGTACCAGGCTAAGACGAGATCGCACTCTAGTCTCTATCTGTCATTGTATGGTGTCGTGATCGGTTACAAAGCTTAGTTTTGGTTCGAGCCTGTTCGGCTTATTTGTTGGCATAATAAGAAAGCGACTTCGACAAGGTCGTACACCAACACACAAATATTTAATATTTTTTGTATCGCTGTTTATTATTTAAATAGTTTTATTTTATTAAACATATGTAACTGTATATTGTTTAAGCAATATTAAAAAATAAAGAAGATTAATGAAAATAAATGTCTATATGATAAATTCTTGTATACAAGCAAGCACCTCGTCCAACAAGATTCATAACCACATTTTGATCCACAACAAGATTATTAACGATAATTTCAGTTTTTTTTAAGAAAAACCATTCTCAAGTAGAAGTAAAACCTTAGGGAGCATTTTCTTTCTAAAAAAAAGTTTTGAAATATGCTAAATAATTTTAGGGGCTTACAATGCAAATATCTTATATTATAAAATAATAACCTTGAAAAAAAAGAATTATTTGCCGTATAAATACCTAATTTATGGTCAACATAGGTGGCTTATACCCAACCTCTAAAAGTGGAGGCAACATGACATTTCAAGGGGTTGACCAATATCGCGTTAGTGTCGGCATTATGGGTGTTAAATGCAGACTACCTGTAAGACACAAAGGTGTCTGATTTGCCATTTGGTAATTGTAAATTTTAAACTGATAAAGCATTATAATTGTTTTAGTTTTATTAATTTATATATTTATTTATTTTATATGATACCTGACGTGACTGTGCACATAGTATTTCATATAGGATAGGCGACGAAGTGTTAATTGATACGTGGCGTGATGTGACAAAAAAAACGACGATATTGATCAACCCCTTGAAACGTTCCTTGAATACTATTGACCCCACTTTTTAGGAGTTAGGTATATGTAGGGATGAAACTGGGTGAAAATTCGGTTTTTTTCATTACCCGAAACCCGAACCCGGATTTTCAGGTTTTGACTTTTTAAACCCGGACCCGGTTTTTTAAAGACAAAACCCGTAAATACGGGTTCGGGTGATTACCCAGTTTCTATTTGAAAACCCGGATTTTAAACCCGAACCCGGTTTTAACCCACTTTTATTTTTTTATTTTTTTTATTTGAAGTAAAAACAATTATAAGCCATTAATACATAATATTACCTAATCTTAAATACACCAATCCAAACTTTATATACATAGATAGTATTAATGTTAGTTTATAAATATAATACTTAGTAAAAAAAACAAGTTTATAAACATTATACAAATAAATTAATATTTATAAATATTTATTTAAAAATCTGGGTTTAGTAACCTACTAACCGGGTTTCGAGTTTTATAACTCAAAACCCGAAACCCGAAACCCGTTTAATTCGATTACGGGCTTTTCAAAATTCGGTTTCGGTTTAACCCAATTTTAATTCGGTTTCGTTTTTTTTAAACCGGATTCGGTCCGGTTTCGGTTAAAAACCCGTATTTGCGGGTTTTATGTGCATGCCTAGGTATTTGCTACAAGCTTTTACCATAGGCTGAGTATTTATTCCGCAATTAACCTTAGAAAAACAGAAACTTTAACTTACATAGGGTGGACCCGCATGTATCCGATCAAAGCCGTCCTGATAATAAGTAGAGTATGAGCATTCATTATTCATTGTCGTGGGTATTTTCTTTCCCATTAAATTATTTTCCCACTGAATTTTCCTTCGTTTTCTCGGCATCCAAACACAATAATTTGAATTGAATATTCAACTCAACTCAAAGCCCCACAAATACCATGATTCCACCACCACGCCTCTAAAATTCTCGTTCTTCTTTTTCGCCATTACGCAAAATTTCTGAGCTCATCCATGGCGATGCACCCATAATTAGAGAAAAAAGTCAACGAATTGGGCAAAAAATCTCGTCTTCTCCTTCCGCTTCTAGGGTTTAGGAGAAGCTTGGTCGATCGATGGGAATCTTCGGAGGCCAGCGAGGAGGCCCGGCGATGCCGATTTCGTCCTCTTCGACGCCGGCGAGCAAGAGGCGATGGATGAACCTGATGCCTCTGTTCATCGCTCTGGTCGTGTTCTCGGAGATCGCGTTCCTCGGTCGCCTCGACATGGTCAAGAACGCCGCCATGGTCGATTCGCTCGCGGATTTCTTCCACCGAAGCCCCGGAGCCCTGCCGGCGAGCGTCGGAGTCGACAGTCAGGTCAACGTCGGCGAGATCCTGGTCTCGATCCCCGACGGCGACCGGGTCGCGGAGCCGGACCTCGGGGGGTGCGAGGAGTGGCTGGAGAGAGAGGACTCGGTCCAGTACGAGAGGGATTTCGCTAAGAATCCGATTCTGGTTGCTGGAGCTGAACAGGTATGTGCAGAGCTGTTCGAGACTTAGTGCTTTTGCTGTAGAATTTTAATGGCTGCTTCGTTGTCCTGCTCTTTCGTGTGATTGAAGTAAGCCAATTTCTTGGTGTTTGATAGTGTTGTATTGATTGATGATTTGATGCATACACTTCTAATCAGTCCTTCGAGAGTTTGATTGCTTGAGATTTGTGTAAATGGCTAACTTTGTTGTCTTGTTCTTTCGTGTAACTGAAGCAAGTTAGCTTTCTGTTTGATGCTTTAGACTAAAGGGAGGGTGTTCATTTAGATTGGTTTCGATTCTTCGAAAATAAAATGGGGTTTTTTTTTAAAGAAAGAAATTGATTTTTATGGATACCGAAACGTAGTTTATTTTGACGCCTTTAGATTTACCATATGGATTTTTGTCCCAATTTAGTGTGACTGCCCGTGCTCGTTCTTTGGGTATGGAGATTAACGTTTGAAAAATAATCGATTTTTCTTATACTTTTTGTGTTTTGTTTTGGGATACTTGAATTAGAAGTGTTTGCAAGAGCATGATCTTATAGACTTGTGAAGAGTAAAACTCATATTCACTTTTATACAGGAGTGGAGCACGTGTGGCGTGGGCTGTCGTTTTGGCTTCGATGAGATTAAGAAACCTGATGCGGCTTTCGGGTTACCGCAACCAAAGGGGACGGCGAGCGTTCTTCTATCAATGGAATCGGCTCAATATTATAGTGAGAACAATCTTGCTCTTGCACGAGGGTGGGTAAGCACTTTCATCCTATTGTATTGAAATGAAGTTCGGGGCTTAAAGGACCAAGCTATGCATGTTTCTTTTAGGGTTTGGTCTGGGGTCTCTGGTCTAGAACTGTTAGTACCCCTTTATCGCTATTGTGTCAACTAAACCCTATTGAGAGAGAAACTCCGGTGAGTTACTAACTAATCGTTTGAGTAATTTCTTTACGCCTCTCGCATTGCTTAGGATCGTCAAACATTATAACGTAGTGGTGGGGGACCTTACAATAATAAACTTTAAACATATTTAATGTAAATACAATTAAATAATTTAAATAACAAACATAACAAGATATATCTATAAAATCTGATTAAATAAGACTAATGTTACGGTTGGAACATGTTTTTATTTTATTTTATTTTTTTATCTTCGTAATATTGTCAGTTGCTTTTGAGAACTGGTGGGGGTGATATCATGGCCTAGTATCCAAGGGTCCTGCTTTAAAATAGTTCTAAATCAGTTTGTTCTTTCTTTCGTATTCATGTTTGGATATTCTTCGCATGCTCCGTTTATGCTCATTTTAGATAATAATGGGAAAATGAATGTTTAGTTGTCAAATCCTAAGCAATATGCTAGTAGTTGTTAGTCTTGAGTGTGTAAAATTACTTCACGTGGCTGATGATTATTTTAGACATTTTGGTGTTTTATTTTGTATGCATTGATTGATGAAAACATTCTTCTTGGATAATTTTTCATCAATGTAAAGAAAACAAAAAGAGGATAAGTTTGCAGCGCTATTTTGGTATAAATACTTATTTTGAGCTATTATACCTAAACTTCTGTTTTCATTGCCAATACCTGTAAGCTAACGTCTCTAAATTTTCATGTGCTGTAGGAAAGGATATAATATTGTGATGACAACTAGTCTCTCATCAGATGTTCCTGCTGGATACTTTTCGTGGGCCGAGTATGACCTCATGGCCCCAGTGCTTCCCAAGACTGAGAAAGCCCTCGCAGCTGCATTTATTTCCAACTGTGGTGCGCGCAACTTCCGCTTGCAAGCTCTTGAAGCGCTTGAAAAGACAAACATTAAGATCGACTCCTATGGGGGTTGCCACAGGAACCGCGACGGAAAAGGTGAATTTCTACATCGGTTGTTGCAATACATTTAGTCTTCAATTTGTTGAATTTCGAACCGGAATTTGGTACTTGTAGAAGCTGAGCAGGGAGACCATAAACTAGCACACACCACAGAGAAGAGAGAGAGATAATAAGAATCTGATATTTTTTATTGGCTTAGATCGATAAAGATACGACTTATCAGAGTAAAATATTACTGATCTTGTGGAACCAAAACCCAATACACATATATTTGACTATTTACCGATCCTGCTAATTTACAGTAAATTAAATGCTTGATAAAATACTATAAATTACAAAGATAACACATAATAAGTACTTAGTAGAAAGAATGAAGCGCAACATCTTGATTCCGGTGAGCTTTATACTATGCAATTCAATTGGTAGAAATCATGGATTTGGTTCCTTATATTATCTGGTTGTATGAGCTATATGTAGGCTGTTCAGTTTTACTCACAGTTGTTTATGCCACTGTGACCTCGGAGTAACCGATAATGTACCGGGTTCACTTATCAGATAGAAACATAGACAAGCAATAATGTGATATTAGTGATACACAGGTTAGACTAATGTTGGTATTATCGTGCCATCTATGTTAGCAGTGAACAAGGTTGAGGCTCTAAAACGCTATAAGTTCAGTTTGGCTTTTGAAAATTCAAATGAGGAGGATTATGTCACTGAGAAATTTTTCCAGTCTCTCGTTGCTGGTACGTACTCTATACTTAAGCAATTTTTATTGATGTTGCATAAATTGTTGGCCGAGTTTTGGGTTTAATTGGAGACAAGATTGAGGATTAAAGTGCAAAACATTTCAGGATCTGTGCCTGTTGTTATTGGTCCTCCAAATATTCAAGATTTTGCTCCGGCTCCTGGTTCTATTTTGCATATCAAGGAGTTGAGCGATGTTGACTCTGTTGCTAAGACCATGAAGTACCTTTCAGAGAATGCTGAAGCATACAATCAGACATTAAGGTAATTTTCCATTTTGAGAAAACGGCGTCAATTTAGCCCAAATAGCTCAAGCCATCTTTTTTCCCCGCTCTGAAAGCTGCATATAATAGTGATAAGAGCCAATTAAAAAACCGAACACAAATCATTATGTCAACGGGAATTCACCACAGTGGTTAATTCCCGAACACTCTTTCCTTCAAGAGCAAAGTGAACACCCTCCACAAGGTGTTCGGATAGGAACTTTCGATTAATCTAAATACGAGAAGCTAACTGATGTAGTTACAAGCTTATATGGGGCAAATAAGTGCCAAACACCCGAAATGCCCCTAACAAAGCCTGAAGACAAATAAGGACATAACAGTCTAAGCTAAGTTACAATGTTGCCCTTCCTTCTCTTATAAGTGATAATGGATCTAACGAAAAGTTTCTTAACTTATACTTTATTTTCTCTTGACTAATTTCTAAGATATCCATTGTTAGGTGGAAGTACGAGGGTCCGACAGATTCTTTCAAGGCCCTTGTGGATATGGCGGCGGTGCATTCGTCGTGCCGACTTTGCATTCATTTGGCAACATCGATTCAAGCTAAAGAAGAAAAGAGCCCGAGGTTCAAGAAACGACCATGCAAATGTACTAGAGGCTCAAATGCTCTTTATCACTTCTACGTACGAGAAAGAGGGAGGTTTGCGATGGAATCAGTATTCTTAAGGTAATCTCCCTATACTTGTCTGACATCTTAGCTCAGAGGAAAATCGTGTCTATGCTATGTAGTTTTCCTCAATGTTTTTCTGTTATTTGCACAAATACCGCCTCATACTGGTTGTGTGCTGCTATCATCAAATTTCTTTCTGTCGTAACGATTTTCATTTGTATATTAAAAGCTTTGTCTAAGGGTTCTTGCAAAGATCTTCATATCAAATATAAACGAACATGGAAGTGGAGATAATTATTTTAACACCGCACTGTTCTTTGTTGGGCAGATCCGGGAATCTGACTCTGGAGGCGTTGGAATCCGCGGTGCTCGCGAAGTTCAAGTCTCTAAAACATGTCCCTATTTGGAAACCAGAAAGACCCGAGAGTATAAGAGGCGGAAACGAGCTCAAAGTGTACAGAATATATCCGGTCGGCTTGACTCAGAGGCAAGCTCTCTTCACCTTCAAATTCAGCGGGGATGACGGTTTCCGAAGCCACGTGGAGAAAAACCCGTGTGCAAAGTTCGAAGTGATATTTGTATAGCACCAAACCAACGGCTCTTCAAGTGCTAAGCAAAGAGAATTGAAGTTTGAGGTGATTTCTTATGGGGTTTTGTGTTTGTAACCATTTCTTGTACCATACGTAATTGCTAGTTTTTTTTCTTTCTTCTTAGTGAACAAGAATAACCCGGATATTTATGATTGCTTGATCACTCGGAATCTCAATTGAGTCTAACGACGTAGCAGACCCCGGGTTATTATTACTAGAGCAATCGTAGCTCTCGTCTGAGTTTCTTGCGCTATAAGCTATTTTTTTTAATTATCATTCTTTCTTGAGCAACTTAGGCGTGTTGTTTGGAATATGCTTTTTTTTAGAGTGAGAATTACCTTGGGACCTCAATGTGAATGACCTAAACCGAGTTGATTGTTTTTAAATATTTTACTATATTAATAATTAAAAATCTCAACCTATTTTAAAATCGTTAAGAAATCAACAAAGTCACATCCAAGCTAAAACTAGACAGAAAAACTTTATATAATATGTGAAATAGGGATAAAATATAATTCAGAAAGTTAAAATTACAGTAAATTGATTAATTAATAAGAATTCTGGTTTTTTAGTAGTCTCGGTCCTTGGTTTTGAAAAATCTAGTTTTGAGCCGAATCAGATCAGAAATGTATTAAATCGGGTTTGAGATCAAAATTTTCACCAAAAGATGAGAAAGAAAGGAAAAAGTAATTTTTTTCCGGAAAAAGGGAAGTGATTGCGTTGAATGGCTCGATCTTATCATGATAGTGTGAGACTCAATTTGGATACAACTTCTTCCATTTCATTATTATGTGTTTTTTTATTTATTTATTGGACAAAATTATAAGTACGTCACATATAACTCATTGTTCTTCTCATATGCGGAACCACTTACAAGAGTGGTGTGGTTCAAGCCACCCTAAATTTTTCTAATTGATTATTTTTAATACTAATTTTAAAAAAATTACAAATAAACCCTTTCTGTTTACACTAAAAATTTAAATTGGACACCCCGAAGTCTAAATCCTAATTCCGCTTATGGTTCTTCCACTAGTTTAATAACTAATTAGTCAAGTTGATGAGCCATATAAAACTAAAAGTACACTTAATGAATCCTAACCCACTTGACATTATAAATGGAGAAAAAATGTACTAAATTGTAATCTAATTACATTAGACCAAAGGGACCAGACTGTCAGGTTATCTTTCTTACAACTATTAAATTATATTATCACTATATGTAATGTCTATATCTACCTCCTTTCTTTAGAATAGCACTAGCAAAATGTATTTGATGAAGAACAAAAAATAAAGTGTCCGGCATTAGTAATTCATTTGACTAAATGTTTTGACATATACTCAAATCTCTTTTTAAGCGACAATAATACTCAAAAGCTACAAAGAAGTACCAAGGTCAAAATTCATCTATGTACATGTCTCGTTAAGGTGTGTAACACGATGGACATATATACATCTATCATCTATGAGGAAACTTTCAAATCGTAAATTATTCAATATTATTATTAAATTTTAGAATCATACATGTTTCTAGCTCAATAGACATTGACTTGTCATCGACGAAATTGAACTTTGACATTGTTTTACATCCAATGCGCATGCGCTTGATGTAAGATTTGGTGTTTATGCCGAAATATCTTAAAATAAAATATATCGGTACTTTATTTGTGGATACAGTGAATCTGATGCAAGAAAGAAAAGAAGGAAGTAACATATGGCATGTTAAGTATAGAATAGAAATAAAGAAATGAATAATTATCAGCCAAAAAATAAAATACAATAAAAAAAATGAAAGAAAGATAAACAGCTGACTAGGCTATAGTTGAATCCGCGGCGGGTCGAGAACGTGATTGTGGGATTTTTAGTATTTAATTTTGATTAAAATACTTTTATATATTTTTTAGTATTCATTTAATTTTGACTAAAATAGTTTGAGACTTTTTATTTATATTTTTTTTCATCATTATGTTTGTGATGTCAATGGTGGCTTTTGGCTGCTTGGGAGGGTTGAACTCCTTTCATAGTTTCATTAATGATGGCTATGGGATGATGATATAGTGTTTCCTCTTAGGGTTTAGGTAAAGTGACTCAT
Organism: Parietaria judaica; assembly: GCA_954871525.1. NCBI lineage: Eukaryota > Viridiplantae > Streptophyta > Magnoliopsida > Rosales > Urticaceae > Parietaria > Parietaria judaica. Next base: position 31,015,562 of record OX940862.1, on the reverse strand, counting down.
GAACATCACTAAGAGTAAAATCCCATAAAATTTATTTTATAACGAGATAAATAAAAAGTATTACAATTCATTTTATAAAAATTAAAAATTGCTATAGTAACTTAATTTATGCTATAGTAGGACCACAAATTAGTGCTAATATAAGTTATTCCTCTATATGACACACACTATTATCTTTTTATTTTCTTTCTATTTGTTTATTAGGCAACCTTCAATAGTGAAATCTAAAATTTAGGGGTTGAAATTCCATAAAATGTTAGATACAAATTTGAGAGAGGTAAATTAAGTGAAAAAGTTAAAAGTAAAAAATGAAAAAGTTAGGTAGACATTTCAAAATATTCTAAAGGAAAACAAGTTAAAAGAAAAAGTAAATAATGAGGTCTCATTATGTATTTTTACTAATAAAATGAAATTATTATCTTATGAAATTCAGTGGGACAATATAACATTTCATCAAAATAGTGGAATTTATACCGTTATAAATCTTGATACTTAAGGTTTAAATATATAACTTTAGGATTTTGTTAGCATACTATTATAGGTTTTATAGATTGTAAAACAATGACAATATTAGAATTATTTTTTCTCATCTTCGCAACACTATAGTATTATTTATGAAGACTGCTAAATTTCGGAGGCATATGTTAGGCGAATATTCATTTTTTTTTTGTACATATAGCATGCTCTAATTATTATAGCGGAATTACATTTGAAGGTATTTTATTTTTCTAATTTTCTCTTTCCCAAAAAATAAATGAATTTCAATAATAAAGTTGAGGTGAAAAAGAGCCACTCATTTCTGTGGCATGTGTTGGGCACGACCAAATAAGTCCAACATTACACACGATAAAACTAAACAATCAAACAAAACTGGACTTGAAAAATGTAAAGATGATTTTTATTTTATAACAATGGTCTCTCTTATTAGTTAAGGAACATATAAAAATTTCAGTAATTAATGATATCAGTGTCATTACTTATAGTTTGTCTTCATAATATAGTTTTTTTTAATAAAAATTAATTTAAAGAGTCTCACGGAATTTTTAACATGTTTTTAAATTATAAAATATTTTGCATTATTGTTTTTTAAAACAAAAAAACTAAAGAAATATACTATAGTAATTATAAAAAGTCAAACACACCAAGTGGAGTCAGTGCCACTTAATACATCCAAAATACATAATATTATAATAGCACTAATATGGATTTAAATATAATAAATAATTGCGGCTAAAGTATCTTTATTCAATATAGCACAACATATCAGACCTTCAACTTTTATTTTAAAAAACACTGAAATCTCAAAACATAAAAAATAAGTATCAATCTGATTTGTAAATGTGTAAAAAATTCAAGATCAATACAAACATATGAGACTTAATCAATAAAAAAACACAAATTTTACATAAAATTAGTTGTGGTATGTCCGCCAGAGTTAACCTTTTTGTACGTGTCATATTTCAAATTTATTTATCACAGAAAATGTTTAAAAAAATATTTTGATCGTAAAAAATTTGAAACCTAAAGCATGATAAAATTTCGTTGTTTTGAATTTTTTTTAAATTTGAAGTTTTTATTACAACAAATAATTTTCTTGAAGGTCTGGGCTTGGGACGCCACCGCAATCCGTGTCGGCCCGCACCCCGAGTCGTTTGGCAGACCGGTTCTCGCCATCCCGCATCCGACCAAGGCTCATCAACGGCCCCCATCCGCTTCCCTGATCTCGACAATTTCAACCACTCTTTGACTCTCTTTTCAAAGTCTTTTTCATCTTTCCCTCGCGATACTTGTTTGTTTGCTATCAGGTTCTCACCCGTATATACCTTGGAGGGAATTTACTGACCCAATTGGAGCTGCATTCGAGTCTTATCATCAGGTTCTCACCCGTATATACCGTAGTAGTTTTGCCGCAAATATATCATCAGTTTATCTTATCATGTTTGTATTCGAGTCTAGAGAGAGAGAGAGAGCGGAGACAAAACACCACGTACTCGCAAAGACTGAGCCTTTGCTGCCCAAAAGAGGTGACCTTTAGCCCTGCCCAAGAGTCCCTTTTCTCCTCTCTGCTTCTTAAGCTCTCTCTCTCCTCCCCCTTCAGATATGCCCACCTCTCTCTCCTCACACCCTTCTCTCTCAGTCTCTGCTACACCACCATGTCGTCGCTCTCAGTTCGCCTCCTCTCTCTCCCTCTCTCTTCCAACAACAACAGCAACAGCAGGTCCTCCAGGCTCTTCGCGGCGACCCCGGCGGTTTCCCCGGCGACCTCGCCGGCGCCGGAGGTGGACGCCGGAAGGCTGGAGCCGAGAGTGGAGGAGAGAGAGGGGTTCTGGGTGCTGAAGGAGAAGTTCAGGGAGGGAATCAACCCTCAGGAGAAGGTCAAGATTGGGAAGGAGCCCATGAACCTGTTCATGGCCAACGGGATCGAGGAGCTCGCCAAGCTGTCGATGGAGGAGATCGACAAGTCCAAGGAATTCAAGGACGACATCGACGTCAGGCTCAAGTGGCTCGGCCTCTTCCACAGGAGGAAGCACCAGTGTGAGTCTCTCTCTCTCTCCACTATAAATTAAAGATCTCAACTTTATAACAAAATGGAAATTTATGTGAAGAATTATGGAGTTGACTGAGCTTAAACGAGCACCGGTCCAAAAATGTTAACGAGAGCCGGTTCTAGACTAGCGGAACCGGCCCTTGAAGAAAATTAGAAAGGCCTACGAGTTTCTTTTGGATACAGGCCCGGGCCTGGGCCGGAGATAGTGAGCTTACATTTTGAGAAGTTTGTGACGTGAATCCGTTTTCGAGATTAGTCAGGCAATATATATTTTGTTAGGTATTTTGGTCGAAGATAGTGAGCTTAAAAGTCATATTTCGAGAAAAAAGTTTGTGACATGAATCCGTTTTCGATATTTATCGCGCGATATATCTTTTATTATATATTTTGGCCCGTGATAGTAATAGAGAGACCGGGTTGGGTTTTTTGTTGATTAAACTTATGTGCGATCTATTTTTAACATTTTCCGGTCGTAGTGAATCTCGGTCCGCAATGGATTTCCCCTTAATTTTTTTTCGTTTTTTTCGTTTGATTTTATAACAAACCCCACATTGAAAATATAAATTAAAAAACTTAATTAAGATATATGCAGTCATGCTATAATTCCCCACTCACTGCCATTTGATTTTGTGTAATGGAACTCAAAATACTCGTTTATTAATTTGTTTCAAGCTTGATGTTGTTGTTTTTTCAGATGGTAGATTTATGATGAGGCTGAAGCTGCCCAATGGCGTGACGACGAGTGCCCAGACGAGGTACCTGGCGAGCGTGATAAGGAAGTACGGCGAAGAGGGTTGCGCCGATGTGACAACCCGCCAGAACTGGCAGATTCGCGGGGTTGTGTTGCCTGACGTGCCGGAGATTCTGAAGGGGTTGGCTGAAGTGGGGCTGACCAGCCTGCAGAGCGGCATGGACAACGTGCGAAACCCGGTCGGGAATCCACTCGCGGGCATCGACCCGCACGAGATCGTCGACACGAGACCGTACACAAACTTGTTGTCCCACTTCATCACCGCCAACGCGCGTGGCAATCCGACTGTCTCTAACTTGTGAGTTTCCTTGTATGTGAATTTTTTTTCGGTACGCTTTGCTCTCTGAAACTTCATTTGTAAAGCACATTGTGCCGTGAACTTTCGATTTGGTGCGATCTTCCTAACAAAGAGGGAAAATTTGCAGCTCTATATAGATTCAAGGGCAAAAATGCTCTAAAAACACAATTCATACGTTAAAGTTAAGTAATAAACAAAAAATGTATTTTATCGTATCAACTTAGTTTTGTGCGATTTTTACTTTCGGAAATTAACGTTTATTTTAGTACGGAATTCGTAATATAAGTGCCGCGAAATATAATTTCAACGGAAAATATGCACTAAAATAAAATTCAGTGGGCAAAGTGAACCTATAAAAAAAAGATATAAAGTGGATTATCTGCTAAGTACTCCTTTAATACTTTGTCAGTTGGAAGAATTGAATTGTTTTGCTTGTTTTGGTTGTTATAATAATGTGTGTGTTTTGCAGGCCAAGGAAGTGGAACGTGTGCGTGATCGGTTCTCACGATCTCTATGAGCACCCTCACATCAACGATCTCGCGTACATGCCCGCCACTAAAGATGGGCGGTTCGGCTTCAATCTGCTCGTCGGAGGCTTTTTCAGCCCCAAACGCTGCGAAGAGGCGATTCCTCTCGATGCCTGGGTGCCCGCTGATGACGTCATCCCCGTCTGCCAAGCCGTCCTCGAGGCCTTCAGGGATCTCGGGACCAGAGGCAACCGCCAGAAGACGAGGATGATGTGGCTCATCGACGAGCTTGTGAGTGAATCTTTTGACTCAATGACCACACTTCCGTTGCACCGAAACCGGATATCTGTTCTTACCTCTTTAAATTTCAGGGCTTGGAAGGGTTCAGGTCGGAGGTGGAGAAGAGAATGCCGCGTCAAACCCTAGACAGAGCGTCCTCGGAAGCTGAGGACCTCGTTGACAAGCAGTGGGAGAGGAGAGACTACCTCGGCGTGCACCCTCAGAAGCAGGAAGGCCTGTCGTTCGTGGGCCTCCACATCCCGGTGGGGCGGGTCCAGGCCGACGACATGGACGAGCTGGCGCGCATCGCGGACGAGTACGGTACCGGCGAGCTCCGCCTCACGGTGGAGCAAAACATCGTCATCCCCAATGTAGAGAACTCGCGGGTCGAGGCTCTCTTGGCCGATCCGCTCCTGACCCGATTCTCCCCCGAGCCGGCACTGCTGATGAAGGGGCTGGTGGCGTGCACGGGCAGCCAATTCTGTGGGCAGGCCATCATCGAGACCAAGGCGCGGGCGCTGAAGGTGACGGAGGAGGTCGAGCGTCTCGTGTCGGTGGGGCGCCCGGTGCGAATGCACTGGACGGGGTGCCCCAACACGTGCGGGCAGGTCCAGGTGGCTGACATCGGGTTCATGGGGTGTATGGCGCGCGACGAGAACGGGAAGGTGGTGGAAGGCGCTGACGTGTACTTGGGGGGCAGGATCGGGAGCGACTCGCACTTGGGCGAGCTCTACAAGAAGAGCGTGCCTTGCAAGGACTTGGTGCCGTTGGTTGCCGACATTTTGGTCAACCATTTTGGGGCCGTCCCGAGGGAGAACGAAGAAGGGGACGAGTGAAGAAGGGCTTGGGAGCGGCTAATGATGGCGGGTTTCGAAGGGGTGACGGTGCTTTCTATTTCAGATGAACTTCTTGTGCTGATAATAAAGCATGTAAATTGAGAATATTGGAAGTCACGAGAGATTTTTCTTCTATTTTTGTATTTATGTGTAATTTTCTGAAGTTAAAAGAGAATAATAATAATAATGCTTTGTTAACACGAGGGTTAAATTTTACGGGTATACCGACGGATGTACAGAAAACCAATGTGTTTGATTAGAGATGGATATTCCTCTATTCTTAAATACTTGTCGTTTTACCATTTCATCACGTTTTCTATACATTTATGTATTTTCTACTTTATTTTTGCTCTCTTGTTTTTCGTTTTTTGTAAATTAACTGTATTTAGATTTTGCTCTTGTTTTTATTCATCTTCTTTTTACTCTTGTTTTTATTTTTGGTCGCATTTTATTTTCTTGTTTTTCAACAGGACAGTTAAACGACAGGCAAAGAAAACGACAAGTGGAGAAAGAAAAAGATAACGTAGAAAATACATATATTTAAATACATATATACCTTGATCTGGTTCTCGGCCAGTCCGGAGTGGTTGAATGAGGTATCTGAGGGTGAATCACTTTTGTCTCGGAATTCACGTTGATCCTTCCGGTGGACGGCCATTTGAATGTCGGATCTATGCCACGTGCAACCTCAAGAAGGTTCAGTGCTGGCATAGTTGCTGCAGTAGGTTGTGTCCATATCTCCGGAGACTCGGCTTGGAGCCATTATGGAATCTATGCTCGATAGACTAGAGGCCCGGGGCATGGCATCTTCGTTTGGTCTCCTCATAATGTCCTCTTTCAATGCAGGAAGATATTCCGCTTCGTAGCTGTACTTGGGTAAGCACAGGAACTTCAGAAATCCCGCATGCAGGGGACCAAACCGCTTTTGAATATTTCTCCGATAGCTCCAATACTGCATCAAATAATACGAAACTGTGTTAATAGTTATAATTCTTAATACGAAACTGTGTTAATAGTTATAAATACAGGAACTATTGAAATCTGAAACCAAATACTTACATAACTAAACTAACACCTTTACGGTTTAGCATCAAATTAAGAAAATTATAATATGTCAACATGGGTTACCTTCAAGATGGCCATTGCGGCATAAACTGGATCTCGGGTGCCAAGAACAGCATAGCAACGAAATTAAGCACACAACAAGGCCGCAACCACCTTTTATGAACGGGTAAGCGTGCATCGTAAAATGTCTCAGGCCGACATTGTACGTGATCTGTGGAAGCAAAAGAGATTATTTATTAATCCCTAGTCTAATCCAAAGCATGTAGCCATTAACTTTCGCTTACAATCGCGTGATAGATCTTACCGAGATAACGTCCTCTAAAGGCAGCATATTCGACCCCAGATCAAACCCGATTCCACATATTCTTGTGAAACTGACAGCGGGCGTCAGAGCGGCACTGTCACACCAGATTCTTGCAAAACCGCAACCTCGTTTTCTCATGACCCTTTTACCAGATCCGTTTTTGACATTGTCCCCAACAGTATGGCTTCTTTGAAACACTGAATAACAAGAACACCTTTAAATAGTGATTAAGACTTATAAAAGAAACAAGATAGCAAGTAGGTTACCTAGTCGATTCTTAAATAGAAGAATCTCGGAATCCACTGTATCTATGAATAATTACGTTCCTCCTGATGATAAAAAGATAAAAAATTAGTGATTAAAAACCCAAAATTTGCAGTAGAACACGAAGAAAGTACCTCCGTCCCTCGCGATGATTCACGAGAGTGAATCCTCCCACGACCCAACTCAATGCGCGTGTTCTGTAAGATCATATGGATTAAAAGTATAAAAGAAACCTGAATTCATATCATATCTGACTACTCACCAAAGCTTGCGATGACGATACCGTCTCTCAGACGGATCGTCATCGTGTCGTTCTGACGAACGCCTCGAAGAAATTTACGGAGATTAGGCCCGGCGAGCGAGCGGCGGTACACTGGCGGTACACTTGTGGGTAGGCAAGGCCGGCCGAACCCTTTTTGGGACCTTGGGCGAATCGTTAATATAATACCTTTTTTTGAGAGCCTACAATACAATATTGCATGAGCAATTACAGTATTGCAGGAGCTGTACGAAATAGAAAAACTTATACAGCGTATTAATAGACTACTCTAAAAGGGGCCTTGGGCGACCGCCCAACTCGCCATAGGTTGAGTCGACACTGTGGGTAGGTCCTCGTCGGGGAATTCTCGAGCAGAAGGGTGTGCTGCACGCCGTCTCTCTCCACCACAATCTCCCTAGGCTCGCCGTTTCCGGTCGGCGGGAACGCTCGTTTCCACTCCGGCGGAACCGGAAGACTCGAACCCTTGATATCCGCTTGAGTTATGGTGAGAGGTTCGAAATCCGCCATTTTCGGATTCCGAATTTGGGAATTAGGGTTCTATGGAATTGGGGAAATTGAAGGAGATTTTTGTTTTGTAGACTACCAGACGTTCCTTATATATAATTTACGGGTTAATAAGACATTTTTTTAAAGTTTTTAATTTAATTCGTAATTATTGTTTTCCAATATTGATATATTTTTATTTTTATTTCTGAATCTATTTTTTTGAGTTCAATATTAATTTAAATTTTTTTAGTTTACTAGAAACAAATGATTCAATGCTCATAAATAATGATAAACAAATGGATCTAATTAATGTGTGGTGTGAGAGGGTGACGTTATGTATTTTTTAATTTGTTGCTTATGAATATGATATTATTGATCATGGTCGTTTGTAAAACGTATTTATCTAACTAATTAAAGTATAGTTTTTAATTTTGCAATCCCAGCTTTCAATATGTAATCATAATTTAAGCACATGCGTACGAAATAAGTTGTCGTTTTATTTGTCCACCTCGTATTATTTTGAGGAAATACAAATAAGTATATCTATTTCCCAAAAAAAAAAAATCTTTTTCTGTGGCCTCTCAATGAATAAAGTAATTATATATCACACTTTTGTGTATTCTTCTTCTTATGTAGTCTTTAGCGGACACACGTTAAACAGTCAAGAGTTTCAATCCAAAAATAAAAATTATGGTAAGTTTAATTTCCACCATTTCAATCCTTTCTGAATTGGTGGAATTGGAAACGTTGACTTGTATTTTTTTTTTAATATTTGTTTAAAATCATAAAATGCAAAATTTTGATTTTTGAGTTTTTTTGTTTATTATTATTATTTCACTAGTACAATATAATAGTTATGTATTTTTTATGAGAAGCAAAAAAAAAAAAAAACCAGCCTTCATGTCGCGAAATTATGGATTTGCCAGTGTTAATGCAATTCCTCGTTATATTTTTGTATGAGAAATTGCACCAAATAGCCAAATTGAAACATAGGATTAGTAAAATAGCCAAACTTTGATTAATTTTGTAAACTAGCCAATTAACATGAGGTGGCATTTTAATAACATTTTTTATCTCTATAATACCCTTTAATTAAACATTTTTATTATAATTTTTGTAATTAATTAAAAAAAAATCAGCACAAATCAAGCTTAATTAATTATGCACAAATTTTGGAATTTAATAGTCAATTTGAATATTTCCATCTCTCTCTCTCTCTCTCTCTCTCTCTCTCTCTCTCTCTCTCTCTCTCTCTCTCTCTCTCTCTCTCTCTCTCTCTCTCTCTCTCTCCTTCGCCCACAACCCAAAACCTCCAGATCTCTCTCCGATTCGCCCACAACCCAAACGGGAGAAGGAAGAGGAGGAGGAGGAGGAGGGCTCGGCGGCGGCGCCATGGGCGGAGGCGGAGTCGGCGACGGGGATGAGAAGCTCGCGATCTCGGTCCCTGTCTCTGCTGCCCATCGCCATGGCCATGTTCATCTTCTCCGAGCAATCCATGGCGTCGAAGGTCCCCGACGAGATCCCTCGCAGCGAAGGTCCTTGCGCATCAAGAGGAAGCGCGCTCGCCGGGTGAGCTTCGCCGACACCGAGATCACCTCCGTCCATTTCTTCCACCGTGACGACGACTGCGTCTGCGAGACGCCGCCCAAGCCCCACCTAAATCCTCCCCCAACGCTGCGCTGCAGCCCGACAACGAGCTCGTCGGGTTCTACGAGGACTTGGCCGACGACAACGACGATTCCGGTGAGGATGAGGAAGGGAGCGCCGAGGGCAAGACCTTTTTTTTAGGCTGTTGGGATCCCCATCTCCGGAGCCTCCAACGACGATGAGATTACGTTGATTCGTTGTTAATTTACGTTAATTCGTTGTTAATTTACGAATTAACGTAAATTCGTTGTTAATTCATTGTAAATTCGTTGTTAATTTACGTAAATTCGTTGTTAATTCATTGTTAATTTACGTTAATTCGATGTTAATTTATTATGATTCGTTGTTGATTTACGTTAAATCGCGTCTTTAATTTGTTGATATTTTTTTAAAAAAAATAAATCCGAAAATTATATAAATTTTTTGAATTCAAAATTTGAATTATATAAAAAAATGTTTGGTTTTGGTTGTTACCATATTTATAGCTATTTCAATTAATATCAATATTTTTAATTAATGAAAATAAATGAATTTTTAATTAATATAATTATTCATAATTAATGTCATTGATTTTTTCAGATTAATAACCCACAAATTACGTGGTTAATTTGTATTTATTTTTAATTTCGTTTTTAATTATTAAGGGTAATAATGTAATTAGAAATTCACTTAAATGGTTAATTGGCTAGTTTACAAAATTAACCAAAATTTGGCTATTTTGCTAAACCCACTTTCAAGATTGGCTATTACCCTTAAGAACCCTTTTTGTATTTACATAGTTCTTCTGTCAAGTTACCGTCGTACCCTCGCAATCAAACAATATAAATTAGATAATAAATTAGATACAAAGTCAAAATCTACATAATAAAAAAATATAAAATTATGAAATACATAGTACAACAATAAAAAAAAGTGTAGAGATTACATGGAGATAAAAAAAAAATACAATAGTATAAGACAAATACTTTTGATAAATTGTGTGCTAAGATTTTACTAAATTAAATTTTATAAGTTAAAGACTAGTTTTAGCCTCTTTAAAAAGATCAAAATTTAAGATTTTATAACATTTCGGGGCTTAGTGCCGTTTGGTCGCCGACATCTTGGTCAAACATTTCGGGGCCGTCCCGAGGGAGAACGAAGAAGGGGACGAGTGAAGAAGGGCTTGGGAGCGGCTAATGATGGTGGGTTTCGAAGGGGTGACGTTGCTTTCTTTTTCAGATGAACTTCTTGTGCTGATAAATAAAGCATGTAAATTGAGAATTGGAAGTCATCGGAGATTTTACTTCTATTTTTGTATTTATGTGTAATTTTTTGAAGTTAAAAGAGAATAATAATAATAATAATAATAATAATAATAATAATAATAATAATGCTTTGTTTATTGTTTAATTATAGTTGAAACTTGAACGGTTAAAATTTTACGAGTATACCGACGGATGTACAGAAAACCAATGTGTTTGATCAGACATGGATATTCCTCTATTCTTAAATACTTGTCGTTTTACCATTTCATCACGTTTTCTATACATTTATGTATTTTCTAGTTTATTTTTTTTCTCTTGTTTTTTCGTTTTTTTGTAAATTAACTGTTTTTAGATTTTGCTCTTGTTTTTATTCATTTTCATTTTACTGTCGTTTTTATTTTTGGTCGCATTTTATTTTCTTGTTTTTCAACAGGACAATTAAACGACAGGCAAAGAAAACGACAATTGGAGAAAGAAAAAGATAACCCAGAAAATACATATATTTAAAGCTGACTGTTCATTAGATTTTGCTAATATAATTTCATACATTTCATTGCATTTTTATTTATTTATCTTGTGAGTGGTTCCGCCTATAGCGCCGAAAAAAATGAACCAGAGCTAAAAGGTTTGACCCGGGCATAGGTTGCCCGAATCGAGATCTTGTTCCAAGCGGGCAAAAATTACTCCCTCATAATTAAAAATTTAAGACCAAATTGGTCGTCTCTAGATTTTACTTTTTTCCATTCCAAAATAAACAAATAAAATTTGAAAACGAGCAGCTCATTACCCAGGACCGAGGGTGTCCCGAGCAAGACGGGCAATGAGTGCGGGTGTGACCTTCATTGTATGATGATGATCAACTCATAAACGTCGATCCAAGGTCACCCCTTAATTTGCCGTGTTTTATGAGCTTTAGGCTAAGTAAATTTTAGAATATTTATCTTTTTATATTTAATTAAATAAAATAATTTATATAAAAAGTTAGAGCACCTATAAGGTTAGACTTTTCCACGATTATCTTCGATAGCCGGTAGTTATCGGCAAGACGGCCATGGCAGTATTTTTCCATGATTTTTGTTAGAAATCGACAGACATCTTGAAAAATAACAAAAATATGGTACTTTTCAAGAAATTTTGCACTTTTCGATGATTTTATAAGAGTATTTACATATGTGAGAGTGAGACCATATTTTATTTACCTATGTTTGAGTATGAAATGATTTTATTTTTGGCATTTTTAAAGTTTTATCAACATTATAAACTTTGTAAATATATTCTTAAATTTTTTTAGTGATTTTTCATCGATAATCCTCGATAAGTGTCGATAATTCGTCGATAATCATAGAATATCGGTAATTGGTAAGCTACAATATTATTAGTTTTCCGTCGATAATCCGATAAGTAATCGATTAATCCGTCGATAACGACAATCGAGTTATCGGCAAGTTGAACGTTGCCTATAACTACGGCCATTTTGCTTCTATTGACAGACGAAAAATTAGGGGTGCAACCGGGTAGGGTACCCGGTTTTTTCGAGGTACCCGGTATCCGGAACCGGAATCCGGGTATCCGAAAATTGATACCCGGAACCGGTATCCGAAATCCGGGTACCCGAAAATCCGGGTACCCGGTTTCCGGGTATCTATATTTCGATACCCGGTACCGATACCCGGTATCCGGTTTTGGAAACCGGATCCGGGTACCCGGTTTTTACCCGGTACCCGGTTAAAAAAAAAATATTATTTAAAAAACAAAACATACATTCATCTTAAAAAAATTGCATAAAAAAATAATCCAACGCATCGAGCATAAAAAAAAAAGTCCAAAATGCATAAAAAATAGTCTCGCGCATCAAGCATAAATAAAACATAGTCCCGCGCATCAAACATAACATAATACCGCGCAAAAAAGAAAAGAAAAAAAAAACATAGTCTCGAGAACCCCGAGAGGCAGAGATGGAGGGGGGAGACTAAGTCACAAAAGGTTAATTACACGGAGTAAAAAGAGCCAAGCACAAACCCTAAAAATTTAAAATATCATAAAAATAAAAAAAATCGGGTAGTAAAACCGGGTACCGGGTACCCGGTTTTTTTATTTTTAATACCCGGTACCCGTATCCGGTTTTGAATCCGGATACGGGTACCCGGAACCGGAATCCGGATCCGGTTCCGGTTCCGGTTTTTAAATCCGAATACCGATTCGGTTCCGGATAATTACCCGGTTTCCGGGTATTATTTGCACCCCTACGAAAAATAGCAATACGTTGTTTGGAGAGAAATCTCATCATTATTTATCTCTTTAATTAAATTCATTGCAAATTAATTCACAGCTTCAAAAAGAGTAGTCGAAAGGTTTTATCATGATTATGTTTACTTCTTTTATTCGTAAGCGCAGTTTTGGGTTGCCCAAAAACTATTTGCGTTTTCAAAGTATGTTCTATTCTGAATTTGCTCTTTTTATTTTTTTTATTTTTTTTTAACAAATTTGCTATTAATTATGCAAAATTTTAAGTATTAAATTTCAAAATTCTCTCGATCTCTTTCTTTGATTATCTTATCTCTCTTTATCTTTAATTTCTCTCTTCTCTTTTCTTCCCCACTACACGCACGAGCTGCTCTTCCATAGAGTCTCACCAAAACTTCTCATCCTCATCCTCAATCGCGGCAGACCTCATTTGCCGCCGTCCAGCGCGCTCTGTCTTTCGTCAGATCCGACGACCAGAGTCGCACGAGGCTGCTCTTCTTCGAGGCACCGGTTCGCCCGAGTCGCACACCGCTGGCTGCGAAGGCATAATTGTTTCTCTCTCCGACGCCGATGACAATACGGCTCATCGTATCATGCGATTTACAATGGCTCCAGTGACGCTGAAGGCCACGACCCGGTGGCGAGGAAAGTCTCACCGGCGTGCTACAAATCCCTATTAAAATATTCGTATGTTTTTTTTTTCTTCAGTTTTTATGGTCGTTTGCTTTCTGATAAACCCAAGTACCAACGGTTAATAACGTTAATATACCAACGGTTAATATAATAAAAATCGATATAAGTTAATAAACGCTGATTCAAAATAAACCCACCAACTGTTAATAAACCATGTTGATAAACCTGTTAATATATCAAGAATCGAAATAAGTTAATAAACACAGATTCAAAATAGACCTACCAATTGTTAATAAACGCATATTCGAAAGAAACCCAAGTACCAACGTTTAATAACGTGATTAAAAAATTGTCGTGAATAGAAGTTGGAATGGTTGTATTCCCTAATTTCAGGGATTTTCAATTTCAATTATGATTTTCATATTTAATTTAATATTAAAATGAAAATTCGAATGCTGAATTAGTGGAACAGAATATCGTTAATTATAATTAAATATTAAAATCAGAATGTATAAATATAATAATTAATGGTTTATAAATTATTTTATATTTATTAACATAGTTAATTGGCTGTGGATAAATATAAACCAAAAGTTGGCTATTTAACAAATATCAACTTTCTATTTGGCTATTACGTTATGATGCCCTTTTATTTAATATATGTAAACTTAGTAAATATATTCTTACAAAAAATATTAGCGGTTTTTCGTCGATAGTCATAAGTGTCGATTATCCATCGTTAATCTTGGATAAGTGTCGATAACGATAACCTATAGTTTTAGTAATTTTCAATCGATAGTCCTCGAAAATCCGTCGATAATCTTCGAGATCGGCAACCGATGCGTTTATATTTTTCTAGATGTTTTTGTTGTTTTCCTTTTAGTGGCGGAGTCGGTGCCCGGTTCTGTCAAGGGCACACCTGTGCTTGATTGTTACGGGTGACATTCTCTGCAGGGCGAGGAGCGGTGTTTTCTGAAACGTCGACATGGCTTGATATCCTGGGTGGTAAAACTGAACAAGGTGTGTTGATGAGGACTCAAGCTTGTTATCTGTGAGTCCCCTTCCTCGGCCGTGCCTCAACGTTGTTTAGTCGTGCCTTAGGGTTTTTTCGAGATCGAATCCGTACCTGATTTTTTTGGGACTGGGAATTTGCCGTTTCTTTGATCGGGACTTTGTCGTTTTGTCCGTGATCAGGATTTGTCCACTCTTCGTGTCAGGATCTTCACCATTATTTTCAAGATTGGGTTTTGGCCGCCTTTTATGGGATAGGGCTTGTGCCGTTATGTCGAGAGTCAGGCCCCCTACCGCTGTCTCAAGGATTGGACTTCTGTTGACTTTTTCACCAGATCGGCCGGCGACGGTGGTCGATGTCGTCAGAGAAGAATCAGAAAACTGAAAGGAAACGAGAAACGCTTACAATTTGGAGTGGGTTTCAAGAAGAAAAGGCAGAGGGAAAAGTGAGAAGAAAGAGCGGGTAAGTGAAATAATTGGGATATGAATAATCCCGCGTAACCAAAGCAACATACACCGGCGCTTCTGGACAATTGCGCCGGAAAAGCTTATGCTCAAAACAAAATTAATATTTTTTATTATTTGCGGCAAAATACCTAAGTTTATAGTCTTACTGCATTTTAAGACCCATATTCACTAAATTTAGTGCCAAAAGAATAGTACATACTACATACTCCTCATGATTACTTCTTCAACTTATTTGAGTTCAACCTTTTCAAATTTTAAATATAATATTAAAGAATAATAGATTTAACAATTTCTCCTTAATCGTTGAACCTTCAATCTTGTCGCCTTCTTCTATCGCCAAGTTCCACTCGCCTTCTTCCGTTTACCGTCGCACCTCTCCGTCGCCTTCTTCCGTCGCAAAGGTCGTTCGCCCAAAAGCTCGTTCACCTAAATCAACTTTGGTATGGTGATTTACTATTATGAATTCGTAACTTATACACCAGTTATATATTAATTGGTATTACAAATACTTTCGTAACATTATATAAAACTCTAGGATGGAGATTTACCATTAAAAATACAGAACTTAAATTACAATTACATAGTTATTACGAATTAGAAATATCTTATGAACATCAAATAAAAGTTTAAAACATGGTTACACATTAGTGAATAATCGTTACAATATTGATTAATAGGGAGAAAATATTTGAAAGTAATTAAAGAATGATTAAGATTAGTCGGTTATTGTATTTAGCTACATTTAAGGAAAGAAATTTATTTTGATTAATAAATTCGAATAATTAATTTTTTATGGGGAATTTAACTTCTCCCTATTAATTTCACACGTAAAAATTTAGAAAGGCATATTGGTTCATATTTTAATTATTGGTGATTTTTATTACCATAAATAAATTTGGGCATTTTTTTTGAAACTTTGTGTCACAAATGAGCATTTGACTCATTTACCAAAACTTATTATAATATAATGAAATTGGTATACTAAAAGACAAAGTTAAGAATATTAGATTTGAAATTTACATTAAGTTTATAAGTTCATATGAAACATTCACAAGAGTAAAAATTAAATAATTGTAAATCAAATGCAACAATTAATTTGTAATATGCTAATTACTATTTTTAAGTCAAAATAACATCGATCTATATCAAATTATATAAAAAAAAAAATTAACATATTATATTCTATATTTAATTAATAAACAAAGATAATTTTGATCTTTTACCGACGCTTATTGTTAAAAACGCCGGTAAAAGATGATTCACCGGCGTAAATTTATACGCGTCGGTAAAGGGGAGACTTTTGCCGGTGTATATAGTTGGAAACGCCGGTAAAAATATGTTTCACCGGCGCAATTTTAAGCGCCGGTAAAGGGAGAGACTTTTTGCCGGTGTTTATTGTAGAAAACGCCGGTAAAACTATTTTTCACCGGCACACTTTTAAGCGCCGGTAAAGGGAGAGACTTTTGCCGGTGTTTATTTTAGAAAACGCCGGTAAAAATATGTTTCACCGGCGTAATTTTAAGCGCCGGTAAATAGAAAGAGTTTTGGCGGCATTTATTAATAAAAACGCCGGTCAAAGATGTTTCACCGGCGCAATTTGAAGCGCCGGTAAAGGGGAGAATTTTTCCGGCGCTTATTACAAAAGTGCCGGCAAAAGTTACATTTTCACCGGCCTTTTTAACAAAAGCGCCGGTAAAAACTCATTTTCTTGTAGTGTTGCTAGCAAATATGTTAAGAGTTTGGGTTTGATTTATTGATTCAGTGCTTCATCTTCTTTCTCTCGATTTATACATATTTTGATCATCCTATTTACCATACAGTGCTTCGTGTTGATTTACGGATTCAGTGTTCGATTTATTGATTGGCTTCTTATTTCATAACTGATTGTTTTTTGCTTCTTAGCAGTTACCACGTTATGACAATCATATTTCCGGAAGACCTGTTGTTTAGTGAGATCCTTACGAAGCTGCCGGTGAAATCTCTTATGAGATTCAAGCGCGTCTCCAGAAATTGGGATACCCGCATCTCCCACGACCGTTACTTCATCGAAGACTACAACGACACTCGGCAATCATATTATACGACGATTTCATAGACTATGATGACAGTTTAATTGAAGAAATAGAGGTAAACCCGAGGGACCTTGAACCTGCACCCCGGCCACAAATAGTTAAGGTGTTCTCCGAGCACTTCTCGGACGTGAAGGAAGTAGACATGTCATACTTGATTGCAGAGTACGGCCGTATCCAATTCACGAGCTCCTGCAATGGCTTGGTCTGCCTGACGTTCGATGACTTCCCAGAGCGGGTTGTGCTGTGGAACCCGGCGACTCGGCAGCGGAGGCAGCTTCCGAGCCCAACAGACTGTAATAGACTTTCGGGTGTGTTGTATCAGATTGGACGAGTCGAGCGGGGACTGGAAGGTAGTACGCTTATGCATGGAGTTTGACGACCCAAGCACTGAGGCTCTCCATGAGTCGCAAGTGCGCGCTCACGTGCTCACCAAGGGCGACACTGTTTGGAGAGACGGTGGAGTCTCGGATGGTCCCGGTAGCGGCGGCTGGGGCTCTGCATTGGACCTTTTTCCCTCGCCAACTCATCACCGGCCAGTATAACATCGATGGTATTTTGTCGTTCGACCTTACCGATGAGGTGTTTCGGTTTGCGAACGCCCCAGGACCTGATATATTCACCCTCTGCAATTGGAGGTCTTTGTTGGCGGCGATCACATACGATGCCAAGTGGGCTACTCTCTGTATGTGGCGTCGCCTCGCCTCCTTCTTGCGATGGGCTGACTTGGAGTAAGCTTATGAAACTCAACCTAGAAGTGGAATATTTTTGGAGGGAGCATTATCTGTTGCGTACAAGGGGTAGATATCATACGTTGTCATTGGTGGACCCCAAAGGACCCGAGGAAGTGAGGAACCTCAAACAACATATCCGCGCTGATGATTATACAAGATTCCATATATCTATGATTACGTGGCCAGCATTGTTTCCGTCTTTTGATGTCTTCTTACAAAACTCTCTTTACATCCAAGTTATGGTTTTTATTTCCCGTATGTGAATGTAGTGTATGATTTGTTGCGAGTTTCGACCAATCGTCGAATCTATTTTATTTTATTTATTAGGGGATTGCAACACACTTTTTCTAGTGACACTGAATAGAAGCTTTTATGAATAAAGTATTCGTTATATAATCTTGTTATCATAAGAGCTGCTTGCATTTATACATATTTTTTCTTTCTAATGAGGAGATTTACACTTATAAATATAATACAGAAAAATCTTTCAGAAAAGAAAGTATAATAAAAAAATTGCTGCCATATTTTGAAAATCAACATTCAGCAGTTTTACTAACATTAAAGTTCAGCGTTTTACTAACACTAGTGGGTGCGCGCGAAGCGCGGTGGCACCGTATTACTTTTTATTAATTAAGATGAAATATTAAATAAAATGATTAGTGTAATTATGAAGTTGTAATAAGAAGAAATACATCAATGCTAAACTTACTAAAATTCAATTTTATTTTGTAGTTTGATGGTTTTTAGTAAATATGTAGAAATAGAAGAGTGTAAAAACAAAATAAAAATCTGACGAAAAATATGATACATGAACTTTTTTTTTTCTTTCTATATATAACTCTGTCAATATAATTATAAACACAATTTTAATAAGAATACTTATTATACTTCAGAGGTTTAAGAAGAGTAATAAGACTGTCTTTGTTGTTATTCTGACAAAAAAGTGGTCTATCGTGATCATGTATGGTGTTGATGCAGAAAAATGGATCACAAACTATAGCGGCCCAATAGCTTGGTTTAGACCGGGCCCAATGTCGTATGCTGACTTTGTATGTGTTGATCATGTATGTGTTGGACGCATCCCGGACCCTGATCTCGGGTGTTTTGTTGTCAGGTTTCAAAGGCTAGAAATCCAACTGAAGCGAAAGCTCTAGAGAAAATTATGGGCTAAATTGATTATAATTAATTAAGGAAAAATTAAGTTAACAATTTTTTCTCAATTAATTTGTAAAAATTTAGTTACGTAAAATACCCGTAACATATGGTATGTCATTTGTTTTAAACGTGTGGCTCGAAAAATTAACATAGTGATATAACTTAATGAAAATTCTAAAATAATGCAAGAAGAGTCATGCCATCTTTGAATTAGAATCATAGTCTACATAGTGCACTTTAAAAATAAACAGAGGTATATATAAAACAAAAAAACCTCGATTTACAGTATCAGATTAACTCGAGAAAAGTAAAAGCGAGAAATTAGTAAAGATAAGTGTGACTCTTAAATAATATATCATGTTAAGTTTAAACTATTTGATTATTGAAAACTTACATTCCATGAAGAAGCAATAATAGCTTACAGTTAGTAGATTCAGTATTTTTCCTTTCTATTTATAACTTTAAAAAATCTGCAAAAATAAAAAATAATGGCTCAATCCTTCAATTCTATTGGGTTTTGCAAGCTTATTTTGCTTTTAATATGTATAAGCTGTTGTCGTAAACAACTTTAGTTTTCCTAATTTATCTACGACTACATGTAGGATACTTTTTTTAGCTTCTAAATGACTAAATAGAAGGAAAATATAGTGAATAACACAAATTAAGAAAACAAACGCACAATGCCCAAGTATCTTAAAGTTTACAATTAATATCAAAATCGTCAACTCTCACCAAAAATGTGGCGGAGAGGGTTGTATAGGTAAAAAATGGTGGAGTATTTTTCCATAATTTTTCATAACATTAGTTTTTTTATTTATGAGGATGATATATGCATTAATTTATAAATGACAGAAAGTACCAAAATAATAATTGATCGTAATAGAAAAAGAAGAGAATGTACGTGAAAATCTATGCTCATGCAAACAATATTACGTGTAAAATCTATATATCTGTGAATCGTATTTTTTTTCCCTCATATGTATATATAATTATTTGTTTTAAACTCTCAATATCGCTGTCATTTTTCATAATCCCACTGTTTTTGTTTAATTGAAGAACAGAAAAAATATAAAAATTAAAAGTAACATAGAAATAAAATATTAATTAGAAAAATATAACCCTGATAGTTAAAGATGATACCTTTGAAGCTTAATAAAGACCTAATGCTCCGTTCGTTAACTTTGACAAAAACTACAAAAAAAATAAAAATAAAAAAAATGAGAACGCCAATTTTCATGTGAGGATGGAGATGGACAATATGAGCATATATATAAGATGATGGATGAAATAAGAATTACAATAACTTTTTTTTTTATCTGAAATTATTTATTAACATTAAATTAGGAGGGGAAGAATCCAATTTATATATTTTAAAAAAAATGAAATTTCATGAAAGAAAACTGAAGCACGAATTACACAAGGAGACTACCAACCCAACGGGGGATGGCATCGAAAATACACCCGCGAAAATTAGAGGAAAAAGTTTTGGCCGCAATAGCATGGGCAACTGAATTACAGTTCCCTCGAAACATAGGAAAATGAGATATTAGAAAAGTCGCAGCAAAGGCTTTGAATATCTTTTGTGATAATACCAAGATCGTTAGATAGCGGAGGTTTTTTAATCGCCTCAACAACCGTCTTAGCGTCAGATTCGACGATGAGCTTATCGAAACCATGAGCTTTCGCAACTAACAGCCCAGAACGGATAGCAAGAGCCTCTCCAACAGCCACCGAGGAGCAGCCACGCATCGTATCACCAAATATGCCTAATACACGACCCCCGGAATTGCTGAAAATCCCCCCAAGTCCAGCAATATTTCGCTGAAAGGCAGCGTCAATGTTTAACTTAATGGTTGAAGACGGAGGAGTTGACCATTGTTGTTTCGAGAAATCATGATCTTGGTTATGAAACATCTCGCCGTGAGGTTTGCGAGTAACCTGAAACTCGGAAAGCATAGTTACAACGCATTCAACTAAAGAAACAATGGGCAAGACTTTGCCACCAAAGAAAAAATGATTTCGATCTCTCCAAATGAACCAACAAAGTGTAGCGAAAGTATCAAAATCAGCGAGAGAAAGCGAATTCGCAAGGTGCATGCATACATTAGCGAAATGGAGGTTACTTGGAAAAAATACCTCATCAGGAAGGTGATGAAAATCCCAAACCGCAGCCGAAGCCGGGCAAGTAAGTAAGGCGTGGAATTGAGTTTCATCGTCACTTCCGCATCTCGGGCATTTTCGGTCGAGAGCGATACCTCTATGACCAAGATTTACACGGGTTGGCAGCGTCTCAAAAAAAGCTCGCCACATAAAGATTTTTATTTTTTTCGGCGGCTTATATTCCAAAGCTTCTTCCACCAGCCCCTATAATTGGAGTTATCGGCTTGATTCATGCCGAATTCCCTGTCAAATGCTACCTTGTAGGCCGATCGAACCGAAAAGACACCCTTCGGATCAAAATGTCAAATCCACCAATCTTGTTTTGGATAAAGACTAAAAGGAATGTCTTCAATAATTTCCAAATCGAGATCAAGAAAGTAGCGTCGGAGCGGATCCAAATCCCATTTTCCGTCATCAAGGATGAAATCCCCGACACGAGCATCTCTATCCAAAGAACGAATTGCTAAAATAGGTTTGAACTCAACCGGTCTTGGAATCCAAGGATCATGAAGGGGATGAATAGCGTAACTGTTCCCAACTTCCAGCCTTGCACCTTTCTTGATTAAGTCTCGTCCCCATAAAATACTTCCTTTTGTCTCACTTATCCCCAGGAAGTCGAGCTTCTTGAGCTATGCGTAAGAGCTTTGTACTTGAGGTAGTTGAAAAGTACAAAAACACGTAAGAGATGGGGAACCGGCCTTGTAAAACGCTACAAAGTCCAAGAAGGCGAACTAGAAAGACAAGATCGGCAACGGATCCGCCTTCGCCAAATATTAGAGCAACTTTTTGTCACTGTAGCTTCCCAAATATTTTTGTTGTGAAAATATTTTCCCTTAAGAATACGCCCGACAAGAGACATGGGATTTTGAAGAAGACGCCAAGCTTGTTTCGCAAGCATAGCTTGGTTAAAGCATTTGAAATCTCTAAAACGCAGGCCTCCCCGATCTTTCCCATCGCAAAGTCTTTACCCCACCAAAATTGACAAATTATTTTCTTAATTTTAACGCACAAGGAAAGGGGAATACGAAACATACTAAACGCTTAAGCCGGGATAGATTGAGCCACCGCGTTTACAAGGATCTCCTTTCCATCCGCGGAGAAAATAGAAGCCTGCCAACTTTGTAATTTCTTCAAGACTTTGTCTCGAATCACCTTGAATGAACCCTTTGTATTTCGGCCCACCGTTCACGGGAACCCAAGGTAACGGTCATGTGCTTAGAGCACTATAACTGCCTATAAGTTATAGGCTATAACTAGGGCCATTCTTTTATTGACAGACGAAAAATAGCAATATGTTTGCAGAGGAATCTCATCATTATTGTGATTATAAATATATATATTTATATATATTATTGTGTGATTAATAATGTATCTAATCTCACTTAATTAATATCATCACTCACTCCTCTCTAAAACAATGGCGAGTGTTGCAGACTCAAGTTTCTCTCCGACCAGGCCTCACTTTTTTTCCATTGTTCTTCAACAGACTCTTCTCAACAATAGACTCGTGAGCGAGTTCTTACTTCAATATATTCATCCGTTCTATACATATATATATATATATATATATATACAATTACGGGTTCTGATTAAATTTGTTGCAGAAAATTCCGAAGAAAATGGTGAGGAAGTGTGGAAGCAGTTTGGGAGATGGCGTGTTGCTCAAGCTTCCGTGTGGCTCTGAGTGGAAGTTGGGTTTGACCAAATCGAGCGAAGGAAGTGTGTATATCGACAAGGGTTGGGTCGAATTCTCGAGGCATTACTCCATAGGAAAAGGGCATTTGTTGATTCTGAGGTACGACGGAGATTCCCGGTTCCACGTCGTCATATTCGACACGACCACCGCGGAGATTGATTATCCGCTTCAGAAGTCCAATGCGAGCGGAACTCGAAACCATGACAATCCGGTTAAGGAAGAAATTATCGAAACTAGCGGCGACGAGGATGATAATTTAAGAAGTTGCTATAAGAGGATGCGAGAATGTCACTCAAATGGCGAATCTCGAGATCTTGGAGCTAAAACAAAACGAAAAGGTAGTTTGAATGGCGATTCTTGTGAGCTCTTACTCTGAAGGTATGAATTCCCCATTTGATTTATGCATATTGTGTGTCGGTTTTGCAGGCGAGCAGGCTGCGAGGGAGGGCGATGGCGATTCGAGGCTGCGTGCAGAAGAAAAGGCCCGAGCTCTCACCCGTGCGAGCGGTTTCAAATCTAAGCATCCATATTTCAAGCTCGTCATTCAGCCTTCCTATGTTAACGGCGAACGATTTCTGGTAAGCCTTTTAATAAACTTGAGAATCATTTCAAAGTGTAATTGTTACCGGTAAATAGTATTTCAAAGTGTAATTGTAACCGGTAATTGATAAAAACCCAGTTCTAAGAATGGTTTATGAAAATTAGAAAAAAGTTATAAAATGGGGACCGAGAGATATGTACCGGTTCCAGGTTTGATAAACCGGTTCCTGCCCCAGTTCGGTAAAGATGAGTTCTCGGTTTTTATCGCAACATACCGAGTTTTGAACTGATATTTTTGAAAGCTGAAGTGGTGTTAAAGTATCGCACTAGTTGCTATCTTCATATCGATCTCTTTTTCTTAACTTGTAACAAGTAAATATCCCGGTTCTAAAATATTAATGTTATAATATCGGAGCCAATATGTACCGATTCTCGACTAGTTAAACCGGTTCGGGTCCAAGCATCGGTAGTGGGAAACCGGAAACCGATATTTGAATTTGTAACCAATATAAAAGGTTCACCCTAGTTTTGACCTTATACTGATGTTGTTGTGTTGATTTCGTCAAGAATCTGCCTTTCCTCTTTGCCCAATCGCATCTCGGCGCGAGTAAGCGAGTCGTCCTTAGAAATCCCAATGGAAGAACTTGGCCCGTAAATCACTTTTTCAATAAGGCTCATCGGAAAGCAAAGTTTTCGTGCGGCTGGCCAGCGTTTGCTCAGGAAAATGGCTTGAAAAGAGGTGACGTCTGTGTCTTTGTTATGACCAAATCCGTCGGAACAGTCGTGTTTGACGTCTCCTTCTTCAACGACAATGGAGTTGTCGATTCCACTTCAGTACTGGTTAAATCGACACCGGTTAAATCGACACGGTATCATGGTAGTTTTGAATCCGAAAACAAGATCTTCTCGGTTTATATGCACACTTGGAACAGTAAACATGGGATCCTGGTAAGTCTCCCTATTCAGATCCGCAAGATGATTGCATTAATGTGGTGTGTATAAATCTATTGATTTATTTATGTTATTGAAAACTGTAAGTTGTAGTATAATATTATTTCTTTTAATTGAAAAGAAGATAAAGTATATTGCAATTTCGTGCACAAATCCCATTAATATAAGTCAAAATCTGCGATATTAACTTCCGGTACTGATAAAGATAGGGGTTAAACCGGACCGGTAACGAGTGCTTTGCTACCGATCCTCGTTACAAATGGTTTATTTAGATTGGATAGAAATTATAAATATGTCAGATATTTTTTGCTTGTAATAGTTTTTATGTATTCTTTTTGGTGTACTTGATCGTTTTGATAAATTAATTGATCATTTGTTTCATAGTTCAAATGTCTTTATATTTACCACGGTATTCATTATTTATAATTACTTTAAGAAATTTAGGGTAGGGTGAGGAGACAAGTGAAATTTATCTCTTCTTAAATAAAATTAATAATTTTGAGATTTTTTTGATTTATTTTATTTTATAGATTTTTACAAATCAATTATTGTGTCATGGTATTCCGGTCACTACTAAAAAGAAGGGTAAAATCAAGTAAAATCAAGTAAAATAAAATAAAATTGGTAATTAGTATTTGTTTGTGCCTTAAATGTTCCCAGATTCAAGACATGAATTAAGTACAACCGGTTGCATTGTTATGCAACTCAAATACCGGTATTAAATAAATTCACCCCAAAATTTCTTATTTGTCGGGCAGAGAATACCGGCCGATTTCGCTCGGAGGTACATGAAGAAAGCATTGGATGAGGTACGACTTAACGTTTCCGATGGAAGATATTGGTCAGTCCAATACAATACTAAACGTGAATCGACCGGTCAGAGAAGGCATTTTTTCAGCCAAGGTTGGTCTACGTTTAGGCAGGAGAATGGTTTGGAAGAAGGCGACATATGCTCTTTCAAGCTAACAAGAAAAGATAGCATTTCATTCGATGTTCGCATTGTTAAGCCTACCCACGAAGAACATGAACAAATACATAAAGGTACGAAATGCTTTCTTGATTCAAATTCAATCTTGAGTCCCAGTTTTACTTTCATTAAGTTCATTTTTTTAATTCGTCCAGCCCTCAGATCGAAACGAACCAAGCCATTGACGGTGAAAGAAAGATTGAATTAAGAGCTAGAGGAAGTTAGAGATGAAGCTAAAGAGTGAAGGCACATGATTCCACTCTGAATATTTTGAAAAAATGAAATATCAAAATAATTTGCTTGGACAAAACTTTTTTTTTGGATTGGTTACATCGATTAGACATGTGTTTCTTGTATTCCAAGTAATGACATTTGGTTATTCATATAACGGCCTCGTTTTCCTTTGGTTATTCGTCGTGAAAGTCAAAGAATTTAACTTTGTCCAATCCTAGTTTCACGTGTTCGTTTTTATTTTTGGCAACAAACCGTCGTGCATTAATCATAATTGTTTGGTCCTTAGCTGAAAGAAATTATTAGTATAAAATATGATTAAGTCTTAACACAAATAGGCGTATAATTCTACAATATCTAGATATTTTTTAATTTTTATAGTATGAATGTTCATTGTTATGATTACGAAATGGGTTTGACCCGGGGATAGGCTGTCCGACTCGAGCTCTTGTTCGAAGCGGGCAAAAATCACCCGCTCTAAACTTAAGACTAGATTCTTCGTCTCTAAATATAAAATAATGAATAAAGAAATTGGAGCTCTTTTTTTTGGGTACGAAGAGCCGGCTTGCTCGCCTATAGACTATAGTTACGGCCGGGCCCGCGGCTTGATCATAGCAACATTTTGCTTTTATTGGCTGAGGAAATGTTGCAATACGTTCGCAGAGAAACCTCATCATTTCATATTTTATCTCTTTAATTATATATTTATTATGTTAAATAATATTAATATACAACTTCAACAGAGTAATCAAAATGTTTTATCATGATTATGGATTTAACTTCTTTCACACGGAACCGCAGTTCTGGATTGCCTGGAAATATAATTATTGCTTGTAATTATTTAAATATTTATAAGGTGTTTAATATCTTAGTCTCTCCTCTTTGTCAACTTTCGGAGCTTCTCAAGTCTCAACAATGGCGAGTGTTGCAGACTCAAGTTTCTCTCCGACCAGTCCTCACTTTTTCTCCATTGTTCTTCAACAGACTCTTCTCAACAATAGACTCGTTAGCAAATTCTTACTTCAATATATTTATCTGTTATATATATATACACAATTACGGGTTTTGATTTAATTTGTTGCAGAAAATTCCAAAGAAGACTGTGAGGAAGTGTGGAAGCAGTTTGGGAGATAACGTGTTGCTCAAGCTTCCGAGTGGCTCTGAGTGGAAGTTGGGTTTGACCAAATCGAGCGAAGGAAATGTGTATATCGACAAGGGTTGGGTCAAATTCTCGAGGCATTACTCCATAGGAAAAGGGCATTTGTTGATTCTGAGGTACAACGGTGATTCCCGGTTCCATGTCGTCATATTCGACACGACCACCGCGGAGATTGATTATCCACATAAGAAGTCCAGTGCGGGTGAAACTCGAAACCATGACAATCCGGTTAAGGAAGAAGTAACCGAAATTAGCGGTGACGAGGGTAATGGTTTGAGAAATAATCGTAAGAAAACGCGAGAATGTAAATTGAACGGCGAATCTCGAGATCTTGGAGCTAAAGCAAAACGAAAAGGTAATTTGAATGGCGATTCTTCTGAGCTCTTATTTGATGGTACTATTTCCCTGTTTGATGTATGAATATATGTGTGTCGGTTTTGCAGGCAAGCGGGTCACGAGGGAGGGCGATCGCGGTGCTTTGCGGATGAGTGAGGAAGAAAAGGCTCAAGCTCGCGCGCGGGCGAGCAGTTTCAAATCTAGGCATCCATATTTCATGATTGTCATTCAGCCTTCGCATGTTAACGGCGGGACATGTCTGGTAAGCCCCTCGATAAACTTGAAAATCATTTCAGAGTGTAACTGTAACCAGTAAACGGTAATTGCAGAATTTACAGAGTTTGAACTAGTAATCTGTTATTGATTGTATGCATGGTTTATGAAACTAGAAATAAGTTATTAAACTAGAGCGGTAGATATGTACCGGTTCCAGGTTTGATAACCCGCTTCCTGTCCCGGTTCGGGACAGATGGGTTCTTGGATTTTATCCCAATATACTGGGTTTTAAACCGATATATGGAACAATGAAGTGGTTTTTTAGTATCGAACTAGTTGCGATGCTGATATCAATTTTCTTGTGACAAGTAAATATTTAGGCTCTAAATATTAATGTTATAATATGGGAACCAATATGTACTGATTCTCGACTAGAATACCGATCTCAATATCGGTAGTGGGAAACCGGGAACCGATATTTGAATTGGTAACCGATATAAAAGTTTCACCCTAGTTTAGACCTTCATAATGATTTTCTTGTGTTTATCTTGTCAAGAATTTACCTCACCACTTTTCCCAATCGCATCTCGGCACGAGTAAGCGAGTCGTCCTTGGAGATCCCAATAGAAAAAGTTGGCCTGTCAATTACAATTTCAATGAGGCTCATCGAAACACAAGATTCACGTGCGGCTGGGCTTGAAAAGAGGCGACGTCTGTGTCTTTGATATGACCAAATTTGTTGGTACAGTCGTGTTCGACGTCTCGTTCTTCAAAGACAATGGAGTCATCGATTCCACTTCGGTACCGGTTAAATCGACACGACATCATGGTAGTTTCGAATCCGAAAACAAGATCTTCTCGGTTTATATGAACACTTGGCACACTAGAAATTGGAGCCTGGTAAGTTTCCATGTTCAGACCCGCAAGATGATTGCCTTAATGTGGTGTGTATCAGTCTATTGGTTTATTTTTACTGTTGGAAACTGTAATTTGTTGTAAAATGTTCATTCTTTTAAATGAAAAGAAGATTAATGTATAGCAACTTCATGCACAAATCCCATTAATACAAGTTAAAATCTGCGATATTAACTTCTCGTACTGCTGATATAAATAGGGGTTAAACCGGTCCCGGATCAGGGACATGAATAGAGAAAAACCGGCTGAACTGCTTTGCTCCTCAAAAACCAGTTTAAAAAAATTTCACCCAAAATTTATTGTTTGTCTTGGCAGAGAATACCAGCCAATTTTGCTCGGACTTACATGAAGAAAACACTGGATATGGTACAACTTTGTGTTTCTGATGGAAGATATTGGTCAGTCCAATACAAAACTAGACTCGAATCAAACGGTCGGGTAAGGCATTATTTCAGCCTAAGGTTGGTCTAAATTTAGGAAGGAGAACGGTTTGGAAGAAGGCGACATATGCTCTTTCAAGCTAACAAAAAAAGATAGCATTTCATTCGATGTTCGCATTGTTAAGCCTATTCATGAAGAATATCAACATATGCACAAAGGTACGAAATACTTCATAGATTTAAATTCAATCTTTAGTCCCAATTATTACGTTCATTTTTTTTTCTTACAGCCCTCGGGTCGAAATGAACCAAACCATTGCCGGTGAAAACAGAGTTGGATTAAGAGCTTGAGGGAGTTGGAGATGAAGCTAAATGCACATGATTCCACTTCGAATGTTTTGAAACCAACAAATATCAAGACTATGCTTGGACACACTATTTTGGTATGTTACATGTATTAGACATGCGTTTCTTGGATTCCAAGTTATGAAATTTGGTTATGTATATAACCGGTTTCGTGTTCCTTTCATTTGTACGTGTTAATTTACAACTTATTTTCGACGCCGTGCAAAGTCACAAGTTTTTTGCTTTGTGCAATCTCAGTTTTATAGTCGTGTTTACAACTTATTTTCAACCATCTTAAAAAATAACTGGTTTAATTCTTGATTTTTGCCCCCCGGATGATGTCATTTTCGACGTTGTATGGGCTCACAATTACAACCTACTTTTAATGGTGTTATATCTCAATTTTGTAAAATCAATCACTCGAAAAAACATGAATCAAATCTTATATAATGCGAGAATATTATCTCCATTGATATCAATTAGCAAAAAATATAAAGCATACTAAATCGAAACAAGCCACTCTTACGAACCGCTAGGAATTTATCCAATCGTTGTGTTGCCGTAAAAAAGACAAAAAGAGGGTCATGCTATAATTAATCATAATTATTTGGTCGGGTTAATTGCGGCATAAATATTCAATTTATAGTAAAAGTAGTGGCATATATCCAATTTTTAGAAGTGGGGGCAATAATATTCATATTATGTTTTGAGGGGGTTGACTAGTATCGCGGTTTCCTTTTCTATCACTTCGCTTCATGACTTCATGTATCCATTAACGCCTCGCCATATATGTCCAACGTGAGATGCTATGTGTAGAGCCACGTCAGCTACTATTTCCAAATTAAAAAAAATATAAATTAAACTAAAATATAAAAAAATATTGTATCAGTTTTAAAACTCGCCATTACCAGATCATAAAGAGGCATCCACGTGGCCCTTAGTTAACAGTCATGTGGCAGATG
This sequence comes from Parietaria judaica, assembly GCA_954871525.1. Taxonomy (NCBI): domain Eukaryota; kingdom Viridiplantae; phylum Streptophyta; class Magnoliopsida; order Rosales; family Urticaceae; genus Parietaria; species Parietaria judaica. The sequence continues at coordinate 30,985,921 of OX940862.1, read as the reverse complement.
CTGACGGGAAAAAGAACGCGATACAGGGCAACCCCTCAAAATATTACTTGAGTACTATTGCCGCTACTTTAGGAGGTTGGAAATATGCCACCAACTTTAACCATAAATTGGATATCTATACCGTAATTAACCCTTATTTAGTCAATAGTCAAAAAAGTAATTAGTATAAAAAATAAGAAATCTAAGACAATTAGGCGTAAAATTCTACAACATCTAAATATTTTAACGTATTAATGTTTCTTTTTGGGTTAATGATGGAAAAAATACCAAAAGTTTGGTCAAAGAATCCCTCGGGTACCCAAAGTTTAAAAATAGTGGTAAAAATACCCAAAGTCATATTTGGGGAGTTGACCACTCCAATCTCGTAACACCGTTAATTTACATGTTAACTCTGACCACGCGGACAAACGTCGGTTGCCGACAGAACAATTTTTTCCACGTTGACAAGCCCACATCAGCCTCGTTTACGAGAAAACAGCGAATTAAACCCCTAAGTAATACTATTTAATACAACTAATTGAACTTCTAATGATAACACTTAACGAAACAAATTTTTCCACGTGGCCAGAGTTATTGGGTAAGTTAATGGCGTTACAAGAATGAAGTGGTCAACTCCCCAAATATAAATTTAGGTATTTTTGCCTCTATTTTTAAACTTTAGATACCCGAAGAATACTTTGACCAAACTTTAGATATTTTTGTCGTCATTAACCCTTTCTTTTTTTGTTATGATTACTAATTACCACGGTTTGAATCGGGCATAGGTTGTCCGACTCGAGCTTTGTTCCAAGTGGGCAAAAATCACCCACTCTAAACTTAAAGACTTGATTGTTAAATAATATATTAATATATAAAAGAAATAGGAGTACGAAGAGCTGACTTGCTCGTTCTTAGCGCCCTTTTGCTTTTATTGGCTGATAGAAAAGTTACATTACGTTTGCAGAGAATTTCATATTTATATCTTTAAGTAGGTATATATTAATTTACAACTTATTCAAGAAGAGTAATCAAAAGGTTTTATCATGATTATGGATTTTACTTCTTTCATACGAAACCGCAGTTTTGGATTGCCTGAAAATATAATTATGAATATTTATTATGATATTAATATATCAGTCACTTCTCTTTGTCACCTTTCGAAGCTTCTCAACAATGGCGAGTTTTGCACACCCAAGTTTCCCTCCGACACGTCCTCACTTTTTCTCCATTGTTCTTCAACAGACTCTTCTCAGCAGTAGACTCGTGAGTCATGAGCACATTCTTTACTTCAATATATTCATCTCTTATATTTATATATATATATATATATATATATGTGAGTCGTGAGCATATTTTTGCAGAAAATTCCGAAGAAGATTGTGAGGAAGTGTGGAAGCAGTTTGGGAGATGACGTGTTGCTCAAGCCTCAGTGTGGCTCTAAGTGGAAGTTGGGTTTGACCAAATCGAGCGAAGGAAGTGTGTATATCGACAAGGGTTGGGACGAATTCTCGAAGCATTACTCCATAGGAAAAGGGCATTTGTTGATGCTGAGGTACGACGGAGATTCCCGGTTCCACGTCGTCATATTCGACACGACCACCGCGGAGATTGATTATGTGCTAAAGAAGTCCACTGCGAGCGAGACCCTACACCGTGACAATCCGGCTAAAGAGGAAGTAATCGAAATTAGCGGTGACGAGGATGATAATTTGAGAGTTAATCGTAAGAGAAAGCGAGAATGTCATTTTAACGGCGGCCAATCTCGAGATCTTGGAACCAAAGCAAGACGAAAAGGTAATTGGAATGGTGAATCTTCTGAGCTCTTACTATTAAAGTACTAATTCCCCATCCGATTTATGTATATTGTTTGTGGGTTTCGCAGGCGAGCAGGCTGCGACTGAGGGCGATCGCGATTCGAGGCTGAGTGTGGAAGAAAAGGCTCAAGCTCTCTCGCGTACGAGCGGTTTCAAATCTAAGCATCCATATTTCAAGATCGTCATTCAACCTCCGTATGTTAACGGCGGACGATTTTTGGTAATCCTTTCGATAAACTCGAGAATCATTTCAAAGTGTGAATGCAACCGGTAAATGCTATTTGCGGAGTTTGAACCAGTAACCGGTGATTGATAAAAACCCTGTTCTAAGCATGTTTCATGAAAACTAGAAAGAAGTTATATAACTGGGACCTGTAGATATGTACGGATTCCAGGTTTGATAAACCGGTTCCTGATCAGTTAAGATGGGTTCTCGGTTTTTATCTTAACATACCGAGTTTTAAACCGATGTCTGGAAAAGTGAAGCGGTATTAAAGTACCGCACTAGTTGCGAAGTTCATATCAATTTTCTAGTGACAAGTAAATATGCAGGCTCTAACATATTAATGTTACAATATGGGAACCAATATGTACCAATTCTCGACTAGTTAAAACCGGTTCTGGTCCTGGTCTTCAAACTGCTTCTTGGTTTTTATCCTAAAATACCGATCTTAACATTGGAAGTGGGAAACTGGGAACCGATATTTGAATTCGTAACCGATATTATACTTTCAGCCTAGTTTTGACCTTCAATACTGATTTTCTTGTGCTTATCTCGTCAAGAATTTACCCTTACACTTTGCCCAAGCACATCTCGGCGTGAGTAAGCTAGTCGTCCTTAGAGATCCCAATGGAAGAAGTTGGCCCGTCAATTACAATCTCAATGAGGCTCATCTCAATGCAAAAGTAGCGGGCGGCTGGCAAGAGTTTGCTCGGGAAAATGACTTGAAACGAGGCGATGTCTGTATCTTTGTTATGACCAAATCCGTTTGAACATTCGTGTTCAACGTCTCTTTCTACAAAGACAATGGAGCCGCCGATTCCGCTTCGGAACCGGTTAAATCGTTACGAGATCATGGTAGTTTCGAATCGGAAAACAAGCTCTTCTCGGTATATATGCACGCTTCTTACATAAATAGCCTTTCGGTAAGTCTCCTGTTCAGATCCTCAAGATGATTCCGTTAATCAATGTGGTCTGTATCTATTGATTTGTTTATATTATTGGAAATTGTGATTTGCAGTAATAATTCATTAAATTAATTGAAGATAAATATAAGTCAAACTTTGCAATATTAACTTCTAGTACTGATATAAATAGGGGTTAAACCGGACCGGTAACTAGTATTTTGCTATCGATATTCAGTTCGGATAGAAACTGTAAATATGCTTGGATTATTTATTATTTTGTCTTGGTCTACTTGATCCTTTGATACATTAATTTCTTATTTGTTTGTTAGTTTCAAATGTCTTTACTTTTACCACGGTATTCATTAGTTATAAGCTATAATTACTTTATGAAATTTAGGCTACAGTGAAGAGACAAGTGATACTTAAAGCGGTCCCAGATTCAAGCCATGAACCGAGAAAAACCGGTTAAATTGTTTTGCGTGATAAAAAAATTCACCCAAAAAATTCTTGTTTGTCATGGCAGAGAATACCGGACGATTTCGCTCGGACTTACATGAAAAAAACACAGGATGAGGTACGACTTTGTGTCTCGGACGGAAGATTTTGGTCAGTCCACTACAAAACAGCATGCGAATCGAACGGTCGGATAAGGCATTATTTGGCCCAAGGTTGGCCTACATTTAGGCAGGAGAATGGTTTGGAAGAAGGTGACATATGCTCTTTCAAGCTGACAAATAAAAATAGCATTTCATTCGATGTTCGCATTGTTAAGCCTACTGATGAAGAATATGAACAGATGCATAAAGGTACGAAATGCTTCCTTGATTTAAATTCAATCTTGAGTCCCAATATACTTTCACTGAGTTTTTTTTTTCTTCATCTTGCAGCCCTCGGATCGAAACGGACCAAACCATTGACGGTGAAACATAGATTGAATTTAGAGCTAGAGGAGTGAAGGCACATGATTCCATTCTGAATATTTTGAAAAAAAATCAAATATCAAAAGAATTTACCTGGAAAAAACTATTTTGGATTGGTTACATCGATTAGATATGCGTTTCTTGTATTCTAAGTAATGACATTTGGTTATTTGTATAACGGCTTCGTTCTCCTTTGATTTGCAAGTGTTAGTTTACAACTTTTTACATTCGTCGTGCATAGTAAAAAATATTCCGATCCTAGTTTCGTGGTAGTTGTTTTAATTTGCAACAAACCTTCGTGCATTAATCGTAATTGTTTTGGTCAGTTGTTGAAGAAATATTTTGTATAAAATATGATTTATCTAACAAAAATAGACGTACGATTCTACAATATCTAGAATGTTCATTGTTATGATTACCAATTATACCAAGGTTTGACCCGGGAATAGGCTGTCCGATTCGAGCTCTTGTTCCAAGCGGGCAAAAATGACCCGCTCAAAATTTAAGACAAGATTGTTCGTCTCTGCACATGAAATAATGTATCGATATTGAATATATTGGAGCTCTTAAATTTGGGGTACGAAGAGCTGGCTTGCTCGCCCGCCTATAATTATGGCCGTCGGCCGGGCGAGTAGCTCGATCTTTAGCGCCATTTTGCTTTTAATAGCTGACGAAAAGTTGCAATGCGTTTTCAGAGAAATCTCATGATTATGGATTTTACTTCTTTCACACGGAACCTCAGTTTTGGATTGCCTGAAAATATAATAATTGCTTATAATTATAAATATTTATTATGTGATTAATATATCAGTCACTTCTCTTTGTCAACTTTCGAAGCTTCTCAAGTTTCAAGTTTCAACAATGGCTCGTGTTGCAGACTCAAGTTTCTCTCCGACCAGTCCTCACTTTTTCTCCATTGTTCTTCAACAGACTCTTCGCAACAATAGACTCGTGAGTCATGAACACATTCTTTACTTCAATATATTCATCTGTTATATATATGCTATATATATGAGTCGTAAGCACATTGTTGCAGAAAATTCCGAAGAAGATTGTGAGGAAATGTGGAAGCAGTTTGGGAGATGACGTGTTGCTCAAGCTTCCGTGTGGCTCTGAGTGGAAGTTGGGTTTGACCAAATCGAGCGAAGGAAGTGTGTATATCGACAAGGGTTGGGTCGAATTCTCGAAGCATTACTCCATACGAAAAGGGCATTTGTTGATGCTGAGGTACGATGGAGATTCCCGGTTCTACGTCGTCATATTCGACACGACCACCGTGGAGATTGATTATGTGCTTCAGAAGTCCACTGCGAGCGAGACCCTACACCGTGAAAATCCGGCTAAAGAGGAAGTAATCGAAATTAGCGGTGACGAGGATGATAATTTGAGAATTGATCGTAAGAGAAAGCGAGAATGTCATTTTAACGGCGGCCAATCTCGAGATCTTGGAACCAAAGCAAGACGAAAAAGTAATGGGAATTCTTCTGAGCTCTTATTTGATGGTACTAATTCCCTATTTGATGTGTGCATCTTATGTGTGGCTTTTGCAGGCGAGCAGGCTACGAGGGAGGGAAATAGCGGTGCTTCGCAGCTGAGTGCGGAAGAAAAAGCTCAAGCTCTTGCGCGGGTGAGCAGTTTCAAATCAAGGCATCCATATTTCATGCTCGTCATTCAGCCTTCGTATGTTAATGGCGGGCCCTGTCTGGTAAGCCTCTCGGTAAACTTGATAATCATTTCAAAGTGTAATTGTAACCGGTAAATGGTATTTGCAGAATTTACAGAGTTTGAACTAGTAACCGGTAATTGATAAAAACCCGGTTCTATGCATGGTTTATGAAAATTAGAAAAGAAGTTATAAAACTGGGACCAGTAGATATGTACCGGTTCCAGGTGTAATAAACCAGTTCCATTCCCAGTTTGGTAAAGATGGGTTCTTGGACTTTATCCCAACATAACCGATATTTGGATCAGTGAAGCGGTATTAAAGTATCGCTCTAGTTGTGATGTTCATATCTATTTTCTCATGACAAGTAAATAAACGGGCTCTAGAATACTAATGTTAATATATATGGGAGCGAATATGTACCGATTCTTGACTAGTTAGAACTGGTTCTGAGACCGGGATTCTCGACTAATTAGAACCGGTTCTGGTCCCGGTCTCAGAACTAGGACTCGTAAATACTGCTTCTTATTTTTATCCTAAAATACCGATCTCTTAACGGTAGTGGGAAACCGGGAACTGATATTTGAATTAGTAACTGATATAAAAGTTCCATCCCAGTGTTGACCTTCATACTGATTTTCTTGTATTTATTTCGCCAAGTGTTTTTCTTTCCACTTTGCCCAATTACATCTCGGCAAGAGTAAGGGACTCGTCCTTAGAGATCCCAATGGAAGAAGTTGGCCCGTCAATTACACTTTCAATAAGGCTCATCGGACAGCAAAATTAAGTAGCGGCTGGCCAGCGTTTGCTCGAGAAAATGGCTTGAAAAGAGGCGACGTCTGTGTCTTTGTTATGACCAAATCTGTTGGAACCTTCGTGTTCGACGTCTCCTTCAACAGAGAAGATGGAGGCGTCGATTCTGCTTCGGTATTGGTTAAATCGAAACGATATCATGGTAGTTTCGAGCCTGAAAACAAGATCTTCTCGGTTTATATGCACCCTTGGTACACTAGAAATGGGATCCTGGTAAGTCTCCCTGTTCAGATCCGCAAGATGATTGCATTAATGTGGTGTATATCAGTCTAATGATTATTTATATTATTGGAAACTGTAATTTGTAGTAAACTATTATTCTTTTAATTGAAAATTAGAAGATAAGTTGTAGCAACTTCATGCAGAAATCCCATTATTACTAGTGATATAAATACGGGATGAACCGGTCCCGGATTCAAGACATGAACCGATAAAATCCGGCTAAATTGTTTTGCACCTCAAAAACCGGTATAAAAAAATTCACCCAAAATTTCTTGTTCGTCTTGGCAGAGAATACCGGCTGATTTCGCCCGGACTTATATGAAGAAAACACTGGATGAGGTACGACTTTTTGTTTCCGATGGAAGATATTGGTCAGTCCAATACAAAACTATATGTGATACACTAGGTCAGATAAGGCATTTTTTCGGCCTTGGTTGGTCTACATTCAGGAAGGAAAACGGTTTGAAAGAAGGCGACATATGCTCTTTCAAGCTGAAAAATAAAAATAAGATTTCATTCGATGTTCGCATTGTTAAGCCTACTCACGAAGAATATGAACAAATGCATAAAGGTACGAAATGCTTCCTTGATTTAAATTCAATCTCGAGTCCCCATTATACTTCCATTAAGCTCATTTTTTCTTACAGCCCTCGGGACGAGACGAACCAAACCATTGCCGGTGAAAACAGAGTTGGATTAAGAGCTAGAGGAAGTTAGAGATGAAGCTAAAGGCACATGATTCCTCTCTGAATGTTTTGAAACCAGCAAATATCAACTTGGACAAAACTATTTTGGCACATTACATGTATTAAACATGCGTTTCTTGGATTCCAAGTTATGAAATTTGGTTTTGTATAACCGGTTTCGTTTTCCTTTCATTTGCACGTGTTAATTTACAACTTATTTTCAGACGCCGTGCAAAGTCTAAAGTTTTAACTATGTGCAATCTCAGTATTAGAGTCGTGTTTACAACTTGTTTTCAACCCTCATGCAAATTCAAAGTTTTGTAGAAGTGTTATTAACTCATTTCTTCTCTGGATTAATTTAGGATTAATACAAAAGAAGTTTGAGAGTCGTTTTCTTTTTCTAGTTAAAGTTAATTTACCTTTTTCATTAAATTTCGGGATGTAAAAGACGGTTTTACTAGCACCGGATGATATCATCTTTGACTTGGTCTGGGCGCATAATTACAAACTTACTTTTCATGCTTTTTTTTAAGTTAAATTTAATAACTCGAGAAAACACGACACAAGCTATAAATTGGCAAAAAACATAAAGCAAACCAAAAGAAAACACACTACTTTTATGAATTCAAGCTTCCCTGAACCGTCATCGCGGTATATATAGAACTAGAAATTCCTGGTAAATACAGTTACAAATCCATGGATGATCCTTTGAAAAAAAATGCGTAAAGTTTAATAATGTTTTGGCTTCCTGACATAATAACAAGTTAATTGCTAGTTGAATACTTTTGGACTATAAAACTTATACATAACATAACCTAGCTAACTTAATTTTTTATTTTTATTTTTTGTGTGTGTGTGTGGAGAGTAGTACACTATTAATTGACAACCTTGCAATTAACAGTAATCTAAGGGTAAAATTAAGCAAAATCCAGTAAACAAAATGTGCGTGTGTGTTTTTTTTTTTAATATATATTATTATAATGGAGCCCGGATTTAAAATTGTAGGGTGTAAAATCCGTTTCTAATAATTTTTTCTATTGGATATTTAATTTGTAATTTGTTAGTAGTTACGACATTTTTATTTTAAAAGTTAAGTAATTATAGATTCTTTTTAGAAATTTATTTTTGAAGCTAAAGAAATTTACCTTCAATGGTATAATAAATCGGTTTTAGTTCTCATAATCAGTCAGATTTCCGAATCCGATTTTAAAAATGACAAATGAATTGGAATCGGAACATCGGTTTCACCAAAAGTAACGCATCCTTTACATATTTCTTTCTCCATTCAACTCGTGAGAACATAGAGAAATACGTTTCACCACCAAAGGATAGGGAATCGCTTTTCATTAACAAAAAACAAAACATAAAATTCCATAAGAAACATACAAAAAACGAATTAAATATTATATCGATGAGAATGAGACAGATGTTCCCATATGATTGGGAAGCACGAGGAGAAAAGTTGGTGGATAAGTTAAGTGAGAATGACAAGAACTGCACTATCTTCAAAGTTTCACGTATCTGATAATCGCACCATATATTATGCTTACAGAATTACACAAGTTTCTCATATTTCATAATTACAACTTCACGCATATCGAAGTAGCAAAATTATGATATTAATATTTTATTTTGAGCAATATAAGGTCAGTGGTATCGACTCTTAAAAATCTTACAAAAATCTCGTCAATATACTTCGTTGCAACAGCTGGTTGAAGTAGCAAAATTTATGATATTAGTATTTTATTTTGAGCAATAATATATAGTCAGTGGTATCGACTCTTAAAAATCTTACAAAATCTCATCAATAAACTTTGTTGCAATAGTTGTATCGCCCCGTACAGATCTTTAATGAAAAAGAAAAAAAAAATTGGAGATTCTTCTGGCGTACCCAAACTTTTATTTTAAGTGAAGTACAAAGTATATTCGGTCAATTATTTATGGGCATCCGCATGCTGATGAGCATGTCGACGGGCAAATTTGAAGAAAAGGCATGTCTTAAATACAGCGTAATTTTTTTGGAATATCGATGGAAATTCTAAAAATATTATTTGAGTATAATTAAAAGACTTTTATATAGGCTCAATATTACTTAATTATCGTTATAGGATATAAATATCTAGAAATCACACTAATAATAAGACATCGTATTGATAGGTCAATTATCATTGTATTAAAACAAATATGATTACAATTAAAATAAGACATCGTATTGATATGTTATGGTTGTTCACGGGCATGCTGCTACTCTAAAAAAAGGGGCATGCCAAAAGCATACCGAAGGCATATGCCAGGGCATTTAAAACCTTGACGTAAGCAATAATCATAAACAACTATATTAAATAGACTATTAGACATATAAATAGATAATATTACTTTTAGAAGGATAGTTGAATAAATTTATAGAATCGAGAGGGGAGGAGTGAAAGAGAAGAAGTCGGATATTTTTTTTTAAGTGAGAATATGCACGTGCAATTACTGGTGTTGTGCCTATGCTTGTGATATACCAGTAAATTGAACCTGCGGTTGCGGATGGTTTGTGGGCATTTGAACATTGATTATGAGTAAGTGGAATTGGCAAATGATTTCGTATGGTTATTATTTATTTACATTTAACGGAAACACACAAAATTTTATAAGTAAATATATAATAATTGTACTCACAAACTAAGTAAGCTTATGAGTATATACAGTAGAACTTTAATAAATTAATACTCGATAAATTAATACCTCGATTAATTAATAATTTTCTTCGGTCCCGACTACACTAACGTAGTTCAATTTTTACCTCGATAAATTAATAAACTCGATAATATAATAAATTTCTCCGGTCTCAACCTTATTAATTTATAGAGGTTCAACTGTATATGTTTTAGTTCATTACAGTAATTCTATCTGCTTATAGTAAGTTCATGCAAGCTTCGTCATTTGTTTTCGTAAAAAAAATAAAAGAGTTATTTATTTATTTTTATTACACATTAACTTAATCAAAGTTACAAAATACAATTTTTTTTATAAATACAAAATACAATCTTGATACACCAATATGATGTCAAGTTGACATTTGCATTTACTCATATTTACTATATATATATATATATATATATTGAATTGCAATCCGCCGTATGCTCCAAACACTGCAGGGATCGAGTGCCAAAACGATGACTAGAAAACAAAGAGATATACATGTATATATATGTATAAATATATAGATACGAGTCAGCTTTAGGGTTTGCAGGTCCTAGTTTTGGCAAATTTTAGGTGGAGAGTGGAGATATGGGGCATCATTTTGGATATCTGGGGACAATAGACACGTGTTTTCTTTGTACAAGTTATCGAAGATCTTTGGAATATTTGATTAATCGAGTCAGAATCCATGATTCTATATATGTTGTCATCCTTTGAGCCATCCAATTCTGTGTTTGTCACTCCAAAAATGGAGATCTAGAATGGTCAAATCGAGGGAGATTTTCTTTTCGATTTTCGTATCTTTTTTTTTGTCTAACTCTCTAACAATTTACAATTATGTTCAGGGTTATTGCGGGTATACATGTATCATTTTTTTTGCTAACATCCTATTCATATATATATATATATATATTTGTGATATATGTTTTAAAAGTCTAAAAAACGTACTCTAAGTCAATCTTCGTTAATAATTATGTCTTTGAACGTTAGTTTTTGCCACAAATTAAAAATAAAAATGATTGGGAACATAAATTAAATGTTAGATTAAGAATTGGTATATATGTCAGTAAGAACTCCTGTATCAAAATTTAATGAAAGATTTACTCTAAGTATAATTTCAAGACTTTTGGAATATATGCCAAATAATCGGAACATAAATAAAATGTAATTACGCTTAAAAATTGGTACACATGGTGGTAATAACTCTTATTCTTATAACATTATAAATAGGGTTATCAAAAGAAAAACAATAGACCTCGTCTCAAATTTATTAGTATTATTAATGGTATAACTTATAAGTATTATTTCGCTTTTTAATGTAGCGCGAGTTCTTATTTCTTTTTAGTGAATGAAGTAACCAGATTTTGATAATAGTATGGCTCAAAATTTTCCGTCCAAAACCCTCTGCAACACATCTATACACAATTCTTATAAGCTTATTAAACATAAACATAATATAAGCATGTCAGAACAACAAATATGTACAATAACCTAGTTAAACATATATTACTAGATCAAGAGAGGAGCCTCGAAGACTTTCGAGAGGAAATGCCGTTATCAGGCTCGCTTGAAAAACTCCGTAATCTCAACGTAGTAACTATTCCGCTTGCAAGCTCTGTAATCTCATACCTATTCATCAAATTAATATCTCGTTGTAAATGACACAAATTTTTGTTTTGTTTAAAATTCCGAAAATACAAAATAGTAATCATAAAAAAAATTCTCTATAAATATTTTTTAATTTTATAAAATTTTGACTATTGTCTAGAAACATATTAAAGTGACTATTTTTCCGAACAGAAGACAAAAAAAAAAAAAAAAAAAAAAACCTCTAGAAATATTTAGTTACGGCAACAACCGCAATTTAAGATGTTGGTCTCCAAATTTTATTTACTTTCGGTTACAATGAAATCTTATCGTTTTAGTAAATTCATCACAAATTTTTATGTACTTTCGGTTGGAATCAAATTCTATTCTTTTTGCAGATAAATTTCTCATATAGAATTTAGAAATTAATCAGTTAATGTGATCAACCTAATAGATTTATGCAAGTATGATGAACCTAATATATTTAAGTTAGTATCAGTAATAGTAATTGTGTAATTACAGCTTAGATGGCTTATATGTTAATTAACACAATATAATATTTAATCTGCAAGTAATTATATATATATATATACATACATATGTTGGGAATTGGGGTTTGATTCCCGACTTCATTACCACGAGATAAGCATCCGAGGGGTCCCGATAACATTTAAAAAAATATTTTAAAGCGGAAGACTTGTTACCGGCCCGACGACACGGATATCGGGTAATTACCATTTCATCAAGATCCGATAAATATTACAAATTTAATATTTCATAAACATTATTAATAAGCTAGTCGAATAGGAAATAAATAGAAAGCAATAAATAGTTGCATTTACTAACCCAATGCATAAGGCCGTACCTCTAGTGATGATCTCGGTTGCGCACTCTGGATCTCGGTAGGGCTTCGCCGGGGGCTGAGGGGAAACTCCCGTGATCTTCCGAGATATTCTCATGAACTCCTCGTACCGAAGCGTGGGCTACGCCGGCAGGACTCCGTCGCAAAATTTTTACTGATGTTCTTTTTAAGCTACCGGAGAAAAAAATGTCTCCTAAGTCGAACCAGAAAAAGAGATTGGAAGCAGAAAACTCGCAGACCCTAGAGAGAGAAGGGGAGCTCGAGTTTTTGCTCTGGGGAAGGTGTGGAAAATGTGTAGAATGAGCCTCCTATTTATAGGTCTCAGACGGTAACCAAATTGGAGATATTCCCTCCCTAATTTTTGAATTCTTATAATTAAATATAATTAATTATTCCAATCCATTGGTCCAAATTTAATCTCATCTAAATCCAATGAATATAATTAATTAGGGATTTAATTAAATAACAAATACATGATAAGATAAAAATATTTAATCTTATGATCATATTTATCAAATTTGAATTATATAATGATTTTCTAGATCCAATGGTTAAAAATAAATCTTAAACCAATCCAATGGATCAAATCAATTAGGGATAAAATCAAATACCCTAGGGTTTTAACAAAACCCTAATTCGAATTCATTATCCTTTATTTATTCGAATTATATATTATATATTATATATTAATTAATTTCTAATCCGACGGTAAAGATTAAATCTTAAAATCGATCCAACGGATATATTTGATTAACCAAATTCGAAATACCTAAGCTTGGTCACCAAGCTATCAATTTCGGATTACAATTAGGGTTAAAATCAATTATCTTAATCCAAAAGTTGATATTAAATGATAACTGATCCAACTGATTAAATTGATTTTAGGAATTTGCTAAGATACCAAAACATTTGGTACTTATGCCGCAAGTGGAATGTCCAAAACATAGCATTCGAATTAGCTAGGGTTTCCTATCACCAAACCCTAATTCGAATTTTACACATTAAACATATAAATATATATTTTATTTATTAATATAAATATATTAATTATTAATTAATTATTAATAAGATATTAATAAATAAATCCAAATAATTAAATTATATTAATAATTCATGATCTCAATATCACACATTAAAATGTCATGGTGCCACACCATCATTTAAATTCGTGATATGTGATTTAATTTCATAGTTTATCGAACCGAGCATAAACTTAGAAAATCCACAAATCACAAACCATAAGTCGAAATGACTTGGTTCAAAAAGCAAAGTTGCTTAGAATTTAATTTAAAAAAACATGGTTCTGATAGAAAATCTAAATTCTAACTTTCTTTTTATCAGTTAATTTCGTGTACCAAGATATGGTAATTTTGCCACGCTGGCGATAAAACTATCTGACGTCTGCCACTGACATTTCAGTTTTATAAGTCTAGCCAAATGATTAAACATTATCCAGAATGTATTTAAATCACGTAAATATCATCCGTTACGGAGCTATCCTGGGGACCATGGACCCGCATCACTTAAGCTCCAACGAACTGCTAGTTGTTCGTCATACCTCGAAGTGATTGCACTATTGACCCGAGGCTGCACTCTTTAATGATACGATCAAATTATTCCCTTTATAAATCAGGGTGTCCATTGATACAATCAAATTCGGGTTATTGTTCTTTCACTTGATGATTCACACATGAGCAGGTGGTTTTTACTGTAATGCCCCTCATTGCATTTTCCTCCTTGACTTAGTCAGTAATAATATGAGTAACCCACTTATGGTTTCGATTCATAAGTTGCGCAGGGTACCTCTCACTTCTCAGCACTGACAATCAAGGGAATCAAGAGAGCTATGTGATGCCCATGTCTATGATCAAGATACCCTTACTACTGACTATCATGTTCCCAAAATAATAGTGTTGGGAACAACGATAATATCTTGTGTTCTTTAACGATTAAATAAAAGAACAATCAAGCCAGCAGTTCGGACTCAAGACCACTCACGACTTAGAATGAATATCCATTTGATCATCATTTTGTGACTCAACTACATAACTCTTATAAGATAACTTCTTGAGTTTATGTCAGGTCCAGTACAGTGTGAAGACACTTCACACTTAATGCACTTCTTGTGAGTGTGACACACACATAATCCAGAATAGGATTGTCACTTAGTCACATTAATGACATTATACGATTAATGGGCTCCCACACAGTTAATCAGGTCATGGACGTTTTAAGTTCATTTATTATGATTATTAATTCTTCCTCACATTGACTCTGTTGTGATAATAATAACATAATTGCATCCTTTATGAACTAAGGAAACAAACATTTTGTTTTACTCTACCAGAAACTATAGTAAGATTAACATAATAAGTACCATCTTTATTCAATGACGTGTCATAATCTTTTACAAATGCATAAATATCTTATTCAAGAACACTCATGACCAACAACATACACCTTGGAGGAACCGACGCTAATCTTCTCGAGGATTTGTTTATTTATTTATTTATTTACGTAATGTAATTTTATTTTCTATTTTCTTTTGTTGTATTGTTTCCATCACTTAATGTCTTTTGTTTTTTTTTTTATTTATTTATGGCAATGCTGTTGTAATGTTATTTCGCTTTGGTATTTATATTAATGTAATTTAATTTTGCAAATGTCATTGTTGTATATTAAAATATTTAATATAAAAAATTTTAAATTTAGAATAAAAAATAAATATTTATAAGAATAAAGATGAAATAATTTATTAAAAAGTGTAAAATTGTGTAAATAATAAATTTTAAAAAGAATTAAACTAAATAATAGAAGAATGCAATTTGGGTGGAGTTGCTCTAAGAATTCTAGTAGACTATGATGATTGATGAAGACGAAAGTGAATCATTATAATAGACTATGATTTCATGTTCTGATTTTGAGATTAAGGTTAAATATTAACGCAATTTATAATAAACTGTAAAATGAAAAATTGGTTTGAGCATTGTATTGATATTGCGAATATTGTAAATGGAAATTTATTAGGGTTTAATTCTGACATAATATATTATCGCTTTGTCTTTCTTAATTTTCTCTTATCTTTTCTTTATTCTATATATATTTGCAATTGCGGCCATATTTATTTGTATTGGAATGGACAACGAAAGTCAAAAGAGAATAAACAAAAGAAAAAGAAGAGCCGTGCTTGACACAAGCTCAGCCCTGACTGCCAGCTGGCATCATCTTTCTCAGCTTTTTGTCACGCTTTTCACCTTCAAGTTTGCATTATATATATACTAGTGGACCGGCACCGCGAAGCGCGGTGGCGAGAGAATATCTCGTTATAATTTAAATGAAAATATTAGCAATGGTAATTTTTAAAAAAATTATGCCGTAACGAAACAATTGCATTCAAAGCAAACTAAACGATCATTGATGTATTCAGGTTATATTATCGTCATATGTTTATTAAATATGAGTAGATATATATTGTAATATAAATTAAAAATGAATGCATAATGTCCAAAATATTAGCTGCCACCAAATAACTAACAATGTAGAAATATTATCTCAAAAAAAAATGTAGAAATAGAAAAACCCTTTCAAATTTAATAAAAAGAATAACTAACGAAAAATTGTATATATTTACTAAAGTATTAGCTATAGGTGTAAATAAAAATAAAACAAAAAATAATAAAATTTAAGAATATAAAGTAGTTATGCGGAGTTAGCTTTTGTATTATTATTATTCTTATTAAATTAAATAGTAACATTACATGGATAGAGTAAGTAATGGAAAATAATTGTCAAAATAAACAAATACTTGCTGAATATCATTATATCACAACATGGAAAGTTCGATTAAAAAAAAAAATCTACGAATAGGAACCATATATTGCAGGTCAATTCCTAAACTCTCAAATTAAATGAAAACTCAACAGTTTTTTTTAAATTTAAATAAAATAAAAAGTATTTTTTATAATTATTTAGAGCTCATCTCTAACTTAATTCTTTCATTTGTTAATTTTTTTTTGTTTGTTTGTTAATTGACCGTCAATGGATCAAACTCACACCATAACATATAGAGAGCTATTTCCACGTTCTTGGAGAAGAGGGGTCATATTCGCACATCCATCATAAAGACTGGTCGAGTCATTTCCACTTTTGAAACAAAGAGACTATTCGCACATCCTTATATGATAATTTACGACGATTTATGATTGAGTGTGTATTTTTTATCCAAAAAATTCTAAAGTAATATTTTAAAAATTATAAACTTGAAGGAATAAAATTATTGTAAATAAAATAATAAAAAAATTAGGTTTACCTTTACAAATTATACTTCGAACATATTACTATATTATTCTTCATATTAATTTTTCAATATTCATTCATGAACACTGCAATAATTTTCAATATCCAACATTTTATGGTCACATAATGTAAATGTTTCAAATAAATATATTACATTAATAGAAAATAATATCTGACAGATGAAGAAACAATTTTCAAAAACATTTGGTCATTTTTTGTTCTATTTTACCAAAAGCAACTTATATATATAAAAGTTATGAAAATATAGGATATAAAATAAAACATTTAAATAAATGAGAAATAAGAAGAATGAAGTGTTTTTCAACATACAAATGCAATACATTGAGGTTCTCAATTCCCACATTTTCCTTTAATTGAAAACTATACTCTTTTTCCTATTGAATGATAACATAACAATACAATACATTCCATAGTCATTATATATCTCTATCAAACACTCCATAAATCATCTTAAATGACATCAAATGCTCAAGTACCGGCATCAAGCTTTGCTTAAGAAAGCTCTCATGTGCTAACAAAAAATCCTCAATATTGTGTTTTAGTGAGGCGACCTTGTTCATCTACTCGACCGAGTTTCTTATCATCTGCCGTTATTAACAAAGCACATATTAAGTGCCTATTCCTCAATACTCAATGGCATCAACTATTAATAAACATAATTAGTGATGCCCCACAAACAAATAAAGAAACAAACAAAAGATTAAAAAAATACAGACCTGCAAAAGCAAGACAAATATAGATTAAACATATGAACGATGAACACAAATCTGAGGAGCAAAAATAAGATCGTTTAAACATATTTGAAACACAGACTCCTAAACTTGAGCCCCTTCAATTTTCCAAAACTACTACCAAACCGAGCTCCAACATGATTAAAGCGACTGTTGTTATCTTGTTAAAAATTCCACTGATAATGCTCATTAAAGTTGATCAGCTTAAGAGATGAAACGTAAATTAAGTATTACGTTTTTTTATTGCACATATATTTGTAATGATATAAAACATTAACATTTAGAAATAAAGAAATTCAGGTTTCATAACCTGCACTTCAGTAGTAAACTCAAAAGCAACAAAAATACAGGAAAAAATCAACCCACATTAGAGAATTGAACCAAATCTAGGAAAATAATTACAGAGCGGCGAGGAGTATGCGAACTTTCTCGGCACCCAAACATGTTATCGGCCTATAAAAATAGGATCGCATAGCCAAATTTAACTCAAATGCTATAAAGAGACATAGCGAGAAATGCTAGATAAATATCACCACTACTTGAATGCAAAGGTCTTATGAGGCATTAACGTAAAATGAAACCAACATCATGGGCAAACGAATCTCACAGAATAGGCGACGAAAGGCTAACAAATCTCGAAAATCCCTAAAAACAGTAATAGCAGAAACAGTGCCCTAAAATCATCTCTTTAAATCATTTGAACCATAATAATAGAACATATATAAAATAGTTGGAAATTCATAATTAGAAATAAACACTTTTACCATGAACTAAATACACAAATTAATTGTATAATCTATTAATCAAACACTGATGGAGTGACAACTTTAACTTTTAAAAGTTAAAAACTAAATGAGGCATGTTATTTATTTATTTATTTATTTAACGGAAGGCATGATACTCAAATCCCCTGCAAAAGAAAAATACATTGTGTTCCATATTTTCATTAATAACACAATTGAACTAAATTCTATAAAAATCCATTATTAAATTTCAAATCTCAGTCATAAACCAGTTCCAAAATATCACGGCAACACCCACAAACGCCACGACGATGAATGTTTGTGAAATAAACACATACAAAAACTCACACTTGCGCACAATAATTTCCGAGAAAAATAGAAACCAAGCACTGAAGTTCTCTGGTCAAGCCAACATGAAGCAATCTTAAAGCCAAAAGAAAATTGCTAATACTTAGCAAGAAAGGCACAAAAAGAAGAAAAAGGAAAAAAGACATTTGAAAAATAATAGAAAAGGTGGGAGAGAATTTACACATGCTACTTTATAGATCGGATTTTTGTGAATGGAAGAAGCTTTATCCATTTACTCGGTAGCATGAAACAACAACAAATAACCTTAAATCATTGCCTGCGGAGGGTCACGAACTGGCCATACTGAAATCCTGCAATGGTGAGGCAGAGTTGAAAGAAAGGGTAACGGCAATTAAAAGGCAATGAAAATGACATTTTTATTTTAGTACTTAGAACATCAAACTGGTTAATGAAATCTTTAAATCTCCAGCGTGATTAAAATAGCATATCATTTACTTGTCCTATAAAATAGCATTGCCTGATTAAACTACACCCACAAAGCAAAATAATCATAAATCCTATAAGACTACTGCAAAAAGAAGTAAAGAACGTTAACCGGACATATGCATAAAAAATATAGTAAATTATCAAGAATTCATGATTCTAAAGTCAACCCACTATGTTAGCATCTTTTACCTACTATCATATATGATGAGCACATAACGAAGATAATAAACAAATAAAAAAAATATAACAAAAATTAACACAATAGTTGTGAGAGATTGAGGAGAGGGTCTGAGGCTCAAGCTTCAACCAATAAAAAATCGCCCAACAATGACCAAATATACAATCACGATAATTATACCATCATATATATTAAGATTATTCAAATAGAATTCAGAAAATAAGAGTTGATTGTACTCGTAAGTCGTACCTGCTTGGCATTGTAGCCGAGAGGGCAAGCCGCTGTTACACTCGAGAATCAGAAAATAAAAGAACAAAAATCATAGTGGACTTTTCTCAAACAGTTAGCTTACACAATCCAATAAGAGACTGAAAACAAACAATACTAAAGAAAACAACCCAAATAAAGCTCCCTGCACAGTCTATTAACAGATTGATGCCCGAATTTTACTGTTTTCTCAAAATGAAATACGAATAACCTGAATTGAAAAGAAAGATGCAGCAGAGTGTGAGAGGCCGGAGTATAGACTGGTAATCGCCGCCGGAGAGCAAGCGGATGTGACATGGAAATGAGAGCAGACTACGATTATAAAAACACCGTGAGGCAAAAAACAAAGAAAATTCACGTAACCTGACTATTACCTTCGTGGAGATGGCAGCTCTCCAATCGACTACGGTGGACGACTGTGGGCTAGCCAATCGACCAGTATTGTTTTCAGAGCGACGGAAGAGAAGCGAAGGGACTGAGCGATTGATGAAGAAAAAGAAAGGAAAATCATTGGTCTTCTAAATGTAAGAAACGATTGATTCTTGATATTAGTGTGTGCTTTAATTCACACAGTATCTATAATAACTCTTGGCAATAATTACATAAGTTTAAATGTCACACTTGCGACAATCACATTTCCCTCTTAATTAAGGGAATAACATGAAGAAGAAAAAATAAAATATCGTAAAATTATAGAATTGTAGGATTCTAGTTTTTGAAGCTTTTGAGACCATTCATTTATTGTGGTGAGATTTTCCTTTTATATATATATAGATTAGGGATAATAGCGGCAAAATTAACTAAAGTTAGATTAAGTGTGTAAATAAGTGGCCAAAGCGATTTAATATCGGCAAAACTCGTCAAAGTTTATCAAACCGTGGACAGTACAAATTCCATCCATTTCATGCCAACGCCATTTGCCACGTCATTTCCACGAGCGTTGAGCTTTGGCCACTTATTTGCACAGTAGGCCTAACTTTGGCCACTTTTGCCGCTATTACCCCTTAAACTTTTTATGTTCCAAAGTATTTTTTTAGGGTTTATCTTGATATTTTTGTTAATTATTTGACTAAAATATGATTTCCGTAAGAACTAATTCCGTTTTTTAAATTTAGAACGATGAAAATCATTATCGATTCTGAAAATATTAAAATGTGCTATCGGTTTAACATGTAATTTATGATCATAGGATTTGATCATATTATTCTTATTGATCATAAACTTATTCCAGAATCTAGCAAAACTCGGTCTAAGGGATGTGTCGAAGTGCCAAAGTCCCCAAAATTCACAAATTTTTTTTTCCGGATTTTACAGAGTTTGTATCGCGTTTGGAAATAAGGATGTCTCTTGTTATATATTATCCGTCTTTGAATTCAGTTTCTCGGATCAGCGTTTGGATATAAGGAGGTCTATTGTCTTATATTATCCGTGTCTGTTTTTGTTAATAATTTTATATTTTAATTTTTAATTTTTTTTCTTCTGTTGAGGGATGAGATATTAGCCAAATGTTACGGGATAAAAGAGAAACCGATAATTTATTCATTGTTCATATTTCACAATATAAATATCTATATATATTGAATGTAAGTTATATAAACTGTTGAACAACAGTAAATTTTAAATTATAACAAAGGTTAAAATATATATAAAAAATAAACGACATTAAATCATAAAATGACATATAAAATAAAAACAAAGTTAGAAAAATCTTTAAAATAAGGCGGTTTCTTGGCATATATTTTTTGTGTTCAGAAAAGGTACTTGATTAGAGTTCTTGATATTATTAAATAAAAAATATATTTTTAAGACTGAGTATTTAGAGACTGAATAATAATCCTTAATCAATATCTGCATAAACTATATTACAGACTAGAGATCAGTTCCTAATTCTTTTATTCGAAACACACTTTGAAAACTGAATATTAGTTCTGAAATAGCTACTTGATCAGCCAAATAACGTGAGACTGAAAATCTGTCCTTGATATTTTCATATATAAAATACATTTTAAGACTAAGTAATTAGAGACTAAATAACAGTCCTTGATCATTATCGGCATAAAATATATTATAGACTGAATATCAGTTCCTGATACTTTTATTATAAAGACATTTTGAAAACTGAATTTTAGTTATTGAAAAACTACTTGATCAGTGTCAAATAACGTGAGACTGAAAATTAGTCCTTGATAATTTCATATATAAAATACATTTTAAGACTGAATAATTAGATACTGAATAACAGTCCTTGATATTTTGGTATACAAAATACATTATAAGACTGAGTAAGTAGAGACTGAATAACAGTCCTTGACTATTTATCTACACGAAATATATTAAAGACTAAATTTCAGTTCCTAATTCGTTTAATCTATAAACACTTTCAAAAACTGAAATTTAGTTACAGAAAAGCTACTTGATCAGCGCCAAATAATGTGAGACTGAAAATCAGTCCTTCATATTTTCATATAAAAAATGTTATAAGACTATATATCAATTTCAATTCTTTATTATTAAGGACTACTTTTTAGTCCCAGATATGTCCAGTATTCTTACATTATTAGATACACATAATAGATACTGAATATAAGTCCTCCATAATATTGCGCCATTTTTAATTTGAGGTAACATATGGGGGACTGAATTTTAGTAGCCAATTTGAGCTACCTGAAAATCTAGAATGACAAAAATATATTTGTCACTGAAATGTAGTTTCACATAAAGTCCCAAAATATTAGCAACTGAAAATCAGATGCTAAGATTATACGGAAAAAAAAAACATTCTTTAAAAGATTCAGGTACTAATAAATCAGTCTCAATTATGCATTATTAAGGACTAATTTTTACTCTCGAATATTTACAACATACGAGTACCAAATAATAGAGACTGAATATCAGTCCCCCTAACGTTTGGCGCCATTATCAGTAGCCAATAAATTTTGTCAACTGAAAATCAGTCCCAACTATAATTAGGTACTAATACATCAGTCTCAATTAAGGATTAATAAGGACTAATATTTACTCTTAAATATTTTAATTATCCTTAGTATTACTAGCACCACATAATAAAGACTGACAATCAGTCGCCAATACATTGGCGCCATTTTGATTAAGAGGGGAACATATATGAGACTGAAATTTAGTAGCCAATACGTTTGGCGCCATTTTGAATGAGAAAGGAACATATATGGGACTGAATTTTAGTAGCTAATAGGTTTTCTCAAAAAATCTTAAAGGACAAATATATATTATCCACTGAAATTTAGTCTCAAATAAGGAATCAAGTTATTAGCAACTGAAAATCAGTCACTAAGTTTAGTCGGAGGAAAATCAGTCCCGAATAGCATCCGGTACTAATAAATTAGTCTTAGATACTTAGTATTTGAGACTAATATATCAGTCTTTCGCAAACTAGTCCTAGACGCTAACATTTCTTGTAGTGAATGTTGGCATAACATTGTTAGTTAGAGCCGGGACTAAATCGAGACTTTGTAAATTATTTTATTGAGATTAATGTAATGAAACTTTACAGTACCAAGTAATATTTCTCCGTAAGTTATGTATGGTGATTTCAAATGACTAAGTCCATAAAAGCATGGTACAATAAAATTTCATTAAATTAATAATCTTAATAAAATAATATTACAAAGTCTCGATTTTAGTCTTGGCTCTTACTAACAATGTTAGGCCAACAATATTAACAAAATTCTTATTTTGTACAAACTAAACTACCCATCATAGTAAATTTTAATACACACATTGAGTAATTTTTTTTTAAAAAAAATTGTTGCTGGATGAGTATTTCGTACAATTTCCTTAGAAAAAAACTTATGGTCCCTAAAAATTACATATATAAAGGTTTTATGTCAAATCACGTGATCATAAATTAAATGTGAAACCGATAGCACATTTTAATGTTTTCAGAATTGAGAGTGATTTTCATCGTTCTAAATTTAAAAAATAGAATCATTTCTTCCGAAAATCAGATTTGAGTCAAATATTAACAAAAAATATCTCGATAAACCCTAAAAAATACTTTTGGAACGTAAAAAATTTAAGGGGTAGTAGCGGCAAAAGTGGCCAAAGTTAGGCCTACTGTGCAAATAAGTGGCCAAAGCTCAACGTCGAAATGACGTGGCAAACGGCGTTAGCATGAAATGGATGGAATTTGTACTGTCCACGGTTTGGTAAAATTTAGCTACTTATGCCGATATTAAATCGCTTTGGCCACTTATTTGCACACTTAGCCTAACTTTGGCTACTTTTGCCGCTATTATCCCTATATAGTGTATATATATATAAATATATGATAATTCGAAATCTAATGCCATGAACTTCAATTTTTGAATACTTTAAAAAATAAATAAAAAATTACATATAACTTTTCTGAATGTCTTTGATAAAAACTGTCGCACGAAACTGATATACTAGATTATGAAACTAGTTATTAAATGCCACAAAATCAATGTTGAGCAGAAACTAAAGTTGTCTGTACTGTTGTAATTTAATGTGCAATTAAAGAGCCATATGAATCATTAATATCATTGAGCAGAAGTTTTATGAATGTTATTGCAGTTCAGAACTAATGAGCACCATGCATGCAATTACTGTTCACGTGACAAAGAATTCAAGTCAAAATTTAGGTTTTATTACCTTGTTAATTTGCTTTTTTTTTTTTTAAATTATTATTATTTTATATTGGAGAACGAAAACTTAAAGATCAATTTATCAAGTAACCGTTATGCATCTGAACAAGTGCAATATCAAACTTCGTAATATTATGCCAATAATTATGCATAAAATGATATATATATATATATATATATATAATATGTATTCTACTTTAAAAAAAGGAACCGAAAGCAAATATTTCTCTGTTCTTAAGTTGATTCATGCCAAAGTACACGAGTACGAAGTACTACTTGTTCTAGTCATTGTAATATGTAGCCAGAGATTTAGACTTTTCACACAGTTTCTATCTCGCTTAGGCTCGCGCTTTTAAAGCTTGTAAGCCATTATTGTGTATGTGTAGCACAAAACATAGTGAAACCGAGCTTGAGGGTTGTAATCGAAAAAAATTCGTTTGAGATTATAATAGACTGAGATTTGCAAGCGGCAAGTGAATGTACATCGGATACTAAGTTCTAACCACTATAAATCTTGGCGTCAACTAATAAGTTCATTTTCTGCCATTTACATATTTAATTTGGAGGTTAAAGTGAAAATCGTAT
This sequence comes from Parietaria judaica, assembly GCA_954871525.1. Taxonomy (NCBI): domain Eukaryota; kingdom Viridiplantae; phylum Streptophyta; class Magnoliopsida; order Rosales; family Urticaceae; genus Parietaria; species Parietaria judaica. The sequence goes on along the minus strand of OX940862.1, from coordinate 30,961,300 downwards.
GATAACATAAGTATATACACAAAGGAGGGCATACTTAGATGCAAAAAGAGGATGTATAGTTCGCCCTCCAAGACTTTCATTTTAATTATTAGAACCCCTTGATTTTTTATTTTTTTTAAATATTTAGTTTAACCTCAATATTTAGCTTACTAGCCCGTTCCATGATATTTAGCCCTCAAAATTGTATAATCGGCCCGTGGTCGGGGCCTATTATATACTATGACCTAGAACAGGTATCTTTGTAGATGAATGCAGGGAATTAGAGTAATGTGAGCATAAGATACGGGCGTGAGAATTGAATAGTAGGGTCTATTTTTTTGGTATATAAGTCAAGCCAGTGAAGACAGGCAAATAATTGTGTGTGTATATATATATATATATGCTAATGTGATCCCAAAGAATAACAATATAGTGGATATCTTTGACGAGAGGTATGGCTCTTAGTGCCGTACTGCGTTGGACTATATCTTCATATTTTACTGAATCTCTTTTTTTTTTTATTAATATCAAATGTCAAGGTCTCGTCGCAACTAGCAAGCATTATTATCTATAAATCATGACAAATATTTCAGTAGAAAATAACTTATTTGGTGCTCTTATGATACATTTTTCATAAAAAGAATCTGCAAATATATTTGTTGAATAATTAGATAACTTTATGAGATTTTGCGACTGATGGAAGTATGCCAATGTTAATATTGAAATAAATTACTAAAAGACCTCGTTTGGGTTTTGAAACAAATCCATATCCATACCCTTAATTTAAATACAATCTGTTTAGAAACATGAATAGTGCCGAATGATGGTATATTTTTAATGAAATCTCACATAAGGTCATTCTTGCAAAAAGCCCGTTAATATTTCGTGAGGATAATAGAGCAACAAAAGTACTTAAATTGTAATCAATTGCACCGTTTAGCATTAAAGTTCTTTTTTATAGTGGAAAAATAATTCAAGTTAAGTAATACAATATATAGTTTATCCAGTTTTGTCCACTTTCTTAAAATAAAATAAAAACCCAGTTAATCAAAATACAATTAAAATTAAATAATTTTTTTATGGTGGTGATACATGTTCTTCCATATGACTTTGTTTAATAATAAAAATTGGTGATCCATTGATCATTTTTTTTCACAAAGAGTATACAGAGGTATTGTTTTACTGAATTTTGATATATGTTCATAAAAAGAAAAAGAAAAAAGAATTCAAGTATTCAATTAACTACAACTTAAAAATAATTTTATTACTATTATGTTTCTAATCGTGTAATAATTTAACACTTTTACTACTAATTGTGGAGCAATCCATTGTCAGCTATAACTAAAAAGTGAACATAAATATTGTTTTACTGAGTTTTAATAGTTTTTTTTTTTTTGAAAAAGAATTCGAGTACTTAATTATAAAATAAATACTTTTATCACTATTTGAAATAACAGAGCCCACAGAATAGCTAGAACTTAGAAGAATAAGCGACTCAGTGACCTATAAATTATAAAAATCTACCCTTAAAATATATTAAGCAGCAAATATAATAAATGTTGAATATTATTGTGCCTAAGAAAGATGACCGATAACGAGGGAAAACTAGGCCGACAAAGTCAAAGCACTGTACGAGCTGGCATTACCAAACAGCCAACAGGAGTTGGACACGTGTCCGTGGTACATCCAATCATAGTACCATCTCACATTGACATGATCATCTGCATCACGAACATTCCACATCTTAGCCGTCTCCATACACCAGGCTGGCAGTAGGCCCGCCGGAACACGGCTGCACTACCAAGATCGGAGATCGGTTCTTCACCATTTAATAATCTTTTTTTTTCTTCATTAGAACTCCGTCGAATTAAAATTGATGTTAATCGATCACTCTAATTAAAGAACAAAACAAACAAACAAACAAGTGAAGGATAAAAAGTTCGGAACGTTAGGACTTTGATCAACCACTTTGAATTTGGATCATTCTAATTTTACTATGAGATTAATCATTAATGAGTGTTATTTACCATTTATTATCTATCTTGTTATTTTATTACCTACTACGTTTCTAGAATGGTCGTGACGGACATGTCAAAATATGATGATGAAATCATGAATATATGTAGTGTTATTTGTGGTCAATATTTATATGTACAGATCTATCATAAAAGAAGATTATAATAAATGCAGTCACCGCCCACTGGTAATTTCGGAAAACTAATCTCGAACAAATATGGAAATATGAAAGGTCTCTTTAGACGTAACACATAAGAGATTTTTTTGTGATTTAAGGTAGTTTAATTGGCAATTTCTATGATTAATTACTTTCTAAATGTAGTGATTATATGCATAGTTGTAACTTGTATTGTATACTCAAAGTCAGCTCTAGTTTATAAATAGTCAAAGACTCACGTCCGACTCAGCAACGAAGTTTGGAAAAGAGCACTTATAATTAATTTTTTAATATTTATATATTGGAAAACCCTAGAGACTTCAATATTCTATTAAGCTTTAAGATAACGATCCATGTAATATCAGGTTGGTAATACGCTTATTTAAAAAAATAGATTTTATTATTTAATTTTCCTATCCGTTTTGGCAATTTTTCATTCTCACCTTGTTTTTCAATCCTAGACTTCATCCGTGTAAAAAAACCAAAAAATATACCGTCCCAAATGATCCAACTATATATTTTTTTTTCCGGCGAATATCCCTTTCTTGGAATAGCTTCACGTGTAAAGATAAGCTAACAAGCGAAGATGCATGAAGAATTATATGGTGATTTTTTTAACTTTGTATACTTCTGTCACTAAAAAGAATACGGTATGCATGTCGTTCAGTTGATCAAACTTTGCATACTATTACCGCAAATATGTTATTACTTATTAAGTTGTGCGGTTTGGTTCACTAAAACACCCACATGTCACAATCCAATATCCAATCACCAATTCACCATTCAAATCCCACTCTTTAAGTGTCTATATATACCCAAACCAACCTCCAACTCTGCCTCAAAAAACGTCTCTCTCTCTCTCTCTCTCTCTCTCTCTCTCTCTCTCTCTCTCTCTCTCTCTCTCTCTCTCTCTCTCTCTCATTCAAGCAAAAACCACGTCAAAGTTCACGTGGAATACTGCTCTCTCATAATAATAGCAATCGTATTCGTATTCGTAATATATATGGAGCTTCTCGTCATGGCAACTAGTCTTGTAGCACTGATTTTCTCGTACTATTTCATAACGACCCGTCAAAAAGCCAAAACCGGAACGCAGGCTAAGCTTCCGCCGGGATCGATGGGGTGGCCGTGGCTAGGGGAGACCCTCCAGCTCTATTCCCGAGACCCCGAAACTTTCTTCGCCACCAAACAGAAAAGGTAATGTATCGATAGTCGATAGAGATTGAAATGAGATAAATTTTGTGTGGTACTAATTTCATATAATAAGACTTAATACCGTATTTTTGTATTTTTTGATCAACACAGAATAAACACTTTTTTGTAGTGGAAACCCGCATTTTATGAATATTATGCTTGCGATATAAACATTTTTTTTTACCGCATTTATATAATATTTTGAAGAATGGAACAATTTTTTTTATGCTTGTAAAAATAAACTAGATTCATCAAGCAATCGAAGAACTATTTAGCTTAAAATCTAAGCACGATCATTAAGCAATCTAAATATATGAACTTATTTATGACATGTGAGTATGCAGTTTTAAACGTTACAACTCGATTATAGTTAATCTATTAATTTCGGTAACATATCGACCGACCCACGTGATCCTCTTGCATGGCTTTGTAGGTATGGAGATATTTTCAAAACGCACGTGTTGGGGTGTCCGTGTGTGATGGTAGCGAGCCCGGAGGCGGTGAGGCACGTGCTGGTGACACACCAGCACCTCTTTAAGCCGACGTACCCGAAGAGTAAGGAGAAGTTGATTGGCCCCTCGGCGCTCTTCTTTCACCAAGGCACCTACCACGCTCAGATCAAGAAACTCGTCCAGAATTCTCTCTCCCCGAACACCCTCCAGAATGTGATCACCGATGTCGAAGCCGTTGCTGCTTCTGCGCTCGAATCTTGGGCCGGTAAAGATCGAGTTGTTAGTACCTTTCATGAGATGAAGAAGGTACTTTCATGATCTGGCCTATAAGTACTACTTGTACTTCTTACTTTTCGATCAATCTGACTGATTTCTTTATTCATATTATTATACACACACATATATATATATATATACACATATATTTACATACAAACTCAAATAGAAGCGATTACTAGCTCATAACATATAATAATTAACCAAGCATCCGATCATATAAAGTTGAATTTTTACAAATCTTAAGCTAGAGTTCATCAGATAAAAGAAAATAAATATATACAAATAATTTTGTTCGGCACAAAATATAGTTTTTACACATGTATATATATTATTTTTCTTTTCATAAAACTACAAAGTGTTGTTTGTTTGAGATATCCCTTATCTTATGTTACGTCTTATCAATTTGTATATTAATTTTCTATTTGATTTATTATATGTGGTCCTAACTAATAAACGTAACTTTTTGTTTTGTTTTGTTTTTGATTTTGGAATGTACAGTTCTCTTTTGATGTTGGAATTCTTTCAATCTTTGGTCAGTTGGATAATAATTACAAAGAACAACTCCGAGAGAATTACAGCATTGTGAACAAAGGCTACAATTATTTTCCAACCAAAATTCCAAAAACTTCGTACCATAACGCGGTCTTGGTAAGGATCAAAGTCATATCTAATAATAATTTTTATATGTTTACCATCAATAATCACATTAAAACTTTATATATACAAGTATATATTGAACTTACTTTCTCATGAAGGCAAGGAGAAAGCTTAATCAAATCTTGAGTTCCATAATCTATGAGAGAGAGGAGAAGAAGATGGATGAGAAGAAGGATCTTCTCGGTCAGCTCTTGAGCTTCAAAGACGAAACGGGTCGAAAGCTAAGCAGAGATGAGATCTCCGATAACATCATAGGCGTGTTGTTTGCGGCGCAAGACACAACGGCCAGCGTCTTGACTTGGATCCTCAAGTACCTCCACGATGACCAGAAGCTTCTTGAAGCTGTCAAGGTACTGAGGTAGCTAGCGTCTCTTGACATCGTTTAAAATTTATTAATATATTTTCACTCAGAATATAATTTAAAAAAATATATAAAGAACAAAATATATCTCAAATAAATATGTAATTAAAACATTTTAAACACGACTAATATAAGTAATATTTATTTTATATAACAAATGACTAATTACACTTAAAAATATAAAATAATAAATCTAATGGTATTATGCTATTTTGTAGGCCGAGCAAAAGGCGATATTTGAAGCCAACGAAGGAGGGAAAAAGCCCTTGACATGGGCACAAACAAGGAACATGCCTCTAACTTATAGGGTATGTTTCAAATCATTAGTGATAGATGAAAAGTGTCACGTGGGCTGGGATGAACCGTCCTGTTCTGCAAATTGCTAATTAGCCCGTCAAGCCCGTGGGGCTCGCCCCACCCATTCAATGTATGGGGAAATATTTTGAAGAGCAATCGAAGCCCACCCCGGTTTGCAAGCCCCGAACCACGATATCAATGGGCAGGCTTTTACGGGTTGGATCTTAGCGGGCTTTTACTAGTTAATTTGGCTTTGTCACATTCTTCAATATTTAATCTACAGAGTAGGTCTATGGGGTGGGGTTTGAGTGGGACGTGATGGGACGACCTAAAACTATCATTTATACATGGGGTACGGGTGGGTGTGGGCCCGACCGACCCACTTGACACCGTCTATATATGAACATTACACATTCATAAATTAGCTATAATCAAGAGAGAGAAAAACACTGCTAAATTATAAATGGATCCAAAAGTTACTAAATGTGTAAAATAAAGGAGATAAAACTAAGTATATATGGCTTTTTTTCAGGTGGTTTTAGAGAGCTTGAGGCTGGCAAGTATCATATCTTTCACTTTTAGAGAAGCAGTGACTGATGTGGTGTACAATGGTAAGAAGGCTCAAACTTCATTTCTCTTTTTTACTTTATATTATATAATTTTTCCTTATTATATAGTCTGTATCTATTTTATTTTTCAGGGTACCTCATACCAAAGGGTTGGAAGGTAATGCCATTGTTCAGAAATATCCATCACAATCCCAACTTGTTTTCTGAACCTCAAACTTTTGATCCATCTCGATTTGAGGTACGTGAATAATCTGAGTTATAATTACATATAAAGTCGGCCCTTAGATTGTCGTGTTATATCAGAGCCCTAAACAAAGTAAATTATTGAGACCCTTAAAATTTTTCTGTTACTTTTTTATATTTTCATTATACTAACTATTAAAAATAAATTGAGGTCTTTAAATTTAAAGGCCCGAGACACCGTTTTTGCTTGCCTATAACCAAAGCCGGGCCGGATTACATATAATATCATTTAAATCACATAAATGTATCACTTCTTAATTATTTAATACATTTAATATTAGAAAACATAATCAAACATAATTTAATCTATTTCTTAATTTAAAAATACAATACAAAAAAAATAATATAACTAAATAAACTCGTAACTGATTCTACATAATTCGTGCAGATTTCACCGAAAGCCAATAGTTTCATGCCATTTGGCAACGGAGTACACTCCTGTCCCGGAAACGAGCTCGCCAAGCTGGAGATGCTCATTTTGATCCATCACTTAGTCACAAAATTCAGGTATCATTATATGGCCTATGTTCAAATCAAAAACTAATACCGTTATATATATATATATATATATATATATATATATATATATATATATTAAATAACTATTCGTAGGTGTATATAATTGTTTTGTTAAAAAGAAAAACAATGAAAACACAGAATTCTATAGGACAGTTTTGCAAAAACATCGCCGCGGAAACCCTCGTCGCAAAAAACCCTACGTCGCAAAACACTTTGTTCTTACTTTGAACAATTTTTTTATTTATTTTTACAAAACCGTCATATTCGCATGTGAATCCTTACATAATTTCTTTACATCATCGAGGGTCTTAAAGAATATTCTCTTCATTATTTTGCAGGTGGGAAGTTGTGGGGACTGAAAATGGGATTCAATATAGTCCATTTCCTGTGCCTAAGAATGGACTCCAAGCCAGATTCTGGAAAATTGGAATCCAACCATAGTTATCAATATAAATATATTATCACCTTGATTAATTCTAGAAATCCCAATATATTTTTTTTTAATCAAATGGGGTTTCTGTATCTTACCATAGTATATTAAGTATTAACCACTCATTCCCATTTTTTACCTCACAAGAAAGAGAGGGGTAGATTGGGAATTGAGGTCTCTAGAAAATGTATTATATTGAAACTAATGCGCAAGTATTGCAACTTGCTTTTATGGTTATATAAAAAGGAAGAATCAATATTTGTGATGTAAATTGTAATGAAATTGTCCGATTCATTGTCTTTATGATATGAAATGGGTAAATAATGGTGAGAAAATTACGAGCTATGAAACTGCACCGATAAACAAAGTTCAGGGTTGTGCTAATTTCTCGGAACTAAATAAAAACCCAAATGAACTTATTAACCCTGTTTGAGATTGATATATTGCTGTGTTTATATCAAAATATACGTTACAAAGCTATTAACTACCTACATGAAAAATACTATTTAAATTAGTTATAGAGGATAATTAAAATAAAACTTTTGCATGGACATATGAGTAATAATAATAAAAAATCATTAAATGTCTTAAATGTGCGGGGAAGGAAAATCAAATTTCACAAAAACATGTAATATTTGTTTTGACCTTTTGTTGTAGATCTTACTTTTTTTTTAGGACACATTTCTTCAAGATCAAAGACAAATTGGTCTTAACTTCTCTCTATCCATGAAATATTAAGTCTAATGTGTTAAAAGATTTGACCTCAATCTCGAAATCAAACACAAAACTGAGCGCATAAAATTATTAAAGAGAAATTGCACCAAATAGCCAAATTGAAACATAAGTTTAGCAAAATTTGGCTATTTTACTAAACCTATGTTTCAATTTGACTATTACCCTTAAGAGCCCATTATTAAATTAATAGAAAGAATTACTCTTGGTATAAGAAGTATATTCACTTACCGTTTGGAAAGTGTTACAATCACCTTAATTTCTCTTACAAATATCAACCTCAATCCTTTTATACTAAAAAAATTAGGAACACGCCAAAAATATTAAAAATATACATAAACTATTCACATTTCATATCGAGTATAGTAAATTAAGCTTCAGAACTTATTATGGTTATAGAAGTAACACGATTATACCTACACACACGAGAATATAAACAAACAAAACCGCCTACATCATTACACAATTTGCACGTAGCATTTACTTCTATAATAAATTGCTTCTTTTGTAAGACCTCTCTGTCTCCATACTTTATATAATATATATATATATATATATATATATATATATATGAAAATTGTGAAGCCAATGTGATTTTGCCGGTGGGTTTTCACGTGACATTTTGCTTAATTATCATGCTACTTGAATGTGCTCTATAAAACGTAACATCCATAATTCGTTGGACCTTTGTGGCCAAGAAATAGGATGACCCATAGTTTAAGCAAATGTTCTTTTCAACATTTATTAGTCACATACATGCATGTTCTTGCATTATAAAGCAAGGATTCTACATTGTCCGGATTTTCCCAACAAATTATATGTGTAATATTATACATATTGTACATTAACATGAGTAGCTTAAATTTGATCTTAAAGAACAAGAAAGCGTAAACAATATTTATTCTAAATATTCCTATAATTAATGGTTCACAATTTAAAATTTTAGACCTCGTACCCTTCTTTAGGATTATAGATATCAGTCCTTAAATAGTTTGATGTCTATTATCTAAGGTCAACTTTCATGGTGAGAGTTCTTAGAGTTAGATATCAGCCCCTGGTCGGCGTAGTCTCTGTTCGTCAAGAGTCACGTGAGTGTTATAAGGGTGAGTGAGGTATTTGGATCACCTTCGTTTTCTTAATAGTATTAAAAAAAAAACGAGACAAATTTTGAAGAAAAAAAATGTTAAATCATAACTCGAGCTACTAACTAATCCACAAAGAATAATTGGAGAACTTCATTGTGATACGAATGCAAATCCACAAATGTAACTGAAGTTCACGTGTCAATACAACTAGTACGATCGAATTCGAACCTTCTACACAAGCATTATTCCAGTCTCGTCGCTCTCTTATTCTAAGATATAATTTCACCCCTTAGATAAAATCAATTCATTAATTTAATAAGTTGTATAAGAAATTGGATCCAAAGAAATTGATGCATCAGAAGTTTTGAAATTGAGGCTTCTAGTTATGCATTTGTTATGGGTATTTTTCGGAGCCCAAAATTGTTAAGGCCCAGTCCAATAAACACATTAAAAAAAGGCTCAAACGGCAAAGGCTCACGAAGGCAATCCGGGTCCGTCCCGAAAAGGTTAACTCTGACCAGACTCGGAAAAGTCAATGAGACCCGCCTCGATAAAGTCAACTCAAAACCGACTCGGGAATACTAATGTGGGATCTATTCCGAAAACATGCTTTTAGGGGTCGTTACGACCCTTAATTAGGGGTCGCTGAGACCCTTAATAATTAAAGTGTGCATTTAGGGGTCGGTACGACCCCTAATCAGGGGTTGCTACGACCTCTAAAGATAAAAACATGGTTTTAGGGGTCGTTACGATCCACAATCATAAACCGTGCCCTACTACCCCTATTTAGGGGTCGCTACGACCCCTTAGGGGTCGCACAAGGCCTCTCTATAAATACGAGAGTGCCCCCACCTCATTCGGTAAGCTTTCTCAAGCCAAAAAACATATGCTCGCCAATCTCACTTCCCGATACTAAATCACTCAACTAATGTTGAGCGTCGGAGCGAGCGACAGAGGTCCCCCCTCTGCCCTCTTCGGAGTTCACATTTATTTACTCTTTGCAGGAGCGGAAACGGAGGCGGCTAACCCGGAAGCGACTTTCGGCGTATCAAAGGCGAAGAAAGGAGCTTCAAGCCCATCGTGGCCATCGCGCGGTCATTGGGCCCGGCCCAAAACGGAGTTATGGGCCGCTTTACACGTTGATCCGAAAAACGACATTAAAACAATTCATGCCATCAAAAGTTAGGTGTTGGAAAATAGAGAATATATATATATATATATATATATATTCACTCTTTAATTAAACTAGATATTAGCTAATTATGTGATATGTATATTTTAGCTATTTTAGATTTTTGTCAAATGACTAATCAAATAATTTAGGGGCAAATAGTCAAATAGTCAAACTTCAAACTCTAATTAGCCAAATAGCCAATGTTTTTACTAATATTGTCAAATAGCCAATTAACTATGTTAATAAATCAGGAAAGACCTGATTACCCTTGTATTAACGTGTATTAACGTGGTTAATTTGTTTAAAAATAATAATTATTTTTTTAAAAAAAATTATTTTTTTTAAAAAAATAATAACTTTTTTGTTAAAATTTTAATCACGATTTTTTATTTTTAAACAAATTAACTCCGTTAATACACATTAATACGTTTATTAACGTATTAACGTGGTTAATTTGTTTAAAAATAAATAAAAAATTTTCAAATAAAATAAATAATTTTTTTAAAAAAATAAATAAATTTTTTGTTAAAATTTTAATCACGATTTTTTATTTTTTAAACAAATTAACTCCGTTAATACACATTAATAAACGTATTAACGTAGTTAATTTGTTTAAGAATAAAAAACCTTGATTAAAATTTTAACAAAAAAAATATTTTTTTTTCAAAAAAAAAATAATTTTTTTTTTTCAATAAAAAATTATTTTAAGAAAAATAAATTAACCACGTTAATACCGTTAATATGTTAAAAGGATATTATAGGTATAAAATATGTTATTAAATAACTATTTGGCTATTTCACAAAGAAAAATAAAAAATTGGCTATTTGGCTAATCAAACATTTCAATTTGGCTGTCTCATGCTATTTCTCAATAATTTATAGTCGTTTTAACTGAAAATAGTAACTTATATTTTTAGCTATTTTGACTACAATTTAATAAATGATGTTGGAGATTTGGAGGGTTTTGTTTTTATTATTATTCTAGGAGAACCGTTTGATCATTTCCTTGTGGATGACTAAAGAACAATGATCTCATAGCCTGAAACGACAGTGTTGTAAGAATTGGGCCAAATCTCATGGGCCCAAAGTATATGATGGGCTTCTCACACAAAATTATGCAATATGCCAATATTTAAAAAATATTATACTAATTAAGCATGACTTAATTTTAAAATATAATAGGTACTCTAATTAATAACTAGGATTTGTAAGTGGTGTGAGTGTAACAGCTTAACATGTGATCAACATAGTAGATATGGCGACTACCAGTCAACGTGGACTATGTCTATGACTATATAGATCTTCCCACAATTATAAAAATAAAATCTTCTTTAACTATCGATTAAAAAATTAATTAATTTTTGGAGGGTTTTTTTATTTATTATTATTCCTCAAAGCATCTTCTCTCTTATGTGTATTATTTAAGTATAATAATTAATTTTTGCAATTTCTAGAAAAGGGTAAAAATAGCATCAAAATATGTTCAAAATCTTGATACAATGTCAGAGAGGAAATGCAAAGCAGACAGCACTGTATTATAGTAGAGTAGCCATGAGTCATGAATATTAACTAACTATTTGAGAAATTAATTAAGAAAATTAGATTTAGTTGACGCTGACTGGATTTAATTAAAATCCATTCATAATTATTGGGTTGTTGCTCAATAATGTTAACTTGGCCTTCAAGACAACTGCATTTGATGAGAAGACTCGACAAAGCATTACTCATAAGAAATAATATATCTTTCACATTACTCAAAATTGTTACTTGGGATAATAGCGGCATAAGTCCTCAACCTTTACTCAACTGGGGCGGTATAGCCCCAACCCTATTTAATAGTGGTATAAGTACCAAAAGATGATTTCTGTCCATATTTGACTAACGGAAGTAGTCAACGTTTGCGTGGTCAGCTTCTCATCAACATGGACGCCACGTAATCCGACACGTCACCATACACGTCATCCTCGCGTCATCAAATTTAATGCAATCGCCATTAATTTTGCATTAAGTTTGATGACGCGAGGATGACATGTATGGTGACATGTCGGATTACGTGACGTCCACGTTGACGAGAAGCTGACCACGCAAACGTTGACTACTTCCTTTAGTCAAATATGGAAGGAAATCATCTTTTGGTACTTATACCGCTATTAAATGAGGTTGGGGCTATGCCGCCCCAGTTGAGTAAAGGTTGAGGACTTATGCCGCTATTATCACTTGTTACTTAAAAATTAAAACAGTCAAGCATAATGCATCATGCCATCATCATCAGAAACTCAAATACAATTTAGAGGAGCAGCGACTCACACCCCAAGATAAAGTCAAAAGGCACTTCCAAAAATGCTTTGACAACTCTAAAAAAGTAAAAATTTGCATTTCATTCTGAAGAATCTATATTATTTCCTTCGAAGTCGAAGGTCATATTGCAACTATAAAATGTGTGACAATGCGTTACTTTAAAATAAAATCAAGAATTAAAAAAAAATGATATTTATTATTATTTTTTTTAAAAATTCATCCATCTATTCATTAATATCACAAAAAAAATATTTAAGAATTTCTAAACATGATACGAATCCAAGACTTATCCAAAATTCAACTAAATCGGTTAAAAAAATAAACGAAGTTTAAGAAAATAGCAGAATAATCAACATATAAAACTCTGGGTGAAAAAAATATACTTCTGCTTCTGTAAATTATAAAAATTAAAACATAAAGTACTTATACCAATATAAACCATAAATGAACAACGAGACCAAACCACTTGTTTATGGGTACTTTCCCCTAAGAAGAAAGAAAAAAAAACGGTTGTTGAATAATTAGAAAAGGCAATAAAACGTCTAAAATAATTAAAATAAAAATAAATAAATAAATAAATAAATAATAAGAAAACCCAGGATCTCATCTTCGCTGTACTTTTTGCCACTTCGTTGAATTACAATCGCTAGAAGAGAGAGAGAGAGAGTGAGTCTCTTGTTCTTCGTCTTCTTCGATTGCAGATTTAGGGCTTCGATTCCTTGAGATCTCTCCGATTGTTGCAGCCATTTCATGGTGATTCAGCTCAGATTCTCTCACTTCCTTCGCTGATTTCCAAGCTTCGGCTCCTCCGATTCCTCCCCTCCCGCATTGAATTTCGACCACCCCCTCCCATGGAGTCGATCTACGACGTCGATGGAGGTCCATCGATTTGGCATTTTCCCGTCACTATCTACTTCGCGTTCGGCTTCGTAGTCGCCAGGTTCCTACTCGACAGATTCATCTTCCGCGTAAGAAGATTCTCTGCTTCCTTCTGGTTCTTGAATTGTTCAGGATTTGCGTGGAAATGGAGGTTGTTTGCTCGTTTTTACGTCCTGATTAGAAGTTGCTTTGAGTTTATGAATGTGCCACATCTAGATAAGGCCAATCTCAGCTTAGTCCTTGAGCGCCAAGAACTTGATTTTATTTTGATCTTATTAAGAGTTATATCGATTGGGAATCTGTTAGAAGTTTGAGGGTGATTTCATGAAAATATTTTGATATATATGCCGTGAATATAAAGTTGATAGCCTATGTGGGAAAAAAGTGTTGATGAATTCGTGTATTGACGATTGGCATATTGCTCTGAATATTCACGAATTTCGATTATAACGAAGAGGATTCTTTCATTTTACCAAGCTTTTTCAGCTCTATCAATATCTGATATTTAATTGAAAATGGATGACATGTTGAGTTATGAAAGCTTGATCTGTGATTCGTTTATTATTCGTTTAGTTAAGCCTTTTCTCGTTGTTATTACAGAGGCTGGCCGCATGGTTGTTGAGTTCCGGATCTGTTCCGTTGAAGCTTAATGACGCGACACGGGCAAAGATTGTAAAATGTTCAGAGTCGATGTGGAAGTTCACATATTACGCTGCTGTTGAAGCTTGCATACTCAAAATTGCTTACAACGAGCCGTGGTTTAGAGATACGAAAGAGTACTTCAAAGGCTGGCCGGATCAGGAATTAAAGTGAGTAACAAGCGTACTGAAATATAAATGTTAAAGATACATACAATAGCTATGTTCTTGATTTTTCTTAATACGACATAGTTGCATCTCTTAATTTGCATTCAAATCTTTCTAAGATTATAGGGTATCTCAGAAAATGCCTTTTCCTTTCCATTTACATTTATTTCCTTGCTTTCGTCTGTTATATAAGTTCTTATCATACATCAGCTAATATAATATAATAAAACAACAGCACATTTTCTTGTAATGTTGCCACTAGGGTCTTTCACCACACAACTTAGCCTTAGATAATTTCTTTGTTACTTATATTAGAAGTTGGTCAGCTATATATTCTGTAATATTTGGTATTTAATTGCTTACAAAATCTTAATTGTATTGTACGTAAACTGTCTTTGTATCCTTGAACCTTGTGGCTAAATATTTCATGATTGATGTCGGTTTAAAGTTTTCGTCATCTTTGTAATTTCGTGCTCTTGAGCAGGCCCAAACTCATTATTACCACTTAGCTGAATGGTTAAAATTTCTTTGCACTAGTGATTGTTGTCGATGCAGCTACACGTTTGAGGAAAAGAGAAGTTCGCACTTTTTACCGGTGTTATGGTTGATTAATTTAATGGAGTCCAAATTTGGAAGTAACTGTGAATGATATTTAATCTAAAATTAGGGACAATTTGAAGAGGAGTCAACTTTAGCTATTATGTACAAGTCTATGACAATATATAAAGTTAGACCAATAGGTTGGAGGAATCATACAATCCTATGAAGGAAAAATTGAACCGGTTTTCATGCTTAACACAGTTTGGGCTCTTCCCTTGCTGCCAATCCAGCTTCTAGATAAGGATGTGTCTTTGAATGGAGTGGCCAGGACAATTCTACAAGCAAGATTGAGAGAGGGTATAAGAAATTATGTTAAGGTTTTTGGAACCACAATCTGTTTATATTAATGTGAAGCTTATCCGGGGAATTTGGAGAGAAACTTAGCTACGAATACTTACTAATTTGAAACTAACTGTTTACATTAGTTAGTTATCTTTCCGTATAAGTTTCAGTTATTTTCCGTATACATTAGTTAAATTGTTTTTTGCCGTTTGATCACCAATAAGTATTAGGAACCTCTTCAAAACTTTTTAAAAGTGTATTATAACATATTTGGTTTCTGTCGAAATCGAACATGGCATATCCACTTTGTCTGAAGTAGATTGTCACCACCTCTATGATTGGCTCCTTGACATTGGTCTTTTCTCGTTCTTCATTTCAGGCTTCCGCTAAAGCTTTTCTATATGTGCCAATGTGGGTTCTACCTCTACAGTATTGCTGCACTTCTTGCTTGGGAAACTCGAAGGAAGGACTTTGCAGTTATGATGTCACATCACGTTATAACTGTTGCCCTAATTGGGGTTTCGTACCTTACAAGGTACCGCACATGTTCATGTCTTTACGTTTCCTTGTCTTAAACTTCACCCGTGTCTGAGTGATCTTAAGAATTGTTCTGTGCTTGCAGACGATCAATTAGGGTGCTCTTAAATTTTTCAGGCATAAAATATCTAAAAAATTAGGCCCATGAGCATAAATATTTTTGCTAGCTTCATATTTAGATGTTGATGTGAGATTGGGCTAGAATTATTTTCTAGATCGATTTAGATTAATTAGCTCGTCTTTTTCATGGTTTTTACTCGAAGAGATAGAATTTTATCTTTGTGTCTTGTATTATTATAGCATTTGAATCGCATAATCATCAGTTACCCTCTCTGAACTTGTCCTATAGTCACTGCGTTAACCTTTATTTTGTATAATGTCCCCCCTCACCCCCTGAAATCTGTGAACTGACGCAGTTCTCACCCTTTGCGTTAACATCTGCCTGTTTTGTTTAACTTTAAAGATTAGATTGTCAATTTTATTAGTAAATGATGAAACTCTTAGACGTTCAAGGGATATGGCTGCAAAATTCATCAATTCTTCTGGAAATTGATTTTGTCCTAAAAAACATATCAGAAACCCTCAGAGTTTCAACGGAAGCAAATTGATTAAGAAAAAGACAATACTCAAAGTTCAAGGGGGTACAGCTGACAATTACCTTGTTTGAATAATGGGACAGCCTTAAAGTAATAGGACACTTGAGAAGCCTAAATCACCTGCCAGTCCCTTTATTTGTTTTGCAGTTGATATAATCGGTAATAAATTTATATTAAGAGAGAATTGTGTAAGCAATTTGAATTTAATGAACTCCTCGTTACAGGTTTTTCCGAGTTGGCTCAATCATCCTTGCTCTGCATGATGCTAGTGATATTTTCATGGAAGCAGCAAAAGTCTTCAAATACTCGGAGAAGGAGCTTTTAGCAAGTGTCTTTTTCGGGTGCTTTGCCGTGGGCTGGCTTTTATTGCGTCTCATATTCTTCCCCTTTTGGGTCATTAAAACCACGAGGTGTGCCCTTATCACAAATATGTTTTCCAGTTTGTTGCAAGTAATCGCTTTTGCTTATATTTATGATAGGAACTGGTACCAAATCGCTTCCTTTATTGCTACTTGCCAAAGATAACCCACTAATACTTGGAAGATTAATAGAATAATAATTTTATTCAAATCATATTAAACCTATCGGTTTAGTGTTTATTATTCACCCGGTTTCTTTATTTCTTTGCAGCGTTGACCTTTGTGAATACTTGAACCTGTCGAAGGCATTCGACAGATTTCTTTACTACCTTTTCAACACTATGCTGCTCATGCTGCTTGTTTTCCACATATACTGGTGGGTCCTCATATGTGCAATGATTAGACGACAGCTCAACAACCGAGGCAAAGTCGGAGAAGATATTAGATCTGGTGAGCCTCATTAATTTAACTGATTTCTATCTTTACGAGCGTCTGAATTTTAACCCAAATTGATGCATCGTTCAACGAAGGATTGGTAATCTTAATTAGCTCATAATTCGATATAGACCTAGAAGGGGCAGTTTGGGGGTTGCTCTGGTTTTTTTGCCAATTTATCTGATCTTATACCTAGACTTAAAAGTGTTTCCATGTTTGCTTATTGCGTTTACATATTAAACGTCATTGGAGAGTGTCTGTTTTAGAAGGTAGTGTTTGTTTCGAAATTCGAATTATAATTATGGAATAAAGTCCGGGAATTCTATCACATTTGTATTTTTTTGGCTTCATATTTCCGGTATACCATATTTATGTTGAAAATCCTGGTGATAACCTGATTAGTTTCTGGAATTTCGAATTAGGCACGTTTAGAGAACATAAGCGAAAACCTCATTACTTTGCTAGTTTTTAGTACTTAGTTAGAATAACTCGTGTGGATGAAAAGTCTTTTTTCTTTGACCGAATGTCATTCGCCTTTCTTAACTGTAGATTCCGAGGATGACGACTGAGTGAACGATTTTGATGAAGCTCTTCCTTTTTTGGGTTATTCTTGAACCGCTCCGATGGAGGGACCGCCTTTTAACTGCACTCAAGGGTGCTTTAGTGGCCATTGGAGAGTTCACTTTAATGACGTTGAGATAGATATTTGGTGAAAACATTAGGATGATACTATTGTTGTGGTGTATAAAATAATAGGCAATTATTCATGTAAAATCGCTTTGCTTAGTATGGAACATTCGAAATGAATTCATTTCATGAGCATCTTCTCTATTTCGTATTCGAAATTTGTCATGAACATAGGTATCAACTCCCAGCTCGCCTAAGTTCGAAGTCCCGTTGATGGCGTCGACAATCGCAAAGGCGTCACGATCTTACGCGAATATGAGGCTATGTCTGATTGCGTGGGCTTTTTCCATAGCCACCGAAGCGCCGGGGCCTGTAAAAATTTCACTCGCAAACTCAAATAATTCACTCATCAAATTTGTTCACTTCGATTATTATAACTCAGAAGAGGGAAGAAGATAAAAATCGAGGAAAAACATGAACAAAGTTACTTGCCAATGGAATGGGTAACTCGTTAACAAAAAAAAAAAAATCCAAAAAACGAATTATAGAGTGTTCTCGACGCTACTGATAATAGTTGTACATGTCGAATACGTCTTTACCGCATGCATATGTGCGAGACAGCGAGAGTCTAGCCAATACGGAGCCTTTCAACCGTTAATGTTAGATAAAATGTAACACTAGTTAATAGTTAATAGTAGCAATAACCTCTTTACTTACTGTTTATGATTAATACTGTTTATATTGCTTAATGTTTACTACGTGCTTATACGTATTTCGGTTGACTATCCTGGCAATAAATGAGGTTAAAATAAGTATAATTAATTATTTTATCATTCAAATAGTTGTTGCTTACATAGATGTTGGAAAAGAGTTGTTTTCGAAGCCCTTTTACATATTAAATAAGAACCTAAAAAACATTATATATGCTAAAATGTGCTTTGTTGGACACATAAAAAAAATGCCTTAATGTGAACGGCTTATTTTAATTAAAAAGAAAACGTAATCACATATGTAATATCATTGGAACTTATAAAATTTCAATATCCCTATAAATAAAAAATGAGAGCAAGCGACATTTTTTTGGGATGATCAAGTGACATTTTGAACTATATATGAAGGTTAAGTCGAATTTAATATCACGTGTCATATTTTAATATCATGTTATTTTATATAATTTAGCTCGTTGAAGTCCAACATAAACCATTTGATTAGCTTCACGCTCTCTGCTCTTTCACACGTGTCAATTATAATATTTGCGGTTTATTTGACAATTCAGTCAAACCAAGCCGTTGACTAAAGATGAAGAGAAATTTAGGTGGACAAAACATAGTCTAGATTTCATTAAATTATTGTTAATCGTTATCTTATCATGCTTATAACATTATCCTAAACGAAGATCAACGGAATTTAAAATAAAAAAAAAATTATAGAAAGAAAACTTTGAGATATTTTTAATCTTGCATCAACAAATAATAACGAGGCTAATATTAGAATAATAATAAAAATTATGTTTTTTTTTCATCATTAATTAGAGTACTTTTGGGAGTTACTATATTTCTAGTTAAACCTATAGTTGTATTATAATATTTCTACAACTTGTATAAGAAAAACCCTACTGATTAAGCCAACCCTCACATATAAATATATCACAATATATACCAATTGTGGGATTTCCTTTTTATAAATTATTATAAAACTATATCTGCAAATCATATTATTTGTAATGTTATGTTTACTCTTATTGAGGTCACAGTATTATTATTATTATTATTATTATTACTATTATTATTATTATTATTATTATTATTAAAGTTATGATGATATTTTTACAAGTCACTCTATTATTTCTTTACTTACAAACAAATACCAAAGCATGGTTACATTAACAAATACTAACTAAATAAAGACCCTACTATTTAAAGTTACAACATGGGAAAAAATTTCTTTGAGAATTTTGCACATAACAAATGGGTGGAAATATAAAAAATAAATTGAGTAATAAAAATAGTTAGACAAGTTCACATTTAAGATGAGTTTTTATATGATATTAAAATAAGGGTAATTAGCAGCATAAATAGCCAAAGTTTTTGAATTCCCTTAGGCATGATGCCAATGCCAAAAAACGACGGCAAAAGTCCTCAATATGCACTAATCACACTAATCGCAAAATTTCATTCAACTAATTAGATGATTGTTAGTCAACTGATGACGTGGCCAGTGTTGACCGCCACGCGGACATCTACATGGCATGCCACGTCATTAGTATTTATGTATATAGCTATGAATTTATGTGTAACACTGTCCCATCAAGGCCGACCAGAAAAAAACCATTAAAAAAAAAAAGACCGACAATAAAAAATATTTAAAAAAAGAGTGTTGGTGAGTTTGAGTGTAAGGCTTCCAGCTATAAATGAATAAATAGATTCTAAGAATAATTACTATATATAATAATGATCATCATTCATGTGTGCTACTGCTTTAATAATTATACATGGGAAAACGATTCCAATTTATTCTCTTAATTTGTAAACGTGTGAAAGTACCTAAGCTTGATAATTTTCCTGTCTACATATTGGCTATTGCTAGAGCTGCACGGATCCACCGCGAAACCACTCTCGCGACGAGTCGCGACGCAGTCCTGCAAGTCGCGACGTTCGCGACGCTGAGCGTGAGAGTCGCGACGCGTCGCGACGCGAGGGCTTGGTCGCGACTCCAGCTGGGCGATCCGTGCACTTGATCCGACGGCCACGATCGTGCCACCTCAGCGATCCGATGGTTGTGATTTTTTGTGTTTGTTTTGGGCGTAAATCCCCAAATTTTTACCCGAATTTCATTCAAATTTCACCCACCTCAATAATTATTCACCCACCCAACTATCTCCTCCAACCCTATAAATACCACCCCTTCCTCCCTCATTTCCTCACCAACAATCTTCCATCTCTCTCTCAAATTCTCAAAGTTCTCTCAATTCTCAAACTTCTCAAAGTTCTCAAAGTTCTCAAAGTTCTCTATTATGTCTCGAAGAAGCGGTAATTCCGGGGGTCGAAGGACGGCTAGGAGGTTGGAACCCCAATTTCAACCCATGGCTCCCGGCCAACCTACGCCCGACGGCTATATCCCCGTTATGCTACCGGCAGAAATTTTTCCTTCCCCACCAAATCCCGATTACCCCGATGATATGGTACGGTCTCTACGACCTAGTCTAGTCCGGGCGATGGGCGCGCACGACGCCAATCCGGAGCGTGTGCCCCAAGTTTTGGTCGACGCGGTAGCTCAATTAAGGGCGGGAAATAACGATCCGTTTTTCCAACTCATGCTTCAACAACAAGCCGGTGAAGAATTCCAACAACCCGACGAAGACGAAACTCAACGCGCCCACGATCCCAACTTTCAAGAAACTCAACACGCCGATGATGCCGACCTTCGGACGCCGCGCTCTGTCCATGGCTCTGTTGTCGGCTCGTTCCACGACGGTTCCCCCGAACCTTCCCATCAAGAAGCCGCTGAAGCCTCCGTCGGCAATCCTCGACGTTCTCGATCCGGTTAATAATTAATAAATTTAATTATTTTAATTAATTAATTATTATAAGTTTAATTATTTTAATTAGTTAATTATTATATGTTTAATTATTTTATTTAATTAATTATTATAAGTTTAATTCTTTTATTTAATAAATTATTATTGCTTTAATTATATCATTTAATTAATTATTATTTCTTTAATCCTATTGTTTAATTATAAGTTTAATTATTTTAATTAATTAATTATTATTAGTTTACATTTTTACATTTTTAACATTTAAATTCGGTTAAAAACTAATAATTAACAAAGTTAAACATCGGAATAAAATATACAACTTTTGCCGCAACCCAAAACGACCCCTCTTTCTCTCTCGAGCCAACACGCCGCGACCACATCGCGACCAGCCGCGACCGCACACGCCGCGACGCGTCGCGACGCGTTTTCTCGCGGTTTTGGCGAGCGAGTCGCGAGCAGCCGCGACGTGCTCCGTGTGCAGCTCTATCTATTGCTACAGCTAGAGAGATTAAGTCCCCTCATGTGGACTTATACTTTTAATACTGAATGAATGTCTTAATATTTTTGAAATTTATCATTGGTATTTATGTCTGGATGACTATTTTTCCACTTTTATATTCAGTTATAGAAATAAAGATGTCGTTAAGTAATTACAAATTGGTTCCCTTTTTATATTTATGATGCACATACGAACTCTTAAATGTCTATCAAATATACCTTTTAAATTCATTGAGCTAAGATTAAAAAAAAAAAAAACTAATTCCTTATTTAGTTTGAAAATATATAATTATGCACTCTTTTCATTCTATTTCGTTAGGTTTTTCAGTGGAATTGTCACTGAGAAATGCTTGTTTTTATTATTTTTATTTTCCATTTATTATATCGAAGTTAAAATATTCCAACCGTTAAACTCACTTCGTATCCTTAATTATTCTTTTTTTTAATAAATAATTACATGTCATAGCTTTGCATGTATGACGACTCTCTCGATTCTCTTAGTTGAGTTATATATATTAAAATTAAACAATAGGTCAACCCTTTTTGTTTCTCCTTTCTTCCTTTTTCATTTACTTTTTCTTCTTTTTAGTCTTTACAATTATATGTAAAATAAAAGCCTTAATTGTTTTAGGGTATCAATATATCCAAAGTTTATTCCATGCAAGTTTTTGAGTTCAATGCACAAAAAAATGAGAATAATTTTAATTTTTTTTATATTTAAAATCACTATTACAAATTGTTTATTAAACCACGCAGATTCGACCATAAAAGTCAAAAACCATGATCGAAATCCGAGTATAGACAACGGAAGTCATAAAGCATGGTCGGAAACCAAGTGTGCCGTTGTCACGCCTCGGAACGCCGCGGCATGCCTTCCATTTGACGACGGAGTCTTTTCTGCGGTCGAGGATGTGTCGTTTACAAGGTATTACGCCACGACTTCTTTTGTAACGCCGCGGCTTTATGCCTTACGACGATGGTTAAACAAGTGTCGTTGGCTAGTGGCCATAAATAAATAAACTCACCCCAACGAGAAATGTTAGCCGCGGCACGATAGTTGTTGGAAATCACGTCTCGGATTCCGTTTAATTATCACGATTTATACGTCCGAACCGTCAGGGTAACATTTAAAAATTATTTTAAAGTGGAAAAAACTTGTTATCCAAACAACGGTCCGAATATCGGATAATATCCATATCCCAAGATCTGATAAATATTATGCAATTTAATATTCATAACTCATTATTAATAAACTAGTCATAATAGGAAATAAATAGAAAGCAGTAAATGTTTGCATTTATTAACCCAATGCATAAGGCCGTACCTCGTTTGACGATTTCCGGCTGCGCACTCTGAATCGGGCAGGGCTCCGCCGGTGCTGAGGGAATCTCCCGTGATCTTCCGGGATATTCTCCTGGAATCCTCGTACCGAAGCGTGGGCTTCGCCGGCAGGACTCCGTCGCAAAACTTTAACTGATGGTTCTTTTTAAGCTTCCGGAGAAATAGTCTCCTAAGTTGAACCAGAAGAAAGAGATCAGAGAGAAAATTCGCAGACCCTGAGGAAGAGGGAGAGTTCGAATTTTTCTCTGGGGAGAGGTGTGAAAAATGTGTAGCATGAGCTTCATATTTATAGGCTCAAGACTGTAACCGATTTGGAGATATTCCCTCCCTAAATTCGAATTTCATTAATTAAATATAATTAATTATCTTAATCCAATGGTCCAGATTTAATCTAATCTAAATCCAATGGATATAATTAATTAGGGATTTAATTAAATAAGAAAGATTTAGATAAATCAAAAATCCAATCTTATCTTCTTATCATCATAAAATTCGAATTATAATATATATATATATATATATAAAATTCGAATCATTATTATCTAGATCCAACGGTTGAGATGATTCTTAAAACCGATCTAATGGATCAAATAAGTTTAGGATAAATAGATTTATTAAAAATATTTTTTTTCGAATTTATCCTTAAACATAATTCGAATATATATAGATATATATATAATTAATCAATTTTCAATCCGACGGTAAAGATTAAATCTTAGACCGATCCAACAGATACAATTAATTAATCAAATTCGAAAAATAGAACTTGGTCACCAAGTTATTAATTTTGTATTTATCAATATCCTAATCCAACGGTTGATACTAAATCATAACCGATCCAATGGATAATATTGATTTTAGGGATTTGCCAAAATACCAAAACATTTGGTACTTATGCCGCAAATATAGAAATACCAAATCATGCCATTCGAATTTAACTAGGGTTTCATATAACAAACCCTAATTCGAATTTACACATATTAATATATATAAATATATATATTCATTTATTAATATAAATCTATTAATTATTAATTAATTATTAATAAGATATTAATAATTAAATCCAAATAATTAAATTATATTAATAAATCCTGATCTCAATATCACACATAAAAATGTCATGGTGCCACACCATCATTTAAATTCGTGACATGTGATTTAATTTCAAAGTTTATCGAACCGATCACAAACTTAGAAAATCCATAAATCACTAACCGTAAGTCGAAATGACTTGGTTCAAAAAGCAAAGCTGCTTAGAATTTAATTTCCAACAACATGGTGCTGATAGAAAATATAAATTCTAACTTTCTTTTTGTCAGTTAATTTCGTGTACGAAAATATGATACTTTTGCCACGCCAACGATAAAACTATCTGATGTCTGACACAGACCTTTCAGTTTTATAAGTCAAGCCAAATGATTAAACATTGTCCAGAATGTATCTTAATCACGTACGTATCATCCGTTACGGAGCTATCCTGGGGACCATGGACCCGTATCACTTAAGCTCCAACGAACTGCTAGTTGTTCGTCAAACCTCGAAGTGATTCCACTATAGACCCGAGGCTGCACTCTTTAGTGATACGGTATATATTATTCCCTTTATAATAGCAGGGTGTCCATTGATACAATCAAATTCGGGTTATTGATCTTTCACTTGATGACTCATAAATGAGCAGGCGGTTTTTACCGTTATGCCCCTCATTGTATTTTCATCCTTGACTCAGTCAGTAATATCATGAGTAACCCACTTATGGTTTCGATTCATAAGTTGCGCATGGGTATCTCTCACTTCTCACCACTGACAATCAAGGGAATCATCATCACTCTAAGGAGAGCTGTGTGATGCCCATGTCTATGACCAAGCTACCCTTACTGCTGACTCTCATGTTCCCAAAATAATAGTGTTGGGAACAACGGTAATATTTCGTGTTCTTTAACGGTTAAATCAAAGAACAATCAAGTCAGCAGCTTGGACTCAAGATCACTCAGGACTTAGATCGAATATCCATTTGATCCTCTACTAGTGACTCAACTCCAAGTTATCAGTGACGGTCTTATATGATAACTTCCGGAGTTTAAGTCAGGTCCAGTCCAGTATGAAGACACTTCATACTTAATGCACTTCTAGTGAGTGTGACACACACAAAATCCAGAATAGGATTATCACTTAGTCACATTAATGACCTTGTACGATTAATGGGCTCCCACCCAGTTGATCAGGTCACGGACATTTTAAGTTCATTTATTATGATTATTAATTCTTCCTCACATTGACTCTGTTGTGATAATAATAACATAATTGCATCCTTCATGAACTAAGGAATCAAACATTCTATTTTACTCTACCAGAAACTATAATAAGATTATCATAATAAGCATCATCTTTATTCAACGACTTGTCATAATCTTTTACAAAGGGATAAAATATCTTGTTTAAGGACACACATGTCCAACAATCTCCCACTTGTACTTAAAGAAGATGACCCATGTCTTTCAGACCCATATTCTCCAGATGCCTCCTGAATATTTTCTCTGGCAACGTCTTGGTGAATGGATCAGCCAGATTGTCTTCCGAGGCTATTTTCACAACCCTTACGTCGCCACGACGCACTATTTCTCTTATGAGATGGTATTTGCGTTCTATATGTTTTGCCTTGTTATGGTCTCTGGGCTCTTTAGAATTTGCCACCGCACCACTGTTGTCACAGTATAGTGTTTGGGGCCCATCTATATCTGGAACAACTCCCAGTTCTATGTAGAAATTCTTGAGCCAAACTGATTCTTTGGCTGCCTCACAAGCTTCCACGTATTCAGCTTCCATGGTGGAATCTGCGATACAGGATTGCTTTATGCTTCTCCAGAATATTGCTCCACCAGCAAGGGTGTACACTGCTCCTGACGTCAATTTTCTCGCGTCTCTATCAGACATAAAGTCTGAATCAGTGTATCCTAGTGGATTCAGTTCTGATCCTGAAAACACTAACATATAGTTTCTCGTTCTCCGAAGATACTTGAGAATGTTCTTCACTGCTGTCCAGTGAGCCATACCAGGGTTGGATTGATATCTGCTAACAATTCCCACAGCGTAACAGATGTCTGGCCTAGTACACTGCATAGCGTACATCAGACTTCCCACTGCTGAAGCATAGGGTATCCTCCTCATCACATCTTGCTCTTCCGGAGAAGTTGGGCATTCTTTCCTACTAAGGAACACTCCATGTCTGGTCGGTAAATTACCTCCCTTGGAGTTTGCCATTGCAAAACGTTCAAGCACCTTATCAATGTAAGTTGCTTGCGATAAGGCCAGAAGCCTGTTGTTGCGATCCCTGAATATACGGATCCCAAGAACATAGCTGGCTTCTCCCATGTCCTTCATTTGGAATTGCGTAGATAGCCACGCTTTTACGTCGGATAGCTTCTTCACACTGTTTCCAATGAGAAGAATATCGTCGACGTACAGAACAAGAAAAATTTCCACGGTTTCGTCATTGAGTTTATAAATGCAGGCCTCGGTGACATTTTGAATGAATCCATAGGTTTTGATGGTTTCATCAAACCTCAGATTCCAGGATCTGGAAGCTTGCTTTAATCCATAAATGGATTTAAGTAATCTACAAACTTTCCCTTCTTGACCCTGTTGCACAAACCCTTCTGGTTGGTCCATATAGATGTTTTCGTCAATGTACCCGTTCAGGAATGCGGTTTTGACGTCCATCTGCCAAATCTCATAATTGAGACTACTGGCTATGGCCATGAGAATCCGGATGGACTTGAACTTAGCGACTGGAGCGAAGGTTTCATCGAAATAAATACCTTCCCTCTGGGTAAAACCCTTTGCCACTAGTCTAGCCTTGAAGGTTTCAACCTTCCCGTCCAGTCCTCTCTTTCGCTTGTATACCCACTTACAGCCAATGGTTTTGAAACCATCCGGTAAGTCTACAAGTTCCCAGACTTCATTAGAATCCATTGATTCTATTTCTTGGTTCATGGCTTCCTGCCATTCTCCCTTATCAGGATCCTCCATAGCTTGTTTGTAGCCTATGGGATCTTCAACTCTAGTGTCTGTGACAGCTAGGTGAAATTCCAACTGGGTGTGCTCGTAGCGCTCAACAGGTCTTTTGAACCTCCCACTACGTCTGAGTACCCATTGGTTCTGATTTGGGACCGTGGTATCGGCACTCTCTTTTGATAACAGACACTGTTATCTTACATTTGTGACTTTGTCACAAGATCCTAATTGTGAATAGTATTCTCTAATATCATTCTTTAATCATCATGATTAAAATGATATTTGATTTAAATAAATAAATTAGAGTAATTAAAGACTATAGATGGAACAAAAAACAATTGTCACTATATTTATCTGGATATTGCAAAAATAATTCGAAACATAAAAACTTTTAATTAACTAAGAATCATTTTGTGCAATCAATATCCAAAATAAATCGAGGTTTTAACAATGCAAAAATTAATGATAACAATAAACTTAAATCGAGAAACTTAAAGCATGCTTCTTTCTTCGAGACACTCGAGTACTAGCCGCTTTTGTTTCCTGCTGAGTTCTCATCAACAGAGCTCCCGCTGTATCCTGAAAAGAAAATGAACAAGCATTAGCATTTTAATCTATGGATCTGAGATTTAAATCTCTCCAATAAAAAACTAATTTTACGGGGTTGACAGAAGAGTCATTACCTCTCCAAGCCCGTAGATGTTCTCGACACATGGTGTGTCCTTTTGCTCTTGGTTTGAGCCAGCATTCAATGCATAAAGCTCCATCTCCGTTTTTCTTTTTAGCAGAAGCAACTTCTGTCATAAAAAAACGTTTGCAATGTTTAGAGTTTTAATCTATGGATATGGGATTTGAATCTCTCCAATAAAAAACTAATTTTATTTCGAATTCAGAACAGGTTTTACCCTTTTGTGAACTCATGTGCAGTCTGCATCGTAGCTGACCTCGCACTCTTTTTCTTGTTCCACATTGGAAGCACATTGCAGATAAACCAACTTTTCTTTCTTTTCTTCCTGGTTCAGCTTTCGATTCAGTCTTTCGTTTGTTATCCTTTGCCATTGCTTGAGTGACAAGAGCTGTTACTTTGTTCACCTTTTTCATTAGTCTCTCAATTTCACCCATCGAGGCTTTGAGTACCGAATCTTTGAAGGATTGGCTTTTGTTTGGATACTGGTCTAATAAGAAACTGAGTAATTCATATTCATTATCAGACTTGAACCAAGCACTGCCTTCTTAAAAAATTGGCAGCTCAAACTCAGATGGAGGATCAGAGTTGACCGAATCTCTTTCATCATCCGTGACATTAATAGCTTTAGACATTTTAAATGGCATTGAAAAAGAAACTTATTAAACTTTATTATAGGTAGAATGTTTTTAGAAAAAGTTTTATTTGAAATAGTTACATGATGCAAACATGTTCTGGGTAAAACGTTAAACAAACCCTTTAACTATTTCGTGATAATTTAACCGACTGTACACGTCATTGCCTTCCTTAGTGGCATGGTCACTCTAGGGTGACTCGCGGTATCAACCGTGTAGTTTGGTTAAACTAATTTTTAGTCATAAACTTAATTAATATTCATAACAAGAACCACCAAGTTCTCTATGATTATTAACTATCACCATAGACGGTCAGGAAGCACCAACTTCCGTGCAAGCTTAACCCATTATTTTCGGTTCTCGGGATCCTCTTGGAAACGTCGTCCTTAGGGAATGGTCACACTAGGGTGACTCGCGGTCCATTTCCAAGATTCCTCCGTCCCCATATTCTTTTGGAACTATCACGTTGTCAAACCTTCCACAAGCACACCTTCCTTAGGGAATGGACACACTAGGGTGACTCGAGGCGGTGTGGTCAGCAGACCTTGTGTTAGTAATAATGGAGACCTTTGATGTATTCTATACTTGCCATTGTTTTTAAGAGATAACGTTTTTTTTTCTTTTTCTTTTACTAAGTTATAAAAATTTAATATATAAACTATTAATGACACATTAATGGTTTATATTTCGGATTTATTCATTACGACACGTAATTAATAAAGCCCTTTTTATTGTGTTTATTATTTTGTCGGTAGTGATAGATCAATTCGTACGCTCTCCAGGTCGATGGGAGGGGTCCTAACCGGTCACCCAGAAGTGGATGGTGAACCGGCCCCACTTTTGATTCCCTCTTCCTTAGGCAAGATTGTACAATTGAAATTTTTCCGACTCATAATAAACACATTTACATTTACTCTTTATTATTTATGTCTATCCTAAATATGACATATTAATAATGATCCAAACATAGACACTATGTTTAAGGGTTATGAAAATAGGTTACAATAAATTATATCTATAATGAATATAATTAATTATTTCTAGGGATCCGGGTCGGAATAAATTCCGACCCATAATTAAAAATTATGTACGTGGGCCCTCCGGGCCTAAGCCCGGGCCCACATCCCTAGGAGAGGCCACGCCCAACCAGCCGAAGAGGCCAGGGCAGCGCCCACCTCGCGCTGGGCCCGCAGGCCCATTCCGCTGCCAGGCAGCGTGGGCCGCAGGCCAGAGCGCGAGGCCCAGGCGCTGCGCGCCAGGGCAACCCGCAAGGGTCTTGCCCTGGGCCTCGCCCTGGCGTGGGCTTCGCTACGGGCCTGGCCCGTGGCGACTAGGGTTTTGACCTTGGGGCTGCAGCGGCAGCCCCTGGTCAACCCTTGCCACGGGCTGGGCTGCGCCTAGCAGCCCGGCCATTTTTCCGGTCCGATTTTTTCGGGTCGGGAATTAATATTAAAATATCTAGAAATAAATTTAAATTTTAATTATTAATTTATTCATCAAATAATTCGTTCTTTAAACCCATTAATTAAATTACGTAATTATTTATCCTTGAACTATGGCTCTGATACCAATTGTTGGAAATCACGTATCGGATTCCGTTTAATTATCACGATTTATACGTCCGAACCGTCAGGGTAACATTTAAAAATTATTTTAAAGCGGAAAAAACTTGTTATCCAAACAACGGTCCGAATATCGGATAATATCCATATCCCAAGATCTGATAAATATTATGCAATTTAATATTCATAACTCATTATTAATAAACTAGTCATAATAGGAAATAAATAGAAAGCAGTAAATGTTTGCATTTATTAACCCAATGCATAAGGCCGTACCTCGTTTGACGATTTCCGGCTGCGCACTCTGAATCGGGCAGGGCTCCGCCGGTGCTGAGGGAATCTCCCGTGATCTTCCGGGATATTCTCCTGGAATCCTCGTACCGAAGCGTGGGCTTCGCCGGCAGGACTCCGTCGCAAAACTTTAACTGATGGTTCTTTTTAAGCTTCCGGAGAAATAGTCTCCTAAGTTGAACCAGAAGAAAGAGATCAGAGAGAAAATTCGCAGACCCTGAGGAAGAGGGAGAGTTCGAATTTTTCTCTGGGGAGAGGTGTGAAAAATGTGCAGAATGAGCTTCATATTTATAGGCTCAAGACTGTAACCGATTTGGAGATATTCCCTCCCTAAATTCGAATTTCATTAATTAAATATAATTAATTATCTTAATCCAATGGTCCAGATTTAATCTCATCTAAATCCAATGGATATAATTAATTAGGGATTTAATTAAATAAGAAAGATTTAGATAAATCAAAAATCCAATCTTATTTTCTTATCATCATAAAATTCGAATTATAATATATATATATATATATATAATTCGAATCATTATTATCTAGATCCAACGGTTGAGATGATTCTTAAAACCGATCTAATGGATCAAATAAGTTTAGGATAAATAGATTTATTAAAAACATTTTTTTCGAATTTATCCTTAAACATAATTCGAATATATATAGATATATATATAATTAATCAATTTTCAATCCGACGGTAAAGATTAAATCTTAGACCGATCCAACGGATACAATTAATTAATCAAATTCGAAAAATAGAACTTGGTCACCAAGTTATTAATTTCGAATTTATCAATATCCTAATCCAACGGTTGATACTAAATCATAACCGATCCAATGAATAATATTGATTTTAGGGATTTGCCAAAATACCAAAATATTTGGTACTTATGCCGCAAATATAGAAATACCAAATCATGCCATTCGAATTTAACTAGGGTTTCATATAACAAACCCTAATTCGAATTTACACATATTAATATATATAAATATATATATTCATTTATTAATATAAATCTATTAATTATTAATTAATTATTAATAAGATATTAATAATTAAATCCAAATAATTAAATTATATTAATAAATCCTGATCTCAATATCACACATAAAAATGTCATGGTGCCACACCATCATTTAAATTCGTGACATGTGATTTAATTTCAAAGTTTATCGAACCGATCACAAACTTAGAAAATCCATAAATCACTAACCGTAAGTCGAAATGACTTGGTTTAAAAAGCAAAGCTGCTTAGAATTTAATTTCCAACAACATGGTGCTGATAGAAAATATAAATTCTAACTTTCTTTTTGTCAGTTAATTTCGTGTACGAAAATATGATACTTTTGCCACGCCAACGATAAAACTATCTGATGTCTGACACAGACCTTTCAGTTTTATAAGTCAAGACAAATGATTAAACATTGTCCAGAATGTATCTTAATCACGTACGTATCATCCGTTACGGAGCTATCCTGGGGACCATGGACCCGTATCACTTAAGCTCCAACGAACTGCTAGTTGTTCGTCAAACCTCGAAGTGATTCCACTATAGACCCGAGGCTGCACTCTTTAGTGATACGGTATATATTATTCCCTTTATAATAGCAGGGTGTCCATTGATACAATCAAATTCGGGTTATTGATCTTTCACTTGATGACTCATAAATGAGCAGGCGGTTTTTACCGTTATGCCCCTCATTGTATTTTCATCCTTGACTCAGTCAGTAATATCATGAGTAACCCACTTATGGTTTCGATTCATAAGTTGCGCATGGGTATCTCTCACTTCTCACCACTGACAATCAAGGGAATCATCATCACTCTAAGGAGAGCTGTGTGATGCCCATGTCTATGACCAAGCTACCCTTACTGCTGACTCTCATGTTCCCAAAATAATAGTGTTGGGAACAACGGTAATATTTCGTGTTCTTTAACGGTTAAATCAAAGAACAATCAAGTCAGCAGCTTGGACTCAAGATCACTCAGGACTTAGATCGAATATCCATTTGATCCTCTACTAGTGACTCAACTCCAAGTTATCAGTGACGGTCTTATATGATAACTTCCGGAGTTTAAGTCAGGTCCAGTCCAGTATGAAGACACTTCATACTTAATGCACTTCTAGTGAGTGTGACACACACAAAATCCAGAATAGGATTATCACTTAGTCACATTAATGACCTTGTACGATTAATGGGCTCCCACCCAGTTGATCAGGTCACGGACATTTTAAGTTCATTTATTATGATTATTAATTCTTCCTCACATTGACTCTGTTGTGATAATAATAACATAATTGCATCCTTCATGAACTAAGGAATCAAACATTCTATTTTACTCTACCAGAAACTATAATAAGATTATCATAATAAGCATCATCTTTATTCAACGACTTGTCATAATCTTTTACAAAGGGATAAAATATCTTGTTTAAGGACACACATGTCCAACAATAGTACACAACTACACTTGATATACCGTCGTTCATGACCGCTGTAAAAAAAAAATAACTTCGTCGCGGAGAATATTTACTTTAGGCTGCGGCACGCTTGTGATTAAGACGTTTCCTCAATACGTCGCGGCATGTTGTTGCGGCATTTCCTAGAAGGTCGCAGCGTTACATTATGCACGATAGTTCATTCCGTCGTTCGACACAATAAGCCACGGCTTTTCTAATTCATATGCCGCAGTACAAACAGAAAGCCGCGGCTCACTTATAACGAGCCCTGACTTTATATTGGTAGCGTACAACCTTTCGAACGATGGGTTGTGCTGTTGTAAAACGGCACGGATCTACGCCACGGCTCATTCATTTCATGCCGCGGCATAAACTCACTCGTAACAACACCTCGAACCATGGAAGTAATCCGTTGTTGAGATCCCAAAACACGACGCGGCTTTTTTATTTCATGTCGCGGCATAAAGTCACTTCTAACAACACCTCGAACTAAGGAAGTAATCCGTTGTCGAGATCCCAAAACGCCGCGACTTTTTAATTTCATGCCGTGGCATAAATTCACTTCTAACATTACGTCGAACCACAAAAGTATTCCATTGTTTGTACAAAGAAAGCCGCGGCAAGTTTATCTTCACGCCGCGGCGTGAATAGTCATCCGACAATGGATACCTTCCGTAGTTTGATTTTTTTTTTACCATGAAAATAAATCGGTGGTCGAAACCTACGACCATGGTTCTTAAGCATATGGTAAAAAAAAAATTCAACCATAGTTGAATCCCTAATTTGTAGCAGTGAATAAGTAGAACTGTAGAATCGAGTGGTTTAACAAGACAAAACAATCTAAAATATTCCAAATGTCACAGAAAGAGACACAAAGTTAATTTGGTATTTCACACGTTTCATTATCAACTTCTTGGTGCAAATGGCAAATATTCCGAAAGAGAATCTGATCCCAAGTTTGCTAATATATTTGTCTTCTTATGGAACCTATTTTTGGGCATTTTTTAAGAACATGATAAAGTTTTTTAAAAAACATACGTATGAAAGTTACCTTGTGAAGGATTCTTTTATCTTAGTATATTTATATATAAATAGCCTTAATATAAAATAAAAAAAGTAATTGCCCATAACACAATGCTAAAGTAAAGAGCGAAAATAAATATGAACCGCAACAAAACTAAAGCATTGGTGATACTTTTTTCATCAATGCTAAAACTTTTGATTTTGATTGGAGTACTCGAATTAGATTTGCAATATAACTTATGTTTGGGCAAATTTCTTTCCGATCCCAAAAAGACCATGGAGGCTCAATCATAGTCAGTGTGATGAACATTTTCAAATTTAAAGTCAATATTAATGTTCTATAATCTTTTCAGTTTGAGATTTTAGACTTACTATACATGTTTTTTTTTCCTTCAAAATTGTATGAATAAATTTGCGACTATCCCTACTAGGTTGATCACATATTGTTAGATATTTGTGTTATCGAATCAAGATATTACCAAAGAACCAACTGTTCCAAGTTTCCGCTACATTAAAGGTGACTAAAGCTTGTAAGCAATTATGTTTCACGCACTAACTGTTCCTCAGGTTAGGGGTCAAGGTCAATACCTTAGATCACGTCGGGTTTTCGTCCCGATCATTATTATTAATATATTATTTTATTATTTTTTTATATTTATTAAAGTACTACAATTTTTAATCTTTTTATATATATAATTCTCAATTTTATATCTAATTAATGACCATTCGATCTCTCATTTTCCAATTCTCGCACACAATTTCTAATTTTCATTGAAATCTAATTGGTAATAATCAATTCTTATTTGCATATGTTTGAGTTTAGTTAAATATGTTTAAAATGAGTAGTAATCTTTTGTAATTCGAAATAGTTGTATAAGTTTCATATGCAGTTTCTTGATAATTTGATTAGAGTTGTTGTTTGACTGAAATATGTATAGAATTTGATTAGTGTATGCTTATTTAATTCATATTACTTTTTTATACAATAAAATTTTAATAATTCTTACCCGCCGGTCCAAACTAATCAAGCTCAATTTTTATAAGATCGGTTTAGGCATTTCAATTTTTTGGGTCGGGTCTTTTTTGTGAACCCAGTATTAGCGGGACGAGTCCCTAAAAATCAAATAATCACCCCTAAATTGATGTCAATGCTATATGTCTTTAATTCTTTATATGCAAACGCTCACAGAAATTGAGCAGTTCGTTTTGATTGATAGTGATAACAGTAACAGAGATGGTTTTTTTTTGGGTAAATTGCGGCTAATGTACCCAATGTTTGATCTTCTGCGGATTATGTACTCAATGTTTATTTTTGGCAGCTAATGTACCCAATGTTTGATCCGTTAGATATTTTCGTGTTTGCAGCTAATGTACCCAATGTTTGATCCGTTAGATATTTTCGTGTTTTCCGTTAGTTGACCGTTAGAGAGTCATCCTCCTCTATATGTACATTTTTTGCATTCTTGACATAACTCATTCATTTTTTGTCCAAATTTTATATACGACCTATGGTTGAAAAGATAAGAGATAGATCTACAACTTTGATGTCTTAAGTTTTAAATGCCACGCGGCCTATCTTTGGTCCGCCTTTGTTACGGTTGTGTTTTTGTTTTGAGAGTTGCGAAAACGGTATGTATGCTCGTGAATAATTATAACTTATTAATATAATATTTTATTTTATTTTAATTATATTTTATTTTATATTTTTTTTTATAAATTACAAAAATAACTATTATTATAATGTCTTATTATTAATATACTTTTTAAATTATTTATGTTATATGGTGATAAATAAGTAATTTTGAACTTATAAAAAAATCTCGTCTAAATACTCAAAATTATTTCTAGAATTTTCGTCGGAATACAAAATGCGCTTGAAATTTATGCGGTATTTGCGGCATGCGACATGTTTTTTTTTTCGAACTTGCTCGTCGCATGCGACATGCCCGTGAAATGGAGGGAGCTAAACAGCGTGGAAAAAGACATTTAAAACCTTAATTGATACATCTAGTGTTCGATACTGTCGGATCTAGATCAGTTTGCAGTAAATCTAAATTTATTTAAATTTTATGGTATTCAGAATTCGTGTCACTCAAATTATCAACCTCTGAAGCAGTACATGCGTAGAAACATTCAAATAATCGTGCATATAAGCCTGATGGGTTCCTTCTTCCTTGTACATTTAATAGATGCCACAAAGAAGTTGTTCACCAACAAACTTTTACCCTTCAGTGCATGAAAACGACACAAACGTACGATCAACCGCACAAGTTATGCATGTAAATTTTTCAATGTTTTGTTATAAAAATAAATGTAAAAAAAGGTTAGAGAGTACAGACAAGCATAACATCAAATAGAAAATTAAAGGAATTTTTTTTAACTAATAACAGAACCCAATTAGGAAATTTTTATTAACTAAAAAATAAAAAATAAAAATTTCACTGTTGGCTTCCGAAATACCCAGAACCCAATTATGTGTATATCATATTCTCCGAATTCGATGATGGGTCCCGGAGTATTATATTATCACCGAGGTCAGTGATAATCATTGATAAATCAGGGACATTTTCCCTTTTATTATGACCGAGGCCAGTGAAGATATGTCCGACCTCGGGGACGACTGGCGATTATCACCGACATAAAAAACAATCATCGACCTCGTTAGCTATGACCGACGTCAATGACTATCGCAGAGGTCGATAATATCCAGTGTCTGATACAAGATTTATGGATAAGGGGGCAAAAAGAAATTCAATGACATATGTATACCCTCATAAAAAAACTTTCAATAATATATATACATAAACTTGTGGACTTTTTTATATATTACTTTTTTCATTCATTTTTATCATAGCTTTTTAGCTTCATATATGTATAGGGAAGCTTTTTAGTTCTATCCATTTTGTCTCCCACTTTAATAAATCTGATTATGAATTCCCCACAATAATTTTTGCCCCAAATTTGTCAAAAATACCCTTTTTTACATTTTTTTTACTGTCTCAGCCCTCTTTCTCTCCTCCCACCTCACACTCTCTCCTTTCAACACTTTCACTCTCTCTGCAAACCAGTTACCAGTAGAACCCACACGCCAAAACCCAACCCAGTTCCTCGCCTGCAAACACGATACCCAGGTCATCAACGCGATCCACGGCGACTCCGACACGTACCCATGGAGCTTCAAGTGCACAGTTCCTTTTTTCGTCGGAGCTCTCTACAATTCGGTCTGGGAAGCCGCCGATCGTCGGCGACCAAAGGATCGGCAGCTTCCCAGACCGAATTGTAGAGAGCTCCGACGAAAAAAGGAATTGTGCACTTGAAGCTCCATGGGTATGTGTTGGAGTCGCCGTGGATCACGTTGAAGACCTGGGTATCGTGTTTGCAGGCGAGGAACTGGGTTGGGTTTTGGCGTGTGGGTTCTACTGGTAACTAGTTTGCAGAGAGAGTTTGAAAAGAGAGAGAGTGAAAGTGTCGAAAGGAGAGAGTGTGAGGTGGGAGGAGAGAAAGAGGGCTTAGATAGTAAAAAAAATATATAAAAAGGGTATTTTTATCAAATTTGGGGCAAAAATTATATTGGGGAATAGATAATCAGATTTATTAAAGTGGGAGACAAAATGAGTAGAACTTGATTTTTGGGGTTTTTTTTTTTCAAATTTCCCTATATATATATCCTAAAATAATTTTAATGACGTTCGATTGGTGAATAATTCCATGTCTACCTACCTAGTACCTACCAATGAATTTTAGTATCGAAGAATCTTCATACATGAATTTTTTTTTTTTTCATTTTTCTTATTTTTGTAAAGGCGTGAGCGTGACGAATAACTTTTAATTTATGTATAACACTGTCCCATCAATGACGACAAATAGATTATTTTTAAAAAGAAAAAAAATCCAAATATTCGTACTCGGCTTCCAGCTAAAATAAAAACATAGATTCTAAAAAAGTAACAAGAATTAATTGTCGCATGATAATAATCACCTTCCGTCCTTTGTGTGTGCATTTTTCTAACACCTATTTAATAATTATAAATGGGAAAACGATACTAGGCGGCGAGTTCGAGTTCGAATTTATTCTCTAAATTTATAAACGTGGGAAAATACCTAAGGTTTATAAATTCATATTATGTACATATTGATACAGCTAGAGACATTACGTGCTGTAATGTGGACATATATTTTCAAAATTAATTAATGTATAAATATTCTTGTAATATTATCATTGGTATTTAGTCTGGATGTATGTCAAAAATAATAATTATTAGCAGTATTATTTGTTGACGCAAAAAATAAAAATAAAAAATTTTAGCGGTCAAAGATGCATGTTACCGTATTGTTTCCTAAATCAGG
This sequence comes from Parietaria judaica, assembly GCA_954871525.1. Classification (NCBI taxonomy): domain Eukaryota; kingdom Viridiplantae; phylum Streptophyta; class Magnoliopsida; order Rosales; family Urticaceae; genus Parietaria; species Parietaria judaica. The sequence continues at coordinate 30,923,338 of OX940862.1, read as the reverse complement.
CGTGAAGCTCGATTCTTTGGTTCTTGTGACCCGTATTTCCGTTTTAACAATCAAATCCGGTTCCAATCTTAAGTCTTCGATTCTGGAAATGGAAAGCCGGATTTTTTTGTAATTACCCTCAAGGGCATTGTAACGACCCGACTTTTTCAAAACCGTCATTTACTGAATACTTTAAAATTCTTTGAAAATACTTGGTCATTTTTATTATAACTTCAAGTAAAGTAAGTAAAAATGTACGTAGTAAAAATATTTATCAAGGATTCCCTTTTTAAAACCAAGAACATGTATGGAATAAATATGCGAAAAACGTCATCACAGTGATTACCATTCACCCAATCCCTCGCACATTGTCTACTGTCACCGTCCAATCCACCACGAAATCATATCATAGGTTTCTTACCTATAGGTACGAACGAAAAATATTTTGTATGAGCTAAAAGCTCAGTGAGATACAACTATTTTCTCACAAAAATAAATTAAAGTAAACATAACATGCAAATGTCCAATTATGCTTCATTTTACGTTTTAGGATCTATTACTAATCTTGCCTTAGGTGATCACCAGTGTGTATGTACCAGTTCATTCGCGCGAGACTCAATAGATCGACGGGGGTGCACATGTCCCGAAGCCTAAGGTCAATTATTGGACAATTCATGATACCGTAAGATTAATCCCTTCTTCGTTACTTTCAACTCGGGCAGAAATCTAATCATCGTCTCATTCTCTCTTTTTTCTTTTGGGATCTTTTATTTTTTAAACATCATAAGACTCGCACGATTCGATAGAGGGGGCACGACACTTAATTCCTATGTTTTACTTGTTTATATTGTTAACATCCATAAATGACAAGAAGATTCATCCATAAACAAAAACAATCATTTTCAAAAACTTCACATCGTATATCATCATTCATTGTGAATGTCATTCTTCATATCTCAACAATCACATCGATCGTCACATACTAATAAATCTTTCGCGACGTTTCAACGTCGTTGAATCTTCATAACATATCAAATGTAGTCATTCATGAAGCAATATAACAAGCAAACATTTTCACACATCCGATATATTCAAACAAAACACACAACAAACATGTTCAAATGTATTTTTATTTTCAAACTAATTCGTACTGCAGTGAGGTTGAACTCACATGAATCGCTACGATAATCCTTCTCGCGACTCCGACGAAGATACCTCTACGAGCGTTATTCCTAGATCATAATTACCCAACTAAAAATTAGGTTTTATCACTAGAAAAAAATATTCCTAGAACTTGACATAAAGACTAAAAGAAATTTAGGTTTTTAAAGGGAGCTTTGAGGTATTTTCTCGATATAATAAAATCAGCAAGGAACTGGAAAAATAGTTCCTAACAAACTGCCATTATTTTTCGAAAAAAAAAAAAAAGAACTTTCATGTTTTGAAAATTTTCAAAAGAGAACTGTAACTATGAGATATGCTGTTTTTTATTAAAAAAAATTTCTGTTCGACCATATTCTTATAACTCGATTTCAGGCTAGATACCGAACGATTTTCAAATTTCTTAAAACACAAAACATTCTAGAAGTTGGATTTTATATAAAACTTATCTCTGTATAAAATCTCTAATTATGACTCTATGTATTTTAAAAATAAAAACGAAAATCTGAGTTGCAGAATTTTATCGTTATTCCAGAAGATTGAAAAATTGAAAATACGATTTCGAGCGATTTAGAACTCCAAAAATTATGAAATTAAATCTGGAACTTCTATGAAAATATTGTATTTCGAAATTTTTAGATTGATATATTAATTATTTGTAATTATAATTACCTAAATTTGATTCATGTTTACGCCAATGTTAATTTTGTTTCTGATTCTAATTTCGATACTATATTTCTAATTTTTTTATTGATATATCATTATCCATCATTATAATTACCAAAATTTTGGTAATTTAAATTACGAACATTTGGTAAATACATCGGATAATTGAATTTGAATTCGATTAAGTGTTTTACATTAGAAAATTGAATTTGATATCGGTTAAGTGTTTTTAGTTGTTCTTAGTTTAAGATTTGTCATATACAATTCTATTGTTGATATTAAGATTCACATAACAGTTCATGATTTCAAATTGGTATATACGTTCATAATTTTGGTAATGTTAATGTGTGCTTACAGTTCATGAAATTATGAGTTTCTATATTCAATGTTAATTCGTAATTATTATTACCTACGATTTTAGCTAATGAAATCAACAAATCCTTCAATGGCGTTAACAAGTTCCAATGTGCACTCATCATTTTTCAAAGGTATTGAGTATGTTATATCACATATATTATTTATGCTTTGATGTGTTGAAAGATATTTCAAAGTATATAGGATTTTAATTAGTATAAAAATGTTGTCTTGATTGCTTGTTTTCGCTATAACCTGCATTTATTCATCTTGCATTTATAGGAACGAAAAAAATCCCCATTAAACCAGTTGAGAAACGTTCATCAACTCGCAAACGGAAAAAACCACCATCGTGTGTGGAGCAGCCAAAACTATCTATAAGCGAGCAAGGAGCTAAATAAAAAGAAAAAAGCGTAAATTAAGGTAAAAATTGTTTACCATTTCATTTCATATTTTTGTAATTTTAATTACAATTTTTTTTGGTAATAATACTTATATATTGTGCTTATATTGCTTACAATTAGTTCTCTTCCTTTTTGCAGTTTCTTGCTCCCGATGAATATCGACCCATTGATATGAGACTTAACACATACTAGATATTTCATATGATTGCGACAATGAAGAAGTCAATTTCGGGTCGTCCAAGATGTATGGAGAGTTTCAAGAATGGCCCATTAGGTCAATTATTAGACAATTATTATACAGTTATAACTTCGTAACCTATAACTTACTATTATAATTCGTAACGGAAACTACAAATACAATGAAGGAATTTTCTTTTATAAATTCGTAACTTAAATTACAATTACAAGTATAAAGAATTAATATTGTAATTTAAATTACACTTCCAATTCGTAACTTACCTACAAATAATACTATTATAATTCATATTAGAAACTACGAATACAATGATGGAGTTTTCAATTATAAATTCGTAACTTAATTTACAGTTACAAGTATACTGAATTACTTTTATAATTTTGTAACTTAAATTACACTTCCAATTCGTAACTTACCTTCAAATAATACTATTTCAAATTTGTATCTTACGTTACGAAATAGTAGATAAGTCTTATAGGTTTACTAACATAGAATAAAAGTTTACAACATGATTACAGATTACATAATAAGAATCTACCCTGTATTATTTTTAAAAAAATACCATAAATTAAGTTAACAAAGTATTTCGATGGAAGGATTTAATGCGTTCTCATGAGACCAAAAGTGAATAAGAGCTATAATCACAAATGAAATATAGTTACGAATGCGTTAGTGTTGAATCGAACGAAGGCTTTCAGTTGATCCAAAAAAAAAATTCAATGGATCATGTTCTATCCCTCCAGCAACGAAAGATGCTTATGCAAAAAAAAAATGTGAATAAAATTTAGCTATTATAATAGAATTGATTTTGTTTTTGAAATATAAATCGTTAAATTAGTATAAATTTTTGAATTTTCAAATAAAATTGTTAAAAAAGAATTAATTGAATTTTGAATATTGATTTACCTATATTTAAAGAAAGAATTTTATTTGATATAATTAATTCAAATAAGTATTTGATTTTTAAGTAACCTATATTTAAAGAAATTAATTTATTTTGTTTTAATTAATTAGAATAATTATTAGTTGGTTAATTTAAGTACCAAAAATAAGTTTGAGAATTTTTTGAAATCTTGAATCACAAATGGACATTTGCTTCATTTATTCTTTTAAAATTTGAAATCGTTATTAAAAAAATCATTTCAAAATTGGAAAAGTGTTTTTTTAACCCAAAATTGGAGTTTCTGTTTTTAAATATAGGTTTTGGGTTTTCATCTGAATTTAAACTTGAATTATATTAAACTAAAATCTAGAAGCACTGGGTATTTTTCATATAAGAAAATTTGAATATTTAAATATATATGTAAAAAATTAATAACTTATTGTCCGACTTTTTAATTTTGTAAACCCTAAAGCGATTGAAACATGATTCGGTTTTTAAATAAACCGATTCCAATTTAATATGTAAAAAAAAAACCACGGTTACTCGCAGTAAAAGAACAAACTCGAGCAAATTTACCAAGACGACGACAAGTTCAAATCGAGTGAGAGCTTGACGCGCCACGCCAGCCTGGCCACTCCCCACCCAGCGTCTATAAAACACACACTCTCTCTCCCCAAATCATTTTCCAATCAAACTCGCAGTTCCAAACAGATCTTGTTCATCACTCTCTAACTGACCTAACCGAAAAAACCGAACCCAACACTGGAAGAACGTGCCAATGTCATCCAAGCCGGAACCCGGCATACAGCCGTTTTCTTTCCCGTCCCACAGCCACCTCTCCCGCGAAGAGGAGCTCTCCGTCATTGTCGCCACCCTCCGCAACGTGATCTCCGGAACCGAGCCGTCCGTCCACATACCTCCTCCGCCGCTGCCGTTCTTGCAAGCCCCCTTCGATGTTTGCGCGACCTGCCGGATAGAGGGATGCTTGGGGTGCAATTATTTTCCCGCACCCGCTCGGCCGCAGAGGGTCGGAGGCGGGGATAATGGCAGCGGGAATGCGAAGGTGGTGAGGAAGAAGGCAAAGAAGAATTTTTACAGAGGGGTGAGGCAGAGGCCGTCGGGGAAGTGGGCAGCTGAGATACGCGACCCGAACAGGGCGGTACGCTTCTGGCTCGGGACCTTTAACACCTCCGAGGAGGTGGCCCGCGCCTACGACAAGGCTGCCATTGAGTTCCGTGGCCCGCGCGCGAAGCTCAACTTCCCCTTCCCCGACAGCGTTGACGACGTCGGCAGCAGTGCCACAGTGCACCGGGCAAGACAGGAGCCAGTCTACGAGATCGCAAGCATTAGCGCGGACAAGAGTACGCTTCCAGTGGAGGCGGAAATGCCGACGTTTGGTAATAGTGATAGCAACCACAAAATGATCAGCGAGGATCTGCGGGTAGGGGATGATGACTTTAAGAAGTTGATGGCGGCTCCCGCGGACATTTCCGCAACCAATTCCGGCAGCTGCTCTGCCGGGTGTTGCCATTGGCAATCTTGAATTTCCAGTGACCACACGAAAATGGTTTCTCTAATTTTGGAGGGGGAGAATTATTGTTAGTTGTTAAGTGTTGAGTGTTAGTGTGAAACCTATAATCTATTCCTCAAGCGATATCAAGACTCGACGTAAAACAGTTAATGATTGACCGATTTATCGAAATTGAACAATTAATAGTGGATCGAGATTCACAAGCGGCAAGTGGACGGACCTAGTGACTATAATTTTGATATTACTTTTTTATTTTTATTCTCTATTTGTTTTCGACTTTAATTGTTTAAGTCAAATTTTTTTACATTAAATATGTTATTAAGTGAGTTACAGCGAAAAAGTTATATAATACGATTTATCGATATTATAAATCGTTTAAATGGAAGAAATTATAGATATATTTTTTTTAAAGTAAATTACTGAAAATATTACAACAGCACACGTATTAGGGGTGCAAATAATACCCGGAAAGCGGGTAATTATCCGTAACCGGATTGGTATCCGGATTTAATAACCGGAACTAAAACCGGAACCGAATTCCGATTCCGGGTACCGGGTAATAAAAATAAAAAAACCGGGTACCCGGTACTCGGTTTATTACCCTGTTTTAATTTTGTCTTTTATTTTTATGGTAATTTAATTTTTAGAGTTACTTCTCTACACTAGGGCTCGACTTCATTTATCCAGCCTCTCTCCCATCTCGCCGACTTCATCAAAATCCCGCCTCCCTCCGATGCCGGAGACTATGTTTCTTTTTTTCTTTTTTCGCGGGACTATGTTATAATTGATGCGGACTATTTTTTTTATGCATTTTGGGCTGTTTTTTCTTTTATGCTTGATGTGCGAGATTATTTTTTTATGCAGTATTTTTTAAGATGAATGTATGTTTTTATTTTTAAATAATAAATATATATATATTAAAAAAACAAGGTACAGAGTAAAACCGGGTACCCGTACCCGGTTCTCAAAACCGGGTACCGGGTATCAAAATACAAATACCCGGAAATAGGGTACCCAAAAACAGGGTACCCGGATTTCAGGGTACCGGTTCCGGGTACAAGTTTTCAGATACCCAAATTCCGCTACTGGGTACCTCGAAAAAACAGGGTACCCTACCCGGTTGCACCCTAACACGTATTACAAAATTAGTATTCCGTTAATTAAAAAAAATGGTGTACGCCTTACTGTACTTTATGAGTACATGAACATTTATGTGGCGAACCTTCACAAATAAACAATAGTCAATATAAATTTTTTTTGAAAGAATTTAAGTGCCTATACACCTAGTATACCTGGTCAACACATTTAATAATACATTCCACCTAGGAGATATATATATATATATATATATATATATATATATATATATATATATATATATATATATATACGGAAATTGAAAGATTGGTGGTTAACTTCGCAGTCAATTGTCTCTATTAAGTATTTATTAAGTATTAACAATCCCCTTACCAATTAATTAAAGAGTAAATGAGCCAAATGCTCATTTGTGACTCAAGATTTTAAAAATACGTCTAAATTTATTTTTAGTAATTAAAATCACCAACTAATTGAAATATGGACCAATATATCTTTTTTTTTTTTACATGTGGATATAAGAAATAACATTTTTTATTATTAATTACAGTTTTAAAAGGTCGATTAAATTTAAATAAAACCATTTTTGAATTAATTAAAAATATACTACTTAAATATAGCATTGAAAATAACTAATTAATTGCTCAAAATGCCTTAAAACGTAGAATAATTAGTCAACCTAATTAATAGGAAGATATGAAATATTTTTTTTAATTAAAGAATGATTATTATCATTGTTAAAATGTGGTAAAACAAAGTTCAATACGTATACGAATACGTATATGTAGTTGCGAAACTTTAATGACAAAAAAATTGTAATTACGAAACTACGATTACGTTACTATAATTACGAAACTAAAATTGCGTAACTATAATTACAAATACGTATATATAGTTACAAAACTTTAATTACGAAAATGTAATTACAAAACTTTTCGTAACTATAATTACAAATACACATATATAGTTATGAATATTGAATACGTATATATAATTACCAAATGGTAATTGTCTTTACGAAGACTCCATGTTGTAGCATCTCCGGGTGAACATTCTGGCGATCCGATTGATCATCCCATTCTCTTCTTCGACAAACACTGAAATCGTGTGCTTCCACCAGGGCGCGGAACGTCTGTGAAGCAGCCTCGCTTTCTTACATTGCCGTCTCCAGCTTCGAGAAGTAGATCATCGGAGACGGTGCCGGAACGTATAGCCGGCGAAAGACCGAAAAAGGTTGTTGTTGTTGTTGCTGTTAGCGGGTGGTAGGAACGCCGCAACCGAGGTGGGAGGGAGGGGATGGATGCTGGCGGGAAGCTTTTATGCCGGCGGCGTATATGAGTCGCAGAGGCAACAAAATGCGACGGAGGCGACAAGATACGACTATTTCACGTCTATTCTGAGTCAATTGCAATTCGTAGCGGGGAAAGGCTCATTCCCTCTAAAGGGTGTCGTGTACAGTTTTTTACAAAACCTCTACGCAGCCTAAAATTTTCTGGTATTTTAATACCAAAGAAAAGAATATTTCAATTTAAACTAAGAAGAGCTCCAAATTAATTTAAATAAAAAAAACAACTATTTTTTTCGATTTTTAGTGGATGAAATATAATTATTCCTGAATTGTTTTATTAAATTTTCAATTTGGCTCTTAAATTATACATTGTCAAAGAAATTATTAAATTGTATTATATTATTCGGCTCACATAAAAAAAGTTCCAACTAATTTCAGAAAGACTATACTAATAAATTTATCAAGAAAATAAATTTGCTTAAACTTTTAAATCTAATACGTTTTAATTTGTCAGAAGCACTCTAATTCTAAGGAAGCAAAAACTTCCGCTCTTGCCTCTTGGTAGAACTTTTGGGACAAAAGTAAGCATTAATGATCAAATTAAAGTTTACAATTGGGCAAAAATGAGAAAATTTCCAATATTTATGTCATCGATGATAGTCATGATTGAGGAATGAAATTACGCCGAATTCTAATTTAAACATGCAAAATCTATCAATGGCATAGTAATTTTTAATGAAAGACCTTCACGCTCATCATTTTTCAATACCGAATATGATACTTTCTGTTATATGTATTTTTTAGACCATATGAAAATTGGGCACGTTTCAACAAAAGGTCAAAGCCCATCAATAAAAGTCAAACCCACTGGCGAAGACTAGAGGTCAACGAACCAAGACACTAGCAAGGCCCGAAGTAAAAAAGACGAAGAAGACGAAGTCTTTGGAAGGCAACCCGGCCCGACGAGATACTTTGCCCGACGAGGTACCTTGTCCGACGAGGTACCATGGTCCGACGATCCTGGTCTGACAAGGTACCATGGCCCGACAAGGCACCATTGCCTGACGAAGACCTTGGTCTGAAAAGCATCCTTTTCATAGCTTGACGGAGGGATAACTTACAATTCCACACGACGAGGAGATCCCAGCTCACAAAGATCCCCGGGAAATCCTCCAGATTCCCCCGGATTCAGAATACGAACTCGTGGACAACCAGAAGACATCGAGGACGAATCAAGAAGCACCGACGAGCCCTTCGACAGGGCTAGGGGCCGCACCAAACCCCCTGTGGCAAGAGAGAAATTCGCAGGGCCCTTGAGGTGCAATTTCAAGGAATCAGTTTTCTTATAAATAGGAGCTTCCCCTTTCTCATTCCACACTCACTCACAGCTTTCTCCAGAGCTTCTCTCTCTAACGTTCTCTCTCTAGAAATTCGTCCACTCTTATATTATCGAGTTTATTGATTTATCGAGGTAAAAATTGAACTACGTCAGTATAGTCGGGACCGAAAAAAATTATTAATTAATCGAGGTATTAATTTATAGAGGTTCTACTGTATACCTTATCTTTATTTAATAAAAAAACATAAATTGAACAACTGTTTAATTTAAATGTAGTTATTTTAATTACATCACACAAATTGAATTTATTAATTAATTCAATAATTATAAAGTTTAATTTGTTTGTTCAATATTTTTTACACCACCACTCGAAGCGTAACGTCGATTCACTAGTACAAAACTTTAAAGAAAGAGAATTTCAACATTATGTGCATGTATGAACGTCAACTTTCTCGATTCTCTTAGTTGACTAATATAATCAACCCTTCTTGTTTTTGCTTTCCCGATTATCTCGCTTTCATGTACTTCTTTTTTTTGCTTAGAAAAATATATTTATTCTGTCTTGTTTACATTTTTTAACTATCAAAAAATTAAGCTTTAGTTGCTTAGGGTATATCATAATATTCTTCCATGCGAACCTTTGAGTTCAATGCGCGTGCACACACACTTATTACATATGTCTAATGTATTTTTTATTGTCAAATTAGGCGGTCCCACGTGACTAAACAAACTATAAGATTAAATTTATTATTCCAAATGTTACAACATAAGGGGACAAAGTTAATTCGGCATATGTCATATATTTCTTACTAACTAGCTTCTTGATGCAATGCCAAATATTTTAGATTCGCTTATTTATTTTGGGATGTGATATAAAAAGATTACTTATCGTAGTCTCTCTAGAAGAGTACTTAAGTTTATTATACTTTAATGTCCAAACCAAAAAAAAAAAGACTGATCCTAAGCTTTAAAATTATTTTAGGTCAAATCTTAGTTACATAACGTTTTAAATTTCGTAGATTTATTAGCTTTAGTAACGGATTTATTATTATTATTATTATTATTATTATTATTATTATTATTATTATCTTAGCGTTTTAATATATAACTAGCCCTTAAAAATTTAGGTACTAATTTATAGCATAATGATAAAGAGCGCGAATAAATATGAAATATCAATTAAACTAAGATATTGGTGAGCCTTCACCACGTACGGGTACGCTTTGAGGTTTCTGGCACCGTAGATGCGCTCGGAAAAGAAATCGACTTTCACGGATTATAAATTTTTACTCTTAAGTTTTATTCGATTTTTAAAACAAAAAAAAATGTTTCTTCCTCGATTTTGTTTTTTATTGCAAGTTTAATGCCAGTTGTGTAATTGAATCAACATATTATAAATGAATCGACGACGGTTAAATTCATGAGCAAATAAATAATTAGAGAGGTTTTCGCTACATCAAACGTAACTATAGCTTGTAAACAATTGTATTTCGCTCGGTCACTCAGTTTATACTAATTAATTAGTCCTCGTGTAATTTTTCTACAAACTCAAAGTTTGAGTAAAAATTAATATTTCTGTACATATATAATATATAGTGTTTTAAAAGGTTATATAATATATATTAACATGCACACATGATAAGAAAGATACTGATTAAACAATGACTTTCTATATAGTCAACGGGTCGGATAGGGGCAACTTTTAATTCACCGTCGATAATTCACAAGAATAACCCAAAAGAATATTGATATATACTTTTCATAAAGTCATATATTTATATATATATATACATACATTAAGCTTTGATTATTATATCAATGTTGAACTATATATCTTTATATGTAAGATCATCGTCACTCTTAAGGCCTTATTTGGTAGTTAACTAAAAAACATCTTGTTTTTTATAATTATAATTTAATAAATTATTGCAGTTATTTTTAAATAACAATTTAGTACAGATTTTTATTTTATATTTGAAAAATTAAAGAAATAGAAAATCTATTTAGTAGATTATTCTCTTTTTTTCCGGGAAATCCATAAAGTATTTTATTATCAAAACCAATTTTTATAATAAAAAAGAAACCAAAAAAATATACATTCAAAATAACTAAAATATATCTTAATTTCATATATAGATTAAATATAATATAGAAACAAAATACTTGTAAATTAATGTTATGATAAGCTTGTTGAAAACAATACTAAAGTCGATAACCAAAGTATATGAGCCTCTCTTTTTTCCAAGTGATTCATTCGTTTTCTCAATTTATCAACTTGAAAACCCTAAATTTCAACTTTCAAGTCAGAGCTAGGCCAAAATCGGACTCCGATGCCAAAATTTCACTCTTACTTTTTACCGAAATTAAAACCACATTAATTAGGTTGTATTAAGCATTCTACCCAAATTTTCTTATTTGTAATATTTAAAAAATAAAGTTCAACATTCAAACTTTTCAATTGTTCAAATGCCTAAGAAGGTAACCACAAGTAGAGCTGCACATCGCGTGGCCGCGACGCGTCGCGACTAAGTCGCCAAAATCGCGAGAAAACACGTCGCGACGCGTCGTGGCGTGTGTGGTCGCGACTCGTCGCGAGTTGGTCGCGAGATGAGGTGGCGAGATCGTGGCCGTCGGATCAAGTGATCGTGACCCATCGCGACTTTGCCCTCCACGTCGCGAAGCGTCGCGACTTTCGCCCTCCACGTCGCGAACGTCGCGAACTCCAGGTGTGCGTCGCGACGAGTCGCGGTTGCGTCTCGCGGTGAAAATGTGCAGCTCTAACCACAAGTCAAGAAGTCAGGCATCGACCAATGTAATTTATTTATATATAAAAATAAAAATAAAAAATCGACGAATAATAAGGTTGAATAGTACTAATATAACTCTTTTTTTTTTAAGTACTAATTTAACTGTATTCCTATTTTGTTTCCTTTCTTTAGCTAATTTTCATATTTATTGTGTACATCTGAGTCTGACAGCTGTGTCCCGAGTAAAACAACGTCGGAAATTTAAGGTCATATCATATGGAGAAAAAGTCATGGCTGTACTAAAAGATCTACGTGGCGATTGAGTATATCGGACCAATGATTGTACACTACTATTCACTTAAAAGATCTTGAAATAACCTCTAACACTATGAAAATTCACTATTTATAATAAATATCGATACATAATATATTTCAAGCAATTTTTTTCAGATAAATAAATAAATAAAAATTGTAAACAACTGTGTCAAAGCAGTTATTAAACAAATAAATAGATAATATTACTTTTCGAAAAATAGTAGAATAGATTTATCAAATCAGAAGATTCTAACCAAATCCTGAGTAATATATTTTTTGTTTGAAGTGAACGTATGCACATGCACTCAGTGGCGCACATGTAGCTTCGCCACTGATTGCATATATGTATTTATAATATATATAAAAATATAAATATATATATATATATGTAAGCTTAAACAACTACTTTGCCAAATTGGGATTTGAGAGGAACCAATATTAGGCTCGTTTGGCAAAGTTTAATTTTCTTATAAAATTATTTTTGAATTTTGTTTAAGAAAAAAACTGTATATTTTTTAAACTAGCAGGTGTTTGGTAATTTGTTTACAAAACAGTTGTTGTCGGTGACTAAAACTGGTTTAGCGTTTGGTGAAAAAATAAAATTATTTAGCTTAAAAGACTAAAATAGATTAAAACCAAAGTATTATTTTTAGAAAATCAAAAGCTACGAATCATAAATTTTACGACTCATGTATAAAAATCTAAAACCGTTTTGTGTTTTTCTTTTTTTCTTTTTTGTAAAAAGAATTTTACCACACTTAAAAAGCACTTTAGTTTATTTTAAAAACAAGGGATAATAGCGGCAAAAGTGGCCAAAGTTAGGCAAAGTGTGCAAATAAGTAGCCAAATTGATTTAATATCGGCATAAGTAGCCAAAGTTTACCAAACCGTGGACAGTACAATTTCCATCCATTTCAAGTCAACGCCGTTGGCCACGTCATTTCCACAAGTGTTGAGTTTTGGCCACTTATTTGCACACTCGGCCTAGCTTTAGCCACTTTTGCCGCTATTATCCCTTATTTTTTTACGTTCCAAAGTATTTTTTAGCGTTTATCTAGATTTTTGTTTTTGTTTTTTCTTTTTCTTAAGATTTGACTGAAACTTCCGAAAGAACTTATTCCGTTTCTTAAATTTAGAACGCCGAATATCACTTTCAATTTTGAAAACATTAAAATGTTTTATCGATTCCACATGTAATTTACGATCATAGGATTTGACATAAAACCTCTATATACTTAATTGTTAGGGACCATTAGATTATTTTAAAGGAATTGGTACGAAATACCCATTTAGCCACACGTTTTTTTTTTTAATTACTCATTGTGTGTATTAAAATGTACTAAAATATGTATGTTTTAATAAGTTTGTACAAAATAAAAATTTTGTTAATAATGTTGGCCTAACATTGTTAGTTAAAGCTGAGACTAAAATCGAGACCTTTTTACATTATTTTATCAAGATTATTAATTTTATGAAATTTCATTAAATACAATAAAATTTCCTAACATGGTACAATAAAATTTCATAAAATTAATAATCTTAATAAAATAATGTAAAAAAGTCTCGATTTTAGTCTCGGCTCTAACTAACAATGTTAAACCAATATTATTAACGAAATTTTTATTTTGTACAAACTTTTTAAAACATACCTATTTTAGTCTATTTTAAAACACACAATGAGTAATTTGAACAAAAAAAAACTTGTAGCTAAATGGGTATTTCGTACCAATTCCTTTTAAAAAATCTAATGGTCCCTAACAATTAAATATATAGAGGTTTTATGTCAAATCCTTTGATCGTAAATTACATATGAAACCGATAACACACATTAATGTTTTCAAAATTGAGAGTGATATTCAGCGTTCTAAATATAAATAACGGAATCAGTTATTTCGGAAATCAAGTTTTAGTCAAATCTTAAGAAAAATAACAAAAATAACAAAAAAAATCTAGATAAACCCTAAAAAATACTTTGGAACGTAAAAAAATAAGGGATAATAGAGGCAAAAGTGGCTAAAGTTAGGCCGAGTGTGCAAATAAGTGTCCAAAACTCAACACTTGTGGAAATGACGTGGCAAACGGCGTTGACTTGAAATGGATGAAATTTGTACTGTCCACAGTTTGGTAAACTTTGGCTACTTATGCCGATATTAAATCGGTTTGGCCACTTATTTGCACACTTGGCTTAACTTTAGCCACTTTTACCGCTATTATCCCTAAAAACAATAACAGAATATTTCAAGCCGAACCAAACGCACCCATTACACGAGCACCCAGTTCATTTATGATTAAAATTAAACTATATACGAGTGGGAATAATAGTGAGAAATTTAGGTAATAAAAATATGATTATAAAGTTAACGGATAAAGTAGGGACCACCTGGTAGAGTTCTTCACGATTAATTCACCGTCCATGATATCATAATAATTAAAAAGCATGTTGACATGTATCATCTATAAAGTCAACCCATTATATTTATAAGTATAATTATATATCGGCTTGGGATGTATAGAATATGTTGCATATTTATACATTAATCCCATGTTCTTTGCGTTTCACACTACTTTTCAGCTGACGGCCATAATCAACGATCCATATTTTTATCCTCTAAATTTTAATAATGTCAATCTAAATAGTTTTTAAATCATATAATCATTAATTAAATTAATTAGGAAGTTCATTTATAAGTTCATTAAATTAATTAAAACTTATCGTTACTATTTGAAAAAGAAGTAATACTTATGTAAAAGATAACGCTATATTTTTTCATAGTAAAAACTTTTAAACACTAGGTGCCATTTATAAGTATGTTGAAATCTAAAATATAAAATCTAAAATATTTTATCACAATCTTAAAATCTAAATATTAAATATAAAATATAAATATTTAAATACATTTTTTCTGAAAATAATGTATTTTATCGGCATAATCACGTAGTTATACTAAAAGTCTAAATCCAAACAATCGCCGGTTGTCAACTCTTTCGAGGGGTGGCTCATCTCGGAGGTTGAGTCAAATTGTCTTCGAGTCAGTGAAGCTTGTAAATGGGGGATACCATATTGGCGTTCAAGGACCGATTGTTGCGAGTATCGGGAATTTAGCTAGACTAATGGGGTACCGTGGTGAGTGCCGTTGGATCTATGTCTTGCAACGAGCTCGGTAATTGTATTGCTAAATCTAGACTATCAATTTTACTCTCGGTTTTTTCAGATCCCAATTGCCCCGAGTGGCTCGTAGAATGTGTCCAAAGAGTTTTAACCCGTCATTAATCGAAGTCTTGCTTCTGTTCAAAAAAAAAACTCGTAGGAAAAGAACAAAGTCCAGCTTTTACGAATAAGACAAAATAACAAAATATCTCCACTGTAAAGTAACACTGACAGTAGTACCAAGTTCAAACCGTAGCTCACTCCTCACGTGGCTCAACTCAACCACGTGTTCCCTAAGCGTGACAGCCTGGCCCGCCATGTCACCCTCCCCAGCCGCGTCTATAAAACCCCGTCTACAGTGAAACCCGCAACAGAAATAACTGAAAAAACCAAACCTGGAACGGGAAGAAGAGCATGCACATGTCGTCCGAGCCGGAACCCGGCTTACCGTTGCTTCTCCGATCCCACAGCCGCCTCTCCCGCGAAGAGGAGCTCTCCGTCATCGTCGACACCCTCCGCAACATCGTCTCCGGCACCGACCAATTCGTCCCCATACCTCCGCCCCTGCCGCCGCCCTTTCAAGCCCCATTCCACGTGTGCGCGACCTGCCGGATCGAGGGATGCTTGGGGTGCGACTATTTTTCGGCGCCCGCTCAGCCGCGGAGGGTTGGCAACGGGAATGATGGCAGCGGGAAGGCGAAGGTGGTGAGGAAAAAGGCGAAGAAGAATTTCTACAGAGGGGTGAGGCAGAGGCCGTCGGGGAGGTGGGCAGCTGAGATTCGCGACCCGAACAGGGCGATACGCTTCTGGCTCGGGACCTTCAGCACCGCCGAGGAGGCGGCCCGCGCCTACGACAAGGCTGCCATTGAGTTCCGGGGCTCGCATGCGAATCTCAACTTCCCCTTCCCCGACTGCATTGACGGCGTCGGCAGCAGCGACACCGTGCATGGGGCGACGCAGGAGCCCTTCTGCGAGAACCCGAGCATAAGCAGGAGCCTGATCACGCTTCCCGTGGAGGCGGGAACGGCGATGTTTGGGAATAGTGGCAGCGACGACGGAATGATCAGCGAGAATCTGCGGTTTGAGGACGATGACTTGCAGATGTGGATGGCGGCTTTAATGGACATTTCCGCCGCCAATCCCACAGATTCCTCCGCCGGGTGTTTCCAGTGGCAATCTTGAGTTTCGAGAGAGCCCACGATGACTGCACAAGAGATTATAGAGCTTTAAACGTTTAAATGGAAGAAATTATAGATATTTCTTTTGATATTTAAGAAGAGAATTGAACGGTACAATCTAGACGAAATATTATTTCAAAATAAATAAATAAATAAATAAATAAATAAATTTTAGGAAAATGACTGCAAACACGACTCGAGAATACTGATGGCGGATATATTCCGAAAAATGCCCAACGACTCCTAAAAAAATAAAGCATGGGTTTAGGACTAGCTACGACACCTAAAATAAAAATAAAATGCCTTTTGGGGTCGCAACAACCACTAACTAGGGATAGCTGACTTTTCTAAAAAATAAATATGGTGTTTTTACGACCGTAAATTGTAATAGTAGTCTACGACCCCTAAAACGAAAAATGTCCGTAAAGATCGCACAAGGTTTTCTATAAATACGGGAGTCAAGAACCCTTCCTCATTCGGTAAGCTCTTTGGAGACGGACAACCTCTGGTCGTCATTCCTACTTCCTGACTTCCAATATACTCGACTGATGTTGAGCATCAGAGCGAGCAACAGAGACCCACCCCTCTGTCGCCCTCTAGATTTCACGTTGTTCACACTTTTCTCATGAGCAGAAATAGAGGCGGATAAAAGAGCATCAAGCCCTTCGTGACCATCAAACAGTCATTGGACCCGGTCCACAACTTATTTGTGGGCCGCTTTCACGTTGATCCAAAATTGACATTAATTAATACATAAGTTTTAGTTTTGAAAAGATTTAACTAAATTTATATTTAAGATATTCGCCGCTCAATTCAAGAAAAGAAACAAAAACAGTTTTCAATTATATAGTCATTTGAGTTGAAGGAAGAGCAAGAACAAAAATACATTATTCAATCTAAAATTATACTTTAATACTGTTTTAACATATATTTAGATCAAACAATCATTACAAAATTAAAACACGAGCTTCTTATTTTTATTTTTCGTAGTAAAACTACAATTTAAAAACGACTTTAACATCTATAAATAAATAAATAAATAAATAAGGGTAAGATTTATATATGAAAAAGCAAAAAAAAAAAATACAACAAAATAAGGCATCCACGTGCCGCGAAGTGACGGAAAAAGAAACGCCGATAATAGTCATCTCCTCACTACATTCGTTAGATACTATTACCGTTTCTTTTAGGTTGAATACATGTCATCATAATTGGATATTTATGCCGCAATTAACCTTAAAAAATTGATCCCGCAATTACTTTATTTATTAACACGTATTTTTATCGCTAGTATCAGGTATTATTAAACAAAATTCGTTGTCACTCGAGGAAAAGAACAAAGTCCAACTTTACGAAAATTAATGACATACGCGATGTCGTCATCATAAAACACAAGCCCAAAGCCAAAGCGAAGCCTCGAGACTAGAAAGCTGTCAGTCAGTGGAACTGCCAGCTGCCACGTAGGCTGACTCTCCTCTTTGGAGTGCTGACTGGTGGGTCCCATCCCATTAGCTCCTAGTCTCACCATTTCACACGTGACTTTGCTCAACCCGTGTGCGATAAGCGTGACAGCCTGCCTGCCACGTCACCCTCCCAGCCGCGTCTATAAAACCCCCCTTCTCTCCAAATTATTTCTCAATCAAACCCGAACTTCGAAACAGAATTATTATTTATTAACTGCTCATTCTCTCTCCAACCGAAATAACCGAAAACCAAACCCAGAACTAGAAGAAGAACATGCACATGTCGTTCAAGCGACAAAAGCTCTCGGAACCCGACTTACCGCCGTTCTCCCCGTCCCACAGCCGCCTCTCCCGCGAAGAGGAGCTCTCCGTCATCGTCGCCGCCCTCCGCAACGTCGTCTCCGGGACCGAGCAGTCCGTCCACATACCTCCGCCGCCGCTGCCGCCCTTGCAACCCGCCATCGACGGGTGCGGAATCTGCCGGATCGAGGGGTGCTTGGGTTGCGATTATTTTCCCGCCCCCGCTCAGCCGCAGAGGGTCGGAAATAACTGGAACGGTAACATTAGCGGGAATGGAAACGGGAAGGCGAAGGTGGTGAGGAAGAGGGCGAAGAAGAATTTCAGAGGTGTGAGGCAGAGGCCGTGGGGAAAGTGGGCGGCGGAGATTCGCGACCCGAAGAAGGCGGTGCGCGTCTGGCTCGGGACCTTCAACACTGCTGAGGAGGCAGCCCGCGCCTACGACAAGAAAGCCATCGAGTTCCGGGGCCCACGCGCAAAGCTCAACTTCCCCTTCCCCGACAGCGTTGACGATGTCGGCAGCAGCGCCACAATGCACGGGGCGGCGCAAGAGCCCGTTGACGAGAACCCAAGCATTAGCACGAGTACGAGCACGTTCCCCGTGGTGGCTGGAACGCCGATGTTCGGGGATAGTTGCAGCAACGACGGAATGGTCAGAGAGGATCTTTGGGTTGGGGACAATGACTTGCAGAATTGGATGGCGGCTTTAATGGACATTCCCGGCGCCAATTCATCGGATTCTGGCAGCGGCTCCGCCGGGTTTTACCAATGGTAATCTTGAGCTTTCTCGAGACCCTGCAGAAAATAGATTCTTTAATTTTTTGATGGAGAGTGATTATTGTTTATTTATAAGTGAAAAATGTGACGAGTTTTAGTGAAGAAGTCACATTCGTCATTCATATTTACCAAGTGTAATTTGTATGGACATACTTATTTTGCATATCTTTATTTTAGTTAAAAATCCTAAGTCTTTTCGGTGCCGGTGAAAGTTGGGCTTTGCCCCGTTTCAACCAATTCCAAAAACTTGGGAATTGGTTCACTTCAGTTCTCGGTTCATTTGATTTTGACCCGCTTCCGATTTCGGCTGTAAAATTTCCAAAACCGGGACCGGACTGTAAAAAGACCAAATATAGAAACCCAATTACGGAAGAGAGTCATTCCCCGGAAAGGGAATGTACAAATTGTTCCTGAGATTTGAAAGGGATGCTTTGAGCCTGGTCCCACACGTGGCAGCTCCACTAAGTGAAGAGTAACGAGTAAGAGGTGTTCTATGTGGGTCCCACTAAGATCTTCTTCTAGAGATGAGTTCGTTTGGGACCGCGTAGATTGTACTACTATTACAAAGGTTGAAGTATCTTCATCGAGTAAAAATATAAAGTTTCTAAATCTTTGTTTTTACCGTGTCTTTCGTGTCACTTCAATTTTATCAAATGTCCATCTCACTATTTGATCAATGTTTGTGAAAAGAAAATTTGACCAAAATATGTGTCTGTTTAGTATTGTTAATTTCAAATACTTTCTTTATTTCAACTTTTGAGTCGTCTCAATTGTTAATATTTCGGTATTAATGCCGCCAACACCCCTTCGTTCTATATGATTGAGTAGTTTTGCAACTACTGTTTTTATTATAAAAGTAACTGGTGTTTGCTTGCCACGTGGAATACAGCATGTGTGAGTATTTTACTCTTTTTCTTAAGCTAATCATTGTTAATTGTAATATTTCATGTTTAGAACGTGCTTGATTATTCATGACGTGTCAAAAGTAAATATTTAATTGCAAAAGGGAGTGATAGTAGTGTATAGAGTATAAGCAACGTTAGTTGAATGTCGTCGTGTCAAATATTTAATTGGGATTTGTTGTGCCATTTTGGGCAAATGATTTATGAAACTATATTCTAAAATTAAATTAATTGAATTATAAAACTCTACTCGTTAAGTACGCTGGTAGGACCTTTTCTTGGTCTTCTAAAACGTGTAGAAAACTAATTTATATTTTGACTTTTTTTTATCCGTACGCTAAATCACTTATCCAAATGAATAGTATTGAATAGTATTGTTAATCCGGTTTTGTAGCACAATTATATGACACGTTTTTATATTTTGCTGACAATATCTTTGTTATTACTATTGGACACATTATTATATATGATCAAATGAATTCCACTTTAATTATTGTAAGTAAGCAATGTATTGGAAATGGATTACCTCGAATTGCTCACAACTTTAATTTATTAGTATTTTATGAGCGGTTTTTAAACAAATTCATCTATTTTGTCAATTCAATTTTACAGGTATTTTATAAAATTGATAGAGTTTGTAAAACAATAATATTTTTGAAATAATAATTATTTATATAAAAATAATCTATTAAAAACTTATGGAATTTATAAGTGGCGGAACAAGGATTCGGAAAGAGGGGGTTCGGTTTTTTTTTCATTGAACTTATATAATACATTTAAAATCAAAATACAAAACTAAAATATTGATAAAATAAACTAAATTTAAGATATATTGTTGAGTTAGCGAATTTTAATATATAAACTTGATTCAAGATACATCATCATCGTCGATGAAAGAGAAGCAAGCGACGGGAGAAACAAAACCGAAGAATAGAGTCGAGACAGTCCAACAAGAAGAAGAGAGAGACAAAAATTTGTATAAACTATAGAATAACTTATATGCTCTAATTGTAAGGCCCTCTATTTTTTTCAAAAAAAATATTTTATATTTAGTATATATATGATCACTCACAATTTTTTATTTTTTTTAACTAAGAGAGTTGAATTTAAAATATGATATTTGTTTCCACAATTAAAAAGATAAACATTTTTCAAGATACAACACTACATGTTAGTAATATAGAGCATATAAGTTGAGGTGTATGAATATTTGTAAAATGCTAATCTTGATTAAATGTTTTTTTAGTCTTAAGAAGCAAACTTAGCCCTCTAAACAGCCAATGCATTAGCTGTTATATGCACTAGTTGTAAATAAACCCAACTCAATTGAAGCAACAAAAAGCTTAAACCGAACAGAAAAATAAATAATAATAAAAAAAATATCATGAAAACAGCAAAATTCTATTGCATTCTCCATCTTTATTGCCAAAGAAAACCCAGTTCTAATCAACTTTCCACAAAACCCAGATCTCTAATTTCAAAATCAATAATTTTACAATTTATCTTACAGAGCTTGAAATTATCGGGACGCCGTAGACGACGTAGCAAAACACATCGGCGAATTATGTGTCACGTAACGCTTTTTTTTTTTTTTTTTTTGTACTTGCAACATTTCTGTGACGGAAAGTATTTTTCGCCCTCAAAATTGGAACATAGGTATTAACGGGTAATTCTCCTAGAAGTCGATTATTTTAGCCCTTAATATTTAACTCTGATTTATTTGTCGTGTAATTTGCATCTAATTTGCTTTATATCTTGTTCCTTTTTTTTTTCATCAATAAGATTTTGAATATTGTTGGTACAATTCAATAAACCTTGAATGTAGTTAAATTACATGTTTAGGATAAAATGAGATCAAATCTCACAACCTAAAAGACTAAACTTCGGTCTCAAGAATCTTGCACAATATGTATTAAATTTAATATATCACACGTATTTCCACCAAAAAAAAACGAACACGAATGAATAATTTACAAGCGAAAGCCAACCCGAGACAATGCAACAAACTTGAAAGACGAGAGACAAAAAAAGCCGAGCAAATTTACACACGAATGGGCCGAAGTGGAAAGTGAAAGGAACGAGTTCTATCTTTTGGCGGCGAGGCTGATGGAGCTGACTTTCCCGGAGGTTGCGACGACCAGAGGCGCTTCGGGGGAGTCGCTGACGGCGAACTTGTCGTGCATGAAGCGGCTTTCCACGATGGACTCGTCCTTGAGCACGATCTTATAGCAGTAACAGCTCTTGAGGCCCTGTTGATTTTGGTAACATTTGTGCGCGCTGTTTTTCACTTGCTGGAACTCCCATATCACGCTGAACTTCCCGACCGTTGCCACCAAGTGCCTCTCTTGTTTGCCATTTTCGGTGACCTGCAGAAGTAAATGTCAAAAAAAATTAAAATATAATCCAAGTTAAGGAGCTCATATTTAAACGTAAGGGCAAGGGTACATCGGGAATTCAGTCCTTCGCTCTGCATCTTCATCGTCTTGATTCTATATTAAGTTACTTAAGGGCATTTAGAGTAATTAGGTTTGGGGCATGTTCAATTAAAGGAGAGTTTCCTTGTCGAACATTGTTTGGAGAGTTCTCGCCTTGAACCCAAAGGGAAGGCATTTTGTTCGTTGTTTAAATGAAGTATCTGGAAATTCATAACATCGGTTAAGTCCCGTTGGCTTGAGATAAACGGTTTTTATTTGACCCTATCATTATAAAGGGAAACAAGAAAATTCCTAGGCTTTAAACCGGTGTGTGCCTATATATTGACATCAATTTGACAGGAACAATTTTCCGAACACGAGACGAGTAAAAACAAGTTCTAAAAACAAGAACAAAGAAGAATACCGTGCCCGGACAACTTCATCAAAAATCAAACATGTGGGACATCTAAAACTCTCTTGTTTATGTACGAATTTATGGTTCTCTCGATTATCGCAAATTTGTTCGGAAAGCCTTTCTATGGAAGTAACCTACGCATGCAAGCAACTCCTTTGAGTCCTAATCAGTGTCAACTATTGAAGCCATTTATACTAATATAAGATTATAATTTGATAGTTGACAAGCAATTTTAAGGTATACCCTAGATTCTTCCAATAATAGCAAGAATTATCTAACCAAACAACATCGAAAATTTCTATACACAGAGCAGTGTAGAGCCTACCCATGAGAAATGGCCACCATGAAACTTGTTGTCTGCGCCAGCCAAATGCGAATCCAAAGGAGTCAGCTTCAACAGCCTTGGAGCCGGTATCCTGTTCCCCATTCGACCACTGAACCCGGTCTTTGTTTTCCCGTCCTTGTCGGTGAAGAGAGTGCAGATCAGCACCAAATACGTATCCGTGGTGCCTAAAATCCATTTCCCGTCGTAAGTCACGTCGACGTTAGTGACCGGTGAACCAAGCCCCGGGAAAGCCGTCTTCGCCATCCTCATGGACTTCTTCGAGTACAGCCTGATCTTCCCGTCGAGAGACCCGACGACGATGGAGCCGTCTCCGGTGGTGGCGAAGCACTGGAAGTTCGTCCCCCGCGAGAACTGATGGCCCTGACTCCAGTTCAGCACCGGCGAAGCCAAATTCTGAACGATACCGCTCCGGTCACGCATATCCCACTGGCAGAGCCGGTTGTCGTCCAGCCCCAGAAACGTCGACTCCGACGGGTCCAATTGCCCGCCTTTCGCGTCGTTCGTGATGTCCCTCAATGTGATCTCCGTGCCGTCCTTCTCGAACTTCCACTCCGTCACGATCTTTCCTGTTTCAATATCGAGCTGCTGAAGCCCCGTCGAATGAGGCTTCCCTTCCTTGAACGGGCTCATGAGCATCATGTTTGTCTCTGCCCGCATAAGCATAGCCTTGTTCGGAGTCAACCTCGCAGAACCCGTGCCCGAACCGGAACCACCTAGATTTCCGCCGTCGAATTTGACACATATCCCTTTCCCATGTATGCCGTGCCTGAGATTTCTGTAAACCTGAACCCCCGTGTCGCTCACCAAGAAGCTGTTATCCAACGCCCCGAGTGTCAGGCTCTGAACGCCGCCACTCGCGGCCTCCTCGAACTCTTCCAGCAAGTCATTCCTCGCCCTCGCTGATCCCGACGCCGCCGCGGGGCTCTGGAGCTCGTCCACCGCGTTCTCCCACATCGAATCATCCGCCGACTCCGGTTTAACCCATCCTATGAACTCCTTCCCGTAAACCCTAACCTTGTTATCCTCCGTCGCGGCCAATCCGTACACGTTCTCAAACAAGCAGTCCTGGAACTCCGTCACGAACCTCCGGTACTGCTCGTCGGCGAGGAATTTCACCGCCCAGACGCCGCGGCACACGAAATCGATCCGCCTCTGGTCGCCGAGCATCTTCAGCTGCATGTCCGTCGAGACCTTGCACCGGACCTTCGAACCGACTCTCAAGGCCCAAAGGGTCTCACCTGAACCGTCCGATTCGTCATCGTCCTCGCCGAGGTCAGAGGTCTTGAGGAACTCGTAATCGGTGAGTCTCTCGGAGACGATCCACTTGGCCTTGGGCGTGTTGCCTCCGATGTGGAGGTAGAGCTTCACGGCGTTCTTGGAGGAGGCGGGGCTGTGGCTCGAAGAACCGTACTTGAGCTTGAGAGCTCGGAGCTTGGCGTCGACGTCGTCAATGGCGGCGGAATCGGGATGGGATTCGGGCGGGTGGTCCTCCGGAGCGTCGTCGTATTGGTCTTCCTGTTCCTCGTCCTCGTCGGAATCAAGGATGTGATCTTCGCGGCTCTGTGAAGTTCCCATGGAATCGGAGAATCAGAGAGAGAGAGAGAGAGAGAGAGAGAGATGAAGAAATGATTGATCTGAGAGAGAGAATTTGGAGACAACGAGAATGATCAAAAAATTTGGTATCAAAATCCCCTTTTTATATGAACATTCTTTTTAAATTTAAATTTTTTATTTAGCTTAGCAAAAACGCTAACATTCTAAATTCAATTTTGACATTTACATTTCAATTTTTATTTTATTTTATTTTAGTGAGACACTAAGTCTAACTGTAAATTTGTATTTTGTGTAATTAATAAAATCAGCTCAAAAACGTTATGAGTTAGTTTTTAATCAGATTTTGATATAAAAAAAAGTATATACTATAAAATAAATGCATTTTGGATCACGACGACCAGTGACCGTTCTTTACTTCCTAGTGAAGATAACATTCTTCGAAAAAATATCGGTTTATTTATTTTTTGTCACTTTAATTCAAAAGAACACCGTGTACACTATCCAAAAAAAAAAAAAAAGCAATAGTTGTTTGTTTTGTCCACTTTGTAGTTTGTATTAAATAATTGTTTATTATTGTTATATACGCGCAAGGGTTCATCAAGTGCTTTTCGTGTAGAGAAGGAGTAGAGCATAAAATAAATAATTATTTAGGAGCTTGCTTAAACCCAAAGAATACTGTATTTTTTGTTTCTAGTTTATCAGAATCCGTACATAAAATCACAATTATATTATTATTACTAGATCAAATTTATTTTCCACGAAAAAAATAATACACTGAAGAGAAAATTTATTTTCAATGATAATTTATAGTACGGTTAAATGGTTAATTACTTAATAAAATACTTGATTAATAAAGTCATTTTATCTGATATAAAATTGATATTCAACAACTCTTACCCAAATCAAGACCCATATGTCTTTAAAAATCCCACTATTCATGCTGCTTCATAGAGTTTCTTTGAAGTCCCAGCCCCGTTCCCAATTATTAAAAACCGGACTGGTTTTGCGATGTCCGAAAAAGACAGGTAAAAATGCCAAAATGCCAGTATGCAGTCCGCATTTCACTCCTAGTCTGAACATCATCTTCCCGTCCGAATCTCATAGCAATAGGTTAGTTAAAAATGAGCTTTGAGTTACATAATACATTGTTCTTACACTCGATTTCCCGTGTCCGAAATGCTGAGAAAAAGAAAGAACACTGATACAAATTTGGGTCATGATCTTGAGTCTCAACCTCACAAAGCATCGCGAGAAGCAATCCGGCACGCGATCGCATCAGCGAGCGAAGATATTCCAAGCTCTGGCGCAGGTATTTTGAATTGCTGGTATAAAAATAATAGGCAATAGTAACTAAACAATAATATTAGGGTAAAAAGATTGATGGATTAAGAAAAATATCAGAATCCAACCTTTAGGATATGGGCTTGATCCGCTCTCGCTCCCAACTCGTCCAAGTTGATTTCGTCCCCGTTAACTAATTTCTCAATAGCTTTAACCTATAATGACGCAACATAAAAAACGGGCTAATATTTAGAAAGACATTATTATCAGTATCAAGTGTCCCTCTGAACTTACTGCATACTCACATTTTTCCCACTGAATTTTTTCAGTAACAAAATAAGCCTAATTTTGTTAAATTTTACGTTTTTCATCAAATTTAAATGGAAAAAAGGGGAACAAAGTGATAAAATACGACAAGATCGGAAAGAAATATACGAAAAACTAATATAATTATCTTTACCTCGTCTGGTGAAGCGCCGAAGCGAGCGGCAAGCACGTAGGTTGAGCTCTCCGAAATGCCACATCGTTTCAACGACTCTGTGATCTGCCATAATTATCCGCAAAAAGTTAATCGCATCATCAAGTGCATAACCAAAATCATGTAGCTAGTTAAGTTATATTCAAGAGATTTACATGCTTAGATCCAGAGTAATTGTAAACGAGCTCGGAGTGAAGGGTGCGCGTGGTAAGAGAATCCCGAGACTTGGACACGAGGCTTTTATGCGCCGCTGCCAGAACAGGGAAGACATCTGGGATCTGTTTCAAGTCAAATACAGTTAGTATCACGGAAAACGCACAGATTGCATGAAAAAATAGAGAAAGCACAACGCAAGGCTCACGAGAAAGTACCAGAGAGGCGTTGAGAAACGCAACTTCTGGTTCCAACGTTCCCGCCTGCATTGAATCCAGAAGATCCCTGCAAGATAACAACTTAACATGTAACAAACATTCTTAACAAATAGATAACCAGTAGAAATAATAACAGTTTAAAAAACTCCTCGCATACTCACGGTGTGCCCGCCAAAAAATCACACCATTACTGGACCGTTTTTTTTTTTTTTTTTTTTTTTTGCGGTATACTCGTTGGTTTTGCGGTATATCCATAAAATGGGATCGGTAACCCCATCCGAATACTTCAAGAGTTATTCACTCGGATATTTCAACAAACAGTTGGTGCAACTCAATTTGCACAAGTGAAATGCTATGTATTATACACACACATATATATATATAGAGAGAGAGAGAGTACTTGGAGTTTGTGACGTTGGTGTAAAGGGAAAGAGCGAGAGTGGCTCCATTGACTTCGAAGAACTTCATTGCTTCTTCTTCTTCTTCTTCAGTTGACTGACAACTCGCAGCTCTGCAAATAATTAATCTCGGATTTGGGATTTTGCAATTAGGGTTTTACACAGTGAAGCGACGTCGTTTATCCGAAACGACACGTACAAACAAATAAAAAAAAAGAATATTAAATGATTGGTTTGCGCGCCAGGTAGGGGTCGAACCTACGACTTTCTGCTCATGTAGCTACAGGCGCTTTATGCTCAAACTCGTTTTTATTTTTTATCTCTTATAACTATCCGTAGTTGTATAGTTTTGAAAACTAGTTTATATTCTTCATTTATCATCTAAGAAGTTCCGACTTAAATATATATATACATATAAAATTATATTCCACATATTTTCTTCCAGGAATCATTACACGAAGTTTCTTTGACGGAAATTTTGTTATCTTTGTTTGCCTCACTCGGGAAGACTTGGTTTGACCGTTTTCTCACTCGAAATTACCACCGAATCATTTCAAAGTGAGATTACTACGTGTCTTTTTGCAGCTTTGGTTTTTATAAAACGGCGAGAGCGACATTGTCGATATTTTGCAAAGATCTCGTATCTTGTTAGTTGCCACTTGCCATCTCTCGTGTTCCGTTGAGCGAAAATAGACGTTAGCGCAAGTTTTTCTAGTACTCAAACTTAAATTGCGCTGATGGTAAACACCATTAAGGCCGTAACATCTGCATTTTCTATTGATTTTTCTCAAATGCATCCATTAACGCTATGTCATTTACTCGTAAATGCCTCTACTTGAACTTGAAGTATATTTAATATGATAGGCTCAATACGTTAAAAAGGTGTTATTTATTTGAGTTGTACACGTGTTAAAAGTAAATTAATCTCAATAAGACACATGGGACATAATCAACCAAAAACGCAAACTTCGCGACCTTAATAGGCATCTAGCGCAATTGATTGCTTGGGAGCCGCGCTATTTTGAAAGAACTTAGGTACTTTTGTTGCAATTATCTTCTTCTTTTTTTTTTTTACATGCATGCATGCATTACAAATTTACAAAGGCTAATTAAGAAATATTATTATGGCAAACTCATATAGTGCGTGAGAAACTGACTGATCAGACTGGCTATTTTCTTCCAAATTAAAATCAACGTGAATTTATTTACTATCTCTTTCACTTGGAAGAAAAATAAACAAAAATATTACTTATAGTATTCAACCAACACCTAATTATAGCTAAAAATGATATAATAATGGAGCACCCCTATAATCGGCGAGGCGACGAACAAACCCAGAAGCTTCTCTCTCCTCTAGTCCTTCTCTCTCATCAAAAACCAAGCTTTACATGAATGCCATTAAATATTTCTGGGCAATAAGCTTGGTACGGAATGTCTCAGACAAGCTTGCTTCTATGGCTCATCACAATCTCTCGTCTCTTCATCATCATCGTCTCTCGATCTGATCCAACCCCACCTATTGCTAATCCAGGTTATTCATGCACACCATAGCATAATTAATCACATTATATATAATATGGTTTATGCTTTGTGTCATTATATATGCTTGTTCATTGTGAATAATTGTTAACCATCAGAAAAAAAGAAAAAGGAAAAATAAAATTAGGTTTTTAGTTTGCAAAATCATTTAACCGTTTTTTTGTAGGCCGAGTCCGGTTTTAGGCCACTCCGGTACCCGTTATTGCTTCTTTATCGTTTTTTACCGGGTTTAGAGTTTAGGTCGAAAAACCCTATTTTTATCGGGTTTTGAGCGGTCTTGATACCTGGTACTAGTTACCGAGAAACCAAATTTCACAAGAAATATGATCGAAATTGATTTTCTAAATCCAAAAAACTAGTACCAGACTTTTTGTTAGGTCTAGTTTCACTTTAGTTCTTGATAAATATTAAAATACTCGATAAGTTAATAACTTTATACTCTTGTCCGGTCGCAATTAGAAAGAATTTATTGAATTAGTAATCGATAAATTAGTTATAAAACAAAATTAGTTTCCAAGTTACAAGCTGTACTGTATAGCACGATGAGTACTAACGACCGTGTTAATGCACGCATGCACGTACTATAATATATAGCTGAAAGTTACATTATAAACTGCGGTGGCGGCGTTTCCGGGGAAGGAACGACCGAAAGCGGCCTGAAATACGTCTCCGATGAGGGCTTCATCTCGGGCGGCGTGGCAGCGAGTGTAAAGGAGCAAGACGAGGTGCTTCCGCTGCTCTCCACGCTAAGGCACTTCCCGGAAGCAGCGGCACGCAAGCACTGCTTTGTGGTGCCCGCGACGGGGGGCGGGAAGTACCTCGTCCGCACGACCTACTTCTTCGGCGGGTTCGACGGCAGCGATGTGCCGCCTGTATTTGACCAGATCGTGGACGGCACGCGCTGGAGCGAGGTGGACACGGCGGCCGACTACGCGGCCGGCCTCAGCTCGTACTACGAAATTGTCGTGGTCGCTGGCGCAAGGAGTCTCAGCGTGTGCTTGGCGAGAAACAAGAACACGGCGGCCGCGGCAAGCCCGTTCATCTCAGCACTCGAGGTGAGGCACATTGGCGATTCTCTTTACAACATGACGGATTTCGGCAAGTTCGCGCTGACCACGGTGGCTCGGAGCTACTTCGGCGGTGATACTGGTGGCGTCATTGGGTATGGAATCTCGTTCACTTCTTGAAAGCGTTTATTTGAATGGCATAAGTAGTCAAAGTTTTTCAAAATAACGAAGCATTTTCTAGGTTTCTAATCCGTATTTTGAGATATTTTAGTCATGGTCCCGGTTTTGGAAAGAATTTGCTAAAAGACTTCGGTTGGAATTTCTTACAAAGCATACCCTCCAATACCCTTGCCAAGAAACAAATACTATTCGAAAAGGGTATGAATCGCAAATAAGGCTATTCATCAAAAAGACCCTGGTTTTATCACATATTTTTAAATCCGGCATATGTACCCGTTTTATAAAAGATGATTATTTTTGGTACTGGTTATGAAGTTTAATTTATCAAGCCGTTTTAGCGGTTTCAAAGAAATTAATATAATAAAACCGAGACCCCGTTAAACTTATTCAAGACTTGTATGAAACCGGCATTAGCCGGTTGCCGGTTTTTTTTAATCTTAAAGTAACAGTTAGAAGCTATATTGAGAGGGCTACCATAAACATGAGATCACTCTTAGCTTTCCAGATGACATATACAACCGGCTTTGGCGAGCGTTCCAAGACCTGAACCCCGTCGTGACGAGCCACTCCACCGTGACGCCGTCGGCCTTCTGGAACCTCCTGCCAGAGAAGGCGTTCAGGACAGCCCTCACGACCAGCCGCGGTAAGACGCTGCAGATGCTGTGGCCGCCCTTGCCGCTCGTTTCCGGCACCTACCACCTTGCACTTTACTTCCAGGACAACAGGACTCCCAGCCCCTACAGTTGGCGCCTCTTCAACGTCTCCATTAACGGCGTCACCTTCTACGCGAATCTCAACGTCACCGCCAGTGGCGTCGCCGTCTCCTCGCCATCATGGCCTCTCTCGGGTCGGGCTGTGATCTCACTCATCCCGGCTCTCGGATCTCCCGTCGGCCCCGTCATCAACGCCGCTGAAATCCTCCAGGTTCTTCCTCTTGGCGGGAAAACCCTCCCCGGAGATGGTAATTATCGCCGTCAATCTTCAAGATTCGAATAAAAACTAGGGAAATAGCTTTTGTATACTCTGATCGAATCAAATTTCTATTTTCTAGTGTCGTGTTTTTGCGTTTTTTTATAAGGTGAGCGTTTTAATTTCTAACTTTTTATGATGTCGCGGGACATGAACCTTGTAGTTTAAGAATACAAGTTCAAATACTCAACTAATTGTTAACATTTTTCGTGTGTTTCGAAGAAATGACAATGTTAGAATTGGCGAGGAGTTTCAAAAACACGCCATCGGATTGGGCCGGGGATCCTTGCTTGCCTAGAGAGAATTCATGGACCGGAATCACTTGCTCTCAACAAGGAAAATCTGCTCGAGTTTTCGCTCTGTGAGTTCCGTTTTTTATTCGGAAAAGTTTCTTACGAAAACTGCTTTCTGATCAATGATTTTTTTTTTCCATGTGTTCAAATTTCGATCGTGTGAAGCAATCTAACGGGCATGGGAATATCCGGCACGTTGCCAGAGAGTGTAGCCAATTTAGCTTCTCTGAACCACCTGTAAGTTTTTACTTAATTTTTTTTTCTTTTTTTTTTATTTATATATATAGGAACAACATAAGTTTTTATCAGGAACAATATATATATATATATCAAGTTTTTCTTTTTTTTTCCTTTTTACTTAAGTTTTTACTTAATAATTGTATAGTATAATCTTGACAAATTCATAACATAGGAACAACATAAATTTATTATTATTTTACCGAAATTATTAGTTTAATCGATTTCAAATTTAATCAAAGTTATCAATTAATTGAGTACTAATTTGGGGAATTATGTTGTGATAGTTGGCTTGGAGGGAACAACTTATCAGGAATGATTCCAGAGATGTGGGCACTCAAGGAACTCAAGACTTTGTATGTCTCTAAATTTCCACTATATAGATTGTTTTTATCTTAATTACGTGATCTCTAAGTTGATTTCAAAAATAAAATAAAATAAAATACATGATCTCTAAACATGTTAATCTTTAAGAAATTGAACAAAAAAAAAAGTGTACCTGTAATTGGATCCACAATTATAGTTTAAGATTGTTAGAGGTGAAAATTTCAGCCTCTAAGCCAGGTTTTGGCCCTGTCCAGTCCCAATTTCGGCTTAAAAATTGGACTTTGTTTTGCCAAAGAAACCAAAAACCGGAACCATGACCGTTTTTGGAAATCCAAAAAAAGAGTGACCGGCAGAAATAAGGCCACATTTTACTCGGTTCGGTTTCGGCATAAAATTATCATACTCTGTTCATATGGATTTATAAGTATTCTGAAGTAATGTTTTTTTTTTTCCTTAAAAAATGAAGGCATTTAGAGAACAACCAGCTTGAAGGACCAATTCCAAAGTCACTTGGCCAAATTCCAAGTCTCAATGAGATGTGAGTCTAAAGTAACATAAATTCCTTTTTTGTGCGTGTGAATTTTGATTAATTAATTATTTTTAACAGATTCCTTCAGAACAACAAACTCGACCGTGAAATTCCCGCGTCGCTGCGAAATCGAAATGGAAAAATTATTAGGTAAGAATTATTTAAGGTCATGTTATGATCTATTTTCTAGCAACGTTGTTTCTTAGTGAGTTATAATTTGGATTTGTGCTACTTATTTTTAGGGCCTGAAAGGTGATTGAAGCCAATGAAGAATTGAGATATGTTATATATGTGTCCTCGTCTAATCAAAGGGCTTGATTGAGTGAAATTATATATAGAGCTTTCAAAGAGGAGTATTGAACAAATTGGAGGGTTGATAAAAGAGATATACAAAGACCCTTTGTTCATAACACACACATTATACACTTGTGGCTTTGATGGATGTATATGTAAGCTATTTCCAAATGAGGAAGCTCCTAATTAGGTTGAACTAATTTTGCTCTATTTTTTTCATTTTATGTCGTGAACCAAACTCTAAACTGCGACGAAGATATCGATTGAGCGAGATGAGTTTAATATTCGTAATTATATTACAATATGCATAAAAGTTCAATATCTTAATTTTGATAGGGGCCTCAAATTAATTCTTCGTCTAGGGGCTCGATTATGTTTACGACCAGCTTGTCATTGGTGTCAATGAGAGGTACACATCTCGCAACCGACCCCGAGTCGCTCCCAAGACGAGGCTCGTTTAATTTGATATGACAGATGGTCTTGAGGTCGTCGGGCAAGTTGATGAACCATGCCATGATTAATCGGGGCACGTTATAATATAGTCAAATTGAGAAATTGTTTTCGGCTTGACAAACTAAATTATAAAAATTCCCCAACCAAGTTTCTAGTTTTGTGTCTGATATTTTTAAATTTTAGAAGTTTTATTTCATTTTATTTATTTTATTATTATTACAAATGTTGTATTTAGTAATTGCATTTAAATGCTGATAAAATACAAGGAGTAGAAGGTACTAAAATTTAGATAAAACATTAGACGATTAGTACAAATGCCAAAGCTTATGGCTTGAAGCAACATCCGCCAATGATTTATCATTTTGAAAGATTTTCTGACTCTTTGTCGTTGCCACCCGGTTTTGGAAGATAACGGAATTCGAATTTCATATCATCAACACACATTTGACCTTGTATATTTTAGACATACAGTTCCAGTCTAATAAAAAAAATGCTCTTCTTGTTACAGATTTATTAGCGGCAAAAATATCCAAGTTGTTTGGAAATAAAGCATATAAAAGCGGTAAAATTACTCAAGTTCATTGTAACATTCATTTGAAAAAGAAAACAAAAGAGGAAATAAACTTAATAATAGAACTGAACAAAATTTGAAAGCTTCACCACACAATCTCTTAAAATAAATACATTAAAAAAAAACTCAGAAATTATAAAACAACTAGACGATTTCAAGTACGCGCGCGAGCGGCCGACCGCTGCTTTCTCCTAGCCTTTCTCTCAGCCTTATTTACCCGAGCTATTCTTCGTACCGCTGCTTTCCCTAGCCTTCCTCTCAGCCTTATTTACCCGAGCTATTCTTCGTACCGCTTTCACTATCTACGCGCTAAAGCGGCAGACCACTGCCTTCTCCTAACCTTTCTCTCAGCCTTTCTCTCAGCCTTATTCACCCGAGCTATTCTTTGCACCGCTTTCACCATCCTCTTGTTCTCTTTTCTAGCCGCTTTCCGGTCGGCCGGTGCCTCAATCTCATTGCCATCGCACTCACTGGGCTTGGATTCCTTTCGGATTGGCAAGCAATCTTTTTCTACCGATGCATCGGTCTCATTTCCATCACTTGCACCGGTGTCGGATTCACTTTGACTTAGCAAGTTATCTTCTTCTATGTTCTTCTCCACAGATGCATCGGTCTCATTGCCATCATTTTCACTGTGCTCGGATTCCTCTTTGAGAGAATCTAGCAGGGAATCTCCTTTCCTGTTATCTGGCGGAGAAAGAATCTCCTTGCGGAGAAAGAACCGACCTCCTTCCCAACGTCTGGACCTCCAAAAAAATCAAGAGAATCAACACCGTAGATTCCTCGTAGAAAAATAAAAAATTATATGAACTCTTAGAAACCCCTCTCACACTGATAGGTACATTTGCAATATGACCACCCTACTTCTACAACAAATTATCTAAATAATAATAGACAATATATTTTTAGTGATGAAAAAAATGGTATATACTAAATTGAAAAGAAGAAAGAAAACAAAATAGCTCAAGAATAACCCCGCATGATATAGCGTATATATATTTATATATTTATACATTGAAAATTAAAAATTTGCAGATCTTGAGTAGCAATCTTTACAAAAATAAAAATTTACAATACCTCAAGAATAACCGCATGACATATATTTTAAATTTCAATACCCATGAAAAGGATTTAGAGTTGCAATCTTTCATTGAAATCTCCACAACAATTCGTCGTCTCCGGAACTAATCCCGCTTTTTTTAGCTTCTCACCGCTGTACTGCAATACCACACCCATACATTAGAATAACATATAATCTCAAAACTTATTTTCGCAACACATTATGATTAGGAATATTAAAATGTACCATGTTAGAGGGAAAAAGGAGAGGAAAAAAAATACAGAGAGGAAAAGATCTCATTTGAAATCCATTTCATATAAACTTTCCATTTCATCTGAAAATATATAACTTCAATACATATTACTGTAATGTATGCAGGGTAAGACTAAAAGTCTACACAATATACATATTATAATAGGATGAAGGTATATATACATATATATATATATTCACACACATGTATATATATCATTACGTATATATGCAAGGAAAGGCTAAAAGGCTATACACTGCTTTTAGTTGTGCCAAGTCATAGTGGAAAGAGTCTCCTTATATTTATATATATATATATATATATGATTATTTTCTTCTTACCGAGTCAAGTGAGAGCTGCCTTCAAACAAACAAAAAATGCCTTCTCCACGTCTTAGGGTGATTTGATTGCATGAATTGATCATCATTCATCAATAAGAATCAATCTCATTTATGAGCAACTTTTATTACTGCAACTTTCATATAACAGTTTATAGACGCATCATGTGTATTGTATATGTACTCTATTATGTTAATACAAATTATTAATTCATAAATCCAAACACTGATATTAATCTACGTTCTATATATATTATCAAACCCTAAAAAAAACCCATAATCATGAACCTCCTATTAGGGTTTCGGATCATAATTACGAACTCGAGTTTTCCAAATACAATTTCTTCCCTTTTCTTCTTCTTATTTTGTATACTAGATTTCAATCTATAATTTCAAATAGGTTGCCTATACAAAACGCCTGATCGTGTCGTTTTCAATTATATTGTCATGGTATATTTTACAAGTCAAGAAACGACATCCAAATTACGTGCAATGCATGCGTAAGTGTAATTTTGAAACGCTACAGAATATATATATGTGTGTGTGTGTGTGTGTGTGTGAGACGCCTGAAAGTCCAAAGAAAATTTGGTCCATTTCAAGCCCACGGCTGAAAGAGCCGCACAAATCTGACCCAAGTTTAGAAATCTAACTGATATACCATCTTCAACCTATCTTTTCATTTTCTAATTTATTTTGCAATAAAAGTCAGATTAAATTTAAATATTGCCTTATTTTAAACAAAAACTACAGTTTCAAAAAAAAAAAAAAAAACCTACAGCAAATAGTTTT
Organism: Parietaria judaica; assembly: GCA_954871525.1. NCBI lineage: Eukaryota > Viridiplantae > Streptophyta > Magnoliopsida > Rosales > Urticaceae > Parietaria > Parietaria judaica. The sequence continues at coordinate 30,887,519 of OX940862.1, read as the reverse complement.
TTAGTTTTATATCTACTTACATATTATTTATCTATATATTTATGTAGTGCTTCCCTTCGATGCCATTTAGGTATTATTTTAATCATAAAAAATACTCCATAAATTATTTGAAAAATATGAAGACATATATTATCATATATCTATTTATTAGATATAACGCACATATACCGAAATAAAAATGCCCATTGTTGCATTTGAAAATGCCGTAGCCTTTTTAATTATCCAAAATAGCAAAATTGTATAAATTGAACAGTCAAAATACATTATATAAACAATTCTAGGGACTTAACACTACTATACAAGAATTTAAGGAATTTACTTAGCAAATATAAGATCCGATTGTTTCTCAATATCCCACGCAATATCTTAATAAGATTCACTTATAGTCTCCAACTAAAATTTTATTATCCAAAAAAATTAAAGGTACTTAAATGTTAGAAAAATCTGCTTTCAAAACAGAGACCATATACCCAAATTTCAAAACTGATACGATTTTATATATTTTTTTAACGGATTCTAGATACAAAAACCCAATTTCAGCATTAAGTTTTTTTTATAAAATTCATTAAAGATTGTTCATTTGTTTAGAAGAAAACGTTCGGTGCAAAGAAAAAGGACCACTTTGGTCGTAGAGAATAATGGCCATAGTGGATTTATAATTCGAAAACTTACCATTTTAGTTCATCCACACTTGATTATAGTTAGTTGATTCTCACTTCTCGCATCCTGAATACAAGTGCATCCTGAATACAACCTAACATTGTTATAAAAAACATCACGAAGTTTAAAAAAACGACATAATAAAGCTAATAAAGCTGTGAATAATATTGAAGCACGAGTTTAAAAATAGGAACTACACGTTAAATAAGTATTACTCGTTAATTTAAAGTTTTAATTAATTAAAATCTGATTTAATTTATTCTTATTAATTAAGTTATGTAATTAATTTTACAAGTTTGCAGTCCATTTGACAGTTTAACGAAGCCATATCAGCAGAATTTAACATCCCTAGCGGAAGGACCAATGGATTTTACATTCAACAAACGTTGTGTATTTATGCCCACACTTTGAAAGGTTGGGGACCTAAAATCCATGTTGACCAAAAGTTGTGTATTATTGCCACAGTTAACCCTATATTTTATTATTTTCTATTGACCATACATATCATCGCTTTAGAAAGATTTTTCTTCATTACTCTCTGAGTGCATTGTGCTATTTTAGTAGTGTGTTTATGTGAAATATTATACAATATTTGTATTTAGTAGTTTGTTTATGTGTAATATTATTTATTATAAATAGTAGTCCGTTTATGTAGATGTGAATATTAAAAGCGATAAATACGGGTAAAAACTGATATTACCTACGGCAATCGAATACCGATTATATGGTAAATGCATGTTAAAAAATGGGGTATTCGGTTCACCCTTAGTTGTTGTTTTAAACCTCCGTATTTATACTATTTTGTAATGAGTTTAGACCAATTATCATCATCATCGTCTCTTTCAAACACTTTCTTCCCAGTATTGAATGTACGCTTCAAGCCCTATCTCTCTTTTTTGTCCTTCCAATCCGAACCCCTCGCGCCTCCTTCGCCTGCGATGCCGAACTCACGCTCGAGACCCGCCGGCGTTTGCGCGTCTGTTTCGGTACCCTTCGATAGCCAGCGTCGCCGGCGGATTCGGCGGCAGAATCGGCGCCGACTCGCCGGACGAAGATGGCTTCGCTAGGAGGCGAGTGGCAAGCTCCGATGGTGAGAAGGTTAGCGCGAAGGAGAAGAAGTGGTCCCGCAGAAGAGAGAGCTACTTGGTCGACGACGAGGACGCGCTCCCGCTTCCGATGACCTATCCCGACACTTCTCCGGTCACGCCCGAGGTGATCGAAAGCCGCCTCCGGTGCAATCCCAAAATTGAGGTGAATAGCAAAATGTTGCTTATAGGTTTTAGCTTAATATATGAAGTAGTGATTCAACTGTGGTAGTGAGATTCGGATGGGATGAGTGAAACTGGGTTTGTATCGGTAAAGGATAAGTAGAGACTTACATTCTGAGTGTTAGTTGTAAAGCCTAATACTTAAATCACCGGAACCGATACGGCGGAACTCTCGAGATTCATTTAGCGAGGCCGTTTTAGGTATTACACTTTTCGAGTATAAGACTCCTGCCCGGCATTTGTAGTGCTTGTAGCATGTTAAGACCGGAACTTTGATCGATTATTGTGAAAACAATTTGCAAGCAGCAAGTAGACTTATCTATCACGCCGCGTTACCATTTATTTATTATTAGCTTCATTTTGATTTCGTTTTCGATTTGGGATTAGGGCTCAATCATGCCTCACAGAGAGGTGAAAAGGTGAAAAATGGTGTGCCTTTAGGAACTGTGTTGATATCGGTTTCCGAAAACGAAGAAAAAGAGAAAAGGAGGAGAGTGCTTGAGTTTCGGATCTGATTCGTGTTCCCGAAATGCAGGATTGCAAGGAAGTTGTGTACGAGTGGACGGGAAAATGTCGAAGCTGCCAAGGTTCGGGTTATGTCAGTTACTATAATAAGAGAGGGAAAGAGACGATCTGCAAATGCGTTCCTTGTCTCGGAATCGGTATTTTCCAACTCTTCTCTACCTGATTTCTAGTTTGATTCAAAATTGACCCCGGTTCCAATAGAATTGACCTGAATCAAACTTTCTTCATTATCGTTATTAAACCGTTCTCCAAAAGTGAAAAAGGTGCTAGTATAGTTATTCTTCTCATGAGATGCTTTGCTGATCTATCACCTTTTGTAAAAGAACGATTACGAGCATTCAGGGGTAGAATTTGGTACTTTTTGAAGTAAGCCCACAAAGATTCCGGTGGCACGCTATAGTTTCCTTTCCATTAGGCATGTGCTGTTGTGCTATTTCTATTGAAAGGAGTAGAACAAACTTTTTAGATTATCGAGCTGTAGAAATTGCTCACAATACTAATTGGTTGGTGATTGCAGGCTATGTTCAGAAGATCACAGCTCGCACGGACATAGACGTTATGGAAGATTTGGACTCGTCGTGAACCAATACAAAAATAGAGTTCTTTATTTTTCCATCTAGCGATTATTTGATCTATAGTAGTCTATTTTCCGTTTTTTTCGTCTCCGTTCTTTTTTGACACATCGGGCTTATGTATATAGCCCTAGACAGTCTTTGACATTCGACCTGCTTAAAAGTGAGGGGGGCCGAAAGCGGAATTTTTTTGTAGGTAAAAGGTTAAAAAGGGAATAAGGAAAGAAAGAAAGAAGATGATAAGTTTAGGCTTCTTCAAAGAATCATTCCTTTCTTCCACCTTTTTGCTTTTGTTACCTCTGTTATTATTCTTGCACATCTTGTTACAGAATCTATTACTTTTAGTTGCCTCAACTTGAGGAATCTATTATATAATCATTGACTAGCATAATAATATATATGTATATCTATATATATCTATATCATTCATTTTTAACAGCTTATAAGGTCCAAAGACTCTTGTTTCGTTCACGCTTAATATCACAGTTTGATTTCAGCAATGTCAAACATAAGCTTTCTGGACTTCCAATACAACATCTCGAAGAGGAAGCTCTTGCAGAGACCGAGCCGGCTCTTCTCCTCTCGGGACAGGCAGAACTCAGGACTCAACCCCACTTTCATGCCCAACCAGGACGAGATGAAGATCGTCTTCGACAAATTCGACACTAACCAAGACGGGAAGATCTCGCAGCAGGAGTACAAGGCCGTGCTGAGATCGCTCGGCAAGGGAACGACACCTGGCGAAGTGTCAAAGATCTTCCAGATTGCTGACCTGGACGGGGACGGGTTCATCAACTTCAAGGAGTTCATGGAGGCTAACAAGAAAGGAGGCGGGGTAAAGGCTATGGATATCCAGAGCGCGTTCAGGACGTTCGATCTGAACGGCGATGGGAAGATAAGCCCCGAGGAGGTTCTGGAGGTGCTGAGGAGGCTGGGCGAGAGTTGCAGCCTCGAGGATTGCCGGAGAATGGTGAGAGGGGTCGATACCGATGGCGATGGGTTGGTCGACATGGATGAGTTCATGACCATGATGACTTACTCCATGAAGATGACTCTGAATTAGACACTTATAGCTCTTCTTTGTGTGGTTTGCTTTGTGATGCTCTTATCTTCTTTATCATGTCTGTTGTTATCCTTGGCTGTAATATATGAATCTCTCTCTCATTCCATCTTATGTGTATTTAATCTTGTAGTTTGTGAGCAGTGAATTCATTATATGAAACGCTTTTTCCATTTCCTTACGGATGCAAAACCGCGACTGTACGGGATTTTAAGCCTTTTTCAACTGATCCTTTTTTTTGGGCCTAAAAACTGGGCCCAGTTTCGGAATGACCCGTTGTAAAAAGGCTCGGAAAATTGGGCTGTTGCGTTTCTGGATATTAGAAGAAAAATTATATATTGAAATCATATATCAAACTCTAAACATCAAAATAACCAAATCAGGCCGGTCTAATTTTAAAGACTCGGTTCTGTCACGTTTCTTTGTTTTTTTTTTTTACAGGATGACCAGGTTTAATGAACGAAACCTGATTGGGATCGGGCCAAAACCGAGTTTCTCATGGCCAAAAAGCAAGTACCGCCGTCTTATAGAGCATCGAATTTAAACTATAAGGATCATCATGTAGCTCATTTGAATCCAAAGTGCCGATTCGTGAAGAACAGTGTTACAGCACACATACATAATAGATACACAATGTCACAGCCTAACCTCTTAAGATCTTTGATACTAAAAGAGAAATATTACTTGCTAAGAATATGCATATTTGAGAGTAAGTAGCAGGTACATAAACTTTAAAATCCTCAAATAATTGTGATTAAATTAAAAATTATGGCTTTGGAATATGCATTTCACTGCTCCGAGTTCCGGTTTTACCCCTAGATCTACTGAAATAGAAAACAAATGGGGATGTTTATTCCACTAAATGCAGAAAGAAGCTTAACATTATTGTCCGGTACCAAGAACATGTTTAACTTCTGTAGATATTGACATATATGAGCATCAATTTTGTGATGCATATATATATATATATAGTATAGTATATTATATGTCATGAACAGCCTGTTAATGCAACCAGGAGAAGGAAAGGTATCAATACCAAATAACTGCTCGAAGTCACATATAAAAATCGACAAAAGCTTAATACATATATAGTTTCCAATAATATGCCCTCCCTAAGATTCTACCAGTAATCTCCACATGAGCATTTCCCATCCTTGAAATGATGAAACCGTTTGTTGTCCCTGACGATCAACTCCCGCCCGACAATTTTTGACATAATCTTGATCGCGTTATGGCAATCTCCGCAGACGCGAAGATTCTTGATGATCCTGAGAGGCGTCCTTGCAGGCGTGCTGATGAGGCCATAGGCGATTGCCAGTCTCTCACTGTGGTAGAGCAACGCCTGTTCCTTTGCTTCTTGGTCGATATCGTGAAGAACATATCTGGTGTCGGGGACATAGCCGGAATTCTTCATTGCAATCAGGGCCTTCAGCTTCTCGTCGTCCTTGTACAGAGTCGGGTTCTTAACCTCTGCGAGCTTGCTCTTTCCTTCTAAGAAGTTAATGGCAGAAAGCTTCTTTCTCGGTGGGGTCGAGATCTTGTTTTGATCAGCCATGGATGGGTTGAGAGAAACCATTAACTCATGAACTCGGTCTTCTAGGTCTACGTCCCCGTGAATCCGAGCGTAATTCTTTAATGATTCCCATACTGCAAGTGTGGGTTCGAAAGGGAGTTTTCTAATGTACTCTTCGGCTTCATTCAGATGGCCACAACTTCCAAACACTCCCAGAATTCCCAAGTAATGCTCCATCTCCGGGACAATTCCGTACTCAGTTTTCATGGAGTCAAAATGTATGAATGCTTCTTCCACAGCGTCTGCACTACCACAAGCCGAGAACACGGCAAGGAAAGTTTGTGAATCGGGCTTCAATCCTTGCTCTCTCATCTGCTCAAATAACTGCAAACCATCATCACCCAATCCGTTATCTGCATAAGCGTTTATCATCAAATTCCAAGTATCTAACTTCTTTTCAGGCATATGATCGAACACCCTCCTTGCATCGATCATGCTCGAGCACTTCCCGTACATCTCGATCACCCTGTTGATCAGCTTCATATCACTCCTCCACGTTGACTGCAAAAAAAAATCGTGAACTTTTTTTGCGTTCTCCACTGATTTTGACTTCCCACAAAGCTCGAACAACAAATGAAAGCACTCCGCATCGGCCTTGACTCCATCCTTGTCCATCATCTCGATAGATTCCTTCAATTTCCCCTCCTCACACAGTCGCCTCAAGTCGAAGACCGATGACTGGACAACGGTCGAATCCGGGGCTTGGTTATTGGTCAATTGATTAGAGCCCTGTGCCCCAGCCGTCCATTGATTGGTGTTCGGCGCTTCAGGTGTCCATTGATTAGGGTTCCGCGCTTCGGGCATCCTTTGGTTCTGCGCTTCTGGGGTCCGTTGACTACGGTTCTGTGCTTGAGGCGTCCACTGATTCGGGTTCTGCACCGCTGGGGTCCGCTGATCACGGTTCTGTGCTTCAGGTGTCCATTGATTCGGGTTCTGCGCTTCCGGGGTCCTTTGGTTAAGGCTCTGTGCTTCAGGCGTCCACCTATTAGGGTTTTGCGCTTCAGGCGTCCATTGATTTGGGTTCCGACCTTGCTGACCCCACTGATTCCGGTTACTGGGTTGCAGGACACCTTGACTCTGGCTATTCCACTGAGCGCTAGGGTTTTGCGGTTGCTGGTAGCTATGGCTCTGAGCATTCCCATGATTACCGGGTCGAAGATGACTCTGATTCTGGCTGCTCCACTCGTTCACAGGCGCTCTCGGTTGCTGAAAGCTAGGGCTTGGAGCACTCGCTTGACCAGGGCTTTGATAACGATAACTCGAGTTCTGGGTATCCATTTGACTCTGGTTTTGGTACTGATAACTAGGGTTCGGAGTATTCACTTGACTAGGGCTCCGATACTGGTATTGATCAGCGCTTTGGTACCGAGCATGGCTCGGATTCTGGGCCTGCGAGCTACGATATCCTTGGTCATGGGGATTCTGACCCGGCGAGCTCCACTGGCCATGGCTCGAGTTCCCCAATGGCGGGAAGTCCTGAGCTTGCCGGTTCTCGTGGTCGGAGAAAGCCCTGGGATCGGAAGGCTGTGGCTGACTCGGAGGAGATCGATTGTAGTCGCTGGGAATCGCGGAAGTGCTCAGGGCTTTGGCGAGCGTCGGAGAATCGCCGATGTGAAAGAAAGAGTCGAAATGATAAGCGTTTGACGGCCGTACCTTGGAGAAGAAGAAGGAGAAGGGAGAGAGATTCTGAGATCTCGAACGGCGAATCGCCATAGCCATGGACGCCATTTTTCTGAGCTCTTAGATTCCAAAAACCCTCGGATGAGTGAGATAAACCCTTGCTTATTATTATGATAGTGCTGCTTTTTAATTACAATTATAGCCTTTTCATTATTGGACAAATATTAACTCGAATTTCGTGTATCTTTTTGTTTTTTTTTTTTTTTTGTTTTCTTTGTCAATTTCGTATTTTTGTTCCTACATTGTTTACTGTTTAGTACTAGAGGATGAAGGGGGTCGGGTACCCGAAGTTTTTGTCGAACTGAGTTTTTTGAGATTGAAAACCGAATTCGTATGTTTTTAACAACAACAAAAAAATAGATAACCCGGAGCCGAGTTTAAACCCGGTTTTAAAATGAAAAACTGGTGTAATTTTTTTTACCTGGATCTGGATATTATATAGTTTTTTTTTTTTAAATCCGGTTATGGGATTATAACTCGGATTTGAACTTGAGTTTTATAAAATAAAATAAAGAAACTCGAAAGAACTACATCAAAGTTTAAAATTCAGACTATATCTCAATAAGCGGGTTTAGTAAGCTATAATCCAAGTTCCAGGTTTTTTTAATTCTCTAACCCGGAACCCAGAACAGTTCAATTCGACTGCGGTTTTTTAATAAACTGGTACTGGTTTAGCGCGGATTTATACGGTTTCAGTTTTTTTTTTTTAAATGCAGTTCTGGGTCAGATGCGTTTTAAAACCCGCATTTCCGGGTTTATTTGCACCCGTAAATGTCTTAGTCTAATAAATACAATAATAGATCATATATATATATATATATATACAAACACACACATTACATAGGTATAGATATTCAAAATCAACTACTACATTAAATTTTTGCCATATTTAAACAAGAATCTAATGTCGTTCTATGGAGTGACATGCATCTTACCGACATCATTTTGTTGGCGTTTAAACCAAAACGACAGGATGTTGATGTGGATTCAATTAAGAAAAAGCACCCCTCGTTTACTGTCGTTTGTATTTTCTCCATTTAATGCCGTCTTTAATGGGTTACCTGGAGAACGACATGTGATAATGCTTGTTTATCTCCATTAAACGACATATTTGGATTTCAAAGCGATCAAGTATCCGTGTGCAGTCAACTGCCGCCCCGAATACCCGGTTTTATATGTAGTGAATATATATTAAAATATTGTAAAACGATAGATCAATCCAATTTATGTTATACAAAACATTAATCGACCATCGAATTTCTGTTCAAGGAGGATGTGTGGTACCTCTGCACAATTTTTCTTTCGTAGTAGGTTTCTATTTTTATAATTAGGAACGGAACTACTGTTTAGTTAATTGAAGTACTTTTCTCACTAAAAATAAATATATAAGTAGTACACGGTTGATTAAACTTGAATACTTATGTCCAGGGCCCTCCCTGAATTTGTCGGGGCTCTAGGCGAAGATTAATTTTGGGGTCCCTATTGTAATCGTAAAAATAAATATAAATACAAAAAATATAAAAATATTTGAAGATACATTACTCATAAAAGGTGAACACAATATAATTTTTTTCTTTTACGTGGAGCCCCTAATTTACAAATTTTGGAGCCCCCAATTTACTAATTTATTGTAGGTGGGCGCCTACAGTGTATCCCCTCAGAGACGCCCCTGTATGTGGTTTATGATATTGTTCTTGTTTTCTAGCAGCTTTTTGTGATAGAGGGTGATCATATTCAACTACGAGAAGTAGCACATAAAATGGTGGCGGCCAATGCTACGGTGGCGAAGGTTAATACTGGGAACGATGACAATTATATCTTTGCAAATCATACAAATACAATTTGTCTTGGGAAAATGCATTGTTTAATCTCATTTAACTTTTCTATTTTTCAATACACAATGTACTAAATCTACCTGTTTACATGTATACTAGTGGACAGCACCGCGAGCGCGGTGGCGAGAAAATATCTTGTTCTAATTTAAATAAAAATATTAAATATCTTAATTCTAAAAATTATGTGTTGTACGAAACAACTATATTCAAAGCAAATCAACAACCGTTGATTTATTCAGGTGATGGTACGTCAAATGTTTATTAAATATGAGTAAAAATATATTTCAATAATCTTAAAAATACGACTCTTCTCCTGGTCTAGTATCATACAAATTTTAACGAACCAATTAATGAATACCTTAAAAACCTGCAAATAGCTAGTGCTAGAAGTAAAAATAATGGGAATCAAAATACTACGAAAAGGGTTAAACTTATTAATAATGGGAATCAAAGGTCTCTAAATGTATAGAGAATAAATAGAGTAGAAAAGATCAAAGTAAAGTAGTTTATAATAACAAAATACACGACAAAATAAAATGTCACGAATAATAACAAAAATTAAATTATTCATTACCTTTTTATAGCATCACCGTTTAATTATCAATAAACAAAGTAATGCATAACTAATAACTATACATGAAATGACATATAAGTATACACACACATATATATGAGATTCACAAATTAAAACCATGCGCGGGTTATATCTTTTCTAATTAAGTATACATGAAATCATTCCTTAACGGGAACTGTACTGCGATTCATTCTTTCTATATCTTTAGTATATTTCTTAAATCACCTTGAGTTTTTTTTTTTTTTTTTAATGTCGAATAGTCTATATAGCAACTCTTCAATGATCTTCATTCCAAAATTCAGCCAAAAGTAGATAACGACAATACATAAGAGATCAAACTATATCAATCAATAGATATAGATTCTCAAATAAAAAAATATACATAGTGATTGAGGAAAAGGGAGCTTACTTTAGATTGAAGACTGGCATGGGGTAGAGAATCCGGAGCAGAAGGGGATGAGAAGCGAGTTTTTGTGTCGATGTTCGAAGGTTAGAAAATATGTGAGATTGTGAGGCCAGAACTTAACGTCATATCCATTACTAATCAATGATGGAAGATTATTTAATTACTTACCGTAGTGGGAAAATGCAGAGTTCAAGATTAGCCGGACGTTATAATTTTTCAACAATCTTTTTCAATTAATAGAGACGTGAATGAAACTAATTACTTACAATCCGCACATAATGAAAAAGACCGCAGCAGCTTGGAGATGGCCGGTGGTTCTGCAACACCGGATTTTGCGGAGAAGAAATCTTTCTATATGCAAGAAGCTCCATCTGCTCAAGCAAAATATCACCCAAACAAAATTTCTATAATAATGATTTTATCATGCTATGTCACAACTCTTAAATCTTCTCTTATATATATAGGTTTGTAATTGTAAAACCACCATTTGGAAGGAAAAAAAAACAAAGAAAAACAACATATCTGATCACAACCTGATGATTACCTATATGGGCTATGGTGGAGATATTGGTGGCTCGCGGATAGACTACGGTGGACGGATGATTGGAAAAAAAATGAGGATAAGTGAGAAATGAAAGACAGCTTGAAAATGAAGGGAAGGAGATTCAAAGATCAGGTTAGTTAATGCAGAAAGCATAAGGTTTTTGCCTTTCGGTGTTATAGGAAATGTGACTTTTGTCATTCCTTTTGAAGTTATTGTTTAGTAAAGGCATCATCTACCTATTGAAACAAATGAAACGTGCATCAATTTAGTAATAGTGCATGCAGTTTTGCATGAAATGAATAAAAAAATAAAAAGAATGTATAAGTGCAAAATAAATCTATGAGTTAATAGGCATGTACTTGAATGCAAAATAAATACAAAAATTGAAGAAGATACTAAAGGACTGATATTGTGATTTTAAAAAAATTAAAATTATAAAAAAAATAGGATTCATCTATTCTTCTCTTTTGGTTGTGCCAAGTCATGTAAGAAAAACTCTCCTTTTATATATATATATATGTAGATTCCCAAACACAATGTATTATCTCTTGTAAACACACGAAAACCGAAAACTAAGAAAACCCATCGATCATTGTTGCTGCCCATGACGGTCACTGGTGATGCTGGGCCGGGTAGCCTCGCGTTAGAGTTTAACGAGGCAGGTTGAGGCACGGGCTGTTGAGGTCCTGCACCTTGCACGAATGCAGCGCGGTATCTTTGGGCGTACGAAATAATCATAGAACTTAGATAGAATGGGTGAGCATTAGCGTTCAAGCGGGCTGGCCGAGGATCGGGCCAGGGAGCCCTTCTTAGAGGTTTAAGATTTTTAATGAAAAATGCGTACAAAGTTTTAAGAAGTAACAAACCCTAAAAATCATTTGTCATCGGTAAGAAAAATTAAATTAAACTGCATTTACTATATTATTGAAGGGGGGAAAAAAGTAGATGACTCGGTAGTTTTCCGCGTATGATAATATGACAGCTCGGGGATGAAAAGGCCTGGCCTCAGGATTCAAACGCCCAGGCCCGGGAGCCCGGGTTTGAGGAGGGCGGGCAGATGGCACTACTAGATCGAACGGGTGGGTTGGAAGTTCCACATTAAAACATACACTAAGTGTGTAAAAATTATTCATTATAACATACACTTAAAACATGTCATTTTCACCTGTAATAGTATCCCGTCTTTATGTCGACATTTTAATTAGTGCTATTCGCTAATAACCGTGATCAGTGATAAGAAGAGGAGAAAAACAAGACAAAAAAGCAAATTTATAAGCAACGCCATTAAAATCGAAACACTTTATAGTGCATTAGAAACAAGACACGTACATGTGGGTACTTTGCATGTATTGTACAATAACATTATATTATTTAAATACACACTCACCCACAAGTCCACAACAGTATGTAATTATATATATATATTTATTTCATCATGGTTGCTGAAATTGGGGGAGTAGTCATTCCACTGACTCGGCCTCGTCGTTTTCTATCCATATTGGCTTCCCAACCTTTACAAAAAAAAATAAAAAATAAAAACGTTAGAGTACCAAATATAAATATATATATATATATATATAACAAAATATATAACAGCAAATTTTACATCCGCTTGCTCTTCATTTTTTTGAATGGAGTGGCACTAACGGTCAAGTTTACAATACACTCTCGCATGATTCAGTGTAAGAATATGTGACACTATTGGCCAAATTTACAATAATGTAAAGGGGCACTCATTTGAGACCCATGAGGATTTGAACCCATGACCTCTTGAATAGAAGAGTGGTGGAGTTACCACTTGGCCAAACAAGCTTGGTTTCACATCGACTTACTCAGTTCTCACATTTTATAAGAAATTTTTATCTCTCTTTCAATTAATTAGCTTTCTTGCCATCATTACAATAATAAGTGGTTTATTTATTATATTAAATATTGTATTATTATTTATTACCTGTATATTACTAAGAAAAGTTCATACTTAGTCGACATGAATTGGTAAGCTTTGTTTTTGTCACGATTCGCCATAGTAACTAGTTAAGTTAAAATAATAAAACCGTTAAGTAGTAGGCCAAGTAGAAGTATTATCTAGTGGTATTAATTTTGAATTATGGAATTTTTATTCCGATTATTAATCGGATCCCTTCGATTCCTCAGAAAATGACAGAACGGACTTTTCACTTATATACGTATAAAAACGTGAAGAAATTAAATAAATTTCAAAAACTAAATGGAAACTGAATTTCCATTTCCCATTTGAACCCGGAACGGAAATGAAATTCAGATAAGAGTATTAGTCTTAATACCTATGCCCATATCGAAGCCGCGTTGATTAAGCTCTCGGTGCTCTTGGCAAAGCGCGCAGGTCTCGCAGCAGAAGTGGACGAGGCAGTCGCCACAAGGCTCTTCCTCCAAGTCGTACTGAACCCTCATCTTTGCCCGGTACATACACGAGTACAAGCACGCTAAACCGAACAGTGAAAACACCCCATATATCACCGCGCTCTCGCAACAGCCTACGATATGCGATCAAAATTAAGTCACTCTTGGAAAATTCGTATTGATGTTACGTTATCAATTTGACTATATGCTTTGGTTACCATCGTATTCCTTCGTAATATATGTAATTAGTAAATGATGATTTAAAACGGAATTTAAGATTTCTCACTTGTGGAGCCTTTGTTGACGATCTCAGCGATCTGTCCAAACGTGATGCAGGGGCAGAAACATGTAATCAAGCCTTTCAAAAGAAAAATTAATGAATTAATATACGAGATATATATATATATATATATTATATGTGTGTGTAAATATATAATATGTAAAACTATATATATATAGTTACAGTTAGATGGGTCGTCGCAGCAGTGAGAGAGACGCGTGTTCCAGTTCCCCGACGCTTGGCAAGGCACTTGAACGCCCGATATCGCGTAAGGACTCGGAATTCCCGAGACTGGCGTGTTAGGGCTTGGTTGATGCGGGTTTTCGTGCTTCCTTGTGATGTCGGCAACTGTGGGATACATTTTACAATGAACGGGTCGAAAAATAAGAGCTAACTTTGTTGATTGAGTATTTGAATTCGAAACATAAGTGAGGATTGAACTCACAACAAAATCCTAAACCCTTAACGACTAAGAGAAGACTCTTCTAATTGTTGGACTGCTTATGTGAAGAATTTCGTATATATTTATAGATAGAGATCGAAGATGTGTTGTTTCCAATCGTCTCATGTGTTGGAAATTACCATGCATTTTAAGATAATATTTCTAGTAATACGTACGTAGACACTATTATTAATTGATCAACTTGTAAGTATTTTTAATAAAGTCTATGTTTGTCACGACGTGAATGTCTTCAAACTTATCAATAAGCAATCTTTCTTGGTCTTATAGTAAACCATTCTATAAAGTAATAATCATTATTTTCTTTATATAAGTGCAAAGGAAGTTTCTTCGTCTCTGTTATTTGTTTAGAATTGAAAGTTTCTGTATAAGTTCCTCTAAGTTGGATACCTAACCTACGTAAGTCATTTTCATGATGTAATTGAGTACTATTGACTAAAAATTAATAGAACATTTTTGTTTGTTGTGATTTCAACACTACTGTCCATGAAGACTTATATTAACAAATTATTTATAGAAATTTCAAAACATTGATATATAGTGATCTACGTGTTGAAGTAATATTGGAGTGATAAGGGATTGTACTTTAATTCCAACAAATAATACATTGAAAAATATAGTGTCTCCAAAAGTGTTCAAAAGCATTTCAAAACAATCCGATAACCCTACTATAAGTTATCAATAGAAATGCTCAAGATATCACTTGAAGAACTCAAATGCTCCAAGAATACCCGAATTGGAAATCGGCTAAAGCGGAAGTACCACCGATACCCGATACAACCACAAACACACTAAAAAACAACAATTAATATATTTTAACTTGAGTCACCTCCGAGAGTTTCAATGAGTGACTCAAGAAAGCTTACAATTGATACAACAACAACTAAAGCTCCAGAGATACAAGATTGTGTGAAATATGTCCATCATTAACTACAGCTCCAGAGATAGTTATAATTCTAACGGGGACTTTAGCCAACTTCTCTTCCAGACTCCAGCTTCTCATGTAGCTTTCGTCCGAGCTCCAATTTACCCTCCTAATTCTAACCCAACACTGATATTTTAAATTATAGCTGTGAGGGTCACATCTCAATATCAACTAGTAATTGAATGGAGTAAAATAAAATAAGACAAAATGCCAACCATCTTATATATTTTTGTGGGATAATTGATGTAAAAGTAGTTAAGTTGTAATTAAATGGGGGATTGGAGATACTCAAATTCTTCTTTTATAAGCAAGTACTCAAATGAATAAAAGTGCATATGGTCAGATGTTTCCAATCAAATTGTTGTCTTTTTCGTTAAGATTCCGCACATGTCAACCCTTTTATTATTATTTTTTTGTTTTGTTTTTTAACACGTGTGTGTTGATGTGAATGGGAAATAAGAAGAAAAATAAAAAATTGAAAATTGAAAATTCTCCTCCGCACTTGATATTTTATCTCAATTATTATATTTTTTAATACTGACAAAGGCAAAGAAAACTTCCCAAGACATTGAAAACAAATTGTGTCTCCAACAGTGTCCGAATTTCAATCAATCATGAGACGATCATCATATAGGTTGAAATCAACATTTATAGTTGTTGATGTCAGATTTCGTCAAATCCATCCTTAACATAAGGCGTGCCATTACGGCCCAAAAACGACGTCGAATAGAGGCAAGAAATATGTTGACCGTAGTCAACATAAAAGCCCAGTTCGTGAGAAAAGGCTTAACCCATGAAGAAAGGCCCAATTCGCAGAAAAAGCCCAAAGTGAAAAGGCTCAATCAACCCTAACCCTATAAATAATAAAAGAAACCTCATTAAGAGGGGATCCAAGAAAATCAGCCGAGAGACATTCAGCCAAGAAGAGAAGAAAGAAAGAAAAGAGAAAGAAGAGAAGAGAAAAAGAGAAGAAAACCAACGAAACAGAGGAGAGAAAGAATGAAGAAATCAAGCCAAAACTCATTGAACTACGTGATGACCTGATCCTGGTTCGCCGGGTACGTAGGCAGCCTCGTCGAGAGCGGCGTGGTGCGGCATCAAATCATATCCTTATCATTATTCTTCAATTGTCCAAGCTAATAAACGGGGAAAACCGAGTCCTTTCGGGATAAATAAATCAGGGAATAATCGTGTATATATTTTTATTGCGTTCTTTACGGTTTTCCTTGTGACTGCAAGGCGGTAAAAATCGCCCTCTACAGTTTGGCGCCCACCGAGGGGGCTTTGTTTCTTTCTATCGCACAGCCAGGAAATCGAAGGGAGGAAGGAGGATGTCAACCGAGGAAGCCAGCTCCGCCCAGGAGCAAACCATGCAGCGAATGCAACAACAATTGGCCGAGGCCATCGCAAAGATGACGGAGGTCACAAGCAAAGCCGAGGAGTCCGCCCGAAAAATAGAGGAGCAGGCCGCGGAGAACAGACGCCTCGCAAGCCTCCTAGAGCGCGCGGAGAGACCGCGCCCGATGAACCAGATAGCAGAATCGGTCGCACGAGGGGCCGGGGGAAGCACCAGCAGAGACACGGTGACGACGGACGCACCGGTAGGCATGTCAACCCCATCGCTCATCAGGAACCTCTTCGACACGGACGCAGTCCAGCCAGCCACGGCGAATCGAGTGGAAGACACACCGGGGAACGCACAGGGCAATGCAACGACGGACGTGGCGGCAAGAGTGGCCGAAGAGGTGGCCAAGGCGATGGCCTTAATGTCAGCGAAGATGGAAGCCAAGCTCGGACAGGTCGCATCACAGGTGCACCAAGCGACGAGCTCGGCGCCAGAAATCGACCGGATGGTGCGAAAAGCCAGGATCACCCCGTTCACGACGAGGATTCGGGGGATAGAGCTGGAGGAATTACCGAAGATCAGACTCACGCCATACAAAGGGGATACGGACCCCCATACACACGTGAAGTCATTCTGAATCGCGACGGACCACATCGGGGGCGAAGAGGTCCGGAAGGAAGCCGTCTTATGCAGACTTTTTATCGCAAGTCTGCAGGGCCGCGCCAGCGACTGGTTCGCGAGATTAACGCCGGGCTCCATCAACACCTCCGACGAGTTGGTCGCACTTTTCCTAAAGCACTTCTCCATCTACGTACAGACGGAGCTGACGGTGTCCAACCTCTTCGATGTCAAGCAAGGGAAGAACGAACCTCTTCGGCAGTATGTAGAGAAATTCAAGAACGTCATGTTCCGAATCCCGAAGATCGAGGACGTCGTCTCGGTCCAAGCTCTGAAGCATGGTCTGTACTACCAATCCCCGTTTAACGACGAGCTGTGCGTCTCGCTGCCAAACTCGATAGAAGACGCGCTCCACAAAGCAACGATCTACATGGACATGGAGGAGAATAAGGCGATCAAAAAGAGACTAGAGGAGGAAGCTGAGGGCCGAGCGAGGCCAGATAGGAAGGAAACTAGAGACGGACGAGAGGGATCGTCGTCCAGAACAAGGAGAGAAGGAGAGCGACGAGATCGGAGAAGCAGAGACGGGGCCGACGAGCGAATGATCAGGGAAAACCCTGGACACGGAGTCTACCAGGTGGACGGAAAGAAAGAGGCGCTCGGCAACCGCGAAGGCCATCGGCAGGAGGAACTCCCGCAAGAAAACTCACAACCAGGATATTTCCCGAGCAACCAGGGAAGCTTTCCGGAGAGTCGAGGAGGTTACTCTAGTAACCGAGGAGGCTATTCTGGAGGCCGAGGAGGATTTTCGGGTGGCCGAGGAGGTCATTCCGGCGGCCGAGGCAGCTACGAAAGAAAGCCTTGGCCGAGAGACATGAGCAAGTACTGCTCTTTCCACGAATACCACGGCCATGCGACCGACGAGTGCGCCACTCTGAAGAAGATGATCCAAAGGAGGATCGAGCAAGGGGAATTCCAAGACATCTCCCAAAAGCCCACCCAGCCATGGAACAACGACAACCGATCGTGGCCGAACAAGCGGGAGGCGCCAGCACAGCGCGCGGGAGGAAACCAGGAGGCCCCAAAAAGAAACCTCACAATCGAGGAAGCATCGGGGGAGCGCCCGAACGATGGGAGACCAGTCGCAAGACCAAGGATCGACCTGATCATGGGAGGATCTCGCCTCTGCGAAGATTCCATCAACAGCATCAAGGCCTACCAACGCAGAGGGAAGGAGTCCGCTAAGGAAGATGCGCGGATGACCGGTCCGAAGACGACGATAGAGTTCGTCGACGAAGAAGTATGCGCAGACGAGCACGACGATGCCCTCGTGTTAGAGCTCAACATAGGAGGATGCGACGTTGCTCGCGTCCTCGTCGACAATGGAAGCTCGGTCGACGTCATCACTTACGACTGTCTAACACGGATGGAGATCGAAGATCTGGTCATCGGAGGCCGTCCGCGCAAGGTGTCTGGTTTCAACGGAGACGTAGCTATCTCGCTGGGAACGGTGAATCTCCCCGTCTACGCCGGAACCGTCCATCGGATGACCGAATTCATGGTGTTGGACGTGCGATTGCACTTCAACGTAATCCTCGGGAGACCATGGATTCATTCGATGAGGGCCGTTCCGTCCACATATCACCGATGCATCAAATTCCCCGGACGGGTAGAAGGAACCATCGACGAAGTCCGAGGAAGCAGCGAAGCCTATTGCATCTGCTACATGATGCACTTCCGAGCAATGAGCGCGCCCAAGGACGTCGAGAAGGCTGAGTGCAGCGGCAGCAAGCCAGCCGCTCAATAGCAATTAGCCGCGTCTGCTTCGCCTCCACCATCGACGATCAGGAGGAAGCGACGCAGGAAAAAGGGAAAAGGGGGACCCCCGGGAATCCCCAAGATCCTCAACGCGGAAGACGTGGACGACCAAACCACCGATGAAAGGCTAGGAGGCCCGCTGCTCGAAGAGGTAGAACAGGTCTGCATCGATGACTCCGATCCAACCCGAACCGTCGGTATAGGCGCAGGACTCGAGCCAGAAATCAAAGCTCAGCTGGTCGAATTCCTGAAGAAGAACCGAAAAAGCTTCGCATGGTCTCACGAAGACATGCCCGGGATCGATCCGACGATGGTCACCCACCGGCTCAACACGGACCCCGGGCACAAGCCCGTCATACAGAAGCGAAGAAAGATGGCCTCCGACCGGAACAAGATCATCAACGACGAAGTGGACAAGCTGCTCGCTATGGGAACCATCAGGGAGGTGAAATACCCCCAGTGGTTGGCCAACACCGTCGTGGTGAAAAAGAAGAATGGCAAATGGAGAGTATGCGTCGACTTCACGGATCTCAACAAAGCGTGCCCGAAGGACAGCTTCCCAATGCCGAACATCGATCGCCTTGTCGAAGCCACTTACGGGTACGAGCTCCTAAGCTTCATGGATGCCTACTCGGGCTACCACCAGATCCGAATGCATCCAGACGACGAAGAGAAGACAGCCTTCATCAGCGAAAGAGGAACCTACTGCTATAAGGTTATGCCTTTCGGTCTGAAAAATGCCGGGGCGACCTACCAGAGGCTAATGACGAAGATGTTCCACGAACAAATCGGGAAGAGCATGGAGGTGTATATCGACGACATGGTCGTCAAGTCTCTAAAAGCGGCAATGCACGTGGAGCATTTGGAAGAATGTTTCGGCGTCCTCAACAAACACCAGATGAAGCTAAACCCCACAAAGTGCACCTTCGGCGTCTCATCCGGGAAATTCTTAGGACAGATGGTCACCCGACGAGGAATCGAAGCCAACCCCGAGCAAGTCGAAGCCATTCAGAGCATGCCATCGCCAAGAAATCGGCGAGAGGTACAGAAGCTGACAGGAAGGATCAACGCGCTGAGGCGGTTCATCTCACGACAAGCAGACCGAACTCTTCTATTCTACGAGCTGTTGAGGAAAAACAAGAAGTTCGAATGGACCGACAAGTGCGAAGAAGCTTTTCAAGCGCTGAAGGTCTATCTGTCATCACCACCAGTTATGACAAAGCCGGAGCCCGGAGAGCCGCTCTACCTATACATCGCCGTGTCCGATCAAGCAATAAGCCAAGTGCTAGTTCGAGAGGAAAAAGGGGAGCAAAGGCCAGTCTCATATATCAGCAGAAAGCTCCTCGACGCCGAAACGAGGTATCCCACCATCGAGAAGCTAGCGTTAGCCGTATACGACGCATCGGAGAGACTACGTTTCCACTTCCAAGCCCACACGATCATCGTCATGACAGACAGGCCGATTCGCTCCATCATTCAAAGCCCGAACCAATCCGGCAGAATCACGAAGTGGAACATAAAGCTAGGGGCGTACGACATCGAATATCAGCTGCGGACGAGTTTGAAGTCGCAAGTATTAGCCGATTTCCTCATCGAGCTACCCAGGGAACCCGTGGAGCTGAGCGATGAAGCCGGTACTTGGAAACTCTGCGTCGACGGATCAGCGACCTCGATGGGATCAGGAATCGGGATCCGGCTCATCTCCCCGATGGGAGAAGTGATCGAGAAGGCTTGCCGCCTCGCCTATCGCTCCACCAACAACGAAGCGGAATATGAGGCACTCATCGTCGGGATGAAATCAGCCACGGCCATCGGAGTAAAGAGCTTGAATGCCTTTTCGGATTCTCAGCTAGTCGTAAAGCAAGTCAGCGGAGAGTACGAAACGAACGACGAAAGGATGGAGGCCTACGCTGGGATTGTCAGGACTCTCGAGAAGAAGTTCGATTTCTTCACTTTAACACAGGTGTCCAGAGGAGACAACAACCACGCGGACGCCTTGGCGAGCCTGGGGTCAACCACCCAGGTAGGAGAACTCAGATCGATCACAGTGGAGACACTACAGACGCCTAGCATCAAGAGAAGCGAAGGGCCCGATAAGAAGAAGCTAAAAGTAAGCGAAGAAGGACAAACCAACGAGGAGGACAGCACTCGTGGCAGTGACGAAGTCCCGAAGGAAAACAATGAAGAAATTCAGCTCGTAGAAGAAGAAGAGAGCGAGGACGAAGAACCAGGAATAGTAGAAGAGACCGAAGACGAAGATTGGCGGACCCCCATCCGAGCATACCTGGTCGAAGGAAAGTTACCCGAAGATCGACAAGAGGCGCGGAAAGTAAAGACTAAGAGCTCTCGATACACGATCATAGACCGAAGGCTTTACTTCAAAAGCCTTGTCGGCCCCTACCTACGCTGTCTAGGCAAAGAAGAGGCGAACTACGTCATGGAAGAGATCCACAGCGGAGAGTGCGGCAACCACTCAGGCGGACGAAATCTATTAAGGAAAGCCAAGCTACAAGGCTTCTTCTGGGAAACGATGCGATCGGACTGCATCGACCACGCTAGGAAGTGCGAAAAGTGCCAGCGACACGCCCCAGCCATAAACTGCCCGGCCGAAGAATTGTCGGTGGTATCGGTGCCCTACCCCTTCATGAAGTGGTCGATGGATATCGTCGGTCCTATGCCGATCGGAGCAAGACAGAAAAGGTTCATGCTGGTGGTTACGGATTTCTTCACCAAATGGACCGAAGCCGAAGCCTACGCCAATATTAAGGATACCGATGTCGAGAGCTACGTTTGGAAGAACATAGTCACTCGCTTCGGACTCCCCAGGGAGATCATCGCAGACAACGGATCCCAATTCATCTCGAAGAAGTTCAAAGGTTTCTGCGCACGATGGAAGATAAAGCTAAACACTTCGACGCCAAGATATCCTCAGAGGAACGGGAACGCCGAAGCAGTCAACCGAACGATCACCGACAGCCTCAAGAAGCGGCTCGACAAGAAGAAAGGTCTATGGGCGGACGAACTCCCTGGAGTACTTTGGGCTTATCGAACAACGCCACACTCAGCCACCGGAGAAACCCCTTTTGCTCTAGCATTCGGGGTAGAAGCGGTGATCCCGGCGGAAGTAGGAGTCCCCAGTCTCCGGCGATCCTGGGCACCGAACCACGAGGAGGACAACAACCAGGACCTGCTTCATCAGCTGGACCACATCGATGAAAGACGGGAGCGAGCCAGAGTTCATATAGCAAATTACCAGAACACCATCGCACGCTTCTACAACAAAAAGGTGCGACCAAGAAGGTTCCGGGTCGGAGAACTAGTCCTCAGAAGGGTGTTCCAAAGCACAGCCGAGCTTAACGCGGGAAAGCTAGGAGAAAGCTGGGAAGGCCCTTATACGGTGACCCACATCGTCAAGCCAGGGGTGTACGAACTCAAGAACACCGATGGAGTCAAGGTCATAAGAAGGTGGAATGTCAAGCACTTGAAGAAATTCTACCAATAAAGAACGTCATCGGCACCTTATGATTTCGGCTGATTAGTTAAGATTCTTTTCTATTTTTCTTAAGTTTTTCTGTTTCATTTTAAGTTTATTTAACAGGGGACTCCCGACCCTACTTGTTCGGGATCCGCGCGATTGGCTCCGGCCTTATTCAATACAACATGGAGTACTCTTCCCTCGCGAGCCGCACCCATTGGGGGACTCGAAGGGTTTAACGAGGCTCGTCTCTTAAGACAATATTCTATCGCTGATTCAAACAAACACGTAGCGAAAAAGAAATCAGTGCCCAGCACTTCATCGCGACAGAGCCCGGTGCATACCGACAAGCTCATCGCCAGCAAAATCAGTGCCAAGCACTTCATCGCGACAGAGCCCGGTGCATACCGACAAGCTCATCGCCAGCAAAAAGAAATCAGTGCCAAGCACTTCATCGCGACAGAGCCCGGTGCATACCGACAAGCTCATCGCCAGCAAAAAGAAATCAGTGCCAAGCACTTCATCGCGACAGAGCCCGGTGCATACCGACAAGCTCATCGCCAGCAAAAAGAAATCAGTGCCAAGCACTTCATCGCGACAGAGCCCGGTGCATACCGACAAGCTCATCGCCAGCAAAAAGAAATCAGTGCCAAGCACTTCATCGCGACAGAGCCCGGTGCATACCGACAAGCTCATCGCCGAACATTACGAAAACTACTTCGACAAATGAGCCAAGAGTAGAAAACACAGCAAATCAGTGCCAAGCACTTCATCGCGACAGAGCCCGGTGCACACCGACAAGCTCATCGCCAAAAAAAAAAAAAAAAACAAAAAAAATCGGAGTACACATACTCCCATACTTCAAATCTTTCCCTAACACTACCCTTTGTCGTTTGTGAAATATACGACATAAAACAAGAGGAGGGTCACTTGAAGAACTGAAGCCCATCAAGGATTGGAAGAAGTAAGGCCCAGCAGGTGAAGCCCACAAGAAGTCACCACCTGACAGAGCTTGCCCAACACCTCACCGCGAAAAGGGAAGTTCATCGAAGAAAAGCTCTTCGGGAAAGCCTAGTCGCATTAAAAGATAAACTCACTCGAGATCGCGAGAAAGAAGGGAAGATTGGTTTATTCAGTTAAAGATTTCGTGGGATATCCAACGCAAAATAAGGGAGTCAACCACGATCATAGCGAAACAGGAGGAAACCCTAGCAAGATTTGAGGAATATTCTAGAAGACTTTCAAGCCTATATATACGAATGTAAACTTAGCATAAAAGAATCCAGTATTCAGTATTTCATTATTATCGTGAGTTTGAGAGAATAAATCCCTGAGTCCTCGAGTTTGCTTATTCATAGTATTCTCGATTTCCCAAGGGTTAGAGTGTGTAATCTTCGATTGTCCAAGCTACCAAACGGAAGAAACCGGGTCCTCTCGGAATTATAATAAATCAGAGATATTCGTACTGTCCACAATTATTTATTATTTTCGATTATCTTTGTGACTGCACGGTGATTAAAATCGCCCTCTACAGTTTGGCGCCCACCGAGGGGCTTAGTTTTTCTCTAACTCACAGCCAGGAACTCGAAGAGAAGATGACTGACGACGATAACGACAGTACCGAGCGCTGATCTCGTCTTTACCTTTGATAAATAAAATTGTGTTTTGTTTTTAGCGTTTTCTTACAGGCCTTGCCTTGATCGTCGATTCGCCGGGTCATTCGCCTCTATCGGATGCTCGAGGCATAAGTTATGAACATCGGAAGATTGGTCACCGAGGACGACGGCTTTGTAAAACGCCTGATCGTCGCCCGTCACTCTTTGGACCATATCCACGTCGTTACTTATCATATAAACATAATTTCTTATTTTTCTCGAAGATTATGTCTTGAGCTTCGATTTGACGGGTCATTCGCCCCTATCAGACGCTCGAGGAAAAAGTTATGGACGCCGGAAGATTGGTTGCCGAGAGCGATGGCTTCGTCAGACGCCTGCTCGTCGCCCGTCGCTCCTCAGATCATATTCTCGTTTCTATTTATCATCTAAACATGATTTCTAATTTTTCTCAAAGATTATGTCTTTAGCTTCGATTTGACAGGTCGTTCGCCCCTATCAGACGCTCGAGGAAAAAGTTATGGACGCCGGAAGATTGGTTGCCGAGAGCGATGGCTTCGTCAGACGCCTGCTCGTCGCCCGTCGCTCCTCAGATCATATTCTCGTTTCTATTTATCATCTAAACATGATTTCTAATTTTTCTCAAAGATTATGTCTTTAGCTTCGATTTGACAGGTCGTTCGCCCCTATCAGACGCTCGAGGAAAAAGTTATGGACGCCGGAAGATTGGTTGCCGAGAGCGATGGCTTCGTCAGACGCCTGCTCGTCGCCCGTCGCTCCTCAGACCATATTCTCGTTTATATTTATCAACTAAACATGATTTCTAGTTTTTCTCAAAGATTATGTCTTTAGCTTCGATTTGATAGGTCATTTGCTTAAAACGAACGCTCGAGGAGAAAGTTACAGATGTTTAAAGAGCGCATCTCGAAGAGCTCATCACGAAGAGCTTGTCACGAAGAGGGAAGCTCGAAGAGCTTATCACGAAGGGAGGAGCTCGACAAGCTCATCACGAAGAGAAAAAGCTCGAAGAGCTCATCACGAAGAGCTCATCACGAAGAGCTTGTCACGAAGAGGAAAGCTCGAGGAGCTCATCACGAAGAGCTCATCATGAAGAGCTTGTCACGAAGAGGGAAGCTCGAAGAGTTTATCAAGGAGGGAGGAGCTCGAAGAGCTCATCACGAAGAGGAAAGCTCGAGGAGCTCATCTCGAAGAGCTCATCACGAAGAGCTTATCTCGAAGAGCTCATCACGAAGAGCTTATCTCGAAGAGCTCAGCTCGAGGAGCTCATCTCGAAGAGCTCATCACGAAGAGCTCATCACGAAGTGCTTATCACGAAGAGGGAAGCTCGAGGAGCTCAGCTCGAAGAGCTTATCACAAAGAAGAAAGCTCGAGGAGCTCATCTCGAAGAGCTCAGCTCGAAGAGCTTGTCACGAAGAAGAAAGCTCGAAGAGCTCATCACGAAGAGCTTGTCACGAAGAGGAAAGCTCGAGTAGCTCATCTCGAAGAGCTCGTCACGAAGAGCTCATCACGAAGAGGAAAGCCCGATGAGCTCATCACGAAGAGGAAAGCTCGATTAGCTCATCACGACGAAGAAAAGCTCGATGAGCTCATCACGACGAGGGGAAGCTCGATGAGCTCATCACGAAGAGGAAAACTCGACGAGCTCATCAAGGAGGAGCTCGAGGAGCTCATCACCAATAGAAGATCGTCACCAAAAAGAGCTCGTCACCAGACATCTCGTCATCAAAGAAAGCTCGCCTCCACTGGAAAATCATCAACGAAGACGCCATTACCAACATTTCGAGGAGATCTGATTGAGACGCGCTCGACGATGACAACCCTCATAAATTCGAAGTTTGATGCGGACACGACGAGGTCTATCCTAACCAAGGCGCAAAATCGGCGACGAAGTTGGCTGACCTCATCGCAAAAAAAGGTAACAATATACATATATCTACAAATTATAAAGAAACCGGCGAGAGTGCCGAGAAAACATATATATACATTTAGGGTACCGACCAAACCAAAAACGGCGAAAATGCCTGATATACCAAAGAAAGCCGCTCCGGCGCACAGCTGGGTACATAAGCCGCTACGGCGCATACCCCGGCAAACTACAAAGCCGCTCCGGCGCACAGCTTGGGACGTAAGCCGCTACAGCGCATACCCAAAAATACAAAGCCGCTCCGGCGCAAATCTTGATTGATACATCGCGACAGAGCCCGGTGCATACCGACAAGCTCATCGCCGAATATCACAAACTACTACGGCAAATGGGCCAAGCATACAAAAGACACTACTATGGCAAATGGGCCAACAAAAACAAATCAGTGCCAAGCACTTCTTCGCGACAGAGCCCGGTGCATACCGACAAGCTCATCGCCGACAAATCAGTGCCAAGCACTTCTTTGCGACAGAGCCCGGTGCATACCGACAAGCTCATCGCTGACAAATCAGTGCCAAGCACTTCTTCGCGACAGAGCCCGGTGCATACCGACAAGCTCATCGCCGACAAATCAGTGCCAAGCACTTCATCGCGACAGAGCCCGGTGCATACCGACAAGCTCATCGCCGACAAATCAAAGAAAATACAAAGCCGCTCCGGTGCAAATTCCGATCGATACATCGCGACAGAGCCCGGTGCATACCGACAAGCTCATCGCCGACAAATCAGTGCCAAGCACTTCATCGCGACAGAGCCCGGTGCATACCGACAAGCTCATCGCCGACAAATCGAAGAAAATACAAAGCCGCTCCGGCGCAAATTCCGATCGATACATCGCGACAGAGCCCGGTGCATACCGACAAGCTCATCGCCGACAAATCAGTGCCAAGCACTTCATCGCAACAGAGCCCGGTGCATACCGACAAGCTCATCGCCGACAAATCAAAGAAAATACAAAGCCGCTCCGGCGCAAATTCCGATCGATACATCGCGACAGAGCCCGGTGCATACCGACAAGCTCATCGCCGACAAATCGAAGAAAATACAAAGCCGCTCCGGCGCAAATTCCGATCGATACATCGCGACAGAGCCCGGTGCATACCGACAAGCTCATCGCCGACAAATCAGTGCCAAGCACTTCATCGCGACAGAGCCCGGTGCATACCGACAAGCTCATCGCCGACAAATCGAAGAAAATACAAAGCCGCTCCGGCGCAAATTCCGATCGATACATCGCGACAGAGCCCGGTGCATACCGACAAGCTCATCGCCGACAAATCAGTGCCAAGCACTTCATCGCGACAGAGCCCGGTGCATACCGACAAGCTCATCGCCGACAAATCGAAGAAAATACAAAGCCGCTCCGGCGCAAATTCCGATCGATATATCGCGACAGAGCCCGGTGCATACCGACAAGCTCATCGCCGACAAATCAGTGCCAAGCACTTCATCGCGACAGAGCCCGGTGCATACCGACAAGCTCATCGCCGACAAATCAAAGAAAATACAAAGCCGCTCCGGCGCAAATTCCGATCGATACATCGCGACAGAGCCCGGTGCATACCGACAAGCTCATCGCCGACAAATCAGTGCCAAGCACTTCATCGCGACAGAGCCCGGTGCATACCGACAAGCTCATCGCCGACAAATCAAAGAAAATACAAAGCCGCTCCGGCGCACAAAGCCTGGTACGTAAGACGCTACTGCGCATACCCCGGAAAAATACAAAGCCGCTCCGGCGCAAATCCTGATTGATACATTGCAGCCACAAAATAATTTACAAAAGGAAATAGAGGAAGTTCAATCATCCCGAACAACTTTGTCGGCGACTTGCTCTATGACGAATTCCGCGCTCTCAACTAGGACATCCATAAGAAGCCTCTCCACCGTGGAATAATACTTGAGGTCTCACCTCATGAACTCGAGCAGAAATACCCGAAGGAGCCCCTACCGGCTCAGAGATTCCAAACTTGTCGTGTGCTCGGAAAGCCTCATCGTTCGGGTCCTCGGAGAGCGTGGTGACGATACGCCTTATCACATCTTTCGAGAAATTCTTCGAGGATGACAAAGTGCCTATCGCTCTCATTAAGAAACGAGGCTAGCACCCCCTCGGCGTACCTCAACGGACAAGAAACGTGAGGAGTCTCAGCGACCTGCGAGAAGGAAGCTGAAAATAGATGGGTAATAATGAAAGAAAGAATGCAAAAGGAACAACATGGCGACGACAAGGTAAAAGGGAAAAAAGTCTGCTACTTTATTGATAATATTGTCGAAGAAAGAGTCCATCGTAGGAAGAAATTCATCACCGCGATGAGTTCGTTGCTATAGCGAGCTCGTCATCACGAGGAGTTTGTCAAAGAAGATTTCACCGTCATGAGAAAGATGCTTCATCCGACGAAACCAACTACAACTCAGCAGGATTCTGCATCAGCCTCCCAAATGAAATCCACCAACCAACAAATTACGATAAATTTCTCCGACAACATTTCTCGAGGTAAACGCATCAACCAAAGTGGTCAACAAAGCTCGAAATTAATAGTTTGTCTTTCATTTTACCAAGTGTTTCACACTTGATAAAATGGGGGGCTAACTGTTGATGTCAGATTTCGTCAAATCCATCCTTAACATAAGGCGTGCCATTACGGCCCAAAAACGACGTCGAATAGAGGCAAGAAATATGTTAACCGTAGTCAACATAAAAGCCCAGTTCGTGAGAAAAGGCTTAACCCATGAAGAAAGGCCCAATTCGCAGAAAAAGCCCAAAGTGAAAAGGCTCAATCAACCCTAACCCTATAAATAATAAAAGAAACCTCATTAAGAGGGGATCCAAGAAAATCAGCCGAGAGACATTCAGCCAAGAAGAGAAGAAAGAAAGAAAAGAGAAAGAAGAGAAGAGAAAAAGAGAAGAAAACCAACGAAACAGAGGAGAGAAAGAATGAAGAAATCAAGCCAAAACTCATTGAACTACGTGATGACCTGATCCTGGTTCGCCGGGTACGTAGGCAGCCTCGTCGAGAGCGGCGTGGTGCGGCATCAAATCATATCCTTATCATTATTCTTCGATTGTCCAAGCTAATAAACGGGGAAAACCGAGTCCTTTCGGGATAAATAAATCAGGGAATAATCGTGTATATATTTTTATTGCGTTCTTTACGGTTTTCCTTGTGACTGCAAGGCGGTAAAAATCGCCCTCTACAATAGTAAGTAATTTTGCAATTAAAAATGACTGATTAATGGACTTCTAATATAATTATAGTTGAATTCAACATTTCGAGCGGTAAGGGAAAAAAAATCACGCTATTAAATTTGGATTAATATTAAACAATTTATTATTAAGATTGTGTATTATAATAAAAATGGTTGCATCTACATAGAACTCAACGACCGCTGGTAATTATATTATGTAATTAAATATGAGAAGATACTGAATTTAAAAAAGTTATTTCAGTTTATAACTTCTTTAGAAAAGTTTGAATATTATTTTTAATTTCTTTAACATATATATTGTTTTATTCATTGCAGATTTCTAGAGCTGCAACTTGCGGTGTCGCGACGAGTCGCGACCAACTCGTAAAAAATCGCTAAAGTAGGAGTCGCGATCCGTCGCGGGTGGACAGGTCGCGATGAGTCGCGATGCCTCAGTGGTGCACTCTCATTGGACGAGACCAATTCCCTCGCACTGTTGCTCCGCGTCGCGATGAGTCGCGATTCCCGCCAGCTAGTCGCGATTAATCGCGACGTCCTTTCCCGCATCGCGACGCGTCGCGAACACGCCCCACGCATCGCCATTTGTAACTCTACAGATTTCATAAAGTTGCATCAATAACTTTTAAATCTTTTGATTAAAAAGATGATAGAGACGTAACTTCTCGTTGACTTCATCAATCAAAGGAGGCTTCGCATCTAGCAAGAACTTGTTGTGGCCATCATTAAACCTTTTACAATTGTAATTATAAAATCACATAGTCCAAACTCAAAATCTTACTTTATTTAGAACCTTGTACTCAACGCACATCAGGAGCAAAGGGGCAGTGATGGCAAGCCCAACTAAAACGGGATTAGACTTCAGCCGGAGACTCAAGCAACGGCTAAGTCGCAGGGAATCCACTACGCCGTTGGCGGGCGACACGGAAGGCCAACCGGCAGAATTGAAGCGCTACTACGGCCTGCTATTCGACGAAGAATCCGACGAGTTCGACGTCATTAAGTGGTGGAAGAATCAAAGTGATAGATTTCCGATATTGGCGAGAATGGCGAGGGATATACTATCCATCCCCATTTCCAGCGTTGCTTCGGAGAGCGTTTTCAGTACGGCTCAATATCTCATCAACGACCGGCGGGCGTCAACCACCAACACACACGTCGAGCAAATAGTGGTGTTGAATAATTTGTTATTCCAGCCCCCCGTGATTGCCGAACGCTCCGAACCAAGCGAACTTGAGCTAATGACGGAAAGGTTCAACGCAATGTTCCCCGAGTAATGATGTGCTCTTTCCTCTCTTGGTTTTATGTCCCTAAAGAGGGTTTTACAAGAGAGGTTTTAGTAAGGCATCTTGTAATATTTACACTGAATATTTACAGCTCTCTTCCACCTTATTGTAATATTCACAATGAATAATATAACTTTTTTTTTAAATATCTCGTCTTATCGTATTTATTTATTTGTTAATTAAATTTGTTCAAATTATTAATATGTTACAAATTAATATTTATTAACGTATGTTACAAATTAAAAACTAACATATAAATCAAAATTAATAATATGTTACAAAATAATAAATTATATACATACTTAAATTCATTTCAAAATAATTAACATACTTAAATATCATCTTGAAATAATTAACATACTTAAATATCATTTTGAAATAATTTGCAAAGTTTGAAAATTAAATTCGAATAAAATTTAATATAATTAAATATTTTAAACAAACGGGTATTTATGCCGCAATAAAAACATCAAAGTCTCGCATAGTCGCGATTTCTCGCGACGCATCGCGACGGGGCTTCTCGCGATTCTCACCGCGATCCGTTGCGACATCGCGAGAATTAGCTCTATTCATATCATATGTATGATATTTATGATTTGAATATAAAAATAAAAAAATTACACTTAATTTGTTGTAGACTTGTAGTACACCCCTAATTAACTACGTCTCAGCATAACTTTTTCACTGAGTTCTCATCGAATAATTATTTTATCCAAAATTAATGTTGCGTTGAATATTTAATATGAACTGACCTTGTTACTTACGTGGCAGGATGCTATTGGACACACCACGTCAATCCCAATCACATTACCGGTTTTAGTAAGTAGTGACGTTACAATGCAGAAGTCGTTGCTTTCGCTTATTCTTCCCCAAATTGCCGATTGTCTGGATGTTTCCAGTCACATCCAATCTCATTTCTCTAATTTCCCAAAATGCCCTTTTAGTCGCTCTAAATTTTGACCCCGTTCTACCCTTAAACTGGAACTTGATGGGATCCGCTCTTAAAAATCACATTTGAATCAAAATTGAGTTTAGTTAGATTGTGTTTTTTAAAATTATATTTATTCTTTAATGTACTAATTAAGGAGAAAGTTATTATCTAATATAATTTTTTAATATAATATTAAATTTCTAATTTTTTTTCTACGTTTTGTAATATGTTCGGGTTTGAAAATAAGTTTTGAATTTAAAACCGAATTAAAACACCCATTTGGAAAATTGGGTTTTAATTCCTAAAAACGAAATCGAACTTCAGTTTTTTTTTTTAAGAACCTGAATTTCAGTCCAAAACTCGGGTTTTAAACTCATTTTTACTCCTTATTTAATCCCTAAAATATATTGCACTGGGGCTGAATCGAATCCGGATTATTTTGCGAAAGAAGGGTATTTACGTAATTTAGGACAACTAGAAGTTTCCAAGAAAATCTACATGAATTAGCTCTCAGCCATTAATATATATATATATATATATATATATATATGAGCTTCCTCTCTCTAAACTCCAAGCAATAACGTGTGATCTCAAAGTCTCCCTTGCGTATTTTCTCGCGAAAAACCCATCTCCTTCAAGATTTTCTCTCTCGATCGAGCATCAATGGACGCCTTCTCGTCTTTCTTCGGTTCCCAAACTGCTGGTTCCAGAAACCGTTGGAGCTATGATTCGCTCAAGAACTTCCGTCAGATCTCTCCGGTTGTCCAGGCTCATCTCAAACAGGTACTCTTCATCTTTCCACGCCTTTAGGTTCGTTTCTTCGCTTCTATGTAGCCGAATTCGAAACTCCATTTCCATTTTTGAAATCGGTTGGAATCTTTGTGTAAATCGAGAAGCAAGATTTAGGTTAGGATTTTCTGATCATTTGTTTGATTATCCTGAGCGAAATCTCGATTTAGAGCGGATGATCGGTAGCGATTCCGCAACGAAGATCGATGTTTAAGAGTTCGGAATCCGAATTATCGATTGGTTTCCGTAAGTTTATAGAAACCGTGGAATTTTTTAGTGATTGGGTTTATGATTACTAATTATTATCGTTGTTCTTGATTTTCTTTTTCGTGTGTGTGAATTAATGAAACTCCATGATATCCCTAATCTATCTTGTAAATTATTGCTGTTATTTATCGTTGATTGCTTTAAATTCGTCACTGAATTTTACATTATGCTTCGAAAAATTCCCGTAAGTTATTCTGAATTTCTATCGTTTGTTCCCAATTTTTCGCAGGTATACTTGACCCTGTGCTGTACTCTGATTGCTTCTGCCGTCGGAGTTTATCTTCACATGCTCTGGAATATTGGGGGTCTTCTTACGACACTCGCATTTATTGGATGTGCCGTCTGGTTACTCGCGACCCCGCCTCATCAAGAAGTAGGATTCTTAACCTTCAAAACTTTATCAGTTGAGTTGCGATACTGGTCTATTAACTTTTTACTTAACTTTTCCCTATTTTGAGCAGCAAAAACGGGTCGCAACGCTGATGGCGGTGGGTGCTCTTCAAGGCGCTTCTATCGGTCCTTTGATTGATATCGCCATTGAGATTGATCCCAGGTAACTTTTCACTGCACATGTATCTGATCTTATTGTTCTCGTGTCGAGTTAAACTATCGTTGGCTGATAATTTGATTTGATTTTATTTGCAGCCTTATTATTAGTGCCTTTGTGGGTACTTCGCTGGCGTTTGCTTGTTTCTCCGGAGCAGCCATGTTGGCAAGACGAAGAGAGTATCTTTACCTCGGTGGCTTCCTTTCTTCTGGTATATCTATGCTTTTGTGGCTGCACTTTGCCTCTTCGATCTTTGGTGGCTCCGCGGCGATTTTCAAGTTTGAGGTTTGATACTACTAGTGCATCATTTTTGTTACATTCATTAATTATTATTATTTCATCATTGCTGTTTAATGTTTAGTCGTGTTAACCTTATTATTTAGTTATATATATATATATTTAATTATTTAGTTGTTTAGGGCTTTTAGATAATTAGGTTTGGACCCGATTCATTAGGTTGTAATGGTTTGCTCTATCTAAGAAATTTGAGATTAATGAGGAATCAGGAAAGAATTATTCAGTAAAATTAGTCTTTGTTTTGCGTAGTCTCTATCTAGAGTTACGGTTTTTCAAGAACATATCGAAACCATGTTCAAAACCTGAGATGCGATCGCTATCCCGGGGGTTATTATAACCACATTTTTTCTTCTCCCATTCTGTGGATGTTAGCTATTTTAACTTTCGTCTCTACTATTGCAGCTGTATTTCGGGCTCTTGGTGTTCGTGGGCTATATGGTAGTTGACACTCAGGAAATCATCGAGCAAGCTCACTTTGGCGATTTGGATTACGTCAAGCATTCCTTGACCCTCTTCACCGACTTTGTGGCCGTCTTCATTCGTATTCTTATCATCATGGTATGTGTCTGAGCTCTTATCCCGTGGCTGTGGAATTTGATAAGATATAATTTTAGCTTCTGATCTGCTCCAATCCTGTTCCGCTAATTGTCTTGATTGATCAGATGAAGAATGCCGAGCAGAAGAGCGAGAAGAAGAAGAAGAGGAGAGACTGAACCGCTGTTCTCGCGGATGGTTGAAGCTGTGCATAATCTTTTTCACGTTGTAGATTTCGAGTAAAAACTTGCGTATAATGGACTCATTCCATGACTTTCGAGCTTGTTATTAGGTGTTAGGCATTTAGCTTTGGTTTAAATTCCTCTATATGGATTATGTCCGTTCTTGTCAACGACCAACACTTTTACCTTTTAGCTTCGTATCTTTACGTGTTCGTGCTCTCGTGGTTACATAACTGTATCTTAAATCGAAAACCGAATGTACTAAAAGAACAAATACCTCTATGTTTGTCTGGGTAGTAACTGCATGTTCTATGACAGTAAATTGGTTATTTTACTGTATTTTCCACTTATTCAAGAAAAAAAAGAAGTACGTGTGGAGATTTTAGAAAATAGTTGAATATATAATGATATATGTGCATCAAGCATGTTGAAGATGATATTAGGATGTAAAAAAGTCAATGGCCAAGAATCAAATATTTGACAGGTTCTGTGGATACCGTATAAAACTTATGCGGTAATTGCGATTCGGATGCGATTTCTTTTTGTTTAAATTGTATCACACTATCACTGATACAGAGGAAATGAAACTTCAACGGAAGAAGACGGGTTTAACTGTTAAAAATCAGTCATTTGTGTGTTGGGTATGATGCATTCAGTATCAATTTAAGTGTTAATTTTTTTTTGGGAGCTCAAGTTAAATAATAAATAGTATTAATTTGAAGTTTGACTGTTTAGCTAAACATCATAGTTTTTTGGACTCGTAGCCAACATCAGGTTCTCACCAGGTTTCTTGGCGTTGCTGCCACGCTGTTGGCTCCTCATGTTGTATTTTAGTGATCGTCGTCATCGAATCCCGTTTAACTTTTTATGAAAGGTCTGTACATTTCCCTAATATGTTATCGACTCGTTTGTAGCTACTAAAAGAAGAAATGACATGGATACGGCTTAAGGACAAATAATTGATTATATTTGATCTCTAATCATACTATTAATCAATTACGATTACGATTACGATTTCAGCTCGATAGAGCAAGCTTAAAGAAAATAAAAATAAAACTAAAAATCCTGTCGTTTCTGAGGCAATAAACGACGTATTCAGTCAAGTCTTTATTTTTTCGCACTTGCTTTGCCGCCAAAAACATTTGGTGATAATTACCGAAAAACCCTTTCGTTCTACTCAACTCAGAGACAGCGAGAGTTGCAGAGCAAGCTTGAACGAGGCTTCCCATGGAAGACACCATCGAAGTTCTCTCCGACTCCGAAACTTCCGATTCCTCCGGCGAAGAGTTCATCGGAGACTCCGAAGACGAGGGAGTCGAGGTCGGCGAGGATCGCAAGTCGCAGAATGTCGATGCTCTCGTCAGGTACTTCAGATTCTCCAGCAATGGAAGCCCTTTCGATAAACCCTGTTTGGCTGGTGAAAGTTTTGACGAAAATGAAGAAGAAAATCGAAATATATTGTCTCTCTAACCATAGCATTTCGATTTTCTAGCTCTTTGTATTCAGTTCAAAGATGAGATTGCTTTTTTCTAGGTCAGTTTATTGACGTGAATTCTCAATATCCAGTGGCAACCTCGTCGTGAAGAGGCAGTCGCTGCTTCCACGAGTCCTGTCGGTGAGTGAAGGTTCCGCAGTTTGCAGGAAGCCCTTCAAATCGCCGTGCCCTAATGGCGTCTCCGATCAGAAGGAGGAGCTGGCCCGCCGTCTATGTGCTCGGAAAAGGTTTGTCCCGTGGGGATCTTCGAGCCCCGTCGTTGTGGCGGTTAGCGAGCGCTTCACCATACCAGACAGTAGTGAGAAGGATGTAGCAGAGGTTATTGAGCCTCTGCCACCAGGAATTGAACCTCTAATCTTGTGGCAATCGGAGGAATCCGAGGCTGACATGGTACAGATATCTGTGGATCCCGTACTTGTACGTTTCCTACGGCCGCATCAAAGGTAATTTCGGGTTTTATTATGCAGAATCATATTGTAATGTGGAAAACCCAATTGGTTGGGATATCCTTAAGTTTTCTGTAGATATGAATATGCTACAATTGTGGAGCGAGGAGAGGAATTAAAGTAGGTCGGTTCTCACTAAACATACAAAATCCGTTTTCCGAAAATATATTTACCACAAAACTTCCAAATATTCCTTTTTTATGTGGAACATTGAGCTCCGAAACGGGCCAGGCCAAATAAAAGGATTCGGGTAACAAACTCTTACAAAGTTGTTTATGTGATTTTGATGCAGAGAAGGTGTTCAGTTTATGTTTGAATGCGTAGCAGGGTTGTGTACTTCAACGGAAATAAATGGATGCATTCTGGCTGACGATATGGGGTGCGTATTGTATATCAAAATTTTGACGTAGATCGTTGTTTTTATTTTTGTTTATGGATAATATCGAGGCTCTTATCTTCCACATTTTCAGATTGGGAAAGACGTTGCAGTCGATCACATTACTATATACTCTTCTTTGTCAAGGGTTCGACGGGAAACCAATGGTAAAAAAGGCGATCATTGTCACTCCCACCAGCCTTGTAAGCAATTGGGAGGCTGAGATCAAGAAGTGGATCAGAGAAAGAGTTCAGCTTATCGCATTGTGTGAAAGTACCAGAGACGATGTTATCTCTGGAATTGAAAGATTCACCAGTTCTCGCTTGTCA
The DNA here is from genome assembly GCA_954871525.1 of Parietaria judaica. Lineage (NCBI taxonomy): Eukaryota > Viridiplantae > Streptophyta > Magnoliopsida > Rosales > Urticaceae > Parietaria > Parietaria judaica. The sequence goes on along the minus strand of OX940862.1, from coordinate 30,851,281 downwards.
ATACAGGCAATTTTTATTATACCTAGTTATAGTTTACTTTTGAGGGTTGTTTAACTGACGGTGCTAGCTACTGCTCAGGTACTTATTGTTTCCTACGAGACATTCCGAATGCATTCATCGAAATTCAGTGACAGCAAATCCTGCGACCTTCTCATTTGCGACGAAGCTCACAGGTTGAAAAACGATCAGACGATAACTAATCGGGTATGACTAGTTTAAATTTTAAATTTTTATTTATCTTTTGTTTCAGTACTTATTCTCTAATTAATACCACATATTATCGCTTTTCTTTTTTCAGGCTTTAGCCGCTCTTCCATGCAAACGACGCGTTTTGTTATCTGGAACTCCAATGCAGGTTCAATCTAAAATGTACACGTGTACAAAAATATTAAGATGTAGTATTTGGAGCTCTGTATTGTGTGTTGACTTTTCTCTTTGATCCTGCAGAATGACCTGGAAGAATTCTTCGCCATGGTTAATTTTACGAATCCAGGAATTTTGGGCGATGTCTCTCATTTTCGTCGATACTACGAGGTGATCTAGCTGCTTAGCATTATAACACATATTCCAGCCATATATATGCACTTTATTAATGTTAATAAATTAATTTTTTTTGGAAAGAGACATTATGAGATGAAGCTTCAACTTACGCAAATTTCGTTTCCAACTGTTCAAACAATGATGCAATACACGCCTGACATCTACATCTAAGCTCATTTATACAAGAATAGGAAGGAGAAACCAAATGATTCTAAATCTGGCAACTATTTGAAATAAAAATTTAATCGAACACAATGTTTGTTATCTGTTCAAAGAAATGCTAGTGTTTTAGTATTCTCGATATCGTAGTCAGACATTGTTACTTTGGCACAACTCAACAAGAGGATAGTGTTGCTTCTCCAATTTAGTCTGATTAGCTAGTGCCAATTAGGATCTGTACATGTAATTGGAATTAATCTTCTCATTATATCACTAACATACTATTCAAGTCTTTGAATTATATGCTATACAGCAACATGCTTTCACAGTGCAAATTTGACTAAGTAATATTTCTTTTAAACTTTACTGTAAATTTTCTATGAAGGCCCCTATAATATGTGGGCGAGAACCTGATTCTGCTGAAGAAGACAGGAAGCTCGGAGTTGAGCGCTCAGCTGAACTAAGTGCAAAAGTTAATCAGGTTAAGATTCTTTTATTCTTTTATGGATAGTAGTTAATATTTTTCATCCTCCTATAGAGACCCTTCGAGGGACTAGTAAAGTTGTGGTGAAAAAAATAAACTGGCATTACTTTTGTTTTTGTTTCGAATTAATTTTAAGTGTGTTAATTTGTTTATTCAGTTCATATTGAGAAGGACAAACGCACTGTTATCGAATCATTTACCACCAAAGGTATGTCCTTTATGCATTGCATTCTTAAGACACAAAAATAATTAAAAATCAATGTATTTGTAACTAATTTGTTAGTGTCTGGAAGTAAATTAGACTATTTACTCATGTTATCTCAAAAGGTGGACTAGTTTTTTGGTCTGCCATGTTTATTGATCATGTAAAAGTTTTATTCAAAAATATTTTTCTAAATCTCTGGCAATCTAGCTGTATAATTGTTCGGAAATCAAAACTTGTGACTTCAGATTGCATAATCAACTTTTCTTGATGTACAGATAATTGAAGTTGTATGCTGCAAGCTGACTACTCTACAGTCAGATCTATACAACCACTTTATACGCTCAAAAAACGTAGGCTCTTAATATTCTTTCGATACACAAATTCTGTTGCCGTATTGTAAGACGATTGTCTGAGGGTTGAGATTGTTATCTTGTTGCCTCTGAAAATAGGTTAAACGGGCAATCTCTGAAGATTTGAAGAATTCAAAGATTCTAGCTTGTATAACAGCACTCAAAAAGCTGTGCAATCACCCTAAGGTTAGTGATTCTTTTGAATTCTCTGATCTCTTCTTGATGTTATTATTTTTTTTTTGTTCATATAAGACCCCGATCTTCTTGTTTGCACGTTGTTGCTTTATTGTTCATATTGTGGTTGGCTGCGGTCAAGTTTATCTCTTTTTCTTGTTCTTTCGGTTAAGACATGTTCTTATAGCATAAAATATGTGATACATTGCAGCTTATATACGATACGATCAAAAGTGGGAGTCCAGGAACTTCAGGTTTTGAGGATTGTATTCGATTATTTCCACAAGAGATGTTCTCAGGAAGGTATTGGCTCTTAATTCGTTCCTTTAGTTTGATAAATATACTTTCTTCAGAATAATTAATAATTCTGCGATTTTTAATATTTAGATCTGGATCATGGGCTGGCGGCGATGGAGCCTGGGTTGAATTGTCTGGGAAAATGCACGTCTTGGCTCGGTTACTGGGTCACTTGCGCAAAAAAACAGATGACCGAATTGTCCTTGTTTCCAATTATACTCAGGCAAGTTCTATGTTTTATCTATAGATTTTTGAAGTAAACTATTGTTGTTTTGACTCGTTGATTCCAAACTCAAATCTGTTAACAATACACCATTTTATGGATACGATGAAACTAAGTTTTTCCATGCAAACACACATTTTCAAAATAAAATAGAAATGAAAATCATAAGTTTAGCAATAGGGAAAAAGTAAAATTACAAGCTTGTGTTCTCCAATCTCTTCATTCACTTATTGCTGCAGTTTCATCAAGTAGTGGTAAGCGTCTTTACATAATGATAGAACCCGTAGCAAAATCAAACACAGAATAATAGATATCCCAACACGTTTTATAATCACAAACGTTTAAAAAGGCCCTTAGAGCAAAGCAAACAGTCTTAACAAGATTTCTTGATAAGCACTCTTAAGTCTTAACTAAATAAAACAGAACTCTAGCCAATGAGGGTTACATATAAGATTTGGGTTAGAAGTCTGAGTCCCTCTCATAAGTCCACATAAACCAAGGGCTAGTTCCCAAATTACCCTTGCGTCTATATTTTTTTACGTGAGTAGGAGTCTAATACATTTTAATACATCAGACGCTGGACCTGTTTGCCCAATTGTGCCGTGAAAGACGGTATCCTCATTTGAGGCTTGATGGGAGCACTTCCATCAGCAAAAGACAAAAGCTAGTCAACCAATTCAATGATCCTTTAAAGGTACTTTCAGTTTCTCAGCATATATGTGTGTGTATATATATATAATGTGAATTTAGCAAGTCTAAATTGAGAGCTTGCAGGATGAGTTTGCATTTCTCTTGAGCAGCAAGGCTGGTGGCTGCGGTCTAAATTTGATTGGTGGAAACCGGCTTGTTCTGTTCGATCCTGATTGGAATCCTGCTAATGATAAACAAGTAACTTATCGAGTCAAACTTTTATACACAAATCGTCTAAGTCATGACTCGGCTTACATGATGCATTAAAGCACAATTTTTTTATTTTTTTATGTTCTTAGGCTGCTGCAAGAATTTGGAGGGATGGGCAAAAGAAGAGAGTATACATCTACAGATTTTTGAGTACCGGAACAATTGAGGAAAAGGTTCGATTGGGGTAGTCATTTACTTTGTTATTTTTTGTTCCTTTTCTCATGTAAGCATTGCATAGGCTATGTTACTAAGAAATTTGATCAGAATCGAGCAAAACCGAACAAAAATCTATAGGCCAACAGGAATTCACCATAGCAGTATCTTTCAGAACAATATTTATTAATCACAAACGTCACAAAAAATGCCATTCCTTTGATAGCAAGGTGAACATTCTTTAGAAGATGTCTTGACAGGAACCTTTCAACTTAACAAAACACGAAAATCTAACTAATATGTTTTCCAAATAATTATATGGGATTTGTATGAAACCCCACTCATCCCCTCTAAGTGCAAAACGCCCAAAATACCCCTAACAAAGCCAAAATAAACAAACGAGGACATGAGTACTTTGCCCAAGCTACAAGCTTTCCGTTCCTTCTCGTATAAGTGATAGTGGGTCCAATAATCTACTTCACATACTATGTGGAAAATGTAAATATAATTTTCAGCATGAGATTCTTAGACTACAGTATTTATAATCATGTACCTATTATTTTTTTTGTAATTATAATAAATATTATTTCCTAGATTAGAGATATAATAGTGAAACGTGCAGGTGTACCAGCGTCAGATGTCAAAAGAAGGGCTTCAAAAAGTAATCCAGAAGGAGCAAACAGATAACCAGACCAGACAGGTTCAGACCTCGTTGCTTCAATACTCGATTATTCTTTTTTAATGTTTTGTCGTGTTTTCGATGGTAAATTAACAACTATCAATTCAGGGCAGTTGTTTTTCGAGGGAAGATCTTCGTGATCTTTTCAGCTTCCGTGAGAATTTGAGGTAAGAATTTGCATACTTAATGATGTCATTATCCAGTTCTGTATTTATTGCTAATTTTACTGAATGGTAGGTCCTTCATTTCAGTTAATCGTCATACGAAAAATGTGTTCTTAACTTGTTTAATTAATGTATTTATCATCAAGTATCTTTGCTATCAGATGCCAACACATATCAGTTATTTAATTCTAGTGATACATTCTTCTTGAATTCTTTTGCTAAAGCGTATGAAATTGACTATGAAATATCTAACCTTTTTCGATTTGAAATCACTATTTTACATTTTATCTTCCGCTTTTATGAATATGTACAGATCTGAAATTCATGAAAACATGAACTGTGCTCGTTGCCAAAGCCATGAAACTGAGGAAATCGTAAACCAGTCAACAGAATGTGGACTCGGTCAACAGAACTCTGATATTGGTGGATTTGCTGAAATATCTGGATGCTTAGACAAGTTGAAGAGCTGGGAAAAACAGGTGGCATAATCATTTCATGAGATCATTAGTGTCTAGTCTTCATATTAAATACAAATTTATTATCATTATTATATATTTTTTCTAAAAACTTTTCAGGTTGGAACCCCTCTTGAAGAAGATTTGGGTAATTGGGGACATCATATTTCCGCAACATCGGTGCCTGATCCCATTTTCCAAGCTTCTGCTGGTGACGAGGTCTGGCATTTCCTTACCCTATTTTAATTGCTATTCACTTGGTTTTTCGTAAATGTCGTCTTTATTTACAATTACAACACCATTTGAACTTTGTGATGAGATCCGGGATAGAAATAAAAGAGAAACGGCGACACTTTATCGATAAAAGTAACCTCAATTTTTACGAATAGGAAATGTCATAATCAAATCAAACATAACAATTAAACATAGATTAGGCATCTATATAAAGGACGAGAAACCCTAATACCCCTAACGCGACATTACTCATTTTTTTATTGATTTTTTTCTTTTCTTTTCAGGTTTCATTTGTTTTCACGAACCAAGTTGATGGGAAACTCGTCCCCGTGGATTCCATAAGCCCGAAGTTGCAGAGAGCGGAAGAAAACAGTCCAACACTAAACCATAACCCGAACCCAAAGATCAAGTTCGCATCCCGCTATCGAAAACCGCTAGAACCTATTGCGTTTAAACAATTTTCGAAGCCTTTGCAAAGGGCAAATGTGGAAAATGTGAGTGAGACAAGTTCTCTAAAATGTTCAGTACAAGACAATGTGAAGAGTAAACCTTCGATTGCACATCATTTACCTCAGAAAAGATTGTCCCCTGACACTTGACTTTCAATCAAAATGATACCGCTTCTTTTTTACCAGTCCTTGTTATTTTTGTAATATTGCCAAGGTTATTTGCGCAATAAGTACCGATTGTTTTGCTAAGGGCGGCACTATCCGGTTTGTTTCTCCACTGTAATTATATCTCCTAGTTACCTAATTTGAATACTAAAATTAATATGTAGATATTTCAGTGGTAAATTACCAAATAAGTTGCTAGAAGTTTGCTTGAAAGGGTTTCAAGCACGCAAAGGCAAAAGAAGACTTCAAAACATAAGACCCTCTTTCGAACAATTATCACCAATCACCTTCAATAAAAAAGAAAAGTAAAAGTTATTGCAAAAACAGTCAATAATTGTTCGGATTAACTCATAAAATAAACTTGACAACTAAAAAATAATTACACAAATTATTCCGATGAGTAAGTTTGCAGTAGTATAAAATCATGTGATATATAAATTAAAATAGAGGTGTTGGCGAAATTCAGAGTATCAATTCACCACTAATCTATATCCTGATCTGACATTGTGAATTGAACCTTGAATTCATCACAAATTTTAATTTGGATCATATTAATTTTAGACCACTAAACGACAAACTTTGCCAACAATACGGGGGACCAAAACGAAAACAGTACTCCCCATAGAAACTATAAGCTTAAATTTAATGCAATGACTTTATTTTAATTAAAAAAAATATAATCAACCACGTGTACAGCCCTTTGGATAATTAATATGTATTTTCCAATGAAGATGAGGATTGGCCATGTGAAGCCATTGTGATGGTCAACAGTCTTGGCTAGTAAGACCAAGTGGAAAATAAATAATCTTTTTTGTTTAACCTTATTGGAATATAATTAGCTTGTTTGTAATTGTATTGTTTTTGCTAATTAGTATTTGATTGACGATTAGGCAAAGCTTCACATGCACCTTGAGAGATCCCAATCCACTATTACTAGTTAGTAGTTAACTATTGCTTACATAGTTTATATATGGGGAAATTTTTCTTATAATCATCCAACTCATTAGTTTCTCCAATAATTTGTTACCGTGCAATCAGCGAGCGTCGTCGTGATTGTCGTTCTCTCGACCTCGGTTTACCGCTTGTAGTAGTTCCCGTCGCTGGAATACGAGCATTACAGAGCGTCGGGAGGACAATATCAAGAGAGGCTCATATATGACATATATAAGCATAAGTAGACATGTGGAATATTTTGTCATAAACTATATTTGCAACAAAATTATGACGTTAGTAATTAATGACTTATTTGTTAAAGGGTTAATTAACGAAATGTCCATTTTGTGTAAATCTTTTAAAAAACTACTCATTATGTAAAAAGTTGTATTTGGTTTGCATGGAATACAGTGGAGAGAAACATATATTAGAATGAAATAAAAGAGTACAATCATTTGGTAAAAGATAATGAATATTTAAGCTTAGGGAATCTGTTGTAATTCAATTGGATTGATTACAAACTTGTGAGATTTGCTCATTTCAGATCTAACTTCTTCAATCACGCTCAGAACACACCCATTTTCAACGGCTAAATAGCATAACTATTTTTTTTTAAAAGAGACAAATATAACAAAAAAATTTGTAAAATTGTAAAATAATCTTTTCCGCGATAATGTTCGAGCCCTACGACAGACACAAAGCTAACGGATGCTTACCTTACTAAATTAAATTTTTTTCTTTCTATAATTAAATTGTATAGTTAAATTTTTCTTTCAAAACATATTTTTTTCTAATCTTAATATTAACTTGGTTTTAATTCATCAACGACAACAAAGGCCACACACATATGTGTGTATATATATGTATATATATATAAATAAATAAGCAGATTCAGTTCCAAAAGCTATATATGATAGCATGTGATTGCCTAAGAAATGGACAAACTCTTTAATATAATCTCTTGAAAAGGCTGGCACAATATTTGACTAATCACCAAGAAACTTTTGGGATTAGTTGTTAATTAATCAAATCCTTGTGAATGTGGCCACTCTAAACTGGGCGTGATTTTAGTGTTGCCTCTTCCTTGCTCCACAACTATTTTATTACATATTAATCAGACAAAAAATAAAAGTAAAGGGTAATTGGCGTATATGACCCTCCGATTTTGAGTTTAAGTACAGATAACCCCGTCAACTTTGTTACTAAGCACTGAAGCTCCTCTAGGTTTTTTTTTTTTTTTTTTTTTTTGCATTTCACCCCATCAACTTTGTTACTCAACCTTAAAGCCCTTCGAACTTTGATTATGTGGTGCCTAACTCCTCTCAAGTTTAATCGATTCGAACTTCTTGTTTCCGCTCAATTTGTATGTTCTTGCGCATATCTTATTTTTGTTGTGACATTTTGAGAATCGTAACTTTGATCATTTGATTTGAAAAACTTTATCGAAAAGAATAAAATAGTTGCTATTTAATGATTAGCTTCACAATTTCATTTTATTTTTCATTATTTTTAAGCTCTTAGAAAAGTTGAGGCGTGTTAGATGCCAAATTATTAAAGTTAGAAGGGGTTAGTTTTTTTTCAATAATAGATGAAAGTTTGATAGCTCACAAAATAATTTGAATCTCAACTAAGTTGGCACCCAAGAAACACAAAGTGAAAAATAAGGCTCACGTTTTTCTATAAAGTGAGCTCATCCATTGGAACTCGCTAACCCAAAAAACTCGCTAACAAGTTGACGGGGTATTAAACGCTAAAAAATCAAAGTCGGGGGAGGCTTTGGTCCTGTTTAACAAAGTTGAGGGGGTTATTTGCACCTATAGCAAAAAATAAAACCTAGATATTTTTAATGAGGTGAGTAACATGAGATGTCTACTATGCCATGCAATAGAAACAACCCTTTCATTGTATATAAATAGAAACATCTCCATGTGGACCTAACCATTCAAACACTGAACAAAAAGAAAAAAAAAATCACATTTCAACAAAAAAAAAAAAAAATTGTTTGCATTGCTTGAACATGTTCAAGAGCTGAAATCTACAACTTTTGTGCTACACTCATTAAAGTTCAGCCATGGATCCAAGAATCTCTTTCTCCAACGATTTCGTCGACGCCCAACAGGCGATAAAGCACGAGAGCATCTACCGAGAAGCCCCGGTTTCGTCGGATTTTGAATTCTCGGTGAACAACTTTGGCATGAGATCTGCCGACGAGATCATATTCCAGGGCGTGTTGCTTCCCGAGAAGGAGAACTCCGGGGGTCAGAAGAGGACGACACTGAAGGAGGAGCTGCTCGTCGATGACGATGATTACGGGGACATCTTCACGAGGCAGTCGAAGAGTATGGGGTGGTGGAGGGAGAGGCTGAGCCTCAAGAAGCCGAACATCCTTCACCGGCGAGGAAAGAGCAGCGACGTCGTTCTCGAGAGAGTGGTGGAAGAAGGAAGCCATGTTTGTGTGCATGAGGTTTCTCTTACCAAGAAGGAAAATCAGGTAATAATAAATCATCACATGTATTATTTTTATTTTTATTTTTTTTTGTTAACGTGAATGCATTAAACCAAAAAAAAAAAAAAAAAAAAAAACTACGACGAGAACAAGACTCCAATCTCAACACAAGTACTATAACCTGATAATTGACGTAAAAAAGAAAACAGTATACAAGAGATATGCTCAAAACAAGAACACTATGGCTGTGTTTGGTACATAACTTGAAAACAGTTTTTTAGTTTTCTAACTTGTACAGTTACACTGAGAAAAATAAATGACTGTTTGGTATGTAACTCATCAAACTGAACTCCAAAACATTTCAAGTTTTATTCTGTTTTTCTTAAGGATTTTCAAATACAGATTTTTGTTCTTTTCTGTTTTTTTCACTCAGTTTTTTCTTTCATCACTCCTTATTTCTATCGACTTCATTAGAAGTAAAATTAGAACCGGGAACCGGGAAATAACTCTTTTTTTTTGTTCATGTTCCGAAGAAAAAATCGAGAATTTTATTTTTGTACCGATTTCCGTTTTAAAAGTGCTTGTCTTAAAAACCGCATGTATTTTTCAAAATTAAAAATTACAAATAGTATAAAAACGACAATAAAAGTTTAAAATTCACTAAAATGACATACTAAAAACTAAAAAAATGACCTATGTGATGTTGGGACATAAATTACTTGTGTGATGACTCTAGAAAAATGAATGCGGACGACCTATTGCGGTGAATATACAATTCACGCAAATACTATGTTTAATATAATGTTGGTGAAAAATAATAGAATAAAATGCATGAGATATTTTACTTTTGATGCATGTTAAACCTGATTATTTAGACTATATATATATATAACTTTGATATGTTAAACATGATATTTATGTTATAATATTATTGATGTAATAATATTTTTATATTTTATTAATGTATTAAATATTTAATTTTTCAAGAAAAAATCAAATCGAATTTCAAACAATTATTCTGTTGTTTTATTTTAAAAAAATAAAAAACAGAAATGTGTACCAAACAGTTATTTCAAAACAACTGCAAAAGTCTTTTACACTACAACTATAAAATTCTGAATAAAGAAAACAAAAACAGTTTAAGTTGTCTACCAAACAGCACCTATATATTTTATTTTCTTATATAAGTACGTGGTTATATATTTATTTATTTATTTATTTTGTAAGTTGAGAAAAGCTTGAATTTTTGTTTTGAGCAGGATCCACTGTTTGGAGGAGGGTTAAAATGCATAGAGAACAATGCAAATTACTAAAGTGGTTTTCATTACTATCTATGGAGGAGTCTTGTAATTTGTTCTTTCACTTCTTAGAATAATTTTACCAGTTAATGTTGAGATTTCATTTTATTTTTATTTTTGTTATTGTTTTTGCCTCCTCAAGAAGGTGGTGTTGGGAGTGAGTATTGTACAAATGTTTGGAGTTTCGAAGTTGATTATTGATGTATCTAATTCTAATCCTAGTAAGTAATAAGTAAGAATTATCTCGATGTCTTGTCTTTGTCGTGTCTCTCATAATCACATGATCCAAGTCAAGTACGGACATCCAACTCATGTTGAGTTTTAATGTATAATAAATATCCTCTGCATAATAGGAATGAAGCATTGCAAACTCACCTTACTTACATATCCTTTAATATATGATTAGTTTTTACCTTTACAAACTTATGAATTCTACAACTACATTTTTTTTAAGGGCTCACTTCTCCAATAACCTATTTCTTCATGCTTTTTAAAAAAAAAAAAAAAAAAAAAATCAAGTGTAACTCTGTCTCTAATTACATAATAGGGGTTGAAACGTACAATTCAGTTGAGTTATAGCCAAAATACGAAAACTACAATTAACACCAATACCAGTTGTATAACATCGGGTTCGGTGTTTAAACTTCACCGGTAGAAGTCCGCAAAGGAGATTAACAGTCGATCTACATTCGGATAGCTAAAGTTTTTTATGGTATATTATCTTGTCATTCGCGATCATAACAACATTTATACAAATAAATAACTGCTTATTAAACCAATTGGGACCCAAAAATGAGCTATTTACAAGAAAGCAATTTACATTTAAATAGAAGATTTTGTGGGAATATACAAAAAATGGCAATCTATAACTATATACCAAGAATTTTCGCAAGCCCTCACAGATATACCTACATTCTTTATACAAAATTATCGCCGGTCCGTCCTTTTTCCCGACATAAAAGAATCAGCGGAAAGTTGCAAGCACTGTACATCTGCAGATCGTACAGAAATTATCAATAGATAGAGGAAGAGAAGGAAGTAAAACTCATGTTTATACGCCTGAAGGATTTTTCGAAAATTGTTTGACAGAGCAGAATTATTTACTTAAATAAGATTTCAAATCTCTGATATGATATAGAACGATGAAACCGTCGGTAGTAGGTGGCGTCCGTACATACCGTTTATATGACAAGTTCGTAGACTCAACCCTAGCAATCGATGAGGTCGCAAAGATCCGACACCTTCTGTTAAGAGAGAGCAAGATCTGGTGTGTTCAATCTCCTGCATATACAACACGGCATCGCTTAATAACGGTAGAGAAAAAATCGCGACACTCGAGTTTTTGAAGAAATTTAATTGTACCGTCATTTTTGCTCCCATGGCTGACTGGGACCCATATATTTCTCCATCGATTCTTTCTTTCGTTCAGGATCGAGGCTGCACAGGTGAACGAGCAGTAAGTTTATATGATATGTGAGAAGATGATAGGATCGAAACACGATTCCAAGACAGAATTGGGCAACGGGAATTCTAGTACTAGGTAATCAAGAAAAACAAAAAAAAAAACAGAATTCCCTACTTTCCTAAAAATACCTAAGGCTATGATCTACGATTTGATTGACAAGATTCTAACATAAATACCTAATAATCTTTGACAACATTTGAGAAGTCAGAGAAAGTAAGAAACCTATTCCTGAAGCCGAGAAAAGTGTAATGCACAGCACCCGCACATGCAGAAGCTGGAGCTATGGCAGCTGTGGGAACTGCCCGAACCGCAGCCGCCAAAGCTGAGCCGGCTCCACCTCCACGCAGGTACTTCTTCCACGGTTGCTGAACCAACGCAGAAGCTGACCTTCCCAGGCCGCTGCTAAGACTCTCACAAGCCTGTAATATACATATAGATATAGTGACATGATTTCAGAACAAAGGAGGAAAACAAAAACAGCAAAGACAACTAGCACATAGAATCATAGTGCTTTCGAAGATGACCTATAAAATAAATAAAATAAATAAAAGTAATGTATTTATTAGACTGATATCAGTTTAAACCAATAAACTCTAATCTACAAAATCCCCTTTTATGCAGTTTTCAGTTAAGAATACGAACTAAAAGATTCAAAAGCTTAGCACAAAATACTCTATTTTGCCACAATCACTTATATGAGAATTCGGGAAATGGGAACGGTTAGACTTAGACCCATTAAAAATGAGTTGGCAAGGAAAATTCCTAGGAGCGCTATTAAAGCGAAAAGACTAAGATTTTCCCCATAGAGAAGTATTAACCTGCTGAATTCCTTCTTGAGCATCTCTAGGCTGATTATATCGAACACCGGTTTGTACGTTACCCAGTATTTGCCTCGGTACACTAGAGGAAGTGTTTGAAACCATATACTCTGCTTGGAGCAATATATCATGAGCACCGGCTGCCAAATGTACTCCCAATCCAACTGCTTCCACGGAAATACTTCTAATAAACGCAGATATACCTACAAAGGAAGCCATTTTAAGATTCCATATAACACTTTTTCAAGGGTAGATGTAGTCTGCCAGCAAAATGTAGAGCATTCGTATATCCTCAAGTGTTACATGATATAATATCATTGCCAAGCTCAGCTTGGAATCACGTCATCTATTGAGCCTATCAGATATGGGTGAAATATTGGCCCATAACTTGGTTTTAGACCGGCCCCAGCCTGGTTCTTGTTGAAGCCAGGCCAGGCTTTTTTTCAAAAAAAAAAAAGGGAACCAGGACCAGGCTAGGGCCACAAAAGCCGGGTTCAAGGGCTCTCTTTTGTCCCGGTTTGAAATTCCAAGCTTTTTCCAAACCAGGACTGGGATCAGGCCCGGCGGCTTCCCTAGGTTCCTATTGTTACCAAGTTCTCATCTGGCATGAGCGAGATATAGACTAATAAACTTGGGACGGAGTCACGACATGAGAGGCTGATGGCTTTTGCAAGAAAAGAAAAAAAAGAAAGTGTTAAAACTTTGTGCAGGCATTATGTGTTGCAATGAATTTTACCTCTTTGCATTCCCTTAAGTACTCTCTTATCCTTTCTGTAGCTCTTGACTGGTAACGAGACGAGCTTTGCAGCACCGGCACCAAGAGCAACCACAGAGCGAATGGGTGGAAGACCTTGCAATATTTTGCGAACCTGCATAAAACACTTATTCACTATTAATTGCAATAGCACTACATTTCTCAAGAATAGGCCTTTGTGAAACATTATTTACTTTCTAATGATATGAATTTCTGAAGAGGCATAAGCCTTAATACCTGATTTTGCGAGATATCTTCTAGCCACTCGCCTCCAGCCGTTCCACATACATTGACCCACCCGTATACTCCAACGCTGTTAACATGCTTAAGCTTCAATTCAACACCCTGCATCAAATTGCGACAATACAGTTAGGACTTGTCCAACAAACTACAGACTGTTATCCTGGTCTCCAATGATCGTGCGATGTCAAGTTCTCCATTTTTTATTAATTAGTTTAAAAAAAAAAATACGAAACACGATTAGTCCACTTTCTAACATGCACCACCAACAACGTGGTTCACAAGAACTGCACAATTCCACACAAAAAATAACAAATATTAGAATTATCTCCAAGATGAATTACGTTTCTAAGTTATACTTCCCAATAATTGCAAATTATTTACTTATTTTTTGGAGAAACAAGCATGATCTTGCTTCCAAGCAATTAGCAATGGTCAAACAAATTAATAATTTTACCTTCCAGGGAACAAGATTTACAAGCTCCACATACTTCCCACCTCGCAATGCTGCTAGATCAACACGGGAGGGACTATAGTCAACCCGAACAATAATAGGCCATATTTCAAAGCTCTGAAACAAAATTGGAAAAGAAAAATAGAAGAAGCCATCAGAACTCCTTTCGATAAATATCCATATTAGCTATTTACCTGAATAAGAAAACAAAGGGAAGGGAAGTAGGTGCATTTCTTAACTAACAAAAAAAAAAAAAAAAAAAGACAAACTTTACTTACTTTGAACAAAAATTGGAAATAAGATTTCACGTAACCAAGCCATACCAGAAAGTTTTGAAGGAAAATTCTCACTACGAAATCAGAAATGGGAAAAAGCAGTAACAAAATATTTACAACTTGCCTGAAAGTAGGGAAGCAATGCTTCTTCTACAACAATGTCCTCCGTAGCATTAAACTTCACTGGGGTCAAGTTTGAATTGTCCGGATCTTGATTACCACCTTGAGGCTGGTTAAATGAAGAGCCTTTTCCCCCAAAAAATCCAATAAGAAAGTCGAGTTGGGACTGATGAAGATGCAGCCTCATCGGTAGAAAAGCAACCCGTAATCTGAAATGTAAATATAAAAATTGTAAGAACTACAAGTTGTAGGAAGAAATGAAGAGTATACTGATACGACAGTCTTAATTAAAAATAAAAAAGTTAAATAGAAATGACATTTTACCGATATTCTTCGAGAGGTATTAGAGGATCCGGTCTGACGGCTTCCAGGTCCAGCTTGAATGCTTTCGAAGATGATTTTCGAGGATGATCCTTTGATTCATAATATCCTAATACCTGGTGACACGAAAGTAAATTTCCCATAAACTTACTGCAGATGATACAAAGGTCAAAGAAGGAAGAGAATAAAAGAAGCGATAAGCTCGTACCAGTTTCCACGGAGCATCTCGTCTAAGGTCATAAAGATGAAAATTTCCAACTGAAAGAGCGAGCTTCGAAACATGTACGCTGCCAGCTGGAAAAGCCTCGTATTGAAACTCGATCCCGCAGAGTGTAAGCTCTACACAGCCATTTGTATCCCTTCCTCTATTGTGTTTACCTTTTTGATCAGTCTCGGTCGAATCCTGCCAATCCGAACCACCATACATTCTCCATCTAACATCAATGTTCTTAAGAAGAACACGTCCCGTTGGCTTTCTGAAACCACTTGCTTCCGCATTTTCAATGGAGGGAGCCCTAATTTCCTCAAATTTCTGCACATCACACTCGTTTCCCGCTCTTGAAATGTGGTCTTCTACGATATTCAAAGAGGTGTCTCCGTACCATCCGCTACTTACTTTTTCGAAATTAATACCATGAATGCCCTCAGAGGTGTCCTCATGTAAAGATTGTCGGTTAACAGATGCTTCTGTAAACGGGTTTATCTCAGGAAAACAATATAGTTCAATTAACTCCGGGAAGTTAGTATCCTGACTATCGAGAATAACTTGAGGACTTTGAGGAGAATCATATTGGCCAATTTCAATCTTGTCCATTTGAAATGCATCTTCACATATTTCATCCATCAAGCCACCGAATCCTGGTTGTTGAATCGAAGAGAGGATCTCGGAATTTGATGGAGAAGAATCGGTATCACTGGTGCAGAGGCTATTCTCGTCATTTACACCTTCATCTTCTTGTTCTTGCTGAAATCTGTTCCACCGCTGCTGCAGGTGCACGAGCGACTCTTCCATGTCAGGAGCAAACAGCTGTTGGAGCTGAGACGCCAAACGAATAAGACAAGAAGTGGTGTCGTGACATGTTTCAACGTATATATGAGATTTCGAACACTCCATCTCCCACAGAAGACCACTCTCACAATTGGTTCTCAAAATCGCTTCAATAAGCGCCTCCTGGGCAACTTTAACGTAGCCAGTCTTGTGATGACACCTGGCATTGGAAGCACCATAAACGTTCTCAGGCCTTGATACTTCACAAATATGCAGTCCAAGATCTTGCACTCTGATCTTAAATTCTCTCTCTGTTGAATCTCCCAAACTTGAATTGGAAAGCTTAAAAAAGGACGCAGCAACCAAACACGCTACGGCTTCTTGACCCGTCTCTTGATTAACATTTGAGCCCAAATCTTCATTTTTTATTCCCATGTTCTTTGCAAATGGCTCATAACTTAGCCCAATATCGACAAAGTTGAGAATAAAAGAAGCTTTTTTCCCTTCCATTTGAATGGACACGTTATCTTCCTTTTCGGTTTCGGAGGGGGAACCACTGAAGAAAGAAAGCGCCACATCCAACCAGTCTAAGCGACCTCCTATCGCGATAATTGTGCCACATCTGAGGGTTATAGATGTAAAATCATGGAGTCTTTCAGGGTCCCACATGTGTACAATATCACAACCACTTAACCTAGATGACAAAGCGTTTGATCCTCCTCCGTCACCGCGTTTCATAGCTGAGTCATTGCACGAGATTAAAAGAAGCTCTTCATCAACAACACTCGTTATGGAACCCCACAATTTGCCTTCGGAATGAGCAAGCCAAAAGAAGTTGGCACCGCTTTTGCCTCCAATATTCGAGACCGACAGCAATGTGAACTTCCGAACTTGTAGCTTTAAACCATTCCATGCACCGGGAAGTTCAATCTGCACAGATTCGCTGATATTCTCCTTTAAATCTGGGGTAATCGCAATCTCTAAAGTTCTACAATCCACAAAAACAGACGTTTGAGAACTTGAAGATGATCCCTCAGCAGATTCATCAGTTGATAGTCCATTTATGATCTGATCGATTAGACTTTGTACGGCTTTATATTGATGAGTTCCTAATTTCACCTTCGTATCAGAGAGAGAAATGTGCAGGAAAATCGTGGAGCTCAGTATCATCTCACTCCGAGTTTGGGAATTTGAATCTTCTACATCATTCACAGTAGACACAGAAGCAAACTCATAATCTTTTCTCACGAAGTTACAAGTGCTCTTCGATTCTTCACATGTGGCGATGGACTTGGCTTTGTTTGCTATCCAAGGTCCAGTAACATTACCATCCTGGAAAAGAATGCTAATAACTGATGGACAATCTGAGCTGGCGACTGTCAAGATATTCTCGGCCAAGTTACTCGCTGGATTGATTAAGAGAATATCAAGAATACTGAACTTCAGATCCAAAGAGAGAGTGTCTGTTGAAGAATCCATGTTCTTCGGTTTTGCATAAAAGTTTGGATGAGTTTCTGGAGCAATTCCTACATTTCTTTGGAAATCGAGAGCTATGAATTGATCCCATGAAACAAAGCTTCGAACAGCTACACAACTTTTGAAAGGAAAACATAGGAAAACCCTTGCACTAGAAATGACAATGCTGCCTTGCATATTTTTGGTCGTAGACAAATTCGTAAGACTTGAATTTTCACCATTATCAGAATTCCCATCATATGGAAATCTATCTTGTTCCTCAATTGGTTTAGCAACTACCTTCAGCGTATCACAGACCATCATCATA
Source organism: Parietaria judaica (assembly GCA_954871525.1). Taxonomy (NCBI): domain Eukaryota; kingdom Viridiplantae; phylum Streptophyta; class Magnoliopsida; order Rosales; family Urticaceae; genus Parietaria; species Parietaria judaica. Next base: position 30,833,755 of record OX940862.1, on the reverse strand, counting down.
ACGGAGAAGTCCACCCAGAAAACAAGCTGAGGCAATTCCACTTCAAAAGACGTCGATGACTTAGCTTTACTTCCTCCATCGCAAGAGCTTGATTTCATACTTAATTGCCAGCGAGTTACCCCTGAAGTTTTGATCAATGTCACTTTGATCACATTGTGCTTCTTTCTCGCAACAAAACCAGCTAGCTCGTGGGAACCCTCAGCTGACGAAGTCATTGGTGGGAGAACCGCTAGAACTTCTTCTTGCAATTGTCGTGTATAAAGATTTCGGCGGTTGATTTCTTTATTGATTTCTTCATTGACATCGCCTTTGTAGCTCAAAACATGAGAAATCTCGAGGGACTTTATTGTTCCTTCGTATCTCATTTCTTGAGGACATACCTGTGGACCTTATCAAAAATTTTAAGTTAGTGTAAAGGAATAGTAAAGAGAACCACAAAGCTTGATTAAAAAACAAAAACAAATGACAGGAACTGCCCTGGTAAAGTGACTACCTGCACATGGAGAAGGATATCGCAGCATTCTACACCCAAGTAAGGAACATATGAACCGGCATTAATCTGATCCTTATCTTCAAAGAATAAGAAAATAGAAACTCCAGCAAAATTGGCCTTAAGATTGGTTTCTACATGCTGCTGTTCTGTAAACCAACAGGGAAGCTGAGATATAAATTTTGAAACACACAGTAATAACAAGCATTCACATTGCAATAGTAGACCAACAAATTATTAAGAAATAGCAACCAAATATCCTGGGATCAAGAAAAACTCGTACAAACTATACAACTATCAATCGTTAAGAGCTTTAGACTTAAGTTATCAAATATAATCCCTCTCCCATAAGGCGGATACTTATTTTCCCCGGAAAAGTTACTGTTCATTTCTCATGGTAAAACACGTGCATTCTGAACTGCACTTAAAAAACATTTAGTGGCTTCGTATTATGAAACACAAGACCAACAACACGCACGTTTACCTTGAGAATTTTTTTCCCTTTGCTTTTTCGAAAGAAAATTAACTACACTTCAATGTTACACTCAGTGTCCAAGAGAAAAAAGAAAAGAAGAACATTTGGTTGTTTTATGTGATTAGAGCACACAAGACTAACATACACACTCTTCCCTCTGAGAGCGGAGGATTTTCTTTCTTTTCTTTTCAAGGGAATTTATCTCCATTTCAATGTTGAACACATGATACAGCCAAGATAATTTGGCTGCTTTGAGGTATAAGTAATAACATAATACAAACCAAAAATTAATGGAAATTGAAATTATTCTCCAAACTAGAATGCACATACCGGATGGAATATATAATGATCCAGAAGCCAGGCTTGATGCAGCCGTAATTGCACTAAATACAGAACATGTCCAATTCCACATCCCGCTGTTCCCTAGAGCAGACTGGGAACTTCTCATCCCATCGAGACACTCGAAAAACTGGTCCACACTGCACATACATAGAGACCAAGATTGCTGATTAAAGAGGAGTATCTATAAATATTTTATTTTGTGCAAGTCAACAAACCAAAAATGAAATACCGACCTTGCCCCAAAATCAAGCTCATCCTCAATGCCCATTGCCTTTTTACTGGCCGACGAAGGAACCCAATCTGATATTAGATTTGGACCATTTACACGAGTCTCGCTGTAAGAATTTTGCACTGTTAAAGAGGAGAATTTGTCGGAAGAGCCAGAATGAGTTGCAGCAACCACGGTGTTCTTTGCTGAATTAAGATGCCCGGGATCCGTTTTCTTGCGAAGCATTTCAGCACTTCTTTCCAAATGCTTAAAGACTTCCACGGCCTGTACAAGCCATTTAATTGTGTTTGGCTGAAATTGTACTTCTAGGGGGTCAATGAAAATATCCGAATCCACTTTACGGATGTCTAAAGACCCGTTTTTCCAAGGAATACTAAATTTTAGGTTCCCTGAAAATCCACCTCCTTCACCTGTTATTACCGGAGTTGTAACAATCGTCTTATCATCGTTCTCTTTGTCATCGTCGTCATAAAATTGAAGAAGTTCAAGTGCCGCTCCTTGGAACTGGATAAAGTTCGTTAATCGACCAATCCCGAGAAAGTTCTCACCTTTCGCCTCTGAACTGGGACTGACATCATCTGAAACACAAGTTCCGCATTCGATTTCTAAAACCCTAAGAACCAATGTTCTGTGAAGCTCAGATCTATCTCTATTATTCTCTATACACGGGTCAAACGCAATTATCAACTTATTGAACTTTATATTGAAGCTTGTGAGAAACCATTTCACCATCTTTGCAACTGTCTTAACACCTTCATGTATATTTCCAGAAGCAGAGTTTGAACCCTCGTCTGTCGAGTCGTGATCCCGGTTGCCCGAATCACAAGGATTTCCCTGCTCCTCACCAGAGTGAAGAGTCTCCGCTACAGAAGACGAAGAAACACCTCTGCCGGGACCAATCACAAGCTCCAATTCATCCACCTGGACGACACAGCCTCTACCCTTCCACGGCATTCGAACCGAAAGAGAACCGAGCGATCCCTCTTTGACAACTACCGGTGCTACCGCGCCAAGCTGAACAAACCAGCCACACAACAAACAAAGAAAATTTCACAAAAACATCATCGAAATGTAACATAAACAAAAATCCAAGTACTTCAACGCAAAATTCCCCGGTGAATTGCCGAAAACCGGACACGCAAACTGAGTAAATCCAGCGTCGTTACCTTCTCGTTGAGGAATTCGACATTGAGCGCGAGATCGTGGAGATGAATCAAGCCCTCGGAGAGCTGAACATCGAGCTGATCGATGTCGATCTCGCCGAGCAGGAACTGCCCCAACTTCTTCTTCAGCACGAACTTGCAGACCCTCTTCACGGCCCACCGCGAGAACATCGCCTCCGCCGACTTCGCGAAGTTCCACGTAAACATGGCGGCTCCGTCCGTCAACGAAGACGATCAACCCCGAATTCGCTCAAAATCAGGAGAAAAAGCAAACGGAATCAGCCTAGGGTTCGAGACCCGGGAGAAAAGGGCGGCAATTGAAGTCGTTGGGAAGCTCGGGCGGGTCGAACTTCCATGAACGGATTGTTAGCAGCAAATTCGCAGAGGAATTTTGGGGGCGATGAAGAGACTCGTGAGATTCTCTCCCAGGGTTTCTTTCGGCGTTTTTGAAGGCAACCAGATATATATATATATATAATTGGGATTTAGAAGGCAAGTAAGAGAAGAGGATTTGACTCGATAATCATTAAATAAGTAACTAACTTCTAATTCTAAAGAAGAAACAACAAATCCGGGAATATATACTATTTGCAAACATAGTCCTTCAATTAGGGTTCAACTGCAGAGTTAAGTTACTCATTTATTTACAGAAATTTGGATTTTCTTTTTCTTTTCGGGTTTTGGTGTAATTGTAATTTTAGTGCCGGAATGGTTCGATCCGAGATACTAAAAAAATAGCGGATTTAGTCTCTTGTTATAATTTTTTTCTTCATAAAAACAGTCATTCTATTGAGATTGTGTAATTGTTAAATTTAACCAAAAAGTGTGTTTGAGAATTAAAAATTTAAAAATATATATGTTTATTATATTTTCCCGTATTTTCTTAATAAGTGTTTGAGAATATAAAATTGTAAGACTCTCACATGCATATATTTCTCACGCTTTTATATTTTTTTATGTTGGTCATTTTTGTCGCTTCGTGCTTTTTTTTTTCTTCGTTTTCTTAAGATATGAAGGAAAAAAAATGATAGTGCAGAATATACGAAAGAGAGAGTTGTCTTATTTATTTTATTTTTATTTTCCTTTTCTAACGTTAGGATATACACAATTTTAAGAAGATAGAACCTTATTTAATCATATTAATATGTGTCATAAAATTCAGAATTCATTATAATAATAATAAAAAGTAGAATCAAAATTTTAGTTCCGAAAATTCGGTCCTCTCCTTTCCCTACCTAAAATCTCATTGAGTAACACATCTCTTTTTAAGCACTTCACTATGCACCTTTTATCCTAATGATCTCAAAATATTTTTCTTCCCATTTTTTATTTTTTATTTTGTTTCCTTCATTTTCTTACACCCACATTGAAAAAGATTCTCTTCGCTAATTTTCTTTCTTCCAAAAAAGAGAGAGAAAAGAACCGAGGTTAAATGAGGAAAATAACTACTATAAGGATGAAACTGCAATAAAATATTAAGTCGATACTAAAGTCTAACTAAAACAAGTGAAGGTCCATTTTCGTCACAAAGATAAATATTGGACCTGATGTGATAAAAAGCGAAAGGACAATCTGAAGGCGAAGTTTTTTTTATAAGAGCCCCTGAAATGTCGAGTCCTGTCGAATCAGCCTCAAATCTCTGACCGAAAATCGGAATCCACTCCACAGAATCTCATCCAGGTAATTTCCGTTCGATGATCTTCTTTTTTTTTTTTTTTTTGCTGCAAATTAGCATGCATTGATGCTTTGATTTCGACATTGTTGCTTTGCTTTGGTTTGTTTCGATTCAATGTCGGGTTTTTCAGTGTTCGATTGAAACGCAGTCACTGATGATGGTGGTTTTGAGAGATTTAGGATTTTAGGGTTTCATCTTTTCGATTTACGGCGTGGAAGGGACATTGATTGATAGTCTGTAATTTCTCTGAATCTGATGAATTGGAGTGGTGCTTTGATTGAAACTACTTAAATTTGATATATACATATATATATATATATATATATATATATACACACACACACATGTGATGTATATGATTATGATGGGGAGAAGAAGCTTAGTTTTGTGAATGAGGACTTAGTTGAGTGATGCAACATTTGAGCTTGTTTCTTGGAAATACGAGTTCGAGCCCGACGTACAAAGAGTTGAAAAACGCCCGAAAAAGAAGAAACTTTGTTTACTTTCTCGTGTTAAAACTTTGGCTCGTAAACACATAAATAGTGTGCGGATTTATTTCAAAAGATTTGTTTCGGAATGATTGGAAGAATTCTTTTATTTTGCGAAGGTTTATAAAGGGCAAATATGGTATTTGGATTAATTTCGCACATAAGAATCGAAGGGTTTTTTTCTTCTTCCTCTTTCTCATTTCCATTGTAGATGATTGCTCTATGTATTATAGATTATGATTGTGTAATGACTTGTGTACACTCATGAATCAAGTTAAGAACAATTTGTTCTCGACTCTCACGATTTCTCTTAAGTCGTTAGCATTTGGATTAATTTCGCACATAAGAATCGAAGGGTTTTTTTCTTCTTCCTCTTTCTCATTTCCATTGTAGATGATTGCTCTATGTATTATAGATTATGATTGTGTAATGACTTGTGTACACTCATGAATCAAGTTAAGAACAATTTGTTCTCGACTCTCACGATTTCTCTTAAGTCGTTAGCATTTGTTGTTTTATAACTTGGTTTGTAGACGTGACCTGAATCTGTGGTGTGAATCATTCCTGCGATTTTTGTAGTATTATTTATCTTCGACCCGTAAGCTAAACAGGGTCAAGCTTGTAATTTGTGTCATTATTCTGATTTAGTTTGAAGTTGCATAATCTCATTCTTTCCAATACTGGTATTGCCAACTTGATAGCACGGTAATTACGACAAATTACCGTCTCTTGTAAATATTAGGGAACATTACTTAATCTTTATAAGAGAGAGCAATTTGTTCCCTGAAAGTTTATGGCTACAAACACCCCTGCTCTTTCAAAATGTAGCATATTTCCACCCTTGATGTTGAACATGGCAGAGAGTTGTAGTCTGTGTGGATCACATGACTTCTTCGAGGGTAATCTTGTTATTCTTCTTCGGGGCTTTCGTCTCGACAGTTCTTTTAGAACTTGACTCCTTGACTGTTTCACTATCGTCCTCTCGTTCATTGCGCTTGTTTGGTGTCATGGTGTATTGCTGCTACAAGCTAAAGTTACATTATCTCTCTGAACTATTATCGGCAATTAGTAAAAATATGAGAAACTCAAGTATTTTCTTGAACTTTGAGAGGAATTTTCTCATGCGGATTTCTTTTTCAGATCAGCCGATTCGCTTCTTTCCCAACGAAGTATTGAAATGTCACACTCTCTGAGCCTGTCTTCGTCCGGGCTCCTCGCGTTCGGACTGAGAACTCAGCAAACAGGTTTGAGTCGGAAATCTGGAGAACTCTCTTTCAACGCGTCCTCACCGGCACGGTTTCGGATCCGAGCTGTGCAGGAGAACGGTGCTCCAAGGAGATTAGTCGACATTATCAGAATAGTCCCCGAGCTCTCGAGAAATTACTTCCGGAGCCCCTCTCGTCGGACCCTCTTCGGAGGAATCTCCCTGCTCGGAGGCTTCTATGTGGCGCAGACGATCTCTCTGTCGTTTGGGGCTTTAGGGGTCAACGACGTTATAGCAGCGGTGGTGTGCGTTCTGTTGACCGAGTACGTCACGAAGTTCTACTACAGCCGCCCCAAAATAACGTTTCCGGTCGCTCTTCTCAACAATTTCAAGATGGGATTCACTTATGGCCTCTTCATTGATGCCTTTAAGCTTGCTAGTTGATCCTCTGAAGCTTTGAGTTTCTGATATTCATACTCTCTTTTTGTCCCGTCTTTGAGTTATCTCGATATATAAATCAAGTTGTATATAGTTGGAATATGTGACGTGTATATTAATGTAAAAAGAAAAAAAAAAATCAAGAACATATATATTAAGCATCGACCAAACCGAGAAATTCAAATGCAGATATTCTAGACAATCTAAAATTAAGAGTTGTATGGCTAAAATATGTAGCTCAAATATTCGTATAAATTACAAATCGAATATTTTTATCATATTTTTATCATGGAATATATGTGGCATTAGTAATCAAGTTTGTACTAATGGTGTCATTAGTAACTTTTTTTACGGACCATGACAGCAAATTCCGGAATAAAAAACACAATGAACACAATTAGGAACCTTTGCGATTCTTTACTAAATCCAAGTCTCTCGTAGACTCGAGTTTATAATTAGTTTATTTGTTTTTTTTTTAATTGACTTAAGCTCTCTTATAGAGAATCAATAGTTATAATCTAAACGAGTACACGACAAGTTATCCTAATAAGCTCGGGAGCTCGGGATGTATTATAATCTGATTTTTATGACGGCGGCAACAATATTAATATTAAAAAAGCCCAAAACAATAGCGATTTCAATTCCGTCTCAAATTTTAGTATTTTGAAAATGATTTGCCGTGTAAAGAAGTAAAAAAAGCAAGAACGAAGCAAAACATGGAAATCAATTTGGACATGTTTTCATCAATGTGAATGATCCTTTTCACATTACTATTATATCCCTTTTCAAATAAGGCTTCATTGAATGAGTTATGAGTCGGCGCCAATGATGATTCACGATATCAATTCCCTTTTTTTTTTTAATTAACATTAGTAATGCCGTACACAATATAGTTTCTGTCAATTATTTAGTGACAAATTAAAGCACGAATAAATTATAATATGTTATGTATAATGAAATGCTCATTAACATGATAAATTAGGTTTGTGTTAAATATACACTCTTTTGGAATATGAAAGCAATTACGATTTTCATTCTCACTTTTCACTTCACTATTTACTTTCCACTCTTAGTTTCACCGATTCTCTCTACTCCATCACTCATCTATTCCACTACTTATCTTACTATTTACATCTACGTGCAAATCACATCACTCATTCAATCATCCACATCCATTATTCATTACTACATTCAACGATAATAGGTGCAAAATTAGCAACTTTACAACATGATATTTATTTTTATAAGTATGATATTATATTTTGCGTTGAACATCTATTTAATTATTTTGGCTGTTCTCCTCGAGTTAAATTGCTAACAGTATGGTCTGATTTTTTTTTGGTACTTCGACGAATTACATGTATTTCCATAAGTGAATATATGAGTATTTTATAAAATAATGACATTCTCAATAAATAAAGATTTTTGCACTAAATAGGTGCAAGGCTCCCAATGATTTTAAGTTGTTTAAATGCATAAATAAATGAGTTAACGGTGGCATATATACTCCACTTGTATTCATTCGGGAGGATCTGGACTAAGTTTTATTTTCAGAGGCATATATTTCTAAATATAACTTTATCACGGCTGCAACATATCCCAATTCAATTTTATTGCGGTTTTCAATTAATTCAATTTATTTTTCATTAACGACATTAAATGTCATTGAACTTAGATATTTCGCCGCTTATTTTTTTATTTTTTTCTTCGAATCATCTTCTTTTCATATTCAAAATTCAAAACCCTTAGAAATCTCTAACTCATTCTTTGATCCATCCACGACAATAGAACCATCATCGATCTACAACATCATCGCTAAGTCGCAATAACCTATGTCGTTGTCGGCGGCGCCACAAGAGTCTCTGCAATTCCGATAGTGAAAAAGTCCACAAAATAATTAAAATCACAATAAATATAAATTTAAGTACATCAAAACTACAAAAAAAATAAAACTAAAGTCTATCCCGTCCTAATTTAATACATATATAATGTTTAACCCATTTATATACCATGGATATTCTTCGGAAGAACCAATGAAGAAATGGTTCGCTAAGATTAGTTTGATAAGAAAGACAAAGAGACGACGACGAAAATCTTTCCCATAAATTTACTCAACTCAATATTTGCATGCTTCGATATTTATTATCCATAACGCCCACGTCAGCAATGACGCAGAAAATGAAAACGGAAAGGTCAACCTTTATCATCGTTTCCGTTCCCATCATAACTACTGTCCTTCACAAAACGACAAAACATAGCCTCTGCTTTTAAAGCCATTATCACTCCACCATCGACCTTCGTCTTCGTCTTCGTCTTCTTCATCGCCAAGCCCTAGCTGCTCCCCGGAATCCCAAGATGGAGCTCAGACCTGGACTATCGGCTCTCGTCACCGGCGGTGGCTCTGGAATCGGTAACTTCTCTCCTCCATTTTTTATTCCTTTCGCCGGTGATCTGGGATTCGGAATCGGAGCGAATTGATCGGTTGATCTTGCAGGGAAAGCCTTGTGCCTGGCTCTCGCAGCTAGAGGCGTGTTCGTGACCGTCGTTGATCTCTCCGAGGAGTTGGGAAAGGAGGTTTCGAATCTGGTTCGGAGTTCGAATTCCAAGTTCCATTCTGGTTTGGATTTCCCTTCTTCCATCTTCGTGAAATGCGACGTGAGCAATTCAGGTGAGTGAAACCGCGGGTGTGGATGAGATATGAAGAGAATTTGGTACTTTTTGGGCCGATCAATTTGAATTTGTTGTGGTTTCCGAACAGGGGATTTGAAATCTGCTTTTAGCGAGCATGTCGCGACGTACAGCGGATTGGATATTTGTATTAACAGTGCTGGGATCGCTACTCAAGAGCCGTTTCAGACTGATCAAACCGACGGCGCTTCTTCGTGGAGACGCGCGATTAATGTGAACTTTACTGCCGTTGTTGAATGTACTCATATCGCGGTATGTTTGGGTTTTTTCATACTGTTTATTAGTGTTTTAGTCCCCATCGTTCGTTGGAAATGTATTAGCTTGCGTTCCAAGGAATAATGCCTCATGATTTAGACACAAATACTTTTGTGGGAAATGCTTGTGTTCTGCTATGATAACCGGTTCTGATACGCTTGGCGTATGGCTCATGAACAGATAAAAACCTTGCGAGCGATACAAAAACCAGGTGTGATAATCAATTTGGGATCTTCAGCGGGTCTTTATCCAATGATGATTGACCCCATATACTCTGGCTCTAAAGGTTTGTTCTTTATGCATACTGTCAGAAGTCTTTTGAAACTTCATGCCTTTTTTTTAAACAACCATAAAAGTGTAAAATTTGGTCTTTCAGGTGGTGTCATTATGTTTACAAGATCACTTGCTCCCCTGAAACGTCAAGGAATTCGCGTCAACGTGTTGTGCCCTGAAGTAAGCCTGTCATAGAAAGAATCTATCACAAGAAATGTTCTGTAATGAAGAAATTAAAATATTTTACCATTATTGTTGATCTAGTTTGTTGAAACCGACATGGGCAAGAAGGTGGGTTCGAAACTTGTCGGTGTAGTGGGAGGCTTTGTGCCAATGGAAATGGTGGTTAAAGGTATATCCATATATGTACATTGCTGATTTTGTGTTTTCCTCTTTTTTGGTGGATATTTTTCTAGCTGTGAATTTCAAGTCTTGATTTTAATGAATCATGGCATTCCAGATTTTAGCTATATGATAATAACAAATAAGGACTGGAAATATTTTAAAAATTATGTTTCATATTCCATTTGTTGTTTGATTTGTAGGCGCCTTTGAACTGATCACTGACGAGAACAAAGCCGGTGCTTGCTTGTGGATAACAAACCGCAGAGGCATGGAGTATTGGCCAACTCCTATGGAAGCAGCAAAATACATGGTTCACTCTTCTGCTTCAAGAAAAAGATCTTCATATAAAGCTCCACAAATTAAGCTTCCTGATACCTTTGACAAAATGTGAGTCGTGCTCATTTTTTATGAGTATATTTGTATGATTTTTGTCATATGCTTTATTTAGCCAGGTTTTGATAATTATCCTCGACCTTTGCAATTATTCTTTGGTTAACATTATTATAATTTGATTAAAATAACTATAAAAAAATGTAAGAGACCTACTAGCATCCATTTTCTATGTTTGATATCAACACCCTAAAATACTAACTCTCTGTTTCTCAGAGTTGTTCACACGCTGACCCACAATTTTCGACGTGCCACGGGAATTGTGCGTGCTCCGTTAAGATTACCAATTAAGCCTGGCCACGTTCTTGTGAAAGTCATTTATGCTGGTGTAAATGCTAGTGATGTGAGTCCAATTTTGTTCTTCAATATTTTATTCTTTCAGTACTTTTTCGTTGAAAATTCGTGATGTTCGCCTCACAAAGAAATATATTATAATGAACAGGTAAACTTCAGCTCGGGACGTTATTTTAGTGGCGGCAGCAAAGACCTTGGGTCCCTTCTACCATTCGATGCGGGTTTCGAAGTGAGTAAAAAAATGTTTTCTTAGTTTTTTGTCTATCCAAACTATACATGAAGATCTGTTGATATATATGTACACACGCGCACACACACATAGATATATATAACGTATTTCCCTATGTTGTTTCAGGCTGTGGGGATAATTGCAGCAATTGGGGACTCTGTCACTAATTTAAAAGTTGGTACTCCGGCCGCTATCATGACTTTTGGCAGCTATGCTGAATTCACAGTGGTATATAACCTTGAACACTTTATCATCAATTACCGATGATTATTTTCATACATATTTATCTGTAAAAAAATCTAGACCGTTCTTATGAGTGGATATTGGGTGGTGATTTTATATATTTTTAATTAATTATAAGTTATAATCACTTAACATAGAAGTATTTTTGCTTGATTTAGGTTCCTTCAAAACATATAATCCCTGTTGCAAGACCAGATCCGGAAGTTGTGGCCATGCTTACTTCGGGATTAACAGCATCAATTGCGCTTGAAAAGGTAGTCCATTTTGAAGGAGAAAAATATCATCTTTTTTGTTTTACTTATGTAGTTCTACTATTTGGCGTTTTCATTTTACCAGCTATGCTCTAAACGTGCGTGCTCTCACAGTTCCTCTCCTAAACTTTATTTTCTATACATTTTTTCCCCTAAACTTGTAAATTTTATGTTGTACTATTCTCTCTTCTTGATTGTATTTTCCAATTATTAAATTTTAGGCTGGAGAGATGGAATCTGGAAAAAAGGTTTTGGTGACCGCTGCAGCAGGAGGAACAGGGCAATTCGCAGTTCAGGTATACTCAGTTTTAGTAACTTTTCATTTCAAGAATTCCAAAGAAGTTACACTATACGGTTCTTCCTTTATGTATAAGATTTTCTATTTTTACGTGAAATGAAAACGAATTAAATAGTGATTTCTTGATCAACAGCTTGCGAAATTAGCTGGAAATACAGTGGTTGCAACATGTGGAGGTCAACAGAAGGCAAAGCTTCTGAAAGACTTGGGTGTCGATCGGGTCATAGACTATAGATCTGAAGATATCAAAACGGTAATGCTTGTTGCCGTCCTTTCTTTTCTTTTTATTTAAAACTGCATAGAAATAATTTTCAAACCATTCAAACGTAATTCATTTCCGAGTTTTGGTTTCAGGTTCTGAAGACTGAGTTTCCTAAAGGAATCGACATCATTTACGAGTCCGTAGGTGGTGACATGTTTGACTTATGCCTGAATGCTTTAGCGGTCTATGGGCGACTCATAGTCATTGGAATGATTTCTCAGGTAGTATATTTATTCAATCAATGTGTACTTTACTAGGACAATTCTTTTAAAATGATATTTTCTTAATTTGTTTCGCAATTTATTGATTTATGTGGCCTTAGTACCAAGGAGAGCAAGGATGGAAGCCATCAAATTATACGGGGCTCTGCGAGAAAATATTAGCGAAAAGCCAAACAGTGGTATGTAAATGCATTCTTATTTTACATTCATATTACTGTGAAACCGTAAAACTAATTTTTTTTTTTTACGTGATACTGAAAAGCATTTCCTCTCGTCATTAGGTTACAATGTATCGGATATCATTGTTTTTTTCCCTGAAAAGTCCGAAATATGATCTTCACTGAAAAAGAGACGGCTAGACCTCCATAAGGGGTATTTTTGGTATTCTAGGTCTATAGAAGGCTCTCATCGTTATAGACAGCCATCTTGTTCACTTGGATTTATATTTTAGATCCCGTTTGAAAGCCTTAAATTTGACAATCTTTTTGCAGTCCGGCTTTTTCTTAGTGCAATACGGTCACTTATGGCAACGGCATTTGGATAAATTAGTTAACCTCTTCTCTATGGGAAAGCTGAAGGTAATCGTCGCTACCCTTTCTCCTCTCTCTCTCCCCTCTAATATTTTATTAAGGACTTATCAACCTTCCACCGGTTTTGTTGCACAGATTGAACTTGACCCGCAACAGTTTGTGGGCCTTGACTCCGTCGCAGATGCCGTGGAGTATCTACATTCCGGAAAAAGTGTCGGAAAGGTACTTCAAATTTTCTTCTTTCTTTGCAATACGATGTCATCTTTCAGTATTTTTATTCGTCACTTAAATTTTCTCTAACTACAAAACTAAAAAAATCAAACAGGTCGTTGTGTGCATCGATCCCGCTTTCAGCCAACAAAAAGCAAGATTATGATTTGTTGCCTGCATAATCTCGGATTACGACAATAACAAACGGCACTTGTAAACCAAAGAGACCAGATCATAAAGTAGTTTTACACTTGATAATATAGCTTGTTTTGTAATACAAATCAGATTTTTGTTCGTTATGTATGGTTCTCTTTTGGTATCATAAAATAAGTTTAAAGTATTCTATCTCCAATAATGTCAGTATGCTGTTGCTTTCACATTAAATGAATTTTGCAGCGGCAAAAGTACTCTGTTAAATTCCGTCGACAGCTCCGTTAACATCAAATGTTTTGTTAATGGGGCTATAGACGGAGCTCAGCACCATCACCGTTTTAAGACAGGTTCAGTATTTTTGCTGCTAAATAAACTGGGTACTTCTGCCACAAGTCACCATTCTCCCGAGTTCCTGCCACTTTTCAAATACAATTTGTGCAAAATATCGGTGTTGAATACATACTATTACCAGAAATCATCGTCTTTACTTGAGTTCTATGAAATGTTTTGGATTAAATCTGACAATAGAGAGCCCCTATAGCTCAGTGGTAGAGCGTCAGTCTTGTAAACTGAAGGTCTGTAGTTCGATCCTGCATGGGGGCAAATCTGTCTCCTTTTTAATAATTACTCAGAGAGTCCACAATAAACAAAATTAAAAATTCCCATTGATTTTTTGCATCATTACAATGGCGATGTATTTCCAAAGCAACTCTCTTCTTTTTCTCCATGTATATAAGCTTCCTTGGTCAAGAACTAGTTTTCCCTGCCAACAAAAGCAACTCTCTAGCTAAATATTTGATACTTTTGCCACTATTATCAGAATCTAAACGCAAGTGTAAGATTAACAGAGGCTGTTTCGGGGTAACAGAAATTACTTTTTTTACTTCTTTTGGAGCTTCTGACTGGCGGTGTTTCGTCGACGTCTTTGTTGTCCTCTTCGCTTATTTCGCCGCCATCGCTGTCTGATTTATGTGCTCGGATAATATAGACCTGCACAAAGAACAAATGAGATCGCAAAAGCCTTCTCTACCAGACCCGAAATGAAACCAGAAACGAGAATAAATAATTCAAAAACATGTAAGCCAATCGAAAGAGATTTGATGCTCGATAATTAAACGTAACCCCACTCTCTTATTCGAGAGTTAGCTCAGAAAATTTCTCATAATCGTGTTGAATAGGAAACTCCGCAAATTGAACATAATAATAACACGAGGTGGGCGCCTTATATAAGCTTACAACCTCGATTAGCCTATACAAAAATAACCGTTATATTATACCCGCTAACCATTGAAAATACCGAAAAAATAAAGTAAAAAGGTCTAACCGAAGCATTAGAAGTGTTGAGAAAGTGTATGGGTGACCTTGAAAAGAGTAGGCTTAACCAGCTGGAAAATCAAAGCGTCGCCATCAACAAGATCATGGCACATGGAAAAGCCTCTCCATCCGCCACTTAAGCCGGTTTTATCAGCGAGGTATTTTGTCTCCGACCTGGCTCCTTCTTCGTCCACCAAAGTTAGAATCTCATCCTCGTCAGGGAGATGTTCCTTGCAAAACTTGACCGGCAAACCCTGTTGACAACATTCAAGCCATAACGTTTATACCTGGTTTTTACGGTTCTTGAGAGTAACTATTGTATCTCCTATGAATGTGTTATCGGAGACATCCTATAGTGCAACCGCTCCGCGAGTTTCGTCTACAGTCTCGGTGTGTTAGTTCTTTTTTGATCTATATTTTCGGTTTAGTGTTAACAATGGCTCGTGAAAATTTAAGTTTCTTGTTACCAGCCAAAAGCCTCCAGAAACGTGTGACTGGAGCATGGGCTTGATGAAACTCGGATATTCGGAACCCAACTCCCCTTCAAGCTTCTCTGCTCGTTCGATCGCATATAGCCTCATTTCATCCGAAGCTCGATCTCCCGCCAGCAATTTCCTCGGTTGATAGACCCTGAATCCAATCCAAGAAAGTCAACGATAGCAAAGCCGGGGATGTGATCCGTTGACCACACACCGAAAAGGTCGTTAAACACGCATACCAACCTTCTGAGCCCTCCCAAGGGCTCGAAAGCCATCTGCCAAGTCCAGAAACAACTGATTCATCAATTCATAATTACATATCATTTCGCAAACTAATGATTTTGAAATCATTGAAAGAAAAACTTGATATACATATATATATATATATATATATATATATATATATATGTATGTGTGTGTGTGTGTGTTTTACTGGCTTGAATTATGAAGCATCCAACTTAAAAATGTTTTTGTTTTTATATATGACTAAAAAAAGTTATATTTTCAAGCAGCAACATGCTATTACACAACATTGTGGCTTAAAGTTATATATATGTGTGGGCTTGTCTGAGAAAAAGAAAGCTACCTCTTTGTAGTTGGGAGTAGGCCGGTTCGTCGTTCGATCGGACCTTCTGAGCGGTGCCGAGGACGGTTCAACCGAAAGTCGAGCTCTGCTCTTCCCTTGCTTCACCTGAGTCACCATTGAAACCGGTCATCATTCAGCATCACCCACTCAATAACTGTGAAAAGACAGAGAAACCCACCGGGCTGGACGCTTTGAGATCTTGAGCGAGCTTGCAGAGCTTGAGCTCCTCCATTCTCTTCTTGTTCTCCTCCACTCTCTGCCTCCGGGACTCCTCGTAACTCAGCTTGGACTCCACCATGGCCATGAGTTCGCCGAGCTCTGTGAACCAAGCGACGATTGAGCTCTGAGCTGTGAGAGTGATCAAGAGAGGAACTTTGTGTGTGTGACTGTTGAGTTTCGTGGTTTAGCGCCTGACAGACAAAGTTTGAAAGTCACTTTTGAATTTGAAAATCTCCTACTCCGAGGTAGTTTACATTCTTTAGTTAAGAATTAACATTAGTGGAAGAATGACAAGACACAAAATACAACCCTGTGGCTGTCATGGGTGAAAAGAGGTCCAAAATCTTTTTTTTTTTATGTTAACTCGGACTCGGACTACGGGTTTTAGAAAATATAAAACTCGAACCCGTCCAAAACCCGGATTTGGATTTTGGGTTTAAACTCGGTTTTCAAATCAAATCCCGATTTAAAAATCCGGATTAAAATTGAAAATCAAAACTTAATTAGAAATTAAATACTAATCTTCTACTAAAATTAATGCTTTAAGTTACAAAATACTTATAAAAAAGAAGAGAAAAAAATCGCTTAAGAAATAGAAAGAAAAAAAAACATTGAAATAAAAATATGTTAAAATTGGATTTAAAATTGGTTTTTCGAACCCCTAAACTCAAAACCCGCATCCTATTATAAACCGGAGGCAGTTTTTGAAAAACTAGTTCGGATTTAAACCGATTTTAGTCCGAATGCAGTTTTTTAAAAACAGATCGGTCCGGATGCGATTTAAAACCTCATTTTTTGGTTTTTGTTGCACTCTTTTTTATTTCTTTAATACTAAAAACTTTTTTTCATTTCCGGTCATACTAATAAGAGAAGAAAAAAAATGGGTCAAATTTGTGTCCATCTAATCACTCCAAAGTAAAGGAAACAAATCCATTATATTTCTCAAATGTTTTATTTAGCTATAGTTACATTACACGAATAGCATGTTTCCTTGCATAAACGAATGCTTTATATTTGTAACTTAATCACCAAGAGGTGGTGTTTCCTTTCTTGGGTCCAACGCGGCGCTAGCATTGACGATCTCGGACGATACTCTTGCTCTTCACGGCGATGTCAGTATACCTCGTCAAAGCTTGTGAGTACGTGTATTTTATGTGTGATCTCTTATTAAGAAATGATGAACATTGAGATTTACTCGGCAAGACAAAGGCATACCATTTGGGCGCGATTGAAGAGTCATATATAACTTAAATTCTAATAAATTATTTCATTCTTTATGAATGTGGGACTTTTTCTTCTTTTAGTCCGAGTTATTTCATTTTTTGTGGATGTGAGAATCTTCTCGATCTATAAAAATAGAGATAATTGGTAATCACACGTGGTCGGTCTGAAATCAATACGACAATGTTTAAAACTAAAATAAGAAACTGATATCATAAGACCAGTAAGTTGATTCGAGATCTCGTCATCAACCTCTTAGGCCTAAAAAAGTAATCTTTCGCGATAAAGTCGGTTGAGTGAGGGAAAACTGTCCACAAAAGGGACCAAAATATAGATATCTATGCATCAAGCTCATTACATACCTTCGAACGTTAACGGGCTTCGCTAATGTTATTCACATTTTTTTTCTTACACCTAAACCCCCTAAAGTTAAACAAAAACGGGAGTGATCGATACTGAATAAGAAAGCTTCAATCACCAAGGAGCACCAGCAACTTCCTTGAACATGATCTCGAGCTCGTTTGACTTTGCAGCCAGATTCACGAGTTTCGCAAGCCGAGAACGCAAAAACCCCACGTTCATTCCCAACCCTTGAAAGGAACAAAGTGTTTTCTCCCAAATGGAAAAATCGCTGACCGAGCTCGTGATCTTGCTGGCTTGGATGGCGTCCGCTATGTTGATCGTCTCCGAAATGATTCCAGCGATGAGTTTGCAGTTAAGCCCCTCGAGAAGATTATCGTGAAGGAACATTTTCTGACTGTTACACAGCTCGTAATACTTGCCTAGCAAGTATTTGGAGAGCTCGGAGTTTATGACCAAACCGTTCACGAGAACTTTAAAATCTTCGATGCTTCTCATTTCTTCGAAGGCAACGACCGAGTCTGAAAGCTTGATTCCGTCCAATATTTCAGGGCTCATAACGGCGCTGTCTTTATCCGATTGATAACTAATCTTTCGGTTATCATCAACTTCATCACCATCAGATTTTTCATCGAGAAGAGGCTTCAAATTTTCAGTTCCGTCTTCAAAAGCGACATCCACTGCAAGTGGCGTTACAGGAGGGTGTTAGCTTGCGAGAGAAGCAATATAGAACGAACATTGTCGAATAAGCTTAAGTTAAAAAGAACTTACTATCTTGCACTTGATCATTCCAGGCTTGTAATTTGAGAAGACCCTGAGCACAATCCACTTCATCCGAACCATTGGATCTAATTATGTAGATCTACAAAATGTGAAGGTAAACAATATCTGTTAGTTTTTAACCAAATTTTATATGCATAAGGAATATATATTTATAAATAAATACATACATATATTGATATATATATATATAGAGAGAGAGTAGGGGGTGGAACTTTTATACCAGAAACCGGTAACCAGAAAAATCTGGTTTCCATCCTAAAAACCGGTTACCAATTTAACCTTGCAGTATAGCTTCAAAAAAAATATCAAGATTTTTTTTTATTGATCTTTTACTCGTACGGTAGTACCGGATTTAACTTCTAAAAAACTGGAAAACCAAGTACTGAAAACATCATAAAACCGCCCATCGGTACTGGTTTCAAAGAATCAACGAAGGGGCTCAAATTACCTTAAATTTGAAAGGAGAGACCAAGTGAAAAACCAAAACATCTCCCTCGTTTAACTTGTGAGCGATCGAAAACCCTCTCCACCCGCCACTCAGTCCTCCTTTTTCAGATAAAAACTTGCTTTGACTTACTTCTCCTTTTTCATCTTCCAAAGCAATCGTCGCGTCGTGATTTGGCAAATGCAAATTGCAAAAGCTTCTGGGAAGACCCTGCGAACAAAGAACAGCGAGAGGTTCATGGAAAAGCATTTCTGTATCACGGATTCCACCTTGAAACTAATTGACATAATTATATAAAAACAACAGTAAGAGGACTTATTTATTTTTTAAAAGACACAAACGATCGTCTTGCTCTTCCTCCACCGATACTTAAGCACGGAATTATCTGGTATTATATAGTATTGTAGCTCATAAAAGAGTGGCAATACCAGCCAAAAGCCTCGAGAAACGTGTGAATGAAGCATGAGCTTGATGAAACTGGGAAACTCTGAAGCTAACTCTGCTTCAAGCTTCTCTGCTCTTCGAATCACTTCACCCGAAGCTCCAACTCCCTCCACCAAATTCCTTGATTTATTCACCCTGTACTCATTTAGATTATTACTTCATTTTTCACTTTGTCATGTAAATTTTAAAACATTTAGAAATGCCAAAATTATATAGTAAATTAATAATACTAAAACGATCGTTATAAATTTATACCAAAACGCAATTACTTAAGCAATTTGGAAGAGAATAAATAAGAAAACTAAAAAGACAGAATGTAATTGATCTAGCTGCGAGTCAATAAAAGTCCGATGCACAAATGTAATTGTATGTTATTTTATTTCATATTATTATCATAATATATATAATTTACATGGGCTTGTAATATTTTGTTTAATAAATATGTGTTTTCTAGATGAATCGGGTGGAGGTTATTTGAAGATAGAAATAGAGGAATCGGTTGGAAATGACCTAATATCGAAAAGTAGTTAAACGGGCATACGGGTACCAACCTTCGGAGCTTTCTCAAGGGCTTGAGCGCCATCTGCCAATTCCAAAAACAACCGATTCATCATTGACAATCACATCATGAAATATTGTAAGGCAAATAATTAATGGTGTGATTTGAAATCAATGAAGGAAAAACTTAGACAAGAAAACAAAAGTCATGGTGCTAAGCTGAAAAATACTCCTTTCATATGAATACAACCCGAAGAAAGGTGTTTCTGTTTTACACAAATTTTAAAACACCATTCACATTTATTACAAAGAAATCACTCAAACAATATTATTGTCAAGTAGAGAACTTTAAAATGAATTAGATTAACACGTTTATGGCTTGAAACATGAAACTTCCAACTCGAAGATGCCCCCATAAGTTAACTTTTTCTGCACATAATATATATATATATATATATATATATATATATATATATATCTAGACAAGTTTGTCTGTGGCTTCAAGACTGGAGTTAAAACTTGAAACTCAAACCTTATATATACGTATGGATGTATATATTATATATATACATAGAGAGAGAGAGAGAGATGTTGGGTTGTCTGAGAAAAAGGAAGTGACCTCTTGGTGAGTGGGAGTCAGCCTCTTCGTCATTACTCGGAGATGGGATTTGAGCTCTACCCTTTCCTTGATTCACCTGTTCCACCATTGAAGACGCTCATCATCAGTCAGCTTTACCCACTCAAAAAAAACCAGTCTTGAAAGTTTCGTAACTCAGTCTTCTCCCCTTTTGTCTGAGCGAAGCGGCGATTAAGGTCCGAGCTGTGAGAGTGCTTAAAAAGCAGGCAACTTTGGCCGGCAATGAAGCGTTTAAAAGTTTTAATAAGTGTCAGTTTGTGTGAGTGACTATTCACTTTCGTGTTTTAGCGCCACTTGTAAAGTTTGAATATCAAGTTTATAAATGGATTAAGTTGCTAAACAAATTACATTATTACAAAAATAAATTAGGGATAAATATATAGTTTTTTTTTTTGCAAGATAAAGTATTAATGTTGTGATATTATATATATAAGACAAGTACCGAAAACCCAATAAGAAATGCTCTCTTATACATGATATCCGAGTTTTGGTACTTCGGAAATATATATATATATATATTGGTATTTGTGTCGCTAATACGGATTTGAAAAGTGAAAACCCGGAAATCCGGGTCCGGGTTCCGGGTTTTGGACGCGGTCGCAGCCCTACTAATACCCCTAAAGATAAATGGTAAATATTACAAAAATCATTTTGGGTCTTTGACGGTGTCGACATTGTTCGATGTGGGATTTGTCTCCATCCACCCCTTATACGCATGCATGTCAATCTCCGGCAATTCAATCTCTCAAAACTACAAGCTCTCTAGCGTGGCCATCCGTTAAAGATTGCCGCTGATCGCCAATTAAAGGACGCTAGAAGTAAAGGGGGATTCCCATAAGATGGAAAGAACCGGATGCACAGAAAGTCCACATGTTTTCCACATTTCAATTACCGGAGACATGCGCTCTTTGTTAGACCGCGACTCGCCGTGAATTTTTATACTTCTTCAGTTTGTTAAAAGCACCGGTAGAAGTAAATGAGAATTCCGATTCAGATAAGACCGGGATGCACAGGAAGTCTCGTGCCATCCACAATAGAATTACGAGCTCTTCGTCGGGCCACATGACTCGTGGTAATTTTTATACTTCTTCAATCTGTTCAATTCGTTGATGTCCGAAACACTTGTTGGTAAAAATCAAATAAAAACAGTTCGACCAATCTGGTTGTATAGAGTATACACTTCCTTATTAGTACATCTCTATCATAATTATGTTAAAGAGAGTGAGTGAAAAACTCTACACAAAAAGGACCAAATTGTCGGTATATTTGCATCAAGCTACATGCATATATGATACAAACTTTCTAACATGGCTTCACTAATGTTATTCACACATTCTCAGACCTAAATCCCCTCAAGTTAGAAAAAAAAAAAAAAAAAAACACGGGATTCTCGGTATCGAAATCGAAAGCCTCACTCACCAAGCAGCACCGGCAACTTCCTTGAACATGATCTCAAGCTCGTGATAATCTGATCCGAGCGTATTAAGCTTTGTAACATTTTCCAACTCCTTTGACTTGACGGCCAGATTCACAAGCTTCTCAAGCCGAGAACGCAAGAATCCCACATTCATTCCCAACATTTCAAAGCCTAAAAGGGTTTTCTCCCAAATGGAAAAATCGCTGACTGAGCTCGTGATCTTGCTGGCTTGGATGGCATCCGCTATGTTGATCGTCTCCGAAATGATTCCGGCAATGAGTTTACAGTTTAGCCCTTCAAGAAGATTCTCATGAAGGAACATTTTCTGACTGCTACACAGCTCGTAATACTTTCCCAGCAAGTATTTGGAGAGCTCGGAGTTTATGACCAAACCGTTCACGAGAACTTCAAAATCTTCGATGCTTCTCATTTCTTCGAAGGCAACGACCGAGTCTGAAAGCTTGATTCCGTCCAATATTTCAGGGCTCATAACGGCGCTGTCTTTATCCGATTGATAACTCGTCTTTCTGTTATCATCAACTTCATCACCATCGGATTTTTCAATGAGAAGAGGCTTCAAGTTTTCAGTTCCATCTTCTAAAGGAACGACATCCACTGCACGAGTAGCATTACCCAGAAGGCGTAAGTAAAGTACGTATATTGTTGTTCCGACTTAAGTTGAAACATACTTACTGTTGTCCACTTGATCATCACGGACTTGTAAATTGAGAAGACCTTGAACACAATTCACTTCTTCTGAACCGTTTGATCTTATTACGTAGATCTAGAATAATTGAAGATTAACAATGTCATTATCATTTCCTAACCATATCGTTGAGCATAAGATACTGAAGAGCTTATCACAAACAATCAACATTTCAAGAAAATACCATGTGAAGAGGTGAAACATTTATTAGCGGAAACCAATCATCGGTAATATCTGGTTTTCACACTAAAAAAACCAGTTACATGGCTAAAAACCCGGAACAAGCACCTTCGATAGAACTTAACGCTGAGATTTTTGTCGGCCTCTATGGACTATATTGTTTTAATTTTGTACTAGTTACTTTGTTTCTGAGATATTAATTTATCGGAAAAAAATAATAATCATGAAAGCCGGTCTTTCACCTATACGGGCTTTCGCTTGAAAAGAAAACGGAAAACTGGGACAGATTATGAAAAATAATTAAGAGATCACGGTAATGGTTTCAACCCCTCAGAGAGCAAACAAAATGTTATATCAGGAATCAACGAAGGGGCTCAAAGTTGAAACAATTACCTTAAATTTGAAAGGAGAGACCAAGTGAAAGACCAAAACATCTCCCTCGTTTAACTTGTGATCAATCGAAAACCTTCTCCACCCCGCACTCAATCCTCCTTTTCCCCAGAGAAACTTGCTTTCTCTTACTCCTCCGTTTTCATCTTCCAAAGCGATTGTTGCATCGTGATTCGGCAAATGCAAAGTGCAAAATTTTTTAGGAAGACTCTGCCAACCGAAAATGGTGAGCGAGCGATTGTCGTATAGTCAGAGCATAAAACTTTTGGGGCCTTGAGACGAAGTTTTTTACCAGACAAAAGCATCTCGTAACATTTGATTGGACCATATATTTTACAAAGCTAGGAAACTCATCCCCTAGATTTGCTTGAACTTCTTTAGCTCGTTCCATTGTAGGCGACGCAGTTTTGCATAAGCTTTGCGCGGTGCATATCTTCAGCACGTTGCTGAATGGAAATACTTCAGGCTCAGATGGTCAATCTTTAGAGAGAACAAATAAACTCTAATATATCGAGAAAGCGGATCAAGTGGAAAATTTCAACCAACCTCTTAGACTTTTTGGGCTTTTTTTGGCCAAGCTGTTGAAATAAAAAAAGAACATGAAAAAGAGAAAATTTAGCAAACGGCGCATTCAGGTATTTATCAATTGAATAAACTCAAATTACCAAACGAAGAAAACGGTAAGAAGTGTAGTTTTCAAGATGGAAAAAACCATTTTGTTCGGCACGATGTTGTTGCTGTCTCTATCAGATTGATAGGATATGCTGAAGCTGTTCTTTTGACTATCATCGTCGATGTTACTCACTGCTTCATCCATATAAAAACCGAATATAAGCATACAACGAAAAAAAAATACGCCCCTTATTCAAACTAAAGAGCATAAATGCATACCAGTATCCCCTCCTTGCGTATTATGAGCTTCGAATTTGATAAGACCAATAGTGCATTCCGCTTCATCGGTACGACGTGATCTAATTATGTAGATCTAATACATATTCAGGAAAAGTCAGATGGTTATGTGTTTGTTACTTCAGTTTCGAAAAGTCGATATGAAAAATTAGAATATACGAAGCACAACTAGAGCTCAAACATGATTGGTTCGGTTCTAACCTGTTTTGATCACTTCTCCTAACCAAACTGAATCCTTCCGCTATATAAAGCATAACTAAAACGGAGATTTTCAAATACTATTAACCGCTAAAATTCAGTTATTTGTTACAGGTTTCGGTTGGGTTAAAAATTCAGATAAATCTGGTCAAACTGGGTAGGTATTAACATATCTCCAACTAAGCTTACATAATCTTGTATTGAGAATAATATGTGGATAATAATGTCATAAAATAGCATGATAATAAATTTTTATATCAAATAGTAACATGATAGTGTATATTTTACATTTAAAAGTAAACCCTTAAGGATCTGGTTCAGTTATTAACCTAGTATCCGATTTTGCCAAAAATCTTGAGTGACAGATAACAAATCCGATTTGGTAAACCTTTTTTGGTCAAAAAATTCAGCCAATTTACCTTGAATTTGCAAGGAGAGACCAATTGAAAGACCAAAATATCTCCCTCCACCAGCTTGTGATCGATCGAAAATGCTCTCCAGCCGGCACTGAGTACCCCTCGGTTCGCAAAATACTTGCTTTCGTAAAGTTTTCCATTCTCAGCTTCAAGAACAATAGAAGCATCTTCCTTCGGCAAATGCAAGTTGCAGAATTTCCGAACAAGGGACTGTCAACGGAAAATTGTTAAACAATACTCTTCGATAAACCATAAATGACCAATTCCAGAGCAATTCGACGTTCTTACAACAGAAAACCCGATTGTAACATGTGAATGCAGCATAGTTTTCATGAAGCTGGGAAACTCAGGTGCTAGATTCGCTTGGACGTCTTTTGCTCGTTCCATTGTAAAAAACCAGTTACCGCGCTTGGTTTGTGCAATACCCGACTTCCTTTTTTTGCTACATGAACACAATCAACGCCCGGATTAAAACCCGAGAAATCAATCTCAATTAGGCTTAAAAAAGCACACGGGAACGAAAATACCTACCTCTCGGGCTTCTTTGGCTCAATGCAGAGAAGCTGTTTAAAATAATTCGCAGACCAATTAGGAAATTTTCGAACGAGAAATGAGTGATGAAATAATGATCAAAGAGTCAAAAAGGAATATAATTAAACACGATCTCTGTTTAATTATCCAAAATGAATACACATAAACCGATTCAAACATGGCTTTGAGTAAAAAATCCAGCCAAAATACTCCCCATTGATGGAGAAATTTACAGGAAAAGCAAGGACTCTTTAATACAGCAATATTCAGCTCATTCAAACAAGCAAGAACAAGATTATTTATTATTCTTTTACTTGCAAATCTGGATTCGGAAAACTCTGCTCCTAACACTCTACCAAGAAGATGACGGAAAAAAAACACGAAGAGCATAAAATCGAGAACTCTTCCGAGATATAAGCGAATCAATCTCCATGGAACTTGCGAGAAAAACAAAATTTAGACATTGAAATTCATGGGGAGAACCTTGGGTGGAGAATTTGGTGGAGTTAAGCTCCCTTGAGAAACATCCATGGCTTCCCGGCCGGCTGAGCCGAAGAGGACGACTTTTTAGTTTTTTTTTTTTTTTGGGTGGAGGAAGCAAAAAAATGGAAGGTACGGGAATAAAAGGATGAAACCGGTTCGGCAGAATTTAGGTTTTGCCTAATCAAAGTCTTAATCCGAGAATCAGAATTCGGATTTTGTTTTCATACAGCTCGGTTTTAATACCCAGATCTAGGGGTGAAAGTGGGCGGATTTTCTCAAACTGGACCCGGATTTTGGGTTTTGGGAAATTAAAACCCGCATTCGGATTTTAAACGTTGAAAACTTGGATTTTCGGATGCGGGTTTGAACCCGGTTTTATATTTAAATCTAGATTTAAAACTCAGATCCAAAATAATTAAAAATAATAAATATATATATATTAAAAAAAAACATATTTGTGTAACAAAAATAATAATTTTTTATGCTAAATTTTGTACTTCATAGTTCATATATATTAAGTTAAAAAAATAGCGATTGAACTCTATAAATAAGAGAAAATATAAAAGAATATTAACCTATAATCCGAGTTTTGGTTTTTTTAACCCCTAACCCCGGAACTTGGAATCGATTTTAATCCAGATACAATTTTAGCATATCGGTTTCGATTTAAATACGATTGTGGTTTTCCTAAAAAGCGATTCGGGTTTGAATGCGGTTTAAAACCCTCATTTCCAATTCTTTACACCCAGCCCAGATTTGACCAACTAAAACTTTAAATTTTAGATTTAAAGAGTATAAAATAAAATATTTTGAAAAAAAACCCTGATATTTCTATAGAGAAAATAGTGAAGAATAAAAAAAAATTAAACATTCTAAAATTTATGTGAGAAAATAAAAAATGAGATATCAATTATATTACTCTTGAAATCGTTTCAAACCAATTTTGAGTACTCATTATTAATTCACATTTCAATTTTTGTACTACAGTGAAACCTCTATAAATTAATACTCGATAAATTAATAGTCGCGATTAAATAGTTCGCTAAATTTATAAGATAATAATAGTTCGCTAAATTTATAAGATAATAATTTTTTTAATAGTTCGCTATATTAATAGTTCGCTAAATTTATAAGATAATAATTTTTTTAGTAAGTATATAGGTCCCAAGTGATATATAAATTAATAATTCAATATAAAAAAGTTACATAAATAATTATAAAATCACTATAAATAAAATAAATATAAATATAAATAATTATGAAATTACATTAAATAAAAAGATAAAATTACAGCACTAATTATGTAGTCTTCTTAAAATATGATTCTATAATAATTATTGCAGCTTTAATTATCACTACTCTAAGTTGTTATCATTCCTCATTAATATCATTGGACTCTTTA
Organism: Parietaria judaica; assembly: GCA_954871525.1. Lineage (NCBI taxonomy): Eukaryota > Viridiplantae > Streptophyta > Magnoliopsida > Rosales > Urticaceae > Parietaria > Parietaria judaica. Next base: position 30,806,991 of record OX940862.1, on the reverse strand, counting down.
ATATTTCTAACATAGGTACTATGATAAAAAAAATTAAATCATAACAATCTCTCTTGATATTCTTAATATTGATGATTTAATATTCTCGATATAATAAATTAAAATAATTTTTTGTTAGTAGAGATGTTTATATACTTATAGCTGACTAATATTTTTCTTCATTAATTAATAAATTATTAATTTATATGTTAATTAATAATCGGATAAGATAATATTTTCTGCTGGTCCCAACAATATTAATTTATAGAGGTTCTATTATACTTCAAAAGGGGGAAATTGAATTTACATGTAGAAATCGGGTCAAATTAGCGTTGAAGTACTTAACTTGACTAAAAGAAAGAAAGAAAAATTAAATACTTCCGCCATTATTATATAATAATACTGGAAACTTTTGCCATAAATGAAAACTTGTGCTGATAGAATTGGAAATGTTTATCTTTTAAAAAAAAGGATGTTTACCGAATTTTTTTTTATCGCAATTTTGTAAAAAAAAATATTAGGCATTTTCGCCGCTCTATAGACTAAAAATTATTCTTCGATTGTCATTCGAAACTAACGCATATCGAAGTTATGTTTATAATTTCTTTTTGTGACTATATTACCCTTAGTAATTAAAAACTTATATACTTGACCTGTGTTTGCTCGTAATAAGTTATATGATATTGTTTCCTTTTTTGACCATCTCTTCAACATTGATAACCCAATTCGAGCTTAACCTGATTTGCGATATTTCCGAATTTCTTGCGACGCACGCAACGCAAGTTTCCCAATCCTAATCGATTTCACCAAGATACTCTCAAAATAAAATCCATTAGGGTTTCTACATATAATAAATAAACGCAATATTAAACCCTTCAAGGAAAAAAGAAAAAACAAGCATGGCGACACTCTCGCGATGGAGCTTCAGCGTAGACATCGACCACGACAACGCCGCTTCTCCGCCACGGCTCCCCGGAGCCGACATCCATGTCCGCCTGACGGTGATCAACAAAATTGCACTCCTCCTGGAAACGCCCGACCTCCAGGAATCGACGGAAACGCCCCAATATGATGGCATGTTACGCACCCGAGGGACGCTGCTCGTACCGTTCCCGCAGTTCCTGGACGACACCCTCGGCAGCTTCCGCCGCATCACCTCCGACCCAGCCGTGTCACTGCAACCCCAACACTTCGCCCAGTGCGCTCGCAGACTCTCGATAGCGACCGTCGCCAAGACTCCACAAAGAAGGGTGGTGCCGATCAGAGTGACCATCTTGGGCGAGGCGACCGTGACGCCAGCTGAGATGGAGATGCTGAGGCTCCGCTACCCCGCGGCTTGGTTGGAGCCGGAGAGAGAGGCTGCGAGAAGAGGAGTTCCGGCTAGCAAGCCGTGCTCGGAATCTCCCGCGTGCTCTATCTGCTTCGACGAGTTTGGCGGCGACAATGACAACAAAGGTGGTGGTTGTTCTATTGTACGGACGCCGTGCTCGCATGTGTATCACGAGCACTGCATTGCCCGGTGGCTGGAAACGGACCGCACGTGTCCGCTTTGCCGCGCCAATACGAGCTCTTATGTGTATATAAAATAAATTAATTTTATTGAGATTTTTAGTTTCATAACACTTTCAATTTATTTTCAACACACTTCTCTATCTTCTTTTCATCAAGTGTTTCTCCCTTTTCGTAAGTTTATTTGATTTGCATCTACAAATATTCGGATCTGCTTTACTTAAATTTGAGAGTAAAAATACCTCTTAGCTGGTTATTGATTTACATTCAAGGTACTGCTTTAAAGAGAAAATTGAGTTCTGTGATAATTGCGGCTTATAATAATAGTGCGGCAGAAGTACTTTTACTGTATAATTTTAAAAAAATAAATACTATTTTTTTTAAAAATAGTGACATTAGAAACTTTAGCCAGTACTATTTTGTTTCTTTTAAAATTGAAATTTTCAATCGATTTAACGAAATATTGGATGTACTCTTAAATTTTCGACTCAAATCACTTTTAGAAATTGTAAAACATTTTTCTCAAAATTTTAAAAGCAAATTGATGTAATTTTACAACAAAAAAATAAAAATAGTAGATATTGAAAAAATTTGTCTGTGGTGTTATTTTAAAATTTATGTCAGCACAAATCAAAATTAGTCATCTCGTCAAACAAGGGCGAAGTCAAGAATTATCATAAAGGAGGCGGGGTGAAAATAATATCAATCAACGCGTCTCTTTGAAGGGTTGGCATTATTAGAGTCCGTTTTAAAAGGAGAGTTGAGGGTCTAGTTTTCGATTTAGTTCATTCTTAATCTAGGGCTATCTTGTTTTCATCCATTTATGGGTAAACTGCGGCTAATGTACCCAATGCTTGATTCTCTGCGGATTATGTACTCAATGTTTATTTTCGACGGTTAATGTACCCAAACTTGATTCCGTTAGATTTTTTCGTGGTTTCCATCAATTTGACCGTCAACGAGTATATATACACTTTTTGTATTTTTGACATAACTCACTCATTTTTTTGTCCAAATTTTATGCACGACCCAAGGTTGGAAAAATAAGAGATAGATCTACATCTTTTGTGTTTTAAGTTTTGTAAAAAAAGTTTTAAAAAAATAAAAAATTTCATTTACAATGTAAAACTGGACATTAGTTTAATGCAAAATATTTGTTTCGAGCAAATTTTAATATATTTAATGACTTTTTATGATGAAAGGTAAAACTATAAAGTTGTAGATAAATATTTTATCTTTCTAACAGTAGTTTATTTATAAATTTTGGACAACAAATGAGTGAGTTATGCAAAAAATATTTAACTTTTTCAGATGGGCCCGGGTTGACTTTTTCATAAGTAAATTAAGTAAAATAATTTAGTTAATCATTCGAATGTACTTATTAATCCGTTAAATCAATAATTAATTATTTCAAAATATAATAACCATACGAAAAATATTTAGTTACTTTAATTATCTTTTAGCTGATTTAGAATTAATTAACTTGTCATTAGCTACTAATATTACCAAATCAAAATCAAAATCTTATAGATAACAAAATACAAATATTTGTCGTACATGATATGTCTCAGCGATTAACACTGGTGAGCACTTACATATATTATATCATTAATCAAATTTTATCTTTAACAATTGGATTGCGAGTAATAAATATTATATGACACGTAAAATATAAATCTAAAATATAAATCTAGGGATAACAATCTTGCAAGCAATAAAACCCTGGCTATATATATACATAATATAAGTAATATAAGTAGCTAGCTACTACTAACAAGCAGTCAAGCACACACACTTCCAAAATATATTGCAGCATATCATTCATCAGTAAGTCTCTCTTCTTCTTATTCTTTCTTCTTCTAATTCACTTATAGACGCACTTGGTTGATTATAATGTCACTGATCATCGACTATAAGTAAATTTCTGGCAAGAATTCGGCCATATTATTTCCCGACTTACTTTAGAATTTACTTGTATTATTATTTACAACTCCGTATTATTACTTACAATACAACTCCGAATATATATGTGTTTATAAGTATGTTCTAGAATTTATGAACTGAGAATATATATTTTTCCTACATGTTTTGATCAAAACCCTAAACATCTACGAGTTACACATTGTAAGTAACAAGAGTGCATTCTTTCGAGTTTCAGAAATAATCATCATGTCTTCTTCTTCGTCGACAATTGCAAGCCGTATAAAGACCGTCAAGATTCTGGGACGAGGCTCGTACGGCGTCGTTTACTTGGCCTACGTGGAACCCTACCGCCACCTTCCATTCGCCGTGAAAGCTGCAGTGCAAGGCCACGCCGAAGCTTCCACGCTCGTCAAGGAGAAGCGAGTCTACGACAGCTTCCATGGCTACCCGGGCTTCACCGAATGCACTGCAGACGTCACCACCCACCACCCCAACGGTGTCACCCTCTACAACCTCATCCTCGAATACGCCCCCGCCGGAACGCTAAGAGATCTCATCGCCGGAACCGGGGGCCGCGGCTTCAACGAGAGGCACGTGAAATCGTTCGCGCGGAACCTGCTCTTGGGGCTCCGCGCCCTGCACTTCAAGGGATACGTCCACTGCGACCTCAAGCCCGCCAACATCCTAGCTTTCCCTAAGCACGGGGACTCGTACGAACTCAAGCTCGCCGATTTCGGGCTCGCTAAGGAGCCCCAGGAGCGATGCGAGAGAGAGTACTGGAAGGGAAGGTGCCGAGGAACGAGGCTGTACGTGTCGCCGGATTCCGTGAGGGACGGAGTCATATCGTGGCACATGGACATTTGGTCGCTCGGGTGCATTATCGTGCAGATGATCACTGGGCGCGACACGCCGTGGTCAAATGCGATCGACGGTCTGAGCAGTCCGGTGTTTACGAGCCTCTTGACCTGCCCGTTGTTCGAGCCTTTGGCGTTCATACCGCCGTTGATGTCGGACGCGGGGAGAGATTTCTTGAGCAAGTGTTTGGACAAAGACCCTGCAAAGAGATGGCCGGCTAGTCTTCTGTTGCGTCATCCGTACGTTGCTGTCGCTCCGATCGCATCCAACGTCTCCGACGACTCCGACTTTGAGTACACGCTAGGTTTCGAATCATCGATCCTGGGCAACACGCTGGATTGAAGAAACAACGTCCGGATGCAGGAAAACTAGCTCAAGTGTTTAGCGTTTGATCTTGTACAGCTTTGAGACAAGTGTAGGGTTTCTGAGTTGTTATTTTGTTGTTACTCAAGAACTCATTTTTATGTACTTTTGTTAATTACGATTGATTTACGTGTATGAATATTGTATGTTATGTATGAACTATGAAGATTCTTTTATGCACAAATTGGTGTTATTTTTAATCACTTCATGTTTTGTTACCGAGATTATTTTTATTGATATGTGAATATTATTTATTAATTAATTTCGCTGCAATATTGATCAATTATATATTTCCTTGTTCATGAGAAAAAAAAAATTCATAATTGTGTCTATTCATGATATTTATATTTCCTTGTTTACGTGAATAATTATTACTCATTAGTCATCGTCGTCAACTGAGGGTTTCTAAAAAGCCCTAGTTTTACTAAATACAAGTAACATTAAATTACTATATATATATATATATATATTTGTTCTTGCCAAAGCAGTAGTTCATCTAGAACAAAATTACCAAACTGGCCCTGATCTTTTCCCTGAACACTATTTACAACCTCAAGCCACTTGAAATCTGAGGGATACATTAAAGTCCTTCTAAATAGGATTAATATAATGTATATGGTCTTTATATCCTTCATTTGTCCTATACACTTCATCCATTTTTGTACAGTCCGACAGACATTCCCGTCATCGCCGCCTCTGCCAAAGTTTGACCTACTTTTTTGCCGGAAGTTTAACCCGTAAAGGCTATAGCCTAGACCGGCGTATTCCTTTACTACCATGCAAAGGCGAATTCCTTCTAGCAGAAGCAAAAGGCTGCCCGTTGACTGAGCCACAGAACTTGATGTCCCAGCCTTCCACGTTTTTGGGGACACAAGCATCAAACATAAGCTGACCCAGTACGCTGTGTGCGTTGATGCTTGGAGCATAAGGCACCTGAGCGGATTTCCCTTTCTCTTCGTCCTGTGAGGGGTCGGAGTCTCTGCCACTTTGTTCTCCTGTACTCGGGCAGTAGAAACCAGTATCAGGTTCAAGCGCAACTCTTCTGAGACTCTGGTTCGAGTTGACCGCTGCTTTCTGAAGCCCACAGATCAACTCTGATACCTCATCGTGGCTACTTTCAGCAGAAGTTTTTTCATCTTCGAGTTTTTGGATTTTTTGAGAAAAAACTGAGGTCGCCTTTTCGAGCAAATCGGTCACAGCCACTCTGTATTGGATGGGATGATGCATATGATGACCTGGAAAGACCAAAAACCCATTTGCTTCAGTTTCAATTTTGCCAAAATCAGAAAAAACGGGAATTCACTAAGCTAGTGGACCCTTAATTAATTAACAAACGAATTACAGTGAAAGTGGTCTTTCTTTTGAGAGCAGGATCAGAACTCTCGCAATGAAGGTTCATAAAACTTTCCACTAATCGAACATGACGGCTAACCCTAACAGCGAGCGCCTTCTTATATAGGCTTAGACGGTAGTTAATGATCCTAGACCTAAAACACCAAAATTCATATGATAAAAGAAAATGCAATTTAATGACGTAATAGTCCAACTCAAAACCAATGACTATTAACTAATAACTAATTGACATTAACATGGAATTGTGACAACAAATTAATGGACATGAAAGTAGAAGTAGGATTCGGAATAATATCAATCTCAAGGATAACTAAGACGATCACAAACAAACAGCTGGTATCGAAGATACTTTTGGAGATTTGACCTGATAATGAGATCAAAAAAAGTAGAGAAGACTTATAAATTAGAAATGAGCTACAAACCTAAATGCGGTGAGCCTTTCAGTTTCACAAGCTTGACATCTCCTCCGAGCTCTTGTAGGCATCGAGTGAAATTGCAAAGACTTTGTAAGGGAGCAAGATCGTCTTCATCAGAGCCAAAAACGAGAAATGGTGCACCTAAATTCTGTTAAAAAAAAGAAGATAAACGTACATGTCAGACAAAGTAAATAAGTTGCCAGAAAATTAAAAAATATTAATTAAAAGAATAACTTACAACGGAAGAATATAGTGCCCGCCAGTACTCAGAACGTTGGGATTCAAATCTTGTAAGATATAGAGCATCTAAACCAGACGCAACACCTTGAGCGACCCAAGAAGCAAATTTTGAAGACCCGGGAACTTTCTGGATGGTGGGAGGTAGTGCATATCGGGTGCCCAAGTCACTCGTGAAATCAACTGGACTAGAGTCGAAGACATGTCCGGATATACAAGTTCTGACCAACTGATGCTCAGCCTGCCCAGACAAAGAAACATAAATCACCAAAATATTTGGAGGAAAACCAAAAACATAAGATCTTCCTTTCGAAAAATTAAAAGTATCGAAGCATACTGGATAGAGATGACCATCACTTAATCCCTCAACAACCTGCAATCACGCGACATTACCAAAGTCAAAAGAAAAGCATTACTAAAGAAATCCCGGAAAAAAAAAACCTCAGTACCAAATGAACGTAGAACAATTGTCGACAGATCAAAATACCTGCAAAACCTTGTACATGCTGGCTTTTGTACCACCAGATAAAGCCACAAATACCACCGGACATCGTCGGATCCTTAGCTCCTGAAACCCGATAGAACAAAAGGGATATCAAAATTACCGGATATACCAGCCTAATTAATCCCTAATCCATTTTCACATGGTATTGAAGTTGGCAATCGGATTCGAATTCAATCACCAGCTAAACATCTATGCCATATTAATGATATCCAACGCCAATCTTATCTGAAGACACCAACGAATCTTACCTCAACAAGCTCATTGAGAACGATGTATGCTGATCTCATGGCCCGTTCTGGATAAAACCTGCACATGCATTTCAATTCATCATCCGAAGCTCAATTCTTCAAGTTCAGATCAATCGAACTCCTTCTATAGATTCACAGCTATCGACTACACTATATTCTCCAAAGCGAACAAGCGAAATCCAAAAAAGTCAAAGCGGAATACATTTTCGGCTTCGAGACTAGATTAAAAGTCAAAAACATCAAACACAATCGGATAATTCGGAAAAATCTCGCTCCAAATTGCACAAATAAAATGGAAAAAAGAAAATCGAAAATTCGAAAACGCAGAACCAGAATTCAAGGAGTGAGAGAGATCTCACGCGTCGACGAAATGAGCATGAGAGACGAGAGAATTCCATCCCAGCGAAGCGTAGAAGTCGACGAAACCCTTCAATTGCTCGTTCTGAATCGAAACCCAAGCGAAGAGAACCACAATCCCCTTCAGCTCCGACGCTTCCCTCCGTCCCCAGTACACTCCTCCTCCGCCGCCGCCGCCGAACATAGCTCCGACGAGAGTCGAGAAGCTCGGAGCTCGAAGAATTCAACGAAGACGAAGCTCTAGGGTCTGTGCAAGAACCAAACAGGAATATTCAAGCTCTTCTGTTATCGGAGATTTATTTATTTATTATTTGTTTTGAGTCACGGAGAGAAGAGAAGAGATTAAGGTGAGAGACAGTGTGATGTGAAATAGAAAGGCACTCGTGGCTCCGAGCAGGCCGGTGGGGCCCGCGAATCTGGATTGCCTGGCGAGCTGCCACGTGTTGGATTTGCGATCCAACGGCTGGAAATTTGAGATGCACTTGCTTACTAATTAGGAAACTCAAACAGATAAGAGAGTGATCTATTGGCTTAAAAGTATGGCAAAAAATGGTGTTTCCAACACATTTATAGGCAACAATCACGCTCGAAGGACTTAGGAATTAATGACACCTACCTATTTCTCTCGAAACGGGTGGGCGCGGGCGCGTTTGGACCAACTCTTACCGGGTCAAGTTGCATGCGCTTGCATTTATAGACGATCTGATTTCGTATGTTCAACGGTGATAATGAGTTGCCATGTCCACCAAAAATGTGGGACGGGTAGGACCACTTGCGGGTTGCCCGTCCCACTTGGAGAGCATTGCACCCAATTAAAATTTAAAAATTATAATGAAAATATTATCTGCTGCATTAATAAAACCATAAGCTCAAAGGGTGGCTAAGTGTAGTTAGTCTAAGGGGTGTCAATAGTTGGATTAGGGTATTGTGATAGTATAATTTAATTCGATTTTTTTTGGTTGAAAAAATAATTTAAAGCTAAATTTGAATGACTCAATTTAAATCGGTTCGTGTTCCGTTGGAATTTATTGGGTCTCGGCCTCGGGTGTTTTGTAACATAAATCCGAGTTGCCAAAATTACATATTTAAATACCAAAATTGTCATTTAACTAAAGAAGAAATTAAGTCTGAAGCCAATTGTTTAATTCGTAAATAAAAGGCTGTATGGTGCTAAAGCTTTAGCAGCTCATTGCTCTGTTCATTAAATAATTTTGCGTGATAATTGATTTGGAATTATATTTTATTACATAATTATGTCAAATTTAAAATTTGATTTATTATGTTTCTCAGCTTAGCTAGTTCAATTTGAGTGGGCCTATTTACAAAATAAAGACATAAAGTGAAGAAGCCCAATCACAATGGGCAAGGCCCACTTGTTAAATTCCCAGGACATACAAACTAAATTGGCCTCATAAATTTATAATCAATTTTTTCTTACTTATTATAATTAATTAATTAATTACTATATTTTTTTTATCATATTAACAATTTTGAAGCTCTAGAATGCAAAACACAAACTCTTCAAAACCCTAGTAATACTTAAAATTTGGTAAGCGAGCATTGAAGATGATCAGAGAAGCCCATAATTTGTTTCACACTAAAATGACCAAAACTCTGTAAACTACTTAAGGAGTCATCAATAAATAAACCAGAAAATCAGTTAAATTAATAACACAAATAAATAATACCTGCCACACCAAACCATTAAATTTTGGTTATTTCATCAACCAAGTTCTTAATATCATCTTTTTGACAAATAGACCCGGCTCAATAATTTTGAGTGGTTTGGGCAAAACTAAAATATTAGACTTCTTTATATTAATATGACATTGTTTTATTATCAAGAAAAGTTATTAATCGAAGTATTTCATTAATATTTTTTTATAAATATTTTTTATTTTACTATGTGAACATTCCATCGTCGCTTACAAAAAATATAAATATAGCTAGCCATGTTGAGGAACGTTGTGGAACAACCGGAGCGGACATGCCTTCAATTGGCATTTTGTGACCGTACCGTCCTTCGCGGCCAACTCTTTGTCGCGGCAACGTCGCCTTGGTCTCTGACTGCTTTACTTTATGACCATTAGTACTTTTAAGTAAAAACAGTTGGAACTCTTGTGGCTATAACTCTGGTGAGATGGAAAAGTTGAAGACAAGCATAGTAAAATTGGAAGTATTTTTTTGGGCAAATTTATGAATTTGTTATTCAATAAAATTATCGGAAAGTAATTTTTCGGGCAAAGTTATGAATTTGTTTTCTACATATTCGTTGTTGTTCTTGGGTGCTCTTGATTGTATCGGGCGTCAGTGTTTCCACATTAGTCGATTTCCAGATCAAGTGTTATTGGAACATTTTGGTTTTAATAAGTAGTATCAAACATTTCGATCATAACAAGTATTATTAGAGCCTTCGGTCTTAACACAATGCTTTAAAAAGTTCGAGCGATATAATTTAAGGTGCTATTTTGGAAGTAAATAAAAGCTCAAACTTTATGCCATAAATGTGATTGTTGATCTCAATTAAATAAATAAAAAATACTGTTAGGACTATTATTATAACTGCATGTTACCACCATAATCTATAAATGAAATCGCAGTATATAAGAATGGCACTCAAACAGTGAATGTGCAAGTAACTTTCCTAAAAGCAAATCATCATTACAAACCAAGAGAATATTTCTCTATTACAACTTTACGGCATAAATGCTTAATCTGGTACTAAGTGCAATGTTATATTCTAAATTTCCTTTTTAGCGGCAATTCTATTTACTATGAAGGCAATGGTGGAACTGGAAGTAGTGGAACCATGATTTATTGTCTGATCTAGTTAAATTTATTTTTTGTCAAAATTTATACTTGTGGAGGTTATATTTAAATTTTGAGTAAAAACTAAAGGGGTTGAGTTGAAATTTTAAAGAATTTTACACTTTAAAAAAATAAAATTGAAGGTCAATTTTATCCATGTCTTGTTAACGTTTGTTACGTGAGAAACGTGTGTAAACTCTAGAAATATTATTAATCCTACACTTTATTAAATAAGAGATGTACATATATTTCTAGCTTAATAGACATTAAGTCGACATGAATGAAATTTTAACCTTAGAGTTTTTTTCTTTTCTTTTTTAAATTTTTAATGTCGTATAAAAGAAGAAATTGAAAATTGTACTGGTACACTTAGTATATTATAACCGCAAATATTTCTTAAATGTACATGAAGTCCATATTTATTAAATTAAATTAAATAGTAAAAATAGTAAAAATGGTATCTAAATATGAAAGAAACGGAATTAATCTAGTAGAATATGTTAATGAATCAATAAAATGCATGTCAAGTTATAAATTCCAAACATGTGAAGCTAGAAATTAGTGTTATATTATATGAGTAATTAATTAAATTAATTATGAGACAAGTACCAAAGCTGACATAGAATTCAGCATAAGTGTTCTCGAACAAAGCCAAAGGAAGAAGATTTAAAATTTAGATCATTGTAAATATAATCAGCTTCGTAACCTTCAAAAACAGAAGAATGTGTAATACAATAATATAAACTCATTGCCACTAATAATAACACCTTAAACTTTGCAGCTTTAGTGTAATTTATCCTCTAAACTTTAAATTGTGCGAAAATGCTTAAAACACTTTCATTAAAATTTATAAATTGCAGAAGAAAATTGTTTTTTTTTTTTTTACTACACATGACTTGTTTTTGAGAATATATTATCAAAATGTTATTTTATTTTGTTCCGATCTTAATAGCTCTTGACTTACTAGACCCGATGATAGTCACTCACAAACAGGGCCGTGCTTAAGGGAAGGCATAGGTTTGCGCCTACTGAAATATATATATATATATATATATATATATATATATATATATAAAAGGCACAAAAACTCAATGGCTCAAATTTAAAAATAATATAAGTTAGTGATTTTCAATCGCTGTAAAAAATATATCATAAAAAAGATTAGTTATACAGATTTAATTAGTGTTTTTGCCTTTAAAAACACTAAACGTGTCATCATATATGAATAAGTAATCATTTATTATAAAAATATCATAAATATTTTTACATCGATATTTAATTTTATAATTTTAATACAAACTCTAGTTATTTCTCGCTTCATGCCTCAAAAATCTCAAGGGTCGTGCCTCACAACTCACATATTCAGTATATTAATGCAAGTTATGTATCAACTTTAAAAGCCTACGAGGTATCGTCTCCAAAAACTAAAATACATAAAAAAAAAATGTATCATCATATAAAATGCAAGGGTGATTCCTAGCAATTACTCTAAAATTTAAACTAATATAATTATATATATATGTATATCTAAAGTTGTATAAAAGTAGCAAGTGCAATAAAATACAAGATGGGCACCAGATCCAAAGCAATGGCCAGGCCACCATAACTCCACCATCGCACGTGCGTAACCTCCTAGTTATATTAAATGATTAATAATTAAATATTATTCTTATATTTTTAATTTACCTTTTGAATTTGAAGTGTGCTTGTTGAGTTTTTTTTTTTTTTTTTTTTTGTTGCTTGAAATGGAATGAGACAGGGTTGATGGGTTTTGGACACGTGTTACTAGTGCGTGATCATGTACAAATACACAATGCTGCTTTTATTTCCGACAATGCCTCTCTGCATAATCACCCTTTGTTCTTCATCTCTTTCTTCCTACACAATTCAATTTTAATTTTAATGTTGCTAATATTTATATATTCTGTTGAAATGGCAGTAAAAGAAGATGTAATTGTTTATGGGACATTGAGTTCAATTAGTAATATTCTGTTCTGCAAAAACAAATAAAGTTAGTGGGTGATACTGAAAAGTGCTAAAGGATTTGTTGCCCTTAACAGGTTCTTTGCCAAAAGATTTTCTATTTTTATTATTTATTTATTTTTAAATCAGTTTTTTTTTTAAATTAGTTCTCTTACAAGTTTTAAAATTGTGTTTCCTAAAAAAAGGTATCAAAATTGTGCTTCATGAGGGTAAGTAATGCAGCTAAAGCTATAGAAAATTAAACATATTACATTGTTTAGAACACTAGTAAAAAATGGATATTTGTGATAGAAGTATTAACTTTGTATGAAGTAACCAAGCATATTCTTAATCTTTTTTTTTACGGTAATATTATAAAAAACCACAACAACAAAAAAAATATTGCGGTCCAATTTCGTCCATTTCTTGTTCAGAAAATTACACGAAGGACACATGTATGTCTATAATTAAACTCCGAAAATATTAAACATTCAATATTTTTACTAGAGACATACATGTGTCTTTAGCTTAACATGCTCGACAATGACGGGATTGGAATTCTAAACTATTTTATGAATTTGGGTACTGTTGACGCTAAAAAAGAGATTGAAAATATATGTATAATCTTATACAAGATTGAGTATTTATGCCACAATTACCGTGAGAAACATAACATATATATTTTTACCGCTTAGTACATGCCCATTTGGTGCAACGTGTAAAATGTAAATGATTGATTTTACCTATTTGCGCATTAAACGCAAAGCTAGGATGATATTCTGTTCACGGTCACACTCACACTAGCTACTAGCAGTAGACACTAGAGTCTAGACTCTAGACCCTATATGAAATAAAATTAAAATTAAAAAAAAAAAGGAAAATTGAAGGAAAACTTGAGGGAATCTTCATGCATGCACGAATAATAGAATTCCAATTTAGTACCAAATTAGGCCTATGATTTTTTATTTTTATTTTTATTTAGGAGTAAATCCTCTAAACTTTACATGTTTGTTTGCCCCTCTAATTTAATATTTTGGCAACAAGGCCGTGCATACATTGAAAAAGTATGTTTTCTTTCTAAGTTAAAGCTTAAAGCGCAATGTATATTTATTTTGGTATTTTCATGTAAAAAAATTATAATTTTGTAAGACTCATTTTCACGGCTCTTGGAAACTAGACTCGTTCATAATATTTTTATAATTTAATTTGGTAATTAGTCGAAGAAAAAAAAAACACTTTTAATAGGTCATGTGCTCGGTATAAATTAATATTTTGTATATATTTTTTTTTAACATGTAAGTGGCAATGTGTTACAAACATTATTCATTTTATAGTATTTAAATGTTTAAATTCTTTATTTACTGCAAAAAAAATCCAAACATGTTACTTTTTTCTTCTACTTATTGTTAAAATGTTACGTGGCACACGGACGTGTTATGCTATGGCATGTGATACATTAACGTATGCCATTGCCAATGACAAAAATTTTCAAGAATTACTTGTGGTAAGAATACCTATATTATCCGTTTTGTAGCACTATGGTAGCAAAGTTTTGCCTCGGCAGGCAAAAGTATCTAATTCTCTCTGTTACAAGCAGCGGAATTGGAAGCCATTATGGAGGCTTGCACATGGGCAAGTAGCAGAGGTTGGAGGAAGGCGTGGATCTTCTCTGACGCAAAGGAAGTCGTAAAAGCGTGTTTGGAGGAGAGCTCTTGCCCCGATTGGAAGATTATGGGCTCCTTCGATCGTTGTCGTTTTTTATTATTTACTTTTGATGATGTAAAGTTATCTTGGGTTCCTAGGAACTACAATGCTCTAGCTCACCGGATTTGTAAGTGGGCTTTTAAGCGCCAATCAGTTGGTCTCCTCTCGATGTCGTACCTTCCCCCGACGATCGTCGAAGGAGTGTAGTCCCGCTTTTCATGATTAATGGAATCCTCTTTCTTTAGCAAAAAAATAAATAAATATATATATATAATATATATACACTGGGAAAATAAGGGGATTTTTGTTGTTACATTTAGTGGTCCATGGCGTTGTGTAAAGAGATGAGAAAGAAGAGGAATCGCTCAGAGAGTATAGTAGTACTCGAACGCATATCCCGGAGGATGAAAAAGGAATCTCTCTTCTCTTGTGTTTTCATTATTAAAAACAAACGAAGCTGTAATTGCTTCCTGTGTCTCCTTCCTTCATAGTACACCAACGACAAACCGTAATACTTGCCCCAAAACAAACCCATATATTCCATTAATTAAATACGACGTGTTTCTTACAGTTTCATTCTCTTCTTCTTCTTCTTCTGGGTTAAGTCGTGTGAAGAAGAAGAAGCTTCTTCATAAACATGTACAGAATAATGTGTAATCACGAAAATAAACTATGCCCAATTAGATTCTAGATATCAATTATTCGAATTTATATATATATATATTATATCCTATGTTAAATTAGCTACATTAAATTCCTTATCTCAATCTTCTTCTTCGTTGCTCTGGTTTGTGATTCCGATTCCGATTCCGATTCTGATTCTTCACGGCTTCAAACAAACCCACTTGAATCGGCCATCCAAAGGTAAGTCCTTGACAATGTCGAAGTTGTACCTGTGCACCATAAATTTTCAATAAATAAATAATAATAAAAATGTTGTTAGTTAGTTACAGGCACAGCTAAAGGGTAACGAGAGAGGACGCTAAAGTACGCCCTGGGTTGGGCGTAAGTTAGGGGAGGGAGCTTAAAGTGAGCCTCTGAAAAGGTACTGTGCGCGCTCGATCGCAAGTTCGCATTTGCAAAGGCGAAAGGGGGAAAAAAAGAGAACTCACTTTTCGGAGAATCGTTTTTGCTCCGATTTCTCTGCCGCGGCGAAGAACGCCTCGATCTCGTCTCTCGGGGGAAGCGTCGCCGTTCCCGGGAGCTTCGTCTCGCCGGAATCCGCACAAACTTCGCTCGACCGTGTCGTTTCGGCGCTGAGAATCGAGATACACAATCAGAATTTCGCTTTGAAAAAATTCAATATATGAGCAATTAAATTCAAGAGAGACAGCTGAGCTTGCTCGCTTTGTTCATAGACGTTGAATCTGCGGTTTCGAATTCCGAATAGCTATTCGCCTGCAATGAATTTCGCATATATATATATATATAAATAAGACATTGTAAAACTGTATTTGAATTCGAATTTGAATACGAAAAAACAGTTATAAGTACAACAATTTGTTGAAGATTGTACTTCGCAGATAGATATTTCCAGTGCACTTGCTCGTTTACACGGAAAGTGCATGAACAAATTCATGTCGAAAAATTCAAACCACGAACTAATTCACAAATACACTACACGAAAACTCCTCGTTCAATTTCATGGAGGAACAAACAGCAAAATACGCGAAGACGAACACAAGGAAAACCGAAACGAACTCACCCGTGGCAAGACGACCTTCACGGCGTCGCCGTCGCCGGAGTCGTTGCTGGAGCAGCACGACGACGCAGACACAGACACCTCGGGCGTCTCCGGCGAGCGATCCGAGCGGAGGAAGCTCGATTTCCGGGGACAATTCTCGCCGAGGCTCTCGGTTCCGAGCTCGCGGACGTCCTCCGGCGACTGCAGAGCCTTAGGGGAGTCGAACTCCGATTCAGCTCCATTCTCGTCGACGACGACGAGCTTCCTTCTCTTCAACGCCGCAGCTTCCTCGGCTGAGCTCGAAGTAATCGCCTGATGATCGTGAGCCGCCTCAGTACCTGCATTTCGCTTGAAATCCTCCATTACAATCTCTCTCTCTTCAAAGCTTCGGTTGAATTCTCTGGTTATCGTGAAATTCTAGAGAGAGAGATGAGAGAGAGAGAGAGAGAGGTGAAAGTGGGAGATCCGAGAGGGATGTTGATGATGATGATGATCAAGATCATGAATGTGTGAGCCCGTATTTATTGGACGGCTCAGATTAATTCCCGTTTTTAATTTAAAATTTTATGGGTCGAAATGCCGAGCTGGCATATACTGTTGAAAGGTGTGGGCCATGACGTGGCACAAGGCGACAAGAAGCGGAAACGGTGCCGTTACGAAGATCTGGGCCGTTGAGGGATCCCGAGGAACAAGAACGAACATATCTCCAATTAATTCTTTACTTAATTAATTAATTGGGATATAAATATTATTTGAACTCGAATAAATAGACTATAAAGTAAATATTTGGAAACAACGGGAATAAAAAAACGTAATTAACTACCTAGTTAAGGATAATCTGTAACGGAGGAGTATGAGAATAACGGCTAAGTTTTCTTTATTAATTAAATCTTTTGACTTAATATGAGAGAGTCACGGCTTTAGAAATTTTAAAAATGTTTTTATTGACACGAAAATAACAAGTGAAAAATAATAAAATTTTAAATAGATGTATACAATTTAAGTGCCAACCTTGACGATAAATATTTTGACAAAATAACAATTTTTAAAATCATTATCAAAACCGATATTTTTATTTTTGGTATTTTATTGATTTTGAAATCAGAAACTAGGACAATAAAAATATCGGATTTAAATCCAAAATTTACTTATATGTGCAATAAAAATCAAAGTGAATATGACTAACACCATTGATTAATTCCCTTAAAGTTATCATGCACTTTCTATTTTTGTAGCTTGTATTATATTTGTGCAAGAACAAATGAGGATAAATTGGTGGTAGTTTGTTAACTAATATAATAAAGATGGAGACAAAATTGGATAAGAGTTTATTATTACACACTTATTAAAAAAATATATATGTGTACACATGTTGTTGAGTAGATAATAGAGACAATGGCATAAGAATACAAAATTGATGTGACCAAAAGGGTAGGTCATACGTTCATCTTTAATCGCCATATTCTATTTTTCTTTTGGTAAAACAGGGACCCGTGATGTAAATTCACCTATTGTAGTAAATGGTAAAATTCAAATATTAATCTATATTGAATTACAAACTAATTTTCGAGTTTAATATGTTTAATGAAACTAAAATATTTCACATTGCATAATACACAAATTTTACTCCACATCTTCCCTATACCTGGATTATTTTAAGAAATATGACATTAGATTTTGATTTGATATTTCTTTTAGTAATATTTACGGCATAAGTACCTAATCATACCTCAAGTGTGCCAATATATTTTCAATATTTTTTAGCGCTAATATTATCCAAAGACCAAAAAACAGTGTCGTCTATGTTCAGTGATATTCGTGTCGAGTTTATATCTAACAAACCAAAGACAGAGATACATTTTAAACTTAATAATATATTTCATTATAGGTGACAATGTATAAGTTTCCCTCGTGTTATAGATGTTAAGTACTCGACACAGAAAGAATTGGACATCGACCTTGTTTCATAATTTTGTAGTACTACTATCGCTAAAAAAAAGACATACAATACCTGACACGCTAAATACAAGATCAAATACTAATCATACAACAAATATATCCCTTATTATACGTTAAATATAATAACTCACGCTCCATTATTGCATATATAGTATAACATCTGATAGAGTACATGAAATAAATTATGGAAGTGACCTTTTTTAGAGAATGATTAATATATGAAAAAGTAGGGTTTGGTTTCATTTGCTCTAGCTCTTATATACAGTCTGCTCAGTTGTAACTTTAGTATGTAAATGTGTATATAATTATAGTTTTGGTTTGAAAGAGTCAAAGACATGTTAAGTAATGAACATTTATATAAGAAAGTAAATATGGCTCCACAATACTCGAGTGTGTTAGCACTGTACATTGATGGGTGCATGAACGAGTGATTGAATTTGCCTCATTGGAATGGAGATACATCTAGCTTCGCTTTTTGAGTGTATAATTGGGAGAAAGAATCACATTTTTTAAAGAAAAAGAAATATAAAGATATAGGCAAAAGCATAAAAGGAAGCGCCATGTGATGATATTGACCTAGGTTTTCTTGTCTTTTTTCTCTTTGTATATATACTGTCATATTATTACAATTAGTCATTAAGAAATATTAATGTAAGTAAGTTAGATTCCGTTTAGTTACGTACTACCGTTGCATAATGCATGGTTGTGTTACAGCTTGTGTATAAAACTTATAGGGCTTGTTTACTATTTTAATATCTATAGTTAGACTTTTGAAATAAAAATAAACGATGGATGACCGTTGTCTAGCAAATTAGTCTTAAATCTCAACTAAGTTGTCGGCACCCACAAAACACAAAGCAAACACGAGGCACAAATAATATAAATACAAGATTTTCGAGTTTACATATCACAACATAACAAACGAGAACCAACAAAAAATGAATTCTCTCTCGATCATATAATTGCCAAACTACAAAGAGAACTAACAAAATCTACAATTCTCTTAATCTCTTTCATACAGTATCACCATTGACGAGTGATGAAGTGAAATCCGGATGTAAATGCCACCAATGATGAACGGAATTCAAAGCGCCAAACCTAAAAAGGGCATCCACAACTTTTGTTACTCTCTCGATAAATACGAGTAACTCTAAAAATGATACGCGAAACAAAGCATTTAATTGTAGTTAGATATTGCAGTTGTAATCTTCATTATGTAATATTTTTGTAAAGATGGAGGCCTAAAATATTTCTAAGTAAACTCGTTTACTATGTACTATCTGATAATCTTAGTTTTATATTTTTGTTTTTCAGAACACATTATTTCTCTCTTGACAATTTGACTAATTTGACACATAGGATAGTTGGTTTAGTGCCTTAACCTTCACCTAGTGAAGACATGTTTCTTTAAGTTAGAACTTAGAACCACAGTCACTATTTAGAAAATATTATAAATTTAGAATTTAAGTCCTTTTTGAACAAAATTTAATACAGATGACAAAAATCGCATGACGGTTTGAAAATTATCGTCCAAAGGTTTTCTAATTGCCTCGGCGAGAGAGAGTTTACAAGACGGTCTTCAAAACTGTCTTGTAAAATTTAATATAAACTTTTGTACGACAATTTTGGAAAACCGTCATGCAAAGTCCGTAGTGTATTCCCAATTTTTGTATTAGCATCCGGATGTAGATGTGTAGTGATGCAAGTATTTCGAAGAATTTTATGAGTTTCTTTGTGATAAATTTGTTTTTCACAAAGTTTATCTCCACTTTAAACTGAAACTTAACTGATAACATATGTGTTTGTTGCTGGAAATTTTAATAGTATTTAATATTTAAATGATTAATGCTAAATCAAGAAAATACACTATAGCCAAAAGGGCCGTTACCTTCTAAAAACTTTTTCTTTGTAAATTTTATCTGATTTTCAAATAATAGTTTTATCTTTTACTTATAAATTTCATTCTTCTATAATTATTCAAAATTTGCCCGGCCTTCAATTTTTTATTATTATTATTATTCATTTTTATCTTGGATCGGTCGCTATGCTCAATCTCATCTCATCAAATGTTGTTGAGACCAAAATTAGAAATACTAGTAGCTAGCTATAGAACACTACTAAATCATCCTTGATATAACCTATCAAAACCTAATATAGCAATTTACAATCAAAATATCAAATGCAATGATAAGGTATTTTTTGGATATAAAACATAATAATAATGATCATGTTGACTCGATTTAGGGTTACTGCTAGGGACTAGTAAGCTTCCAAAAATACTAAATTTTGTAGGGTTATAAAGATCACCAAAATGGATTGGTCCAAGAGCTTTTTCGGAAAAAGAAATTTAAATATATAACAGCTATTTTTCTACTCCAAAGTCCATACATCATACACGCTCGAATACTTGCGGCAAAAGTTTTTTTTTTTATAGTGTGTCATATATTTCAAGCTTTCAATTATCCTGAATAAACACTCACGCCATGAATTTTGTATTTTTTTTTTATTAATTCCGTCTAATATCACGCCGTGAATTTTGTATTTTTTTCATTGATTCCGACTAATGTGTAAACCCCTCTCGGTTAACATGTTATGTTTTCTAAACATGCTTTAATACTCTCTTTTTTCTTCACATATTATGTTTTTTTTTTTTTTTTTTTTATGTTAGATACTTTAATTTGAGGGATATACATGTATTACAGACATAACGGACACACGTGTGACAAAACCAATAAAAAAACACATATTTCGCCATAGGTATTTATTAAGCGCTATCAATTTTTTTCGAATACACGTTATTCTTTTTATAAAAAAGATACTTTATCACTATTATTACTGATATATTTGTATATTCTTTCTAAGATTCATAAAGTATCTTTATTTGTAGAGCAGTACTGATATGTTTATCTTCTTCACCTAAAACCTGTGGTAAAAAAGTTGATCTTTTCTTCTCCTTTTTACTTGAAAAATAATTGGTATCATGTCATCAATCTTACCATATGATATTCTTTTCTTGGTAATATATATATATACCCGAGTTGAAACAAAGACTGTTCATGATGCAATAATGTGGCTGAATAATGCTATAAGAAACAAAGGACATTATTTTGATATAGCACAATGTGGAAAAACAAAGTAATGTGAAATCCCCAAACACAATTTGCTTCATACCCTTTTGAATATATACACATAATTGTGATTGTGAATACACAAAATTATAATTGTTAGCTCGGAGTCGGATTTTCCATGTAGAATAAGTTCTACATTTTTAACAACTAATTATCGTCTTGTTCGCGCCTGCTTGTGGCGGCTACAAAGACGAGTCGTCGTGCTACCAAGCAAGGTTTAAAATTTCGGGAAATTCGCTCGAAATTCGTTTTTCGAGGGTTTGCGGTTCGAAAACCCTGTCGTTTCTCTTTCTTTTTACCAAATTTCGCGAAATTCGCATGGGCACGGGTGTGGAAAATCTTTTTTCGTTTTATAGTGTAAAAATTGCGAAATTTGGATGGAATTTCGCTAAAAATTATATTTTTAGTAGATTTTGGCAAAAATACCAATTAAACTTTTGAATATATACACATAATTGTGATTGTGAATACACGTTTGATCAACGGCATCATGATGATTTGAAAGATTTGGATCTTTTTCAAGTGAAATTTATTCTTTTCGGAACTTTGTCACTCTTAAATTATGAACTATAGTTTTCACCTTTCAAAATAGTGGAGTTGCCAATCGGAGCCGCGGGGCAATCTCTCAAATCTTTATTTTTTTAATTTTTACTTAAAATTATAATTGTTAGCTCGGAGTCGGATTTTCCATGTAGAATAAGTTCTACATTTTTAACAACTTATCGTCTTGTTCGCGCCTGCTTGTGGCGGCTACAAAGACGAGTCGTTGTGCTACCAAGCAAGGTTTAAAATTTTGGGAAATTCGCTCGAAATTCGTTTTTCGAGGGTTTGCGGTTCGAAAACCCTGTCGTTTCTCTTTCTTTTTACCAAATTTCGCGAAATTCGCATGGGCACGGGTGTGGAAAATCTTTTTTCGTTTTATAGTGTAAAAATTGCGAAATTTGGATGGAATTTCGCTAAAAATTATATTTTTGGTAGATTTTGGCAAAAATACCAATTAAACTTTCGCCAATATCTATACTTGCTCAAGACCCCACCCCACCCCACCCTACCTCGGCTCGGCCGGCGGTAGCGCGTGCGGGTGTGGTAGATTAGAACATTTGTGTGAGTCCTCCCCCATCCACAAAATCCTATGACCCAAAGGGCCCAAGCCATTGTCCTTAATATTTGGTATATAAACATCACTAAACTCTTGTCATCTATCAATGTGGGACTTTTTGTTATTCATTCAACTAATATCACACATTCACACTTAACATACACATACACTTCACCTAATAATTTAACTTAATATATACACCTCAAATAATATTCTACACTTAGAATACATATTTACTTCACCTAACATACATATACGTTTAATATACATATTCATTTAATAATATACACTTCAACTAATATTAAATTTGTTAACATACATATACAATTAACATGCATATTCACTTAATATTACACACTTAATTAACATACATATTCACTTCACATAATAATTTGACTTAATATTATACACTTCAACTAATAAAGTGACTTAATATTATACATGTCACCTACATATTTAATTTACGAATATCTTGTATTTATTAAATATGTAGTTTTAAAATTATATAAATATCATGCTTAAATACTCAAATATTTTTTTACAGAATATCCGTCGAAAACCCCATCGGCATGCGGTATGCCCATGCGAAAAGTGCGGTATATGCGGCATGCGGTATTTCTTTTTTGTACAATTTTTCCATCGGCATACCCATCGGCAAGCGATATATCCGTAAAACAAAAAATACGAAACGAAATCGGCAAGCAGCATTTAAAACATTGCTACCAAGGCGGCCAAGTGAATTATTTTTTAGTCCTCAAAATCCTTTTGATGATTTCATTATAAGAAGTACTACGTTAACTATTCACTTTTGTGATTGGAATCAAAGTAGGGTATAATATTGATAGGAGGATAATGGATTGAAAGTGATATGATCATCAAAGTTCTGTAACTTTTGACTATTTTTTGGGCGCTGATTAATTACTAAATGATTTCACATACAATATTAAATTTATGAAGATTTAAAGCCAAAATCAAAGTGGAATGAGCGGGTCTACACTTTTTCTCATCGAGAAAATTCAACTTCATTCGTTTTCTATCAACCGACATGTAAATAATGTATGCAATCAAACATTTTGATATTACGGTTTTATAAAAAAGTTTCCTTTATATATTAAAGATTTACGATCGAGTTTTTCTATAAAATAATAATATTCATTTTATTAGAGTATTTGTTTTGTATTTAATTTTTTTAGTATTATCATTTTTATCATAGGTAAATTTGAAGTTCTTTTAATCATCAGTAGACCTTCAATATATATAAAATTGTTAAGAGTTCATCAATTTTCATTGGCCTTTTTCTATTTTATTGTTTTATTTTTCGGTTAATTAAAAATAAACTCACGATACCTTATAAACGATTATGATCTAAGATGCTGCGAATTTTTAACTAATTACCAATAATAAGCAATCAACCAAGGAGAAGCTAAAGAGAAACCGCGAAAATGTTGTTCTAAACTACGAAATAGCGGCTCAAACCGGTACAAAACTCGAACTATCTTAGATTCTGTCATAGCTTTGGCATTTTTGTCATTCTAAATGTGAATTTAAAAATAGAAAACAGAAAAACATTTCGATTGCCAAGTTATGTTAAATCATGTGCTCTGTCGAGCAGGAGTATAAAAATTCAGATACTTTTTGTTTAATATTAATTTATGCTCTTGATTTTTTATTTTATTTTAAAATACAGAAACTTATTCACAGAAAACGACATGCTTTTTCTTTTTCTTTCATAAGCTGAAGTCAGCTAGCATGATAATTAATCAATTTCATATGCATAAGTAATAAAGTTCTGTAACATTAATCACCCACCTCTTACGTCATTTAATTAAAATATAGATAAAGTTATATATAATTTCCTTCTTCCATTATTAAAAATGCACCGACATAGTCGTGATATCCCAAATTAATGTTACACGAAGAAAAAAAAAATGATAAGTTTAGAGCTAATTATCTCAAAAGTTAATCCACACAATTATTCAACATATTATTTAAAGATTAAAGAGAAATGACTCTTAATACTTAAATTGAAACGTTTGATTAGCTAAATAGTCAACTTTTCATTTTTCTTTACAAAATAGCTAAATTAATGAAGTGACTAATTAATAACATATATTTATACCTATGATACCCTTTTAACATATTAACGTGTATTAACTAAGTTAATTTTCTTAAAAATAAAAACATTTACTTGTATAATAACATATTTTATACGTATAATATCCTTTTTAACATATTAACATGTATTAACTAAGTTAATTTGTTTAAAAATAAAAAATCGTGATGAAAATTTTAACAAAATTTTAATTTATTTTTAAACACATTAATATAGTTAATACTTAATACACGTTAATACAAGGGTAATACGGTCTTTCGTGATTTACTAATGTGGTTGATTGGCTATTTGGCAATATTAATCAAAACATCGGCTGTTTGGCTAATTAGTTTTTAAAGTTTGGCTATTTGGCTATAACGCCCATCTGAAAAAATTTACAAAGTAGGAAATCGATTACTAGAATTAAATTATATGTTTAAATTGAAAAATTAATATTTTTTTTTCTCAAGTTTGGAGAGGGGAAACTACAATCTCTTTTCGAGTAGGAGTACCTCCGCCCTTGAGTAGTTAGTTAGACGGCGTATATCAAAATAATATATTAAAAATCCATTAAAAAAAAAGCTAAAATCTTTGAATTTTTTTTATGATGTATTTTATAAGATTTGGAATTCCCGAGGCAGAACCTGTTTTGCGTTTTCTAAAAAAAATTGGTTTTCATTTTTTTAAAAGGGTAATTAGCGGCATAAGTGGCTAAAATTTTCACTTTCCCTTAGGCATGATGCCAATCTCAAAAAACGACGGCAAAAAGCTCCAAAGTTTACTAATCACGCTAATTACAAAATTCCATCCACTTAAGTAGATGTATGTTAGTCATCAGTTGACCAAAAGACATCCACTTAAGCGGATGGAATTTTGTAATTAGCGTGATTAGTAAACTTTGGAGCTTTTTGCCGTCGTTTTTTGAGATTGGCATCATGCCTACGGGAAAGTGAAAGTTATAGCTATTTATGCCGCTAATTACCTTTTTTAAAATTATATATGGATAGTTATTTTGGATTGTCGGATCGTGGTTGACTGCCCAAATTAATTTTAAAAAAATTGAATCGAAATTCAAAATATATGGCAACCGAGAATTACTAGGCCGGGTGAAATCGGAACTTGGAAATTGAATTTTTTTACTCCTCCCGAAAAAACCGAGATGCCAAATACATGTCTTGGTCCTGATTTAAATAAAAATTTTTTAACCTGGATTGGGAATAAAATTTTGACGTATATTACAAATTCGACCATGACGACCTAGTAACAACTGTTCTTAAAATCAGTTTAAAGTTTAAAGTAATATATATATATATATATATATATATATATATAAAGAAACTGAGAAGATAGTCTAACAAAAAACATGATCATATACTCGAAATATATTTTAAAAAAATATATAATATTTCAAAATTACATATTAAAAATATATACTAAAACTGGAAGTTGGAACCGAGTATTTCAGGACTGAGAACTTCTTACAAGAAGCTTGTACTTACTTGTCTTTTAAGACCAACTGCACTTTTCCTAACACTCAACTGTTACTTGTCATCAAAGACCTATTCCTATTGACCTGGTCACCTATATGATTATGAATAAAATAAAAAGATGAAGAGTATAAACTGAACAAAGGAAATGAGTTAGAGGAGGTGCTTTTTTGTACCTAAAATTCAAGCTTTTTAGTACGTAGAGACATCATTCATACACCACTGCGATTTGTCTGGAATTGGTCTATATTCCCTGCTCATAACTTCGATAAATTAATAATTTTGATTAAATAATAATTTTGTCCAGTCCAGACTCGAGCTTGACTAGTTAAATTAATAACTCGTTAAATTTATAACATAATATTTTTTTATAGAAATATATAAGTCTTAACTGATATATAAATTAATAATTAAATATAAAAATAACAATATTACATGTAAACCATTATAAATAATAAATAACGTTGCATATAAATAGTTAAGAAATCATCTTAAATAGTTTTAAAAAAATTACACTAAGTAACAAATCGGTAGTATTTATAAACTATGATTGTGGAGTTATTTGTTTATTCATGACATTTATGTCTCATTCAACTTCAAGTTTAAACTTCTGCATAACATTGATTTTAGGTCCGGTAATGTATTTTCGTGATGTAAAAAAAAAAAAAAATCAAAGTGTCTGACACTTAAAGTTGCATTGTTGTATGAAACAAGTTCTATTTTAGTAATATCATCATCAAATTATGTATTACGTTTACAATATTCTCGTCGTATTATATGGATTTTTCTTCTTCTCATTATAACGATTATATAGTTAAACTTTATGAATTAATAATTCGGTAGTATAATAAAGTTTAGCGGTCCCAACATTATTAATTTACAGAGGTTTTATTGTACTACATTTTTACTTGTTACACTTTTATAGACTTTGTCAACCTACTAAATACTGAAATCGATGAATTTATCAATGGGTAACGGGTTTGTCGATAGATTTTTTCGAACAAAAATAAATTATCGACATGTAAAACTACCAATCAAATTTAATAGATATACCGTTAACCGGCGAATTTTTAGAATATAATAATAATAATATAATAATAATATATGTAAGTATAGATTATAATTGTAATTTAATGTTAAAATAAAGTTAAATAATATAATACATTAATTTTCTGTTCGTTTTTCTCTTTCTCTCCCACTTTTTTCAATAATTCATAAATAAAAATGTTATCATTAGAGATCGAGTACATTTACCAGAAAAGTAAATAATTATACTCCTTTTTGTACGACATAGCAGCAAATAGACATGCTCTAACAAACAGATACGATCATAAACCGTACGCCTTCAAAATATTTTACAGCTTTGCTCTTTTTTTTTTCTTTTTTTTTTTTAATGTAACATATATAATAAACCCACGTTAGTCTTTAGGAGGGGTCAATTTGGTCAATTATCATTTTAATCATGTGCTTATGTCTTTTTTTTTTTTTTTATGGTTATTGTTGCGTATTGGGATCGATTCTCGCCGATTCTTGCATGAAATACGAAGTGATTAAATGTCGAATCATTGCCACAAAACTGAAACGAAAATGAAAGCGGAAAAAGAAGAACGAGACAACCAATTTTAGAGAGTGGTTCGGCCGGAGATCAAAACCCAATCTCCGGCGTTACATCCACTCTTTGCTCCGGCGAAACTTCCCGGAAGCCATGCACTAGGTATCGTCGATTTACACACTCGAATCTCTCATACATAATCACTCAAGAGGAACGAGATCGAAGAAGAAAACGAGAAGCCCTAATATATAACACCATGAGAGCACCTCCATGAGAGAACCAAGTCTCTCTTCGTTGATCCTGCAAGCAGCAACTATCGAGCATCATCCTGAGGAAGAAGAAGGAAAGCCTTTGGGGCTTTTAATCGTAGCCGTCCGATCAGCCCTCCATCCAACGGTTCAAAACACTTCATTAGATCCTATCAATGACATGTCGTTTTGATCTATTTCTTTGTCGTTTATTGTTGGGCTGGATAATGGGCTTTATTGTGGGCTTCACATTCCAACAATCTCCACCTTGAAGTCCACTCTTCAAATGTCGTCTCCTCAACATGCTCGGTAACTCCACCTTGATGTTCAACTCTTTATTTACATTATCCTCACTCTAATATATTCGTCCTATACCTAAGTGCATCGCTTACGGAGTTTTTCGCCATCCTCGCGGTAACCGAAATACTCACCGATAGTTCATCTTCACAAGGTTGGCGCCTTCAACACTCTTCATGTACCTACAGGTATTACCCTCCTGCAACATCTAAAACGCCACACCAACCAAGATCAAACGTACCAAGTATATCTCATAAATATAACTGTCTCTAACAGTAATATATAAACCGTAGTCACATGATCAATCATAGAAACAAACCATAAGTTTTCATAACATCGTTATACTCGTAAAAGAACCAAAATCGGTCTTATACAATCATAGCATGCATCTATGAACTCAACATAATTGATAACGTCGAAACTAGGACAAATAGACATAAACCCGGGAATATCCAAACTATATGAATGCTAGAATAAACCGAACGATATAATGAATACGTCTATTCACATATAATATAACAGTCTAATTCTAAAAAAAATAAATATTCCCAAATCTAATTTGACCTATACGAGTTCAACATACTAATCATGGATATAAACCATATTCCCCGATGTTATAAAACTCACGATCACTGAGAAGGTCTAAACAAGGTTCATCTACCCGAACCTAAGGAACAACAAACTAGTTGAACATACTAAGCTTGTATAGGATTACGTTCGGGACGGAAACACATCACACTCCCTATCATATTCTCTGGTTGCTTGGACATCTTCCTAACTCTTTATAGTTAGAAACCAAGCTGGTATACCATCTAACTCTCACTAGTTAGAATCCCCGAAACCTACAAACACTAACATCCACCCGGATCATGGTGTTCTCTCCAATAGGTTCACTACCACCACCTATATCGGTATACAAGACTTAGCAACCCCTTCTCACATAATATTCATGACTCATTGACTCCACCTCAAACGAGGTACATATGAGAACGCTCGCTTCATGGACTCTCTAGGTTTCTCCTCTTTTCTTCTCACGACGACCTATATGGGAAAGCGCTTCATCAAAGATAGTGTCTCCACCTGACAAGCTATCTTGATGTTTCTAGCCCCCCTCTTTCCCATAAATGCATACATATGGTTCTAATACGTTCTACCCGCCCGATTCTCATACATGGTTTCTTCCCTTAATCTAACAACCTAGACTTAAGGAAATACACATCTACAAAAGCTTCTCAATTATTCCTATTTGACCATTTGAACAGGGACATATTCAAAATACCTCATCAAACAGAGAGCTCGAGATCTAGTCAATGAGTAACTACATGAATGTCCATAACAGAACTAAAAAACTATATTGAAATCCTTAACACATAAGGTTCATAAAGTTTTAGTTCAACATACCTAACCGACCTTTGCTGAGAAGAATTCCACACCTCTTTCCCTTTGCTCATTTAACCGAGTTCCGAGTGTTACTTCTCAAACTCCTGTCAGGTTAGTCTCAAATAGAAAAAGAAAAACAGCAAGTGTAGAATACATATACATAAACAAAAATATGCATATTTATCATGAAACCATATAATTATTACTTAATCGTACAAATTCATTTCATAACAAAATTCATTATAATTCCGGAAAGATAATTCATACCAAGTCATGGAAAAATGCAATCAGAGCCCTAAACAAGATCTATCTAAAACCAACCCCCTAAGGTTGAGCCATCTCAATCGGATCATCTATATAGATCTCAATACCTCAGGAAGAAACTAGGTTTGATTTCTAAACCTCATGACCGGCTATCAAAGCCAATAAACACCAAATCTGCCTAAGGGAATCGGTAGGCTTCTTGCCTCTCCCTATCCCTAGCTAATAGGTAGTCGTCTAACTCTCTCTAGCTAGACACCGGAACCTGCTCAACACTAATCTCTTGACTAATGCTATCTCTCGCGGGTTCACTAACACCACATGCCTCTATCTCGACATGTCGACCACACGCCCCTTCCTCGGCATGTGAATCATCCGACTCCACCTAGACGGATGAACCACCCGACGAACTACCTCCACCTATCTCTAAGTAAAATAGGCGACACAGATTTGGTTCATTCTACCCTGAGATTGCAAACAATGGCTCACTCCCGATAAAGACATTCAAAACATCTAAGACATGCATTTTTCATATACAAAATTATCTTTCCATATCATAATATATCACCTCTATTCTCTAAACTTCTTTCCCGAACATATAACCTTTCTTTATAAACTTTATCATGCACAAGAAAGAAAAGCATAATTTCCAATAGCATATCAAACTAGGAAATCATCTACTAACACCAAAAACTGATTATATGCATATATTATTCAAACCGGCAAAAGTTATCAAACATTAAAACATATGACTTACCGCATCAAATTAATCCCAACAATATACGTAAGAGATAATTGTACATTGAACAACTCAATTCGAATAATGCTTTACATTAGAGGTAGAAAATTACAGAGCACCCACAAATACACAAATTGATCAGATTCGCAATTTATCGGTGATCACAAAAAATCTTCACAGATATAATTTTCAAAGCCTCAACAAATAAGCAATATTTCCCCAAAAACAATTACCAATAACAATAGGATTAAAAATGATTAATTCATATCAACGGAATCAAATAACGAGATTCACAATAGCTGATTAATTAACATGCATTAACAAAGGTTTTTGGGTCAATCTCTTATAAACTTAAACATGAACAGACAGACTCATATCACTGTCACATACTTTATTCATATAAAAAAAAATTTAAGTCTAAACAGATATACAATTGCTTTACTTATCAATGCATGAAAGTAGGATCCAATCTGTCACAGATTATATTATCAAACCTGAAGATTAACAGAAAATAGCCTAAAATACTAGACTCGAACAGAAACAAGATCATGGACTATTTAATCATATAATACACTTCTCTAATACATATAATACCAACAGATTACGGTTCTGAAAAATACGGCAATAAAAAAAAATCCAATAGTACATTCTAGTTCTGTACTATAAGCTAAGACAACAATTTGTCAACCAAGACTGATTTAATCTCTTTATTGTCATAATAAGAAAAATATTTTAAGAACCAAACAATCCTGACATAGGCAATGAACAAATTTAAGAATTTCTTTAGTTTGAAAAACACAGAGCCTTCAAGAAAAAAAAAATTCCACAAAAGAGAAACTGATTAATATAGAACACCCAATCAAATTTGCAAGATAAATGTCGAAACTAACACAATAGAAACTGAACACTCATTTTGCAAATAAAAATAGATTGGCCATAGTTCAAACAATAGTCACGCATCTTGAAGCAATGAAGAACTACAGATTTTTTGCCATCATATATTAGTTATATCTTTAAACTAATCTCAAGCAGATCACAAATTATAAGCTTACAGAAATACAGAGGAAAAATATTCAAGTCAAAGATTCAAATTATCAACTAATAACCCGTCATATAATTCCAAACTATGTAAGCAATAATTTTGAAAACGACAAAACTCATAAGAATTCAAGAAAGCTAGAGAAGTTCAGAGATTGACGGCCTTACCGGAATCCTTCCACGGACATCTCCATGATGATAACGGTTACGCCCTTCGTCAGAGCCGTGGACCTCACCGATATCTCCTGTGGCTTTTTGAGAACCAATAGTTCCTTGCCAGAATCGCGCACGACTCATAGGACTCGACCTTGACCGATCTGAATAGCCAACATCTTCTCGGAATCGCACAAGGTCTCGAATCTTGTCGGAGCCACGCATCTCGCCGGAATCGACCATGACCGGTCTGATTCACGGAGGCTTGCATAAACCGCTCACGCCTTGTCGGAAGACTGCAAGAAACGCCAGCGTCGCGGAAGCTGGTTTACTTTTAATCATAGCATCAGACTCGCCCGAGGCTTCTATCGCATTGCCCAACTCTGGAGCTCGCACGCGTCGAAGCTTCGAACCATGGACTTCGCCAGAAACAAGCAAGAATCGCCATCGTTGCGGAAGCTCATAAACGGAAATCGGAATCCCCCAAATTGGCCGCCATTGAAGGGCACGAACCACTCGCATATTCGTCAGAATCGGTCGATCGTCAGCGGAGTCATGCAGAGCTCTGCCAGAATCAACCTTGATCATTCTGAATCGCTCGCGCCTTCTCGGAATAGCTCGACCAACGGCTCTGATACCACTGTTGCGTATTGGGATCGATTCTCGCCGATTCTTGCATGAAATACGAAGTGATTAAATGTCGAATCATTGCCACAAAACTGAAACGAAAATGAAAGCGGAAAAAGAAGAACGAGACAACCAATTTTAGAGAGTGGTTCGGCCGGAGATCAAAACCCAATCTCCGGCGTTACATCCACTCTTTGCTCCGGCGAAACTTCCCGAAAGCCATGCACTAGGTATCGTCGATTTACACACTCGAATCTCTCATACATAATCACTCAAGAGGAACGAGATCGAAGAAGAAAACGAGAAGCCCTAATATATAACACCATGAGAGCACCTCCATGAGAGAACCAAGTCTCTCTTCGTTGATCCTGCAAGCAGCAACTATCGAGCATCATCCTGAGGAAGAAGAAGGAAAGCCTTTGGGGCTTTTAATCGTAGCCGTCCGATCAGCCCTCCATCCAACGGTTCAAAACACTTCATTAGATCCTATCAATGACATGTCGTTTTGATCTATTTCTTTGTCGTTTATTGTTGGGCTGGATAATGGGCTTTATTGTGGGCTTCACATTCCAACAGTTATTTAAATGTTCGTTTAATTTAGGAAATAATCATAGGAGTAGGACTAGCCAATTATACTTACCAATTATTAGAGTTCGGAAACCAAAAATCATCGAAATCCAATTTACAAGTATACCGAAGGTTTACGGGTATACCGATGGAGGCTTTTTTTCTTTCGGTTTTATGATTTTGTGTATATTTTTGGGCATAGGCATGCTGCAGACAGTAATTGATTCACGAGTTTATATAAGATCGGGCAACACATTGTCGAATTTAGCCTAATAACCCTCTCGAAATAGAATACTTACGGGATACCCGGTGTACCTCAAGTTTTAAAACCCTAGAACTTAGGCACACCGGGGAATTGGGTTTTTTCGTTTACATTCTTTTTCAACATCCCCTGAACAATCCACCGTGCTCTCGAACGAAGGTCGTTATAGCACGTTGGTGAATTCCCGTTGGTGAACTTTATCTCGGAAATGACGTTTGAATCTTAATCATAATACCTCGTACTCACAAACTTGTATGTAAACATTTAATGGCCAGAACTCAAAATTGGGAGGCCAATTGTTTAATGTTGAGATTTGAACATATCGAAAGTTTGATTATTTCCATTTAAATTATGATGAAATATGGCTTTTGCCTTGTAAAATTCTGAATCTCAAAGGGCCTTCTTTATCTGAAAGAAATTATTGAACTCTTTGTTGGCAGCGTCAACGTCTTCCGGGGATGCCACGGCAACCACAACGCCTTTATCCTTCACGCACTCGATCGCGCCAGCAAATTCCTTGAAGTCCTTCAAGCTGCACGGAGAGAGAAACAAAAAAATTAACGGTGATCAGGAAAATTATTGTTCAATTCTCGGGTTAATCGCCGTCATCTAAAGCTTTACGATACGATAAAATTCTCGTTCTTATTATAAAAACGGCCAACATGAAATGAATTTGTAATTGCAAGTTTGAAGTTTTCAAGACATTTTTTTTTGTGACTTCGAGATAATCATCGTTAGAGCTTGTGATCCGAATTGTTAACTTGGTCCCCCGGTTTCGTAATTTTGCAGTGCAACATAATTTTTTTTTTTTGGCGGAAACTCTATTTGGGATCAGGGCTTTGATGTAACTTGTGCGTTGGAGTTGATTAAATCGAGTTGTCATTTATTTTCGTACTCTCATTCCTCTACCGTAACACTTCCGATCGTAATGAGTTCTTAATTCACGAGCTGATCTCTTTGAACTTCCGTTGCTATTTTGCGTTTGATTTATAACAATCACAATAACTCACCTGGTTGCTAATATCTCCTCTCGTCTCAATTGCCTTTCTTCATCCGTGACTCCCAACAAATACCGCATCAAACTAAGGTAGAAAAGTAGTGATTACGAGTTAAATCTCCGACACGAAAAAAGAGGACTACATATAGAGCATTATGAATCTAAGCCTCAAGCGATAAAGTATTACCTAGTATAACCTTTGGCATCAGGAAGTTGGTATGAATCTACATCTCCAATAGTCCCAATGATAGCTTTTGTAAGGGTATCATCGTCCATTTCCAATGTGCGTAGGAAATCCGCAGTTCCGTTGTACACATCGAGTGTCTTGAGTAAATTCGGATCACGGTAAGACAAGAAGGAAAACACCCCTGAACCGTATGAAAGAAATCGAGTAAGATCCTGAAGTTGAACGATGAGACCAGAAACAACTCGCACCACAGAGACGGGATATTTCTTTCATAATCAATTCTCAATAAAGAAATGACAAAATACACTAAACCCTTGATTTTTATGAACATAAAAAAGAAAATATCTTCTAAGTATTATGTCTTATTAATGTTTATATTATTTTAGTTCTTTAACATGTTTAATCATTTTTATTGGTTTGGGTGATTATGTTTCAAGTTGCAATCTTTGACTATTTAATGAGTCCTAAGTGATTATAGAAAGAAGCCAATTATAATTCAGATATCAGACTAAGTAATCAGATTAGGTCTCTCTAGTCTCTAGGGTTTAGGAAAGACACAATAGGATAAATAGGTTTAACCGGTTCTAATTAATGACGAAATTAATATCCCGGGAATGTAACATCACTTTCTGATAAGAACCGGTTCTGAATTCACGTGGCAAAAGTACCAAATCTGCCCTAACAGTACAGAAACTCGCAAATCCCAGTGCAATATATCCAAAAACGCAGCCAAATAATATTAGTAACGGGAATCCACTAATGTCGTGAATCCCCTAGGAACTTTATTGATAAAAACAAACCGTAACAATGGACCCTTCCTTCGAGAGCGAGGTCCGTAGCTCTCCGTGATGCAAGACGGCACAAGAGGCACAATTTTCCAATATTCTCACATGCCCCAAAACTGTCGACCTCTCCTCTCCTAAATACCCTAATTGGCTATGTTCCCTAGAACTCCAAAACATCCACTAAGACCTAAAGCCCACTATCTAAACTGTTGGATTAATATAATAATACCAATCAGCCCATTATTAAAAACGACAAGGATAACAACCAAAAGCAAAACATAAAAAACAGCCCAAATCAATAAAAATAATAAACCTAATAAACTAATCCTAATATTATTTATTTACTAATAAATGCGATCCTATCATTACTCCCCCCCTAAAAATGACGCTTGTCCTCAAGCGTGTCCGTTTGGATGCAGCCCGAGACTTGTTGTCGTTGTGCCGCCTTTTGTGTAGCTTTGTACTCGGCGCTTGCATCCTCGAAGACCTCCTCATCGGCATCTTCATCAAGCAGTTCGACCCAATAGCCGTGATAAGTCATGTTGGGTTCCCGAGCCATGCTTTCCAGAGACAAACGAGAATGGCATAATCCCCGGTCTCCTTGCAACTCGACTCGTCGCCCATCAATCTCGTACTCCATCCGCAATTGCTTCCAACGCATCTTCGTGTCAGGGAGCTCTTGTAGCCACGTCATGCCTAAGATGACGTCGGTATTCCCAAGGTCAAGCGGTAGGAAGCTCTCTCGGTAGCCTTCTCCTTGTATGACAAAGGCCAAGTCCTCGCAAGTTCCGGAACTCCATTCTGTTTTCTTGGTTTCCATCGTCACTGTGAAACGCTTGGTTGGCGCTAGAGGAAGTCGTAACTCCTCGATCACTCGCCTTGAGATAAAGCTATGTGTAGCTCCGGTGTCGATGAGGATCAATATCTCTTGCGCCCCGATGTTTCCCTGAAGTTTGAATGTGTTGCCGGACGGTAACCCGGCGACTGACCGGAGGGAGACCTCGATGTGGTCAAGGTGTATCCTCTTCCCGCGGTCTCGAACCTCCGGGGCTGCCTCCTTGAGCTCCGTTTCCACTTCCGGTTCGCCGTTCTCGCCGCCTTCGAGCAAAAGAACCTTGAGTGTTCGATCCTTGCAACGGTGACCCGGCGCCCACTTCTCGTCGCAGCGGTAACACAATCCATGAGCGCGCTTTGCCTTTATCTCGGTCTCGGTCAATTCCTTCATTTTTCCGATCGGCGGCGGAGCTGCCACTATAATTTCCCGATTTGGTGCCGGAGTCGCCACTACAATTTCTTGGCTAGCCGTAATCGCTGTTCGAGTCGCCTTTGTGGTGCTCGCAGCCCCATTTCTCGCTCGATAACGCGTTGCCTCGCTTTTTTCGGCTTTTAGTGCGAAGCGCATCGCTTCCTCAAGCGTTCGTGGATCAAAAAGTAGGAGTGTAGCTTGTATATCCGATTTCAGCCCTTTGATGAAGGCGTCCATCAAGACATCGTCGGACATTCCGAGAACTTGCTCCGCCAATCGCTCGAACTCCTCTAAATACGTGCCAACAGTCCCAGATTGGGTCATCGCCATGAGTTGAGCGGAGACCCTTTCGCCGTCGGCCCCACTAAACCTCTCTCGCATTCGTTCTTTGAGGTTCCGCCAATTTTGGAAAGGCTCTCGTCGTTCCGTCCATCGAAACCACTTGAGCGCCTTCCCTTCGAAACACAGGGCGGCTGCATCGAGCTGATCTCGGCCTTCAACTCGATTCACGGTGAAATAGCGCTCTGCACGAAAAATCCAATCGTCCGCATCGTCGCCCTCAAAAATCGGCATCTGTAACTTTCGGACACGCTCAACAGTCCCTTGCCGAAACAGCCCTTGGTCTTCGTGGAAATCGTTGTCGTTCGCCTCGAGAAAGTCCCGAGGTCGCTGGCCTCTCCCTCCACCACCTCTACCACGGCCTTGTTGACCGCGGCCCCTTCCGTGTGCGTCCCCGTCGGGATTTCCGTGCAAACGGGCGTGCATACGGTCCAGCCGCGGTGCCAAAAAAGGATCGACCCAATCCTCATCGTCCGTATCTTGAACGAATAACTCCCGTTGCAACGGGGGTGCGGGAGGCGGCTCCACCCTCAGCGCGGCGGGGTTTACAGCCGGGTTATCCACGCGCACGGGGTTTGCGTTCGAGGATTCGACATGTGCCCCGCTTGCCGCCAAAATAGCTTTAGCGCGCGCGATATTCTCCGCTGTTGGCGTCTCGGAAAGGAGTTGTCCGGTCACGCTTTTGTCGCCCGCGGTCTTTCGTTCCAGCGGTGCTGCAGTGATCGCTATACGCTGGATGGCGTCTTCCATGGCCCTGAATCGCTCGTTTTGAGCCGCCATTAATTCAGCAAATTGTTTGTCCCGAGCAACTTCTCGTTCCCGTGCTTCACGAATAAATTGCTCAAGTTGTCCATTCCCTTCGCTGGAATCGGAATTCTTCTTCGTCATGGTCGCTCGGATCTTTCGCTCTGATACCAATTTGATAAGAACCGGTTCTGAATTCACGTGGCAAAAGTACCAAATCTGCCCTAACAGTACAGAAACTCGCAAATCCCAGTGCAATATATCCAAAAACGCAGCCAAATAATATTAGTAACGGGAATCCACTAATGTCGTGAATCCCCTAGGAACTTTATTGATAAAAACAAACCGTAACAATGGACCCTTCCTTCGAGAGCGAGGTCCGTAGCTCTCCGTGATGCAAGACGGCACAAGAGGCACAATTTTCCAATATTCTCACATGCCCCAAAACTGTCGACCTCTCCTCTCCTAAATACCCTAATTGGCTATGTTCCCTAGAACTCCAAAACATCCACTAAGACCTAAAGCCCACTATCTAAACTGTTGGATTAATATAATAATACCAATCAGCCCATTATTAAAAACGACAAGGATAACAACCAAAAGCAAAACATAAAAAACAGCCCAAATCAATAAAAATAATAAACCTAATAAACTAATCCTAATATTATTTATTTACTAATAAATGCGATCCTATCACTTTCCTCTCTAATCTTCTCTATTCGCAATAAATTAAATACAAAAATAAAAAGCGATGAGGTGGGTACCTGAGTGAGAGTCAAAGTCACAAAAACCACCATAAGCCCCACCGCTGACTCGGACACGGTCCCATAACCAAGTGTTACTGATGTGCTTTGAGATAACGTACGCGCTCCCACTCAACTTATAACCCGTCTCGTATATATTAGCTGCTTTCCCGACATAATTAACCTGAACCAACAATTTTACAAACAATTACTGAAAAACAATATCAAAGAAAAACCAGTGGGTCGAGAACAAACTGACACAACAATCACCTGAGTGGGAATCACAATCGCTTCATTTTCGGACGAAAGTCTTGCATTCCAAGTCGTTGGTTCGTAAGGAGAGCTTACGGGAAGAAAATCGAGAAATTTGCTGACGTACTTTTCAGAATTGGTGAGATTCTTTCCTTCTCCGGTCATATTAATCAAGCACCCTTTTCTAGATAATAAGCTTTTGCGAATCTCGTCAAGAGATGAGGAGATATTGTCCCACTCTTGGTCGATCTTCTCTTCAAGACTTTGGAGGAACTCCAGGTAACTACAATTAGAGTAATATATTAGAACCCTATTAATTACAGGATTATTAACTTCAAAACAGTAAATATTGGATTTTGAAATTCATTGATTAATTGTATTAGTAATAAACGATGCACAAGATATTGCCTAATAACTGTGATTTCAGTGGAAATGCTTACTTGTCTTTAGAGCAAAAGAGAAAACTCGAAGCTCACGAGGGCTATAAGGGAAAGAATCAAAGGGGGGCGTGACAAGAGCAATTTCATGGGGTCATAACACACGACTTCAGGGGTAAAATGGTCAAAATTGAAGAAAAAAAATAGTGTGACTATTGTGAAGCACTGATGGAGTGGAATAAAGAGCTTTTACGACAAGACCCACAAGATTGAAAAATAAAAAATAAAAAATAAAAAATTGACTGAATACCTTCAAGTAGTCATGCGATGGCACAAGTTCAAATATCCTAACATGTTTAACAATCTAGGGGCAGTATGATATATTTTGGAAACATGTGGGCTGAGGCAGTATGGTACTTTTTCAAAAGCATGGGTGTTGCGGGCAAAAACTAAACTTCAATGGGCAAACTTCATCAAGGGATACATATGCCAATTACTATTTACAATATCTTCTAGAAATAGAGAAGAAAGAGAGGACTGGGAACACTAACAAAGCATGTCTATAAACGGGTTAAATTTAAAGGTTAAAGAGGAGAGTCCAATATAACCTGACACCACCCATTTGCTCGGAAATCCAGCCTGCGACATTTAACTTTGCGTCCATCCTTGCAGCTGTAATCCCGTGACCGCTTCCTCTTAAGCGATTCTGAGGAACAGAAAAAGAAACAACTTCAGATCTAGTAGCGATACTCACGGCATAGTTCTCTTCTCTTTTATCAATTAAATGTAAAAAAAATAAAAATATACCTCCATCCTTGCTTTGCTCTGGGATACAAACTGCTTGAAGCGTTGCTGATCCGTAAACTGAACCTCTTGAAGAACGCAGTTAACCTGCGATATCGCACCATAGTTGGATAAAGCAATTCACTTCATAGACAACATACAACCTATGTAGAAATGTGCAGAGATTATGACTATGATAGTTCAGTACATTAGCTTATCAAAAAAGTAACAACTACCACAGCTTTATATATATATTTATATATAACACTTGAATATTTAAAAAAAAAATCACGTGAAGAAAGAACAAGTTACCAGATTAAATAGATCATCTGCGCGCCCTGCCATGGCTTTGCCACGAACAATTATATGCCTACAGAGATCATCCTTGCCTCGAACGGCCGAAGTCAGTGGATAAACTGATATTCCTCCGGTTTTTCTTCCAATCAGCTGATTAAGTTGCACAAAACTCAAATCTTTCGTACCCATCTCCAGTAAGGATTGACTGACAAGAATTAATATGCAATTTGTTCAGGGCTAAAGAAAATGAAATGAGCAAGTAAAATATGTTTCTTGACTCAACTAAGTTCACACCGAAAATATCTGGTGTATCCAAAATAAAAAGATAACGTGAACGTATGTCAAAGCGACTGACCAAAACAGAGGTACTAGAGGAAGGAGTTCTTGCTTCAGTGAGCCCATGTCGAAAACGATTTCGGCGTAGAGCACATCATTAGTGAAAAGGTCGTGTTTCAAAACCTTTACCCCATTTATATCTCCAATCTGCATAAGAGGCAAATGCATCAACACCCCAAAGAAAACTGTTGAGACTTTAGAATAAATCAATTACGTGATTTGATGCTTAACTTAGTAGGGTCATTTTTGTATTTTAGGCTTATGGGTTTTTTAGGGTTTCTAAGCCTATATAAGGCCATCCACCTCTAAGGATTTCATTATACTGAAGTGTTATGATCGTGCTCACCAAAGAAAGATCGTTATTTATTAATAGTGTTCAAGATCTCATTATCCTAGTGAGTTTCTCTTTGAGTATTTGTTCGGATCCTCAAAACCTAGTAATGCCTCATAGCACAAAGTGTTAAAAGGGTAACCTCTATTGGAACAGGTACGGGTTCCTTGGGAATGTCACTTAAAGACAGGCTTGGAACAGCTCTCAAGGCTTCGGGTGGATCGGGGGTTTCTTGCTTGAGTCGTAGCTCTTGGGTAGCACGTGCCAGCTCAGCAAGATCCTCTTTTGTCATACTTGCTTTGACTTTATCCAAAACTTCTTTCTCACTGGCTTCTTCTCGAGAAGCTTTTTCTGGATCAGGCTGACGACAAAGAGTTTCTTGTTTATAGCTGAAAGATTAAAATCGTTGCATACTATTTCATTTAATGAATAGAAAAAAGAAACTTACCTGCATCTCTATGGTAACTAGGTGAGGATTGTTTAGAATAAATTTCTCAATAAGCGGAGAAAAAACCGCTTTAGAACCTTCCTCCGCTATCCTCGCCTTCAGGGCCAACAAGGGTTGCTCATACTTTAATGGCTGAAAAGGATCCATGTCGTAAATCCATTTCCCCTATCAACAATGATGGAATTGAATAAAGTTAGTCGAAGCAAGTACTATATAATAGCTTGAGTAAGTTAGGGAGTATTTGTAAATTTTACATGGTAATTATGTTGAGTTGGTTAAAATAATTAGATAATTAATTAGTATCTTTAAGATAGTGATTATTTTGTTAATAGATACTGATTATAAGATGTAATCTAAGTCTTGAATAATGAGATTAATAATCCTTTTCACAAAAATAAGAACTTACAATCGATCTAAGCATCAAAGACAAGCCCCGAGGAAATGATCCAGTATTGTTTTCCCTGAGGGAAAACTCAATCGTATTCATCGAAGCCTCCACCGCGTCCGAGTCAAAACCTTCTTCTGCTAATTTATTTAGAGTACTCATAACTAACTCTTCCACCTTTTGAATGTCTTCTTCTGATACACCTTTCAAACCGATACTGAACTGAGGCTGAAGAAGCTCGTCTTCTATGCCACCACCCACAATTGCTTCTCCTAGGCCACTCTCTAGCAAGATTTTCCTCAATGGAGAAGCGGGAGTTCCCAACATAAGATGGTCCAAAAACCCGAGGGCAAGCTCGGTTTCCAAGTCTAAAGGCTTATCTGAGAGCAGCCAATTAAGGCATACCATGTTTTTCTTCTTCAAATCACCACCCTCAGCTGCAGGATATTTTTCAATAATCCTGAGCGGTTTTGAGAACAGCGGTTGCGTTCCGATCATTGATTCACGGGGAGCTGAATTAGCTTCAAACATATCCAAATACTCTGACAAGATCACAGAAGAGAGAATATGAAGGGAGTATATTTAGCTGAGACACATAACTATAAACACGACAACACAGATCTGGCAAAATAATTTTCCGGCTTCTGTGCCCAGGTTTAAATGAATGATTCTATCCTTAATAGTTAAACAAGTCAGATTCTGATCTATAGTTACACTATTATTGATTATCAGCATTAATAAAACAGCACACATAGTTACACTATTATTGATTATCAGCATTAATCAAACAGCACACACACGTATACAAACATACTCGGATATATTACCACTCAAGATTCTCAGGCGTTCAGTCGGATCATCATCTCCATAGAACCAAATCCTCGCATTGGATGGATGATAGTATTTGCTATGGAAGTCCTGTTTTATCCCAAAAAAAAAAAAATACACCTCCATCAAAAATATAACAGTCAACGAACATAGCGCAATCTAAAAGGTGAACTCTTCAATTGAAGTCAAACCCTAATACAAAAATTCAAATATACATTGCAAAGCCTCTATCACTACAACATGGAATCTATAGTAAACAACATGACATAATTTTTCAGCTAAGACTTCAAAAACAAACCTTAAATTCCTCAAACGTAAGTTTAGGTATATCCTTCGGATCGCCTCCACTATCAACACCGTAGGTATTGTCCGGAAAGAGAGCCTGTGACAAATGGTACATGCAACAATACATTTAAATAGATACCAAAAGTTTCAAGAACGCAAATACACAAAAAACAAACGATTATGCCCTAAATGAAGATTACCTGTTGAGAAGCTCGGCCCAAAATATTGTCAGGCTGAGAGTACACTCCTTTCATCTCATTGAAAACAACCCCTAATACGAAGAAGAACATAAAAGACTTAACTTAAAATTAAACAATTCTATTTCTGAGTTCGAAAAATGCCATAAAAGCTAGAAGACATAAATAAATATTCAACCTTTATAAGAAATTTCCTCCGAGGGATCGTTTAGCTCGTAGTGCCAAC
This sequence comes from Parietaria judaica, assembly GCA_954871525.1. Taxonomy (NCBI): domain Eukaryota; kingdom Viridiplantae; phylum Streptophyta; class Magnoliopsida; order Rosales; family Urticaceae; genus Parietaria; species Parietaria judaica. The sequence goes on along the minus strand of OX940862.1, from coordinate 30,764,413 downwards.
CCTCCTGTTGAAACGTCTGGATATCCTCCACACATTTCGGAAAGAACACAGCATCTAGGTACACGTCAACGAGATTATAGAAATCCTGTTCAGCAATTAACAGCAGCAACTTACAAACCGGAACTTCAAATCTAATGTAGTTTTACAACTCAAAACTACACTCCAGCGTAAACTACCTTCGTATTCGTCGAAGCAACCGGGTAACATGTCCTATCGGGATACGTGAACGCATTCAAAAATGTATGCAAACTTCCTTTCAACAGCTCAACAAACGGCTCCTTCAACGGGTACTTTCTCGACCCGCACAGCACACTGTGCTCCAAAATGTGGGGAATTCCGGTGGAATCTTTCCTGAAAATGTTCATATAGATAAGAACTAACACCATTTCCTTATACATAACCAATGGAAAACACAGCACATAGTGGCTATTGAGTTTGCACTCACGGAGGTGTACGGAAGACGACGCCGAAAACCTTGTTCTCGTCGTCGTTCGAGACCGACATGACCTCAGCTCCGGTCTTCTTATGCCTGAAGAGGACAGCTTTCGATTTACACTCTCCGATGAACTCTTCGGACACTTTCTCGAACCCAAGCTTCTCCGCAACTTCATCGTCCACGCCTGCAAACTCTACACACAGCCAAAAACAGCAAAACCTTTTCAAAATCAAGGCTCTCAAAATCAAATTTCCCTCAGCCCTAGAATGAAATTAGAGGAGTACCAGAGGAAGACTGAGCCGGAGCTGCGACGGCGCGGGGAGAGAGCGAAGCGAACCGCCTCTCGCGGCGGAGATAGAACGAAGACGGCGACGGCGACGCCTTCGGAAGCAACCTCCACCGCCGGCGGAGCAGGGAGCTTCCGGCGAGGCCGCGGCCGGAATGGCGAGTCCTCGGAGCGGAAGAGGAGAACTTGGACGACGGAGCAGCGGAGGAGAGAGAGGTCCGTGTGGCGGAGCGAAAGGCGAAGAGCCTGTTGCAGGTTAAGGAAGAGCGAAGCAGAGTCGCTCTCTCCATTGGAGCAGCTTCGAAGCTTTCTTGTCAGAGAAGAAGAGTCTGTCAAGTGAATAACTGGATGAATTTCGGCCCAGTTTTTATTCAATATTTTCAATATTATCTATCCATTTATTAATTGGGCTTATTAGCAAAATACTCATTTAATCATAAAGTTTTTAAAAGATTACTCAAAAGTTTGATAAAATTAAAGAAGTACTCAAGTGGTGTTTTATAGACAAAAATAACCCCATCTTCTCCTTATCTCTCAATCACCATTCGACGAAGCCTTCAATCACCCTTCTTCTTCAACGAAGCCGTTCGACCTCCATGGATTCCGGCGCCGAAGCTCCGACGATCGCGAAGCTGAAGGCTTGGCTCAAAATCAGGTGCCGAAGAGGCCTCAGCCGTCGTTCGCCGACGCCGGAGCTCCGACCAGTCCCGAGGCGGAGCGACCCCTCGTCATCTACGAGGACCATCCCTCCGCCGGTGGAGCCACCCTGGCCCAGCTCGAATGGTCCCCCTCCAACCACATGCTCTGCACCTATCAGTGACGTCAAATGGTCCATCTCTCACTAGCTCCGGCTCCGAAGCCGTTCGTGATGTTCTACTTGATGTACGGACACATCGAGGGCTTGGCTCGCCGTATGAAGAAGGGCCTGGACGGCGTCGAAGGCGTGGAGGCGTCTCTGTTTAGGGTTCCGGATACTCTGCCGGCGAGCATGCTGGAGCAGATGAAGGCTCCGGCGAAGGATCCCGAGGTTCCGGAGATCTCGGCGGCGGAGCTCGCGGAGACGGACGGCGTGCTGTTCGGGTTCCCGACGCGGTACGGGGCGATGGCGGCGCAGATGAAGGCGTTCTTCGACTCGACGGGGCAGCTCTGGAAGGCCAGTAGAAGCTCGCGGGGAAACCGACGGCGCCGGAGGGGCTGAATCGGATGACGTCGACGATCTCTTTGCACTCTTCCTGGCCTTCTTGGTCACGCTTCTGTGCTCGGTGTACTTTATCGGACACAGTATACTCTCATCCATGATGGTGTTCATCATCTTCTTCCTCTTTTTTCTCTCAGATTCTCATAGACAGTGAAGAATGGAAGATGGGTTTTGTGATCACTTGGGTTCTTGACCGATCGCAATCGGGAAACTGAAGCACAGAAGAGAGAGAGACTGTTACGACTTTGGTTTCGGTGTGTGTGTGTGAGAGAGAGGGATAGAGAGAGGGAGTGAGTTCAGAGTTATGTACTTTTGTAGTCAATGATGAGTGAATAAAACATGCAACATGGTATTCATCATAATGCATACTCATATCAATTAACGTTTAAATCCATGTTTTTATTTTTATTTTGGGGATGTATCTACCTACCATCGTCAGAGTAGAGTAACATTGGGTTAAAAAAAAAAGTTCTGTTAAAGAAAAGGAACATTGGGTTCTCCTATTCCTATATATGATTATTGATATCAATTTATTTCAGCTGGAGTTACACTTATGTAACTAAAGTTATATTTGGGTAACTACAGTTATACTTATGTAACTAGAGTTACACTTATGTAACTAAAGTTACATTTGGGTAACTGCAGTTACACTAATGTAACTGGAGTTACACTTACGTAACTGGAGTTACACGTAACTAAAGTTATTAAAATTACATTTGGGTAACTACAGGTACATTTATGTAATTGGAGTTACGCTTATGTAACTAAAGTTACATTTGGGTAACTACAGTTACACTTGGGTAACAAGAGTTACACTTATATAATTAAAGTTACATTTGGGTAAGTACAGTTACACTTATGTAACTAAAGTTATATTTGGGTAACTACAGTTACACTTATGTAACTGGAGTTACACTCATGTAACTGGAGTTATTAAAATTACATTTGGGTAACTACAGGTACATTTATGTAATTGGAGTTACGCTTATGTAACTAAAGTTACATTTGGGTAACTACAGTTACACTTGGGTAACAAGAGTTACACTTATATAATTAAAGTTACATTTGGGTAAGTACAGTTACACATATGTAACTAAAGTTATATTTGGGTAACTACAGTTACACTTATGTAACTGGAGTTACACTTATGTAACTGGAGTTACACTCATGTAACTGGAGTTATTAAAATTACATTTGGGTAACTACAGGTACATTTATGTAATTGGAGTTACGCTTATGTAACTAAAGTTACATTTGGGTAACTACAGTTACACTTGGGTAACAAGAGTTACACTTATATAATTAAAGTTACATTTGGGTAAGTACAGTTACACTTATGTAAAAGTTACATTTGGGTAACTACAGTTACACTTATGTAACTGGAGTTACACTTATGTAACTAAAGTTACATTTGGGTAACTGCAGTTACACTAATGTAACTGGAGTTACACTTATGTAACTGGAGTTACACTTATGTAACTAAAGTTATTAAAATTACATTTGGGTAACTACAGGTACATTTATGTAATTGGAGTTACGCTTATGTAACTAAAGTTACATTTGTGTAACTACAGTTACACTTGGGTAACAAGAGTTACACTTATATAATTAAAGTTACATTTGGGTAAGTACAGTTACACTTATGTAACTAAAGTTACATTTGAGTAACTGCAGTTACACTTATGTAACTGGAGTTACACTTATGTAACTAAAGTTACATTTGGGTAACTGCAGTTACCCAAGTGTAACTGCAGTTACACTTATGTAACTAAAGTTACTAAAATTACATTTGGGTAACTACAGTTACACTAATGTAACTACAGTTACACTTATATAATTAAAGTTACATTTGGGTAAGTACAGTTACACTTATGTAACTAAAGTTATATTTGGGTAACTACAGTTACACTTATGTAACTGGATTTACACTTATGTAACTAAAGTTACATTTGAGTAACTGCAGTTACACTTATGTAACTGGAGTTACACTCATGTAACTGGAGTTACACTTATGTAACTAAAGCTATTAAAATTACATTTGGGTAACTACAGGTACATTTATGTAATTGGAGTTACGCTTATGTAACTAAAGTTACATTTGGGTAACTACAGTTACACTTATATAATTAAAGTTACATTTGGGTAAGTACAGTTACACTTATGTAACTAAAGTAATATTTGGGTAACTACAGTTACACTTGGGTAACAAGAGTTACACTTATGTAACTAAAGTTACATTTGGGTAAGTACAGTTACACTAATGTAACTTTAGTTACATTAACGTATTTTTTGTTCATTGCAACTCTATCTTATTAATGTTACTTCAATATCTAAAAATAAAAACTACAAAAACAATAATTACTTTCCCATAAATGCCACAAATTTCCAAATTAAAAAAATAAACAAAATATATTACATACATGTACTTTATTGTAATTGTAATTACAATACACAATTTTTTATCACTTATGAAATTGTATATATATCTTCTTGATATAAATTGCATGGGTGCTTCTCACTCCATAGCCACCACCGCTCTCAGCTTCCAATCTCATTCGCTCCTCATCGCCACTGCCCGTTCAATAATCCTCTTGACCATTTGGCCCATTCGAATTGTCAAACTCAAACTCTCTCTCTGCTATCGAGAGCAAAATAAGAGAGGAAGCCATGGTTTTCTACTTCAAAGCTCGTGTACTTGCTGAGCAGGTCCGTCTTCTTCTTCTCCATCACCATCCTCTCGATCTCCTTCTCCTCCGGCAGCGGCACGTGCACCACGAACTCCCGCTCGCTCTCGTTTCGCTCCTTCAGTTCCCGCTCTCGCCGCTCCTCCTCCACCACCTCCTCTTCCTCCTCGAACAGAACCTCCCGCGCCACGGCTGCCACCATCGCCACCTCCCCACTCTTCACCGCCCGCCTCGCCTCCACCCGAATCTCCTCCATCCTCTGCCACTCCGCCGCGGCCGCAGCCCTCATCCGCGCCTCCACCGGCGTCTCCACGCGGTCCAGGACCCCATCCTCGTCGTCGCGGTATCCGTAGTAGGTCGCGTCGATCCTCTTGTAGATGTCGTAGCGTGTGCGCCACTTCCGCAGCTCCGGCGGCTTCTCGAAGAGCTCGCGCACGCCGGGGAGCTTCTTCGCCGCGCCAAAGTATCGGTAGCCCGCGCCGCGGCCGCTCGGGTTGGGGACGTCGACGATGTTGACTCTCGTCGCGACGAACCCAGCTCCTTCGTCGTTGCAGTGGACGGCGACGCTGTCTGTACTGTACTGGCCGGCGAAGTGGTGGAAGCTCGTCATGGTTTTGGAGAGAGAGTCGATGAGAAACTGAGATGTTTCAGAAACGCTCATAATACGAGCAGTGGGAGGATACGAGAGAAGCACCGAGCCTGGAAGAGTGGGCATGTATTGATCTAGAGAGGAGAAATCGTATCTTCGACTGTTCTCCGGTGTCGGAGACGATGGTTTTACTGTTTCCCTCTTAATAACCTCAATCTCGATTTCTTTTGCCATGCTTTTCTGCTGATTATTCACAAATAATCTGGTACTAATGCCATAGAGCTCATCACTTCGGCGTGGCGATGCGTTGGCATCAAAAGTGACGTCGTCGGAGTCAAAGAAATCGCCGCCATTGATGGTGGTTCGAAGCTTTCTCCAGGACGCCGCCATTGATGGTGGAGGAGGACAACTTGAACGAGCAAGGAGATAGAGTGTAAATTAGAAAGAAAGGGTAGTTTAGGAAAAACACAGTTAAAATGAGTAGGAAATTAATTAATGAAAGTCTGAGTATTTTTTTAAAAAATTTGAGTCAAGAGTGAGTATTTTACTAATAAAGCCTTATTAATTTTGCGTAAGTAACCCCTGAGCTTGCGTGTACGGTGCAGTTTACCCCCTCAATTTTTAGCTTTTGGCATTATTGCTCTCTATATTTTTGGGCTTAACACTGGCATAAACACGGTTAGCAAGGGTTGGGTTGGGTTGGGCCGCCCCGATATTTTCTTATGGACCCGCCCCGCTCACAAGGGGTTGCAAAAAAAAAAAAAGAGTCCGACCCGACCTAAAAAAAACTCAATGACTGAACCAAACCGACTCAATAAAATTTGGGTTGGGCTGGTTTAGGCCATCGGGCCTGAATAAATAAAATCTAATTTTATAAAAATAATATGAAAAAAATGCATCAAAGTTTTAACAATAAATACCCCAAAAAAAATTTAATCAAACAAACATTAAACAAATTATTTACACATTTAAATTACACAACATTAGGTTCAACTTACCGAACTTGCCGATAAATCGCTTGCCGTTATCGACGGATTAATCGATAACTTACCGGATTATCGACAGAAAACCAATAATATTGTAGCTTACCGATTACAGATACTTTTCGATGATTATCGATGGATTATCGACACTTATCGAGGATTATCGATGAAAAATCACTAAAATATTTTTAAGAATATATATTAATAAGTTTATAATGTTTATAAAACACTAAAAATGCCAAAAATAAAATCATTTCATACTCAAGCATAGGTAAATAAAAGGTCGCACTCTCACATATGTAAATACTCGAATAAAATCATTGAAAAGTGCAAAATGTCTTGAGAAATACCATATTTTTTGTTATTTTTCAAGATGTTTGCCAATTTTCGGGAAAAATCATGAAAAAGTACTGGTATGGCCGTCTTGCCGATAACTACCGGCAAGACGGATAATCGAAGATTATCGAAGATAATCGTGGAAAAGTCGAACCTTATCAACCTATCAAGAAACCCAAATGAAACTTATACATATTTAAATTACATAGAATTACTACTCATTTCAAATATATTTATTCAAGCATATTTAAATAATAAGTTTGAACACTCATTTCAAACATGTTTAAAAACTAAGAGTTTTGTTTGAGATTGAAATGAGAGATTGAACGGTCACTGAATGTAAATAAAATAAAATTGAGAATGAGTAATATAAAAAGATTAAAGATTGAATAAAAATTAAGAAAAAATAACATGAAATCAATATTAACATAACCAAGACCCCGACCTGACCCAAGGTTTTGGCCCCGACCCAACCCGATTAATAGTCGGGTCCGGCCCGATCTGACCTAATTTTGAGTGAGTTGGATTCGGCGGGTTAGATTGGAGTCGGGCCTCTAACGGATTGGGTTGGACCATCGGATTGGGTCTAAAATGCTCACCCATACCCCTAATATTTTCCACACAAAAAAACACCTAATATTTTTATAGTACTTTTTTCACAAGTAATATATTTATTTTAATAAAAAAATACAATTTGGATAGTAAAGTGCACCAACTTATAAAATTTAGAAGATATTTTTGCGAATTACTCATTATATAATTTCCGTGGGAAATAAAATGTCCACTTCAAAATATTTTAGAATGTGAATAAGAAACGTGAAATTATTTTGTTCTGCCTCAAAAAACAATAAGTATATATACGATGAACAAGATTGAAGCGTGTCTGTTGTGGAATCGCACGTATAAAATATCAATTTGTTTCTTAGTTTTATATAGATAAGTAACTCCTTACATATTTATTATTGTCATAACAAAATATTCAATGACTAGTTCTATTATTAATTATTAAACATACTAACACTAAATTGTAGTTATTATTTTATAATTTAATTTTGACATAAAATTATAATTGTAACTTATATTTACATAATAAAAATAAAATTATAACGTATAATTTCCACACACAAAATAACGTCAGTAAACTTGCGATTGGTATTTTTTTTTTAATTAATCGGTAAACCCATTAAATAAAGCTATCACATATTAAACCGGTTTCAGTATTTTAGAGCCTTGATTTGAAAGCCTCATTAGTTTGTTATTAAGTAAAACTTATTAATATTATTTTGCTTTTACGTGAAGTTTGCTCTTCGTCATTTTTATTTACAGTTACTTTTACTTCGTGAGTTTTTATTTTAATACAGAATACGTTTTAGCATTCAACATTTATTTGCATAAAAATCAAATATCAGGAAAAAAAATGTCTTGTAAATAGAAGTTAATAATTGGCTTGAGTAATGACATGGATTATTTTTTGTAGGTATTATAGTGTATTAAATTTGTATTTTTGGGCCACGAAATTTTATGGGCCTTGGTTAATATTTGGTCAGTGGACATGAGATGGGGGAAGCTACTTTTATAATCATGGCAATCCTAGAACATTGTAAAAGAAAACATAAGTTTGTAAAGATAATAGCAGAAGGGAAGCTTCGTAAAAACATCATTCAAAACACGATAAATTATTTTATTACACCTCAAAATATTATAATTGGAAATACATCCTTTTTAAATTTTATGTACCAAAATACCCTTTCAAAATATACATATTATGTCCTGAAAATTGGACATATTGCCTCCTGAAAAATGGACAAGTCGTGTCTGGAAAAATGGACACAATTAAGGGTATTTTAGTACATAAAATTTTAAAAGGATGTATTTCCAAGTATGATGTTTTGAAGTGTAATAAAATAATTTATGGTGTTTTGAGGGATGTTTTATGAAGTTTCCCTAGCAGAATAAGTACTTGATATTTAATTTTTATAGTGATATAAATTTAATTTTTATAAAAGTAAAATTTTTAGTGTTTATTATTTGGCATCTCTATCTATTATATTTTATTTACTTTTTTAATCGATTTAATCTAGAGGTGTGGCAGATTCAATTTTTTTAGCAGCGATAAAATAAAAACTCGTTCGATACATATATCGAGTCGGTTGAGTTTTAACCGCTTAACTTTAATAAATATAAAATGGGTATTTCCAGAGCAATAAAAATTGACAACATCAAGTGTTATGGCTGAAAAGTGGAATATGCCGGCAAATATCTTAAAAAAAGAATACGTTAATGTCATATAGCACATTTTTCAAGTCACGGCAAAGGTTTCAACGCAATATTCTTTGGAGATATTCAGATTCAGGCTTTCTATCCACAGTTCCACACAATAATAATTCACTCCAGAATTCTATATTCGAAAATTTAATAATTTCAGTACTTTTACCGATAAACAGGAAATATTTAATGCTGATAAGCTAAGTAACTTGCGATTCTGACGTACGTCATGACGTACTACAGTCTATCTCTCTCTCAAATCTCAATATTACACTCTAATATTGTAGCAATGTCCCTTAATTTTAATTCTTTCAAATATTACACTCTAATGTCTTAAGAAAATAGCTGATTAACCCCTGTGCATTACAAATGATAAAATAAATTGTTTACTTTTCCGCCATACAATTTATTCGAAAGTATTTTTATCGAATTAGTAAAGAAATGAAATGAGATCGATATATTATTGTGAAAGAGCCAAGGAGCTACGTTCTCGATTTTTATTTTCGTGAATGTTTATTTATTTGTTTGTTTTTTATGTCACGAGAGTTCGAACGGTACAACTTCAAATGCTATCTTTTGAGCTACTCTTCCTTGATAAAAGAATGTTAAATAAAACAAATCTCATAAATTGAACAAATTAATGGAATCGACTATAGCATTTAAATTAGCTACGCAAAAATTAATATTTCCGGTCGTTGAGGAAACATTACACTAATTTATGAAAGAATAAAGAACAGCGAAGAAATTCTAAAGTTCAAGAGATATAATTTAAACAGCCAATATAGTTCAGGGGTCATTTGTGCAAATTAATTATATATGTACATGTGATTTGTATATACTAAATATATATGTATATATGTTGTGTGAGAATTGAGATCCGAAGACAAAGCTGGTTTGGTTGGGAGAGACCAGTAAGTTGTCGTGTCCCGAACCAGACAATATGAGTAACACCGTCACCGGGGAGGAACTGGCCCACGACCTGTCTCCTCTCATCAAAGTCTACAAGGACGGCCGAGTCGAGCGTCTGTGGAAAACCGTCACCGTACCGCCCTCCCTCGACACCGCCACCGGTGTCGCCTCCGTTGACGTCGTGATCTGCCCCGAAACCGGCCTCTCCGCGCGCCTCTACGCCCCGACGCAGCCGGCTCCCGCGCCTGATCATCAGAAGCTCCGGCCCCTGCTGGTCTACTTCCACGGCGGCGCCTTCGTGATTGAGTCCGCAGCCTCGCAAGGCTACCACGGCTACCTCACCGCTGTATCCGCCCGAGCCGACGCCGTTGTCCTCTCGGTGGACTACCGCCTCGCCCCGGAGCACCCCCTCCCGGCGGCCTACGAGGACGCCATGACCGCCCTCCGTTGGATCGCCTCCCCAGCCACCTCCGACGCCTGGCTCATCCCTCGTAGCGCTGACCGCTCGCGCGTTTTCCTCGCGGGGGACAGCGCCGGCGCCAACATCGCGCACCGCACGGCCGTGCAGGTGGGCGCCGAGGGCGGGCTTCAGGGGGTGGATATCCGGGGGATGGCGCTAGTGCACCCGTACTTCTGGGGGGAGGAGGCGATCGAGGACGAGGCGGCGCCGGAGAAGGCAGGGACGAAGGCGATGATAGAGGGGCTGTGGCGGTGCGTGCGGCCGGGCGGGTTAGACGACCCGTGGTTCAACCCGGAGAAGGACCCGGAGTTGGCTCGGGTGGCGTGCGGGAGGGTGGTGGTGTTCGTGGCGGAGAAGGACGGGCTGCGGCACCGGGGGGTGCGGTACGGGGAGGCTCTGCGGCGGAGCGCGTGGGGCGGGCGCGTGGAGGTGGTGGAGGACAAGGGGATGGACCACGTGTTCCATCTCTTCGACCCCACCACCGAGAAGGCTGACCAGATGATGGGCAAGATCTGCAGCTTCATCAACGGCCAAGACGGCGTCGTTTAGGAGCGATGGCCCTCCGTTTCGGGTAAGGTGGTGGGCCCATCCCACCGTATCGGAAAATAAAAATGGCTTCTCTTTTATTCTTCTTTCCAATAATGTAGTGGACAACAAGTGTGTTAGGGTGGTTGAAGATTTTAATGACATCGTGTGTTATTTACGTGCTATATTTTAAGTTTGCTTTTCTGATTAGTAATAGTTAGTTGTTGATTGCTTTCTAATTAATGATTGGTAAATGACGAGAGAACCGTCGGTGTCTTGCTTTCCAAAAAAATAATACTTTAGCATAATTCTGAATAAACAAGTTTTTTATTTATTTTTATTTATTTAAGTAAGAAGTGAGATTGAAATCGAGTAGACCGAACTGAATCACAATGAATTGAACATCCAAGTTTAACCGGCATTTAAAGTCGTTAAGCGAAAGAGGATGGTATTCTCATCTCGTAATTTAATAAGGATCATTTTAAAAAATGTCCGCTTTGTGTCAAATGTTTAAGAAAAATATCCACCGTGTGTATTTTTTACTCTCACATATAGGCGATTTTTTTTAAACTTTTGACACAAATGGGCATTTCTTACAATTTATAATTTAAGAATTAGTACGACTTACAACTTGAATATATATTTCATTAAAGAAAAATGAGTCTATAGTGCTTTATTCGAGAATTATTTAGATATATATATATATATATATATATATATAATATGCCACCATAATTCTAAATAAAAAATATTGTTATTTACATTCGGATCACAGAAATACTCTTTACACACGAATACTCTTTGTTCTTTCGATAATACAATAGTCTTTTCACTTACGTAACTAAATAATCATTATAAGGGTAAAAACGAGATATTTTGAGGGATCGGAGAAGTAAACTTCTTCAAGGAAATCATTTTTCTTTATAAAATTATATAATTGAGAAATTGCGGGAGGGCAAGGCCACTCTCAATAAGTTATTAGCTATGTCGTTGCTTTTCACGAAGACCGAGTCTGCCACCGGAGAACATGTACATACGTCAACCTTATTTAGCATGCAATGGACACTACACATGTCAACTAATTAAAAACCCGATTCGACATCATATCCGGAAATTCTGTCGGAGACCGTCGATTCGACGCTCTAATCCTTCAACAGAAATCGCCTTATGTCCTCCTTTTGGTGTTACGGAGATTGAATTCAAGATTCAATATGGATATAAACACAGTCAAAGTCAAACACAAGTAGCAAAATTTAGCAAATAATCCCGTTGTCAACAAGTTTCCGCAAGCAAGTACATAGATCATTCCTGATTGATAAACGAAGCGACCTTCTTGACCAAAGCCACGGCATTGGCGCAAACAGGGTCGCTCAAGTGGAAAACATGATCATCGCCCGCTGCCTCCGCCACCTCCGCCTTCCCGACCCACCCGCTCTTCTCCAACGCCTCCGCGTAGAACCACCCCCGGTCCCTCAGCCCGTCCTTCTCCGCCACGCAAACCAACACTCGCCCGCACCCGAGCCGTCCCAGGTCCTGATCCTTTGTGGGATTCATCCACGGGTCGTCCGACCCGGCCGTAGAACCCGGGTACACAAACCGCCATATTCCTTCCGCCATCGCCCGCTTCTCCGCCTCCCTCGGCTCGCTCCCGACTGGCTCTTTTCCCCAGAAGTACGGATGCACGAGCACTAGCCCCGCTAGCTCTACGCCCTCCGCGCCAAACCCTTCTGTCCCGACTCGCAGGGCAGCATTATGCGCGATGTTCGCGCCCGCGCTGTCGCCCGCGAAGAACACGCGCCGGAAGTCAACGCGCTCGTTGAGCCAATCCTCCGGGCCGGTCCCCGTGGCGTGGGTCGCGGCCCACTTGGCGGCAGCCCACGAGTCCTCGTAGGGTATCGGGATCGGATTCTCCGGCGCGAGGCGGTAGTCAACGGAGACAGCGACCACATTCGCCTCGGCAACTAGGGCTTTAACTGCGTGGTCGTACTTGGCGCAGAACGGCGTCTCCACGCAGAACCCCCCGCCATGAAAGTAGACGACGAGAGGGAGCTTTTGGCCGGAGTTGCTATTGATCGGGACGTAGAGCCTCACGGAGACGCCGGTGTCGGGCGAGATGATTACGTCCTTAGACTCGACGCCGGTGTCGGGATCGAGCGACGGAGGGACGACGTCGATGCCGACGAGCCGCTCGATGTGGCCGTCTTTGTAGATCTTGAGGAAGGGGTAGAAGTCTTGGGCTACTTGGTCCCGGAGTGGGGTTGTTCCGGTGGCCATGTCCGAGGAGTACTCTCTTCGCGTGTTGTGGTTTGTGGTCTTAGGGTATAATAGAGATATAGGTGAAGGTGAGTGGTGGAGAGAGTTCGTTAGAGGGAGTGTTGGGATTAAACTTATTGATGACAACATTATTCATGGGATATTCTAGCCAAGATATTTTGTTTGAATATATATAATATTATGTAGGGGAATTGATCGCCAATATGTTGTTGACTTCGTATGACATTATTCATGATGTATAGATGAATGTATTCTACATGAGTTTTTATAACTAAATGTGACTTATTATTTGAAAAGTAAAAAGAATTTCATATCTTTTTAGGCCTATTCTTACTTTCTTACTTGTTTTTTTTTTTAATTTCTCTTTCCTCGTTAACGTTTCAAAACTTTAATGATTTCTTTTTTTTTTCTTTCTATTGACCTAAAAATTGGAAATGAAAGAAATTAATTCATAAGTAGAAAGTCATTTTGATTTTTTTTTTAAAATAAAATCATAATATATAAACGAGATTATAATAACAATACGGTCCATGCATGGTAGTCAAACTTTACAATTTATTTTGATTTCTTTTTTCACTAATAAGGTACAGGATAATGTAAAAAATGACCTTCGAAAATATCTAGGTGTGTTTCCGTTAAGTTTTCATCCTCTGTTAGTCTGTTATTTGTCACGCCTTAAGTCGATAATATATATTTTTTTCTGCTATTTTTTAGTTGACTTTGCAGTAATTAATACTATCAAAAGAAGATATAAAAACAATATAAGATCATTGTTATATAGTTTACTTTTTTGAAATGTAAATTAATGTTTGATTGAATGCTTAATCTTTTAGTATATTGTCTATATAAAGGCCTCGTTTGGAGTTGCGGATCAAGATATGTTTTTACTTTTGGTTTAAATTTTAAGGAGAATATTGTGTTTGCTAAATTAAAATAAAATTACTTCTTAAAAAATTAGCTAAGATACTTCTTAAATGTTATGCTATATATCTAATTTTTTTTCTTCTTTCACTTTTTATTTTATATTATCTTCATTTAAATACTTTTACGGTTTTACCTTTTCCACATAATATTTTAATACTTCTTTAGTATTGAAACTGAGATTAACTAATAAAAATTACCTTTAGAAAGCTTGTAAATAGGAGAATCCAATATAAGTGTGAATATATGATTTTGATGTATTTTGAAAAAAAAATGAATTTTTAAACTAATTTTAGAACTGATTGTTATTAAAATACTTAACCAAACACTTAATTACTTAATCAATTAGCACTTTTTATTAAAGTACTATAAAAAATATTTTTAAAACACCATAGCAATGCCGAATTGGGCTACAAACATGTCTAGCTTATTGGCCGATTAATAGTGTCTAACGATCAGTTAAAATATGGGTAAATGAGCCAAATATCTTTTTTGGTAAACCTTTTTCAAAAAATTGCCCAAAGTTATTTATGGTAATAAAAAATATCAATTAATTAAAATATGGACCATTTATCAACCTGTTGAACCTCGGGACATTGTGCTTGTTTACGAGCATCCGTAGGATTTTCAACCACAGTAGTACGCGCACTAAACTGTAAATATAGTTACGAAATTTAAATAAAGTTGTAGTTAGAAAACTGTAAATATATTTACAAAATTTTAAAAACTGTAAATATATGTATGAACAAACGACGTCGACCGAGAAACGGCAAACCTCCGCGAGCGAACGAGCGAACCTTCGCGACGGAAGAAGGCGACGAAACCAACTTTTGACGATGGAACACGGCCGGAAAAACTTATTGAAGAGGTCAAACCAAAGAGAAAGGTTTAAAGGAGAGAAGGAAAGAGGTCGACTCCTCAATTAAATGCGATGATTTTTTTTAAATAATATAATTAAATGAATATGTCAACCATAATTATAGAAAAAGTAATTTTAAAATTAAAATATATCATTAATAATCAAACTAATAATTAGGGTCAATATGGTCCAAACAAATTTATTAGTGGATATAAATTAATTTTAAGAAACTATGAGCAAATCTCTTAAAACTTTTGATTTTTTTTTTGAGCATTTAGTGAGATTTCCTTTGAAATAAAGTTATGACTTTATTGAGAAACCTGAATCAAGGAAATGAAATTAAACATCGATTAACTTATGGAATCAGGAAACGTAGGGGTAAACTTTTTCTTTTTATTTTATATTTTTATACTCAAAACCTTCATCAAGAACAAGTAACTTGATTATAATTTTTTTTTATAAAATATTATAAATAAATAGATAATTTAGTTATTTATTTATTATTTACAACGTTTATTAATGGCATCCAAGACCAGCGTCGCCAATAGTTAAATGATAATGATATGACGGCATCTGCACGGCGCAGCTATGGGGTTATCCTGGTTGGACAACTTCAAATCAGCCGCGGCATGCTGCGGCTCTTTGCTTCCTTCACCGCCACCATCAAATGGCAGCCCCGATGTGTATAATTTTGGATGATGTTTCAAGAAATGTTGTCCAAACCATCGAAGATTAGATTCTATCACGTTTCAGACCAGTAGTCTAATCCACAATTTGTACTAGTGACTTCGTTATTTCAATATAACATTCCACTGATTTCTTACATTAACCCTATG
Source organism: Parietaria judaica (assembly GCA_954871525.1). NCBI lineage: Eukaryota > Viridiplantae > Streptophyta > Magnoliopsida > Rosales > Urticaceae > Parietaria > Parietaria judaica. The sequence goes on along the minus strand of OX940862.1, from coordinate 30,748,852 downwards.
AGGTTACGGGTGACGGGTTCTTGGAAGTCTCTCTGTCAGTTTTCTCTCATGATGGTTGTAAACTCTAATCCATAAAAATTGTTTTTTTGATCTCATGGATTTTTTACAATATTGCTTTGAGCGGACGCGAGATTTGTACATATAGCATTTAACCTTTTCGAGAGTGAAACTTTGTAAGAGAGAACGAGGGATGTAATCGGGGATATCCCGAGCACAATCGTGCGGGAAAGTTTTTCGAAGCAAGAATGATAGTACGTCGGACATCGAAATTCCATCTATAAACCAGTGCGTTGTTTATTTTTTATTTAATTTGATTGATTTGTAATGGCGTTTTATTTGTGCAAGAATAGTAGGAAATAGCTTTGATTACCAAATCTGATTTAACAGCCAATAATAATAATGGGGATTTATTCCGAAATCAACTTAATTGATCATCACAACAAGCAAAACTACTTGTCTTTAATGAAAGCAACAAACTTGTTGACCAAGTCAACGGTCTTCTCATACTTTGGATCTTTGTTTAGCAGATGGAAGCAGTGGTCTTCTCCCAAGCTCTCCGCAATCTCAACCGTCCCTCCCCAGCCACTCTCCTTCAGATCCACGGCGTAGCGCCTCCCCGGCCCCGCCAAGCTGTCCTTCTCCGCTACAAACACGAGCACTTTCCCGCACCCGATCACCGCCAGATCCTCCGCGGCCGGGCGTAATCTAGGATCCCCCGGCCCCTTGTTCCCCGGGAACATGTACATCACCATCTCATCATCCTTTGTACCCCAGAAGTACGGGTGGACCAGGATCGCCCCGGTCACCGTCAATCTGGACATTCTGACCTGCCCCACCCGGGTGACGATGTCGTGGGCTATGTTCCCACCGCCGATGTCCCCGGCGATGAAGACACGGCCTAGATCGGCGTAACGGTTCAGCCACAGGTCGGGTCCGTCCCCGTTGGCGTGGGCTGCGATCCACTGGAGCGCGGCCCACGAATCTTCGTAGCAGGCCGGCATGGGCCGCTCTGGGTAGAGCCCGTAGTCGACGGAGACGGCGATGGCACCGGATCCGGCAGAAACGGAAGAGACGAAGTCGTTGAATATACGGCTGAATGGGGATTGGATGCAGAATCCCCCACCATGGATGTAGAGCAGGACGGGCAGCTTGGTGTCCGTTTGATCCGGCCCGATCGGTTCGGGTAGGAAAACCCGGGCAGCAACGCGTGGCTCGGGGGAAATGACGACGTCCTTGGACCGGATGCCATTGACGGGATGGTCCTCTGAGGCCGGGACATTGGAGCTGAACCGACGGAAGCGGAAGGTGAGGCTTCCGTCTTTGTGGACCCGAAAGAAGCGGAATTCGCGAACGACGTCGTTGTCGGAGGAGGAAGTTTCCGTCGAGAGAGAGGCCATTGGAGAAAATGTGGTTGGTTATTGCGAGTTATGAGAGTCGAATATATATATGAATTATTAATGGAAGAAAGAAAAGAAATGTGTCCACTCCACTCCAATTTAGAGGAATATAAAACTAGAGTATTTCATTTCCATTCATCACTTTTTTGATCACATGATTATCATGTCATCACAAACCAGTCCACTATTCGAGAAGAGCTAAGATAAAGTAATCAAAACCCATCAAATGGCGAAATCATATTATTAGTTTTTTGAGATAAAAAATTTCTCGAAATTAAGTTTTGTTTCGTCTCAGCCTCTCCGGAAATAAACACTAGTTTACGAATCTCGTGGCATATCAATGAGAATATAATTAATCTGCTGGTTTGTTTATCCTATTTTTGTTGTGGGCTTTAGCTGCAAGAAAGGCGAGAAACGCGTACTTTATTTTACATCAAGCTCAATCGAAATCACATGAATTCTACATTTCATTTTTGCCAATAATAATAATAACTGTGATTTATTCCGAAATCAACTGTTACAAGAGAGCTACTTTATTGATCAAATCACCACAACAGTCTCTCTCGCTTACCGGTGTTTCTTCTCGGTCAACGCTTCAAGAACGACACGAGCTTCTTCATGACCGCACCGGCCTTGTCGCTGTCGGGGTTTGCCACGTGGAAGACATGGCCTTCTCCTTCGGTCTCGAACACCTCCACGTCACCTTTCCACTCGCTCCCCTGCAGAGCCTCGTAGTAAGTCAACCCTCTCTCCTTCAAATGGTCCTTCTCCGCCACCAAAACCAGCACTCGGCCGCACCCCAGCCTCCCCAGCTCAAGATCCCGACCCGGCCTAAGCCTCGGGTCGTCCCACCCGGGCAGAGTCGGGTATATCAGCTCCACCAGCTTGTCCGGCTCGTCGTTCACAAAAAACGGGTGGGCCAAAACCAGCCCGACGATGCCCGGCCCGCCCGCCAGCCCGGCCTGCCTCGTGACAAAATGGGCTAGCGTCGCCCCGGCGCTGACCCCGACCACAAAAACCCGGCCCAAGTCAGCGTGGTCCTCTAGCCAAGCCTCGGACCCTGTCCCAACCCAGTTCAGCGCCTCCCACGCGTCCTCGAACGCTGCGGGAAGAGGGTGCTCCGGCGCACGCCGGTAGTGCACCGACAGTACGATGACGTCAGCTTCTGCGGAGATCCCGAGGACATAGCTGTGGTAGCGCGCCGAGAAGGGTGTCTCGGCGCAGAATGCGCCGCCGTGGAAGAGAACGACGAGGGGAAGCTTCCGGGTCGGATCGGGCGTTTGCGGGAGGAAAAGCCGGGCGGTGAGTCCGGTTTCGGGGGAAATGACGACGTCCTTGGAGCGGACGCCGGTTGGGGCGTCGGGCGAGGGAGGGACGAAATCGTCACCGTGGAGACGGTCGATTCGGCCGTCCCGGTAGAGCCGGAAAGAAGGAAACTCGATCAGTGGGAGCTCCTCCATATGTCAGTTATCTTTGAGCCTTCGATCGGGGAATAAATAATCAAATTCAACCACAAACTATGACTGTAACATCAGTTAGCCACCAACCCCTTTGTCCCTTGGGCAAAAATTTGTTTTTACATATCTTGTATTTTAATTATTGATTATATTCGGCCCACAAATTAGTTGCCTTATTTTTCTTATAATTGACGATTTCATTGATATTACGTAGCCACTAAACTTAATTAATTGCAGCAGATTCCAACTTTTTCTTAATCTAATTAAACCATATAAATATAGGAAAGACTCTATTCAATCGAGAGATTTTTTTTATAAGTGTGAGAGAAAATAGTAAGAGCATCCCTAAAAGATAATAAGCCTCCTTGGATGTGATGTCGTTTATCAAATAACAAAAACGACCAACTTAAAAATGGACATGTTGTTGTTGCTATAAAATGATTCATGAGTTTGGTACATGGTTTTTTTTTTAATGAATAGGCGTGTACGTGTTGTCTTTGATTTATTCATACATCCTTTACACATTCATATATATATAGGGCTTTTTAGCAAAATACCCAATTTAGGTGAAACTTTTTTAAAAAACCCTCAAAAGTTTACCATAATTAAATAAACCCTCATTTGGTGTTATTTGGACAATTATGCCCTTAATATATCGAATCCTTCATCGTCGAACAGCCTTCGAAGCCTGCTTCTTCGTCGTCGAACAGTGAGCTCGATTCTTCTTCTTCACCGAACAGCTCTCTCTCTCTCTCTGCGCAGCCATGGCGTCCTCGTCTCTCTCGCTCTGCTCCTCTCTCGCCCTCCAATGCACCCTCTCCAACAATGCTCGCATCCACCACACTAACAGATTCCTCTCTCTCCCCTCTTCCTCTTCTTCGGCCAGCAAGCTCTCTCTGAGAGCTCCCTCCAGACGCGCTCTCCCGCCTCCGCCCAAGGCCTCCGACGCGCCGGCCATCGACGCGGAGGTCGACGCGCCGGTAATCGAAGACGCGGAGCCGGTCGAGGCCTCGCCGAAGGAGCTTCCAGCCCCGATGCGCGAGGAGATCTTCGCCGTTGTTATGGTACGGACATCGATTTGAGCCGAATTTTGTGGATTCAGAGATGATTCTTCTTCTTCACCGAACAGCTCGATTCTTCTTCACCAAGGCTTCGAAGCTCACTTCTCTCCGATCGAAGTCGATTCCTTCAGGTTGGTTTTTGTTTTCAGCCAAATTTATAAGTTTCGATCGATGCTATTTGGTTCAGAGATTGGATTTTCTCATTTGATTTTCTCATCCCTCGTAAGTAGAATCTCTGTGTTCGGTTTTAATTTCGCTGAGTTCTTTTTTTAATCGATTGTCTTCAGCCCAAACACTCTCTCTCTCTCTCTGTGAAAAGTGGACACTCTTCTCACACAGAGCGACAGATTCAAGCTTTGAGCTCGAAAAGGAGAGTATTTGATCTTCGTGTTCGAATATGCGAAAGTCTTTCAAGGATTCTCTCAAGGCTCTCGAAGCTGATATTCAGTTCGTCAATACCTTGTAAGTTTGATCTATATCTATATAGATATATATATTTCTTAAATTTGGGGAATATGATCCGTATATGATCAAGTTTATTCGTGTATGATGATGAGCAAGCTGCAACTTTTCTAGTTTGGTTGGATTTTAATCTTGAGACAGAGTACCCAAATGCTTGTATGATGTCGGAAATTGATACCTTTGTTTGTTTGCCTTTCATTGATACCTTTTTTTAGGATTTCTCTAGGTAAAAACTCAATTCATTGATCATGTGTCCTTTAGTATTTCTCAATCGCCAATTTGGGTTGAGTGATATTAGGAGTTTTTGAATTAAATTGTTGTGTTTTAGAGTCTGTAAACAAGAGCAGTTGGACAGTACTAACAATTCTCCCCATGTTGATAATGTCGATGAGAATGTAACATCCGGGGGCGGTTTACAGTTTCCCACTAGCCAAACTGTCCCTGTTTCAGTAGGGGTTGATAATAGTTTACCTTCGGAATCGGATATACAAGTGTCGGAAACCAGTTTGATAATCGTTTGCTAACATGGTTGAACATCACTATACAGGATCGGGCGCGGACCGACACGTACAGGACGGCTATCGTGCAGCATCAGAGTTCCATAGCCGGCAAAGTAAGGAGGCAAGCAGGAAGACCGAAAAAAAAGAATTCCTTCAAACGGTGAAGAATTCAAGAAGTCACTTCATTGTGGAGCATGTGGTAAATTAGGCCATAACAAACGCTCTTGCCTTAAGTTTCCGAAATGATTTAATCGTTGTAACATTTTCGAAGGCCATTACTGTGATTATATCTTTACACTGTAACACAAGTTACATAATTGTAACTGACTTTACATTTATGAGATATTTACATTTATGATATATATGCTAATTAGAATTTCACTATTGTAAATGTGGTTACTCTGTTGTAATTGGAATTATTTTTATGTAACCGAAGTTACATTATGGTAACCAAAGTTACATTATCGTAACCAAAGTTACATTATCGTAACTGAAGGTACATTAATTTAATTTATTTTAATTTTTTGTAACCTAAGTTACATTATCCTAACCAAAGTTACATTAGCGTAACCGAAGTTACACTAATTTAATTGGAATTAAATTAGTGTAACCGAAGTTACATTATCGTAACCAAAGTTACATTATGGTAACCAAAGTTACATTATCGTAACTGAAGTTACATTAATTTAATTTGTATTAAATTTTTGTACCCGAAGTTACATTATCGTAACCAAAGTTACTTTATGGTAACTGTAGTTACATTGTTGTAACTGTAGTTACACTTTTGTAACCGGAGTTACAATTTCAATATATTTGTTCATATAATAATTTAGTGCTTTTCGAGTTAATTTGGAAGTATTAAAATAATTTTTGTAACCGGTGTTACGCTTTTGTAACAGGTATTACACTTTCGTAATTCTAGTAATATATGGTTACACTTATGTTACATAATTATATTAATCCAGTTTCCATCTAAAGGTACGTAGCAATAAGTTCACATAATTTGAGTTACAAAAAAGAATTTAAATTGAAATATTGTGAAAAAAATAGTGACATACAATTATGTAATACTATGACCACAATTAGGTAATACTATGACCACAATCATTATAGTTACACTAATGTACATGTGGTTACACTAATTTAAATTTTTGTAACCGAAGTTACATTATCCTAACCAAAGTTACATTATCGTAACCAAAGTTACATCATGGTAACCAAAGTTACATTATCGTAACTGAAGTTACAATATCGTAACTGAAGTTACACTAATTTAATTTATTTTAAATTTTTGTAACCGAAGTTACATTATCGTAACCAAAGTTACATTATGGTAACCAAAGTTACATTAGCGTAACTGAAGGTACATTAATTTAATTTATTTTAAATTTTTGTAACCGAAGTTACATTATCGTAACTAGAGTTACATTATCGTAACTAAAGTTACACGTATGTAACTGGAGTTACACTTTTCTAACCGGAGTTACAATTTCAATATATTTGTTCAACTAATAATTTAGTGCTTTTGGAGTTAATTTGGAAGAATTAAAATAATTTTTGTAACTAAAGTTACACTTTTGTAACTCAAGTTACATAAGCGTAACCGGTGTTACACTTTTGTAATAGGAGTTACACTTTCGTAATTCTAGTCATATATGGTTATGTAATAGTATGACCACAATTATATAATAATATGACCACAATCATTAGAGTTACACTAATGTAAACGTGGTTACACTAATTTAATTGGAATTAAAGTTTTGGAACCGAAGTTACATTATCGTAACCGAAGTTACATTATCGTAACTGGAGTTACACTTTTGTAACTGGAGTTACAATTTCAATATATTTGTTCAACTAATAATTTTGTGCTTTGGAAGTTAATTTGGAAGTATTAAAATAATTTTTGTAACTGAAGTTACACATTTGTAACTCAAGTTACATAAGCGTAACCGGTGTTACACTTTTGTAATAGGAGTTAAACTTTTGTAATTTTAGTCGTATATGGTTATGTAATAATATGACCAAAATTATGTAATAATATGACCACAATCATTAGAGTTACACTAATGTAAATGTGGTTACACTAATTTAATTGGAATTAAAGTTTTGTAACCGAAGTTACATTATCGTAACCGAAGTTACATTATCGTAACCGAAGTTACATTATCGTAACTAGAGTTACATTATCGTAACTGGAGTTACACTTACGTAACTGGAGTTACAAATTCAATATATGTGTTCAAATAATAATTTAGTGCTTTGTGAGTTAATTTGGAAGTATTAAAAAAAAATTTGTAAATGAAGTTACACTTTTGTAACTCAAGTTACATAACCGTAACCGGTGCTACACTTTTGTAATAGGAGTTACACTTTCGTAATTCTAGTCATATATGGTTATGTAATAGTATGACCACAATTATTATGACCACAATCATTAGAGTTACACTTATGTAAATGTGGTTACACTAATTTAATTGGAATTAAAGTTTTGTAACCGAAGTTACATTATCGTAACTAGAGTTACATTATCGTAACTAAAGTTACACGTATGTAACTGGAGTTACAATTTCAATATATTTGTTCAAATAATAATTTAGTGCTTTAGGAGTTAATTTGGAAGTATTAAAATAATTTTTGTAACTGAAGTTACACTTTTGTAACTCAAGTTACATAAAAGATACCTTAATTTCAATTTTTCTTATTGAAAAGTATGATTACGGGAAAGAAGCTGCTACAAACTATTTAATCATAAATATTAACTTATTTTGGTCCGGGGGTTGCCTTCGTCTTAATCGAGCGATTGTGATTGTGATTTGAAGGTCGAAGAATTCAAAATATTTGATTGTGATTTGAAGGTCGAAGAATTCAAAGATAATTCCGTACGAACGCCAAAGAAGTCAAAGAATGTTGTCAAAGAGAATTCGAGACGAGCGCGAAAGAAGACAATAAGTTGAATTCAATCCGAAGTTATTAGAATTAATTTGGAAGTATTAAAACAATTTTTATAACCGAAGTTACACTTATGTAACTGGAGTTACACTTTTGTAACTGGAACTACAATTTCGTAATTCTAGTCATATATAATTACACTTATGTTACATATAATTATAGTAATTGAGTCTCCATTTAAATGAATGTAGCAATAAGATCATATAATAAAAGCAAAGATAATATGTATAAAACAAACATATCACAGTAATAACCACCAACAATTTACAAACTCTGCAAATATACCACAGTAAAAAGTACATACTAAAGCTCAAAGACGATAGTGAAGTCGATTTCGACGATTACATTCTCGTGATCCATGTGAGAAAGGAGCTCAATCTCCCTGAGGATCCGCTTCGCGTCAATCTTGTTCTCAAACGCGTTCCCGATCTTTTTAATGGCGACCTCCTCCTTCGTCTCGGAATTGGTTGCGCAGCTGCAAAACCATAAACAACTTTACACTTATAAGCAGAGTTTCAAAAATCAATCAATGACTGTTGAATTGGGTGGGCAGATTGAGAATCACTATACTGTCGAGATTGAAAGCTCAATTAGTCAAATTCTAACCCTGGAATCCATGGAGCTATCAACTGCGGAGAAAAGTTTGAAAGAGAGAGAGACGAACCAGACGATGCCGTAAGCTCCGCGACCGACGGGCTGAAAAGGCGGGACGTACTTGGCGGAGACCTCGAAGACGCTCCCGAGAACGTTGTGCTTGCGGTACTTGCCTCCAAAGGTGTCGACCCCTTTGGCTTCCCTCTCTCCAATGGTTTTTCTGAGATCTGGGTCACCACTCACAAGTCTCGTCGGACGACGCCGCCTTCCTCGACGAGCTCCGTCGCCGAGCTCCGCCGCGAGGTCCAGCGCCACGATCTAGGGCGACACCAGACATGGAGGAGAGATGAACATCGAGAGCTCGTCAATGGCAAGAGAGTCACGATTGCAGAGACGAGAGGTGGATCTGAAATTCCGACCAGCCAAGCTCCGGCGTTCCTCCGCCCGCGCTTCTCTCTCGTGGCCGACCCAGATCCCGTCGCGACCTCATCTCCGTCGCAGCGAGCTTCTTCTCCGGCGAACCACGCACTTCTCAGATCTCTACGTGAATCTATCTCTTCGAAGCTTCTCAGAACCGAGCTTCGTCTTCTCCGATGGCTTCTCTCTGTCGTCTGAGGTCTTCCTCCTCTCCTCGCGAGCTTCTCTCCAGCGAACCTGCACAGCCCTCAGCTCATCTTCTCCGGGTCTGAGATCTGCGCATGATTCTCTGCTCGTCTTCTCCGGCGAAGCCCTTTTGAAGCACAGAAGGATTCAGCGTGAAGGAGATCTGCACACGTTTCAGAGGGAAGCCATGGAAGAGTGAGCGAGGAAATCGATTGCAGAGGAACCAAATTGCAGAGCGATAGTGAGATAGGATGAGTAGGGGTAGTTTAGGAAAAATATGTTTAAAATGAGTATGATATGAATTATATCAAACCTTGAGTATTCTTTTAAATAGTTTGACATAACCTGAGTATTTGCCTAATAAGCCCATATATATATATATATATATATATATATATATATATGATATTCAAAAGTCGAAATTTAAGGGATTGCGATAATCACTGTTGATTGCGACATTAAAGGACACTGCTCATATATTTTTGTTATATTACAACAATATTAAAATCCACAAGTCTAATTTAAAAGTATATCGAAGACCGCACGGGTAAATCAATACTGCTTTTGTAAGATTTTAAAAATTGATATTGATCGTGCCCATTCGATTTTATGGGTATAGCACCAAATTTGTAGGTAGTTTTTGTAAAAAAATAAATATTACTCAAATTTAAAGATAATATCAATACATTTTTTTTTGAATTTCTTATGAAGATTAAGTTTTGAAAGATTTTTGAGAGATTAAGTAAGGGCCGAAGTAAAATAGTTAAAATAATCATATTTATTTGGGCGAAGATCAAATTTGTAGGTCAAAAGCAATGCTAATTATGCCCAAAAAATACCCCTAGTCATGGTAAACCATATTTTAATATTAAAGACTATCCATTTGGGTTTGTACCAAAACATTACGTGTCTAAAATCATTTGTGTTTCCTAGCATGTTTTGACAGTGACAAACCCTATAAACTCGAGGGATCTAATTTCACAGTCCTCTACTAGAAATTTCTTGAAAAAAAAAATAAAAAAATTATGTGCAAGATAAAGTAGAAAAATAGCCTACAGAAAATGATAAATCTTTATGAAATACAAATATAAAGAAAGAAGAAAGAAAATTGAGTATATAATTGTAGAATGTAGCAAAAACTGCTTTGATTGTCAAAATTTTGATATACGTACATGGATAGCCAAGAGCTTGTTTCTACTTTTGACCAACTGCTTGTTTTGTTGTTGTTGTGATTTTACCCTGGAAATAAAGGAAAACATTAATTCGATTCGATTCAATTTCGCCCAACAAGTCGATCATTTCATCACTCTTTTATTCTTCGTTGATATGACTAATTATACTAATTTTTTTTTTCATCTCTTTTTTAGATAGTTTTTCTCGAGGCTAAGAATTTCTCGGCCTTTTCCGCAAAATTGACGCGCCTTTTCCGATTCATTGACACGCCTTTTCCGCAAAATTAACTGAACTTCTTGTGCCGACTCTTTCATTAGCGACAAGACATCACTGGAAATGTTGTAGATATACAATATCCTTACTGTACCATCCAAGATCCAAGAACTTTCACTGCATGGAAAAAAGCTTTAGAACTTTCGCCGCTAATCTATTATATGATAACATTGGGATTTTTTGCTGCTACATTTAAAAAAATATTTGAGTACTTCTGAGTTTTGTCGCTCATAACCCTATTTAGTTTGATGCAATAAAAAACTTACTTTAAAGATGAGAGTAGTTAAGTACTTAAATATTAAACACCACAAGGACGTTTACATTATGTATGGTGCACTTGCGGTGTTATCCTCTAGGACAACTGCAAATCAACAACGGTGTTCTACTAAGTACTATTGCAGCACTTTCCTGATCACATGATCATCGTGTCATGACGAACCACTATTCTAGAAGAGCCAAGACCCACTACAAGAAACGAGACTTTCTGCCGCGCAGTTCAAAAACTGGCAGCAAAAAGTAAGACTTTCAGCAATCCATTTAGCCAACTGAGTTGCCGAACGTCTATATTTTTAGCAACATGTTTCTGCACCGCGGAAGTCTTTTTGCGACTCAATAAAAGTATTAGCCGCTGAAAGTCGAGTGACAAGACTTTTCTAATTTTCAGCGGCTAGATTAGGGAAATAAGCCGCTAAAAGTTTAAATCAATTGCAAAAGAGCCGCCGATAAGTCCTTTAGTGGCCGTCCTTCAGATTTGCCTCCCTCGTTTTCTATATTTCCAATTATTTTCCCTCTTCTTATTCTTCCTGAAACTTCTCTTTGAAACCTCCAAGACTCAAGACATCTCTCTCTAATTGCGACTCTCTCTCAGCGGCACAAAAATAAGTCGCAGAAAATACATTGAAATGCCGCTATAGTGTTTGACTTTCAGCGGCTGAATAACAAGTGAGCCACTGACTGATCACTTTCAGTGGCACTAAAAAATGAGCCACTGAAACCCCTGCCACATTTCAGCAGCTCAGTACGGTAGCCGCATAAAAGACTTTTAGCGGCTAATTTCATTTTCGAGACGCCAAAAGTACTTTTTGCGGCTAAGTTTCCACAATCGATATTAGGAGTCAAAAAATGCACCGCAGAAAGTTTTTGGCTTTTAGCGGGCCAAAATAAGACTTTTAGCGGCTCAAAAATGCGCCGTTGAAAGTGTTGTTTCTTGCAGTGACCATCCTCATCAAACGATTTTATTTTTTGCTCCAATTTGAATTTCATGTCACATTAAACACTAGCTCATCTCTATTCGAGATTCCAAACTCTATTTTTACACTAAATTAAAATATGAATTTTATATTCAACTTACTCTTTTTTATTCCATACTGTTATATTTATTTAGTATCTTCAATTATGCAACTTATTTATTATTTAAATAAAATATCATTTCACAAAATAATTATAAATCTAAATACACACAAACCAATATATTTATTTAAATAAAATGACATTAATATATTTATTTTATTACGTTTATATTTTTTTTTTCAATTTCGATGTTATTTTCTTTCGATCTTAATATTAATGTCATCTTTTTTCGGCATTGATATTCCAAAGGTATTATGTCTTATAAATATTTAATATGACATATTAATAATCTAAAATAAAAAATATAAACAATTTTAAAATAAGTATAATATAATTTTACAAATCAGTATGTAAATTAATTAAATTAAATACTTTAGAAGGACAAAAAAAAAAAAGAAGTTGTACGTGGATAGTGCCCCATGGCAAGAATCCCAGGCCGCCAAAATAACATGGGATTTGGGGCTCGAATAGAGCACTCATTCTGCGAATGCAGATGCTCTGAAAGAAATCAAAACCCATATCTAATATAACAAATGACGAAATCAATTATTATTTCTTTGAGAAAGAAATCGCTCGAAATTAAGCTCTGCTTAGTCTTAGCCTCTCAAAAAATAATCACTAATTTACGGATCTCGTGGCATATCAATGAGAATATAACATATATATATATAATATAATATAATGTAATTAATATAATGGTTTACTTATCCTAGCGAGAAACACGGTATTTTATTTTAGGGGTGTAACTTTTGTCACCGTTTCCCGGTTTCGTCTCGATTCCGGTACCGGATCCAGACTGGTTTAAGAAAGAAAAAAAAATAGGGAAATTGTGTTTAAAACCGGGAACCGGTACTTTTCGATTCCCGATTTTCAAAACCGTGAACCGAAACCAGAACCGTTTTTCCCGATTTATGGTACTGGTTCCGGTTTATGTATTTTTATGTCATTTTTTAAATATTTTTATGTCGTTTTGGTTTAATATGTCGTTTTTTTTTTACTTTAGAATTATATGTCCTTTTTTACCATTAAAAAAATTAATGTTTATGCCTCCTTCCCCATTCCTCCTGTCTCGCTTGCAACTCTTTCTCTCCACTTTCTCTCTGCTTTTGGCTTTTCCTCGCCCAAGTTTGATTTCCTTCTATAAAATATCTTTTATTTTTATTCTAAAGTCAATTACAACTCTTCGAAAAGTTTGATTTCCTCGCTTTCTTCTTTGATTTCTGTTTCTTTTCCTTCTCTCAAGTTTTTCTTTCTTTCTTCGAATGATTCCAGGCCTCTTATGTAATTTCGGAGCTGCTTTCCTCCCGACTCCGAAGAAGTCGAACACTCTACTCCCGGTTTTAGCCACGAATTATATCACGAATTTTTTTACGATTCTCTCACGAATTTTTCCCAGTTCCGGTTAACAAAAAAAAGGGAAATATACAATCGGAACCGAGAACCGATACCAAGAAAAAAATTCCAAATTTTTGGGATAGGTACAAAAAAAATATATATACTGGTTCCCGATTCCGCTTTCACCCCTACTTTAATTTATATCAAGCTCAATCGAACAGTCAACATTATCACAAATCACATGAATTGTAATTTCATTTAGGGTTAATAGCCAATAATTGTGATTTATTCCGAAGTCAACAGTCACAAGAGAGACACTTTATTGATTACATCATCACAACAGTCTCTCTCTCTCTCTTACCGTTGTTCTTCTCGGTCAACGTTTCAAGAACGACACGAGATTCTTCATGACCGCACGGGCCTTGTCGCTGTCGGGGTTTGACACGTGGAAGACATGGCCTTCTCCTTCGGTCACGAACACCTCCACGTCACCTTTCCACTCGCTCTCCTTCAGAGCCTTGCAGTGCCAGTATGTCAACCCTCTCTCCTTCAAACGGTCCTTCTCCGCCACCAAAACCAGCACTCTCCCGCACCCCAGCCTCCCCAGCTCCGGATCCCGATCCGGCCTCAGCCTCGGATCGTCCCACCCGGGCAGCGTCGGGTATATCAGTTCCACCAGCTTGTCCGGCTCGTCGTTCACGAAAAACGGGTGGGCCAAAACCAGCCTGATGATGCCCGCCGGCCCGCCAGCCCGGCCTGCCTCGTGGCAAAATGGGCTAGCGCCGCCCCGGCGCTGACCCCGACCACGAAAATCCGACCCAAGTCAGCGCGTTCTTTGAGCCAGGCCTCGGACCCGGACCCAACCCAGTTCAGCGCCTCCCACGCGTCCTCGAACGCTGCGGGAAGAGGGTGCTCCGGCGCACGCCTGTAGTGCACCGAAAGTACGATAACGTCAGCTTCCGCGGAAACCCCGAGGACGTAGCTATGGTAGCGAGCCGAGAAGGGTGTCTCGGCACAGAATGCGCCGCCGTGGAGGAGCACGACGAGGGGCAGCTTCCGGGTTGGATCGAGCGTTTGAGGGAGGAAAATCCGTTCGGTGAGTCCGGTTTCGGGTGAAATGACGACGTCCTTGGAGCGGACGCCGGTTGGGGCGTCGGGCGAGGGAGGGACGAAATCCTCGCCGCGGAGACGGTCGATCCGGCCGCCACGGTAGAGCCGGAAACAAAGAAAGTCAATCAGTGGCTCCTCCATTTTTTGTAATTATACTTGAGCTTCGATAATCGTTCTTCGATCGGAGAATAAATACAATTAAAGTCGATCACAAAAAAAAGAGTCTACCAACAGTTAGCCACCTGCTCTTTTGTCCCTAAGGGAAAAATTGTTTTTATATATCTTGTATATTATTTTTTGCAAAAAATCATCATTTATTTTTAATTTTAACAAATATATAAAATATGCCGTTTGAGTCTAATTTAACAATATTATTCCCCGTCGTCATCCTCCTCGTTGTCGTCGTTAACAAACGATGTTATTACTTTTAGGAAAATAGATAATATATTATTAAGAAAAACTACGGAGTATATAAAAGAAAAAAAATCCGAAAAAATCTATGACTAAAGGGCGTTTAAGGTCTTTTAATTATAAAAAGTACAGTGATTTGAAGGTGAGTATTTTTGTAAAAAAATTAAAATCTTAAGTGCAAATTGTACTACATACAAAACTCAAAGGACGTCGCTGCTAAATTTACTCTTTTCCGCCAACCTAATAGAGGAAGCTGGAAATATATGATTTATAATATTGAAATGAATTAAATTAATCCCTCATAAACCTTCGTGATTGTCGTTTTTCTCTTGTCGAACGGGAAACAAGTGTTAAGATCTGTCGTTTTTCTCCATTCGGAATAGACAAAATAGTGGCCAAAAGAGTCTAATACATAGTTAGATACTGATTCGGTCTAGCTTATAATTATTGGTTATATTTGGTCCTCAATATTGCCTAATTTTTGTTATAATGGACGATTTTATTGATATTACGAAGCCAATAAAACTTATAAATTGCAGATTCCAAGTTACTATCTAATTAAGCCATATATTATTGTATGTGTAAGAAATAGTCAACATATAAATAAAGGAGTATAGAAAGAAAAGATAATGAGCCTCGTTGGATGTGATGTCGTTTTTAGAAAGAAAAGATAATGAGCCTCGTTGGATGTGATGTCGTTTTCCTAATAACAAAACGACTAACTTATAAATGGATAGGTTGTAGCAATGTCAATGAGTTTGGTAGGCGTGATTTTATTCGTACGTCCTTTACACATTTGAATATACCTCTAATATTCATTGCTATGTTTTAATGACATTAGAGGTATATTCAAGTGATTTGACTTATACTCTAAGATACAAGTTTGTTGTCGTTTATATACAAACGTGAGTGATTTGACTTCTTTGTATATAAACGACAACAAACTTGTAGCTAATTTCCTAACTAAGCAATAACCAAATGGTGTAAGTCGGTTAGGCTGCTGACGTGGAATCAGTTGGGACTTGAGACAGCTACGTTGCTGATGTCAGCAACGCGGGAAGAAGGAGCAGGCGAGGCTGACGTGGCATCCTCCGTAACAGACGGGGTTTTAAGAGATTATGTAGGAGCGGAAGTGAATATTTTTTTTTTTATTATTATCAAAGATTAAATTTGAAGATCAAAAATATAAATTTGAATAATCTTTATACTAAAAAAGAATCACCGTTGGTAGATTTAAAACCTTATTGTAATATTAATCAAGACTATCCTATTGGGTTTTCAGTTTTGTAACAATCGTGTCTAAACCAAGGATTTGAATGTCGTTTTTGCCGATAAATCGTTTGCCGTTATCGACGGAGTAATCGTTTGCCGATGGATTTATCGATGGAAAACCTATAAAATTTATCGTTTGCCGTTACCGAAACTTATCGAACTTATCGATGGATTAATCGCTTATCGATAGATTTATCGATGGAAAACTTATAAAATATTTTCATATATATTTTCATACATAAAATATTTTTTTATAACATAAAATACTAAATGTATATTTTCCTTAATAATTGAAAAATGTAAAATTACAAAACAAATTATGTCAGAATCACAGTATCAGAATTATATACAATGTTACAAAATGAAGTTACATAAAAAAAAAACCCGAAGAAATAGCTCAATTTGACCAATTTCAAAAAAAAAAATTTACTTTTCCCGCAGTAAGGTTGCAATTCGGGAAAACGTTGAATTAGAAATAATTATGTCAATCTCACATTTTATAAGTTATATACAATGTTATAAAATGATTTTACATAAAAAAAAAAAAGACTAACTAGCTTAACTTAACTAATTTCCAAAAATATGTACTTTTGCCGCAATAAGGTCATAATTCAGAAAGACATCAATTACAAAAATAATTATGTCAAACTAATAGTTTCCTAATTATATACAATGCTACAAAATGAAATTACAGAAAAAAATTAAAATATATCTTAAATTCAATATTTTTAGGAAAATTGGTACTTTTGTCGCAATTAGAAATAATTTGCATAAACCCTTAAATTTAACCCAAATCTGCAAAAATTCAATAAAAATCACACAAACCATCTTGATTCATCTATATTCCATCATATACTTTTAAAAAATCAATTTCAACAACAACATTTGATTCAAAACGTAAAATGGACAATTAAACTAATATGAAACTCAAAGTTTAACTTTCATTCAACCTAATAGCTTTCTAAGTAAATACTACAAATATAGAATAAAAATGTGAAAAATTGACATGATTCATACATATACAACATTTAAACATCAAAACACTAAAGATCTACTAAAAAAAACCCTCAAAAGACATTTAAAATTTGAAATTAAAAGAAGTTGGAACTTCTGCCGCAAAAAAGAAAAATTTATATCAGGGTTGACTTATCTTTTGTGACCGAAAAGTAGCTTGCTTTTCGAGAAAATACACTTGATAAGTTTGAGAGATAAGTGACTTGCTTTTCGAATCGAAAAATCGCGATAAGTATAAAAAGATAACGATTAGAGGAGATAAATTACCGAGAAGTGGTTTTCAGCGATAAATCGCTCGATTATCGCGAAAATCGAAACCATGGTCTAAACCATTGATGTTTCCTTGAAAGGTGCATGTTTTGACACTAACAAACCATAGAAACTTAAGGGATCAAATTCACCCAACAAGTTGACCATTTCATAATTTTTTTCTTCTTCGTTGATAGTACTAATTATACTGTAGAGAAGATGAGCTTTTTGAAATCTTGTAAGTTTGTTTGCTTAAATGCGTGTGTGTATATATATATATATATAATATACTATGGATAGATGGATATTTGAGGAGACAAGAGGAATTTCATCCACATCACCACGCGCACGATGAGGCTAACAGGCTATTATTAGGTCACTTTTGAAGATTTGGGTCCATGCATGATGCATGCATATAGTCTCCCACCACCTATGACAGGCTTGATAATTGTGAACAATATGATAAAATTAAAGTGATAAATAGTTGGAAAGATGCCTCACAATTAGTGGTGGAAACAACAATTTATATAACTAATTAACTCCAATAATTAATATGTATTGCACGATTAGCTAACTGTACATGTTTTTCAATAATAAGAAAAAGGCATAAATCCATCATAGTTGGATCACAACACCTCAACAAGAGACAAGAGAGTGATACGCCAACCGTGTACATATTATATGTATATATTACACACGTATGGGAAGATTAGTCATCATATTGTATCATATGATTTTTTATAAATTTTTTATTGTTTCTATAATGTAGAAAATCCATGAAATTATTATGGAGCATGCATGCAAAGATACTATTGTTTCCTTACCGTGCGACAACGAGCATAATTAGCAATTAGCCTTCAATAATGAAGCATGTGGAGTCTAGCTTATTGATATGTAATTTTATTCAATTTGATATTGTATATATAATTAATTTTATTTTTAAGGCCCCTTTGATTAAGTACCACTTGTAATATTTAATAAATTATTTTTTCCTATTTTATTAGTCGACATAGAAAAATAATATTACTTGTTTAACAATGGGAATAGGAGAGATAAACGGTAATAACACTGGTGGATAAACAAAAAAAAAAAGTGTATTAACAATCACTTGATTGTGATTGAATTGAATATTTACAATTATATACATCAAAATTTATCAACTATTTACTCATCATTCAGTGACTCAAGATGTTAAGAACCGAAACTCTAGATTTGATCAGACGCCTTGTAAGACTCTCGACCGAAACTTGAAGATCTTCAATGTAGTTTTCTAACTTCTGAAGCTCGATCTGCGCAATATCCGATGTCTTTATCTTGCGAGTGTAGAGCGATTGTAACGCAGCAACACCAATTTCAACCTCACTGACTTCCTCGCAAACAACTCTTTTGGAGTTCACTAATTTCGAAACCAAAGACCAACTGCTTGACTTTTGTGACTTTGATCCCGAGATGAAAGAAAACATAGATTCGAGTACTGTGAGAGTGATCAATTCGATTTCTCCCACCAAGTCGACCATTTTATCACTCTTTTCTTCTTTCTTAGTAGAATGATTTATTCTGAAGCTCTTCTTCATCGCCTTTTGGATAATTTTTTGCGAGGCTAAGAAATTCTTAACCGCACTCGTGAGATCCGATTCGTCACAGCGTCTTCTCCGCAAAATCGATTGAATTTCTTGAGCCGACTCTTTCATTTGCGACAACGCATCGCTAGAAATGGTGCATATATCCAAGATTCTGAGAGAACCATCCAAGATCTCACCGACTCGCTTCTGGTTCTCTTCTTTGCACAAAGATTGAACATTGCGCGGCTGCGAAAGCAATTGATCCGCGCAATCATGCAAATCTTGAAGTCCGGTAAGCTTGGAGGCTATGGAAGCCGACGATGAAGCCTCTTGGGAAGATCTCAACCTTCTCAACTGCTCATCGAATTCGGCGATGACAGGCTGTTGGCGGGAAGGAAAGCTGTTGGAGCGAGCATGGTGTGATGCCATTTTATGAAAGGGAGTTTTAACGAAGAGAGTAGATGAGATTTTTGAAGTCTTAGAAGTTTGTTTGCTTTCTATCATCATCAAATACTTGTGTATATATACTTCTTTAGATGGGACAACAAGAATCTTTTACATAACATGATGAATTGCTTAATTAATTAAATTTCCTATTTTTGTCAACAAATAATTACTTTGTTTAACCATGGGAATAAGAGAGATAAAAAGGTGAAAACACGGATAAATAAACAAAAGAAGTATGTGTATTAACAATCACTTGACTGTTGAATATTTACAAGTGTACATGAGACGACATCAAAATTTATCATCTATTTACTCATCGTTTAGTGACTAAAGACGTTGAGAAGAGAAACTCTAGATTTGATCAGACGCCTAGTAAGACTTTCAATGGCATTTTCAAGATCTTCGATGCAAATTTCTAGCTTTTGAAGCTTGTTTTGCACTGTCTCTTCGAGCGAGCTATCTGATGTCCTTGTCTTGCGAGTAATGAGGGACTGCAATGCAACGACGCCAATTTCGAATTCGTTGACTTCCTCGCAAACGATTCTTTTGGAGGTCACCAACTTTGAAACCAAAGACCAACTGTTTGACTTTTGTGACTTTGGCCCCGAGATGAAGGAAAACACAGATTCAAGCACTGTGAGAGTGATCGATTCTATTTCTCCCAGCAAGTCGACCATTTCGCCACTCTTTTCTTCTTTGTTAATTTTGAATCCCTTTTTCATTGCCTTTTGGATAATTTTTTGCGCGGCTAAGAATTTCTTGACCGCACTCGTGAGATCCGATGCGTCGCCGCGCTTTCGCCTCAAAGTTGATTGAATTTCTTGCACTGACTCTTTCATCTGCGACAAGGCATTGGTGGAAGTGCTGCAAATATCCAAGATTCTAAGAGAACCATCTAAGATCTCACCGACTCGTTTCTGGTTCTCTTCTTTGCACAAAGATTGAACATTGCGCGGCTGCGAAAGCAATTGATCCGCGCAATCGTGCAAATCTTGAAGTCCGGTAAGCTTGGAGGCTATGGAAGCCGACGATGAAGCCTCTTGGGAAGATCTCAACCTTCTCAACTGCTCATCGAATTCGGCGATGACAGGCTGTTGGCGGGAAGGAAAGCTGTTGGAGCGAGCATGGTGTGATGCCATTTTATGAAAGGGAGTTTTAACGAAGAGAGTAGATGAGATTTTTGAAGTCTTAGAAGTTTGTTTGCTTTCTATCATCATCAAATACTTGTGTATATATACTTCTTTAGAGGGTTGAGGAGACGAGGAATCTCATCCTCATCACCAAGCCCATGTAATGAGGCTATACCGTGTTATTATTATTAGGTCATTTATGAGATTTAGATCCATGCATGCAAATATATTGTTATGGAGATGTTTATGCTTCCTTGTCTCCCACCACCCATGTCGAGGGTTAATAATTGTGAACAATTAGTGGCATGGTGAGAAAGCAATATTTTTTATAAGCATATTTCTGCACGATTGTTTAGCTATTGATCACTTGAGAGACATTTTATTTTTTATACATAAGAAAAGGCGTATATATTGTTGGATCACAACACCTAAACATGAGACATCAGACAAGCCAACCGTGTACATATGTAAAATGTATTTGTTAGTCATTTATAGTTTATACGTGCTAAGTATTTTTTTTCTTTGCATATAATTTTTTACTATTTCTTTTAATAAAAGTATTAATGTTCTGTATTCATAAATTAAGATCTATAGTTTTTATTCTAAATATATGACGTTTTTTCTATATAAAAAAGTTGAACTAGGTGTATTATTGTTGTTTTCTTCAAAAAGCTATTATGAGCTTGTTTTATTTATTTTACAAAAAACTAGCCCTTTCATTATGTGATAGAGTATATTTGATATTGATACCTTTGTTTCCTTATTGTGAGACAGCGAATATTATTAGCAGTATAGCCTATTCCAAAGCATGTGAAGTTTAGTTTTATAATATTTATACATATATATATATATATATAGTATTATTGGAAGTTTATTGGTTATATAATTGATGCAGAGAGATAGGAAACAAAAGGAATCTTTTACCATATAATGAAGATGATAATTTGATGAATTTCAATAAGCCATGTGATCAGTTCAAACAGTTGTCTCAATAAATTAGTTTTCATATTAATTATCGTAACCAAGCTTGTACCTATTAGAATAAAATCGACGCAATTAATACTTACTTTGCTCAATAATATGTGCATATATAATATAGAAGAGATAAAAAGTAATAACAATGGAAAATATACTATGAACGATCGTTGATAGAATAATATTTACAAGTATACATGAAGTGTTTTTATATACAATCATCAAAACTGTGAACATCTTCCCAAACTAATTATTGAGGATGTTTAGTAAAGAAACCCTAGTTCTGATCAAACACCTGAACGAACTCTCCAGTCTTCCTTCGAAATCACCAACGCACAAATCGAGATTTTGAAGGTCCTTTTGCGCCTTTTCGAGACTCGTTGAAGACCCGAGCGCAGCATCAACTTGTGAGAACTCATTTGGTATTTCGGAATCGGGACATGCAGAGACTTTCTTTTGCATCAACTTGGAGACGAGAGACCAATTTCCGAGCTTAGTCTGGCTCTTCTGTCCCGAAACAAAGAGCATCAACGACTCCAAAACCGCCCACGTCACCGTCTCAACCTCTTGCAACATTGTAATCTCGCTCTGATCTTGGTTCGCCGGAGAAGACGAGCTCTTCGAGCTTTTCAGGCACTTGTGGATCGCCTTCTTTACCACCTTCCTCGAGGCGGAGTATTTTGCGATCTCGGTATCGAGGCTCACCGGAGTGGCTCGCCTTCTGCGCATGGCGGATTGGATGTCGCGTGTGCACTCCTTGGTGTGAGACACGGCGTTCTTGGCCTCACTGCACATCTCAACCACCCAAAGAGACCCTTCAACGATCCGATCAACCTCTTTGTCGCCTTGGAAGGCTTGTCGGGTAACTTGCAGCTGAAGCAACTCGTCGACGCACTCGTGGAGTTCTTCAAGGCTGATAAGCTTTTGGGTTATGGAGGATGAGGTGGCAGCGTTGGATGAAGATCCGAGTCTCTGCAAGTGCTCTTGGCATTGTTGGAGAAGAGGGTGTGACTTTGTGGGAAAGCTGTTCGATCGAACGTGGAAATGAGTTTTTGCAGCCATTGTTTAGTGTCTAACTTTCTCTTGATGAGGTCGAGAGATTTGAAATGCTTTTCAAGTTCTGGCTTGGTGTTGTGTATGAGCCATTTTCTCTCTTTATATATCCATGGATGAGAAAAGCAAATATTATATTTATTATTATATGTTTGCATTATAAATTAATAATGCATGTGATTTGGATTTGTAAGGGAACAATGAATCGGCGATGTTCATGCAATGTCCCTTAACTACCATTTCTATGAAGTTGTGGCACGAACTCTTTCCATATATTTATATATAATAATTAGTAACAACCGCGTGCTCTTGAATCGCCAATATATGTATATATATTATCTTACGGACTTATTTGGTGATATTTGCTGGTTTTCTAACGTGATTTTTTCAAGATGACCAGAGTCCAGACCATTTGTTTGAGCCTTATTAATTTATTGTGCATTAATACAAATGTGATTCAAAATGTAGACTTATTTATTAATTGATTTTTTTTTGGGGACAAGACTCTCTGGCTTGATCATGTAACAGATTGACACATGCAATAACCAAATTATATCTGTACATATTGTTATTACATGATCATTTATGAAAATTATGGAAATATTGATGTTTGTTTGTCCCCCTTAATAGTTGTGACACGTATGATAAATTGGAAAGATGCTTCACAACTAATAATGGTGAACAAATTGAAATTTGAAAAGTCAAATCAATTATAATATATAGGAATTTTGAAGTTTTGTAGTTCACGGTTGGCTAGGGCTAGCTATATTGATTTCTTAATGCAAGAAAAAGGATATAAAAATATCCATAGACAATAATAGTTGGATCGGATCATCACACCTCAATATACATGAGACAGATACACCATATACGTAGTGAAATTACTAGTACTCTCTTATTGTATGTTTTCTTCTTTGTTTATAGAGTACTGAGACTAATTATTTCGTAACAAAAATAAACATCAAAGCTTAGAAGAATTAAGTGCTCAAAAGTGTACAATAAATTTAAAACACAAACCTAATAAACATCAAATATTGAAATTAAACAACACAACATTAATATTAAACAATCCACCAGTTCCAAAATGTGAAAAAAAACTAGGGTTCAGACGGAGTTATATGAGTCTTGAGATGTGGCGAACCGGCCAGAGAGGAAAAGCCAGTCTGAAGTTTAGCGGAGGCGGACTTGTGGAGGAGGGTCGAAGAAAGTGCATGGGCAAGGATACAATAATTTGTAAGACTAGATCTATAATGAGAAAAGTAAGCCCTCGTATTATAATAAATAGGATCATTTCAATTATTTTCAAACCATGAAATTATTATAGAGAAAGCTTGCTATAAAGACGCCGTTGCTTCCTTACCGCGAGACAGCGAATATATTCAGCAACCATGTGAGAGTCTAGTTTATTGCTGTAATTTTAGTGAAGCTTGTATAATTAATTATTCGTGCACAGCACAAAGATAGGACAAGTGGAATCTTTTAAGACAACAATTAAGCCAATTTAATGATTAAAAAAATGAGCACGACTTATAATAGTCAATTAGTTACGTATTTATGTTGCCAATTATTATTTATTCCAACGCGAACTAATAATGGGAATATTAGAGATAAAATAATAACAATGGAAAATAAAACAAGTAAGTATGTGTATTAACTATCTCTTCAATAGTAAATTGAATAATATTTACAAGTATGTACGTTTGTATGTACAATCATCAAAATTGTGAACATCTTCCCAAGCTAGTTATTGAGGATGTTGAGCATAGAAACCCTAGTTCTAATCAAACGCCGGAACAAGCTCTCAAGTCTTCCTTCAAAATCACCAATGCACAGATCGATATTTTGAAGTTCCTTTTGCGCCTTTTCGAGAGTCGTTGAAGAGCCGAGCGCAGCATCAACTTGCGAGAACTCATTTGGCACGTCGGAATCGGAACATGCAGAGACTTTCTTGTGCATTAACTTGGAGACGAGAGACCAATTTCCAAGCTTAGTTTGAGTCTTATTCCCCGAGACGAAGAGCATCAACGACTCCAGCACCGCACAGGTCACCGTCTCAACCTCTTGCAACACTGTAATTTCGCTCTGATCTTGGTTCGCCGGCGAAGACACGGTCTTCGAGCTTTTCAGACACTTGTGGATTGCCTTCTTCACCACCTTCCTCGAGGCGGAATATTTTGCGATCTCGGTATCGAGGCTCGCCGGAGTTGCTCGCCTTCTGCGCATGGCGGATTGGATGTCGCGCGCGCACTCCTTGGTGTGCGACACGGCGTTCTTGGCCTCGCTGCACATCTCAACCACCCGAAGAGACCCCTCCAAGATCCGATCAACCTCATTGTCGGCTTGGAAGGCTTGTCGGGTAACTTGCAGCTGAAGCAACTCGTCGACGCACTCGTGGAGTTCCTCAAGACTGATAAGCTTTTGGGTTATGGAGGATGATGTGGCAGAGTTGGATGAAGATCCGAGTCTCTGCAAGTGTTGTTTGCATTGTTGGAGAAGAGGGTGTGACTTTGTGGGAAAGCTGTTCGATCGAACGTGGAAATTGGTTTTTGCAGCCATTGTTTGGTGTGTGACTTTCTCTTGATGAGGTATGAAGAGATTTGAAATGCTTTGTAAGTTTTGGCTTGGTTGTATAGCTTCCATTTCTCTCTTTATATATCCACGGATGTGAGAGAAGCAAAGTATATTATTTTTATGATAATGCATGTGAATTGGATTTGAAAGGAAACAATGAATCAGCGAAGTTTATGCAATGTCTCCTAACAAGCACAAATCTACAGCCCATTTCTAATTTTTATATATAATGCTATGAAAATGTGGCACGAACTCTTTCCATGTATTATTATTCCTTACAAATTTTAACAACCGCGCTCTTGATAAATAGCTAGTATATTATATATATATATATATATATATATTCCTTATTTGGGATTATTGTTAGTTGGCATACGATTTTCAACTATAGGATGGTTTTTTTTTGGGAGACAAATTACATATTATTTATGAAAATTATGGAGATATTGGTGCTTGTTTGTCCCCCACCACCTATGTCCCCCTTAGTAATTGAGGCACATATGATAAATCTGAAAGATGCTTCGCAATTAATGGTTAGCAAATTGCAAATTTAAAAGTCAGATCAATAATATATATGAATTTGAAATTTGTAGTGCACGCACGGTTGGCTAGCTATATAGATATTCATAATAAAATATGGAGAATTAATATCCATTAAAGTTGGATCCGATCACCACACCACTATATGAGACAAGAGAACCAACCGTGTGTGTACACGTAGTAGAATTGTAAGTAGGCTCTTACTGTAATTTAATTATTATAGAATTAACTTATTTAGGGAAAGTTTTTTTGTAAAAAAAAAACAAAAACAAAAAAAAACTTAGCAATAAAATCTATTAACTATGGAGGAACCATGATTGAGAGAGGACACACAAATGTTCTAACTATAATTTCGATCACAGAAATTAAAAATAAAGTGAAAAAAATAAATTCAATGAACATGAGATTCAAGCTAATTTACTATCTTGTCATCATATTCTCTTTGTTTATACAAGCCAACTTTACATGAATGAGACTAATTTCTGAACAAAAATTAACATCAAAGCAATTTAGAAAGAATCTAGGGCCAAATATTCGAGAAATAGAAATCTTGGATAATAAGTTAATTTAAAACAAAAACGTAAACACCAAAGTATTGGAAGTTATAAAAACATGTAAGAAATGGCATAGCTATACTTATTTTCGCAAATATCACCAAATTCGTTTCGCTGACTATTTTTTTTTTAAATAAAAAAGAAAAATTAAGTTACGATTAGGGATCTCAATCTTTTGAAAAAAATTAAGTTAAGATAAACAACAAAACATTGATATTAAACAATCCACCGTTTTCCAAGTGTGAGATAAATATCTAGGGTTTAGCTAGGGTTATCTGTGTCTTGAGAATTAATGGTGAACCGGAGAACCCGAGCCTGAGTGGCGTTTAGGGAACGCGACAATAGTTCGGCGAGGAAAGAGCATCACTTTAATAGAGAGTAGGTCTTTCTATTAATGTTGTTTTCTTCAATAGTTATTTGAACTTTAATTTTTTTTACTGTTTTGTGACTTGTAAATTACTCTTTTATATGAAAGAGAAGCCCTCATTTTAAATAGGATTATGTCAATCATTTTCAATTATATAATGGAAAAAATCCATGAAATTATTATAAAGAAAGCCTACTAAAGATATTATTGCTTCCTTACCGCGAGACATCAACATATTCAGCGATTAGCAAGCATGTGCGAGTCTAGTTCATTCATATAATTTTATTCGAGTGTCTATAATTCGTTCGTGCAGAGAGATGACAAGAAGAATCTTTTACAATATTAATTAAGTCAATTTTATTAATTTTAATAAATGAGCACAGCTTATAATAGTCAATTAATTAGTTTTAAATTTTATTTGGTCAATTATTATTTACTCCAACGTGAACTACTAATAATGGGAATATGAGAGAGAAAATAATAACAATGGAAAACATACCAAACAAGTATGTGTAATTGTGTATTAACTATCGCTTCGATAGTAAATTGAATTAATATTTACAAGTATGTGTTACATCAACTGGTACGTTTGTATGTACAATCATCAAGATTGTGAATATCTTCCTATGCTAATTGTTGAGGATGTTGAGAAGGGAAACCCTAGTTCTGATCAAACGTCTGAACAAGCTCTCGAGTCTTCCTTAGAAGCCATGAACGCACGCATCGAGATTCTCTAGGTCTTTTTGCGCCTTCTCGACACTCATCGAAGAGCCGAGGGCAGAATCAAAGCACGAGAACTCGTTTGGCATGTCAGAATCTGGACATGTAGCGAATTTCTTGTGCATCAACTTGGTGACGAGAGACCAACTTCCGAGCTGAGTTTGACTCTTCTGCCCTGAGACAAAGAGCATCAACGACTCCAACACCGCACACGTCACCGTCTCAACCTCTTGCAACAATGTAATTTCGCTCTGATCTTGTTTCGCCGGAGAAGACGCGCTCTTCGAGATTTTCAGGCACTTGTGGATCGCCTTCTTCACCACCTTCCTAGAGGCTGAGTATTTTGCGATCTCGGTATCGAGGCTTGCTGGAGTTGATCGTCTTCTGCGCATGGCGGATTGGATGTCGCGGGCGCACTCCTTGGTGTGCGAGATGGCGTTCTTGGCCTCGCTGCACATCTCGACCACCCGAAGAGACCCCTCCATGATGCAATCAACCTCATTGTCGCCTTGGAAGGCTTGTCGGGTGACTTGCAGCTGAAGCAACTCGTCGATACACTCGTGGAGTTCCTCGAGACTGATAAGCTTTTGGGTTATGGAAGATGACGTGGCTGCGTTGGATGAAGATCCGAGTCTCTGCAAGTACAATTGGCATTGTTGGAGAAGAGGGTGTGACTTTGTGGGAAAGCTGTTCGATCGAACGTGGAAATGAGTTTTTGTTTCCATTTATTTTTATGGTGTAAGTTTTGAAATGCTTTGCAAATTTTGTCTTGGTTGTTTCTCTTCCATTTCTCTCTTTATATATCCATGGATGAGAGATACAAAAATATTTATCATACCATTATTGCATTATAGCATGTGATATGGATTTGAAAGGGAACATGAATCAGCGATGTTCATGCACTGTCTCCTAACTATTGCCAAAAATTCACAACCAATTTCTAATTTCTTTACAATTCTTAGATGGCACGAACTATTGCCATATGTATTATCGTGATCTTTAAATTATGATTAATGTATTTATTTGGTGATATTTGGAGGTTTCGAAACGTGTTACTGTTTTGCGATGAGCAGACAATTCTGTTTGAGGCCTTTATTTAATGTGCATTACTACAAATGTATAGATTAAAATTTGGGTTCTTGTTAGTAGGCATACAATAATCAACTTTTGCATGACATGTTATATTGTATTTGGGGTATACAAAACTTACAAATAAATAAGTACGGATTTCTTGATTATGGTATAATATTTAACCAATTACTGTTTTATTATAACTAGTGTTACGAAATTTATTCTTATTTCACAATAAGATCTTTATATTTATGATTTGAAATCTTCGTCTTAAAGGTAAAAAATCAATGTTCTCCTAGGCCCATATCGTGGACAATTCATGTAAAGTCCTTTTTTTTTTTTTTTTTTTTATAACATGCATGAACACATTGGGGCTTATGAGTTATGATGTTTTGATAATGAAGTTAAAATTATATACAATTGAGGAGACCTCAAAAATTCAAATCGATTAAAAAAAGAGTCGACATTTGGAGAAAAATCAAAATAGTACATTGGAAAACATAGGCCGTGAAAAAAATAAAAAAATATTTATGCCATAACAAGTTCAAAGTATCAATCCTATATTTTTTAAAATTATTTTGGTAAAAAAAATGCTCGAGCTATTGAGTGTATATTGTAGGCTTGGTTAATTTGCTAGGTCTAAAAGGTCTGTTAAGAGAGAATCAGAGTTTAATATTTAATAGGAAATTATTATATTAATAATTAGCAAGCGCATGGTAGCTACTGATACCATTGCTTCCTTACCGCGAGTCGCGAGACAATTAACGAGCATTATTAGCAATTGGAAACCATGTGAAGTCAACATTGGTTTCTTGAAAATTTTATTGTATAATTTGTATTAATTATATACTTCATGCAGAAAGATGGGAGACATCAGGAATCTCTTACAGCATGGACCTGATTTTTTATTTTATTTTATTAAATATCAATCAGCCCTATATGTGACTTATAATATTAATCATTAAACGATTACTAGTAATGTGGTTCAATAATCATTAGAAAATATAATAAATAATACAAAATTATAGTTTTCCTATTATAAGTCAATTTGGACAAATAATTACTTTGATATGTAATAGAAGTTAGAATGTAAGATCTAGAAAGTAATCACTCTAGAAAATAAACCAAACAATTGTGTGTATTAATTAATTATCACTTGATGGTAAATTAAATAGAATAAGATTTACAATTCTTGCAAGTATGTACACATGAAGTGAATTTGTATATATGTACACTCATCAAAATTGTCAACATATTCCCGATTTAGTTATTGAGGATGTTGAGAAGGGAAACCCTAGTTCTGATCAAACGCCTGAATAAGCTCTCGAGTCTTCCTTCGAAGTCACGGACGCACACATCAAGATTTTGCAGGTCCTTTTGCGCCTTTTTGGGACTCGTCGAAGAACCGAGCGCAGCATCAACTTGCGAGAACTCATTTGTCACATCGGAATCCGGACATGCAGAGACTTTCTTGTGCATCAACTTAGAGACAAGAGACCAACTTCCGAGCTTAGTTTGACTCTTATGTCCGGAAACAAAGAGCATCAACGACCCCAACACCGTACAAGTCACGGCCTCAACCTCTTGCAACACCGTAATCTCGCTTTGATCTTGGTTCACCGGGGAAGGCACGCTCTTCGTGGCAAGGCTCTGTAAGCTCTTAAGACATATGTGGATTGCCTTCTTCACCACCTTCCTTGAGGCGGAGTATTTTGCGATCACGTTATCGAGGCTCGCTGGAGTTGCTCGCCTTCTACGCATGGCGGATTGGATGTCGCGGGCGCACTCCTTGGTGTGCGAGACGGCGTTCTTGGCCTCGCTGCACATCTCGACCACCCGAAGAGATCCCTCCATGATCCGATCAACCTCATTGTCGGCTTGGAAGGCTTGTCGGGTGACTTGCAACTGAAGCAACTCGTCGACACACTCGTGGAGTTCCTCGAGACTGATAAGCTTTTGGGTTATGGAGGATGAAATGGCAGCGTTGGATGAGGATCCGAGTCTCTGCAAGTGCTCTTGGCATTGTTGGAGAAGAGGGTGTGACTTTGTGGGAAAACTGTTCGACCGAGCGTGAAAATTGGTTTTTGTTGCCATTGCTTGGTGTCTTAACTTTTTGTTGATGAGGTCTGAAGAGATTTGAAACGTTTTCAAGTTTTGGCTTGGTTGATTACCTTCCATTTCTCTCTTTATATATCCATGGATGAGAGAAGCAAAGTATTATATTTATTATTATATATTTGCATTATAATGCATGTGATTTGGATTTGTAATGGAACAATGAATCGGCGATGTTCATGCAATGTCTCCTAACCAGCACAGATCGATAACCCATTTCTAAAAATTTAATTCTGATATCGTTGCACTATATATCTATATTAATATATAGCTGTGCAAAATGATGGCACGATCAATTTTCTTATATATATATCTCTCTCTATAAATATGTATAATGTTCTTACATGTAATAAGAACCAAATAATACAATTATATTTTGCGACATGTTGTAGATGAGATGATGATGCTCTGGAATTTCGCCAATTCATTCTGTTTCCGAGAAATTTGGTGATATTTTCAGGTTTATTTAAAACGTGATTGTTTTGGATGAGTAGACGAGTTCTGTTTGAGTTCTTTATTTTATTGTGATGCAAATTATTAATAAAATTTAACACAGTAATCTAAATGATATGTTTTTAAATTTTACATTTTATTCCAGAGTCATATATAGGCTCAGTGTTCAGGATTTTTTATAACTTGGGCCAACATTTTAGGCCTATAACCTATTAATGATTAGCCCTTTAGAACCCATTTAACATGCTTGATATGTGATGTTACTTCATTTCAGTGAATTTAATAGCGGCAAAAGTAGTCAAAATAAGGCCAAGTATGTTAATAAGTGGCCAAACCGATTTAATATCGGCATAAGTATCCAAAGTTTATCAAACCGTAGAAAGTAAAAATTTCATCCATTTCATGCCAACGCCGTTTGCCACGTCATTTCCACGAGTGTTGCGCTTTGGCCACTTATTTGCACACTTGGTCTAACTTTAGCCACTTTTGCGCTATTATCCCTTAATTTTTTACGTTCTAAATTATTTTTTTAGGGTTTATCTTGATATTTTTGTTAATTATTTGACTTAAATATGATTTTCTGAAGAACTAATTCCGTTTTATAAATTTAGAACACTGAAAATCACTCTCAATTATGAAAACATTAGAATGTGCTATTGGTTTCACGTGTAATTTATGATATAGGATTTGTATAATGTACCAAAATAGACAGTGTTTTAAAAAGTTTGTACAAAATGAGAATTTTGTTAATAATGTTGGCATAGCATTGTTAGTTAGAGCCGGGCC
Source organism: Parietaria judaica (assembly GCA_954871525.1). Taxonomy (NCBI): domain Eukaryota; kingdom Viridiplantae; phylum Streptophyta; class Magnoliopsida; order Rosales; family Urticaceae; genus Parietaria; species Parietaria judaica. The sequence goes on along the minus strand of OX940862.1, from coordinate 30,717,295 downwards.
TAAATCGAGACTTTGTAAATTATTTTATTAAAATTAATGTAATGAAATTTTACAGCACAAAGTAGTCTTTCGGTCTATAATGTTAAGGCCTCGTGGTTAATAGTTTGGCATCTCAGATACATCAGTTTCATAAAAAAATATAGCAGTAGCAACAATGATTTGATATGGTTTTTGAGATTAGTGAAAGTGATTAATACATTCTTGTTCCGTATGGTGGTTTTCTTTTTATTTTTCTACTTGGCCCCTAAACCATACTCTGGTAATTCGTACAGGGCCGAGAACCTCAAAAATCTCTCGATATTGACTATCCCGTGCCTTCGTGAACCAAATAGAGCGTAAGTCTTCCAAGCATGGAGAGGCTAAAATAATCACTAGTAACCCGTACATGTTGCGCAAAGTTAACAAAGATGTTTTTTTTTCTTCGTAAGTTATGTGTGGCGATTTCAAATGACTAAGTCCATAAAAGCATGATACAATAAAATTTCATTAAATTAATAATCTTAATAAAATAATATTACAAAATCTCGATTTTAGTCTTGGCTCTTACTAACAATGTTAGGCCAACAATATTAACGAAATTCTTATTTTGTACAAACTAATTTACCCATCATAGTACATTTTAATACACACAATGAGTAATTTTTTTTAAAAAAAAACTTGTGGCTGGATGAGTATTTCGTACAATTAAATATATAAAGGTTTTATGTCAAACCCTGTGATCATAAATTACATGTGAAACCAATAGAACGTTTTAATGTATTCAGAATTGAGAGTGATTTTCATTGTTCTAAATTTAAAAAACGGAATCAGTTCTTCCGAAAATCAGAATTTAGTCAAATCTTAACAAAAAAATATCTCGATAAACCCTAAAACTACTTTGGAACGTAAAAAATTTAAGGGGTAATAGCGGCAAAAGTGGCCAAAGTTAGGCCTACTGTGCAAATAAGTGGCCAAAGCTCAGCGCTTGTGGAAATGATGTGGGAAACGGTGTTGCATGAAATGGATGGAATTTGTACTGTCCACGGTTTGGTAAGTTTTGGATACTTATGTCGATATTAAATCGCTTTGGCCACTTTTTTGCACACTTAACTTAACTTTGGCTACTTTTGCCGCTATTATCCCTAATATATATAAATGCATAAATTAAGTTTCCTAGTTACATAATTTCAATTTTGTTTTCGTGGACAAAGTTTCAAATGTACTATTTGGCTTCTCTTTAAATATCCATCTATTTTTTTTTAGTCAATATTGAATATAATTTTAGATATCTGTTAAATATTGGACATGTGCCACTTTCAACAAATTTTGACTATGAAAAAAATAGAGTTATATTCCTTTAAAATAAAAACATGGGCTACTTAAGCTTTTATGAATTACCCTTTTTGAACTCAACAATTAATTTAAACACTAATTTCTTTTTTGCTATATAAAACATATTGAAGCGAACAAAAACAATAAAATATGAAAACCAAAAGAAAGTCGATCAACGAAATATGAAAACCGAAAGAAAGTCGAATAACGAAGTTGTGAAAATTCAAAGATTATCGATTTGATTCCGCCAAATATTCCGCTAAGTCTTTAAATTTATTATCGAACAGCCTCACGTAATAAAAAATAAGTCAACGTTTCAGGAATGAAACAAGCTTGTTCATTAGGGCACGAGCCTTATCGGTGTCTGGGTTGAACAAGTGGAAGCTGTGGCCTTCTCCTTCGGTCTCCACCATCTCCACTTCGCCTTTCCACGCGCTCTTCTTCAGAGCCGCGTAGTAAGTCAACCCTCTGTCCCTCAGAAAGTCCTCCTCCGCCACGAAAACCAGCACCCTCCCGCACCCGAGCCTCGCCAGCTCCGGATCCCGAGCCGCGCTCAGTCTCGGGTCATCCCAACCGGGCATCGTCGGGTATATTAACTCCACCAGCTTGTCCGGCTCATCGTTGACGAAAAAAGGGTGGGACAAAAACAGCCCGACGATGCTCAGCCCACTTAGACCGCCTTCCAGCCCAGCCCGCCTTGTCACGAAGTGCGCCAGGGTCGCCCCGGAGCTGTTTCCGCCCACAAAAACCCGACCAAGATCCGCATGATTGTTGAGCCAAGCCTCCGGTCCGGACCCACCCGAGTGGGCCCCGATCCAGTTTAGTGCCTCCCACGCGTCCTCGTACATGGTTGGGAGAGGATGCTCCGGTGCCCGCCTGTAGTGCACCGAAAAAACCACGGCGTCAGCTTCCGCAGCAATGGCGAGCGCGTAGCTGTGGTGGCGCGGGGAGAAGGGCGTCTCGGTGCAAAATGTGCCGCCGTGGAGGAAGAGAACGAGGGGAAGCTTCCTAGTCGGGTCGGGGGTTGGAGGGAGGAATATCCGGGCGGACACTCCGGTTTCGGGCGAGACGATGACGTCCTTGGAGCGTACGCCAGTTTCGGCCTCCGGTGAGGGAGGGACGAAATCCTCGCCACGGAGGCGATCGATTCGGCCGTCTCGGTAGAGCCGGAAGCCAGGGAACACAATCACTGGCTCCTCCATTTCCACCATGTTTGAGCCTTCCGTACAGATTCTCTACAGATTAAGTGATTAACTATAATCAAAATCGCTATATATACAGATTAAAGCTCAATTAGCTGTCAAATTACTAACCATATATCACCTTTGCTTTAGTCTCCTCTTTTTAATATTTTTGAAGAATATTATGCACGTTAAAATATTTCCATTTTTTCTAAGCTTGAGGAAAAACAAAATTAGTTGATGATTGATAAAGAAAATTCGAGCTTTGAAGCTTGTTCAGAAAACTCATTGTTTTCGATTTTTTCTATTCTAATTCTGAGTCCGTTATATTGAGCCACTTCCATTAATAAAACTAAGTCAACGTTTCATTAAAGAAACAAGCTTGCTTGTCCATGTGAGCACGAGCCGGTGTTTGATAAGGGTGCAACTTGCTCTTTTTTTTTTCTTCACTATTTGGCATTCATAACCTGATTCTTTAATAATCTTAACTTGTTTTGAAACCGGTGTTTCAAATTTCCGGTTATTAAAATATGATAATCAGTTTTAATAACCTTAACTTGTTTTGAAACCGGTTTCTGATTATGAAGCAGGTTAACCAAATCCGGTTATTCAGTTTAAAAATAATAATAATATACAATATATTTTATCGCAAAAATAAAATGTATCGATCCAAATAACACAGATCTGGTTAAGTTAACTTTGATATTTTCATTTATATTATTCCGAGTCCCGGTTCTTACTTTGTGATTCTTGAGTGTCAACTTAGTTAAGATTCGAGCTCATTTAGCGAGACTTCAGGCTCCCTTTAAAAAAAAAATTAAATTAAAGCTCAATTAACTGTCAAAGTGTTAACCGAATATCACCTTTTCTTTGTCTCCTCTTTTTAATAATTTATTAAGAATATTTTGCACGCTAAAATATTTTGTAAGAATCCATGCAATGAATAAGTAATTAATTAACAATAAGAACACTTTTTTTGTTTTGTTTTTGTTTCTATGTATTCGGAGAATATGATACCAGTCAGCAACGTTCTGTGATTAACATGTTAGGATTACCAAATTCTTTTGAAATTAAATCTCAGATCTCAATGCGATATGTCGTTTTTCATAATTAATTTTGTGTTACTAGTCAGCTGGTATTTTACCTGATTTCGCTTCGCCACTTGAAACGTGCACTTTGTTTTTCAGTTTGTGTTTGGAGTTAATAACAGCTCAGGATATCAGAATTTTTTGTTTGAAAAATTTAATTATATGAGTTAATATTATAGTAATATCTTATTATATAATAATATAATACTATTATAGATTGATAATATTTCATTATTGTTATATTTTATACGGTTGAATTACAACAATACCAAAAATAACTTATAGTTGTTTTTTTCCGTTAAATTTACAGTAGATTGCGAAATCGGTCTCCGAGAACAGAGATAGCTGGTAACCAGTCATAGTCTTCGAAATTAAAATGATACATTTTTTAAACCAAAAACCAAAATTAATTTGTAGGACCATAATCAAACGCTACTTTACATTTTTCACAAGACCAACACATTATATCTATTTGGAAATCGGCATATATATGAAATATAAGGCTCAAGAATTATAGAAAACTTATTATGTAATCACATATAGCATGCAAATGAATCAAATTAAATAGTGTCTTAGGTTTTAAGAAACACAAGAAAACGACTCATAGACACTGAATGGTAAGGTATTTATCAGCTAAATACCTTAAATTAAAAGCATAAATAAATTAATGCGAATAAAAGCAATAAAGTAGAAAAATTGAGAGAAAATGTAAAACGATAAAGTTATTAAAAAAAATTGTCGAATTGAAGCCCAAAGTTATAAAATTTGGCTGAAAATTCCGTTGAGTCCGTTTTGTCGAGTCACTTCCACTTAAAAACTAAGTCAACATGCATTTCACTAAAGAAACAAGCTTTGTCCACGAGAATGAGCCTTATGGGTGTTTGGGTTGACCAAGTGGAAGCTGTGGAATTCTCTTTCGGTTTTGAACATCTTCACATCATCTTCTTCAGAGCTGCCTATATAGTAAGTCAACCCTCTGGCCCTCAGAAAGTCTTCCTCCGCCACCAAAGCAAGCACTCTCCGGCACCCTAGCCAACCCAGCTCCAGATCCAAAGCGCGTTTAATCTCAGGTTGTCCCAACAGGGATCGTCGGGTATATAAACTCCACCAACTTGTCCGGCTCGTCGTTGACAAAAAACTGATGGGACTACACAAAAAAAATAAAAATAAAAAAGCCCGACGATGCTCAGCTCACTCGGCCGCCCTCCAGCCCGGGTCGCCCGGGGGCTGTTTCCGCCCACGAAAACCAGACCAATAGATCAGCATAATCGTTGAGCCAGGCCTCCGGTCTGGATCAACCTGATTGCGCCCCGACCGAGTTTAGTGCCTCCCACACATCTTGCACGTATCTTGTCACGACACACAAATAATTTGAATCATACTTAAATGATATAATTGCGATAAAATATCCAAAGTCAATATATTTTTTGTTTTTACTTCAATTGCCTCTTTGTGGATAAAATATCTACTTTTTTGTGCTACTCACGAGCGCTTAACAGTAGCAGTTTTTGAGCGTAATGGCAAGCATGCAAATAAAATTAAATAGTACGTATAAGGTAAGAAACACGAGAAAATCCAATTTTTATTTATATATAAAAAACTAAATGGAAATGAGACATAAGATAAATGCATTATATAAAAGCATGAAAGCAGAAACAAAGTACGAAAACTTGAAAGAAGACTATTAAAAATGAGAGAGTTCTCGAAATTGAAATTTTTGTCGATTCGAGGCCCGAAGTCAAACTAAGTCAACGTTTCAGGAAGGAAACAAGCTTGTTCATGAGGGCACGAGCCTTATCGGTGTTTGGCTTGGTCAAGTGGAAGCAGTGGCCTTCTCCTTCGGTTTCGAACATCTCCACTTCACCTTTCCACTCGCTCTTCTTCAGAGCCTCGTAGTAAGTCAACCCTCTGTCTTTCAAATGGTCTTTCTCCGCCACAAACACCAGCACTCTCCCGCACCCCAGCCTCGCCAGCTCCGGATCCAAAGCCGGGTTCAGTCTCGGGTCGTCCCAACCGGGCATCGTTGGGTATACTAACTCCACCAGCTTGTCCGGCTCGTCGTTCATGAAAAATGGGTGCGACACAAACAACCCGACGATGCTCAGCCCACTCGGTCCGCCCTCCACCCCAACCTGCCTAGTCACGAATTGGGCCAGGGTAGCCCCGGAGCTGTTTCCGCCTACGAAAACCCGACCAAGATCCGCATGATCGTTGAGCCAGGCCTCCGGTCCGGATCCACCCAAGTGCGCTGCGATCCAGTTTAGCGCCTCCCAAGTGTCCTCGTACATGGCAGGGAGAGGGTGCTCCGGTGCCCGCCGGTAGTGCAGCGAAAAAACCACGGCGTCAGCTTCCGCAGCGAGGGAGAGCGCGTAGCTGTGGTGGCGCAGGGAGAATGGTGTCTCGGTGCAAAACGCGCCGCCGTGGATGAACAGAATGAGGGGAAGCTTCCGCATCAGGTCGGGCGTTGGAGGGAGGAATATCCGGGCAGACACTCCGGTTTCGGGCGAGACGATGACATCCTTGGAACGTACGCCGGTTTTGGCCTTCGGTGAGGGAGGGACGAAATCCTCACCAACAAATCGGTCTATTCGGCCGTCTCGGTAGAGCCGGAAGCGGCCACGTAAATCAATTACTGGCTCTTCCATTTCCACCTTGTTTGAGCCTTCCATGTTCATTCTCTACTAAATACTACTAATTAACTATAATCAAATCGCAACATATATAGATTAAACCTCAATTAGCTGTCAAATCGCTAACCGAATATTAACTTTTGATTCGTCTCCTCTTTTTAGTAATTAAAAAAAAAAAAAAAATTTATAATAAGTAATCAACAACTACACATTTTTGTTTTTATTTATCCTAAATGCTAATTTTATATTCAAAGTATATTTTTTAAATGTTTAACAGTTACACTAACATGTAAGGAAGTCAGTGTGATGTGTCGTGTTTCGTTATGTAATATTTGTATTAATAATCCTTTGCTATCTTACCTGATTTTGCGCTTTGCCATGTGAAACATGCATTTTATTTTTCCAGTTTCTTTAATTATACACAGCATAATGCGTATGCATTCGATAATTTCAGCTCTTCTCTTCTTAATTAGGTTAACGACTTTTTATATGATGTAGTGGGTTTAGGTTATTTCCTGTCTTTATAATCTTGCACAAATAACGTATGTATCTTCTTCTAGAACAATTCATGCCACACAAGTACTATTTGATTCGTATTTTTTTTTTCTCCTTTTTCTGGAAGAATAGCCGGAATCACGTGAAGGATTGATTCCGTCTCAACTTTATTAATATAGCCCTTCACTTATGTTGGAGGAAAACTGTGGTGACAAACGATCAAAGAGGTTTATAAAGATTGAAACAAAATACCTCAAAAATCAAATAAACCTTTAAAACTTGTATTTAAATAAGAAAATCCCGATAAAAGTATCTAAAGTCAATAGATATGAAGTGAGATATTTTTTTATGGGCGCTAGTGAATTTTTTTAACACAATGTCATTAAATCATTCCTACATGTTTATAGGCTCATCAAACTACCTACTATATCTTCTCTCGAATTAAATGGAAAAAATATATCACTTCATATTAATTAATTTTAGATACTTGCACCGTCATTTTTTTACTTTAAACTCATGTCGCGTCAATTAGTCAATATTAAAAAAAAAAAACACAAAGACCATCCAAAATCTAATGAAATACTACTATCTATTGTTTTAATAAACACGAGAAAATGCAACGTAGACGGAACTAGATAGGATCTAAGGTGTGCACGTGCTGACGTGCCTATCCTCAAACTATCTATATTATTAATAAGGGTAAACTGCGGCTAATGTACCCAATGTTTGCTTTTGTGCAGATTATGTACTCAATGTTTATTTTCGGCGGCTAATATACCCAATGTTTGATCCGTTAGATATTTTTAGGTTTTCCGTCAGTTGACCGTTAGAGAGTTATCCTCCTCTATATGACACTTTTTGTATTTTTTACATAAATCACTCATTTTTTGTCCAAGTTTTATGCACGACCTATGGTTGGAAACATAAGAGATAGATCTACAACTTTGGTGCTTTAAGTTTTGTAAAATAAGTTTAAAAAAATACGAAATTTCAAGTACAACGTAAAACTGGACATTAGTTTAATGCAAAATATTTTTTCCAACAAATTTTAATATACTTAATGACTTTTTATGATGAAACGTAAAAGAAAAACGTTATAGATAAATGTTTTATCTTTCCAACGGGTGTTTATTTATAAATTTTGGATAAAAAAACAAGTGAGTTATGCCAAAAATAAGAAATATTATTTCACATCACATCTTTCATATTTTTGGCATAACTCACTCATTTTTTGTCAAAAATTTATAAATAAACATATGTTGGAAAGATAAAATATTTATCTACAACTTTTTGATTTTACGTTTCATGAAAAAAAAGTCATTAAGTATATTAAAATTTGCTCGAAACAAATATTTTGCATTAAACTAATGTCCACTTTTACGTTGTATTTGAAATTTCGTATTGTTATAAAACTTATTTTACGAAAATTAAAACACCAAAGTTGTATATCTATCTCTTATCTTTCCAACCATAGGTCGTGCATAATATTTGGACAAAAAATGAGCGAGTTATGTCAAAAATACGAAAAGTGTACATATAGAGGAGGATAACTCTCTAACGGTCAACTGACGGAAAACCCAAAAATATCTAACGGATCAAACATTGGTTACATTAGCCACTGAAAATAAACATCGAGTACATAATCTGCACAAAATCAAACATTAGGTACATTAGCCGCAATTTACCCTATTAATAATGAATTATGAATATGCTACAGTTGTTGCAGTAATTAAAAAGGCTAGCAAAGCCAATCACATTCTTAATTAAAAGGCTAATACTGCATAATGCATAATAAACATTCGATAATTTCAGTGAACCAAGTGATCAATCTTCCATTGTGCACCACAATTAATTCGAATAAAAACAAAGGAAAAATATTTAAATACTGGTAATTATAATATAGGAATATTTATTGAGAAATTTAGTAATTAAATAATGAGGGTATTTTTGTCCAAGAGTCCCGTTGAGTCCGATTTGTCGAGCCATTTCCGAACTCGGTCAACGTTTCAAGAAAGAAACAAGCATGTCCATGAGGGCACGAGCCTTCTCGGTGTTTGGGTTGTTCAAGTAGAAGCCGTGGCCTTCTCCTTTGGTTTCGAACACCTCCACTTCACCATTCCACGAGCTCTTCTTCAGAGCCTCGTAGTAAGTCAACCCTCTGTCCCTCAGAGAGTCTTCCTCCGCCACGAAAACCAGCACTCTCTCGCACCCCAGCCGTCCCAGCTCCGGATCCAAAGCCGGGTTCAATCTCGGGTCATCCCAACCGGGCATCGTCGGGTATATAAACTCCACCAGCTTGTCCGGCTCGTCGTTGAGGAAAAATGGGTGGGACAAAAACAGCCCGGCGATGCTCAGCCCATTCGGGCTGCTCCGGAGCTGTGCCCGCCAACATAAAGTCGATCAAGATCCGCATGATCATTGAGCCAGGCCTCGGGTCCGGACCCACCCGAGTGTGTCCCGACCCAGTTTAGCGCGTCCCATGCATCCTCATACATGGTGGGGAGAAGGTGCTCCGGTGCCCGTCGGTAGTGCACGGACGCGACAATGACGTCAGCTTCGGCGGCAATGGCGAGCGTGTGGTTTTGGTAGCGCGCGGAGAAGGGTGTCTCGATGCAAAATGCACCACCGTGGAGATAAAAAAGAACGGGAAACTTCCGCGTCGGGTCGGGGGTTGGAGGGAGGAATATCCGGGCGGACACCCCGGTTTCGGGAAAAAGGATCACGTCTTTGGAGCGTACGCCGGTTTCGGCCTCTGGTGAGGGAGGGACGAAATCCTCACCGCGGAGGCGGTCTATTCGACCGTCTCGGTAGAGCCGGAAGCGGCCAGGAAACACAATCACTGGCTCCTCCATTTCCACCATCTTGGAGCCTTCCATATTTATTCTCTACAGATTAACTATAATCAAATCGCTATATATATATATACATAGATTAAAGCCTCAATTAACTGTCTAATCGCTCACTGAATATCACCTTTTGCTTTGTCAATTAGAATATCTTGCACGTTAAGATATCTTTTGTAATCTATATCAAAATGCAACGAATAAGTTATTATCATCAACAACTACAAGTTTTTGTTTCTATATATCGTTTCGTAAGTGTTCAGTTTATTTTTATAGAGTGTTTTTTTTTTCTTTTTTTCTTTTTAAATCTCTTCAATCGACAACTTTCGGTGACTGACAGTGTCGTTTTTCTTTTCTTTTTCTTTCTGTAATATAATTTGTGTTAATAATCCCCTGGTATTTAACCTGATTTTGCGCTTTGCCACATGTAACATGCTGATAGATCCCGAGCTTTGAGAGTTAATGACGTGTTAGAGGTTTAATTGTCGTCGCGTCGTCTTTTATATATTTGATTCAGTCGCGCCTGTCCGGTCTATAGGTTGTACATCCCGTGCTATATATAAGAGCTTAAGTCAATGAAAAAAGGGAGCCAAAGAAACTAATCACAAAATTTAATTTTTCTACGACATGAGAGATTGAATTTAGCAGTTGTTCAAAATTCCACGTCGATTCATTGAGTTCTTATTTCCGACTTCGTCAAACAGCTTGGTGTGTGTGCATTGGATTCTTAAGATTTTCAAGGAAGTCGGATTTCATACAATTTCCTTTTAATCTTCTTTGTCGTTTTATTTTTATTTTTATTTTTTAATTTGTGTTTAGAGTTAATAACAATTAGGATATCAAAAAAGAAAAAGCTTATATATATAGCGATTAGTATAATTTGTAATGCATTATATATATATATATATATATATATATATATATATATATACACATATATATATTCGATAATTTCAGTAAACAAAACGTAAAAACCAGTGGACCAAGCAAATCCGTTTTTCTTTCATTTCTTAATAAGCTCGACGTATTTGCACGCAAATAGCAACCTATTTTGTCAACCAATAAGTCGCACACAAGTACTGCTACAATCTATTCTATTTCTACTTGAGAAAATAAATAGAAGAAGAGTGTAAAGTTTCATTACAAGCATATAAAGCATAAATGAGCTACATCCATACGATTAAGTAGGATTTTTGAGGACTACAGTTTCTGATTTTTAGGGATTAGATATTGGGTATGTTATATTTTTAATTTGGGTGTGATTAAAACCCTAATTTTGTAATTTTTGGACAGAAGAAGCTATTAGGTTTAAGGTCATAGTTTTAATTTGTGGGGATTGTTTTGTTAGGTTTCCAGGTATTAGTGTTCATTTGTTGTGTTTTTATCCGTGGGTTTGCGGATAATTTACAGTCATGAGCAATACCATTTATCTGCCCACACCCAGAGTCGTGCCTATAGGGAGGCGGAGTAGGCGCGCGTCTTTCGTAAAAAAAATAATTTTATATATAGGGGCCCCTAAAAATAAAATTTAAGGGCCCCAATATCACTTAAATTAATTGTTATTGATTTAAATTACTTAAATTAAATTTTGGGTCCTCAAAAAAATATAATCAAAACTACTCAACTTCAAATTGTGCGCTTGTAATTCTCAAATTATTTAGGGCCCCTATTTTTTTTAACTAAAATAATTTAACTTTAACATTTGGGCCCCAAATTCCCAAATTAATTAGGGCTCTTTATTCCCACTTTACCTTATAATTTCCTCACTGGCATTAGTTCCCCTAATCCCAAAAATATTTGTTCTTTATTCTGAACGCAAAATTATTTGACATAATTCCTAACCTAAATTCCCATAATCCCAAAGTGCATTTGACTATTCCACACGACAATCCTCACTCAAGTTTCATATTTCCACAATTTGAGCTTTTACTTAATTTGAAGAAATTAAAGGTATAGTTTGAAGAGTTTATGCACCAACCTGACAAAGGTAATGGAGCACAATAAAGTTTCAGATATTGACGCAGATGATCTATTGAAGGAATTAGAAATCCTAAGTGTGAACGTACCAACCGACTGTAAGAGAGCGATCGATGTTTTGAATTTCATAAAAGAATTTGATTGTAGTTATCCAAATCCTTGGATTGCATATTGAATTATGCTAATCATACCAGACACAGTTACACATGCAGAAAGAAGTTTCTCGAAGTTAAAATTGATCTTCGATCACATGTCCCAAGATAGGTTGAGTGTTTTAGATACATTGTCTATCAAAAAAGACATGGTTGAGAAACTCAATTATTAAGAGTTGATTAGTGCTTTTGCTTCTAAAATTGATAAAAGCGTCTTATTTGAATGAGAATCTATTTATTATATAAAATTGCATATACTTTTGCATCAAAATTGAATTTTGCAATTACGATAGGGCCCCCCAAAAATTCTCCTCGCCTAGGGCCCCGAAAATCTCAGGCACGACCCTGCCCACACCCATTTCACCATCGTTGTTTCTCTTTTCATTAGTGGTTATGCAATTTTGCTTTTGATAAGAACATCTACAAGACTACATACTATGTTAACGATAGTTATATTTATTTGGATTTTCAGAACTCCAATGTGCTCTGCCTCTTAACTATTTTGCCGGTTCGTCAAATTATGAACAATGTTAGAGAGCTCTTAAAAAGTAAATCAACTAAAAATTAATTAGAGCTTATACGCAATTTTTTTCCCCAACAAGTATCTAATTTAAAATTAAGATACAAATTGAAAATAGATAAAATCGAATGGAAACGGTCAAACCCATGAGGCCATGATCACACCCCATCATCTAACGCATAGCCGGCCCTCACTTTGTCGGGGCCTAAGCGGGAAAAATTGGAGCCATGCCAAAACTGTATTTGAAAAATATATTTAACCCATTAGAATCAATTCTCACCACCCTCCGATAATACCGGTTTGGTAGAGCTTAATTTAAAAAAATATTTATTTTTAGTTTCACTTTAAGATAAAAAAATTAATTTTTTTAAAAACTGACAAGTATTTTGTAAACTATTCATAAAATAGTTGTTGCTGGTAACAAAAACTGATTTAGCGTTTAATAGAAAAAAAATTAGGCTAAAAAGACTCAAATTGACTAAAACCGTATTTTTGTTTTTAGAAAAAAACTAAAAACTATGAATCTTAGCTTTTACGACTCATGTACAAAATCTAAAATCGCTTTTGGGTTTTTTGTAAAAATAATTTTACCAAACACTTAGAAAGTAGTTTAGTTTATTAAAAAAAACAAGTCTTTAATAAGCTGAACCAAGCGCACTCATATCTCTAGTCTAGTCGATATCGCTGATGCATTCTTTTGAATTATTAGATTTGAGCTTAATGACAAAAAATTAAGAGATATATAGTACATTAAAAAAAACTAAAGTAAACTAGTCAAATTAAAACATGAAATTGGTAAATAGTTTAATATTTTGTTTAGTCAATTAACCACATTAACCAACCTAAAAAGACTTTAATGTCCTCACCATAAATAAACTCTTATTTGAAAAGAGAAATAGCATGAGACAGCCAAATTGAAATGTTTGATTAGCCAAATAGCCAACTTTTCATTTTTCTTTGCAAAATAGCCAAATAGTTATTTAATAACATATTTTATATCTATAATATCCTTTTAACATATTAACGTGTATTAACGTGGTTAATTTGTTTAAATTTTTTTTTTGAAAAAAATTAATTTTTTTGTTAAAATTTTAATCACGATTTTTTATTTTTAAACGTATTAACGTGTATTAACGGAGTTAATTTGTTTAAAAACAAAAAAGCGTGATTAAAGTTTTAACAAAAAAATTATTTTTTTTCAAAAAAAAAAAAAAAAAATTTCAAAAAAAATTAATTTATTTTTAAACAAATTAACCACGTTAATATGTTTATTAACGTGTATTAACGGAGTTAATTTGTTTTAAAAAATCGTGAATAAATTTTAACAAAAAATTATTTTTTTTCAAAAAAATAATTTATTTTAAAAAAAAATTAACCACGTTAATACATGTTAATACAAGGGTAATCCGGTCTTTCGTGATTTATTAACGTGGTTAATTGGCTATTTGACAATATTAACTAAAACATTGGCTATTTGGCTAATTAGAGTTTGAAGTTTGACTATTTAGCTATTTGCCCCATTTGAAAATTCTAATTTGTAATACACTCGATTTATGCAAAATGAATGCAAAATAAACTCCATTAATGCAAAATAAATGCCCACATTTAACTACACCAAATGAACCACTAGAAGTAGAACCAATCCAATCCAACACCAACAATGGCAGCGATCAACGAGCGGAGCGGTGTGGAGATCGTGCACTTCGGGGAAGATTGCCACCGGTTTAACAAGAAAAGAAATACAAAATAAATCTAAATAAACACTAATTAATCAAAATTAAACACAAAGTAAACATTAATTAAAACAAATTAACAAACAATTAACGTAAATCTACGTTGAATTACCACGATTAAACAACAACTGCAGCCACAACCAGACAGCCATGAAGCTCTGAAGACCGCCAATCGTCGCTCCTCCGACATGGAAACTAATAAGGCTCGCTTTCTCTCTTGCATTCCTCTAGATCTTGATGTGGAAGCTTTGGTTCCTCTCTTTATGTGTAGAAACATGTGTGTCTGAGCATGTGATCGTGTTCAGCGCTCAGATCGTCGTCGATCAGCTTTGGAACTCCGACTCCGCTATTCGTTTGATGGAGATCTGAGGTTTCACTTACTCCGAGTTGTTGTGAATCACCGTCACCATCGTCGAGCATTCGATCGACGTAGCTTTGGGGCTCTGGTTGGGTCTCATGAAAGAGAGAGAGATAGAGAGAAAAAATATGTTACATTCAATTCCTAAAATTTTGTGTAGTTAATTATAAATCTGTTAAAAAAATAAAAAATAAAAAATAAAAAATAAATCAATAGGCTACTCTTTTTTTTTTAATGGGGTGTCACTATCGGCTAATGTTACAATGCACTCTCTTGCATGACTTAGATATACTCAGTGTAAGAACAGGTGACACTAATGATCAAGTTTACAATTATGTAAATGGGGCACTCATTTGAGTCCCATGAGTGTTTGAACCTATGACCTCTTAGATAGAGGAGTAGTGGAGTTACCACTAGGCCAAGTAAACTTGGTTATCAATAGGCTAGTTTTGGAATGAAATTTGTGTTGGAAACGCTATGTCATCAATCATGAATATTTTGAGAGAAAAAAATACAAAATTAGTTAAAATGCAATCTCGACTTTTGAGAGAAAAATATATTACAAAATTAGTTAAAATGCAAATGTCGAAGTTTGCACGTGGCTAGTAGTAGTATGTGTAATTTTTCTATTATAAAAATTGGGCCGTTTGATAATAGGGCCTTTGAGATAAGACTTAATAGATTAAAAAATATAGAAAATTCACAAAATGCCTAAATAACACCAAAAGTTTAAAAGAAATGCCCATAGTTTCATAAAACTGATTTGTACCCATTTATTAATCTGTTTTGACTAAATTACCCCTACTTTCAGTTATCAATCCTATTTTTGATTATATTATTTATTTATTTTCGATTTTATTTCCTATAATCACGGTTATTTTTTATTTTGTTAAATTAAAATTTGAATTTATTGTTTGACAGATTACCTCATTTATTCCTGAATATCCTCACTCTACCATGACTTTTTTCTTCCCTTTTCTCTCCCTTTTTTTTTCGTCGACCCCCTCGCCATCTTTTTGCCCAGTATCCTGTTCGTCGCCAAGATAATCGGACGTTGCCAAGTCTTGCATGCGCCGGTATAGTTGCTTCCGTCACTATGTTCCGTCGTTCTAGTTGTTTTTTTGTTGGTAGCCTCCGTCGCTCGCGGCAGTTTTTCCAGTGTCTCCGGTAAGTCTAGATTCTTTCGTTAAGTGGTTTAATTCCTATGCATGTGGGTTTAATTAGTCTTGAAACCTTGAGGAAGTATAGGATTAAATGATTTGTTTGATTCTGTTTCTTATATGTGAATATGTTTGATCGATCTTGTTTAGGGAAAAAGTTTGATTGATATATTTTGAACCCGTATTTATAATTACTAATCTTAGGTTTAGTATTTTTCTATTTTGATTCATGTTTAAGGGCGAATGATTCACACTTCCTTAAATTTGAAATTGTCTTGTTTTATCCGTATTTATAATTACCGAAATTGAATTTACACTAATGGTAATTATAATCCTGATTCTTATTTCAAAATTATTATTACCGAACCGTGGTAATTTTTAGTTTGAGATTATCTGCAAAACAATGTTGGCCTTAACTTACTGTAATGATGGTAATATAAATTACGAATTTATGGTAATGAATGTTGTGCTATGTTCATGAAATCTTGAGTTTGAATATTAATGTTAATTTGTAGTTATTATTACGTATGACTTTAGGTATGAAAACAACAAATCCTTCAATGGCGTCAACCAGTTCCAATTTGCGCTCATCACGTTGCAAAGATATTTAGTATGTTGTATGACATATAACTTTTGCCTTGTATAATTTTTCAAAGTAAAAGGATTTGAATTACTATATATTGTCGTTTTTATTGATTATTTTCGCTATAACATGCATTATTATTTTGGTTTCATAGGAAAGCCAAATATACCCATTGAACGAGTTGAAAATCGCTCATCATCTCGCAAACGGACGAAACCATCATATGTGTGTGGAGCAGCCAATACCATTTTCAAGCGAGCATAAGTTAAATCAAAATATACAATCTGAAATTAAGGTATGTTATCCTGTTAATTTCATATTTTGGTATTTATAATTACCAAGTTTTTTGTAATAATACTTACATATTGTGCAGTTTCTTGTTCCCGATGAACTTAGGCACACTGGTATGAGACTTAATACTTACCATAGATTTCATATGATTGAGACAATAAAGACGGCCATTTCTGATCGTCCAAGATGTTTGAAGGGTTTCAAGAATGGCCTATTTGGTCATATCTTATATTTCAACCAACGTGAAACTCCGGCCCGTTTCCTACATAATCTTGTCATTCATTTGGTCGAGGGACATGGCGACACGTTGTCGTTTATGTTCAATTACCAAGTGATTGACTTTGGTCTAAAAGAGTTTGGAACGGTTACGGGACTGAATTGTTCGGAATATTCGGACCCGGTTTACAAAAAAGTAGAGGTAACAGAGAATAATTTACGGGCCAAGTTTTTTCAAAACTCAACCAAGATTAAGCTTCCAGCATTTGATGATTTACTAAGGGAATCGAACGCTCTCAGCGAAGTGGATTTAATGAAGATTGTCAATCTGTTTTTGTTGAGTCATTCCTTGACGGCAAAACAGACGGCGAAACCAATCAGCAATGGTGCGCATGCTGCAAGCAAGCCAACAGATCTGACGGGCTACAACATGGGTGGCACGCCGTTTTCTATTTTGGCGTACATAACGGATGCAATACCGATGCTTGCGGAGTCTAGACTTGTTCAGAAGATTGATACGCCAATACCATATTCCATGTTAAAATGGATTTTCAATGATAAAGCCCATGATTCAACGGTTGTTGCTATCTTTGAGAATGATAAGGTACTTTCTCATTATTAACAATTGTTATTATTTTCTAGAATGAATTGTACAACCCTGGTTTTTTTATACAGTTTGTATATACATTTTCAAATTTATTAGTTAATTTTTCTTGTTATTTGTGTTGTAGCTTGAGGTTCTCCCTCAATTTGTAGCTCGACGGAACTCGAAGATATCAATTGAAAAGTTGCATCTTGAGATCAAAGAACTAAAGCTAGAAAACAATTTATTGAAGGCCCGCCTAAGTGAGATAGAGGATACTTTGGTCCTATTTAAAAAACTTCTTCTACAATGTCATGTGGTTCAAGTGCCTGCGAAGCCCGATAAACAACCACCTAGTCATGAGGTTTTACAGGTAATTATATTTACTAATTTAAGAATCAGTTTCCACCTTTTTCAATTATCGTAATTATTCTTACATTTTCACAACCGTTACTATAGATGTGGTTTGATAAATTCGTAATTAAATTGTTATTCACTGCTGTAACTTTATTTACTGTTATTAAGTATGTTCACAATGTGAGTCGTGTACTTTTTCAGACATCGCTAGTTGTGAAACAAAAGAAGTACGATACCATCTGAGACTAGAAAGGACAATGAAAAAGGAAAGAACATACTGTCTGATGCAAATGAAGAAGAAATTGGCCTAACTCAAGTTCTTGAAAACGATCCTGACATCGTTGATGAAAGTGCTAAAAAGACTCTTTCTAAGGTAGCTAATTGTATTATTACGTACTTAGTTTGTTTCAAATTAACAATTATATAAATTTTTGTACAGTTACCGACTCTACTGGCTGTTCAGCATGATGAAATTCCTAGTTTCAGCCTTGGCCTAACACAAACATTTGAGCAGGTAACAATTATTTTCTGTTTTCAAATCTAGTTTAACTGTATCTTGGTGTTACATATGAAACCCATCATTATTGTAACTATATTTACGAAAGTTAAACTTCATGTTTTTTATTTTTTGTTATAGGTTGATGTTCAGAATCTTCTAAAGAAGATCAAGATGAGTAAGAATGATGACGAACCTGTTTTGGCAAACTATCAAAAGCGTGTTAGGAGGCCTACCAAAAAATTAAATATTTAATGCTATGTTTTTAATGTGATTGTAGTTTTTGCTTGAAGTGTGTTACTTCTTTTGGGATACGTTAACTTTTATGGAATGAACCATAGGTTAAATTTAACTTTGCAAGATTAAGAATTTTGGATCAATTACAACTATTTATAAATTTTTGGAACTTTGTTATGTAATCTGTAGTTTGTCAATCAATTAATTACAAGATTACGATATTTGTTACACGTACATTTTACTTTTTGGTTGTAAGTAATGTTTTGAAAAATATTTAAAATATTAGTATACAAACTTGAAATAAGTAATATTGCAAGAAAATTTTGAGCTGTAATTATATTTACATATGAGCTGTATTATTTACAATTGTAATTATATTTACAATTGTAACTTTCATTACGACATTAACACTGAATATGGAAGTGAATTATAAATTGAAACGAAAATTGACCAAATTTATTACATTGTAAAAGCAAATGCCATTCAATCATTAAAATAGCATTTATGAAATCTTTAAATCACAACAACGATCAAACTATACACGACATGAACGTTTGTTGTGTCCTGATTTACCGCATTTTCCACAACGAACTGATTTTTAAAAAATTTCTCCTACGGAAGGAATTCTTTTCTTCTTCGGTCTTCCAGGCTGTCTCCTTACATCGGGTGGTAAAGTGTCGTGATCAAAGGGCTCCGAATCAATAAAAGTGTCTGTAGTTGTTTCTGAAAAATTTCCCATCCAGTTGGGTATATACCTCCTGTATAAATATCATATTTATTGCTAAGAATAATATATAGAGATTTATGTGCCCTTAAGTGATTACATACATGCTGAATAAGTTGCTACAAACGTATCTTTTTTGTAATATTTAGAAACATGGTATTTAGGGTCATTGTTGATCTTCTGCATGAGAGCACGGAAAGTCATTTAACTGCAAGCATTACAAGTGCATGTTTTGCAGTTAAGGTTAACTACGTACTGAAACCCTTTTTCTTTGACTTCGTATTCGTTTTTCGGTAATAGTATCAACCTGTACGTGTACAAAATACAATTATATTAACACATAAAAATAAACTGTAATTATTATTACCTAACAAAATTGTAATAGTATTTACGAAAAAGATGTGATACAATAGGAAACATGATTAGTAATAATAGATACTTACAAATAATGTTCGGGCCAATCTTTCTTGTTGATCCATCCTTTTTTCTGCTCGTGGCGACACATTCGAGCTCCTCTTTGTCACCAAATGAAGCTTTCAAGCATTTTGATACTATTGCAGTATTAGCTTGTGGGTGTTTGTTTGTTGTCACTGTCCACATGCATGAGTGTAGTTTGTTGTAATATTTAACAATTCATAACCCCTTATGTTGCAACGGATAAGCTCGCAATACCCACGTACATTTTTTTTCTGGACATCTGACATATAACCAAGTCTGATCTGATTTAAATGCTTTGAAATGTTGATTTTTCCTCGTTGCTATGATGCTCAATATGTACTTTAAGTGTTCTTTTGTCTTGAAAAAATCACCTTTTACGATGTCGAAATCGATATGGAAATTGTCAACGCCTTCATTGTTAATAAATCTAGTTGAAGAAATTTCATTGACATTCTCAATGGTGAATGGATATGATTCCGTCCTACAAAGTTTACCTGTATACCAAATCAAATACATTTACATATATGTAACTTAATTTACAACTACAAGCATATTTGGATTGTATATTACAACCATATAATTGCATAAGATGTTTGTATATACCTTTATTGAGCATATTTGGATTTGTAGGAATGCTCGATGTCTCTCCTTCCATAAACATTGATTATCCTGCATAGTTTAATAGTAAATATTAAAGATTTGTATACATTGATTATCCTGCACGTTTAATTGTAATTAAAATTACGAAAACATTTAATGAATTTTCATATGCATATTTGTATAATGAATTTTCATATGCATATTAAAATTACAGTTACGAGTTTACTGTAAAATGGTCCATCAATCCATATCAATCTATATTTCCATGGTATTCGTAACTTAGTTTACAATTACATTTATGCGTATTTATTTTCAGAATTTGTAATTTTAATTACACTCCAAATACACGACTTGCCTACTGTAATACTTTCTCCAATTGTTTTCGTAAATTACGAGTAATATAATCTACGATATACTATTTCATAAAATACCAATAATTGGGTGATCAATGTATTTCAATGAAACGATTTCATCCGTTCTCATAAAGCAAAACGTAAATAAGAACTATAATCACAAATCTAATTTACTCACCAATGCAGAATCTCACGAAGGCTAGCAGACGATCCAAAATACGTGTTCAATCCTTTTCTTCTGTCCCTCCTAACAAGGTTTTCAAATCTATCGACAAATGCTTCTGCACCAAAATTTGCTAATTGATTTTGTTTTTAAAATTAAATAGTTAAATTCTTTTAAAAAAATTGAATTTCAAATTCTATCGTGTAAATTTTAATAAATGTTGTTTTGAAAACTGATTTTCCTATATATAAGGAAAGAATTATATTTGTTTTTAATATAATATTGATAATGAATTTAATTCGAATAAAAATTGATTCAACCGTATCCTCTTTTTAAGGGAAATGATTTTTTTTTAAATTAATTATTTCGAGTTATTATGAATTTCGTTATTAAATTTTTTACACGTTTAAAAAACTAGAAGGGTAGATTCGTCTAAAAATAAGGCAGTTTGTGTTTTTAATTACTAAAAATAGGTTTGGGCATTTTTTTTGAAACTTTTAACTACAAATGGACATTTGTTTCATTTACCAAAAAAATAATTGGCCCAACGCCATTACCTCACAAGCCTTAGCCAAGGCCGGCACTGATCTTACCACATTGAAAATTTCAAAATCAAAGAAAGTTTATAACCCAATTGTATACAATGAATGATTTTCCCCATCAATTTCCCCAAGAATCTCGTGCAACATCAATTTCCCACTAAATGAGCAACACACATAAATTAAATCAAATGGCACACTAGGATTGTACACAGCTTGTTACATATCACAGAGCCATATTGCTTATCAAATTAAATAATATATAGAGATGATATTATAATAATGGCTTTTACAGGTTTGTTCCTGGTCAAGGTCAACGCTTCAAGAAGGAGACGAGCTTCTTCATGAGGGCACGAGCGTTATCGCTTTCCGCTTTGGTCACGTAGAAGACGTGGCCTTCTCCTTCGGTCTCCACCATCTCCACTTCGCCTTTCCACGCGCTCTTCTTCAGAGCCGCGTAGTAAGTCAACCCTCTGTCCCTCAGAAAGTCCTCCTCCGCCACGAAAACCAGCACCCTCCTGCACCCGAGCCTCGCCAGCTCCGGATCCCGAGCCGCGCTCAGTCTCGGGTCGTCCCAACCGGGCAGCGTCGGGTATATAGCCTCCACCAGCTTGTCCGGCTCGTCGTTCACGAAGTACGGGTGGGCCAAAACCAGCCCCGCGATGCTCAGCCCACGTGGGACACCCTCGACCCCGGCCTGCCTCGTGACATAATGGGCCAGGGTCGCCCCTGCGCTCACCCCGACAATGAAAACCCGACCAAAATCTGCACGGTCATTGAGCCAGGCGTCAGGTCCGGACCCGTCCGAGTGGGACCCGACCCAGTTTAGCGCCTCCCACGTGTCATCATACGCGGCAGGGAGAGGGTGCTCCGGCGCCCGCCGGTAGTGCACGGACACTACGACCGCATCAGCTTCGTCAGCGATGGCGAGCGCGTGGTTATGGTAGCGCGTGGAGAAAGGCGTCTCAATGCAAAACGCACCACCGTGAAGGAAAAACACGACAGGGAGCTTCCTGGTCGGGTCGGGCGTCGGAGGGAGGAATATCCGAGCGGTGAGTCCGGTTTTAGGCGAAATGACGACGTCCTTGGAGCGGACGCCTCTCTTCGCCTCGGGCGAGGGAGGGACGAAATCCTCGCCGCGGAGACGCTCTATCCGGCCGCCTCGGTATAGACGGAAATAAGGGAACACAATCAGCGGCTCCTCCATTTGCACCATCTTTAAGCCTTCGAAATTTGTTCTTCGGATATTATTAACTACAATCAAATATATACATATGTAATGTGTATATATAGCAATGGCTTAGGTTATGATGGAAAGTTGAGCTGTAATATTATCAGTTAGCAATCCAAATCGTTAACCTAATCCCATCTCACCAACCTCAGTTTCTTTTTTTTTTTTAATATTATTTGCTTAATCATTACTTTTTGCGTTATAAATATATTATTAAGGTTGAAACTTGAAAGCAATGCACTACTCGTGTCAACAAGTAACCAACAAATGGGGTTTTCTTTTTTCAACTTTTTTCTGTCCTAATTATACATTTGTAATATTCGAAACGTAAATTATATTATTTGTAAAGAGCAACAAAGAAATTAACGAAGAATCGACATAGATATTTTACGTAGAAATCCAATTTAACGAGAAAATGATTTGAAAAAATAAATGACGGGTTCAAGAAACGGATTCGAAACACAAACTTTGACTTTTTTTTAGAATAAATAATAAAAGTAGGAAAAACACAGACTGGAATATAAATTGACAATTTCGTCTTCTTAAATTGGTATATGTATTGGATTTGGAGGATTGTATAAATATAATGGAGGGTTGTAAGATATATAATACAAACAAAGTCTACCAACCAATTCCACTTGAGCTTTTCGTTGAGCTGATCAACGAATCTTTATACATAGTGGATTACATGTTTTGGCTATATCTTTATAATACTTTTCAATATTCATACACAAATGTGTGCCCATCAAGTCACACCACACACACAACTTTAATTCCTCTACAAAATATTAGAAAGTGGAACATCATATGCTTATCTTCGTTTGTAAGGGAAAATAAAATACAGTAGATGAAAGCAGTGTTTGAGAGCCCCGCCGGCACCTGCTCGTCGCTCGGATTTTCCCGCCATATGGAATTGGTTCATGTGGAAAGTTGGATTCAGTAAAAAAAAAAAAAAAAAAAACGCCATATTGAAAATTTTAAGTATCATTTTAGCGGAAAATTATAAATTACAAAAATCTTTAGGACAAAATAATTTTTTTTTTTACATACAAAAAATTTAAAAGTATTAAAATTTTAATTTAGTTATAAATTTAGTATTTATTATTAATATAGTATTAAAATCTTCTGGGATTCATCCGTTTTAAAATTGTGCATAGATTTTATTGGTATATCTATAAAATTGAATCAGCATCCAAAATTATAGAAAACAAATGGTTAAAAGAAAAGCCGGCCATAAGAATCTCAAGGGAAGTTTCTTTTGTTGGTTTAGGATAAACTATAAAGTAGTATATTACTATATATATCTATATATATACAAAAGTCAAGTCAAACTCGTTTAGCTGGGGAGGTTGTTGAAGTTAGCGGTGAACCAATAAGGAAGTATGGAAAGTGGTTCGTGTACGAGAACTGAAGTCACTGGTGAAAGAAATAGGTGAACTAACATTTAGGGATAAATTAATATCTCTAATTCGAATTCGATTTATGTCCATATCATCATAAAATTACATCACTAAACATTTTTGTTGCAGAGTATATTTTTTCACCTTCCCGGTGAATGTAAAACAATCGGATTCGGGGATCGTATAAGAAAATGATGCAGAAAACGTGTGGTTGTAAACAGTTGCTTGCGCTCATCGGGTCCTTCCATTCGTGGGTACAGGCAGCCCTCGCCCGCGAGCAGGACTTATGAGTGGAGCGAATTTCGCATGACAATTAATAAGAAATTTATTTTTGTTGAAAATGACAAATACTTACTAGAAAAAACAAAAAAAATCGAAGAAAGTGACTAAGGTGGCGTTTGGTTACGGTCTCAGAGACCAGTTTCTGGTTTTGTTTTCAAACAGTGTCATATTGGTTTCGCAGACCACGTTTGGTTAGCAGTTGCCTCTGTTTTCTGAGACCGGTCTCGCAGACCACTTAAATTTTAATGAAGGAAAATAAAAAACGACTTGAAGTTGTTTTCTATCTTTGGTCTTCAACTCAATCATACAAAATAAAACCATAATAATATATTATCATTATATAATAATATTTTATTATTTATAATAAGATTTTAATTATGAAATTAACTCATATAATAAATTATTAAAATAAATTTGATCTATAATTATATATTTTTATGATACTACTATCATATTAACAAATATACTTAAATTATGTATATTATTAAATACTAACTTAATTGCAATGATATAAACTCTTGAAACGAAATATTTATTACTTTATATTATATTATTTAAAAATGTAATTAGAGTCGTGAAATATGAATATTTTTTGTATTATAACAAATATTATTTAAAAATAATATTAATATATATTAATTTCAAAGAAAACATACTTTCTTTTTAGTAACATAAATTATGTTTTATTGTATTTTTTTTGTATTTAAATTCAACCACAGATTAACAAAAGACTAACCAAACAGTGTTTCAAAAATCAAACTCCCAAACTGGTTCGGTCTATTAGACTGGTTTCCCAAATTAAATTACAAACTGGTTTCTCAAACCAGTTAACCAAACGCCACATAAGCATGTAGATCTTCGCACAATTTTAACTTGAGCATGAATTGCCGATGCATCACTCCGTGAAACAAGTCCTGAAAAACCCGATCAATGGTGCTTTTGACTCCAAATTGGTGATTCGTCAAATGATTTAAATATACTGTTGTGTAAATAACCTCATAGCTTAAAATGGTTTTATTCAAAATATATATATATATATATATATATAATTGATAAATTTGTTGATAATTTGTGAACTAATTGAATAATTGAATTCATTTCTCTTCTGTGATAATTAATTATGCGGATCTAGTGTGTCAAGATTTTGGGTTGTTTTAGAATCGATAGTTGATTTTCCTAGAACCACTCGCTTTCTTGATTTTAATGAAGTCCAACTATTTGAAGTTATAAGTATAACTCATTAAAAATATTTGCTCTTCTTTATGGTTCTATTTATTTAGTAGTGTTCTTATCCTAGGATTATAAAAAGGTTTCTCATTCATAATTTATGATTACACTATTTTTTTTTAAGGCATTATGATTACATTATTGAATGTATCTCAATGATTACAACGTTGGTCTAAAAAATAGTATTATTTTATTTGTAATTTCTTAGTCCGATTACTTGTATCATGTGAAATCATCTGGAATGTATTATTTAAATGGATCTGGATAAATCAATTGTGTTGTGTATTGTGTATTTGATATCATAATTGACCGATTTAGATTTAAAATCTCATTGATATGATTTATTGGTGACTTATCACGAACTAACTCTCATTGAAGGAGATTAGGGTCCGAGTCAATATTCTGACTTAGGGGTGAACATGGGTTGCATTGGGCCGCCCCGATGGGTTGTATGGACCCGATCCGATCATTTTGGGTTTTAAAAAAAAAATCCCGATCCGACCCAAACTTGTTTTATGCCTGAACCAAACCGATCGATCCGATAAAAAATCGGGCTGGGCGTTTAGGTCACCATAGCCCGATTAGTTAAAATTTAATCTTATATAACAAAAAAATAATATGAAAAAAATGCACCAATGTAACTCAAAATTCAACTAAAAATACCCCAAACACACATATACTAAACAATGTAAAACATGAAAAATGAGAGAATGAACGGTCTTTGAATGTAAATAAAATTGAGATTGAGAAATTTTAAAAGACTAAAAATTACACTACTTGAATA
This sequence comes from Parietaria judaica, assembly GCA_954871525.1. NCBI lineage: Eukaryota > Viridiplantae > Streptophyta > Magnoliopsida > Rosales > Urticaceae > Parietaria > Parietaria judaica. Next base: position 30,691,343 of record OX940862.1, on the reverse strand, counting down.
AAAATTAATATGAAATAAAGATTGAGAAAGTTACGGACGCGTTGTAGGCTTCTTGGGAGGTTGAGAAGACGAGATTGCCTTCCACTTAGACCATCGTCAAGAGCAGCCTTGAAAGATTCAGCAGCTCCCAGTGTGGCATTCACAACCGCAGTATACCTATGCGCCTTGGCAGAGACCTCGGTTGCAGCAGCCACCGTGTGCTCTGCTGCTTGAACGGCGGATGTTGCTAGCGTTCTTGAGTGTCTTTCTTTCACGTAGAATCAGTATGACGTCACGTGGACAACTTCGAGTTGCGTGTGGTTAATGATAGCAACTTTCTATTCTATATATGCCCTTGCCCTTATCCTTATTTACGCGTTAACCCATCACCCATGTCCCGTATTCATCGGTTGGGTTAGTAAATTATAGAATAACACCGATAATTATAAAATGTGACACTTTAAATTGCATGGCCCTTTTAAATCAAATGAATGATTTCAGTGTCATCGACTAATATCATAGATCCATAACAATTTTGACACTAAGTATTTTCCCCCTAATTATCAGTATGTTTCTTTTGATTCAAACACTAATGTGGAATAACTAATTAATTATATGTATATGTATGTTTATGTAGTTTGCAAATTGTATCTCCGTGAGATATTTTGCTCAGTTTGTAGTGATTGAAATGAATGTGCAAAGAGTTGATTTAGAGATGTTTTTGGACTTAAAAGGAGCTTCTAAAAGAGGCAAGTGGTTTGTCACGATGAGTTTTCAGAATCGGTTTACAATCACCGTTTCTCATGTCCAGCATGTGAAGCTCTATACCAAATGTTGATAATATTTACAGATCACACATTCAATAGATGAGAATGTCAAGTGTATAATACATCTCAGATAATGTTTAGCTTATAAACGGTCGATGCAAAAGTTAAACGAACATAAAGCAACGATCTCTACTACGATTACCTGACAATATAAAAAAACCAATAATGTGCCGTGTAGTACAACTTAATTTAAAAAAAAAAAATTATTTTTAGTTTCAATTTAAAAAATAATAATTTTTTTTAATAAAAAAACTGACACGTGTTTGGTAACATGTTTATAAAACAATTATTGTTGTTGGTAACAAAAGTTGATTTAACGTTTGGCAAAACAATATATTTAAGGTAAAAAGACTAAAACAAATTAAAAACCGTATTTTTATTTTTAGGAAAAACTAAAAGTTACGAATTCTAGCTTTTACGACTCGTATACAAAAATCTAAAATCGTTTTTGGGTTTTCGTACCAACAATTTTACCAAACACCTAAAAAGTTTCGAGAATACTAAGAGATAAAATACTAGAACTTCCGAGAATACTAGGACTTGTTTAACAAACCTTGAATAATAAAATAACACGTAAGCAAATTAACTTGACCAACAATTATCTATATCTGTTTTATTGTTACACTTACTAATCACTTTTGAAGAAAGACACGAGTTTGTTCATGAAAGCCACAGCGTGGTCGCAAGTAGGGTTCAAGAGATGAAAAACATGGCCTTCTCCTTCAGACTCGAAAAGCTCTAAACTCCCACCCCAACCACTCTCCTTCACCGCCTCCTCATAAGCCAACCCCCTATCCCTCAGAAAGTCCTTCTCCGCCACGCAAACCAACACCCTCTCGCACCCCAGCCTCCCCAGCCCCGGGTCCCGGGCCGGGTTGACCCGGGGTCCCCCGCCACGTCCTTCGTCGGGTAGATAAGGTCAAGCAGCTTATCCGGCGCGGCCCCATCCGTGTGAAAATACGGGTGGATCGCAGCGAACCCGACTATCTTAACCCCACCAAGCCCACCCGACCCGGCCCGGCTCACAACGTAGTGTCCCAGAGTCCCGCCGGCGCTGTCCCCGGCCACGAAAACTCGTCCGAGATCGGCGTGGTCGTTGAGCCACATGTCGGCTCCTCTTCCGCTGGCGTGGCTTGTCACCCACTCGACAGCGCTCCACGCGTCCTCGAAGGCGATGGGGAGGAGGTGCTCCATTGCACGACGATAGTGTACTGACACGGCGACGACCTCCAACTTGGCGGCGAGCTCGGCTACGTGGTCGTGGTAGACCCGAGAGAACGGCGTGTGGATGCAGAAGGCGCCGCCGTGGATGTAGATCAGGAGAGGCAGCTTGCGGGATGAATAGGGTATTGGGGGCAGGAAGAGCCGAGCCGAGACCCCTGTTTCCGGTGAGATGATGACGTCCTTGGATCGAACACCGGTTCGGGGATCTGTGGAGGGTAGGACGGTGTCCGTGCCGGCGAATCTGTTGATGCGGCCGTCTTTGTAGATTCGGAAGGCTTGAGGGAACTCGAAGGCGATTTCTTCCGAGCTAATTATGTCCATTTTTGTTCTTGTTCAAATGTTTTTGGAGCATGAGTTTATAGAAGACAGAGCCAGAGAAGCTAACGGTTAGCTGGTGAGTGGGGTATTAATGTCTTTTAACGGTCAATAACAATTGAGACACGTTATAGTTATTTATTTTCTCAATTAATATACTTGTTTGTTTGTTATCAATTAGGATATTCACAAAAGTAATATATATATATATATAACGGTAACGGATGGTGTATATACATTAATAATTCGATATTATGTCATGTTTGACCATGAGCTGAAATCGCATAACGATGATAGATAATAAGGGTAAATAGCCAAATGTTTATTTAAGATTTAAAAAAAATGTTCATTTTTATTTATGATAATCAAAATCACCAATTAATTGAAATATAGATCAATGTGTCCTTCTAATTTTTACAGTGTGAAATTAGTTCAAAAAATTGTTTAAATGTAATTAATTATTCAAATTTTTAATAAAATCAAAAACAATTTTTTTCCTTAAATTTAGCAATATTAATAACTGATTACTCTTTAGTTTCAATATTTTCCTTATTTAATTTTGAATATTTTTCTCTAAAATAATTCATTTGAAAGTTAGAAAATTAATTCAAAAAGTATGTTTAAATGTAAATAATTACTCTTTAATTTTCCCTAAAATTAGCTAAATACATATCTCTTTAATTGAGTTAGAATTAATATTTTCCCTATTTATAAGGATTATAACGTTTTTTATATGTTAATAAAAATTTCAAAAATCAATTAAAATCAATCCTATTTTTTTTTGTAGGTAACAATATTTGCGAATTTGTAATTACATTTACGTAACTATATTTACGATTCTGTATTTTTATGTAACTATATTTATTATGAAGTTGTAATTATATTTACAGAAATTCAACCACAATATTACGGCGGCGGTGGTGGTTGACGGCGGCGACGGCGAGAAACACCTCCAACAAGCACTAGCAAGCCTCACAAACACGAATCTGATGTTAGTTTTTCCAAATTCAATCTCTTTCTAAACAAATCTACAATCTTGTAACTGAAGCTTACCGTGATTATTCCGACTAAAATATGAAACTTCCGGTCATCTTCCATCTATCAATAGCTTCATCTTCTCGAGAGTTTTCCAACGGTAGCAACTACACGTTAATCGGATTTGCAGAGAGGAATATATGAGGGTTTGAGTATTTATAAGAGAGAAAAATGTTTTGAGATGAGAGAGAGAGGGTGATGCCAAGGGTATGAGAAGGGTATGAGAGAGAAAAATTGATTTTTAACATGACAACTTCTTGTCATCCTAATCCATTTTTTTCCTTTTACTGATTTTCTTTTATTTATCATAAATATTTATATAATAATAAAATATATGCATTACATGGAGTGTGAGTCAACGCAGAAAAAAAATTCAAATCAGGAAATTAATCAACATTAATAATAGAATATAATATTATGAACTAATATTTTGTATTAATAATATTTATTTAAAAATTAATTATTAAAATTAAAATCAAGGTTAATTAACTAATATGGTCCAAAAAAGTTTATTAGTAAGTATAAATTAATTATTTAAAATTATGAACAATTCTCTTAAACTTTTGGTGTGTTTTGAGCATTTGGGTGAGATTTTCTTAATATAAAATAACAAAACGTTACATGCATTTAAAGTTTTTGATTTGCTAGGTTAGCTCGACTAATTGATTGTGCGCACTATTAATTCAAGATTGCTTGAATAGTATATTAAATTGGTTTAAATTACTTGTGAGGTCTTTTTATTAAGATATAATAAAATATTTTTAAAAAATTGTGTATGTAATCTTTTCAATGTTAGGACCTTGAGGTGATCGTCCAAATTTTTGTAAATAAGACCGGTCTGTATCTAAATCCTCTAAAAAACGGAGTTAAGATCCCATTTCCTCCTACTTTTTCTCCACGTCCTATGCTTGAAACTTGAAACTGTGCACTAATATTTCTCTCTCTCATCACTATCTTTTTCCTCCCTGATTGTAATCAAGCATATGTGGTTGAACTTATTTATTTATCATGCTGATAACTTTGGTATATTATTTCTTAGGTTTTATAAAATTTGCGATCTATTTTAGAAATCATCTTGCTTTTACAGTTCATAAACAGAATAATATTAATCCGTATATTTAGTTTATAAGGTGAATAATTCTAATTGTGTGCTTATTGATACATTTTACATAGTGTAGTTTAATAGTTTGACACTTTTTTAAATTTAATTGTTTTTATACAACGTAAGTTGAAAAAAAAAATCGTTATGAATAGTTAAATACAGAGAAAAAGATTATAAATTTAAGGATAATTTGGTAAATATTTATTGATTACGTTGTATATTGTTTCTTACTAAACAAAGTAATGGGCATTCATATCTTGATTACGGCGGTCTAAGTAAACACCGTAATCAATTACGATTACGATTACGATTCCAATGTATTACGATTACAATTACGATTACAATTACAATCATTCAATTACAACGAACCTTAATGAACATTCTTATAGAAATTTTTTATGCTTAGAAAAAAATTCTAACAAGAGCCCAAACTATCTCTATTTTGGATCACATTTGAATAAATACACATCAAATGAAGGCCTCAAACAGAATTGTCGGCTCATCTCAAAACATTATATATGTCACGTTTCGAAACCTTCAAATATCACCAAATTAGTCGGTATATACAACAAAACTATTGGCGATGATCCAGCATCATCTACAAAATTTTAATGAAATTAGAAATTGCGTGTATATTTTTAGTGTAGTTAGGAGACATTGCATAAACATCGCTGATCTATGTTCCCTTTCAAATCCAAATCACATCACATGCAATAATAATGCAAAAATATATAATTATTAAATTAATACTTTGCTTCTCTTATTCCTGGATATATAAAGAGAGAAATGGAAGAGAAACAATTAACACAAAATTTGCAAAGCATTTCAAATATCTTCAAACTTACACCATAAACAAAAATGGCTTTAAAAACCAATTTCCATGTCCGGTCGAACAGCTTTCCCACGAAGTCACACCCTCTTCTACAACAATGCAAAGAGCATTTGCAGAGACTCCAATCTTCATCCAACGCTGCCACGTCATCCTCCATAACCCAAAAGCTTATCAGTCTCGAGGAACTCCACGAGTGTGTCGACGAGTTCCTTAAGCTCCAAGTCACTCGACAAGCCTTCCAAGGCGACAATGAGGTTGATCGGATCTTGGAGGGGTCTCTTCGGGTGGTCGAGATGTGCAGCGAGGCCAAGAACGCTATCTCGCACACCAAGGAGGGCGTCCGCGACATCCAATCCGCCATGCGCAGAAGCAAGCAACTCCGGCGAGCCTAGATACTGGGATCATGAAATACTCGGCCTCGAGGAAGGTCGTGAAGAAGGCAATCCACAAATGTCTGAAGAACTCGCCCGTGTCTTATCCGGCAAACATAGATCAGAACGAGATTACGGTGTTGCAAGAGGTTGAGGCCGTGACGTGTGCGGTTTTGGAGTCATTGATGCTCTTTGTTTCGGGGCATAAGACTCAAACTAAGCTCGGAAGTTGGTCTCTCGTATCCAATTTGATGCACAAGAAAGTCTCTGCATGTCCGGATTCCGACGTGCCAAATGAGTTTTCAAACGTCGATTTGGCCCTCGGCTCTTTGAAGAATCTCGAGAAGGCCCAAAAAGACCTGCAAAATCTTGATGTGTGCGTTCGCGACTTCAAAGGAAGACTCGAGAGCTTATTCCGGCATCTGATCAGAACTAGAGTTGCCCTGCTCAACATCCTCAATAACTAGCTTGAGAAGATGTTGACAATTTTGATGATTGTAAATATAAATACATTTGATGTAAAAATACTTGTATATATTATTCAACTTACTATCAAGTTAGTACTTTTTTTTACCTCTGATAATCCCAGTAATTATTATTTATCGTTAGGGTTTATATTCTTGAACAACGTATTCAATATTCATCGGTCGATGATATCAACTAATCAAAGAATATGAAAATGAATAATTGATCAGTATTCTAAGTCGGGCTCATTAAGGCAATTATGTGCTTAACGTGGCTATTAATAAAATCACATGGCGCTGTTGAAATTAATTAAATCAACATCATAATGTAAGATTCATGTTGTCTCCTATCTTAATGCACCAACTTTATAAAAATAAAAAAAAATCAATTCGGATAAAATCACATGCTTGTTAATTGCTAATTATCTTCCGAGTCTCGCGATATGGAAAAATGTTATATTTGGCAGACCTGCTCTATAATAATTGAGAAACTTAATTAAAAAAAAAAACATTCAATTTATAATTATGGGTAAAATTAACATTCAGGTTTCCATATTTGATAAAAGAGTACCTTTTCTTACAAAAATACCCTTAATGAATTTTGGGGTCTGAATTTTTCAGCTATCTTGGACTAAGATGATCGGCGAATTTTGTTATCCTTATCTAAGATAGCTGGATTTTATGTTTATCTTTGAACAAGATAGCAAAATTTCAATAATTGTCAAAGATAGCCTCTTTTTTTTTTTTTTTTTTTTTTGCTGAGGTAGTTGATTTTTATTATTCCTAAATTTTTCTAAATCAAAAGTATAATTTTGAAATTTAACAACTTATATAATAAACTGAAGAAAAAAATCAGCTTAATAAAATCCAACTCATTACTCATTTTGGTGCGAAATGAGTAATACAAGAATCAGAGTATCAACAAAATGGCAAAAATTTGTAGATTCAAATCAAATAAATTAAAATTACTTGCAAAAGAGGGATAAACTTGATAAAATTAAAAAGATAGAGAAGCAGAGTGAAAATAGTGATTGTATATGAAATGTTTTAAGGGCATTTATGTCCAAAAACATTGAAATGGTTATTTTAATAAATATGAAAATTTTAGGTGTTATTTTATCCATTTATGAAAAATTAAGTGCTATTTTATCAAGTATTTTCTAATAATTAACACAGAATCCACAATTGAAGGACCTTCCTCTAGACTACGGCATCCAAAAACTATTGATTCGATCATCAATGTGAATTTCAAGCATCAAATCCAGAGTTTTCCTATAAATTATTTGGGAAAACTTTTCAAAGTATCATTCAATATTTTTCCTTTTACATGATGTCCTAGTCGTGATGCTTACATAGTGCATCCAAAAATTTTAATTAAAACGATATGTAGTTTGACTTTAAACAAAAAAGACATAGAAATGAACAAAAAATTATAATTACATAAATTAAATAAAATATGAAAATAATCTAAGTATCTACAAAGTAGAGAGAGAAAAAAGTTTTTTTAAGACCCTTAATATGAGGCAAGGTTTGTCTATTCCTACATAACCATCGTTTCCTGTTTAGGACCTTCAAGAGCCCTTTTTGAAAGGTCTTTTCTGAGTTTGCTAGGTGCAATTCTCAGAAATTTCATGGTGTGACCCTTTGAATAACCATGAAGCCCCTCACGGAACGTTGGGGATATGTCCCTCGCAAGTTATAAACCTTTTATATTTATAGGTCAACCAGTGGACCGGCACCACACTTCGTGTGGTGACGATAAAAAATCCATAAGTGTGAAAGGATTTTACTGTATTATATGAACAGAACTTTTAGCTGGATTTTGAACAAAAGTCTATTAACCAAGTTACGAACAATCTCGATAAAGGTAATGATGAATTGATGTGACTGCTCATGATGGTACATCGGCCAGTGCTTTTACGGATACGACTTGTTTATAAACTGCACATTTTAAAATAATTTTTGTACCGGTAAATAGAGATTATTTACATCAATATAGAAAAATATCCCAATTTATCATTTTTGAGTATATATATATACACATATACATATATATACATATACATATACATATATGCAGAGAGAGAGCTTGAGGATGTCCTTACCATCATTTATCATACACAATTCAGTTCAATGTTATTTTATGTTCACTATGAGCTAAAATATAGCTATTTATATTTTTTACGTCCTTTGCGCAGTGGCGACGAGCATTGATTTTGAAATTTAAACTAATATGTTCCTCTTATTATTTATATAGTCAACTACTTAATATGTTAATTTCATTAATTGTAATCATAAGAAGAAAAAAAAACTTATAATAGTCTTTGAAAGAGAAATAATATATTATAGATTTATTTAACGAAGCACTATAAAAAGAACCAACTTACTCGATATTTTGCGGCGGTTAATTTTATAAAAAAAAAATGATGAAGTACAGGTATTCTAATATAAATTTAGTTGATTGAAGAAAAAAATAGTGCCTCATGAAGAAAATTCTTGAAATGAACTTGCATGAATTAATTTCTATGGTGTTAGAGGATGATTTTTTTTTTTTTTTACATTTTGTTAATTTTTTTATGCCTAATTTAAAAAATATTATCTGAAAGAATGGACCAAATTGTTTATCTACATTGTTAGGCGTAACAATTATTTTACGACTTGATCCACTCTGCAATCCCCACTCCAAGAGTACCATAATTGCGTTGCTCTCCCAACTAACTTACTCATCTTCTTATTTCCTGTGATACATTGCGATCTATCTACTATTTCTATTTTGATTAATCAAACATTAAAAATCTCTAAAAATACATACACACACATACATACGTAGTATGTATAATACACCAAGCCATGGTCATCTATTCGCTTAAGATAGTCATGTTTATGTTTCATAAATGAGATATTAATATATATATATATATATTATAGTAATAATAATAATAAAAAAAAACAAAATACTTGATTGTCAACGGTTGTGATATTAGATCAACATAGAAGAAGCCGAAATGACCTCATGAATCCTTGCTTGTCATTGTCAAGAACTCGTAGCGAGACCCGTAAAAACAATATTTGCAAAACTACCATCTAATTGAATTTTTTTGTCTATGAAACTTTCAAACAACTCCAGATCGATCGCCTCTTTCGTAGTCTTGGAAAGCATGGAACATAAAATTTGTGAGTGATGCCTATAAGACTAAAACCATATTGAATTAAAAACTAAGAATCACAAAAGTAAACGAATATACATTTACACCAACTACAGAGCCAGAAAGTCTATTTTCTATATAGAGTTTGTTGTTAATGAACTCTTCAAATGATTTCCATAGTTCCATATTATCTTAGTATTATCTTAGCAATATTATCTTAGTATTATCTTAGCAATGCTATGTGACTCAGCTTCATCACTGCAATTACATAAACCCAACAAATGAAAGAGCAAATGATTCTATTAAGAGCTTCATCCCGAGCTGCTGATTCCAAGTCGTTCTATTATTTTCTTATAGTTTTCATTACAATGTCGTTTATGTTTTGTTGTCGTTTGTAGTTTTGTTTGTTTGGCTATTAATAGCCTTCCCTTTGTAATTCTTGGTTCATCCAAAATTAATAGAAACAGATGTATTTCTCTCTCTCGATTATCTCTATTCGATATTCTTCCCAAGCTTTCATTCAAGAAAGTTAATAGATTCTTTAAATATAAAAGCAAGAAAAATTGAAAAAAACTTCAATCAAATTAAAATGCAAAATATATAACTTGAGCCTAAACACTTCAGAATATATATATATAGTACCCAAAATATTCCTCTTTAAAAACTACTAAAACTGTTAGAGTATATTCTGTATAGCTGTAGTTTAGGCTTTATGTTTAGCTGTTGTTATTAACAGCTGTAGTTATCTGGGTATAAATACCAGATTGTAATAGATTGCTTATGAAGTCAATACAAACAGAATTCTCTTTCCAAATCTGTTTGGCTCACTCTCTTTCTTTCTCTTCTATAGTTCATCATGGTATCAGAGCAACGATCTGCATCTGAAGAAGCTTCCATGGCGGATTCCAGAAGCAACAATGGCGGATCTGTGAATCTCGTCTCCTTCAGCCACTCGCTGTCGATCAAGTTGCACGAAACGAACTTCCTCGTCTGGAAACAGCAAATTCTTTCAGCTGTTCTTGGATATGGCCTTGAGGAGTATCTTTTCAACAAGGATCTTGCACCTTCAAGATTTGAAGAATCTGGTTCTCCAAACAGAGCCTTCAATCTCTTTTATAAGCAAGATCATATCCTCATGCTATGGATCTTGACCTCGATCTCAGATCTGCTTCTTCCTCACCTGGTTGGATGCGATTCAAGCTACGGTTTGTGGAATCGATTGAATGAATACTTTACCTCGCAAACAAGATCCAGAGCTCGTCAGCTGAAGCTCGAATTACAGAGCATCAAGAAAGAAGGACTTTCTTTGCTCGAATATCTCGCAAAGATCAATTCGATCGTGGATTCTTTGAATTCTGTTGGAACTTTCTTGACAACTGAAGATCACATTGATGCAATTCTCAATGGATTGCCACCGGAGTATGAATCATTTGTCACGTCATTCGAGTTCAGCACGGCGCAATATTCGGTCGCGGCAATCGAATCAATGCTTCTGTCACGAGAAGCTCGCCGTGAAAAGACGTCCATAGGATCGGAGATCAACATCTCTGCAAACTACACGGCGAACCAGAACCTCTTGCAAAGAGGTAATTCTCCTCATCATGTCTCTCGTGTTCATTCCTCGGCGAATAATCCTCGGTTCGGAACGAGTTCTGGAATGCGTGGGCGAGGCAATTTCCGTGGGTATGGCAGAGGTGGACGAGGAAAGCCTGCGTGGATGGAAAATCGACCTCAATGCCAACTTTGTGGAAAGTTAGGGCACATTGTTGCTGAGTGTTACTATCGGTTTGATCAGTCATTCCAAATCCCGACGAATCTGGTTGGGCGTGGCAGGCTGCAGTCCTCACCTCAACTGCAGTCCTCTCCTCAGATTCATGCTGCCTTCTCCACTCCCGAGGTCAGTGATGACTACGACTGGTATGCAGACTCGGGAGCGACTCATCATGTCACTCCAGACCCTCAAAACGTCCAACATAGCCACGAATTTGGAGGAACAAGCCAAGTTCAAGTCGGTAATGGAGCAGGTTTGTCTATTTCTCGTATTGGCTATTCAGAAATGAAATCCTCTCTTTCACACAAAACTTTCCACCTTCACAAACTCCTTCTTGTCCCCGAAATTAGTAAAAATTTACTCTCTGTGCGTCAATTCTGCAAAGATAATGGGTTATTCTTTGAGTTTCATGATGACTTTTGCCTTGTGAAAAACAGCAAAACACGTGAAGTTGTCATAAGAGGGACGCTCAAAGATGACCTCTATTGCTTTGACTCATCAAGTGTCAAACTCCCGTCAAAGTTCAAGCTCTCCAGTCACCACTCTTTGTCTACAGATTTCTTTCCCGTGTCTGTCAATTCCATTTCTGCTTGTAATGTTTTCGATGTATGGCATAACAGACTAGCTCATCCTTCAACTGCAGTTGTTCGTGATGTATTAGTCAAATGTAATGTGCCTTATTCCAATAAACAAGCAGCTTCTTTTTGTGATTCTTGTTGTCATGGAAAAATACATCGACTGCCCTTTGCTAAGTCTAACTCTGTCTATACTAAACCGCTTGAACTTGTTCACTCCGACTTATGGGGCCCTTCCCCTATCTTGTCTAACAGTGGATACAAGTATTATGTGACATTTGTAGATGCCTTCTCACGTTTCACTTGGATTTTTCTGCTCAAACTCAAAAGTGATGTTCACACTGTGTTTGAGCAATTCAAAACTCAGGTTGAAAAGCAACTACAGTCCTCTATTATTACACTCCAATCCGACTGGGGAGGTGAGTATGAGGCTCTAAAAGGATTTCTAGCCAAGAATGGGATTTTACACAAGGTGTCGTGTCCCCACATTCAACAACAAAATGGTGTGGCCGAGAGGAAGCACCGTACAATCATTGAGCATGGCTTGACTCTGCTTCACAAAGCTTCTTTGCCTATGAAATTCTGGGATGAGGCCTTCAGAACCTCTGTGTTTGTCTCAAATAGGTTGCCAACAGCTGCTCTTCACAGAAAGTCACCCATTGAGGTCTTATTCAATAGGCAACCAGATTACAGCTTTCTCAGAGTCTTTGGTTGTGCGTGCTATCCAAATCTCAGACCGTATAACAAGAATAAGCTGCAGTACAGGAGCACGAGATGTACATTCCTAGGTTATTCTATTAACCACAAGGGCTACAAGTGCATGAGCTCAGATGGGAGAATCTACATAAGCAGAGATGTTATTTTTGATGAGGTATCATTCCCTTTTTCCACCATAAACACTAGTCCTACAAGTGTTCCTCGTACTGGTGTTCTACCATCAGCTATACCTCCTATAGTCACCAAAGAGTCCTTCAGCCCGACGTTTGAAGCTATAGTTCCTGAGCGTGAAGTTGTAAATGGAACTGCAGCTTCTGAGCAGTCACATGAGTTGTCCCTCGACAGCTCTATGTCCTCTAGCTCCAACTCAACTCCAACTCAGTGTCCAACTACAACTCCAACGCCAGCTCCAGCTCAAGCTCAAACTCCAGCTAAAACTCCAACTCCAACTCCAACTCCAACTCCAGATCCAGCTCCAGGTACTCCGAACCCTCTTAACACTCATAACATGGTCACGAGGAGTAAAAATGGCATCCAAATGCCTCGTGTATTTGTTTCCTCTGCTCTTGAGCCTTCCAATGTTCGCGAAGCACTTACTCATCAGCGTTGGAGACTTGCCATGCAAGCTGAGATGACTGCTTTGTCAAAGAACTGCACTTGGACTCTCGTGTCTCTTCCTCCAAACAGGCGTGCTATTGGGTGTAAATGGGTCTTTAAGTTCAAAGAAAATCCTGATCGATCTATCCAGAAGTACAAGGCTCGCCTTGTGGTTCAAGGCTTTCATCAACAGCGGGGTTTTGACTTCAATGAGACGTTCAGCCCTGTGGTCAAACCAGCCACCATTCGTGTTGTCCTTACGCTTGCCCTTTCCCAAAATTGGCCAGTGCGACAGCTTGACGTGAATAATGCCTTTCTAAATGGCATTCTCGAAGAAGAAGTTTACATGCGACAACCTCCTGGCTTTGAATCTTCGGACAATCCACAGCTGGTCTGCAAGCTGCATAAAGCCTTATATGGGCTCAAGCAAGCTCCTAGAGCCTGGTTTGATCGGCTAAATCAAGCCCTTATCTCTCTTGGATTTATGCATGCCAAGTCGGATCATTCCCTTTTCATTCATCACGGTAATGATCATGTCACCTACATTCTTGTATATGTAGATGATATTATGATTACTGGGAACAATGCCTTGGCCATTGACCGTTTTTATCACCAAGCTCAGTGATGCCTTCTCTCTCAAGGACATGGGATTGTTGAGTTACTTCATTGGCATTCAAGTCACACGCACTGCAGATGGTTTTCATCTCAACCAGGCCAATTATGTTCGTGACCTTATGCTTAAGGCCAAGATGATCAACTGCAGCTCAGCGCCAACGCCCATGCTGTCCAGTCTTAAGCTGCGTGCTTCTGATGGAGACCCCCTTGAAGATGTACATAACTATAGGAGCTTGGTGGGCGCTCTTCAATATGTTACCATTACACGCCATGATATCGCTTTTAGCGTGAATCGTGTCTGCCAGTTCATGCAGAAACCTACAGATGTTCATCTCAAGGCTGTCAAGCGTATCTTGCGCTATCTGTAGGGGTCCCATGATTATGGCTTACATCTTCGGCGTGGTCACTCGCTCAACCTTGTTGGGTTTAGTGATGCTGATTGGGCCTCAGACCTTGATGGTCGCCGGCCTACTTCGGGACACTGTGTGTATCTTGGTCCCAATCTCATCTCCTGGCTCTCAAAGAAACAGCCCATGGTTACGCGTTCCAGCACTGAATTAGAATATAGGAGCTTGGCTGGTCTTGTTTGTGAGGTGACTTGGCTCACTTCTCTCCTTCGGGAATTACGTGTGCCTCTGCCCTCACCTCCAGTGCTTTGGTGTGACAACCTTAGCACTGTTCTTCTCTCAGCCAACCCAGTGCTTCACGCTCGGACCAAGCACATTGAACTCAATCTGTACTTTGTTCGTGAAAAAGTGTCTCGTCGAGAAATCATTATCCAACATGTGCCTTCAGTTGATCAAATAGCTGACACTCTCACGAAGCCTCTCTCCGAACCACAGTTCAAGCATCTTCGGTTCAAGCTCAAGATCGAAAGTCTTACCAATCTTCAGCTTGAGGGGGGATGTTAGAGTATATTCTGTATAGCTGTAGTTTAGGCTTTATGTTTAGCTGTTGTTATTAACAGCTGTAGTTATCTAGGTATAAATACCAGATTGTAATAGATTGCTTATGAAGTCAATACAAACAGAATTCTCTTTCCAAATCTGTTTGGCTCGCTCTCTTTCTTTCTCTTCTATAGTTCATCAAAAACAACCATTTCTTGTACAATATTGTTTTCAATAAAAATAAAAGATCAGAAATGAAGTGATGTGTACAATATAAAATAAAAACAAAACAAAAATAAAATGAGAAAGAAAAAAAGCAATGAAAATAAAATAAGAAAATAATAGTTGGTTAGTCCCTAAAGCTTTCAAATGGAAATACTCAATGTTTTAGCCGAAAATCATGCAAAATACACATATTAATGCTTTCAATACCACTTGGCAAGAAAAACCAGAAACAATTGAAATTATAACAAAGAACCTGGACTTGAGGCTTCGTCCAAAATTTTGCAAATCAACTCTGTATTTACCGAAGCTGAATCCCTTCAAGAATCGTCTCTTTAAATCTGCACCCACGCAAAAAAATCATGACAAATTGACAATCCCATATCTAAGTTAAAAATGAGATTCGATGAAAATACAAGTGAAGATATGAACTACAAGTGAAGAAAGAAGAAGGATAAGAGAGATCAACGTCGTAACCTAATCTGCACTGCCGACTGAAGAAACTGAAGCGAGGGTGAGTGAAGAGGCATTTGAGAGAGCACCTGAATAGGCACGGTCGATAAAAGGTCATTAATATGAAACAAATGGTGGCATTCGTTGTACTTAAAGTCTGAGACTGAAATAAATAAAAATTATGAGATTTTCCTTTTATATATATATAGATTAATTAGCCAAAAATAGTACCTCTTTTGAGTACCGTTGGTAACTATCTTATAATTGCTCATAAGGGTGATCAACCAAGTCTTCTGTGCGGTATTTTACAAATAAGAGATCAAATACCCTATTTAAATAGATAAAACCACATTTACAAAATATTCAGTATTCCATATTCAATTGCGGTATCTCGATATTTTTACCGCATTTACCGCTTTGAAGAATATATATATATATATATATATATATATATATGACTAAAATTTAGTAAAAATATTAATCAATATAGGGAATTTTACTTTTTTTATACCCTCTTGTTTCAATTTTAACAAAAATATACTCTCTACTTTGATAAACAACTAAAATACACCCTATGTAATTTACCACTTTTACCCTTTAATTAAAGAAAAATTACAACACTCTTCTACCAAGTAAGTACCACCATTCCCACCCAGAATCACCTGCAATTCGTCGTCCAATTCCTTCCTGAGTACCCCTCATCCTTCCTATCGTGCGAGTCCCACAAGAACCTGACCGATCGCCCCGACTATCCCCACTGCGTCTACGATGCCATGGAAAGTGGACCAGAACCTTGAGGCGAAGAGCTCGGCAGGGGCGATGAAGTTGGTGGTGTCGGGTATGCAGATGGAGAGAGGTGGACGACGACCATGAAGAAGCGAAGTTGAAAGCCTTGTGGTAGACGTTGACGGTAGGGCCCTAGTTGAGGATGTTTACGTAGATGTGCACTGGAAGAGGTTTTTTTTCTTGTTGATGTAGAGGACTACGTTGAGGAGGAACTACGAGTCTGAGCAGGCGAAGATCGGGTAGCTCGGGTTTTCCGGAGGAACTGCTTCGACATCATCAGGTTCGTGCAGAGTATCTCCGGCAGTTCCGACATCATCGGGTAGCTCGGGATCTTACTGAGTATCTCCAGCAATTCCTAACCAAAACAAAATTGAAGGAATTTGGTAATTTTGGGATTTTAAAAATATAAATGGCTAGAGGGTATAAAAACAAAATTAAAGTAGACATTGGAGGCAAGGATCAAAATGCCGTTTTGGCCGATAAATCGTTTGCCATTATCGATGGATTAATCGTTTGCCGATGCCGTTATCGACGGAAAACCTATAAAAATTATCGTTTGCCGTTATCGAAACTTATCGAACTTATCGATGGATTAATCGTTTATCGATGGATTTATCGATGGAAAACCTATAAAAAAAAATTCAAACATATTTTACACTAAAAACATAACATAAAATAATAATGTCACAAAATATAAACATAAAAGTCTCATACAAAATATAAGATATAAGCCACAAACCAAGTCTCATACTAATGTAGCCAAACATAAACTAAGTCTCATACAAAATTACAAATACTTTACAAAATATGTAAAATAAATTATTATTTACTTACCAAAATAAATATTTACAAGTCACCAATTATTCTTATATAAAATATGCACTGCACAATTTATTTCATTTAAAACAAGATTGAACAACTAGCTCAATTTAACAAATTAGCTAAAAATTGTACTTTTGCCGCAATATTTTAGAAAACTTCAAATTAAAAAAAATATTATGCCAACCGATTATTTTTTAAATTATATACAATTTTATAAAATAAAATTACACCAAAATATTCGAGTAACTAGCTCAAATCAACAATTTCCGAAACATATGTACTTTTGCCACAATGATATCACAATTCAGAAAAACTTCAAATTAAAAAAAAAAACAATTATGCAAACCGATTAGTTTTAAAATTATATACAATTTTATAAAACAAAATTACATCAAAATATTCGAGTAACTAACTCAAATCAATAATTTCCGAAACATGTGTACTTTTGCCGCAATTATACAACAATTCGGAAAAAACCTAATGACTTTTCGTTATTTAGCGATAAGTCCTCCAGTTTTCGAAATTTAACACTTGAAAACCTAAAACGAAAAGTTGTTCACTTTCCCCCTCGAAAAATCGCGAAAACTATAAAACGAAAACGATTAAGGGAGATAACTTACCGAGAAGCCTATTTTCAGCGATAATCGAACGATTTTCGAACGAAAATCGCGATTTTCGGAACCTTGGTTGGAGGTATATTTTAGTTGTTTATGAAACTAGAGGGTATATTTTTGTCACAACTGAAACTAAAGGGTATAAAAAAGCAAAATTCCCATCAATATATATATATATATATATATATATATATATATATATCATCAAAATCCAATTACATAGTTATTAAGGAATAACATTATGATAGATATAGATTTGAAATTATTCAACTCGATAAGTATAATTTAAATAAAGACGAATACATTGTGCTATGTAAACTATAAATTATATATTAATATCTAATTATATGCGGTAAATTCGTACAGTGTAACCTCTGTAAATTAATATAGTTGGGATCATGAAATTTAATTAATTTAGAGAGATATTAATTTATCGATAAATTAATATTTTATTAATTTATAGAGGTATTTTTTTAGAATTCAAAAAATTAAATTAAATTAGATGAATTCAATGAATTATATTCAATTAGTAAAACAATGAACATATTAATTGTTTGTTAACGATTAAATACAATTCATTTTAAATTCTTTATGAGGATGTAATTGAAGACGATACAGTGACGTTAGAACCAGTTCCGCGTAAAGACACACTCATTGCATATAGGACTCTTGAGAACTTTTTGGTACAGCTCAAGAACAGGACTCCTCAACTTCTTGGGATCATAAAAATTAGAGATGCACTCCACCAAGATTTAAGTTTGAAGACAAAACAAGCAACATTAGAAGTGTATTTCTCTAAATCGTCTTAGATATTTATGTAATTTTCAAGTATTATTAATTTATGATATTATTGGGACTATAGTTTTATTTAGAGCCCTCAAAAAAAAGTATTATCTTATTATCTTATCGAGATGGATCATTTTTTAAACTAACCCAAGTTGGGAGCGGGCAAAATTATTATCTTAGAGATATTATTAATCTAACAAGTATTAATTTGTAGAGGTTTTACTTTATTTCAGTTTGGTTTATTTATAATAAACCGAAAACTGTTACCGAATGATTTGGTTTTAATTTGGAACATTCCGTTTTAACCTTTTTCCGTATCAGTATATATGATTTTTTATTCACCCCTATGCTCATAATAACTCTGGAAGGAAACAAACTTAAAAGGGTTAATTGCGGCAAAAATATCCAACCTTTGGTCAAATTCTCTGTTGTGTATACAACCTCCGTAAATGGCGGTAAAAGTACCCAAACTTAGCATTTGGGAGTTGACCGAGAAAATAGATCTATGTGGCAATCAGCCTTTGCCACGTGGCATGCCACATGGCACTTGGCCGCCACGTGGCATTCCACGTAATGTTTATTTTTTAAAATATTTTTTTGTTTCCGATCCGGTTCAGATGTCGAATAAAATTGTTTAATATGTTTAATAATAATAACTAATTAACACTACATAATGTTTAAAAATTCAAGACATAATTAAATACACACCACCTATTCAAAAACAAAAAATAGTAGTAATATTTATATTTAATAAAAAATTATTTTTATTTGTTTGCATGATATTTTTTTGTGTTTGCATTTTAGAATAATAATAATTGTTTAATATGTTTTTTTTATTTATATATTAGAATAAATAATGATTTTTGCTAAATAATCATATGATTATTATTGGTTATATTATTAAACATATTAAGCGATTTCGTTTCACCCGTGAACCGGATCGGAGGCAGAGCTTTAGTGAACCGTGAACGAGGATTTTTTTCTTTATTTATTTTGTTTGATCCAGTTTTCTAAAATGAATAATTATATTTAATAATAAAAATCAATAATGAATATTTAAATTTAAATTTTCATTATTGGTTATTATGGAAAAATAATTTTATTTTAAAAAAATAATAAAGTTTTTTTTAAAATAATATTTTTTAAATAATTTTAAAAAATAATTACGTGGCATGCCATGTGGCGGTAAAGTGCCATGTGGCATGGTTGATTGCCACATAAATAGATTTTCTCGGTCAACTCCTAAATGTTAAGTTTGGGTATTTTTTGCCGCCATTTACGGAGGTAGTATACACAGCAGAGAATTTGACCAAGGTTGTGTATTTTTGCCGTAATTAACCCAACTTAAAATGAACTTAATAGCTAGTGCATACTTTTTTTTTTCTTTTCCTTACTAGAAATCCTCCTAAATGTTATGTTTAAAATAAATAAATAAATAAATAAATAATTTGTGACAGTCACTAATCCCGTGAGCCACAAGGGCAAGACCGGTTAAGCTATGCAATCTCACATCACATGGGCTTGGGGATGTGCTGATGGGACGTTCACGAGACTGTGCAGGTATGAGACTGCACGGTTATCAGAGATCATACAGGTATGAGACTGTATGATCGAAGAGACTTAAATGAATTAATTTATACTACCTATGTCAACAAGATGCATCTTCTCTTCGGTAGCCCGTTCATAGGAACTCCAAAGTTAAGCGTGCTTGCTTTGGAGCAATCCTGGGGTGGGTGACCTCTTGGGAAGTTTCTCGGGAAGCGTACGAGTGAGGACAAAGCACTCTGGAAAGACTCGTGTTGGCCCGTGGGGACAGTCGTCACTTCGATTGAGCAGCCGGGGCGTTATATAATTAATTAAGTATAGGTTATTGCACCCTCTTTTTTTCTTTCTAATGCAGAATTTGTGTTTTTTATTCGTTATTATTTTTTTTGGTAAGAAACTCTATAATCAATGAAACAAAAAAAAAAATACATATTATAAATAAGGGGTAAGACTTTTTTTGTGTGTGTATAATGTATATACATAACACGGGTGGTGTATCACTCTCTTGTCTCTTGTTGATGGTGTTATGATGATCCATACATTTTTTCTTTTCTTTTCAAAATCAAATAAACATCTAGCTAATCGCGCACTTTCTTAATTAATCCAATTATTGGTCTTAATAATCAAAATTACAACAATTTGCTCTCATTATTTGTAAGGCATATTTTTTGCGATTTTATTACCTTATTTTATCAAAATTATTAAGCCCATTACAGGTGGTGGGAGACAAACAATAAGCATATATATGAATGGATCCTAATCTTCATATAATTAAATTGACATGTACCCGTTCATGAGCCTCATAATCAGAAATGGGTTGTAGAATATGGCAGTTGAGCGACATTGCATAAACTTTGCTGATTCATTGTTCTCTTTCAAATTCAAATCACATGCAATAATAATGCAAAGATATAGTAATAATAAAAATAATACTTTGCTTCTCTCATCCATCACCGTGGATATATAAAGAGAGAAATGGCTTATAAACAACACCAAGGAAAAATCTACAAAGCATTTCAAATCTCTTCAAACCTCAAGAGAAAGTTACACACCAAACAATGGCTGCACAGACCAATTTCCACGTTCGATCGAACAGCTTTCCCACAAAGTCACACCCTCTTCTCCAACAATGCCAAGAGCACTTGCAGAGACTCGGATCTTCATCCAACGCAGCCACCTCATCCTCCATAACCCAAAAGCTTATCAGTCTTGAGGAACTCCACGAGTGTGTCGACGAGTTCCTTCAGCTACAAGTCGCCCGACAAGCCTTCCAGGGAGACAAAGAGGTTGATCGCATCGTTGAGGGGTCTCTCCGTGTGGTCGAGATGTGCAGCGAGGCCAAGAACGCCGTCTCGCACACCAAGGAGTGCGCCCGCGACATCCAGTCCTCTATGCGAAGAAGGCGAGGAACTCCAGCAAGCCTCGATACCGAGATTGCAAAATACGCGGCATCGAGGAAGGTGGTGAAGAAGGCGATCAACAAATGTCTGAAGAACTCGCAAATCGTCAGCACGAAGAGCGTGTCCTCTTCGGCGAAACAAGATCAAAGCGAGATTGTGTTGCAAGAGGTTGAGGCAGCGACATGTGCGGTTTTGGAGTCGTTGATGCTCTTTGTCTCGGGGCTGAAGAGTCAAACTAAGCTTGGAAGTTGGTCTCTTGTCTCCAAGTTGATGCACAAGAAAGTCTCTCCATGTCCTGATTCCGACGTGCCAAATGAGTTCTCGCAAGTTGATGTTGCGCTCGGATCTTCAAAAAATGTCGAGAAGGTGCAAAAAGACCTGCAAAATCTCGATGTGTGCGTCCGTGACTTTGAAGGAAGACTCGAGAGCTTATTTAGGCGCTTAATCAGAACTAGGGTTTCCCTTCTCAACATCCTCAATAACTAGAATTGAGAAGAAGTTGACAATTTTGATGATTGTAAATATAAATACACTCGATGTATACATACTTGTATAAATTATTCAATTTAATACACATAACTTTTTGGTTTATTTTCTAGTGTTATTATTACCATTTTTTTCCTTACCTCTCATATTCCCATTAATTATTATTTATCATTTGGTTGATTATATTTTATGTCAACATATTCATCGTTCGATAACATTGACTAATCAAAGAATAGGAAAATGAATAATTGAGTACTATAAGTCGTGCTCATTGAGGCAATTATGTGCTGATTAACGTGGCTATTAATAATGCAACATGGGCCTGTTGAAATTAATTAAATCATCTTCATATTGTAAAAGATTCATGTTGTCTCCTATCTTTATGCATGAATAATATAAATAAGATAAATTCGAGTAAAATCATATGCTTGCTAATTGCTTATTATGTTCGTTGTCTCGCGGTATGGAAGCCATGGTATCTTTGGTACACTTGCTCTATAATAATTTCATTGATTTTCTCCAATAGAAATTTAATATACTCATTTCTTTTAATAATTTTCTTTTCTTTAAATTAATGGAGCAGAATGGGGGGGTCTAGATAAAATAAGTAAAAAACGATTAAGACTCGACACGAACACGACACGCAACCCGAATTGCCACCCCTAGTTTGACTTAAAACAAAGACGTCATAAACAAACAATAATTAGTATATAAATTAAATTAAATAAGAAAAAATGATTACAAAAACTCAAAATAGTGTTTTTAGGCCCCTAAAGCCCGACGTCAAGCAGGACTTGTCCGTTCCTACATAATCATCGTCTCGAGGTTCGATTTGATAATGTTGTATTCACAAACTAGGCACCCGAATCAAAATATACAACCTGTCAAAGTTAGGGCCTTTTAGAGCGCTTCTTGAAACGCTTACTGGAGCGTTGCTAGGAAGGTCTTTTCTGAGTTTGCTGGGAGCGATTCCGGAAATTAGTCCGTGGTGTGTGCCTCTAAATCACTACGAAAATCACTACGAAACGCCTAACTGAACGTTTGGGGAAATGGCCCGCATGATTAGTTCCAGACTTTTTATATCTATAGGCCAATTAGTCAATAAAATAGTAATTCCTTCAACTGATGTGGATAAAGACCTCATGATTGCTCATAATAACTATTGAAGGAAAGAAACTTAACACTTAATAGCTCAAGTAACTTATTTTTTTTTTCTTACTAGAAATTCCCCTAAATGTTATATTGTTTATAATTAAAATAAATTATAGGTTGTGACACCTTTTTCTAATGTTTTTTTTTTTTTTAAGGAACCTTTTTCTAATGTTGAATATGTGTATTTTATACATTAATTTTTGTGGTTTGAAAGTCTATATATAATCAAAGGAATTAAAAAAAAAATCAATTTTGTGTGTGTGGATATAAATCTATATGTACACGGGCGGCGTATCACTCTCTTGTCTCTTGTTGAGGTGTTGTGATCCAATTTATACCGTTTTTTTAAATGCCGATCAAATATCTGTACAGCTAGCTAATTGTGCACTTAATCGAATTATCGGTCTAATTAATTATCAAAATTATAATAATTTGCTCACATTAATTGTATGGCATTTTACGATTTTAGCCCCCGTTGAAGGTGGTGGGAGACAAACAATAGCAGAAATTTAAATGTATGGTTCCTAATCTTCATATAATTAAAATGAAACTGTACACGTAACTAGCCTGATCATTAGAAGAAATGGGTTGTAGAATATGGTAGTTGAGCGACATTGCATAAACTTGGCTGATTAATTGTTCCCTTTCAAATCCAAATCACATGCAATAATAATGCAAAGATATAGTAATAAAAATAATCCTTTGCTTCTCTCATCCAAGTATATATAAAGTGAGAAATGGCCGATATACAACACGGCAAAAATTGCAAAGCATTTCAAATCTTTTCAAACATCATCAAGAAAACGTTACACACCAAACAATGGCTGCAAAAACTAATTTCCACGTTCGTTCGAACAGCTTTCCCACAAAATCACACCCTCTTCTCCAACAATGCAAAGAGCACTTGCAGAGAGTACTCGGGTCTTCATCCAATGCTGCCACGTCATCCTTCATAACTCAAAAGCTTATCACTCTAGAGGAGCTCCACGAGTGTGTCGACGAGTTACTTTAACTGCATCTGCAAGTCACCCGACAAGCCTTCCAAGGCGACAAAGAGGTTGATCACATCGTTGAGGGGTCTCTTCGGGTGGTCGAGATGTGCAGCGAGGCCAAAAATGCGGTGTCACACACCAAGGAGTGCGCGCGCGATATCCAATCCGCCATGCGCAGAAGGCGATCAACTCCGGCGAGCCTCGATACAGAGATCGCAAAATACTCTGCCTCGAGGAAGGTGGTGAAGAAGGCAATCCACAAGTGTCTGAAAAGCTCGAAGAGCGTGTCTTCTCCGGCGAACCAAGATCAGAGCGAAATTACAGCGTTGCAAGAGGTTGAGGAGGTCACGTGTGTGGTTTTGGAGTCGTTGATGCTCTTTTTTGCGGGCCAGAAGAGTCAGACTAAGCTCGGAAGTTGGTCTCTTGTCTCTAAGTTGATGCACAAGAAAGTCTCGGCATGTCCCGATTCCGACGTACCTAATGAGTTCTCACAAGTTGATGTTGCGCTCAGCTCTTCAATGAGTCTCGAGAAGGCGCAAAAGGACCTTCAAAATCTTGATTTGTGCGTCCGTGACTTCGAAGGAAGACTTGAGAGCTTGTTCCGGCGTTTGATCAGAACTAGGGTCTCCCTTCTCAACATTCTCAATAACTAAATTGGGAAGATGTTGACAATTTTGATGATTGTACATATATACAAATTCACTTCATGTATACATATATACTTGCAAGTTGCAAGAATTGTAAATCTTATTCAATTTAGCATCAAGGGATAGTGATTACACATAAATGTTTGGTTTATTTTCCAGTGTGATTACTTTCTAGATCTTACTCCCATTACATATCAAAGTAAATATTTGTACAAATTATTTTACTTAGATTATCAAGAAAACTAATTACTAATTAGGTATTTTATTTCTTAATGATTATAATCAAACTAATTGATCGATTAATAATTATTATGTCACATATAGGCTGGTTAAAATTAAAGAATAAAATAAAAAACCAGCTTCAGGTTGTAATTGATTCCTGATGTCTCCCATCTTTCTTCATGAATTATATAATTAATATCAATTATAGAAACCAATATTGACTTCACATGCTTTCCAATTGCTAATAATGCTCGTTGTCTCGCGGTAAGGAAGCAACGGTATCAGTTGCATGGATGCCATGCATGCTTGCTAATAATTTCATGGATTTATATATAGCTTTTCAATATAAAAATACATAATATATCCTGTAAAATATTAAGGTTTGATTCTCTCGTACCTTTTAGATCTAGACAAATTAATTAACCAAGCCTACAACATGTAGTGATTCTTTCAAGTTACTATCCAAATTTCTCATAGCCTAAAACAAAAACAAAAACAAAAAAAACTTATCTTCGAAAAATATTGGATTGGTGGCAATATCACTAGCTACTAGCTACCCAATATTTTTTAATTTTGTTATAGCATAAATCTTTTTTTTTTTTTTTAACGGCCTAAATTGTCCAATGTATATTTTTTTTCTCATCGAAATTCCCTCTACTTTTCGATCGATTTGGCATAACTTTGGAGGTCTTGTTCATTAAATTTTCAAAAATGATTATTTTTTGTTACAATGGGACTCTAACAACAAGTGATTTTTTGAGGAGAATAAATAATAAAATCGAGAATTTTGACCACAAAAAAAAAAAAAAAAGTTTTAACCAACACAAAATCAGTGATGACTTATATAACCCAAAACTAAATAAAAGACCAAAAAAATCTATACAGCTAACCGATCGTGCACAACAAATTCCAGTTATTGTTCTGACTTATAAATATTGTTATTTGATCATCGTTAAATAGGCTTCTTTTTTTTTCATTTTATCACCTTAATTTTGATCAATTCTTAGGGGGGACAAAGGTGGTGGGAGACAAAGAAGCATAAACATCTCCATAATAATATGTGCATGGATCTAATAATCTCATATGCTTGGATCTAATTGCTAATTAAGTAATACATTATATTTATGGAAACATATAATTTTATTTTTTTAAAAAAATCATTGTAAGTATGCGCTTGCTTCTGTCTAAACAGACCTTCTAGATAAAAAAATATATATATAATAAAGAAAATAGAATTAATAATTATCAGCTTACAAAATAGTTTTCTTTCATGCTATAATTACTTTTGATGATAATAGAATAATTGATACACTTAAAATCAAGTGTTTTTTTAATTATTTATTTTAACAAAAAATAACCTATATTGCTAGCCAACCGTGCACTACAAATTCCTATTTTATATTGGTATTAAATACGCAAATTGTGATTTCCACCATTAATTAATGAAAAATCCATTTATCATCCTTAATTTATAATATTAATCACAATTGTTCAACCCCAGACATAAGTGGTGGCAGACAAACAAGCACAAACATCTCCACATTAAATATATAATTATATATATATATATGCATAACAATATTTGCATGCATGGATCCAAATCTCAACCTAATAATAATAACATGGTGTAGCCTCATCGGTCATGGGCTTGGTGATGAGGATGAGATTCCTCTTGTCTCCTCAACCCTCCAAGGAAGTATATATATACACACAAGTATTTGATGATAACAGAAAGCAAACAAAATTCTAAGCCTTCAAAAATCTCCTCTATTCTCGATTAAACTCCCTTTCATAAAATGGCATCACACCATGCTCGCTCCAACAGCTTTCCTTCCCGCCAACAGCCTGTCATCGCCGAATTCGATGAGCAGTTGAGAAGGTTGAGATCTTCCCAAGAGGCTTCATCGTCGGCTTCCATAGCCTCCAAGCTTACCGGACTTCAAGATTTGCACGATTGCGCGGATCAATTGCTTTCGCAGCCGCGCAATGTTCAATCTTTGTGCAAAGAAGAGAACCAGAAACGAGTCGGTGAGATCTTAGATGGTTCTCTTAGAATCTTGGATATTTGCAGCACTTCCACCAATGCCTTGTCGCAGATGAAAGAGTCAGTGCAAGAAATTCAATCAACTTTGAGGCGAAAGCGCGGCGACGCATCGGATCTCACGAGTGCGGTCAAGAAATTCTTAGCCGCGCAAAAAATTATCCAAAAGGCAATGAAAAAGGGATTCAAAATTAACAAAGAAGAAAAGAGTGGCGAAATGGTCGACTTGCTGGGAGAAATAGAATCGATCACTCTCACAGTGCTTGAATCTGTGTTTTCCTTCATCTCGGGGCCAAAGTCACAAAAGTCAAACAGTTGGTCTTTGGTTTCAAAGTTGGTGACCTCCAAAAGAATCGTTTGCGAGGAAGTCAACGAATTCGAAATTGGCGTCGTTGCATTGCAGTCCCTCATTACTCGCAAGACAAGGACATCAGATAGCTCGCTCGAAGAGACAGTGCAAAACAAGCTTCAAAAGCTAGAAATTTGCATCGAAGATCTTGAAAATGCCATTGAAAGTCTTACTAGGCGTCTGATCAAATCTAGAGTTTCTCTTCTCAACGTCTTTAGTCACTAAACGATGAGTAAATAGATGATAAATTTTGATGTCGTCTCATGTACACTTGTAAATATTCAACAGTCAAGTGATTGTTAATACACATACGTCTTTTGTTTATTTATCCGTGTTTTCACCTTTTTATCTCTCTTATTCCCATGGTTAAACAAAGTAATTATTTGTTGACAAAAATAGGAAATTTAATTAATTAAGCAATTCATCATGTTATGTAAAAGATTCTTGTTGTCCCATCTCTCTGCACGAATTATATAACCAATATCAAATTGCTAATAGGAAACAATGGTATCTTTGCATGCATGCTCAAACAATTACGTGCATTTTCTAAATTATAGAAACATTAAATAATTTGATTAAATACGAGGGCCTGCTTCTCTATTCATTACCCAAGCTTACAAAATAGTTTTTCTTTCAAGTTATAATAACTTTTGAAGTAAATAGAAATATTAATATACTTGAAATCGATTATTTAACTACTTTTTCCAAAAAAAAAAAAAAAAATCCCTAGATACCTAATGTTTTCTGATAGATATGTCTACTTTTAATTTTCTGATACATTTAAGGACAAAAAAAAAATAGAATAAGACAAATAATTCCTTCCATTACGTGCGTGTATAAATATTATACATGGTTGGCATATATTATACACGGTTGGCGAAAATAGAATAAGACAAATAAGACAAATTTTCTGATATAATATGTACACGGTTGGCGTATCACTCTCTTGTCTCTTGTTGAGGTGTTGTGATCCGACTATAATGTTTTTACGCATTTTCTTATTATTATTCTAAGAAAATATATACAGCTAGCCAATCGTGCACTACAAATTCCTATATTATATATTGGTGTTTGTTATTTCCACCATTATAATTGTGAGGTTTATCACCTCAATTTTATCATATTATTCACAATTATTGAACCCGAGACATAGATGGTGGGAGACAAAGAAGCATAAACATCTCCATAATAATATATGCATGGATCTAAATCTCATAAATGACCTAACAATAATAACACGGTATAGCCTCATTACATGGGCTTGGTGATGAGGATGAGATTCCTCTTGTCTCCTCAACCCTCTAAGGAAGTATATATACACATGTATTTGATGATAACAGAAAGCAAACAAACTTCTAAGACTTCAAAAATCTCATCTACTCTCTTCGTTAAAACTCCCTTTCATAAAATGGCATCACACCATGCTCGCTCCAACAGCTTTCCTTCCCGACAACACCCTCTCATCGCCGAATTCGATGAGCAGTTGAGAAGGTTGAGATCTTCCCAAGAGGCTTCATCGTCGGCTTCCATAGCCTCCAAGCTTACCGGACTTCAAGATTTGCACGATTGCGCGGATCAATTGCTTTCGCAGCCGCGCAATGTTCAATCTTTGTGCAAAGTAGAGAACCAGAAACGAGTCGGTGAGATCTTGGATGGTTCTCTCAGAATCTTGGATATATGCACCGTTTCTAGCGATGCGTTGTCGCAAATGAAAGAGTCGGCTCAAGAAATTCAATCGATTTTGCGGAGAAGACGCGGTGACGAATCGGATCTCACGAGTGCGGTCTAGAATTTCTTAGCCTCGCAAAAAAATATCCAAAAGGCGATGAAGAAGAGCTTCAGAAGAAATCATTCCACTAAGAAAGAAGAAAAGAGTGATGAAATGGTCGACTTGTTGGGAGAAATCGAATTGATCACTCTCACAGTACTGGAATCTATGTTTTCTTTCATCTCGGGATCAAAGTCACAAAAGTCAAGCAGTTGGTCTTTGGTTTCGAAATTAGTGAACTCCAAAAAAGTTGTTTGCGAGGAAGTCAGTGAGGTTGAAATTGGTGTTGCTGCGTTACAATCGCTCTACACTCGCAAGATAAAGACATCGGATATTGCGCAGATCGAGCTTCAGAAGTTAGAAAACTGCATTGAAGATCTTCAAGTTTCGGTCGAGAGTCTTACAAGGCGTCTGATCAAATCTAGAGTTTCGGTTCTTAACATCTTGAGTCACTGAATGATGAGTAAACAGTTGATAAATTTTGATGTATACATGTATATATAATTCAATCACAATCAAGTGATTGTTAATACACATACTTTTTTTTGTTTATCTACCAGTGTTATTACCTTTTATCTCTCCTATTCTCATTGCTAAACAAGTAATTATTTTTCGACGTCGACTAATAAAACAGGAAAAATAATTTATTAAGTATTACAAGTCATACGTTCAAGTGGCCTTAAAAAATTATATTAATTAGCTGCATGTTATTTAGAAGATGCTTATTGTCCCACCTCCTTTCACGAATTTATTTATATAAATAATATCAAATTAAAATAAAATAAATTATATATCAATAAGCTAGACTCCACATTATGCTTCATTGAAGACTAATTGCTAATCATATGCTCGTTGTCACACTGAAGGAAACAATGGTATCTTTGCATGCATGCTCCATAATAATTTCATGGATTTTCTACATTATAGAAACATGAAAAAATTTATAAAAAAACATATGATATAATATGTACACGGTTGGCGTATCACTCTCTTGTCTCTTCTTGAGGTGTTGTGATCCGACTATAATGGATTTATGCTTTTGTCTTATTATTGAAAAACATATACATCTTTCTAATCGTGCACTACATATTAATTATTGGTGTTAATTAGCTTATCTATATAATTTGCTGTTTCCACCATTAATTGTGAGGCATATTTCCAACCATTTATCACTTTAATTTTATCAAATTGTTCCCAATTATTAAGCCTCTGTCATAGGTGGTGGAAGACAATAAATGCATGCATGGATCTAAATCTTCAAAAATGACCTAATAATAACCTGTTAGCCTCGCGTGGTGATGTGGATGAAATTCCTCTTGTCTCCTCACTATCCAAGGGAAGGAAGTATATATATATATATATACACATGTATTTGATGATAAAGGAAAGCAACAAACTTCAAGACTTCAAAAATCTCATCTTCTTCATTCAGTAAAGAAACAATTGCGCGGATCAATTGCTTTCGCAGCCGCGCCATGCTCAATCTTTGTGCAAAGATGAGAACAAGAAGGGAGTCACTAAGAGCTTGGATGGTACTCTAAGAATCTTGGATCTCTGCACCATTTCCACCGATTCCTTGTAACAAATGAGAGAGTCAGTGCAAGAAGTTCAATAAATTTTGCGAAGAAGGCGCGGTGATGAATCAGACCTCACTAGTGTGGTTAAGAAATTCTTGGCCTCGAGAAAAACAATCCAAAAGGTCATGAAAAAGGAATTTGGGATTCCAGTAACAAAGAAGAAATAAAGAGCAACGAAATGGTAAAGTTATTGGGAGAGATCGAATCAATCACTCTCGCAGTGCTTGAATCTATGTTTTCCTTCATTTCCGGGTCAAAGTCACAAAAGTCAAGCAGTTGGTCTTTGGTTACAAAGTTGGTGAACTCCAAAAGAATCGTTAACGAAGAAGTTAATGAATTTGAATTTGGTGTCGCCGCCTTGCAATCACTCATCACTCGCAAGACAAAGACATCAGATAGCTCTCTCGAAGACATGGTGCAAAACGAGCTTCAGAAGCTAGAGAGCTGCATTGAAGATCTTGAAGACGCTGTTGAGAGAGCCTTACCATGCGTCTAATCAAATCTAGAGTTTCTCTTCTCAACATCTTTAATCACTAATATAGGACGAAACAGTCCAATACACACACAAAAATGTAGAAACAAGATTCTTGGCTATGTGTATATATTGTGTAAAGAAATATTTGATAAATAAGCAGATTTAGCGATACATTTTACTATTGTATATCCCACAAACTTCTTTCTTTATATTTTTGATATATTCAATTTATCATACAATTATGTTTTTGTTGTGTATTAATGCTTAATTATCTCGTTTGATTTCTTATTATACTCACAAAACAAAGTTACTTTACTAAAAGGAAGGTAATAGCCAAATCAACTATGAATGATAATAATATATGTAGATGCTTAAGTGTAGATGGATGAAGAAATTGATTGAAAATTTTAAATTTCAATCACTTAGCGAGCTTTGTTTAACTGGCCAAAAAATAAAACAAGAATTGATTTATATTAGGGACAGAGATTACATCGATTATAAACAGTGCATCTACCAACTCTTCCATGAAGTCTTCAAATCCAGTATGTTATCATTTTAAGCTGATTTTTTCATCCATAATCTAGAATAGGTATATCATGTATCTTCTCTTGTCTTTTGACCTAGTTGAAAAGATTGTTTTTACATAACTTTGATTATTTGAACTTTAGCAAATTTAAATAAATAAAAATGAAAAATGATCACCTTACTCAAAGAAAACGGCTTATTCTTTAAAATGACTTATTTTATATCCATGCTCAGTGTTGTATTATTTGTAAATACTGAAAGCAAAAGAAGCATTCCGTTGGATGGATGGGCCTATGTCTACTTTTTAAGATACTTAATTGGGCTCGGGCCATAAAATCGATGTGATACTACTCTTCCGAGCATTTCCAACTAGGGCTGTAATTAAAACCCGGAATCCGGTTTTAAATCCGCATCCGCACCCGCATCCGATTTTAAAATCCGAATCCGAATATCCGGATCCGGATTTAAAATCGGATTCGGATAAGGGTTTTGGTATTTAAAAATCCGGATATCCGGATCCGGTTTAAAACCCGGTTTATTTTAATATTTTAATAAATTTTTTTTATGTTACTAATTAGGGTTACTCTTCGACACTCATTCATTTTAAATTTATATGTATTATGTGACAATATGTATTATTTTGATGATGATGTTGACGCTTGATGATGCACGGGAATGAAGAAAAGATGGTGCGGAATGAAGACGGCGATTTGAATGCATTTTTAATTTTATATGTATTATGTGACAATATGTATTAGATTTGTTCGGTTTTTTGGACAACGGGAAAATATGTAGACTTGTACGGGTTTTTTATTGGTTAAAATTAACTTTTTATCTTTTTTTTTAATAAATAAAAACCGGATCCGGATACCGGATCCGGGTTTTGAAAACAGATATCCGGATTTTCGGATATCCGGAAATCCGGATATCCGGTTTTTCGGATCCGGATCCGGATATCTATTTTCGGATATCCGGATTTTTGGATCCGGATTCGGATAGTTCCGAAAAACCGGATATCCGCTCCGGTTACACCCCTATTTCCAACTACAAACACTAGAATGCTGTTGAAATTTCACTATTTTGCGTAGTTTAATATCAAATACAATTCATTCTCCAATAAACGACACTAACACAAAAATGAGGATGTCGTTCACTTCCTAGTAGACATCAACTGTTTACCATCAATCATTTAGTTGCCCCTCCACACGGGACAAACAGTCAAAAAAACATCAATTGTTTCAGTAGGATTAGATGATACATATACGTGTAGACAGGAAATAAATGAGTCAATTCGCTTGCTCAGATATTCAAAGGAACACCATTAATGTACAATCCTGACAAAGAATGTACGTCAACCTGTACTTTAATGCTTTTTTTTTAATTATTATTATTATTATAATAAAGATGAGTCTTCTCGTTAAATCTTTGAGTCCTTCAAATGAGTACGGCTCGAGAAGGAAGAACACTCCACGTCAATATATTATTGGCAACAACCAAGATTATCAAGAACAAGGGTGGGGACTCCGCAGTTACAACGAGAATCATTCAAGAGCAAAGGCTTAACACTTGACGGAACGGAATAAAGTCTAGTAAAAAAATATTTCCTCTAGACTTAGTTGCGAGTATAGCCAGACCATGCACGATTTCTTTACAGCCTCTTGGAGTGAAA
The DNA here is from genome assembly GCA_954871525.1 of Parietaria judaica. Classification (NCBI taxonomy): domain Eukaryota; kingdom Viridiplantae; phylum Streptophyta; class Magnoliopsida; order Rosales; family Urticaceae; genus Parietaria; species Parietaria judaica. The sequence goes on along the minus strand of OX940862.1, from coordinate 30,658,355 downwards.
CAGAAAACTACAGACTCGATCCGACTAGTTAAACAATGAGTTATCAGAGATAATACAACCCAAATTGAAAAGAGGACAAACTTAATGTTTAGAGCTTTAATCACCTCCAAATAATCCGAAACAATCCGATTATATGTGAATCTTCGATCATCCCTAATCATACGTCCATTTAACCCTCTATGGATAGCAGAAGTCTCCGCAATTTGAGGGGACGACCCGTGTCGGTAAAAATTAATTCTTGACGGGAGGACCTTATTTTCATAATTATGAACTACTATGCCAATGTCATAGCCCTCCCCATAGCCATCAATCGTTGTCAACACAAATATCAACACAACTCACCTTTATGGGGCTTCGAAGAAGGAGTAGTTATCTTGTTATAATTCTTCTTGATCTCAATCTTTTAGGCCTCATTGAACTCCGAGTGGTTACTTCAATCTCTTTTTCAATATTTGTTGTAGTTTTTAAAAACAAAAAAAAATGTATTTTATTGGTTAAGACATTATATATATAATTTTTCCGTCTCGATCCAACTACCTAGCGAAGAGTATTATTGTCAATTTATTTGGGAAAAGGTATAATTTTTTTTAGAAATTATAATAAATGTCCATTCTGTGTAAAAGGTTTAAAAAAATGCTCATCTGTGAAAGTAAAAAATACACACGGTGTGCATTTTTCTTAAACATTTTACACAAAATGGGCATTTTTTAAAATAACCTTATTTTTTTTTAGAAAAAAGTATATTTCTCTTAAATGGTTGCCAATGCCATGACCACATATCCGGTGTTAAATCCAAAACCGTAAAATTAAAAATATAGTACAATATTAAAAAAGAAAACCTAACTTAAAAAGACCAGCCTTTTGTTGCTTTGCCTCTGTCGGAAATTCGAAATGAGAATCTAGCTTTGAGGAAATTGTCAACGAGGAATATAAGGAAGGACCCTCCATTGTCGTTTCTCTTCGACGAGACAGCAAAACGACAATGAAGTAAAAAAGATACCCCCTCCTGGCCTCTTCGCAATCTCGTTCAATCTTCAAACAAGATTGCGCAAAATCTGTGTAAATTTTGAACAGAAACAAATAAAAATAAATAAATAAATAAAAAATAAAAGGCAAAGCGAAGAGGGCGTGTGCAACGGTCGAAGGATCTCATCATCATCATCTGGATCCTTTTTCACGAGAAAAGCATCGATTTTTATGGGTTTGAATCTATATCATAAATTATGTCATAGCTTATCCAGATTCTTAATTTATTGATTGCCCACTAAAGAGATTTCGGAAAGCTTGAGGAAAGTGAAGAGCGATTCCTCATCCATGCCTTTTCGATTCTTTCACTCTTGAGCTTCGCTGCCATGGCCGACGATCTCGCTTCCTTCTTCACCAAGGTTCGCCCTTTTCATTTTTCGCTGTATTCTAATGGGTTTTGCATGTGGGAAATGTCCGATCTGGTTGTTGGATTCGAACCTTCTTTAGGTGAGACATCGTTTGGGTCCTTTCTATTTTTGTCGATGGAGATTTATATGCTTTTTTGCGAGTTATCATTGTTTCTAGTACAAGCTTGATCTTAGAAAACGACAGGATTCTCCCCCCGAAAAGGTTCCGAAGAAATCGCCTATGGTGCTGAGCTCGCTGAGGGTGATCTTGCTCGTCTTTGCCACGGTTTGCGGCGTCTACATTTGCTCGATTTGCTTGAAGCAGTTCAGCACCCGCAACAAGACCGGCTATTTCGACCTCAACGTAGTCAAGAGCTCGTGCCCGGAGCCGAACACTGAACCGTCCGAACTCCCCTATGTGCATTACCCGAAACCCGAGACTTACAGCAGGTGAGAACGCAATGCTGACCATTTTTTGTTCCGTGGTCTGGTTCGGTTCGAAATGTCGTGATCCGAGTGTGTTGGTATTTCCAGGGCGGGGTGCTCGTGCAATCCGGTGCGGTTTTTCGCTATTTTTTCGATGCAGAGGTCTGGGAGCGGGTGGTTTGAGACGTTGTTGAACAATCACACGAACATTAGTTCGAATGGGGAGATTTTCTCCGTGAAGGTGCGGAGAAGCAATGCCTCTACAATCGTTGAGACGTTGGACAGGATTTATAATCTAGATTGGGTTAGCAGCGCCTCGAAGAACGAGTGCACGGCTGCTGTTGGCTTGAAGTGGATGCTTAATCAGGTGAGTGCAGTTGCATTTGTTTAGTTCAGTTGGCTTGGAGATTAAAAAAAGCGGTTCGTAGTTGATTATAACTCGTTATGATTGCTTGCTTGCTTCTGGTACTTTATTTATTGTATATATTCATTTGACGTAATTAGAGAAATTCTGATAGACCTACCTATCGTCGGGGTAAGAGCAAGACGGTACGTTAGGTCCTTTTATGCTTTTAGAGGTGTCTTGGTCAACAATGTTATTAGAGTTAATTCAATCGTTTACTCGGAGTTGTCATTAGGGTTTCGGTGGTTTGCCTTATAATTTATCTAGTTTTTCTCTTGCTTAGCAATTAGCATCTTTAGGAGAGCCTCGACCTTGCTCTCGAAGAATATGTCGGGATTGCTTATTGATTTATCATCAAATAGAAAACTGTACCTATCAAGTTCCAGTTAAGATATTGTAGCTCTGAAATAATTCTCTTATCATTGTCTTCTTCCAAAGCACCGGTTTTGATCAATTTTTTAGGCATTTTAGCACCTTCATAGTGAAAAAGCTTATTAGTCGTGACTATCATGATGTATGACTAATCAAAGAGAATTAGCACAGGTTAAAATCCGAGCGGATTAATTCTATTGAACAAGTAAAGTGGTATAAGATCACGTGTCTAATATAATAAACATCTAAAAGATTTTACCGATCTTAAATGTAGGGTCTCATGCAGCATCACGAAGAAATATTGAGTTACTTCAAACGACGTGGCGTTTCCACAATCTTTCTGTTCCGGAGAAATCTACTGCGTCGGATGATCTCGATCCTCGCAAATTCCTATGATAGAGATGTTAAGCTACTGAACGGAACCCACAAGTCCCATGTACATTCTCCCCTTGAGGTATCACTTCGCCTCCATCATGACGGTTTCCCGAACTCATATAGCTTCCATAGCACTTAAGAAAAATCGGAAAAAAGTTTTCTTAAGTTTATTAAGCGCTAACAGAGTCGATGCTGAGGCAGAAAATGAACATTTCTTTATCCTAACATTTGAAAAGTTATCAATTAATAAATATTTTCTCTACTTTTGTGAATGAATTTAATCTTAATTTTGTGTTTAAAACAGAAAGCGATTTTTCCTTTATGGTTTTTCTGGATCCTAAGTTGGATTTCGGTTTCGTTGCAGGCAAACATCCTAGCACAATACAAGCCGACGATTAATGCTACGTTGCTGATACCAAACCTTAAGCAAGTAGAAGAGATGACAACTAAGGCTTTGGAGTATTTCAAGAGCACCCGGCATATCGTCCTTTACTATGAAGATATAGTCAAGAACCGAACGGTAAGCATTTTATCGCAGCATTAAATTAGATATTCTATCTTTTATTATGTAGAATAATTTAGTGTATGCAGTTTGTTTCTGACCACCCGCAGATTTTCTTACTGGTATATCTATTGTATGATTTCAATTTTTATTTTGCAATAAAAATAGCTTTGAAATAGAACTCAAGTATTCCCTTTTTTGCTTAGGTCTTTTGAGTAAGCTTCAACTTTTTTTTTTAATGGGTAATTGTGGCATAAGTTCTCAATGCCCTTTGAAAAGGGCTGGCATATTGTCAAACTTTTCTTTGACGGAATAAGCTCTTAATGTTAAATAAATCATGTTTCCAAGTACCCAGAAAGTAGTCATCTCTCGGTGTCTTGTGGTTGGAGGCATATACCGACCCTTTTGAATAACAATGGAAACTTCTGCCGCAATTATCCCTTTTTAGAACCGTAATTTTGGGAAGGTTTTTATTGGATATAATAGTTACCCATAATCAACAAGCAGCAAAAGTTCTAATTGGTGTTTAGTAGTAGTTATCGAGCCCGTATTCGCATCGCTACTTAAACCAAAGTTTGTCCAGAGAAATTAGTTGTAAAAAGCCGATTCTTCTCTTTATGTCACGTATATATTTAGAGATGAACATTGTTTTTCAATAATGCACATTATGCAGAGAGTACGAGACGTGCAAGATTTCCTAAAAGTCCCGGTAATGGAGCTCAAGAGTCGGCAAGTGAGGATTCACAAAGGATCTCTCTCCAATCTGGTGGAGAACTGGGACGACATTCAAAAGGCGCTCACCGGAACGCCTTACGAAAGCTTTCTTCAGGCCGATTATCGAAGATAGAGAGATCGATCATCGGTAAAGCAGCATCGGCCTGTTTTGTACAGCTGGTACCGAAGCCAGAGATGGTTTTCCCATGAAATTTTGCCTAACATCACCCTTTATTTATTTTAATTTCTTTTTTAGCTTCTTCCTTATTGCCGTTGACCATTCAATTCATTCTTTGGTCTCTTCTTCTCTGTTTTCCAGTTAATTCAGGCTATGTTGTGTTTCAGAATTCTGGTAATTTAATCAATAGATTGTAGTTTCAGATTCTATATCCTCTTTAATTATTTTTTTTTTAATAATTTCTCTTCACAAATTGGAAAATGACAGGAGATTATGTGGGAAAATGAGTAGTTATCAAACGGTCAAAGGGTTGAATGGTAAAACATCTTTATCATACAATTTCATATATTTAAATTAAAAGTGTGGTCAAAGATTCTTTAATAATGAGCTATAATAATTGCAAGTGCCATAATAAAAAAAAAAAAAAAACTATAGTTTATTGAGCATTGATGGTTTTATTTTATAGCCGACACATTAATTTTGCCTTGTACCGTTTTTCTTTCTATTTTTTTTCGAATATTCTAGATAAGAAGATAATTGAAAAGAAAATAGGAGACAAACTTAAATAGGATGTGAATCTCGTGCTAATATGTTAGTTGAACATTTTTCTTGGTCTCTTCTTGTCGACTTGTTTTGCCATATGGTTGTTCGACTAGTTTTTTGCTTATAAATGTTGTTGGAAATTGAATTCTTTCAAAGTGTGTTGTCAATTGCTTGAAGCTATTTGGATTGCTTCATTTTTATTTTTTTTACAATGTGTTACAAGTGATTCGTTTTTCTATTGAGGAACAGTCCTCCACCCCGTTGCGCCCCCTCATCCTCACCGGTTTGCCGGATCAGACTAATCCGTTGACCGCCCTCAAGTCAAGACTAGAACGAAGGTGGAGACTTACTTTATTCCTTCACCCGTGAGACATCTACTTAGTTGTACATCGGTACTCGGGACACCCAATCCCTGGCTCGGTTGTTTGGAAATTTGAACATGGCCCTTCGTAAATGATCGAATCCGTCTTTCACTTTTAACTGTAGTATGGTTTGTATTTATCCCGTTCGTGTAAAATGATTACTATCTTGAAAATTCTTTCACTGTTATATGCTTTAAAATTAAAATATAGTAGGCAATGTATATATGTGATAAACATTATATTATTGACGCTCACTTTTAAAAAATACTCGCGTCAAAATAGTAGCACTATTATTTTTTTCCATCTAAATGAACTTGAAGAACAGATTACTATCTTGAACTCAAATACTTGAGAAATTCGTAAAATACTCTTGTCAAAAGCCCTGATCGGTCAGCTTGATTATATGGTATCAAACCCTAATTGCATATTTAACAAACCGAGCTTCATGAATTGAATTGTGACCCGTTTATTTTTTACTTCTGGATGTATCAACGAATTCTTCAAGATTTTATAGACTGTCTAAATCTAAATGGTATATTATATAACTTCAAGTGTATAATCAAATCATGTAAATATTGTATAGTGATGAAGAATGTATGCACCATGTATAGAAGGATCAAAATTAGCGACTCAATGTTCATAATTTATGCTATAATTATTCTATTTTATTAGGTATTATTTGCATTTTTTTTTTTCTTTTCATTTATGCTCTTATTTGAGTGTTTTTATTTATTAGATTAATTTTGATTGCTTTCTTGTTTCCTATATATATTGTACTTCAACCTTTACTTGAGAGTTTAGTTTATGACGAATTAAAATAATTAAGCTTTTGCTTGAAAAAAATAGAGTTTTATCTTGCAAATACGTATTCTACGTATCCCGCTCTAGATCAGTTGAATTCAGAGGCACTTGTTTCTGTGCAAGGGCACCGAGGAAACAAGTTGTTCAAGACGCTTTCATAGAAAATATGGTGAGCAAGAAGAGGTCGACGTCAGATGGCTGCAATGATGCATAATCAAACAGAGCAACAAGGCCAAGATGAATCCGACATTTAGAACAACCGAGCGAACCTCTTCGGGCATAATTTTGGCAATTATGGTCATGCGATGCGTCGACATGAGACGGTCCTGGAATATGCGTGATGGGTAGCAGCGTTCCAAGTGGCTATCTCGGAGTACAACAAAACGACGTACGATGAGGCGTAGCATGGCGAGGCCATATACGACAATTTGGTTTACGGCGAGACGGATAATGACACACTCGGGTACATTCTATGTATCTCGATCTACGTCGTATATTCGTTAAGATATTCTCTTACCAAAACTAACACACAAGTATTCACACACATATATATAGTTATATACACACATGACACACCTCTCGAATCTGGCGTAGATAAAATTCATTGTTATAATCATCCATTTATTCCAACAAAAGGTTTATATTGAATACAGAAAAGACAATAAATAAAAAATATTTGAAAAACTCATGAATTAAGAGAATTGTGGGAAGCAAATACAAATTTTAGAAAAAAGGAAGCAAGTTGGAGAAGAAAGCATCATGGTTGGTAGCGGTGGCGACCCCACTCAAACGTAATTTTTTCTAATCGTGTAATTAGCATATAAATCAAGATGGTTGCTCCTTCCTTTTATTTTTCATCATTTTCCACTAAAAGTTTGTTTGAGAAATTACACTAGTTCTGTGATTGAGTTTACCGAAGGCCTTGTTGCAGCAGCGGCTCCGCGAAAGGCAGTCCTCGTCAAAACTCGAACTGACGAACGCTCTCTCTAATTATTAAGACTTTTAATTCTTACAAGCGTCTCTTAAAATTTGTTTCTATTTTTATTTGTAAGTCATTATTTTGATAAATGGGGGACCTATTTTCTTAATGTTCTGCAGCATTTCTTTTTGCCCTGTATTAATGTAAAGATTGCATACCATTCTAAAAAAAATGTTTGTCTTCGATAAAAATAAATTTACTATTTCTTCTTTGCATCAGGAGTCTAAAAAAATTTGTATAGGGTCCCTGAAAGGCTGAAACATCCGGGGCGACCCTGGTGGCTGGACGAACATCCAAGTTGCTATATTTGATTAGACATTTGATATTTTTATCAATGAGAATAACTATTAAGAATAAGCCGCTATTTTTAGCCAAAATATTTGACATCCATGTTGATAAAAATAAATATTAAGTATACATCACCGTGACGTGACGGATGTAGCTTATTAGAAGGTTGGGTTGAAACCACCCATGTATTTTTTTTTTAACTCTCATTCACTTCAAATCCTGATTACGCCATTGTACATCAAGGTTGGTTAAATATGCAACGCGAAAAAGTCTTTTTCTCCAAGTATTTTCAAGTGAAACGTTAATGACAATTACCGTAAGAAACAAACATGTTCAGGGACTTATTTATTATAATTGAACGAGTTAAATGACTAAATAAAAAAAAATGTCAATCTTAACCTAATTTTCGAGATCACACGAAGCAATAATTTTGCACACCTCACCAAATTTAACCACAAAACTTGTTGTACTTAACTTATACTCGCTACATTTATATATATATATATATATATATATATAATCTCACAAAATTATTTATTGCCAACAAAACTCCAAGTGGCTGGAGCCAAAAGACGCAAAAGTACACGGCCAACACGGCAGAGAAGTCGCCGCGCAGGAGGGTATTAGGGTAATTGCGCGTCGCAAAACACAAGATCTGAACTCGCCACCACTCTCCTCCACTGTGTAGCTTTGCGAGAGCGCCTCCCTTTAAAACCCATCTCAACCCACTCCGCTTCCTTCTCTTTCCTCTCTCTCTCTCTGACCTTCTCCTTCCTAGAGAGAGAGACCCGTTTGCTGTATCTATCTGTGTATCTATGGCGGCGAGCAACGGCGGAGGAGATCTGGGGCGGGCGGCGCAGCACCAGGCGGCGGGGCAGCAGTGGGTGGGGATGCAGTACCCGGCGGTGGCGATGGTGATGCAGCAGCAGCAGCACGTGATGATGTACCCGCACCACTACGTGGCGGCGTACGGGGGGCACCAGGGCCACGTGGCGCACTACCAGCCTCCGCCGCCGCAGGGGTACGCGGTGAAGCCGCCGCCGCAGCAGATTCACAAGCAGGAGGAGATCCGGACGCTCTGGGCCGGCGACCTCCACCACTGGATGGACGAGCCCTACCTCCACGCCTGCTTCGCCCCCACCGGCCAGGTTTGACCGCCCTTGACTTTCGATGCAGATTGGTATTGGTTTGTTTAGGAAAAACCCAGGTTTCTGTTTGTTTCTCTTTTCGATTGATTGAGTGAAGGTTGGGATTTGGCTCATGTTAGATTTAGGATAAATGAATGAAGGAGATTTGTTCTTCTTCTTTTGCTATGCTCTAGTATAGTACATCTGTGTCTGGATTTTGCTCGACAACATGTTTTCCGACGGCGGATTGTTTTGCTGCTCGAGCGGATCCCGGGTTTTTGTTTGTTTCTTTCATTGAGTAGATCGGTTCGGTATTTGGATTGTTGCTTTCGTTGACTGTGTTTGGTTTATTGGCACGACGCGAGAAACCGTCATTGTTTTATGCTCAAGCTTTATGCGGTCCATTGAATTGAAAGATGTATCAATTGGGAGTAGTAGTCATTCCGTTAGGGTCTTGTACTTTGCTTGATTGGATATTCTTCATCTGCTCGTTTAATCCGATGAAAAACGCTTCACTTATTCTTCTTCGTCGATAGTATAAATTTAAATTTTTAATTATTTGTTCGGTTTCAAACTTGTTCTCTAGGGTTTAATGGTGCTGAATTTCTTTGCAGGTTTTCTCAGTGAAGGTCATACGCAATAAGCAAACCGGTCAGTCAGAGGGATACGGGTTTGTGGAGTTTTATTCCCGTGCCGCTGCTGAGAAAGTTCTACAATCTTATAACGGCTCACTTATGCCAAGCACAGAACAGCCTTTTCGGTTAAATTGGGCGACTTTCAGTCAGGGTGAAAAGCGGTCAGAGACCGGTTCTGATCTATCCATATTTGTAGGAGACTTAGCTGCAGACGTGACTGATTCAATGTTGCAGGAGACTTTTTCCACTAGATTTACATCTGTCAAAGCCGCTAAGGTTGTTATTGATTCAAACACCGGCCGCTCCAAGGGTTACGGTTTTGTGAGGTTCAGCGACGAAAATGAAAGGTCGAGGGCCATAACCGAGATGAACGGAGTATATTGCTCTAGCCGAGCAATGCGTATTGGTGTTGCAACACCCAAAAAGTCGTCCGGGTTCCAGCAGCAGCTGTACAACTCACAAGGTATGTTGTCGTGCTTCTACATTTTTATGGCTATGAACTTTACATGCTAATCTTATTATTAAATATGTTTATGGGTCGATAATCACTCTTTTCGACTGCTTGTTTGCAGCTCTGGTATTGGCTGGGGGAGGGCACGGTGCAAACCAAGGTCAGACCGATGCCGAGTCCAATAACACGACCGTGAGTGACCCTCTCTCTTTCTCTCTCAAATATAGGAATGCAGATCATTCATGACTATAATTCATTTTAGATTTTTGTCGGAGGGCTTGATTCGGATGTTACTGATGAGGATCTCAGACAACCTTTTTCCGAGTTCGGTGAAATTGTATCGGTGAAAATACCAGCTGGGAAAGCGTGTGGTTTCGTACAATTTGCCAACAGGTACTACTTTTTCTCGTACTATCACTTAAGTAACCACTAGAACTTGTCGATTGCGTGTTTCATAATGTATGGTAATAATGAATGTGATTGTGTCCACTTGCAGGAAGAGTGCCGAAAGTGCCATAGATACGCTGAATGGAACAGTGATAGGGAAGCAAACAGTTCGTCTTTCATGGGGTCGAACTCCTGGGAACAGACAGGTATAAAGATTACTCTGTAAAGAGTCCCTTGTGAACTATATCAAGGTTATTTTAATCATAATCTACTATAAACCCTTTTCATCACTTATTTAAACATTCCAAAAAAAAAATTATAGTTTGAACTTTGAGCTTTATGGTCGGATGACAATTTGTGACTCGTTGAGTCGTTGCTTTATCGTTTTTGACATTTGTAGACTCAAAATTCACCCATTTATAGTTGCGTTCTATGAGAAATAGACCCGCCCCGTATATTAATCGCGTTAATCGTGTGTGACGTGTTTAACCCATATAACTAGCAATATTGTATTATTTTCATCAATTAAGCAATCTAATCCATAATACAAACAAGTTAAATTTGACAGCATAATGAGTTTTTAAACAATCAATAAAATACATCAAATACATGAAGTGTATTTTTTTAATCCGTTATTGTAAAATTTTATTAAGCCCCATTATGTCCTCGTGCGCTCGTGCTGTACTGTGTTCGCTCACTGTTTAATTGTGGTAATCATATTCCTGTTGTATCACACACCATCGTTACTTTAGAAAATATTAGAGCGGAGTAATGACACTTATTTGTCTGACTATGCTTTGCTTGGACTTGTGGAAGCAGTGGAGAGGAGAACAAAGCCAGCAGTGGAACGGGGCGAACCACGGCGGGTACGGATACTCTATGGCGCAGGCGCAGCACACCGAAGCCGTGGCCAACGGGGCCTCTTGACTGACGAGAGCGACGGACAGGGTGTAAAATGGAACTTTACAGGAGTGGCTTCTCTTATTGTTAGATTATTATAGTGTTTATGAGTGGAATAGGTCTGTTTTTGTTCCTGAATTTTGTAGCTGGAATTATCCAAATTCTTATGGTTTTATTTGTACCCTTACTTTTAAAGAATTTTGGCCTATGGGCAAGATTTTGTTTCTTATCATTATTGGTTTTATTTTCTTTTTATTTTCTTTATCATTGATTTTTTTTTTTTTTTTTTTTGTTGGTTGAGATGAGTTTTGAGAGCAATAAATCTATTTTTGAGATGTGTCACATATATTATGACAATAATATTTATTTCCTTATATTGAGGGGTACATTGAAATTTGAAAGAATCCAATCCCAATCTACTAACTATTATGGCAACTTTAATGTTCTTTTACCGTTAAATACCGTTAAAAGTATTTTTTTAGAAATTGACATTATTAGTCAAAATTATAAATTATATTCAAAAGTAACATTTTCTATCAAGGTAGTCCTATCAAGGTATGTTAATATATCGATTTTAGGAATGCAAATATCGCTTGCATTTGATGGTGAATAAGTAAGGAGATATTTGAGGGTAAAGAGCACCGCGATACACTAGAGGTCTTAGGTTCGAGTCATAACTCTCGTGATGAGTAAAATCTAAAAATCCTCTAATATATAAAATAAATAAATAAAAATATTGTCGTTGACTAGTCTTTAGCGTTTGTTACCAACTTTGCAAATAAATAAATCCGACGCAACAAATTAGCAAAAAAGATTTGCAACAAATACAATACATCTATTTCTTATAAAGGTCGTCTATGGCTTGAAACGTTTATTCTTATTCCTAATCAATTACACATGTAATATTTAAGCTTATGAAGCATTTATATTTATATTTTTATACTAAATAAGGTTTTTTTTTTTTTACTAATTGATGTGAAAATCTGTCGTTTTCCGCTTATCTCAAAATGAAGTCGTTTTTCTGAACCTGTCGTTTCATGATGTTGACCCTTGTAGAACTATTGTTGTTTCCAGCCATTCCTTGACTTTGACGAATTTAAGTGTCATTTCATTGTAAAATTGCAATCGTGCTACTGAAAGTAGATAATTTATTTTAAATTTACGACGCCATAAGATAAATTTGCTATTATTTTTGGAGTATTAGCTTTGTCATATTATGAAATTGTATTTGTTACATCTATTAATTAGGTATATATTTATAAATAAATGTTTTAGCGTTTTATGTCTTCTCTTATATTCAAATACAGGGCCAGGCCTCACATTTAGGAGAAAAAAATACACTAAGTTAGGGGCCTCTCAATTTTCGTTAAAAAGCTCAAATAAAAATAAATTTTAAAATGAAATATATATGATATATTCAATTCTGACCTACATTATAATTTCTTGTAAACCAGTGCTTGTATTATATATATAATATAATATTGTCTTACTTGCTCTTTATTATACAATCAAATTAGAAAGAAACTAACCAATATGTTTATTTATGAATTTTATGCATTTAGGATCAAATTCAATGAGGTCATTTAGAAAATTCAAGTCGCGATCCGCAAAGAGAAAAGAAAAAACGAGAAAAGAGGCTTTAGAAAGAATTTCAAAATTAATTGAATTATAATATGCATTGGAATTTGATTTCCCAATTTTGATAGGGGCCTCAAAATTATATTTCGCCTAAGGCCTCGACAAACTCAGGGCCGACCCTGTTCAAATACGATTAATAAATTGAGCAGTTCGAGCAAGGTATATTTTGAAAATCGTTTAGAGTGTTACAAATGGTATATTATTTAAAATTAATGATACATAGTTAAGGAGTAGTGGCGCAGAAAGCTAAAAAAAAATGTGGCATAATTAATGGTCCTTATGATACGATTTAGTGCAAATGATTCCTGTTAAAATAGATGGAAAATCCAAATTAGGGTTAAATTTCAAGGGTAATTCCATTTTATATAAAATTTTAATACAATATTAAGTTTACTTAGAATTGTGAAATTAGCCTCAAAATATTATTCAAAGATATTTTTCATCTATTTTAACAGTTATGGACCATTCGCGTCGGTAAATCGAAAATTGACAGACTATTATATGTGCCGATTTTTGTTATTGTTTCTGTCACTATTCTTTTTATCAGAGAAACCATCTGTATCATTTTATTAGAGAGAAACTATTGACATTGCTATACTTGACAAACCAGTTGTGTAATTAATTCTTTTTTTTATTTTACTGTTCTTTCATCATTCTTTAAAGTTACATTCTGGTAAATATGTCCTTTGATTCTGTATTTCTTGAACTTGGCAGTTAGTGTGTTTGCTTGTTTCCAATTCGATCTGAATTTCTAGCAACTATTAATAAATGAAATAAAACAATATTGAATTAATTCTTTCGTCAATATTTAGCTTCTGAGAGGAGGATACGTTTACGTCAAAGAGTAATATTTTTTCATTTAACTAATAAATAGATAATTGAATAGTCCACAACATGCTCGCAACCATCTTCGAATTTCTAGCTACAACAACACGTACAGACATATTATACGTATACATATTATGGTACACAAAATTATTGTAACTAAAATATGTATAATTACAATTATTTGTTGCTGATCATTAGGGAATATAGACCACTTGCAAAACAAAGATTTCGTTGAAGTTTCCACGTCTTGTAAATAGGTATCTCAAATAAATCCAAATAATATGTTTGACCACTACGTACTACTTCAATTAAATTAAATTAAATATTACAAGTGCATGGAACATGGCAATATCAAATTTTATATCTCGAGGAGGTCAGTTTAACATTTTAGTTTCTAGACGAGGGGCAAAATTAACCTAAAAATACTTCCACGTTATATTAATATTACCCAGCGATAATAGCAGTAAAAAGTACCAAAATTGTACAAATACTCCTTTTTTGTAGTAGAAAAAGTACTCAAAAACAATTACTTCTTAAGTTTTAATTTTTAGGTTAAAATTGTTAAACACTGGCATGAAGCATGTTGGCCTAAATGTCCTTTTTAATTGTAAATATCAATTGTACTTATTAATTTGCAGATGTTGGAATATATATAATCTCATATAGAAAAAAATGTAAGCTTATAGATATGTACAGTTTAATATATGCATATAAAAGATACATGAGTGCGTAATTGATTCTGGTCGGTGCATGTATGAGTATTCATAGCTTCTAGTATTCATACTTAATTTCTTGATGTATATATATATATATATATATATATACATACTGATGTTATCTAACTTTAGACATATACTAAATAGCAACGTCTATATATTAATTACTACATGGATATAGGAAAGAAAAAAAAAAAAGAATATAAATAAAATGAATGAAAGCATAAACCCCAATTCGAATTATAGCTTTGTAGTTTATAACCTTGTTTGATGTATTATAAAAGTTATAAACCACAAAAGGTGAAAAGAAAATAAATTAATAAAGACGGATAAAACTTTAACTGAACAAATAAAACTTTGGACTAAAAATCTACATAAGTATATTAATTCGGGCATTGCATATCCAACACGTCATGAATTGCTACATTCAAAAATCAAATTAAAGCAGAGAGAGAATTGGTTAACGTTGCGAATTTTTCACTTTCCATAAAACACACATCCCAAGCCAAAAATGCTCATGATTCTTCTCAACATATTCCGTATCATAAAGTCACCATCAAATGATTTTGAATCGGTGAAATTAATTCAAGTACGTGCATACATATTGTTATAAATTAAACACAAAATACACAAACAAAAAACTAAGAGAAATTAACAAATTCATTTTCTTAAAAATCTAATTTTGTTAAGAGAATTATGAGAAAATAAGTAAAATCGATATAGTTTTAAAAAAATAGAGTTACATCTACGGAGATAGGGCAAAAAATATATTAAAATATTTATTATTTAATTAATCATAATATGTAATATATATATATATATATGCTTGTAGCCTTGTATTTACTTAAAAAGATTTAATAAATAAAAATCTGCTATCTTATTATAGCATGCGTCTTTTTTCATATGTGGTAATGATATTGTCAAGGCATGATGTGCATTACTTCAATCGATGTACAACTTAGGTCATGCTTCAAATTGGCAAATAGTTAATTGGAATATATTATTATAATCTATATTCTATATGATCCGTGCCACTATTACTCGTTGACAATTTGTTTAATTTAATTTACTTTATTTTCACAAAGAACCATGCGTCCAAACTTGAGCTTTACAATGACATCATAAGAAAATGAAAATATAGAGAGAGAAAAAAAATCAACTATGTTCACGTAAGAAGAGTAATCAACATTTCCGACTTATAACACTACTATATGGACAATTATTTTGATAAATTATAATATTTAAATTGCAAAGTGTGCAAATTATAAAACACGTGCAATCATCAAGTATATTAATATTATCCTTTAGGCACATTTTAAGGCGTTAGTTTCATTTCCAATTGGGAAGAAAGAACTATAAATTATTGTGACGGCCACAAAAGTTCAACGAATTTATTTTCCTTGGAAAATTAGACAAAATAAATTACAAAAATATAAGAATGGTCAATATTAGGTTTGTCCCTTGTGCTAGGGGAATATGACTTCTCCTTCTAATTAAGCTTAATTTATTAATATAAGGATGAGACAAAAACTTAATTTAAATACAAACCGTACCAAAAAAAAAAACAAATATGATTAATGGTCATAAATTAACTTAAAACCCATATTTTCCACATTTCAATTAACACTATATTTGTCTAAAGAAGCTAGATGGTGACACATCAAACTCACACATATTACATATTACATATACATATGTGTGTAACTAAGTTATTATACATGGCATTATATAAGTAGCAAATTAGAGGAAAAAGAAGTTGACTTTTTGAATAAAGAATATATTAGTTTGCTTTTATTTTCCTCCATTTAGTTTATCACATAAGTGAAGTTATATTAATTTGCAAAAAATAAAAATAAACGAAAACTGTAGAACTGGTTTTAGAAGCAAACATTTGCCGAACTATATATCTCTGAGAATGAAATATTTGTAAAAATTGTATAAAGTATTTATTTGAAAATAATATACATACTATATTGAATATTGATGGCTCTAAAGAATTTGGTTAGTCTTTTTATGAGCATTTAATTTATACGTGCTCTCAACGTTTCTGTTGCATGCATGTCTACTTAATGCTTCGTATGTGCAGCTCACTTCAATTTGGTGTTGCTGTTTTTGAATTTTGAAAGCATATAGAAATAAATTGCTACCTAAGTTTCATTTATTTTCACAAAATAAATAATAATAAAATTATTGCAATTGAACAAGAAAAAAAAAGTGATTAAAACAACATTCAACTTTTATTTGGGTCATCATTGTATATCTTCTTGTGATTAAGGTGGAAGATTGATATCATAAAATTATGTACAAACTAATTAAAGGAATATATAAAAGAACTATTCTCGATTAATCCAAAAGAAATTATTCATCACAGCGATCCAGCCAAGACAAATTGAAGCTGGAAAGTGAGCCAAACGGTAAAATAGAGTACGTTCTATCCCGCTAGATATTTTGCAATACAAACCCTTTTATAGATTGATTAATTAGCACAATGCCCCCTGAATTTGATTCGTGGTGCATGTTGCCCCTTAAATTATAGTATATGGCACTGATGTCCCATATTTTTTATAATATAATGCTCAATAAGCTTAAAAATAGATAAACGTATATATATTTAGCACATTATTTATTTGAGCGTATGTTTATTATTATTTTCTAATTTTATTAGATTTTAATTTTAATATATATTGACTTTGACTTTTGATCGCTTGATAATTGTCTCATAATCTAGCTTATTTATTAATCGCATTGGCAACTCATAATTCATTTATAAGTTATCTTTGAGTAAAAAAATAAGTTGAAAAAATTCAATAAATTTAAGAAATTAAAAATAGAGGATAATATTGTTAAATTACCCTCGGTGCGTATATTTTAATTTTATAAAAATGAAAAGAATATATTTGTAAGAAATAAAATTTCACATAATGAGAATATAATTCACGAGCTTATATTTTATTCGTGAGTATATAATTTATGCATGCACATAAATTATTAGTATCACATCAACAAAACCTAAAGATTACGTCATATTCAAATTGATCCCAAGATAAATATCCATGCCCATAACAACGACAATTAATTCTAGAAATTCATAACTGGTTGATCCTCATCATATAGCATGACAAACGACTTTGTTTCTTACCTTTATTTAATTAAATAAATAAAAACTCAAATTCATGGCATACATGACGTGCCCAAAATAAAATAAATAAAAATAAATCGTATATAAGAAAGGCGGCTGATAACTCCCTACATATTACAGTTTTCGTCAATTTCTTCTCTCCTTCCTCTCTCTCTCTCTCTCTCTCTCTGTATATAATATATATATACACAATCGTATAGATATAGTACTCCAACAGAGCTCGGAGGTTCAACAATGGAGTTGCAGGTGGCGACGCCAGCTCCAATGGACTTCAACTTCGACAGCGCGTGCTCCTCACCCTACATGACCGCTCCCTCCAGCCCCCAGCGCTTGAACGCCAATCTCCTCTTCGCCAGCGCTCCGGCCAGCCCCACGCGCATCTCCGCCGCCTTCTACGGCGTCCCCTTCCACTGGGACGCCAAACCCGCTCTCTCCGCCGCCGAAGAAAACAACCAAGACAACGAGTTCGAGTTCGAGTTCAGCGGCCAGCTCGACCGAGACTCGTTCTCCGTCTCCGCCGCCGACGAGCTATTCGTCGGCGGGAAGATTCGGCCGTTGGAGCCCCCACTGGAGATTCTCTCCGAGCAATCGTCTGCTATATCTCCGGGGAAGAAGATCTCCGCCGTCGAAGAAACACGGAAGAGAGAAGAATTCAGGAGCCGGAGCCGGAGCCGATCGCTCTCCCCGATGCGAGTCTCTGATCACGGCGATATCCACGAGAGCTCCGAGCGATTCACGAGCAGATTCGCGTCTCCGGCAGGGACAGGAGGCTCGAAGGAGGCGTCGAACTGGTCGATCATGTCGGCGATCTCGTTCGCGAAGGACTACCGGCGGTGGAAGCTAAAGGACTTCCTGTTCCGGTCGGCTTCCGAGGGGCGAGCGCCGCGGAACGACGACGTCTTGCGGGCGGGATACGCGGTTCTGTCGCCGAGCAAGAAGAATTCGGGGAGCAAGGTGTCGTCTTCGAGCGAGGACGTGAGGAACTCGAGCTTCCGGTCGACGGACAGCACGGGGTCGGTGAGCTCGAGGCGGCGGGGGCCCGTGTCGGCCCACGAGATGCACTACACGGCGAACCGGGCGGTGTCGGAGGAGCTGAGGAGGAAGACTTTCTTGCCGTACAAGCGAGGCCTCTTGGGCTGCTTGGGGTTCAACCCACGCGTGCAGGGCCTCTCCCGGAGCTTGGGGTCATTGTCACGTGCGTGACCCGACCCGTTTAGAAACGCACGTGATATGTTTTGTTGCTGGTAATTAATTACTGTATGTTAATTGTTAAATGACAAATATTGGACATTCATTTAGATTAGGGATTTATAATTTATCCGAGTGAGTATATATATTGGGTTGTTGCATTTGCAAGTGTTTATGAAATGTGAACATAAATGCCCAAAATATTTTCATATTTGGAATCTTTTTTCTTTAATTACCAAGTTGCAAAATATTAGTGGGTAGATTTAGTCTTGGCCTCACATGCGGGTTCGGTTCGCCCCCACCTCGTTGCCCGCCTGGCCCGTCTTGACTCGAACTAACCATGCCGAGAAAATAGGCCGTGTATGAAGAAAATATTGAAATTTTATTCATTAAAACAAAGACAGGCTGCCATATATTGGCCGCGCTATTTTTGTCTACACAGGACAAGAAACACGGGCGCACGTTGCCCGTGTTTCACGAGAAGATGAGACGGAGATGCCTGTCCCAAATGCCCCAATTAAATTATATAATTACTTAATTATAGTTTTTTTTTTTGGGTTGAATCTTACATTTTTTATGCACTTGCGGATAAGAGCGGACGGATGTACAACTAAAAGGTATTTTTTTTATATATAAATAAAATTCATTTGTATTTTTTAGTTTTTTGTCAAAAATTTTAAATTTATATACTCAGCCCTTAATTGTAAATTTGCCGCCTGTAAATAATAATCCTGATTGGATAAAATGAAGATATATTTTTAAGTGTGGCATTCAAAACATTATTAAACAGAGGGGACAATATATATAGATATAGGTTGATTGTTCATTATTATGCCCATCTAGGAGACACTATTCTGTTTAATGAGGGGGTTTTTTTTTTCACAAAATAGAAGCTTTAGAGTTTTGAAACATTCATTGTTTTTTCTCCCTTACATATAGATTTATTTGGATATGTAGTTGGTTAGAATTTGGGGCATTAACATTTGCTTAATCAAAGGAATTAAAGCAGTAGAGATTATTAATTAAAAGAGTTAATTGTGTTGTGGACACACATGCATGGGGTGGAAAAATGATTCCATGTCCTAATCATTATGTTTACAAACTAATCACGCCAGTGATGTTACAGTGCCTTAATCATATGTTAAATTATGTTTTATTTACCCTTAGTCAAACAAAAGGTGAAGAATTTGTCAAAATCTGCTACTTTATTGTAAATACTAAATACTTTACTCCCAATAAAAAAAAATCTAAGGATGGGGTTGTCAAAGAATAGAGAAGGGAGAAGCATTGCCGGTCCGACTTTTTTCGAGAGTCGAGACGATGACGAAATTGCGAAAATAAACTCAAGTATAAAACTTTGAATAATATTTATATAATTAATAATTATTTATTACGTCGCACCTAGCATTTTTAGAAACATAATTTTAAAGTTATTTTGAGAATCCTTAATTTTTATTTTTACTTTTATAAGTTCAGGCCTATTCCGCCTTTCCGGTGGCCCGACCCGGCGACCCCGGAGGAAGAGAGCCAACTACTAAAAAGTAAAAACCTTCTCTTTCTTTGTCATAAATTTGCAACCTGCCGTGATGATGACATTGGTGAGGATGGTGGGATCTACATATAATATAAAATTATTGCAAGCAAAAGGAATTATTTTACAATTATTATTTGCACACATATCATCACGAAACATTCCAGCAAAAAGGAAGATGTGCAATTAGCCGTCAACATAATCTATGAAATGATCATTTCTTATTTAGATTAATCTTCCAAATTAGTTAAATTGTATGCTGAAAGTTGTTAGAGTTTGTAACTCAAATTTTGTTTATATTCACTGGCACTTTCACGGCGTGTGATAGCTTTATATTTTGGGATTTATTAAACTGTAAAAACGGGTTACGAAATTAGTTAATGAATCAGTTCAGAGTGCACGGTATGAAATTTTCGGATATATAAAATTTTTTATAATGCGTGTTTTAGGGTTAATGAACTCCTTCCTTTCGCCATTTATTTTCCGGACTCGTTCTCTTTCCACCATTTTACTTTATTTTACAATCCTAACATTTTTTTATCATGTGCTAGCGATTTTTTTCACATATTAAATTTCAAAACATTATTTTGTGCAAATCTCTTTGTTTGTCGTTGCTTATAATGTTTTATTTATATTAAAAAACTTATATCATGAAGAGATTATCTTATATATTAATACTGCTTTTGTGATGATCAGTTGAACCTAATCAAGATTAGAGCTTGCAATTAAGCAAACATTCTCAACAAAACAATTGCATATCGTCTTTAAGACTTTACAGATAACAAAGCAAGGATGCATGGCTATGCCCATTATATGGGGACGCTTATACAATTATATATATATTCATAATAATTGAATCTGGCCGTATTATGTGCATGGGTGCAATAATTTCATTACAATATATATATATATATATATATATATATATATACATATATATATTTGCTATGTATTATATTTATGTTTTTATTATGCTTGTGAGCGTGTGGGATGATAAACTAATAATAGATATATTATGATCACAAAAGTATTCTTGTAGGGGAAAAGGCAGGACAAACCGGCCATGCATGAGAAGTTACAACTCCTTCTTTTTAGCCTCAAAGTCTAGCAATGTAGACATGACCTACAAACACACACACACATATATGTGTGTGTGTATGAAGGTTTCTTTGAATAAGAGTTGAACGTCATTTTTCGGCGTAACTTTGTCTTTAATTTATTTAGGGAAAATAGCGGCGAAAGTCCTTGACTCTATATACTTGTTGCAGTTAAGTCCCTGTACTCAAATTTTGGTGGTTAAAAGTCCATACCGTTAGAGTTCTGTTGCATATTTCGTCCTTGTGCCGTTAACAACTTGTTAATTGCCACATATAGATGCACACTTGTCATACATGTCACCAAAAAAATTAAGGCAAAAGTACCAAAAGTAAAAAATACTAAAAAAACTGTAAACTATAAAATCCACTTGTCGCGGTGATATTAAGCCACATTTTTAGTGGATCCCCTATTTTGAAAATTCTTGTTATTTTCTTATTCTTTGCAATTTAAATAGGTCGTTTACATATGTTTTCATTTTCTTTCTTGAATTTTTATATATTTCATTTATAACTAGTACATGCAATGTTATATTTCATTTATAGTGATTTCATAATTAGCTATGTATTATTGTTTTTATATTGACTATCAATTTAAATATCACATGGGACCTATATTCTTCTAAAAAAATTATTATCTTATAAAATTTAGCGAATTATTAGCTAGTTAGGCCCGACTCAGGACCAAACAAAAAATTATTATTTAATCGATATGTTGTTAATTTATCAAGGTTATAGATTATCCAACACGGAATTTTGCAATCTGGGTTACTAAAAACTTTCATGTTCTGTTTATGTTTCAATTCATATTCTAACATAGCCTTCTAACATAAAATGCGAGAGATCTAACTTTAGAGTAAGAAAAATAATAAACATCGAGAACCTTGACGATGAAAAAAAAAACAACTAAAAATTTATATCACTACAACAGATTATAAATTGTTGAGTACTCATATCGCTATTAACCAAAAACGCACACACTAATTTCCTAACTTAATTTGTAGATAAGCGACGTGATATTCGATAACCGTATTTCAACCATAATGTGTCTTTTTACTAGCATGCTTTCTGGATGAACTCTAATTTAACTTCTCTCTTAGCAAATGGAATCACATGGCATGAAAATTCCACTGAACAATAGTGCAAAAGATACATGGATATAAGTTAAGTAATCTTCTGAAATTGTTGCAAGGACAAAGTCAAAAAGTGAGTGTTTGATATACAAAAGACAATAACAAGATGATGAAAGATAAACTATAATAATTCAAAGGAAACAGTAACATCATGGGTTCTCTTTTGTCTTGTGGCATGAGATTGGTCAAGTAGTTTCTGGGAAACCCAACATTCATAACTGAAAAATATGACTTCGTAACAAAATTTAATAGCTAAAGATGGAAGGAGATTTAAGGCAAATAAAACATTTATAGGAGAGTAGAAACATAAACCAGGGAGGTTTGCACGACAATTTCTGCGGCGAAAAATTGAATTCGTTGCACGATTATTTTGAACCGTTGTGCAAGGTATTACACTCCGGAAAAAATGTGCACGACAAGGTATTATTTCACCGCGGAGAAAAGCGTAGTTTTAGGCAACTTTGTGCGTTGGTTTAAAAATTCATTGTGGGAGCTCCTCCAATGCTGTCTTGCATAATGAAAAACCGTCATGCAAATTCACTAGTGAAGTTACTAGGTAATTGTTTGTAGTTGTAGAGACTAGTCTTTCTTTCTTTTTCTTTAAATTTTTTTCATATCTTTTTTCGTACATAGAAAAAACAAAAGAATTTCAGTCAAGATAATTAATGGCGTATTCATTATTTTCCTTATGATATTTATGATGGTCTACATAAAATCTTGATTGATTTATATATTGAGTCTTTGAGCAAGGGAAATCGGTAAATAAGTACCAATTCTTTTGTAGGAGGATGGTTTAAAAATCTTATGGGAATCACTAAGCCATGAATACTCCCTTTCTTTTATTTTCTTTGGGCAAAGAACATTGTCATAATCAGTATAAATATTATTGTATTAGTACAAATATTATAAATATATATGTGTTATGGTGCCACGTACATGATAATAATTCACCAATATAATAAACAAGATCTAGAAAGATCTC
Source organism: Parietaria judaica (assembly GCA_954871525.1). NCBI lineage: Eukaryota > Viridiplantae > Streptophyta > Magnoliopsida > Rosales > Urticaceae > Parietaria > Parietaria judaica. The sequence goes on along the minus strand of OX940862.1, from coordinate 30,635,290 downwards.
TCTCCCGTACTAAAATAAATTGTTATCTTATTATTATTACGAATTAATTGGCAGGAAATAAAATAAAATAAAATAATTAAGATGACATAAAAACATATAATAATTCACTCTTGGTACGAGAAGCACGTATACTCGTCGCTTGCGAATCGTTTACACTATAATCGATTGAAGTTCTTGGTGGTTGATTACTCTACTTGATTACAATCTGTGTCGGATCTTTATAACGGTTATAGTAAACTGAACTTCACATGACCATAATTATAAACAAGATAGTAATTCGCCAAAATAATAAACAAGATCAAGATAGATCTCTCTGGCCATACTAGATTTGCTTATGTAAAATCATTATTATTAAGAATTAATTGACAGAAACTAAGATAACACAAAAAAAAAATATAATGGTTCACTCTTAATATGAGAAACACGTCAACTTGCCGCTTGCATGTCGTTCATTTAATTATAATCGACTGAAGTTCCTAGTGATAGATTACACTGTTTAATTACAATGTGTTGGATTTGACAACGGTTCTAGTAAATTAACTTCACAGCAGAACAATTATATATAAAGAAATTCAAGGAGACGATAAGAACCAGCTCATCAAATTGGTCAAGTTTTTTAAGTAGAGCCTCGCAATATATAAAAAATAAAAATAAAAACGTTCACCTACCAAATATATATTAGAAAAAAAGTAAAAATAAAAATAAATAACCCAACACTCATTAATTTGAGCCGTGTCTCACTTTCAATTTTATTTGGATTAAACTAATAAAGTGAAACCATTATAAATAGGTTTTTTTTTTTTTTTGGTTCTCTAAATTGTATTCATAAGTTACAAACAACTATGCATTAACAAATATCATGTAGTTCCCTTTACAGTGGGCAAAAAATAAAATGTGGTTACACAAAAAAAGACGAAGAAGAAAACGACAGAGAATAAAGTAATGAGAGAGAAGGAAGAGTTCACCAGCTTGGAAGCCTTGGACATGTCCAGGAAAAGCCTAACACTCTACACTTGTCTAATTTAATAATTCAAATAATTGTCACCCTATGCTTAGACACAGTTTTCCTACAGCATCATAGTACCAATTGAATAGTAATTTTACAATGTAATTTTATCATAATTTTAACCCTATGGTTAAAATCTAAGTTCTCTGCGAGACACAAAATTTGACTGCAATTACAGTCCGTAGTGCATGCAAGTAATAATATTAGATAATGCAAATACGTAGAATCTAAGCTAATAATGTCACCCCAATATAATGTCACCCCATATATTAACGATTGCACTGTAATTATTATTATTTCGTATGGAATTTAAAAAAAAAAAAAAAACTCATTTTGTACAAACTTTTTAAAAAATACTGAAAAACTACCCATTTTACCTTTATAAAATAGGTAGTTTTGGATAGTTTTTAAAATGTCTTTATTGAAATGGGCATTTCCCTAATAAACCCTTCAATATTTAAATTCATTTTCTATATTGATAATTTTAGTCTTTTAGAGAATACCCATGTGATTTTTTTTAATACCCTTGTCTATTGCTTTAAAAAAAACACGTTGTTTAAAAAACAATTCTTGATAAACTCGAATCATAAATTGGTACCAAAAACATTTTAAAAGATACAATACAGATATAAGAAATTTAGAATAACATAAAAGAAAAGCATTAAAATTTACGCACCGACTAAACGAGAAAAAAAAATAATTAAATTTTAAAAAAATTCTAAATACATATGATCATTTAGAAAAAAGAAAATAAATAAATATAGTCTTAGCATCAAACTCTAAGTCTAAACCCTAAAACTCGTATAGTAAGTTGTAACTAAAGGGTCTTGCTACATGTAAGGTTTTTATTGTCATTCATTGATATCATGGTTCATCATCAGTCAGACTGAGAGTGTCGAGCCAAAAATGTTGACTTTGTCAAAGTCAACATACGTGACTATCAGAAGCAAGCAACGTAGTCAATATCAGTAAACGAAGAGACATTACTTAGTGAGAGCACGATCTCACACTCTAGTAAATCTGCAATGCTTTCCTGATATTAAATTAAAGGGATAATAGCGGCAAAAGTAAGTTAGATTAAGTGTGCAAATAAGTGGCCAAAGCAATTTAATATCGGCAAAACTATCCAAAGTTTACCAAACTATGGACAATACAAATTCCATCCATTTCATGCCAACGCCGTTTGCCACGTCATTTCCACGAGCGTTGAGCTTTAGCCACTTATTTGCACAGTAGGCTAACTTTGGCCACTTTTGCCACTATTACCCCTTAAATTTTTTATGTTCCAAAGTATTTTTTTAGGGTTTATCTTGATATTTTTGTTAATTATTTGACTAAAATATGATTTCTGTAAGAACTAATTCCGTTTTTTAAATTTAGAACGATGAAAATCACTATCAATTCCGAAAATATTAAAATGTGCTATCGGTTTCACATGTAATTTATGATCATAGGATTTGACATAAAACCTACATATGTGATTGTTATGGATCATTTTTTTTAAGGAAATACCCATTTAGCCACAACATTTTTTTTTTTTGAAAAATTACTCATTATTTGATAATGTTGGCATAACATTGTTAGTTAGAGCCGGGACTAATCGAGACTTTGTAAATTATTTTATTGAGATTAATGTAATGAAACTTTACAGTACCAAGTAATATTTCTCCATAAGTTATGTGTGGTGATTTCAAATGACTAAGTCCATAAAAGCATGGTACAATAAAATTTCATTAAATTAATAATCTTAATAAGATAATATTACAAAGTCTCGATTTTAGTCTTGGCTCTTACTAACAATGTTAGGCCAACAATATTAACAAAATTCTTATTTTGTACAAACTAAACTACCCATGATGGTAAATTTTAATACACAATGAGTAATTTAAAAAAAAAATTGTGGCTGGATGAGTATTTCGTACAATTTCCTTAGAAAAAAACTTATGGTCCTTAAAAATTACATATATAAAGGTTTTATGTCAAATCATGTGATCATAAATTAAATGTGAAACTGATAGCACATTTTAATGTTTTCAGAATTGAGAGTGATTTTCATCGTTCTAAATTTAAAAAATAGAATCATTTCTTCCGAAAATCAGATTTTAGTCAAATATTAACAAAAAATATCTCGATAAACCCTAAAAAATACTTTGGAACGTAAAAAATTAAGGGGTAATAGCGGCAAAAGTGGCCAAAGTTAGGCCTACTGTGCAAATAAGTGGCCAAAGCTCAGCGCTCGTGGAAATGACGTGGAAAACGACGTTAGCATGAAATGGATGGAATTTGTACTGTCCACGGTTTGGTAAAATTTGGCTACTTATGCCGATATTAAATCGCTTTGGCCACTTATTTGCACACTTAGCCTAATTTTGGCTACTTTTGCCGCTATTATCCCTAAATTAAATTAAATAAATAGGTCTCACAAATTCAACACCAAACAAAGTGCAATAAATACAATTATTTATTTTTCGGGTCTTTTTCAAAGACATAAAATAATAAGCGAAGGTGTTCTTGTCTCTGTTCGCTTCTTCCTCTTCATTAATGGGGTGTTGAAAATGAGCTGTGTTTCTTCACCATTTATTATTCTACTATTTTCTTTGGTATGATTGTCTTTTGAAATTGGACATATACGGCTCTCATAATTTTAGTGTTCACACTTCACGATATTACTCACAATTTCACTCTTTTAGTTTGTTTACTTGGCCTCTTGATGAAAGTCTTGTAAAATTTGTGATGCTGCGAGTTCAGAGGAATCCGGTAAGACTTCTTCGGTAAGACTTACCAGAGGAATCCGGACAATACATGATCTCGAGATCTGGTGTGTGGTATCGGCTCGGGAAGACTTCGGAATCATTTACGAGCCGAATAGCGGGTTAGCAGTAGCTAGCTTACTCTCTCTATCACTTTAATAAAGAGTTGACTAGAGAGACGTAGTGGTTCGGAAAGTGAGAAACACGGTCTCCGTTACGAGGATCAAGATCCGTTTGATCTACACACTTTGTTGCAGCGATTTCAATTTTCAAGACTACGATCTCACAAAAAAAAAAATACTAATTTAAAAGTTAAGTTCTTTATATGTACAAATTAACCCCCGGTATTTTCACTAAAAAATTCAAACCGACCGTTTGTCAGTTGAAACCTTGGTTCCGCGACTAAGCCTTGTTGCTTCGACTTCAAGACTAAGTACTCTCAAAAAGTTCTTAAAGCATTTCACTAATAAAGCTCATTCACTTGCTAGTACTGAGCCTGAACACTTAATGTGACTGTCAAATTCTGAAATAAAAATTCTTAGGAACTTCATGTCTAACACATCATGGTGAGTTCAGTTCAATGTATAAGCACTGATGCTCTTTGCTTACTCTAAATTTTCCTTCACTTATACCAATTATATGAAGATTTAATATAGAATAAACCCAACTAGGTAACGCGGGACTATGTTTTCTTTCGATATTAATCATGAAACAACGATGACACGACACATTCGAGATATTTTCTTAGAAATATATCGATAACTGTAGTATTGATAACGAAACAATCAAAGTTCAGTTAGTGAAAAAGAAAAATTCAGCAGAATCATATACCTTCTATGAATTTCTATAAAGGCCATGCAAAGACTTCTCTCTTTCCTCGACTCTCTTCTTCGCAGCTTCTCTCGCTCTGAGTGCGTCGGCTTCTTCTTTAGATACAACCTTCGGCTTCTCACTCGGCCTCTTTCTCTTTCCGACAGTAAGTGACGAGGCTGCCCCTTGAACCGATCTCATGGGGTTCAAGGAACCTGAAACAACACGGCTAGGGGCAGGACCGTCTTTTCCTTTCGCAGTGCTCGTGCCTTCTTTACGAAGTCCCGACTCGGAAGCTGAAACCAGTTTCTTCAAAGTTTTTACGGTATTTCCCGCGTTCGAAAAGAACTGAGGTGTCGCGTATGCCTCTTCCCGTGTCACCCACTTGCCTGTTCATTTTGCAAAGTTTTAGCAAAAGTAATTATCAGATTTGCCTTTTGATATTTTCCTGTTGTCGCAGTTTCTCCTCTAAACTAATTTCTGTAGAATTTCCCCCCGCAATTTTTCTAAAAATCAACAGTTTACGTCAAATTTTAAGCCATGTGCAATTTACAAATATGAGCACTCGAAATTTGAAGCAGACCTTCGATTTCTTAACAATCAGGGAAAATCGCTGAAATTTACAAGTTCTGGGGGAAACTGCTAATTTTATGTGGGAAATCCGACAACACGAAAAGTTTAGAAGGCATAATTGATAGTTAATCTTTTTTACTATTACAACATGTATTCTATAAGATAAATTAGACTTGAAAGTAGATTCAGAGCTCATAGATGTACCGATAGCATCGGAATAATAAAAGCCCGACTTTGAGTCATAGTAAAAGCCGTTGGTCTGACTGAAGTAATAGCCCGAAGCGGTGTCGTATTCCCATTCTGTACATCATTTAGAGCTGTTTCAGTTTAAAAAGATGGAACCAAGATGAAATCCGTTTACAATCATTAAGCTATCACTACGCGTCTATGCCAGCTAGTTCTACATTCTAACTTATTTGGAGATTTCTGACTAGGGGTAAACCGGAATGAGAATAAGTATTCTGACTATTTTTCCTCCCGGTACTTGTTATGTAAAACCAGTTTTTCCAGGAACCAGTATCCAGAACTAGAACCTGTAAACCAGGAACCGATAAAAATGGGGAGTTTAAAACAGGGTAAGATCGGGAAATAGCGATTATAATTGGGATTTTACCAGTCTTTTGCATAAATAAAAATAATAGTAAGACTTAAGTAAATTAATAATAAGAAAATTGGGACCAGGTCGTGGTCTCAGTTTGTGAAAAATGCTGGAACCGGTTACTAATTTATACTGGTTTTTCCCGAAATAATGCAGGCTTTTAAGTCGATATTACTTGTACCCAATAAAATACTTTCATCTCTATAGCTGACTTACTCCGAGGATCATCTTCATCGAGAGCATGAGAATTCAAAGCCTTCTCGAATTGCGCTACATCCTTCTGATAGCTACGGCTTGCTTTCTGTAGGCATTTTAGTACCAACGAGAGAAATCAATAATTTTGAAATAAATATTTGCTAAAGCCGTTACTTCAATCAATGTATTTATCCAATTCATTTCCTAGTGACGATTCTAGATTTATTAAACTTCATTGTCAGGGTTAGAAAAATAATTAATAATAAACTACATCTTGATTGGTTATTAAAATTAACAAGGCTGCTCTTAGTTTCTCTTAATTGGCCAATCTTATTATTTTGTTTTATTAATTAGTGAGTAATGGGCACAAATTCCTCCCTGAACTTTCCTCTTTGGTGCACTTTGCCCCGGGTACTTTGTTTGTGGCAATAATGCCTCCTAACTATGCTCTTTGCTGCATCTTGCCCCCTAGACATTGTTAAATGACAGAAGATATAGTGCCGAACATGTGACTGACTCGATGATTTTTCACCAATTATTTACCGAACGATATCAATATACTAGATTACGAGACTATTACGAAACCCTGAATAATCCAATTTTGAAAGAACCGTTCAAGACGAAAAATATAAATCTTGGAGAGAAATAATAAAATTCACAAAAAGAGACCCTCAAATACATCATGTTAAATCCAAAAGCTGAACATTTTAGTCGTTTTCTAACATTGAGGGGGCGATATGCTACCTTTTTAAAGAACATAGCGGCAAAGTGCACGAACGAGCAAAGTTTAATCAACGAAAAAGAACCCTTTTTCACATATCTATGATTCTATCTATCTCCTATTTCATATATACAAAAGTGCCAAGGGCTTATCATCAACTAATCCTATATATATATATATATATAATTATATATATATAGTAGATGTTAAGGAAGCAAAAGTTGTTTAGGCACTCACTGCTTCTATCTGCTCGAGCTGTTTGGCAGCCTCCTTGTCCTTCTTCTCTTTGGCCACCTTGTCCTTGCGCATATCGGTGAGCTTCTTGGCGACATTCTCCTTGTGGCGCTCGCCGAGCTCGTGGTTCCTGATGCTCGCCGGGTTGTTCGACAAGTATATCTTGCAGAAGTCGCACCACTTGTTACCCTGGCTAACCCAGTACTGCAACAACAAGGACAAAAATCACTTCAACGATCAACGCAGAAACAACACAAACCTAGTGATTTCCCGCTCTTGAGCAAACTGAATTCCTTAACTAATTTTCAATCACTACGCTTTCTGGGATTTTTCTTTCAAGAACAGTAATTTTCATCAAGAATGTAATATGTGAATGCCCAAAAGGTGGAATCAAGCAGCTGAAGTGGGACATGGGTGATTACCTCAGTCATGGCTGCGAATCCTTGGTGCTTGCTGAAGCCGCGAGAGGAAAACGAAGATGAAGTGAGAATCTGGGTCGATATGATTTGGAGTTGAATAGCTTTCGTTGGGTTGAATGGAAGAATCGAAATTTCCCAAAGCGCGATGAGCAGTAAGATCGAGATTCGTGGCCTGTGGAATAAACGACATGTCTTTTTTTTATTATTTGGTCTAATTTTTTAAAGAAAATAGCGGCATAAATAGTTTTAAAAAATCTAAAGTTTCGCTTATATTTTTAAAACTTAAAATTATTGGAAAAAAATACTTGAAGTGCTAAAAATTATAAATTTCATGATTCTTTTTACTGATGTGATTGTCCATACGATAATGACATGTGTGGCGTGTTGATGATCCCACGCCATTATCTCATTTCAACTTTTACATTTTGCCAATGTATATAACCAACATATTTTTCTTTCAAAACATGTACTACCAAACTTCAAATAAGTACTATTTGAAAAGAGTAATGAGATCTTACTCAAAATGAGTGACGAGTTTTAAAAAGCGATGAGATCTAGCGGAAAGTGAGTGAATCATTAGTCACTATGTTGAAGGGAAATGTTAAGAATTTAAAATGGGGAAGACATAAAAACTTTTGAAAATTGTGGGATCTGGCCCATAATGCATGAGCTCAAAAGGCTTGTTTTTTTTTTGAAATAAACTAAATTACCTTTTTAGTGTTTGGTAAAACTGATGTTACAAATAACACAAAGCGAATTTAGATTTTTGTACATGAGTGGTAAAATCTAGGATTCATAACTTTTGGTTTTTTCTAAAAACAAAAACAATTTTCTAGTTTATTTTAGTATTTTTACTCTAAAATATTTATTTTACCGATTGCTAAATCAACTTTTGTTACCAACAAATAAAAACAACTGTTTTATAAATAGTTTACCAAACATGTCAGTTATTTTTTTTGACAGTTTTTTTTATGAAAGATATTCCTCAAGCACTTAATAGTAATAAGCTTGCGAATAATTTCCACAGATCCTAGTCAACGTAGGAAACAGATCTCAGAAAACCAACAAGAGACATCATTATTGACTAATCTCTAACCGCGTCACTGAAGAAGACTAAGTCAACTATATACTTACTTATAAACCAGACTATACAATATAGATTACTATTACTTTTGCTATATATATAAGTTGTAGATAGGATCTGTAGCAGACAAGTTAGTGAGCCTAAAGAGAAGAGAAATGGCAAATACTACCAATCTAAGGTTCCATGTGGCCATAGTTATTGCCTTAACTTTACTCACTCATCACCACGTCCATGCATTGCAACACGACATAGGTCACTATTCTCTACCTTCTGCACTCGCCGACCGCCACCATATCCGCTGCTCTCCGCCGCCACCGCCGTTAAAGTCAGTGCGACGAGTCCAGCCTAAGCCTAAATACAAGGCACCGCCTCCGCCAGCGCCTGGTGCTTCTTCTCTGCTTAACTAGCAGCCTTCGGTAGTAACTAGTAATAAATTAAGAGTAACTAGTCCCTTAATTAATAAATAAGTTGCAATCGAGTTTCTCATATATATTCTAATATAATTAGTTAAAGAGAGAATGTTAATTAGTTGTATTATGTTGTAATCGAGTTTATCATATATATTCGCATATATAATAATATAATTAGTTAAAGAGGAAATGTTAATTAGTTGTATTAAGTTGCGATCGAGTTTCTCATATATATTCTTAGATATAATAAAATTGCGATCGAGTTTCTCATATATATTCTTAGATATAATAATATAATTAGTTCGGACTCGAATTACATGTTTATATATCTTTTTGTGTGATATTGTTTTTTAAATCAATAAGTCAAAAGAGAATCTCAAATGCAAAAAAACAATAATGTCAACTCACTCTAAACGATTAGATAAAGAATATGACACCTTAGACTAATTACGAGCAACGAGCAACGACATTCACAAATCTCTAAACAAAATTATAAACCTAATTGAAAAACGTGCTTTGGACGATTCCAAACACATAAAAGATCTGATAAACCAAGTACCGGTTCATGGAATAACGAAATTTCTATGTGATTACTATTCAATGGCTTTGCCACTACTTCACTGAAATGAACCATTGAATCACGTTACTACAAAATAAGATATCATAAACGACCTGTCGTTTGATCACCCAACAACAACAAAGAAAAAGAAATAGAAAAAGAAAAAGAAAAAGAAAAAGAAAAATGAAATGGAATTTACGTGATTCCCCGGCCCGACGGCCGCTTGGAGACGCGCGTTGACAGATCTGAATTTTCCCCCAAACCCTCCGTCCGCCATTGACGCCCCTCCCTCGAGCTCCAAGCTCCCATCTTTTCTGGGCCTATCTCCGATCCCACTGTATCTGACTGCTTCTCTCCAAAGATCCCTTCTTGCTTCGCCGGAGAGAATCTCCGATGGAGGAGTCCTTCATGGTGATGCTCTCCAACCTCCTCCACCTCCAGGACTCCATGGACCCCACCTCCCCCTCGCCCTCCTCCCCTTCCTCCCTCCTCGCCTCCTCCGCCGCCGCCCCGCTCCTCTTCTTCACCCTCGCCTCCGTCCTCTCCTTCGCCGCCTCCAAATCCCAAACCCCAAGCCCTAGCTCCAAGCGAAGGAAGCCCAACCCTCCCACCGGCGCCGGCAATGACTTCTCCGTCGCCGCCTTCCGCGCCCTCTCCACCGAGCACATCTGGTCCCTCGAGGCCCCGCTCCGGGACGCGCAGTGGCGCTCCCTCTACGGCCTCTCCTACCCGGTCTTCACCACCGTCGTCGAGAAGCTGAAGCCCCACATCGCCCTGTCAAACCTCTCGCTCCCCGCCGACTACGCCGTCGCCATGGTGCTCTCGCGGCTCGCCCACGGGCTCTCGGCCGGGACCGTCGCCCAGCGCTACGCGCTGGAGCCGTACCTGGTGGCCAAGATCACCAACATGGTGACGAGGCTGCTGGCCACCAAGCTCTACCCCGAGTTCATCAAGATCCCCGTCGGCCGCCGCCGCCTCGCCGAGACCACCCAGGCCTTCGAGGAGGCCACCTCGCTCCCCAACGTGTGCGGCGCCATCGACGGGTCTCCCATCAGGCTGCGGCGGAAACCCGGTGCGGGGCCGGCCTACCGATGCCGGTACGGGTTCGACGCGGTTCTGCTTCAGGTTACTAACACTGTCAATTTTGTCTGATTGATGAATTTGCATTCTGGGCTTTAAATTAATAAAGAAAAACACTTGAATTTCTTCTGCTTCAGGTGGTCGCTGACCAGAAGAAAATCTTCTGGGACGTGTGCGTGAAAGCTCCAGGAAGCTCCGACGATGCCTCGCACTTCCGGGAGAGTCTTCTGTACAGCAGGCTGACTTCGGGCGACGTGGTATGGGACAAGGTGATCAGCGTGAGGGGAAACCCGGTGAGGCCGTACATTGTTGGCGACTGGTGTTACCCTCTCATGCCGTTTTTGTTGACACCGTTTTCGTCAACGGGGGCGGGTACGCCCGCGCAGAATCTCTTCGACGGTATGCTCATGAAGGGGCGCTGCGCGGTGGTGGACGCGCTCGGGCTGCTAAAAGGCCGGTGGGGGATTCTGAGGGACCTTACCGTGGGGCTCAACCACGCGCCTCAAACAATCGTTGCGTGCTGTGTTCTGCACAATCTCTGCCAGATCGCGAAGGAGCCGGAGCCTGATTTGTACAAAGAGCCCGAGGAAGGCGGGCCGCCACCGAGGGCAATTGAGGCCGAGAAGTCGTTTTACTATTACGGGGAGAGCTTGAGACAGGCGCTGGCTGACGACCTGCACCAGAGGCTTTCTTCCAGGTAGTTGAAGGTAGAAATGGTTCCATGGTTTATCCTGCTAGGGTTTAGGGTTTGAGGATGACTTGTGTGAAGGTAATTGTGTGTTTTTACCGACTAACGTGGAATGTAATCTAAAGATTGTTCTCATATTTCGAATTAGAGTATGAATTAATGGTGAACAAAAATAGTGTTCGGTTTTCCTTCACAAAATTATGCAAACGCGGCTCGATTTTTTGTTAGTAAATATTGGAGTGTTCACCCGAGTATGAACAGACTTATTCTGTGTTGGTGATGAAGTATATTATCGTCTTACACGCGGTGTCATTTACGATGCGATCTGAATCCAACGCCAATAATTCAATCGGGCCACGGAAACACAATTCCGGTAAACAGAAGATTACCACCGGGACGATGATTCCCCCTTCTTTTTCATTGAAAACAATCCGAAGAACACACAAGTTCGAACAATCCTTGAAAGTGCGGTTAGAATCTCCCTTAGGGAAAAATATCCAAACGAAACCGCAGCCCGAGCCGTTGCTCAAGGTGGGCGGCTTTGCCAAACTAACCCTAATTAAAGATAGTGCAGAATAGGTTATTAACGGTTATCACAGTAATCGGAATCTTATATGTTTATTGGAATAAAATTAGTGTGTGATTACTATACATCAAATAATTGTCAAACATAGCTAAAAAGAATTAAGTATATACATCAGAGGAAAAAGAACTAAAATTGAGACAAAAAATACAGAAATCTCACACTTGAATGTCCTCAAGTTTTGATTCTCATATTGTACCGCCATTGTTGCAATTATAGTAACCAATTTCATTGGTCCGAGAGGATTATGCGTTTCATCTTTCGTCACGGTTATCCTCCGGAGTAAGCAGTCAGTGGACTGTTCGGGAGAAGGCCGTCGTCTGCCATATCACGAAGCGTGTTACAAATCGCATTGATATTTCCCTCTCCATTGTTGATTTCTTCCACTGCTTTCGCAAGCTCACTGTCAACAAGCCCGCTACTTCTTAACGAGTGGCTCATAACTCGGTTCAGCTCGTTCTTCATTCCTCTTCCAGATAGGGCTTTGATCAACGCTATTAACGTCTCTGAATGAGGGGCGAAACCGCAATCCGTCATTTCCTTGTAAAGATCGTAAGCCTTGTTAACATCTTCGCCTCGACAGTGACCGTGTATGATGATGCTGTAAACCGTCTCCTCGGGTTTGTGGTTCCTCTTAAGCATGGTGTCGAAGACCCAGTCCGCTTCTTCCATAAGACCCTTCATGCAGAAGCCCTTCAGCAGAGCAACCACGCTTCTGAAATCGACATTGCAGCAGTTTTCTATGAGGGTATTATAGGCAACGTCATTCGAAATAGACTCGTTATAGGACAACTTGTGCAAAAGCCTCTTGGCTTCCCTCGTCCGAGCCTGTTTGTTTAGCCCGTTGATGAGCACGCTATACGTTACAATGTCGGGTAAGACACCCTTTTTCACCATCTCGTTGTGTAATTCTAGGGCTCGATTTAAATCGCCTTCTTCACAATACGCGTTGATCAAAGTGGTGTAAGCGAATTCGTCCGGAGACAGATTCTTGCCAACCATCTCTCTGAAGAGATCGCACGCTTCGTCAAGTCTCCTCTGCTGACAAAGCCCTTGAATAAGTGTTGAATACGTAATAACATCGGGAAATACGCCCTTCTCGGACATTTCCAATTTCATCTGAAAGGCTTTATCCAACTCTTGATGCCTGCAAAACCAAGATATGAGTGTACTATAAGTTACGACATCCGGGCTCAAACCCTTCTCCGACATGTCTCTAACAATTCCCATTGCATCTTCCATCTTCCCCAGAACGCAGTGCCCGTTGATTAGCGAGTTGTAAGTCACGATAGAAGGTAAGAACCCGACCGAGCTCATCTCCCTGAGAAACTTGTAAGCTAAATCCAATGACCCGTTCTGGCAAAATCCATCAATCAACGTGGTATACGTCCTCTCGTTCGGACGAAGCCCTCGAACTTTCATCTGCTCGAAGAACTCCATCGCCCGATTCAGATTCCGAGCCTTGCACATGCTATGGATCAGAGAGGTATACGTGATCACGTTCGGAGACAAGCCGTTCCTCAGCATCTCAGCATGAAAAGCTAGTGCTTGATGCAAATTACCGTCCTTACAACACCCGTTAACGAGGGTATTGAAGGTAACCGCATCAGGAACAAAGTCTTTCCTCTTCATCTCCTCGAGAATCCTAGCCGTGTCTTTGACCCTCCCTTCTTGACACAACCCGTTGACCACCACGTTATACGAAATCAAGTTCGGCTCCAAACCCTTCAACGCCATTGACCTAAACAAACCGATCGCTTCCTCGATCCTTCCCGATTTACAATACCCATCAATCAACGTATTGTACGTAACAACATTCGGCAAACACCCTTTTGTCTCCATTTCGCCGAAAAGATCCAAACCCCTCTGCAAATTCCCCGCTGCACAAAACCCCCGAATCATTATATTATACGTGAACACGTTCGGTGAAACGCCACTCTCGAGCATTTCATCGAACATCTTCTGCGCAAACTCCATCGAGCCTCGAGTCCTGATAACGGCATCAAGGATCGCATTGTACGACAAGACACCGGGCATGTACCCTCGGAATTTTGCTAAATTGACGATGTTGATAGCCTTGTCAGTGAGTTTCAAGTGGGAGTACGACTTCACCACCAAATCGAAAACCGCCGAGCTCGAATTGCAGACATGGAAGGTCTCGCTGAGGCACTCGAAGACCAAATTGCCCTCGTCGTCACCGGAACCAAGTGCAACGTCCTCCGCTAGGGTTTGCGCGGTCTTGTAGAGCTTGAAGCGCGTGAGAACGTGGAGGGCAATGCACTTGCATCGCAGGCTGAAGAATTGGCGATTCCGAGCCCAGGCGACGAAGTCTAGGGTTAGGACTTTGTTGGTCTGGGCTTTCAGGAGTAAATACGAGGCTGCTTCAGGGGTAAATTCGGAAGCGAGGGACTCGAGCTTCTCTGGGTTTCGCCGGAGATACAGGGCGGTTTTCTCGGCGAGGCGGTGGAGAGTGGAAGAGGTTTTTCGGTAAATATCGGGATTCGGAAGGGGCATTTTCGGAATGTTGTTGGTTTGGTGGTTTACGCTTCATTAGTTGCAGAAAATCAAAACTGAAGAGTGTGAGTGTCAATGGAGCTGGAGAAGACGACAGAAAACGACAGAAACATATAAAACGACATGTCGTCTGAAGGTGAGACTAACGACATAAACTGTGAGATGACGTAATAGCGACATTAATTATGAAAAAATCAATACGCGAAAGTTGAAGACGAAATGGAAAATAGAGCATTATACCCAAATAATCAAACATCAAACTCTAATTAGCTAAATAATCCATTAATCACGTTAATACATCACGAAAGATCAAATTATCTTTGTATTAACGTGTATTAACTGTATTAACGTGTATTAACTCAGTTAATTTGTTTAAAAATAAATTAATATTTTTTTGAAGAAAAAAATAAATTAATTTTTTTGTTAACATTTTAATCACGATTTTTTATTTTTAAACAAATTAACTTAGTTAATACACGTCAAAAGGGTATTATAGATATAAAATATGTTATTATACAAGTAAAAATTCTTATTTTTAAGAAAAATTAACTTAATTGATACACGTTAATAAACGTTAATATGTTAAAAGGGTATTATAGGTATAAAATATGTAATTAAATAACTATTTGGCTATTTTGCAAAGAAAAGAGAAAAGTTGGCTATTTGACTAATCGAACGTTTCAATTTGGCTATCCCATGCAATATCTCTTGAAAATAATAATTTCACACTAGTAGGAGGAAAGTTCCGTCAAAACGACAACACAACCGGACAAGATCGGGATTTTAAGCGGTTTATTTTTAAATAATTTATTATAGTTTTATCTTTTAGTATTTTATTTTAATTCTAATTCTGCACTATTTAAATTCTGCTTTGTAAGTTTTTCTCTTTTTTTTGGGAAATTAATTGCTTTGTAAGTTATGGTGTAGAGCTTCGGTTTTTTTTATTTTATTTTAAAGACGACTTGTCGCTTTGTTTAAAAATGGGTCTCCCATTGGGCCTAATAGATATTTATGGAGTATTAATGTGATATTGTTATTTCAAAAAAGCTCAATATTGATACAAAGTAATCACAAACAACTAAGAGAATTATATTCGAAAACGACAAGAAGACAAGTGAAGATTCAGTCAACATTTTCCAACCCACTTGTTTACAGTACTACCTGTCACAGGGTTGTACGGCCCGCCCGCCCGGCACTTGTGAAGCCCATCCGGCAAGTCAGTCATTCCACACGTTCGGCACCATCAGCGAGTTTCACTACGTGTTGGGATCATCGGGGGAGTGACTCCAGTCCCGCGGCCAGAGTGCAAGCTTGGCAGTTGGCACACAGCAGCCTGCCACAGGCACTCGCCCTTCAACTCGCAACCGTCCCAACATCCCCGCGTGGAAATTGAAAACAAGAATTTATTGTTCATTTTCTTCTCGTAACTAAACCCGTAAAATTAGACTATCGGGTTCGGGTGGTATCAGACTTCGGGGCTTATATACCTAGGAATCAACAGCCACCATAATGTAAGAGCAGATTTTTTATTTTATTTTTGGAAAATTGGATAAGACAGCCCACAGGCATAATTCCATGGGTCAATTTTACAAGCTATAATCTAGGTATTGCAGTCATTGTCCAAGTACACAATCTCCATCAACAAATGAATGAGAGATATATATATGTGTATATATATATTGTATAAATTAAATAAATAAAAAGGTCTTGATTTCACTATGGATTACCATCACAAAGCATTTTCATAAAATCATAATTTCTTAGCCACACTCACATACCATCGTGTATGAGACATGTAAACAGAACTCACTATTAAATATGAATATATATATATATATAAGCGCCATTTTGGCAAAACTGACTACACATTTACATACTTATATAATTTATCAATATAGAGAGCGTGGAAGAGCTTTCATCGCTTAATAAGAAGCAAGAAAAATGAGGAGATTGATCTGGTTCCGGGATCTGGACTTCACTCGCTGGGCTTTCCAACCTCGGACACGAATCGAAATGCCTCTAGTCCAATACACGCCACTCTCGTCGTTACGCTTTAAGCAGTACACGCACGCGGGAATCTGAGCCTTTCTTTTTTTCTTATTGCGCCTTTGCGAATGTTCTGCTGGAGACGCCGTGCAACAACTTGACGAATCCGAGGAAGCTCAACTTCCCGTCGGTGTGTCGTATCCAATCGTGGAGAACCACGTGAAGCGGGATCGAAGGGCCGAGCCCCAGTTCCTGAGAGTACAAGCATTATCACCAATTAGGAATATTATGCACTATAGTGAAAATTGAAAGGGAAATTTGCGCCACTAAACGAAATTCGCACGGGATTGCCAAAAATTACTCTTGCGATAAAAGTAGTGGAACATGTGTGAGTGACTACATCGAAATATAAACTTACCGAGGCAAGTTCCTCTATGACAATAGCCCTGTTACCGTCTTTATCAAAGAGTTCGTAAGCACACCGAGCATGCTGTTCCCAACGATCAAGTGCCTCCAGCTGATGGACGCTCAGCGCCGACGCACAGAACTCTTCATAGTCCATTCGTCTGTATTGAAGCGCGCCTAACTGCGACGTGCATAAAAAAGACATCGAAAATCAGAAGTGAGAAAGCGAAATTCAGAAAAGGGAAGAAATGATGCATACCGATGCAACAAGATCGGATATACGAGAATCCTTCATTGCCTCTGTTGCGTTTTTCGTCAGGGCCTGTTAGTAATAAGGGTTGGAATAAGCGTATGGTTACATAAAAGTTTGCGAAGCAGTCAAACCCGATAAGCGAGATGGAAGAGAGTGCAAACCGTCCGGATGTTGTCTAGAGATATCGTGCCGTTTTTGTTGGGTTCCAAGAGAGAAAATTGCTCCTTCAGATAAAAGAGCTCGTCCACCGTTAGCGTTTTCGATAAGGCCTGAGAATAGACATTGTAAAATATTCTTACATTAGAACTTCAAATATGATAAGTACCTAAAAGCCGAGTAAAGGAGACCCGAAACAGACGTACGCAACAAAGAAGAAGAGAGAATAGAACGATTCAGAAGATTGTATCAGTGATTCCAAGGAACTGAATATCCTGATATATTTGACTAATTGTTCTGAATAATTTTCCAAATTGATAAATTAATGCCGAATAAACGTTAATACACCATCAGCACCTTTAATGCAGCCTTTCGCAAAGACGAAGACCGTAAATAAACTCTCATCAGCCGGAAGACAAGGATATCCAGAGGCACTTTCACACTGCTATAGTTCCTGATCCAAGGATGGCCTGATAATACAATTTGCGTAAGCTAATGACGAGAGAAAGACGAAGAAAAAAAAAAACAAGGACTCCACAAAAACAAGTGTTACAATCTCACATCTGACTAAGAATGAGTTTGCTTATAAAAATCTAAGAGAAACACGGACACTTTATAAATGAAATTGGATCTCAAATTCGAGAATTACACCGGGAAAAACTCTCCCAATGATGTTCAATTGACATTTTCCACCAATCAAATATCACGACTACTAGGATTAGAAACCCTAATCCTAATACCCCTACTCAATGTCTTAACTCTTAACACAAACTTACTTAATGCTTGAGCAGCGGTCATTCGCTTCCGTGGGTCCTTATTTAGCATGCGCTTCACAAAGTCCTTTGCCTCAAGAGATAAAGAAGGCCACGGTTGTTCATCGAAGCTCGGATCAGCTTTCAAGACAGCTCTGAAGATCCCAGACTCGGTCCGAGCCCAAAATGGACGACTACCACACAAAAGAATGTACGCTATAACGCCAATACTCCACACATCGGCCTCTGTACTATAAGCTCTGTGTAGAACTTCAGGTGCCACGTAATAAGCACTTCCCACAATGTCGTTTAGCTTCTCATCTGCGAGCGCAGCAAATCTTAAAAAATGATCCATAATCGATAACAATGATGAAGTTTTGAACTTTGAATTTAAACACAAACCTGATTTTACAAAATCTGATAAGCCGAAGTCGATAGCTTTTAACATAGAGGTCTCGTCCTTCGATGTGTACAGAAAGTTCTGATTCGGAAAAATGCTAAGTTAGACGCAACGACATGTATAATCATTGACTATAAACATGAGAATATACAGAATATTCTTCACCTCCGGCTTAAGATCGCGATGCACCACGCCTTGAAGATGACAAAACGACACAACATTTAATATTTGCACCATCACGGTCTTCGCGTCATCTTCGGTATATTTTCCACCCCTAATAAATAAACAAAATACATATAAAGTCAGTCAATTTTAATGCACTAATACTAACCAAAGAGCATTAAAGTAGATGAATAACCTTGAAAGTATTCTATCCAGAAGCTCCCCTCCTTCACACAACCTGAAATACGTAACGAAAACGGAGTAACAATCTATACCAATATCGTGCATGCAAATATTTTTATTGTTCCAACGAAATTCAATCAGATTCCAAGCTTACTCCATTACTATGTAGACATTATCGCTGTCTTCAAACGCTTCGTAAAATTGCACCAGATTACCATGTCCGGTCAAAGCTCGCAGTATCTTCACCTCCCTTCTCACGTCTTCAATTGCAATTGCGGTCGTCATCTATAGCAAAACGCATGTCGCGTCAATGAGAAGATAATCTAACAATAAATTTCATGAAAAAGATCAATCTTTTCCCGTTTCAATTTCAAGAATTACACCGAATCATTAAGCAATGTCACCGGACTCGTATCATTTATTGAATAAAAATTGTTAAGGGGCTGAAAATAACTCATTGGACTCTGAAGCATATTAGGTATGGCATACAAATCATTTTGGATAATAATATGCCTCAATCAAAAGGCAAATCTGTTGGCCTGTGATTCTTTTGGGATATTGGCGGCAAAGATACCTAAGTTATTCTAATTATTGTATCAATGTTTTATGGAAAATATACCCAATGTTTTCATAGTGGCATTCAAATTGGAAAGATTCAGCTTCTATACATATTGAGACATAAGTATATTTGCCGCCAATAATCTAATTCATTAGAATAATAAAGTCCATAATATAATAAGTCTGTGGACAAGGCATTGCCATTGGAGGATGATTGTAGTGACAGAAAAGTAGATATACAGAAAGATATATATATATATATATATATATTTTCATATTCTGTCTTTATATCTTCCAATTGCAAAGCCACAAAAGAAATATTTTTCAAATTGTTACCATCTTAAACCGTCAACGACACAATAAAATAGCACAAAAAGTTATTCCACATTTCCACCAATGGCAACAACAAATCTTTCAGTGGGGCCTAAGATAATCAGATTAGTTCCAATGGTTTTGACCTATAATTGACCTATAATTATTATTATTATTAATAATAATAATAATAATAATAATAATAATATTAGTACAATTAAACAAACAAATTGGTCACGTTATACGTCTCCATATAGCGTAACGTTTCAACCTATGCTTAATATTCCACATCTAGAAGAACCCTAAAGCAATAATCTACATGACATTGCTAATATATTGTGATGAGTTATCCATACTGGCCTTATTAGCCCTTCTTTTATGAGAGATGTGTGCATTTAACTTCTCTTTTTTCGAATTAGTGAAAATGGTCCCTTATTTATGATGAATGTACGAATTTGACCTTTTATTCTAGAAATACCGAAAACGACTTTAACTTTATGATTTTGGAGTGGATTTAACCCGTTAAAAGAAAAAAAACTATCATTGTTTTGAAGAAGAAAAAAAAATATTTTGGGCTTTTTCTTAGTCAATGATAAGTTCACTGCACCAAAAGATTATTTTAAAATATTTTTATATTTTTTAAATAAACAAAACCGCTAATTTTTTTTATTAATTGACGGCTAAAAAGGGAAATTTACATCAAAATCACGAAAGAAGTCTTTTTAACCAACAATTAATAAACAAATTTAACGAAATTTTTTTTATAAAAAAATAGGGTAAATGAACGAAATGCCCATCAAATGCGCATTTTTTAAAAGGTTTGACACAAAATTGGACATTTCGTACAATTTTCTAAAAAAAATATTAGAGGGTTTTTTTAGTCTAGATAAGTGTGCTATTTCATGATATGATTATTTTCAAATGTATTTTTTTTTATATTTTTTAAACTAAAAAATTAATTTATAATCAAAAGGCTAAATACACACTGCAACCATGGAGGGGCTACTTCCGCTATTTCTTAAAGCAGGAGGTTAAACCCGCACTAAAATCATAAGAGAAGGGGCTATTTCTACTATTTATAAAACCTAAGGACTAAATCGGCACATCCCAGATTTAGAGGGGCAATCGTTCCAATTACTTCACAGAAAATCTTCACTTAATCACAACCCCTAAACTAATAATTAATTCAATCATAATTAATAGAAAATAGAAAAAGTTGAGATCTTTGGGAAATTCAAAGTAAAGTAAGAAGCAGACCTTGGATTTGGGAATGACCTTGACGGCCACGTTGAGGCCCTTCCTCTCTCCCTTCTTGAACCTCGCCGAGCACGTGTACCCGAAATGCCCCCGCCCCACCTCCTCGCCCACCTCCACCCGCGCCGTGAACTCCTTCGATAACCCGAATCTCTTGTCCAGCTCCACACCGCCCTCCTCCCCGCCTTCCTCGGGGATCGCCGCGGCGGCCTTCTTGCCCTGCCGCCGCGCGAGCACGGCGCGTATGTGCTTCGCCGGCGACGGCGGCGGAAACGGCCGCCCGAAGAACCGCTTCGGCGTGGAGCTCGCGCTCTTGCTCACCGCCGGCGAGGGAGACGGCGACGGCGAGCCCTTGGGGTACCGCGCGGGGCTGGGGCTGTAGAAGGGGAAGAACGGCGAGAATTTGCCGGCGTTCTGCTGCTGCGGCGTGGCGGCGGTGGAGAGCGGCTTGGGAGGTCCGGATTCGGCGGCGGCGTCGGAGTCTCTGGACGCGTAGGGGTTCTCCCTGGGCGGCTTGGAGGTGCAGGTCCCCATGGAGCTCGGGTTTCTCTCTCTCTCGTCCTAATGCGAGCTCGAGGGTTTCAGAGAGAGAGAAGAAGAAGAGAAGGGTGTTGAATGCGAAAATGGAGATTGACAGAAGAGAGAGAAAGTGAGGAGAGAGAGAGAGTGAAGTGTTTGTGTGTGTTTGTCTCAACTCAATGGCCACAATTTGGAGAGCTTTGGGAGGCTCGGATTGGTCTCTCTCTCTCCTTCTTAGTATTTACTATTAACACTCTTAAGCAGTGTGTGATTTCCCCGGGAAAAAATAGGGCCATAAAAACCCGAGTCCAATTTACGAGTATACAGAAACGCCCAACAAGCGCATCCGTTGTAAAAAACTCGATATCGATTTTGACGATTCGATTTCCGTAGCGAAATGTATAAGTACATCGATAGAATTTTTGCAAGATTTTAAAAACTCGATTTTCACGAGTATCAAAAGAAAAAATAGGAAAATTGAATAAATTGTGATGTTTGTGTGATGTGGAATTTGAAAGTTAAAAAATAATTAGATGATTATGTCAAAAGAAAGTATTGTAATATTTGCGTACAATGAAATATTGTGTATTTTGCGGTTTTATTCTGAAATATTATTACATATGCGTTATTATTGTACTAAGAAACATTGAACCTGAACTCATGAAGTAAATTTAAATAGTTAAGTTTAATTTAATTTATAATTTAAGACGGAACCTTTAATCATAACTCTTTGAATGCTCACGCCTCACATGGTACATTTAAAATATTGTGGATAACGTTATTTCGTTTAAAGTTTAAACTCAAACTCTCTTTCTAAAAAATAAATCTAGTGACCGGAACTTCCAAAAATAGTAAATTTTATTAATAATTTTACGGAATAAGTCAATAATAAATAGTTATATATATAATAGAGCTTTTGTCGTTTGTTGTGTCTTTGCATGGTTATAAATTATAATTATTAAATTTATGATTGTCTTTTATCGTTGATTTAGGGTTTAGTTTCTAAATGAATTTATTTTTTTCATTAGCAATTAATATTTTTATTACACCTTGTTAAGTGGCTCTTTAATATATAAAAAATATGGCACTACCGACAATGTGAACATTAATAATAGTGAAAATAAATAAATGTATTATTCTACATATAAAATGCAATTTTTCTTCAAAAAATAAATAGTTTACAAAAGTTGTAACTTAGTAAGTGGTCCTTATTACCCTTATTTCTTTAGACATTAATATCTTTCCCAAAAAAGAAAATGTAATTTTTTAATTTTCTCAAACTAGAAAGCTCTATTAAAGTGTGTAACGTTTAATTCAACTTAATTAATCAATAAACGTTATGCATCGTATTATATTTTTATATATGAAGCAGAATCTAGAAACTTTAGGCATATTAAAATGCGTGCGACAATGCTCAAAGCAATATATCGAAACAAATATGCCTGAATTGTGTGCTCATATATTAACATAAATATTATAATGTTTGGCCTTATATTCCATTTATTTACGTGTAGCTATTTGAAGGAATATAAACTTGCTAATATTGGCTATTGCTTTACACTTATTAATATTGCATTTTAGTAGCTTTGTGTCGACCTTGCTCATTTTAGACTACCTCGCTTTTTTTCATTATTATTTTAGTGGATTATTCATTGAATTTTACAAAATACCCCAATTGTTATAAAATTAATACAATTTTTTATTTAAATTAAGAAAGAAAGAAAAAACTAATTTTAAATTGGCAGTATTTTACGCTTTATTATATTTTTAAGGATTATTTGCAAGATAACTACTCTATATGATTATAGCACTCAAATATATTTGTTTCCTTTTGATGAATATTAATATTACATCTTTGTTATTCCTTTTTTTTTTTTTTGTCTAATTGGCACGCTATGTGGCAATCACATTAATATTTAGGTATTTTTTATAAGCGTAAGACATAATATTTTCGCTGCAAATAAATTTAATTTAATAAAAGAAATTGTAGTGTGAGCAAAGTACACTTAATCAAATTTTAGTGGCCGATGTATACTATTGAGTAAATGTGAGAAGACAATAGTGAAAAATGGCAATTACTCAAACGTTTCAATTATGGAAAAATAGCATAAAACCTATAAAAACCCATACATTTTATTTATATCAAATGAGACGTAATTTAAGATAATAATATAGATTTATGTGCATATTTTAATTTTGAAACACTTATTCAACCGTTAACATTTGCAATCATTTAGTGCGATTTAATAATCATTAGCTCCAACATTAATACAGTATTTTGAAAGCAAAGGCAAGTATAGGTTACGATTATTGATTGCCTATTTAATCAATTATTACACACAAAAATAAAAATACGTAGATATAATAAATGGTACAAAAAATTGAAGGCCAAAATTTATAGATAATTCAATCGAATATTAATGCGTTACATGTGGATATGCTTTTCAATTGATTATTATTAATCTACACATAAAGGTACTACTAATGACTTCGCATAAAGTTTCAAAAACGTATTAAATTCAATAAAAAAATTAGCTCAAATCCTTTATCGACTTCACTGCATTGAATGAAATACACATTTTTCTCGTGATTTTTATAGAATAAAATTCCTCTTTTAAGTTTTGGTGGAATAACGAGTATGTATTTCAAAATATTTAAATACTTTTATCTTTTCATATAACATGCATAGCATGAAAAATAAAACATATCTTTTTAATTTTAGAATAGTGTAAATATTATTGGTAAATAAAATGTCATATGTTATTATGTACATGTACAAATGGTAAATATTCATCATTATTTTGATCGAAATCGTTGGTTATTTTATTTATATTCACAAATCGCAACTAAGATCCTTGATTGGCATGCTATATTATATATGTGTCATAACAACAATATAATAATTAATTATTGAGCTTATATGATGAACTTTGGATGCACTCGAATATATATGGTAAAAAGATATGAGCTCGGATAAATATATAGAAGCCAATAATGTCTTGTGAACATGTGCGATCCAAAGCAATATAAATTATATTATATAACCTTTAATTAATCAATTAATTAAGGAAGCTTAATAGGGATTTAATAAAACCCGTCATCAGTACCGATTGCTTGGGATCCATGGTACACGTTATGCAATCGATTATGATATAATAATTATATATGATTTTTTTATGATAGCTTTGATATTAAAGCCCCAGCCGAGCCGGTAACTTTTCGATAGTCCTGATAATTCGGAAAAACCGAATGTTCAATTTTAAAATTTTAAATTTTGAGAAATATATTTAGTCAGGTGAATACTAAAGCCAGTAGTTTCTTGGTAATCTTGTAAATTTGAAAGAAAACAAAATTGGAATGCATAAACGAAAAAAAAAAAGGAATGATAAATATTTGAAAATTTGATTCGGAATTATGGTTGCATAATTTGAAATCAAAGTACCCGGATTCCTCAGACCAATATTATAAGCAGCGTTTTAAAACTCCGGGCATGTGCGGGTAGACCGTAAATTATAAATAAGTGATCTAAATCGACAACGTCAATTATTATTTTACTAAAAATTACAAATAAACTGCATGTGAACCGCAAAATGTATACAACCACATTAAAGCATAATAACTCTTAGAACAACATAAATTAAACTTGCCGTGCCTACAATATACCCATAAATTAAACTGGTGATTAGTTTGCGATTTACGGGTATTTGAACCTTGATTACAAGATTACTCTCGATGGCATTATGCAGGAAAAGATCAATTAATCATGGCTGAATTGGAGAAAACTTTGTTATCATGATCGTTTGAGAGCTTTTGAATCATCTTACCGAAAATTAATGTAAACCTTGAGCTTCACGCGCACCTGTAATATACGATCGACGAGACATATTTTATTGTTTGCCAATTTGCCATATCAATCCCCAAGCGTATATATAAGTGTGTAAATATATTTATGAAATTAAAAAATAAAAAATAAACACATTGGAATAAGTTGCTTGACCAATGAAAATGGCCAAGTGTTTTCTTCTCCTTGTCTTTTGTTCAATAGCGATAGGAAAATGTGCAATGCGAAACACTGTCATGCACTATCAAATACACATGCAAATGTTATATCATAATTACTTGCCACTACTCTCTCACTATATAGTATATCCATGCATGTATAGTATAAATAATGTATAATATAAGCTTCATAATGAATATTATTATTATAAGCTTCTATACACGTCTCGAGAATAGTATAGGCTATATAGTAATTTACAAGTATATTTTCAGTTTTGTAAGTTTGTTTTTGTTCATTAATACATTTTTTTAACTTACATATGTTGGTGTTTCTTGAAGAATCTTCAAAACAAAATTATTAAATTCAAGTAGAAAAATGATGACTAGTTTTTTTTTTTGGGGGTGTTTATCATGATTGAAATGCATAAGTGGGTTTGCCACCCTGGATGTAAATGCAAGTGAATGCACCAGAAAACTCCACTCTCTTTCTTTCTAATCAATATGTTTTAATATTGGAGCACATGCATGTTTGACCGCCCTTAACCTTAAGAGACTGTAGAATTTCATCACTTGATTAAGGAACTTAATTGAAAAAGGGTAACTCTAAAGTACTTCCGGTAAAATATATCCTTGGGTCCTTCGACGATTCGTGTGAACAGGAAACACGAAAAGGTTACGCGCGTCATGATTCAAATGAGCTACAGTCTATCATAAATATTTCTAGGTGCAATTGTGTTGAACATGATAAATTAACGTGTGAACACGACACGAATACGATAACGCGATATAGTACTCAATTAGACACGATTAAAAAGCAAAAAACTATATTTTATATGTTATTAAATGTTTTAATATTTATTATGCATGAAATTTATATTTTTGTTTTATTAATTACGTCGTTCAACTTATGTATATAAAAAATTACTAATAAATTTTATATTTGTAGATAATATAATAAATTAAATTAAGTTAATTGAGTGTATATTTAATTGAATTATCATTTAAAAATTAATGAAGAATCTATTAGCTAGGTAGGCACGATAAACACGGTTATTAAATAGAGAGGGTCTGAGTCTCATTTTCTAAAACGATTTATAAATGAGGCGGGTGTGGGTCCACATAAAATAAGTAAAAAAAGTATTGAAACACGGCTCGAACAAGACAATAAACACAAATTTGCATCCCTACTTCAGACAATAATTAAGATGTTATAGGACTTAGAGAGGCGTCAATCTTGTCAATGTAGCGTTCAAAGGCTTCGGACGAAGAGGAAAGATCGAACAACCATGGGCATTTAGCTTTATTCCCGCTCAAAACACAATCTCCTCATCTTATTCCTCCAAAACACGACTGTTCTCGTCAATTTTAAGCTTTTTCCTTGTAATATTTTTTTCATAAAGCATAGTGAAACCCATATAGAATATACACCTTATTAACAAGTCAAACGATGTAAAACTTGTATGAATTAGTTTTAAATTTCTATCCATCACTTTTCCTGAATTTCATATTCCCCTCACCTTCTTAACTCTTTTTTTTTTTTTAACTTTGAACGAAGAAGAAGTTAACATAGGATATTTAAATTTAAAGGTGACAATTTGGGACTTGTGTTTTGGTTATGTTGCATCCAAATATATTTTGTTCTTCTTTCTATTGATATGCATAGATACCGCATACAAACAAACTCGTTTAACATATTTAACTACGTGTAATTATTAAAGGATATTAAATAATTTATACTAATTAAACTTAATTAATATAATTAAATAATGAAAGATTCAAAACTAACTTACCAATATTATACATCCACATTGGACATAGTAATCTAATATAAACAGTATATATGATCAGTTATATAACACTAATAACATATACTATAGACATAAATGATAGTTCTTCTTAATTATATTTAATTAAATCACGTCGTATTATTATGTCAGCAATGTGTTCACTCGTTATTTAATCGAGTCAATTGTGTTTCGCCTAATTGTGCAAAGTTAACCCAAATATATTTATATTGTATCATAATTATGGCATACCTTGTTTCTTCGTGCTTGAGATTGCCACATCTATTTAAACCAGTGTATCGATATCGCGATTATCGTTGGAAATGAGTTTCTTGGTAAAAGATCGCTGGTAATCGCTTTTGTTTTAATTGAGGCAAAAAATCAATTATGTTTGCACCCCACCCATCTCCGCCATGCCACGTCCGGCCGGTCGGCAGCGTGCATTTCTGGTGGTAGTACATTTGTGTGAGTCTTCTCTTCTCTTCCACAAAATTGGATGCCCCCAAAGGCCCAAGCCCTTGTCATCCATCTATGTGAGACTCCATCTAAGGAAGTAAACTAAGTGCAATTAAAATTTTACACTAACTTAGGTAACTAAATATGTCATTTTGATTTATAACTTGTAACTTATAACACGGGCGGATCTACGGTAAGAGGGGGAGGGACAGCCCCCCCCCCCCCCCCCCCCCCCGGTTTGCCGATCTATTGGGAGTTGAGCCCTACGATTATATCTTTTGTTCCTAACCTAACCCAGCAGCCCCTCCCGTGTTCTCTGTGACAAATCACAGTGTCGACTCCGTAGCCCCCCGTCTCCGGTAGCAACTTGGCAGCCATGGAAGAGTTTCCGAAAAAGCTTGGGATGTTGTCATGTTGAATATTTCTTCAAAGAGGAAGATGAATTGCACTAGGAGTGGGGTCCACAATTACTTTATCTCTCCTTCTAATTATTTTAATTGTCTTGTTACTTGTTATGGAATGGGGCCCACTATTTTATTTTCATTGAAGCATACGAGTAAAAAACATCTCTAATCAACAATAACTCTCTCTTTAAAAAAATAATAAATAACTTGAATACTCTAGAGAGGTTATCATATTATTATACAAATATAGTATGTAATAGTATATATATATATAAATTGTAAATAACATCAAAATTAACTTTAGTATTAATTTTTCTTTCCAAAGTAAAATAATATGGAAAAATATTATTGCTTTATATTAAGAAGGATAATGCAATTTCAATATGTAATATGTATTTTGTAATTATTTGTGTATTTTTTTTATTATTTTCATATAATTACGTATTTACCGTATTCAAAAATGTAATTATCTTGAAAAAATTCATATAAAAAAATTAGCCCCCCGTACCGAATAATCCTGGATCCACCACTGACTTATAATTTATAAATAATAATTGTTATTTGTAAATAATAATTTGTAACTTATAATTTGTAAATAATAATTTTATGACTATAAATTTATGTTATATTTTAAGTGTAGAATATGTATCAAAATATTTTATAGGTTTTTTTTTATCGATAAATCCATCGATTATCGATGATAAGTTCGATAAGTTTCGATAACAGCAAACGATTATTTTATAGGTTTTCCATCGATAAATTCATCGGCAAACGATTAATCCGTCGATAACGACAAGCGATTTATCAGCAAAAATAACATTTTGAACTTTGTTTTAAACCATTTTTTCATTTCCATTGACATTATACTAAAAATATGTATCAAAATCAAATGTTTAATTTGATGACCTGTAAAAAGCAAAAGATAAAAAAAAAAAAAAAAAAAAGAAGAAGAAGAAGAAGAGTGAGGAATCGTTTATTCTAGAGTCAACATCTTTTTCTAAACAAATTTTCATAGACAAAATCATTGAACATGATTTTAAATTCTGTGATTCATTAATATATCTACTATATATATACCGAACTGTCTGACAGTTTTCTGAAACCATTTGTGCATAAAACGCTTCGACTTTTAGTAAGTTTACAAAACAACTAACAAGTGTTGAATGAGGATTTTTCAGTTGAGGTGGTTTGGGATTACTACGAAGCACGATTTAAAATTCTCTTCGATATATCTACAACACGTTCATTTTGTTACAGTTGCGACATGCAGTCCGTGAACAACAATAACTTAGTATGTCCGTGAACAATAATAACTTACTTATTTTAATTGTAATTCTTTATTTATATTAGTATAACTTTTATATAAATACAGCTAAAACTTGTCAATATGATGTTTTATAATTAGTATGATTTTTTTAATATTTATGTCTTATGGTGATAAATAAGTAATTTTGAACCCTTCAAAAAAATTGTTGAAATATCAAAATTATTTTTTTTACTTTTCCGTTGATATTTCTGTAAGCATGTGGCATGCCCGTTAAATTTTATGCGGTATTTCAGACGTGCGGATGCTCTTTTTTTTTTCCGACTTTCCCGTCGATATCTCCGTCGGCATACGGCATACCCGTACAATAGAAGGAGCGAGGCGGCATCGGCATTTATAACCGTGTTATGAAGTAAGCATAGAAAGTAATTTATCAATATATATGCAGAGTTGTTTGAATATTTATTAATATTTTAAAAGTAATTCAGCTCGACAAAACCATTTCATGAAAGTGGGAACTGGGAAGTAATTTATTTTAGAGAAATCATAGTAAATAATCATCTTTCAACGTTTAAATTTACATTTATCCAACGTATGCTTTTAATTTCAAATATAGCCAATCAAGATGATGTGGCATTAGAAATTAATTTTTAATTACCGAAATTGCCCCTCAACCTATTAAAGTGCATTTTTTATTTTTAAATTAATTAAAATTTTAATTTATTATTAATTATGCATAATTTTAGGGTAAATTTGTACCTGGTTTTAAAATTTTATACCCAAAAAAGTTGACCAGCTCTCTCCCTCTCTTATTGACGAAGTTTTTCTCTCTTTTTTCACTCTCTCCTCTGCTCCCTACGACCTCCCTTCCTCCTTTTTTTTTTCTCCTTCTTCTCTCCCACGACCTGCAACTTCTCCGACGAGATGGGCGGCGCGAATCTCGGCGGGATGGGCGTGTGTTCTGATGTTGGAGAGCTTGATTCCGGTGTCGGGCTCCTGGTGACGCCAGCTCGATCGCTCTCCGGCGAGGTATTGGCGGAGGCCAGCGACTCGCTGTCATCGCTGCAACGTATTCTTTTTCCGCCATCGCTGCCGTGGCGAGGAGAGAAGGCCATGGTCGAGAACCAGATCCTCCGCGTGTTTGACGAGGATGATACGGATCTAGGGTTGATGAAAATGGAAGGATGCTTCGTCGCCGGCGGAAGAGTGCTTCACTTCGGGTCACTGAACAACTGCGACCGTGTTCGGTCACAGCTACGACTTCGGCGATGAGAGCGGCGAGGCCTCGGCGCTGGAGGCGATGTTGAGCGAGGGGTACAACCTCTTGGGCGTGTTCAACTGGACTGACCACTTCCCTCTCTTGGGGTGGATGAACCTGCAAGGCGCGAGGAAGAGGTCGAGGGCTTTGGTGGCCAAGGTCAACCGCTTCGTGGGGAAGATAATCGAGGAGCACAGAGCCAACAAAGGTGACAAGGTCGGAGAACAGTAAACGTATGTTAGTTCGTGTAATTTTTGTTTATTTGGGTTTATTCGAATGTAAATGGATGTTAATTTGAATTATAAATGTGTGTTAATTGGTTTATCGTGTAAATGTATGTTAGTTCGAGTTGTAAGTGTATGTTAATTCGAGTTGTAAACGTATGTCGTATTTATTCGTGTAAATGTATGTTGATTCGAATTGTTAATTTGGTTAATGTTTTTTAATTTAATTTTTTAAAAATTATTAATATGATTAATTCGAATTAATTTGGTTAAGAAATTTGAATTTTTTAGGGTTTAGAAAAGTTTAATTCAAATATTTTGTAATTATTAATTTGGTTAATTCAAATATTTGTTTCCTAATTTATTATTATTTTTATTTTTTTATAACTTAAATAAATAAATTTGTAATTATTAATTATTAGAATAAATTATTAATAAATTTATTAATTCGAATTTTAGTATTAATTATTAATAATAAGGGTAGATAAGTCATTTTATATCGATTAATGTGGTTTATTGGCTATGTCACAAAATTAACCAAACAATGGCTATTTTAACAATTTCAAAACATTAAGATGGCTAGTTAGCTTAAGCTCCCTTTATTTTATTAAATACTAGTGTTTATTAGCATTAAACCTGGGCATACGGGTTCAGCCCAACCCGCCCAACTCGTACCAGTTGCAAGCTTCGGGGCCCGCAACCCGTGGTCCCACTCGGGCTGCCAGGCCAGACCCGAGCTCCATTCGGGTCGCCCGATGAGGCCCGAGGCGCTTTAATTATTATTTGTAATTTAAAAAAAAAACACTTAATTGTAGAGGTTGGTCCTTCATTTAATACATTGGAGAAAATTGGAGTGAAATTGGAGAGAATTGGTCCTTAATTGCAGGTGCAAAGAGCAAATTAGAGAGAATTGATGTGAATTTTTTGTGATATTAGTTAAAGTTTTGTAATGTAATTTAAATAATATATTAAGATAAATATAGAGAATGAAAAGTTAACTATATTGATTGATACTTTTAGTAAAAAAACAATTACAAAGAATAATAAAAATTACAACAATTATTATTCTTCGATGTATTTGATATCATCGTCTTAGTAGAATTGGTCGAATTGAGCGACGTCGTTTTACTCGGTTTCTACTCCCTTGTGCTTCCGGCGATAGGATCTAAACCAATACCTCAAAATCATAAGCTCCTCCACGTGGTCATCCGATAGCGAATGTCGTCGATTAGATTTTTGCTTAGACTTAAGGCAGATTCCGACGAGAAAGCCGAAGCCGGGATGCAAAGGAAGTCGCGTGCCATCTGTGGTAGAATGAGAAATTGTGTCTTGTGGTCCTCCCACCATTTGATAATCGGGAAAGTGTGCTCCTCTGTTGAAGACACGAGTCACATCATATTTTGGTACTTGATCACTCCGTCGATGACTCGTCTCGGCTCAGCCCAGTGTGCTAAAGAACGTCTCGGTGGCCCCATCACATTTGTGCTTGGTTGATTTCCATCCGCTGCATAAGCGTCTTCTTTCCATTTTGTTGATAAACGCAAAGGGTGACATGTCGGTTGAAATTAGATTTCCATAGGTTTCGCCGGTACCGTCGTGCTTGGTGCTTGTGGTCTCCATCGCTCTTCGTATTCCCTATACATATTACCAAACGAAATCTTAATGTCGTAAAATAAGAAGCATAATACAATCAATCATCATTCCCCGATGTTTTATCTCCAATTCCACGTAAATGGTAAACTAAACCGATAAATCTCACCCTTGAATCTAATATTAATGCTATACCGTATGAGAAAGGAACTTGGTCCCAATATTGCTCATAGTAATAATAGGAGTAAGCAATGAACTATCAATATAAATAGGCTTAGTAATTGTGGATATAATAATTTCATATAGTAGGGATGCATAAATATAAAGTAGTATTATTAACGTTAGTTAGCAAAATAGTATTAGTATAAACGCATTTAAGAAAGTCGAAGAATGTCTTAGCTATGGTCCAATCATTGTCGTGGATGTATTTGTGCCCCCGAGCATATCCATTTGTGGAACAAGTATTGATAGTCGATAACTCTATGCAACAGTTCGTACGTTGAATTCTACCGAGTTGGACAATCCGACGCTAATTTCCTGACCTTGTTCTATAATTTAGCATGAATTAGCCCTTCGGATAAACCTATCATATTCATAAGGGACAAAGCCCACGACGGCGTGCCCATCCACGTGGATTAATAATGAGATAACAATTTTAAACTTAAAAAAATACAAAATATTTTTTTTAAGTTTTCATCAAAACTTAAGAGATCGTCACAACATCAATATTATCTTATATATAGTATAATAATTTTTTCTTTCTTTCAGATGGGTAATTAGCTAGCGCATTATTTCAAAGATTATTAAAATTAATCTCTTAGAAAATAATTATAATTTTTATTGTGATTTCTCTCAGTCATCTAATTACATATAGTTAATAAGATAACAAGAACTATAGTGATCGATTTATAATGTTATGGCTAGAGTAGTAGATAAACAATGAATTGCAGGAAGAAACTAGAAAGATTAAAAATATTCTAAAAACATAATTTAAAAATTTAAATATATAATACATAGCCTAGGTACTAATAACATAAAAAAATATCGATTTAATTTTTTTCTTATTAATTAGTTCTATTCTTAAATGCTTGACTTATGAGCCCAAGACCTATAACAATTGGTTACGACATTGAATTTGTTCAGGTATCGAGAAATGTGGACATTTAACGAAATGTTGAAAATCAATTAAAGCATTTATATAGAGATGTTGAAAACCCAATTAATTTATGATCGTACTCTTAGCTACTTTATACTCTACTTATTTATGGTTAAAAACTTTAATATACACCAGCTCGCGATTCGGAATAAGTTTTTGGAAATTTAAATACGTAATTTTGTTGGGAAACTGCAATAAAAAGGAAATAGCTCATCATTCCCATCATTAATTTATACCTAGATTAATTTATATTCAGCAACAAACAAATATAAATAACAGATTACTCTTTTTTTTCTTCACAAATTAAAGTGGATATTATTGAGAATTTGAGATCTTATTCTCACTTTTCACATTTTGTTAAAAAAAACATAAAAAACAAATCTAGTTTATAAAAATATGATAACAAAAAAAGAATTAATACTCTGTTTAGGGAATAAATACTCTTAACATGCTATTTTACTACTTACATTTTCACTGATTTGTACTAATTATTTTCGGTTCGCTTTCTCTTGTACTTTTATATAATTTGTAGTGAGGAATATAGGGAAGTGAAGTGAGACTGTCACGTATATCTTCTAATGCGATTAATCAGAAAAAAGAAGGGAAAAAAAAAAGAACTTGTAAATTCTATAACATTTTTTAAACAATACCATAAGCAATAAACGTCATTTGTTTATACTTTATACTTCATATAACAACCATGAATAGCATTCGTTTGAGGTTTTTTCTTTTTTTCTTTCATTCTTTCTATTTTGTATTTTCTATTTTGGATTAGAAGGGAAACTTCTCTGAATTTTCCTTGAACCGTGCATTTTTCATTGCGATCGAGCAAATTTCTTTAGCTAAGCTTCTTCAACTCGGATTTTCCACAGAGACATCTAGGATTTTTACAAATTGTTATGTGTATTTTTAAGATATATAAGAATGGAGTCTCATTGACAAAAGTTAAAGCCCATTAGTGGAAGTTAAAGTCCACACCGACGAAGTCAAACACCAAAGGCCCAAGAAACAATGCATTTGGCAAGGCCCGGAGCCAAAAAGACAAAGAAGACAAAGCCTTTGATCGAAAACGCACCTCCTGATGAGGTCTCCCGACGAGCCTCCTGACGAGCCTGTCGACGAGGTCCCTGACAAGGTTCCCAACAAGGTCCGAGCCTCCTTGTCACGACGAGCTACCTCGCTATCAAGGTCGACGAAGGAATAACTCACAATAATTGCAAACGACGAGGAGATCTGAGCTTACGAAAGTCATCAGAAAGTCTCTAGATTTCCCCGGACTCAATATACAAGCTCGCAGACACCACGAAGATGCTACGGACGAGCTACGTAGCAACTGACGAGCACCTCACCATGACAAGGAGCCACGACAAGGCTCCCCTGACAAGGCTAGGCGTTTTTCTCCCTTGGTCACCAAGGAAGGATATTTTCCATTAATTCCCTTCATTCAGGGAGAAGTGGTTACCTCATTAAATAAGACCCTTCTCCTCCTCATATCAACACATTCTCTCACAAATTTCTCCAGAGCTTCCCTCTCTTCTTTCTCTCACTAAAAATTCGCCTCCCTCCTAGTCTTCGCAAAGGTTGGTGCCTTTGCTACCACCTAAAGGCTCAACATGAGTGACCGAATAGAGCTGAGACTTGTCAAGGGATTGAGATAGCCTAAGAGGAGTTGTTCGAAATAGTCATACGCTTCGCCTGATAATTTCCAAGCGTCGGCCAAGACTACCATCGAGCTTGCCAACACCCGCACCGTCTACTACGACACCCTCTGCCAATGGCAAAGGTCATCCCCGCGCACAACCAACATCGACATTTCCGAAGATTCAAACCACATCGCCAGTCATCCATTTATTACTAACCCTAAACTACGTGGGACCTGGTTCTTGTAAATTGACATACGTAGGCAGTCTCGCCCAACCATAAGCGACGGAGTTCGAGCCCGATCTACCATTTTTTCCCAGTCCTCCCTCGCCACAGGAGCTTGCCAAGGAAAGAAAATCATCAGGAATCATCAAGAACACCTCGGAACTTTGCCAAGACAAAGAATTCGCTTAGACGAGGAACTCACCATGGAGAGAAGCTCATCAAGGATCGCCAAGAACAGCCCGGAGACTTGCCAACGACGAAGGACTCGCCTCCAACTTTGACGATCATCAGTCAACCCGCGTCGAATCTACATCGGATTATCCGCGGATCAACCAGGTCCAGCTCGGGCCCAAACCGTGGATCGGATTCTAAGCTAAAGCATTAACACAAATAATAAAAAGTATATGCATATAAATCTATCAAGTTATACGAACTTTTTTAGAGTCAAAGTTATACGAACTTTTTTAGAGTCAAACATCTTTGCTTCGGATAAACAAATAACTTGCAGGAATAAGTCGTCAAAGTTATACGAACTTTTTTAGAGTCAAACATCTTTGCTTTTAATATTATATTAAACTTGATTCGTGAATTGTTCTTGTCAAGTTCAGATTTTATAATAAAATAAATTTACGGTAACAAAAAAAGTGATGGGTCTAATCAATGGAAGTAGCATGATTCTTATGCATTGGAAGCTCAAGTTCACATCAACAAATTGCGATTTCTTTGTATTTACATATACATTACTTGCACTCGAAGTATATATTTTTGAAGTTTGATCGTGATTTCACTCTTTGGCATGTCATTGTTTGCGTTGTATTTCCTTGTATTTTTCCATCGCAACAAGCTCTTATCACGAAAACGAATAGGAAAAAAGACGCATGATATTTCACTGTTTTCCTTTTTTATTCCTTCATTTTAGTCCAAACTAGGGAGAGAAGAAGACAAGAGGAGAGAAATAAACCAAGCTTACACTTTGTATTTTCTTTTCTTATTTTCTCGCGTTTGGTGGCTAACACTTTGACTATGACTAATCATTAGAATAATATTGGTAGTTTCTTCTTGTTTTGGGACATTTTTTTTCAACTTGAAAGTTGATATTCATGATCCATGTGATCACTAAGCAAAAGTGGTAAATCTTGACTGAAGATGATAAAATTCTTAGATCAAATGTTCGACATTTTTTGTGTGTGTAAATTTCAGTAAGAATTTTGTATTTATTTAAACATGTACATGTAGTATGTTACAATATAAATTTTAAGTTTAGGGCTTAAAGCGCACGCCTTCTTCGCCTCTAACGAGGGTCGTCGACTCTACATGTAGTCCTGAAGTCTTGCGAATTTTCCTTGAATAGAGTTCCAATTCTGTTTTTTTTTTTTTTATATTTTAATTTGGAAAAATAGGAACTGAAAATCTGGTTCCATTTGAACATTTTTTTTTAAATGGGTACAAATGTGAAGATGTCTTTTATTATAATAAAAAGTCGTGTATCATGATAAAAGAGAAATTAAATATAAAAACATGCAAGTGATATAATAATGTTGGTGTACACTAAATAATAAAACTCATTCTAATTCTACAATTAGTGTGACATGCGAGACACTGACAGCAAATTCTAAATTGGAAATATACTAAGTGTAAGCAAGTAAGCATATACATATACTAAGCTCGATTATACTATAAAATAAAAATAGAAATAAAATATATTCACAAGTTTTCAAACGACATTGCAACTATTCTCAGCAAAGACATTCATTCGGGTCCTCTTCGTCTGAGTCAAACTCTACCTGCAAGGAGATGCTACGCATAAGTTCTTCTATGAGTTGTATTATCACAAATTTGTTCTACTTTTTAGAGCCGATTACCGCATTTTGGTCTTTAGAAATACGGTATCATTCTATAAACTTTTAGTGTCGTTTACTGAATAGCGGTAACACCGCAACGCGGTAGTAAATTAATTTCGTACTATCGCATCTCCTAATCATACAAAAATAAATTCGGTTTTCGGGAACTTTTTCTACACTCCTATCAATTAGTATCAGAGCCAAACTCTATGTTCCACTCACGTAGACATGGGTGTTTGTAAGAGCGGGGGTGTATTACGATCCTACATCGACTAAGAATGAGCTTACTTCATGCGAATAGTTACGAGTTAGTTCTACTCGTAAACAATAACTACGATGCGATGATTTTGCATCAGTTGGTATCAGAGATAGACACTACACTACTCTCACGTTGAGAACTTGCGAGAGGGTGACCTAAGAGGGAATCACCCGAGAGGGCAATTGGAGGCGGCCAATATGGGCACTGCGTGGTCCTGTTTTACGAGCCCACAGTGACCGAGAACGAAATTAGCAGTGGTTTTTAGGTGTATGTTCTACTCATAAGCTTGTCTCTCTCGGTACGAGGCGTATCACAGGATGAGTTGACATTGCGAATCCTCGAGTTTTTCCTTAAAACATGTTCAATTTCACATAGATATCTACCAAAAAATGCGACTCAGGTTCGAAAAAACGATACTTACATTCTCGTCTTTGTACCACTTCCCATGGCCGTCCCGCTTCCACCCGGCAGCCGTGAACTTGAGCTCCCTCTCCCGGCGCTCCCAGCAGCCGAAATGCGACCCAGCAGCGTCACTAGCTCCACGAGTAGCGCTGCTCGAGCTCGGTCCATCCTGCTTCTTCTCGCACCGAGCTTCTGCTCGTGTGTGTTCAATCACCGGCTTAGAGTCCAGGAGCGTCACGCTTTCGCACCGAGCACGGTGTCGCCATCCTTGGCAGTGTGTCTAGGCAAAAAGATGGTCTCTCTCGTCAGCAAACGCTTCTTCCTTCTTTGTTTCATTATCATCGATACATTACCAATGGAAATCAAAAGTATGATCCAATCTCAAACATCTCAGAAACTATAGATTGACAAGAAATTCCAATTTGATTTGAATCTAAAAAGCTTCTCCAATGGAGTCCCAATTGATCAGTAGGATCGCAGAGAGTGTGTGTTCGGGGAAGGGAGTACTTACGGAGAACATGAGAGCGGAATCGAGGACGGGGTTTTGAGGACAGACGAGGCAAGCGAACTGGCCATTGGAGAGCTTCTTGAAGACGGCGTCAATGGCGGATTCGGAGCCCAGAAGAAGATCGCCCACGCGCCTCTTCCTCTGCTGCGCTTCTCTTCCCCAGCTGTCTCCTCCGAACACGCTCATCTCTCTCTTCCTCTCTCGATCTCTCGATATATATATATATATATATATATATATATATATATATATATATATATATATAAGATATAACTTCGTATAATTTTCACACCAAAACTTAGAAAAACGACAAATTTCTAAAACTTAAAAATAGAGACAAAAAAATTTTAAAGTCTTAGAAATTAGAACTCCATGTAAACAGTAACGAATTTAAGTTTTAACACTTTAGTTATTTTTAATTTTAAAAAACATGACTCTAATCTTAAATGACAGAGTAAGGTGGAATCCGGTCGGATCCATCTTTTAACGGTTACGGATCTAATTTGAGAAAAGACAGGCATCGAAGGGCGACGAGAAGAGCCGACGGGAAGAATCAAGGGCGACGACGGCCATAAGGTTGACGAGAGAAGTCGACGACGACGACCGATCATGGGGTCGAAGGTCGACGAGAGGAATCGACGACGATGACGGTCACGAGGCCGAAGGTCGACGAGAGGAGTCGATGGTGATGACGGATCATGAGTTCGATGAGAGAAATGCCCAAGCCTCAGGCGATGAAGGGAGATGTCAAGCATCGACGAGAGGTGTCGAAAGCAGAGCTTGCGGCGCAGAATGACAACTGACGGGATGTGCATTTAATGAAACCCATGCCAATCTCACCAACCCAGCGTGGCCGACCGCCCCCAAATCATGCAAAGCATGGGTTAACCATGCTTTCCTAAAATCATTCATAGGGAAACGCGTGATAGGAGGCGACAAAAGGCAAGAAATGCTTGAAGGGGCAGAGGAAAAACTCTATATAGGGCAAAATAAGCCTCATTTGTACGGGGGTCCGAAATCAAGAAATCAAGAGAGAGAGAAACCCATGTACTCGCAAGGATATCAATATACAAGCATTTTATCATCACGTTGTCTTTATCTTCGAGTGTTCTTAGCTATTAAACGAGGAAAACCGAACCTCTTTCTTCAAAAACAAGGTTAAACCTTGTGACCGTTGAGTGTGTAAAACGCCCTCACCAATTATGCCGTTTTTTCTTCAAAGATAGGGTTTAATCCCGGTAAAAGTACCAACACTTTCTAAAAATGGACCAATAAATTCAAATTCTTTTTATTACCCGGACAATGTCCGGGCAAAAAAAAGAATTAGAACTTATGATCCGTTATTTGAAAGTATTAGTACTTTTTCCGGGATTAACCCTTCAAAATATACAGTCTTTCTTTCAATTGGTTTATACTTTCCTGTCGTTTCCTCTGATCCTCTCGTTTTCCTAACCAGGCCTAAAGTATTTTTTTAGCATCGTCGTTTCATGTTAATGTTGATATCAATCTTTGTCGTTTATAAATGATCACTGTCGTTTTCAAATAGTTTAATTGTTATTTGTAAAAATAACGAACACGATTTCATTCATATTGCTAATAACACAAGCTTATAATAAATAGTTAAATAAAGTAACAAGTAAAAAACCCTATTGAAGATATAATGTCACAGTGACTTGTAATCTATCTTCTTACTAATTATTGAAATAAAATACTAATCAAATTTATTGACCACACCTTTAAACTAACTAGAACAAAAACAAACAAAACCATATATTGAAATGAATCACAGTGATCAATCACAAACTTTTGAAAGAAAATTAGCATGGAACATAAAAACAAGTAATATAATGTCTTCTTAGGGTTTAAGAATCTATAGCGAGTCTTTGAATCCGTTGACTAGGTGTGCCAGGGGCGAACGAGAGGCATGACGGAGAACTTCATGCGTCCGACGTTGCAATGGAAGCCGTTGCTCTCCCCGCATGCAAAGTAGTACGGCTGCCACTTCTCCAGCGCAAACTCGAACCCGTCACCCGCGCCCTGCGTAGCGTTGGCCAGCTGCTTCGCTTTGCTCAAATCGCAATTCAAAAAACTCTTGTAGTCGGGCAAAATGTACACGCTGTGAGGGTGAGCCTCGGGCCCAGCTGGCGCGTCGTATTTGAAAACTGCCACCACAAGGCAAATTAATCTATCATCACAAACAAGTCTACATGTAATTAAGAATGATAAAGAGTAAATTTTTGCTATAAGTTAATAGTATGCTTAGTTTTTAATACAAATCAATTATCATAGAAATATGTAAAATAAAAAGTGTATGTGGTATTATATAATTGAGTCTATTAGAATTGATGGAATTATTATGATTATGCAATAAGATCATCATTGAAGATAATATTTTCATGAGAAAGTAAATATTGTGTAGACATAATCAATATCATGAGGGGTACTTAGTCTGAATTACTCTTAAATCCTCCTGTAAATCCCATATATAAACTAATTAATGTGTATAATTTTATCATACTTATTTCTTGACAAGTAAATGGCTTAAAATATTATATAATTATAGGATAAAGTCATGAGCATTATATATTACCTAGAATATCGTTGAGGTAAAATGGACCATGGTTGAAAGTCCAGTTAATGTAACTGAAGTTGAAGCGCCAGTGTTCCGAGCCACCGACGATCACCTTGCTCGGAAGCGGCTGTGTGGCTGTGGCGTTGGGGTGGTGGTGGTGGCGTGACCACCATGCGCGGTGTTAGAGTTGCCAATCTGTGTAGTTGAATCCGAAGCGCCACTCGCGACTGGCCATGCAGCCGCACGCCATCGATGCCAGCACCAGAACCGCAAGCGCTGTCGCCGTGGAATTAGTAGAACACGTCATTATTGTGTATACAGAAGAAGACTGGAAAATTACAAGATTAACGAGACAAGGACAATCACAAATGAGTGTCGAATCGTCAAGTAGTGTCCTTGTCTCTCTAAGATCTATTATACAAGGGACATAAGTGTGTCAAAGATTATACTCCGAAAAATTAATGATTTAACACTTTTTGTGAAACTTGAAACGGATACGTGTTTCTAACTTAATAGATGTTAACTCGAAACGGACGTAATTGGACCTCGTCATTAGTTTGTTATCTTTTAGTACTATTTTATCTTAAAGAAAAAAAAATTAAGAATATGTGACACACTTAGTAGAGTACTTATACAAAATATCCCTTTATTTTTTTATTATACTATATAGTATACTATTTTATCTTAAAAGAAAAAAAAAATCTGTGACACACTTAGTAATAGAGTACTTATACAAAATATCCCTTTTATTTTTTTATTATACTATATAGTGTACGTTGTTGATATTGATAATAATGCAAGAGGTTTTTTTTTTTTTTTTTTTGGAGGGAAGAGGTTATTCAATATCAAGATATATATGTTTTTTAAATGTCTAATAAGTATTCATTTAATTCGCATTTCCTCTTCAATATGGAATCACGGAACAAAAATTCAAAAGAAATTCAGATGGTCAAAAAAGGCAGTTAAGGAAATTAACAAAAACAAATAAATGCTTAACTATAATAATGGAAGTCAAAATGTTATAATAACTGAACTAATAGTAGTGGAAGAAAATTGAGTGAAAAATATGACCAGCGTATGTGCCGTGTT
Source organism: Parietaria judaica (assembly GCA_954871525.1). Classification (NCBI taxonomy): domain Eukaryota; kingdom Viridiplantae; phylum Streptophyta; class Magnoliopsida; order Rosales; family Urticaceae; genus Parietaria; species Parietaria judaica. Next base: position 30,593,454 of record OX940862.1, on the reverse strand, counting down.
TTAACACAAACTTTCGAAGCTCTTTTGACTTACTATGAAAACAACAAGGTCGTAACTAATACCTATTGATTACGCGCTAATGACGTTCTCTTGGAAATTGCCGTTCTCTATGCTTATTTTTTTTCTTCATAAAATTATTCTTTTGTAGGGATATACGGAAATTGATATGCTGATAAATTACCGATAGTTTAATTTTACGAGACCTTTTTTTTTTCTTTCATACAAAAGCACCTTCGGTGTCAAAACGGTTTGTAAGAAGCTTATGCCAACTCGTAGTGTTTCCTCTCGTCGAGGTATACACATGGATACGGAGTGCCTTCTCTGTCATCTAGAGCATAAGATGGTAAGTCTATGCTTTTTTTGTTATAAATTCATTCATCTGGAAGTTAGCGGCTTTCGGTGGTCTTCTGGACCTACATATACGAACCTAGAAATAATCCTCCATGGATCGTGTCGTTTCCTCGGGTACTCACCCCCTCTCAACCAGAATGAGTCTGCATTATTTTTTATTCCGATGTAACTAATCTGGAATACTAGAAATAATATCGTGAATATATAGAAGTAAATCAAGAACTTAACAGTGTATTGTTGAGGGGAAGCTTAGCTACCTCTCGGAGTTCAAAGAGGGCCAAAAAAAGACAGAGAATTCGAAGAAGCGTGACGAGCAAAACTGCACCGGCTTTGAAGCCCCCTGAGGTGGGTTGTGTAAATATATTTGTATAAATGTTGTGATCAATGATCATGGGGAGATTGACAAAATGTGCTTGGTCAAGTGGTAACAAGTACATCACTTAAGACGTTAGAGGTATTGAGTTCGAGTCACCATGGGGGTAGGAGTGAAATCCAAATATCCTCATATATATATATATATATATATGTATAAATAAATAAACAATGATCATGGGGAAAGTTATGCATTGGCCTAGTGGCTCGTAATCACGAGAATTGAGTCCTTGCTTCAGGAGTTAATTTTTATAGGCATGGTTGTCCCCCTAATTTGCGGAGGCCTCAACTATATATACGCCGGGGGGCTGAATGAGCGTATGATCAGGCCATGTCGAATATCGCAGACAACCGGATTGTTTGGGATTGGTTAAAACTCTTAAGAAGTCCATTCATCTTTAATTATTATTATTATTATTTGGGCTCTATTATCTCCGATATTCATCGGATAGTTACTCGGATTGAGCCTGTGATTTTCTAATCTAATATAAGAGGTTGTATTTTGTAATAAATTTGTGCATGGTCTTGCTAAACACACAATTAAGTGTAGTAACTTTATCTTCATTAAGGATGTGTCTCAACAAATATGAGTAGGCCGGGAAGTAAATTGCTGGTATTTATGTAATTACCGCTATTTTATATTAATTATTTTTTATAATATATATCAATAATTATAGTCATATTTTCATAGCGATTCTCCATCGTTAGAACATTTGGCAAGAATTGATTGGTGTAAAATTCGTATTCATATTAAGGTTGAATTGAAAATAGTATGTAAGTGTACATCATAATATAATATAGTATATATATGAACAATGAACTCGTATACTGTTGTTATAAGAAAGCAATATCCATATGAATTTTCATTTTCATTTCCGAAAATTCCAATACCTAAACAATTAAATGAAAAAAAAAAAAAAAAAACAATCTCCATACTACGGAGTACATGGACCATACATCTAAAGTAATTTAGTCACAATTTGACGATCAGCCTCTGACAAATTTATTGGCCATTTTTAAATTATACGAATAAGAAACAAAAAGTAACCATGTTGAAATATCACCATGATCATCACTCACAAACTTGAATGGAAAGCATGAAATCAAAACAAATAATAACATAATGTCTGTTTGTTGGAATATTAATTGATAAAGTATAGTGGCTTTCGGAATATATTCCGTTGACTAGGTATGCCAGGGGCGAATGAGAGGCATGACGGAGAACTTCATGCGTCCGACGTTACAATGGAAGCCGTTGCTCTCCCCGCATGCGAAGTAGTACGGCTGCCACTTCTCCAGCGCAAACTCGAACCCGTCACCCACGCCCTGTGTGGCGTTGGCTAGCTGCTTGGCGTTGCTAAGATCGCAGTTTACGAAACTCTTGTAGTCAGGCAAGAGATACACGCTGTGGGGGTGAGCCTCGGGCCCAGCTGGTGCCTCGTACTTGAAAACTGCCACCACAAACCAAAACGCCAACTACTAAGTTGATATATAATATATGTATATATATACACACAATGTTTATGCATTGCTGACTATACCTAGAATGTCGTTGAGGTAAAAGGGACCATGGTTGAAAGTCCAGTTAATGTAGCTGAAGTTGAAACGCCAGTGTTCCGAGCCCCCCACGATCACCTTGCTGGGAAGTGGCTGCGAGGCAGTGGCGTTGGGGTGGTGGTGGTGGCGTGACCACCACGCGCGGTGTTTGAGTTGCCAGTCCGTGTAGTTGAAGCCGAAGCGCCACTCTCGGCTGGCCATGCAGCCGCACGCCATCGACGCAAGCACCAGAACCGCAAGTGTTTTCGCCACGGAATTTGAACCTGTCATAATTGTGTATACAGAAGAATCTTGGAAAATATATTAGAGTAGTCTGATGGGTTACGAGGAAGTTGAAATGGGGATTTATATAGGGAAGTAAGAGAAGAATCGGATTGTAATTATATCCAAAGGGATTTTCCTCTGTTTGATTAATGGCTTCTTTAGCAACTACACGATTTTGTTGTAGTTGGACTGATTGAGATGCTGGGGTTGAAGCTCTGATTGCTCGCCGGTGATTCACCGTGCTTCTACGTGTATCTACGTGTGCTACCTCGGGTTTTCATTCGGTGGTAGGTTTCAGTTGCCATGGCAACATGCTCAGGCACCAAGGAAAGGGTCCAAACTCAATCCCTGTGCGCCGAGGACTTCGTGGGAGTTGTGGAAGACCCGTCGGGAGTGGGAGACATCAGGAGCAACTCTGTTCTCCTCGGGAAGATTTTCTCAACCAAGAAATTCAGCCGCAAGACAGTCACCGTTGTCCTTGGCCGTGCGTGGGAGAAGCTCAAGGATTGGAACTGCACAGAATTAACTCCGGGAACTTTCAAATTCTCTTTCAAAAACTAGAGAGAAAGAGACGAGGTTCTCGCTAAGCGACCTTGGACGATCAGAGGCGCCCTCCTCTTGCTGGAAGTCTGGCCTGAGATCCGCCAGTTGGAGGAGGTCCGGTTCAACACCTGCCCCTTCTGGATTCGTCTTCTAGGCCTCCCTCCGGCAATGATCTAAGAACAAGCCTTAACCAAGATTGCTGTGTTGTTCGGAGATGTACTGCACTGCAAAATCGGAAAGGATGCTCGCTTCGCCGCTTATGCACGTTTCAGAGTGGATATCAACGTGCACAAACCCCTTTATGCCGGTTTCTTCCTCGATAGGAAAGACCAGCCTTCCCTATGGATTCAAGCCAAATACGAGAATATCGGAAGCTTTTGTTATCGGTGCGGATCGCTTGGTCACGGGCCGCTGGATTGCACCGCTCAAGAAGAAACCTGTATCTGTAAAGAAGGCTTCAAAGAAGTACCAATGTTTGGCGAATGGATTAGTGTGGGATCCAAACCGGATTCGTGCTTCTCCGGCGGAGGTCGTGACCCGATCTCGCGTGCGGTGAACCAGTCCGGCAAGGATCAAGATGCATCTTCGGCAGTGCATCTCTCGGTCAACACCGACCAGGTTTCCGCCCCTCGTGTTCCCTCCAGCCCGGCGATGCGTTTCCCGACCACCAGGTCAGCCGGAGTCAAATCCTCGGGGTTCGCGCATGCTGGCTTGTCTCAGAAGGTGGCGGAGCACCATGTCAGAGGTCCCTTGGCGTCATGCGACTTTCCGGCAAGTGCTCAGACGACAGTTTCCCTTTCGGGCCAAACGAAGAAGGGAACCAAGGAAAGGCTCCCTGCGATTTTCTCCTCGTGTTCTACTGCTCTGACAGATCGAGATGAGGGCTTCCATGAGGGTGAAGTGGTGGAGTCCTTTAGGGCAAAATCAGATGGGCCTGCTCTCTTGGTGAGGCCCATATCCCTCTATCCTCAGCCTGACCAGAGTTTACACTGCCTGAGTGCACAAGTGGGCATTGGGAAGCACCCCACGTGGCTTCCCTCTCAGCCTCTACCCCCCAATGGGCCCTCATTTCCCTATGGGCCTGTATCGCAGCTCCTCAGAGAGGTGGATCCCTCAATCCAGTCTCTTTTAGACTCTTCAACTCTCACGTGCTCATTAAAAACCACGTGCCCACCTCCAAATATCGGGATGCTTGGCATTTCTTCACAGAGAGCAAACAAGCAATCTGTTCTGGAGGAGGAGGAAGAGTCACTGGTCCTTAAAAAGGAATCCTCTGTTCCGGCCCAGCCTGAGCCAGTTGGTAGGAAAAGACGGAGGATGGAAGCGACCGTCGGTTGTGAGGAGGCTTTTGCTATCGTCGCCGGTCCTAACGCTGTTTGCAAGGTGGTCCATCCATTGGACAGTGAAATTGAGAGTCTAGTTGACGAGGGCCGACAAGGCGAGGAGCATGGGGAAGTGGTTTCGGTGTTATCGGCGGTCCGTCTTCGACGGGCTGTCCGAGAGCAATGAAACTTTTATGTTGGAACGCCCGGGGATTATGCAATCCCGGGGCGATTGGCCGCTTACGGGTTTTGATCCGTGAGCGGCGCCCGGACGTCCTCTTCTTAGCGGAAACTAAGCTATGGGGAGGACGGGCGGAGGGCTTGAAGTGGCGTCTTGGTTTCGCAAATGGGCTCGGGGTTAATGCGGAGGGTCGAAGTGGGGGGCTCCAACTATTATGGAACGACTCTGTGGGGGTCTCGGTTCGAAGTTTTAATCAAGGCCACATCGATGCGATGGTTGTTGACGAGCTTGGCTCTTCTTTTCGATTCACTGGATTCTATGGGGCCCCGCATGAAAGCTTCCGGCTCTTATCGTGGGAGCTTCTTAGACGTCTCCACAATGGTTATGGGAGCCCTTGGCTTTGTGCCGGGGATTTTAACGAGGTACTTTTTGATTACGAACATATTAGTAGGACTCGGAGACGGTCAAGCGGAATGGAATTGTTTGCGGAGACTCTTGAAGCGTGTAACCTCTTTGATCTAGGGTTTTCCGGAGAGCTTTGTACGTGGAGCAACATGCAAAGTGGAGTCAAGAACGTCCAATGTCGTCTCGATAGGGCGTGTGCCAACCCGGGATGGAATGATCTTTTTCCGTCAAGTGTGGTAGACGTATTGGACTTTTGGGGTTCGGATCACCGAGTGATCCAAATTGATACGGTAAGGGCACCCCCCATGGCTTCGGGGAGGGGGCTGTCCCGTCGTCGGTGGGCGTTCGAACCCGCTTGGCTCACACACGAGAATTGTGCGGCGAAGATCCGGGAAGCATGGCTCAAGGGTCGTGCCCACGGTCGGGGAGAGCGTTGTTCCTCGGCCCTCTCCGAGTGCAAGTTCGCTCTCCAAGGATGGGCACGCTTGTCCTTTGGAAACCGCGAGAAGAGGATCAAGGAGCTTTCTTCGCACCTTGAGCGTCTTAACAAGGCCGTTTTCTCCTTGGATAATCGTAACGAAGCTAGACGCATTGGAAAGGAGCTTGAATCCCTCATCCTAGTCCATGAATACTATTGGCAACAACGGGCCCGCGCGGATTGGCTCAAAGGGGGCGACAAGAACTCGACGTATTTCCATGTGCGTGCCGCCCGCCGGAAGAACCACAACGCTATTCGGGGTATCCTAAACGAGAGCGGAGAGTGGGTTACTTCGGAGATCGAAGTCCGGGAGGTCTTTGAAAAGTACTTCTCCACTATCTATGCTTCGAACGGTGCCTCCGAGGGGGACTTTTCTATTATTACCAATGAGGACGTGCACACACTCTCGGGTTCTTACCAAGCGTCCACTTGTGAGGGCCCGCGGAAGGCCCCGGGCCCCGATGGTTTCCATGCCCTCTTCTTCCAAAGATCGTGGGATGTGGTGGGCCCGGACGTGAGAAGAGATTGTTTGGACGTGCTCAACGGGAATTCTAGCGCAAAACCGTGGAACGCCACTAATATTGTGCTCATTCCTAAAGTCAAGAATCCGACTAAGGTTAACGACTTTCGCCCGATAAGTCTTTGCAATGTGATTCTCAAAGTTGTCACCAAAGTGATAGCTAACCGCATCAAAGGGGCTCTCGCGACCGTTATCTCCGAAGCTCAAAGCGCTTTTGTCCCTGGAAGGCTTATCACGGACAATGCCGCCATTGCCTTTGAGCTCCTCCACTCCTTTAGTAAGAAGACGAAGCGGAAAAAAGGGATTTTGGCGCTTAAGCTCGACATGAGTAAAGCCTACGACCGGGTGGAATGGGGTTTTGTCACCGCAATGTTGAAACGCATGGGGTTTGGTTCGAGGATTGTCGATGTCATTCGGGATTGTATCTCGACCACGGTTCTTTCGGTGGTCCTCAATGGGAGAACGGGGAGGCCGGTCTTCCCTAAACGCGGCCTTAGACAAGGTTGTCCTCTCTCGCCTTACCTTTTCCTTGCTTGTGCGGAAGGGTTTTCCGCCCTTATACGAGGGCAAGAGCGGTTGGGTCTTCTCCAGGGCTTCTCGTGCCGACCCGCGGCCCCCGCGGTGACACATCTCCTCTTCGCCGATGATAGCTTAATATTTTGTGAAGCTACCATCGAGGGTTGCCTTGCTATTCACACCATCTTGGAAGTGTATGAAAGAGGGTCGGGTCAAGTGGTTAGTTTGGAGAAGTCGGTCTTGTGTTGCTCCAACAACATCTCCGACGATATGGCGGTTCTTTTCTCTAAAGCTCTTCACGTCCCGCTCGCCGACGAGCTCGGATCCTATCTCGGTCTTCCATCTCTCGTTGGGAGGAACAAGGTATCCATTTTTAGCATTATAACAAAACGGGTCCAAAAGCATATGCGGTCTTGGAAGGCACGTTTGTTCTCGGCGGGTGGCCGTGAAGTCCTCGTCAAAGCAGTTGCTCAAGCAATCCCGACTTATATGATGAGCCTTTTTCGCTTCCCGAAAAAAGTTATCAATGATCTTCATATGCATGCTAGCCGGTTTTGGTGGGGAGGTTCGGAGGAAAAAAAGAAGATTCATTGGAGACGTTGGGAGAGCATTGCTAGACCCAAAGTGGAAGGGGGGCTTGGCTTTAAAGACCTCGGGGACTTTAACCGGGCTCTCGTGGGAAGGCTATCTTGGAGGATTATCCAACACCCGGAGTGCTTAATGGCTCGCGTGCTCAAAGCGAAGTACTTCCCGGATTCCTCGGTGCTTGACTTTGAATGTAAGGCCTCCTTCTCTTTCCTTTGTAAAAGTCTTTGTTGGGGTAGAGATTTGGTTCGGAAAGGGCTTAGGCGGCAAATTGGGGACGGAAACATCCAGGTGTTCAACCAACCTTGGGTCCCTAGAGCCGGCTGTTTCTCCGTTCTCACGAAGGAACCCGACGACGGGTTTCCGTGGCGTGTCGCCGACCTCTTTTCCAACGGGGAGTGGAATCATGATCTTGTTTCGGAGCTTTTGATCCCCTTCGATGCGCAAGCCGTCCTCAAAATTCCCCTCGGCTCCTCAAACCTTGTTGACCGGTGGGTTTGGCACTTTGAGGAGGATGGGATTTACTCCGTGCGCTCGGGATATCGCCTTGCGAGGGCATCCAATGTGGGCGGACCATCGGGGTCGTGTGATCGGGTTCCAACGTGGTGGAAGACTTTGTGGGGGCTCCATATACCCCCCAAAGTCAAACACCTTGTTTGGCGTGCTTGGTTTGATTCTCTCCCGACCTTTGGGGCGCTTAGAGGGAGAGGGATTCCTTGCCTCCCTTTTTGCAAGCTTTGTGGAGCCTTGCCGGAGGATGCACTTCACGCGGTGTGGGGATGTGAAAGTGCCCATGCGATATGGGCTTCCTCGTCCTTGCATAGGTGGGTGGAGAAGACGGGACCATCTCCCCTAAAGGAGATTTGTTTGCGAGCGCTCGACACACTCGCACCGACGGACCTTAAGCTCTTTTGTGGTCTCTTGTGGGCGGCATGGTCCAACCGCAACTCAAGCCTCTTTGAACATAAAGACCATAAGCCGTCGGAATGGGTTGAGAAAGTGGCATGTTGGTTTGCTAGCTTCAAGGAGAGTAACCATATCGCAGAAGATGTATTGGGGAGCAAACCGGTTAGGCAAACAGCGTGGGTGGCTCCGGCGTTTGGGGATCTCACCCTTTCCGTGGATGCGGCATGGGAGAAGACTTCAGGGAGAGCGGCGTTCGGTGGTATTGTGAGAAACCATCGAGGTGAACTTGTTGGCTTAACGGCGCGACTTTCGTTGAATGTCGACTCTTCGGTGACGGCGGAATGTCAAGCTATCCTCCATGGCCTTAAGTTTGTTCGGGAGCAAGGGTGGAGGGTAGCCGGGGTGGAAACCGATTGCCTTAAAGCTTTCCATCTCGTCAAGGGAGGGAAGCGGAGTAGCCTCCAAGGCCCGATAATCGCGGAGATCGGTATCTTGTTGGCGGAAGAAGCTCTTAGTGATGGATGTCGTTGGATTCCGAGGGAGTGCAACGAAGTTGCCAATAGGATAGCTAATACCCGCCTAGCTGATTCAATCCCCGACATGTGGTCGCGGGAATGCCCGGGGTGGCTTGTACACGTCTTTCAAAGGGATTTATCCCTCATTTTGGCTTAATGAGAAGTATTCTGTTTTTAAAAAAAAAAAGAATCGGATTGTAATTGTTATTGTATGACGAGTCAGTGCATAATTACCGAAGTTGACCATATTCTTCTTTTGTGAATTTGGGTAGGTATAATTATTAGTTGAATTTAATCCAACTTTGGTCAGCTTTCAACTTGTTTTTCGGCTTCTCCACCGAGCTAATTCTTATAAGGTGAAATGGTGAATAGTTGAATTTAATTTTATTGATTATATTACGTTTAGTATACAGTATATTGTTGTATAATTGCGAGAAGTTAATCAGTATCGATTAGGGCTGATAATTCGTGTTTGTACTGAGTCTTAAATATTTTTTTTTTACTAATTTTATGTAAACTCATACATGTCTTGTAATTTACTAATCGTGTTTGAAGATGACACCGAGACCCTCCTCATTTACTAACCGTGTTTATTTTGTCTATCATTAACTCAATTAACATGTATTTTAAAATGATAAAGTAATTCTATTTACACTAGTTTAACTTAATTTATTTAATAATATTATTTAAGATTTAAAAAATTTAGTAATAATTCTCTATATTCATTAGTTCAACAATGTAACTAATAGAATAAAAATGTAAATTTCATATATAATACGCTTAATAAACATGTATCAATTGCATAAAATGCAACTTTTTTATTCTTTAATCATGTCTAATAAATTGGGTTTTATCGTGTTAACATGTTCATGTTGTTGACCCGTTATTTAATCGTGTTTGATACGGTTAGACCTAGATCCATTTATGGTTGACCCAAAGACATTTAAATCTAGTCGAAATCGTTTTGAATATCATGGCCGGCCCCGAATTGCTACCCCATTATCAACAAGTACTTATCTCTTATAAGCAGGCGTGAAGCCAAAATTTTGACGGTGAGTGCGAAAAAAAATAAAATAATAGACAAGAATTTTTTAACTAAGATGTGACATTGAAAATATTTTCGTCGTGATTAATTTACGGCTCAACAAAAAAGATTTTAGAAGTATTTCTTTTAACATTAATGGACGGCAAAAAGACTATATGCCATCACGTTCATTAATCTTTCGATTATTTTACCGCAAATATCTCCAATTATGTCTCTAATCTCTGAATGAACCGACCACTTCAAATGCTTCAAAAAACAAAAGTAGAGAACATCTTTAGAATGATGTGGTCAAAACAGGCAGTTGAAAATAGTGACAAATAAATATTTGGCAATTGGCATATATAAAAAAGGAAAGTCAAATGGTGTATGAAGTGAACTAAGAGAAGTGGTAGTGGAAGAATATCAAGTAAATATATACATGTCGTGTTTTCACAGACTTTTAAGCTCAATTTGCGACATATTCTGGATTGCAATACCTATTGATTACGCCTCAATGACGTTTTTGCATCGTCGTTTTTTCTTATATTGTCGTTTTATTCATTGTTTTGCATGGAAATACTACTACGCAAATGTTGTTTGTTTAGCATTCTTGTGTCCTTTTGGCCATGATAACTTGGTTTATCATTGTTTCCATATTGAATTCTTTTTGTTTAACAACCTTTTATTGTGTGTGATGTCATAGGCGGAGCTACATACGCTAGACAGGTGTATTCGCTCAAATATTAAAAAAAGTTAATAAAGTATTGTTGTATTGTGTTGTTTAAGTCGACAAACTTTATAATCGAGTAAATTAATTTTTTTAAGATATTTCCTTTATTTTTATGCATGAGATATGGAGATTTATCTCTTTTTATTTTGCTTAGTTATAATACATACTCCTAGTATATCGTTTATTTTCTTATTCTTTAGAGTTATTATAGAAAACGTAGTTAGGATTTTTTGCCTACTATTCTTCTTGATAAATTGCAGAACATGGTACGTAGCGTTTAAATTATTGAATGAGATAAGAAAATTGATTGCACAATTGCTCACTAATTATATCACGGGTTTTGACCCCCTTTATAAAGATATAAACACATAAATCAAAAATCAAAAGTTAAATGATGTAATTAACTCGGTAAAATATATAATAGTTATATAATGCTTCGGCTGAACTAAAAAGCTAGCTGGCTCTGCTAGTGCGGGATGTGATGAGAAAGTAACTCTGAGGCATGCAGATCAAAATTTCAATGCATAATGTTCATATTTTGGTCATAATTTGCTTATTCAAGTTCAAATAGAACGATTCAGATTCAACTTTTATTTTTAAGGCAAGATCTTGATCTTCTCAAGTTTGGTTATATTTTCTGAATCAAAATTCTAGAAAACATATTAATAAAAAAATCTTAAATAAAGAAAAAAAATTGGATAAATAGTTTGTTAACATTTGTGTTCATTAGTTTTGGTCAAAACTTATTTATTTTATATCCAAATTAAATGGTTCAACTCTCATTTTCAAGATAAAACTAAGATCAATTACTAGTTTTAAAGTTTTTGTTTGAATAAAACATCGAAATAATAATAATAAAGAAATACTCTGTAAAGACTCAAGAGGGTATATTTGAAATGCTTGAGCCTTGAATGTCCACCCTTACCATTAGGGTATTGAGTGAATAAAAAACCGATTTTTACTCATATAATCATATAATCGCGTATAGAAAATTCAATTATAATGAACCAAGTTTGTTTGGACTAGTGGTAACTCCCTTATATACCTCTCCATGAGGTCAAAAGTTCAAACCCTATGAGATGCAAATGCGTGAAACTTGGTCAACAGTGTCACATACTCTCACACTGAATACATCTAATAATGCGACAGTCATTGTAACGTTAACAAATAGTGTCACCCCATAAAAAAAAATCAATTAATGAAATTGAATTCATTCATTCACATTTTAAAAAATCAAGAATCATTTTATAAACAAAACCATTAAATCTAAGCAAATGAAAAATTATGGAGTTATATAAATAGATATAGTAAGTATCATTAATTTGTACTTCGAAATGACAAATATACTGGAACATGAAAGTGCTTTTTGAAATTAATGGGATGTTCTAAAATCTAAACGTAACTGAAATAATTTATTAGTTGATGGTGTGCAAATAATTGATTTTGATTTATGGCTTACGTTATAGAATCAATTGCAAATTAATTCTGTTAAATCTCGGACATGTAACTGAATTGATAATTAATCAATTCACTAATATAGTGTATATGAACGCCTATATAAAAAGAAATATCGATAAATATGCTTCTTCTTTTTTATTTCCGATCCAAACAGTAACATTTATATATGAAGAAAAAAGAAATAACATTTTTAAACTACGTGAATTATAAGAAACAAAATGCAACAGCAACAGTACATTATAAAGAATCACCGTAATCGCTACCAAGCTTTAAAATGAAAACCATCAAATCAAAACAAATAACATTTTATTCGAGTATTAATTTCTAAAGTATAGTGGCTCTCGGAATATATTCCGTTGACTAGGTATGCCAGGGGCGAACGAGAGGCATTACGGAGAACTTCATGCGTCCGACGTTGCAATGGAAGCCGTTGCTCTCCCCGCATGCGAAGTAGTACGGCTGCCACTTCTCCAGTGCAAACTCGAACCCGTCACCCGCGCCTTGTGTGGCGTTGGCCAGCGGCTTGGCGTTACTCAAATCGCAGTTCACGAAACTCTTGTAGTCAGGCAAGAGGTACACGCTGTGAGGGTGAGCCTCGGGCCCAGCTGGCGCCTCGTATTTGAAAACTGCCACCAAAACGTCATATATTATAGGGAAAATTTAAACTATATATATTATATCACAATATTGATGTTGAATATACCTAGAATATCGTTGAGGTAAAAGGGACCATGGTTGAAAGTCCAGTTAATGTAGCTGAAGTTGAAACGCCAGTGTTCCGAGCCACCAACGATCACCTTGCTCGGAAGCGGCTGCGAGGCAGTGGCGTTGGGATGGTGGTGGTGGCGTGACCACCACGCGCGGTGTTTGAGTTGCCAGTCCGTGTAGTTGAAGCCGAAGCGCCACTCTCGGCTGGCCATGCAGCCGCACGCCATCGACGCAAGCACCAGAACCGCAAGTGCTTTCGCCACGGAATTAGTGGGGCTTGAGCGTGCCATATTTGTGTATACAGATTAAGGAAGTTTGAAAATTATAAGATTAGATCGTATAGCTTGATGGGTTAAGAGGAATTTGAAATGGGGTTTTATAGTGAGAAATAAGCGAGGAAATGGATTGTAATTGTATCACGAGTTAGTGCATAATTACCGAAGTTGACCATTTTCTTCTTTTTCCGAATTGGGTTGGTATAATTACTTGAATTTAATCCAACTTTGGTCAGCTCGTTTTATTCATTTTTCCGTCTTTTGTATGTGCATATTAATTTAATTATGAATAGTAAGTAAACGAGTAAAATTAATCTGTATGCAACCAATGAATGACCGACTCAATAAGAGTTTGGTCGACCTCTAAGTAGTAGGCTTTCCGGTTGACAAATATATTGTTCCTAATACGAACATATTTGCGCGCCTATATATTATTCAACTTCATTTTTCGATCACGGCGTATTTTCGTAATATTCTCAAATACGTAAAAAAAAAATTACCCAATGGTTAAATTTTTAGTAATTTCTTACAGCATTAATATACACGTTCATGAAAAGAAAATATAAAAGTGGATTATGCCGTCTCTTTCATTTTATTTTATTTTTAGTATTTTTGTCGGAAATACTTTCAATTATGTCCCTAAAATTGAACCTTTTAAGTTGGTCCTCTTTATTGTGCTTGAAGAAAGAAAATTGAGATCGTGTAGATGGTCAAAAGAGTAGTTGAAATAAAAATATAAAAATAAAAATTGACTAAGAGAAGTGTTAGTGGAAGAAAATCAAGTAAATATATATGTCGTGTTTCCGCAACACTTTTAAGCTCAATTTGCGCAATACTTATTGATTACACATCAATGACGTTTGCTTGCAAATCATCTTTCTCTGTATTGTCGTTTTCTAATAAGTTGTCGTTTATTCATTTCCCACCAAGTCCTGTTCGTTTGATTTGCGTGCTTTCTACCTCTCAGATTTAGTATTCTTGTGTCCCTTTGATTTGACCATACTTTCCACAATTAGTTTTGTTTTTATTAAGAATCTTGACATACAATATAATTCATAAATTTTCTTTGGTCATAATTTTCTCATTTTAATTTCAAGTCAAATACTTCAATTTTCATCTTGAAGCTAAAACACGAATATACAACAACACAGTATTAAAGGTGAGAAAAAAAAAAATAACTAAAGTTAGTAATAAGTCTGTTAAAACACTTGTATTCATTTTTTCCCCAAAAAAACTATCTATTTTATATCTAAATAAGATAGTTCAACTCTAATTTTTTTTTAGCTAAAGCATAGACCAACTTTGAAGGTTAAAGTTTTTGCAAATAAAACACCGAAATCTACACACACAAAATACACTGAAAGTTTCGACGAACGTGGAAGTTTGATTAATTTTATTTTTTGCCCGAGAGAAATAAAAGAGATGAGAGAGAATGAAAATGTCTATTTTAGTCCAATAATATAACATGAAAATGCTCTCTGGAATTAATGGGATTTTTTAAACGTATACCCTTGAAATAAACATAGTTAATTTTGAGTGTTACAAAAAATTAATTTTGATTTATGACTGACGTTATATATAGAATCAGTTGCGCATTAATTCTATTATATGAGCGAGTACACTGTAAAAAAGATATCGATAAATATGAATTTTCATTTCCGATCCAAACAATTACATGAATAATAAGAAAAATATCTTATAACGCAATCGCCTTTAACAAATTTGTTGATCACCACATCTTTAAACTACCTGAACAAGAAACAAAATGCAAGCCCGAACATGAATACCATGAAATCAAAACAAATAACACTTTATTGGAATATTAATTGATAAATATAGCGGCTCTCGGAATATTCCGTTGACTAGTTATGCCAGGGGCGAACGAGAGGCATGACGGAGAACCTCATGCGTCCGACGTTGCAATGGAAGCCGTTGCTCTCCCCGCATGCGAAGTAGTACGGCTGCCACTTCTCCAGCGCGAGCTCGAACCCGTCACCCGCGCCCTGCGTGGCGTTGGCCAGCTGCTTGGCGTTGCTCAGATCGCAGTTCACGAAACTCTTGTAGTCGGGCAAGAGATACACGCTGTGAGGGTGAGCCTCGGGCCCAGCTGGCGCGTCGTATTTGAAAACTGCCATCACAAGCCAAACGTCATATATATTAGGAAAAAATTTAAACTACTAAGTTGATATATATATATATATATATATATATATGTATATATATCACCATATTTTATGTTGCATTGCATATACCTAGAATGTCGTTAAGGTAAAAGGGACCATGGTTGAAAGCCCAGTTGATGTAGCTGAAGTTGAAACGCCAATGTTCTGAGCCACCGACAATGACCTTGCTCGGAAGCGGCTGCGTGGCGGTTGCGTTGGGGTGGTGGTGGTGGCGTGACCACCACGCGCGGTGTTTGAGTTGCCAGTCCGTGTAGTTGAATCCGAAGCGCCAGTCTCGGCTGGCCATGCAGCCGCACGCCATCGACGCCAACACCAGAACCGCGAGTGCTTTCGCCATGGAATTAGTAGAGCTTGAACCTGCCATATATATTGGTGACTATACGGGGTCAAGAAGTTTTGAATGTATTAGAGTATAAGATTAATCTTATAGGTTGATTGGGTTATGTTCAATTTCAAAAGGGGTTTTATAGTGAGAAATCGTAACTGTATCAAGAGTGAGTGCGTAATTACCGATGTTGACCCTCTCTTCTTTTCTGAATTGGGTTGGTACGAAGATCTGAATATATATATATATATATATATATATATATATATAATGAAGACTTAAAATGTATAGTATATATTAAGTTGAATATAATCCTATACAAAGTCAACCTCAACATGTTTTCCTTTTCTTTTCTCGTAGTTCATTATTACATTTCTTAATATAAGCGATAATATGAACGCACTTTATGATAAGACAAAATGAATGTTTGGCCAATGGTGAAAAGGATAATTATTATAGTATTCGTCGATGAATACAAATACTAGCAACTCCTTCCGTGTAAAGTGTTGACTTAATTAACCTTGTTTGATCTAGTGGTAAACCATCAATATAAAACTCTTCGGGAAGTATTGCGTTCAATCCCAACAAATACATAAATTACATATATTTGTAATCTTGGCCGGTAGGTGATAGTGTTAGTTTGTTCAACATTGCGAATATATCTTGTAATGTGAGTACATGTAATCTATACCAATAAAATCATTTTATTAAAAAAATGGTTTTGATTTATTTAATCAGAATGACATTACCAAGTGTATATTTAGCACTTGTCATCTTCTGTCAAGCAAATTTAGCACTACAAGAAATCAAGGTTTTACAATGACAGAATACGTTGGTGAAAATTGACTTACCATCGCTACAAATTTCGGAGATAATCGCAACATATAGTATTCAACGAATGGTCAACTGAACCGGCATCGGGTCAACGACAAAACTATATAAAGTCTATTTAAGTAAGTTGATAAACTTTTTCATCCAACTTTTTACGTGGCAGTCAAAGCAAACCCATGAGACTTTTCCACGTGGCAATTGGTTTCGTTTTAATTTATAAAAAAAAAAACTTTTTTTTTTAATTTCTTATTTGTAAATAACTTATTTTAGTTTAATTTTACAAAATCTATAACCAAGTTACCTGAATTCTTGATGGGTTTTTTAGCATAAATAAAAATAATTAATCCCTATGTATTCGATTCTATAATTTGTTCGACGGTAATTTTCATATTCTCGATACAGGATTCTGAAGAAGAAAGCCATAACTTTATTTAATTCTTTGTCACACTCTAGTAATCGGTTAAGAAGCCAAACATGTATGACAATATGCTAAAATTATGCATTCAATTAGACATTATTTTACATGTCTACATATAAAACTATGCATAATCAGGCTCCCATATTATTTTGATTAAATATGTATTTTCTTTTAATAATATTATTTGCTGCAAAGTCAACAAAAAATAGCAGAAAAATAATCATTTTCGGCTTAAGAGTGTGACAAATAATAGAAGATGAAATTAACAGAAACACACCTAGATACTTCTGGAAAACACCTTTTAAAAAAAAAAAAAAAAACTTTTATCGAGTACCTTTTTCATGAAAAGCAATGAAAATATAAGTCGTCAAATTTTGCTAGCATGCATGAAGTCTCATATAGTATCACCGCGGTATTCTGAATTCTCAATTTTGGCTATCAACGAGCCGCGGCTTAAAAGAAATTTATTGATTACGAGACGACACTTTCAATACGCTGTATCGCCGCAGTACGGTTTATAATTAGCCACACCTTTTTTTTCAATTTTTCCGTCTAAGCACGCCTTTTGGAATCACGGCCCGAGGATGTGGTGGCAAGATCTCGCAGCTTTTGTAAACTAATGCTGTGGCAATCGACCACATTTCAACAAAATGTAATTGAAGGTGAGTGGTGTCTTCAACTATTTGTACTAGTGTATTGTTATTATCTTATTTATATCTAATATATTTAAAAAATCAAAATCACTTTTTTCTAATAAATGATTTTCTTTTATCACAAGTTTTTAAACGAGGAAAGGAAAATCAAAGTAAAATGAGCGAGTGAGGAAGAGATCCAATCAGTGTAAGAGGACGAGATCATATGAAATTATTTTCGTTTTTCAAATTATATGTTCCATTTAGCTATTGAAAACTGACGTACACCTAATTTTGCAACTTTGAGAATTTTCAATTACATTTTTTGAGAATGGGGCGTACCGTCCATGTTGACTCAACTATAGAGACTTTAGCCGCGATTTTCCATATATATATATATATATAACGAGCGTCCAAAAATAGGTCTTAGCCGGACTACGCGCTACAATTTATAGTAAACCATGAAACTTTTAAATTGAATTTCCACGTAAAATTTGAGTACTCTTCGACTTCGAGTTGTCTTTGATCCTACCGTTACCGTTACCGTTACCGGTTTATGTTTCGTAATAAGGTTATGTATAAACTGAATGTTGGTATCACAAGCTTAGCTATTGGAAAAATTGAACAATATCATGATTATAAATCACTTAATATTCATATAATAATATTTACTGAAAAATTATGAGGATGAGTAGTGTTCATGAATGGCTGCTAAAGCTAACTAATTAACACTAATCATCAATGAAAACCTCTCGATCCTCTGGACTGATAAAGCTCAAGCCTGCTCTTGGCCTCGGGCAGCAGCGCCTCAACCGCAGGGTCCTCGGCCAAATGGGCCTGCTTCGTCGACCACTCGAGCACGATCAGCACCTCCTCCTGCGCCAGAACCTCGCTGTCGGGCACGTGCAGCGACACGTAGCAGAGCAGGATCAGCGCCGGAATCTGAATCATCTGCTCGCCGAAGTAGACGAGCTGGATCAAGTGCTTCGTCCCGGCGCCCTCGATGATCGCCTTGCAGTGGTTGACGTGTAAGAAGTTCTCGGTGGCCGCGAACTTGTTCAGCGCGATCAGCGCCTCCATCGACACCTCAGGCTCCCTCTCGTCGAGCAGCCTCACGAGGGGCGCGATCATCCTCGTCTCGGTGGCGCGGAACGTCCGGGCTAGGTTCCCGACTGCCTTCACGCACGGGATCAGCAGCTCGGAGTCGGCTGCCTCTATGATCTTGAGGAACTTCTCCACCACGGCTTTCGCGGCTGGGGAAGTCGGCTTGAACGCCGAGCGCCGGAGGTCGGAATTCTGCTCGGCCACGGCGGTGATCTCCATTAATGCCATGGCCGAGTACAACTGGACGTCTTCGGGACCTTTCTCAAGCAGGACGGCGAAGCATAGAAGCGCGCGGGACTCCGTTATGCTGCGACACACTGCGACATTGCCCCGCGCTAGCTGCCAGAGAGCCCTTGCAGCCATAGCCTTCATCTCGGCTTTCGTCTCCGGGTCTTCGTATTCCCGGCCCTTGATGCTCGCTCCGGCAAGTGACACGGGGCCTGGGTGCCCGTGGGCGTGGCGCTGGTGGTTGCTCGGCTGTGGCGCGATGGGCGGCTTTATCGCCATCGTGTTCGTCACGAGGCTGTGCATCTGGCTCGGTGTGGTTTGGTTCCCCATGGGGTGGGAAAATTGCTTGACGTTATCTTCATCGTGATCGGTGTTCTTGGTGTTCGTGTTGCTCGCCATAACGACGGAGTGGATGGAGAGCTGTTGCTTGGTGGCTATGGCATACTTGCTGTGCTCCTGAATCGTCTCAAAAGCGAGGTGGCTCACGAGGAGGCGGATGGCGTTGTTCTGCGCGAACCGGTCCTGGCATTTCGGGAAATTCGCGGCAAGCTCGGAGATGGCCCATGCAACCACAGCCTGCACTTTCATGTGCCCTTCTTTCAGGATCTTTGCAAAGACGCTGCACACGCCGGCATTGACGATCTGCTCGACGCTCTCTGCGTCTCGCCCGAGCAGCCCGATTGCCCGGGCCGCATTCTCCTGCCCGTCCATCTTCCCCTCCTTCGCCAGCTTCAGCAGCGGCGCAACCCCGCCCTCTTCAATAATGAGCTTCCCGTACCGGTGGTTATCCCGGGCAAGCGAGACGAGCGAGGCCGCCGAATCGGACCGCTCGTCCGACGATCCCGTGTAAAGAATTGCGATCTGCTCCCATATTAAACAGAGAATTGGCTCGTTGGCGGCGATGGGTGGTAACCCAAGGTACTCGTGGTCGCGGTCGTCGCCCGAGGCGGAGACACGGAGCAGCCACGAGACGTCGCCAATAGAATTCTCGAGCTGCGTGGCAGTTTTCCGGAAGGCGGCGGCGGGGATGATGGTGAAGACGCGTTTGAGCAGGCCGTTGCCGGCACGGCACTTGGCGACAAGGGCGAGGGCGCGCTCCAGCGCCTGCTCGGTATCGTCTATGATGCGGCGCGTGGGGCGCTCGTAGAGCTCGGAGCTGGCCCGCGCAGCCTGGCGGAGCAGCGCGGCGAGCTTCTCGGTTTTGGCCTTGAGCTCGGCGCAGTCCTGCTTGAAGGACTGCGCGTCCTCTGCGGTCTTCGTCGCCTGATCCGCCAGCTGGATCGGCCGCGCCAGGATCTCCTTCACGAGGTTGTTGGACGCAGCCATGGGTGCACAATGAATCTTATGAACGGGCCAATGCGTTGTTCTACGATCTCATGTTATTTTGTCTTTATTTTCAACATTGTATAATCGAATGGGCCCGGTTTCGCCTTATTGGTGGCGGCTACGGTGGCGGCGGAGTCGGGTGGCGCCCCCGGAAGAGTGGTTTTTCTTGGGAGCAATGGTTAAACGTGTTTTTCTCCAATTATCATGGGAGTTAAGGGATTAAATTCTAGAGAAATTAAATAATTTCGTTTGATATGTTTCTTTTAAATTCGTTTAGTTTGAATAAGTCTAGAATATAGGGAATGGTTTATATCCATGCATTATGGAATTCGTCTAGGCTAAAATTGCGGGTTATTACCTATTGATCTCTTAATCTTTGGTAATAAATTTAACTATATATATCTATATATATAATTATATATATAATATAAGGTCGATAAAAATACTTAAAGTATTGAGTTTGTTTCACTTAAATCCCTAACATTAAAACTTGGTTGTAAAATCCACTAACGTTATGTTTATGTCCACTTTAATACGTAACTTTCGAGTTTGGTGGTAAAAAGCAATAATATTATGTTTATGTAGCACTTAAATATCTAATGCTAAAAATATGATTAAAATTTGTTTTTACTTTTGATTTCACTATAAGAAATATTCAATTAAGTATTTTAGAAAATAATTTTATCTAAACTTATAACAATTAATTTTTTAAATTTAATTAGAATTGTTTAAAAAATTCTCATGTGTAGATCTAAATAATTTTAATGTTACCAACAATAAATTTAAATAATTAAAAAATAATAATTGCTAGTCTTTTTTACATATATGATGTGACTTTTACGAACATAAAAAATTAGAATGGTATATTTTTTGTAACAATTGTAATTAATTTTGAAAATATTTAAAGAATAATTATACACTTTCTACAAACACTATGTCTATGAGGTGCTGGCAAAACAAATAAAATTGAAAGGAGTGATAAAACTCACTTGAGAAGTGACGAAAAGCTAATATATCGCTTCCTGGAAAAACAATAACGACATGATAAAATTGATTCTAATAATTTTGGAACCCAATTCCGTAAAAGAAAAAAACTCACCAAAAGGCAAACATATCTTGGAATTCCCTGAAAGAAAAAATAATAGTAGAAGCTTAAACAAAGTTGACTCTTTAACGATTTTTCACAATTGGAATCAAAATCTGTGAAAAAGAAACTTACGATAGAAGCGGCAAAGGCTAATAAATCCCAAAAACCCATTAAAAATTATAAAAAGCCTAAACAATATAAGTTCTTTAGCATTTTTGAACGTAAATTTAAACCAAAATCCAAGACAAAGAAACTTACCGGGAAAGTTACGAAAGGCTAAGAAATTCTGAAAATCCTTGAAAAATCAATAAAAAAAAGCATATACAAAATCGACACTAACGATTTTTAACGTAAAAAAATAACTTATCGGAGAAACAACAAAAGATTACCATATCCCAGAACTCCCCGAAAAATTAATAGACACAAAACAAAATCGGCTGATCTTTAATTTTTTTTAACGTAAATTGGAACAAAAAATTGAGAAAAATAAACGTATCGAAGAAGCAAGGAACAGTTAAGAATTCCCAAATAAAAAAAATGGAATTTTCAACGTTTTTAACGTAATTTGAGAGCATATATAATCCGAGAAAATGAAACTCAAAGGAGAAGCAACGGAAGGCTTAGAATACCAGAATTCCCCGAAAAATCAATAGAAGCATAAACAAAATAATTTTTTAACGAATTTTAACGTATTTTATAACCAAAATCTGTGAAAAATAAATTTATCGGAGAAGCAACGAAAGGCTCGCTCAATCGCAGCCATGCTATGAAGGTGTCGCAGGATTGGCCGGAGAAACACACTGATAGAAAGAAAATGAGAATGTAAGCCAAGCTAGAGAAATATAAAAGACTTTTTGATGAAAGGTAAAAATATAATTATTGATATTTATGACAGTAAAACTCATGTGCACATGAAACGTCCTTTAACTATATTGCAAACTCACTTAAGCGTTAGGCTTATTTTGCATAGCACTTATCAATGCAAACTGGAAACTCGTGAGAAAGCTAAAGGGCTTTCTAATTAATATATTTTAATATATTTTTTTTAACTAAGATTATAAATGCTCTAAATACTCTAAACATATGAAGTATTTTGAGGTGACCTCAAAACCAATTGGCAATGAGGGAAGTAACTCATGATCTTTTAAACCTTGCTAAGTCCCTATGTTTTTTTTTTCATGTGGGACTCAACATGTCCCCTCGAGACGGTGGCTCTTTGACTCACTCGTCTCGGGCCGAATCCTTTTTTTTTTTTTGGACCGGTGCTCATTTGAGCTTGATGGGCTCTGATACCATGTGAAGTATCATGAGGTTCCACCTCAGAACCAATTGGCAATGAGGAGAGTAACACATGACCTTTTAAACCTTGTTAAGTCCCCATGTCTTTTCCATGTGGGACTCGACAAAACAATAAGTGTAACAATAATCACTCTTTTTCATATAAAAAAATTGAAAAAATTGAAAAAAAAATAAAATAGGATATAAGAATTCTTACTTTTCTTTGTGCCATGTCATCTCATCTTGGTGAGATCTTCCTTTTATATATGTATAGGAATTGGTTTGGTTTGGCACACGCAAAAGAATGATAGTGGTTTGGTTTGGTCTAAAATATGGAGAATTGGTTTAATTTATCAATTTTTAGTTAAGTTCTTTTAAAATCCTTTCAAAAATAGGGAATTTTGATTTCAAATTTTAAGTAAAAATATACCAAAATATGTATATATGTTATTTCAAAATTAAAATTTCCTAATTTTTTTAGTTATATATATTATTTTAAAAAATTAAAGATCACACTGATAAGATAAGACCATAAATTTATATACTTTTTTTTAAAGAAAAATACTATTTAGATATATATTTTTATCAATTTTATCGAATATAATTTATATAAAAAAATTGTACGAGCAATTCAAAAACAACAAAAATAAAAATAAACTAGGTGCAAGCCCGTCAAGCTGCCCGATTTTGAGTTTGGGCTCGGGAACCTTTCCACTTAGTCAATTTGGGGCGGCTGTGCGGGCTCAGGCCTTGGAGTGCCCAAACCAGCCGTTGGGTTAATCATATCTTGCTTTACCCATCATAGAATATGAATTCATTATTGAGTATTTTTGAATGAATTCATTCAAAAATAAAAATAAAAAAGAATATCTATTGAGTCTATTTTTGCCAAACGGGTAATGTATAAGCCCATCATAGAAAACCCATCAGAAGCCCAATGAAATGTATCATTCTCAATGAAAGCCCTAGTTATTTATTCAGGGCGCATAATAGAATCTCTCCTTCACACTTTTACTAGTCTTTTCGAAGTAGCCATGGCAGCTAAAAAGAAGATGAAAAAACATCATCGTCCTCCAGCGAAGTTTCAAGATCATGTTCTTATCACCGAGAACATTTACTACAATAGACTTGAGATTGAGAAAGTACTAATGGTTCGTATTTGTTGTTTTTTAATATTATTAATCTATTTTTATAATTGTCGATAAATTGATTTACTTGTTTAAGTTTGTGATATGACTTAATTCGACTTTGTTATATATATATATATATATATATATATATATATATATGTGTGTGTGATTATTGAATTTTATTTTCTTAGGAATTTTGTAAATGCCTAGCGGGCGCCAAGGTTTTAGATATTATAGTCTTATTTACTCTAACATTTTATTTGGAAATCTTATGAAATCTTTAAAATGTAAGATTTTTTTTTTAATTTGTTCATAGTTTCAAAAAAAAAATATTTTTGACTATCAAAGATATTTTTTTCGCTTTATTAGTAAAATACTCATCCTCATTCAAAATATTTTAAAAAATACTCAAAGTTTATTTAATTCATATCATGCTCATTTTGTAGATTATTTTCCTAAACTATCCCCTGACTCCCTCGAATCCACTCTCCCTCTCGTCTCTCAATCACTCGCTCAAGCTCGAATCCTCTCGCTCACTCTCTCTGCAGTCGTCTCCCGCTCAGGGCCGGCACTGTCGGTCCTTCAATATTTTATTAAGCATAATAAAGACCAACTTATTCAATGTAACGCCTCCGTATAACGCCTCAAACTCGCATGACTCAGTGCGTGAGGCGTTGCCTGAGGCGTGCGCCTCGAGCAACGTCGAAGAGGCGCAATAAAAAGGCGTTTTGACTGATTGCCTCGTTGAGGCGCGCCTCATTTACGTTTTTTTAAACCTTGATTGCAGCTACATGTTCTTACGGATATTGTTCTCGGAGACAAGGTTCCTCAAGAACCCAGTTCTGCGCGACAAACTCCTCAAGAATCTTGTTCTCCGCGACAAGGCTCTTCTTTCACAATTGATTAGCGACGCGAAGAAGTAGCAGCATTGAAAGAAGATAACAAGGAGAAGAAGGCTGAACAAGTTTTCTTGAAGAACCAAGTTGAGATGCTAAAGTCACACCTTGGTTTGAACGAGAACGATGCTCCTAACTCTCAACATACGCTGGATTTGGGAAAGGTACTGTTAGTAATCTAATTTACAATTTCCATATCTAATTGTAATTTAGCTACACTTACGTAATTGTAAGTGGAGTTACGTAATTGTAACTCCAGTTACACTTACTGTAACTTCAGTTACACTTATTGTAACTATGGCTATGTAAGTACCACCATTTGTATTTTGTAGACCGAAAAACAAATGGTTGTCGAGCATGTAGCCAACGAACAAACCAACAAAGAAATCGAAGAAAGTTGGTACAAAGACTACCAGAGTTCATGCAAGGCCTCAAGTTGATGCTAACCTTCACGATACACCAGAATTAAGAGATGAAGTATTTGTAATCTAAATTTTCACTTTATTCGTTATTTAGCTATAATTACGTAATTGTAACTCAGTTACACTTACTGCAACTATGGCTATGTAACTACCACCATTTATATGTTGTATGTTATTGAGACACCACACCTAATTGGGGAACAAATGGTTGTGGAGCATGTAGCCATGGAGCCAATGAAGAAACCAAAGAAGAAATCTAAGATAGCTCGTACGACGTTACTGTTGGGAAAAAATATTAATCTCCCCTCCGTCATATCTCGGGATGAGCCCTCGATCCATCGGGGTAACCTCTAAAAAAATTTGTTTTACACGAAAAGGCCCATTTTACACTTTCCGATGTTACTTCCTTTTCTAGAATCGAGCACCAAGATACCGGAGATTTGATCGGTTAATTAATTAGTTATTTATTCAAACACGTAATTATTAATTCAAGTCAAGGAAATAAATAAAGCAATAAAATGGTTTTGCATTTATTTACCTAATGCATAAGGCCGTACCTAAATCTCATGATGACTTCCACTGCGCTTTCTGAATTTGGGCAGAGCTTCCGCCGGTCTTGGTGAATGCGCCTAGGGAGGTTGAGCAGAGCTTCCGGACGAATTCTGAGACGACAAGGAAACTCCCAAAGCCTTCCGAGATATTCTCTAGAACTTCCTCGTACACAAAGTGCGGGCTTTGCTTGACGGAACTTCGTTGCTTATAGACTAGCCGAATTTCTAGAGAGAGAGAATTCGAGAGCTCTTTAGAGATAGATAACTCGAGTTTTGCATGTGAGAGTGCTGTAAGAATGTGATGCCTATGCCTTGTATTTATTGTAAAAGGGCATGCACACATTACTTCCAATTATAGATAAATCAATAAACATTAATTAGTGTCAATCAATTGACCCCAATTAGTGTTAATTATAAATCAATCAAGAACTAATTCCACCATTCCCATTTAGATAGGTGTCGAAATTATTATGATTAAAATACCTAACATTTAATTTCATATGATTTAAATATGTATCATGAAAATCAAATGTTACCCGCATAAGGCAAAATTCGATTTCATCATATTTTAATCAAGGGAATATATTTTCTTTAATTAAAATAAATACCAAGAAATCCAATCCCATTCCATGAATAGGTTTATGCGATTTCTATTATTATTTTTAACAAAGAATTAATTCCAATTAAATCAAATTAGGCGATTCATGATTTATCAATATTTTTCCTTATTTGTAAATAACCTATCAATTAAATAATGTTATGAATCAATCAATATTAATTCTCATGCAATATAAATCTTTATTTAAAACTTGCAAATCAAATTCTTATGATTCATGCACAATTAATATTCATGATACAATTCTTATTTATTTAATTTAGATTAATACCATATTTGAATATGATTAATTAGAATCTTGAATTACCATAACATATAAAATTCGATTTCTATCATGCTTGAAATCGCCAACTCATTGCTTGGTAACCAAGCTTGGTAATTTCTATGATTCGAAATCTTGCCTTATATGTTTATCATGATAATTAACATAATTAATCTTTTATTAAAATATGATAAGGAAAATACCTAGTGGGCCTATCCACCAAGGCTTGGTCGAATTTTCTCTCTTACCATCAGCCAAGATTAAACCCAATGGACCTAGCCCATTCATTTTTTGTTTAAGTAATTCTCATGAATTTACATAACCTCTTGTTATGATCTATAATTCATATATTTTTCTATGTTGATCTTACACATAAAATCATAGAAGAAAAAACTCTTAGAATTACATTTACTACAACATTGATGTTGACAATTTATTCTATTTTTGAATTTTTCCAATTAGCTATTTCTTTGACAAATTTAAGGTACTTTTGCCGCAACTTTTTGAAACTTTTCAAAACTAGACACAAGCTTTAGTTTCAATAGTTCTATCATAAATTAG
Organism: Parietaria judaica; assembly: GCA_954871525.1. NCBI lineage: Eukaryota > Viridiplantae > Streptophyta > Magnoliopsida > Rosales > Urticaceae > Parietaria > Parietaria judaica. Next base: position 30,566,894 of record OX940862.1, on the reverse strand, counting down.
AGTAACAAATATTCTAATTGTACGATTAGTCCTTTACAAAGCTATCATGGGGACCATGGACCCATATCACTTAAGCTCCAACGGATTAATCCGTTAACTCCGGTGTTACTCCACTAAAAACCCAAAGTTGTACTCTTTAGTGATGCGAATAATATATTCCTTTTGTTTCAAGGTGTCCAGTGATATAATCAAATTCCAGTGATTAATGATTCACACTTGAGTAGGCGTTTTACCGTTTAGCCCCTCAGTGCTTTTCTTCCTGAATTCCATCGGTGGTATCGTAGACGACTCACTTACGATTTCGAGACGTAAGCTACGCATGAGGCCTTTTTCTACTTCGCACGACCAACAATTCTGGGAATCGTCTTGACTTTGTAAAAAGCTATGTGATATCCATATCTGTGATCGAGCTACCCTTCCCTGACGACTATCATGTTCCCAATATAGCGGCTTTGGGAACAAAGTTATGTTGTGTTCTTTAACTAGAAAATAAAAGAACACTCAAGCTAACAGTCGGGGTTCAAGATCACTTCAGGATTTAGATTAATTACCATTTGATCATCTTTTACGACTTAGTTCAAAGTTGTCAATGACGGTCTTAGTTGAGCAACTTTCAGATTTTGGTCAAGTCCTATCCAGTACAAAGACACTTTGTACTTAATGCACTTAATTGGTATGAAACACATATCTATCCAGAATAGGATTTTCTTCATTTAGTCACATTAATGACTTTGTCAATTAAGAGGCTCCCACCCGCTTAATTAAGTCACATATACATTTAAGTTCATTTATTGCATCTATCAATTCTTCCTCACAATGACTCCGGTGTGATGGATAGATTACAATTGCATTCCATTATGAACTATGGATTTACATTCGATTGTACATAAAGGAACTATAGAAAAGATTATCATAATAAGTGCCTTCTTTATTAAAAGTGACGTCATAAACTTTTACAACGGGTAAATAAAAAACATTGTTTAAGGGCAATATGCCCAACAGTTCCCGCCAAGCTTCAAGCTGATGCTAACCTTCACGATATACCAGAATTGGGAGAGGTACTTTTTGTAATCCAATTTTTCAATTTATTCGTTATTTAGCTACACTTACGTAATTGTAAGTGGAGTTACGTAGTTGTAACTCCAGTTACACTTACTGCAACTATGGCTATGTAACTACCACCATTTTTCTTTTGTAGGATATTGAGACACCACACCTAACCGGGGAACAAATGATTGTGGATTTATGTAAGTGAAGTTACGTAATTGTAACTCCAGATACCACCATTTGTATTTTGTAGACCGATGAACAAATGGTTGTCGAGCATGTAGCCAACGAAGAAATCGAAGATAGCTCGAGCGAAGAGTACGAGAGTTCCTGCCAAGCCTCAAGCTGATGCTAACCTTCACGATACACCGTAATTGAGAGAGATACTGTTTGTAATCAAAATTTTCACTATATACGTTATTTAGTTACACTTACGTAAATTGTAAGTGTAGTTACGTAATTGTAAGTGAAGTTACTTAATTGTAACTCCAGATACACATATTGTATCAATGTAACTGGAAATGGAGTTACTGAATTGTAACTCTAGTTATACTTATTGCAACTATAGTTATTTAATTATTACTATTTATATATGTAGGATGATGAGAGCCCTCACCTATCCAAGAAACAAAATGTTATCGAGAATGCAGCTCTTGAGAAACCGACAGACCAAGTAAAGAAAGTTGTAGCCCAGCCTCTTGATAATGAGACACTCCTTAGAATGAAAAGTGATTTCGGATTCATTCAAGTTGTTAGTACAAAGAACACGAATTACGTGTCATCTTATTCGTATTTTAAATTCTTTGTACTATTTTAATCATATTTATTTTAATATGTTGTGTGTAATTGCATTTGTAGGTGAATAACAATCCCGTTGACAAAATTATTGAGGCTCCTAGTGGACTATATTTTTGAATTGTAACAAATGAATTTAAGTGAATAAACTAGTGGTATATTTCTTGACGGCATAAATTAGAACTGTCAACTCCTTAGTTGCTATTCATTTGTACGCATTTGTATGTGTCGTGATACAAATAAATATACCTAATTATGTTTTGGAAATTGTAATAAACTAGTGGGCGAGTATTATTTATAAATTTCAACGAAAATCTTAAATAAATTTTATTAGATTCATTTATTCATTCGTATGCATTGTATGTGTCGTGATACAAATAAATATACCTAATTATGTTTCGGAAATTGTAATAAATTAGTGGACGGCACTACGCTTTGTGCGGTGGCATAATATTATTTATAAATTTCAACGAAAATGTTAAATAAATAAATTAATATGAGTGTAACATTGCAATAGAAATATTTGGTTAGTCCGCTAAAGTTTTTAAAGATAAATTCGTAAATAAATATGGACTTGTATTCATATTAAAACTAAAAAAAATTGGTGGAGAATTTTTTTTTTTTTTTGTTGATTCTGTATATGTTATAATCAGAATAATAACATAAGTAATTTGTAATTATATATGAAGCGTGTCAACGCATCTATATCAAGATATTTTAGTTGTTTTCCTTCCTTATTTATTACTGATTGTCCTAATCTATGTTTTTCCTCGTAAAAAAAACATAGATTAGTCCCTCTTCATTCATTCTTTCGATTTCTCCTATGCGCATGCCACACTTATGCTTCTCCATGGTCGCCATAATCCATAGAACTATTTTCGTAGGTTCGATAAATACATATATGTTCTAAAGAATAATTGTTATTGTAACTTTCTAAGGATAGAATTTTGTGTCAAAATGATATTTAGCTGGATTAAAGTTGTCTTCGTCATACAAGCTTATAAGAGAGTTTGAAAATTAATTTATGTAGTAAGGTACATATACTGATTACACACTTGTGTCTATGTATCTGAATTCTGAAGATATATGATTAAAAATATGTATTTTCTCAATCTTGTTCCCATTAATAACTCTCAATTGTGCATCCAATGGCAAGCTGTTGCAATACAGAATTATATATATATATATATATATATATATATATATATAAGAATGTTAATACAAAGCATTAAGTAGGATTATTTCTTCGTTAATGAAGATTTTTTATAAAAAAAATAAAATCATTGGAGATAAATATTCTCTTTATTCGTCTAATATGTTACGTACAAAGCGTAAAAAAAAATACAAACATACGATAGTTCTAATTATTTATTTAACTATTATAGAATTAAACGGATTTTTTTTTTAATAAGTAACAATTTTCTTAAGAAAATCTCAATACCAAAAATTGATCAATTCGAAATAATGCACAATATTTGTAAAAACAAAAGAAATATTCAATACGCTCTAGTCTATTGTATGACAAACGCTTCTATATAATGTGCAAATGGTCTTTTGGTGGGCTAGAAGTGAAACCTGCAATCAATTAGTTTTAATAACAAATTAAATAAATATAAAATGAAAATCATTACTAACTGTATGTCTTTTCAATTTAGTGCTCTAATAAAAGTTTTATTCAATTTAGTGCTCTAATAAAAGTTTACTTACAATTCTTCAACAGAGAATATTTATCCTCTGTAACTCAAAATAATTGTTTGCACAAAATAAAAATCAAACTCATAAAATGATAAGCAACATGAATATGAATTCCTTAAACATTTAACGTAAGAAATATTTTGTTTCACCAAATTAATATTTATTATTAACATTTATCATTGCATTAAAGAAATAGACAGTTATGACTAGACTTAAAGAAAATAAGAAACATAATAATAGGTAATCAATAAAATCTAACAGCATATATGTACGGCAAAAACCCTTCGGAGGAGTCTTGTAGCGGCGGCAGATGATTCTTCATCGTCGAGATCCGGAGCCGATCAAGGAGCAGACGGCCGGCAGCTATCGCTGGACCTGAAAAATTGATGCCTTTCTCGCCAGAGGCATGTAATTTAAATAATATTAGTTGTTGATTAAGATTAATCGATAAGACCTTGGCGTTTTGAAGAGAATAAAAGGTAGATGAGATTATATCATAACTCACCGGAGAAGTGACAACCGACAGAGGTCAGAGTCAACAAGCTGGTATCACCGAAGGTAAGAAAACCGTAACACTACCAAAAACCAAAACCAGTTTGAAGAGACCGCAAAACAGTTTGATTGATATCAAATCAAAACACTAATAAATTGAAAAACCCAAGGAATAAAGCCAAAATGCAAGTAAAATAATCTCGTTGAAGAAATGACGACGATGAAAGCTCTAAAGAAAGAAAAAAAATCTTGAGAAATAACAATTATAGCATCAAACCCGATACATGTCTTTGGTGCAGGGATGCCGGTTCGCATAAATTTACGAAATAGGTGAAGCTAATCTATCACATAAGTGCATCATCTTTGTTGGAGAAAAAGCTATGATTTCTAGCTTTTGAAACTCGTGAACAAATTTTGAACTCGCTTTTGGAATTTTTATTAAGGGTAATTAGCGGCATAAGTGGCCAAGGTTTTCGAATTTCCTTAGGCATGATGCCAATGCCTAAAAACGACGGCAAAAGTCCCCAATGTGCACTAATCACTCTAATCACAAAATTTCATCCAACTAATTGGATGGATGTTACTCAACTGATGATGTGGCAGTGTTGACCGCCACACGGACAACCACATGGCATGCCACGTCATTTTTAAATTTTAATTTGTTTCCACATCATTTTTTTTGCAATTCTTTAACCTGGCCCACTTTTCTTCTCGCTTTCTCTCTCGTTGCCACGTGTTCATTCTCTATTTCCCACACTATGACATGTGTCATCCAAATAACTAGCATTTTTTTTTTTTTGCATTTATAAGGTTGAAACCTAAAGCCCAAAGAAACAAAACACTAAACCACCGAAGTAATTTGGTGACATATTGTAATGAATATAACAATTTAAATAGCAAACATATTAAGAGATTATCAAGATAAGTATAATTAACTAAACCAATAGGAAATAATATTGTATAATTAGCATAACAAGTAATCCACATTATCTAAAGTTTGGTTTTATATAGTTGGACTTTATCAAGATAAGTATAAAATTTCTGAACAATCAAAAGGGTTTACGTTAGTCAATTCACATTATTCATTTTTTTAATTTTTATAGATTTATGATCATCATGTTTATTAACTAATCATAATAAGCTAGTTACAGTAGTTATGTTAAACTCATTTTTTTTATTTAATTAGTCGTGATATTGTTAATAAATACATAAATTTATTTCATATTTATTTTACTTTATTAAATTATCATAAGATGTAAGTATTTAAAACTCTTAAGTAGGATAATATTTACAATTTTAGTAGTATTTTCAGCAACATCCCAAAAATAAACTTATAAGTAGGATAATATTTACAACTTTAGTAGTATTTTCAACAACTAACAGAAAATAAACTTATAAGTAGGATAATATTTACAACTTTAGTAGTATTTTCAACCACTACCCAAAAAATGACGGATAATAATCGAAAAGATATCTCACATTTTAATGGATATGCTTACTATTTAAATTGTTATATCCATTACATTTTGACACCAAATACATTTGATGTAGTAATTTAGTGCTTTCTTTATCTGGGTTTGGTCATGGTTCCAAAATACAAATACAAAATATTTTGATTAGTTATTTGGATGACACGTGGGACAACTTAGGAGAGAGAGAGAGAGAGGGGGAGAGAGAGAGTGTACACGTGGCAACGTGGGAGAGGGCGAGAAAATAAGTAGTCCCCGTAAAAAAATTAAAAATAAAATAAAATAAAAAAGACGTGGCAATTTTTTATATATAAAAAAGACGACATGGAGTGCCACGTAGATGTCCGCGTGTCAGTCAACACTGCCACATCATCATTTGACTAACAATCATCCAATTAGTTGGATGGAATTTTGTGATTAGAGTGATTAGTGCACATTGGGGACTTTTGCCGTCGTTTTTGGGCATTGGCATCATGCTTAAGGAAATTCGAAAACATTGGCCACTTATGCCGCTAATTACCCTTTTATTAACAACTATTTTGCCAAACACTCATATAGCAGTTAGGTTTGTAAAAAAAAAACATAAATTGGGCAATTTAAGCGTTGCCGAACGCAGCAAATAGGAGATCAATTTTTTTTTTTTACCAATGTATACTAATAAAAGCTATAAACACATCATTAACCGTATCACATAGTTTTTTTTTTACCATAATTAAACCAACTAGTGGACGGCACCGCGCTTCGCGCGGTGGCGAAAGAATAACTCCTATACATTTAGATGGAATTTTTTGATAATTTTATAGTCGATTTTATGTTAAAAATGAGCACATGAATATTTAAAAATATATTATATATGAACAAAATTGAAAATGACTTGTAAAAATAATATTGTCTCCAAAATAAATAGGGATATAAGATAGATGAATCCGTCTTAATTTGAGAAATAATATGTATGCAAGAAAATAATAATAATACATGAACTTATCATTGCGTTTTTTATAATTTATTAGAAATTAGCCGATCAACTTACAAAATTTATCATTGTGTTTCCTTTTGAGAAGTTATAAGAAATTACTTCAATTTCTCTTACGGAGAATAAAATAAAATATAAATGAAACATATACCCTACATCGTGCAAAACAATCAAACTTGAAATAATAACTTCTCCATATTATAGAACTCATCAAAATTCACCTCATCGCTTAAGGATCCTCTCATCACGTAATAATTTATATACAATGTGAAGTATATAATGTCAACCATATTATAGAACTCATCAAAATTCACCTCATCGCTTAAGGATCCTCTCATAACGTAATAATTTATATATATACATATATAGATACAATGTGAAGTATATAATGTAAATTGTTATATCATATATGAATGATCAACTAAGTAACTTAGTAGAAACATATATGCTCAATTTACTTTCAAATATAGAGCAAGCAATATAGAAAATGAACTATCTTTATACATTGTTGAGAAGAAATATATTTCAAGTGAACTCGAATCCCAAATATACTTTTAAATTGGCACAAATATACTTTTTTTTATTTATTTAAATACTGAACTATGAAGAAGTTTACAAAATACATTCATTTGATCTTTTTTAAAATATAATGGATTTAATTTTTTTTATCCGTAATTTTTTTGTAATTTTTTTTTTTTGAAGTACATATTCATACATGCTTTATGAGTACTCTGCATTAAGATATATAAAAATAAAAGAAAATCAGGTTTTTTTATATGTTGCAAAAGTTCATGTAATACAAAGCTAACAATGAGCCATTGTGGAATGGATAGTATGAAGAGACTAAATTTTTGAAAATGTAATATACTTCTTTTATTAGTATAATTTTGTAAGACATCTTTAGATGCCGATTATTTTTTCGTTTGTATCATGAAAAATCTATTAATTTTCTAGCCAATAATCAGTTTTATGAAGTCATATGAATAGACGTCGAAGCATGAATTCATAAAATATTAATATTTACTGCGGCTAAGTACTTGATTTATTATTAACGACGTAAGTACTTAAGTTATTATCATTTATTAGCGACATACATACGTAAGCTATTATCGTGATATTTAAGTTATTAAGTTATTACATAAGTACTTTAGTTATTATCGATTGTGGATAAAATTACAAAAACGTCAAATACAAAAACTCTATCCATATTATATTTTTGTAATTTTATCTACCAATTCTACATATTTTATGTACATAAGAATAACTCAAGTACTTATGTCGCTAATAAATGATAATAACTTAAGTATTTACGTCGTTACTAACAACTTAAGTACTTATGTTTCACAAAATATTGGTATTTTGTAGAAGTTAATTGTTTGGTACTAACGGCATAAACAACTTTTAACTATTTGATACTTTTACCTCTAAAAATAATATTTGGAATATACCGTGAATTTTGAGGTACTTCAAGGTATGTTTGCCTTTACTTTCTCATATTTTATATAGATATACATAGATAACTGAAACATTATGTTGAAAGTAAATTTTTATATAAAACTTGTAGTCTATAATCTAAATAATAAAAAAATAAAATCTTCGAATAGATAAAACCGTCCATCAATAATGATAATTGCTTTTGTATATTATTATGTCTATTACATATGTGTCTATATAAGATATTTTTTTATTGCAAGGAAAAAGTTGAAGAAAAAAAAAAGTCGATCATACGAATTAGAGTAATTGTGTATTCTTTTGGAAAGATTATTGATAAATTATAATCATAAGTGTAATTTAATTTGCTTTACTTACGCTTATAACAAATAACTCCGGAAATTTAATACACATACATATATATATATATATATATATATATATGTTTTGACAGTGACACTATAAATATGTTTATCACTAAAACAAAATTGTTCAAATAATGATAATAGTATTAGCAATGTACGTAATATATACTACTTAGAAACTAAGGTTTATATTTTATATACCATTTATATATCTATATACAACAACATAATATTAATTTACAAATCTTCTATTTGCATATGTTTCCATTCTTTCTTTCTTTTCTTTTTTTTTAATTCCTTAATAAAAAATAAAAAGTCGAACACCAACATAGTAAAGTGATACCTATTTCTCATTTTCATATTTAACATCTTTTTTTAATATTAAAATTGAACAATTTTAATTAATTTAACACTTTATGTATTATCATTCTGCTAATATTTTACATTATAGCGAATTGGCATCGCGCAAAGTATAGTGTTGTAATAACTTGAATTTTATTTATTAATGTAATTATCTTATAATTGAGAGATTTACAACAAACACTGAATCATCGATTGCTCAATTATTATCATGTAATGTTACCACATATTTTTTTTAATTAAATGTAATCAATTGAATATCGGGAATAATTATTTTGATACAGTTTGGTCAATCGCTTTATCTTATTTTCTTATGTTTTTAGTCGATGAAATCTTATAGTTACACATCTGTGTCGATAATTGAAACTATATGTATGAACTGTCATTTGCATAAACTTATTTTTCGTTTACGTACTTGATAAATACAAAGGTTTTGAATAAAGGAAACTTAAATATACAAAAATAAATTGCTCTTTAAAATTTCTCCCATTATTGAGCAACTTCAAAACAGAACAAAAACAATAAAAGATAAAATCATAGTTCATAAGAGATACAATAAAATGAGAGTTTAGCCCAACAGAAAATACATTTTTCTCTAAATATTGATGCTTATCAAACGGTGAAATTTGTTCCCTTTTTTTTAGCCTTTATGAAATGAGTACCTCTGAAAGTCGGGGGAAACTTATTGGCTACCTTCTCTTTCCGCATCATAAGAGTTGAACACCATTTTTTATTAGACGATAAGCCTGTAGAAATAGAAATAATATTTTGGATCAAAATAAATTTTTGAGTTTGGAAATAATCTGTACTTCTATACACCTAAGTTAATCCAAGTTCTCAGGTCTCGATCACAAAAACTGCAGACAAAAAGTGAAAGATTTCGTTGTTAAAATTATAAGCAACAAATATGAGAAAATTGTTCAAAAATCAAAACCTCTAACTAAATAGTTCATGTCTTGCAGCAAGAGATATTTAAATTTAATCCGTATTTACACATGTTTATATAAATACCTTTTGAGTAGTCTATTTCAAGGTTTGCAATAAAAATCATAAGATAAAATTTGATGCATTATGAGCATATTGATTGAAAGTCAAAATCATTAGCAGTCTGTTTCAACAATTTCAATTTGTATGGAAAAGTTTTTGTTTTTGAAGCATATTGAAAGGTTATCATACCAATAATAAACGTACTTGCAAAATGCTTCAATGACTATCAGATTAGCTCTCGGTCCTTGCAAAATGCTTCAGATTAGCTCTCATCTGTAATAGCAAGAAACCAAATATATATATATATATGAAAAAAAGTATTCAAACACGAAATGGACGAAAATATCAACCCACGCCAGAGAATTGAACCAAAGTCTAAGCAGGAAAGGAATATATCTTACCCAAGAAGTGGCGGACACCACGCCAGAGATAGGAAGCAAAGTGGACGGAGCATGGCAGAGATCCAAATCAGAGAGGCGAGGGGTATCTGAACATGGAATACAATAAGAGAGAGGTAATATTCTAAATCTCACTCAAATGCTCTAAAATTCATAGAGGCTGACGATGATAGAGGTTACCGGAGATTGAAGACTAACAAAGAGCAGAGAAACCGGACCTGATGAGTTTCGACTAAACTAAATAGCCCGGTAGAACTTTGAGCGACATAGTTTGCTCGGTCGCTGTGGCGGCATAGAGACAGACGGTGGTTTTTGACGCTGGAGTTGGCGGCAAAGAGAGAGAGCGAGAGAGTTGTCGGCGAGAGAATGAAGAAGCCGAATGGAGAGAATGGTGAGATATTTAGAAGGAAGGTTAACAGGTAATAGGTATCCTTTCATATTCATTATTAATGTTGTGATAAATGAATTATTAACATTCAAAATATACCACTTGTCACTTATGGCAAAGAAAATGAAAAGGCAATACGTGTAAAACTCATTAGTAAAACGTTAGAAGTGATTCTTGTAGTTAAAAAAAATAGTAAAATTCAGAAAAAATAGAATCTTGACATCCTTGGTTTTTTATGTTGCCACCTCACTACCTTGAGATTTTCCTTTTATATATATATAGATTAGAGTAGATTTTTAACAAACATAAAGCTCAAGGAAAATAAGCAGAAACTATAAAAATATCAATAAAACCTACTCAACTATCAGAATTTATAATACAAGATTAATATCTATTGTTGACTGATAGACTGACTAAAGAAAAGAAACTTATTCCGGTTAAAAATAAGTTATAATAGTATGGCGGTAATTTTTTGAATAAGTTAAGGAACTTACGCCGCAAATATCTCTTTTCAAATTGCAAGCTTTTTTGCTCAGCTCTTTTCTCTCTCTCTCTCGTGCGTCACTGTATGCGAGCTCATCGTCTTCTCCGATCGCAGAACCAGCAATGGGGCCACCGAAGAACGCCGTCCGTACGATCTCCCAGGAGGCCTTCGACGAGCTCGTCAAGGAGAACGTCGACGACCTCGGAATGGATCCCGACGAGGCTCTTACCGACGCCATTGAGACTCTCACTCTCCAGGGCGTCGATCTCTCTGGTTCGCCTCCAACATTTCCACTTTTCTTCTTCTTCCCAGTCGATTGATTGTCCGTGTTCATGTAATCATGTACCTGTGATGTTCCAATGCGCGGCAGGGATTGTGACGAGCGTCGGAGAGGGCGGTTTGAAGGAAAACCCGGTGATACAGTGCTTGGATGGGCTGAGGAAACTGAGCGACGATCCCGAGCTCGATGAGAAGTCGGATTTGGTGGAGGAATCGTTGGAGAAGCTGGCCGAGCTATGCGGCGGAGAAGGATCCGGAAATGCGGCGATCGCGACGCGGAACGGAGCGCTGGAATTGGTGTGTTCTCTGTGCTCCAAGATTCGAATCGGTCACGGAAATGCGGTTGTCTCGGCTTTGAAGGCGATGGCTGCTCTGCTTCACGGTATGGCTTCATCATGATCACACACATTATCTGTAGAGACTAGAAAATGAACTGAGAAATGTTGATGGTGAGATTACATTACCTGATTCAGTAGGAAATTGTGAAGAACTCTGGAATGTTCATACCGAAAATCAAAATTCGAAATATAGAAACAGGAAAATTCGTGGATTTTGAATTTGATACAGCCCGGGATCTCGATCTCGTAACAGGAGCCATGTTTCTCGATTTCCAAACCGCTCTCGAGCGAGACTAAGCTAGCTAAGAGTAAGAGAATATTTGGTTCGGGATGATTTGCATTGGAAGATGTGACCAGTTTATAGTTGAGTGAAAAATGATACATCCAAGCTTACTTTGAAAACAACATAACCCGAAACACAGTTAAAAACGGCATAAGTAGGATAAACGGTAATGTGTTGATGATTAACTAACGGAAGACTTAAATTGCTGAAATGAAACTGTCTAACTTGGTCCTCTTTACCCCGAGCCATTGTTCGGGTTCCTTTTTTGGTGGGTAAGACTTATTCTTCGTGCCTGTTTGTCCCGTTTTTCGGATTACAGATCTGCAAAGTACAGAAATATTTCGGGCGAGTGGTGGACCGTCGATTGTGGTTGGTATTCTACAAGAAGGTTCCCAGAATTTAGAGATCTTGAGTAGTGGCTTCGCCGTTGTAGCTGCAGCTGCGACCGGCAATGAAGTCGTGAAAGAGTCGTTCATGGAGCTAAATGTTGATGAGCTTCTTTTCCAAGCTCTGAATAGAGAGACGAGTCACTGCATAGAAAGCTTGTATGATACTATCCGTATTCTCCTCACACCTGACGATAACCGTGTGGTGGCTTCACAAGTAAGATATTTCTCGCAACGTGTTCATAATAAAAGGAATGCGTCAAAATTCCTGAATGAATATAGGTTAAGAAGCATACGCGGTTATACCATTTGTAACTTATAGTAATTTATCAGCTACGCCCGTAAGATGAACTTGTCTTTTTTACGCTTTTCTCTCTGAACTTTTTTATAGCAATTTCTCATAATGATCATTGAAAAAATTGGTGGTTTTTGGTGAAATTTTTTAAGCTGCATGGCATGGGGATAACATCTTCATAAATATAGTAGCATATGCATCGTAGATTAATCATCTATTTTCACGATCAGAAGAAATATAGCTACAAATTTAGTTGGAAAGTTGCAATAAAATGACAAGTTCATAGGTCTTCGCTGTTACTCTTATTAGCAGCAATAAAATAAAGCAACTTCCAGGTTTATGGCTATGCAAGGAAATTTGCCAAGATCGGGATTGCAGAAGCTCTGGTGGGTTCACTACAAGCCGAGCTTAGCTCTCCCAGCCTCGTTTCAGCAACCGTTGCTTTAAAGACTATCTCTGTCAATGTAAGTTGATCCCCGTCCAAATAAAAAACGAACACGGACCACTTCTCAAGAGACATAAAAAAAATTATAAAAAGACGACCATAATAAGGGTATTAAAATTTTTTCACAGGATGAAATTTGCAAATCCATTGCTGACAATGGTGGTGTCGACGCGGTGCTTCGATGCATTGACGAAAGTGGCGAACTTGGCAACAAAACCGTTGCGAAAGCTTCTTGTTCTTTGCTGTCTAAGGTATCGTATAATTCTAATATCCAAGTAAAAAAAAAATTCTCATAAAATGGAATTAATTAGATCTTCTATCTATGTATGATAAGTTAGCAGGAAGCGACGCAAATAAGAACGCCATTGTTGAGAAGAAAGGCTTAGACAGGCTAATCAAGCTCTCAGCCAGATTTTCCGACGATCCTTCCGTGCTCCAAGAGGTTAAAAGAAGTTCTTGCGCATTTCCTTGATTAACTTTTTACACTTCGTCAAAATTTTCATGTTAATATTATGTTACAGATCATGTCGATTATTACCGTACTGTCCTTGAGACTACCCGAAATCGCGGGACGCGCCGTTGAAGCCGGGGCCGGAGAACTTGCCATGCAAGCCATGCAGAGGTTCCCATCGGCTCAGCTAATGCAAAGAAACGCATGTTTCATGATCCGAAATCTGGTTGTCCGAAACCAAGAAAACAGGCAAGTCATTTGGCATACCGAGTTTTCCGCTTTATTAATCGATTTTCAATCGTAATCTAACAAAAACGTGTGTATACGCAGAACAATCCTGCTAAATAACGGGGTGGAGAAGCACATAAGGAGAGCCAAGCAAAACCATGAGAGCTGTAGGGAAGCAGCCACGGACGCTCTCAGAGATTTGGGACTCGACAACTACAACTTGTGACTCTTTGTGTGATTCATTGTATCAAAATAGCGGCGTAAGTTACATAGTTTATCCTTTTGTTGCAGCTAAGTGTCTTAACACGATTTTTTTTCGGTTTTTCCTCATTGTCATCAGAGTATTTTCTTACCATGTTTTTGCCTATATTTTGACAATGATCAATGTCATATTTTCCCTTTTTTTCTTGAAACTCTTTTATAGTGTTGATCAGGTTATCTCAAAATACGGACTTTCGAGAATTCGTGAGTTATTATTTCTCTCTAATTTGATGGAAGGTTAGTTTTAAACCGATTGATGTCAGTGCAATATCACTTCCTTTTAGTTATTAACAAAATATTGTTTCTTTAATAATAAAAGAATTAGTCGAGGGGTGAAAGCAACAAAGTAGACCGTTAATCCGCATTTTCAATATGTTTCTGCGCAAAACCTAATGCCAATCGGAGTTGAAAATATACCCTCGATCTCGCTCTCTATTTGTTCTAAACAACGCATATATAACGGGTCAATAAGCCGTTGAATTGAGCTTTGACTGCTCAACGTCGAGTAATAGTAGCGATTTAACAGTGATTGGTTAATTGTAAATTAAATTTTAGTTTATTTTATCAAGCGACCAAAGACACCAGAGTAATTATAAACATGTTCACCAAAAATATATTGTGAAAATATATAAACTATCTAGTTTAGCATTATAAAGATTCCATGTTTCATGTTTGTACCCGGTTCACGCCATTTCAATTTCCCTTTTATATCATGAAAACACTGTACAATCGATACCGTATTTTTAAAAAATAAAAGATTCAATCTCACATTTTGAAATTTCATAAATAAATACCATATTATTTTGCAAAAAAAAAAAAATCACATTTACGACATATTCGGTTTTCAATTTTAGATTATGATAAAATCAATTTTATAACTTAATTTAATTGAAAGAATATGATCAAATAGAGCATAAACATTATTTCAATATAAATCATAATTAGTAGGTAATACAAAATTAAAATAAACATTAAACTCTAACCATATTCGATAAATGCAATTTGCAATTAGCGAATGATTTTCAGTTATTCGTTTTTATTTAATGTATTTAACTTTACCACTAAAAGTTGATCTTCAAATTAAACTTGGTTTTCATTGCCGAACACAAACGAAAAAAGCAGTGTGATTTCTAATAAAGATTCCAAAATTTTCAAGATTGAACTATGTACCACCTTCAAGCACAGCAAAATTCTTGAGTTTATGAATCCTCTAACAAATCATGACTCCCCACAAAGAAAGAACAAAAAAAGAAACCGACTTTAGTTAGTTTTTGGTTCAACCCTCGAGTTTTACAGTGAATTACGATGTTGTATTATCGTTCGCTCGTTTCCAATACCGTTGAAACAACCTGCAAAATAAATTTAGAAAGCAGTAAGTAAATTATAAACAAAGAAAAAACCATCTGAGCAAAATTTTTAAGAAGTTCCACAATTTAGTACCTAAATTTCACTGCAGAAAGTCAGAGACAGTAAGAGAATTGTTGACTCTAACTAGGTGTTTGTTCTCTATATTTGTGGGTATCCTGCGCAGCGGAAAGATTGCGTTAAACGAGTCGAAATGGGAAGAGAATATTTAGTAATTTAGTAGAAGGCAACGGGTAAATTCTTGAAAATACCGATTAATAGCTAAATTGTTATTGGAACATCTTGCTGTACGCCTTTCTCTCCTGATCGCGGCGGTTAGCAATCTGTAACAAAAGTTGCATTTAGCGTCGGGAAAATGTGAGTATTGAACCACTTGATTATTGAGTTTTGGTTTAACAAACCAACCTTCTTTTTAGCTATAGCAAGCTCCTTCTTTATCCCAGCTGAAATTCAAGCAAGATAAAGCAAGTCGCTTAAAACTGATATGACCCGGAATAGAAATTGAAGAGAACATATTATCTCTAATTCGAGGTTAGACCCGGAAAACCCTCTGATGTTCAGTTCAATAGGAAAAATCAAGTAGTCAAACATGACGATAACCCAAACGGTGAGCGCCTTTTACAGGCTTTAAGACTCCTAATTCCTAGTCCTTAAATTCCTAAAATGCCCCTAAAGAAAGAAATTGCAATTAATGGTATAATAATGCGGGTCTAACACTTATCAAACGACGTTGCTTCTTATTTAATGCAACATGTGATCTAATTTGAAGCAGATTCCTTCCATGCTGACCAAATTAAAAGCCTTATATATAATACTTTCTGCATTGGAAAAATATAGGCTTACTTATAACTGTCTCCCATATAAACATGTAAATCAACCTCATATTCTTTCCTAAAAGTTTTATATAATATTAGAGATGCTAATAAAAACAATCTTATAACGTTAAATTACCGTCATTGGGCTCCAACTCCAGTGCCTTACTAAAGCTTTCAACTGCGGCATCAATGTGATTCAGGGCCATATTTGCCTGACAGAAAAGAGAACCTTTCGTTCAGATTTCAAAGCATGAGCTGAAAAAAAAGGAAATGCACCTATATTTATAAAAGTAGTTTAACTGCATGAAGTAATGTAAACAGATACGGAGATAGGGATTATTAAGAGAGATAGACAGGTTATAATAACATTATAGATGAACGCGTGCCCAGAAATCTCTCTCAGGGCCTTGTTCCCTGTTCTAAGTGAAAATAACCCACCTGTCCTTGGCGAAATAAAGCTTTCACGTTGCTCCCATCCCGCATTGCAAAGTCAGTGTCTACAAGTGCTCCTTTCAGATCTCCCAACTTAAGTTTGCAAGCCTAAAACAACACGCTAATTGTTCAATTCTTTTATGCAAATATGATGAGACCAAGACTTTTGATTTTCACGAAAGCAATTAGATATACAACAAAGTTAAATAAAAATGACTACAGAATAGGAAGCTATAGATACCGGATTGAGACTTCCTTATATCGGAAATTCACTGTTAAATCACGAGATAACATGAGTTAAGACAAGAACTCACCGCACTGTTTGTGAAAATCTGGGACTTTGTCTTCCTTAAACTCGAACTCCTCTCTGCATAATAAGGCGAAAAACACGCAATGAGAGACCGATAGACATAAAAAATTGTTTTTTAACACATAAAAGCAACCATCATTTACCTTCATCAATACCCTCCTTCTCCCAGCAAATATCCAGATAGCGTAAAGCTTTTCTATACTTCCGAAGAGCCATCTTAATATCTTGTTTCTGCAACGATAAAATAGAAGGACCAACGTTACGGAACGTAACAATATTCATACTTAATCTATGTTTAGCTACGCTATTTATACTATAGTATCATGCAGGAACTATACCTTGTAACTCTCATTCCCAAACGCCTTTATGGACTCGACCGCAGTCATCCACCAAGCGAGATCAACCGATGTCTCGTCAAGATCAACCGGCCAATCAGGATATATATCGCCGTCTTTGTAGAAGTCACAAACCCCGTCGTCTTCTCCCTCGGGAATCTCTCCACAGTCAGCAATGATCACATCAGGAGAGGGTATATCACCCGGACCGATATTAGCATGCTCGATGGACCGAACAACGCCCATCCCTTTGACCACTTTCCCGAAAACGACGTGCTTCCCGTCCAAGTGAGGAGTCCGAGTGGTCGTGATGAAGAACTGAGACCCGTTTGTGTTCGGGCCCGAGTTCGCCATCGAAAGCATCCCCTTCCTCTCGTGCTTCACCTCGAAACTCTCGTCGTCGAATTTCGGGCCGTAGATTGACTCTCCACCGGTGCCGTCTCCGGCGGAAATGTCCCCGCCTTGGATCATGAAGCCCTTGATAACTCGGTGAAAGCGAACTCCCTGTGTCGCAAACAAAAAACAGTTTAACCATTTCCGAACAATATTTTCCCCAAATACAGAAAACGAAATCCACACACATTCAACAGCCATGAACATGAAGCACGAACACGCACAATGAACAGTGAATAGACAAACCCCAAACCAGAAGAACGACACGCAATGAATCGTGTCTTGTTGAGCACCAAATATTTGCATTTGTGAAAATGGGGAAGAAGCAGACCTTGTAGTGAAGAGGAGCGCCAGTGTGGGGACCAGTGCCCTTCTCGCCCGTACAGAGAGCCATGAAATTGGCGGTGGTCTTGGGAACGACGTCATTGTAGAGCTCGACGACGATCCTTCCTTCGAGCTCGTCTCCGATGCCAATGTCCAGATAGCACCTCTGCCTCGCCATTGAAGCTCTGCACTGCACCTGCCTCTCGTATATATACGCGACTGTGTGTATCTATATATCCTATATCGTAGAGAAGAAGAAGAAGAAGAGACTGAAAGCTCTCTCTCTCTTTCTTGTGTCTGCGATATTCTGGGTGTTTTGAAACGCCTCCTTAATCTGAGCCGTACACCGTATACGGCCGCTTCCTGCTTCCGGCTATTTACCTTCCTGCCCTTCTGCCTATTTACTTATTTAACTCCATTATTAGTCCTTTAATCTTACTGTATTTAGCGGCGTGGTCCTTCGAGTGGCCAAAAACTGCTATGTCAGCAACCCACGTTTGTCTACGTGACCGGAGTTTACGGGTAAGTTAACTGCGTTACGAGAATGGATTGGTCAACGCCTCGGATGCAACTTTAGGTACTTTTGCGATCAATTTTAACTTAAAGTACACGAAAAGTTCTTTGATCAAACTTTGAGTATTTTTGCCGTAAATAACCCTAATAAAAAATCAACACTCCCATATTTTCACAGTAAAAATCTTAAGAAGGATCTTTCTGACTCATATATATATATATATATAATGTAACGAAAATTCGGTATCCGGTTTTAAATCCGGATAAGGGTATGCGGATACGAGTTTTGTTATTTAAAAATTCAGATACCCGTATCTGGTTTATTTTTTATTTTTATTTTTTATTTTTATTTTTAATTCAATTTTTAGGGTTACTCAAGTCTCAATAGTCAATACTCAGTACTCACTCTCCTTTCGAGTCGACATTTCATTTTATTTCATTTTTATTTTCATATGTAATAGATTTGTACGGTTTTTTTGTGGTGTTAGTTGAGACAATGTCAACATATGTACGGTTTTTATGGTGGTTGAGAAATGAGACATGCGTTTTAACTTCTTTTTTATTCTTTTTCTAAATCGAATCCGGATTTCAAAACTGGATACGTAATTAAACAGGGTTTTGAAAATACGTATCCGGAATTTCGAATCCGTATACGGGTAGTGATTTTCGGATACCCGGATACGAATAGTTCCAAAAAAAACCGAATACCCGCTCCTGTTACAACCCTATTAATAATACAATATATGTACAATACTTCTTACTTAAAGCGCAATGCACGGCGCTTTGGAGAATGCGCGGCAGAGCAGAGGCGACAACTTCTTGTTGGGCTCTGTGGAACGGGAGGCGTTATACAGCTGGCAGAGCCACGTGGCAGAAGGCTACAGGTCCTCCTCTGGAGATATGGTGGGCAATACACAGCGTACAATTATTTAGTTATAGTTTGGTCGTTCGACGTCGTATCAGACCTGTTTATGTGGGAGTGTGCGCATTGCGCACTGTCTTTTGATATGAGACTGAGAGTACCAAGTTCGGTAATGTTTTGGACTCTTCTAGATTTACTTTTTTTTTTTTTTGTCTTTTACGTCCATGTAAACGATTTTTATTTTAAATATTGAAAATTAGCTATAAATTTTAATATTATTGGAACTTGACAGAGTCATGCAGATTCAGCTTTTACTTTTAATTTTTAGTACTTATAATATAAATAAATAAAAAAACAATAATTGTAATCTCACGTTATATGCATGATGAAGTAACTATTTTTGAGTCCTTCAACAAAACAAAATAATTATTTTTTTAAAGATATGTGTTTAAATAGCCATTTTTTTTAATACGAATCCGGGTTTAACCCGGATTCATATTGAGGGGACTATTTTCACATAACAGAAAGTAAGATAAAAGTTATCAACTATCATTGTTCTATTACTATCTACTACAAGTACAAATTCATACATTATATTTTCAATTTTATTGGGAATATCTCATCTGAATTTATGGTTTCATATTCATTACTAATATTATACAGAAATAAAATCTGAGTAAATAACAATCAATGCCAATTTATTAAACTTTCTAGTTTCTACTATTAAAAAGAAAAAGAAAAAAAAAACGTCAAGTTTTTTACTCCACATCACGATCCAAATAGGGACAAATTTAATCGAGTCTGTCTTTTTCATTGACGTTTAAATAGGGTCACAACTCACAACAAGTGGGGCACCAAATGACTAATATATACGTTAATGTGATAGATTATTGTATTGAAAGTGGATGGATGAGATTGAGAAATGAATGTCAACTTTACATAGACTTGAAAAGAGTCACATTGTAGTTTGTCTTGTGTGCTCATAAATTAGACATTAGGTTATAGGTAGGGTCTTAGTAGGTGTTACTCACTTACTTCAATTTCAAAAGCATTGGGCAATTGGTGAATGAAGTGATAAGATGATGCACTATCATCATCACCATCCATACTTCCCCTTCCCTTCCTTTACCTAATAATAGTAATTTTATTTTTATTTTTCCAATATAATTAGAGATAGAATAATTATGGAGACTTATATAATTATTATTAGCACCAAACTGATATACTGATTTAACTTAGATATTATATTCTTCTCATTCAAGCCAAGCATCCTCTTTCAAATCTAGAATAGCAGTCGTTATTGTCGCGTTAGGATTGAAGACGGGCAAAGTTTAGTTGACGTGGTGTAGCCGCATACAAGTGAAATCGATCATGGAAGATAATTGGCGGTAAAGTTAGCTGACTACAATGTGCATCGGTTTAGCTTTGAAATAAGACGTTTTTGCACACCCTTAGTGCGAATAAGACTTGTCCAATTTGAGTTCGTATTCTTTTGTATGAATTAAATTTTATCCCATGTCAGATCATAAGACATCCATTTCTTATTTAAACATAAACAATTATAGTTATCTCATTTCTCATCCACTCCAAGCAATTTGACCATAATTGAGACTGGTCAGTGGTCAATTATCAAGGCAAAGCCTAAGAAAGAGCACTAAACAAAACAAGCTTCTCTCGTGAAAATGACACGTGACATTACTTGCTTTGAAACCAAGATTTCACCTTTGAAACCAAATCTTTTTACAGAAAAATAAATCGAAAGACATATCAGTGTGGTGGGTCACAACAATGCCATGGCTTATGTGACTCAGATAAGGCACCACTTTCTGTAGATGTGGACATCACCTATACTCTAAGTTCTAATAGTCATCGTTTATAAGCAGTGACACAATTTTTTTTAAATGGTATAAATAGTCAATTAATAATTTAATAACAAAAATATAAATCTGTTATAAAAGTAAGATTTAATGACACAAATAATCTCCCGGTATAATGAATTTATTATTTTGGTATATTTGAATTTTCAGAATATATCCCTATATTAATTGGTTTGTGGTGATTGATGACTTGGAAACTAGACTCATTATTCTAGTAGAGTAGTGCGGTTTGTGCCTAGTCATTTTTGTAACGACACGTATAACATTTTCGTATATAATGTTATGTTGCCCAAGTTTATATAATAGGCAGGCACTAGAAGAAAAAAAGTTTCCACTAAAATAGACCCTATTTTCAGTTCAAAATTGACCCTGTGTAGATAGTGTAGTGGGAATTGGGACCCACTTGCATATCCGACCTAAATATCACTATGTAAAAATTTTGACAAATATTTTTTAGCCTCTATTATTTTGTGATTTTGTCTTAGTACCATATTACAAATGCTTTTCTGAAATGAATGTTTCATTTCTCAATCTTGTATTATTGTAGCTATCTAATAATGTATATTATATATTCTTTCAAAAAAAATGTATATTATATATATATATATATAACTTTTTACGATTAGGTTTTTAAGGAATTATACATTGTATCTTGTATTTTTGAACTATTTGATTTGAACTATATAGCTGTAGTAATAAAATATCTTATGAAACTCTTATCTCCAACTAGTATATTTCACTAATTTTTTGGGGCTAAAATAATTCATAAAAGATATTAATTGCTCACGAGAAAAATGATATCATTATTAATGAACGATTGCATGTCTTTTGTTGATGATATTAGAGTAAATAAACTTTAACGACTCCATTTAAAATCAAATCCTATAAACATTATAATTTGTACAAACATAAATAAAAAATTAAAGAAGACAATACCTGAATTTTTTTAAACTAAATTAAAATTTAAAATATTAAATAAGGTATTCAATATAAAAGGCTTCAATACCGGTTCTCAAAATTAGAATTGAATACCGGAGATTCAATGTAGTCCTACTAGACCAAAAATATTGTTTCGTACCCAACCCTAATATTAGACTTTTAAGGCATGAACAAGGGTTTCGGTTCACCGATTCGATTATTTAGTTTTTTAATACATACCGCTAATAAAAGTTATAGAGTGAGGAATAATAAAAAAGAAAATTTATCCATCTATATATATACACACACACGTCTCATTATATAATTCAGTTATGAGTTCCGTTGAGTGACAACAAGCAATTTAGACAAACCGGAGAGCAGAAACTTGGAGTCCTGTATTATAATCCTAAGATATGAATAGATTATAATAGTTGGTATAGAAAATTGTATTAATTTCTTATCTTCTTGGGTGCATTAATTAATTTATGTGATCAAATCTCATTGGACTAAGTTGTACTATTTTGTAATTTCTTCCTTGAATATCACAATAACAATAATAAATAATATCTAAATGAACCCAAATTACCGGCCTTTATGACGGCATTTTAAACTCACCTGCTTCACATTTTTGTCTTTCTCCAAACTTTGTCAAGAAAATATAACATTTTTTTTTCTATGATTAGTACTATAAAGTATAAAGTATAAACATTGTTCGAACTTATCACTATATATTCCTATATATATAGTTATATACAGATGTAAATTTCACATTTGACGGGTCTTTGTTTACAGAGTTTTAGTGAGGCCAATTTGTTTAGTCATATTTTCTTAAATAAATTGACCACGAAATAGGCTATTTTCCATAAATAAATTAAACAAAAAAACAAATTTTAGCATATCAGATTACATATTATAAGAAATGAGATTTAAAATATCTAGATCATCTCATGAGGGATATCAATTTTCATTGGTACGCTTCTTTTCAAATAATAATCCCTAGTTAAAAAGTGAGTCCATTGAATAAGATGTCTCCTTCATTGTCCATTTAATTATTTTTTATTCGCAAGAGTGATGAAAAAAAAAATTTGACGAATAAAGAAGTAAGTATATATATAACAAAAGGAACCATTTTAAAAAAAAGTCGTATTTGTATGGAGATTAATTATTATGTAATATTATTTTTAGTGGCTCTTTATTAAATCTTGATTTCGTTGATTGGGTGTAACATATGGGCCCAGCCCAAGAAAAAGAGCCCACTATGTCATATCACTATAATCTCTTCGGTGGTTGGTTATTTTCTAGGTTTCTACCAAGTAAATTTAAGGGGACAATTTAGAAACACCGAAGGTTAAGATACGGTTTAATTGAGTTTGAGTCTACTATATAACTTTTTGGCTCTATACATGTCGAACACGATTCCCACGATAAAATAATGAGTGAACCGTCATGAACATGATAAAGAGCAAAAAGTTACATTTTATGCATTTATATACATTTTCTTAAGTGTTTAATACTAATTATATATGAAATTTTTGTTCTATTAATTATGTCGTTTAATTGTTGAATATAGAAAATTGTTATTAAATTTTTAAATATTAGAGAATAAATTAAATAAATTAGTGTGAACTAATTAATTTATCATTTTAAAAATAAATAACTCCGTCACTCGATTCAAATAGGCAGATTACATGATAAACACGACTAATAAACGGGCAAGTCTGAAACTCGTCTTCTAACACGATTCATAAATGAGACAGATCTAGGTCTATATAAAATAAGTAAAAAAAATAAAAAATTAAGACTCGACATGAACACGAAAAAAAACACGAAATGCCACCCTAAGTACATTTGATTTGGACTCACAAGATTAAAAAACTACGATTTTTTTTGGCCAAAATAAGAATAATATTAATTTGTACAATTGTTTTGTAATTTTTAATGATGTGAGCGATATAAGGACATCTCCCACCCACGAAAAAGAAAAAAATTCCCTTTCTTTTCTTACTTCTTCAAATTTCAAAGTATAGTAACTAACTACAATGTTTTATATTTAATGCACCCTACTTTTATTTTTAAATTATTTTATGTTTCTACAATCGTTCTGTATTTTATGAATCTGTTGAGATTAACTTCATATGTCTCCATCCATAACTAATTTTTTTTTCTAAAAAAATTATTATGTAAACAAATTATATGTGTGTTTGATATACGTTCGATGCAAGTAAATAAACTAATAGTTTAAGGAAAAAAAGAATTAAAATGTAACTATTAAGTATAAGGTTAAACTTAAGTATAAATATTAATAAAAGTAATGAACCAAAATTGAATAAAATACGTTACTAACGTAATCGTAATATACCGCCACATAATTCTGATTTGCATATACTTATGCCACTAAATACTAAATTCTTCTATATTCTTTACTTGTTTGTGTATATTTTTTTTTTTTTTGGCAAGAGAAAAGTTAAGGTTAAAGATTGATTCTTGTCAAAGAAAATGAAAAGCGGCAGTGCTTTTAAGCAAAAAAAGAGAAAAAGGAAAGATGTGAGGCATGCTATGTTGTGTGTATTAGCGGACCAACAAAGATACATCCATCACATTTCGACTTCCTACACTTTTAATTCTCAATCACTATAAAAATAACGATAAAAGTACATAATTTTTTATTAATTAAAGCTCTCAATAATTTCTTTGGCGAGAACGTTTCTATTGTAATAAAAGTGAATTTTAATTAACTTTTCCGTAAAAAAAATACTCCAAAAACATTGGTCAAACACTACATTACATCTATTTGACGGCCACATGACAATGTCACCTTTTATTTGTAATGTTTTGTAGGATTTGTGCCCTTCACAAAAGTCCGTGTCCGGTAACGGTGTATTCTTTTTTTTCCTTGTCTTCTCACTTTATCTTAACAATTTAATAAATTTAAATCTAAAAAAACTTGATTTAAATTCCATAAAAGAAATATCCAACATTGTGCAAGTCAAATTTAAATTCCTCGGTTCTAATTAACTAATATTCAAAAAAATAAAACTAATAAAAGATATATGGATCGGACTGGATTTGAGTTTTTCTGGAACAAGAGTTCTATTTCCAATTTTTCCAATACCAAAATAAAATTATAGTTCCGAGTTCCAACTACTTTACAACATTAATATATATATATATATATATATATATATTATACACATTACACACGGGTCATTGATCCACTACTTTAATTTGTTATCTGCTCAAGAAAAGAAACTTTTCATGTAAATTCTCTTTCACATTCCATAGGATTCCAAAATAATACGGTAAAAATCGTAAAAGACAGTTATATATCTTTAGTTTTTAATCCTTTTATTAGTATATAATATGTTTTTTTCTACACTTCATTACTATATTAAATTCATGTTTAGGGAGGCTCGCTCATGCTATAAATAGTCCAAAGAAATGACATAAAACGCCGAACCTTAAATTGTCCCTTGCGTCAAAAGAAAGAATGTTGTCATATATATATATTTTATAAATTTATATTTCATATCCCAATTGGAATATTTGCCAAGAACAAAAGAATCCAAAGATACCAGTTAAAAGGCTAAATTAAAAAGCAGACAAATAATAAATGACTGTTCTCAATTATAGAAACACAATGGAATGGACTCGGTTTCAAGAGCCAGTCTTTCTCATCAATGCCAAACATTTTTCATTTCCAACAAAATTCAGAGTCTTAGCACATTCATAAATTATTATTTACCATCATCATAATAAAAGTTAATATTTTCTAGAACTCCCCTATTGAATAAATTGTAATAAAGCCAATGTTATTGTAGCCCAAATTTTCACATTTCTTAATTTTTAATTAAAATCATTTTTATCATTAGTCATTTTACTTTAAAATAAGCGGGGAATTAATTTAGTAATGCTGATTCAACCAAAGCAAGCAAGAAAGAAAGAAAAAAAGATCCACATAAAATACTGTCAAGTGAACTTACACAAAACTAACCAAAATAATATGATTCAACCAAAAGTTGAATACTTGACTAGTCAAAAATAGCTCAATAGTAAGTACTTAAAATTAAACTAACCAACACAATATGAATCAACCAAATGTTGATTACTTGATTGGTAAAGAATATCTCAAACTTTAATGAAAAATTCAACAGTTTCAAATTTCCCCATATATATTTATATTTTATATAAATATAATATCAAAATCAAGACTCACTAGTACTTGCATTTGCATGTGACTGTGAATGTGAGTGTTGGTGATGAACATGTTGTGTTTGCTCATCCTCTTCTTCTTGCTCTTCTTCCTCCTCCTCCTCCTCCTCTTGCTCCTCGGGTTCCTCTTTCGCCTCCGCTCGTCGGGTTTCTACCTGAGGGGCCACGGGGGGCTGCGGTGCCCGCGGCGGGCGCTGTGGAGGCGGCGGAGGAGTGTCGAGGGAGCCGTCGATGCACGAGGCGCATTTCCGCTCGAGCCAGCCCTCGAAGTCGAAGTCGTAGTAGTGGCCGTGCCGGCCCATTACGCGGCGGCCGGAGCAGAGGCGTCCGATCATACCGGCAACGACACCGAGGACAGCGATCACGGCCACCACGCCAATCACCGGCCCCACTGACCCGTGGCTCGCCGGGGCTCTGTACGGCTGGTCGGACACACCCATCGCCGGCGGGGATTGATCCACCGTCGGTGCGGACATGGTCGTGGTGGTAGACACGTGGGGTGGGGATTTGTCTGAAAAAAGATTGAATCTTTGGTGGTTTGAAGAGAATCTGAGAGATGGGTTTTGTTGGGTTTTTTATTTAGGGGAAATCTGAAAGTGGGTTTTTGAGGGGTTTAGTGGAAGAGAGAGAGAGAGGGGAATTTCTTGTCTTATACTTGTGGACATTTAGCTGTAATGGAGAGAGAGAATCTTGGTGAAGAGTGAAGACTGAAGAACTGAAGACGGTAAAGCTAGAAAAGAGGAGGAAGAGAAAAATGTGGTGGGAAAGTGAAGTGAAAAGAAATATTTAATGTTTAATGAAGGAGGAGGGACAAAGACCTAGGCAAATTATTTCAAAAATTAGGCATACTATATTTAAAATTTAAAAGAAATGAGCTTTCGAAAAGTACTACTAGTTTTTACTTAGATAATCACCGCAAATGTATCTAAAGTTTGATCAGTTAAGGCGACATAAATTTAAAGTATAATAATAAAAATAAAAGTATATGTAGTCAATAAATGTGAGACGAATCATTAAAAAAAATCATCGTATTCAAATGCGAAGATATGCTAGATACTTGGAACTTGGATGGGCATATATATATTGTATATTATTAATAACACTATTTTAATAAATTGAACAACGTTTGTTAAAAAAATGGACGGAAAAATACTTCACTGTACATTTGCTTATTTTGAGTACTTTTGCCGTTATTTTTTTTTATATTAGACCCCTAGCACGTCAATTAATTACAATTTAAGTATTTTTGTTACGAGGATTTGAATGCCGTTTTCGTCGATAAATCGACCGTTATCGACGGACTAATCATTTCCCGATGGATTTATCGATGAAAAGCCTATAAAATTTATCGTTTGCCGTTATCGAACTTATCGAACTTATTGATGGATATATCAATGGAAAACTTATAAAAATATTTTCATACATAAAATATTTTCATAACATAAAATACTAAATGTACTTTTTCCGAAATAATTGAAAAGTCAAATTACAAAACAAATTATGACAAAATCACAGTTTCAAAATTATATACAATGTTACAAAATGAAATTACATCCCAAAAAAACAAAGAAATAGCTCAATTTAACCAATTTCTAAAAACAATATACTTTTGCCGCAATAAGGTCTCAATTCGGGAAAACGTCAAACTACAAAACTCATTCTGTCAACCTCATATTTTTTAAATTATATACAATGTTACAAAATGATTTTACATCAAAAAATTTGATTAACTAGATCAACTTAACCAATGTCCAAAAAATACGTACTTTTGTCACTATAAGGTTACAATTTGGGAAAACATAAAATTACAAAAATAATTATTTCAATCTCAAAATTTCTTAATTATATACAATGTTAAAAAAATGAAATTTCATCAAAAAAATTTAAAAATATCTCAAATTCACCATTTTTCAAAAAAATTTGTACTTTTATCGCAATCAGAAATATTTTGCATAATCCCTAAAATATAACCGAAATCTGCAAAAAAAAATTTAACAAAAATCACACAAACCATCTTAGTTCATCTATATTCCATCATAAAAAAAAAACTAATATGAAACTCAAAGTTTAATTTTTATTCAACCTAATAGCTTTCTAATTAACTATTACAAATATAGAATAAAAATGTAAAAATTTGACATGATTCATATATACAACATTTAAACTTCAAAACACTCAAGATCTACTAAAAAAAACCCTAAAATACCTTTGAATTAAAAAATTTAAAAGAACTTGGAACTTTTATCGCGAAAAAAGAAAAATTTATATTAGGGTAACTTATCGTTTTTGACCGAGAAGTCCCTAGCTTTTTGAGAAAATACATTTGATAAGTTTGGGAGATAAGTAGCTTTCTTTCTCGAATCGAAACCCAATAAGTATAATACAACGATTAGAGAAGATAAGTTACCAAGAAATGATTCTCGACGATTAATCGCTCGATTGTCGCGAAAATACGATGATCCTTTTTCTTTTCTTTTCCTACTTTAATGTACTTGTACCTTAAGCAAAGTAAGACATGCGAAACATCGCTCATAATAATGAGCTCTATAATTTGATATTATTGATACCCTAAATTATTTTGGCAGAAGTTCATATTTCCAATTTTTTTTTCTATCTAGGTTTGTCAAATATGTATGATCTATCGATTTACTCTAATATATTTTTTTAATAAGCTCCTACACTGATCCTAGTAGAATTAGTTTTCCTTAAAAAAAATTGTACATTTTAAATTAAAAAAATTCACAACTTTTTGTTTTATATATTACTATGAATATGTTCTATCATTGAACTCTGAAATTGTGAAAATATCAAATATCTATTATATGTCAAGGAGACAAATTCTTACAAAAGTTATAAATTCAAGAAATAAATAGCTCACTAAAGAAAAATGTTAGCAAAAAAGTTACTTGTCAATGTTTTGGTCCTTTTTCATGACACGTGACGTGACTAAGCTTACAAGTTTTGGGGTAAATTACCTATAATAGAGATTCAAGAGTAAACATTTGAGAAAATAAATAAATAAATATGATATATGAGCCATGATGAGTAAAAATTATAGTGAAAATTTGACTTTTTCTTAAACTTTAAGCTTGAAGGCTGACAACTGTCCCTATAGTAACTGACTGTGTATATTTGTTTTTTTAGTATCATGAGTTTTTTTGAACTATCACCTGATCAATATCAACTAATGTTTAACTACACTAACACAAAAATACTAATTAAAAAAAAAACATAATGTAAAAAGAGAACAATGTTTTTCATTGTAAAGTTTAAACCATACGTACACAACTAGAACTAGAATTATATGATTGGAATTAGAGTCTAGAGTTATAGCTTCCGGGCTTTTTTTGATCTGCGAACTCAAGTCATTACAAGGAAACAAGTTTTTAGCGATGATAATTGTCGATGTTGAAGGCTATAACGATGATAATTAATTAATAGAAAAACTCATGAAGTGTTTAAAAACTACCTAAGTTTTTAGAAAAATATTCATGGTTTAAATTAATTCATTTATGTCTATTTTATATTAATTTTGGACAATAATAACACTGTTCCTAATTATAATGTTTTCTAATATTTATTTTTGTTTAAAATTATTTCGAAATTCATTTCCCTGAAATTATTGTTGATTTATTCCCATATTTATCAGATTTCAAATTAGTTTGTTACTTTGACCAAAATAAAAATTAAAAATTTAAATCTTGCATTTATTTCTCTCACATTTCTCTCGTTTCTTTCTTCCTTCGAACACCAGAACCTTCCTCTCTCCCATTCTCTCTCATTCGCTCATACTCCTCCGTTGCTCTTCTCGTCCGTCGCGCCACATCCCCGTCGCACCTCCTTGTCCGTCGTGTCTCATTCTCCGTTGAGCCTCCTTCTTCGCCGCGACTCCTTCTTCGGTTAGCACAAGAGGGTTTTGCCCTAAGTCCAGTTCGAGAAAACACATATCGGTAAGTATATTTGTTCGATTTAAATCATTGCATGTTGATTTAAGACGTTAATTAGATCTTTACACAATTTTTGTGATAATTTTTACCGATTTTTGTAAATAATGAAATTACAGATGAACATGCTCCTTCTTCGACTGGTATTTGGACTTAATCTTGATTTCGGTTTATGGTTTTTAATCTCTTTGAGTGACAAAAATTTCTGTAAATATAATTACGTTAATTTTCGTAAATATTTTTACACGAATTTGGATGTATACACAAAATTTGGGATGATTTTTGCCGATGTTTGTAAATGATGAACTTACAGATGAACTTTATCTGTTCAACTGGGATTTGGACTGTGATTTTCATTTCGGTTTAGGGTTTTTAATCTCTTACAGTGATAAAATTGTGTAAATATAATTACAGAAAATTTTTATGAATACATTTACAGAAAATTGTGTAATTTTTTTTAATACATTTACACTAACCGGCAGTTATTTTTGTGATTGTATTTTGTAGTGATTGTATTCAGAAATGTTCCCGTTTTAAATTTTCGTATATACACTTACAAGGATTGTAATTGTATTTACAGTTTCAAATTGGTATATTTATATACCATTCAGTATTGAATGTACAGTTTGGTGACTCCTTAGTAATGGATGCTCTTATGTTCCTATGATTAAGGAAATAAAATCGACCGATCCTTCCATGGCGTCGTCTAGTTCTAACATGCGCACAAGATCCAAAACTTCAAAAGGTAACGTGTATGTTATATCATGCATTTTATCATTGATATGTCTTTTTAAAAGGAATTTCAAATTAAACTGGGATGAAATTAGTAGGACATCTTTGTACCTATTTGGTTGTGTTGCTATTCAACCAAGTTGCATTTTTATAGGAATGGAGACAAGCCCTGTTGGTCTTGTTGAAAAACGTAAAGCATCTCGCACTAAGACAAAACCTGTTGCGTTAGATGAGCAGCCAAAACAATCCACGAACAAGGAGCACATAGGTCAGACACATGGTGTTGAGATTAAGGTAATATTTTTTGCATTTAAGGTTTTAAATTATATTTGGTAAACATACTTACAAATTGAACTGTAAATATACTTAAGACTTACTAATATACCTCGTACTTTTTGCAGTATATTGTCCCGGAAGTCTCTAGACACACTGGTATGAAGACCATTACGTACCAGCGATCGCATATGATTGAGAGAATCAAGAAATCAATTGCTACTCGTCCAAGATGTATAGAGGATTTCAAGAATGGTCCATTTGGTCAATTCTTGGATTTCAAACAACAACAGACTCCATCACGATTCTTCCACAATCTTGTTATCCTTATGGTTGAGGGACACGACGACAAGTTATTAACATAACTGTTGCAAAAGTAAAAGCATATTGTGAAAAGAATTACATCTTAGTTGGCCAAACAAAATCATATATACGTAAAAATATTTACAATACAATTCCCTGGATTAAAAACCAGATTTACATATAATGAGGCCAAAGCAAAACATATTTTCGTAAAAAACATAACAAAATATCTGACAAAACTATAACCAAATTTAGTAAATATATTTTCATAATTGCATGATGTGGAAAACCATCATCCGTAAATACATTTACACTAAGTGATGCAGTTTCGTAAAAATATTTACAAATCATGCATAGTCCAAGATTAATTTAGAAACTATAACCAATCTTTGTAAACAGGCAAAACGTAGATCCATTTTTCCAAACCAAAACATATTTTCGTAAACAAATTAACGGGATAATCAATTCGTAAGTTTCTTCAATGAACAAAATATTAACAAAGTATTTCGACAGAGAATTTCACACCCGCATGTGATGATGTAAACATGGACGGACTCAGGCATGTTTCGGGGTGGCTAATGTCACCCCCGGCTCGTCCGGCAAAAAAAAATTTAATGCATTTTAGTCTGCAATTAAATTTTATGATATGTATTAATTCTTCTTATGTCCCTAAGTCCACAAAAATGTGTCTAGTTCAACGGGGGAGAGCAAAAGCATAAGCTCGCTTCCAAATGTAAGCCTCGAGATCGAGTCTTGCCACCCAACATTTTTGAACCACAAATTTTCCTTCTTATATAATTAGTTTTTTTATTACACTTCATTAATCTATATTCTATAGTATTTAATAATTAGGGTACCCTAATAAATACTATTTATCGTGATACACGGATTCACCTTATATAATTTCGTCACTTTTGTACCGTTATTTACCTATTAGTTTTTAGTTTTAAAATTTAGTTACTTTGCTCACTATTTAATAAAAAAATTATTTGTGAAAAGAGTCTTAATAGAAAATTCTAATCGTTTACTATCGTGTAAAAGTACTACAATACATATATTTTTTTAATTCGTCACCCCTAACTTAAAATTCTGGGTCCGCCCCTGGATGTAAATATACGCTCATGTAAATAAACGAAGATATATGCGTAAATATACTCACCAATGTCAAGATCAAATGTTGTCAAAGGATTGAAAATAGCTTCTGAGAATGCGTTCAATCTTATGGAATAAAGCTTCAAAAAACAAAAATGGTTCTGCATATAAAAAGCTCGATATACCAATTGATTTGAATTTTTTTTGTAAAAGAAATTGGCGGAAAAAAACCAAAAATTCAAATTAATTGTTAACTAATTAATAGGAAAAAATATTCATATTTAATGGTCAACGTGATTTGTATAATATATCCAAGATATTACAAATTAATAGGGGAGATTAGTTGCTATTTGCTACATTTAAAGAATTATTTAGAATATTCAATTAAAAAAAAAACGAATTACCATCATTAATCGTGATTTTTTAGCATAAATTAGAAGGGCAATTTAGTCCACTTTTTAATTTTAAGGTGGTTATGTTTACCAAATTTAAAAATAGGTATTTTTTTGAAACTTTGACCCATAAATGAGCATTTGCCTCATTAACCAATTAATTATTGCTCAGTCATTATATATATAGAGTACCTATGCTGTGCCTATCTGTTATTTTTTAATTTAATCAATATAACAATTGATCCGAATGTCTAAATTTGAATATGGTTTGAGTTATAACGTTATAGTTTTATTAAGAGATTCAAAAATATTGATGTTGTGGGTAGTTAAATACAATATGAATTTCGCGAATTAAGTGCATGTAAACTGAAGTCGAAAATTGAATAAATATCAGTGGTTTAACGACGATAATATTTTTTTTCCTTGATGTCAGTTCGGATAGTATGACTGTATGATTATAGCAGGAGTAACGTGAAAATGATCATAACATTGAGTGTTATTGTTTGTAAAATAATAATAATAATAAAAAAACTTGAATTTATAAAAGCTTGTAAGCATATATAATAGTGACAAAGTCCCAAACCCTTAAGCCACTTGGGGCGGCATAGTCCCAAATTTATTTAATAGTGGTAAAAATATCAAAAGATGGGTTTTGTCCATATTAAACTGACGGTTGTTAGTCAAACGTGTCACGTGACATATTAAACTGGCATTGCCGCATCACCTGATATCTAAGTGACATTTTAATATATATTTTTAAAATTTAAAATTTATTATTTATTTTTAGTTCTAAAAAATAAAATTTTATTTGTGGGTCTTGCCACGTGGTGATTTTTATTTTAAAATTGATGTAACAAAGCCACATGGATGTTTGACTATCACGTGGGACGTTTGACAAACAAAACTCGTCTTTTGATATTTATACCACTATTAAATGGATTAGGACTATGCTGCACTAGTTGGCTTAAGTTAGGGTCTTATGCCACAATTAACCCTTGTATTTTAAGAAAAACACACCAAAGGCCTAAAAAGCACTAAAAGTTTAAGAGAAATGCCCATAGTTTCTCAAAACTCATTTATACCCATTAATAACTTTATTTGGACCATATTAACCCTAATATTAGTTATAATTAATTATTTTTGTATTAATTATTAATAAAATATTTTATTTTCGAAATTAGTTTTTCCTATAATTGTGGTTGACAACTTCCCTCAATTAATTACAATTTCATTTAATTATGTTACTTTTTCAAAAAATATTCATCATTTATCACATATTGATTTACTTTTTCCTCCACTCTCTCTTCACTTTCTCCCCGAAGCTTCTTCCATCGCCAAGATCTCTCTCTCTTTTTCCTCGCCTTCCTCCATCGAGCTCCGTCACGTCTCTGGTTTCTCTGTCACCTTCTTCGGCCGCAAGATGAGTTCACGTAGCTTTTTCTGACAAAATTTCGTAACTATATTTTCACTTTTATAACTACGACTTTATGAAATTTCATAACTATATTTACAATTTACTTATTTACACGTACTTATATGTACTCTTTGCTATATTATCCATATTTTCATATACGTATATGTGTTTACGTATAAGTAACTCAATACTACAAGTTTTTAACTATAAATATTGTAATTTCGTAATTTGTAGACATCAAACAATAACAAATGTTTACAAATTTAAATACTATTGAATACCGTAACTATAAACATTATTTTATAACTATATAAATGAAACTCCAAATTCGTAACTATAAATACGAGACTGTACCTAAGAGGAATTATCAAAATTTTGTAAATACATTTACACTCAACATGTTAAAAACGTTTTGTAAATATATTTACAGTTTTTTACAAGTTAAACGATTTCGTAAATATATTTACAAGTTAATAAAATTGCATAAATACGAAACTGTAATTAAGAGGATTTATTCAGGTGGATGTAGTGATTAATAGGGAAGTTCGAAGGAAAAAAAAAATATTTTTTTTTAATCGTGAAAATACTAATTAATGGGGAGGATAAATTCGAAAAGGAAGGATAAAGATTAAACAGTTATTTAGTTTGCAACATTTAAGGAGAATGTTTATTTTTTAATTTAATTTAAAAAATGAATTAATATTAACCTTGATTTAATTTTAAAAAGTGATTTAAAAAATGGAGGGCAAATTATTCCATATTTTAATTTATTTGTTGTTATGATTACTAAAAATAGAAATTGACATTTTTTTAAACCTTGAGCCACAAATGAGCATTTGCCTCATTTTCTCTATATTTTATCATGTACTCAGAAACGCGCCAAATTAAGAGGTCAAAGAACGAGCAGAAGAATCTATCAGAGAATATATCTGTCTCCAAGACTGAAATTATGTTGGTGCATGATAAAGATAGCTCGTCTGAAAATAGTTTTGGCAGTTTCTATTTTATAGAGAGAGAGAGATGATGCATGTTGGTTAAGAAGTCCATGCATATTTTCTTGTCATTTTGCTTTGTGTTTGAACATCTTCCGTCTGAATGCTCTGCATGCATTTTGAGAAAAGTCTCCCTCTTAATTCACCGCATTTCACACACATATGTATATATATATATATATATACATATATATAAGTATATATATATATATATATCCGTATCAATAATGCTCATATCGTAATTATAAAACGTGATGAGGCCAGGAATAATCTGTGATCGATCTTGATATATATATGAGCAGAGTTGACTAGTCAATCCTCACGATCTCATAAGATTCAAATTCTACATTGGTGTTTAGTCACCCTACTTATTACTTCGTATTTATTTGTTTTTCTCGAGTAATTTAAACAAGTTATTAG
This sequence comes from Parietaria judaica, assembly GCA_954871525.1. Classification (NCBI taxonomy): domain Eukaryota; kingdom Viridiplantae; phylum Streptophyta; class Magnoliopsida; order Rosales; family Urticaceae; genus Parietaria; species Parietaria judaica. Next base: position 30,531,129 of record OX940862.1, on the reverse strand, counting down.
CGTTTTGATTCATGTATTTCTATTCATGTAACAACATTATTTATAGCATGAGGATTGACTTATCACTTATAATATGCGAATATAATTAGGTTAAATATATATCTATTTAGGTGAATTATACTGTTTTTAACTATGAACTAAAATTAACGAAAATTTATAAGAAACGAAAAATAAAACTAGATCATTCAGTGTAGTCCATATTGGCAAATTTGGCACCACGCATACTTGATACATACACACATATCTGTATATTATATGTATTTATTATATAATTGGTAGCTTATACGCCCACAAGCCACCAAAGATCAAACGCAAAACAAGACTCCATTATTCGTAGCGTACAACAAAACGACACCTTAGCTACAAACAACTAAAAGCTAAGTTACATTTTTTTACTAGGGCGAGCGTTTTTCATTTTTTTATTTTTTATCTTGCGGGGCTCGAAAATATAAGTTCTAATACTCAACCATCTGAAATACTGGTTTTGACCTTTGTTACAACCTTTACAATAAAGCAGAGATTTTGATTTGACCTTGACTACCGGGCATTGACGAACCTTGGTTTGACTTTGACTAATGGGCGTTGATGAGCCGGCACGACTTTCTGACTTCCCCATCTGCCCCGGTGAGGACCCCAACATTGGAAAGCTTGAACATGGAGGCTGCAAAGTCCACGGAGAAGAGGTACGGGGACTTGGTATAGGCGTCTACAAGCAAGGCTGCTTTCGGGTGTTGAAGCAGCGCTTGGTCGGACTCGAGAAGCGCTGTTTTGTTGGCCACGTTGACGAAGTAGGAGTTGTCGAACCTGAAGGTGCTCTGCGAGTCGAGAGGGGCGATTGTGGTGTCGGAGGAGTCGGAGTTCGGGCACATGGATTGCAGGTTTGTGAGGGCGGAAGAGTCGAGTGCTGGGTCCGGGTTGCCGGAATTCTTGAAGTTGAAGAGCCTGTGCTTGAAGGTGAAGCATTGGGCGAACCCTATGGTGTGTGCTCCTGCATATTGGAAATCACAATTTTATTAGTACAAATTCATTTTCTTATACTATATGAAATGAATGGCTATTTAAATGACTTTAACTATTGTAATATAAATTATCTAAAGTAGCATATTAATTAAGGTCGTGGCGGATAGATATACTATATATTTGTTGTTAAAGAAATAAAAAGTTACAAAGTTCAAATCTTTATGACATAATGTTTCTATAACACTATCACTTTGAAAAGACATTTATTTATTTATTATTATTATTATTGTTATTATTATTATTAATTTTTTTTACTAGAACGACACTATTGACCAAAATTTAAGAACAACGGATACTAATCGCTAAAATTACATATGTACTGATGTGCACGCTGAAAGCAGAACTTCTCGAAGAGTTATTAGTGAAGTTAACACTAAGTCAAACAAGCTTGGTATGTAAGTACTTTATTGGGGGCTTAATCTTTTAATTAACCACCTTATAAGCGACATCAATATCGTTGCTACGTACGGGTAACCTAACAGCGATTCTATAGCGATAACTTACAACCGACATGTCGATGCTATATATCCTATACCTAGCGATGACATTTTGGCGCATATATATAGCAATGACGTTTGTCGCCGCTACTTGCGTTTTCTTATCGTATTAAGGCATGGGAACAAAATTACTAACATTTGATGAGCAATCCATTATACACGCCTGCAGATATAGCCTATAGGGATATATATATAGTAATTAAGTAAAGGAAGTTTTGGCAGAAGAACAACCTGAGAGGGCAACAACATCCTTCAAGTCAAGACCTTTTGCTGTGAACTTCTTAGTTATAGCCTTCAGAGACTCAATCGGAGATGGTAGCTGCTGATTTGCGGATTTCTGACTCGCCGTTGTCCCGTCTCGCCGCCCCAATAATACATTCCAATAAGGCCCTCCTGACTAATCAATTAAACAAAAAATAACATAAGCAAGAAACCAAGAAGGCTTAGTAGCTAGGTACGTTAACACTTATTTATTTGTAACTGCTCTACTAGTTAGGGAAACTAAGCACCATGTAAACAGCTTCTCTCGCAGCCAGAGTTAGAATGTCGGTGCACGAGACTGTTTGCGGAGCACAGTATTTCTCGACATCGTCTTTGATGGCGTCAATGACTTCAAAGCCTCGGAGTGAATTGCGGTTTGGAAAAGCGTTTTTCTCGCCCTCGAAACCATCAACATCATCCAGAAGCACCGATGCATCACAACCCTACACATGAGAAAAAAAGTTATGTATATATGATGAATATAATAATGTATATATATGATGAATAAATTATTACTTGTAAGTCGGTTAAGTATTTGAACTTATTTGAACTGATTTCTTTGATATACAAAGTTCAAGTCACACGACATATCAAACACTCGTGGCTTAAAAAGAAGAAGAGCTTAAGTTATATACATGCATGAGATATATTATATGACTTTGCTAGCTACCATTTATTATAAAAAAAAATATCAAATCTAATGTATGGCTTTGTTGTTTTTTAAAAATAAAAACTAAACAAGATCCACGAAAATGAAAGAGAGAGAGAGTGAATTACATCGACGATGCAATCATGGAAATGCAGGCGAAGAATCGATGCAGCGATTCTAGTGTCGGTCTTCATCGCTGCCCACACGGCGGACCTAACCATGAAGGGCAAGCGCGGGCACGTCCGGTCATGGAACCTATAATCGAGCTGACCATAAGCCAGTGGGCTAGCATGTTGAAACAAAACTAGGAAAATTGCTAACAGTGGGATAGTGAAGTATGAGTGAGCTAATTTGTGATTAGTCATGGCTTAGTATTTTTTTTAAGTTGCTGATTCTGATGGTATTTGGGGATGGTTTCTAGGGTTTTTATAGGCCAAAAATCAAGAGAGAAAAAATAAATGTAGTGAATCCATTGGTTGTGTTTAGAGTGGAGATCCCATTATGGTTGGTCAAGCCCTAATGGGCAACTATGCACTTAAAATATTCATGTGTTGCTCATCTTACGTAGATAAGTACCCATGATATCATCCAATTTTTGTATTTAGTACATTTTCCAATGTTTATTCCCTTTTATTAATATTATTTATGATTGAGTTTTTCTTTATTATTTCTTTCACAAGGACTTGAACCCTCTACCACAAGAATAAAGTTCAAATTCTTTAACCATTATTTGAGTTATATATGCTTAATTGACACCTTATTTTCATTCTAAGTAGCTATAACCATGTATTGAGAGCCAACTGGTCGCCCGGGTTTTTCCAACAACTGGCACGGGTTCGGCCATATGGAAAAGAAGTTTTTTTTTTATCAATTAATAAAAAAAAAAAAAAACTAAGATTCAAAATCTAAGAGAAATTTCGAGAGAAAAAATAAACCTCTAGAGTTCACAATTTTGATGAAAATTTTAAATTTTAATTGGAAATATTGAATAAGCATCTTAAATTTAATTACATTTATTTATAGAAAAATTAATATAATTATTCTGCATCTTATTATTTTGCGTAATACCCGTAACAATTGTGCAAACACTTTATATGAAAATTACACACACACACATATATATATATATATATATATATATATATTTATATTTAGAGTTTGCTCGCCTATAGCAAGAGGCTCTTGCTTACAGGAATCCCATCAGTTACAACTAGCTCTAAATTAAACCTTGGTTATCTTATGACGAAGGTTCACTCCGATTTCGAGCATAAAATATGTGAAGAAACAGATCTTAAAAGAAAATATAAACCTACCTTTAGACTGCATTATTGTTGCCTTGTTGGTATAATCTTATAATGTCAACTTACCGTTTTTATTTGGCCATTATGTTTCTTTTTTGTCTCAGTGCAATCAAACGTAAACATATTTTGCTACAGTAATACTAATGCCAACCAAGGACCAAGGGATTTTGAAGTCAATGTATTGTATTCTCTTCTTTATATTATAAATGTTATACACTGTAATTGCATTACATATATAATATATGTATTCTTGATCTATAATAATAGCACTAAGAAAAGCAGCCGTAACTTTAGACATTTTAGTGCATGAACCTATGTCCGCAGGTAATTAATTAGGTAATATTTGAGAACTTATTCTATTTAATTTTCTCTCTAATTTAACATCTTAATGGGAGATTTTCCATATATTTAGTGGGATACACGATTATGCATGATATATATATATATATATTCCCACATATATACAATTTTTAGCATTAATTCGAGTAGTCGTGTTTCGTATATATATAATTAGTACAGTTCCTTGCAGAAAATTAAGTAAAACAAATTCAGATAAACTTCTCTTGGGTTTTATTCATAGTTACTTTAAGTTTATGTTCAAAATTCTACGTGTGAGGAAAATGCATCACATTAAAGATTGACGAAACACAATCATTGTGTTGTAATTTAAATAGCAAACATAAACGAATTAACAAGCTCAAACCGTGCGTAAGACCGGGACGTTTTCGCGCATGACTGATCTCGTTTTGAGAAGATGTATTTGATAACTTTGCATTATTTTAATCAAATTAGACATAGTTGATCAGCTAAGGTGAAAAGATTAAAAAAAATTTGTACTAGGAGAAAATAAAAGTGAATATTAATTTTCATAATTACTTGTTGATAAAATAATTTTTTGGACCAATATGTTCATTCGAATATACACAACATTTGCACTGATATATACGGTATTTGTCATTTTCCTGTTATTTGAAAGTTCAAACATTGAAATCCTGTTAAAATATTAGTGTAAATTTGTAATAAGATTCTTATTATAGACAATAAACTCGCGTGCCTGCGATCCACGATTAATATAGCCACGTCAGGTATAAGCAGACATGCATTCGCACTAACTTCCCAATTAATATTATTGAGTGTGTCACGTGCTAAATAAAAGCCTAAACAAATCGAAATGGTCATTAGTTTGTCAAAACATATCGACAAAGTTTATTAGGGCATATCAAGCAACTAATTCCAAGTCAATCCATAAATTAATGAGCAGAAGATTCGTAATTTACGTAAAACCCTATCCCTTCAACAGTGGAAGTACAACTGTCAATGAAGGATTCATGAGAGATATATCATAAACCACAAACTATTATTTAAATGAAAACGGTCCAAAAATATAGTATATATATAAGTGTTAACATGTATATGACTGCACTTTCTGTGGTAGCCACCGCTAAGAAACAAAAATTCTAATAAAAATTATATTCATGTATAGTGGTAGATCAAGGGCAGAGCCACGTTAGAATTTTGAGGCCCGAGGCGATCGGAGCGATTTTGGAGTCTCTGTCAAAATTGTAAAAATAAATTTTGATGTAAAAATATATAAAATATTTGTATCATAAATAATTACACGCTTAAATGTAAAGCGTCTAACGTTTTTAAAGCAGAAATACTAACTAAATACATATTGATTTTCTCGATTATATTTTTTTATAGACAATGTAACTAAATCGGTGAATTATATTATTTTAAATGAGGATCTTTAAATTGGATTTTTTTTGGACCTTAAATTTAAAATTATTATGCCTGCTCCGCTCTCCTTAAGTACGACTTTGAGTAGAGCAAGGAATTATACTTGCAAGGTTTATATCTGAATTTTTGCTAAAAATTATATTTGGAATTAGATTTAAATTTTAATGAAACTTGAGAGAGAGGTATGAACTGAAATTTTATATGAATTCATTTTAAATCCACTATATATGTTGAGTTTAGCGGAAATAATTTCTAACTGCATTAATGAGTCTACTGCTTTAATATACACTTAGTCTTAAGATAAAGAAGAGAATGACAATATATAATTTTATAGTTCCTTAGTCGCTTATATAGTGGCGGAACTACATGTGCAACATTGAGTGTATGTGCATACGCTCATTTAAAAAAATATTATTCATGATTTGATTCGATTACTCTCATTCTTTCTACCTTCTTGACTCAATAAATCTATTTTACTACCATTAGAAAAGTAATATTATCTTTTCATAGTCGTTTTAATATAGATGTTTATGAAATTTGTTTGTTTACGTATTAAAAAAAATCGATTAAAATACGCTTTATGCTTCGCCTGAAATGAAAGTTTGACTACGCTACTGGGCTTATAGATATCATCCCCAACAAGTTTGCTCGAGAGTTCATCAATGAATATTTAGACGATTTTTGTCAATATGGGTGGCCAATTGATTTTGAGTAAAAGAGGCATTGAAGTGACCTCTCAAGTGTTGACATGTTTCCTATAACGGATTTAACTCGAACATTGAAACGTGAAACATTAACTTTGGTATTTTTGCGACTATTAATTTAATCTTGAAATATCCCGCAAGTTTTTTTGGCACTTCGTGATATTCATGTGCCGCTAATAACCCAAAATAAAAACTATATTTCTACGTGTCATGAAGTATCCTCGTTGTTCTTTTCCCTCATTAATGTTTTTAAACCTTCAATATCTCTCTATTATTATTTTTCCTCAAAATCTTAGCAACATACAAATTTTTGCCACTCATGAAAAAAAAAATGTCCACAACAAGTAGTACCATGAAAAAACGTGTTTGCAACGTATCTAATAACTTAATGATTTCTTTGATTAGTGGGGCTTCAACTTGTAAGTTATAATGCTATTATGAGATAAATATTTTATTAAGAGATCACCACAACACAATTGGAAGCAAAAGAATTCCAATACAGTACTTAATTTTAGCAAATATAACTCTTAAGCCGAATATATATGTCGATCTTTAATTGGAGTGATTTCTTTTTCAATATTTAGACTGAACTCAACGACTATGGCTTTAGTTAGCCATGTTTATTGTTTAATGTAAAATTATGTGTTTTTTTTTAATTATTTATTTATCTTTTTGTTAGACTAGTTTTCTCCAATAATATCAATAACCAATGAATTTTCACTACGGTTTGAGCTAGTTATTTAACATTTAATAACTATGTATGCTTCGTTAAATGGCTTTTTAGGGTTTTCTCAATGCTCTACAAAACAAAATTTGTCTGATAATGCTTTATTGCTTATCATTCTAGTCTTCACCGTATTACTCTTTTGACAATTAGATGTTAAATTAATTTTCAAAAGATTTCTTTCTTTCTGACGACCTCTCCTTCTCTTTTATCGTCTGCGTTAAAATTCAACTGATTTTTGTCGTCCACGTTTAATATGATTCGTCACCTTCGAATTTTCAGCGCCTACTCTTTAATTATTTAACATGGCATTCAAAATTCATTGGTGTGGGTTGGAATCACAACTTTTTTTTTTCTTCAAAAAATAATTCAGAGAGAATGTTTCTTCAACTTTGAAAAAGAAAAATATAGAAAATAAAATTTAAACTTATACGTAATTACGTATAGAAGAATTCCCCGGGCGATTTTATTAAGAGAGAGAACGTAAGTCGACAAAGTTAATCTATGCGTCATGAATCGGAAATCAAGCTTGTCGGTTTAAAAACGTTAAAACTCGAGTACGCAAACGTTCTCTCTAATTATTGGCTGTATATGTTTGTTTTGCAGTGGATTTATTTTTTTAGTACAGCTCAAGAAACATCAAGCATGGTATAATAATTAAATGAAAAGTAGGCGTCGTTTTCTCTAATATAGCAAGAAATTACAGATGCTTGGTATACGACACGTCATTTCTAGAATCTGATAAAATAAAAATGAAACTGGCCCATACAGGTCTCGAACCTGTGACCTTCGCGTTATTAGCACGACGCTCTAACCAGCTGAGCTAATAGGCCACTTGTTGATGCTTTTATCGGTTCATTATAAAACTAAAATTGGTTATCATTTATCATTAATTTTTGCAATGAGATAAACTTACTTTATTTTTTCACTGTCAAGTCTCAGTTGTTCATTATTTTTCTACGTCGTGCCCTTTTTCAATTGATTTACAGAACTTAGATATATCGATAACAAAAATTCATTTCTCAAAGTGACACGTTTTGAAGACTTAACGACACATCTAGAATCAATAGGAGAACTAGATTGAACCGAACAAACATCATCAACTTTTATGGTGAATATTTTAGTTAATGTCACTATACAAATAAAAATATATCAAATACTCATGCCACCATCAAATTTCTTAGTATTATAACATCGTAACTTAATATGAATGAAATGTCTGATACAACAAAATAATAGTAGTCCTCCCTTCCATTATTTTCACTTTCACAACTTGGTGAAGGAAATACAAGTATATATCTATATATTATTCTATACATTATAATTTAATAAACGAATAACAAACACATATGACGGCTTCAATTGCCGAGCATTGGTCCATGAAAAGTAATAACAAAAAACAAGGCAGCATGCATGTATAGGATTACGTGGAGAAAGGCAATTAAGAGCTCAAGGGCGTGCCCCTGCCCATGGTGAAGCCCCGGGTTCCGTCGGGCATTCTGGGGCCTCGGCACGCGTGCCTCAGTGACGCCTCGCCTGGTACGGGGCTGCTCGCTTGAGGCGGCACTGTCTTTATGAGGCCGCGCCCACCTAGAGTCTGGCCCCGTCCCCGTGCCTTCCCGCGCGCTCGCCCCCACGCCTTCCTTGCCGTCGGGGAGCTCTCTTCGCCCTACCAAATCATTGGAATATTTCAAGAGCCTACTTTAATTATATATAACCGGTAAAAGAGAGGGTTTTTTTAATAGAGGATATAGAATTTCGAGTAGTACTAAAGAATCTGAACTAATCTTATCGACCCATGAAAACCGGTAATTTTGTAGTGTTAATTTTTTTCTTAATTTTTAATTTTTTTTTTATCTCACGTAACCAAACTATACAGTTCAAAAATACAAATTCGAATACGAGCTGATCTTTATTTAAATTTATCATAACTTCTTACTCTTTTTACTTTCAATTTTCATTTTCATTTTTACTCTAACTTATTTCGTACTTCGCCCCTCCGACATGGTTCAACGCATCGGAATTTGTATTTTGGGTTCGCCGTTGCACGCGAAAGAAGTTGCATTTGTGATGTACCATTGGCTATTTGGTAGACAGATTTTCAATGATTGTTTGCAATAGTTAAGATTATATGTATAAACAACTAGAAATTACGTTTGTTCATCATGTGATCGTCTTAAATTAGAAAATAGAACAAAAAGGGTCTTACATGACTATCAACCGGGGAATCTGTGTGGCTCGGGTGAAAAGCATCTTCACTGGATGCACGTGGCGACTCGTCGTCCTCCAATTCGAAATCCGGCCGTCTGTTCTTCAGCACGGATTTCGGCTATTCGACATATAAAATACAATGTCAGCAAAATGTTATAATAATTTTCATTACTGAAAAGAAAAGTCCAATAATTTGAGAAAACTAATTGATTTCGGTTTTCGGATTTGAACAAACATACCGAGCATCGTAGAAGCAATCTTACTCGGAGATCTTTTCTCCAATTTCTCTCATCATTCAGCTTTTCCACCTGAATATTCAAAGAGACCACGTTCATCAATTTGATAAATTCGGACTCGGTTATGTCGAGAAATTACGCGAAGAACAAACACGTTTTAGGCAAACGTACCGCTCGTTCAGCCACCTCCGTCGATTCGAACTCCACGAGGGCATGAAGCTTTTCGAAAAACCAAGGAAACGAAAGAGAAACGTGAGAAACAAATTGCATCTAATAATATGGTAATTTAAGTACATGTCAAGAGGGGTTTGGTGATCTGTTTGTACCTTGTTGCTAACGAAGAAATCGACTTTGGAACGAGACGAATTCGAATCTTGAGGGTGGCAGACTCGAACGGTTTTCACGCTGTTGAAACAAAAGTGTAGAGATAAGACATGTTTGTTGTTAAGAGATCGAAAGATCTAAGCTCATGAGTGTACAAATCAAACCTTCCGGCGACTCTGAAGATCTTCTCCAGGTTCTGATGAGAGTGATCATCAGGCAAATTCTCCGCCACCACGGTGCGAGACTAAAGGCAAAATATCATTTAAAATCAAATTCGAGTGTGCAAGAAACATTCTAAATCACGCGTGCTCCGTTTTACCTGCAATTCCTCCTTTTTCCGCTCGGTGAAAGGGTGCTTTCGTCTAACCTTCTTGCCATCGTCGCTCACAGCCTTAGCACGATCGAAAAAATTACAAATTAGCAACGATCTCGAAGCAAAGCGACGCGTTAACCGATAGCTCACCAGCTTCGAAGACGACCGGAGTGCTTGAGCGAGAATGAGGTTGTTGGTGGTGAGAGACTTGATCTTCTTCGTCGAAGCAATGATTGAAATCGGAACTGGTTCCAAATCAAAAGCAGACCGTTAATCAGTTCCGTGTTACCGATTGCGCTTGAAGTTACCGTTTTTATTGCGGTTTTGAATGAATGAATGAAGTGGTCATGAAGTTACCATAGCCTTCAGGGTCTTTACTGGTTTGTTTGGCCAAGGTCTCATTTGCAAGCAGGCTTATGTCACTGAATTGATATTCCACCTGTTACATAAAACCACAAATCTCTTATAATCATTCTAACATTATGCGTGCGTGAGAAGTACATGAGACAAAATCAATCAAATAAAATAAATACTTTTATCGCAATTATCCCTAAATATTATGCCAGTTTAGACAAATGAAAATTATTTATAAAACTTTCTTAGAACTTTCACAAATTAAGCTATAACGTTTTTATTTTCGTTCTTTACAGCATGTAATAATAATAATAATAATAATAATAATAATAATAATAATAATAATGATAATAATAATAATAATAATAATAATAATAATAATAATAATAATCATCAAACATAATCACATCATGCAAACATGATCATGGTATAAATTAAAATGAATATATATTAACCTGTTTAATGATCTTATTCTGAAGCTCATCAGGAATTGCATGAATGCCCTTCAAGCTTGGCGACCCCGGGGCGGGGCTGCTAGCGACCCAGCAATCCACCGAAGGCGGCGTCCCAATGGGGTCCTCGACGAGGATCCAGTCGGCGGAAGAAGCAGAGCCTCCGAGGAAGTGGTAGCAAGGATAGAAGTATCCCGAAACCGGCACCGATGATCTCGGCACGAACTCCGGCGCTTGAGCGTTGAATCGGAACCGTCCATCGTCTTCCTTGGGGGCCGGTACGATCTCGTGGGCCGACTCGACGCCGTCGTCTTTCTTCTCGGGCTGCGCTTGGGCCATTGCTCTTTGCCTCTCCTTGTTTGGTTTGTGCCTAAGGCGAGGATTGCTTCGGTTCGCTACGTGAATGGTTATGTGTATAGGGTGAGACCAAAGGCTCTCCTTGACATGAGGCCTACGTGAAGGCTAAATTCCAGGAAATAATAATAATAATAATAATAATAATAATAATAATAATAATAATAATAATAATAATATATTTCTAAATTATTAATGGAAACTATTTTTATTTGTGGGGTGATTAATAAATAAACTTCCTTTGTTTCCTCTTTTATTTTCTTGTGGGGATATATAAAATGGTGGATTTAATTCAAAAATTAAAGAGTTACAAAAAAAAAAAAAAAAAAAAAATTATACCGAAAACTCTGTTTTATTGAAATTTTTATTATCATAATTTTGATTTATTTTACAATTAATTGTGCTAGTTATATAATTTGTAAATAATAAAGATATTTCTATGTTTAGATGTCACGTTTTTGTTGTAAGAAAGATAAAAATGTACTTGAAAAATGTTTGGGAATTTGGTTATCTTAGGCTTGTTTATTTTGTCCTCATTTATTTGTGGATATGTCTAGTTTTTGTCGCTTATTTGTATGTATCACAAATAAGTTTGACTTTGAATCATAATAATACTTAATGTGGCAGTGAAATAGGGTCCTATTTTTCTGAGTCTCACATTCTCAATGGAAGGACTATATATTTGTACGAATTGACCGTTGCTTCAGCTTCAAATCTCTCTCTCTCACTATATGTCACAGGGTCAAACGGACCCACCCGCAAGACTCCCGTGCGGCACTCGGTAAGTCCGTTAACCGAGTCAGCCATCCACACGTTTGTCGCCATCGCTGGTTTCACCCTGCCTTGGGTTCGTCAGGAGAGCGGCTTCAGCTCCCGACCAGCACTACGCCACAGGCAACAGGATGGCAAGTCCACGAAGCCTGCCGTAGTCGCCTAGCCCTTCGTTACCGAAGCCCACCTAGACTACCCTTACACCTAGACATTCTACCCGGATTTTACCCAGCGACGGATCCCCGACAAGACTTGTCCCACCCCAGTCCTACCCTGACTTTAGGGGTGTGACAAACTCTCCCCCAACGGCTTGAATCGACGCCCTCGTCGATTAAGATCTTCAATCATGCTCGCCTTTCGAGCACGCCCTTGATAACTCGCAAAGCGCACGTGCGTGTGAGGTTATATATCCCTCCCTTCGCCTCCCTTGGAAAGGTCTCCTGCCTACTCCTCCAGAGCGCTTGGCAGAACTACGCAGCATTACTCCTTGTGAGCTTTGGGGATTCTCCCCCAGACCGCAAACGCATCCTCGTGGCAGCGACCCCGCACACGGGCACGAAGCAGCGTCAGTCTGGCTCTGATACCACTTGTCACAGGGTCAAACGGACCCACCCGCAAGACTCCCGTGCGGCACTCGGTAAGTCCGTTAACCGAGTCAGCCATCCACACGTTTGTCGCCATCGCTGGTTTCACCCTGCCTTGGGTTCGTCAGGAGAGCGGCTTCAGCTCCCGACCAGCACTACGCCACAGGCAACAGGATGGCAAGTCCACGAAGCCTGCCGTAGTCGCCTAGCCCTTCGTTACCGAAGCCCACCTAGACTACCCTTACACCTAGACATTCTACCCGGATTTTACCCAGCGACGGATCCCCGACAAGACTTGTCCCACCCCAGTCCTACCCTGACTTTAGGGGTGTGACAAACTCTCCCCCAACGGCTTGAATCGACGCCCTCGTCGATTAAGATCTTCAATCATGCTCGCCTTTCGAGCACGCCCTTGATAACTCGCAAAGCGCACGTGCGTGTGAGGTTATATATCCCTCCCTTCGCCTCCCTTGGAAAGGTCTCCTGCCTACTCCTCCAGAGCGCTTGGCAGAACTACGCAGCATTACTCCTTGTGAGCTTTGGGGATTCTCCCCCAGACCGCAAACGCATCCTCGTGGCAGCGACCCCGCACACGGGCACGAAGCAGCGTCAGTCTGGCTCTGATACCACTTGTCACAGGGTCAAACGGACCCACCCGCAAGACTCCCGTGCGGCACTCGGTAAGTCCGTTAACCGAGTCAGCCATCCACACGTTTGTCGCCATCGCTGGTTTCACCCTGCCTTGGGTTCGTCAGGAGAGCGGCTTCAGCTCCCGACCAGCACTACGCCACAGGCAACAGGATGGCAAGTCCACGAAGCCTGCCGTAGTCGCCTAGCCCTTCGTTACCGAAGCCCACCTAGACTACCCTTACACCTAGACATTCTACCCGGATTTTACCCAGCGACGGATCCCCGACAAGACTTGTCCCACCCCAGTCCTACCCTGACTTTAGGGGTGTGACACTATATATATATAGAGAGAGTCTCATTTCCTCCAAAATATAAACATGAGATATAGATAAGAACAAATTTTTTTTTTGACAGAATAAGAACAATTAGTTACATATAAATTTCTTGGTCGATCAAATAAAGTGATAAACATACTTATGTTATGTTGGAACTTTAATTTTATCGAAGCATATTGATTTGGTTTCATAAAAGTTCCTAAATTAGCTGTTTGGCTCTCAGATGAAAAACAAAACCATATTTTTATAGTTACATATTTAATGATAATATAAAAAGTAAAAAATACTATAAATACCAGTAATAAAAAATATAATAGCTTTAGACTAAATTATGATATAAAAAAGTCTTTAGTTGATAACAAGGTTCGCATTACCGACGATTATCGATATTACCGGTAGTTACCGGTAAGTTACCGGCTATAATATTTACCGTTTTATCCATTTTTCGACGATTATCGAGCTTTTCGATAAACCGAAGACCAGCCGATTATCGCTATTTTTAGTGTAAAAAATTGATACTTTTCGGTCAATTAAAAAAATCAATTTTTAGAGATTTTTCGGTCTTTTCGACAGCCAATGACCAAATTTTATACAATTTTCGAGCTTACCAGTGAAAAACCGAGACTTTTCGATCTTTTCGACAGCCGACGACCAAATCTTATACGAAAACTTGATTTTCGAACTGGTAAGCTGCAATTTTTTTGACAATTTATCATATTTTCACTGATTAATCGATTCTTGGCATAAGTTTCGAAAGTTTTGATTTATTCATTTTTAACCGAATTTCTTGGAATTTTTTGTAGTTTTTGGTAAATTAATGACATATTATGTTAACTCTATATGAATCAATCATTTCTTCTTTGATATGTACTCATTTATACAATTTTTAGGGCATTTCATGTGTTAAAATATAAAGAGTTAGTTTTATATGAGATTTATGTTTAGAAATGAGTAAAGCTTGGAACTTTATCATCTTTTGTTTATTTTTTTGCATTCTTATGAATATTTTTTTTATGAAAACATATTTTGATGACTTATTTTATAATTATTTTGTTAGATTTAGGTTAAATTCGGATTATCATGCTTGTTAGGCAAATGTATATAAAGTTTTGAATTTAGGAATTTACTCGAAATGTACATACTTTGTTATAATTTTTTGATTGTATAGGGTTCAATATATTATATTTCCAAAGAAATATGAATGTTTGAGCTTTTGAGTTCTTGAACTTTCAGATTACAAGACTTTCTCGTGTAAAAAGTCTAAAAATTCATATTTTTAAATTTTTGAAGTAATTTATTCAAATTTTAATGTTTCTATTTCATTAATTATTTATTGACATATTAATCTGTGATTTTGGTATATTTTATTTGCATATTTGAGCTTAATTCGGATTTTTTCATAATTACGGCAAAAGTCTTCTAAGTTTATCTTTTGTGATTTGTGAGGTAATCTCTTCATTTTTTTTGGTGTTTTCATTGATAAAATATTTTTTAAAAAAATAATATGAAATCTTGGTGTAACTTATTTTCATATTTGAGATTAATTTGAATTTTCTCATAATTGCGGCAAAAGTCTTCTAAGTTGATGTGATGAGAATTATATGTGTTTGTGTATGATTATATATATATATATATATATGTTTGTGTATGAAACTGTTTTTTATATCATGACATTCTATTATTAATTTATTAGATAATAGAATAGAATAAATAATTATCATGAAATGCTTTTATTTTTGATATTTTTAAAACATTATTT
Organism: Parietaria judaica; assembly: GCA_954871525.1. Classification (NCBI taxonomy): domain Eukaryota; kingdom Viridiplantae; phylum Streptophyta; class Magnoliopsida; order Rosales; family Urticaceae; genus Parietaria; species Parietaria judaica. The sequence continues at coordinate 30,515,910 of OX940862.1, read as the reverse complement.
TAAATTGGGCAAATACAAGCTTAAAATATTTTATAAGTTTTCCGTCGAAAAGTATCGAAAAGTATCGATAATCCGTCGATAATTATCGAAAAGTATCGATAATCGGTAAGCTACAGTATTATAGGTTTTTCGTCGGTTAATCGGTAAGCTATCGATTAATCCGTCGAAAACGGTAATCGGTTTATCGGTAACATCGGTAAGTTGAACCTTGGTTGATAACATAGATATAATTTTTAATTACAAATTAATGAACATAAAAAAATATGGGCCCCTCTAGGCTTTCCCACTCATCCTCCAGGCTTGGGCTTGGGCCCAATTGTGAGACTGATTTTAGAAATGTAAGAAAAAATAATTGTGTGAATCAAACTGTATTTCAAATTCTATGTTGACCATTAATTTCTATAAAATATCTTTTTATTTTTTTATGAGAAGTTAGAATGTAAATACTTCCATATTATCACTTCAGCCTTTAAAAAATGTATATATATGTCAGCCACTGCCAGTGTTTGAAAAACCCCGGCTACGTACGGTCTCTTGCCGGTTTTACCGGGAAATGATGCTTTGCTTCGGTATTATCCAGTATATATAATTATCGTTTATTATTTTAATGATATTTATTTCGATCATGTCATTGTGGAGGTTTGATTTGTATTTTGTAATGTATACTGCTAAACAGAGTTTGGTAGAAATAGATATAAATAATAATATACAAGTTAATGATAAAATTCAGATCCAGAACTTCTACTTCCGTTTTTTTTTTTTAATGTGATATACAATATTACTTTCTCTTTAAATGTATACCGTTGAATTTTTGTCGAGTATATTCAAGTCGTCGAATATTAAAAAAAATCAAAAGTATAATTTTATAATTTTCAATTTACCTTAATTTGAAAAATACCTAAATATGTTGTAATATTAAATCATATCCATAACATCGTTGTGAATATTTATACCCCTATTGGTTCAAAGCTTGTGGTTGGTCCTAATTTGAAGGAATCTTAGGATTGGTTATAAAATTAAATACAAAACAAATATGTGGGTCCAAAAGCCAATATATTTTTGTTTAAAATGCCATGTGACAACTAGCAAATGCCAATATTAAAAAGTATATCTATATATTCATAATGTTGCCGATAAAAGAATCCAACACCTACAATAAGATTTGGAACCTAATCAGTACTTCACAACAAGAAATACTATCATGAATCGATAGGTGATATTAAATTCCCTTTTATCTATAAATTATTTTATTTTTTGAAAGAGTAGATTAATTAATGAGAGGTTCCATCATTTTCACTCACATCTGTCACCAAACAAATTAATTATATATGTTTTTTTTAATAAATTAATTACATGGACCCCTCAATGTGGGCTAATTCATGATAGACATTTTTGTCTATAAGATTCCATAGATTATTTTGTGTTGAGGTGACTGTTTAGCCATGCATATAAACATAACAACTGATTATGTTCTTGATAGTGGGATATGCCTATGTTAGGTAAAGAGAAAATCTTTGAAAATTTGGACAATTTGACAAATTTATTACCGATTTGATGATCACATTGTGGGGCCAAACTAGTGTTGACCAGGCGGGTGGGTACAGGTTGCCCGCGCCCATAACCCGTGTTTGTTCGACAACGGGCATTCACCAATTTCTGCCCTTTTTTTTAAATTGATTCAAATTGTAGAAGTAAAAGTTAGAAAAAAAAAAATTGAGACGGAATATCGTAATCTGATTATTTGCACACGCCAAAATCATCCAAATCGCGGGTTGTCCGCCCATGTGGGAGACGCAGGGTCAACACACGTCTTTAATTTTTAATTTTCTAAAAGAAATAATCTGTTTAAGCATAATTGATTTGAACCCAACTTCATTTTCACAACTATTATTGACTTATAAGCAATCTTAATCTTAAGTCTAAAAACAGCTGTCACAACAGTTTGTTAAGTTTATTTATCTAGCTATTTTCAAAGGACTGTTATAGTTAAATAATTGAATAAAATTAAATTATTCCTAACAATAGCTCTCAAGTCCTAATAGCCATTCTTTTCTTTTGATATTAATAAATATTCCTAACCAGAGTTCTTAAGTCTTAATAGCCATTCTTTTGCATATGCTTTGTCAATTCTTTTTTCTTTCATTTAAAAAAAAAAATTGTTTTTGGAAGAATGCCCTAAATAATATGGTTGGAATCATTTTTATGTACCCTAAAGAGATATTAATTATGAAAAACCAAATTTGGAATACATTTGTGATGCATGAGAGTGAAGATAATGACAATTTTAGTAATGTCTACTTTTTCTTTAGATAAGGAGAATTATCATCTTACAACAATATTGAAGGAATCTAATTGGAAACAAAGTGAATATATTAGAGATCTATTTTATTCTTGGCTTCTCATCAGAAGATAAATCCAATCTTTGTCCTCTATCTTCTACCACCAAAACTCTTCCACCCACTAATTTCAATTTTCAGCATTTTATTCAATATTAATAGCGGTATAAATACCTAATATAGTAGAACTTTGTTAAATTAATACTCAATAAAATAATAACTTTGATGAAATAATACTTTTATGCGGTCCCGACTCTAACTAACATCAATAAATTATACCTCAATAAATTGATAAACTCGATAATATAATAAAATTATTTGGTCCCGACAACATTAATTTACAGATGTTTTACTATACTTAAATTTTGCGAGTGTTTTCGTGGCCAAAATTTTAGTGTCTACTATTTCTTTTTCTTTCTAAAATTTTGATTACTTTTTCGATTGACAATTTAATAGAATTTTAGTTATATCGTTAAGTTTTGGACATAGGGGTGCAACTAGTCGGTTAACCTATATTTGTTCTCATTAATTGGTATCCATAAGATGATTCCAGTTATTAGTATTTTAACAACCTTAACTTAACTGATAGAAAAAATTAGGTAGTTTCGATGTTATTTTCCCTCTCTCAAGGTGGCTTTATTTTTGGAGAATCTATTCCAAAACAAGACTCATCAACCTAAGGCAATAAAAGAAACAGCTCTGGTTTAGTGGCCTTTGCATTTGACTCCACATCAAGAAAAGAACAAAAATGGACGGATTTGTAGTCTCTTGTCAGAGACTTTATTTTTTCAAATTTACTCCATTTTTTTCAGCACTTTGGTGCAAAACCCACTAAGGAAACCTGAGATGAGAGCAAGCAATGGACATTAAAATAGTCTTTGCCTTTTGTCTTTGCTTCGGAAAACTGTGAATCTTTCAATTACTTTATGTTTATGCTTTGTTGTGTTGAATTCAGGGTTTTTTTGCATTATATTTTCAGTCTCTGTGTGCGTGCCAATTGCCACATGGGGCATTAATTATGGTCTTCCTCGTGAGCGTTACACCAACGTATTCATCATGGTTTGGTTTCTAAAGAATTAGAGCAAGACATTTGAATGGGAACAGAATAATTTTCTTCTCCAATATTCCAAATATTAATAATTAAAAAAATCCTAAAAAGCCTAGAAGAAATTTGGTGAACAATTCTAATAGTTGATTTTCGAGGTCAATGATCAGAAATTATATCTTAAGTGCCTAAAAAATGAGTATCTTATTTGACTGCTTTTCATGATTCTTTCATTTTTATTACCCCAACTAATCAAAGCTTCTACTTTGTTTTTAATTGTACAAATTTAAAAAATACCACTATCATTCATACATGATCATTTTCATAGAAAATCTTTATTTTATATTACGAAATAATCATCTATTATAGAGTATTTGTTTTAACATTTTACATTTCAACAATGTATTTCTTAACGCTCACAAAAAATTAATCGAAAAGAGATCATCAATGACTTGCTAAGTGTTCTCTAAAGTTACATTGTACTCTTAAAAAACCATATACAGTAAACGGTTCAATTGGCTCAGAAAGAAGAAGAAGAGTTCTGTATACCGATTCCGGAGTATAAAAAATATATTTGAAGTCCAAGCAAACAAAAACTAGCCCCGCAGAATTTAACATCTCTCTCTCTCGCTATGCGAGACTCAACAATCAACATGTCCTTCCGAGTATTTCCCGTATTTATTTTATCATATCCGTCGGCTTAATTTACGTAAAATTATCGGCAAAATTCATGGCGTGACACTTCATTCACAAACCCTGATCATATACATCATCGTACTCTATGTTCTATCCCTCGTTTGCGAGTGCTGACTTTTCCAACTATACCCTTCGGACTTGGCATCTTCGTCGTCTTCCATGCTCTCGTCCCCGACGCCGTTCGCGCCCAGTTGTAAAGGACCCTGCGGCGAACCGGACTGAGAGCTGCTCGGCTTCGGAGATCTCCTCGTGTGAAGCCTGTATTTCTGGTTTCACAAAATATGTCATTTAACATAAGGATTATGTGTCACTAACAATCCGGGTAAAAAAATATTCCGTTCCGGGTATTTTGCAAAGCCCAAAAGGCGAAACAGTTAGGGTTTCAGGGGCATACTTGTAAATGGCTCTTCACTTCATCGTTGGTCAGCCCATCAACTTGCATCAATTCTCTTATTTGCTTCGGAGTCGCCACTGCAAGAACAATCACACAAACTTCAATGACAGTGCAAAGTATAGATCACAGTAATTGCAGTAAAGAGTCCCGGTTTCGAAGGTCCGGATTAATTAATCGTTATTTAAACAAGACGGCGTTTATGTATTCGAGAAAACCGGAACCAAAAAATTCCGCTTCGCAACACATTTCCAAGACAACATTTTATTTTAGCGAAGTGAGCAATTTTCGAATTTTGTGAAAGATTCTAATTCATATATACTCAACCAAATGTTTTACCTTGAGAGCCACCGAGTTGCTGCAGCGCGCCGACGAATCTCCGGTGAAGCTCCGGCGACCAGCACCGCCTCTGCTTCCTCGCCACCTGCTGCTGAGAGGTCAAAGGGCGCAAACTCGACGCCACATTCGTACTCGACGAAGTGACGCCGTTGCAAACAGGCTCGTCTTTCAGAGCCTTGATCCCCGGAGCGAGCAAGGTGAGGCCGTTGACCGAGAACCCGGCTTTCTCTTCCTTCCTCGCCACTGCAGGGAACCCCGAGAAGGGCTTAAACGGCACGAAAGCCCGATTCACGATGCTCCGGCTGCTTCGACTACCCGGAAACGGGCTCTCTGTTTCCGAGCTCTCGCGTTTCTCGGTCATGGTAATCTAGAACAAACAAGCATCGATATTCAATAACCAAACAATCGCAAACATCATCGCTCAACATCGATATATACCTTGGTCTGGCTCTTGGGATCCTGCTTCGAATCAATGGAGTTCTCCTCTGCGCTCCATAGCTGAACAGAGCTCATCCAGTTTTTCTTGTCTCGGCAGTCCTTCTCCTTGTCTTTATTGCATTTCAGTCCCTCTTCTTCCTCCTCATCGCAATCCTTCTTCATCGGGATGAATTCCTCAAGCACAGGCTTCGGATCCTTCGTCGCTTCTTCGCATTGCACCAGCTCTTCCCTCGCAATCAGAATCGCTGAGAAGAACACGAACAATCAAATCAACATTCCAAACACCGCCGATTTCCAGAGAAAAAGCGGATCGAGAGAATCGACGAACCGTGGGTCAAGAGGAGCATGGAGAGGGGAAGCTCGCGCTTGAAGGCGTCGATCTTCTTCCTCTCGTCCTCCAAGCTCTTGGCGAAGTTGTGGAGCCTCTGGTTCCTCTCGGTGACATTGCCGATTGCCAAGATCTCCCTGAGGAACTCGCGGATCGACTTGGGGACGAAGCTCGCTCCCAAATCTAGCCGGAGCTCCGGTGGGATGGAGACCATCTTCGCAGGATCGAATATCGCCGTCTATTCTTCGCGTCTATTCTCGGCGTCGATTCTGAGGAGAGAGAAAACTCTTGAAAGTAATCTATATCTATACAATATATGTGTGTGTGTATATATATACGTGTATGTTTTAGGTTTTAATATGAATATATTATATAATATAGAAAATGAGGACAATGGGACGGAAAGTTAATGCTCGAAGATTCTGTTTGGAGAGAGAAAGATGGAAGATGGATTCGGCCAATGAAATGATGACACGTGTTGAATCGGGTTTTTTTTTCTTTTTCTTTTCCTTCCTTATTTTATCTTGTTGCAATTTTCAAATTTTATCACTAAAAGTCTATCCCGGTCGGGATTTTGTCCACCGTTGGTTCGCATTCAGTCTGATCATTTTTCTCCGGCCGTGACTCGTGAGTATCTGAGGACGGATTTTAAATTGGCGAAATGTTTAAATCGGCATAGTCACTTTAGTGTCTTCGCATAATTTGTCCACAGTGTGTTGACTCATTTCTTTACAAGTATAACCATGATCACGATGAGTGGATATTCGAATTTAAATCGTGAAATGCCTAGATTGCCCGGAATAAAGTTGAAATTACAAGATAATACGACGGATGGTCCAGAGAAATATTCATTTCTATACTAAAATATGGTGTGAACTGTGAAGTTTATTTGGCGAAGAATTATATACTAAATTACTAACAATACACGCTACTATAGTGCCCTCAAACTTCAAAACACATTCAATTTTATTTTTTTTTAAATATTTTTATTCTTAATTATACCTATTTATCTTTCTATTTGAATTTGATTCATAATTAAAGAACGAACTCAGGACCGACAATGCAGATTAGATATCAAACAGGATTTATATATTGTTACGACTTAATGAGATATTTTTACTATATAGTTTTGTTTCAATTATTTATTTTATTATGTCTATATTGAGTCCAGGACAAAAATATAATTTAATAAATATGTTATTAATTAATTGAATATTACTTTGTCGGTATAATACATATAGAGAATAGAGATTCTTCTCCAAATATTTTTTTAAATATCAATAGATTAAACTGGAATACTTATACAATACAGCTATGGTTGGTTCATTCTTATCTTCGATAATACTTTATGGATTATTATTCGGTATGCTTGGAATTCGTAATTGTCCTCGAATTAATAAAAAAAAAAAAACTTGATGACAGTAGAATTGATGAGATTAAACAATAAAAACATGTTAAATCTTATTTTTTTTCATTCTACAATTTGGACGGTTCGATCGAGCAAGTTATGGACCACTTCATAGATTCATATTCTTACCTTATAAATTCATTACTATCAATTTGTTATTATAAAATCAGTTTTCCCGTATACTTACTAGTTTAGATGCTAAAATAATCAATAAAAAAATGAAGGAAAAAAAAACTCTTTAAGAAGTCCCCATTTCAAAGTCTATTATACGCAAATAAAGGAAAAAAAACTCAAATCTACATTGATTATATTTTTTGTTGCGATTTCGATTGATACGTATGCGTTAAAAAATGCATGTACGGTTCTACAAGGGATACTATTTTATCCCACTCAATCGAATATCGTAAAGGATTACTTTACTAGGCCAAGTAGTCTCAAATCAACTTATTGGTCTTATGATATATTTTATTGTAGAGGATAATACTGCAGATCTGTATTTGTTTATAAACTCTTCCAACGGATGGGTAATACCTAAATTAGGTATTTATGATACTGTGCAATTCGCACAACCAGACATACAAACAATATCCTTGAGATTAGCCGCTTCAATGTGATCTTTCATTATAGTGGGAGGAGTAAACGTCTAGCATTCCATCACGCCTTGCGCCAATATTACTAAATGCTTAGCATTACCTCACGTTTGGCGCCAATATTACTAATACTAAACGTCTAGCATTCCCTCAACTTTTTTATTTGATTTCAGAGAAATAAAGACAAGACTATATAGTAATATATGAAATATGAATATTAAGTAATAATAAGATGGCACTTAGAAATCGATCGTTTTTTTTTTCTTCCAAAATTGTTAAATTATGTATCAAAAAAGTAGTATGAGATAAATGATATTTTCTATTTTATATGAAAGATCAGATCAGAAGACTCATTTGAGCCTAACATGCTTTTTAGTTTTCACCCAAAAAACGCTTAACAAAAATATATATATATATATATATATATATTATTTTGAAAAAATACAATAAAAAGAAACTTTGGCATTGCTAAAGAATGCACGAAATTGAAATTAATATATAAAGCAACGAAACTATCATACTATTTCTTTTAACTATCCCAAAAGGAAATATGGTTATTGGATCGTTTACCTATGTGAATATGATAGACCCTCGAGTTTATTTCGTAAAATAAAAAGGTATATTTATATAAAGTCCTCGAGGAGCCGTATGCACTGTGCAAAAGATGCATGTACGGTTGTTCAAATCTTTATTTTTTTATTTATTATATTTTCGCTTCTGATCGTGCGAAATAGAATAATAACTTACTATAGTATTATTTCATGGGTGACAGTGACTTGAATCAAGAGCATACAGTAAGCGTCTTTACTATGGGCGCTTTCTTCTTGCTCCACTTATGAGAGGACAAGGCGATATAATAAGCATCGCGATGTGAAGAGCTTTGCTTGGGAAATAACAGGTACATGTATCATACGCGCAAAATTTGATAATATACCTCATGAAAATTCTATCATAGTATATATTCAAGAATCCATAAATGAAATCTTAATGAATTTGAGAGAAGTTGTATTGAGAAGTAATTTGTACGGGACCCGTGATGCGTCTATTTGTGTCTCCTTTATACATGTAAACTTGGTCAATAGAGACATTCTCTTACGCGTACGGAGTTGGTGGCACGACATCTTTGTAAGACATGACATTCCTAAAAACAAGACAAATCTTTCACGTACGTCCAAAGAGAGTAGGATCTACGGGATTTTTTGAGGAGGTTCTCCGAGTAGGCTTCTTTAGAGGATCCGAAAAGGTTCTTCGTAGAGGGTCTTTTTCATTTCAAGCAAGTTCAACAAAAATAGACCTAAATTTGACGGAAAAAAAAATCTAACTCCAATTTCGTTATTTTTTGGATGAGTTATTTTCAAATATTTTTGGTCAATTTTTTCTTCTTCTTTCCTTTTCTTGAAGACCAATTTCGTAATTTTTTATTTAAATAAGTTTAATTTTTCTTCAAATTGTCCAATTTCGTAATTTTTTATTTTATTTTAAATAAGTTTAATTTTTGTTAAAATTGTCCAATTTCGTAATTTTTTTACTTTAAATAAGTTTAATATCAACTAACAAGAAAAGAAATCCACATTCAATAGATTTTCATTCTTTCTTTTGAAAAATAATATATATATATATATTAGAGAAAAAATCATCGAAGTCACTAAATTCTTACAAATAAATCACTAACGTCTATTTTTGCGAAAAAAAGTCATTAACGTCGTCAATTGTTTCCAAATAAGTCACTAACGCTTATTTTTTTGCGGCGGAAGTCATCGATGTCACTAAAGTCTTGCATATAAATCATTAACGTCTTTTTTTGCGCCAAAGGTCATTGACGTCAGTCTTTCCTCACAAATGTTATCCGGCAACGTTAAATGACTTATCACCAGCCTAAATGACATTCACCACTTGTCTCCAACAACGACAACACGTTTTAGTTATAACATTATTTGAAATAAAGATTTTTACGGCAATTGTACCATAAACTTTCAAAATTGATTTTATCGTGGCCAAAATTCCAAAAATACTAAAAAATAATCCTACCATAACTTCCAATTATTCCCGACAGTATTTAATTAACGTCTTAAAATTTTAAATTTTTTTCTGATAAAATTTCTCGATGATACATAAATTAATAAATAAATCATAAATATTGCCGGAAAAAATTGGAAGTTATGGTTGGGTTATTTTTAAGTGTTTTGGAAATTTTGGCCACCATGCAATATAATCAAATAATTTTATAAAATATGCATTTATAAAGAATTCTTTTTTATTTTTCTTACAGGAGAAATTTATATCTTTTAGGGTTAATTGCAGCAAAAATACCCAACATTTGGTCGTGTGGAACGCCATGAGACAGCCTACCGGTCACCTAGGCAGGTGTCTAACGACATTAGTTGGACGGCAACAAAAGTGCGACGTTGAGAACTTATCGGAGAATATGGCCAGAGGTTGGGTATCTTTGCCGCAGTTAACCCTAACAGATAATATTTGTAAGAAAAGAATGACAATAATGACTTTTGCCGCAAAAAATAAACGTTAGTGATTTATCTGTAAAAATTTAATGACTTCGATGATTTTCGCCGCTAATTTTCCTATATAATAGAAGTAAGACATTGATGCAAACTGCAAAGCATTTTAGTCAAAGTACATATGTCACTTTTTGCAAATGAAATTGAATGGGAACAATAAGGCCTACAAAGTGGAATTTCGATGGTAAGTCAGTCAGTCAATGTCCATTCGGATTCCAACATTAAACTATGCAATAAAATTACTTTATTGTTGGTAATAATAAAAGGTTCACTTCCCTATTTTTAAGGGAATCATGCTTTCAGACTTATTATAAGTCGGTGGATCACAAAACTTTACCTTATCATATTATTATTACTTCATTATACTATAGTATTTACTATTATTGCCAAAATTTATTACTAGGACTAATACCTGTATTACTATTTATTACCCGAATTAATTAACTCTGAATACTTTATTACTATAGTATTCAGACTTGATTTTAACGGTTTCTAATTTTTACTAAAATTTAAATATAACATGTCACGTTAAATCTAATTCTTCATTACTCACATTCTAGTTCCGCTACGTGTATCATTTTTCATGCGATAACTACTATAATATTCTAAAATCATATGAAATAAAGCATAAAGTTAAGATGCACAAATAAATTTAAACCAATAGGAAATCACTATGTATGATGACATAAATAAATATTAAACATTCATTTAGAATATTCTTAACCCTCATTTCAATTGTTTATGGATTTTTTAATCAACCAATGAACTGTATGTATTGTAGATTACATTATACAAAGCAGACCTTTTGAAAGAAAAAAAAATCTATAAAAAGAAATTACAAAAATTGGAGGGCCAATGAACTTGAGTTGGAATTAAAAGTATATAGAGCAAAAAAGCTTAGAGAAAAGGAATCTTATAGATTAAATAATTCAATGAATAGACCAAGGCCAAAAAAAAAAAAAAAAAAAAATCTCACTGTTGTTTGAAAATTGAAAGAATTGAGTTGGAAGAAATGTTAGCAGAAAGTGGAGAGACAAGAAGATGCTCTCTTTTTCAAGCTAAGAAAGGACACGCTTTATTTACAATACAGCCATTAGATTCCTTTTCTTTTTCTTTCTCTTCCATTGAATTGAATTAGAATGAAGGATTCCATTGTTTTGTTCCAAACCCCTCCACCAAATCCCATTTTATTACTTTATCATATCTAATTATTATTCACCAAAGAGATCTAACTATTCCAATACAATGGACTATAATTTTTTTCTTATTTCCTTTTGTTTATTCTATTTTTTTTATCTTTAAGATGGAATACATCTACATAGCTACAATATTGATCTTGTAGTTGTACTCGTGTTGGATGTATTTTTTTCTTAAGATTTACTCTTATAAATATACCCAATTATCCATAAAACCTCTACTATGATTTTTCAAGAACCGGATCTCCGAATGTTCGTCAGAGGATTGCCGTCACGTTGTCGCCTTCACCGACACGATTCCAAGGAGATCACGAACCGCTCAAGTCTTCGGCTTCTACGTAGTTCACCACGTCGCTAACGGAACTTCTTTCTAGAACGAAAATCACTGAATCGGAATACTAGCTCCTTATCGGTTATAAGAAACGGACAAAGACTCTTGGGTGTGTGGGAAATTCGATCTCTCTCTTTTGTGTAGAGGAGAGGTCGAATTCTCCTTATATAGAGAGTGGAGAATATACACTCATGAGACTATATCTCATATGAATTGGTAAGTTTATTTTATGAAAGATTTCATCTATATAAGAATATATAACTAGTTTGATTTGAAAATAATAATAATAATAATATATATTTATATATATATATATTACTAATTTACAAGCAAATCAATCAAATAAAAAAGTCTAAATTTTAAACACAACTATGATTGAGAATTAAAAGTTAAATCTCTAATAAGTTAATCAGCGTAAATATAAAAATACCTAATTAGGCCGGAAACTAGAAACCGACTCAGGCTTGAAAGTTTTTTCCACCTCTATTTAAAATGGAATCATCAATCTTAAATTAAATGTTAAATATGGTCGATTGTTTAATGTGCTAAATATTCGTGATCATGATGGGTCAAAAGTGGCATAAGATTCTCTTAATCCTTCTTCTTATGAAAGCAACCAGCCATAGCATCCCGGCAATGTCAAAGAATTGATTTAAGCTCACGAAGAGAAGAGACTTTACCATATATATATATATGTATATATATATATATATGTCTATTTATATAAAGGCGAGTCGTGGAATTTACTCTTATCAAAGAAATAAAGAATAAGAAAAAGAATATTAAAGGAAAATAGAAGAGAGAATCAAGTGGTGAGGACCAACCATTTTGCATCATTCGAAGCCAAATGAAAGCATCTAATATGAATGCAGATACTCTAGGGAATCCAAGAAACGTTTTCTATTCTCTCCATATAATAATAATAATAATAATAATAATAATATAAAATAAACCTTAATTGACTTTTTTCTTCTTTTACTTTTTAGGGTTTTCTCTTGAATTGCGTAATTGACTTTTTTGGCTAATCTCTAGACTTTCTTATGCAAACGGTATTTCAAACACAGTACCAGATTTTTCATAATTACCCATTAATGATGAGATTAAACTTGAGAAATGGTTCTATTATTTTATATTTATTATGTAGAAAAAGAGAGAGAAAAATAGCCAAATATAATCTACTCAAAATTTAGATGCAAGTTCACTACTTTTAGGATTTACAAATGTATTATTTTTTTTAAACCACTTTTGAATAGCTAAATTAATTTAATATATCAAAACTCGATCCAACAGATTAAAAAAAAACACAATACTATATAGTATATATTTAAAATAAAAAAAAATCAAAATTTCGAATTTGACCGTCCATATTAACATGCGTAAATGACAACATGCCAAAAATATTAATTAAATACTATGTACCTAGCTAATTAGCTATCTTATAAATAATTAAGAATCGTAGCTTGTAACATTATTTACTTGTCCCATGCATGAAATTTAAACCTCCACTTTCAAACTCGTGTCTATTCAGCTCTGATAACTAGGAATAAATTCTTGGACAAACCGATTTCGGTCACTTTTTTATTTTAAAAAATATGAATCAAAGTTACAATTCTTACAAGTCATGAATTGAGTGATAACAAGTAGTGATTTGTCTCAACATCTGCAATAAAACAGACAAGAACAATTAATAGGTTTTGATCTTTTCTACAAGATTCTCTGAATGAGCCAAAACCTCCTCACCCACACATGAGAACACATATTTAACAACATAACATATACTATATATATATACAAAGAGAATAGTATAAAAAATAATATAAATATATTAAATATATGCACGTATATATCTAGTGGGTTTAATCAAAGTCCCACGTTATATAGAAGAGGAGAAAAAGAAAATGAATAAATAACATATGATTTTGATGTTTTCAATTCTATTTCATTAGATTATTGGAGTTGAGAAATTTCACAAGTTCATTTATTCAAGTCTTTATTTTAGAGGAGAGATGGAAGCTACCAAGAGAAACAAAAAATTGTGAAATGATGAAATCTTATTAATTTATAAGGTTTAACTAATTTTTTTTAATTATAATTTTCAGAGCTTTTTAATATAAATATCACTTTTTAAATAATATAGCAAAAAGTGATTTGTATTATTTGAGAAATATATTTTAAATAAATTAAAAAAACAATAAAATAATATCTTACCTATTCATTTTTTTTCTTCTCTTTCTAACGTGAGACTTCACAATAATATACCTCGAAATTTTTTGTCCTTGTTGACATATCTTAAGTGACAACAAGCATCTTTCATGTGATGATCACAAGCTCACATATTATCATTTGGAAAATGGATTCTCTCAAATATTCCTTAAAATTATAATGGTGAAATTGTATTTTTAGACTACAAAAAAGAACTAATTCTGCAATGAGCTAGGATAACAGATTTGCGGAAACAGCAGGCATGAATAATGTTGACTTTGTAGGACTTGACCTAAATATTATGAGCATCAAGACCCTAGTAACTAGTACCTTTCGGTGAATGCATGCGCTCAAACGCAAATCATTCCTCATGTTCATACCATTTTACTATATCATATATATTAATTTACACTTATATATATACTATATATTAATATATCTATATGCGAAGATCAATCTCCTTAGACTTTAGACATTCTTTCTTGTCACCTAGAAAAAATTGTTATTCGATTCAGTTTAACGTTGCTTTTAACTATAAGGTTGCAGGGCCGGCTCTAAGGGTATACATGGTAGGCCTGAGACTACAATAAAATTTTAGGTAGTGATACTAAGGGGCCCCAAATATATATATATATATATATATGTTATTCACTTAGCATTGAAATTTAATTTTATAATTACGAAAGAAGCCCCGAAATTGATCTTCGCCTAGGGCCCCGATAAACTCAGGGCCGGCCCTGAAAGGTTGGTTTAGGAATGATGTGATCTTTGTAGGGAAAACTGAATGGTCAAGAGAGGATTCGTTCAGTGGCGGAGCTAGGATTTTAATTTAGGTGGTGCCTTATATATATTTTTTTAAATAAATAAAACAGTTAACAACAATCAATAATAACATGATAACCTCTATATATATAAAGAAAAATATATAACGACTTAACCTAGTAAAATAAGACGCCGCGTTTTCATTTTCGAATGTATTGCATTATAAATTTATCGTTGGTAGAAATAGAAATATCCAATTGACTTGCATTCAATACAAAATTAATTGATCTATTTTTTTATGTATAACATTTTTAATAATATAATAGGCGAGTATAAAAATGTATCTATATATTTTAATAAGTGAAAAGAAATAAAAAAAAAAACTTGAAGAAAGAAAAAAAAACAAAAAATATGACTAGCCCAAGACTCGAACTCAGGTCTCTCTCTTAGAAAGAGAGACTTGGGAAAAGCACTTTGCTAGTTGGGCTGAATGCTCTTTGACTTTTTAATATGGGCTCATAAAATATTATAATTATATATAATTTTTGTTTTGTTTTGTTTAAACACTATCATTTTAATATTTTTAGGTTTTCAGGTGGTGCCCGGGCGTACATTAAGCCCTACATTGCTATGCCATTGGATTTGTTCATCCTGGCTAATAAGATGTCTATTGGCCCTTGGTACGAACTACATGGTAATTGTATGGCCGTACACGAATAATTGTTATTCGTTGTACTATCTACTTCGAGATATATCAAGTAAATTGAGCTATTGGAATTAACAGATGCGACACAAAATGGTATGTTCTCAATAGCTCTGACATCGAGAACGAAAAGACATATTACAGATCCACACCAGGATATCATGCACGATACTTTCATAGGGTTGGGTGACAATGAACCGGTTGCTAGACTTATCTCATTGTGTGTAAGATGAATCAGTCACTTACTACCAAAAATATGAATCCTATAGGGTCACTAGGGGTGAGCATTTTAGACCCAACCCGATAGCCCAACCCAATCCGTTAGAGACCCGACCCCAATCTAACCCGCCCAATCTAACCCGCTCAAAATTGGGTCGGATCGGGCCGGACCCGACCATTGTTCGGGTCGGGGTCGGGTCCAAAACCTTGGGTCGGGTCGGGGTTTCCGACCCGACCAATATAATTAATATATATTTCATATTAATTTTTATTCAAGTAGTGCAATCTTTAGTCTTTAAATATTTCTCATTCCCAAATTTATTTACATTCAAAGACTGTTCAATCTCTCATTTTCATGTTTTACATTGTTTAGAGTATGTTTGTTTGATTAAATTAGTTTGGGGTATTTTTACTTGAATTTTGAGTTACATTAATGTATTTTTTTCATATTATTTTTTGTTATATAAGAGTAAATTTTAATTAATCGGGCCATGGCGACCCAAACCAACCCAACCCGATTTTTATCGGGTCGGTTTGGTTCGGGCATTAAAAAAATTTGGGTCAGATCGGGCTTTTTTTTTAGGAACCCGAAGTGATCAGGTCGGGTCCATAAAAAGTATCGGGGCGGCCCAACCCAACCCATGCTCACCCCTAAGGGTCACACCTAACACGTTCCGAATCGGATAGACGAGAAAATCAATAGAGAGCAACACATGTCATGACAAGTGTTCTAGGCACTTAGATAAATTATGATATAATTTTTTATCTTAGTGCAAGTGGGAGATTGAAAGGGATTATGCCCTAAGATCGGGATTGGGCCCACACAGGCCCACAATAATTAATATATTACGGGCTCTGATTAGTAAAGCCCATGAAGAGAAACCCTAGGTCTATAAATATGAAGTTCAAGGTTAAACCACATTTAAGCATTCATAAATCTCTCTCGTTCTCCGTCAAATCTCCGGCATATGAGGTCTACTGTGGAGCCATCGTTCTCCGTCAAATCTCCGGCATCCGATTAGCATTGATCCGGATAATCCAGCCACCGGCTTAGAGACGTGCGTTGGCGTTCCGTTCGTTAGGTGGACACCGATAGAGGCTTCTTCACTCGGTGATTGAAGCTCCGTGCCCGAAGATCGACAACGAAGAACTCCGGGAATAAGATCATGCACACAACAAGAGGTATATCTAATCCTTCACTACATGACTCAACGATTTAATATAAATGAAATTCAATTAATGTTTCCGCCGATGATTGACCCGCAAAATTGGGAGAATTCCAACATATACATCGTAAATTAATGACAATGAGTAGACTCCCACGTATAATTCTACAAAACATATGAAACTTGCTCAATTTCCAGCAGTGACTCATATTCTACATCATATATCTAGTAATTAATGCCTATTTGTTTGTATAATTCTAATTTTTATACCATGCAAAAACATAGAAAATGTAATAGAGAAAGATGAATCTTCTTTTTCCACAAAATATGAAACTTGCTGAGTCAATTTCAAGCAGTGATTCATATTCTACCTTATTATGTAGATCACTCAAGTTCTAGGTTGTATTTCATGAATAATAATAATAATAATAATAATAATAATAATAATAATAATAATAATAATAATAATAATAATAATATGTATTTATGTGAATAAGCATGGTCTTAGACATTTCATCATCAGCATTTTCTTGGATACGAGAAAGACGCACTCTTTGAGACATAATATTAATACATAATCCGTACAATAATGGCCTCGTGCCTTGCCATTGAAATCACAAAAAATGTCAATGAAATTATAGACATATATATACGAATCCAAGCCTAGCTATGCTCCACTAGTATATTATAATTAGTACCAAATACAAAATTGTAGAATTTTCACAACGAAATATCTTATTTAAATAACATTAATACTCGTATTTATGAATTGCTCGGTATTAAGTAGAGGAATATCGGGTTTGAACAGGTTTTCTCACTTCAAAAAATATGACCAAAATATGCTAAATTCATATAAGAACTAATCAATATACGTAATAAAATTCTCTTACACATAATCATTAAGTAAGAATGTGTAATAGTTAATTAGAATATAAGTAAAGTTCGTTACATTGTCACTTTATGCGGTTATTTTTCATTCGCCCCTCGTTGTAAATGCCGAACTAGACGATTGTTTTCCTTAATCTTACAAATTAATATTATTCATATTAAATTATAATGTTTTATTATAGGTGACACTTTGATTCTCTAATCTAATATTGGTATTGAAATAGGCAAATGAGCTTCTTTGGAGTGGGAAGAGGCAGATGTGTTTATAGGTATATTCTGACCGGAATTACCCGTAAAAATATAGTTTAAAACCTGGATTCTGATACTAGTTTTTGCTGCAAAAATCCGGGTAAATCTGGAGCCAGAATATTATGATTTTGAAAATGTTTTGTAGTATCGTTTGAGTTCTAGGAGTGACAGCCTTATAAACAAGGGTCCCTTACTCTAGTACTTTTCAACTTCAATGATCTGAAAGACGTGACAGAAGAACATGCATATACCCCGGCCGCAGGGGAACAAGTGCCACCTCAACAACGAGATTCTAAATCGTTAAGCCTCGTAACCCTTTCCTTCGTTTATTATTTCTCTTCCCTTTCTCAGAGTGGAATTGACTTATCTATCCGCTACTACTATAAAATGACCTATAGTCGATCAAACGACTCAAATTTTAGATGTAAAAATATAATCACCACTTTTTTTAATATGAAATTAAATTTTTGCATCAGATTTTTGTGATAAAAAAAAATTGAGTTCAGGTTCCAGAACTCCAATTGCAATTTTATTTGTGAACATTTCTTGAAATTGAGCCGTTAATATAGTTGAAAAACATTAGCTATTCTTCCAGCATTGATTTCTTTTACTAACTAGTAGAAAACACAAGGGTTGTGATGTCAATATGAGATGCCTAATTTAATTGGGAAAGCCATGATTAGTTTAGGGGTGATATTGGTATTCCTTCTATATTGTCTCTTGGACTTTGTTCATGGGAAAGTTGTCTTCTTAGCTTTGACTTTTAGGGCTAGAATAGTGCTCGGTGGTTTTCTTCCTTATTGTAATAGAGAGAAAAAGCTGAGAGCTTTGTGTGAAAAGCCAAGAGAGAAAGCTTGTATTGTGTGTGCTTTAGCTTCTCTGTTTCAGCCTCCATTTCTGGTTGTGGGTGTGTTGTTCTTGCTGTGGGTACAGCAAGAAGAAAGGGCAGAACAAGGGGGTTTTGTTCTTGGGTGAGAAACACTTGTAAACACAAGGGAAGAGTGAGTGAGCTCGAGGGTGTATTCGAACAACTCCGTTGGAGATTCTAGTGAATCGTATTTGCAAGCGGCAAGTGGACGTACCTCCCGCATTAAGGGCGAACCATTGTAATCTCCAGTGTCTTTTTATTTCGTTTCTCGCTATTATTTCGTCTTCGGTTCAAGGGGATTTGGTGCTTCCCTAACATGTGAATGATAATAAAAAAAGAAAGAAAGTAATAAACATATATATATTTTCTTTCTGCTAAACTTCCTTAACAGAAAATTTCACTTCTTAAGGATGACGCAGGCACAGCCAACAACCCGTCGTGCTTTTCCTTCCGAATCAATCTTGCATAGCCCGGCCAATTGACCGAGAGTTTCGAAATCGGGAACGGCTATCAAGTTGACGTTGTGCTCAGCGCACAGCCCCTTGACCAGTTTGACAACATCCTTCGATAGCACGCAGGCCTTTGCAGCCTCGTGGAGGCCGCGGTCGAGGCCAGCGTGAGCCGAAGACATCCTCAGCCCAAGCTGCAAGCCAGTCAAATGGACTGGATCCTTCCTCCCCTGACATTCTGGAGATAATGTATGCAAGGATCCGAAGCTCTCTTTCGGAAGACGAGCGAGACATTAGATTCTCACGCCCGTCGCTGAAAAATCAATCACGCGATCATCTCAAGACTGCTCAAACTTTCTATAATCCATTTGAAAGGATACATATTTCTAACCAGACTTTACACGTAGTGTATATAGATAGAATTGTCAATGCGTAAACTAACACAGATGTTTGGAGTTGAAGAAATATTACCTCAATCGTTGAACGAGATGAATGCATTCGAACGGGAGATTCGGGTATCTCTCTCCGTTATATCGGTTAACATTGGCCGACGGACAGTGTAACTCTGGTCGTCCAAGTCTTTGAAAATAAGGAACATTATGACGCGTCTCATGTAAAACAAACCGACAGATCATGAAAACATAGATTGTCAACGTAAGAAATGCGAAACAACAAGCAAGAAATTCAGTCAAGCAGTGCAACAAAAAATTGTATTCAGTGTTTCTTTTTTATCTTGACCAATATTATCAATAATTTTCCATTCATCACAATTTACAGCATTTCTTTAAGTACAACTACCAGAGCTAAATTGCAGAAGAAGAAAAATGATGATAATGACATGGTGGCCGTTTTGACGAATCCCGAACAAGCCTTCCCTTGGAGCAAGAGTAGCCCAAGCGTGGAAGCGAGAATCGTCTTAAACACGATTGGCTCAACCGTTAAACGTGACGAAGGGTTGAAGGAGAGCCTTGGTTCGGGGATGTTTCCACTCCACGGAATTCCACCACTCTCTCTCTACTGAGATTTCTTTGAGGGAAGAGGGAGGAGATGGCTCGTCCCGCAACAAAGTGAGTCTCTTTAAATCCGGACATTTGGTTATCTCAAGACTTTCCAGAGAATCGCGGAGTTTCAGGCTACTGGCACCGCAGAAACTCCGGAGTCCCGGAAGTCTCTCCAGCTTCACACATTTCAAATTGGGGAAGGCGGTTTCGGTCGCGTCCTCGTTGTGATCTTCCACTATTTCCACCAACTCCATGCATTCCTTTACCACCAAAGCCTCGAGGCGTCGAAGAGCCGGCAACATCGACGCAGCAAACAGCCTCTTTAGCCTACCGCACTGATTTATTTCCAAACTTTTCAAAGAGGACAATGTGTGTGAATCTGATTTTCCGGTACTCCCGATCTCCGCTATATCAGTTAACTCTGGTAGACACTGAAGCTCGAGCCGTTTAAGGCTTTCGAAGAAAGGAACTTCGCTGCAACACGAGCATACTACGTGTTTCATGCTAAAACAATTATGAACGACACAAGCTGTCAAAGCCACGGACTTCGCAGCGTGACTCAAGCTCGTTATGCCATTGCAACCGACGAGATTCAAGAACTGAGTATCCTGAGGTAATAAGGAAAATGAGCCTTCTGCTTCCCCTCTACATATGATATGTACTTGTCTATTTAAACCCGATATTTTATTCACTTCGTAACTGCAGCATCCTCTACTTAAGACAAGTAATCGTTTGTTTAAGGTCAATAAATTTAGAAGATAATGGACGCAGCCAACGGATATGGCGTATTCCTTCGGACCTCTCTCTTTCCACGACATGAGACATGTATTTAACTCGTAAAGGTTGCTAAAATTGCCACGAAATGTCTCTAATCTCTCCAAGGGCCCTACATCACCTCCTCTCAGCTTTAGAGGAAAACCTGACACGAAGAGTTCCAATTGATAAAGTCGAGGTAACATCCCTTCGGGAATCGTCTTTAGATTCTGACATTCTCCAAGATTCAGGTGTTTTAAGTAAATTAACTTCTCCATACCTTTTGGTACATGGACAATAGATGTGCCGGACAAGTCTAACCTCCTTAAAGCAAGGAGATTTTCCAAAGACGGCACACATTCCAGCATCAAACAACCTTGAAGTAGCAGCGCGGTGAGACTCCCTAGGCTAGATATTGATGTAGGAAGACTTGTGAGGCCGGTTCGAGACAGATCAAGAACACCAAGCTTCTTTGTATGAGCGAAAATCCCATCTGGGAGGACGCACAATTCCCTATTATCCTGCAGGAGCAACGTTGTGAGCATCGGGCATCTGGGTGACACATTCGAAGGAATACGAGTGATTTTGTTGTTAGTTAAAGAGACCCTCGAAAGATTTTCGGACCACATTTCTTCACGAGGGAATTCTTGTAATCCGGTTCCAGCGTGCACCCAAAATCTGAAGGGACGGTCGCTAGCAATTTTGATGGCCATGTCTCTCACCAAGTCATGCATCTTAACACTCCTCTTCCCATGTTCATTCTTGTGAGCGTCCAACAAGCTAACGTTTTCGAGTTTATTCAGTATGGTGTGGCCCTTCTCGATTGTCGGACGTCTGCCGTCACCGCCATCAATCAGCTTCTCATCAATCAAATATTCTATTAATACATCTCTATCAATCTTCGAATCCTCGGGAAACAAAGAGCAGTACAACAAGCATTCCTGCACGTCCGGATCTTTCAGCCTATCGTAGCTGTGTTTTAAAACGAGGAACACTCTTTTATAAAACTCCATGTCACTACTCCGATACTTTGCGTCCCTTATCTCTTTCAATGCGTTGCTCCACTCGTAGACGTCTTCTAAGCCTCTCATGCTTCCCGCCATTACGGAAATCCCCAACGGTAAGCCATCACACTCTCTAACCAGTGACTTCGCGGTTTTATTGATTATATGATCAGAGAGTAAATCATCATTTTTTAGAGTCTTGCCAAATAATAACCAAGACTCTCCCTGGGAGAGAGGCTCCACTTTGATTGGCTTTTTACAGTTGAGCATTAGACAAACCCTCAGTGACCGGGTGGTCAAAACCAGCTTCCATACATTCTCACCGACACAGATTCCGACGTCGAAAAGTGAGACATTTTCCCAAACATCATCCAAGATCAGGATCAAATTCTCCCGTCTCTTCAAGCTTTCCGATAATTTTGCTGCTCTCAACCTTACGTCATCCTCGCCCGAGATATCTAAACCGATTTTTCTAGCAATGTCGTGCTGCAACTTTTGGATGCTGCAGCTCTGTGACACAGTGACCCAAAGAATGTTAATGTTCGGACTATGCAGAAGCTCGTTGTGGATATGCGTAACAAGAGTTGTTTTTCCGACACCGCCCATACCATACACGCCAACGACGGAGTCTTCTCCGCGAAGTAAGAGTTCCAAAATCACTCTCTTATTGTTTTCAAACGCTTCACCGATTAACATTTCGGTCAGTAATGCAACTCGGTCATTGTCGTAGGTTTCGAGTGTGAGTCCTCTTTCGAATTTGCTTTCCGTGAGCCTGTCAACTTCTCTCGCGAGACTGTCCACTTCTCCTTTCAAAAAGAGGCGCTTCAGGATCCCGTCCGTCGAAAGTTGTTCTACCAACTTGTCAATCTGAGGCTTTGCTCTCCGGACATTATTGATCCAGTTTTCGACTTCCTTCCTCGGTTTCTTGTGGCATGTCCTGTTGATTTCGTATTCAAGCTCGTTTTCGATATCCTTTTTTCTGGCTTCCAGAAGCCCATATTTTCTCTTGAGCTCGTGCACTTTCTGCGAAACGTCGTCTAAGCATCCGATTCTCGGAATATTATCCATATGGAACCTATAGCAAATTCTTTGTTTCAAGGAATTAGAACACTACTCACTAATGAAGCCAAGATAAGAAGTAGAGCTCAACATAGAGAAGATGAAGCCATTCATTCATCATACTTTTGGTCAAGTCTTGAATATTGATCACGAGATTCTTAAAGTCTAAGACGCCTTCGAAAGCGATATTCTTTTTTTTCCTCGAAAGAAAATGATTACTGGAAAACCAGGATAAAAGGATTCAGACACACACATATATATATATATATAAGGAGGTTAGCAGAGTAGATGTACCTGCAGGAGTTCTAGTCTTTGAAGATGTTCTTGATTAGGAAGCAGAGTGCGGAAACCGCAAAGAGTGATCGAGGAATTAGATAGATCATCAGAGAGATAGGAAGTCAACGGCTAAATCTCAGATTTTGAATGAGTAAATCTCATATTGATGATGATATTTTCATTCTGTATTACTAGTATTAACTGGTCACGTTGCACAACCCTCTTTCTTTTAAATATTAATTGTTTTACTCTCAGTCACAGTCACAGGCATATATATATATATATTGAGAACCAATTTAATTTAATTATATCACCTTATAATTCATGATTCAATTAATATATATCTACAACAAAATCTCTTCAAACTTGTGATTGATTGGAGCTGGCTATAATGGCAACAAGAAAGTAAGGCAGAGAAAAGCATCAACGGCCTATTTCAATGTACACTGAGAACGACAAAAAAAATCTTAATAGAAATGGTAAGAAATGCTTATTTTGTGTCAAAGATTTAAGAAAAATGTTCATGTGTGAGAGTAAGAAATACACATAATGATATTTTTTTAAGCCTTTGACACAAAATGAGCATTTTTTAAAAGGGCGTTTTGGATAAATAGCCAAATGAAAGTGTGTTTAGCAAAATAGTCAAACTTTGGTTAATTTTGTAAACTAGCCAATTAACCATTTAAATGGAATTCCAATTACTTTATTACCCTCATGCTTTGATAAAATTTAAAAATTCATTTATTTTCATTAATTGAAAATATTGTTATTAATTGAAATAGCTATAAATATGGTAACAATCAAAACCAACCCTTTTTTATATATAATTCAAATTTTAAATTCAAAACATTTATATAATTTTTGGATTTATTTTTTTTCAAAAGATATCAAAAAATTAAAGACGCGAATTAACGTAAATCAACACATTAATACACAAATGAACACAAAATTAACACGAATAAACACTTTGATACACAAATAAACAAAAAAATTAACATGAATAAACACTTTAATCTTATTAAAATTTAAATACAAAATAAACGTGGAATAACGAGGGCGACTTCAAGCGCAGCGACCACGGCCATTGACGAAACCTTCGCTGCCGCGCCGGCGCAGTTGCCGACCTCGCTCATCCCGGAGAAGAGGCTCCGAGTCCTCAGCTTCAAGGGGAACAAGCTCTCCGCCCAAATCCCCGACCTCTCCGCCCTCGTCAACCTCAAGTCCCTCTTACTCAACAACAACGCCTTCGCCGGCGAGTTTCTGGCCACGCTCTCCGAGCTTCACCGCCTCAAGGTCGTCAATCTGGCACAAAATCGCATCTCGGGTGGGATTCCACCGGAGATTCTCAAGCTCCGCCACCTCTATTTCCTCGACCTACACAACAACCGCTTAACCGGTGAGATTCCGGTGACCTCGCCGCTGGTCCGCTTGAACACCTCGTCGTTCGTCGAGAACCTCGCACTCTGCGGCAAGCAGGCCGGGGTTCCGTGCGTCGCGCCGCCGTCGCCTCGCCGGTGAACGCGATCGACGGGACGACGTGCTTCGCCGCCGCGCCGTCCTCCATGGCCGACAAAGCTCGGAGGAGATAGAGAAGCTCTGGTTATGGTTCAAAGAGAGAAAGAAAACATGCTCGTGAGAGAGAGAGAGGGAGAGAGATGATTCAAAATTTGTAATTAAATTCCAAAATTTATGCACAATTAATCATACATTGATTTGTGCTGATAAGATTAATTACATTTTAATTAATTACAAAAATATTAATATAAAATGATTAATTAAAGAGTATTTCAGGAATAAAAATTGTTATTAATATGCCACCTCATGTTAATTGGCTAGTTTACAAAATTAACCAAACTTTAACTTGGCTATTTTTGTTAAATCCATGTTTCAATCTGGTTGTTTAGACTTTAGAGCAATTTCTCTTTTTAAAATAACCCTTAATATATATATATAAATATATATAAACTATCGTCAAAGTTTAATATGAATTTGAAGGTCACCCTTTTTTCTTTTGTATGGTTTAGAGACATTACAAACATGATAGAATGTAATATACCAAATTCATATAATATTATAGTTATAAAGCGAATCTTAGAAACAATGAGAAGTTTGTGAATTGGTGTCCAGAATTTTATTCATCGAAATTAGACGGAACAGAATGTGGTTCATGTATTGTAAGTGAATTGTTTTTAATTCATGGAATGCTTCCATGAGAGAGAGAGACGTTTCTATGTTGGTGAATCAAACCAGAATATGCGTCAACGATTTCAGTGATCCATTTCATTTCATCGCAAAATGATAATTCCAATCTTCTTAACTGTACGTGTAAATTTTCTTGAACTGAAGACAAATTAGCTGCTCTTACAACATTGATCTTTTATGCCGCTCAAACTTATTGCATTTACCTGATGATTTCATTCTAATATCACCACATAAATTATTATAATCTGAATTCCGCCTTTTTTCTTTTCTTTCTTTCTCGGAACCGAAATTATTAGATTCCAAAGTTTGAGTTTACGCTCCAAATTAACTATCCGTTATTAAAAGTGGACAATAATAAAACAATGGAATGAAACGGTAGACAAAGAAATATTAGGAATCATTTTCTTTAATGATGCCACAAAAATAAAATTCATAATCACTGAATGGTCTCAAACTTAAAAGATGGAATATAATCAAATTCAGAAAAAATAAAACAAAAAGTATGCAATCAGGGTTTATAATAATTTAATTAAAAAACAAAAAAACTGCTCTCTTTGGTTAAATATGTTAAGAGGATGAAATAAAATTTATATAAAAGAGTGAAGAGATTAAAGTACCGGTTTACAACAGGTGATTAGCTTGACCAAAAATGCAGGCTCGTGTTTATATATATACATGCACTTTTACCCTTTCTCTGCTTCGGCTTCGCAAAATGAGCAGTCAGAAGCTTCGAAGCCGAGACGCCGTCAAAAAAGTCCACACGGGTAGCTCGTTTAGCTTATTGTCGCGAAGAACTCTTCTGCTATTGGATGGATCCTGGGAAACAAAACACCAGCAAAATATTTTGGTGTCTACTCGCAAAAAAACCAACATGTTTGACCGGACAAAAGAGCGATTAATGATGAGTCAATTTACTAACGGTTTTGTTGCGATGTTAATTCGTAGCGTGAGCAAAGAACTCTGAGAGAACCATACAACTGAATAATTCAATTTTTAAGTAGTAATTGGAAACGGCAATTTCGCCCACCAATCAGAATTCAACAAAGTAAAAAGAGCAATGTACGTTTTCATGAACTCTCTCTTCGCAATGTCAGCCCGTGGACGGGGCTATCGATGGTGAATTTTCTGCTCTTAGTTTTCTGTTTTCCTAATGTTTATTCCAGCAGCGTAGAAGATTAGTTAGAAGATTATTTAGTAGATATTGCTAGATTTTAGTTTTTCTAAATATTGGAAACAGTCAGGGTTCTCAAAACGTATGTACCGATTGTTTATTCGATCGGAATATACGTCCTCATTATCCTTCTTGTGAACCAATTCGACGGAAAGCTTTTAGTTATAAATGAAATGATATGATAACACTTCAACCAAGTTTTTATGGAAAGGTACGAGACCGAAGAAATTAGTAGACAATATTACCAAAAAAAAAGCATCTGGAGATCGATAGACCATTCATAGAGAAGTTAGTAGACAATATAGCAAACTTAAGCCTTGACCAAGATGTTGTTCGGGCAGAATATTGAGAGACTTGAGTAAGCTGAAACTATTCAATTAGTTTAGTTTTGCTTGAGAGGGAGTGTTAACAAATTTTATACAGTAATTATTTAAATTGTAGATAAGTTAGATTGCTAGAAGATTATTAGTCGGTATAGCCAGAAAAGTGGAAACGCTTACGGTTTCCTAAGCGTACATTGTTTTTTCCGTTATTGAATAAATTAAGGACTCTTCTTTTCTTTCTATGCGGTGCGAGTTTTCTATACTCGTTTCTCGACTTCCACTCATGTAACAATTAATTTCATTAGACTGAAACCCTATTCTTAGGTTGTTCTTCTTCCTCCCCACTAAAAGTTTTACTTTACTCACTAGCTTAACAAAAGTTAAAGAGTGTAGTGTGGCATCAACTACAATTACTATCCAGAAATTACATAGCCCAAGACAGTATTTACCTTTTTCGTCTTCCTCTTCCTCTTCCTCTTCTTCTTCTTCTTCTTCTTCTTCCTCTTCCTCTTCCTCCTCTTGTTCCTCCTCTTTACACTGCTTCGCCTTAGGCGGAGACTTCTCTTTCTTTATAATTTCTACGTTCTCTTTCTTTATCATTTCTACATCAAAAGGAAGTTTAAAAAATCACAATAAGCAATAAAACATAAACAAGCAAAAAATAAGGGGAAGCGAAAGTTGAAAGAAAGGACTAAATGTTGTGCGACTAACAGAAATTTGCACCGAATACACATATTGGAAAACTAAAGGTTATATATAAAAGGAACATTTCATGCACATGAAAAATAAAATGAAAAAGATCCAATAGTTATTTTTATAAAAACGATTTATATTTCCTTTACCATCCATATTGTAAGTGCAGAGCTTTGAAATTGTATTGCATGTCCAATCGATGCAGTACCGATAGACAAGGTTCTGTTACATATTGAATTTAAAGTTTATTCTTTGATTTTCTAAAGGATAACACACAAATGTGTTGGTGATTTGTGTTAAAACACCCACAAATTATACCCAATACTTAGGAATCAAATGAAAGAGAAAATTGTTAAATGAAAAAATTCTATAGTAGGTAAATGTGCATGTCTGTATATTTAGAATCTTGGTCGAGGATTTACCGTCCGACGGGTTTAATGGCCATATGTGCTTTGTTAAGGCTTTATTCATTTGAAACATGTTGATACTATCCACTTCAAACAGAGTACGCAATGGGTCATCGCATAGTATAACCCGCTTATTTGTCGGATCCTGTAAATTGTTTTCTCTAATGTAGCACCAGAGTCTCTTGACAACCTGAACAGAAGAGAAAAACATTTAAAAATAATGAACCTATATATGTATAAGATATTGAACTCTACAAACAAATACCTCTGTTCTTGCCAACTGAGCTTCTCCGGTAAACGATTGAAGTTGTGGAGAAAGGCTACACAATTTTGTGAAGCCACCAGCTGCTCGCTTCTTAACAACACTTTTGTCCGCTTTAGTAGACCTATTTGATGAGAAATAAACAAAAACCGTACGAGAAAATAACTCAAATCTGATCTCAAATGGTAGCGACAATTTTATAGCTATGATAAGATACACTGATATACCATTGTCTTACTTACTAGAGACAAAAAAAAATTATTTGTTGAGAACAACTACAAGTCGTATGCGTCGATT
Source organism: Parietaria judaica (assembly GCA_954871525.1). Lineage (NCBI taxonomy): Eukaryota > Viridiplantae > Streptophyta > Magnoliopsida > Rosales > Urticaceae > Parietaria > Parietaria judaica. The sequence goes on along the minus strand of OX940862.1, from coordinate 30,487,342 downwards.
TTAAAACACTGGGTAACACTGGGTACGATAAATAGAGGGCTTAATTAAGAAATTTGTGAATGCCATCTTCACCATCAGGAGAATAGAAGGTGTGTTAAGACTAATGTTTCCAGTTTCTCGCTTTTCATAAAGTTCTAAATATGAAGTGTTATTTACTATCCACTCAATGATAATATAACTCAATGGGGATAGGAAGGATGCTATGTGACCTTCTTGAGAGAGGAAAACTCACTTTGCTTTCCTTTTCCGAGGCGCTTTGACCTTTACAACCTCGTCTTCTTCATCTACCTCTGGCTTCTCTGACTTAGTAGACCCGGATTCTGAATCGTCCCTCTCTTCTGCCTTTTTCTTATAATTTACGCACTCTGATTAATCATCAAGTTATGTCGTTACAATTTGGACGTAAAAAAATTCAAAATGGTAGGTACATAAAAGGAGCATTACAAATAAACTGCTTAACAAAATAAAACAGCATCCAGTTTGAAGCTTTTAGTCGCAGTTATGCTGAGATTTATGGAGTATTAGTGATGCGATCAGCAAAAAATTGTGCCTAAACATAACCCCTTATTCACCTAATATCAGATAATTTCAAAATCTAAATAGTTCATAATGTAGATTTATGTTTAATCACACAACTTCTACCGGTCACTCACTGATGTGCTTTTCAGATTCGTGATATTGGAGAACGGTATCTAGATTATAACGACGTCGAGAACAGTTCAAACAAATAAAGATCTCATAAGTAAAACAAATAGCTATAATTGATATATTGCTAGAAATTGACATGAAAATCAGCTTGCAAATTACAAACGGCTTAAAAAGAAAAAAAATCATAGAACTTATAATACCATCGTCTGTGCCCAACGGCCATATGTGCTTGGTCAGGGCTTTATTCATTTGAAACATATTAATCGTATTAACACGGAAAAGGGCACGCAACGGTTCGTCACACAAGATATTCCTCTTGTTTTTCGGATCCTGCAGATCTTTTTCCCTGATGTAGGACCAGAGTTTCTTCACAACCTAGGAGCACGAAAACCCGGGCTTAAGAAACAATGCCCACCGAAACTCGAATGGAACAGCAATATACAATAAGAATCGAGTCTCGAGTCTGTAAGAGAGCCAACCTCTGGTCTCGACATCTCCGCCTCTCCGGCAATCTCTTGCAGCTTCGGAGAAAGACTGCATAATTTATTGAAGCCAGTTCTTTTCTTGACTTTATCCTCCTTGTTTGACCTAATCATCCATTGACAATCACCAGAATGAGCACAAACATGTGAAAAACCAGAGCACATCACCAGATGATAGCCATCAATCATTACATTCAATCAAGCATCAATCAACATAGAGAAACTCAAAATCACTCTCAATCAACAACATTATCGTTCAATTCATCCAACCAAAATGCACATATACGATTACCGTTCTTCTTCCTCCTCCTCTTCCTCCTCCTCGGCGCGATCGGCCGCGGCCGAGGACTCGAGGAAGGCGTCGATTTGGTCCCTGATGAAGGCCTTCTTGTCGGACAAATCGACGGCGAAGAAGTCCTCGAGCTGGCGGCGGACGGCGCTGGGCGTGGTGGTGTCGAGGTCGGAGCCGAGGAGGATGTGGCGGAGCTGGGCGACGAGGTCGGAGTCGGAAACCATGGCGGCTCCGTCGCGGCTCTAGGGCAAAAAACCTCGGAAGATTCCTGGCTTCTTCTTCTGTTTGGTTGGAAGGAAAATGGAACGGAAAAAGATTGCGTCTCATGCAAGAGGCCAAGCAAAATGGGATTATAAGGGAAGGAAGGAGATTGGGTGGGAGGGTAGTTTCGGTATTCCGGCCACTGCTCAAGCTCGGAGCTCTGGTGCTGTGCGTGTCGAGCGGGCGCTCAGGACGTGACACGTGTCCCCGGGTTACCCGTTTTGCCCTCGGTAGTTATTTATTGTTTATTCATGGGAAATTAATGATGAATGACCGTTTCGGATTTCTTCATCAGTTGTTTGTCTGAGTCTGAGCTTCGGTTTCTGTCTTTTCCTCTGTGAGATATGATGAATTCAGGATTTGATAGTAAATTATGTGGCATTTGGTTAAGGGTAACTGCGGCTAATGTACCCAATGTTTGATTTTCTGCGGATTATGTACCCAATGTTTATTTTTGGCGGCTAATGTACTCAATGTTTGATCCGTTAGATATTTTTAGGTTTTCCGTCAGTTGACCGTTAGAGAGTTATATGTACACTTTTCGTATTTTTGACATAACTCACTCATTTTTTGTCCAAATTTTATGCACGACCTATGGTTGGAAAGATAAGAGATAGATCTACAACTTTAATGTTTTAAGTTTTGTAAAATCAGTTTTAAAAAAATACGAAATTTCAAGTACAACGTAAAACTGGACATTAGTTTAATGCAAAATATTTGTTTCGAGCAAATTTAAATATACTTAATGACTTTTTATGATGAAACGTAAAAGTAAAAAGTTGTAGATAAATGTTTTATCTTTCCAACGGATGTTTATTTATAAATTTTGGATAAAAAACGAGTGAGTTATGCCAAAAATATGAAATATTATTTCACATCACATCTTTTATATTTTTGGCATAACTCACTCATTTTTTGTCCAAAATTTATAAATAAACAACCGTTGGAAAGATAAAAAGTTTATCTACAACTTTTTAGTTTTACGTTTCATCATAAAAAGTCATTAAGTATATTAAAATTTGCTCGAAACAAATATTTTGCATTAAACTAATGTCCAGTTTTACGTTGTACTTGAAATTTCGTATTTTTTTAAAACTGATTTTACAAAACTTAAAACATTAAAGTTGTAGATCTATCTCTTATCTTTCCAACCATAGGTCGTGCATAAAATTTGGACAAAAAATGAGTGATTTATGTCAAAAATACGAAAAGTGTACATATAACTCTCTAACGGTCAACTGACGGAAAACCCAAAAATATCTGACGGATCAAACATTGGGTACATTAGCAACCAAAAATAAACATTGGGTATATAATCCGTAGAAAATCAAACATTGGGTACATTAGCCGCAGTTTACCCTTTGGTTAATTGGTTTAGGAAACCAGTTTTACAAATTAGTTTGAAAAAACTAGGGCTGAAACCAGAACCGGGAACCGGGAATTTGACTATTTTTTGTCCCTGTCCCGGAAAAATCGGGACACAGTTTTCTATCCCGGTTTTGGTTTTGGTTCTGAAAAGTCCTTGTTTTTTATTTAAATCAGAATCGGGACCGGGACCGGGACCGGGACACCGATTAAAATCCCGATTTTTTTAGGACAAAAATTCGGGACAAATCCGGTACAAAATCCAAGATAGAAACATGAAAATTACCAAATCCGAGTAAATCCAAAATGTAAAATACCAAATCCAAGTAAACCAAAACGTAAAATACCAGATCCGAGTACAAAAGCAAAATACAAAATAAACAAATGCAAGATCCGAGGTCACGTCGTGAACTTCACAATACCAAATTCAAATCTCAGTGCAAAAAACCGAGTCTAAAATGCTAAATAGTAAATACCGAGTACAAAGAAATTATTTTTTATAACAAAACGACATATAAGAAATGACGTGTTAAATAAAATACGGTGTAATGGCTAAAAATAAATGACATGTTAATATAATGGGCTGAAAAAAATAAAATAATAGATTAAGAACATGTTAGTAAACGACTTAAAAGAAATGACATGCTAAAAAACGACAAACTTATTCATATTTTCACCCCTAAAAAAAACTAGTCTAAGAGTTTAGTCTACCAAACTAGTTTGGGAGTTTGATTTTTGAAACACTGTTTGGTTATTTTTTTGTTAATCCGTAGTTGAATATAAATGAAAAAAATACAATAAACACAATTTATGTTACTAAAAAGAGATTTTGTTTTATTTGAAAGTAATATATATTAATATTATGTCTAAAAAATATTTGCCCTACATAATACAAAAATTATTCATATTTCATGACTCTAACTAGATGTTTAAATAATGTAATATAAAGTAGTAAATATTCCATTCAAGACTTTATATCATTGTATTTAAGTTAGTATTTAATAATATACATAATTTAAGTATATTTGTTAATATGATAGTAATATCATTAAAATTTATTATTATATATAAAATGATTTTAATAATTTATTATATAAGTTAATTTCATAGTTAATATCTTATTATAAATAGTACAATAATAATATAAAATGATAATATATTACTATTGCTTTATTTTGTACTATTGAGTTGAAGATCAAAGACAGAAAACAACTTTAAGTCGTTTTCTGTTTTCCTTCATTAAAATTTCAGTAGTCTGCGAGACAGGTCTCGAAAAACAGAGACAACTGGCGACCAAACGTGGTCTGCGAAACCAATATGACATTGTTTGAAACCAAAATCAGAAACTGGTCTCATAGACCACAACCAAACGCCCCCTTAATATCTTCGTTTTGGAGATAAGTAAAATAAAAATTGTTAAAAGTTCTAAAATTATAAATAAATAATAATTTTAGATTTTTTTTAAAAAATAAAATATGAAGATTTAAATATTACTTAAAAAATACATTTTTTTTAATGGGGTGGAGGAGTGGTGGAGTTACCACATGACCAAACAAGCTTGGTTCTTAAAAAATACTTCTTTTAACTATACTATGTCCCAAAATATCCTAAAATAGATGATTGGTTTAACTATCGTCTATCGAAGAAACTCCATTATATAAATTTAATTAATACTTTTACATGTAACAACACTGGACACATCATATTTGAATTAATTTAAAATATGAAGATATAAATATAAAATTAAGGTATTCTTAAAAAATATTTCTTTTAACTATACTATGTCCCACTACATTGTTTAATCGAAGAAACTCGATTGCATAAATTTAATTAGTACTTTTACATCTAACAACACTACATCTAACAACACTGGACACATCATATTTGAATGGATTTAAAATATAAATATTTTATATAGTTTTGTATCGAAATTTATTTCTACAATTTCGGTAAGGTCCAAAAGTTAGTCTTCGTCTCGTCCTTCAAAATTATCAAGCACAGCCCTTGCACTATTATCAAGCACAGCCCTTGTAGTCGTCTTGTGTTATATTTATTTATCTTTACAAGCTTCACACCGTGCTTGCTTCACAAATAGTACCAATTTATTGATTTCGTTACACAATAAAAATACCCTCCAAAAATGTGGGCACAAGTTAACATTTTCCTTTACTTAGGAGTTAGGGCGAAATTAGTGTTGTACCTTCTAATTCTATCAAAAATTAACTGCCTGTATAAGTTCTACTATTCATTTTCATTTTTTCTGCACATATAAAGTTGACATTTTTTTTATCCTCTTAACTATAGTACAAAATTGAGAATCCAAACATAATTTTCCTATCTAATAATCATAATTATTACAACAATAAGACCTCTAATTATCACCATTAGGGTTTATTTGCTGTCTTCTAATTTCTTTTAATTTTAAGGACTACAAACCCTCACTATCACTGCTTTCAGAGGCCCTTTCTTGGGTATCAAAGTCAAACCTCTCCGATTTAAACGCACCTTCGTCGCCCGACTTTTCCCCGCCTGGCCTCAGAGAATCCTTCAACCCGTCCAAGATGTACGGCTCCGCAACTCTCCAAAGCAATGTTGAATTCTCTCCGAGGAACCCAATCCAATACACTCTCCCTTTTTTCTTCACCCGGAAATCCACGGACATGGCCTTCAGGCTCTTGAGAATCTTCTCGACGCCTTCCCGATTTCCTCGGAGCTTCAACAGAATGTCACCAGAGGGAGTTCTATGGCCTCCGAACATGTACCAGTAGGCGAGAGCGCGCGGTGAGAGCCACCGGTGGATCAGCTTGGGAATCGCCGGTCGGCCCTCCGGCCAAAACTGGTCGGCGTAGAAACCGAAGTAAGAGTGTGAGATGGTGAAGAATCTCTGAGGCGCTTCCACAGCGTCGTCGTTTGCCTGACACGAAGGATGTAGCCACTCGTGGTACAGATCGTATATGTGTCTCTTGAAGACAGAATCTATTCCGGCTTTTTCACTGAAATCGAAATAGATCAAGTGATTCTTCCTCTTCTCGTCAGATTCAATTTTCAAGCCGCCTAATAACAGACCAACCAGAGTCTCCCTCTGTTCCTGGCTCAGCTTCGGGTTAATGGGGTTCTTAGCCGCTTTGCGGTTCAAGCTGAGGACTATGTCCATCTTTTCCATTAATGACGAATCAACCTCGTATTTCTTTTGGCACATCATTCTGTAGAGCTTCTCGGCCTTGGCATAATCTTCGGAAGATAGGTATCCACCAAGTATGATGTTGCACGACCTAGCGCTAATACCAATCGCCGCATTATCCTGCATCTCCGCAAATATTTCCTCGGCTTTGTCTAACTTGCCCGTCTTTACCAAAGAATCCAAGTATATGCTGTAGATAGTACGGGTTGGTTGGCGATTCTCGAGGCACTGAGTGAAGCAAATCTCTACTTTATCGTTCATTCCTAAATTGAAGTACATATTCATCATGTCAATGTAAGCTGGCATAACGGGCTTCAAATCGCTGTTGATGAACTCCGACATAGTTGACTCGGCAAGTTCGACTTGTTGAGCTTGACATAAGATTTCGATTATTTTATGATACGCAACGACGTTGACGGAACCCAAATGCTCCTTCATCTCTCCAAATATCGCTAGAGATTTCCCGGGATCCCGAACCTTTGCAAATATTTCCATCCGGTAAATGAAAGCCGAAGCTGGAAGATTGCCGTCAAGACGAACAAGCTCGGACCAAGTTTTCTCTGCTTCATCGAAATCTCCGTCTTTGGAGCTAGCACGCAATACAGACACGAGCACTTCTTTGCTCTCCTTGATACCTTCTCGCTGCATCTCTTTCCTTAACACCGCTATCCTTTCTTTATCTACCGTGTCCTGATAGCTATGTAGCCAAATTAAACCAGCGTATATTTCCTTGTGTATAGCAAGCCTGGTGGTTACCAAATTGTGAAAAACAAACTCGGCCTGCTTCAGATAGGGCTTCGAACTAATCCCGGGTTTGTTTACAATCGCTTTGAACAGAGAATTGTGTAAGCTAAGTCGGGGTTGGTAGCCACCGAGCTGAATCATTTTATTGTAGACGCTACACGCTTCCTCCAAACAGCCCTCGGCCGTCACACTAAGATACGCAACAATCAAGATGTGGAACGTAGATTCACAAGGGACGCGACCCTGAGTGATGATATCGTCAAAAATCTCCCGACATTTCGAGAACTTCCGTTCCTTGCCCATGTAATCTGCTAGTTTAGTCGCCAGTCCGAAATCAAACCGATACCAATGCTGATCCATCATCCATTTGTACACCTGCCAAGAAATTCAAAAACCCAGATTCACAAATTAAAATTGCTTCCGACAAAGTTAACCGATATTACTAGTCACAGACCCGCTAATTTGCTTTAATATCTATCACCAATCGGTTGTTTAATCATCCGCTCTTTGCGGGCACAAATAAATCATTGAAGCACAACAAAAGTTTGCAATACTTGATCGAATTTAAACTCAATTAAGTAACATATTTACTCTGATAAACCGTTCTAGATGATAAAAGCCAACGTAAACGGACGAACAAAATTCAATTCAATTCAATTCAGTGAAGTCTTTACTCTGAATAAATCTTTCTAGATGATAAATCACAACGAAGATAGACGATCGAAATTCAATCGAATTCAATCAGTGTAAAGTTTTTAATTTGCTAAACCTTTCTAATATCACTGAAGCAAGACGATAACGCCAACGAAGATTAACGATGAAATTCAACTGAATTGAGTACAGTTTTCACTCTGATAAACCTTTCCAGATGATAAACACCAATGAAATTGAGGATCAAATTTCATTTGATTTAAGTAAAGTTTTTCTCTGATAAATCTATCTAGATGATCAACTCCAACGAAAAAAACTATCAAACTTGAACTCAATTCAATGAAGTCTTTAGTCTGATGAATCTATCTAGATGATAATACCAATGAAGATAAACGATCAAATTTCAGCTCAATCCAGTAAAGTTTCTCACTCTGAAACCGGATTCGTTCTCGCGAATCCGCATGAAATGCACGGCCAAGTAGGTGGCCTCCTCCTGCCTCAGCCACTTCTTCTGCGCGTTGAGCATCCTCACCATCGTCCCGGGCTTCTGCGCCGGCAACTCCTTGCAGAGCCACGCCATCTTCGACCGCCGCCATTGCTCCGGGAGCTCGTCCAGGTCCATCACATCCAGCTCCGGCGTCGCCGCCAGGTGCTTCAGGTCGTCCGACGCCGCAAAGTACTCCTCCGAGTCGAACGCCGCGCTGTCGGGGAATCCGACGGAATCGCCGCCATCCTGCGGCGAAGACGACGGAACTTCGCTATCCAACTGCTCGACGAAGGTTCCTGAAGCGCAGACGGCTCGCCGGCGGCGAGAACCTCCGGCGAGCTTCGGGGCAGCGACGCCATGGCTGGTGCGGCGGCGGCTGCAGAGCGAGAGCGGCTTCGTGGCCGTGTGGCAGGGGACAGCGATGAGGAGGACATAGCTAGGGCTAGGGTTTGAGGAGCATAGAGAGAGAAGAGTGGAGCTATGGAGGTTCGCTTGAGCTGTGTTCGCAAGCATTTCTTTCTCTCTCTGGTCTCTCTGGTTTCAGAGTTAAAGATTGGAAGTGAAGATCTTTTAGTAATATCTAGTTCTGCCTCTCAACTTTACAATTTGTTGCAATTTACCCCTTAAATTTTAAAGTTTCTCCATTTTTTTTCTCGAAATAAAATTAAGAAACAACTTGGCGTTATGTAATAGTAATACCATTTTTTTGTCGTACCTTTATTCTCGGTAAAGAGGCTAATAGCGGCATAAGTAGTTAATTTTGTAACTCTATAGTGGCATAAGTTCAATCTTTTTTCTTCTTTTACAAATAAAGTTCCAATGTTCATTATTTTGGCTCTCTGCTATATCCCGTCTATTTTTGAATCGATTTAACACAATTTTTTATGTACCGTTAAATTTTGTCACTTATAAAATTTCAATATTTGAAAGCTTTATATACATGTCAATGTCAATTAATTAATAATATCCTTGTTGTTCATAATATCCTCGTTGGGCAAGGTCCGGTGGCTCAACAAATCCAAAGGCTTCCGCTCGATCAACACCACAACGATTCCGGCGAGGATCTCTTCATCCACCAGACCTTCATCTAGTCCAAGAGATTCCATCCCTTGCCCGACGATTCAAGCAAGGTCCTCTTCGTCCATGAGTCGGACAAATTGTGCTCCCTTTCCGAACGCAATGCCATCACTACCGCGGATACCAACAAGACCAAGGACGTTGACACCACCGGCAACTTCAATTCTCACGGTTGGCCGCTAGCCGGAGATGCTTCAGTGAAGAATAGACCGTAACAATGAAATAAATTGTTTCACGCCTATAGGCTGTCTTAAGTTGTCACAATCATGTCTTAGTCTTACTAAGTTTTTTTTTAGTAAAGTAAAATACTATCCAATTTGATAAATTGACTGTTTGGCTTTTCCATGTATATTCTTTATTGCTTTATACATTAAACACATATATAATTTAAATGATCGCCGGTTTTTAAGGAAATACGTATATGAGAATCTCTAGCAAGCAAACCGATAGAAATATAACTATCAAGCTAAGGCATGTATTATTGACAGGAAAGAAAAACAATATTGTTGTTTATGTAGTTACATGAAAAAAAGAACCGTTCTATGTTGTAAAATCGGAGAGCAAAATCTAGTTACATGAAAAAAGAATCGTTCTACGTCCTAGATCGGAGAAGAGAGTGCGATAACTCTGCTGTTCCATGCTGGTTTCGGAGATCCAGTGAGCGCTTTGACTGCTCCGTTGATTCACGAAGCTGACTTCACGGAAAACGGGACTGCAGAGCATGGTATTTCAGCAGCATTGACTTAGTCGGGTCCTGCTGATTCGTAATTCATGTAAAAGAAAGAACGTGTATTAGAACAGAAATAAGCCTCAATCTCGAATAAAGTAGTGTTACAGAAAACAAAATTAAGTATCTCACACTCAGAGCCAATTGAAGCATGGAGTTACTCAGCGGATCCGGGTATTGGACGCTCCCCCAACTGTCGTCAAACTGGTAAGACTTGCTTTTTAGAGGAAAGCTGTATTGTAGAGGTGGATAACCCGAGGGAGTGAAAATCTGATTGTTCCGCCCAACTTGACCGTAATCTTTCCGAGCAAACTCCAAGCGCATTGGCTTTCCTTCCGAGCCAGTTCCTGAGTCAAGCAGAGGTTCAAATATTAGAGAGTCTGCAAGATGTAAATGAACCGCAGAAAGAGAGCTAAGTATAGTAATATATGTACCCAATGTTGTGAATAACCTATTTAAGCCTCGAGGCGTTTTCTCGCATTGCCTCGAGGCGTATAGCCTCGAGGCGTTCGAGGCGTAAGCCTTAATAAATATTATATAAATATCATACGTATTAGGTTAATATCATACGTTAATATTATACGTATTACTATAAATATTAAATTAATATCATACGTATTACTATTAATTATTAGCTTTAAAATAGGTAACAAATTCCTGAATATTAGGTTAATAAAAAAAAGATATGAAATATTAATAATATATTACAAAATTAACGGGAAGATTTGGAAAGATTTGGAAAAAAATCACAAGAATATTATTTTAAGCCTCGAGGCGCGCCTCGAGGCGAGAAAATAACGACCGAGGCGCACGCCGAGGCGCACGCCTTAATCTTCCTTTCCGAGGCTTAAGCCTCGTTGCGTTTATACCCTCCGCCTCACTGAGGCGCGCCTCAAGGCGCGCCTCAATATCGTTTTTCAATACACTGTATGTACCGTTAAATCTTTGTATTGCTCGTTTTGCTTCCTCTAGCGTGGAGAAGCAGATGAACCCAAACCCCCTGCTTTCACCGTTATCGAACCGCATGATTCGAGCAGACACTATTTTCCCACAGGAACTGAAAAGTCGCTTCAGTTCATCCTCGCCCACAGAAGCGTCAAGGTTCTTAACACACAGATTAGAGTTCTTGAACTTCTCAAGTGTATCCTTGCCGTCTTTCTGGCGAGCCCTCTCCACAGACAACACAAGCGAACCTGCAGATAATTAAAGTAAAGTGAACAATGGCTTCATTCTGAAAGGTCACAGATAACCAGACAGGCTTTTTCTAGTAATGAAAAGGTCTAAAAGATATAACACAAGTAGATCTCGAGTATAAATCGCAAATGACTTTACCCTGAAAAACAAAAAACATTAAAACTGATCTGATACAGATTTCAAGTAAAATTACAGAGTTACAAAGTACTAGTTCATCAAAATAGCGTGTTGAATGGATATTCGATTTGTTTTTTTCAAATAAAATGTCAGCATATGGCTGACCTGATCAAGTTGACAACAGACAATGAAAAAATATGAAATCCACGAACAATTTGTCTCTATTGATTTAAGCGTTCAAGTTCTTGATTAGTTTACCTAGCGTCGTGCCATGCAGGGCCTCTGTGGCTCGTTTAGCCTCGAGCGGTGATTCATACTTGACGAATCCAAACCCTTTAGACTTCCCCAGATGGTCCTTCACAATGGCGACACTGGAAATCTTTCCGAAAGGAGAGAACGTATCTCGAAGGAGATCCTCAGTTACGTCAGCGCCAAGATTTTTCACGAACAGATTTGTGTATGCTAAGTCTTCACTGATTGGAACCCGTTCACTTCTCTTTAAGAATTTCGACACATACCTAGCAAATGAAAAGGAAAAGGAAATCAACTACAGAAGCATAAAAAATTGCGATAAAGAAAGAACAGCGACTCACAGCTTTTTCTCCTTAACCACAGTATCATGGAGGTGGCTGATGGCGTCCGAGGCAGAATCGGCCGAGTCAAACTGTACAAACCCGTATCCCTTACTCGCCCCATTCTCCCCGGCGATCTTGCAGGAAAGAACATTTCCGTACTTGGAAAACATCTTCTCCAATTGAGCATCAGTGATCGAAGGATCAAGATTTTTCACGAACAGATTCCCGACACCGGTTCTTCTCAAGATAGGATCTCTCTGAGACCACATCAGTCTCATCGGTTTGCCCTTCAGCTCGGTATGGTTCAGACAAGCCATAGCCTTCGATGCTATCACCAAACGGACCCAAAAAACAACATATTTTCATCAAGACTAATTCATTACTAGAAAAGAAACCAGAAACATGGCAAACAGAGACAAAGATTTCAAGATTATCAACGGAAATCGCATGCAGAGAATAGAAATCGAATTACTGACAACAAACCCCCAAGAACAGAGTCTGCAATTACGGAAACCTAACCTAGGTCATGATCAAGAACGCGAACAGTCTACATCAAAGCTGGAAATGGTTACCGTGGGAGGCGGAGAAGAAGTTGATGTAGGCGTAGCGGAGCGATTTCCCGGTGGCAGCGTCTCGGCAGACGCGAATGGAGCCGATGGAGCCGATGAAGCGGAATGCAGCGTACAAGTCCTCTTCGGTCACATCGGGGTGCAGATCACCGGCGTAAAGCGTCCCCGTCGGAAAATGGCCAAGAACACCGTCGGAAGAAGCTGATTTGGCCGCCGGAAGAGGACTTCGCGCAGGAGAGGGCACGGCAACTGCTAGGTCCGCCATTGATGGCACTTTCCGAGCTCTGGAAGCAGAGAGAGAGAGAGAGAGAGAGAGAGAGAGAGAGAGAGAGATTGTTCGACGGTTAGATAGATGGTTGTGCGAAGGGGTATTTATAAGACGTAGCATCGAAACGGTGCGTTTTGGCTCGGTTCTTGAAAAGAGCGGGAAATAACTAACTACGTATTTGCTCGGCTTGACCTATTCGCGTTTTGTGAATCCTAGTGTCGTTTTGTGAAATTGTAGAATTTTCTGTCGTTTCTTATGGAAGTTGAGATTGTAAGAGACTGTTTTTAATATTTTTTAATTAAATTACATACATACACACACACACATATATATATATATATACATAAATTTCAACAGTTGTACTTGGATAATAGTGAAATTTAGCTAACCGAGACCGGTTTTCTCTTAGCAAAATCAGCATACTCAATTAGGTCTTGATCTTAGTAAATTTTTTTATATGTTGTATAGTATTATATTACTTTATACATATCCATAAGCCAATTCACGGTTAAGAACTAAAGTTGACATTTCTTAGTTTGAAACCGTTAAATCCCATATTAAAATCGGCGTTTTATTCATTTTTTTAAAAATAATGATGAGATTTACGGTGACCTTGGAAAATCAGAGGTTAAATGAGAGAGAGATGCGATTGTTGTACGAGTCGGTTAGTTAGATAGTTGCGTAATATGAATTTATATGACTTGAAATGACATGAATGATGTGATACGGATTAGTAATGTTATGTTGGATTTTTGATGAATTTCTTTTCTCAATTCCGAGGTGGAAATCACAGGATTTCATCAAAACTAAAGATCTAGATTAATATCGAAATCAAAGTTTACAGTACTTCTGGTAGTTTTGCTGAGTGGATCTTGTCTGGTCGATTTCTGCACTGTTCACGAACCTTCGGGACGCGGATCATAGCTTCACACTTGTCGAGCCTCTAGATTGTCCATCCTCGCCTTGGGAAAGTTAGTGTGACCGAAAATCGTGGATTCAGACGGCTAGATCCTTTTAGCGATTGGACGACGAACCGAATGAAAGCACCAGGAGGAAAATTCACACCTAGGGTTAGCTAGAGAGGTATGCGATTTTCTCCAGATCTGGTGAATAGGGAATTTCGAACTATGATGGCTTGGAGGGCTATAAATAGTCCACAAGGGGTAAATGATCTAATAGCCTTTTGGGCTCAATAAATGGGCATAACTCCATTAGGTCATTATTAATTAATTTTGACAATTAATTAATCCACTAATAATTATTTCATGGGCTCCGTACTATTTATTTCCTACAAGTAGTTAGTTTTTTTTTTTAAAATAAAAAAATGGTCAGAGGTCATCATACTAATGTGTGTGGTCGATGGGGTCCGATATGAGTTAATTCTAGCTTGGCTAGTTGATCGAATTGTAAAGAAGCAAATAAACATTCTTAACCTTAATTATGAAGAAAAAACAAAGAGCTAATGGATCAAATTAATCAACATTCTAAACTTTACTTATGAAAAATGAGCTAATAGATCAAATTAAACAATATTCTAAACCTTAAATATGAGAAAATGAGCTAATTGATCGAATTATGAGGAAGTAAATCAACATTTCAAACCTTAATTATGAGAACATGATCGACCTATAAATTAATAACCATTTTAAACCTCAATTATTAGAACATGAGCAACAAACTAATCAATATTGTAAACCTTAATTGTTAGAAATGAGATAATATGGATCAAATTATGAGGAAATAAAATCAACATCTTAAACTGTAATTGTGAAGAAATGAGCTGATTCATCAAATTACAATGAGGGAAGTCGGATCAAATTACGATGAATGTGTTTACAAGTTAAGATGTCACACTTTATTCGAAGGTAGCTAATTCATCGAGTGAAGAAATTATAATAATATAATCTAATAAATCATGCGATGTCCTTACATTCATTATAATAATATTTGTATTTCAATGTAGAGGGACAAATCCGTTTCTCTCATAAAAATCAAATGGCTATTACTCTCAATACCCAAAAATTCCATTTTCTATTCATATTTTCCGTATTACCTTTTAATCTAAAACTAAGCGCGCCGTATATTGTGAAATTTTTTTAGCGGCAATGGTATACAAAAGTCACAACAAACGCCCATAGATAGATCTATGCTCTTTTTCATCGATCTGGATTGAGATATTTTGAGAATAATTGAAGTGAGTTAACTGGTTCGGATTTCTATATATATGATTTCGATATATTTAAGTATAATATAAGTCTCAATGGGTTGCCCGGGACTCGAACCCGGAACTAGTCGGATGGAGTAGATAATTTACTTGTTCTAAAATTTGATACTAAAAATTAGTAAAAATCTCTCCCCAAACCGTGCTTGCATTTTTCATTGCACACGGCTTTCCCTATGTATACATTTAAAATTGAGTTCTTTCCCTATCCAGAATACGAGGTAAGATGTAAGATCAATTTATAATTTCTATCTTATTATTATATAATCTATTTTATAAACTTATAAATATCAGATTGTAGTTTCATAGATCAAAAATTTCCGTTTCATTTTTATGGAAGGATACAATATTTTTGTTTCAACAATGTGATGGAAAATGAAAATGGGTACGAGAAAGCTTTCATTTATAGTCTCTTATTAGTTAATCTTGTATTGATTGAAATTGAATGGAAATTTTTTACAATATCGAGATCTAATTCCGTCAAGATGGGTACCGCTTATATGAGACATGCTAAAACTTTAATGGTAGTATTGTTGTTTTATGTTTGTTTTGTTATTATGTTTAAGTTGGGTTTTAAAAGTCCTACGATGTTACCACGGTTTTCCTCCGCCATAAGTGAGAGTTACATTAATAAATTCTAGACGGGATCACGACTCTACGCGATTACCGGCTATTCTCTAAAAAAAAAATTCCGTCCACGTATTTGTTAAATTTTGTTATACGAGGAAAATCTATATCGTGCACGTCCACGATTAAATTCTAAAAAATTAATTATTCAAAATTTTTATAAAACCTGAGAAGCAAATAACCTAAAAACTCCATTGACACTTAAGCCACAGATTTTTAATCAATGGTGTGGTGGAAAACTAAGGAAAATTCATGGACAACAACCCCAAAGCTTGCCAAATGTTGCATTTTCAGCATAGCCAGCACTTGCCCTATATCTTCGGGAAACCACTTTATTTATGTTCAAATCACAATTATAATGCCCATATATATATATATATATATATATATATTATGAATGGGATTGTGACATGTATCACTAGAAGGTTCCAATTCATGGTCAACGCTTGAGATTTTTATTTTAATTTTTTTTATAGTGTGATATTTCATGGTCAACCTTTCTTTTTGTCCATGTTGATTGTCACATTTTATTATTTTTACTTTGGCAACTACATATCATATTGATGAGTGAAATACAATAAGCTACACAATCCAATTATTATTAGGTGTTGTTACAACTTGGTCGGTGACTTTTTGAGGTTAGAACTAAAATGGGCAATATTGGCATGAGAATTAGAGTGAAAAGAACATATATTATATCATAGCAAATTAGTAATATTAAAGGAATATTTACGGTATAAGTAATCAATATATATACGTAGTGCTTTGACATATTCTCAATCTCTTTTTAACATCAATATTACCTTAAGGTCACATAATAATTTTATCTAGGTCCAATTTTGTCAGTGTCTGTTAAGGTATGTTAAACGAGGGATACACCAAAAATATTAATTATTCAATAATTTTATTGAAACTAGAGAGATGTAGGCACACTCCTCAACAGACATTACACAATCTATCTCGACGGAGGGTGACTCAACATGACATAATCGGACTTCGATATTGTCTTATGGCATTTAGGTACTATTATTGCTAAAAAAATTATTTGAAAATATAACAACAGACTTAGTATAAGATTAAATACTTATGCCGCAAGTATCAACTATCTTCCTCTTACTTAGTGAATGGAAAATAAATGACCTGAAATACTTATGTCTATCTATGATACATAGTTGAAGACTTTTAAGGAATTGCAAACGAAGTACTTTAAAAAAAAAAAGGAATTGCAAACGAAGAAAACTTCGTTATTCCGCGCCTCTATGAAAAACCGCCACAAATCGGAGCTGATCGTCAAACCCGATAGTCATACAATATGTACCCTAGATCGCCAATTAATAGCTCTTGATGATCATTTTCCATTATCATCTTTATATATAGCTCTAAGAATAAAAATAAGATTGAAAAGTTACTAGAAATTTGCTAATTAAGATATGACTCCTTATAAAGTTTAAGATATATCACATTCTTAGAAAAATTATAAAACAAGCACACTGATAGTTACGTATTGACTAAAAACCGTCATGCAATCTTAAAAACTGATTCCTTTTGCTCGATTATTTCAAAAAAAATCGTCGCATGAAGTGGTTTTTATTTGCTTGATGGTTTTAGAAAACCGTCATACGAAGTACTTCAACAAAATTGTTGTGCAAAGTTCGTCGGTAATTTTGAAGTCCGATATAAAAAATAAATTATAATCTCAATTATATAATTTTTCGAAAAAACATTTGCTTTGAGCATGATGAAGCTGACGCATTACTTACATCACTCCAACACGTATATATATATATAGAGAGAGAGGGGGAGTCACGGGCCGTTTGTATTAGTTTCTGCACATTTTTTTGCACAAACCCAAAAAAATATTTAACGAAAAAAAGAAGAAGAAAAAACTCCATTCTTCTTCTCAAGTAGCTGAAGCTTCACGGGGTTTGCTTCGTTGGGCGTCTCTGTCCATCTCACCCAACGGCTCACACAATGCCACGTCACAGCTACCACCGGCCTCTGCCCTGATCATCCTCGTCCTCGTATATTTAAGGGTAGAGAGAGAAGTGGATGCAGGAGGAGCGAGAAGAGCCATGGACGTGCCGATACTGCACGAGAGCGACCGGTACGAGCTGGTGAAGGACATCGGGTCGGGCAACTTCGGAGTGGCCCGGCTCATGAGAGACAAGGAAACCGACGAGCTCGTCGCCGTCAAGTACATTGAGAGAGGTGACAAGGTGTGTATCTATGTTCTTATTATTTTTACTTGTACGTGATTTTTCGGTGGTTGATTATCGGAAATCTATTTTGGGTAGAAAAAAAGGGTTACAAAAGAGTAAGACGGGCCACAAAATCGGATTCTTGATCACAAACTTTAATATATCGTGAAATTCTCGACTAGTTAATAAAAAATATCGCTAGTACTATTTTGAGGTCTTAAGTTTAATTTCTCTTGACAGTAAGAGAAAATTACCACTCAATAATAATAAAAAAGTTCCCGGCTAGTGAAAATCGGGTTTCGTTTTGAAATACTCGTTTCGGTACCTTCTTTAAATTGTTGCTCTGTTTTTTTCTAAACTTGAGCGGTTTTTGCGATTTTTATTTTATTTTGTGCCCGTTTTTATTTATTCTCTGTAAGAAGAACCGGAAGCCATTCTATTACGTGAATACATCCTAAATTTAACAATTTATCCTTTACTTGTGCGGAGAAATACTCCTAATAATTAAACAACACAATACATAATATAAAAAATCAAACCACATCTTATATAAAAATTAAAGGGTTAATGATGATAAAAATACTCAAAGTTTGGTCAAAGAACCTTTCGTGTACCCAAAGTTTAAAAATGATGGCAAAAATACCCGATATTGCATTTGAGGAGTTGGTCACTCCATTCTCGTAATGCCACTCTGGCCACGTGGACAAACGTGGGTTGCTGACATAACAAGTTTCGCCACGTGGACGAGCCCACATCAGCCTCATTTACGAAAAAATAACAAATTAAACCCCTAATTAATACTATTTCATACAACTAATTGAACCCCCTAATGATTACACTTAACAAAACATATTTGTCCACGTGACCAGAGTTATCGGGTAAGTTTGCGCCTTTGAGTACTTTTGCCATCACTTTCGAACTTTGGGTACAAAAGGGGTTCTTCGACTAAACTTTGGGTATTTTTTCCGTTATTAACCCAAAATTATATTCTATGTTTTGCATGGATTTGGTTTTTTTTTTTAATGGCTGATTTATTTCTATTTCACTTTTTTTTTCACTTGAAAAGTCAATTTGTTTTTGTTTCTTGTAAGTTGGTTTTGGCTAGAAAATTAATTACTCTTTATATATATATATACACACACACACTTACTTGGTGATTGTGTTGAACAGATCGATGAGAATGTACAGAGGGAAATTATAAACCACAGGTCACTGAGGCATCCCAACATTGTAAGGTTCAAAGAGGTACGTCCATGCATGTTTTCAACCACTTCACTTCAAAAGAAAACATGGAGTTTTTGACAACGTCATTGGCAGGTGATCTTGACGCCGAGCCATCTCGCAATCGTCATGGAGTACGCGTCCGGAGGCGAGCTCTTTGAGCGGATATGCAACGCCGGTCGATTCAGCGAGGACGAGGTATTTTAAAACGCAACGCATTAAACAAACCTATGGACTATGCATATATATAGAGGGGTGAAAATTAAAAACCTGGTAATCATGTAACATGAAAACCCAGAGTACAGGCCAAATGCGGGTACCCCGAGGCCAGAGCCGGGTGCTGGGCTAAGGTGAAGCCGAATTGGAAGTAGCTCTTGGTCCCGGTTTTGGGAACGCGAAACTTGAACTAAATTAGTACTTTTTTGTTCACTAAAAAACAGATTTTCAATCCGGTTTCATGTTTAATGTTTTGAGCTAAAATACCCTAACTTGTGGCTCCGGTATGGCCTGCCCCACTTTATAAGAATATATAATGCATGTCGTTTTTTGACTTTTTCGTGTTCAAACGCAAAAACCGTAATTTCTTTTTTCTTAACACAACTCGTCTTCGATTGCAGGCACGGTTCTTCTTCCAACAGCTGATATCCGGAGTGAGCTACTGCCATGCCATGGTCCGTAAAAACCCCTCTCTACCATTTTCTTTCCTCTTTTATTACATTTTCCCGGCAATATCCTTCCCGCTGATTGTTGGATGAATGAAATTATCTCGAAGGAAGTATGCCATCGCGACTTGAAACTGGAGAATACGTTGCTGGACGGAAGCCCAGCGCCACGCTTGAAGATCTGCGATTTCGGATACTCTAAGGTATCAATGAATTCCACATTTTTTCGTAGCGATTTTGATGAATAAGTGAAACTACGAGACGTGTTGTTTTGTGTCATTGGTATTTTCTTTTCCTTTTCCTTAAGCACGATTGGTTTTGCTTTCTCAGTCGTCGGTGCTTCACTCGCAACCGAAATCAACCGTCGGAACGCCTGCGTACATTGCTCCCGAGGTGTTGCTCAAGAAAGAATACGATGGCAAGGCAAGTCGGAGTCTCCATTTGACCAATCTGCGACAAAGTTGTCTCGTGCCTAACCTTGTCTTTTTTTCTTCTGCCCGTACCAGATCGCCGATGTTTGGTCGTGCGGGGTGACCTTGTACGTAATGTTGGTGGGAGCATACCCGTTTGAGGACCCTGACGAGCCCAAGAACTTCCGGAAGACAATTCATGTAAAAACTTTATCCTACAAACTTGCCATATGCTTCACTCGCTATTGATTGATTGACAGTTGTTTCCGTATCCTGCAGCGAATCTTGAACGTACAGTATTCCGTTCCAGACTACGTTCACATCTCTCCCGAATGCAACCATCTAATCTCCAGAATCTTCGTAGCAGATCCCGCAAAGGTCAGTGAATCACGTTGACTTATGAGAAATAGATGCTCTCTCTCGTTTACATAGCACGGTTCATATTTACAGAGGATAACGATTCCGGAGATCAGGAACCACGAATGGTTTCTAAAGAATCTCCCAGCGGATCTTGTGGACGAGAAGGCAGCAAAGAACCAGTTCGACGAGGCCGATCAGCCGGTGCAGAGCGATGAGGAAATCATGCAGATAATCTCAGAGGCAACCATACCAGCAGCCGGGGCCAACGATCTCAACCAATATCTGACGGGAAGCCTGGACATTGACGACGACATGGACGAAGATCTCGAGACAGATAATGATCTGTACATCGACAGCAGCGGAGAGATCGTCTACGCGATGTGATAATGAGCGACGAAGACCGATGAGTTTTTTTTCTTCTTCCAATTAATGATCGGAAGGGTTTTTCTTTTTCTTTCTTTTTTTCTTATAAGTTTATGCTTATTCTGTTGCATGGTGTTTTATGTATGATTTCCTAACTTCTTCACTGTGGCCGAATTGTAATTTTGATGTGTGCGTTTGAGTGTTTAAAAGACACAGAGTGAAACTAACGGAGAAGATACAGAACACATATTTACCGATCACGAATGTCATTTTAACGGTAAAAAACGAATGTACCGAATAGAAACATAATACTTACATAACATATTGAAGAAGCATAAAGCGTATGACCAAAGTTTTAAGTCTTTATGACTATTAAACGAAGTATTCTTTGACCTCTAAGAAGACAATACTTCTAAGTTTTATCAGCCTTAGTCTATCCTTACCGTCATTTTCTTGATTACTGCTTATAAATTTTGGTCTGTTTTAGACATTCTTTAAAGCAGTAAATACCGTTAATGACCATTTTTCCCGTCGCCTGATGCAGAAATTCTGAAAGCAATATTCGGTCTATTAATAAAATACTGCACCTAATGTACCCAATTCAAACAATGATGAACAAAAGGCAAAAGGAATGAACTGCAAATATAAGTCTGTTTCGTAACATTTTTCGCTCACAATTTGGCTAAACAAGTCTTAATTCACTCAGACTAGCGTTAAAAAATAACTACAGATCTCATCTAGCATGGCTAACAAGAAAATACCTGTATAATTGCGGGGTAACATTTTCTCTATTCAATTAAGCAAAACGGATGAGCAAGAGCCACGATGACATCTCCCAAGCGGAATTCCAGAAGCATATTACGGTTTCCACGCCGAAGAACAATTTTTTCTTCTTTTCTTTCTGTGGGAGAGATAAAGTACAAAAGTTTCCTGGAACAAGAAGGTACCTAATAATAGTAGTTAAAGTCGAAACCACGAAACGGAACGCTAAATTCAACTTCATCTTTGAGCGTCCGAGTCCTGCACAGCAGGGGCCGAGCCGTTCGTCGGTGGCGTTTCTTGAGGCTGCTGCTCTTGATACTGCTCATTTGGGGCTGTTTGGTAATAGCTTTGGTCATAGTGAGGCTGAGCCGATGGTTGACCTGCGTATGCCCAGTAACCGGGGTTAGGATTGCCAGCTGGCTGGCTATAACCCGCATACGTATAAGCCGGTGGCTGCTCGGAGGATGATGTTCCGTCCGGGTTTGAAGGCTGTTGGGGTGCCCCATACGCTGAGCTGGCATCCGCTTGCCCGTAACTCGGCGGCTGTTGAGAGTAGCTCTGGTCGTAGCCGTAGCTATGATTTGGAGGAGCTGAGCCATCAGCGTTCGGTTGAGCGTAATAGCCATAGCCCGGATTGTGGTAAGGTTGGTAGTTAGTGTAGTATGGAGCAGGAGCGGGTGGTTGGTGGTAGCTTCCGGGCTGCGTGTAACCGTAATGAGGCTGTTGTGCTGGAGGCTGTCCCTGTGGGGCCCAGTTACCGGCGGAATTGTAAGGCTGCTGGTTGTAGCTATTCGCACCAGAAGGATTCACTAGGCGTTTCTGCAGGAAATAAATAAGTAGATTCCGTAAAACACATGAGAAAGCAAATGCAATGTGTTAGAATAGAATAGGTCAATTTGCATAGTTGTTAAACTTAGTATGTTAATAATTTATTTGGATGTATTTTTCGATTTTAAACATAAACATATAATTTGCACTAAGATTTTGAAGAAAGTAACAAGAACCGGGACAACTTCTGTAAATGAAAAAAAAATGGTGTCTTTTTCATCTCAGGCCAGTTCCTGGTTTTCGAATAAAAAGTTATTGTTCCCGGTTTCACTCCTAGTGGATGAGTTAGTCAGTTTTCCATTGTTTTATATAATTTGGATAATCGCATCCGAAATATTCAGCAATTTTTATTTTTTAATATATCAAGGAGCCGAAAACTCGGGAACATTTGAATTGAAGATGATGATCTGCATATTCTATCCAGCTGACTGCTAAGAACTATATATTTACTCAAAAAAGGTTTAAGAAAAAATTGTGATTTACATATAGAAGTCTATGGTGTATATCATTGTTTGTCTCACCCCATTGATCACTTCATTGATCATTTCTTTGGCCGACTCAATTTGCTCCGGCAATCCATCTATGTAAATGTTTCTCTCCGTTGACGTGTCACCAGGTGGAAGGTGCAGTGGTATAATCTGAATGTAAACAAATTTTAACACTGTATATTCCAAGTTTCGACATGAGGTATCTTGTTTCCAGTCATCAACGGTGTTCTTTAATATTTAGTATGGACGAAACTAGTAAACTATAACTTAAAGAACAAGCTCAAATTTAGCATGTCCAGATTTTAGATATCTGATAAAAGAATAGACTAAGAACTATATATATATATATATTTTAATTAATTTATTCCATTAAACTTCGAACCTGAATACGAGCGCCAGAGCTGTTTTGCATAGTCCTTATGGACTCGCCACCCTTGCCAATGATCAAAGCGACCTACAAGCGCAGCCAGATCGGATTCAGTCCCCTAGTCTTCTAAACATCAGGAACCGAGAAAGAAGATGCATAATATATTACCTTATTATTAGGAACTTTCATGACAAGCTGTTCTCCTCCGGGTTGAGCCGGGTTTGGGGCCTGATTTTCCGATTGAGTACCACTGGCAGCTTCCGACTGTTCCAACAACGTGGCGACAAATTTTGGAGATACAAACTTTCAAGTCATCAAACGGTAACGGCATTGCACAAAGCAGTACTATACCTGCGAAATCATATCACTGATGAGCTCTTCTGCTCTACTGATTTGTTCCGACGTTCCCATCAAATCCACGTCTCGCAACCGAGAATGTGGGTCAGCTTCCATGTCCTTCGTGATCTGAATTTTAGCTCCTGACTGACTTTGTAGATACTTAATCGTCTCTCCGCCTTTTCCAATGATCAACCCGACCTAAAATAATATACACAGAAATATATATATATATATATATCACCGGTGTATAACAAGTTAATGAAGAAGTAAAATAATGGTTCATTCTTACCTTGCCATTTGGAATACTCATTTTCTTGCTTATGGCCTGAGAGCCCATAAATTGTCCGGTTTGAGCGGCATACGGAACTGAACCAAATCGCCATTCACAAGAAGCAGTTAGCTTAAAGAAAATAAAAAAAAAACATGGATCCAACGCTAAGAAGCGGGTAATTGGAGAGACGAGGAAACCATCTTAGTGTTCAGAACTTTTACCTACAATCACGATTCCTAGCCCTAATCAACAGACATTGCCTCCCCTTCCAGAACCCCCAAATCAAGCTCCAGAGAGCAAAAGCCCTAGAAATACATGGAAAATTTGAGAAGGGTACCAGGAAACGGAGTGTTGGAGTATGGTTCGGGCGCTTCGTCGGCGTCGGCGAGTCGAGGGCGCTTGGAGTCGGCGTTGCTGAGGAGTCGGGCGGCAATCTCCTGAGCCTTCTGCTTGGCGAGAAGGATGTTGTCCTCCATCTTGCGCTTGGAGGAAGTGATGTCGGAGCTCACGGCCTCTTCTTCACCGTCCCTGCGGCTGGGGTCGTGGTCGTCTTTCATGGCCGCCGACTCAGTGAGTCGAGGGAGAGAGAGAGGAGGGAAATCGAACGGTCTTTTCTGTTAGATAGAGATGAGTGAGTATGACATAGGGCTTGAACACTTGTTTCAAAACGACGCCGTTTTGAGTGTCCACGTTCAGTAAACGCAGCGTTTTGATGTTTTCCTACCAAATTAGCCTACCACTCCATAAATGTTTTAATTATTTATAATGTCCTTCGACTTTTTATTTACTTATGTATTTAGTCTCTAATTTTGTAAAAGGACTACTCTTATACTTGTAATTATATTTATATTTGACCATTATGTTAGAATTCTATTCATTTTTTTATGTTTTTTGTGTTGGTATGTCTAAGACTAAATAAAGAACGAAATACGGAAAATGAAAGATGAGAATTTATTTGGCCCCAAAAGTATCAATATTAAAAAAGAAAATTATTCCGTTTAAAACTAATAAAAATCTAACAGAAAAGTTAAATATATACAATATGGGTTACGAAGTTAATGATATTGTATAGTCATTTTGTAAATTGATGGAGTAAATAAAGACAAATGTTAAGCAGGAGGGTTTCCAAATTGATTGCTCTTTTTCTTTTCTTTTTTTAATTTACCTTTTGCCCATGCTATGTTAAAGTCAAGGTGTTCAATGCCGTTTGCCGATGTCGTTTCACAATTTTCGTTTTATAGGCATTATGCTTGTCGACGGACATGCCAATGGGCAAATCCGAAAAAAGGCATGTCGCATGCCGAAATATTGCATAAATCTCATGAACATACCGCATGCCGATGAGGTTTTCGACGAAAATTCTGGAAAATATTTTTTAGTATTTAAGTAAGATTTTTATATCGATTCAAAATTAAATTTGTTACAATAATAACTAACTAACTTAGTACTAATTAATCAACAATTCAACTAAGTAAATAATGAAGATTAAATACTAAACTAACAAAGTAACTAACAAATGAATAGTTATTAACACAATAACTAATTAATCAACAATTCAACGATAAGATTCAAGGTAATCAACAATTATTTGGAAGGTTAACACTACAAGGACTGGATTCGCGAGATCTGAAAGATAACAACTGTATTAACACTAATACACAAGGGTTATCCCCTAAAATGCGATTTTAACAAAATATCCGATCCGAACCTTCAAAAAATCTAAATAAGAAATCTATGAAATTTTAGCCTGGCACGTGGGATTTCCATCTAACTTTTTGTGGCAAATGGGAAAATTGGCTACACAAGGTCATATTTTCATGGAAAAATTACGAAAATGGACATTCCAACGACATGCTCGCGACAGTTGGGAAAACAACAGCGGCACTCGAGGGATGTCGTACCGCGTTTTCTCGACATTGAACACGTCGTGGACATGCCGACCGGCTTTCCCAAAATTTTACACCATGGTTAAACTACAAGGGATAAGTACCGGAAAAAAAAATCAATTGACGTTGTATATTGCTAAGTTTCTAATTACATTGAATAAATGCTTGAGTTTGCAAGTCCAATTTATTTGTTACACTAATACTCTTTATATATATATATGTATATAACTTGTGTACAAATAAGTTAAAAGGGTTTAAAAACTTTTTAAGAGTACCAAGTTAATTTAAAAACTTGTTAAAAAACAGTCATAATTACTTTTTCTTTCCTACCCAAAAAAAAAAGGTTAGAAGTACCAAGTTAACTTAAAAACGTGTTCAAATTTGACTCGGATTTTGTATTCCCTATGGCCTATGCCACGACACGACACCATGCGAAATTGCAATTTCCATTAAATTTTTAACATCTTAAAAAAAAGATGCACAAAATACAATGTCATAACTACATAAGGTTAAAAGTTGAACATCATATGTGTGGAATATACCACAAAAGGAAAAAAATTATTGAAATTTATGTAGCCAAAGAGAAGTTGAACATGTCAAAAATCATTAAAAAAAAGTGTGAACAAGAATATTAACAAGTACACAGTATAGTATGTCTGCAACGTACAAAAAATCACACTGACACTAAAATATGCAACCACAAACTATTCTTACAATCCGTAAGATATCTGCGGTTTACCGGCAAAAATGACTCGACTGTCGTTCTCCGATTAGAAAAACGGTCCGAAGCTCTAATCCTACTCTAACTAATAGATCCACTGCTTCAGTTTGTTTCAATCCGAAAGCGCTGCCTGAAACCGTGAAATATGACTACGTTAAGAGGAATGGAATAATGTGGCAACCAAAGTTAAAGCTAGAATGTCGCTCTATTTACCTGATCATCTACTTCAGGCGTGTTCCGTGAATCGTTTTTTGTATCTTGAGCCTGGTTTTGCCTTCTTTGCCACATGAAAGCAAACCAGAGAGTTCTGAGCAAAGCCCCGTTAGCAATATGAGGGATTAAAATGCGTCCCCAGTAAGGATAGTAGGGCCCCGGTATCTTGACCAGCGCAAAGAAGATCGCCATGCAAATCAGATGCCACGGAATTACCGTATCCTGTGAATCAGAGGCCTCGGAATATTCAGCATGTCGGCTTTAGTTTATAATGAAATTAACTCAAAGAAACTCAGCTAAACATGTACACTATTTCAGTATTTTGAGATTAGAAAAAATTCTTTAAAAAAAGTATGTTCAATTCGAAGTAGGCGATATATACCTTGAGGCGTGGCGCAACATCCAAAGCTGTCTGCTTCATGACCCCCGCAACAGCAAATCCAATGAGCAGCGGCATGACGATGAGTTTCAGTTTCCTTTGGAGGGCGCAATACGACATCTCGCTGAGCGAGGTCACCAAAAATAAAGGAACGCACAAGTACTTGACGACTTCCAAGACAAGGTCAAGGGTGAGCTGAATGTAGCTGTCGAGTGCGTGGCTCCAAGGGAAGCTCTTCACCGGATCGGGTAGACTGCCCCACGTTGTCCTCGCAAAGTCGATCACCTGATCGAGTTTCGCTCTCCTCGGATCGCCCGACTGCCCTGCAGCCACGTGCAGTGCGGAGAAGAGGTTCCGAGTGGGACTCCGAGGCATTCCATATGGTTTCGAATCACCGAACTTGCAGTCGAATTCTTTGACCCGTCGCGGCCATTCAAGCTATACACCAAGTCAAAAAACGAAAACAAAAAAATGAAAAGACTGACGGATAAATTCGATTCAACGATACAATCACGGTTGTTCTTGATCAATTCATCACAATTCGGAACCATGTATCAACTAATAAATAAGAAATCACAAATTAACAACACAGTCACACAATCGCAGATAACCTTTACTTATTGCATAGAGAGATTCTGTCCAAACACATTGACGAATGATAAAGAATCTCAAAAAGATAAATCACAAATCAGTATCAAGATTAAGTAAATTCAAATTCATCACTATCTCATTCCAATGTCAAATTATTCGCATTCTCGAGGATTGAATATCAAATACATTCTGTTCAAGCGAAGAATGAATCGGCGAGGCTTTACCTTGAAACTACGCAGAGAGAGAGGGTTTTTGAGCGCCGTTTGAGAGGAGCTCGCGAGGTGCGAGGAAGCGGAGAGCAAGTGAGAGGAGTGAAGAGTCGCCATTGGAGGGGTTGGTCTGAGCTCGGTTGCGTTGTTCAGAGAAGAGAGGTTCGATCGAAAACCGCCATGGAAGGAAGGAAGATAAGATTTCGGAAATGATTTGTTGAGATCAGAGAGGAAGTGTGTATAGGGGATTGAGTTCTTGATCCTCTGAGACCGGGCTCACGGTATGCTCCCGTGTGGCCGCCACGTCATAAAATTAAATTAAAAAAGAAATGTAATTCATCTGATTATTATTAACAAGGTTTCAAATGCCACCACAGATGGTTTGATTTTTTTGGTTTATCAAAATCGATAGTTCGGGTTTTGATTTATCGGTAATTGATGAATTTATCGATAGGTAATTTAAGGATAAAATTGTATGGGTTAATTAATAGCAACAGTTAGAGAACAAAGAAAAAATAGCTAGAGAATAAATGGAAAAAATTTCCACATAATTTGAAGAAAATAACATCTATTAAAAAATCGAATATAAATAACGTGTCTTTAATCAATTCACCCTATACTACCCGCAGGTCCAACGGGTATACTAGGCACGGTGGGACTTGGTAGTATAACGATCGGATTTTCGTAAATATTTTGAAAATCGATATCGATTATGCAGATAAAAGTGTCTTTGTGTAGAATTTGATGTGCATTCTTCAAATCCCTGTCAGGTTCTTTCTTTCTGTCATTCCCGTTTTCTTCACTGTTTTTTTTTTTATCTTGTAAGGAAATCAGTTCTGGTCACTTTTAATATTTGGCTGAATATTGTTAGATACCTTGTGTTCTATTTGTGAAGATAGTATTTAACATGTTAAATACATGTAAATGAACAATAATGGAGACCTGCAAATCTAAACTAATTAAATACCATGTCTTTGTTTTTTTTGAAGTATGTTAATGTAATAAAAGAAATTTTTGAAGCGAGTGCGTAATCTCTTTAAGGTGGAATAGATACTGTGGTTTTGTTTTAAGAATTCTGAATCTTTTGGCTTCAGCTGAAATTTTTTTATTTGCATATTTTGTCAAAAAAGAAAAAGAGAGGATATTTTTTTTATTAAGAACCCGGATTTTCTACAAGTGATCGACATAATATCTATAATAAGTAGAGGTTGAAATACTGTGCAAGAAATTTTAAAATCTTATATTAAAATTCTAGTTAGATGCCATTAATACTATACAATTTATGATTCGTTTATATAGATACTCGGATTTCATTCGGTACATTTAATTTTTACCGTCGAATTTCGGTATTCCGCATACGATGCTGATATATATTTGGCATAACTATCAAATAACATAATGAAGGTGATATACAAACCCAACTTCTGTAACATACATCATCTGTGAAGAATTCATTCATTCCACAATACATTATGTTATTATCAAGAGGGAAAACTAGGCATTTGCTCACAACACAGACTTCTTCAAACACTAAAAAGAGGACCATAAGAAAGAGTACCAAGTAAAATTACGAAACTATCCCAAATTTTTGAAGCATAAAGCACAAGTAAATAATACCAGTTGTCCATAATACAAGAAGCTAGCTCTGCTTTATCACAGTTTCATTGCCTTGATCAATTACCTGCAAGCTGCAACAATAAGAGTTTTATCATATAAAGCATAAGTCCATTGAAACAATCTAACTGGCGGAGACGCCCCAACATTTTACTCGCTGATTCTTTTTGTCCCTTAAAATAAATATAAATTTATTTTCTTAGTCACAAGGCAAAGTGCAGTAAAACGAGAATTTCGGTGTGGAGGGCAGAGGTGCACCGAAACAAAGTTTGGAGGGCAAACTGCACCGGTGAATAAATTTGAGGCCACTGAATCTAGTAAAGCAAGAAAAAGGTCTTTCTATATTTATTTTTAAAATCACAATTTATATTATCATCAATTATCTTACTTGTCTCGAAGCCAACGGCAAAAATATTAAGTTACGGAAACAAGGGCTGTTGAAGAAGCCCGGTGGTCTCTGGAAGTCCGAGCATTATGTTGAGATTCTGCAAGGCTTGACCAGAAGCTCCCTTTACGAGATTATCGATCTGCATGACAACTTCACAGCTTAGCTATTAACCGAAACATTACAGGCAAGGCTCTAAGTGAACTTTCTACATACCACAGAAACAATTATTGCCCGGCCAGGAATTCTGTCGGGAAAGACATTCAAGAGGCAATAATTGGATCCCCGAACATTATGCGTCCGAGGAATCACGCCCTTTTCCAATATGTTCACAAATTCTTCGTCCTGCAAATAAATCAAAACATTGAAGCTTGTAAGAAATGCAGAGCGAAACTGTCTTACAATATGTATTAGATGGGGACCAGACCGATACTTTATAGTCGAATTGCACCAAGAATAAAGCTGCGCACGAAGTTCTAAATAATATTTCTTTTTTTAAGAAACATTGACTTTATTGATAAAGATAAATTTACAAGGCAAGGAGCCAAAGACAACGAGTTGTACTATTTACAAAATAATCCCTATGCATACAACGGATATTATCTAATAATCTACAATTACATACTGATTAACATATAAAATTATAAAATAACGAGTGAGAGAACGAGTTTGAAATGAACATGCATACCTCATAGGTTCTCTTCAATTTTTGGTAAAGATCGTCCACTGTTACTCCAGAAGCCATTTCCACGTATATAGTTGATTGCATACCACGGCTCTGATGGAAAATTACGGGAACATAAACATCGATGTTAATAACAAGCAAGTCGGAGAATATACTATCATCAATATTGTCAGCGTGCAATGTAATTTACCATTGGTATCAGATGGGGAGTGAAACTGACAGTAATCTTTGAATTTGCTGCATCCGATAAACCCTGTTCGATCTCCGGAACTTAAATTAACAATTAAACAAAGATATTATTGAACTGGAGCCTTATAATTTAAATGATAAGAACTCAAGAAGCCTAGTAATTAGGTCAGAAAGTCACCGTGACGATGCCGGGTAATGCCGTACGAACTCATCCCCTCAGCTATTTCAGTGTACAAATTTGCCTCTTTGGCGCCACGCCCTGCATACAAAAAAACATTTAGCAAAAGGCGTGGAGTGAAATAACATTGCAAAGCATGATTAAGAATTCGCTCCCGATAACGAGAGATATGTGATACATTCTAACCTGCTCCACTAACACCGGATTTCGCGTCAATAATGATATTATTATACGTTATGAGATTTTCCTGCATGTGAAAAATATTTAGTCTAAAGCACGATTCTTGTGAAGAAATGAAAGTTTTATTAAAAAATTGTAAGCCAAGGAACGCACCTTTATCAACGGAACAAGGGGAAGCTGAATCGATGTTGGATAGCAACCAGGATTAGCAACAAGGCGTGCATTCTTAATTTCCTCACGCAAAATTTCAGTCAACCCATATACCACTTCTTTCTAGAAATAGTTAAGCAAAATAATTACTGATCAGCTAAATTCGAAAGACCAATCAGTTGACGAAGATTAAATATAGTTCATGTATAATGAACTAAAGTAAAAGAATAAACAAAGATGGAAAATTTACTAGGGTTTATCCCACAGCATTTCAAGAATAGATAAATTCAGCTAAAACGAAAAATCGATGAACTATGCAAAACATGAATTGGTCGAGCTTTAATTCAAACATTTCAGTTCTAACACCCGACAGTTATTTTGGTGACAGGAATAGAAAAACTGCTAATTTAAAGATGAATAAGCTGAAGGAAGAATTACCTTACCTGCAAATCTTTCGCTATGTGTTCTTGGCCATACCATTCTTGGTATTCAGATGTATCCCGTAGCCGGAAGTCCTGCGTTATTATATATTTCTCCCGTGATTAGGACTCGATTTTCCAAAATTTGTTCAAATATCTATGGGAAGCATAATAAAAGAGTCGACAGGGGAGGAAAAACATACAGCAGAGAGATCAACAACTTTTAAACTCTTTGGTAGGCCGCTGATTATTTCCTGCGGGTCCAAAATGAAAAACATTCATTAGAATTGTTATTTTCTCTGAAAAAAAATATCTTGACAAATCTTAAACAGGAACACGAATTTAAGTTATCATTCAAGCAATAATGAGATGCAACGAAACGAGAACGCACTTGTGTGGTTCCATGTGGAAGACAGCAGAAAACAGCATCAACGCCAGAGAAATCGGCGTCCTTGATAGCCACCATGTTCGGCAAATCCTGCATATTCATGAAATCAATATTAAGAAGGCGATACTTTGGATCGGTTTTGAAAGTAGTAGAAAACCGTAAATGGATGATCAAATCAGGTCACCGCAATACCTATATATAAATATATATATATATATATATATATATATATATATGCTTCAGAATATAAGGAAAAAATGATGTTTAATATTATTAAATTATGACTGAATCTGTTGCATTTTGAACTAATTTTGATCAATAAAACCTCACCTGTGTGATTAGATGAGGAAACACTGATCCAATCGATTGCCCGGCTTTTCTGTCAGCAGTCATCAAGGTAATGTCAAAGTGTGGATGGTTCGCAAGGAGCCGAACAATCTGCCAGTGAACGATCATATATTACGACCGTGTTAGGTAATTAAAGTACAGCAACACCATTCTAGAGACTCTACCATTTGTATTTCTTAACCCAGTTTAAAATTATGTGTCGAATTCCCATATTGTTTTCTTCAATCCCAGACTGCGTTTTTCCCTTTCTTCACGGCTCCGATAAAATCAATATCATTTACCCCGAACATTCCACATTCAAGTTGTTTTTAGGCTAAAACAAAAAAATCATTTCTTTACACCATCAAAGTTTACGAAATTACAATATTCAATACGGAATTAATGCATTCCGATACTATCAGACTACGGTAAATGGGCTCTAGATACTGCATTGCGGTAATTCGGTCGGTTCCAAAACACTTAGTTCAATTCAAAACAGCATTGAAGCTTCTTTACCTCAGAACCGGTGTAACCGCTAGCTCCAAGAACCCCGATTCGAACCGGTTTCTCACTCTTCTGAGTTCCACCATTCGCAGAACATTTAACAAACAGCTTCGATGCGCTTCGCTTCGTAGCCTTACTCTCCTGCTTAAGCCACAACATATAAAGATATACATCTATATATATAAACGTTACTCGCAATTGAGATTCATACAATGCTTGGAAGTAACGGACCTTCTTCCATTGGCAAGCACAGTCGAAGCCGAGCGAAGCGAACGCAGCTGAGCTCATCTTCACAGAGACTGCCAGAAAGCAACAAAACTTGTGAATGGGAGAGAGAAAGAGATGAGCTCCACGGAAACCCTAGGGCAATGTGCAGAAATCTCCAACCTTTTGAGAATGAGGAGCAAGAAGAAATGGCGATGAGAGCTTCGAAACCAAAATTGGTTTTGGTAAGTGTTGGCCCTCTGCTCAGACGCCAAAATACGCACGTTTAACTAGATCGATAATTGTGGCAAAACTACTTAAAAATATAGTAAACAGTTTTTTTTTTTTTTTTTATAAGAATAAACTAATGGAAGAGAATCTCAAATAATTTAAATTAAAACACATTTGTATGGAGCCGTGATACATGTACTTTCATAAAATAATTTTTTTAAAAATAAAATTAAATGGAATTATTGTTTGATTTGATTTCGAAAATCAATCTGAGGGTGCGATTTACTAATTTAGAAATTTGATTTTTGAAATACTGTTTGATTAAGTTTGTGTTAATATGTGTTTGATATGCAACAAAAAATAAATGGAATAATTAAATCAAACACATTTTTTTTGTTCTTGAAACCAAAAATATGTTTAATTGAAAGTAATAATTATTAATATTATGCTTCATAAAATATTTATATTAATAAAAATAAATATATATATATATATATGTGTGACCAGTACTTTTCGTAATGATCCCCTAATTAAATATGGGGTAAACTACGGCTAATGTACCCAATGTTTGATCTTCTGCGGGTTATGCACTCAATGTTTATTTTAAGTGACTAATGTACCCAATGTTTAATCTGTTAGATATTTTCGTGTTTTTCGTTAGTTGACCGTTAGAGAGTTATTCTCCTCTATATGCACACTTTTTGTATTTTTTGACATAACTCACTCATTTTTTTTGTCCAAATTTTATGCATGACCTATGGTTAGAAAGACAAGAGATAGATCTACAACTTTTATGTTTTAAGTTTTGTAAAATAAGTTTTATAAAAATACAAAATTTCAAATACAACGTAAAATTGGACATAAGTTTAATGCAAAATATTTGTTTCGAGAAAATTTTACCATACTTAATGACTTTTATGATGAAATGTAAAACTAATAAGTTGTAGATAAATATTTTATCTTTCCAGCGGATGTTTATTTATAAATTTTGGACAAATGATGAGTAAGTTATGCCAAAAATATGAAAGATTATTTCACATCACATATTTCATATTTTTGGCATAACTCACTCGTTTTTTATCCAAAATTTATAAATAAACACCCGTTAGAAAGATAAAATATTTATCTACAAATTTTTAGTTTTACATTTCACCATATAAAGTCATTAATATATATTAAAATTTGGTCGAAACAAGTATATTGTATTAAACTAACGTCTGATTTTACGTTGTATTTGAAATTTCGTATTTTTATAAAACATATTTTACAAATCTTAAAACAACAAAGTTGTAGATCTATCTCTTATCTTTCTAACCATAGGTAGTGCATAAAATTTGGACAAAAAATGAGTGAGTTATGTAAAAAATACGAAAAGTGTACATTTAGAGGATGATAACTCTCTAACGGTCAACTAACGGAAGACGCGAAAATATCTAACAGATCAAACATTGAGTACATTAGCCACCAAAAATAAACATTGGGTACATAATTCGCAAAAGATCAAACATTAAGTACATTAGCCGCAGTTTACCCTTAAATATGAGTAGTTAGAACTTAGAACACGTGCCTCTTATTTTTTTTTTACTTTTTTTGGCCGGTGAAATTCATTTTTGACAAAAATGCCCCATATTCTATAGATAGTAGCATGTTACTCAGACAAAAAAGCCCTTTATCGAGTTTCCGCTCGTGATGTGAGATTTTAGACATCATGAAATAAAAATACAATAGAAAAAAGATGTGAATTATATAGCAGATTATTGAGCAGCTGTGAAGACTTTAAGAAACCATTTTTTTATATATATAAAATAATAATATGATGAAGATCCCATAAATTAAGAAAAGCTAATCAAGCTGCGGAAATTCTATTTAGTAATCCTTTATTTAACGTGACGCGCGAAGTAAGAACATGGAACATGACATAAATTGAAGATAGCGGTACTTGTGCCGATAACTTCTAAATTATTGTTTATATTCAACATGTGAGCTCCCATATATATATATATATACATATATGTATGTATAAATATATATTATTTTTCTGAGCTTGCTTTTGAAGATGAACTCTAGGTATACATTTAAACTCATAATTGTAATATTTACAGATACAAAAAAAGAAAAGAAAAAAAGACTGGTGTACAATGCCCAGATATACAGAACACTACAAAAATTGAGGAACTACAGAAAAATTGTACAGCATACACAAAATTGTTAGCAAATCGCTAACCAGATAATCAACGGAACTCTCAGCGATCTAGAGGCGAAAAGTACGGACTTTGTGATGCCCTTCTCGGAGTTTGACGATTCTCATCACCCCTTGAACCGATCGGTGAAGTTTGCGGCATTAGC
This sequence comes from Parietaria judaica, assembly GCA_954871525.1. NCBI lineage: Eukaryota > Viridiplantae > Streptophyta > Magnoliopsida > Rosales > Urticaceae > Parietaria > Parietaria judaica. Next base: position 30,451,788 of record OX940862.1, on the reverse strand, counting down.
TCGAACAATCGCATTCTTTCGTTCGTAATCTTGTTCTGAAAAGAAAAGAAAAAAGGTTTTGGTAAATTCTTGTCCTTACGATAAGCTATCTGAAAATGTTCATAAGGGAAAATTCAAATTTTGAGTACCTTGTACTTCAAGTCATGCAATTCTCTATCCATAGAAGTAACTGTACTCTTGATCTGCTCCAGCGCTTCTTCAGCCACTGACGGGCTTATTTCCGATACGGGCTTTGTGATTCCGGCAACCTGAAAAACACCGAGCCGTTTCCGTGTAAGTTTTTATTCATACCCGATCAAAGCCTTAATTATGCATGACTTGCCTTTAAAACACTGGTACACAGGCCTAATAACTTCTGTGCTAACTGCATTTTTTCCTCCTCCGTTTGCTGCAACAAAAATATTTCACTATCAATTATCGAAATTCGCCGAGCCTAAAAGAAAAAGTTATTAATCTCAAACCACTTTGCGTGTACCTTCAATCTGGTGCTGAGTCGTCTCTCTTCGTCGAAATCGATTTTAGGGTTCTTCCCATTGGAAATTCTAACGGCGGCAAGCTCTTCTTTGACACGGGAGATAATGTGTTCGGCTCGGCGCAGCTTGGTATTAAGCTCTTCGTTCTGAATTTTGAGCACATTGTTTTCTTCCTGCAAAATTACAAGATTCATTATTATAATATATATATATATATTATAACCGATTTTGTTTACTTTGATAATTTAATTTCTTCTGAAATATTTTAGAATATTCTCATTAACTTTAGATGTGATACACAATATTTTTAATAATGCTAAATACCCTCTCTACTAAATTGCATTCTTAATTTAACATGATATTATGATGTATCAGTAATTAATAATTATGTAATATTTTTAGATACATTGGAAATCAAATCTCACCTTGATTTTAGCAGGGTGATGAATTCTCTGGTGGATGTTTTGGTGGCCGGAAAGCTGTTTAATTTCTCCTTCGAGTTCCGTCAATCGAGTTTTATGATTTATGTTATCCATCTATAGAAAAGATGAGTGCGGTCAGAACAAAGAACAAAGGAGTTCACTTTGATTTAAAAATAAACAAGTAACTCTGTTTTCTATACCTTTAACATCTCGTTTTCGGCTCTAAGTAATTGTTCGTGTTGGCGAAGCTTCTCAAGGGAAATTTGTGCAGCGACTAATTCGGCTTGTTTTCGATCAATCTCCTTCAGCCATCTGATATACAGAATTGAAGAGAAATTAAGAACAAAATAATTTAAAACCAAAAATTTTGGAACCAAATTAAGGTTATAATTTCTCACCCGCGTCTCTCCTCGATGAACTCGGTTAATTTTTTCTTTAGCTCAACAACCTCGTGCTCCTGAAACAAAATTATTAAGAGTTTAACCAGACCTGTACAGTGATCCACATCATAATTGAGGAATGAAGCACGCTAAATGTACCAGCTCTTGAGATTCTAGATTATGAAGTCGAGCCTTCTCCGTAATTTTCTGAACTTCTTCTTGATTGTTCATCAATGACTAGCAACAACAACAAGAAACAAGTGAGATTGAATTGGTATACAAAAAGTTGAATTGGTTGAATGCTCTACTAACGATGCTAAGCAAGAGAAAGACTAACGACGGCTTATTATAAATGACCAAAATACCCCTAATAACGCAAAAATGAAAGACATAGAGTGCAAGACTAAGATAAATGTTCACCATGTACGCAGTCATATCCAACTTGACACCGAGCAAGTCCCGAATGACATCATGGGTCATGCTATCAGCAGTGGCCAATCTTGCATTCAAAGTAAATATCTGCAATTGAATTTAAAAACAAAAACATATGTAAGCTTTAAAAATTCAATTTATTATCTATAATTTGGAGGAAATAGTGGTTTAGGACCAACCTCTTTCTGTCTGCTAGCAGATAAGGACTCGAGTTCTTCAATGCGCAGCCTCGCAGCCGATAGCTCTTCGTCCCGCTCTGATTTAATTTGCTGAGTTAGCCCTAGTCCAATGCATTTGAAGGGTGATCCTGAGCCCCGAGGCCTCGTGGCATATTTCTCTGATTTTTTCGGCGAAGAGGAATTCAGCGCGTGGTTGAAATGGGTGTCGGGTCTGATATTCTCGGCCATGGCTTCCAATGCCTTGAACTGTTTCCACATTCAAAACAAGAACGCTTTATTGATAATTGATACCCCGGTCTCTGATTCAAGAGTTGAACTGGGGAACTCATATGATGTTCAATAGCAATTTTCTACTACTTAAACATGCTTAGACACTCTTTATTAACCTCAAACCTCAAATACCCTGACTAAAAGAAATATAATTAACGACAAATATGCGGTTTACCATGGGCGTTACATGATTATTTTAAGGGGCAGTTTGATAAAGAAGATTTTAAGAAAAAAATTAAAAAGACAATGAATCATTACTCTATTTTTATATTACCTTCTGTTTGTACTCGCTAGCCTGCGCTTCAGCATGCAAATTCAGCTCAGAAATATGTGCCTTAAATTGGGTTAACTGTTCAAACACAAAAGACATCACATCTCAGTTCCGATTGCCAAATATGTTTGAGAGGTTTGAGTGAGTAAAAATAAATCATGGAAATTCACCTCAGTGTCCTTCTCGGCTAAATCGCTCTCGAGAGCTTGTATTTTCTTGTGTGCTTCTTGAAGATTCTGCTCCGTTTGCTCTAAGTACCTTCTCGTTTCAGCATCAGCATTTGTCACATTCTGGAATTGCTGTTTTATTTTGTGAAGCTCCATTTCGAGCTCTTCCCGCTGCAGCCTTTGCCTCTCGGCTTCACCCTTGACAATCTCCACCTGAAACCGAAATTCCAAAATAAGAGTGTTACACCCGCATTTTTAGATTAACCCGTCATGTTTGACTACTAAGTTCCCTATTGAACATCATCTGGACAGTTTTTCGGTTTATCATCTAACTAGAGACCAGGATATCCTTTATCACTAAAACATTCTAATTTCGGTTTGGTTATTGGCTCCCGTCTTATCATTAGACTTACATAGCGTTAAACCCTATATAAGACGCTCACCGTTAGATTAGGATAGCTTTCCAGTCTAACTCTCGAACTAGAGACCGAGGTAACGTTATTTCGGGTTAGATTATTGGCCCAGGTCCTATAAGAGAGCTACATAAGCACGAAGAGAGAAATCTTACTTTGTCTTCAAGTACATTAATAGTAGACTCTAGCTCTTCCACAGACCTCTCCAATAGCTTCACTTCGGCCTCTTTTTCTTCAGCGTACTGCTTCTCCGATTCAGCCGTCTAACAAATAAATAAATAATTAGAAACAAGATTTGTGATGAGCTAGATTGAACCCAACATAGTCATAAACCATGAAACACTAATATAATTAATATCGGCAAGTCAAAAAGCGCTGTTTTCTTACCAGTTGTCGGAAATTATTACCCTACACTAAAATACTTATTCTTGCGGTCGAATAAGTGTTATTAAGAAGCAAAAAAAAATAAAAATGACTTTTTCAAAAGAAAAATGTTACGTTGAGTACATGAATGCCCGACTAATGCATGGAATCCTTTTACTGTTCGGGTTTACCGGTTTGAATGTCGGTTTCCTGTTTCAGTTTCCGGCACCGATCTTAAAGAATAGGTATTTTAGAAGATAACAAACTAGAAATTGGTAGAAAAGTATCAGCCCGTGTTAAAGACCAATTCCAAAAATCGAAAACTGATAGATATCGGTTGAATACCAAGTTTTTCTTTACTGGTCCGGTGACCAAGTACCGTAAAAACCAGTTTTCACAAAACCGGCACAAAAGAACCCGGAAAATCAGAACTATGACCCGAAAAACTTTGCAAGACTGGTAAAGTATTTTTTTGGAGTTTATTATTTCAAATAAAAAAGACGCGTCATATTACCAGTTGAGCTTCCTTGGCAATGGCGTCGCTCTCGTCAGCCCGAGCCTGCTCTGCTTCGAGCCTCTCCTTCAAGCACGCGGCTTCCGTCTGAAGCTCGTCTCTCTCGCCTTCAAGCTCGGCCATGTCGCTCCTCAGCTCCTCGATCGAGTCGCTCAACCGATCTATGGCCGCTTCCATGCCCAGCACCTCAGCTTCCAAGCCGTCTCTCGCCTTCTTCGTCTCCGCCAACTCTTCCTCAACGCAGCTCCGACCGGCCATGGCGTCTTCGAGCTTGGCCCTGAGCTCCGCGTTCTCTCGGCTCTCCTCCGCGATCGCGGACTCGAGAGCCGATATTGTCTCGGCCTTTTCGCGCGACTCGGCTTCCAGGTTTCCCTTCACGGCCGAGACTTCTTCGAGTTCACTGGTTTTGGCTGAGAGCTCGTCTTCTAAGGCTTCGAGAGAAGCCATAATCTCTTCGATTTCGTCCTTCTGGTCTTTCGTGTTCGAAGCGGCTTCTTGCAGCAAGCTCAGGTCGAAGAGCAGGCCTTTGAGAATCTCTTCCTTTCTCTCTAGCTCTGATTGGAGAGAGGAATTCTCGGATTTGACGCCATCGAGCTCATCTGCGAATTCTTGAGCCTTCTTCTTCAGGACTTCACGGATTTCTTGAAGCATTTGGCCCGGATTCGCAGAGCCTTCTTCTTCTTCAGGCAGAGCATGGAGCGATTTCCCATCGGCGGAATCGAAACAGTTCTCGATGCTTCTCTTTAGTGATTTGAGCTCGTCCCGCAAGAGAAGATTCTCTTCCCTCAGAGCTCCAACTCCATTGCCGTAGCTCTCGAGCTCCTGGCTCTTCAGGCACAGTTGTTCCGTGACGGCGTACTGAGATTCTTGGATTTTGCGGAGTTCGGAGGTTTTGACCTCCAAAACCGTCTGCAGACTGGCGATTCGAGACTCCAGAGCCGATACTTCGTCTCGCAGAGTGTGGTTCTCTGCCTCGAAAACGGTTGCACGGCTGGACAAAGATAAGGCCTCGTGGTTCTCGGCCTTCAAGTTATCGATCTCGATGCTCAGCAACGCGTTCTCCTTCTCCAAGCTGATCACTCTGCTTAGCTCGGTCTCTTTCGTTCTCAGCTCGCTTTCGAGCTTGCTCGATCGGCTTTTCAGCAAAGCGACGTCGGTTTGCAAGTTCAAATTTTTCCGATCGAGGTCCGAGATTCGACGAGATACCTCAGCTTCCATGTCACTTGAAAATTCGCGTTGGAATTCTTCATTCACCATGAATATAACTAACTCCTCCTTCAGTTCTTCGAGAACTGTGACACAACTGAAAAGCTCTCTCTCGGCCTCGGCTTTACGGAGAGCCACTCTAGTGAACTCGTGCTCTTTCCTTCTCAACTCGCTAACGAGCTCGCTTGAGCGGCTATTCAGCAAAGCGACATTGTTCTGTAAGCTCAAGTTTTCCCGATCGAGGTCTGAGAGTTGACGGGATACCTCCGTGTCCTTGTCGGTTGAAATTTCGCGTTGAAATTCCTCATTCACCTTGACTAGAACAAGTTCTTCTTTTAGTTCTTCAAGAGCTGCGACACAACGGAAATGCTCTCTCTCTACATCGGATTTACCGAGAGCCACTCTAGCTAGCTCGGTCTCTTTCCTTCTCAGCTCGCATCCGAGCTCATTCGAGCGGTTTTTTCGCAAAGCGACATCGTTTTGTAAGCTCAAATTTTCCCGATCGAGGTCCGAGAGTTGACGAGATATCTCAGTGTCCTTGTCAGTTGAAATTTCGCATTGAAATTCTTCATTCACCATGAATAGAACTAATTCCTCCTTTAGTTGCTCAAGAGCTGTGACACAGCTGAAACGCTCTTTCTCAGCCTCGGCTTTACCGAGAGCCACCTCTCCGAGCGTCGACGCCAAGATAAGCGACTTGAACTCTTTCATCAACAGGTCCGCCATGAGAAACTCAGATTGGGATCTGAAGGCTTGTTCTTGATCCCGGATCGTCGCTTCCAAATTCCTGTTGCTCAAGTCAAGTTCCTTTGTTAACAAGGAAAGCTGAGATCCAATACAGTTAGACCTCTCCAACATTGCCTCCTCCTGAATCTGCAAATCCAATATCTTCTTATCGAAAGAGGTAAGCTTGAAGCTGAGCTTGTGAGTTTCGTCCTCTTTCTTCGAAACACGATCGAAGCTGTTCTTGATGTCTGCCAGTAGTTTACCCTTGATAACCCTGCAAATCTCAAGCTCTTTGATCGACTTGTTGTTCCGCTCTCTCAGATCAGATATGGCGGCATTCGACTCACAGAGACCATGTTGAAGTAGCCCGTTCTCGGCGTTTAATCCCGTGACTGTTTCCAGCAATATCCCCATGTGACACAAGTGGAGAACAGAGACGGCACAGTCCTTCCCGACAATCTCCGACCAAATGCCCTCGAGCCATTTCTTGACTAGCTTGGAAGAGTCAAACAGTTGACCCTTTATGTCGTGGAAATCCGAGGCTAGAAGCACGAGGTTTTCCTCAAAAGCGGTGTGTGTCTCCGCGATCACTCCCTCGAGCTCTGTCACCAAAGCCTCTGTTTCTGCTAAATCGAATGAGAGTTGATGACACTGCTGATTTTTAAGATTGTTGTTTGACTGCAAGCTCTGAACTTCATTTATCAATGCTCTATTCGTTTTCTTCATTTTTTTGCCTTCGAGCTTCATTCTCTCGTTTTCTAATACGAGTCCGTTGATCATGATATCCGCTTCATTTATCGTGTCTTGAGCTTCTTCAAATTTAGAAAGAATGCAAGCAGCTTCTGCAGCATTCTGGACAGCAACCAATTTGGCACCATCAACTTCTGTTTCAAGCTCCTGTAAACAGAAACACACAGATAAGATTACAACCGAAAGAAACACGTACACCAAAGAGTTGAATTCCTGACAAACAACTCGGGAATACAGAAACCAAATAACAAGTGAATATTCCTTCGAGAACCCGGTTAAAGCCCTCCCAAAAAATTTCTTGAGCAAATGGACTTAATAAAACATTTAAATGACACAAAGCCCTAGTTGCCACTTAATAGGAGCGGTTACAGTTTCCTATACAGATTACACATGTTAGAAAGAAGAAAAAAAAATCGACGTTTTTTTCCATCTCTAATCATGGAAAAGACCATGACTTGCGATCATGATGAAGCGGAATTAGTAACTATTTGGATTTTATTTGGCTTAAAACTAACTGAGAAGAGAAACTATATTGGAAAGTTTGTATCTATATACACACACACACACACACATATATATATATATATATAGGAGTGAGAAGTGTAATGATGTATACCTCTTTCATTTCACTGGAAAGAGAGTTGGCTTCTAGCACAAGTTGGTCTAATGCTTCTAGCTTCTGATTCGCAGCTTCGATCTTGAGTTTGGCTTCACCTTCAAATTTATTCATTATATCTTGGAGGTCAAGTATCTCAGCAGTGGCAAGTTTCAGGCTTTCCCGAGTTTGCTGCTCGGAATCTGACATCTCTCTGCTCTCCTTACGAAGCTTCTCCATCTCGAGTTTTATGTCTTTTAGTCTCTGCAGGGCGGATTCCATTTCCAGAATTGTGGTATCTCTACCGGGACATTCTTGCTTCCCCACACCATGAGAAGACTCGGATTCGTTCGAGTCGAAGTCAACGTCCTGATGTGTTTCTGGAGCTATCTGCAATTATTCGACAGCTGGATCAGTTTCCAGTTTAAAAAATGAAGAATAAAGAACCGATTGCCCAAACAGCCTTCATATAATACCTTAAACAAAGATGTCAACTGCCACGTGAAACATATGAGAGAAAGCTGGACATTAACGTACCCGTTCGTCGTGACCATCTTCTTCGACACTAATCACTTCCGGACTTTTATACTGCTCGGAAACTGAATTTATGCATGATATGAGTGAAGAGACCCCGGTTTTCAGCTTGGCCAGTTTTTCTGTTGCCGCTGAGATACACTTCTCTTCAACATCTTGGAGCTTTTCTTCAATGGCGCTGTTACGCTCTTGTTCGTCCATAAGCTCCTCTCTTAGGCACTGGATTTGTCTCTCTTGCTCAACGATTTGGACGTTTTTCCCCCTCAGTTCATCACGGCTACCACGGTTCACTTCTGCTAACCGATTCACCACGACAAAAGCAACTGTGGCACAATTTGATGCGTTGAGAATCTCAGATTTTAGATTTTCAATTGTTGACGCTTTCGCACTCAGTTTCGATCTTAAATGCAGGATATCGTTCTGATGGGCTTCCGTGATAGCCACTGTAGCTCCTCTCAGTGTCCTCAGCATATTCTCCACATCGCTTCTCGTGTTGTTCGCATCTTCCAAACATCCTCGTAGTTCTTCGATCAACAATTCCTTCTCAGATATAATTCTTGCCATTTTGCTAACGTTTTCCGATATCCATATCCGTTTTTGTGGAACAGAGCTAGCGATATCCTCCAGCTGATCAGAGGCATCATTGAGTAGTTCACACCCGTCTGTCAGAACTTCTTCGATCTCCGTGGTCAACAGTGACCACTCCTCGGATAGACTATGTTTATCATCGGTCAAGCGGTTGACTTGCTCACGAGCCTCCTTCAGTTCAGCTTCTATGAGCGTTAAACTGTTCTTCATCTCGAGCTCCTTCAAATGGCTTTCTTGAACTTCTCTCTGAAGCACTCCCAACTCTTCCTCTAAGCAAACGATGACCTCAGCGGTTTCGGCTTCGACTTGCTTCTGAATCTCGTCCATTTCTTCATCATTGGAAGTTTGGTGCTCACGGTCATTTTCATACCACGTGTTCAGTTTCTTTGCTTTTTCTAGCGAGCACTGCATCTTCTTCACCTTGTCCTTCAACACAGAAGCGTCTTTCTTGGAAGACGAGACGTCTTTCAGCTCCCTCAAAGAAAGCTGCTCTTTGAGAGAGTTGACTTTGACCTCCTGCTTGCTCAGAAGATGCATTTGGCGGTGGTTGTTCTTCCTCAAGTCTTCCATTTCCTCGATTGCCAGGATCTGCTGAGATTCAAGCGCTTCGATCACCATCTTCGCTTCCTCCAATTCTGTCTTTACATCGTGGTACTGTTTTCTCACGGAATCAAGTTCGCTGTTTAATTGCGTTGCTCTTTCCTCTGTTTTCCCACCGGAAGATCTTTCTTCGTTGAGAATGATCTTGAGTATGTCCAGTTCCAGTTGCAAATTCATGATTTGTTCCGCATTCTCGGTGATCAAAGTCTCAGACTTGGACTCTATCTCCTCAATCTGAGTTGTGTTATTTGGAATCTTAAAACCATCATCGTCACCGACGGGTAAAGATTTCACGCTAATACAATCTGAGCGCATACTTTCCAGCCCCCTGCAGAATTACAGGGGTTAAGAGATTTAGCAAAATTAAGCGTAATAATTTGTATATTTATCTTGTTAATAAATATGTATTAATAGAGCTCTTACCTGCTAAGTTTTGCATTTTCATTCAGGCAAGATTTCAAATTATGCGTGCAATCCTCTAACTCACTAAGTGTTTTTTCCAGCTGTTTTGTGGGAAAAAAAGAAAAAGATATTAGAAAATGCTTAAAAGCTACGTAGAACATTTTCTTGTGCAATATAACATAACGTGACTAATTCCGACCTCAAAATGAAGAGACTCGTTTTTCTTAACGGAGGATTCCTGCATTAAAGAGCATAAATGAATAGTAAGGACTCATGTGCAAATAAATCAAATGAAAAATTAAGAACCATCTGAATTTTAGAAACTTGGGGTACAAGAAAGCTACCTCGAGATCCGTTGTCCACTTTGGACTATTACTAGGTCTTAAATTCCCATCAAGAAATTGAAGAAGCTGTGAGCAAAAAAAAAAAAAAAAGGAGTACATTGGCTTATTAATCTAACATCACATCTTAATTTAGAAACAAATAAAGATAAACAATTCATAGAATAATAAATTATTATCACATGAGCACCTGATCCCGCAAGTTGGACACTTCTGATATAAGTATCTCTCGCTCGCCTTCTTCATAAAAATCTTGAAACCTAAGAAAAATATGACAAAAAATAAACATTAGCATTTCGTTGAACTATCACAATTTAGATTGTTGGTTAATAAAGAAAGGAAAATCGTGTTTAATACCTTCGAATCTGATCCAAAAGCCTTATATTCTCCAACGCAAAGCGAGTGACTTCTGGATTCCTATCAAGTTTAGCTTGAAGAGTTTGAATCTCTTCACACAAAGCCTTGTTCTCTTCAACCAAATAACTCTCCGAAGAAATGGAATTGCTAACAACAGACTCCATTCTTTGGATCTTGTCTTCACGGAATCTGAGCATCATTTTACTGCTCCTTGAGTCCTCTTCTCTTTGACGTACCTAACAAACAATAACACGGAAATAAATAAACCGCGATTTAAAATTGAACCATTAAATACATAAAATAACGGCGAATACCAGACGATTGAGTTGCCCTATTTCAGCTTCAAGCTGCTTTATAGAAGCCTCTGCCATTTGCTCCCTTCTCAAGGCACCGGCAAGCGTCGTCTCCAAGCATTTAAACTGGTCGTCGTTCATTTATTTACGCATCAGAATTACCAATAAATGATAGCTAAGACTTTTTTTGATTAAGAGTTTTTCACTGAAAATGGAATAGTACACTAATCTACCTTAAAAAAACAGGCATTCGGTTTAAAATATTTGACTACAAATATGATTTTAGGAATATAAGAAAAGCTTCGATTATTACATATGAATCGGTTTGACACTGAACACCGATTTGTATCCGAATATACCAGTTTTCACATATAAAAACTAGTTTCAGCTTTCAATTTTAGAACCATTCCGGTGTAATAGATTAGCAGAACAATTCACCTGTTTCGTAGACATTCTAACAGAGCCTTTGGATGCATTTCCAAGTAAATCATCATCATCAAGATCCATGTCACAGACATGTCCACTGAAACTAGTTTCTGGTTCTTGGCCCCCAAAAGATAAAGCACGAGAAACATTCTGTACATTCTGCCGTTTTGCAATCGAAAGCTCCTCCTGTTAAAAACATATGATTGTGTTATTTTCGGAACTCCTAGACGTTCTGTATATGTATGTGATGAAGGATATTAAAGATTCCATATCCACCTTTAGAATCCTAATTTGGTGCTGTAAAGAAGCCACATCCCCGGTCGAATCCTCATTAACCACAGCCTAAGAAAAGAATATAATTTAGGTGAAAAAAAATCAATTTAATGGTGAAAAAAGAAAATCAATTCTGAAGCTTACATTGTTCTTGATCATTTTCGCTCTCTGGGCAAATTTAAGAGTGTTCAATGTTTCCGGGGAAGAGCTAAATGACATCAGAAAATACGATTAACAAAAACCTCGGGAATTGGTTTTGAATCAAATTTTAAATAGCTTTAAGTATTGCAGCTGTCAGGAATAAAACTAACCAAATAGAAGGGCTAACGTTCGCTATGATCATAGTTTTCGAGTTCCCGCCAAGTGAATCCTACAATTTCATTTTTTATATTATTATTTTTCAGGGTCAGAAAGGGCCATTCCATGATTGAGAAATATGATACAAACATCAGCATACGAGAAGAAGAAAAAAAATTGTAACCTGTAAAAGGTACGTGAGCCGAGAGTCTCTGTAAGGAATATGTCTCTGTTTGCCTTGCGCCACGTCCACGAGCACCATTATTACATGACTGCAAAGCCAAAAGTCCGAGTTCAACGTCTTTGTTTAAAAACTAAATGATTGTATCTTAAAATTACAAAATACGTACCCCAACGTAGACAAAGATTTGTTTATGTTCGCGGCTTCCTTTAACCGCTCTCCCTCAGCACCAGAAGTCTTCTGCCTATTACACAAAATAATGCATAATTATATCTTTTATTTTCATCAAAATTCTTTTTTAGAATAATTAGAGGCAGAGCTTCAGGTTAGATTCCATACCTTTCAGAACCGGCAAGATCAACCAAATTCAATCTAGCAAACCGTAGATTAGTAGTGGAATCCTTCTCCCATCTACTTTCAATCACACAGGTAAATACACTGTGTGAACGACTGCTTTCTCTGTTCATGTTCGTCGCTGCAACTTTCCTATTTCCAGATCCCTAAATGAAATAATTTATATTTAAGTGAAAGTGTATGGACATAATGCAGAGATTAGGATGAATAATAGAAGAGACTTGGACAATATTTCTAACCTCAATTAGAAGGCTAAGAATATCGCTCACTGTACGAACTTCAAACTCTGAGAGATTTTCTACGTAAACCCCTTTTTTATTGTCCTCCCGTAGCTAGAGAAAAATGAAGCAAAGAATAAGCCATGTAAATCTGAGTAAGAACATAAACGTGTTTGAGTAATACAACTTACGAGCAAATTAGTAGACGATGGATCGAGAAGATCCGTGATTTGTTCATTGTAAATCTCTAAGAAAGAGCACTTGCAGTTGTACTTTAGCTGCTCATCTCTCCTGCTTTCCTCTTCCTGAGAAGACAAGGGTAGTTAATGGGAGAAGACTTCATATTTTGTGGAACTTATAACACAAGAAAAACTTAATAACATTTCTTAATTACCGCCTGGATCCTCGCGAACAAGAATTCAAAAATGCGTGGCGTCATTCCACGATGTGGGCTGGGCTTGGCTTCTAGATTTTCAATCTCCCCGAGCATTGTGTACGTTTTTCCGCTTCCTGTCTGCATTATTGAAACCACAAATATAATCAATGATTTGAAGGGCAAAAGAACATATTTATAAAGTAAAAATAAAAATAAAAATGAGGTACTGTAAAGATATACCTGGCCATAGGCAAACATACAGCTATTATACCCGGATAGGCAATTCTCCACCATCGGCAGACAGGCCATTCTGAAAAGCATTTCCTGTAAAATCCCACATACCAAAATTAATCACCCAATCAAGATATGCAGCGGAAGTTTCGTATTGAAGTTTTATGATATCGAAGCAAACCTGGTCGACAGTTTCGCAAGCCACGTGGTCAAATGTGAATCTAGCATCTGGATGACCAATCCAAGCTATAGTCTGCGCGCTTTCTTGCTTTAAGCACCGGTTGTAACCGTTTGTGCTTCGCTCCATGGAGTTCAATGGACGCACGCGTAGAAGGACCTGCACGAAGCTCTCAATCCCATAAGTTAGATTCCTTTTTAATTAGTAAAAATCGGCAAAAAGAAGATGAAAAAAAAAAAAGATGAACAGAGACCAATTAGGAAAGTGGAACATATCAAAAATAGAATTTTTTTTCTAATACTAAGTACCGTAAACATAGTATAATCTCGAAAATGTTGCGCATTTTATACACCCATTGAAGAATGCTTTCACTATACCACATAAATACTTCAATTTTGAAGCTCAAAAATCTTTATATGAGAACAGAAAGACAAGACCAGACAGAAATATCACCTGTACATTGTGTTCCATCCAAAAAGATGGATCTTCCTTCAGATCAAAGTGAGGAACTTCGACCGAATTTACCACTGCGGATGTCCCAGATGACATGGGCAATCCTTTGTACAATGCCGCAGGATTTCCAGGCCGAGCACCAATGACTCCATCAGCCTTACTCCGAAGACTCGAATTCGGCGGCTTCGAAACACTCTTGGTTGGAGTATTTTGTATAGAATTGCTTTCTGAGAAGCTCGGTACAGGGGCTCTCGTAATTGTCCTTGTGATTCTCGGTGTCGTAGTCCCGAAACCCCCATTTCCTACTCCTCTATTGCTCACTTGAGCTGATAAATTCCCCAAATCCTCACTGCTCGTTGCACCGGACTCATTCTTCTGTGCCCAACCGAACCTGTTCTTCGGTGCTTGCTTGTCCGGCGTCCGGAGCGGCAATGCCGCATAATCTGAAGCTTTCCCCTTGGCTTTGCTCGGCGTCTTTTCGACTTTACCCCGAGAAGAGAACTCTTGTTCAGGTTTCGGATTCTGCGCAGGCTCTTGAATCGTGTTAAACGGTGATCTCAATGAATCACTCGGTGTTCGAATCACCGGACAATCCTTCTGACTGATCGGAACATTCTCCGCTTCCTCATTCTTCCCGGAGGTACGGCGCAAGAATTTGAAGTCTCTCAACATCCTGAATCCAAAACCCCAGACACGAGCAAAACTCAACAATCAGGGATTCGATTCAATCAAAAGCAGACATTGTAATAAATTCAATCTCCTTATATATATATACATATATATATCTATAGCCATTGTTACAGATCCAAGCACCGAACGCATTACCTGAGAGAGGAATCCACCAAAAAAAATCGCAAGAGAGGGATTCCTGAAATACTCGCCCAAAGATTCTTAGAAAAAATTCAAATCGGATCTTGAAGTAATGAAGTTCTGAGCTCCGAGCTTGAACATCACTCTCCGAAAATGGAATCTCTCAGTGTCTGATTGCTTTCTTCTTCGACAGTCTCGACGTGGAAATGGAGTTGCTTCGAGCTTCGACTTATTTTTGAAAGATTTTAACGGACGGTGGAGATGCGTGCGAATTTTGAAATGCTGATCGCGGTTTCGGGATTTGAATCGCCCAGGGGCTTTTTGGTCAAAAGGAAAAGATTGGTGGTCAATAAAAAAATAATTATTGCTATTTTCAAATTTCAACGGCTAGGTTGCAGATAAACGTAGAATATATAGAGAGAAGTGGCTGTTCTCCTCCTCTGTTCGTAATTACGAGAATAAGTATTTTATTAAGAGAGAGAATTGCGGTAATAGTACTCAGAAGTCAGAAGTTACTCAAAATATGACATATTTTTTATTTTATTTTTTTCACAACAAAAGTATACAATGTACTTAGATTGTCTCTCATAATTTTTATTTTGTTAAGTGTTGGGCATGTTGTTAAAACACTGCTTCAAGCCTTCAACTATATCAGACAAATTCGCCAAGGAAGACTTTTTTTTTTATATTGTGCGTGCAGAATTTGTGGCTCGATCATAGATAAGATCAAAGGATGATTTCGGGAATCAAAATCAAGTCAAGTTGTGCAGCTTGACAAGATTTCGTAGCAGTTGGGACTTTATTAAATTGTCGGTCAATGTAATGGCCTTGAATCATGAAGGACATTTCCTGCTAGATATTTGATTGCCAGATTTAGACTTGATAAGGTTGTTGGATGAGTTATCGGAACAACCGTTGAACCTTCATAAAGTGCGGAAGATTCTCTCTTTTAAGGAAATGCATTGTGTTTTTAATATCCAAGACTTTCAATGGAGTTATTGCCATGATCAATAGATCTGCAGTATCAAGTCATGATTGCAGTATCAATACTCTTGACCGATATGATTAAAAGGTGCCAACCAGTCATTCAATCACCAAGAATCATTCGAGTTTTGGTTGCCAGCTTGACCGTTTATAGTATTTTTGCTGGTTGTGGTTAACAATTAGCACGAAAATATGTAGAAAATATGCTTAAAGGAATCTGGAGGGTATTGTGGTCTCATTCAAGAAGTTACGACCGACTGTTCGATGGTTGAAGCATCCAAGGGCGTTTCCGAGAGAAGCACCACGATGCTTAAAGGAAGTTTGAGCATGTTGAGATCTCATTCAATGAGTGACGGCCGGTCGTTCGATGGTTGAAGCATCTAAGGTCTTTTCCAAAAGTAGCACCACATTTTTCTCTAGTTGGATCACCAGTTGAGTATATAAAATAGACATTCGTAGGAGAATGTCGAATAATCTTGACTAGTAAACAAGATCCAATTTATTCTGACTATGAAGTTTGTACTGGATGTTGAGAGAGAGAGAGAGAGGAGCACGGTGGACCACTTAAAGCATGTCATGTCGCACTTGATGGAAAGGGACTTAACAAAATGAAAAATTGGATATAGACGAAAGACGCTTTTTGTACATTGTATATTTTTGCCGTGACAAAAAAAAAGGAATATGTCATGTTTTAGGTAACTTATGAGCACTTTTGCCGCAATTATCTTTTACTAAGATATTGTTCTTCTTGGCAAAAGATAAAGTTCCGGTCTAAAAACAGCAATAATTTTTAGAGTATATATCAATAATGTTACATGTAATTCTCGAAATTGATTTTTATAAATATTCATTAAATGAAAATTATTAAATTAATTTTCGTTAATTAATTCTATAATTTGATTAATCTTTTTAAATAAGATTATAAATTAAATTAATCAATTTCAAACCTAAGACATCCTCTAGAGGCCCGTTTTAAAAAAAAAAAAACAAAGTGTCCTGATGTTCGTAAAAATATGAAAACATCCAAAAACGACATAAAATTTGTGAAAAACGAACACGGGACGCGCCTGGGAGCGAAAATGCTCCAATAGCACCTTTTTCTAGGACCCACAGGCGGGACAACTCGCAGTATCGCGCCACGTGGAGGATCCCCTCGCTGCCCCAGGCCATGGGCCCCACCTGAACACATCAGCCCCCAAGTGGGGCTGCCACTCCTCAGATCGCGCCACTTGGCGCGATCTCCTTCGCCGCGTCACCTCAGCGGGCCACCAGCCCACTTGCGCGCCCCTTCCGCGTGCTGACACGAGGAGGGCCGAGATTGGCCCCCGTTTTGCGTGCCAGTCACATGCGCTGCGCGTGCAGACGTTCGATCAGCGAACCGACGGCGGCGATGGATTCCTCTTTTCCCGGGGACCAATCTACATTTATAATATTGCCTGGGGGGCCCTCGGAACAGTATTTTACTGTGCCTAGACCCCCGGACCCTATTCTAAATAGGAGCTCAGTTCTGTGAAACGGTAACTCATCGAAACTCACTTGAGTTCTCTCTATTCTCTCTCTCTACCCCCGATATACTCCCCTCCCCTCATATAATATACTAATGTTGAGCGTCGGAGGCGAATCAGGGGATAACCCCTCTTGTTTCCCTTGACCTCAGGTGTTCCCTTTTTCAGGTCCGGGAAGTGAGAAATTGACACAAAGCGGAAGCCCTGGGGGAATTCTTACAAGGTTCACGACCCGCCTGATAGGTTTCGTTCCACGTTGTGTCCAACCTATCTCTAGTCCACTACGCGGCTGTGTGTATAGTCTGGGGACACGTAACGGGACCCACAATTCAGATTGTAGGGTCCGACCTTAGGGAATTTCTCTAAGATCCAGCGACTGAGGGATGACCCAGAGAGGAACCCCTGGAGAAGGCTCTAGGAAGGTTAGAGATCCCACCTGCCCTTGTTCTAAGCTCAGCGCGGCACAAGTTCTGTCTCCCAGTCCTCGTATCTCTTATAGATACCACGACTCTGCGGATAGTTCCACCAGCCCAGACTCAAACAAGCCATATCAGGTGGAGAGTCTAACCCCCAGGGTTCACTTCCTGGTTGAACGCACTCCCCCATTCGTCGGTACCCCCGATTTGCGTGGCCTTCCAAACCTGTAACCCTGGCCTTGTCCATTCCAGGGCATGCGGTAACAGGTAGTGAGTGACCCGGATCACCTAGACCCCGAACAGAAACGAGACTTTCGAACCTGGAAGTGTCAGGGACACCTACTCAGGGTCCCCATATCGGTCAACTAAGAACTCACCCAAAAGTCGACGACTACCACCCAAGGTCAACGGGGACCCACCAGAGCCACAAACAGAGGGGGAAAATCTGCCATCCACGCAACAAGGCCGTCCAAGGCCCATCTAAAGTCAATAGAAGCCCTCCACGTCAGCAAAACGACATTGGTCAGGCCCAACATCAACAAATGAGCCTCTTTAATGTTTGATAAAAAAAGGCATGAACAAATAATATTTTTCGAATTTGTTACTCTCTATTAAAAAAATTGATCGGTGATGATTTTTTTTTTTAAATGATATTTTGGCGTTATTGGAGATCTTAGTCCCCAAAGGATGGAGTTCAATGCTTAACCATTTGAATTAATTAGTTTTACGGATATACAATGACAAATTATCGTAAATTTTTTAAAATCCATGATCAATTGTGCCGAACAAATTTTAACAGTACGTTGAAAACTGAGATTTATATAAACAAGAATTTCGTAAAAATAAATAAAATATTAAGATATGTTAATTATAAATCTAAATCATTTATAAATAAATTTAAATTAAAATAAGTTTTCTATTCGTAGTATTTTAATACATAGACATTCTTATTTACTCCCTTTCTTAGTATAAACTAATGTTTAATACTAATTAAAAATACTATACAGTTTGGAATAAGTAAACCAAATAATTTGCTAATGTTTTAAACCTACACATTGAAACAAGAATACTATATCAAACAAGTTCGAATATTATAAATCAAAATAATATACAATTTCGAATAACTAAACCAAATATTTTATTAATGTTTAAAAAAGTAAAAAGATACTCGTAGTTCTTAAATGTGAATTTTTCCACAAGAAACGCAAAATAAAGACGAAATCGTCATATTATTTGGTAATAAATAGTAACAAATACACTCAAATTGTACTCAACAAAATCATCATAGATTCAAGTCTTTTTTTAGTGCAAATATATTTATATTTTATTTTATTACAGTTCGAATGTACCAAACTTTTAATTTATTGAGACTTGAATTTATCTAATTTGAAAGAAAAAAAAAACCCTTTAAATCCACAATAAAATTATACTCGAGTATGTTGACATTGAAGAAAAAAAAACTTGAATGTACCAAACTTAAGTATTTATTGTTTACAACCATTAGTGCTTTAAAAAAGTCATTTCTGCATTAAACCTCGGAAATTACATACACAACGTATTAATATATACTAACTTCCGTTGACAATTTTTGTTTAAATGTGATTAACTAAGACCCCAATCATATTAAAAGTAGTTTTCTTATTATATATACCAGGGTTCAATGAATACGTATGTACATATTTATTTCTTTGTAAACAAAAATAAATTGTGACATTATTTATCGCTAATGTATGTACATGCGTACATGACATAGAGATTCCATTTCTTGCTATGTTTCGTTTCTGACACAAGTCCCATCCACATCAAGGCAAGGCACTACGAAAGTGGACCCACATGTTAGTTACGTTTATTAAATTTGGGTTTACTGATCTTTTTTTCATTTTTAAATATAAGAGAGATGTTTGCGGTAAAAATATTTGTATGTTTAGAAAATTATGACTTATATGTATTCTCATTTTTTGTAATATATATTCCAGATAACTTAAAAAATTTGCATAAGTAATTAAGTTTTTTACGTTATCTCTGTTATAAAGTTTTACGATACTATTAATTTGTTGGACAAGATATATAAATTCTAAAAAGTTGACAATGAACACTAAATTCTTGCGTAGTAGCTAAAACGTGTCTTACAATGTTAAAGATAAGGCTAGGCAAGTCTTGTTATTATGTGGTCAAAGGGGCAAAAACGTGACTAGAATGAAAAACTGGTGGCGTTTGGTTATGGTCTGCGAGATTATTTTTTGATTTTGGTTTCAAATAGTGTCATATTGGTTTCGCAGACCACGTTTGGTTACCAAGTGTCTTTGTTTTCTCTGACTAGTTTCGCAGACCGCTGAAACTTTAATAAAGGTAAAATAGAAAACAACTTGAAGTTGTTTTCTGTTTTTGGTCCATTCTATAATAGTATATATTATTTATAACTCATATAATTAAATTATTAAAATCAATTTTATATATAATTATATATTATAATGATATTACTATCATATTAACAAATATACTTAAATTATGTACATCATTAAATACTAACTAAACTCTTGAAATTGAATTATTACTTTATATTACATTATTTAAACATGTAATTGGAGTCATGATATATGAATAATTTTTGTACTATGACAAATTCTTTTTTA
Source organism: Parietaria judaica (assembly GCA_954871525.1). NCBI lineage: Eukaryota > Viridiplantae > Streptophyta > Magnoliopsida > Rosales > Urticaceae > Parietaria > Parietaria judaica. The sequence continues at coordinate 30,432,177 of OX940862.1, read as the reverse complement.
GGCGTAATATTAATATTTATTTACTTTCAAATAAACATATTTTCTTTTTTAGTAACATAAATTGCGTTTTATTTCATTTTTTTTTATTAAAGTTCAATCACATATTAACAAAGAACTAACCAAACAGTGTTTTAAAAATCACTCTCAAACTGATTTGGTAGACTGAACTCTCAGACTGATTTTCCAAACTAAATTACAAAATTGGTTTCCCAAACCAATTAACGAAACACCACCTTACTTATTTTATTTATGTCATTTTTTGTATCATTGAGAATTTATAACAAAAAATGAATTATAAGTCATACTTATTATAATATATGAGTACTGTTGCCGTAAACATTACTTATATAATGAATAGAAATATTATGCTATTCATGTTTTTTTTATTATCTTCTATTCATGTTTTCTATACTTTAATGAAGGTACTTAATTTACTTTCTATTTCAAATAACATTTCGCTTCAATTTTTAGTTTGATGCAAGAAATTTAATATTGCTCATAATATTTCGCTTTAGATTTTTATTGAACTCGATTGCAGGCAAATGCATTGCTTACAAAATATTTATTTTTAAACTTGTAAAATCTACCCATCGACCTTTCATTTTAGTAACAACAACTCGATCCTTAATAATAATAATAATAATTTATACACTATGTCATGAAGAGGAAAAAAAAATAAATTCTTAAAAGTGTATATGTATATATTCAACAATAAGACATCGAGTTTCTTTATCTTGTTGGCCTAATCAATATAATGACTAAACGAGTAAGACTTTTGACAAGTTATTTATGGAACATTATGGAAATGTCAATGCGATGATAATATACTATATTATCTAGAGCTGAAACATGCCACGTCGCGACTCGTCGATAAAAATCGCCAAAACCGCGAGTTACCTTGTCGCGACGGGTCGCGATTGACGGCGCCGCGAGAAATCGCGACCAGGGACGAGAAATTCGGGTTCTTCAGATCTTTTATTTTGCGGCATATGTACCTAGTTGTTTCCAATGTTTAACTTTGTTAGTTTTTACCCGAATTTAATTATCAAACTTTATCAATAATTTCAAAACTATATTTAAATATGTTTATTATTTATAGTTATTATTTGTAGTTAATTTATTTCAAAATTAATATTTAAATATGTTATAATTATTATTTTGTAACATATTAATAAGTTTAATTTATATGTTAGTTTTTAATTTGTAACATATGTTAATAAATATTAATTTGTAACATATTAATAATTTGAACAAATTAATCAACAAATAAATATATACGATAAGACGAGATATTTAAAAAAAAGTTGTATTATTCATTGTGAATATTACAATAAGGTGGAAGAGAGCAGTAAATGTTCAGTGTAAATATTACAAGATGCCTCACTAAAACCTCTCTTGTAAAACCCTCCTTAGGGACATAAAACCAAGAGAGAAAAGAGCACTTCATTACTCGGGGAACATTGCGTTGAACATTTCCGTCATCAGCTCCAGTTCGCTTGGTTCGGAGCGTTCGGCAATTACGGGTGGCTGGAACAACAAATCATTCAACACCACTATTTGCTCGACGTGTGTGTTGGTGGTTGACGCCCGTCGGTCGTCGATGAGATACTGAGCCATGCTGAAAACGCTCTCCAAAGCAACGCTGGAAATGGGGATGGACAGTATATCCCTCGCCATTCTCGCCAATATCGAAAATCTGTCCCTTTGATTCTTCCACCACTTAATGACGTCGAACCGTAGGCCGTAGTAGCGCTTCACTTCTGCCGGTTGGCCTTCCGTGTCGCCCGCCAACGGTGTAGTGGATTCCCCGCGATCGAGCCGTTGCTTAAGTCTCTGGCTGAAGTCTAGTCCCGTCTTGGTTGGGATTGCCATCACTGCCCTTTGCTCCTCCTGTGCGTTGAACTGTGGGAACCGTTTGTCGTATTCACTACACAATGCATAAAAAGCTTCATTAACAACATTAACATAATTACGATAATCCGCCCCTATGTTTTCTCCGATCGCTATCATCATTGGCCCATACGCATCCGAAAGACGAGGGTCTAGAATAGCACCGAAGCAAAACGAAAACGGGGGTGGATCCCAATAAGACTTGAATTTCATAATAAGCGGAGAAATAATAGGGTCATTTTCGAATTCATTGAAAGCACACAAAATTTGATAAAGACCTGAAAGACCATGATTCAAAGAGGGTCTATTTTGATTAGAAAAAAGTAAAGTAACATCATCAAATGGTTTGAGGAAAGCGAGGAATTTCTTCGCGGTTGCACATTCCGCCTCCGTGATCTGCGCCGTGGGAGCGACTTCCTGTCCGAGGAAGTGGTCCAAAGGAAGCCTCTATCTACAAACAAATGAAATCATTAAATACGTAGAGTTCCACCGTGTATTATTGTCTAAACCAAACCTATTAGCTTTATGATTGTGGTCTTTACAAAATCGTCTCCACCTATTGGTGGTTTGAGGATTCCGGGTCCAATCAACAATGCCGCGTATTTTTTCAACATGGTGTGCAATATGTGCCTCGCCCGTTCGTGCAATTAAATTAATTATGTGACAAGCACACCGTTGATGTAAAATATTTCGAAACGGAGAAGCGGGCAACATTGTTTCCAAGATCATAATAGCGGCGTTGTTACTTGAGGCATTATCTAAGGTAATGGAAATAACACGATTTTTTAAACCCCAATCACCAAATAATGTAAATAATTTCTTGGCTATGTTTTTTCCGGTACGAAGACACTCGAAAGGCGATAAGTTTAAAAGTCGTTGACATGATGTTTAAATGATTATTAAATCTCAAGAAATTCGTTTCTGATGTGGAAGATCAGTCGGAACCGCAACCACAGAGCATACTAAGACTTTCAAGAGACGTGGCAAATTAATTATTTAAACTAAAATGATTAAATGATTATTAAATCTCACGAAATTCGTTTCTGATGTGGAAGATCGGTCGGAACCGCAACCACAGAGCATACTAAGACTTTCAAGAGACGTAGCAAATTAATTAATTAAACTAAAATAATTAAAATAATAATGATTACCCCGTTGCCGGACGCGGACGTAGAGCACGTCGAGGACGTTGGACGGAGCCTTCGCCAGTTTCGTGATGGGAAGAGATTGGAGAACCATCGTGGTACGAGCCGACAACAAAGGAATGGTGCGGAGTCGGAAGGTCCTTCTCGGCAAGATCGCATCTTTGAGGCGGTTCCTCCGGCGGTTGAGTTTCGTCCTCCTCGCGGGTGTCGATGGGTCCGCCTTGAAACATGAGTGCGAAAAATGGATCGGTGGTTCTCGTCTCCCTACATCGACGTATCGCCTCCACCACTGATGTGGGCACACGCTCCGGATTGGCGTCGTGCGCGCGCATCGCCCGGACTAGACTAGGTCTTAGAGACCGTTGGATATCATCGGGATAATGGATTTGGTGGGGAGGGAAATATTTCTTCCGGTAGCATAACGGGAATATAGCCCTTGGGTGTAGCTTGATTTGGCTCCGCGTGAATAAATTGGGGTTGTAAATCCCTAGCCGCCCTTCGACCCCCGGAACTACCACCGCTTCTTCGAGACATAATGGGAAATTTGAGAACTTGAGAGCTTTAGAGGGAAAAAACTTAGAGAGTTGAGAGATTTGAGAGAGAGATAGAAGATTGTTGGTGAGGAAATGAGGGTGGGAGAGGTGTTATTTATAAGATTTGAGGAAAGTGTTGGGTGGGTGAATAATTATTGAGGTGAGTGAAGTGGGTGAATAAAGTTGGGGAAAAATATTGAAAATTGAATTTTTTTTGGTTGGAATTCGAGTAAAGTGGGTAAAAATTATGGTTGGGTAATTAATTTCGGGTAAAAAGTGTGTTATTTATGCCACAAAAGGACAAAATCACGCGGATCATAAATCTGGGTCGTTGGATGGCTTCACGCAGATCACCATCCAACGGGTCGCGACTTGTGCCCAAATCGCGACGAATCGCGACTTATACCACAAAATCGCGACTCGTCGCGATTCCCCGCAAATCGTCGCGACGACTGCACATGAGTCGCGAGCCGCAACTCTAATATTATCTGAGGTTTTAAATATTAAATAAGAATTTTCAATTATCATAACCGAGTTATTTTACATAATTATCGAGTAAATGAATTAATTCTACTTCAAGATTTGTTTTTTCATATTAAACCAATTTTGTAATACCACACTCCTAATTCTTTTTTTAATGTGATAGTTTAATGTTGTAATTTATTTTTGTTCTAAATATTATATTTTATGAAGTTAATTTTTAAATAAATAAAGCTATGATGGTAATATTAGTCTAAACCTGTCTTTACAAGTAATTTGCACATGACGAAATTTATAATAATAATTTGACCAATTAGTTCGTAGACGGCTATTTTTGTTAAAAAGATAAAGGGAAAATTACGACAAAAATATTCAACCTTTGGTCAAAGTGCTTCCCTGTGTACTCAGTCTTTAAAACTGGCGGCAAAAATACCTAGCGTGCGTTGACCGTGACTTTGGCATGAAAACATTTATTTCTCCGTTAACATCCCTCATGTGGCCGTTAGTGGCAAAAATACCCAACTTTTTTTTTTGAAAAATTAATTTTTTAATTTTTTAATTTATTTTTTTCTTTTCTTAAATATTGATATTTACTTGAATTCCAAATACATGGAATAACACAAAAGTTAGTCAAAACATCAATTAATTTCTTAATGTGCTTGTATAAGCTACATTTCGTGATAAAAATCTTATTATTATGAGAAATTTTAAACAAAATATTACGAGTATTTTAAGTAATTAAACAGGGTTTTGAAAATACGTATTCGGATTTCTGGATATCCGGATACGGGTAGTGATTTTTGGATACCCGGAAAACCGGATCCGAATAGGGTTAGTTCAAAAAATTCGAATACCCGCTCCGATTACAGCCTTACCCTTTTCATTGGTAACTGACCGTTTTAGTTCGAATTAATACAGTAAATTAATGTCTCTGTATTGAAAAAAAATGTTTAAGAATATATGCCAGTAAAAAAATATATTATCAATAATCAATAGGGCTTGATTAGTAATAATTGGCTAAAAGACTTCCCTTAGGATCCCATTAAAATCCGTACCCTTAAAAAACCCTGCTAAGAAATATGGATAGTGCCGAAGGAAGCTATGAAACACAATGAAAACTCACGCGCGCGCCTCTGCTTACTTCATCAGGCTGACGTAAGCTCTTCTGAGGGCGCGTAAGGAGGGCAAGAGACGCGTGGTGGCTCGTGTGGGGCCAGTGGAGCCACCCGAGGTGCTCGTGGCCCACTATAATAAGGGTTGCGGGAGCGTTCCGTGACCATTTCTTGCAAACTTCATGACTTTTTTTAGTATCTTGATATTTCAGGATACATGTGGACACTTTATTTCGCGAAAATGGACTTCCTGTGAATATCTCGGGCTAAAATTGACTTAATTTAATTAAAAAAAATTAATTATATAACTTTCCTTTTATTAATTTATTAAAAATCAATTACTTAAGAGACCCGTAACATTATGTTTAAAATTTCTCATAATAATAAGATTTTAATTAACAAATGTAGCTTATACAAGCAGATTAAGAAATCAATTGATGTTTTGACTAACTTTTGTGTTATTCCATGTATTTGAAATTCAAGTAATTATCACTAATCAAGTAAAAAAATATAAATTTTAAAAAAAATCCAAAAATAAAGGTTGGGTATTTTTGCCGCTAACTGATGAGGGATGTTAACGAAAAAATTAACGTTTTCATGCCAAAGTCACGGTCAACGCACCTTGGGTATTTTTGCCGCCAATTTTAAAAGTTTGGTACAAGGGAGGCAGTTTGACCAAAGGTTGAATATTTTTGCTGTAATTTTCCCAAAAGATAAAAGAAAGAAAGAGGAAGAATACTCTTCGTGAGAAGTTTCAACTATAAATTCAAATGATAATATGTTAGTTATAGGGTTAATTGCGGTAAAAATACCCAACCTTTTCCTATATACTCTCTAGTGTACCCAAATTCTAAAATAGTAGGTGAAAGTACCCAACTTTTCTGTTTTGTTGCAGACCAACAAGCGGTAAAAATACCCAACTTTTTCCTATATACTCTCTAGTGTACCCAAACTCTAAAATAGTAGGTGAAAGTACCCCAACTTCTCTTTTTTGTTGCAGACCAACAAATTTCGTTTAACACCGCTAGCGCTTTAAGGGTTTTCAAGGGTGTTTTAGGGTACTTTCACCTAAAAACTTAATAACCTTAATAAAAAACCTTAAAAAAACAAAACCTAAAAAACAATTAAGAGAACCCTCAATTTTTGTTGGTCCGCCATAAAACAGAGACATTTGATACTTTCAGTTTCACCTACTATTTTAAAGTTTGGCCAGTACGCGGCGGAGCATTAGGTTGGTAGTTTTACCGGAATTAACTCTTAGTTGTATGTAATTAATTTGATATTATCAAATGACGTAAAAGTATTATTTAATCTTAGATAATATGAAATTATTTTTTTTAAATGTCTAATAGTAAGTTATTATGCAAGTCCCTCTATGAATTTTGCAAAACAATTTTGAACCGCTGTGCAAAGTAAGGTACACGGCGGTTTTGAAAAGAAAAAAAATAATATTGTGCAAAGATTTAAAATATTAATTAATTTTAGATAATTGTTGTTGGAAATTATCGTAAAATTTATTGTTCTCCACAGCGAACTTCCCGATCGTTGGCTTCAGCTAGAAGGATTTCACGATATGCTTTCAAGACTATCGTGCAATTCATGTCATTTTTGAGATTGCACACCAATTTTTTAAGAAAATTCATACAAATTTCTAATAATTGTAAGTGACTAAAATGAATGATAAATAATTTTTTTTGTTTAAGTGATCGAACATTTAAACTTATGTTTAAGATCTAATATATTTAACCATACTTTTTTTTTTTAATATAATGATAATTTCAATAGGACTATACCTTTTGACTTTTGGATAAGTCCGACCTTCAATATTATTCCTCAGATTAATTAATTTACTAGTTAATTATATAGATAATGATAAAGTTGCTGATAAACTTTTATTCAAAAATTAATACAATTTTTATTGCTTAATAATGCAGTGACGCACGATCAATTATCAATGTATAATTGAATCACCCTCTCAAAATTTAACAATAAAAACAAAGACGCAAAACCAAACAATAAGATAAACTAATAATTGGTTGTTTTATGGGCTAGACCGACACATATAACTATAAGATATATCATGACTTATATTCTCTATGTCAGAAAATATGCTAATTTGCATAAATAATTTCTTACTTGATAGAATTCGGCAAGTTGTTCAAAATTTTTGTCACTTTCCCCCTATTAGTTTAGCAAAAATGTCAATTTAATACAAAGTACTTAATTCAAAATATAGTAATTTTTTATAAATTAATATTGTTGGGACACATTTTTTTTATTTTATTTTATCAGAATCATTAATTTAATGAGGGAAAAATTTAATTACGTTAGTTAAAATCGGAACCATATAAAAATATTATGTTATTAAATTATTAATTTATCAAATATTAATTTAACGCTATTAATATTAACCCTAATTGTACTATACTAAGTTACTAACTACCATCGAATATTCATTATGAAGTACAGTAGATAGTTTTAGTGTTCTTCATTCCATGATGCTGATTAATATACTATACACTGGAGTTAATGTAGGGAAAATGGTGGCATAAGTATCTAAAATAAAATATTTTAAATTTTTGTCAAACTCTTAATTTGCGTATTCCGTTATGTTTTTGGCCCGAACCGCATCACGTGTTATGTTTTTAAACCCATTAAATATACAATTTTTAATAAAAAAAATTAAAATAATTTATCAATGATAAACAATAGTATATCTAATCGGTTTCAAAACGTGACACGTGGTGTAAATCTAGACGGAATACACAAAATAAGAGTTAGACAAATTTCGCAACGAAAAAAAGAAGAATGGAAACATAATGTCAATTTTTCAAGGACTCTAGTTACTTATGCCGCCATTTTCCTTATTTTATATAATGTCCTAGATTAATCACGTTTTTTGTGTTCACATTTTCATTAAAAATACATGAAAATATAATTCGTTTCATTCCTACTACATTATTAAGATAAACACAAGTTCAGCCAATAAACTTGTTCTGTTGTCCAGGAATAAGTTATTTATTTTTTAAAATGTATATAGATATTTATAAGTAGGACTAGTGGCGGCCTAAATACCTATTGTTTTTATTTTTGCAGTGACATAAACTCGATATTTTTCTCTCATAGGTGAAGTTTCCAATATTCAATATTTTTCACGGCTGAAGTTCTTAATGTTCACTCTTTTGTTTTTCTCAAACATTCCATCCTTTTCTCCGATTAACTCAACAAAATTTTGGATGTGCCGTTACGTCTTTGATAGTCACACTTCCGAGAGAGGAAATATTAATGTTAATAACACATCTGAAGCGAAATAGTGAAAAGTTGAAATTTTGGTCTTCAAAAAAAGATTAAATTATGTCACTGAAAAATAAAATAAAAAATAAAATACTTATGCCGCAAATAACCCATAACGTACTTTATATTTTCATCAAAGGCCAATTAACATCTGGTCACTGCACTATATAAGAGACTAGCTATAAGGGAGAGAGAGTGGGAGAGAGAGAATGGTGATACTGAGACTAGAACAGTGCATAGAGCTCGTGAAGATGGCGATAAAGCTGTTGATCGCCGTGGCCGAAGCCGTGGGAGCAGCTTTCGAGCACAGCCCGCCGCCGCCGATGCACTTCCCAATGTCCCCGGCGATCGTAAGAGCGGCCCTTCCATACGGTGTATACGTAACTTAGGAACTTCCATCAAATAAACCGTTACTTTTTCGGTAATTAATGTACTTTATCATTTTAATCACTATGTCATTAGTAATATCTTGTTTCAAGTTTTTCCTTTTTTGTTTGCTCTCTTCTTCATTTTCTTTCACTTGGATGGATCTCTGCTATATTATCTCATTTTATTTGATTAATTCAGCTCATTAATTAATTAATTAATTGAATAAAATGCCTTAACTGTTCTTCATTTTCTTTCTCCGTTTCTACTTTTTGAGTGTTTTATAAATGCCCCACGGCCATCGGCAACTGATTAGCGTTCTGGCTGCGGTATTAATTGACCGGCCACTAGCCGGGGTCTAGTTCACGTTTCGACCGGTTTCTTGGTGGGTAACTAGTTGCATCTGATAATAATAAAAAAAAAAAAACACATGAAAGTGAGTAATTCTTCCTTAACCTAAAAGAAATTAGTACTTTTATTTTTATGTAAAGGTTATGGAAAAGGACATATTATCCTATTTTAATCATGCCATGTCATGAATGTTAAGCTGTAATATAAGTTTTCCATTTTCTTACTCTGATTGTAATTATATAAGTTGCTATCAATATTAACCTTTTTTTTTTTCTTTCTATTTGGATTAAAAATTCTTGATCACGTGTGTTATAATTATGATTTAATGTCCAGGAAGATTCAGAATAGATTGCTTAAAACGCTGCGACGCTAGCTTCTATTTGGCTGGTATGACCCCAGATAGTCGGGCCAGTGGCGCGGCTGTAAACCCTTTCTCATCTTCTCTCGGTCTTCTTTCTCCGTCCAAGGCGGAAGCAAGAAGAGCATAACTTCACTCTTAAACGAGGCATACGGACTGCGGATTGGTTGGCCGGCCGTTGGCTAGGTCTAGTTCTACCAATCTCTGTCTGGGTGGTTGTAAATTATATAATTACATCCATTTTTTAAAGTCTTTTGTTTCTTACTAATATTTAAAAAATAATTAAAATAGTAATTTCCTCCTTAAGCGAAAAGAAGAGAGTACTTTCATTATAGTGCTAAGATTTTGGGAAAAAGGACATATCATTTAAGTTGTGTCGCTTCACATAAATGAATTTCGCTCAATAATTTTCAACCAAGTTGACTAAAGAAACAGACCATGACTCAAAAAGGAAAGTACGTATAACAAGTTGTGAAAAGTTCGGTATATATTTAAAAATGAATGGTTAATATAGGCGTAAGTTCTTCATATTGCAATATATTTTTAGGGTAATTTGCGGCAAAAGTAGCTAACTTGTGGTCATTTGGACATTTATATAGCCAATGCGATTTAATGTTGGCAATAGTATCTAATGTTTCTTAAGTACGTTTCGAAATAAAAACCATCTAATTAATTTTAACACCGTTAGTCAACGGTTGATGTGGCACGGTTGACCAACACGCGGACGCCTACGTGGCTGCTATGTGGCGATGCTTCCTCCACTCTCGACGTGACGCATGGCCATGATTCGTCCTCTCTCCAGGCGACACGTGGCCTGCAGAAGCCATACAAAAATAATGTCAATATTGGGTTTCGAACACACGATATCCAAGGATATCACCGTTGCATTCAACCACCAAGCCCTCTAAGTTCCTTCGACCACAATGGTTGATAAAAGCATTTATATTACAAACTTAGACATAAAATCTAAGGAGTCAAAATTGTTACTAATAAATAACATGTCATTTTTTTTAATGGACATGTAATAGGTTATTTAATAAAATTTCATTAAATATAAATTATCCATATTAAGTGTAATTGAATAAATGTAATTGTATTTTTTTAAAACAAAAATAAGATTTTTAAATTATCTATAAAACATAATTATATTTAGAAAAAAAGTTAAAAGAAAATTTATATGCTACATTCATAAATTATATAATATGTAAAATTTAACATGCAACAGACTTATAAAATGAATAAAATGACATTACATATCAATGTAACATAAAAATTATTCAGACTGCGATGAATAAAATAATTTTTTTAAAATATAAATAGATTGTATTAGAAAATTTATAAATATTTTTTTATAAATATTTATACCAATTATATTTAGATGCACATTTTATAGATTATCTAATTTATAAATGTACCAAATAGTATTTTTAACATAAAAAATTTTATTTTTAAAAAATATACTTTTATTTCATTCACTTATCATGGATAATTTATATGTAATGTAATTTTATTATTACAAATTTTATTTACTTTTATTTTTATTTTTATTCTTATTTACTTTTATTTTTATTTTTTTTGAAATAAAATCTTATTTTATTATTACAATTTTTATTTTTATTCTTATTTACTTTTATTTTTATTTTTTTGAAAGAAAATCTTATTTTATTATTACAATTTTTATTCTTATTTACTTTTATTTTTATTTTTTTTGAAAGAAAATCTTATTTTATTTCATTTATTTAAAAATGAATAATTTATAATTAATACAATTTTATTAGAGTTTTCATGCTACATTTTGTAAGTCTAGTTACATGTTATATGCAACAATTTTGCATGTTACATTTTATATAGATACTATTAAGTAAGTAATTATAAATACATAGAGGAACCAAACAATTAAATTGGTGTGGTGGGGGTGTGAATGTTGGGAGCTTGTGAGGGGATGGGTTCGAAACACATCTATGTTATTAATTTTGTATGCCACGCGGCGGTGTCAAGATTAAGTGGATGAATTTTATTTCGAAACACACTTAAGAAAAATTGACTATTATTGCCACAGTTTTTTCGCATTGGCTATATAAATGTCTAAATGGTCATAAGGTGGCCACTTTTATCGCAAATTACCCTATATTTTTATGGTTTTCATATTACACTTTGTCAATTTTTATCTATTTATTGTTAAAGTCTCGTCACTATCAGAAAGGACAATATAAAAAAGGGGCGTTTTTTCCTCTAAAGATGGATACATTTTGTGTTTTTATTTATTTATTTATTATTATATCTGTATGTACTTTATATTTGTATATTTATTTATAATTTTAAGAGATTGACATTTCTTTGAGATAATTTATCTAGCAGTATGCTTGATATAATAGTTCAACTTCAAAACTTAATATCTACTATTGTTCTCTTAGAAAAGAAAAAAAAAAGAAGAAGAAGAGGAAAGTGTTTTGGTGCTATTATTATTATTATTATTATTATTATTATTATTATTATTACTATTATTATTATTTTGGGAATGTAGCGGCGTGTTTTAAGTTTTTTTTAGTGGCCGTGTTTTAAGTTTTTTTAGTGGCTAAAATAGCAGGTTCTAAAAATAGCACCGAACTTAATATCACAGAATTTTTTAAAAAAATAATAATAAAAGGTTTTGGAGGAGTTCTAATATTGATGAGAAAATTTCGGAAAAAAAATTAATCGGGAGTTTTTGGTCAAGATTAAATTTGAGGATCAAAAGACAATTAACCCGGTCCTTATGTCATAAAAGGGTTACTGTAAATCACTCACACTCATATCCGGGTTACCGCTGATAAACTGCGAGTATATCGACGGTTTTTAAGCACCAGTGCGATAAGTAATATATATATACATATATATATATATATTTATTGGGACGAGAGAGAGAGTTAACAATGGTTAGTGGACGAAAACCAACTTATCAAATGAAATTGGACTCATGCTGGCCCAATTGATTTACAGTTGGGAACTTATGCCGCGATTATTTCATATATAATTGGCTTCATTTATTTTCTTTATAAATGACGATAAATTTTAAAGTTATTGACGGTATAAGTACCAATTCTCTTTAAAAAAATAGACAACGATAAGTACTGTTTTACTGCATAAAGTTGTCAAACTATAATAATAGCATGTCACAATTACCTTTTACTCGATATTTTGGTACATGTGACATGCTTTTGAAAGAGAATTGGTACTTATCCCGTTAATATCCTCAAATATAATAATTGATAAGACACTTGTAAAAAGTAAAAATATCAAAGATGAGAGCGGACAGCAATTACGGAGGGGAATCAAGTACAGTTTCCATAAGCCATATTGTATTTGTTTAAACGACATATAACATGAAACCGGCATCGATTTGGAAGGGACGTTGAACTTAAGAAAACGACATTAAAAAAAGGATATAGAAAGCCGAACGACTACACTACTTTTGTAAACGACAAATTTAATTAGTTAAGAGAAATTTTTCACCAATACCCTAAAGTAGCGAGAGATTCACAACTCGACTCTTAAACTGTGCTTCTTAAAGATATGGACAAACAAATTTGAAAAATTGGCCCGGATTAGTTGAAATAGATATGGACTTTACGAATAATTACGGATGTTAATTGCAAAGATATTAAAAAACACAATGTACGGTCTCAAATACTGATTAACATTAAGGTAGAGGTATTCAGTTGTGGAGTCAAGATTTGCTAATCAAAGTTGAAACTGTTAAAAATGAGATTAAAAAAAAATAAAAAATCAAGCATCCAAGTGAAGGTTTTTTTGTTTGTTTTTTGTTTTTGTTAAGAAAATTGCATTTCCCATAGATGTCTTATAATATGAGAAGAAAAAAAAAAGAGACGAAGATATTATAAATATTCTCTATTAAATAAAATTTAAGAGCGCTCTCATTGATATGTTTAAGGCAAGGTTTAAAATGCCGCTTGCCGATGTCGTTTCGCATTTTCCGTTTTACGGATATATCGCTTGTCGATGGGAATGTCGATGGGCAAATGGTAAAAAAAGGTATGCCGCATGCCGCATATATCGCATGGGCATACCGCATGCCGATGGGGTTTTCAACGGATATTTGGTAAAAATATTTGAGTATTTAAGAAAGATATTTATATAGGTTCAAAACTACATATTTAATAAATACAAGACATAATTGTATACAACAAAACACATTCGTAACTTAAGTATGTAGGTGAAATGTATAATACTAAGTCACTTTATTAGTTGAATTGTATAATATTAAGTCAAATTATTATGTGAAACGAATATGTATGTTAATTAAGTGTTCAATATTAAGTGAATTTGCATGTTAATTGTGTATGTTAACAAAATTAATATTAGTTGAAGTGTATAATATTAAATGAATATGTATGTTAAGTGTATATGTATGTTGGGTGAAGTTAATATGTATGTTAAGTGTATAATATTATTTGAAGTGTATAATATTAAGTTAAATTATTTTTGTCGAAAGTTTAATTTGTATTTTTGCCAAAATTTACAAAAAATATGATTTTGTGCAAAATTCCTACCATTTTTCGCAATTTTTACTCACAAAAACGAAAAACGATATTCCACCCACGTGCCCATGCAAATTTCGCGAAAAATGGTAAAAATCCAGCGAAACGAAAGGGTTTTCCTTTCGCATATCCTTGAAAAACGAAAATCGGTCGATATTTCCATGGAAAATCGCGAAATTTAACACCTTTTAAGGGGCATAACCGCCATTTCTCTTATAAAACCGGGCTACTTCCAACCAAACTATCATATGATATCGGGAAATTTGCGGCTAAAGTCCTTGAACTCATTCAATTCTTACAAATAAGTCCCTGAACTCATTTTCTTGCGGCTAAAGTCCTTAACGTTAACAGTTAGTTACAAATAGTCATAGTTGACCGTTAAGTGCTACATGACATTTAGTTGACTGCCACATGGCATTGCCACGTCATCGGACTGCCACATGGCCTTTCCACGTGGAATTTTAATTAATTTTTATTTTTATTTTTATTTTTTTGAAAAAAATATATAAAAAAAAAGGTTTAGATTTAGGTCTTTGCTTTAGTATATATCATCTAATAAAAAAGATAAAATAAAAACATACTAAATGACGTCAAAATACCCAACATCCAAAACGACGTCAAAAAGAAAATTTCAACATATATACTAATATATTATCTAGATTCTAGAACATCCAAAACAACCAAATATGTGTCGAGTCACTTGTTTGCACCGTTGGTCCTTGTATTGGCCTCTCTTTCTTTTTGGCGCACGAGTCTTGCCTTCCGTTTGACTGACTCCTCAATTGGCGTTTTCGAAATTGGCCTTCCCATTTTCTTTCGAACTGTAGACTGCACAATATAGTTTCATATTATAAATCTATACTGTATAAAATTTGTCAAAGTAAAAAATATATTACAACATACCTTAGGCAAAGTCATGTTATAACATTTTCCGACCTTGTGACCGGTTTGTCCACATCTACTGCAATGTTGTACTTGGCCTACTCGTCGCCCTTTTGTTGTTCTTGGTGGTGGTTCATCTCTATCTCGCCTTCTTTTTTTCTTCGGCCTTCCCGGTAATGTGGTTTCTTTTGGTGGGAATAAAGGGTTTAAACCTTTATACGCCCACAAATCCGGGCTCGATATTGGAGAAATTCTCGGTGCATATGTCCTTTCAAAAGTGTCTTTGCTATAGCAGGAATGCACATATTCGACAATCTCATGTCCGACGTCCCATATACACGACAAGGCATGTCCACAAGGGATCCCACTCAACTGAAATCTTCGGCAGGTGCATTGCCTTTGTACCAAATCCACAGAATAACTAGAACCAGATGCTGTTTCCACTTGAAACTTCCCGTTGCCGGCATCTCTTGCCAAGCATTTATATGCCACTTTTTCGTTTTTCTCAATAATACGCATAATTTTTTTCCCGAATGGAGCCTTCCACTTTTTAACGTATTCACTCTTTTTTACGAAACGAGCCATGTTCCAACAACGTATTTTCTCAAGCATAGTAACCATGGGTTTATCTCTAGCATCTAGTATCGCAGAGTTGAAAGACTCACATAAATTATTCAGTTGCATATCGCACTTTAGATTCTCGGAATAGTGAGACTGACTCCACTGACTTGCTGGCCTCTCAGTCAACCACTGATGTGCTTCTTCCTTTTTTTCCTTCAGCTCTTGCATTCTTCTTTGCCATTCAGCAATTGTAGTGGCCCGTGCAGAACCCCACAATGATTGTTTCAAATCAAGACCTGGGTGTAAGTAAACAAGAGTAAATAAAGAGCAAATAGAAAATATAAAATAGAAATAAATTAAAGAGCAAGGAGAGTAGATACTTGATCATTAAATACTGTATAAGTACCTGGATGTTCAATTTTGAAGTTGGAGTAAAGGTGCTTAACACAAAACCGTACATCACAACCTTCAAAAACCGTGCCCGTAGCATTGATTAAACCCTTTTGTCTATCACTCATCACAGTGTACGCTCTCGGATTTTGAATGTTAAAATCTTCCTTTAGTAGGCTCAAGAACCACGTCCATGTATCCGTGTTCTCCTTCTCGCATACTGCATAAGCGAGAAGGAACATACAATTGGTCGGATCCACTCCCACAGCAACTAGAAGCAATCCCTTCACACTGCCCTTGAGAAAGCACCCGTCAACACAAATGAGCTTTCGACAATGTTTGAACCCCTCTTTCGAAGCGGCCATGCATATGTATACCCTCTGAAACACCATTTTCATGTCTATCATCTCACTTTTAATGATTGTTGTGCTTCCCGGGTTAGTCTCAGTAATTTGCTTGCAATAATCATCAAGAAGAGCGTATTGCTCCGACGATGACCCTTCTAATGCTTTTAATGCATTCTTTTTTGCCCTATAGAATGTCCAATATGACACCTTAGCATACTTGGAGTGTTGCACCAACTCTTTAAAATTATCGTAACTCATTTCCGGATTCATTCTAAAATGATCGAAGAAATGATTACCTAGCCAAGCAGCGTCTGCTAATCTATTATTTAAGACAATCCCACAAGTGTGTTTATCATTGAGAGTACGCACTATAAATTCCGAAGTGTCATTCCCAAACCTACTAGCAAGGATCAACCACTTACATCCTTTACCTTGGCACATGGCACGAACACGGTCTTGATCATTCTTGATTAACTTAACGTCTTTGTTATTTGCTATGAAACAGTCCTTCAATGCCTTTCTAAACACCTCAACCGAGGCAAACTTCATGCCTATCTTGAACTTAAATTCCGGAAAGTTTGACCCGGGAACATATTCAATCTCTCTATATCTTCGTGCTCCCCCTTCATCTCCACTATCCAACGAAGCCAACTCTGAATCGTCAGTAACACTCTCTTCTTCAGAGTCTTCGAGCGAGGAGATGTGTTGGCTTTCATGCCACCACGACATGTCGTCATGACATAGACTCGACCCAACAAGGTCACGGCCACCCTCTGTAGTGTCACAGTCACCCTTAATATCTACTTCCTCAATTTGAATCTCAAGCTCTGGTAAAGGAACATCATCATCGACCACAATTTCGTCGTCAACAATATCACCAATAACTGGAGGGGTTTCTTTATCCACTGCAATACAAATAATTGAATATTAGAACAAGAAAAACTAAAATAAAGAGACAAATTAAATGCATGAAACCCAAAGTTTAAAAATATTTAATTTTAGAGCAGGAAGAACACGAACCATTATCGGGATTCTTGCCGGTGATTGGTCTGAGGACCACCATCGTCAACGTCGTCGTCAATATCGCCGTCAATCTCGCCAACGTTCGTCAATCTCGCTTCCGTCGAGAGACGGTCTTCTCCTTCTCTTGGGTTTTTCTCTCTGTTAGATGGGTATGGTGTTCTTGCGTTGGTTTTACTCGAGGGTATGGAATGGAAGATAGAAATGAATTTCATTTCTGATGAATGAAAATATATTATATTAAATATAATGACAAGGCAAGACAGAGTCCAGCGTGTCTAACTATGTCACATTTAGCGTGAGCCACCGTTAACTGTAAGCATATATTAACGTTAAGGACTTTAGCCGCAAGAAAATGAGTTCAGGGACTTATTTGTAAGAATTGAGTGAGTTCAAGGACTTTAGCCGCAAATTTCCCTATGATATCATGTATATAAATGTATATATATTATATTTATATATTAGACGAAAAAGCAACGACTGAGCTACCAAATATTTTGTGTGATCAATGAGAAGAACAGTTTATTCATTGTCTCTCTGAGCAAAGATTCAAACTTTGCGATGCCATAAAAAGAACTCAGTCACAGATAGCTTATATATATTACTAACTACTTCTTAATATACTATATATATATATATCTATATATACAAACACACATACATACTCTTATACTGTATTGTATACAATGGTGATGCACTTGGAATTATGCGTCGAGCTGCTGAATATGGCGACAGAGGTGTCCATGGAGGTGGCCGCGGCTGTCCGGGAAGTGTATTATGCGGGTTTTCTGCCCCGACAAGCGTCCTTGGCGATCCCGGACGTGTATCTCCTCTTCGTAGATATTTTAACCTGATATACATGTAACTTCTTCTTCTTTGTAAGAGCGAGAAAGCTCTGAAGCTCAACAATGGAGGTTTTAGAGAATATCAGAGAGATTGTATTACTATGTCTAGATACAATGAATATATATGAGAGAGAAGGAAAAGGGAGGAAAGTTAGTTAGAGACTGACGTCACTAATATCATATACTAACTGAATTCTAACATCCTAACATCCCCCCTCAAGCTGAGCACGGCGATCATCAAGAGAAGCCAGGCGCAGCTTGGTGCAAAGGAACTGAAAACGCGGACCGGGAAGCGCTTTCGTAAATACGTCTGCAGTTTGTGCATCTGTACATATATACTGGACATCTAGAAGCTTTTGTTTAATTTGCTCCCGAACATAGTGAATGTCAAGTTCAATATGTTTAGTACGAGTATGGAACACCGGGTTAAGAGCAAGAGACTTGGCGCCCACGTTATCACACCAGAGAATTGGTGGGGAAGCAGGGACTGGAATGCCTATCTCATGAAGAAGAGATTGAAGCCAGACAACTTCAGTGGCTGTAGATGCCAAAGCCCGATATTCGGACTCAGTACTGGAGCGAGAGACAGCTTGTTGCTTCCGAGATCCCCAGTTGACTAGATTCTTCCCCAAGAAGACACAGAAACCCGACGTGGATTTACGGTCATCCAAATCGGTGGCCCAGTCAGCATCAGAGTAAGCTTCAAGGTGAAGATCGGACGATGGTGTAAAGGACAGGCCAACATTGAGGGTGCCCTTTATATATCGTAGGATTCGTTTGCACGCAATCCAGTGATTAACAGTCGGGGCCTGAAGAAATTGATTGAGGCGATTGACAGCAAACGAGATATCAGGTCGTGTCATCGTGAGATACTGCAGAGCACCAATGGTGCTACGAAACACAAGAGGCTGAGCAAACAACGGGCTGTCAGATAGAGACAAATTATTTGCAGAGCACATTGGTGTAGAGCAGGGATTTGAGTGATCTAAGTTTGTCTTACTTAGGAGTTCTGAAGCATACTTTGTCTGTGTGAGGGTCAGACCTTGAGGCGTGCGTGTAGCTTCAAAACCGAGAAAGTAATTGATAGGACCAAGATCCTTCAGAGCAAAGCACTTGTGGAGATCACTTATAAGAGACTGAATCGCAGAGGGATCATCCCCAGTTATAAGGATGTCATCGACATAAATGAGGATGAGCAGGGTCTTGTTGTTTGCCTTTTTGAAGAATAAGGAGGTATCACTGACACTGTTTTGGAAGCCTTTGTGAACAAGAGCAGCTTTGAGCTTGTCGAACCAAGCCCGTGGAGCTTGCTTGAGACCATAGAGAGATTTCTTCAGCAAACAAACGTGATCGGGTTTTGATCCATCCACAAAACCTGCCGGTTGAGACATAAAAACTTGTTCACGAAGGTCACCATTCAGGAAGGCATTATTAATGTCTATCTGTCTAATATCCCAATTATTTGACACAGCAATGGAGAACATAACCCGAATCGTGCTGGCTTTAATGACTGGACTGAATGTCTCTTTGTAATCAACACCCTCAGTTTGTTGAAAACCTCTTGCAACAAGTCGAGCTTTGAGCTTGTCAAGGGAGCCATCGGGTTTGAATTTGGACTTAAAGACCCACTTGTTGCTGACCACATTCATATCCTGAGTCCGAGGGACTAGAACCCAGGTGTTGTTAGACATGAGGGCACCAAACTCAGTCTTCATGGCATTAAGCCAGTTGGGATCTTTCAAAGCTGATGTAACAGATTTTGGCTCAGGAAATCCATTGCATTTGATAAGATTGACACTGAATATTTTTGGCTTATAGATCCCTGATTTGGAGCGTGTGTGTATGTGTGATGTAGACATGGACATATTTGTGTTTGTTGAGGGTGGTACAATGTGAGATGTAGTGACAGACTCTACGACTGGAGCAGGAGGATTGGAGATGTTTCTGGGAATTGTTTGAGAATGACTAGAAATATGATCGGAATATGCAAGAACAGCTTGATTATGTCGGGAATAACGAGAGGGATATGGTGGGAAACACGGGGGTAAAGATGGGAGAGCAGAGACATAGCCTGGAGATGTCTTGTTGTTATATGGAGGAACTACATTAGTTGGAAACATACTTGGGTAAGGAAAGCTTTGTTCATCAAAGTTTACTGAACGTGCTATATAGATGCGTCCCGAGCTATGAAGACACCTATAACCCTTATGGAACGAGCTATAACCCAGGAAAAGACATTTAGCACTTTTGAATGAAAATTTCTGAGAGTTGAATGGTCGTAGAAAAGGATAGCAGACACACCCAAATATCCGTAAGAACTTATAGTCAGGCACTTGATTAAAGAGGCAATGGAATGGAGACTTACTTGGACACGAGAGGGACGGCAAGCGATTGATCACATAAACTGCTGACACGACAGAGTCCCACCAGAACTTGAGAGGCATGTTCGCCTGTGCAAGTTGAGTGAGACACAGTTCTGTGACATGACGGTGTTTACGTTCAACACGTCCATTCTGTTGGTGCACATGGGGGCATGGATGTCGAAAAATAATGCCCAACTGTTGTAGATATGGCTGAAGAACACGAAATTCACCTCCCCAGTCTGTTTGGAGAGCTTTAATCTTGACCTCAAATGACCTCTCAATGAAGGTATTGAATTTCACAAAAATGGAGAAGCTTTCAGATTTCTTCCGAAGTGGAAACACCCAATTATACTTCGAAAAATCATCAACAAACAGAAGGTAGTATCTGTAGCCATCAGTCGACATTTCAGGTGCAGGACCCCACACATCAGCATGAACAAGCTCGAATGGTTTGCTAGTTTTAGGAGTAGATGAGGGAAGATGAACACAGTGCATTTTCCCGAGTTGACAAGCATGACAAAGTGAGGAACTTTTATTCACAGCTTTAAGCTTTTCAATGGAAAGAACATCGTTTATTACAGAGATGGACGAGTGTCCCAATCTATTATGCCAAAGAGAGAAATTGTCATTAAGATTGACATTAAAGACATATTTGGTGTTAGCTAGTCTAGGCTGAGATGCTGAGAAAGAGTCCTGAGTGACTTCGGACGAAAATGCCCCTGGTGGAATGAGTGAAGCATCAAGTCTGTAAAGTCCTTCTTCAAGTGTTCCGGTTAGAAGAACTTCCTTCGTGAATTTGTCCTTAACAAGACAACCATCCGAAGAGAATTCAACAGTCACATCATTGTCAGTTGTAATCTTTGAAATGCTAACAAGATTTTTGGTAATAAGAGGCACATGAAGGATTTGAAGAAGCTTAATTTGTCTATTTCTTCGACGAGTAATGAGAGAGGAATTACCGATGGAGTTTATAGGTAGACTTGAGCCATTTCCTACAGCAAGTTTGCTGTCTCCTTGATACTCAAATTTTTGAGCAAATTGTGCATCAGAAGGAGATACATGATCAGTCGCACCGCTGTCAAAGAACCAATCATCCGAGCTCTCTTGATTTCCATTTCCTGAGGAGGAAAGAAAAGCTTGGTGCGGGGGTCGATTCTGATTGTTCGAGGAGTTTCCATTATCATAAGCTTTGTATCCTTGATCAAAGCGGTAGTAACAACGTACTACAGTATGACCAGATTTTCCGCAGAGCTGGCACATGTACTTTTGTCCAGGTGATGACCTTCCTCCATTACGTAGAAAACTTCCTCTGTTGCCCCTGTTCCAGTTTCCACGAGTGGAGTTCCTCTGTTGAAAGCTTCCATTGAATCCCGAGTTTCCAGTATTACCCTTCGAATTTCCAGGATTGAAGCTCTGAACTCCATAGTTTGGTCTTCTTGACACATAATTTGCCGATGGATGCGAGAGATCCATGTTTGATTCCACATGAGAGTGAAAATTTTCAATACGCATTTCATGAGACTGAAGAGAAAATTGTACCTCAGGGATCGTCACGGAGTCTCTGCCAGAGAGATTGACAACGACAGACTCGTACTCTGGACCAAGACCTGAGAGGATATGCATGATTATATCATCGTCAGATATGATTTGTCCAGCTGCCATGAGAGAATCTGCAAGACATCGAATCTTGAGAATGTAGTCATCAATGGACATGGAGCCTTTCTTGATCGTTTGAATCAAGGTTTTGAGCTGCATGATGCGAGACTTTGAAGAAGAAGAGAAAAGTTGTTGCAGAGTTGACCAGATTTCACAGGCACTCTTGCACCGACACACGGTGTTCACCATTGTCTCTGTCATTGTGGTGAAAAGCCAGCTGACAAGGAATCTGTCAAGTCGGCACCACGCTTCATAGGCAGGGTTCGGAGATTGAACAGTAGAATCACGATCGATTGCAATTGTAGGAGGAGGACACCGGTCAGATCCGGTCAGGATTCCTTCAAGGCCATGAGCTCCAACTGTGGGAAGAATCTGAGTCTTCCAAACAAAATAGTTCGTTCGATCAAGGCGTATGAAGACTGGTGTGAGGCTGGACGGAATCATCGCCAGGGAAGGAAGAGCATTGAAGGAAGATGCTGCCATAGCTCTGATACCATGTAAGAGCGAGAAAGCTCTGAAGCTCAACAATGGAGGTTTTAGAGAATATCAGAGAGATTGTATTACTATGTCCAGATACAATGAATATATATGAGAGAGAAGGAAAAGGGAGGAAAGTTAGTTAGAGACTGACGTCACTAATATCATATACTAACTGAATTCTAACATCCTAACATTCTTCAATTCTTCTGGTTTATAAAGAAGTCGATCATTCACCAACTCTCCAAGTATTTCGCATAATTAGTACGATTCGCCGAAAAATCACTAGATTTTTTCTTTATTTATTTATTTTCTTCATAGTGGTGAGATATAGCGGCTTCATGCATTAATTGTTAATATATTTTCTATATTGAGAGTATTAATTTTCTTCACAGTTTTTTGGGATATGTTTATGTGACTTTGTATATATGTTTTCTTTTACTTTTGAACTCAGCTTTAGAAAATTCTCAATTGTTTGTTTACCAATGGGCAATAAACCTGTTGAAATTATTCCATTTGCGACGTCTGTAAATACTAAATAGTTATATGCTAAAATATTTATGGTATTCATGAGAATTTTAAGCTTTAACTAAATGGCATTTTATTGATGACTTAAAAATAAATAAAAAATTATACTAGGCGTAAAATGACTATGCTTTGCTTCGCAGTTTGATTTGCACTTGCCATTGCCAACCTAACCAATTATGAAATGCTTCAAGATTACTGATTACATGTGATATTTATATTTTTTATTTATACCATTCGAATTTTGTTTTTTTGATTTATATTTCTTTAGGCGTCGATTTTGTTGATTCATAATTCACTCTTGGAGATTTTGAGTTTTTATATTGAATATTTAATAAAATGAGTTTTGTCAAAACCAATTAGGTTCTAAATTTTGCATTTACCAAAGAGTACTCTGCGTATACTTAATATTTTTGACCCATTAGTAGTTTTTTTGTTGTTTTACAGAGTACTCCATACGTTTTCCACAAAGTTTTCGTAAGTTTCCATTATTAATCTACACAATTTAAAGTTTTCCTCAATTTTTATATATATATATATATAAATTGCAACCATGCCTTGATTTTTATATAAGTTATAGTTGTACCCTTTATTTGTTTCAAAATTTCATTTAATTAAACAATTATTTTAATATGACTTACATTTTTTTAACCTACGTACATTTAAATATAGTATCTAATATTATAATTATCAATATAGAAAACTCGTCTAGTAAATTTTGCGAAAATTCCACTGATAAATCTTACGAAAAATCCATCGATAAACCTTACAAAAAATTCGTAAAATATATAGAGCCATTGATAATTTTTAGGTAAAGGTAGATACTAGATACCTTGGTAAAAAAAAAAAAAACATACATTTCTAGCTACCGTCTACGTATGGTATGTTTATGTGAATATTATGGGTTGATTTGACTATTTCTCTTATTGAGACTATGTTTATACAATTCATTTTATTATTATTATTATTATAGAACGCCAACTTACATTCCATGTGTCATATTTAAATCTGTGATATCTTTCTTGATCCTGTAATGGGAAGAATATATAAGAAATTGTATCTTATTAATTACTGACATTTTAAATTCATACTAATAATTCAAGCCTGCAAATTATCATAAAATATATCAATTTACATTTCTCCACTCATTCATATTTGAATCCACGATTATGCTCTTAATGCTGTAATGAAAAGAAAATTATTAAATGACATATTAAATTCATACGAAAACTTATGTAAGCCTACTATTACAAAATTTCGGTTTACATTCCATGTGAACGTATTAAATATAGATATGATATTGTTCTTAGTGATGTAATGAAAAAAGAAGAAGAAGAGATCAGAATTACTATATGTGAATTGATTTAAAATACATACTAAAAGTACTTCTGTAAGCATCAACACTCAACAGCTTATTAATCTTAATCAGCTGATGTGATAGAAAATTAATTTTAAGAATTTCAAATTATTATATATATATATAATTAGTTTACATTCCACGCGTACATATTTAAATCTATGATATTGCTCCTAGTGATGTAATGAACAACAACAAAAAATAACTATCTCTTATTTATTAACATTTCAAATGATAGATTTCACTAACTAGTCTACTTATAGCCTAAACTGTAAATTTATAAATGAAAGTTTGTTAAACTCTAAAATTATTCAATTTTATTGATTGTTACCGAAAATATCCTCAAACTCAAACCATTATTTGATATACTCACATAACGCCATATGATGGATAATTTTTTTTTTTAACTTTTAACTTATCTATTTTTGGTAATGTTTCAATGTTTCTCCAACTGTAACTCCGGTTTGTATTTTTGGAATAGTGAAAAAATTGGTGAAGCTCAACCAGATCGAAGAAAGTATCATCGATCTGGTGTAAAACCTCAACATCAGGGATGCAAAGTTCGCGTTAAACCCCGATATCGAGGTCATTATACTTGACAATCAAGGTTTAACACCAATTTTGGATCCACGGGTTAGTCTATCTCTGATATCGAGGATAATATCCCCGTTATACCGAATTGGTAACATCGATATTAGGGTTGCTCGATATCAAAAATACCAATCACTCAACAAAATTGGATTCTACATGTTTGTATAGGAGATCGGTGTTTCTTCCCCCAATAATTGTATTATTTTAGATATACAATTCAAGGATTTGAATGCCGTTTTTGCCGATAAATCGTTTGCCGTTATCGACGAATTAATCGCTTGCCGATGGATTTATCGATGGAAAACCTATAAAATTTATCGTTTGCCGTTATCGAAATTTATCGAACTTATCGATGGATTAATCGGTTATCGATAGATTTATCGATGGAAAACTTATAAAATATTTTCATATATATTTTTATACATAAAATATTTTCATAACATAAAACTAAATGTACTTTTTCCGCAATAATTGAAAAACGTCAAATTATAAAACAAATAATCTCATAATCACGGTATCCGAATTATATACAATGATACGAAATGAAGTTACATATAAAAAACGAAGAAATAGCTCAATTTAAGCAATTTCCAAAAATATTTACTTTTGCCGCAATAAGGTTGCAATTTGGGAAAACGTCAAATTAAAAAATAATTATTTCAACATCACATTTTATAAGTTATATAAAATGTTATAAAATGATTTTACATAAAAAAAAGACTAACTAGCTTAACTTTACCAATTTCCAAAAATATGTGCTTTTGCCGCAATAAGATAATAATTTAGAAAAACATCAAATTATAAAAATAATTATGTCAAACTAACACTTTCCTAACTATATGCAATGTTACAAAATAAAATTACATAAAAAAAAATTAAAATATATCTCAAATTCATTATTGTTAGGAAAATTGCTACTTTTGTTGCAATTATAAATAGTTTGCATAAACCCTTAAATATAACCTAAATTTGAAAAAAAATCACACAAACCATCTTAATTCATCTATATTCCATCATATACTTTTAAGAAAATCAATTTCAACTAGAACATTTGATTGAAAATGTAAAATGTACAATTAAACTAATATGGAACTCAAAGTTTAACTTTCATTCAACCTAATAGCTTTCTAACTAACTACTACAAATATATAATAAAAGTGTGAAAATTTGACATGATTCATACATATACAACATTTAAACTTCAAAACACTCAAGATCCACTAAAAAAAACCCTAAAAACACCTTTAAATTGTGAAATTAAAAGAAGTTGGAACTTCTGCCGCAATAAAGAAAAAGTTATACCAGAGTTGACTTATCGTTTTTGACCGAAAATTAGTTTGCTTTTCGAGAAAATACACTTGATAAGTTTGAGAGATATGTGACTTGCTTTTCGAATCGAAAAATCGCGATAAGTATAAAAAGATAACGATTAGAGGAGATAAGTTATCGAGAAGTGGTTTTCAGCGATTAATCGTTCGATTATCGCGAAAATTGAATCAATGATACAAATACAAATAATAGATATTTAAAAAAAAAACGTGGATTCATTCAGTATTCATGGGTCGACATGACGGAATATGCTTTACTGTATATCTTCTAGAACATATCGTTGTTTTTTGAATCGTGATAATCATTTTCCAGAAGACATCATATTTGATACATTTATGATTTAGCAGATCTTTTAACCAAATACTCTACAGGATTTAATTATCTTTTAGCCGAGTCAATTATCATTCTCATACTTATATTAATTTTACAAATATTAAATCCATCGTTATAGATATACCTTTCAATTCAGCTGGCCTTTTCAACAATACATGATTAGCTGCATAAGTATCAATATTTGGAGCATGATTTTAAATCCCCGGGCATGCACATGCGGAGAGTAAAAAAACAGCTAAGCCTAGTTAAAACTTCCTAAAATACATATAATCAAATATTCTAAAACTATTCTTAAAAAAAATTCTACAATTACTCACTTATCCTACCCAATCAGGAAGCCAAATCGAATGTCCAAACTTGCTCCTCAAGTTTGACACCTTCAGGAATAACTCCACTTGACTTTCGCCTGTGACTAATAGAGCTACTAGGCTTTTATCCGAACAAGGCTGCTAGGTTGTGATTGAAAAATCATGCTCGTTTCCTTTTATGTTCTGCTTCTTTATGTTCGTCTCCATTCTGCTAGTCTAAATTCTGTTAGGCTCTGTTCTGTTAGCAATCGTTCTGCTAGTCTTCGATTTTACTTGGCTTCGTTCAGTCAAGTCAGGCTTAAAATCACACCCGAAAGTCTGAATCCTATTTCCACCTATGTCGGCGTGCCCGGTTTTTTGAGAGTTGCGGCATGCCTGTTAACAATTGTAACGTATCAATATGATGTCTTATTATCCTTGTGATTTTTAGTTATTTATGTCTTGGTGATAATTAAGTAATTTTGAACTAATATAAAAAATTGTCGAAATACTCAAAATCATTTTTTGACTTTTCCGTCAATTTTTCCATCGGCATGCGGTATGCACCTTTTTTTTTCTTTCCCGACTTTCCCGTCGATATTTCTCTCGACATGCGGCATGCCTGTTAAATAGAAGGGGCGAAACGACATTGATATCGGCATTTAGAACCTCGATTTGAAGATGTATAGAAACCAAGCACACCCAAATTCTGTTGAATTAATTGAAAGTGTAGATGAAAATTTAAGAGAAGCAAAATAGTGGAATTAAAAATTTTGACTGTAAAAATAACTGAGTTTATATCACCAAAAATAAAAATAAAAAAATATTAAGTATTTATGTCGCTAATTATAATAAAATAAACACATTAAATATAAGCTAGGTACAGCATATATGTAAGCTATGTATTACATACGAGTCCTTTTTACAGAAGTCTCTGATTGACTTCGACATATCCGATTGAATCACGATTGTTTATGCAAAATCTTTGAAGAATTTATTGGTTATAATATATTATTCTTTTGGATAAGGCTAGGATATAATTTTTAAATATCAATATTGTACAATATTAATCTAACAAAAATCTATATATAAAGGTTCATATAAATATATACAAAGTTATCACTTTTTTTATTATTAATTAAATCATTTCTGTTTCAGGTTGAGGAACTAGTACCATGATTGTGTATTTCCTCTAGAAAAGGTATTACATTTAATCTCTATATATTATAACGAAATTGTCACAATAACCGCTAAACTAATATAGTCCCGTGTCCTAAAGCGACTTAAACTAAAAAATAACTCAAATAGTGATTTTAAATGAGGGCAGCGGATGTCATTTTGCTGCTTTTCCTTGGCGTTGCCAGCGTAAAATGTGCGGAGCTCATCATCTCAACAGTCGCACTGCGATGTGAATGTCAGACTCCTACGGCAACCAAGTCGGGATCACCATTTGTTGAGTGTGAATCCTAATCTATACGAAGCGCTACGGCGAGACCCGACGCAGAGCAATCAATAAGCTGACAAGATTGACGGTGTAACCAGAGACTTCCGGTTGAGAGCCTGATAGTGGATCAAGATTTATAAACGATAAATGGACGTACCTCTTATACCGGAAGCGAATCTCTATAATTTGGATGTCAATTTTCTATATTCGTTTTGCTATTCAGTTTTGGATTTAGAGATTCAGGTCAAAGTTTCTAACACCATATGTCATTAGTTAACTTTAGCGAATTTAGATAGATGAAAATTAACCGTCTAACTATTCTTTAGCATCTTTTATCGTTAAAAAAAGACATTGTTAGCAAGTTGTGAGAATTGGTCTAAATTGGTATTTTTATTTTGTTGAAAATATTATTTTTTTGAATTATTATTTTATGTGAAAATCTACAATGTTATAGATCTTAAAAGCTGGGCCAAACCAAATGATATTCATAATTTCATATAAAGTTCCGCTTGTGAAGAAAGATATCATAATTTCATGTCGTTGTTTCGTTCTTTCAGGAAACAATGTCGTTTCTATTTCTAGCTTTTCAAGGTTAATGTCGTTTTGTTTCTTTTTCACAGCTTGGTTTACAAATTATTGTTTTATGTTGGGATGATAGTGGCGAAAGTATCTAATATGTTGTATAATAATTATTATAGTGAATGTATCAAAAAAATATTCCTGCATCGGAAGTTCTCAATTTTATATATAAAGCGGCCAAATAACCTTTCTTTACCACAACAAAAGTTCTCATATATCATCATACAATAGCGGTGAAAGTATCTTCTCTTTTTTTTTTTGCAGTGAAAGTTCCGAAAATCATCATTTTTATACGTTCATATTGTTGAAAAAACGTTAGACTCAGCCTGATGTTTTTAATCGTCTCTTGCATTTTTGACATCCTTTTAATTTCCTTACTAAAATGCATTATAAAGTACAAATAAAAAAAGTATCATGTACTGATTTTTAAATGCGTTTATGTCGATTTTAACGTTTTTAGTGAACAATATGCATTTATGATCTTGAGAAATTTCACTACTTGGGTGTCGCTGCGCTATTATATAATAGTATTAAGAACTTTCTCAGCACAAAGAACGATTAAAAACTTTAGTCGTTATTATGTAACATTTTGAGTACTTTCCCGCTATTGACCCTTTTACCTTTATTTAAAAAAAATAATAAAGTAAAAGAAAAGAGCTCGTTATGTGTATAAGTGTATTGTACATTTTTAGGTTTGTTTTTACTTTTATTATTTCTGTTTGTCATATCATGAAATATTGTCGTATATACCTAAATGGTCGTTTTTGGAGTTTCATATCGTCTTAGAATCAGTATAGTGTTCATTGATTTTCACACCAAATTAGTATAGGAAAAATAAGGTGGCAATCAATTGAATTACTCTGCCACGTACTGATTTAATTACGTTTTGTCCGATCTCGATTTTACAATTTTTATAGGGTGAATAAAAAAAAGGTATCTCTCTATAAGCGGATTTTTTTTTTTTTTTTTTTTGAGTTTTGAAACCTTTTTTGTGAGTTTTTAAACCTTGGTTTGTCCAGCTTTATATGAAATTATTCAGTTGGGAATGCTTATAACAATAATTAAACTGATATACAACTAGTAGAGCCACATTAAAATTAACAATATATTTCCAAATTATTTTTAAAGATAAAGTATCCAATTTTTCAAATTAAAGTATATTTCCATTTGTTTTGAACGATTAAAATTATACGGATCCGTCTATTCACCCGATCATATCCATGGGACATTAACATAAATAAACATTTTTTCGATGAAGAAGAAGAAATATACTATATAAATTTGAAAAATTAAATTATCATCCTTTAAGAGCACTTACAAATATGCCTTAAATTTGTAATGATTGAATATTTAATTCTTTGTTTCTTAAGAATATATTTCTTATTATTATACACAAAATAAAACTATTTTTTTCGTTGTTAGATAACACATCAACGACAAATATCATATCTTCTTACAAAATGAAATAAAATAATGAACTCTTTTGCATGCAATATTAATATGGTATTTTACTTGCCGAAGCAAAAAATAGCGTCGGCAAAGAAAGCACATAAAATAAGATTATATTCTTCTTCACATTGCCAAGTAAGTGCCAACGAAAATATACTTTTTCCCTACAAAATATATTTTTAAACCTCCTCCTCTTCTTCTTCTTCTTTAAGCTCTTCACTTGCAATCATTCATCATTATAGCAAAAATATCCTAAGTTGCTTGTTAAATCTTAATAATTCCAGCTAAGAAAACAGGAAAATAATTAAAAATAGAGTGATTAATAACACTATTAGTCCTTTGATTACAGCTATATATAGATTTTACACACTTATTATGAAATTATTAAAATAATTTATATTTATAATTTTGATTTTAATTAATAAAAAAATAATTGTATAATGAATAGTTATAAAAATAATTGTTTCTTAATTTATAGAAAATTATAAAATATTAATATTAAAATAATTGAATATTATTAAATACTCTTATTACCTGTATTTATTTTTAATATTTTTTATTCAACACTTTTAGACGGAGTACGGGTCGATATCATACAAAATTTTATAATTAAAAAGACATAGTAACTCTTAAATAAGTATACACCATGATTAAAATAAAGCTCAAAATGCTCTTTTAAAAAAAAATAATAAACTCTACATTATTGGTCACTAATTTATTCATTTACATGCTATCTCTTCAGTTCTTGGAAGCTCAAATGGACCCCCACATGTCTGATTATTTTTGTTTTTTAAATATATACTAAACTTTATTGAATTCCATGTGGAGTAGTAAACAATATTAATGTCACAAATCACAATAATGTTCATAATGTCGAAGCCTATCTTGTAAACGTTGTGGATAGGCATGGGCAACCACGTGACACGTGTACGATATCCACTAGCACAAACAATTGGCAATACAAAACCATCATATATGTTGGTGGATTTCGTAGGCTATAAAATTATTTTTGCCCGGTCAAAGTAATAAAATAGTTAAGATACAATATTTATATGATAAATTTATAACATTATTCGTGCAAGGTACGAAAAATGTAGACTATAATAGAGACTAGTGTTTGTCTCAAGATCTCATAAATCTTAATTATATTTAAAAATTCAAGACACGCTTTGGTTGTACAGAAATAAAAAGGAAAAAATAAATACATGCTGCTAAGATATTTTCAAGAGTCTTATCTGATCAATAGTTTTTGAGTTTTGACTCTTTCTTCTTCGTTATAAGAAATTGATTGTTTAGTACATGACCTTACTTAATCACGTCGGTGAGCGAATTCGCTAGGTAACAAAGGTATTTTTTTACTTTTGAATTATAGTTATTAACAATTAAAATTACATAACATATCGTACATGTGTCAAGGAAGACAACCGACGGGTGAATTTGTTAATATTTTGTCGGGCACATAAAACCCGTGGCTTTGACCTTGGGCACTGGTTGCTCTTCGTAGGTTTTGAGTAAGGGTGGGCATAATGGCCGACCCATATAAGGGAATTGGACACCGGTTTCTCTTGTACCTAGTTTTCGAGTTGGACACTTATTTTCTTGTACTTAGTTTTCGGATTTGAATATATGAAATTTCTAATATAATAGAATTGATAAAAATAGAATAAAAATAAAATTAGTTGGAACTAATAATTCCACCCATATGTTGTGTCTAGGCTCGTGCCTCCCTTGCTTGCCACAAAATGACCATAACTACATGCTATCCGCACAAAGTGAGCAACATTCGCTAGTAGTCCATCTTATAAAGGGGTTGTAGATTGGATACATCGACCGTCGAGACTTGGATCGCGCATGAATCACTTTCTTATAAGCCTTTCAACTCTCGAGCACTTCAAAATGTTTTCGAGCTAACCCAACAACACTCAAAGTAAGACACACATGTAGCCCAAAATACACGAGACATTATTGAATCCTACCTTAAAGAAAAATATAGTTTTAGAACATACGCATGAGTTATAAAATGAATTCAAAATGTTAAATGGACAACAACAGTCGTTTAAACTAATGACGCACCCACACTCCTACTCTAATGTTGTGGCGAGGGAGAAGATGCGAGAGTGACAAGTAACATAATCTTGTCATTTCACCTTCACTTCATTTTTACCTTATATATGTTACCTCAAGTCCTCAACTATATGTTCGAGCTTTTTTGTTTTAACTCTACAAATAGTGTTTTAATTAGGGGTGAAAGCGGACCGGGTACCCGGTTTTTTTGCCATACCCGGTACTCGGATCCGGATTCCGGGTTTTCTAATATTGAAACCCGGATCTGAATATTTTTTTTAAAAACCCCTAAAATCCGGATCCGGGTTAAAAACCGGTTTTTGTATTGAAAAAACGGTTTTTAAACCCGGATCTGGATTTCATACAATTTCAATTTTAAAATAAAACTTCGCATAATAACCGGGATTTGAACTTGAATTTATATTAAAAAAGAAACTTGAAATAATTATAAACAAAGTATATATATTATAATTATACTATATCTTAAACATCCATATTGCTACGTATTAATCTAAATATGGTTAATCATCTTGCTAGGATTGCTACACATAGCACAAAAAAATATCCGGATTGCCACGCATAGCACAAAAATATTTAACGACATCATTTTGTGCCAAGTAAAACGATATCATTTTGTACTAAAGCATGACTAATCCAATTAGAGAAATAATGAGGTACTTTTTGGGTTAAAAAATTATAAATATTTATATATATATTTAATAAGCGGGTTTTAGTAACCTACTATCCGGGTTCCGGGGTTTTTATTCTCTTAATCCGGGACCCGGATGCGGTTTAATCCGGATGCGGTTTTTTTAATAAACCAGTTCCGGTTTAACCCGGATTAATGCGGTTCTGGTCTATTTAAAATGCAGTTATGGTCCGGATGCGGTTTAAAACCCGCATTTCTGGATTTTATTTACACCCCTAGTTTTAATAACTAGAAATGCATATGGGTTGAAACTTTCGGTTCTTTTATTTTATGTGACAATATTGTAATTAAATATTGATTAAAGTGTTACCTAAAACTTAATTAAGCTACTCCATTATTGATTTGATTTAATTGACATAGGAAAAAAGGCTTAATTAGTACGTAAACTTAGTCGTGAAATTACTTCTACGTGCACACGTTATAATATTAAATATATTCTCATAAACGAATTCGATTCTCAACAATAATATTAATAAAAATAATAAGATATCATTTGATTTGCTCGTTCGTCCAATAACCAATACGTTTATGATTGATTATTTTCAGACACAAAATTTGAAAGTATAAAAAAATAAAAAGCAATATCCTTGCCATGTATTTAATTTATATACCACAAATTAAAATCTATATAAAAAACACGTTGTTTTATGATTGGTCAGAAGTCAATAATGGTGTGTAAACAAGTTTTATTTAAGCCATAAATTGAGAGGAGACAAGGACACATGTAAAGCAACAGTGAGTTCGAGAGAGAAATGGCCTTTCGAGGCTCCAGTGGCCGTTTTTAACGAAAGAGCAACACAACCCTTACGAAGGATATTAAGAGCTAAATTTGCAAGAAGACCCTGAGTTATTCTTTAATTCATTTCGAACCTTATATTTAACATTTATTGCTAGTCTGCCATACATGTATACTTTTATGCAAAATACGGACCCCTCGAAGACGAACATATAACATTCACGTTGATGATGTATAAAAAAAGGTTAAGATTTTGATTACTAAATTTTGTAAAATTTCCAAAAACTCGAGCTAAGCATAAGGTTTAGCTAGTGCAATATTGTTTTTGTATTTAAAATAGTTAGAGAATATTAGTTCAAGCGTAAGATTTATCCTCAAAATTATCATAGTGTATCAAACAAATACGTGTTACACATTCATCACTTTGAAACCCTATGATCAACTTAAGTGTAGATTAAGATAAAGAAATAGTAGTTGTTTTGAAAACTTGCAAGGGTTTGCAAGTGCTCTATTTTGCATTCTTTTTCCTTTTAAAATTAAGCCATCACACGGAATTATTACATTACAACGGGGTATACTAAGTATAGATGAACGACACCGGATCAAAATCAATCGATAACACATTTTATAGTTTAGTCAACGTGTTATTACGAGTTAATCTACTAACAAATTATAGGCTTACGTTAGAAACGAGAGGGCTAAAATTTTTGTAATCGATTTTGAATTTTGTCCCGGTCCGGATCCAATTCTAGCCTTAAAATAAGGAATCAGATTCGGGACAGAGCCTACAATTTTCAATTTCTGTCTCAATATTAATAGAGTTTTATTTTAGTATATATTTTTCTTCATTATATTCGTCTTTTTTTTACTCGGCTCTCACTCTTTTTATTATTATTATTGAATTTCGATGGCAAATCACGCTATTATCCCGGTTCTGGTTTCACCCTCATAACTCATAAGAACCCTAAGAAAATGTTCATGGATCATAATTTTTTCATTATAAAAATTCATTAGTCTCTTATTCAAAGTTGAGGACCTAAACCTGCAATATCCAACACGTGAAGGGACTAAATGGAAACTTAACGTAAGAAATAATTGAGGTGCCACGTCAGGGGGCTCGTCGTTCCAATCGCAGAGCACCGCTCGTTCGAGCCATGATGATATAAATACGAACCCCTCTCTGCTCTTTCGGATAAGCCCTGCTGCGACGCGGAGACCTGAGTCCTATCTCTCGACAATCCTTCAAAAAGCGCACTTAAACAATTCCCATATATCTATATATATATATACACTGACTCACACACACATATATATCTCTATACAAACCAAGCAAACACACACACAAACTCGGAGAGCGAAAATGGTGGTTCAGAGAATGGAACTGTGCGTGACGATGGTGCGAGCGGCGATCGAGTTCGTGATGGTGGTGGCGGAGGCCGTGGGAGTCGTAATCCAGCAGCAGAACTCGGGGCCGCCGCGCCACCTGGCCGCTTCCGCTGCTAACTCCGTGCCCTTCGTCGGCTTCCTCCCCTGAATACGATCGTCGTCGTCGTCTTCTTCTCGTGTTAGGTAGATTGGAACCGGATTCAGTCCGGTTCGTGTTGTACAGTTGATTAAAGTTGAATTAGTGAGTTTATTTGTTTGTTAATGAAAGAAAGTTTTATTGATTGACGATCACGAGAGATGTATTGTACATATGGAAGAGAGAGAGAATAGAGATGTTTCTGAATTTTGGTGCCGGAAATTAACGAAACTTTAATCAAGTTTATGTTTCAATGCATACTGTTTGTGTTGATTTTTTATTTTGTAAAATTCGAAGTTCATCAATGGCCTATTTATCAATTGTGGTTGATTAAATCTGTTATTTTATACATTTTTTTTTGTTTATTACTAAAAGTCTAGGGGTAGGGGTGAAACCAGAAGAATTTATCAGTTTTTCTTCCTGTTTCGGAAAATCGAGGCAATTTTTTTGTCCCGGTTCATGTTTCAATTATGAAAAAATCTCATTTATTTTCTTATTAAAATCGGGAACCGAGACAAAATTCTAGACAAAATCCACGATAAATTTAGGAAAATGGCGGAACCGGTACAAAATTCATGACAAAATGAAAAAAATAATATAATCCAAAATATTATCAAGTCATAAACAATATTATTAAATTATAAAAAATTTAACAATATATATATATATATATATATCAATATTTAAATAAGAACCGAGAATTGAAAACGTCGTCCCAATTTTGATTTCGTTCCTTTATTATTGTTTTTTCTTTCTTTCTACAAACGTTCCGTAATCGATATTGAAACTCAAAACTGCGTGAAAAAAATTCAGTTCTTTTTTTTTTAGGGAATTTTTTTTGCTCTACGACCATGTGGATGAGAAATATGTGTTAGAGAGAGATAGAGATGTTTCCGGATTTCGCTTCTGAATTAAATGATCAGAAATTCAGAATTAAATTTATAAATAAACTATTGTCCTATTAAGACCTATCGATCGTTTAATGGTGATATATCTTATCCAAACTGAGAATGTAAAAGAAAAATTAATGAATTATTTGTTTGTGTTACTGAATGGTATAAAATACACGGTGGTACAATATTAAATTAAATATATTAAATAAAATACACGGTGGTACTAGAAACCCGATGATATTGAATATTATGTTAAATTAATTTATTTCGCTGAATATTATTGAAATATGTCAATAAATTTATTTGATGTTATACTTTAATATTATTTTATAGAACAAAAATTTGAATTGTACGGTATATTTATAATATAAATGTAATTAATGTTATTTCATATAATATTCATAAAATCTAGTCCACCAAAACCGGATTAATATATTTATTGTCCGTCGGTATACCGTATACCCAAGGTTTTAAATATCGCTTGCCGATGTCGTTTCGTACTTTTCATTTTACGGATATATCGCTTGTCGATCGGTATCTCATAGGTCGATGGATATATCGTTTCGCATATCCTCGAAAAAAGATTTTCGATGGACATGCCGATGGATATTCGAGAAATTTAATACCCTACGTATACCTATAAAAGCAAAGTTGCGAGTTCTTCACGAGCTTCGATTGAGGAAGAAATATTTAGCTTGTGATGAGAAGTTACCTCGCCAAAACTGTGCTTTGCTAATACCATTGGATTTTTAGTGCGTTCGGTATTAGCTGATTAGGGGTTTTAATTATTATATGTCAATTAATCAAGATGAAAACAAAAAAGTGCACATTATTAATAATAGTTTAATTAGCTATTAATCTTATTAGTTGTTTCACGTGAAAATCACAATCTTATTACAGATGAGTACTAATTATGAATTATAGAATTCTGCGTCCCCATTACAGATGAGTACTAATCAATTCAATTGCTTAAATTAATTATCCACAACTACTATGATAAATAATTGGGTTAATTGCGCCGAAAATATTCAACATTTGGCTATATACTCCAATAGGTACCCATTATAAACTAGTTAGGCGAAAGCAAGGTGCAAAATTTTGCGAAAGTCCGTCGACATTTCGACCGATTTTCGTTTTTCGGAGGTATGCGAAACGAAAACCCTTTCGTTTCGCTGGATTTTTACCATTTTTTGCATTTTTCGCACGGGCGCGTGAATATAATTTTGTTTTTCGTTTTTGTGTGTAAAATGTGAGAAAAATGGATGAAATTTTAATAAAAATTAAACTTTTGGTAGATTTCGGCAAAAATACCAATTAAACTGTCGGCAAAAATAATTACATTTTCGGAAAAATGTTTTGGTAGATTTCGGCAAAAATACCAATTAATATTTGACTTAATATTATACACTTCAACTAATAAAGTGACATAATATTATACATTTCACCTACATATTTAAGTTACAAATGTGTTTTGTTGTATACAATTATGTCTTGTATTTATTAAATATGTAGTTTTGAACCTATATAAATATCTTGCTTAAATACTCAAATATTTTTTACAAAACATCCGTCGAAAACCCCATCGGCATGCGGTATGCCCATGCGTTATATGCGGCATGCGGCATGCCCTTTTTTTTACCATTTGCCCATCGACATACCCATCGGCAAGCGATATATCCGTAAAACAGAAAATGCGAAACGACAGCGGCAAGCGGCATTTTAAACCTTGGACTTTAAAGCAACCTCCGAGAGCCTGTTTTGATCGATTCAGAAAGGCTATAATAGGCATCAGATACGAGCAGATCAACGCTGACCACACGGTCTTCCTGTTGGAAACCGAAGGTATCAAGTCGACTTCCTTACCCCGATAATAGCCTCCGCCCCGTCCCGGTAACATTTAAAAATTCATTTTAAAGCGGAAAACTTGTTATCGGACCGACGACACAGATATCGGGTAACAAAAAAGATCTGATAAATATTTCGAATCTAATATTTTCATATTCATTATTAATAATCTAGTCGAATAGGAAACAAATAGAAAGCAGTAAATGGTTGCATTTATTTACCCAATGCATAAGGCCGTACCTCAACTGATGATTCCGGCTGCGCGTTCTGACTTGGGCAGGGCTCCGCCGGTGCTGAGGGAAACTCCCGTGATCTTCCGGGATATTCTCCTGGATTCCTCGCTACCGAAGCGTGGGCTTCGCTGGCAGGACTCCGTCGCAAAATTTAACTGACGGTTCTTTTAAAGCTACTGGAGAAAAATATCTCCTAAGCCGAACAAGAAGAGAGATCAGAAGCAGAAAACTCGCAGACCCTAGAGAGAGAGGGAGAGCTCGAGTTTTTGCTATGGGGAGAGGTGTGTGAAATGTGTAGAATGAGCTTCCTATTTATAGGCTCAAGCTGTAACCGATTTCGAGATTTTCCCTCCCAATTTTCGAATTCCATTAATTAAATATAAATAATTATTTCAATCCAATGATCCAGATTTAATCTCATCTAAATCCAATGGATATAATTAATCAGGGATTTAATTAAATAATAATACAAGATAAGATTAAAATACTTAATCTTATCATCATATTATATATTTTTCGAATTATATTATATACATATATTTTAAATTTGAATTTGTTAATGATTATCTAGATCGAATGGTTAAAAATAAATCTTAAACCAATCCAATGGATCAAATCAATTAGGGATAAAGTCAAATACCCTAGGGTTTTACAAAACCCTAATTCGAACTCTTATCACAAATTTATTCGAATTTAATATCATATATATAATATTAATTAATTTCTAATCCGACGGTTTAAAGATAAAATCTCAAAACCGATCCAACAGACATAATTAATCAAGCAAATTCGAAATACCTAAACTTGGTCACCAAGTTTCAATTTCGAATTACATTAGGGTTCAAATCAATTATCTCAATCCAGCGGTTGATACTAAATCATAACCGATCCAATGGATTAAATTGATTTTGGGGTTTTCGCCAAAATACCAAACTTCAGTTATATATTATTATGTATATATAATATATTCGAATTCAGCTAGGGTTTGTTATCTCCAAACCCTAATTCGAATATACACATGAAACAATATATATAAATATATTATTTATTTATTAATATAAATCCTTTAATTATTAATAAGATATTAATAATTAAATCCAAATAATTAAATTATATTAATAAACCCTGATATCTTTGTCACACATTAAATGTCATGGTGCAACACCATCATTTAAATTCGTGACATGTGATTTAATTTCATAATTTATCGAACCGAGTCATAAACTTAGAAAATCCATAAATCATAAACCGTAAGTCAGAATGACTTTGTTCAAAAAGCAAAGTTGCTTAGAATTTAATTTAGAACAACATGGTGCTGTTCGAAAATCTAAACTCTAACTTTCTTTTTATCAGTTAATTCCGTGTACCAAAATATGATACTTTTGCCACGCTGTCGATAAAACTATCTGACGTCTGACACAGACTTGTCAGTTTTATAAGTCGAGCCAAATGATTAAAAATTATCCAGAATGTATTTTAATCACGTACGTATCATCCGTTACGGAGCTATCATTGGGACCATGGACCCGTATCACTTAAGCTCCAACGAACTGCTAGTTGTTCGTCAAACCTCGAAGTGATTCCACTATAGACCCGAGGCTGCACTCTTTAGTGATACGGTATATATTATTCCCTTATAACAGCAGGGTGTCCATTAGATTCAATCAAATACCGATTATTGTTCTTTCACTTGATGACCCACACATGAGCAGGCGATTTTTACCGTAATGCCCCTCAATGCATTTTCATCCTTGACTCAGCCAGTAATATTATGAGTAACCCACTTATGGTTTCGATTCATAAGTTGCGCACGGGTACCTCTCACTTCTCACCACTGACAACCAAGGGAATCATCATGACTCTGAAGAGAGCTGTGTGATGCCCATGTCTATGATCAAGCAATCCTTACTACTGACTATCATGTTCCCAAAATAATAGTGTTGGGAACAGCGGTAATATCTTGTGTTATGTAACGGTTAAATCAAAGAACAATCAAGCCAGCAGCTCGGACTCATGATCACTCAGGACTTAGAACTAATATCCATTTGATCATCATTTTGCGACTCAACTACACGTTGTCAGTGACGGTCTTATATGACAACTTCTCGAGTTTAAGTCAGGTCCAGTCCAGTATGAAGACACTTCATACTTAATGTACTTCTAGTGAGTGTGACACACACATAATCCAGAATAGGATTGTCACTTTAGTCACATTAATGACCTTACCGATTAATGGGCTCCCACCCAGTTAATCAGGTCACGGACATTTTAAGTTCATTTATTATGCTTATTAATTCTTCCTCACATGACTCTGTTGTGATAATAATAACATAATTGCATCCTTTATGAACTAAGGAATCAAACATTCTATTTTACTCTACAAAAATTATAATAAGATTAACATAATAAGTACCATCTTTATTCAACGACTTGTCATAATTTTTTACAAATGGATAAATATCTTGTTTAAGGACATATATGTTCAACAATCTCCCACTTGTACTTAAAGAAGATGACTCATGTCTTTCACGCCCATATTATCCAGATGCCTCCTGAATATTTTCTCTGGCAACGTCTTGGTAAATGGATCAACCAGATTGTCCTCCGAAGCTATTTTCACAACCTGCATGTCCCCACGACGTACTATCTCTCTAATGAGATGGTATTTCCTTTCTATATGTTTCGCCTTGTTATGGTCTCTGGGCTCTTTTGAATTTGCCACAGCTCCACTGTTATCACAGTATAGCGTTTGTGGTCAATCTACATCTGGGACTACACCCAGTTCCATCTAGAAATTTTTTAGCCAAACTGATTCCTTGGCTGCTTCACATGCAGCCACATATTCAGCTTCCATTGTGGAATCTGCGATACAGGATTGCTTTACGCTTCTCCAGAATATCGCTCCACCAGAAAGGGTGTACATTGCTCCCGACGTTGATTTTCTCGTGTCTTTGTCAGACATAAAATATGAGTCACTGTATCCTAGTGGATTCAGATATTGATTGTACTCACGAAACCTTAATATTGATTGAGCGGCGTTTTGAGCAGAACGGCTGTTTTGAACAAGACCCATTGCTTTGCGATGTTTTCTTCTTTGACATATTTTAGCTGAATTCATATGAATAGGTGCTTAAAATGTTTAATTTTGTGGTTTTTTTTTTTAGGTTTAAATTTCTTAGTTATTCTCATATAATCATGTGATTATTATTATGTATTCATGTTAATATCCTAATCAAATTCTTGGGTGCATTGCGTTTAAAAAAGTTTCAAACATGTGATTTATATTCTTAATTTGTTGGTCTTCTGAAAATGTGTACATA
This sequence comes from Parietaria judaica, assembly GCA_954871525.1. Lineage (NCBI taxonomy): Eukaryota > Viridiplantae > Streptophyta > Magnoliopsida > Rosales > Urticaceae > Parietaria > Parietaria judaica. The sequence continues at coordinate 30,390,353 of OX940862.1, read as the reverse complement.
GACAAGTAGCTAATTTCAACTTTAAACTTTTGAATTTTTTTGGACAACGACGATAATTTTAGGAAATTTTTTGGCAAAGTAAGAGTTTGTTCGATAATTTTTAATTGTCGTGTAATTTATTTCGCCGGGGCAAAACTGAGGATTTAATAATAAAATAATCAGATAATTTTCCAAAATAAAAAATAAATTAAAATAGCGGTCATTTTTATACTGTGGTGTGCTAGACTGTATTGTATTAGTAAAAGTCATTTATAAACCATACAAGATAGTCTGCACCAAGGTTCGCATTACCGACGATTATCGTCGATTATCGAGCTTACCGGTAGTTACCGGTAAGTTACCGGCTATAATACTTACCGTTTTATCCATTTTTCGACGATTATCGAGCTTTTCGATAAACCGAAGACCAGCCGATTATCGCTATTTTTAGTGTAAAAATTTGATACTTTTTGGGCAATTAAAAAAAATCAATTTTTAGAGATTTTTCGGTCTTTTCGACAGCCAATGACCAAATTTTATACAATTTTCGAGCTTACCAGTGAAAAACCGTGACTTTTTGGTCTTTTCGACAGCCGACGACCAAATCTTATACGAAAACTTGATTTTCGAACTGTTAAGTTGCAAATTTTTCGACAAATTATCATATTTTCACTGATTAATCGATTCTTGGCATAAGTTTCGAATGTTTTGATTTATTCATTTTTAACCGAATTTCTTGGATTTTTTTTTGTAATTTTTGGTAAATTAATGACATATAATGTTAACTCTATATGAATCAATCATTTCTTCTTTGATATGTACTCATTTATACAATTTTTAGGGCATTTCATGTGTTAAAATATAAAGAGTTAGTTTTATATCAGATTTATGTTTAGAAATGAGTAAAGCTTGGAACTTTATCATCTTTTGTTCATTTTTTTGCATTCTTATGAATATTTTTTTATGAAAACATGTTTTGATGACTTATTTTATAATTATTTTGTTAGATTTAGGTTAAATTCGGATTATCATGCTTGTTAGGCAAATGTATATCCGACGATTATCGTCGATTATCGAGCTTACCGGTAGTTACCGGTAAGTTACCGGCTATAATACTTACCGTTTTATCCATTTTTCGACGATTATCGAGCTTTTCGATAAACCGAAGACCAGCCGATTATCGCTATTTTTAGTGTAAAAATTTGATACTTTTTGGGCAATTAAAAAAAATCAATTTTTAGAGATTTTTCGGTCTTTTCGACAGCCAATGACCAAATTTTATACAATTTTCGAGCTTACCAGTGAAAAACCGTGACTTTTTGGTCTTTTCGACAGCCGACGACCAAATCTTATACGAAAACTTGATTTTCGAACTGGTAAGTTGCAATTTTTTCGACAAATTATCATATTTTCACTGATTAATCGATTCTTGGCATAAGTTTCGAATGTTTTGATTTATTCATTTTTAACCGAATTTCTTGGAATTTTTTTTGTAGTTTTTGGTAAATTAATGACATATAATGTTAACTCTATATGAATCAATCATTTCTTCTTTGATATGTACTCATTTATACAATTTTTAGGGCATTTCATGTGTTAAAATATAAAGAGTTAGTTTTATATGAGATTTATGTTTAGAAATGAGTAAAGCTTGGAACTTTATCATCTTTTGTTCATTTTTTTGCATTCTTATGAATATTTTTTTTATGAAAACATGTTTTGATGACTTATTTTATAATTATTTTGTTAGATTTAGGTTAAATTCGGATTATCATGCTTGTTAGGCAAATGTATATCCGACGATTATCGTCGATTATCGAGCTTACCGGTAGTTACCGGTAAGTTACCGGCTATAATACTTACCGTTTTATCCATTTTTCGACGATTATCGAGCTTTTCGATAAACCGAAGACCAGCCGATTATCGCTATTTTTAGTGTAAAAATTTGATACTTTTTGGGCAATTAAAAAAAATCAATTTTTAGAGATTTTTCGGTCTTTTCAACAGCCAATGACCAAATTTTATACAATTTTCGAGCTTACCAGTGAAAAACCGTGACTTTTTGGTCTTTTCGACAGCTGACGACCAAATCTTATACGAAAATTTGATTTTCGAACTGGTAAGTTGCAAATTTTTCGACAAATTATCATATTTTCACTGATTAATCGATTCTTGGCATAAGTTTCGAATGTTTTGATTTATTCATTTTTAACCGAATTTCTTGGAATTTTTTTTGTAGTTTTTGGTAAATTAATGACATATAATGTTAACTCTATATGAATCAATCATTTCTTCTTTGATATGTACTCATTTATACAATTTTTAGGGCATTTCATGTGTTAAAATATAAAGAGTTAGTTTTATATGAGATTTATGTTTAGAAATGAGTAAAGCTTGGAACTTTATCATCTTTTGTTCATTTTTTTGCATTCTTATGAATATTTTTTTATGAAAACATGTTTTGATGACTTATTTTATAATTATTTTGTTAGATTTAGGTTAAATTCGGATTATCATGCTTGTTAGGCAAATGTATATAAAGTTTTGAATTTAGGAATTTACTCGAAATGTACATACTTTGTTATAATTTGTTGATTGTATAGGGTTCAAAATATTATATTTCCAAAGAAATATGAATGTTTGAGCTTTTGAGTTCTTGAACTTTCAGATTACAAGACTTTCTCGTGTAAAAAGTCTAAAAATTCATATTTTTTAATTTTTGAAGTAATTTATTCAAATTTTAATGTTTCTATTTCATTAATTATTTATTGACATACTAATCTGTGATTTTGGTATATTTTATTTGCATATTTCAGCTTAATTCGGATTTTTTCATAATTACGGCAAAAGTCTTCTAAGTTTATCTTTTGTGATTTGTGAGGTAATCTCTTCATTTTTTTTTTGGTGTTTTCATTGATAAAATATTTTTTTAAAAAATAATATGAAATCTTGGTGTAACTTATTTTCATATTTGAGATTAATTTGAATTTTCTCATAATTGCGGCGAAAGTCTTCTAAGTTGATGTGATGAGAATTATATGTGTTTGTGTATGATTATATATATATATATATATATGTTTGTGTATGAAACTGTTTTTTATATCATGACATTCTATTATTAATTTATTAGATAATAGAATAGAATCAATAATTATCATGACATGCTTTTATTTTTGGTATTTTTAAAACATTATTTTAAATTGGGCAAATACAAGCTTAAAATATTTTATAAGTTTTCCGTCGAAAAGTATCGAAAAGTATCGATAATCCGTCGATAATCATCGAAAAGTATCGATAATCGGTAAGCTACAGTATTATAGGTTTTCCGTCGGTTAATCGTTAAGCTATCGATTAATCCGTCGAAAACGGTAATCGGTTTATCGGTAACATCGGTAAGTTGAACCTTGATCTGCACTCTGCATGGGCCAATAGTCCTTGCGCCGCAATCCTATATTTTTTAACTCATCATGTATACAAGATAAGATATGTCTCATAGATCGTAATTATATATTATTATATAAATTAGGGATAATAGTGGCAAAAGTGGTCAAAGTTAAGTCAAGTGTGCAAATAAGTGGCCAAATCGATTTAATATCGGAATAAGTAGCCAAAGTTTACCAAACCGTGGACAGTATAAATTCCATCCATTTCAAGTCAACACCGTTTGCCACGTCATTTCCACAAGTGTTGAGTTTTGGCCACTTATTTGCACACTCGGCCTAACTTTAGCCACTTTTGCCGCTATTATCCCTTATCTTTTTACGTTCCAAAGTATTTTTTAGGGTTTATCTAGATTTTTTTTGTTATTTTTTGTTATTTTTCTTAAGATTTGACTAAAACTTGATTTCCGAAATAACTGATTCCGTTTTTTATATTTAGAACGCTGAATATCACTCTCAATTTTGAAAACATTAATATGTGTTATCGGTTTCACATGTAATTTACGATCATAGGATTTGACATAAAACCTCTATATATTTAATTGTTAGGGACCATTAGATTTTTTTAAAGGAATTGGTACGAAATACCCATTTAGCCACAAGTTATTTTTATTCAAATTACTCATTGTGTGTTTTAAAATGTACTAAAATAGGTATGTTTTTAAAAGTTTGTACAAAATAAAAAATTCGTTAATAATGTTGGTTTAACATTGTTAGTTAGAGCCGATACTAAAATCGAGACTTTTTAACATTATTTTATTAAGATTATTAATTTTATGAAATTTTATTGTACCATGTTAGAAAATTTATTGTATTTAATGAAATTTCATAAAATTAATAATCTTAATAAAATAATGTAAAAAGGTCTCGATTTTAGTCTCAGCTCTAACTAACAATGTTAGGCCAACATTATTAACGAAATTTTTATTTTGTACAAACTTATTAAAACATACATATTTTAGTACATTTTAATACACACAATGAGTAATTAAAAAAAAAAAACTTGTGGCTAAATGGGTATTTCGTACCAATTCCTTTAAAATAATCTAATGGTCCCTAACAATTAAGTATATAGAGGTTTTATGTCAAATCCTATGATCGTAAATTACAAGTGAAATCGATAACACATTTTAATGTTTTCCAAATTGAGAGTGATATTCAGCGTTCTAAATTTAAGAAACAAAATCAGTTCTTTCGGAAATCAAGTTTTAGTCAAATCTTAAGAATAAGAAAAAACAAAAAAAATCTAGATAAACGCTAAAAAATACTTTGGAACGTAAAAAAATAAGGGATAATAGCGGCAAAAGTGGCTAAAGTTAGGCCGAGTGTGCAAATAAGTGGCCAAAGCTCAACACTTTTGGAAATGACGTGGCAAACGGCGTTGACTTGAAATGGATGGAATTTGTACTGTCCACGGTTTGGTAAACTTTGGCTACTTATGCCGATATTAAATCAGTTTGGCTACTTATTTGCACACTTGGCCTAACTTTAGCCACTTTTACCGCTATTATCCCTATAAATTATTTTAGAATAATGTAGGAATATAGTATGGTACCAATGCTCTTTAAATTCAGGCTTAAAATAGAGCATTCCATTCTATTCTCAAAAACCATTTTCAGCTAACTAAAACAAAACTGCTTTGCCAAGATGAAGTCTGCTTTAGTGTTCACTCCGTTCTTCTCGTAAGCATTTTTTCATATCTCTCAACTCATAGCTAACTAGCTCTTACTTTCTAATTCAAGAATGAAGATTCTTCCAAAAAAAAAAAAAAAACCGTTTCATTATTATAGTTCCACTTTGTTTTCAGAAGGATTTATATAAAAAAATAAAAAATAAATAAATTAAAAACCGAATCGATTAGGGGTCTTTTATAATTTATAAAAAAACAGAATGATAGTATCTAAGTAATCTTTAAGAGTAAAATCGATACCTAAGACCCTGATGTAAATGTCTAATTATTGACCGGCCAGACCAATTTTCTATGCTTTATTAAAAAATTGATATAGAGACTGACGTTCCAACCCATAAGTTCAATTTTTGCCCTATCAAAGCTCTATTTTGTCCAAAAAAACGGGGCTTTAGTTCAATTTTAGTCCGGTCCAGTTTGAAGTTACCAAAATTAGGATAGGCCGGGTCGCTGAAAGGCCCAAAGTTACTTGGGCCGGAAGAGGCTAAAATCTCGGGACCTATTCTCGATAATTATATTAGTTTCGTAAAACCACAATTATTAGTCAATTTTTCTGCATGTTTGGGTGTAGGCCTCAAGTACAGCAAGAAAGTACTCGTTGAAAGACGCTTCTGGTGGGATTGGGCATGACGGGAAGAACCCCACTGATGATTCGAACAAGTACCTCATTTACGCCAAGCACGACGAGAAGAACCCCGCCGAGGATTCCAACAAGTACCTCATTTACGCCAAGCATGACGAGAAGAACCCCGCCGACGATTCCAACAAGTACCTCATTTACGCCAAAAATGACGAGAAGAACTCGGTCGACGATTCCAACAAGTACCTCATTTACGGCAAGCACGATGAGAAGAACCCCACTGACGATTCCAACAAGTACCTCATTTACGCAACGCATGACGAGAAGAACCCCGCCGACAATTCCAACAAGTACCTCATTTATGCCAAAAATAACGAGAAGAACCCCGCCGACGATTCCAACAAGTACCTCATTTACGGCAAGCACGACGAGAAGAACCCCACCGGCGACTCCAACAAGTACCTCATTTACGCCAAGCACGACGAGAAGAACCCCACCGACGATTCCAACAAGTACCTCATTTACGCCAAAAATGACGAGAAGAACCCCGCCGACGATTCCAACAAGTACCTCATTTACGCCAAGCACGACGAGAAGAACCTTGCCGACAATTCCAACAAATACCTCATTTACGCCAAAACGACGAGAAGAACCCCCCTGATGATTCTAACAAGTACCTCATTTACGCCAAGCACGACGAGAATAACCTCGCCGATGATTCGAACAAGTACCTACTCTATGCAAATCCCGAGGAGAGCACTGCCACTGCTAAAACTATGTAGTAACTCGTTTATTTATGCCAAGACCTAAGCAAATGTCGCTATGTAACCTTATGCCTAAGTCAACGTTGTAAGGCTGTAACTTTATGGGTTGTTAAAATCCAATCATCTCTGCACATCCAATAATATCATACACACGTATATATGTGTGTTTGTTTTTTGTGCTTTTTATTTAAATATCTCTGTTCTGTTTTCGTCCTTATTAATTTCTTGGTCTTTATGCCATATATGTGTGATCATGAGTTCCTTCTCTATGCAAATCTCTCCCATCATTCAAGTATACTTAATAGTTAGAACTTAAGTACCTTAATGATATGAAGTGGAAGAATAAACTCACTATATTTCGATAAAAATGGCTAGTAACTTCTACAAATTTGAGAGAAATGTCATGACATTTTATAATATATATAAAAACCATATTTAGATATGTTACGAAACAAACTAAAACAGTAAAGTGTAAGTTGGCTCCACGTCAGCCGTTTCTATTATGATTTCACGGTGGATTGGACGGTGACGGTGGATGATGTGCGAGGGATTGGATGAATGGGTAATCACTGTGAAAACGTTTTCCGCTTATTTTTCATACATGTTTCCGGTTTTTGAATAAATGAATTCCTAATAAATATTTTTACTATTTTATTTACTCATGTTACTTTAAGTTATGAAAAAAAATGGCCAAGTATTTTCAAAGAGTTTTAAAGTAGTTAGTAAGTGACGCTTAGAAAAAGTCGGGTCGTAACATTTTGAAACATCATATTAAAAAACTAAATATTATTAAGTCTTAAACATTCAATAACAAAAGTACGAAAAGTAATCGTAAACTAAACTAGAAACGTAGTCGTAAATAGAAATTAGAAACATAGTCTTAGAAATAAAATAATAGGAAATCCCATGAAATTCCAAAAATGTAACAAACTTTTTAAAAAGTTGCCCACAGTTTCAAAAATTATTTTTTGCCTATTCGTAATTTTTTTCCTGATATATAAAATCAAATTTATAATATTAAAATTTAAAAATCATGTCATTTAATTCTATACCATTCAAAACTCAAATTTAAAAATGAATTAAAACCTACTTTATTTTCTCTCCTTTTTTTCTCTTTCTATCTCATAGGATCTCTACCTCTTTGTCTCATGCTAAAATTCTCACTCACGATGTAATAAGGTGTCAAGTGGGGTGGGGCGGCCTAGCCCCACCCGCCCCGACTCGTAAAAAAAGCGGGTTTGCCTCACCCCGCTCCGTTTTTTTAAGGGCCGGGGTAAGCCCGCTCCTATCAAAAATTATGTCCCGTCCCGAAGTCCACATAAACCCGCCCCTTTTAAAAGCCTACATAAACCATATTTATATATTAAAAAAACCATTACGTTGTAATACTAATACTTATGAAAATATTAAAAAAATTACTCTAAATGTTTTATTTTTATTGAAATTATCTTCCTAATATATAATTTATTTTTTTAATTTATTTTGTATATATATTTTAGTAGCTTTTTAATTTTCCTATTAAACAATTTCAACTTTATTAATTAATATGAAAATTCGCTAATTGATTAGGACATTCTCTGATTTTAATTTAATTTTGAAAATAAATTAATCAATTACAACATTGAGCAAATTCATGTTAATGACCACTTTAAAACATAATTTATTAATTCGCTAGTTTGAACTTTAAAATTTATAATTTATTCAATAATTTATATTCAATAATTTATTTAAAAATAACTTATTCTCATTAAAAAAAATTAAGTTGTACCAAACAAAACCATTATTCACTTATCACTTTAATATTCACTATTTAACCTCTATATCTTTAAATTCACGAATCAATGTTCATTAATGCTAATATACGCAGTGTATATCTTATTTTTTAATGTTTAATTTCTAAATATGTGATTGAATTTATTTACATTTACATTAATCGACTTTCAACATAAATATTCAAATATCGAGCAAAATAAAAATAAAAATAGAGATATTATTGTCCGTTAAAGGCCCACGATATCTTGTAAAATTCTTAAAAAATAGTTTCTTAAAATGTATCGCTCTCCGTGAAAGCCCAACCCGTTTGGGTTTGTGAAAATCCCATTAAATTTGACTCGTAAAGCCCGCCTCGTGGCATTGTGGGTTAAGGTTCATGGGCCGGGTGGACCTAGATGGCTTTTTCAGAACCCGCCCCGCCCCGCACATTGAACGGGGCCGGTCAAGCCTTCCCCATTTATTATGCGGGCTTAACGGGTTACTGGCCGGCTATTTCGGCACATTTGACACCACTATCGATATATAGTCTCTCTCTACTTTGTAGTACCTTCAATGCCGCCGCTGTTCAGAACGCGTCGACGACGCTGATGTTCAACACTCCTTCTTCGACTGCGTTCACCGCCGGAAGTGGCTTCAAATCGATGTAAGCTAATCCCTTTGTGCCCCATACATATCCGAGCAACCTTAGATGTATCAACAATTGACGTTGAGTGTCAATTTTGGTTTTGCAGGTTCCTTTGCGGCGCCGGCCATCTTAGGTGACTCCATTTCCCAACCCGATACCGACTAATCAAATGATTCTGGTCGCTCCGATCACCATTTCCCTCGGGCGTAATAGTACTTTGTAGGTACACGTACGTAACTGTAGGTATATAACTAAAGCCACGTAATTGTAACAAAAAATACATTTGTATCTAAGATATTGGTAACTCTAGTTACAATTCTAAATTTATAGTTAAAACTTTTTTAAACTTACAGTTCGGTAAATACAATTATAGATTTGCAGTTTTGTTTTATAGTTACAGTTTGGTAATTATAGATTGATGGCTACAATTTAATAGTAACAATATCGTAATTACAATTATATATACTAATTTTAAATTATTATTACACTTTCGTAATTACATTTACCACTGTAAAAAGCGTACATTGAAATCAATTAACGATTTAATCCATGTTTAATTTAAACAAATTCGAATAAATCTATTAATTAGGTCGACTCATTAATGCACATTTAATCGTGGTGACAGTTTCAAATAGAATAAACTATCATATTTATTTCAAGGGTTAATTGCGGCAATAATGTATAACTTTTGGTCAAGAGGGGTTTTAGGTCCCCAACATTTCAAAGTGTGGGCAAAAATACACAATTTTTATTAAATGTAAAATTCGTTGGTCCTTCCGTTAAGGATGTTAAATTCTGCTGATGTGACATCGTTAAACTGCCAAATGGACTGCCAACTTGTAATATTAATTGTATAATTTAATTAATAAGAATAAACTAAATCATATTTTAATTATGATTCAAAAATAATTAATACTTTAAATTAAATTAATAATTTTCACCCCCCCTAAAAATCTAACAGACTCTTCGTCAAACATGAATAAATTTTTTAAAAACCGACGGATTATTAAACACGAATTTTTTTTGCAAAGATTACATAATGACAGTTTATTAGAAACATGACTAAAATTTTGAAAAAACGAACAATTATTAAAAACAACTGTAATTTAAAAAATGACATAGTAAAGATGTGAATAATTTTGAAGCACGAGTTTAAAAATAAGAATTACGCGTTCAATAAGTATTGCTCGTTAATTAAAGTTTTAATTTATTTTTTGAATCATAATTAAAATATTTTAATTTATTCTTATTAATTAGGTTATGTAATTAATATTACAAATTGGCAATCCATTTGGTAGTTTAACGATGCCACATCAGCAGAAGTTAACATCCCAAACAGAAGGGCCAACGGATTTTACATTCAACAAACGTTGTGTATTTTTGCCCACACTTTGAAAGGTTGAGGACCTAAAACCCCTCTTGACCAAATGTTGTGTATTACTGCCGCAATTAACCCTTATTTCAATTAAGTAATTAATTAGGAGAATAGTTTTGGGAATTCTCTTAATTTTTTTTTGAGGGATAATTCTCTTGAGTTATATATATAGCTTCTTTTAATATATTTTTCTAATTTAATCTTTCCTAAAAAATTACATGGCATGAGAAACAATTTTTTATACATTCTTTATCACAGTTCGAGTGATATTAATATTCAGTCAATTAATATTGTCATGTTAAATATTATATATTATTGTATGTTTCTTTCCATTAACTATCAATTCAACTAAATCTGTTGTCAATAAAATGATGAGGGCGGGGTGACATAAGCCACCCCCAATAACAGATAGTTCCGTCGCTGGCTGTAAATCGTTGTATAAAGTATCGAAAGTAATTCACGATTAATTGTTCAGTAAGACTATTAATAGGGTCGGCTCTGAGTTTGTCGGGGTCCTTGACGAAGATTAATTTTAGGGTCCTTTCGTAATTATAAAATTAAATTTCAATGGTAAACTCCGGCTAATGTACCTAATGTTTGATCGGCAGCAAATTATGTACCCAATAATTTTTTTCGACGGCCAATGTACTTAAACTTGATTCAGTTAGATTTTTCGTGTTTCCCATCACTTGACCGTCAGCGAGTGATTCATCTTCCATATGTACACATTTTGTATTTCTGACATAACTGGCTCATTTTTTGTCCAAATATTATGCACGACCTAAGGTGGGAAAGATAAGAGATAGATCTATAACTTTGGTGTTTTAAGTTTGTAAAAAAAAGTTTTAAAACAATACGAAATTTCAATTACAATGTAAAACTGGACATTAGTTTAATGCAAAATATTTATTTCCAGCAAACTTTAATATACTTAATGACTTTTTATTATGAAATGTAAAACTAAAAAGTCGTAGATAAATATTTTATCTTTCCAACGGTAGTTTATTTATAAATTTTTGATAAAAAATGAGTGAGTTATGCCAAAAATATGAAAGATGTCATGTGAAAAAATCTTTCGTATTTTCGGCACAACTTACTCATATTTTATCCAAAATTTAAAAATAAAATACCGTTGGAAATATAAAATATTTATCTACAACGTTTTAGTTTTACGCTTTATCAGAAGAAGTCATTTAGTGTATTAAAATTTGCTAGAAAAAAATATTTTGCATTACACTGATATTAAGTTTTACGTTGTAATTGAAATTTCTTATTTTATTAAAACTTTTCTTAACAAAACTTAAAACACTAAAGTTGTATATATATCTCTTATCTTTCTGACCGTAGGTCGTGCATAAAATATGGACAAAAAGTGAGTGAGTTTATCCAAAAATACAAAAAAATGTTCATATAGAGGAGAAATCACTTGCTAATGGTCAAGTGATGGAAAATGCAGGATAATTTAACGAAATCAAGTTTAGGTACATTAGCCAACGAAAATAATTTGCAGTCTATCAAACATTGAGTACGTTAGTTGTAGTTTACCCAAATTTCAATGTTAAGTGTATAACATATATGTATATATATATATTTTTTAATTATCTTGCCATTTGGGGCTCCTTAGTATCACTATGTGAAAACCTATTGTAGGCTCAGTCATACCATGTATACCCTCAGGGCTAGCCCTGGCTATTGATAATATGTGTCGTAATTGTTATTGTTTAATTAAAATCATTGATTATGAATTAATCAAAAACCAATAAATTATTAATAAAATTTAAAATATTATTAATTAATGAGAGAGAATTTTTAGTTTAGCTAATATCCTTTCTTTCTTTTGTTTGTAACTCTTAATTTTTATTTATATTATCTTGAGCTTCATTTTTTATTTTGTAATTTGTCATTTATCAATATCTTTGAAACTAATGCTCACATGGTAAGATAACGGACCTTCATCATTAATTAAAAATTACACTATTATTAAATTTAAGTACTTATGTTTATATATTTTAATATTTGTTTTAGTAATACAAGTGAAATTTACTAGAAAGAAAAAAAACGAATAATTAAGATAAACGTACTTAAATTTGAGTAATTAAAACATAAAATGCTTTTTGGTCTAATTTTCATAATACATCGGACAATCAGTTTCAAGCACATTATACGTGGTGAGACATGTCGTCAATGTCATGGCATACGGAGAAATGATTTAGTGTTGCATAAATTTCGGGAAATATAATTTCGAGATGATTAATGTCATATAATATATATTTTTCTCGGATCTATAAAATTGAATGGTGGCTAACCAAGTGGATATGGTTTTTGGCAGCAGTAATGTCAGCAGTTATGGGTAAATAATTATTAACATGTTTTTGCTAACTGCTATATAAATATTCTTATTGTGGAGAGATATGATTTACTGTCCAATCATACATTGTATGAAATTTCTTGGAATACTAGAAGATTTACATATTTAAGTGTCATGATTCACGTGATCATCTAATATCATATTTTCTTGTATCTATGAAATACAATAGTGGCTTACCGAGCGGATATGGTTTTTGGCAGGAATACTGTCAGCACTTATGAGTACTTTAACCTTTAAATAATTACCTTTTTAGTCTTTTATTCCATAATTATAATGCTGTAAATATCTAATCAAAGTCAAATCCGGACAAGATAATTTTTTTTAGAGATACCCACTTTATTCAAAAAAGAAAAAAAAATCTGGACCCGGACTCATCCAAGACCGGCAAAAAACGGACTAGGACTAGTCCGGGTTTTATGAAAGAAAAAAAAAATGTCTAGCCACGGATATGGTTTTTACCTCATTTCAAACACAGCTAAAGGCCTAAAATTGAGTATATACAAGTGTAGTTGAGTATTTACTTTTGTTCTTGATTTAATTGTTCTTAATTCTTTTTAGGTAAATGATTTAAAACATGAATATAATAAACAACTAAATAGATGAAAAATAAAAGACCATAATAGAGTATACTTTTAACCCGAACAAAGACAGGAATATGCCGGGCCATAACACCACTTATCGGAGTTCGGAGAATTGTGCAACTATTATTTATTACATGAATAAACCGTCGAGAATCAACCGACGAACATATAATTATTAGATTATTGCGCGATCAAGTTACATCTTGTTCCTTCAATAGCTTGGTTTTCGGCATGCAATTAGGGCAACTTTGAGCACACTCGTCTTGTACCCTAGCATCATCAACATCATTCCAAACACTCCTTTCAGAGCTATAAACCCTAAAACATTTGCAAAACAATTAGACTCAAGAAATTTCACAATTATTTTTCGTCATGCATTTTGAATTACTTAAAATCGAATTGCAGAACACTGAATACATAGTGACGAGCTCAAAGTCGAACATGTTATTGGAGTGTTCCTTTCATTGCTTCTCGAATTCAGAGGGTCCTATTGATGTTTAATTGGTTGCGCGAAACATGAAAAATGGAAGGAGTTGGTTTTTCTCGGTTTTTATCTTATGCGTGCGGTAGGATTCAATATAACTAGTACGCTCTCAAATCCTCCTTAATTAAAGAAATTTTGAAAGATTTAAAGACTACTTTGAGATCACTTTTGGTGGAAAGACTATTCTCTTCTAACTAAGGCTTAAAGTTGCTTGGTTATAGTATACATTTTCCATTTGATGAGGGTAATTTGAGTTTTAGAAATCTCGTGTCATGAAATCGCTAAATATGTTTGGTATCCACTAAAAAAATGATTATAAACAAGCTGCCATAATAGATCTAACTTCGTACACTTTTGCCGCATATATCTCATTAATATATATATATATATTAATATATATATATATATATATATATATATATATATATACACAATGTAAGTATGAGCTCTTGAATGCAATGAATAGCTAGCTTGTGACATATATAAAAATATAATTCGAGAAAGAAAAAAAACATTAATTAAAAAACAAACATGTACCGGTCGTAAGCGTGGCAATGCAGCCCTTCCACGTGAAAATTGCGCGCAGCGACAATGACCATAATGGAGCATGAAGGTCTGTTGTTGTTTTTTCCTTTATGTCCTAAATATTTATGAAAACAGAATATGACTTTCCGCTCTTTTACTTTGATAAATACATTCAAAAGTATCTTGAAGTACAAAAAATTCCATGGAATATTTCAAATCCTACTTTGTTGTGGTAAAAGTACTAAAAATAACTTGGTAAGATTCTCAAAAGTACACAAAATTACACGGCATATTCCAAATCGTATTTTGTCGTGGTAAGAAAATATATTTGTGTGTGTATATATATATACACACACACATTAGGGTCGGCCAAATCTTTTTCGAAGTCTTGGGCGAAAAAAGTATGAGGTTTCTTATAATTAAATATTATTTAAATAGAAAATATGAAGTCTTTTTTTATTTTTTTAATATATGAAATATCTATAAGTTTTTATTTGAGGGTGTTTACCACTAAATCAAGATACTTTGAGTATAGTTACTTAGCTTTTTTCGTACTTATAATAGTTTAATTTCTTCCTAAAAGGGCCCTTCCTTTCGTTAAGGGTCTTGGGTCATGGCCCAACTGGCCCAGGGTTAGGTTAAAGCCAGACCTGATATACATACCTGAAGCGAGAGAGACTCCATGAGGTTGACGTAATTAGCAGACGAACAAAGAGACGGAAAATAACAGACCTTACAAATAGAGTTCAAGAGAATTTTCTCCCCAAGCGATATCGACCTTTCGCCACGACGGAGATCTCTTTGGCACGACGATATTAGTATAATAATACCGCCTGGAGCGGCCACTCGGGCAAGTTCACTCAGAAGCTGCAGACAAATACGAGAAAAGTTTGAGTTGGGAAAAAAAGTTGAGACTATTTACTTCGAGTAAAAAAAAAAATTTGCGACACTAGGTATAGCACTTTCTAGGCCACATCCGTCGTGATGGTAATCAAAACGGGCAGAATTTTTACTCCTTCCGAAATTAAAAGTTCCAAATATTATACCGAAAAAAAATTACCCTATAAAAGTTGCAACTTTTTTAGTAAACAAAAATTTAAAGTATTTTCATTTTTGTTCAATTTATGTGTAAAATTAATATTTTCAGTTAATCTTTCCAAATCTTATAATTTTATGCAATACTCATCATTTATCGCTAAAACTGTAAAACCCAATGATTCGCAATCTTTTATCGACTCTTTAAAACCCACAATCTACCCAATAAGTTAGACCAGTAACTCGTTTGGTAACCCATTATGTTAGACCGTTTATCAATAATCGGTTCCATGGCATAGAAAAATTCAAAAAAAAAAGAAAAGAAAAAGAAAACAGAAGCTAAAAGCTGCAAAAAATTTAGTTAACAAAATTTAAAGTATTTTCATTTTTTTAATTTATGTATAAAATTAATATTTCCAAATATTATAATTTTATACAATACTCATTAATCTACCCGTGTGTAGACTAACTCGTTTGGTAACCCATTAAGTTTGACCGTTTATCAATTATCGGTGACATGGCTATTTTCTTTTTTATAAAAATAAAAACTGTTCTTTCATTAACATAAAAGCAATAGAAAAACCTTTTTTCGGTCGGGCATGTGTTCAGCACTCTCCATGCACCAGACGAGATCGAACTGGTTGTCTTCAAACGGCTGATCCATAGCGTTTGCAACTTGATATGTAGCCTGCACAATAAGATGATTTAATAATTCAAATATAGTTTTTTTCCTTTGTAACGAGACTTGTTTTAAAAGTATATAGAAAAAATAACAATATGACTAGTTATATAATTAAATAGATGTTCTTAAAAAAAATAAAAAATTAAAATTGAGGTCCAAATAAAGGTTTTAAATACCGTTACCAAAGAAAAAACAATGACTTCATTTTTTGAATTTACCAATGATTTTTTTCCCCTAAAAACTGAGTTTATCTATAGATAAACTTACCGATATGATTATACCGGTTAATCGATAATCGATGGGTTTATCGATTTTTTTTAATTATTAAATTAAATATTATTATAATTTGCATAATTGTATGACATTAATGAAATATATTTACTAATTTAATCATAATATATTAGTTTTGTATATATTTGATATTATTATAATTATAATATATATGATAGTTACATAATATATTAGTTCTAAATTTAATTATTATTATAATATAATAATATAATATAAATAATCTATATAGTATATAAATAATTCTTATTTTTTTTAAAGAGAAGTATAATGATCAGACAGAAGAAAATAATAATAAAAGCTACAGATTCTTTGTCTGGGTCCCAAACAAATAATATATGCACATGATCATAGGTTGTCTTCTTCATCTTCTTATTGGTCTTCTTCTTATATTTTATTTTTTTATTGCACAGCGTGGGTTATCTTAGGCAAAAAATTCGTTTCTAAACTCAGAAAAAAGACAGCAACACAAAAAATTAAATTAAAACTCACTACTAATCGACGAGAACTGGAAAAGAAATTGACAAACACTTCCAGATGGGGTAGTTTTTTCGAGCAATCCTTAACATGTCGTCGACTAATTAACCTTGAATTTTTAGAACACAAATAAAATTAAAGAAAGAGCGACGAACTAACTAATGAAATTATATAAAATTGATGATTGAGTATTTTTAAGTAATACCATATAAAATAAATTGGAGAATATTTACCTAGCAAAAACTAATTAAATGTTGGACCTAACAATTAATTTATTTCAATTGTTTTTCTAAATTAAATAAGAGAAGTTCAATACTCCAATACTTTTTCTCAATAGGGGAATAACGACCTTCTCGGCCAAGCCTTCCATGGAGGCGAGGGAATTGGCTTGATCCACTTGGAGAGAGCTGATATTTATGCCGATGCATTTAGCGCCAAATTTAGCGGCGAAGTACCTTGACGCCGCCCCTTGCCCGCAGCCCACATCCACGACTCTGCCGGGGAACTCCTCAACCTTCTCAACTGATCAATTTTTTGTCCACGTTTGGTAACATACAAGAACATATATAGAATAGAATAGGTATTTACATTATATTAGAAATGTCAAATTGTTCATATATGACTTCTTGTTTATTGGATAAACTTTAGTTGTACCGGAAATGGCGGCAAAGCGGAGAGTCTCCTCGATGATTCGGACGTAGGAGCTGCGGAAATTGGTGATTGAAGTACGGCGGTCGGAGGCAGTGGCTGCATGGTTCACCTGATCGCCTCGTACTTTTTGCCACAAATCTGTCCACTCCTTATAGAAAGCTTGAAGACTCTCATGCTTCTCCAAGTTGGACATTCTTAACTTTTGTAAGTATATATATGCTCAGTTTAATTGTATGTTGTTATCTCAAGAAAGAAGAGGCAATATATTTCGAAGAACAATGGACCATGCACTCGAATTACAATTCAGTTCGCATTAATATAGAGGAGAGAGAGCGAATTCAACTTTCAAGTTCCAATCAGTGATGGATTTATTTAAAATACAATAAGTGTATGACAGATAAGGATCACATATATAATAATAATAATAATAATAATAATAATAATAATAATAATAATAATATATAAGGGGAATTAACGGCCAAAAAACTACTTATATATGCACAAAAACAATGACAGATAAGGATCACATATATAATAATAATAATAATAATAATATAATTGTAGTATAATATATTATTATAATTGTTTTTAAATAATTGCATACATAACACATAATGCAATTCACATACAATAATAAGTGTATACAATAACCGTCATGGATAATGACTCTATAGAAGAGAGAAAAGAGAGAGAATGAGATGGATTATTACAAAATACCCAATATACACTTCTTGAATTTTTTTATTAAACAACATAATTATTCACGATTTTTTTTCCTAAATCTTTATACAATAACTCACAAAACAGTTCATTCATTAATTTTTTTTTTTCAATTAAAAGTGAAAAACAATTTTACAATTGCTTACCAACCAGGTTATTGAAATCGGATACTCACGATGTTGTCACGACAAGTATATCAACACACACAATAAGAGCTCAGATTATCAAATATGTGTATAAGTAAAGAGACAAATAAACACACGATATTTAATAAAGCAGTTCGCGAACCCCTCGTGAGAACATACTCTATGGGGCACTGACCTAGATACTTTATTCCACTGGAAAACATTCAACAATGCTACACAGTTACACAAGATAGTTATATGAGTTTCTCAAGGTAATAGACAACTCCCCCTCAAGACCAGACGAAGCTGGTGATCCAACTCTAGAGAAAAAGTGTGTTTGTCTTCTAAACGATCTTGCGATTGATTCGACTGTCTTTAGCCAGTCGTTACTCCACGAATGAGACCTCAAGACCCCAAATGCGTGTGTTTTTTGTTCAAAATGTTTGATGTTCATCCACAATTCCACATGCAGCAAAAGCTAAATAGGCCGGTCTTTTTGGCATTCAAATAAAGAAAAAGAGGGATTCCACGTGGCGACTTATGTGGCAAAACTTAACGGTGAAAAACGAAAATCAACGGACAAAAATTAAAAATTGAGTACTTAAGCCACAAATTACCCTTTTTTAAGAATTTTTTTTTCATTAATTGAAATTATTAACCCTTATAAATATATATATATATATATATATATATATTTAAATTAAGTTGTACCAAACGGGTCCAACAACAATTTTGCCCTTCGTTACAGGTAGCTTAGTGACGGCTATTATGTGAGTTTAAGCCTGACTTGGTTCAACTCCCGAGCAGGGATCTTCCTACCAGAGAATGGTCCGACCAGAGAATCTTCCTAGCAGGAAAGGACCCGATCAAGAATGCTCCTACCAGAGACACCCCTACCATTACTGCCCCGAGCAGAACTACACCTAGCAGACTAGCTAGGGACACACAACCAGAAGGTGCCAAACTTGAGGAGCGAGTTTAGAGATACGATTTAGTTTCCTGATTTGATAAGATTTGGTTTCCCATTCTAATTAGGAAACATGTAAATTGTAATGATTTGATTGCGTTTGTTTTAGGAAGTTTAGCTAGGGTTTAGCTTTCTAGTTTCCTATAAATACTAGTGTTAGTGTTCATTCTTTGTAACTCCATTATTGCGATTTTGCCTTCAATTAATCAGAAAAGCTTTTCTCTCAAGTTCTTCTTTCGTTTTCTTGTTCTACCTTTGTTCTTTGGCAGATCTATTCCTATTGGGAACCAACATATTACACTTACACATTGACTGGCAAAAAGTTAATATTTCCTTTGAGAATTGCCTTCAAGGCTTCAACCGTAAGAATGGGCGGTTCGAAAGTTGATAACCTCATTTCACATACAGCTAAAGGCCTAAAATTGAATATACAGTGTGGTTGAGTATTTACTTTTGTTCTTTATTTAATTGTTCTTAATTGTTTATATGTAAATTATTTAAAAATTTAATATAGTAAACAAGTAAATAGACAAAGAAAATAAAACACCAAAATAATGTATACTTTTACCCCAAACAAAGAAAGGAATGTGCCGGGCCATAACACCACTTACCGGAGACTTGTACAAATATTATTTATTACATGAATAAACGGTCGAGAATCAATCCACGAACACATTATTATTAGATCATTGGCTTTCATCTCCAGAAACATATCCTTGTTGCGCGATCAAATTACATCTTGTTCCTTCAGTGGCTTGGTTTTCGGCATGCAATTAGGGCAACTTTGATCACACTTGTCTTGTACCCTAATATCATCAACATCATTCCAACCACATCTCTCAGAGCTTTGAACCCTGAAACTTTTTCAAAACAATTAGACTCAGAAATTTGCGAAGATTTTTGTCATGCATCTTGACTAATTACTTAAATCTAAAACATGATTTATAGTATTTTTCCTATAAAAGCAGCATAATCCTTCAATCTTTATTTTAACTCGCCATATAATTCATACTATTCCACGTGAAGTCTTTATAGAAGGTCTTTAAAAAGAGAGTGTTGATGGAGAGAAAAAACATAATGTTTGAGAATTGAGTAACATGTATGTTGGTTCCAATTAAAAGACTTGCAGCCAAAATAAGAACAAAAAGAACAAGAGACAAAGAGAATAAGTTTGGGAGAATTTTCTTTGATAAATGTCGAATGCAAAGAGAGCAAAAAGTTACAAACTAAATTCATAAGACTTGTATTTATAGAGAAAGTAGAAAGCTAAACCCTAGCTAAACTTCCTAAAATAAACTCAATTAAATCTTTACAATTTACACGTTTGCCTATCATAATGGGAAACCGAATCATATCAAATTAGGAAACCAAATCGTATCTCCAAACTTGCTCCTCAACTTTGGCACCTTCTAGAATGAGCTCCGTTGACTTCTGGTCAGATGTCCCTAGCAGACCTGCTAGGGTGTAGTTCTTCTCGGGGAAATCCTGGGAGGAGCACTTCTGGTAGGGGCATCTCTGGTAGGAGCATTCATGGTCGGGTCCTTTCCTGTTGGGAGGATTCTCTGGTCCGACCCATATCACGTGGGAGAACTCCTGCTAGGATGATCTCTGCTTGGGATCTTCTCTGCTAGGGGAAGCTCTGGTGGGGATTTCCTTGGTAGGAAAATCTCTGCTAGGAGTTGATTTAAGTCAGGATTAAACTCACATTTCCGATCAAGGCCAAGTTCTGAGCAGAACGACCTCTCCGACTAGTGCACGCGGACCTCTGTGGTCCAATCACCCCAATAACTCTACCCGGAAGCAAGTATTTCTTACTACTTGTTGACGACTACAATCGCTGGATGTGGATCTACACGCTCAAAGAGAAAAGTGGAGCATTTGAAGTCTTCAAGAAGTTTAAGAGGCTCTTGGAGAATGAATCGGAACATAAGATAAAGGTCTTGAGAATAGACCGAGGTGGAGAGTTCACATCCCAGCAATTCGGAGAGTTCTGCGATGAGGAAAGAGTCGAGCGCTACCTGACTGCACCGTACGCACCCCAACAGAACGGTGTGGTAGAGAGACAAAACCGGACAGCGATGGATACAGCAAGGAGCTTGTTGAAGAGTATGGAAGTACCAACGAGGTTTTTGGGAGAAGAAGTTAGACACCCGGTCTATCTGCTAAACCGTTTGCCAACGAAGACGCTAGGAGAGCGCACTCCCTACCAGGCGTGGAATTGGAAAAAAACCCCACTTAGAGCACTTGGGAGTGTTTTGATGCACCGCACATGTGAAGAAAGTGGGTCCCCATATCAAGAAACTCGATGATAGGAGTCATACGATGGTGTACCTTGGTTTAGAAGATGGAAGCAAGGCACAAAGACTCTTTGACCCCCGACGCGGCAAGATCCAGGTGAGCAGAGATGCCGTGTTCGAAGAAGAGAAGAATTGGGATTGGCGTGACGAGAACGGTGACCCTGAGCAGAACTCAGTTGAGTTCGTAATCGAAGAAGAAGAGGGCGTTTTTGAGCAGGAATGTGCCCCCACCAGCTCATTAAGCTCTGGTACCCCCCTCCATCTCGGGTGCCCCTACCAGCTCCGGTACCCCCACCAGCTCTGGTACCCCCACCATCTCTGGTACTCCTACCAGAGATTCCTGCCCGGGCACACCCTGGACACTCAGCCCGAGCGAAACCAGCTCGTCCAACTCAGGAGATTCCTCGATCAAGGATGGCCCAAGGGGATTCCGTCCCCTAGAAGAAGTCTACGAAGAGTCTTAGGAAGTGGATATGATCTTAGAAGAGTTGTCTTTGTTGTGCGCCGAGGAGCCAGCCAACTACCAAGAGGCATCAAGCGAGCAGGAATGACAGGCGACAATGAAGAAGGAGCTAGAGTCCATCGAGAAGAACAAGACATGGGAGCTCACCGACCTGCCCAAAGGTTAGAAGCCTATTGGCTTAAAGTGGGTCTACAAGCTCAAGAATGACACCAAGGGGAATGTCATAAAGCACAAGGCTAGGCTAGTAGCCAAAGGCTACGTGCAGAAGCAAGGAGTCGACTTCGACGAAGTCTTTTCTCCCGTGGAAAGACTAGACACGTTCAGACTCATCCTAGCCCTAGCAGCTCACTAAGGTTGGGAGATTCACCACATGGACATTCTTTTATTGTGACCTTGAGGAAGAAGTCTATGTCAGTCAACCTGAAGGTGTTGGCGTCAAAGGCAAGGAGAATAAGGTGTATAAGCTCTCCAAGGCCTTATACGGGCTACGTCAAGCTCCAAGATCATGGAACATACACCTCGACAAGAGCTTGAAAAGTCTTGGATTCACAAAGTGCTCCAGGGAGCATGCAGTGTACACCATGAGCAGCGAAGAATAATTTCTGGTCGTCGGAGTGTATGTGGACGACCTGATAGTCACTGGATCCAGCACAAGAGGTGTAGAAGGATTCAAGAAGCAAATGATGGCCGAGTTAGAACTCTTGTGCTAGGAGAAGGATTCAAGAAGCAAATGATGGACGAGTTAGAACCTTCTGGTAGGAGCTCTTATGCTAGGGAGCCACTTCTGCTCCCCCACATATCTGCTAGGGTCATCTCTGGTAGGAGCATTTTTGGTCGGGTCACTTCCTGCTATGAGAGATCTCTGGTCGGACCCATCTCTGGTGGGGAATTCTGAGGTGGGAGATATTGTTGGAAATCGGAGGTATCAAGACGGCTTCCCTACCACGATAATAGCCTCCGAGCCGTCCCGGTAACATTTAAAAAATTCATTTTAAAGCGGAAATCTTGTTACCGGACCGACGACACGGATATCGGGCAATAATCATTTAACCAAGATCTGATAAATATTTCGAATTTAATATTTCATATTCATTATTAATAATCTAGTCGAATATGAAATAAATAAAAAGCAGTAAATGGTTGCATTTATTTACCCAATGCATAAGGCCGTACCTCAACTGACGATTCCCGCTGCGCGTTCTGACTTGGGCAGGGCTCCGCCGGTGCTGAGGGAAACTCCCGTGATCTTCTGTGATATTCTCCTGGACTCCTCGTAACGAAGCGTGGGCGTTGCCGGCAGGACTCCGTCGCAAAATTTAACTAACGGTTCTTTTAAAGCTACCAAAGAAAAGTATCTCCTAAGCCGAACCAGAAAAGAGATCAGAAGCAGAAAACTCGCAGACCCTAGAGAGAGAGGGAAAGCTCGAGTTTTCGCTCTGGGGAAAAGTGTGAAAAATGTGTAGAATGAGACTCCTATTTATAGGCTCAAGCTGTAACCGATTTGGAGATTTTCCCTCCCTTTATTCGAATTCTATTAATTAAATATGATTAATTATTTCAATCCAATGGTCCAGATTCAATCTCATCTAAATCCAATAGATATAATTAATCAGGGATTTAATTAAATAATAATACAAAGATCAAAATATTTAATCTTATCATCATATCAATTAAATTCGAATTATATATATATATATATATTAAAATTCAAATTTGTTGATGATTATCTAGATCCAATGGTTAAAAATAAATCTTAAACTAATCCAATGGATCAAATCAATTAGGGATAAAATCAAATGCCCTAGGGTTTAACTGAAACCCAAATTCGAATTCTTATCCACATCATTATTCGAATTATATATTATATATATAATATTAATTAATTTCTAATCCGACGGTAAAGATTCAAAACCAATCCAACAGACACAATTAATTAAGCGAATTTGAAATACCTAAACTTGGTCACCAAATTTCAATTTCGAATTACATTTAGGGTTCAAATCAATTATCTCAATCCAACGGTTGATATTAAATCATTACCGATCCAATGGATTAAATTGATTTTAGGGTTTTGCCAAAATACCAAAATATTAGGTACTTATCCCGCAAATATAAAATATCCAATTCTAACTATTCGAATTGTCTAGGGTTTGTATTTACCAAACCTTAATTCGAATTTACACACACATATATATATATATTTATATTAACATAAATCTTTTAATTATTAATTAATTATTAATTAGATATTAATAATTAAATCCAAATAATTAACTTATATTAATAAAACCTGATCTCAATATCACACATTAATTCTGTGTACTAAAATATGATACTTTTACCACGCTGACGATAAAACTATCAGACGTCTGACACAGACTTGTTAATTTTATAAGTCGAGCCAAATGATTAAACATTATCCAGAATGTATTTTAATCACGTACGTATCATCCGTTACGGAGCTATCCTGGGGACTATGGACCCGTATCACTTAAGCTCCAGCGAATTGCTAGTTGTTCGTCAAACCTCGAAGTGATTCCACTATAGACCCGAGGCTGGACTATTTAGTGATACGGTATATATTATTCCATTATAACAGCAGGGTGTCCATTGATACAATCAAATTCGGGTTATTGTCATTTCACTTGATGACTCACACATGAGTAGACGGTTTTTACCGTAATGCCCCTCATTGCATTTTTATCCTTGACTCAGTCAGTAATATTATGAGCAACCCACTTATGGTTTCGATTCATAAGTTGCGCACGGATACCTTTCACTTCTCACCACTGACAATCAAGGGAATCATCATGACTCTGAAGAGAGCTGTGTGATGCCCATGTCTATGATCAAGCTATCCTTACTACTGACTATCATGTTCCCAAAATAATAGTGTTGGGAATAGCGGTAATATCTTGTGTTCTTTAACGGTTAAATCAAAGAACAATCAAGCCAGTAGCTCGGACTCATGATCACTCAGGACTTAGAACTAATATCCATTTGATCATCATTTTATGACTCAACTACAAGTTATTAGTGACGGTCTTATATGATAAATTCTCAAGTTTAAGTCAGATCCAGTCCAGTATGAAGACACTTCATACTTAATGCACTTCTAGTGAGTGTGACACACACAAATGATCCATAATAGGATTGTCACTTAGTCACATTAATGACCTTACACGATTAATGGGCTCCTACCCAGTTAATCAGGTCACGGACGTTTTAAGTTCATTTATTATGATTATTAATTCTTCCTCACATCGACTCTGTTGTGATAATAATAACATAATTGCATCCTTTATGAACTAAGGAATCAAATATTTTATTTTACTCTACCAGAAACTATAATAAGATTAACATAATAAGGATCATCTTTATTCAATGATTTGTCGTAATCTTTTATAAATGGATAAATATATTGTTTAAGGACACATATGTCCAACAACTTCTTGCTAGGAGAGATCTTTGGTCAGACCCATATCTAGTGGGGAATTTTCTGGTGGGAGAACTCCTACTAGGAAGATCTCTGCTCGGTCTCTTCTCTGCTAGGGGAAGCTCTGTCGGGGATTTCCCTTGTGGGTAAATCTCTGCTAGGGGTTGAGCCAAGTCGGGCTTAAACTCACAGCAACGGAAAAAAACGGTTGTGTAAACTTTGCACAAGAAAAAAAAATGATGTTGTGCAAGCTACTATTTGTGTAGTAATTGTAAATGTAACTGCACATATACGTATTCGTAACTAACGTTGCGTAAGTGTTTAAAAAAAATACATTTATAACTAAGTATATTGTTAATTATAGTTATAGTTTAGAATTTACAGTTACGATTTCGTATTTAAATTTACAGTTTTGTAAATACAATTATCGAATTGCAATTTTGTATATATAATGACAGTTTAGTAATTACAAATTCGTCTATATAGTTACATAATCGTATATATAAAATTTTCTATGAAAAAAATTAACTAGTTTTTTAATATATATTTACAATTTCATAATTATATAATTATTTCAAATTTTCTCAAAAAACAAACAAAAACGAAAAGAAAAAATGCAAAATCTGTAGATTTATTAAAAGAATTTCAAAATATCGTTAGATTATAAGCCTTCTTAATTTAATTTTTTTTAAATACCCTATTAATTAGGTTGAATAATTAAGCATGTTGTAGGGTTTTTTTTTGTCATTAATTAGTTATTCTGTTTACCAAATAAAAATGTAAAAAGTAGAAAAAGAAAGAGAGGTATATTTGTCCACAATGCAATCAATTGATAGTTTTAATTACCGGGAATAGGTTTAGGCACTTTTTCAAAAAAGTTGATTAAAATAGACATTTGGCTCATTAACCTTATATAAAATTGCACTACTCTATCTGGTTTGAAAACCACTTCTGGGTCTTCAAAGGCACCACCCCGACAATGAAGAACTTGTTATGAATTTATTTAAAAAAAATTACATCCATTTATGCTTTTTTATTATGTTCCAAAACTTGTTCTTGAATTTAGTTAATTTGTATTCTTTGTTTTAAACTGTAAATGCGGGTCTCGACCCATATTTAAATTGTAGAGCCAAATTTGGTTTGAAAATTCGAGGTCCGTATCCGGGTATTAAAGTTCAAATACCCAGAAAATTGGATACGTTATACCCTCAAAGTAAATCTTATTAGTTTCATTTTATAACCATCCCCCATCTTACAAGTAGTACTATATATATATATAAATTCCTTACTTAAAAATAAGTAGTAAGTATATGACAAAGAAGGTTCACATATTAAAAAGATTAAAACAAAAACCAGATAAGGATCGTATATTTTTTTATATAATCAATCATTGGTCCTTATTGGTATTATTAAGTGAACTTGCTGATATATAAAAATAACATGAGGGAGTGCTAGTATTATAAATAAATAAATAAATAAATAAATAAATAAATAAGTAAATAAATATTTCGGAGAAATTATTGCTCCTTAATTAATCTATTGGTTCTAGACCTCCGAACTCGTGTTTCATGAGTTGGGTAAACAAACTTTTTTTACTTTTTTATTTTATAGGTGGGATAACTTTTTTGTTGTTATTGTTATTGTTATTAGAGAATAACAACCGAGACTTCGGTGGTGGTACTTTAAATATAAAAGATCAAATATTGTATTTTAACATTTTTATAAGAAAAATTGAATGTCTTATTTAAATAGATTAAAATCCCATTAACGCTATATTCGATGGTCAGATGTGGTAACATGATTATTTTTATCGTATTTGCCGCTTCGTAGAATAGACTAAAATGAAGTAAAAATATTAATCAATATATACCATAAAATTTCAATAATAATCATTAACTTTAAACTAATAATACTTATTGATTACTATAAATAGAGGTTTGTAAATTGTGCAACATAAAATATAAATGGGTAAATAGCCAAATAGTCAAACTTCAAAATTTAATTAGTTAAATAGCTAATGTTTTAATTAATATTTTCAAATAGCCAATTAACTACGTTAATAAATCACGAAAGATCGGATTACCCTTGTATTAACGTGGTTAATTTGTTTAAAAATAAATTATTATTTTTTTTAAAAAAAAATATTATTTTTTTTGTTAAAATTTTAATCACGATTTTTATTTTTAAACAAATTAACTCCGTTAATACACGTTATTAAACGTATCAACGAAGTTAATTTGTTTAAAAATAAATTATTTTAAAAAAAATTGAAAAAAAAATTAATTTTTTTTGTTAAAATTTTAATCACGATTTTTTATTTTTAAACAAATTAACTCCGTTAATCACATTAATAAACGTATTAACGAAGTTAATTTGTTTAAAAATAAAAAATCGTGATTAAAAGTTTAACAAAAAAATTATTACTTTTTTTTCACAAAAAAAATAATAATTTATTTTTAAACAAATTAACCACGTTAATACACATTAATATGTTAAAAGGGTATTATAGGTATAAAATATTTTATTAAATAGTTATTTGGCTATTTTGCAAAGAAAAAGGAAACGTTGGCTATTTGGCTAATGAAACATTTTAATTTGGTTATCCCATGCAATAAAATTATATATTAAATTACAATCTTATGCGATAATTAGGCTTTCAGTACAGTTAATATTATAAAAACAACCCTACCAAATGATTTGGTGTATATTCGGTACATTGGTTTTCACCGTTTAAATTCGCTAGTCTTTACATACGGTATCAGTATATCTTGTTTTCGATTTAAATTTCTGTTTAAAGTTTTTATTTGTATACAGCCCTAGCTGTAATTTTTTATTAAAAATATGTACCAGAAAAATACCTATAAATTAGATTACTGTGGCTGTATATTTTTTGGCACTGTATAAATATTTTATATTGTCAATTATAAGTACTCCTCTGCTCTAAAAATGTACATCTAAATATATCCTAACAATATATTTCAGTTTTACTTTTATATCCTTCTATCATCAAAAAAATTATAAAAATAAAAAACTGTACCTAATTCAATATTTGTATTTTGATTATATAACTCCAATTTCAAATTTGATGAAATATACGACAAATTTCACCAAAAAATAAATAAAATAAAAAACAAACAAACAAATTAAGATCAATCGTTATTTATTTGGGATTTGATTCTTTTTAAGATATTAATTAAATATTAAAGATATAAAATTCGTATTTAATTACACGTGCGTATACTTTGGCTCAAAATACGGGATACATTTTTGAAAAATTTAAAATAAAGTGTAGAATAAAAATTCTTGTATAAAATAAAGTATTTGGTCAGATTGTCCAAAGAATAAAACAAATATGTTAGTTCTGAATGGGATCTTTAAGCCAAAGCACACACAAGATTATAAAGAGAAAGAAAAATATTTTGGAGAGAATATTTATGTATTGAATAATGTCGAAATCACAAGGTGAAAGTCACTTTTTCCAAAGAGGATACACCTCTATACTACTTAAACTATAAATCAAATTCCTTCAATCAAGGGTAATTACAAAGATTCCTATATACATAGAAAGAAGGACATCATTGACATTCCCACAATTCCACAAATCTTGTTGCCTTCCTCTTTGGTGTGAGCTGATTGAAACTAACTAACTCCTTGGTTCTCTCCATCCTGGTCAACCTCGTTCCTAATCGACGTTGTGTCATGGTCGACCACTTGGACATGGTCGAAAAATGAATCCTCGTCACTGGAACTCACTCGTCGGTTCCTTGGTTTCAGGTCTCTGAGACTTGCTCATCGCGACGAGATGACCGGCCTTTGACAAGGGTGTGCGATCAGGTCCCCCTGACCTAATCGATTAGGTCTTCCATTCCTGGCCGCTCTTTGACTCAATGAGGTGAACCAGGTTGAGCTTAACCTTACATTCTTCCCCTTAAGCTTAACTTTGTTTGAGGTTCTTCACCTCGAGCATCTCTCTCATCTCAGCGAAATTGACCCAAGCTAAGGTGTTAGTGAGGATGTCAGTACGCTGCTCCTTGAATCCATCAAATAGGTAGAATGAGAATAGTCCGAGGTTTCTCGTCTCAAACTCCTTGATCATCTGCTCCTTGAATCCATCGATGCATTCTGCATTGGATCTAGTCACGATCATGTGGTCGAGGTAAACACCGACGATGAGGGCTTATTTTCTTCAGCTCCTTGTGTAAACTGTTTGCTCCTTGAAGCACTTCTTGAAACCAAAACTCTTCATACTCATTTCGAGTCGAATGTTCCATGCACGTGGTGGTTGTCTTACCTCATATAAATATTTAGACAACTTGAACACTTTATGCTCTACAGTCTTGTCTACGAAACCTTCTGGTTCAGCGACGTAGACTTCCTCCTCCAATTCACCATTCAAGAACGGCGATTTGACGTCCAAGCGATGGATCTTCCAGCCTTGGTGAGCTGATATAGCTAGAATACACCTGACTATGTCGAGTTGGCCACTAGAGCAAAAACCTCTTCAAAGTCTACTCTTTACTTCTTCACGTAGCCTTTTATGACTAGTCTGACTTTGTGACCCTTGAGCTTGTAGACCCATTTTAGATGATGGACTTGTGACCTTTTGGAAGATCGACAAGCTCCCACGTCCGATTCTTCTTAATGGACACCAACTCTCTCTTCATAGCCTCCTTCCATTCATTCTCGGTTGTTGCCTCACAATAGTTGGCTGGTTCCCTAGCACTGAGCATCAAGAGCTCCTCATGGGATCATCTAGAGCTCTCTCGCTTCTTTGTAGACGTTGGATAGTGAACGAAACTCTCTTGGTCTGCTCTTGATCGACGAGTCTCCCGAGATAGTTCCTCTTGAATTGCTCTCTCTAGGATAGGGATAATCATTCCTAATCCCGACGCGGGAAACCTGGTGGCACACCCATTTTTTATTTGTCTTAGCTGGTTTTCGTCGTGCTGGTTCTGGGTGATGGTACCTACCTGGAACTTGCTTTCTCTTCCTGCTCGAGGGTTATCCCCACCGAGTTCTTTGTAAGCTCTCTTAGCTCATCGCGTCAATCCCACTTTTTCTCCTCTTCGAACACAGCCTCTTTGCTCACACGAGCCTTGCCGCGTTGAGGGTCATAAAACTTATCTGCCTTTTTGCCTTCCTTAGCGCCTAGGTACACCATCGGCTGACTTCGATCATAGAGCTTTTTGTGATGTGGTCACACTTTTCACATGTAAATTTTATGTATTCTATTAAAAATATGTACCATAAAAGTCCAATGAATTTGATTAGTGTGGCTGTATATTTTTTGCCGCTGTATATATTATTTATATTGTCAATAATAAGTACTTTCTGCTTTAGAAACATCTAAATATATCCTGAATATATATTTTAGTTTTACTTTTACTTTTATATCCTTCTATCATCATAATTTTTTTGAAATCTAAAATTGTCCCTAGTTCATTATTTCTATATTTTGATTATATAACTCCAATTTCATATTTGATGAATATATACGACAAATTTCCAAGAAGAAGAACCAACAAACTAGTCAAATTGAAAGATGATTTAAAATTATATTTTATTTTTATTGACTAGCCAATAAACCAATTTAATCATGATAGAAAAAAATTTCCTTCATTTAAAATACGCAGAGTTCAAGACTGATTTATTATTTCATCAATCATTATAAAGAGTTTTTTTTTTTTTTTTTGAAAGCCTTTATAGATTAGGGGCCTTGGGCCATGCTGCGTAGGGCTTGGGCCTAGCCTTCCTTATTTCTAAACCATGCAAATAATGTGATGCTAGATTAATAAATTATATATTAAGATTTGGATTTGGATTTAGATTTTTGGATTATACCTAACAATGAGTGAGTAAGTGAGTGACGAATGAGTCAGAATTGAATAATTATTTTTTTTGGAATTTTAGAATTTTCTTTTCTTAATTTCAAGTTGATTTTTTAGAAACTTAGAAGCGAACATAATAAATCTATGTTTTCTAGCACTTAAACGACCTAATTCGGTCGCAATACGATCAAGTTAATTATGAAAAAGATACAACAACAAAAAAAGCGACAATTTATGTCGACCTATTCAATTGTGTATATTTACTCAAAACATATTTTACTGTTCGCTAGACGAAATTCGTTGGCCAGTAGACATGAAATTTCTACGAATAACGAAATTATTCTACGGAGTTCATCCCATATTTTACTCCTATATTAACCATAACCCGGCTATTTTAACTCCAAGATAGTGTTTATTTTTGTGCTTGATTATTTTGAAGAGAAAATAAACTACGATTTTATGTCTCAAGTTTTGCAAAATTAGCACGGACAGTGATGAAAGATGCCTCTAAAGTTAATTTAAGTATTTTATGAATCCTTGAAGTGAAGTCTATTATTTCCAAGCTGAGTTTGGAAAAAAAAAAAAAAAAACTTACAAACATAAAGTCGTAGATCTTCGGTTTCTATGCCAAATAAGTACTTTGAAGTTATAAGCTAAAGTTTGTGACATATTTTTTTGACTGCCTAAAAGTACGTACTATATGGTCTTTTTTTTTATTATATATTTATTTTAATTATCGTTCTAACAGACTTGTACATCAGCTATGAAGTGAGTACTTCCTGTCCTCGGTCATCATTGTATCCTGAAATGGCGAACTTGGATGTTTTCGACGTCAAGTTTCCTAAAATTACTGCCCTTTCGGGTGACCAAGAACTTTCCCCAATTGTAAGCGCGATATCTCGCCGGATTGTGCTCGCTCATCAGCTCCTCCAAGGGCTCCACCATCGTGTAGTGCGACGGGTTGAGGAAGAAAGGGATTGAAAACCTCTCTTTCTCGGAGTTCACCATCACTCTATGCTCCACGCTCTCGTATTTTTCATTGCTCCAAACCTGACCACGCCATTGTCAGATTGTTACCTAAAAGCCTCGCCGTGGAAGCGCTATTGATACCTCAATAAGGCTGACATGTGAGAAAATATAAAGAGCGAATAGCAAAATGATAGGATCAAGCAAAACCGAACACAAATCAATAGGCCAAACAGATTAATTCACCCCCACCGTAAATTCCAAACACTTCTTATAAACCAAAAACGCATGAAAAGCAAATTACCTTCAAGCGCAAGAGAACACTATCCACAAAATGTCAATTGGTAGAAAGGTTTTAACTAAGCAAAACATAAAAAGCTAGCTGTATAATGCTTTTGTCTATTTATTTGAGATTTACTAAATCCGTAACTTCGAAACTCTATCAACTTAAATCCGGATAAGGGTTTAAAATGCGGTTTCTATTTTTTAAGGGTTTAAAATGCGCTTTCTAATTTTAAAAAAGCCAAAAGAAAACTAAAGACCTACGTGCCTGAGCTAATTTACAAGTTCACCGTTCAATTCGTAAAGCAATAATACAAATAATTGCTACAGAGCATGCTTACATTCAGATCACATGATCATCTTTAATATGACTGATTACCACAATCTTATGCAATAATATTAATATTATATTTTTAGTTTAGGACTTAAAAATTTAACCATTTCGACAAAAGTCTTAAAATTATTGCTTGCTTAGGCCCCTTCGAACTCAGGACTGACCACGGATATAATTCAAATGCTTGTATTTCGATCTTGAACGATTTATTCTATTTAGCTTGTAAACGAGCTTATTTTGTTACGTAGGTTGTGTGATCAACTACCTGAATCATGTCACCGACGTTGACTATGTAAGCATCTGGAGTAGGTTTGACCCGGACCCATTCCCCGTCGGACTTCCGCCGCACTTCGAGGCCTCCGACGTCGTCCTGAGCGAGGACGGTCAGCGCACCGGCGTCTTTGTGGCGGCCAACCCCGAGAGCCAGGTGAGGGATAGGGCAGGGAGGGTAGTGGTTAAGCCTCACAAAGCTGGTTTGGTCCCTGAAGAAGCCACTAAACCTGTTTGCTGGTAACCCTAAGCTCATGGCAATGAACTCCATCAGCTTCATGGAAAGTTTCTGGACCTCCTGGGCGTACTCTTCACAGGCCTCCCTGGTCAACGTGTTGACCATTGATATCAGGAAGATCAAGTCAATCGATGTGATGTAACATATTGCTCAAGACTCAAGCACAAAGCATATTTGATTAGCACGTATATTAATTATATAAATTTAATTGGTATTTTTGTTTGAAATTTGATTGTGTTTTTGCCAAGAGCTCAAAATTAATTGGTAGTCACCTCAGCCAAACGGGCGTTTCTGGCCACTGATTGGTCCACTCTCGGACCTTGCTGTCCCCGATCTCCGGCGAGGCGGGGACGTGGGTGGGGTCCTCAATGGTGAAGTCGAAAACCTCCTTCCAGTCCCTGACGTTCTTCGTGTTCTCCTCGTCATAGTACCCCAACACCCTCACGCTGTCCCTCCTCACGCGCCGCTTCTCCTCCGCCGCCATCCCGAAGAACTCCCGCGCCGCCGCCTCCACCCTCCGCCGCGTGCCCCCCGACACGCCGTGGTTGACTACCTGGAAGAACCCCCACTCCCTGCACGCCTCGCCTATCTCTCTCACCACCCGAACGTCGTCGATGCCACCATTTGCGAGGTCGATCGACGGAATTCCCTGAGCTTCGTTAGCGATCAGCTTTGGCCTGTGCTCTGGGGCCTGCACGAAGGGTCGCTCAAGATGACTCGCCTCTGAGGATAGTAGTGCTTCCATGGCTGGCTGGGTGATCTGGTTTCTTTTTCTTTTCCTTTCTTTTTTTCTTAAAGGAACTGGTGGTTTGGTTTCTAAATTTTGTAATTTTATATGTTTTGTTATCAGAGCGTTTCATTGTGGTATATTGAACCTGGACGTACGTTTCAAACTTGGTACGTTTGATTGTGACTAAGATTGCATTGCCCAATCAGTGAGAAGAAAAGCCATTGCTATTTTGGAGCTTCTTGTGAGACGTATTGGATGAGAGCTCATGCAGGCACCTGTTTCTAATTGCTTTTAATTAGTTATCGTTTGAAATTTTTAATTAAGTTTAGACTTAAGCCTTTAGTTTAATATTTTAATAAATCCTGTAAAAAATAATTATAATCGATAGTTCAAAATAACCTATTATAGAAGGCGCCAATTCTGTTTTGGTTTTGAGAGTTTGATTACTACAAGAAACAAGACTTTCTGCGGCGCAATTTGAACATTGGCAGCAAAAAGTAAGACTTTCAGCCGCGTATTTATCCAATTGAACCGCGGAAAAGATGGCAGAGGTGCTAAAAACTGAGAATTGCCTCTGTCATCTTTCAGCGGCTCACTTCGCTAGCCTCCAAAAGGACTTTTAGCGGCTAATTTCATATTTGTGCGGCAGAAAGTACTTTTTGCGGCTGACTTTCCACGACCACTTTTAGCGATCCAAACCACGCGCAAAAAGTTTTTGGCTTTCAGTGGCGCAAAATAGGACTTTCAGCGGCGCATTTTTGTGCCGCTGAAACTGTTGTTTCTTGTAGTATGGTTTTGCGGTCGAGACTTCCTAGGAGAGATGAATTGACGCAGCGGAGGAAACCAAAAATATAAATCGAATTAGATAGATATCATTACCGTGATAATTGAACTAGGATTGTTGATTCGCTCGCGAATACCTGATCGAAGAACTTTCCTCGCCTATTGATTTGCGCACGAATAGCTAGGCTTGGGCATCCAAGAACCGTTGATCAGCGCACGGATACCGGATCGAAGGCATCAAACTCGGAGTTCGCTCACGAACATTCAGATCTGGGGAAGAGCTCAAAAGCTCTCAAATTGTCATTTCATCAATGTCTAACTATTACAAGACACAAATGATGCTCATATAGTACATCAACTAAAAGAAAAACGACATGTAGTTTTTCTAGATCTAAATGACATATAGTTTTTATCACAAAACGACAATAATTAAAAACGAAATATAAATATAAAATATAAAAACGTTCAATAACTGCAGTTAGCATTTTCGGCCTGCGTCATTCTCTCCGGGATGGAAAGAATTTTTCCTCGAATTCGGAGCATGTTGGCATTTGTGGAGTCGGTGGTGCATCAGAGTTGATCTTTGCAGTCATCACATCGGGTGGCTTGTCAGGTGGTTTTTATGCAAACTTGTATGTTGCCTTGCCGTGTGCTCTTTCAGAAGATTGCTTTGATAGCTTATTGAGAAGCTCATCAGGGACCAAGAGAATAGTCATGTCGGGTTCTTGCACCTACTCCTTGCACTGAGCCATGGGAATCTTCTTCGGTAGAGACTTCCTCGGCCCGATTGGTGCGCTTGTTCCGGGAGTCTTGGTCGGAACCCAAACAATATCGATCTTCTTCGTCGGGGCCACAAATGACTTCGCAAACTATGGGAGACATATTCAAGTCACCTTCGATTTTCTCCTTATCATATTTAGCCTCGTCGTACAAGGACTCATCGTACACGGCCTCTCCACATTCTTCGTCGTGGTACGTTGCCTCGTCGTACACGGCATCGTCATACGTTGACTCGTTGTAAATGGCCTCGTAGTACACCGCTCCTTCATACACGGCATCTCAGTGGTCCACGTTGTCATAAACTGAGTCAATGCACAAGTCCTTCTCGTCAACGTGCTCATCATAGACAAGGTTGGTTGGCATGCTAAGACGGATGTGAGTTGTGTTATGGCATTGTGGGGATACGTGAGGTGTTGTAGGGTGCGGCGTGTGTACTGTGAAGAACTGATTGGTTGTTGTCGGGGCTATTTTCGTCTTTGTGACATTTCGTCGATCAGCAGTTGGCCTGCGCAGAGAATAAAAACTGGTTTTGGACGAATTTGAAGCTCTCCTCGCCCAATTTTTGCCGCCTCTGTCTCGGCTTCGCTGAGAACAACGCTCATCCACCCTCGTTTTCACAGCCTCAACGATTTGTTGGGCTAGACGCTCTATCGATGCGTCCAACCTTCCAAGGTTATCTTTTTCCTCGCGGTAACGCCGACGGGAATCACATCACAGCGGCATTAGCTCTGATACCAAAATGACGCAGCGGATGAAAACAAAAATATC
The DNA here is from genome assembly GCA_954871525.1 of Parietaria judaica. Lineage (NCBI taxonomy): Eukaryota > Viridiplantae > Streptophyta > Magnoliopsida > Rosales > Urticaceae > Parietaria > Parietaria judaica. The sequence continues at coordinate 30,354,052 of OX940862.1, read as the reverse complement.
AATCGCATTAGATAGATATCATTACCGGGATAGTCGAACAAGGATTGTTGATTCGCTCGCGAATACCCGATCAATGAATCTTCCTCGCCTATTGATTCGCGCACGAATAGCTAGGCTTGGGCATCCAAGAACCGTTGATCCGCACACGGATACCAGATCGAAGGCATCAAACTCAGAGTTCCTAACGAACACTCGGATTTAGGGAAGAACTCAAAAGCACTCAAATATTCATTTCATCAATGTCTAACTATTACAATACACAAATGATGCTCATATAGTGCATCAACTAAGAGAAAAACGACATGTAGTTTTGCTAGATCTAAATGACATGTAGTTTTTTTTAATCACAAAACGACAATAATTAAAAACGACATATAAGTATAAAATATAAAAAACGTTCAAAAAATTGCAGTTAGCATTTTTGGCCCGCATTATGAATCCGTGCTCCGGAAGGATTGGATGTGATTTATATAACTTATATTGCAACAATTGGGTTGTTAAGATTGTATCTGTTTCCTGGTTTTTGTCTCGGGCCTAGACTAGTTTTTCATAAAATGCAGGAAGTTTAACTTATAACAAGGAACCCGAACGTCTCGGTTCTTGGTTTTCAGAACCGGGAACCGAAAACGAGACAAAAAAATCCCAATTTTTTTAATTTATCTTGGTTCTGATTTTTAACTAGATGTTATTTTTAAGTTTTTAGTATGTCATTTTTATTGTATTTTACATTTTTATTGTTTTTTTTATGCTAGTATATGTGATTGAAATCCGCTCTATAGACAAAACTATCAACATGCTATTTGTAAGAATAGCTCAATTTTTTTTTATTTTTTTTTATTTCATTCTCAACTCTACACTCCCGTACAACTTCTCGTGCAATATGTAGAAGACTAATAGTTCCATATAAGGCTTAATTAGCATGTAGTTTTTAATTGTAAAATAGCCAAATGTCTATTTTGATCAAACTTTTTAAGAAAATGCCAGACTTATTTATGGTAACCAAAATCACCAATTAATTAAAATATGGACTAATATACCCTTAATATTTTTTATGTGTGAAATTACTATTTGGCATTTAAATTACGTTTGAAATTAATTTCCTTAATTATTTTTTAATTATTTTTCCTATTATTATGGATTCGAACAATATTAAATTAAAAAAATAATTATATTCTATTTCATTTTCTTTTCAGCCATATTTTTTGCAGAACAATATTATCTTAATTTATTGTTGTAAATATATCTACGACGGGGTTAAATATTTCTTATTACTTTAAATACGAATAAGAAAATGAAAATTAGAAAAGCAATATTAAATATACATGTAAATATATTTATTCGTAAGTTTACATACGAGTAGGAAAATGAGAAATTGGAAAAGCAATATTATATGTACATGTAAATATAAATATTTTTCGTAACTTAACATACGATTGTGTAAATGTAGTTACGAAACTGTAATTACGTAAAAAATATAATTATGTAACTGTAATTACAAAACTACATTTACTTAACTATAGTTACGAATACGTATATGTAATTACTAAATGGTAACTATCTTTACAAAGGCCTTACAAATACGTATATGTAATTACGAAATGGTAAACGGAGGAGAGGCACGGAGGCAGGAGGGGGAGAGGAACGGCGAACGAACGGAGAAGGACGGTGAACAATCATGAATGGAAATAAAAACCTTGGCGAGAAAACGAGAATATGATTTGGCGAGAAATGAGCGAACCATTGCGAGCGAACGAGCCCACCGTTGGTGACCGAGACACGAAGACTGGTGACGGGAGAAGTTTTTGGTGACGGAAAAAATTTTGGGGTGAGAAACCCAGAGGAGCCCGCAAAATCAAAGGAGAGAGGAGGTTAGAAGAGAGAGAAGGTCACAATATTTGAATTAAATGATGAATTTTTTTGAAAAAATAAATTATTAAATGACAATCATAATTAATACAGAAAGTTATCAAAATTAATAATTTGGAATTTTAATTATAAATTATAATACGAAAATTAATAATTAAAAATAATAACTAGGGTTAATATGGTCCAAAATAGTTATTTATGGGTATAAATTAATTGTTTGAGACTATGTCAATTCTTTTAAACCTTATGATACGCGTCGCATCCGCTTCACGTATCACCGTCGTCAAAAAGGCGGAGCATCAACCTCACGTGGCTAGTAACAGGAGACTTCGGGAATTAATTTATTTATCGCTTTAATTGAGTCCAATAAAATTAATGTCGTATGTCGTTTTTGTCGCTTTATTTCTAGAAGACTTTTCATGTTAGTGTTTCCCGTTTAGTCGGGGTTTCCCATTGTAAGCCTATTTATAGGCTAATGAAATTAATAATAATTAACTTCCAAGAATAATCTTAATCTTCTCTAGGGATTAGGGTTACGGAAGGTTCTCTCATTGTCTCTTGCTCGTCTCCTTCTTCCCTCAGAGAGACCCTCACGGTCAACCAAAAGCATCAGGTATTGATCATCAGCTGGGCTTTCTTGAGTCCTCTTTGATCGACATCTGGAATTCCACCGAAGCTGACCAAGATTCTGCCTCCAGCAGAATCAGCTTCTCTAGACCTCATTCCCGCTGAAATCCCGCAGGAACAACACGGCGCGAAGAACCTCTTCCCGCGACGAACCTCTGATCACTCATTCACGATCCCGGGCGCATATCACCTTATTAGGTGTTTTTTTGGGAATTTGGTGGGATTTTGTTTTTTAATTTTGATTTTTCAATATTAAATATCGTTTTTAAGTCAACCGCTTCTAGTATATGTTGATCAGAACCGGAACAAGAATATTTTATATATGTTTAATGTCATCAATGGAAGACATGCAATCTTTAATCAAAACACTTGTTTTTCGCATGAGCAGTAAACAACTTTTATGAACTCGTTTATACAAATAGAAAAGTGAAAAGTACTATTGACAGAAAAATAAAAATTTCATAAGTATATACATAAGCGGAACTAGGAATTGGACTTCGGGCTGGCTGATTTAAATTTTTAATGTAAACCGAAGGGATTGATTTGTAAATTGAAAAGAAAAAAAAAACAATAGTGTTAAAAATGATCAAATATAATAACTTGGGGCCTGGAACCACACTACTCTTGTGAATGGTTCCGCCTATGAATATATATGTTTCTTTACTAAAAGTGTAGAAGTTCAGCTAATCCATAACTAAATTGTGGTCCTCAGTAGAGTTTTTGTGTGCAATTGATTTTTAGTCAAAAAAACGGATCTTCATTTTTTAATTTCAGAAAAGTCGATAATCTAAGTCTTATATATACTAGAAATTAAATATATATAAAACAACTAGATTGATTAAAAATAATAACAGAACTGAAGAATTTATAATATACATCAATTACACAACTGTTGGATACATATATTTATTTAATAGTTGGCTTAGTATCACTGTACATACCCATCCTTTTATCAAATGATAATGAGCAATACGATTTTAAATCTCTTGTTCTTTCAATAGCCTGGTTTTCAGTTTTCGGCATGCAAGTCCTAACATCATCAACATCATTCCAACCTCTCCTTTAGAGCTATGAAGAAACATTTACACAAAAATTAGACGTAGAATTTTTTTCATGCATTTTTAATTACTTAAAATCTAAGGTTAATGGCGGCATATATACCTAAGTAGTTCAAAAGTTGGGCAATACAGAGCCAAGTTTCTTTTTATGTGACATATATATTCTCAAATTGGATTTTACGGCGGATGATAATTTTACTGTAGATTTTGATAAATTCATCCATGTGCAATTATACGGAACTACCAATAACTAAGGATTAGATGTTTTTGTGTATGCTGGCAACTTTCAGTGATTACGAACCTCCAACCAGGATTACCAGCGTTGAAGCTTTATAAAATAAATAGTCCCTAAAATTATAATCTATATTTCTACCCAGTTAGATTGTATGAGATTATTCTGAACCATGTCTCTACATTTTTAATCCTAATTCCGCCACTGTGTCCTGAAATTACGATCATTGCCATGGATCTTCTCAAGTACAATCGATAGTCTTTTTGCCCCATTATTTATTTATCAGTAGTAGTATACTCCTTATTACAACAATACACAAACACACTTGGCATAATTGAGGCAAAGGTGAGCGACCAGCAGCGATCAGACACCGCAGTAGGCCTGAAGCGGAAAGTCGGTGCCTTGACCGGCAGGAGTAATATAGAACTTGAGGAACTCAGCATGGTCATAGGGCTTAAAGAGCAAAGGGTGTTTCTCGTCCACCATCTCTTCAGGAGCCTGCACTTTGTAGCCAGGCTTCGGGACGGAGAACAATCCTGCAGTGTACCTCGCTTCATTTCCGGTCATCATAACTCGATGCCACGACGAACGGACATGCCCGTTTGACCATGCCTGTCAATATCACATCACCAATAATGTTACACTTTATAATTGGTGACGTGTCTAAACTTTAGAAGCTTCTCAATTTTATATTTGATAAATAAAAAAAATTAAATTTAATAATTACAGATAATATGTATAGTATATTTCAATTAAAAATATACATTTCTGATCTCCATTTTCTATTTAATTATGTCTAACAAAAATGGCTGGAAAAAAATTGAAAAGCATGAATTCAAGCTTAATAGCTTTGGAGCGGAATCAAGATTTAAGCTTGGGGGATGCTGGTAATTTAAATTTTTAATGTAAATAAATGAATTTGATTTGTAATTAAAAAAAAAGTGTATAAAATATTATCATTTTTTTTTTGGGTTCCAACCCCATTATTACAAAGCGTAATTGCGTCACCAATATGTGTTTTACTACTGTAATAATCTTACTAATTACTCTAAAGATTAATCATTATGTGGTGCCGTTTCAATTAACTGCAGAGTTCGAGCTGTATGATCCCGTAACCTATAAAGACGGGCGACGAGAGAAAACTTACGTAGAAAGAGTCGCCGGCCAACACGACATAAGAGTCCGGGGACGAGGGCTGAAAGGTGATCCATTCGCCGCCTTTGGTCTGAAACTCGACGCCGTTGATTTGGTTCTGGCACAAGATGGTGATGATGTTCTTGTCTGTGTGAGCGTTCAAGCCCAGCACAGTCTCGGTGAGTTTGGGAGCTTTGTAGCCCATGGTCCGAAGCACGTAGTACGTGGAGTCCATGTGTTCTTCCATGTACTTCTCAAGCCCCAAGCTCTCCAGAATCATCTTCCTCACCGTTTTGTCCAACTCCGACAGATTCGTCACGAAGGTGTGCATAGCTTTGCTGTCAAACCCCAAAACTTTTAACAAATTTCAAAAAGTACGCACCCTTTTCAGGTATGTTATACATTCGACATAAATATCGATCCCCGGGTTCTGGCGTACAGTTTTGAACGAGAACGTCGATAAAAATAGCGTTGTATTGGTTGAGTATTTGAACTAATAGGTTTGATTTATACATAGTTGCTGCGCTGGCCGACTAATTAAGCGGTGCCATTTCCGATCTACGTTACGGAAAATAAATTTTGTATACTATATATTCTCTATATAAAAAAAAAAATTTATATACACAAAAATGTATAATAAGAAATAGACATTTTTTTTTTTCCGTTTCATTTTTGGGGAGTAGAATTTTTTTTTTTTTTTTTTCCGGATTAGAAATTCATCAGAATTTTGTTCCGGAAGAATAGGTTAAGCCATACTAAAACGTAAAAAATAATTATGAAACACTCACTTTACTGCACATAACAAAAGAATAAGAATGATTTGTGACTTGGTACCAATAATTAGGGTTTCCCTTTTCGGGCCAGAAGTCATTGGCGGCCCTTTCGATATTCCGGACATCGTCGGAGTACATAATGCCGATGGCTTCGTAAAGCGGCGACTCTGGGTAGAGGCCGACGTAGCCATGAAAGGGTTTCTCTTTGTCCCAACTGTACTGTTTCTTCGTCGGCACCGGAAGTTCGAACACCTCTTTCAGGCTCTTGAAAACCTCTTTTCGGCTCTCTGCCGGAAACTTGTCAAACACCGCCTCGAAGCAGCCGTACTCCTGGATGGCTTCGAAAACTTGGGACCGCACGCGATCCCATTCCGGTGAGTTGGGCTTCAGTGACTGAGACGAGAAATCAATCATCGGAAGTACATGAGGAGTTTCCGAGCCCATTTTTTCCGTGGTCGATAGAGAGAGATACAATTATTTTGCATTTGATATATTATATAGTGCTTTGTTTCTTTTCGAACTTTTTCTTTTTCCTTTCTTGTCTGTTTCCTGCTAGCTAATAATAGCTCAATCAAGAAAAGACTAATTTTAAATTCAAATAATTCAATTCAACAACCATGGCCATAGCCATTTAATATTATAAAATATTTAAATAATTATCACTTCAGATATACAAAGAGAAGAAGCGTGGGCAACAAATGATTTATACTTTTATATATTTATACCTATAATATAATATATTGCCCATCCAGCTAGCGTGTGCGCCCACTAAAAAGTGTAGACTGGCGTGTTTGCCAGCCCGTCCAAACAATATCATAATTTTTTAGTAAAAGTAAAAAAAAAAAAGTGCTATAATTTTTTTATTTTAACAAAGACGGGCAACTCGACTCGTCCCAGTATTTAGGACGAGAGAATTACAACTCGGAATAAGAATAAGATGATGGCCGCGCTGGGCAAGGGCAACCCGTGCCTCTGTCAACCAAAGCCCTGTCTATTCGTGACCAGTGCATCCCACTTGTACATTACTTGTATACTTTTGTCGAATATATTATATATATATATATATATATATATATAAATTATAACTAACTTCTCATTTTGGATAGTTTATCCCAAGGTTCGACTTTTCTACGATTATCTTCAATCTTCGATTATCCGTCTTGCCGGTAGTTATCGGTAAGACGGCCATGCCAGTACTTTTCTATGATTTTTGCTGAAAATCGGCAAACATCTTAAAAAGTAACAAAAATATGTATTTTTCAATAAATTTTGCACTTTTCATGATTTTATTTACATATTTGAGAGTGAGACTATATTTTATTTACCTATGTTTAAGTATGAAAGGATTTTATTTTTGGCATTTTTAATGTTTTATCAACATTATAAACTTAGTAAATATATTCTTACAAATATTTTAGTGATTTTTCATTTTCGATAATCCTCGATAAGTGTCGATAATCCGTCAATAATCATGGAAAAGATCGGTAATCGGTAAGCTACAGTATTATTAGTTTTCCATCGATAATCCGGTAAGTTATCGATTAATCCGTCGATAACGGCAAGCAATTTATCGGCAAGTTCGGTAAGTTGAACCTTGGTTTATCCATTTTACTCCAATTTTATATATGATCAAGGGTAATATGCGGCTAAAGTGCTTAATGTTTACATTTTTTGTGATTATGTACCTAAATTTTTTTTGGTGGCTAATGTACCCAAACTTTATTCTGTTAGCGGCTAAAGTTCACTCCATTAAATGTTGATTTTCACCGTTAAGTTTTTCCAAGTAGGCTGCCACGTCACATAAACACGCCACCTCATCCTCGTTACCACGTGGCAACAATATTACCAAAATTTTGGGGACTGGTGGGATTCGAACACACGACCTGCCAGCCCCAAACTCATACACACAACCACGTACATATAAATATTTATATAAAGACATGTAAAACATGTTAAAATAATATTTAATTATTTATATAATGTAACGAGTAAAAGTGTATTAATACAAAATACTTAGTTACATTTTATAAATAAAGTTAAATATTTAAAAAATAATGATATATTATTTACAAAATGGATATTTAATAATATTTATAAAATGTAACAAATAAAAATGTAATAAAATTATATTACATATAAATTATTCATATTCAAGTAAATGAAATAAAATTTTAATAAGATTATATAAGATATTCTCAGCGAGATTGAGGTGGATTGTTTCCATGTGGCAGCAAGAATGAGGTGGCATGTTTATGTGCCACGTGGTTGAGTGACGTGGCAGCCTATTTGATATATAAAAAATTTGAGCTTATTGGTAACCTCTTTTGTTTTTTAAGTAACGGCTTACTCTTTTAATATATAAAAAAAAAGGGACAAAAAAAACAATAAGAGAGAGAGGAAGAGAGCAAAAGAAACTAAAGAAAAATCGAGAAAGTTAATTAAAAAAGAGAAGAAAAAAATGTGGGAGGAATCGAAAAAAGTAGAGGAAGAAAGGGGAATTTAATATATAGATTTTATTCTCATTAATTTTTATATGTATTTTATACTTGATTACAGTTATAATCCTTGTTCTGATACAACAATCGAATTACAATTTATATTTACACACAGACCCAAGCGTGTCATTTTTGTTACTTTTATATAAGTAGAGCTGGGCCTCGCGACGACTGACACCACATCGCGACTCATCGCGACGACTGACAAAGAATCGCGACTCGTCGCGACGCGCGGGTGTGAGTCGCTATGAATCGCGACGCGCGTGTTAATCGCGACGGCCAGGATTGCGATCCGCGTGATGGCTTTGGACGGCCAGGATGATGCCACGTCAGCGATCCGAGTGTTGTGTTTGTTTTTGGCAGAAATAACATATTTTTTACCCGAAATTAATTACCCAACCACAATTTTTACCCACTTTACTCGAATTACAACCCAAAAATTTTAAATTTCAATATTTTTTCCCCAACTTTATTCACCCACTTCACCCACCCAACACTCTCCTCAAATCCTACCGGAAGAAATATTTCCCTCCCAACCAAATCCATATTATCCCGATGATACCCAACGGTCTCTAAGACCTAGTCTAGTCCGGGCGATGGGCGCGCACGACGCCAATCCGGAGCGTGTGCCCGCATCAATGGTGGAGGCAGTACGTCGATGTCGGGAGACGAGAACCACCGATCCATTTTTCGAGCTCATGTTTCAAGGCGGACCCGTCGACGACCGCGAGGACGACGAAACTCAACCACAGGAGGAACCGACTCAACGACGCGATCTTGCCGAGGAGGACCTTCCGACTCCGCACCATTCCTCCGTTGTTGGCTCGTACCACGATGGTTCTCCAATATCTTCCCAACACGAAACTGGCGAAGGCTCCGTCCAACGTCCTCGACGTCCGCATCCGGCAACAGGGTAATCATTATTATTTTAATTATTTTAGTTTAGTTATTTTAGTTTAATTATTTAATTTGATATGTCTCTTGAAAGTCTTAGTATGCTCTGTGGTTGCGGTTCCGACCGATCTTCCACATCAAAAACGAATTTCTTGAGATTTAATAATCATTTAATCATTTTAGTTTAATTATTTAGTTTGCCACGTCTCTTGAAAGTCTTAGTATGCTCTGTGGTTGCGGTTCCGACTGATCTTCCACATCAGAAACGACGTTCTTGAGATTTAATAATCATTTTAACATTAAATGGTTACATAAATAAGTGAATAAAATTAAAAAGGTAATTTGTATGTGTGCTGATGATTATAAAGTTCTTATTGGATTTCGGTGTCTTAGAAAGATTGGTTTTTAAATAAGGTTTGCTTTGCAATCTCCTCCAAGCAAGCCTGGGAACCTCGGGGAGTTCTGTCTAGAAAAGCTTGGGCCTAAAGCGAGATCATAGCATCCTTTCCAGTCGATCTGGCCGTGGAACCTCGGGGAGTTCCGTCCAAAAGAGTTTGATAATTATTTCCACACATAAGAAATACCAATTTAATTTTGTTAATTTTTTTATTTAACCTGAAGACATTTAATTAAATCAATATGATTAATAATAAACTTTATGACATTTAAATTTGTGATTTTCCTTTTGTTTTAATAGAGTTAATCATCATGGCTTGGCGTGGGGACGACCAAACACGGCCCCGGTGTGGACCTTCTTTCATGAAGATCGGCATTTCAACGAGCAAGGCAACCGTGTTAAACTGGCCACGTGCAAAAAGTGAGGGCAAGTCCTAGACGAGATGGGGGACCAGGGAACCGGCTACTTGAACCGACACGCAAATGTGTGCTTCCCAACCGGGGAGCTCGATGAGGTAAACACAGCACAGGTAAGTGCTCTTTCTGCTGTGAATTTACGAAAATGGACACTCTAATAGATTCTTTCTACGGGCGTTCCGCTGAGTTTCGTCGAAAATCCCAACTATACACGGTATACGCAAAGGATTAATCCGACGTATCAGCAGTTTTCTCGTAACACTTATTCCGGGGACATGGAAACCGCTTATCAATTGCAAAAAAACCTTTTAGTCGATTTTTTCAAAATGTCTGGCATAAACGTTGCTTTTACCACCGACTTGTGGAGCGGTCCAAGTTTAAACGATTACATGAGTTTGACCGCCCATTACGTCGACGATGAGTGGAATCCATGTCAACGACTTTTAAACTTATCGCCTTTCGAGTGTCGCCATACCGGAAAAAACATAGCCGATAAATTATTTGAATTATTTGGTGATTGGGGTTTACAAAATTGTGTTATTTCCATTACCTTAGATAATGCCTCAAGCAACAACGCCGCGATTATGATCTTGGAAACAATGTTGCCCGCTTCTCCGTTTCAAAATATTTTACATCAACGGTGTGCTTATCACATAATTAATTTAATTGCACGAACGGGTGAGGCACACAGTGCACACCATGTTGAAAAAATGCGCGGCATTGTTGATTGGATCCGGAATCCTCAAACCACCAATAGGTGGTGACGATTTTGTAAAGACCACAATCATAAAGCTAATAGGTTCGGTTTAGATAATAATACGCAATGAAACTCTACGTATTTAATTATTTCAGTTGTGTCTAGACAGAGGCTTCCTTTGGACCACTTCCTCGGATAGGAACTCACTCCCGAGGCGCGGATCACGGAGGCGGAATGGGAAACCGCGAAGAAATTCCTCGCTTTCCTAAAACATTTTTATGTTGTTACTTTACTTTTTTCTAACCAAAATAAACCCTTTTTGAATCATGGTCTTTCGGGTCTTTATCAAATTTCGTGTGCTTTCAAAGAATTCGAAAATGACCCTATTATTTCTCCGCTTATTGAGTCTATGGTTTCAAAATTCAAGTCTTGTTGGGATCCATCCCCGTTTTTGTTTTGCTTCGTTGCTATTCTAGACCCTCGTCTTTCGGATGCGTATGGGCCAATGATGATAGCGATCGGAGAAAACATAGGGGCGGATTATCGTAATTATGTTAACGTTGTTAATGAAGCTTTTTATGAATTGTATAGTGAATACGACAAACGGTTCCCACAGTTCAACACACAAGAGGAGCAAAGGGCAGTGATGGCAAGCCCAACCAAGACGGGACTAGACTTCAGCCGGAGACTCAAGCAACGGCTACATCGCGGGGAATCCACTACGCCGTTGGCGAGCGACGCAGCACATCGTTACGCGTCGCGACTCAGCATTTCACGATTTTGGCGATTAAGCCCGCGACGAGTCGCGACGTCGCGAGGCCCAACTCTGTATATAAGGCCGGGGCATACGATTTTTAAGAGAAGTACTATATTTAACTATTTGTAAAAAAATTAATATATACAAATAAGTAATAAGAATATGATAGGTAAGGGTCACATATTTAAAAAAAAAAACGAAGAAAAAAAAAAGATAAGGGTTGTACATAACTATGACAATATATAAATAAAAAAATCAAATTTCTTTATATAAAAACAAGATTAGTATATGACACATAGAGCTGAATCTCGCGACGAATCGCGATGCACGCGCGGGAATCGCGACACGTCGCGATGGAGGGGCCAAAGTCGCGACTGATTGCGATTGGGTGTGAGGTCGCGACGGTGGAGATTGCAATCCGCATTTCACGATAGAGGGCTCATATTGAGCCACGTCATCAATCCGAGGGCTGTGTGAATTTGTGTTTTCTTGGTAGCAATAATAACACTTTTTTTACCCGAATTTAATTACCCAACCATAATTATTATTCACCCACTTCACCCACCTCAATAATTATTTACCCACCCAACTATCTCCTCAAAACCTATAAATACCACCTATCCCACCCTCATTTCCTCACCAACAATCTTCCAACTCTCTCTCAAATTCTCTCAACTCTCTAAGTTTTTTCTCTCTAAAGCTCTCAAGTTCTCAAATTTCCCATTATGTCTCGAAGAAGCGGTAGTTACGGGGGTCGAAGGGGCGGCTAGGGATTTGCAACCCCAATTTATTCGTGCGGGGCCAGATCAAGCTACGCCCGAGGGCTATATTCCCATTATGCTACCGAAAGAAATATTTCCCTCCCAACCAAATCCAAATTATCCCGATGATACCCAACGGTCTCTAAGACGGGACAGGAGGAGCAAAGGGCAGTGATGGGAAGCCCAACCTAGACGGGACTAGACTTCAGCCGGAGACTCAAGCAATGGCTAAGTCGCGGGGAATCCACTACGCTGTTGGCGGGCGACACGGAAGGCCAACCGGCAGAATTGAAGCGCTACTACGGCCTGCTATTCGACGAAGAATCCGACGAGTTCGGCGTCATTAAGTGGTGGAATAATCAAAGGGACATATTTCCGATATTGGCGAGAATGGCGAGGGATATACTATCCATCCCCATTTCCAGCGTTGCTTCGGAGAGCGTTTTCAGTAAGGCTCAATATCTCATCAACGACCGGCGGGCGTTAACCACCAACACACACGTCGAGCAAATAGTGGTGTTGAATGATTTGTTGTTCCATCCCCCCGTGATTGCCGAACGCTCCGAACCAAGCGAACTGGAGCTAATGACGGAAAGGTTCAACGCAATGTTCCCCGAGTAATGATGTGCTATTTCCTCTCTTGGTTTTATGTCCCTAAGGAGGGTTTTAGAATAGAGGTTTTAGTGAGGCATCTTGTAATATTTACACTGAATATTTACAACTCTCTTCCACCTTATTGTAATATTCACAATGAATAATAGAACTTTTTTTTAATATCTCGTCTTATCGTATTTATTTATTTGTTGATTAAATTTGTTCAAATTATTAATATGTTACAAATTAATATTTATTAACATATAAATCAAAATTAAAAACTAACATATAAATCAAAATTAATAATATGTTACAAAATAATAAATTATATACATACTTAAATTCATTTCAAGATATTTAACATACTTAAATATCATCTTGAAATAATTAACATACTTAAATATCATTTTGAAATAATTGGCAAAGTTTGAAAATTAAATTCGGGTAAAATTTGATAAAATTAAACATTTCAAACAAACATGTATTTATGCCGCAATACAGCCACCAATCTTTCACGTGGTCGCGATTTCTCGCGACCAAGAAACTTGCGATGCATCGCGACGGGGCATCTCGCGATTCTCGCCGCGACCCGTCGCGAGTGGCTGCTCTAATGACACAGAAGGGTCGTATATTTCTAATAATACTAATACTAATACTAATAAAAAAACGTAAAAGGGTCGTTAATTATTTTTATATAAAATTATGACACATAGTTCAACTAAAAAATGTTAACATTATCATTGGTCCTTATTGGGTATTATTGAACACAGATACAAGAACGCGGAACAATTATGACAGGATTTAAATGAGTTTTGGTCTATAATAAATGGTTATTAGTCCAACTACGTCAAACACGATTAAATAACGCGGGTGAACACGGTAACACAATGAGACCTAATTAAACGATTAAAGAGAAGAAAGTTACATTTTATATGCATGATTAAGTCTTTAATACTAATAATATATAAAATTTTATATTTTTTATTCTTTTTACGTTGTTCAATTGACGAATATATAAAATTATTTATAAATTTAATTTTTTTTAATAAAATAACTAAATAAAATAAGTAAAAGAAATATGAATTGAATTAATTTATAATAATTAAAATACCTTCTTATATAAATTGTTAAATTACTACGAAAAGCCTTCAAGATTTGGAGTAGGGATGTTTTTGGCATTTGTGAAAGAAAACAATTGACGATGAAAATGCACTATTAGAGGTTCTAAATGAGATCGCTTCTGATAAGGGAGTCTCGGAGTCTCCAATTATTAATGAAAGTTGAGGGCAATCCGAGAGTTGCCCTTGAAGCAAAATAAATTTTATTTGAAGGAGAAAAGTCTTAACAATTGGCTAGAAGTAGTGGATCGTAATTCTTCATCTTTTCATCGTGTTGCTTCAATCAAGAAATCGGGCTCGACTGTTAAGTCCATTTTAATTGGTGGTGGGCTCTTTACGGTTCAGATGGGATATCGGCACACATTTTGTTCAATTCTACGAAGATATATTTTCTCTGGTTCTCAAAATTTGGAGCTGATTAAAAAATAAAATATTATTATTTGTTTGGGTTGGATATGCTGATAACGATACGCTAACTGTCATTTCCTCTGACGATGAAATACATGCAATTTTTTTTAGTATTGATGGTAACATTGCTAAATGGCTTGGCTAAAGGTTATTTTCGGTGTAGAAGAGAGGTGTCCGCCAAAACTCCACGTCAACATCAGTGGCCTTCAAATGCGGAATTTACATCCTCTTATGTAAATGATGATATTTGTACAAATAAGAACTTTAAATTTTGCTAGCTTCATTTGAATTTGGATGCATGTTAAATGTTAGAGAGAGAATTTAAGTATTGTAGTTCTCGTCACTTTTCGTTTTGTATGTAAATTGAGATATTTTTCATTTATATTATCTTGAGGCCGGTTTCTTAATTGTGTTCTTGGCTGCCAACCTAGTTGGGATTCGGGACTACATTCAAAACTTCTGGACTTTATCTTCTACTAAAAAGAATAGGTTAAATGGGTAGACACGATAAACATAATTAGTAAATAGAGCGGGTCTGAATCTCATCGTCTAACTCGATTAATAAATGGAACAGGTTTGAGTCTCATCGTCTAACTCGATTAATAATTGGAAGGGGTCTGAGTCTATATTAATAAGTCAAATTTAAGAACCGGCACGAACACGACACGTAACAAGAATTTCCACATAATTGAATACCCCGCTTATATATAAATAGATTCATTATCTATAATGAAAGTTGGAAAAAATTGGAGAAGTATATGTTTATGTTCCAAAATTCAATAACTTATAATAGCCACTCTTTGCGTATAAAAATACCCATGAGCCTTGTAGTATCACTCCTTCTCCGAACTCAGACATGCCTACCAAGTCTTTGATAATTACCACTGAGTTTGGTGATAAGCATTGAACAATCGCCGAAATATTTCCATTTTTTATCCCCGAGTTTGGTGAATATGTTCGAACTAGGGGACGGCATTTGCGATTATCACCGACTTCGAGCGTAGTCATCGACCTTCTTAGATATGTCCGATCTCGATGATTATCCATAAGTCCGTGATATCGCTTATTTTATAAATTGGTATACCCGAATTCTGGGATATTTATATTTGATTCGAAGATCAACATATTCCAAATTTCACTTCCCGAAATTTAAAAATCTTGTCCATTCGAGGTCGAGCTAAATGTTATGTCCGACATCGAATATATTCATCGCCGAAAGAAAAAATATTGTTCATTCAAAAGGACCAACATCAGTGGTGCAATTATACATATAAACATTCGAAGAAATATGCATAAAATATGAAAACAATGTTATGTAACTAATAATATGCATGAAAAACATCAAAACACAGAGACGATGCTTTCAACGTAATCACGGGCAGTCGAAACGCGCATCTGGAATTGCTCCCTACATACTTGTCTTTACCACGCCACAATCATCGGCTCCTACTTTCGTTAACTTTGTCCGCTTTAAGTCGATGAGAAGCACATCATACTGCAAGTCAAAGAAACAATTGTTGGTTGCCGCTTGGATTTTATTTGAACTGCATAATGAAAAACCGTGTTCACCGTTTCCGTGCACTATATCCATTGACGTTCCCCTGGAAGCCTAAAGACCCTACATTCCGCTTTTGTCAAACACTTGTGCGCATACGCCCAAGGAAGAACCCCGTTTACCGTTTTTGTGCACGATATCCATTATTGTTCCATTGAAAGTCTCAAAGACCGTACCTTTCTGAATATCCTATTCAAACTACATAGCGTGCTCAATGCAGTCGAAGAAGCCTTGGAAAAGCTGACATGAAGCAAACCGAGAATATTATAAGTTTCTTCATATCATACTTCTATACAAGCATATGATAATCACCATCACCAGGCCTTGAACACCCTATGTAGGTAGGGAGAGATTTCCGGTGATATCCTAATTATCCAACCTCTTATGAGGTTAAACTTATACATTTCATTGTCTAAGTTCAACCTCGCAACGAGGTCAAGAGAGTACAATACAATGTACTCCTCCACCTCGTCGTCCTTCTTTGGACTCCATAGAAATGCCGGTGTTTTGCGACGGCGGTGAGTTGACAGATACGAGCGTCTGGCCCACCTCAGAACTTTCATGGTCTCATTAATGAAGAGATTCTTGGATCCAAATAGAAAAATATATGGGGAGCAGAAGTGGTCCTTCCCCTGAAGAAAGAATGTCGGTGAATATAGAAAGGAAGAAATGGAAAGTGTGGTCCCAAAAGTACGGTTTTTTCCTTTTTTATATGAAGTTCTAAGCGCAAAATGGGAAGAGATCAGTGAATATTATCATATTTCGATTTTTAAAAAATTGATGACTATGTTTCAAAAATTTTTTCTATTTTTGTCACTATATATTGAATTTTCCCCTAAATATAATATGAGTTAAAAAATCTAAAATATTATTGGACCTTAATTTATAAATTGGATCTAAAATTCCGCACTCGTGTTTCATGGCAATCTAAAAAATGTCACTTAAGTTAAACTTTTGTGGTTGTACTATTACTACTATTATTATTATTATTATTATTATTATTATTATTATTATTATTATTATTATTATTATTATTAATTTTTGGTAAAAGTAAACTTCTTGTTATTGTATTTTTATTATGTTCTATTCCATGTTGCGATCTTAACTTTTTTATATATTTTTTCGTTGCGTTTTTCTACTGAGAACTTCTTTCATTTTCTTATTCTATTTTTGTAAATTTTAAAATATGATTAAGAACGTTAAGAAAAAGTAGATGGAATAGACTCAATCTACAATAAAATAAGCTCCGAATTCATACAAGATGCGATAAACAACTTTGGTGCATTTATCATTGTTAATCTTAAAACAAACTTGCTCAACTCAATAATGTTTTTTACTTTAATAAAAAAAGATTAAAGGTGTTGAAATTATTGGACAGTTTTTTATTCTAAAACTATAATAATATGAGCTTTTATATTAAAAATATTTATTATAAAATCTAATCACATGTTTGTACGGCCAATATATATATATATATATATATATATATATATATATAATATGATTGCACTTTATAATTAAGGGATCATCCAACTCCAACAACCGTATAATATATAGTATTATATAGACTAATTAATTAAAGATCAAATCTTTATTAAAGACAAAATCACGTAATGGATATCACAGTGCAAATAATTTATATTTGACGGTATAAGTAATTATATTTCACTATTGTAGGCATTTGTCCAGTACTACTCACCCTTTGGTGTCGACCAGATTGAAAACTCACACCCAGTTCATATCACCCAAAATTATCTAAATAAATAAATAAACTATTGTTTTTGTTTTTAAAAAAAATTTGCGGAATAGTTGTATATCGTTTTACAACTTATGGCCTTTTATTTTCATCCTGTAAAACTCATGTTTTCAACAAATTTTCCACAAAATTTGAATTTATCCACAAGTCTTCTTTTAAAACAAAATTAAAAAAATTACAATTATGACTTTATATATGAATTAAAATTGCAATTATACTTTTATTTTTGTACCTATAGGTATTTTAAAATTGCATTTAAAACCCTTTTATACTTATATCGTATAAATATTATTATCATGTAAAATATCATTGTTAAACCCGTAAAATAGAGCAATCGATTTTTCTTCCATAATAATATTTAGAACATTAACATGTTCATATGCCATATCAACGAGCATAAAAAAACCAAATCAGTATACTATATATATGATAAATTAATAATTTAAATGATGAAATTTACCCTTCTTTAGTTAGTGTTGATGCCGTTTTTTTGGATCAAACACTGTTGAGGCCCAAGTTGAAGATTTTTGGGCCTGGCCCAATGTCGTTGGTGACGTGGCGGGCTTTTGTTGACTTCTGGATGGGCCTTGGGTGGCCCTATTACGGGGATGACAGATTTTGCTGCCAGCGATGGTCCCTCTCTGACTCCCGCTGACTTCGGGGCGATTGCCGCAGACTTCAGGGTGAGGTTTTAATTGACTGATTTGGGGACCCTGAGTGGGAATTTCTGGCACTGGCCTGGTCAGAGGTCTCTTTGTCGTTCGGGGTCCTAGACGACCCGGGTTTACACACTACCTGTTACCTCAGGGGCAGAAGTCGGGGTTACAGGTTCGGGAACCGCTCAGATCGTAGGTACCGGCGAACGGGGGAGTGCTTTTGACCAGGGAGTGAATCCTGGGAGGTTAGACTCTCGTCCTGAAATGGCCTGTTCTAGTCCGGGCAGGAACTGTCCTCGGAGTCCCGGTATCCTATTCAGATCCGGGAACTAAGAGACAGGACCAAGGCCGCGCAGATCTTTAGAACAAGGGCAGGCGGGGTCATGGACCTTCCCTAGGATTTTCTCCAGGAGATTCTTCTCAGAGTGATCCCTCAACCGTCCGGATCTTAGTGGGAATTCCCCTAGGTCGGGCCCCTCGTCCTGAATTGTGGGCCCAGGCTCGTGTCCCCATGCTATATCCTCAGCCGCGCAATGGACTGGGGAGATAGACTGGACACCGCGTAGAACTGGGCCTATCAGGCGGACCAAGGACCAAGTGGGAATTTCACCAGGGCTTCCGCTTTTCGTAAATCTCTCACTTTTTAGAACCTGAAAAAAGGGAACACCCGAGGTCAAGGGAAACAGGGGGGTACCCCCTGATTCACCTCCGACGCTCAACATTAGAACGGTATTTGAGGGGAGGCGAGTATATCGAGGGTAGAGAGAGAGAGAACTCGAGAAGATTCGAGTGAGTTCGAATGAGTTACCGTTAACTTAACTGAGCTTCTATTTATAGTAGGGCCCAGGGGCCCACGTGAAATAAAATATTGTTCCAGGGGTCCCCGGATAATTATTTATTTATTTTCAGATCCCCGGAAAAGATGGAGCGATCCCGGCCGTCCGAGCGGGATCGGACGGCCCACCTTTCTCCCAGGTGGGCCACTTGCGCGCGGCACCAAAGGGCAGGGGTAATCCCCGCCCTACGCGTGGCCATCGAGGGCCAGCCCCTCGCAAGTGGGGGTGACCGAGGGCCCTCGGCCCTACGCGTGGCCGATGATGGCCCGCCCCACGCAAGTGGGCGAGGGGAGGGAGCCCGCAAGTGGGCTGCCACTTGCAGGTGGGCCCCGCGGGGTGAGGTTCTCTGGGCTCGCCACGTGGCGTGATCCTGGGGCTGCTGGCTTCGCGGGTCCCACCGGGTGCTTCCCGACCTCTTTTTTGTTTCCGGGCCCGTCCCGTGTCCGTTTTTTACAAACTTTATATCGTTTTTGGGTGTTTTCATATTTTTACGAACACCGGGACACTTTGTTTTTTGAAAACGGGCCTCCGAAGGGAACTTTGGTTTCGAAATTGATTTAATTAATTCGTAATCTTAATTAAAAGACTAATTGAATTAATTAATTAATTAACGGAAATTATTGAGATAATTTCTGTCTAATTAATTTATTTATAAAAATCAATCTCGTTTTTACCCGTAACAGTTAGTATACTATTTTTACCCTTCCTTAGTTGTTGGAATTTAAATATAAAATAAAATACCATGTGTCATGCCACGTGGCAATCGAATGACGTGGCATGCTATGTGGCATCTAAATTACTATTTTAGAGTATTGGTACTTTTCTCATCTAAGAAGAAAAAAATAAAAATTTATCATAGTAACTTTTTAAAGGCTACAAGTACTTATGCCGCCATAATCCCTAAAAAAGTTCGAAGGATTTATTGGTCCTTATTTATATATAAGGTTCTAGACCTCCGAACTCGTGTTTCATGTGATGCTAAAAATGACACTGGATTAGGTAAACGAAATTAATTTTTTTTTATGGATGGGTAAAGTTGTTTTTGTTGGAATTATTATTATGGTGGGTAAAGAAATACCTATGATGATAAGTATTTTATCATTTTGTATATTTTTATGTTGTAAAAAATAAGTACTCTATATTTTAAAAACATCTAAAACTATATTTTAGTTTTGATTTTTATATTCTTCTATCTTGATTTTTAAAAACCTAAAATTGTCCTTAATTCATTATTTTCATTTTTCTTTCTATTCCAATTTTATTTCTGACGAAAATATACAAATAATATCAACAACAAAAACTCGTTAGTTTTAGAGATTTAATTTTCTTAAGATATCACATAAATATTATAAAGATTAGTAATGCCGCATATACGGGTGTGTACGGTGAATGAAAGTATAATACGATCTTGTCGTTATGTTTCCGCAAATTTATATTTACAATTGTAAAATCAAAGAGGTCCGAAAACTTATTTTCAAACAAAACATAGTCCCGAGTTTTGTAAATTTTTTATATATTTTATAAAAATAAAATATTTATTAGTATTTAAGAATTGTAATTCTTATATATTTTTATAAACCCGGACTTACTCAAGTCTTATTGAGAAAAAGTAACGGGCCCGAAGAAACAGGGCGTTACAAATTAATGCAAGACGTGGCAATATCAGTGGAGCGCCTAGTTATTGCAATTTTTTACAAGTTTTTTTGAAGCAGGTTTTAACACTCCTAGCTTGGACATGGGTACGGGGTGTCCAACCCTTATACGTTGATTCTCGGCGCCTTATGTTCAAATAACCCCTATAAATTGATTCTCGGCGCCTTATGTTCATAATTTGAAGATTCTCAACCTACTTTATATATATATATATATATATATATATATATATATATATATTTGATATATATGATTTGATGCTCTTAAAAAAGCAACTTGTGACTTGTGAGAGTGGGGATTTTCCCATCCGGCCCCAGGCCTTTTTTTTTTGGTGCGGGCGTCCACTCTCCATGGGAAGTCCGGCCAGATGGGCAATTCCATGGGGCTCCTACCACCATGATTGATACTCGATAGCAAGGATCGACTTACCAACGATTATCGTCGATAATCGACGATAATCGACCTTACCGGTGGTCACCGGTAAATTACCGGCTATAACACTTCTCGTTTTATCCTCTTACCGACGATTATCGAGCTTTTCGATAAACCGAGGAACAATCGATTATCGATGTTTCACGTGTAAAAAAAAAGGTCTTTTCGGTGCAATTAAAAAAATATTTAGGGCAAATATTTAACCCTATTTCTCACTTCTTCTCGCCGATTTTCGACCACTTCTCTCCCTTTCTTACTCTTCTCGCCGCCAACAGCCCAGATCTTATGGTTTCTCGCCGATTTTCGAGCTGGTAAGTCCCCTCTTTTCGGCCAAACTCAAGCTTCTCCATGGAAATGGTGTGTGTGGCAAAAGTTTGTAAAGTTTGGATTTAAGCTTTTTACACCGAATTTATCCGATTTTTTTCAAACTTTTGGGTATATTTAGGAGTTATAATCATAGATCTATATGTTTCTTGCAATTTTTCTTTGATATTTACTTATTTTAAACGAATTTGAGATGATTAGCATAAGTCATAGAAAGTTAGATTAAGTTGTTCATGAGTTTATGTTTTGTGAATTAGAAAGGTTGACACTTTAAGTATTTTGAGTTGTATTTTTGCATTTTTATGATTTTATGTTGTAGAAAACTTGTTTCCATGAGTTTATTTGTAATTATTTTGTTGGATTTAGATGAAATATATAAAGATTACAATATGTTTTAGGTTTATTATGTAAGATTTATAGATATTCATATCAAGATTGCATTTTTTATGTTTTAGAGCTATATAATCAATTTTTTTCATGTATATAATTGAATAATAAATTATTGTAATAGTTTTTATGAAATTGGGTCGATTTTTAGGTAAATTGGAGGCTTAATTCGGATTTTTGAATAATTACGGCAAAAGAATTTAAAATTTACTTTTTGTGTTTTATGAAGCAATATATTAATTTTTAGGGGTTTTTTAGTTTATTAAATATTTTTTAAAATATTAATCTAATTTTTCTCTGTAAAATTTTTTCAGATTTGACGATAATTCGGTTTTACCTATAACTGCGGCAAAAGTATTGCAAGTTTATCTTGCGTGTTTTGTCGAGGTAATCTACTACTTTTTTGGGGGGTTTTCCTTTATTAATTATTTTTTTAAATATTAATGTGATTTTTTGGTGTATTTTATTTGCAGGTTTGATGGTATTTTGGTTTTCGTCATAATTGCGGCGAAAGTGTTTGAAGTTCAGTTTCCGTGATTTCCAAGGCAATGTGCTCCCTTTTTTGGGTATTTTCCTTTATTAATTATTTTTTAAAATATTAATCTGATTTTCTGAGGTAAATTGTTTGCAGATTTTACGAAAATTCGGTTTTTGTCTTAATTGCGGCGAAAGTGTTGAAGTTTATCTTTTGGTAATTTCCAAGGCAATGCGCTTATTTTTTTGGGTGTTTCCCTTTTTTAATTATTCTTGAAAATCGGAGTCTGATTTTTTGAGGTGAATTTTTGGCAGATTTGAAGACATTCCGGTTTTTGTCTTAATTGCGGCGAAAGTGTTGAAGTTTATCTTTTGGTGATTTCCAAGGCAATACGCTCATTTTTTTGGGTGTTTTCCTTTGTTAATCAGATTAAACTATTAATCTGATTTTTTGGTGTATTTTATTTGCAGACTTGAAGACATTCCGGGTTTTGTCTTAATTGCGGCGAAAGTCCTCAAGTTTATCTGGTCGTGATTTCTTGGTAATATACTGATTTTTCTTGCCGTCAGATTTCATTAAATATTCATTCCTACAATAATGTGGTAGTTTGGGAGAATTTAATTTGTTTCTCGTTGTTTAGGTTGTTGAGTTCTAAAAATGAGTAAAGACAACATTGCGAGGGAGCATTGCACTCCCTATAGAGATCCGAGCAACAACTCCGGTTTCAAGTGCAACTACTGTGGGAAAGAGATCCGAGGTGGCGGGATCACTAGAATGAAACAACATTTGGCCGGCAATGATAAGAACAAAAATGTCGCGCCGTGTACCGAAGTCCCGAACGATGTGCGGATCCTCATCAGTGATACTATGCGGAGTTACCAGAAGAAGAAGCAGAAGAGGCACGATTTAGCCGTTAATATACGGGAAAATATTTACCAGAGGGCCGAGGGTTCTTCTTCTGATGAAGACGACGAGACCGTGCCTGTGGACGTTGAAAGAGAAGTGGCACGACAAATAAAGAAATCCCGTCAAGAGGCAGCGGCCAAACAATGGGAAGAAGACCAGGCCGGAGGCGGCGCAAGCAGCGCCGGTCCCGCCACTACATCGGCGCTGTTCGATAGGCCTTCGAAAAAACAGAAAAGGGTCGACTTAATGTTTTTACCGAAGACAATTTTGAAGGTCGGGAAGGCGATAACCAAATACATAATCCACAAAGGGATTCCGTGGTGTCACGTCGACGATATTCTTTTCCACAACATGTTGTTTTGCGTAGCCGAAGCAGGTAACCTAATTTATGACTTTATTTAATTTGAAGTTAACGTTAACTATTAATATTTAATAATATTGCATTTTACGAGTGTAGGCGTTGGATGCCCATATCCCACGTCAAAGGACATCGCGGGCAAGTATCTGACAATGGAGTTCGAGGAGTGGCAGAAGTACAAGCAGGATCAGATTCCCGTATGGCGAAAGTTTGGCGTGACGATCATGTCGGACGGTTGGACAGGACCGACGAATATGTCGATCCTAAACATCATGATCTTTTCGTAACGAATATGACGAATATGTCGATCCTAAACATCATGACGTCTGGCGTACGCGACACTTGAGAAGCTAGTATTCTGCAACTACAATCATAAGCTAGCGATCCGAGACTTGAAGGCGCAGTACGACCAGGCCGACAAAGCCGATCCGTATGAGTACCTCACGAAGTCTTTGGCTATGGCCTCTGCTGGTGTTGACTTCGAGGACGCAATTGTAGAGTGGATCCGACCAGTCCACCTCGACGACGAAGATGGCAACCCAGACCCAGAGATCGCCGCGGAGGCTCAATCATTCGGAGCTGTGATCAGCCGAGTCCTTGGTGAGCAAAGGCTCGGTCCTACCCCCGACCCTCCAGGGGTTCATGGAGGAGTTGACTGCGGCTCAAACGCCGCTGGGGCTAGTTCTAGTCAACAGCGTACTCATACGACCGGTACTCACCGTAGTTCCCCTTCCCATAGCCCCTCACAATCACATAGCGGCTGGGGTGGGGGAGGTGACTACCAGGGAGGATGGGGGTGGCGCCCAGGGAGGATGGGGAGGTGACACCCAGGGAGGATGGGGTGCCAGCCAGGGAGGATGGGGTGGCATGCAGAGAGGTACAGGTGATTATTAGTTATTACTATTTTAATTTTGCTGATTACATGCAGATATGTATGTCAACTAATTTGTTTCCTCAACAGGTGATACGTATCGAGGCGACCTGAACTACGACCCTGGCAACATGGGATACATTCCCGACCGACAGTACGGTGACCAACAATCTCCAAGACAACAAGATGACGCATCTTCTGCTATTGGATTCTACTTGGGCAGTGACTATCTATCTCAGAGTGAGAACCCAGTCGACGAGCTGTCCGGGAACTTTGAGACGATGTCGATGGGTACTTCCGTGAGCACTCAATTTGCTACTCCGCATCCTGTGCTCGATAACGGAGTGTGGGCGCATCCTCAGTATCCATCTCGTGGCGTGTTTACGGAGCAACACATATATGATTACCATGTGAGTAACTTCCGTATGCACTTCGAACCACATGGCTTGTTTTGGAGGACATATTGCAACATGCATTTGGAATCAAGTGGTGCCTCGGGTATTATGGAAGCCCATAGGAGATCGTCGTACTTTTGAGGTTGGAGACTTGTTAGACTTTGTATTGGCCTTTATATTTGATAGTTGAGACTTGTTAGAGTTAGACTATGTGTGTGTGTATGACATTATTTATGTGTGTATGACATTATCTATGTTTTGTATTAGAGGTATGATATTATCAAAATATTTTATAAGTTTCCTGTCGAAAAGTATCGAAAAGTATCGATAATCCGTCGATAATCATCGAAAAGTATCGGTAATCGGTAAGCTACAGTGTTATAGGTTTTCCGTCGGTTAATCGGTAAGCTATCGATTAATCCGTCGAAAACGGTAATCGGTTTATCGGTAACATCGGTAAGTTGAACCTTGCTCGATAGCATACTTACACTACTAATTAGCCCTTTTGGCTAGAGCCAACCCTATTAAATTTGAAGGGCCTGGCCCTAGATACTTTAAGAAAAGGGTTTGTTTTTAATAAAAAAGTTTATTGCGGCAGGTATACTAAATTGTTTACCCAATGTTTATTATTCAACTTAATCAGCAACAATATGAAACGGTTGAACAAGTGTAAGCGGTTTATTTTCATTAATGAAAATAGCAAATCTTTAACAAAGTGTGGGTCTCTTTGCTTTGGTCGACAAAGAGACGAAGGCGCCTAAGGTGGTTTCCATATTGTTTCCAGATCTTAAACATTCTGACCAGCCTCCACATGCGGAACTTGACAAGTCAGCTGACAAGTTGGCAGAAGCATTTGACAGACTTAGAAACATCGTGATGTGGTGGATGGAGTCTTGATTTATCCAAGTCGTTTTCAACTTCTATTCTGCCAATATGAGCCCGGTGATGAGGCGATGAAGTTTTCATTTCCTAGTCGAATTTCAATGTTACTATAGGCCTTAAATTCAGTTTAGACAAAAAAAAAAAAAAAAGTTAATTTTTTAACTTTTTTTTCTTCGATTGTCATGTTCTTGCGTTTATTTTTGTACCAGTGGATGTCAAATCTATGCAAGATTTGATTTTCAATATACATAGTTACATACCAACTACTTTGGTAATGAGTGTAGGTCGCAGTAAATTAAACAATAATTTACACCAAAAGATTTTCAATATAAGGTCATCTCCAACTGACGATATTTTACTCAATTTTATCCTCTTTGTCTTTTATTTATACATATACCCCTATATTTTTTATTATCATTACTAATTAGATACCTTAGAAGAATTATGATAATGAGCAAAATATTACTCCATAAATTAATTATAAATACAAATAAAATAAAATAATATTTTATTTTATTTTATAAAAATTACAATGAAAAATAAAATACAACACAATACAATTAATCGTGTTTGTATGAATGTGTAATGTAATTTTGTTTTGTGAAAATATCTTTGTCTAAATAATTTTTAGACAAACAATTTTCCTTTATAAATAATATTGAGGGTAGATATTAAATAATTTTATAAACTTTAAACACTTATATAAATATAAGAGTTTTGAGGGACCAAGAAAATAAAATAAAAAAATTAATTGCGCAATGACTTTCACGCTATTTAAGCGCGCGTGATGTATAGAGTTCCACTGGAGCTTCCACTCTATTTTAGAGTGTAATATACAGCTCAATTGGAGTTGCTCTAATATACATCCTAATTTTGGTGATGCATGAGTGTAGGCTGGAGCGAATTAAAGATGTTTAATTGACATTAATTTTATTAAAATATAATATACATAGTAAGTACTTTGGTAATGAGTGTAGGTCGCATCAAATTAAACAATAATTTACACCAAAAGATTTTCAATATAGTTTACATACTAACTTTGGTAATGCATGAGTGCAGGTCGCAGTGTTTAATTTACACTAAAAGATTTTCAATATAATTTACATACTAACTTTAGTGATGCATGAGTGCAGGTCGCAGCAAATTAAAGATGTTTAATTTACACTAAAAGATTTTCAATATAATATACAAACTAACTTTTGTGATGAGTGTATGTCTCGGCAAATTAAACGATGATATACACGAAACGATTTTCAGTATTATATTTAAATACTAACTTTGGTGATGAGTGCAGGTCGCAGCAAATTAAACATGTTTAATTTACACTAAAAGATTTTCAATATATAATATACTATACTAACTTTAATGAGTGTAGGTCGCAGCAAATTAAACTATAATTTACACTAATTTTTTAAAAATATGATATACATACTAACTATGGTGATGAGTGTAGGTCGCAGCATGTTTAATGTATATTACACATAAAGATTTTTTTTTATATAGAATATGTATATACTAACTCTGATAATAAGTTTAGGTCACGCAATATTAAACAATAATTTACTCAAAAATAAAATATAATTATAGGCATTCATATAAAGATAAATGTTGGGCGCACGAGTCCTATTTCAAAAGAAACCAATACAAGTAAGGTGTACTATAATGCTGACGCCATATTCAGAAAAAAAAAAAATTAAGTGGTTGCTTAAAATTTATAATAATAATTTTAATAGGAAGTCTTATATTATATTAAATTTTAATTAAATAATATTATAATAAATTAACAAGTTTGATCATTTTTTTTCGACTAAAACAATTAAATTTTTAAGTTGGACCTGCTTATCAATGGATTTATCGGTTATCGATGGAAACCCTATATAAAAATAAAAAAATCTACTGACGTATCACTCATAAGAACTATCTGTCATAATTCTATATATATATATATATATATATATATATATAAAAACATTTCTTTTTTTATATTATTCTTTTGAATATATGACCCTTTTATGTAAGGAACAAAATATCGTTTTGGTCACTAAATCGTTTGCCGTTATCGACGGACTAATCGTTAGCCGATAGATTTATCAATGGAAAACCTATAGTTATTGTTTGCCGTTATCGAAACTTACCAAACTTATTGAAATGATTTATCAATAATCGATGGATTTATCAATGGCGAACTTATAAAATTATAAACAATGTTACAAAATGAAATTACATCAAAAAAATCAAAGTACTAGCTCACTTTAACAATTTTCAAAAAACACATACTTTTGCCGCAATATGGTCATAATTTAGGAAAAAGTCAAATTAGAAAAAAAGTTATTTCAAAATAAAAGTTTATAAATTATATACAATATTACTAAATTAAATTACATAAAAAAATAAAAAAAAACTAGCTCAACTTAACCAGTTTCACAAATAAATTATACTTTTTCCGCAATAATGGGATAATTCAGGGAAACGTCAAATTACAAACAAAAAAATAATGTCAAACTCGCATTTTCCAAATTATTTACAATTTTAATAAACGAAATTACATAAAAAAAATTAAAATATAGTTCACTACCCAAATCTTTTTTTTTTAATTTGACACAATTATTTAACAATTCTTACAAAACCTAAAATATGACCCAAATCTGCAAATAATTTGAAAAAAATCACACGAACAATCTTATTTTATCTATATACCATTATGAACATAAAAAAAATCAATTTCATCAACAATATATAATCAAAATCACAAATGTACAATTAAACTTATACATAACTTAAACTTTAACTTTGATTCAACCTAATAAATTTTTAATGAACTACTACAAATATAAAATAAATTTATAAAAATTTGACATGATTCATACATATACAACATTAAAACTTCAAATATCTCAAGATCCACTAAGAAAAACCCAAAAATACCTTTCAAATGCGAATTTATAATCTTTTGGAACTTTTGCATGGTTTGAAAATTTTATACTATGGGTTACTTCTCGTTATTGACCGAATAGTCCTTCACTTTTCAAAAAATTTAACTTGAAAACTTTGTTCGATACGTAACTTAGTTTTTTAATAGAAAATCACGATAAGTATAAAAAACAACGATTAGAGGAGATAATTTACCGAGAATATGCTTTTCAGTGACAATCGCTCGATAATATCAAAAAATTAAAACACTGGACATGGTGTGTGTTCAACACTTATAAGTTGATTCTCAGCGCTTTATTTTCAAAGTTTGAAGATTGTCAAGTTATTGTTTTAGATAATATAATATCATGATTTGATGTTTTTTTTCTTCTTCTAAAATAACGATGTCGTTGTCGTTTTCCCAAATATTGCAGGCACGTCGCTGGAATTTAGTTTTTCACTACTTTTCCATGGAATTTGAGCCTCTAAAGCCAATATTCCTATTTTTTGCAGAAAAAAATTTGATGGTTTTCCCATTACGCTCGGATAGTTTTTCTTGTTTTCGAATTTAGGGTTCTTTAGGTTCGGTTCCACTTTTTTTTTTTATAATCCATGTTCCAGGGTTAAGTTTAGGGGATAATTCTTGGATATTAGTGTTAAATATAGTTTTTATCATATAGATCAATTAAATTTTCATTAATTTCTTTTATTGATCTAGAATTCTTGAGTTTTTAATGTTTGATTTTGACGTTAAAGTTTGAATTTTGGATCTTGATATTGATTGTTGATTATCTTAAATTCTTAATGCTAATTGGTTGATTAGTAATTATTAAATTGTATTAGTTGTTTAATTAGTTAATCAATCATTAGTTAGTTTAGGGTTTAGACTTTAGAGTATAGTTGATTTAGTTTAAGATTTAATGAATTTAATTTAATTGAATTATGTTGTTAATTAAACTACTTAATGATTGTGGATTTAGTTGATTTTGAATATT
Source organism: Parietaria judaica (assembly GCA_954871525.1). Taxonomy (NCBI): domain Eukaryota; kingdom Viridiplantae; phylum Streptophyta; class Magnoliopsida; order Rosales; family Urticaceae; genus Parietaria; species Parietaria judaica. Next base: position 30,324,434 of record OX940862.1, on the reverse strand, counting down.
GATGTGGATTAATAATTTTTAGTTAATTAATCACTAGTTATATTTGAGGTTTAGTTTAATGTTAGATTTTAAAGTATAGTTTAAGGTTTAAGATTTAGGGTATAATTTGTTTGACTTGGTATAATTTTCAGCCGCCACATTCCTCTAAAATCTTTTGAGCTTTATCTTACATATCTGTACGCTCTTTATGAGTTCTATTTCGTATCTATGTTCGTACTCTATTTATGAATTTTATTTCTTATTTGTGTATGTATTGTACTTTATAATTTCTATTAATGATGCCTACTATCCTATAACATTATGTTATAAGCTATGCTTTTTATTTATTATATATGTTATTTTGAAATTGAACCTATATAAAAATCCTGCCTATTTAGTGAAAAATACTTATTTCTAGAGTATCCATCGATATTTCGATTAGCAAGCAATATATCCGTGAAATAAATGCGGTATAATCGGCAAGCGATATATCCCTTTCTTCTGATTTACTCGTCAACAAGCGAATATCCATAAAATGGAGTGTGCGAAACGGCATCGATATCGGCATTTAGAACCTTGGTATAAAATATATAAACTCTAAAAAAAGTAGAATTGCATCCAGAAAATAAATTATATATTATTTACGAATTACAACCCATATTACTAATTTGTAACCGTTTCTCGGTATCGTCTCGGTTTCGGTATCGATCCAGATTGGTTTTCAAAAAAAAATCAGATACCGATACCGATACTAAAGCCACATTTTTCGAATTTCGGTATCTGTATCGGTTCCGGTGTATACAACTATTTTTTATTATATAAAGTCATACTAAACCCATACTGAAAACAGTGTATACAACTATTTTTTATCATATATATGTATGTGTCAATTGTAACGTTATATATATACATATATATAATAACTTTGCTTTTATCTTTCTTTAAACGCAAATCTCTTTAAATTGTTTATTTAAGAAGAATGCTCCGAACTTACCGTTTGAACGTTCGTTCCTTCCACTCGTACCGGTGGTAGTAGTAAAATAGACAAGAAAAAGAACAAGGCGATATCAAAATTAAAGAGATATATATGACATGGTTTTATTATGTTGGATCTTTTTATGTATTAGACATGTATTTTTTATTTCGGACATGGTATTTTGTATTATTTTGGATTTTGCCTAGGATTTTTCCCGGTTTATTTCTCGATTTTCTTTTCTTTTTTCTCGGTCTCGGTTTGATAAAAAACCAAGAAATTTTGGAACTGATACCAATACCATTACCAAAAAAAAAATATCTTGAATTTTCAATACCGAGACCAAAAAAAACTAATTTACCGGTTATCGGTACCGGTTTCACCCCTATATTATATACAATATATTAATATGTTTATATAGAATCGATACTAAATTTAGTTAATGATGGCAAAAATACCCAAAGTTTGGTCAAAGAACCTCTCGGGTACCCAAAGTTTAAAAATGATGGTAAAAATACCCAAAGTCATATTTGGGGAGTTGACCACTCCAATATCGTAACACCGTTAATTTACTTTTTAACTCTGACCACGCAGACAAATGTGGATTGCCGACAGAATAAAAAATTTCCACGTTGACGAGCCCACATCAACCTCATTTACGACAAAACAAGGAATTAAACCCCTATGTAATACTATTTAATACCACTAGTTGAACCCCTAATGATTACACTTAACAAAACAGATTTTTCCACGTGGCCAGAGTTTATGGGTAAGTTAATGGCGTTACAAGAATGAAGTGGTCAATTCCCCAAATGTGTTTTGGGTACTTTTGTCACCACTTTTAAACTTTAGGTACACGAGGGGTTCTTTGATCAAAATTTGGATATTTTTGCCATCATTAACCCTTAAATTTATAATGTAAATATATTACTTATGGACAATCCTATGGTAACTCGGAAAAAATGAACCATTTATTTTTTACTTTGACGAGTTTATAATCTTGACTTACAACATGCTAAATGTTCATCTGCACTACTCTACTACAAGAAAAGTTACCATTAGTGACTAAAGTATTAAGACTGGTATATCAGTCTCAAATACATAGTATCAAGGACTGATTTATTAGTATCCGATGTTATTAGGGACTGATTTTTAGACGACTAGTTTAGTGACTAATAATCAGTCGCTTATATATTGGCACCTTATCTGAGACTAAATTCTAGTCACAAATATGTTTGCACCATTTATGATTTTTCAGAGAAACTTATTGGCTACTGAATTCCAGTCATAAATATGTTTCCTCCAAGATAAAATTGGCGCAAATTTATGGGAGACTGATATTCAGTCTCTAATATGTGACGCTAATAATACTATGAAGAAAGAACATATTATATACTAAATATCAATCCGTAATATTTATTTTTAGAGATGATTATCACTCGCGATTATTATTTGGGGCTAATAATTCAAGGACTGAATTATCAATTCTTCATAAATAGTATCGAGGACTGATTTTTCTAGGACTGATTTTTCTGTCCTTAATATTACTGGGACAGATTTTAGTTTGTCTTTTATAAGCGGCTGATAATCAGCTGATAATCAGCCTCTTATATTTCTGTACCATTTAGAGACTGAATATCTGTTTCAAATATATTAGGGCTATATAAGATTTAAAAAAAGTTATTAGCTACTATATTTCAGGCTCAATTATATTTCTTCGATTATAAGAAATATGGTTAAGACTGATTTTTAGTCTCCAATAAAGCAAATAACAGAGTCTGATTCTATCGATTGGATAAAATACTTATAAGAGACTAGTTTTAGTCTCTGTATTTTCCCTCCATATAAAATTGGCGTAAATATTTAAGAGACTAATGTTTAATCTCCATAAAAGCGCAAATTTTATCACATTGAGAATATAGACACTAAAATTTTGTCATACTCCTCATTGCTTGAAGCCTTTTGCAATGAATATAATATTAAATACTAATGTTCGGTCACTCCCTCGCTCGCTCTACTTAGTCCTCGCCCTGCCTCTCTCATTTTTTTTAAGGCTCTGCTTCATTGCTTCTTTCACGATCTCTCTCCATAAAAATGGCTCACAGCTTTGTCTTTTGCAATGAAAAATGGCTCATTGTTTTTAAAATATAAAAGTATTGTCAGAGAAAATAATGCATTGTTTGGTTAATCAAAATAAAAAAATAATTAATTTAAAAAGTTTTAGTTTAATGTTTAGTAACCATTTTTACTTAATTAGCTTCAAAATGTCAAAAAATATAAAGTAGACATAAATAATATTTGTTAAATATTAGTATTAATATAAAAAGTTTAAAAAATAATTTAAATAATATAATTATTCAATAAATAAAAAGAAAAAATATTTCTTAGCATTTTGTGCTTTTTGTGCTTTTAACTGAGAATAATTATAATGAAAGTACTAATTTCTCACATCCACGTTTCTTCCGTCCATGATAAAAAATTAGTACTTTTACCAACTAAAAAGAGTTAGTACTTTAACTGTAACAATAATATGTGTTTGTTTTTATTTATTTACATTAACCTTCGAAAAAGAATTGTTACTTTAACTATGATAATTTAAGAATGTCAACATAAAATAATGGTACTTTTACCACCTTACAAAATGGTACATTAACCGCAATAATAACATATTTTGTTACTTTTACCATCCAATAAGAATTGGTATTTCAACTGAAATAATTTTAAAAAATGGACATAAAAAATTGGTATCTTCACCATCCAAAAAGAATAGGTACATTAACCACAATAATTAAAAATATATAGACATAAAAACTGATACTTTTACCACTTGAAAAAAATTAAAATCTTAACCGCAATAATAATATGTATTTTTTGTACTTTTACCACCCTAAAAAATATTTATGGGGATAGAGAAGAAGAAAAGCAAAAGTAGATCTATCAAAAGCATATATTACTTGCTTTTGAATTTTGCCTATACAATAGCTAAATTTTATATTGAAGTGCTTCTATTGTAACTTACCAAACACAAATATTAACTTCAAAATTCTAAAAAAAGCAAAAGCACTTAATAATAAGCAATGTCAAACGGGCCCTCAATGTATGACTTGCGACAAAAAAAGACTCGCAATTTCGCATACACTTTGGATTCGCCGATGACGCTCAGCTCTCTGTGTGGTCTTGTTTCTCAATCCTCACAATGGCTCCTTAGCTAGCTCCGAAACTCTCAAGCTCTCTCTCCCTGTCCGAGCCCTAGCGCTTCAGGTAATTGTAAGAACTTTGTGACATAAGTGCCTAAATATTGGGATTGACTATTGGGCCAAATAAATTAATGTGATTAATTAATTGGTTAATGGTATTAATTAATATGATTCATGAAGCTCACTAAGAGTAAACCATATTCATATATATGGAGATTAAGAGAAAAAGAAACCTAATCAAGCTATTCACTTACACAACACAAACAAGGAAGTTTCCCATCTCTCTCCCAAGAAAAGAATTCGACATCTCCCTTACCAAAGGAGGTGGTCGAATTCTCTCATCTCCCTGAGTGTTCTTGGTTCGTTTCTAATCACCATAGAAGCTCTAGCATCCTTGTTTGGTGATTTCCGCGTTAAAGTGTTCCGTTGACGACGTGACGTACGAAATAGAGTGTCGTGCATATTGACGGCTTGATGATCGGCAATAAGGGCGTGTACAAGAGGAATAAAGGAAGCTCGGCGTGTTCGTGAGATCGGATCATCAAGACGGACACGAGAAGCGTTCTATAAAGATTATGTCTTATCCGGTAACCTTTAATTATAATAGCGTTATTATCTATGATTTCCCAGAATTTTCGCTTCCGATAATATGCATAATCTTAGAAATATTCAACATTGGTATTAGAGCGTAGTTCTATAACTTGATATTATTTGAATTTTTTTGGATTTTATTAATTCTTGAATATAATTAGAGTTTTCGGAAAATTAGTGGGGGCATTTTTTTGGGGGGGTCAAATATTAATTTTATAATATCTCCATCCCGCGAACCGGCCTAACCCTTAAGGACCACGGGCTTGGTCCATTTTGGGCAGCCCACGGGTCAGCCCTTATGGCTGGAACGTGGTCGACCCGACCCACTGGATGGGACAAACTTGGTCGACCCGACCCGGCTAATTGACTCGGGTCCCGACCCGGTTCAACCCACCAGACCCGATTTCAAAAATTCAATAAAAAAAAATTGCGGGTTGGGCATTATTTCTTTAGGCCCAACCCGCAATCCTAATTTTAATTTTTACATTTTCTTTTTAGTATTTGTTTTTGAAATAAAGTATGTTAAATTACGATTTTATGATTTATTTTATAGAATTCTTAATTTAAAAGTTTAAAGCGCTCATTTAATTTCCCGGAAAATTAATTTGTGAAATTATCTCTAATAAGGAAATCATGAGTCTTGATTATTTATTCTAAACATGTTTGATAGTCTTATGATGTTGCTTTAGTTATTTTAGAATTAATTATTTTAGAGAATCAAAATTAAATCTCATGTCACATTATTATTTTGTTAAAATTGTTTCAGTAGAATAATGTTAGATTAATTGTGTAATTATTTTAATTACTTATCAATTGTATTTATAATAATTATTAATTAGATTAATTAGAATCATTAAGATTTATTGGATAAGTATTTAATTAGCATAATCTTAATCTAAAAGTAAGTTAGATATTTAAATAAGTCTTGATGCTATAAATGATGTTTAAATAGAACTGGTTAAAACTAATTGGTTAGTCTAAATTAGAAACCGCTCAATATAAATATTAAGTGTATAATCTTCCTATTTTCGCCCTCTTCAAGCTCTCGATTGTTCAGGACAGACCTACTCGGGTACGATGTTTACCGGTTCGATTTTGAGAAGGTGCGAAGGACAATTTATGTCCGCCGGTTTAAAGTAGGGTGGTGTTTGACCAAAGAACCCTAATAGGATTAGGTACTTGGAGATGTTAATGTCTTTTTCGAATCACAATGGGCCCCTAATAGGATTAGGCGATTGAGAACTTTCTAGATCTTTAAAGGAGGGTTAAGGATAAAATGGTAGTTTTATTCCATAACTAAAATAGAGATTATATGAGATAAAAATATAAATGTTATTTTACACTATGTCTATGATAATATTAACAGATGAGTGTTACTGTAATTATTATTATTGACAAATAGCATTATTAAAAGTCCTTTTATTCTATTATTTATGTATATATTTGCTAAACTAACAAATTTGCTGATGTATTTTTTTTCTTCAGATTTTCATAATGGTTTTGGGAGCAAGAAGTATGTTTCTGAAGGTGACATAGAAAACCCGTTGCACTCTGAGAACTTCAATGATTGGTATAAGAACCTCATAAGTGTTCTCTATGAAGAGAACATGATGCATGTGCTTGAGAATGTTCCTCTGATCTATCCGAGCATTAAGGAACTTCAGGAACATAGGGAAGCTTTTCTGAAGCAGGCCCACGAATTCGAGGATGTTGCTAGGCTCATGCTTGGATTGATGTTACCGTCAATCAGAAGTGAGTGCAAGCCTATGGAGCCAATTCGGAGACCTCAACAAGAAAAGGAAGTACGAGATCATGCGTCAGTTCTTCCAAAAGAAGAGGCACCACACTCACTCTGTCAGATCGCATTTTGAAAAGATGATTGAACTGGCAGACCGTGTGAACACGCGGCAGGCATTCCCATTTGACCGGAGCTTTTGAAGTTCACGATCCTTAACTCTCTGACTCCATAATTTCAGCAACGTCGTTGATAAGGTCCTTGGTAGTAACTGAGTGCACCTTCACGATCTTCTTGAGACACTTTTGCTGGCTGAGTACGATATACTCTTGACGAAGAAGTATGATAGGGAAATGCACAAGGAAGTGATGAACAAGATAAAGAGGACCACCGACTCTTCCACTTCACGTATAATTGTTATAACAAGTTTCAAATTTTGCAGACTGAGTATGAGATATAAGTACTAAAGTGTTTTACTTTTATTATGTCAGGTACTGGAGAGAATATGCAGCTTGGGCTAGGCCTGCACATGAAAGCCGCTAATGCGGGTTTTACCAAACCGAACCAAATCCGCTTTAAAAAAAACCAAAACCAAAATCAAAACCGAATTAAAATCGAGTTAAACCGAAATCGAATTTTGAAAAACCCGTAGCTGAATTAAACCGGTTTTGGGTTTCGGGTTTTGAGTTATAAAACCCGAAACCCGGTTAGTAGGTTACTAAAACCCGGACTTTTAAATAAATATTTATAAACATTTAATTTAGGGTAAATTGCGGCAATAATGCACAACTTTTGATCAACAGGAGTTTTAGGTCCCTAACCTTTCAAAGTGTAGGCAAAAATGCACAACCTGCATTGATCGTAAAATTTATAATTTTATAAATAAACACCCGTTGGAAAGATAAAAAATGTATCTACAACTTTTTAGTTTTACGTTTCATCATAAAGAGTCGTTAAGTATATTAAAATTTGCTCGAAACAAATATTTTGCATTAAACTTGTTGAGTCCCACATGGAAAAGACATGGGGACTTAGCAAGGTTTAAAAAGGTCATGGGTTACTCCCCTCATTGCCAATTGGTTTTGAGGTAGAACCTCATGATACTTCACATGGTATCAGAGCCCTTTAAGATCAAACGAGCACCGGTCCAAAAAAAAAGGATTCGGCCCGAGACGAGTGAGCCAAAGAGCCACCGTCTCGAGGGGGCATGTTGAGTCCCACATGGAAAAAGACATGGGGACTTAGCAAGGTTTAAAAAGGTCATGGGTTACTCCCCTCATTGCCAATTGCTACTAATGTCGAGTTTTACGTTGTAATCAAAATTTCATATTTTTCAAAGACTTTTTTTACAAAACTTAAAACACTAAAGTTGTATATCTATCTCTTATCTTTCTAACCATAGGTTGTGCATAAAATTTGGACAAAAAATGAGTGAGTTATGTCAAAAATACGAAAAGTGTACGTATAGAGGAGGATAATTCTCTAACAGTCAACTGATGAAAAACACGAAAATATCTAATGGATCAAACATTGAGTACATTAACCGACGAAAATAAACATTAAATACATAATCCGTAAAAAATCAAACATTGAGTACAATAGTCAATTAGTTTACCCTTAATAAAAAGATAAGACTATGTCTAAATGGTCCTTAATTAATCAATTGGGTTCTAGACCTCCGCACTCGTGTTTCATGTCAAGCTAAAATAACGCTTATTTAATTACACTAGCTTTTTCTTTTCCAAAGTAAGAGTAAACTTGTTGTTGTTATTCAAATTTTATGATTACGAACATGTATTGCGACAAACAAAGTACCTATTATAAGTTAGACTGTTGTGGTTGTATATATATAATTTTCTTTAATAGCCGAGTATATTTTTATATTTTAAAATATAAAAATTGTCTATTTAAAATAATAAATATACCCTCAAATTATATTTATTTGATATCCAATATACCATCTTAATTTTTATTTATTTTTAATACAAGGCTATCCCTTGTTAATTATATGAATAGGGCCTCCTGTTAAATTTTTGACAAAAACATTTAACTTATTTGCAAAAAAATAAAAAGCTATTATGAATCGTTAATTTTTGGAATATATTTTTTTAATTAAATAAATATTACAAATATAAAGAGTAATATTGTCATGTTATTATACTTCGAGCTTTACAAGAAACGTCATATGTTGCAACAAGATTTGTATTGGCGCTCTTTCTTGTAGTGACAACAAATCGTCGCTATGACCGCACCGCTAACAAAGGATAAGCGAGCAAACCCGCCAACCCAAGTTCATTTTATGTTTTTTAAAATATCAAATATTGTCAAATACTATTTTTAAAAAAATAAGTTGCTAGTCTTCAAAGTGTGAGAAGAGGGCGCAAAGAAATCACCTTAAGGATTGGACATTCCGTACCCAAGTCCAAGTTGTTTAACAAAGATGTTACAATATAGACATGTTTAATTGACAAATCATTAACCGTTGTTTTCACATGGGGCGGTATAGATTTAGTAGCAAGTGTACCCAAATTATACTTGGCTTCGGCTTGAATAATTACATCCAATTTATCCAATCGACATTCACCTAATACGCTGATGAAGGGTTATTGGACGTGTTCTTGAGGTCGAGAAGGCGAGTACAAGATTCTGTTAGTGAATCTTCACGGGCGGAAGGATCAAGGCACACCCTCATTATATGATGCGATGTCGGGGCTTGTATGTTCTCGTTGCATTTAAAAAAAAAATTATTTCATTCTCCGATTTCATTTTCAAATTTCAATACTAACACCGTTAGGAAAAAATGACGAAATAAATTCAAGTCGTAGTAAAGTGGATTTTAGATTATATACAAGAGGTACTAAATAACTTGGTTGCAATTATCACCTGTAACCTTAACATGAAAAGAAACTTGCAAAATCATCATTAACTCCCATTCCACCAAGGTTGTTACGTTTTTTCTATTATTATAAAAATATAAAGTAATATGAGATTTTATATTAAAAACGTTTACGATAAAATCTTGAGCTATCACATAAAATCTTTGTTGATACTTCATATAGAGCTGCACATAAACGGTTTATCGCCAAAACTAATCACGACGCGTCGCGACGTATTTTGGGAGTTCGCGACATTCGCAAAGTTTGGCTGAAAATCGCGACTGATCGCGATTTGCACGTGTGGTCGCGACGAGGCCGTCTCTCTCTCCCTCCGTCTCTATCTTTTTCTCTCCGTCTCACACACTCTTTCTCTCTGCTCTCTCTCTCTCGCGCTCAACGTCACGACCGTTTCTTTTTCTAAAAGGGGGACCCACATAGAATGATTGCACTATAATTTATGGACTAATTAATGTTTGACAGACGAACTACATTCATTTCTCAAGTTAGCAGACGTATATTAATTGATATCTTTATCAAACGCGCAATGATTTTTATTTCAAGCGGCGCAAATATTTTACTTTTGACAGCATAAGGGTCATCATTTTTACAAAGAATAAGAAAAGAAAAATAAAAGATAAGGGTACGTCGTACTTTTTTTTATCATATATAAAAAACAAAATCTTACGTAAATTAAGTAGTAAGTATATGACCCAGAAGTAGAACTGCAAACGGCGACGAACTCTAGCGTATCGCGACGCATCGCGGCGTATTTTGGCGCATCGCGACTCATCGCGACTCGGAGTCAAAAATTGCGGCGGTTCGCGATTTGAGCTGCACTTCTCTCCCCCTCTCTCTTTCTCACAGACGCTGCCTCTCTCCCTCACGCGCGATCTATCGCGATGCGTCGCCAGACTCGCCATCGCAATGCGTCGCGACTTGCTGTTTGACGATTCCGGCGATTCCGCCGCGACCGGCCGCGACGCCGTGAGCTGCAACACTACCTAGAAGGGTCATAAATTCAAAAGAATAATAATATAAAAAGGGTACTATAGAGAAATAGCCAAATTTAAATGTGTCTTTAGCAAAATAGCCAAACTTTGGTTAATATTGCAAATTAGCCAATTAACCACTTAAATAAATCTCAAATTACTATGTTGCCCTTATTTTTTTAATAAAATAAATTTAAAAAAACGCAGCCTATTAATTAACATTATTTGGTCAAATAATTTTTGCATTAATTGTATATATTCTCATTAACTAACACTGTTATTAATATGGTAACCACCTAACCTAATAACCTATAACAATCGATTACCCTTAATTTATGATATAATTCAAATTTTAAATAAAAACATTGACCAAAACTTTCTCTTTCATCATCGACGATTCTCATTTTTGCATTAATTGTATATATTCACATTAATTAACATTACTATTATATGTATTAACACCCATAAACGTAAGTATACAATAATAACAAAAATATTATGTCATTCACTGATATCAACTAAAAAATCACATTGTAGACTAATTTAACATTAAAAAATGATTCTTAATAACTAAAAATATCAACAAATTAACGTAAATCAACAACGAATTAACGTAAATTAACAACGAATTAACGTAAATCAACAACGAATTAACGTAAATACGCGAACGAATCAACGTAAATTACCAACGAATCAACGTAAATTAACAATCAAAAATATTATTCATATTAAAATTTAAATACAATAATCAAATATTTTAAATACAAAAATAATCTCTCTCTCTCCCGTAAGCCGAAGCTTCGCCGTCGATTGCCGTGGCCTCGGTGTTTCCGAGCGAGTGCTCCGATGGAGGAGCTCCTTCGCGCACGACGGGGGCAGCGGAAACTCATGAGCTCACAAGCTCAGAAGACGACGGTGAGGGGTGCAGCGAGCCCATCGACGGGAGTTTGCCGGGGTGCATAACAGTGGTGGGATGCGTCATACCTTTAGATCGGAAGCTTCAGAAACCGACAAAAATGGCGGCTTAGCATCACGGCGGAAGAGTCCTCGTCGGAGATGACGCAGTCGACGCGGACGAGAACGTTGTCGACCTGCGGGACGAGCGCGTGGAAGCGACGGGAGAAGAAACAGTACCGGCCCAGGGCCTTGACGTCGGCGATCTGGTTGAAGACGATGAGCAGCAGCGAGTCCGGGAGGCGATCGAAGTGGTCGACCTCCTCGGCGGCGTCGGTCGGCTCCGGGTAAATGATGGTTGTAGGAAAAAGAAAGAGGGGAGAGAGAGAGTGGTCGTAGGAAAAAGAAAGAGGAGAGAGAGAGTGAGATGGAAATGATTCAAAATTTAGAATTAAATTCCAAAATTTGTGCACAATTAGTTACACCTTGATTTGTGCAGAAAATTAAATTTTCTTTTTAATTAATTACGAAAATTATAATTAAAATGATTAATCAAAGGGTATTATAGGGATGAAAAATATAATTAAAATGTCACCTCATGTTAATTGACTAGTTTACAAAATTAACAAAAATTTAGATATTTTGCTAAACCTATGTTTCAATTTGACTATTTGGTGCAATTTCTCTATAAAAAATACAAACAAAAACAAATTAGATACGGTCCTACCTTTTTATTGATAGAATTATGACACATAGTGCTATTAGAAAAATGTTCACAAAATTATCATGGGTCATTATTGGGCATTTGGGTGTTATTAAATAGCACGTTCATATTTAAATATAAGATATGACAGTCGCAGTATTATAAAAAATTGTTCGCACGTTCATGTCAAGCTAATTTTTTTATTTAATTAGGTACACATGACAGTCTTTTCGGCTAAAACTAAGGTTTTAAATACCGCTTGTCGATGTCGTTTCGCACTTTTTATATCGCTTGTCGATGGGCATCTCATAGGTAAATTGATGGGTATGCCGATGGATATGTCGTTTCGCATATCTTCGAAAAAAGATTTTCGATGGGCATGCCGATAGATATTCGGGAAATTTAATACCTTGGCTAAAACTACTTTTTTTTTTTAAGGGAATACTTTAAGAAATTGTTTCTTTTTATAACAAAAGTAGATAAAAGCGGCAGCGGCAGGTATACTAAATGTTTGCCCAATTTTTACCCTTTTATTTACCTCAACCGGCAAACATTGTTGGGTTTTTCCGTATTTCAATCCCGAGGCAGAAATATCGGGATATCTTTGATCAAATAATCTAGATTAAATACGAGAATTAAAATTAGTCGATTATGATATTTTACCATACCTTAAGTATTTTTGCCAAAAATATCAAATGGTTGGCCAACTATAAGCGATGAATTCTTAATGTATCATCGGTGAAAATATCAAATGTTTAACTAAGCGTGGGTCTCTTTGTACATCCCAATGTATCATCGGTGAAAATATCAAATGTTTAACTAAGCGTGGTCTCTTTGTACATCCTAATGTATCATCGGTGAAAATATCAAATGTTTAACTAAGCCCCGGGTCTCTTTGCTATGATATCAACAAATAGACGAAGACGTCTAAAGTGATTTGCATGTTGTTTCCGGATGAATTGCTTAACAAACATTCCTGCGCATCCTGCAAATGAGGAACTTAACAAATTGTAACTCGAAAAGTTGGAAGAAGCATTCGGCACGCTTAGAAACATCGTGTTGTGGTGGAGAACAACAACTTCTATTGCGCGATGATGGCGGCGATGAAGTTTTCATTCCTTAGCTGAATTCTTACGTTTAGGCCCTCAGTGTTTTTTGGTTCAGACACAAAAATTAGGTAATTTTATTGAACTTTTTTTTCGATTTCATATATTTGTGTTTATTTAAAATGTATGAGATAATAATATGTTCATCAAAATATGTTAGGTATTCATATAGTGATTTTGATGTTCATAAGAAGTTCTTGATGTTCATTTGATATTGGTGTACTTGATGATCATCTTGTGTTGTTGAGTATGCATATGTGGGTTTGATCTTATGGGTGATTTAGAGTGGTTTGTAATGTGTTTGAGATATTTTTAATTCAACTTTGAACATTTTTCGAGGCTGAAATTTTCTGGAAAATTTCCTGATGTTTTCGTAATTTAGTTTTCGAGCTTCAAAGACGAAAACATATATATCAAAGTCTCATACAAAACATAACATGACCAAGTCTCAAATTACAAAATAAATTATATCAAACTCACATTTTCAATTACATAAAAAAAAGCGTAGAACTAGCTCAATTTTAAAAATTTCCAAAAAATAATAACTTTTGCTGCAATAATTGAACAATTCAGAAAAACATCAAATTACAACAAAAATGACACAAAACTCACAATCCAAATTATAAAAATGTTACAAAATTAAATTACATCAAAAAATTAAAATTATATCTCAAATTCACAAACTTCCTATAAACTAATACTTTTGTCGTAACTAAAGTACAATTTTGAAAAACCCTATAATATTACCCAAATCAGCAAAAAAAATCAAAAAATAAAAAACAATCTTATTTCATCATCAACATAAAAAAAATCAATTTCATCAACAACATGTCATGATCAAAATCACAAACGTACAAGTAAACTAATATGAAACCCTAATTTACCTTTGATTCAACCTAATATATTTCTAAAGAACTACTATAAATCGTGAAGAAATTTATGAAAAATCTAAAGAATTCGTACTTATACAACCTTGAAACTCTAAATCTCTTAAAATCCATTAAAAATAAAAAATAAAATACCTATAAAATGTGAATTTATCAACTTTTTGGAACTGATGCCGCCGTTTGAGAATTTATACCACAACTCTATTTTTTAATATTTAGCGAGAAGTCCCTCGATTATTGATTTATTGCACTCAAAAAGTTTGGTCGAAAACTAACACTCTTTTCCAACGATTATCTCTCGAAAGTATAAAAAGATAATGATTATTGGAGATCTAAATTACCAAGAACCACAATTCCAGCGATAATCTAACGATATTTGTTCGATAATCACGAAAACTCGTTCACTTGTTTAGACAACACTTAAGAAGTGTTATCTAAATCCTTAAACTATGAGTTTTAACCCTTATCTAATTCCTGTTTTACATTAGTGTATGTCGAATCCATTAATCAAGATTTGATTTTCTGTATAGTATGCATACTAACTTTGTTAATGAGTGTAAGTCGCAGCAAAATTAAAAAATAATTTACACTAAAAGATTTTCAATACTACACACATACTAACTTTGGTGATGAGTGTAGGTCGCGCCAAAGTAAAGAACAATTTACACAAATAAAATATAATTGATTAAGAACTAATTGGAGCAATAATTTTTCCTTCATATATTTTTTAGTCCATGAATTATAGTGGTTGAAGTTGGATGATCACTAAATTTTAAAGTGCAATCATATATTATAGGCTGGCAATGACCGAGACATTTTATTTTAATTGAAAACATTAAAAAAATATTACAAGATTATACATGATACTTTTCACAAAGGAAAAAACTTTCCCTAAGAACAAGCGCATCTGGTAATTTAACTTTAGGGAAAAAGAGTACACATCTTTTAAGAGCTAAATAGATAATAACTAACAACTAAAATATATTTTTTCCTCAAATATTAATTAGGACATAAATCATACAGTAGTTGCAGTTGGATGATAATTAATTAATTTATAAATGCAATTATATTAGATATATACGAGTCGTCTTTCAAGAGAAACCAATGCAAATAACGTGTACTAAGGCCGGCAATATTCATAAAAATTTAGGTGTTCCCTCAAAACATTAAAATTAAAACCCAATAAAAAGTCTTATATTATATTATATTTGAATTAAAAAGCATTATAATTTAACTAGTTTGATAAAAAAAAAAATCACCAAAAACCATGAAAAATATTAGACTGGATCAGACGTGAAGCATGCATATCTATAGGGAAAATTTAATTTTTGACTCCCAAAACACAAGTTTGAACGAAATTGTTCCCCGTTTTAATAACTCTCAATAATTATTCCCCAACAAGCTTATTTAACTCGTGCATTGGGTTTACTAACCCAACTAGTTAACCAAACCAAACTATCTCTCTCTTATTCTCTCGCACGACAATTTTAAACCCTTTCTCTCTTTCCCTCACTTTCTCTCTCAGCTCCACGACCACGAGACCCTCTCGCTTTCAAAATAATCGGTTTAGGCACTTTTAGTCTTTACTTAAATAATTTTGTTCTTTATGTCGGCAGTTTTAGTCTTTACTTAAATAATTTTGTTCTTTATGTCGGCAGTTTTAGTCTTTACTTAAATAATTTTGTTCTTGATACTTGCTACCAACAAACAAGTTTTCGCATTATTACTAAATTGTGGTTCGGGTAAGTTATCTCCATTAATCATTACATTTTTATCTTTTCGAGAGATAATTGCTGGAAAAGTGAGTTGCTTTTAGGTCAAACTCTTCGAGTGTAAGAAATAGATAATCGAAGAACTTATCATTCCAAAAGCTTTCAGACAAACGACGGCATAAGTTTTAAAAGCTTATAAATTTGTATCTTAAAGGTATTTTTTAGCGAATCTTGAGAGATTTGAAGTTTTGATGTTGTATATGTATGAACCATTTAGATTTTTCATAATTTTATTCACAATTTGTATTAGTTATTTATAAATATATTAGGTTGAATGAAAGTTTAAGTTTAAGGTTCCATATTAGTTTACTTGTACATTTGATATTTTGATGATAAGTTGTTGATATCTTTTTGATGCTGATGATGGGTTAGAGATGAAATAAGATAGTTTGCATGATTTTCTTTGATTTTTTTTGAGATATGGGCGATATTATAGGGATTTTTTGAACTATACTCAATTGCGGCAAAAGTATTCATTTTTAGGTAATTTGTGAATTTGAGCTATATTTTCAATATTTTGATATAATTTCATTTTATAAAATTTCATATAATTTGGAGAATTTAAGTTTGACACAATTTTTTTTTTTTAATTTGAGGTTTTCCCAAATTGTCCAATTATTGCGGCAAAAGTACATATTTTCCGGAAATTATTTAAATTGAGGTAGTTCTATAATTTTTATAGTTCTGAAACTGTGAGTTTGGCAAAAAAAAAAAGTGATTTTCGGTTTTCCCAAATTGAGACCCTATTGCGGCAAAAGTACATAATTTTTAAAAATTGGTTAAATTAAACTAATTCATCTTTTTTTATGTAATAATACTTTGTAACATTGTATATGATTTTGAAAATGTGAATTTGAAATAATATGTTTTCTAATTTGGCGTTTTCCAAATATTACGGAAAAAGTACACAGTTTTAGAAAACCGGTTAAGATGAGCTAGTTCTTTAATTTTTTTATATAACTTCCATTGGGAAGATTTTATATAATTGTACTAGGTGAGTTTCAAATATTTTAGTTTCTACTCTTTTTTTATATATATAATTTTGCAGATTCACATCGAGTTTCAAAAGTAATTATCTTTTATAAAACCGTAAAATGTGAATTTGAATATTTTTTTTTTTTTGCAAAATTTATTAAACAAGCATATTTTATTTAATTGTAAATAATTCAACAGAACATTTTGACTTATAACTTACAATTTATAAATAATAATCGTTATTATTTATATAAAATAATTATCATTTTTAACTTATAATAGTTATTTGTAAATAAGAATTGTTATTAATATAGAATCATTGTTAATTATTGACAATTTGCTATTATATGTTAATAAGTTAATAATTGAAAATTTGATATTATATGTTAATATGTTTTGTAACGTTAGTATTTTATGTTATGTTTTGAGTGAAAATATGAATGAAAATATTTTATAGGTTTTCCATCGATAACCGATTAATCCACCGATAAGTATCGATAATTTTTACGCCAAAAATGGATCAAACACTGTAGCGGCCCAAAACTGGATATTGGGTCGGGCTTATCGTCGCTTGTTGATTATGCTTGAGGCTCGCTTTTCTGTTCTTGTAGTGTTTGGGCGCTTTTGCAAAGTCCTGGGACTCGGGATATATGTCGGTGAGCGCTGAGAACCAGAACTTCCGTATGGCAGGTCGATTAATCCATCGGCAAACGTTTAGTCCGTCGATAACGGCAAACTATTTATAGGCCGAAACGAAATTCAAATCCTACCAAACTTACACTACTAGCGTTTTTGGCTAGAACCACCCCCCCTTTATATTTGAAGGTGATATTTTATAATTCTTCGTTTTAAATAATTTTTTTGTCTAATGTTTATCCTATTGTTTATCTTCGTCAGCAAAAATATGAAATTGTTGGCCAAGTATAAGCGGCACATTCTTAATGTTTATTTTTATCGGTGAAATATTAAATATTTAGCTTTAGCTAAACGTGGGTCTCTTTGCTCCAGTTGACGAAGAGACGAAGACGCTTGAGGTTGTTTCCAGATGAATTGCTTAACAAACATTCGGAGCAGCCTCCAAATGAGGAAATTGACAAATCACCGGGCGAGTTGGCAGAATCACTCCGCAAGCTTAAAAACATTGTATTTTGCCTAATGTTTATTCCTATAATTGAAGGGGATGCTTTATATAATTGTTTTTTTTTTCTTAATAAATATTTTGCCTAATGTTTATTCCTATTGTTTATCTTCGTCCGCAAAAATGTGAAATTGTTGGCCAAGCTTATGCGGCGCATTTTTATGACGTGGGTCTCTCAGCTTTGGTTGACGAAAAGACGAAGATGCTTGGGGTTGTCTCCAGATGAATTGCTTAACAAACATTCGGAGCAGCCTCCAAATGAGGAACTTGACAAGTCACCGGGCGAGTTGGCAGAAGCACACCCCAAGCTTATAAATATTGTGCTCTGGTGGGGGAGTGTAAATTTATCCAAGTCTTTTTCAATGACTTATATGGCACGGATACGAGCATGGTTATGTGCTATTTTGTTTTCATTTACACTTAAATCGCGGTGATATGTTAAAGTTATTTTAAGATAGTTGGTAAGCTACTTTTCATATATATATATATATATAATGTATAAGCACAGTGTGGTTTCTGATTAACTAATGACGAAAATTTAGCCATTGTGATTAAGAGCGTGTTTTTCTTATAATATATAATCCGAGTCTAGATAAGTGATGGAGAGTGTAGCATGAAATCCTCCTAAATTCATGCATGAGTTATTATAATTAACTAGTGGACCGGCACCGCGCTTCGCGCGGTGACAAGTAAACATGACATATATATACGTTTATGTAGAAATAATGTAGAAAAAAAATGACATTTCAAATGGAAAAATATTAAAAATAATAGCTAAAACAATTTAAAAATAAAAAACCAATATATATATATATATATATATATATTATCTCTACATTTTCAAATATATATATATGGTAGTTCTGATAAAATTAGCTCTTTCATAGATTCTTATAAATATCACTAAAATATTCGCATGAAAAAAGAGGCAGCACAATATACCTTTTTTCTTTCTTGCGTAATCTTTATTTTCTTTTTAAAAAAAATGCAGTATTATTCAACTTACTTTAAACACTGTAACTACTCAAATACAAATTATACAATCAAAATAACTTTAGTCTAACATGCTTTGGAATATTGTATAAGATTTACTGATATTATTTTATACAATACGCTATAGTTCTTATCGCGACTTTAACCTCTATATACCATCTAGTATACATGCTATCCGTCACTAATGTATACTCATCAAATCAGACCATCAGTATGTTGGTATTGGTAATTATTAACATATGTACTTATTATCAATATGAGTATGCAACCTGAAACAAACACTTAAAAAAAAGTTAAAAAGAAAGACAGTAACACCTCAAAACACTTATATTCGTTGGAGAGCAAAATCCAGCACGAAAAATGCATAAGAAGGACTTTTGATGGGAGAATGCAAAGGAGCTTGGGCCAATCTCAGAGCTTGAACTAATGCGACATAGATAAAAATTAAAGAATAAATGAAGAACACGGGGAGCATATCTAAAGTAAAACTCACATGCAATATATTTTTCTCGGAGAAGAACGGTTGTGGTCAAAAGGTCACCTTAATTCAAAGACCTATTCAACTAAAAATCTAACACAAATTCATATAAATACAATTACCAATAGATTGAGATTGATTAAGATGGTGCTTGTGATTGACGATTGGCAACGGTGCATAGTAGCGGTTGAGCGAAGAATCTTCGGCGAAGGTCCTATCGTGAGGTTGGGAGGGAGAAAAATATAGGAACATAACTCTGAAATATTAAAGGGGCCATCTAATTAGTTTTCGTAAGACAAACTGATATTTATAGTGACATAAATAATAAATACGGAATCAATGATATAATTAACTAATAAGTACCAGTAAATATAGAAAGTGGAAGTCATAAGGGTAGAAGTTGAGAAGGTGATGCGATATAGTTCTCATGAGTTTTTTTTCTAAATAATTATTTTTTTAATCTAATATATAATAATAAGTAGCCCATTTATCTTTACTTTTTTGTGTGCATGGTTATTTTAAGGTGACATAGAACGTTTTATAATTATAATTAAGTATTATATAAAGAATAATGGTGTATGCATCGTAACAGTAGAAAACCTTTATTTTAAATAGCTCATAAGTCATAATCTTAATGAAATTATTTCACATTATTTGTAACAATTTATGTATCCAGTTGCAATTAAATGAGACATAATTTTTTGTTTAAAACATTAGAAAATGTATAAAAAAGGAAATAAGTTACTTACATGATTATGAGAAGAGAAATGCCCTATAGTTAAAAGTTGAAATTACAAAACCGACAAAACTATATAATATATAGAACAAAGGGAATAAATTACTTACATTATCATGTAGTGTGAGGCGAAGAATATCGGCCAAATAATGAAAAAACAATGTACTAAAAATTTGTTGGCATATCCCTTGATTCATTGTTCGGACTTAGTTGAGAGGTGCTTCAATCAAAACGAACGACGGTGAAGTGGGCACGCGATACAACCTTTAAAAGAGAGAGAAACAAACCAAAAATCAAATGACGATGCGAGCATTGGAAACATGAAGCAGTCGTCTAAGAATAGTGAACATTATAGAAGAAAGACGGAAGACAACGCAAGAAAAATAATGGATGTTACCAATGAATTTCACCATATTCATCTGAATCCTTCCTGCATGTGTTTTTTTTTTTATTTGCCATATCTATGTTGATGAATAAAATATTCTTATTTATAGGCTACAATATTTAGAGTAACTTACTGGTTTAACATTTTCAGAGGACCCATAACTATTGTACAGTTTTTAGAATACTAAGAGTCTTGACGTTTATTGTTGTTCTTAAATGAGACTAAGAATAAATCTCTTTATTTGGCTAATTTAAAGGGTCTAAAAAGATCAAACTTTAATAACAATAAAAGAGTTACATTTATTTACCTGTAATATGAATACACAATTGAATGAGATATTATTATCATTGTCAAATAAATACACAAAATGGAAAGGTTTAAATAGTTAAAATTATCAACAAAAAATAATACAAAATCTGAGAAATTAGGATTAGTTTGATTCTAAGATTTTAGGACGCCATGTCATACTTATGAAATCTTCCCTTTATATATATATAGAAGATTTAATTGATTACGTATTAATTGTATTGTTATTATTTCTTATTATGTTGCAACTATTTAGGAATTAGTTAGTAGACTTGGTCCTCAAGTTTAGGTTTTGACGTTATTTATTTAGGAAATTAAAATAGAATAGTTTTATTCTCTTCTAAATATATATATGATTGTACGATGAGTTGCTGATTTTAATTTTATTTTGAGAATGAATTAATCAATTACAACATTGATTAATTTCATGTATAAAGCATATTCTTAATTCACTAGTTTTACTTTTACAATTTATGATTACTGGTCACATTCATAAATCATTGTTCTAATTTTATATTCAATAATTAATTTCAAAATCACTTATTATCATTTTATTATTCAACTATCACTATCATATTCACTATTTAACCTCTACATCTTGAATTCACGAATCAATTCAACGTTCATCAATTTGAAACTTTCAAGTTATAATTCGCTCATCAATTATATAACTTACTAATCAATTTCATTATTTGACTCGTAAAAGCCCAATTAAATTCGACCCGTAAAAGCCCACTAAATCCGACTCGTAAAAGCCCACTAAATTTGACTCGTAAAAAGCCCACCCCGCCTCGCCCCGTGACATTATGGGTTCGGGTTCATGGGCCGGGGTGGGCCTTGATGGCTTTTCCAAAACCCGCCTCGCCCCGCACATTGAATGGGGCGGGTCAAGCCCGCCCCGTTTAACATGCGGGCTTAACGGGTTGTGGGCCGGGCCGGCCCACTTGAATCCTCTACATGGTTATCGTGTTTATTAAAAAAATTAAGAAAAAGAAATAACAGTAGTTAATATGAAAGAAGAATAATTTAAAACTGAATGCATTTATAAGAAATAACTTATCACCTTAAGTGTGTCATACCATTCATTTAGTCATGATCTTTTACACTTAATGCTTGATATATATCAGCACACGTAATTATGAAAATATATCAGCAGACGTATTAAAGGAAGGGGAAATGTCATGTAATGAATGAAAATAAAATTAGTAGAAAAAAATATATCAAAATTCGTGAAATTTTAGAATGAGAGAATGGTAGATTTCTATAAAATTTAGACAATGAATTAATTGTAGTGAGATTTTATATATATATAGAGAGAGATTTGCAACCAAAACATATTTATGTTAGATAACATTATCATCTTCTTCTTCGTCATTTTTTTTTTTTTTAAGATCAGCTCATAATGTATAATCTAAAGCAAGGCTTTAGTTTTATGTAATCGACGATCACTCGTCGATTCTTCTTTTCTGTTTTTGAATTATTAATTAAGTTATGTGGTAACTGTTATATATATATATATATATTTAAATACCAGCTAAGGTCATAAAAAATTATTAAAAACAAGGTTCTTCAACGCCAACTAATATTGATGAAAAAAATTAGGGATAATAGCGGCATAAGTCCTCAACCTTTACTCAATTGAGACGGCATAGCCCCAACCCCATTTAATAGCTGTATAAGTACCAAAAGATGATTTCCGTCCATATTTGACTACCGGAAGTAGTCAACGTTTGCGTGGTCAACTTCTCATCAACATGGACGCCACATAATCCGACATGTCAACATACACGTCATCTTCGCGTCATCAAATTTAATGCAATCGCCATTAATTTTGCATTAAATTTGATGATGCGAGGATGACATGTATGGTGACATGTCGGATTATGTGGCGTCCACGTTGACGAGAAGCTGACCACGCAAATGTTGACTACTTCCGTTAGTCAAATATGGACGGAAATCATCTTTTGGTACTTATACCGCTATTAAATGAGGTTGGGACTATGCCGCCCCAATTCAGTAAATGTTGAAGACTTATGCCGCTATTATCCCTTTTTTCCATCATTTAATCCGGATAAAACCTTGATTCTTGTCAATTATCATTATAAAAAGGCATTGTCATTTTGGTAGAACTGATTTTGCCTCGGAGATTGAGCTCATTCTTGTTTTGGTAACAAATTGATTAATACTAGATTGGTTTTATTGAGAAAAAAGTGTACTATAAGATCTTTGGCGCGAGCTTATATTTTTGTATTATTATGTATCACAAACGAAATTTGGTGTGATAAGAATATAATAAAATATTGAGAGGAAAAAAAACCCCAAATACCAACTTTTATCATAATTGAAGATTTCACATGGTAATTAAAACTAGGGGCCCCAATATGGGGCCGGACACGAAACACGAAACGGTTACGACACGATTTAAACGGGTCTGGGTCTACCATAAATGGATCTGGGTCCAACCGTGTCGAACACGATTAAATAACGGGTAAACACGGCACGAACACGATAACACGATGAGACTCAATTAGACACGATTAAAGAGCAAAAAGTTGTATTTTCTACATTTTGTATATGTTATTAAGTTTTTGAATACTTATTATATATGAAATTTATGTTTTTATTTTATTAATTACGTCTTACGATTGATAAACATAAAAATTTGCTAGTAAAATTTTATAATCTTCGATAATATAGTTAAATAAATTAAGTTAAATGAGTATAAATTGAATTAATTTATCATTTATAAATAAATAAATCTATTAATTGATTTAAACGGGTAGACACGATAAACATGTTATCCAAATGGGGCGGGTCTGGGTCTCGCCTTCTAACACGATTAATAAATGGGGCGGGTCTGAGTCTAGACAAAATAAGTGAAAAACAGTTAAGACCCGACACGAACACGACACGCAACTCGAATTGACACCCCTAATTAAAACAAACAAACGTGAGAAGAGATGTATTATTGACGATGCTCGAAGCAATTAATAAAATAATTCAAGAACCAAGATCAACATAAAATATGTTATTAGAAAAAAAGAAAAAAAAATAATGATTACACTATTATTAACATCAAATCGCATTTGCAATATAATTATTTATAAACAGCCACAAATTATCTACTTTGGCCACAAATACCCCTATATATTATTTTAATATAGAAATAGGTACTGACTCCCTATAAATAGAGCTTTCTATGTTATTTTATTTGCAAATACCATCTTCAGCTAAACAACTAAAACAATCATAGCACTCGCCAAGATGAAGTCTGCTTTAGTGTTCATTGCTGTGCTTCCGTTCTTCTCGTAAGCAAACTAGTTCTAACTTCTAATAATAATAATAATAATAATAATAATAACCGTCTCATTATTATAGTTCTGCTTTGTTTTCAGCGCCAACTAATAATTGTTATGGGTGTGAAGAAACCAAAAAAATTAATTGATAGAGCGAAGGATTTGTAAGTCAAGGTCCTAAAGACTTAAATAATACAATTCGGATCCATAAGCCAAGGACTTCCGTTTACAAGGACCGCAATAATAGGTCTTTGCTATTCAGTTTAAACTCTGAGAACCGAATACTTATTCAGTTTTTTTTTTTTTTTAGGAAGAATACTTATTTAAATTGAATACCCTATTTAATAATTAAATTGATTTATTATTATAAATTTAAATAACTTTGTTTATATAAACATTGTTTCTCTTTACTCTTTATTTATTTGTAGAATTTGGTTTCTATTTCGGTTGTCAATATTTATTTACGTTCAACATCATCAACTAGGTCCAATCATTACAATCGGTTTGGAGCATTTTAATTTATATATAAAAAATAAAAATAAAAAACAGAATGATAGGATCTAAGTATTTTTAAGAGTAAAACAGATACTGAACACCCTAATACCCTAATGTGGTTATCTAATTATTAAAACCGGCCAGAAAAAATTTTCTATGCCTTATCAAAAATAAATTTAGGGATGGAAGTTCCAATACACGAGTTCAATTTTTGCCCTATCCCAACTTAATTATGTCTGAAAATAGGGGTTTGATTCAATTTTAGCCCAGACCAGTTTAGCGTTTTCGAAATTAGGACAGGTTGGGCCTTTCAGTCTTTTTTGAAGGGCCCAAAATGACTGGAGCCGAAAAACGCTAAAATCCCGGTACCCATTCTCGGTAATTATATTAACTTCGTAAAACTATAATTATCAGTTCATTTTTTCTAAATGTTTGGGTGTAGGCCTCAAGTACAGCAAGAAAGTACTCTTTGAAAGACGCAGCTAGTAGGATCGGGCACAACGAGAAGAAGAACTCCGCTGATGATTCCAACAAGTACCTCATTTATGCCAATCAAGACGAGAAGAACCCCAGCGATATTGATTCCAACAACTACCTTATTTACGCCAAGCGCGACGAGAAGAACACCGCCGATGATTCCAACAAGTACCTCATTTACGCCAAAAACGATGAGAAGAACCACGCCGATGATTCCAATAAGTACCTCATTTACGCCAAGCACGACAAGAACAACCTCGTCGATGATTCCAACAGGTACCTCATTTACGCCAAAAACAATGAGAAGAAGCTCGGCGACGATTCCAACAAGTACCTAGTTTATGCCAAGCATGACAAGAGCAACTCCGCCGATGATTCTAACAAGTACCTCATTTACACAAAAAACGATGAGAAGAACCCAGTCGATGATTCTAACAAGTACCTCATTTACGCCAAGCACGACGAGAACAACCCCGCCGATGATTCCAACAAGTACCTCATTTATGCCAAAAACGATGAAAAAAACCCCGCCGCTGATTCTAACAAGTACCTAATTTACGCCAAGAACGACGAGAACAACCCTGCCGATGATTCCAACAAGTATTTAATTTACGCCAAGCACGACGAGAACAACCTCGCCGATGATTCCAACAAGTACCTCATCTACGCCAAAAACGATGAGACAAACCATGCCGATGATTCCAACAAGTACCTCATTTACGCCAAGCACGACGAGAACAACCACGCCGATGATTCCAACAAGTACCTCGTTTACGCCAAAAACGATGAGAAGAACCCCGCCGATGATTCCAACAAGTACCTCGTTTACGCCAAAAACGATGAGAAGAACCCCGCCGATGATTCCAACAAGTACCTCGTTTACGCCAAAAACGATGAGAAGAACCCCGCCGATGATTCCAACAAGTACCTCATTTACGCCAAAAACGATGAGAAGAACCATGCCGATGACTCTAACAAGTACCTCACTTACGCCAAAAACGATGAGAAGAACCCCGCTGATGATTCCAACAAGTACCTCATTTACACCAAGCACGATGAGAACAACCCCGCCGATGATTCCAAGTACCTTCTATACGCCAATCCCGAGGAGAGCACTGCCACTGCTAAAACTATGTAGTAACTCGTTTACGCCAAGACCTAAGCAAATGTCGCTATGTAACCTTATGCCTAAGTCCAACGTTGTAAGGCCGTAACCTTATGGGTTGTTAAAATCCAACAGTCTCTGCATATCCAATAAAATCACACGTATAAATGTGTGTGTGTGCGCGCGTGTGTTTTTAATAGAAAATATCTGTTCGGTTTTAGTCCTTATAAATTTTTAGTTTTATGCAATATATGTGTGATCATGAGTTGACAACATCTATGTATACTTAAAACTACCTTACTGCTATGTTATATAATGGAAGAACTAAACTCACTATATATCGATAAAATTGCTAGGAATTTCTACAAATTAATAGAAATGTCATGACGATTTACAATATATATATAAAACCATATTTAGATATGTTACGAAACAGTAAGTGTAAGTTAACTAGGCGGCTCCATATCCGCCATTTATTTCGATTACGAATTAAACTCATTCTATATTCCTTCTCGGTCTTCACTGTTATTGATTCCGGCAGCTAAGATGCGCTCCGGAATCACCTAGATTGAACGAGCTACACTTATTAGTGTTGGTTATGCCCGAACCCGATATTGTATCTCTCGGGTTGTCGGGTATAGACCCGATAACCATAACCGACATTATGGGCCCACACGGGCCCAAGTATTAATTATGATTCATAATTAATTAATAAGAGATTAATTAATTCATGATTGGGCTTTTAGAAAGCCCAATGGGTGGGCTTTTAGAAAGCCCACTAGGTCATAACCATAGGGTATTATAAATACCCTAAAATGACTCATAATTAAACATGACAGACAAACCCTAGCCTCCTAGAATTCGAGCTCCCTCCCTAGTGAGTCGAATTTCGTGGTTTCCTCCCCGGTTCAATCAACGGTTGATCATCTAAACACCAACAAGGATCTAACCTATCCTCCGAGGTGTTTTCCGGTCATCTAAGACGTTCCCGAGTGACGTGGTGGACGAAATAGAAGCGCAACACTTGAGGCGTTAAATTCTAAATTCGGCAAGCTCCAGAATCAAAGGAATCGGCAGTTATTCGGTACAGTTGGCAAAAGTACCGAAGTTTGGTAACGATCTCTAAACGATATCTTAATTCTCGTAATTATTCTAGATCTTTATTGTTCGATGATATCCCGTGATTTCCGCCTCGGGATTGAGAAAAGTCGTCAAAAAACCCAACAGTGGTATCAGAGCCGGTCTGAGTAATTTTCAAAAATTAGATATGTTAACCAAAATAATTTTAGAAATTTTTTGGTGTGATTAGATTTTCAGTGGGAGCATTAGAAAATTAATTATGATTAATTGTGTGTGTTGTTCGGAATCCGATTTAGAATCGGGATTGGATTTTTATGTGTATTATTAAATAAGAAAAGGGAAAAACAAACCACGGCACCACCGCCGGAACCGGCGGCGATTTTACCATCGCCGCCAAGGTTCCGGGTGGCGCCGCCGTTTGTGGTTCCCATTCGATGGGAGCCAATGGGCGACGGCTAGGGTTTCAAAAACCCTAGCCGAATTAAAATTAATTTTTTTTTAAATCGTGTGGGCCTGATTGGATCAGGCCCACGGGCTGGGATTTAACCCAGCCCAAAATAAATTATTTTTTTTTTCGCGTGGGCCTGATTGGATCAGGCCCACGGGCTGGGTTTGACCCAGCCCAAAACTGCCCAGCCCGGATCGCGATGATCCGGGCACACCCAACCCGGGTCTGACCCGGGTAACCGACCCGGGTTGGACCCGGGGCTTCGGCCCGGGTCTATCCTGACCCGGGCCCACACCGAACAGACCCGGATCCGGGTCTTTCTTGACCCGGATCCGGGTCAAAAATAAATAATTCCGGGCAGGGCCCTTCGGCCCTGCCCGGTCTACCCCTATGTGACCGGGGTTGCCCGAGGGCAACCCGTACAAGCTCGGGTCTATCCCGAGGTCGTATCCCGGTATTTGATATTTAATTATATTTATGTTTAATCATTTTAAAATACGATTTAAAGTGTTTATTTTATTTTATTTATAATTATTATAAATATCTTTAAATATGAGAATTGAAAATCTAATATATGATATTAACTATTAATAAATATGATTTATTCAATATTATTATCAGTCTTATGAAGTTTGTTTCCATTTAATGTTTACGTTATTTATTCATTTATTGATTCACAAATTGTTTGTTCATAAATTTTATTTATAATCAATAATTCTTAATTAGATTAAGATAATGAATAATCTTTTATTTATTATAGTAATAGAAAAGATCTAAACTTTAATGGAAATAAAAGATATATATTATGATTAAAGATAGTTTATCTATAAGATAGTTATTTATCTTTTATTTTGTATTATGACAAAGCTTGATTAAAGATATCTTATCTATAAAGATAGTTATTTATCTTTTATTCATTTATAGAAAAGATAAATCATGAATGAAGATATTTTATCTTTAAGTGATTTATTTATCTTTTATTTAAAGATAAAAAGGTTTGTCTTTAAAATTTTCATAATATATATATTTATATATGTATACTTTAAGAAGTATATTTAATTTAAAATAGAATATGTTTTACAAAATAGGATTATGTATTACATATTCATTGTCTTAATTCTTAGAACATTTTAATTAGTTAACTACGTTTAGTTTAAGACAAAAAGTTAGGATCACCTAAAACCCCTCAATAAATATTAGGTATAATGTCTTCCACCGGCTGGGTCCTCGATCTAATTGAGAAAAGTTTTGAGTGTGTCTCTAACCCAAGGGAGTACTCTTATACCCTCTTTTAGACGCGTAGGGCGACCTATACTGTCCGCCGATTCACCCCGTGGGTCTACCTAAACGAGTATTCTAATTAGATTAGATATCGTAGACAATTCTAATGAAATCGGTTAGAATGATAAATGAAAATTTGTTTTTCTTTTCTAAACGTCAGAGATAATATAGGATATTAGAGCGATTGTTGACTTTCTCTGAGTGACTAATTAATGGAATTGATGAGGGTTACTTTTCCATTAACAAATCACGAAATATTACATAAAGTCCTTATAATATATACTTTTATGTAACATCTTTATTATAATAAATACTTTATAATTTACATGTCAATACTAGAATTAATATTGTGCTTAAATATTTTACTTTTCAATTGTAGAATATAATTATCTCTAACTCTATCTGTCTATATATATATTAGATATGGACCCGTTGAATCTCATGGCTTCAGAAGCAGCGAAAGAGTTCAAAGCTGCAGTGGAAAACAATCGTCTTGACGATTCTAACTACATGACCTGGTCAGAGGCATTCAAAAGAATGCTAAGGAACGACGATCTTGGTTTCATAGCCAAGGATTTGCCGCCTACAATGCCTGACAGAGATACAGGTTCAAAAGAAGACTGGATTAGCTATCATCATTATACAATGAAGTCCATTCATGTTCACCGACTCATTATGTCATCTGTGATGCCGATCATAAGACGTGAGATCGAGAGCTTGAATGCACGTGATACTATCTTATACCTTGAGAAAACTTATGGGGATCGGAACCCCACAAGAAGGTACCAGCTGTTGTGGAAACTGTTTAATGTGAAGATTTCCATTAACAGTACCGTTAGAGAACATTACAACACGCTGATGAGCTATGCAGACAGACTTCAACAATCTGGGTTCTATGTCGGTATAGACATGAGAAGATTTTGCATACTCCAGTCTCTCATTCCAGAACTGCGAAAGACAGTAAACATCCTTATAGAAGGAAACTGCAACTTTGACCACCTTGTCGATTTACTTGAAATTGGCGAAGAAAATATGAAGGCAGAAAGAAAAAGGAAATTGGAAGACATTGAAACTATGAGAAAATCCAAGATGAGTAAAGACTCACCAGACAAAGTCTCTGAGACTATCGACGTCGAACCCTCAAGCTCAGAAGAATCTGATAAAGAAGAGGAAGAAGAAGAAGAAGAAGAATAAGAAGAAGAGGAGTAGAGACTCTGAAAACTTGCAATGTCCTGTTCGTGCAACAAGACATCCATGTTATCCGTCTTCTTTTACGTCTTAAGTTTTAGTTTCAAGTGAATAATGATTAATTTATTTATGTTTAAATTTTCCATTAAGTTTGTTTAAGTTTGTTTTTGGAATAATATTTTTGAATATTTTATTATCAATGATATTAAGTTTGTTAATATTAATGTGTTGATTTATGATAAGTCATAAATATTTAATTCTAAAGGGCATAATAAAATAATCTTATAGTTCCAATAGTTCTGAAATTATAGACATTCTTAAATGTCTATAAATTTTTGATTTGTCAAAAGTGCATCCCATTCAGGCCAAAGGAGGTTTCAGGTATTTCATCACCTTCACTGATGACTTCAGTCGATACGGTTATGTATACTTAATGAAACACAAATCTGAATCGCTTGAAAAGTTCAACCAGTTCAAGAATGAAGCTGAAAATCAATTAGCAAGAAAAGTTAAAGCCATACGATCTGATCGAGGTGGCGAATACTTGAGCGATGATTTCAAAGCTTACCTCCGTGACATGGGAATCATTTCATCACTGACCCCTCCAGGTTCACCCCAACTAAATGGTGCATCTGAGAGGAGAAATCGAACCTTGTTGGACATAGTTCGATCAATGATGAATAAAACTGACTTACCTGAGTCCCTATGGGGACACGCACTTATGACAGCAGCTACCACACTGAACTGTGTGCCATCTAAGACGGTTCCTTCAACCCCATATGAGATATGGAAAGGAAGAATACCGGATTTTCATTTCATGAGAATCTGGGGATGTGAGGCGTATGTCAAGACTCTAATGTCTGACAAGCTCAGTCCCAAATTGGTTAAATGTAACTTTGTGGGATACCCATTGGAAACTCCTGGGTATTACTTCTATCAAAAACACACAGGAAAAATAATAGTTGCCAAAACCGGAGTTTTCTTAGAAGAAGATTTTCTCTCTAGAAAGTCTAGTGGGAGAAACATTGTTCTTAATGAAGAGTATGAACCACAAGATACTCAAGAACAAGAAATGGACACAGAATGTACTCACACATCGGGTTATGAACATCGTGATCAGATCATGGTTGATAACCAAATAGAAAACGTTGTTCTAAACGAACAAATTGAACCTTCTTGTTTCAATAGAAGATGAAATTGTTCATGAAGACGATGGTGGAGAACCTGAATCTTATAACGAAGCAATGTCAGGAGATGACTCAGACAAATGACTAGAAGCCATGAACTCTGAAATGGACTCCATGTATAGCAACGAAGTATGGGACCTCGTTGATGCTCCCAAAGGGTCCAAACCTGTGATAACCCAAATTCTCACGTACAATTATGACCAATAATAACACATTCATGATGCATAATAAAACATTTCATATAGAATGCACACCTCCTATACCTTATGTACAAGAACATTATTTGTTTTTAACATCGTTTGTTGAGTAATTTCATGCAGCGTGAAGGTCCGGTATTCCTCAAGAGTGAACCACTGTGTGCTAAATGAGTAAATGAATTGATACTATAAGCATTTGGGTGATAAACTCATGCATATAATACTCTTTCATTTTCACTGTTCATATAGTACTCTTTCATTTGGGTGATAAGCATTTTCACTGGTCGAAGAGGTGAGGATAAATGAGGGTTGCTTGCTTTGTTTTATGCAAAATAAAAGGCTAGTTTTGGTATTTTATAACTAAGCAAGAGGTGTCTCAATAAACATGTAACCAAGCTGACTCTTACTATAGATAATTGATTATATACAGCTATTATTAACCTAGAATCACGAAACCTAGTCCCGGTTCAATCGGTTTTGATTACTTTTGACTTCTCCGCTTCTACGTGTCGTTTTCATAATTATTCGGTAAAACCTACCTATAAACCAATCAAAATGTTTACCAACATTTGATTTATATAATTAATAATAAAAAATTACATACTAAATATTTAAAACATCTATTTGGAAAAAATACTTACCAAAAAGTTAAACCGAGCCATTTCTCGCTTACCGAGCAAAATACGAAACTAAAACGTCATGCTTGCTTAGACTTGACTATGAATTCATTTTTTTTATTTGCTAGTATGAAATAAATCATTTAACGAAATATATTT
The DNA here is from genome assembly GCA_954871525.1 of Parietaria judaica. NCBI lineage: Eukaryota > Viridiplantae > Streptophyta > Magnoliopsida > Rosales > Urticaceae > Parietaria > Parietaria judaica. Next base: position 30,292,191 of record OX940862.1, on the reverse strand, counting down.
GACCTACTTGTGATGTCATGAAAAATGCACGAATTTCAGTGTATCGTGAATTTTACCGAAATATGAACAGTGAAAATGAAAGAGTACTATATGCATGAGTTTATCACCCAAATGCTTATAGTATCAATTCATTTACTCATTTAGCACACAGTGGTTCACTCTTGAGGAATACCGGACCTTCACGCTGCATGAAATTACTCAACAAACGATGTTAAAAACAAATAATAATCTTGTACATAAGGTATAGGAGGTGTGCATTCTATATGAAATGTTTTATTATGCATCATGAATGTGTTATTATTGGTCATAATTGTACGTGAGAATTTGGGTTATCACAAAACCCATTGGTTGCAAATGGATCTTGAAAAGGAAGATCGACATGGATGGCAAAATACAAACTTACAAAGGAAGATTAGTCGCTAAAGGTTATCGACAAATTCATGGTATTGACTATGATGAAACTTTCTCTCCTGTTGCCATGTTCAAGTCCATAAGAATCTTGCTAGCCATTGCAGCATTTCATGATTATGAAATCTGGCAAATGGATGTGAAGACCGCGTTCTTGAATGGTGTTCTCGAAGAGGATGTGTACATGACACAGCCTGAAGGTTTCATAGACCGCAAACATCCAAACAAGGTTTGCAAATTGAAAAGATCAATTTATGGTCTTAAGCAAGCATCTCGAAGCTGGAATCGTCGTTTTGATGAATCAATTACTGATTTTGGTTTTGTTAAGAACAAAGACGATCCTTGTGTATATATCAAATCGAGTGGGAGCAAAATAGTTTTCCTTATTCTTTATATAGATGACATACTGATAATAGGAAACGATACATCTGAACTCCAGACTGTGAAGGAGTGGTTGAGAAAATGTTTCTCAATGAAAGACTTAGGAGAAGCCGCCTATATACTAGGCGTAAAGATTCAAAGAAATAGAAATCAAAGAATCGTATCTCTAAGTCAAGGTACATATATTGACAAAATTGTTAAAAGGTTTAAAATGGACAAATCGGAAAAGGGTTTTACACCGATGACCCATAAGACATACTTAACCAAGAAGCAATGTCCGGTTTCTTCGGAAGAAATCAAAAGTATGGAGAAAATTCCATACGCTTCAGCTATTGGTTCAATAATGTATGCAATGATATGTACGAGACCAGATGTAGCTTTTGCCTTAAGCATGACAAGCAGATTTCAATCAAACCCTAGTTTTAACCATTGGACAGCCGTTAAGAATACCTTGTGTTATTTAAATAGAACAAAAGATAGATGTTTGACATACGGTGGAGCAAAAGAATTAACTTTTGAAGGATATTCTGATGCAAGCTTCCAAACAGACAGGGATGAATTAACTTTTGAAGGATATGTATTCTGTACAAATGGTGTTGCTGTTACGTGGAACAGCAGTAAACAAGCTACGGTAGCTGATTCAACCACAGAATCTGAGTACATTGCTGCATCTGATGCTGCAAAAGAGGCTGTATGGATCAAGAAATTTGTTAACGATCTTGGTGTAGTTCCAAGCATTGGTGATCCTGTGAAGCTTTTCTGTGACAACAACGGAGCTATAGCACAAGCCAAGGAACCAAGATCACACAAGACAGCAAAGCATGTACTCAGAAAGTACCATCTGATCAGAGACATTGTTGATCGGAAGGACATAGAGATGAGAAGAGTAAACACTGAAGAAAATGTAGCAGATCCGATGACAAAATCTTTATCGAAAGAAAAGCATTTTCGTCATGCGGAAAGTATTGGGATAAAGAACCCATAAATGTGTGTTACGATTTTATTATCTGAACCTGATTTTGGATCGGGAACAAATTTTATGTAATTATTATCTTTCATTAAATTTGAAGCACATTATTATTTTCTTTAAAAGGAAAGTTTCATCATTTAAAGGTTAATATCAATATTTTATTCAAAACATTGATATCAAGCTAAACAAATGTAGTTCCTAAGATGTCTTCGAGACATTCTTGAATTTCCCCAGTCAAAGAAATCATTATGAAGAAACAAAGAGGGACTATCAATGATATTCATAATTGACTGGTACATGTTGTTAAGATAAAAGGAAGGGGTCCTTGATATCTAAGAGATATTCTTATACATGTAGGCACTAGTCGGAATGACTAGCAGTGCTGGAAGACTCGCACTCTAAATATTCTCACATGGAAACGAAACCTTGGTACAAGGGGACACTGAGAAACTTAGAGATATGAAAAGACTCCAAAGTTTGAGAACATCATGAGTCCATCACTGGGTAAGTTGCATGCTTAGATTACAACTCAACGCTTACCGTAACTGGAAAGTCATAACAGCTGTAGTTGGGCATGTGATGAACCTTGTAGGATGGAATGACGTTTCAAGAAAACATGCATCCCCCCATTCCTTTTGGGGCTATACACTCAGGGCCTTCTGAATAGTACAAGTAAAACGAAATTTGTGGCCACAGGCAAAACAAAAGAGTTTTTGTTTTGATGTTTCAATAATTATACCTGAATCAGAAATTAGATCAAGGCTAAACAGGTGTTCCAAACCATGACCTGTGCCTCATCTAGAGATGTAAAAGGATGTTGAAGGAATCAGTCATATACCTTATTTTAATCGTAAAGAACCACATGGTTCACCTCGATTAATCTATAAAAGAGGATTTAATGTTTTGTAGATTGGGGGAAGTTAAGTCTAGGTGGAGGCCACTTACTTCTTGCATACTCTTATGAGTATGTGGCCAACACTACAGAATCCTACAGAGTCACACCGAACTCGCAACGGAAACGGAGTATGATGATTAAATTACAATGAAACAAACTTCGTTTGTAACTTTGATGAACCAGGCATGAGTAGCTGAGAGAATGTACATCTAACCCAAGGCGGCATTCTCGAGTAATACTTTATGTGCAGTGCGTGCACGGAGATAGCCAATCCGGTGCGTTCGTGCAAGTGGGAGATTGTTGGTTATGCCCGAACCCGATATTGTATCTCTCGGGTTGTCGGGTATAGACCCGATAACCATAACCGACATTATGGGCCCACACGGGCCCAAGTATTAATTATGATTCATAATTAATTAATAAGAGATTAATTAATTCATGATTGGGCTTTTAGAAAGCCCAATGGGTGGGCTTTTAGAAAGCCCACTAGGTCATAACCATAGGGTATTATAAATACCCTAAAATGACTCATAATTAAACATGACAGACAAACCCTAGCCTCCTAGAATTCGAGCTCCCTCCCTAGTGAGTCGAATTTCGTGGCTTCCTCCCCGGTTCAATCAACGGTTGATCATCTAAACACCAACAAGGATCTAACCTATCCTCCGAGGTGTTTTCCGGTCATCTAAGACGTTCCCGAGTGACGTGGTGGACGAAATAGAGGCGCAACACTTGAGGCGTTAAATTCTAAATTCGGCAAGCTCCAGAATCAAAGGAATCGGCAGTTATTCGGTACAGTTGGCAAAAGTACCGAAGTTTGGTAACGATCTCTAAACGATATCTTAATTCTCGTAATTATTCTAGATCTTTATTGTTCGATGATATCCCGTGATTTTCGCCTCGGGATTGAGAAAAGTCATCGAAAAACCCAACAATTAGAACTGTCAAGCTCTGTCTGCTGTAGACGCTTACAACTACCTAAAACGATTTCTGCTTGGATCGGAAAACATGTCTGCTATTTAGTATCGCAATTGAAAGAAATCAACAAACCCTGTTGCCAAATCCAGCCTACAAACTTTCGATAAGACTCTACGAACTTTTTTGTAAATACGGGATGGTATATCTGGGTTTCGATCTAATTTTCAGTTTAATTATTTTTTGTACACCCCTAGTTGTGAGTTTGTTATTGAAGATACGTACCATAAAAATATCTATAAGTTAGATTAAAGTGGCTGTATATTAAAATTAGTTTGAAAATCTACCATTCTCTCATTCTAAAATTTCACGAATTTTGATATATTTTTTTCTACTAATTTTATTTTCATTCATGACATTTCCCCTTCCATTAATACGTCTGCTGATATATTTTCATAATTACGTGTGCTGATATATATCAAGCATTAAGTGTAAAAGATCATGACTAAATGAATAGTATGACTCACTTAAGGTGATAAGTTATTCTTATAAATGCATTCAGTTTTAAATTATTCCTCTTTCATATTAACTACTGTTATTTCTTTTTCTTAATTTTTTTAATAAACACGATTACCAGTTACCGGTCCTTGATAATAATCATTGACATTATTTTATATATATAAAAAAAAACTTTATAGTAATAAAAAACTAATTAATGTTACTTGTCTTTTTTCTATAAACTTGTCTTTTATAAAGTGTAAACCGCATGGGTCCCTCACCATGCAAATAATGTGATGATATTGCACTAAGCACTTATTAAGATTTTGTTTTCATGCCCTTTTAATAATCCTTTTTTGTAAGATAAAAAAAAATCCTTTTTTTAATACAAAACTAATCAGTGTTACTTGCCCATGTATTGTAAAGTATAGAGTATAGACATGTGGCTACATATGGTAAAAGAATTGATACTTTTACCGTTAATATATATGTTTAGTTTGTCCAACTTTTTTTTTAAAGCAATTTGATTTCATTCAATCAAACAAGTTGGGGAGAAAAATCCCTCAACACCGTTGCTACAAGCCACTCCGGGCAATAAGGACACATGAGGTCCGGTACAAAAGAAGAGAGACATCTCTTAGCCAAAGTATTGGCCACCTCGTTACATTCCCGTGGAACTCATGTCCACTCTCCGGTCCCGCCTAGTTCGCGGCCGAGCTCTCGCACCTCCGCAATAATCAGGACTTGCAAACCCAACGAGTCTCGTGCCTTGGTGAGGTGGGAGGCCCGCAAGCAATCCGTCTCGGCATACTCGATCTTCCACCCCCGTTCGCGGCCAAAGAGAAGCCCTCGTCGCATCGCAATGCACTCTCCGGTAAGTGCCGAATCGACATGGTCTACCAAGGAAGCCAAGACTCCCATGACCCGACCTAGGTGGTCTCGGACAACCGCGCCAACCGCTGCCCGTCCCGTCTCCCTGTCCCATGCCGCATCTACGTTGAGCTTGAGGCTCCCCGCAGCCGGCCCGGACCAAGCCCTCGGTACCTCCTCCCTCGGCGAGCGGTGGTTCTCCGTCGTGTGTGCACATCGCTTGTAACTTGTGAACCATCCGTCGACTTCTTCCACCCAAGTCTCTGAGGGCCGTACGCGGTTCTCGAAGAGGCAAAGGTTGCGGTCGGACCACGCCGCCCAAATAAGCCCGCAAAAGAGCTCGAAGTTCAGTTTGGAAAGACTCTCGAGCGCGCGGTAGCACAACTCCTGAAACGGGATCTCCCCCGTCTTTTCCACCCACCGGTGGATCGTAGATGATGCCCAAATGGCCTTGGCCCTCTCACACCCCCAAACGGCATGTGAAACATTATTTTATGCCTATAATTTAGCCTTTTAGATATATGATCGTAATGGTTTGTTTCATGATTTACTGTAGGTCCTTGGTACTGCGAGAAAATATGGGATTCCATCTTTGATAAACACTCTTATCGACAATGCCAAAGCCGAAGCCGAAGAGGAAAGGACTGCCGTTACTGATCCCAACAAGGTACTCTTCTACGCCAAGGAGCTGGACCAAACTGCTTCTGATCCCAACAAGGTACTCTTCTACACCAAGGACCAGGACCAGGACAAGGCCGTTGTTAATCCCAATAAGGTACTCTTCTACTCCAAGGAGCAGGACCAAGCCGATGATGATCCTAACAAGGTACTCTTCTACGCCAAGGAACAACAAGTCGGTGTTGATCTCAACAAGGTACTCTTCTACGCCAAGGAGCAGGATCAAATCGGTGTTGATCACAACAAGGTACTCTTCTACGCCAAGGAGAGGGACCAAGCCGTCGATCCCAACAAGGTACTCTTCTACGCTAAGGAGCAAGACCAAGCCATCGATCCCAACAAGGTACCCTTCTACGCTAAGGAGCAGGACCAAGCCGTTGCTGATCCGAAAAAGGTACTCTTCTACGCCAAGGAGCAGGACCAAACCGGTGTTGATCGCAATAAGGTACTCTTCTACGCCAAGGAGAATGACCAAGTCGTCGATCCCAACAAGGTACTCTTCTACGCTAAGGAGTAGGACCAAGCCACTGCAGAACCCAACAAGGTACTTTTCTACGCCAAGGAGCAGGACCAAGCCGTTGATACCAGCAAAGTACTCTTCTACGCCAAGGAGAAGGACCTAGCCGATGCTGATCACAACAAGGTACTGTTCTACGCGAAAGAGAAGGACCAAACTGTTGTGGATCACAACAAGGTACTCTTCTACGCAAAGGAGAAAGACCAAGTCGTCGATCCCAACAAGGTACTCTTCTACGCCAAAGAGCAGGACAAAGCCGCTGCAGATCCCAACAGGGTACTCTTCTACACCAAGGAGCAGGACCAAATCGTTGCTGATCTTAACAAGGTTCTCTTCTACGCGAAGAAGGAGGACCAAGCCGTTGTTGATCCCAAAAAGGTACTCTTATACGCCAAGGAGAAAGACCAAGCCATCGATCCTAACAAGGTACTCTTCTACGCCAAGGAGCAGGACCAGGCCGCTGCTGATTCCAACAAGGTACTCTTCTACGCGAAAGAGCAAACCGCTGCTGATCTGAGCAAGGTACTCTTCTACGCGAAGAAGGAGGACCAAGCCGTTGTTGATCCCAACAAGGTACTCTTCTATGCCAAGGGGAATGACCGAGGCGTCAATCCCAACAAGGTACTCTTCTACGCCAACGAGTAGGACCAAATCGTTAATGATCCCAACAAGGTACTTTTCTACGCGAAGGAGCAGGACCAAACCGTTGCTGGTCTCAACAAGGTACTCTTCTACGCGGAGAAGGAAGACCAAGTCGAAGGAGGACCAAGTCGTTGATGATCCTAACAAGGTAGTCTTCTACGCGAAGGAGCAGGACCAAGCCGTCGATCCTAACAAGGTACTCTTCTACGCCAACAAGCAGGACCAAGCCGTTGATGATCCCAACAAGGTACTCTTCTATGCCAACAAGCTGGACCAAGCCGCTGATGATCCCAACAAGGTACTCTTCTACGCGAAGGAGCAGGACCAAGACGATGTTGATCCTAACAAGGTACTCTTCTACGCCAAAGAGATGCTCGCACATGCCAAGCCAGAGTAGCGCGGACGGACGTTTATGATCCAAACATACTCTTGTATGCCAAGCAACAATAGCTTGATGTTAGTTGAATAAGTTTGGGATCAACTTCGCTTATTAAGTCTTGTTTAAGTGTTTGTGCATCCAATAAAAACATATACGTCTGTGTATTGTATGAGATGCATTGTTGTATCTTATCATCGTTGTGTAATCAAGAATTCTCGACGTTATTTAAGTAATTTGAAGAACGTATTATATAAATAGAACCACGTATTACTTCTTTGTTTTTCGTTTTCTTTTTTCGCCAACAATTGAAGCACATAGCTATCTCGTTAAGATAAACTCTTAACTAGATGTCAAGTACTTCTAAAAAGATATTATTGACAAATGGCTACTAAAAATAGTTTGTTACAACGTATGATTTACGGTCACTATTTTCGTATTGGCCACATGGAGTGAAGTTAATACAACTTTATTTATATATGACATAACATTAAGGAAAATCATAAAAGCTTAACGAAGGAAGCTTAATATTCGAAAATCGTGTGAAATTCACAACATAAAAAAAGTAGTCCACAATTATATTTTTATTATCATCGCTATATATATTGAGTGTCCTTTTCGTCCAATATCTCTGGTCCGAGAGAGTCAATAAGGTCAACCACGAGAATAACCAGGGCCGGTCTTGAGCCGGTGCTGATTAGGCTTGGGCCGAGGGCCTCAAATTGTTGAGAAAAAGATACACTAAGTAAAGGGTCTCTAACATAGGTAATGGGAGCCCTTTTTTAGCGTGTTTACTGTGGAGACTTTTATTCTAATCGATGTTGCCGGGCCTCTTTTTTCTACTTTTAAGCAGTTCATTGGTATTTTTTTTTTATATATTTCAATTTTTAAGTATTCCCACTCCCACATGCCGTATAGTACTACTACTAGTATATATAAAATGGGAACTTTCCTTTTTACACTTTTTATATTATATTTTATTTTGTACTTGACCAAATAAGATATACGTACAGTGGCGGATCCAGAAATTGAAATTGAGAGGGGCTAATTTTTTTTACAAGGAAAGCCGATAAAGACTTGGTTTCATATTTTGGACCAATTTTTTTTTCCCGAAAATAGACCGGACCGGATTTTAAAGGGAAAACAAAAAAGACCCGATTCGTAGTTTTGGACAAGAAATAAAAATAGATTTTTAGGCCACCAATAGGCCGAGACCATGCCAAAATAAGGTAGGAGTTAAATTTTTCAACACTAAATTTTACTCAAGCAAAATAAAAAGCCTTACCACTTCTTCTAAATTCTTACTTGTCGTGACAATTTCAACATGATTTATCATAAAAATATGTTCAAGCTGTTTATTTCTTATTCACTTAAAATAAAATCATATGACATTCAAATGACAACTATCTATTACTCTCATTTAAAAAATAATTTTGACAAAAAAAATAAAAATAAAATAAAATATAGAACCACTTAAATGAAGTCACATGTACCATAGAACAAGTATTAACTATTTTACAACTTCTTTGTATGTTATCAATCTAAAAATAAATGATAATAATAAACGGGTAGAAAACAATGTATATGCAAGTGCATCTATTGAGCAAAACAATATTAGAATAAGAATATCTAATTCATAACCAAACACATAAGAAATGAAGTCACGATTAGGAGAGAGAAATAGAGCATGGGTCCCACGAAATGTGGGAGAGAGAGAGAACCGTGACTCTGTGATTCGGTCAGAGTGAGAGAGAGGGTGGGTCCTTTTCAGTGAGAGAGTGACTAAAGTATTTGGAGTGGACTGATTTGAACTAGAGCTGTTCATACGGGGCGGGCCCATTGCGGGTCTGCCACCCGCAGGCCCGTCAGCCCGCAATGCCCGAGGCCACTCGGGCCTGCCCGCCCCGAGGCCCGTCTGGGTCAGCCCGCCCGCAGCCCGAGGTGGCTGCGGGACCACGGGCTTCTACCCTTTTCTTTTTTTTTTTAAACGTGGACCATTGGATTATTATATCTAATGGCTGCAAGAGATAATATATATTTATTTGAAAAGTACTTTAACATTTATGTAATTGACCAATTAATAGAATTGGTTGGTATAAGTAGCAAATTAATATATTTTGGTGCATGTTCTGCAAAATAACGACTATTTAGTACCCGAAATAAAAAAAATATATATTATTTTCATTGTATAATAAAAAATGGCTATATTTAAACAAATCATTAATAAAAATTAAATATGTACAGTTAAAATATATTGTTAGTATAACATAGTACTGTTAGTATAATTAGGTATATTGTTATACCTAATTATAATATAGTACTGTTATATTGTTACTTAGGTATATTATTGTTATAATATATTACTGTTAGTATAATTATTAGTATAATATACAGTTTAGTTATAATGTATTACTAATATAATATATTGTTAGCACTTAGCAATTAGCATATAGTATACTCTTAGTCTTAGTTTTATATTCTTACACAGTTTCGTTAGTTTAGTATATTATATTGTTAGTTATATATTATATATTATATAATATATAGTTTCGTTAGTTATACTATATAGTATTAGTAACGTAAATATGAAACATTATATAAATAAAGTAAAGTAAATTTTGCTCATAAATATGAAATGATGGGCTGCATTTGTAATTGTAATTAACTTTTATTTAAATAAAAAATAAAAAATAAAAAAATTAAATGATGCAGGTCAGGCCGGGCAGCCCGAGGTGGCTTCGGGCTCGGGCCGGGCAGCCCGAGCAGAATTTTGGGCGCGGGGCCCGTGGCCTGACAAAACGCGGGCTCGGGCGGGCTCGGGGTGAGGCCCATGGAGCCCGCCCGTATTAACAGGAATAATTTGAACTAGTGAATTTTGAGCTCATTGAGAGGACTGATGTTATATTTTCGATAGGGGCTAAATCAAAACAGGGCTTTTTCTTAATGGAGTTTGTAATTGGACTGGGGGACTATAGCCCCTGTTGGGATGTAGGTAGATCTGCCCCTGTATATGTACATGAAATAAAATTATAATTTATACACCGATATAATATCAAATTTTAAAGTTTGTAGTGTAAATATGAAAGTGTATATATTATTTGTGATAATTTATTTAATGTTGTTTTTATTACTAAAATTATACTTTATAGAGCTTAGTGAGTTAGAGTTAATAATAAAAAATATATTATTATTTTTTCCTCCTAGGACTGCGATAAAATCAGGACAGGTCCCGAGAATAACTATGTAAGTGCCTTTGTCAAAGGTGGACATGCTCTGATTCATTGCAAAGAAACTGATTGATTACTAAGGAAAAGAATCAGTCTGTGGACCACGAATTATAGTACGTAACTTCAGGATATTGGCTTCACTTGGTGATTGAAGATCACATGTTCGAGTCTTTAACAATTTTCGATTTGTTTTGTTCTTACACTTTAGATGCAAAAGGTTTTTTTTTTTTTTTTCAGTTACTTACCTTCTTTCTCTGTCTTAAAAAAATTTCTCTTATATTTATCACCTCGCTGTTCGTGGTGTCATTTGGCTCTGCTTTTCGTTTCATGTACTATCTACTGAGTTTTAGTGCGGTCATATATATATATATATATCTTATATTTATCACCTCGCTGTTCGTGGTGTCATTTGGCTCTGTTTTTCGTTTCATGTACTATCTACTGAGTTTTAGTGCGGTCTTATATATATATATATATATATATATATATATATGTGTGTGTTGGCTCGTTTGGGAGCGGATAGTAGGGATGGGCTTTTCACAGATTCTAATGAGCTTCCTAGCAATATTAAAGGTTTGTTAGGTTAGACAAAATGAACATTGCGTATATTAAACAAGTCTAATGTTGATGTTTCGTTATCGGTTCTTACCATTTTGTTTATTGTGATTGTCTTGTTATTGGGGATGCTTTCAATGCTAAATGTTGATGCCGTTTTTTTGGATCAAACACTGTTGAGGCCCAAGTTGTGGATTTTGGGCCTGGCCCAATGTCGCTTGCTGACGTTGCGGGCTTTTGTTGACTTTTGGATGGGCCTTGGTTGGCCCTGTTGTGGGGATGACAGATTTTGTTGTCAATGATCGTTCCTCGTGACCCCGTTGACTCCGGGGTGGTCGTCGTTGACTTCAGGGTGAGGTTTTAATTGACCGATGTAGGGGCGCTGAGCAGGTGTTCCTGGCACTTGCCAGGTCAAAAGTCTCTTTACCGTTCGGGGTCCTAGGCGATCCGGGCTACGCACTACCTGTTACCACAGGGCCGGGGACCGGGGTTACAGGTCCGGGAACCACTCAGATCGTAGGTACCAGCGAACGGGGGAGTGCTTTTGACCAGGAAGTGAACCCTGGGAGGTTAGACTCTCGACCTGATATGGCTTGTTCTAGTCCGGGCTGGAACTGTCCGCGGAGTCGTGGTATCTTATTCAGATACAGGGACTAGGAGACAGAACTTAGGCCGCACAGAGCTTAGAACAAGGGCAGGTGGGGTCATGGACCTTCCCTAGGATTTTCTCCAGGGGATTCTCCTCAGAGCGATCCCTCAGTCGTTCGGATCTTAGTGGAAATTCCCCTAGGTCGGACCCTTCGTCTGGAATTATGGGCCCAGGCTTGTGTCCCCAGGCTATACCCTCAGCCGCGCAATGGACTGGATATAGACTGGGCACCGCGTAGAACTGGGCCTATCAGGCGGGTCAAGGACTGTGTAGGAATTCCACCAGGGCTTCCGTTTTTCGTAAATCTCTCACTTTTTTAGGACCTGAAAAAAGGGAACACCCGAGGTCAAGGGAAGCAGGGGGGGTTACTCCCTTATTCACCTCCGACGCTCAACATTAGAACAGTATTTGAGGGGAGGCGAGTATATCGGGGGTAGAGAGAGAGAGCTCGAGAAGATTCGAGTGAGTTCGAATGAGTTACCGTTATACTGAACTGAGCTCCTATTTATAATAGGATCCGAGGGTCTAGACGCAATAAAATATTGTTCTGAGGGGCCCCATGGCAATATTATATATGCAGATTGGTCCCCGGGAAAAGAGGAATCCATCACTGCCGTCGGATCGCCGATCGGACGGCTCACGCGCAGCACAAGTGGCTGGCGCGCATTGAGAGGGCTGATCGCAGCCGTCCACGTGGCGGGTGATGAGGGGTGCCCACAAGTGGGCTTGCCGAGTGGGAGGAGAGCAAGTGGCTGTTGGAAATCGAAGGTATCAAGTCGACTTCCTTACCCCGATAATAGCCTCCGCGTCGTCCCGGTAACATTTAAAAATTTATTTTAAAGCGGAAATCTTGTTATCGGACCGACGACACGGATATCGGGTAACAAAAACAAGACCTGATAAATATTTCGAATCTAATATTTTCATATTCATTATTAATAATCTAGTCGAACAGTAAACAAATAGAAAGCAGTAAATGGTTGCATTTATTTACCCAATGCATAAGGCCGTACCTCAACTGATGATTCCGGCTGCGCGTTTTGACTTGGGCAGGGCTCCGCCGGTGCTGAGGGAAACTCCCGTGATCTTCCGGGATATTCTCATGGATTCCTCGCTACCGAAGCGTGGGCTTCGCTGGCAGGACTCCATCGCAAAATTTAACTGACGGTTCTTTTAAGCTACCGGAGAAAAATATCTACTAAGCCGAACCAGAAGAGAGATCAGAAGCAGAAAAACTCGCAGACCCTAGAGAGAGAGGGAGAGCTCGAGTTTTTGCTCTGGGGAGAGGTGTGTGAAATGTGTAGAATGAGCTTCCTATTTATAGGCTCAAGTTGTAACCGATTTGGCGATTTTCCCTCCCAATTTTTGAATTCCATTAATTAAATATAAATAATTATTTCAATCCAATGATCCAGAATAAATCTCATCTAAATCCAATGGATATAATTAATCAGGGATTTAATTAAATAAATAATATAAGATAAGATTAAAATATTTAATCTTATCATCATATTATATATTTTCGAATTATATTATATTATATATATATATATATATATATATATATTTAAATTCGAATTTATTAATGATTATCTAGATCCAATGGTTAAAAAATAAATCTTAAACCAATCCAATGGATCAAATCAATTAGGGATAAAGTCAAATACCCTAGGGTTTTACAAAACCCTAATTCGAACTATTATCATAATTTATTCGAATTTAATATCATATATATAATATTAATTAATTTCTAATCCGACGGCTTAAAGATAAAATCTCAAAACCGATCCAACGGACATAATTAATCAAGCAAATTCGAAATACCTAAACTTGGTCACCAAGTTTCAATTTCGAATTACATTAGGGTTCAAATCAATTATCTTAATCCAACGGTTGATACCAAATCATAACCGATCCAATGGATTAAATTGATTTTTGGGTTTTTGCCAAAATACCAAACTTCAGGTACTTATGCCGCAAAAATAAAATCTTCAATTCAGTAATTCGAATTTAGCTAGGGTTTGTTATCTCCAAACCCTAATTCTAATATACACATAAAACAATATATATAAATATATTATTTATTTATTAATATAAATCCTTTAATTATTAATTAATTATTAATAAGATATTAATAATTAAATCCAAATAATTAAATTATATTAATAAATCCTGATCTCTTTGTCACACATTAAATGTCATGGTGCAACACCATCATTTAAATTCGTGACATGTGATTTAATTTCATAGTTTATCGAACCGAGTCATAAACTTAGAAAATCCATAAATCACAAACCGTAAGTCAAAATGACTTGGTTCAAAAAGAAAAATTGCTTAGAATTTAATTTAGAACAACATGGTATTGTTCGAAAATCTAAATTCTAACTTTCTTTTTATCAGTTAATTCTGTGTACCAAAATATGATATTTTTGCCACGCTGTCGATAAAACTATCTGACGTCTGACACAGACTTGTCAGTTTTATAAGTCGAGCCAAATGATTAAACATTATCCAGAATGTATTTTAATCACGTACGTATCATCCGTTACGGAGCTATCTTGGGGACCATGGACCCGTATCACTTAAGCTCCAACGAACTTCTAGTTGTTCGTCAAACCTCGAAGTGATTCCACTATAGACCCGAGGCTGCACTCTTTAGTGATACGGTGTATATTATTCCCTTATAACAGCAGGGTGTCCATTAGATTCAATCAAATACCGATTATTATTCTTTCACTTGCTGACCCACACATGAGCAGGCGGTTTATACCGTAATGCCCCTCAATGCATTTTCATCATTGACTCAGCCAGTAATATTATGAGTAACCCACTTATGGTTTCGATTCATAAGTTGCGCACGGGTACCTCTCACTTCTCACCACTGACAACCAAGGGAATCATCATGACTCTGAAGAGAGCTGTGTGATGCACATGTCTATGATCAAGCAATCCTTACTACTGACTATCATGTTCGCAAAATAATAGTGTTGGAAACAGCGGTAATATCTTGTGTTCTTTAACGGTTAAATCAAAGAACAATCAAGCCAGCAGCTCGGACTCATGATCACGCAGGACTTAGAACTAATATCCATTTGATCATCATTTTGCGACTCAACTACAAGTTGTCAGTAACGGTCTTATATGACAACTTCTCGAGTTTAAGTCAGGTCCAGTCCAGTATGAAGACGCTTCATACTTAATGCACTTCTAGTGAGTGTGACACACACATAATCCAGAATAGGATTGTCACTTTAATCACATTAATGACCTTACCGATTAATGGGCTCCCACCCAGTTAATCAGGTCACGGACATTTTAAGTTCATTTATTATGCTTATTAATTCTTCCTCACATGACTCTGTTGTGATAATAATAACATAATTGCATCCTTTATGAACTAAGGAATCAAACATTCTATTTTACTCTACAGAAACTATAATAAGATTAACATAATAAGTACCATCTTTATTCAATGACTTGTCATAATCTTTTACAAATGGGTAAATATCTTGTTTAGGGACATATATGTCCAACAGTAGCTGGGGTAGGATGGTAATCTCCCTGCCACATGTCGCCATCTGAAGGGACCAGCCCCACAAGTGGGCTTGATGCTTCCATGGTGGGCCCCGCGGGTGGAGGCAACAAAGGAGATCGCGCCACTTGGCGCGCTCGGGTGAGAGGCTGCACCTGTGGGTCCCACTAAAAGTGTTCCGGAGTGTTTTTCGCTCTCAAACACATCCCGCGTCCGTTTTTCACAAACTTTTATGTCGTTTTTGGGTGTTTTCATATTTTTAGGAACACTTGGACACTTTGTTTTGCGAAAACGGGCCTCCGGATGGCACTTTGGTGTTAAAAATGATTTAATAAATAAAGAAATGTATTAATTAAATATTTTCTCTTATTAATATACTTTGCAAAAATATCCCCCAACACTAAATTTTTGTTAGCTCCACATACATATCGATGTAACCACAGTTTTCCTCCGCCATACGTGAGGGCTCTATGAATAAAACTGAGACGGGGACACTATGTGAGTGTTCTTCGGCTATTTGAAAGGAAGAAAAAACATATCCACTGTCAATAATATTTATAAAAGTTTTACTATTATAGTATGATTGATTAATTTGGTTTTACCCATATGATAGATTAATTTTACAATAATGCTATTTCTTTATATCTATTACAGTATTACTATTTGTTTATTTTTTTTCTATAATACGACTCTATTGCTATTTGATTCTTTTCTATTACAGATTTACAGTATTGCTATTTGATCGGTTGTTTCTATTGCTATTCAAGATCGATTATTATTTATATGTGTCATTTGATTAGTTTTATTCCAGATTTATGATATTCCTTTTTGATCGATAATATCTTTTGCTATTTGATCAGTTATTAAGTCAGACAGAGTAGGGTCGATTGCTACATGTTTTCTTATGATTTACCTTCTAAATTCATGTTCCGTCTCTTCAACCTCTCTTTGGTCCTGTATTTACTTTCTCCACTGCACTCAACCATTTGTTTATAACGAACAAAGCGGTTTTCAAATAGACATTGCCGGAGTACGTAATCAATAAGGTAATTTGGTGTATGATCATGATACATTTATCTGTGTTAGGTAGCTTGATGTGTTCAAAATTCTATTAACAGGAGTTTGTCAACAAATAAATCTATATTACTAATTAGTCATTATCTCAATCCAATTGCTGAAAGTATGAGTTATCATATTCATAAGTCAATGCAAATTATGCATTCGGCTCAATCTCCTCTATTATCTCCCATTTCTTTAATGAGGAGTACTTTT
Source organism: Parietaria judaica (assembly GCA_954871525.1). NCBI lineage: Eukaryota > Viridiplantae > Streptophyta > Magnoliopsida > Rosales > Urticaceae > Parietaria > Parietaria judaica. Next base: position 30,275,806 of record OX940862.1, on the reverse strand, counting down.
AACAAAATCACCTTCTTGTGTTTGGTTATACTTCCAGTTTTTTCCCTTTAGTTTTGTTCCCTTCATGTAGCCTTTTATTACATGAAGGTAGCTTCAAAAATACAAAGAAATATATATATATATATTATATAATAGACACATGAAATATGGCACTAATTTACTTGTTTTGCAGATATGCAAAACTTTTTTTGGGCCTCATATGAAATGAATTTTTATTAATTTTATTATTATTATTATTCAATAGGTAGAATCAAATTTGAATATTCATGATGGTCATCTGATAAAAAAATTTCTTTCGAAAACTGCCCTTTGACTCTCTTTGTCTCTCTCGACTTTGAGCCTCGGCTCTCTTTATAAATGGTACTTGCTTGCAGAAGTGATGTTTGAAGAAGATATTTAAGGTTTGCTTTCTCTATTTTAGATTTTGAGGGTTTGTGTTATTTTTCATCATGAATATTCTTTGATTTGTTTGTGCTATTCTTCATTAATATCTTTTAGTTTATTTGGAAAGTTTTATTGGAATTTCTTTGGTAGTAAAACTTTTTCTTAAGCATTGTAATTATTTGACAAAAGTCCAAGATATCTCACTTCTAGAATCACAATTTTATACTTTCTTATAGATTTGTTTACTTATATCATTAGATTAAGAAATTTTTTAACAGTGTGAAATCATATTATTGCTTTCATCTCCCGGTCTTTTTCTCTTTGAATCTCAACTACTTTTTTAAAATCTTCTTCGAGTTTCTCTTTTTAGGAATAAAGAAAACAAAATAAGGAGAAAGCAATACGAAGTCTGCCTTTGCGGCACCATTGCACGACTCCCGGGCTTATTTTTGACATCATACAAGGCAAAGATCTTCCTCTGCAGTCTTTCTCAGGAATATAAGACTCAACGGTTTTCATAGATATCATTTTAATAACATAATAGGTTAAAATGTAACTTTAAATTCCGGGTTCATTTTCATTCGGTTATTTGTTATTGAAATTTTTACAAATATTGTGACAAGGATAGAAAGTATATAGTATTAATATGATGTAACAAGCAACAGTACTTTCCATTAAACATATTAATTTTCTATAAAATACGTATTTGTTTAATTTTATTTAGTATATTCTAAATCATGTCATCTATTTACGAATTGGCACGTGTTTTATGTTGTGGGAATGTGGGTAAATAAACATATACCGAAAATGCTTTATTAACTTTTGTACGACATGACTAATTAACTGCGGGATGATTAGAATGACTAATATATTGATATTAAAGATTCTAACATTATCATCTTAATCATAAAGTTTTTATATTTTAGTCAGGGGAGAAACGGTGCATTGCACGTTATAAGTTTATAAACGTTTCTCGATTTTGTCTTGGTTTCGATATTGATCCCGAACTTGTTTGTTGAAAAATTTCATAAATTATTTTAAAACTGAGAACCCACACTTATTGGTTCTCGATTTCCGATACTTATAACCGAAATACCATATTTCTCAGTTTTTGGTGTCGGTTCTGGTTGTGAACCACATGTAATATAATATATTTTACACTATGTCGTTTTTATTAATATGTTTATAAGTTTATTGTATCGTTTTTATATTAGGGCTTTAATCCTAAACCCTTAATCTCAGTCTTCTCTCTCTATATATACACAAGGCGAAATATCATCATATAATCGCGGCATAAGTTTTTAATTTTTTCAGGCCTAAAATTTTCCAATTTTGTCCACGATTAAAGTTCAAAAAGACAAAAATGTAACCATTTTCCCTTCACATTTAAATTATGATAAAAAAATAAAAATAATTGACATGTAATTACGTACTAAATGTCTTTAATTTGGTACTGAAGTAAATATACTTGGTCTCAAATATATATGATCTTATTCAATTATAAACGTGAATAACATTACACAACAAATTGAGCAATTATTGAGTGCAATGTTGACGATGTATTTTTATATATCGAACTTGATATTTCTTATGATTTCACATAATTATTTTTCAACGCCACCGCGTGAAGCGCGGTGCCGGTCTACTAGTATCGTTAACACACCCAATTGTTCTTCAATTCATTAAAAAAAAAATTGAACCATCATGAGTAAACTTCTCTCTAACCTCAGTTCTCTCCAATCCTATAATGATGAATCTGAATATTCTCTACTGCCCGTTTCTTGAAGTCGCTGCGGTTCCGGTTCGCAAAGAACTTGCCCCAGTTGTATTCCCTGTATTTCGGAGATTTGCCGTCCAAAATCTCCGGCAACGGGCTAACATTAATGTGATGCCCCGGGAACAAGAAGAACGGGATCGAGAACCTCTCCTTTTCCGAGTTTACCACGACCCTGTGCTCCACGCTCTCGTACTTGTCGTTGCTCCAAACCTGTTCCAATCACTAGCTCATCTTATTGACACATACCAAGTGTTATAAGCTTGTGATTAGGTTGACAAGAAGGAACTTATGAGTTTATAATGTAGACTCAATAAGAAAGATAAACAATCTATTTGGTGGTCGATTTTTTTATCCGTTTAAATATGAAAATTATAAACCAATGAAACAAAAACTTATATAGTTATATGTTATGAGCGCGGGAGATTGACCGTGTCACTGGACGATTGACCCTGTGTAGCGAAATCGCGGATCCGTATCATTATAGTTTTCCGGAATCAAAACGAGAAACTATTAAAGGAAATCAAAATCTAATTAACGAGCATAAAAATGGCAGCAAAATAATAATAGAATTGAGAAACAATAAACAACCTAAACTAAATGCGAAATAAACGGTAATAAATAGGTTGAGTCGCGCCGTACTTGGGAAAGTTACTGAAAACCAAAAACTGTCGCTTTGAGATCCTAAACGATGAAACTTGGCCGTTTCCACTCGAAAAATGCTAAGAGACCGTCATTTTCTAGATGCAATAGTCCCCCTGATCCCAAAAATGCAATCTATTTTCGCATTGCATCAGTTTATAATCTCATTCTGAGTTGATGTGGGATCGTAACACACCGTCACCGGCGTCCATATCGCCGCTAGCATTTTCCAAGTAATGCCCGTACAGGTCACTCTCCGTGGTTCACTTCTTCCTAGGTCGACCCGTGGGTAAATCGCAATAAACAAATTTGTTACAAGACGAGTAGAACTCGGCCTACAAACTTACTTGTAGGACAAGAAATCTCACCAGTTTATAATCGATGGTAACACAAACAAATTCGTTTACCTGAAAAATATCACCGACGTTGATGACCAAAGCATTTGGGTTCGGGTTAACGGGGATCCAGCGCCCATCCAATTTGCCCCTGATTTGGAGTCCTCCGACTTGGTCTTGGGCGAGGATGGTGAGGGCGCTGGCGTCCTTGTGGCGGCCAACGCCTAGCGCCCGGGCGGGGAAAGGGCAAGGAGGATAGTAGTTGAGCCTCACGAAGCTAGTTTGGCCTTGGAAGAAGCCATTTAGCCTGTCTCGGCGCAGGCCTAAGCTCTGTCCGATGAGTGACAATAACTTGAAAGCTAGCTTCTCCATTTCCCTTGCGTACTCTTCGCACACTTCTCTGCTCATGCATAGTAACCAAAATCCATTATTTAGTGCAATGATTTTTACGACAAAAATACCCATATGTTACAAAATAATAATTTATATTCTCAATCTTATTTTTTGGTAAAAAAGTTTCCAAGGATGTCAACAAATTTAGTATGAGTAATTAAGTTTATCCGTTAACTCTCTACCCAAAAGTTCCACGTGGTAACCTATGATTTAATCATTTTTTTCTCGGTTTTGACCACATATAAGTTAGACGAATTTCTAAGAGTTGACGATGAACACGAAATTCTCCTAGAGTAGCCAAAGGGTGTTCGATTACGCAAAAACTAAGGAAGTATAGGTCAATCTTTATCGAAACGTGGTCAAAACAGACAAAAACATGATCAATATAAGCGAAAATATGGTTATTAAATCATAGAGTCAAGTGAAACTCCACAGTAGGAACTAATGAAAAAACTTAATTACTAATTTTTAAAGCAAAAATTTATATATATATCCAATCCTCCGAGACGTAATTCCTAATTCCGTCACTACCCACACCCACAGTATATGGAATTATTGATTCAATACTTCACCTAAATTCCGATGGTCGGAGAGGCCACCGATTGACCAGCGTTCTCAACTCGTCATCGTCGTCGTCGTGAGTAGCCGGCACGACCGTCCGATCTTCCAACAAGAAGTCAAACACCTCCTTCCAGTCCCTCACGTTCTTCGTGTTCTCCCCGTCGTGGTACCCCATGGCGTCGCCCTCCCCACGCCTCGCCACGCGCTTCTCCTCCGCTGTTGCGGAGAAGAAGCTCCGCGCAGCGTCCTTGACTCTAGCGCGCAGCTCCGCCGGGATGCCGTGGTTGGTGGCCTGGAAGAACCCCCACTCGGCGCACGCGCGCTGTATCTCCGCCACCGCATCGGGCCGACGAGAGGTCGATGACGGGTAGTTCCACGGCGGAGCGGAGGTCGGTGTGTTCGGGGTTCGGGCGCTGGTCTGCGTCTTGGAGGAAGGCTGGATCCAGGTCTCCCATGGTTACTTACACAGCTGAGTTTGGAGTCAGAGAGATTTTGGGTGCTTTTTGAATTGATGAATGTATGTATGTATGTTCATTGAATGTGGACGTATTTTTTATTAGAGTGATCAGACCAAACTGTGGCGAGATTGGAACTTTGTGTCTGCATGGTTAACAAGTAATAACGTTGTATGTCGTGTCCTGATAAGTAATTACGTTGTTTGTCTCATGTGTAAAAATAAAAATAAAAACAAAAATAAAAAATAAGGAAGGTGTTAACTGAACTGACATTTACTAAATTATGCTCGGGTAAATAAACGAAATGCTCATTTTGTGTCAAATCTTTTTAAAAAACTACTCATTGTGTGTATTTCTAAGCCACTTATATTTTCTAAGACGAACTTACCGACGAATGAGAACTTTCTTAAACGGAACTTTCGGGTTATTTTGACTTCTCACAAAATGTTTTTTTTTTTCTTCAAAAAAAAAAAGCTACTTACCTCTTAGCTTCACCTATTAGCTTCAAAACAAGAGTTAGAATCGTCAAAATTAAAAGAAAAATAAATAAATAAATAAATAAATAAATAAATAAGTTATGTTAAAATTGAAACTTAACCTATGATACTTTGACGAGAACACAGATTGAGAATACTCTTGTTTTTTGCACTCGATAAGATGTCAAGACAAGTTATTACCGATAACTCATAAAAAGATAACAGTTATAGGTGATAACTTACCGGTAACTCAAAAAATCGAGGAACCAGTAACAGCCCACCGAGGAACCGTGATAGCGTACTCCTTGCTTCCAAATTTTTAGTAGTTCCATCCACACGATAATATTCTTTTGTAAATAGCTAAAAACACGCTTTTTCAACATTGGAAATTTAACCCGTCAAAAAATAATTGTAGAAACGTTAAACCCTTTTCAAACCACAATGGGACTTTATGCTGCAATTATCCATGTTTGCATAAATAATCTTCGAACGCAAAGAACGAGCGAGAAAAACATGTAAAAGGGGTCGAACAGCTAATAATCCAAATCCGAATTCGGGCATTACTATCACGGATAAACCTAGGTATTTGGTTATTCGTCTACTTAAAAACTCGAAATTGAGAAATTTTAATGGAAGAAAACAATATTCACGTCCGATTTAAGCAATTTTCAAAACATTTCTTATTCAAGAAAATCCCTTTTCAGAGATCCTACAATGGATATTTTATGCTTTGGAAAAACGAGCACAATACCAGTGGTAACAAGAAAAAACAAAAACATGTTAAAGGTTTGATCGACAACGCGATCCAAACCCGATTTGGGGCACAACTATATACAGGTAAACCAAGTTAATTATTTCTGTAAAATGGTATATTCTAGTAATCTACGAAACGGGCATGGAGGTGGAAACAACGACGTACGACAAGAACTGAAGGCCATCCTGGATTTTGCCCACTGCTGTCGTCTGATCGACGCGGAGGAATTCCGACAACGTGTTTGCTTTCTCTTGGATCGATGTCTGCGGAAAGGCTTCTTGAGATTCGTTCGAAACACTCTTTATCGCCGCAGCGTAAGCTTCAGCAACATCAGATATTCCTGAAGAAGAAGAAAAGTGTGGTTAAGAACTCTGGTAGGAACCAAAGACAGATCGCCAGCGAAAATCCTACTTCACTAACCCTAACCAACTAACGAATTACATTGAAACGGTCTTTCCTTCAAAAGCAATAACAAAACTATTCCTGATCATGTTGTATAGAAATTTATACTAATCAAACATGCCTGTTAAGACGTCTATATATAGGATTAGAAACCTTGGTCCCATATTTATTGTGAAGTACCTCAAATGCCCCTAATAACATTTAAAAAAATGAAAACTATTTCCTATTTATGGGTCTAACTAACCCTACCTGAACTGCATTATGTTTAGAAACTACATGTATGGTTCTTTTTGTCAATACCGGTGTTAGCCTTAAGAACTTGGAAATATACCCCGTGAAAAAACTTGTATAAATTTCTTAAGGATCACGCCTGTAGGCTTATCCAATAAAGATTTAGAGCATCAACCTGTGATGAAGCTGTTGGAAACGGCTTCCACATACACGGTCATTGATTGTGCTTTTGATCTGATAATTTTAGCTTTTCCAACGGAATCTTCAGGCCAATCAATATTAGCCACATCAGCAACTTCTATCTGATCTTTGTTTGCAGCAGATATGAAGGATTTACCGAGCATCAGCAGCTGGGAAACGGCGGCACAGCACATTTCCGAGAGCCGCTGTAGAAAAATGCACAAACATATAACTCCCATGCTTAAAAAAAGCAAGTTGTAAGTAAAAGAAAAAGAATCCGCGATATCTCAGTACATGAACGCCCTCGGAATGAAGAGACTCAATTCGGCCAGTGGTCCTCTGAATAATATCATTAACTGCTTGTCCGGCTAAAGCACTGGTAAACCTGAAAAAGTCATACAAAGAAGCTTCATTTGCCTTTACTTTAAGCACTATATAGCATATCTCGATGGGCGAAAATTCATAACAGCAGCATATTCATGTCGTAAGAGATAGATCATGGATCTTTTACTAATACTACTTGGAATTCATTATTAAATGGACATCGCAATACGCTATCATCTGATGATCATTTTGGATATCTGAGATTAGATTTAAGTTGAAACTAATCCACAAAAAATGGTTATTTCACACACCTAAAATTCTCATTTGGTCTGCGGATGCATGAGCACCCTTTTTTCGTCTCTGTAAAATTAATAATTGTACTCGGGAATCACTAAACTAAATGCTCTTTGAGTCTGAATGGCGGCATTGACAATTAAAAAACAAAGCAAAATCTCAGGAACAACATTTGGTAAGCAACAAAACACTAAAATGGGGGAATTTAAAAGAAGACAAAAATAGCAAAAGAGAACACAAAATAATGGTAACATTTAGAAATACAATAATTACCCTGCAGCCATGTCCGCAGCCTTACTCAAGCTTGAATCATGTAAATCTTTGATCTCGTCACCACTCCCATCGAAGCCCGTCTTCTTTTTCTTGCCTTTGTCCAAATCAACACCACTTCCATCGTTTTCAGCGCTTAGACTAAATATCTGATGGACCTCTTTAAGCTGTCCATCATAAAACGACTTCTGCTCGGGTGACAATTTTCCCTTTCTTCGGTTAAATAACAAGGTATAGTGGCTTGACAAAGCCTCCAATTCCTGATTCCATGATAGTGAGAGTATTTATAACACTGTGTTATTAACACAAGCTTTTTTTAGCCAAAAAAAAAAAGACGAATTTCAAAGATAAGAATGTAACCTCCAATTGTTCTGGGCCCCCATAAATATAAAAGCATCGGTCAAATGTCACTTCCTCAAAGAGCTGACTCTCATCGCCTTTTTGTTCAGTACCTTTATCATGCTTCTCAACTTCCATACCCGTCTCTGCGATTAGTAGGTCCATAGTTTCCTTGCCTACAAGCTCAAGCACTTGAATTCCCTTTGAGGTGAGAGCCTTTCCGGTCTACAACGCATATGGGAGTATGAATAACAGCATGATCAGATATGATCAAGAAAGATATAAATAAGTCAAACAAACCTCTAATATGGACGACGGTGCAACAGTACCACCCTGCTGAATGGATTCAGCAATGTTTACAGCCGAATTCTCGAGCCTATTGAGATGTAGACCACCAAATAAATTCCAGACATATTAACCAGAAGTACAAGAAAAAAAAATCAACAATCGAAGATATATTAGAAAATCTAGATCATATAAACTAAACACACATCATTAATATATTAGAAGAATCTATTACATTATTTACAAACCGTGCAATCAGAAATAAATAAGCAATATTCCATAAAAACATAATGATAAAAATATTGTACAAAGATACGAAGAAGCTGTAACCGATATCAAAAGGTTAAATTCATAATAATAGATTATCCACAAACTATTTAACAATAGGCAAATAGAGCTTACTTATTAACCAGCTGAGAACCGCCTTTCCACGCACTTCCAAATGCATTCCATGCTCCTGAAGCCAAATTCTCCATCGAGCTATCAAAAACCTTCAGACTCTGCATATATAAACTCGAAACATTACATTAAGACGGAAAAATTTAACAAAAATGGAAACTTTGTATTACCAAACTTGACAAGAAGTATCCTAGAACATAAACCATTTACTTGCCTGGCTAAAGATTGTTTCTTCACTAGCTTTCTCCAACTTATTCAGAGCCGACTTTCGGAGCGTACCACTACCATCTTCCGGCTCCTCACTCTCAGGCTCGGCCACGGGCTTTTCATCCCCTTCATCTTCCTCCGAGGGCTTCAACTCGAGATCGTTTTGCAGGTCCGTGAGGCTCTTTGCTGCCGTCTGGGCAGCCACAGCGGCCTGTATACACAAACCCGTGTCAAATCATAAAACCGCGAAAGAACTTGTAATTTTACTCCATTAACTACCTAATTAGATTAAGGTAAACGTAGTACTCAATTCTCATGACTAAAAGGATTGACTTTCCCTGCTCACCATTAACACAATCAATCAACGTAACCCTAAGATTAACAAAATGCCATGAATAATCCTCGATTATTCGATAATGTATCTAAATATATCTGAAGCTAACACCGATTCCTGATTGCACTACCTTCGAAATGGAGTATAATCGCCAAGAGAACACGAAAAAAAAAAAAAAAACTCGTACAGTGCGAGAGATATCCTCTGCGGCTTTCTGGAGATCCGAGAAAACCGACAATGAAGAGAAACCCCAGCCTCCCCAGCCTCCTCCTCCGGCGGCGGCGGCGCTCCTCGGCGGCTCAACCTCCTTGGCTTCCGACTCTCCATCCTCTTTGGGAAGCTCTGGGTCCTCCTTCAGGGGTTGCTTCTCGTCCTCCATTGTTGCGTCTTCGACACGATCCGAGAAAGGGAACGAAACCCTTGTTTCTCTCTCTCTCTCTCTCTCTCTCTCTCTGTGAATTGAAGCTGCGATTGCTTCACAAATTTGAAAATTTTCTGGAGAGAGTGAACGAGTTTGGTATTATTGAAGTAACCGAAGGAGAGACGGTGCCGTTTTTGTCCACCCAGCTAAACGACGGGGTTTTCTATGTCGTTTTCTATGTGGGCAATACACGGTTTCTTTTCTAGCCTTCATCAATACGAGTTAAAAAAAAAAAATCTAATTTTTAATTTTCAATTTTGAAAAATAGTTTAATTCTATACGAAAATGTCCTCAATTAAATCCGTATTTTTTTCTGCAAATGCACTCAATCTTATCGCTTCATATTCGTTAACTTTTCAGTAGTTTTATGTTATCTTTTTACTTAGACCGTGTTACTTTAGTTGATCAAAATTGGAATACTTTTATCTATCTCTGAAAATAATAGTAATAATAAATGTTTTTAGAGAAATGAAATTGTGTGAATTTAGTGGTGGGATGAAAAACAAGCATCCCACAACTATACAACATTGAATTTATAGAGCAAAATAAAAATTATTGTAAATGTGAGGTTAAAATGATATCTTTAAGAATAATAAAGAGATATATCACTAACACTTCATGAACTTGTCATTTTCTACTCATATTACCTCTTGAGCATCTTTTGAGTATTAATTTGCCCACTAAACTTATAGCCTTGTAGTCACTTTGCCACCTTAATATTTTTTTTGGTACTAAGTTTGTACCTTAACTTTGATTATGCATCTTTTTGTGTAATATCAACAACTTTCCATTAATGTTTAATGTGTTAAAGAGAGAGCCGATATAGGCAATAAACTAGTATTCATGATAAGTGACGTGATCATGCGATGCTCATGAAAGAGCTTCATCATAAACTATCCAAAAACTCCAGAAACAAGAACATTTTGCGAGTGTGTATATACTTGTGGGTTGTTTCGGAGATATCTTTGAAAGAAAGAATCAAAGAACATATGACATAGCTTTTTACAGACTTCAGTAGCCTTGGAACACCGGTGGTGGCGGGGATGAGTACTGCGATCCGAACGTCGGGGGAAGGATGACGTCTTCGAATACCGGCGGAGGAGGAAACGTGGTCGCCGGTCTAGGAGGCGGCGGTGAATGCGAGTTAGCCGGTGGTGAGGATGAGGATTTCTTCGGCGTTGGTGACGGTGACGGCCGGGATTTCTTTGGTGTTGGTGATGGTGGCGGCGGGGATGAGGATTTCTTCGGGGATGGTGACGGCGGGGATTTCTTTGGTGTTGGTGATGGTGGCAATGAGGATGAGGATTTCTTCGGTGTTGGTGACGGTGACGACGGGGATTTCTTTGGTGTTGGTGATGGTGGCGGCGGGGACTTTTTTGGTGCTGGTGAAGGTGGAGGAGGATATTTCTTAGGTGTCGGTGGTGGTGGCGACGCATATTTCCTAGGTGCTCGCGACGGTGACGGTGCCGGCGGTGATTTATTGTATGTTACAGGCAGCGAATGGTGCTCTTCGGAAGGCGGAGGTGATTCCTTTGGTGGTGATCGGTGGTGCTCTGACGGCGAGGGTGATTTCTTCGGCAACGGTGGCAAAGCAGGAGATGGCGTTGGAGATTGGCTATGCTCCAACGAAGGAGGCGATTTCTTCGGTGACGGAGAAGAATTATGGTGCTTTGATGGCGGAGGCGACTCCGGTGGCGGTGAACCCAACTCCACCGGCGACAGAGGTGGGTATGATGTTTTCGTTTCAGGCGGTGGGGCACTCACAGATGCCTTGGGAGACGGTGCAGACTGGTCCGTTGGGGCTGGAGGAGGTCCATCAACCGGACTCCTATCAGAAGGACCTGGCGATAGCGGTGAGCTCGGAGCATCCGCCGGAGGGAGATACGACCATGACTGTTGGGGTGCTGGGGCAGAGACAGGTGCCAGTGAAGGCGAAGGGGAAGGCGTTATCCTTGGCTGGCCATTCCCGTCTTCCCTGCCGCAATCAACCGCCTTGGTGACAGCAGGGAAGCACATCCTGGCAGACTTCTGCTCGGGCCGACCAGACAAGCAATTACTCCGATCATCAAAAACGACATGGCGCTTCGCCCCGGTGTTCCCTCCCTTAGGTAAGCACGCATCAGCCTCCTTAGTGAAGTAATTAAACGAGAATGTAAAGTTGCACAACTTCGGCAAGCCACACACCGCCTCCGCCACGAACCCGGTGAGCTTGTTATCCGCCACCACCAACTTCTCCACGCTTTTCAGCCCCGTAAAGCTCCGCGGAAGGCTTCCGACAAAGTCATTCCCGCTGGCGTCGAACAACGTCAAGTCACTGAGTAACCCAATTTCCGGCGGAAAGCACCCACCGAGCTTGTTGTTCAAAAACACCACCTCGTTCAAATTCTTCATGTTGCCAATAGAACGAGGAATGCAGCCGTTAAACCGGTTGTTGGCAAACGTCACAACCGAAGCCGACGAGTTCCCGAGAGAATCCGGGATCTTATCTTTAAACTTGTTGTTGTTCAGAAAAATCGCGTCCAGTTTCTTAATGAAAATCTCCGGCGGAATCTCACCCTCGAAACTATTGTACCGAAGATCGAGATACTTCACGCTCGGCCACTTCAAAACCACATTCGGAAACGTCCCATCGAACCGGTTGTTGCTGATGTCGAACTCGTGCATGAGCGCCAGCCGGCGGAAGCTCTCCGGAATGGTCCCAGAGAACCGGTTTGAATTCAGATGGAACAGCGCCATATCGGTCAACAACCCAAGCTCGGCCGGGAGATGACCGGCCATGTCACCGTGGTTCAGGTCAACACCGGCAACAACGTTCAAATTCGAGTCGTCAAGCGCAGCGGCGCAGTAGACGCCGGTGTAGGCACATACGTCTCCACCAACCCAGTTTCCGGTGAAGTTGTGTGGATCAGAGTAGATGGCGCGCTTCAGCGCCTGCAGCCCAACGTAGGCGCGGCGGAGGCGCTCGTTGCTGAAGGTGAACTCGTACTCAAAGTTGTACTCGAACTCGAATTCCTCCGAGCTCGAGAACTCGCCGTCGAACGTAAGAAGCTGACGGCGCGTGATATCGGAGATCTCGGCGTCGGTGAGCGTGTGGGCGAGGGGGAGGAGGAAGAGGAGACACCCCAAGAGGTGGTTTGTGGTGAGAGAAGGGTTGTGATTAGCCATGGCTGACTTTGGCTTGAAAGGTCCAAGTTTGTTTTCATGTTAACTTGAAGAAAAATGTCAACCAAAATTATGTGTATATGCCTTGATTTCAGGTGTTTGCGTGCTAAAAAAAGATGCTCGATAGGCGAATGGGAAAAATAAAATAAAAATAGTAAAGTGGTGATTGACAATGGCGGTTGAAATTTGACCAAGCCCTGCAATTTTAACGAGCTATTTGGTGAATTATTGCAATTCTAATCAACTCTTCTCAGCTCTGAAGTGTAGAAATCGATCACTGATCTCTATGCTGGTTCTTTGCGATTCATATTTTGCAAGTTTTAATTCACACTCAATACTATTTTAATTTGCTCGGCATAGTCACAAACTTATTATTGAGCGGAATAATTACTAAGGTCGTGAAAATTCCGTTATTGATTGATTCTGCTCCACGTGTCTCCATTAACATTGGCCGAAAGTAGCGTGAAAACTTGTAGTGTTTACAATATAATTCAAACGTGCGTCTTTAGCCCCTTTCTTTTTTTTAAAGAGCCCTAGACGGACGCCTCTCTCGCCTATAGCGAAGGCCAGCTCCACCCATTCCAATTCCAACGGCCTCGAGAGATGTAATCGAGGGCACAGATGGCCAGAATATTAGAAGACAAAACCCTAACCCCCATCAACAGCACATCCTACGATTACTTCCTAAAATAAACACAAATAATTACTATACTTGCATGATTAAAAAGGAAAATATACTCGAAGAACATAACTAAATTATAATTTATTTCCTAATAAATAAGGGTCTCTCAGGTACGTATTCAGATTTGCTAACAAATAAGCTGAAATTAAAACAAACAGGAATTACTGTATAGCAATCTATCTAATCACTCTAAAGAAAACACTCTAAAATCTCATCTAAGAAACGCCATATCCACAAAATCTCATACCTCCCAGCTCAGCATTCCCCGAAAACTCGGCTCAGTCGGTCTCGTGGTCGGGAGCGCGGGAGAACCAGGCCGGAGACTTGCCCTTGGTGCGGAGCAGCCGGGTGAAGGGTGAGTCGGGCATGCGACAGCTCTCCTCCTCTGCCAGCTCTTCCGCTGTCTTTGGCAGCCCGTCAGGAACGGGCGAGACTCTCTCACTCCGATCGCGCTCCTCCGAGCTCTGTGCCGAAATAGGCTCTGTCTTCGCAATGCCTTTGTAGATTCGGCTGACGCCGTGTATGAACCCGATGAGGGACTTCACGCCACCGGCCTGGAGGATCAGCTGCTCCAGGTCTGATTTCGGAGCTTCTTTCTATAGCAGAAAGCAAAATTGGATAGTGAGCTTCATTTAGCAGCATAGCTTAGTCTAGAGATAATTGCGGCATAAATACCCAATTCATTCATGTTTCCGCGGCACAATTCGAAGCTTTGAATCGTGCAGAATAAATACTCGAAGTCGTAAAATTTTCGTTAATTATTATTGAGTTTTTAACACGGGTTAACTCAAATTAACATACATGTTTTGATATCTATCATGTTAAATAGAACAATTACGCTGTCCGAAATTCACAATTGAGATATAAGAAGAAAAATTACAATTGCGAACGCGAATTTCACAATCTTGGGTACTTATCCGGCTCAGTTAATTTTTTAATAAACTTGGTACTTCTACAGCAATTATCCCTAAATCCTAAATAGGAGATTATCTGAACAAACTACCGAAGAAAAAAGAGAAATTTTGAGATCAACTTCGATGAATCAAACTCTCACCTCCAGATCTTTCAGCTCGAAATACGCTCTCCAGCAACCGTACGATTCATCTCCTTCGAGCGTCGAGCAATAATCTTCACAAACAGAGCAAATCAAAATCAACAAACAGAGACGATCAATTCACAATACTCTCCCGGATTTAAAAACAATTTCGAGCCGATCGGTAGAAATAATGAAGTCGACATTAGTTTTGAGGATTGAAACCTTACCAGCGATGTCGTTCTCGGACTTCTCGATCAACGGCGGGTCTCTGAGGACCCGATCGAACCTCGAGCGGCTGAACGGCTCGAGCTTGGGGATAGAGGAGTGGCTGTTCGAGGAGCAACTAACCGCCGGCGCGAATCTCGCCGTCGCCGGAGAAGGACGAGAGCTCCGGTGAAGATCCTTGGGGTCGAGAAGCACCGGGGACGAGCTGGGACGGAGCAGGGACGAGTTTATCATCGTTTCCAAACACACCTCTGAATCTCTCTTCCTTTACTTCTTTTGATGAATGAAGATAATTATTAGCCTATATATATACACACACACTATATTAGTGTATCTAAATCTATGAATAATAATATTATTATTTATAATATTAAGTGAATTATTTGCTAAATGGATAAGGATGGGATATTTTTATTCTTCTTTTTGAGATATTTAACCGTGATTTTTCCTTCGTGATGTGACGTGGACTGAGAGGAAAGTCGTAGGTGAATCTTGGCCGTTGATTTTCTTTCCGATGCAGTGATGGACGGTGTAGTTGATCCGACGTGGCAGTGCTTTTGCGCATATTTGTGCTTTCGATGAAGAAAGATCGGCTCTGTGGGACCCACGGTTGTGGTCCCTAATTCGGATGTTTGGAAAGTGAGTGACGAGGCTCTTTGGTATATATTTTTAAATTAAGTGGAATTTGATATATATTTAATCTCTTTTCAATAATATTAAAAAAAATTATAAAATATTTTCACCTCCAATACGTTCATGTTTTACTAAAGTTTATTACACAATATGATTAAACTATACACATATTAATTATTCAATATTTATTAAAGTAAGAAAAACTATGAAAATATACTTGATTAAACACAAAAGTGTGAGTGTTTCTACCATAACCAATCATTAATTCAAAACTTGTGTTATTAATTCGTGTTAATCGACAACATTCATCCGCATATGTAAACAGAGTTCGAATTCGCGATTGTTTTATCAACAATTGATATTTATTCTGCTATTTGCCTATCTTTTTTATAATGTTATTATTGATATCCCTTATTTTTATTTTTGATCAATATTTTTATAAATCTTTATAAAAAAATTAATTAAAATGTTAGCATCGTCATATGTTTTCTATATTCTTCTGCTCACGGACCGAATCCCATGAATTTGGGCTACAAATGAGCCCAATCTCCCAGACAACTTGCTCATTGGCCCAATCTTCTGTAAAACTTACAAATATACCCATTTAAGAAAAAGTGCAATGCTTTGTCTCGGTACTTCGCGCTCTTAAATAAAAGGGTCTCAATTTTGTATATATGCTATTTCATATATGATTAAATATAAAAATAATTTTTAAATATTACAAGAGCTTTAAAAATGTGTTTAATTTATGATCACACAACAAAACTCAAAACCAATCTCAATTTATTTCACAATACAATTAGAACTCCATGTTATGTAGTGGTGAAGAAATCATTGTTGTGTCCTACAAAAACGTACACGGCCAGGTTGGGCACGTTGCCACCTCTGTATATGATTATTGTGTCCACGTTCTTTGACTCATCCTGTATTTATATATATATATATATATATATAATATTCCAAGTAAATCCAACACGTATGTGCAAAGTTTGAGATGTTTTGTATAAGAGAGAATGGAAGTCTTATGATATTGATGAGCATTATTCTACAATTAATACGTAATTAAAGATAGGTAACTTACAAATAGTTACACCATTTAGATTTTTAAATGATACTAAAACTTTTTGTAATTGCATATTTTGATGAAGAAATATTTTTTTTTTGGAATTAAAGCAGTTGAGTAGTATGACAGAAAGATTAAAAGAAAGCAAACTCGTTTAGTCTAATAATAAATCTATTACCTAATTTGTTTGGGATATTGTAAAAAACAGATTCTATAATAGAAATTACGACTTACATTCCCAGCTTATTTTTGGGTAAAAATTATCAATAACGAGTTAACAAAGAATATAATTTTTTTAAGTAAAGAATAGTAAAAACTAAAACACTCCGTAATTTGCAGAAATTTAACGAAAAAAATTAATTACGTACAATATCAAACTTTTTTTTTTCCATTATTAAAATTATTTGAAAAAACGTGCTTGCTTTTTATAGCAAATATTTCGCAATTATGACGTGGCAAAACCGTGAGAGCTGTGAAACTGGCACAACTCTCAGATCATGTTCACACTTCTTCACACACATGTTATCTCGTGTCGAACGACACGATTTTGCCTCCTCATTTCCCACGTAATGTTTTCAATTCTTTATTAAATATATATATATATATATATATAAATAAATCGCCTAAAATAAATATAAAAATAAAAATCTGAGCTTAAATAGCACAAAAAGTTATTTCTCTCTGTCATCTCTCTCTCTCTCTGCGTTGCTTTTGAATTGCTGATTCTCGCAACGTCCACGATGATCAAGATTCCTTCCAGCCCTAGCCGAATTTCGCCGGAGATTCTGCGCGATCGACTCTGATCACCGATTCCGACGCCCAAGCTCGCCGCGGCTTCTGAGTTTTTTTCTTTTTCTGAGGTGATTCCGGTGGGAGAATGAAGGCCATGGAGACCGTGAAGGATCTGATCGACGAGGCTAAGCTTCGGACAGTGTGGTGGTCTCTCTGCATCTTCGCCGTTTCCTACTTCCTATCCCGTAAGCTCAATCTCGCAATTCGGATTCGATTCTTGATTTCGGATTGGCTCTTATCCATTGAATTTTTCGGTTCGCCTTTGGAATTTGTGAGTTTTGTTGTATAGTGAATGGGAAATCCTCGTATTAAACTTGGTATGAGCTAAAATGCTGGTGGTGATTCGCTCTAAGGAATTTCTTCGGTTCGTTTTGCATATGCATTTTAGGCTCAAATCGTTGTAGTTTTGCGAACTTAGGTTATGAATTTATGAAGACATTGGGTTTTTTCTTGGGAAGTTCTCGTTTTAGTTAATTCGAATTTCTTTGAAGGAAAGCTGATTAGTTTCGATTAGTTTGGTATTTTTTAAGAGTATGTTATGATTGTATTTCTGGTATTATCGTTGTAGATACGAGTAAATCGATGTGGATGAATCTTCCGATGGCGATTCTTTTGGTCTGTGGGATTCGTGTTCTCTTTAACGAAGTAGAGTTCCGTCGCAAAGTTAAGCCCGTTCGTCCACAATCCTATCTAGCTCATTTGGAGAAGAAGCAGCTGTCTGTAAATGATTCGCGCCTCTCAGCTGCTCCGGCCCCTGAAAAATGGAAAAGGAAAATCGACTCGCCCGTCGTAGAGGCTGCAATTGCTGACTTTATCGATATGATTCTGAAGGATTTCGTCGTGGATTTATGGTACAGTGATATCACACCCGACAAGGAGTTTCCAGCTCATATACGCTCAATTATCATGGACGCTCTCGGTGAAGTTTCTGGAAGGGTTAAGGAAATTAACCTGGTCGACTTGTTAACGCGGTAACTAGTCTTTCTTTACATTGCAAATATGTGGATAACATTTATATTTGAAGCAGTGATTGCATATACATGTATGTCGCATATTTCAGGGACATTATAGATCTTGTAGGGGACCACTTGGACCTTTTTAGAAGAAATCAAGCTGTCATCGGCTCCGACGTGATGGGAACGTTGTCTTCAGAGGAGAGGGACGAAAGGCTTAAACATCATCTATTGGCTTCAAATGAGCTTCATCCTGCACTGATATCACCTGAGAGTGAGTACAAGGTGTGAGTGGAGCGTTCTGATGGAATGACATTTTTGTTTCATTGTTTACTTATATTTTTCGGCGATAGTGGCGGCAAATACACCTAGGTTATTATTGAATTTGGAGCTTAATCTTTTGACCACAAATACATCCAAGTTTCAATACTTGTAGTTGTAGCATCCATTTGGAAGATCTTTACCCATATTCTATATAATTTGAATATACAACCCCCAAATCGATGCTACAAATATTGAAAGTTGGCTATATTTTTGGTAAAAAAAAATATATAAATTGGTATAACTATAAACAAATTGCAACAAATTGGATAATTTTGCCGTCAATATCCCTAACTTGCAACTGTACTCTAATTGATGCTTTATGGTTTCTAATAGGTTCTTCAGCGACTCATGGGTGGGCTATTGACTGTGGTGCTTCGACCACGAGAAGCTCAATGTCCTGTTATTCGCTCCATTTCCAGGGAACTATTAACATGCTTGGTTATACAACCTGTTATGAATTTCGCTAGCCCTGGGTATGTCCTTAAAGTTTAGAGAATTCAATACCGCCAAATGACTTATATATAGAACGTGAAATTGTCTATCTTTCAGTATAAGTTTTGATGACATTACTAATATTTCCATACACATTCGCGCTGACTTGTAGTTTGCAACCTTGAGAAATCATCACTTTCTCCATTGTTCTCTTGTTTGTTGAAAGCAAAACAGCTGCTCTAATTTTCAACTTTCTGTTTCAGGTATATCAATGAGTTACTTGAATACGTTCTGCTTGCTATACAAGATGATACCATCAATAAATCAGGGGTGGTAAATGATCATGATTCTGCGCCAAGGAAGGATCCTTCAGTAAATCAGGGGGTTGACATGGAATTATCTAAAACTAAGACTCAAATAGAACCGTCATCAGGCGATAGGAGATCCCAGGAAGAAAATTCCCAGCCTCGCCCTGCTGATTGGGCACGAATACTAGAGGCGGCGACCCAAAGAAGAACCGAAGTGCTCACCCCTGAAAATCTTGAAAACATGTGGACCAAAGGAAGGAACTACAGAAAGAAAGAGAACAAGAGTCTGGTCACAGGAGGGAAGAAACCCGCTTCAAAAGATTCCGTTTCACATATCGAAACCTCTAAAAGTCTGGGAATAGAAACTTTGGCCGAAAGATCAGAAGCTTCTATGGTAAAAGAAGAGGAAACAGTTTTGAGGCTAACAGTGGGAACAAGCTCCGATCTTCATATGCAATGCTCTCAGGGTATCAACATGGGAGTTGAAGAAGGAAACCCTATTGATGAATCAGAGGATCATACTGCTAAAAGTCGGCTTAAGAGATCTAGTAGCACGTCTGCTCTGAAACTGGAATCGGATGCGAAAAGAGCGTTTACAGAAAGTGGAGGACCTATCATATCTGAGTTTTATAGTGCCGATATTGGAAAACGCAAGGAACAATGTAGTAGTATTATGAGTGCTTCAGAAATGGTAGTTGCAAAAGTGGGGCAACAGGTTCCCAAGCTCAGGTGCCGGGTGAGGACATATTCTGGCTAATGTTGGGCATTTATAAGCCACAAAGAGACTATTTTGCTGCTGATAAATTAATAAATTAGTCACTCTTAAGTGTAATCCAATAAGTTTAACGCTATGTGCTAATATCCGCAGGTGATGGGGGCGTACTTTGAAAAAATCAGCTCAAAATCGTTTGCGGTTTATTCTATTGCAGTTACGGATGCCGAAAGTAGAACTTGGTTTGTGAAAAGAAGGTAAATCATTAAGCTGTGTTACTGTAAAATTTAAGGCAATCGTTTTTTTTTTTTTTTTACATCTGATTTTAAGCAACTTATCCATGTTAATATCTTATTAGCTACACCTATAACCAACCAATATTATTTTAAAAATCAGAACATTTTGAAGGATAAGAATGAAAATGTGATGATTTTTGTCTTAATCTATTGGTAAAAGAGTCAAAAGTCTTCGGATCATTGTATTCTCAATCTCTTGGAACTCTCTTTGCATGCAGATACAGAAATTTCGAGCGATTACATCGATATCTGAAGGAGATCCCTAATTATATATTGCATTTGCCTCCTAAAAGAATATTCTCGTCCAGCACTGAGGATGCTTTTGTTCATCAAAGATGCATTCAGCTCGATAAATACCTACAGGTGTGTTTCCCCACCAATTTCTCACGTTTTGCTTCTACTTCTCTTGATATGCTTTAACATCGATGTCATATTATTCTAGGATCTCTTGTCAATTGCTAATGTTGCTGAACAACATGAAGTGTGGGATTTCTTGAGTGCTTCCTCGAAGGTATTTACTACATTTAGGGTGATATATAGTGTAAAATAAAATCATACATAAGCACTTCAGTTCTCTTTTTATTTCTTTCAGTAGTGGTCATTTTCCTTTTTAGGTACTCTAAATTTAATAGAGAAGTAGAAAGAATAACTCTTATAGGAGAGAAGAAACACTTATATCGCCCTTTTCCATCAGAGTAGATAGCATATAGCGGTGACGATTAGTACCTGGATTAGAGATATATAGGGTGTTAGACCCGCGATAATTATCTACCGGAGGAGGAAGGGCAAATCTGTTAATTAGCTTATTTTTCTTTCTGTCATTTATTATGTAATTATGGGCTTTTTTTGGGTATTTTTCCAATTAGTCGGGACGAGGATTCCTAATCACCATATAGACGCCTACGTTGGGCTATTTTTTTTTTTTTTTTTTTTTTTTTTATACAAGTTATATTTTCTGCCAGACCATCTTTGGAGAACATTAGTCTAGCTCTCATTTTCTGTTATCATTTATTGGGGTGAAGTTTTTGGGAAATTTATCACATCATGAAATTTTCCGTTGGTTATTGGTTCGGGTCCTAACGTAGAGCTAATTGTAGACATTGTTGGCATTGAATAAGGTTTTGTAATGCTAGTATCTGCTTCATTCTTGAATTTGCTTGGGTTTTACTATGTTTCTTTCTTCGTTATATTTTCCTCAATAAGTGTTTCTTTTACCTGGGACGCTGGGACTTTATTAATGAAAGTTCTCTGTAAAAGTCGAATGGCATAAATTCCTCACAATTTCATTGTTTTTTTTTTTTTTTTTTTTGAAGAATTATTCTTTTGGAAAATCTTCTTCGGTGATGAGAACCTTGGCAGGTACGTGATTTTCCTTGAACTTCTACATTGTCACTTGACCATTTTTTACCTTACTCTATTCCTGCTGACGTTTTTATTATTTGGATGAAAGACTGAGTAATTTGTATGAAGAAAAATATAATAAACATCATTAGTTATCTCAACTTTATTCTGAAGAGTATAAGGAAGTAACCAAAGACCTAAACCCTTGTTCTTTACATAACTGTAACCGTCTTTTTATTCATTTTCACATGGTTGACATTCTTTCCTTCCGTGATCTAACGTTTGATGTTTACCTTATGATACAAACAGTTAACGTGGATGATGCGGTGGATGATATCGTGAGGCAGTTTAAAGGTGTTTCAGATGGCTTAATGCGTAAAGTTGTCGGCTCAACTTCACCCTCTAATGAAGCTTTCTCTTCAAACATGAACACTAATTTGTCTGCAAGTGCAGAAGAGATTAGCAAACTTATATACAGGCAAGACACAGGAGAATCCACAAATAGCTATTCTGACAACGATGAAGTTGACAATGATGAAATTCACGCCATTGGGTGGCACTCAGACAATGAACTGACCTCCAAAGGCTATCCTCCCCGGGTTATAAAAAAGACGAAACAATCAGGTTTCGATCATAAAGAGGAGTTCAAATCAAAATCTGACATGGCTCAAGTGGGATTGCCTGCACGCAAACTTCCTCAAACTTCTGATCTCTTAGTGGATCCAGCTGGAATGCCACCTGAGGTATTTTCGGTTTCTGTTTAGTGAAATTTCCTGTATATGTTTAGGCTGTTTATTAGTTTACAGCTTATGAATGGATGGAACAAAGGACCAATATAGGAAGGGTGTAGGAATATTCTGAAAAAGTTGTTCCCTACGTGCATTCTGACTGTATTTATATAATTACAGTTTTCTTTTCTTGCAGTGGACGCCACCCAATGTTAGTGTACCGTTGTTGAATCTGGTGGATAAGATATTTCAGCTTAAGCGAAGAGGCTGGCTAAGGTGATTATCTTGGTCTATACGATTAGTTTGGGACTTTTTTGCTCGGATTTTTTTGGATAAGATATTGCCTTTTGATTGCATCTTTGTTATTCATTTTATTATGTAGTTTGTTCAATCATATAGTGTATATTCCATACTTTCTTGATACTGTTAACTATTTTCATTACTGTTTTGTTTAATTTCGTCTTTTCTTGATCATTTATTAGTAGTACTGCGATTTGAGTTAACATCATCACTTTTTCTGTCACGTGACTCAATCATATAGTGGTTTGAATCACATTGATTGATTCCTTAGAAGGATTATTTGTTCGTTTCTTCAATTCATTTAATTTTGTAATTTAACCTTCTTGATTTACTTTTTTATTTATTTAATCTGTACATGAAATTTTGACTTCATCGGATGCAATTTACAATGAAAATTAAGCATAACTTGCTCACAATCAATTCATTAGGTGGATATGAACCTGCATTTAACTGTTTTGCGTTTATTTGCTTCAGGCGACAGGTCTTTTGGATATCAAAACAGATACTTCATTTGGTAATGGACGATGCTATTGACGATTGGCTATTGAGACAGATTCATTGGCTCCGGAGAGACGATATTATCGCCCTAGGCATTAGATGGGTTCAAGATGTAAGAGTCTTAACAGTTTCACATGTTTCAACCAAAGATGGTGCAAGCCTACTTTGTTGAAATCTTCTGTTCACTTTTTAGTCTTTTGAAGTTTCCTTGTTCAATTTTATCCCTGGATTCTGCTCTGTTCATACATCTATAGCAATTAATTAGGGGTGAAACTGGCTTGAAAAACCAGGTCTTAGTGAACCCGGAAACCATAATCGGATTTCCCGTCTCATAAACAAAAACAGAAACAGATTTTAAAAGCCCGATAAAACAAAAACACGTCTTTGAAGAAACGGATTATAGAATTCAAAAACCGAATTTGAGGAATTATCTTAATATTAGCTTTGATATTAAAGCTGTAATATAATATAGTGAATTTTGGATATTCGGAACTTGGAAGCGTCTTCAATCTGGTTACTTGGATGGCGTTGCCCCCGTATTAATTTTTTACCATGAATTCGGCGGATGTAGTTTACCTCTCTATTCTTGTGGATAATAGTTTTTTCAATATTTTTGGATCAGATTAGTACCAGAAACGTGAAGAGAGAAGCACAATGTAAATTTGTAATGATATATGTGTCTTTCTCTCAGATTCTATGGCCCAATGGGACATTCTTCCTCAGAATAGGAAACACGCAGATAAATAACGATACGGAATCCAATCTGACATCATTTGAAGCAGCAAAGAAAATGGCAGGAAGTAGGGTCTCTAAAGCTGCATCATTTGAGCAACAGCTTGAAGCTGCTCGCAGAGCCAATGATGTCAAGAAAATGCTTTTTGGTGAGTCTTGAATTTTTTTTCTCTCTCATGACATGTTGTAAGCAGGTTAGTGCGTTTAGGGTTTAGAGATTCATTGATATGGCTTTCATTCCCGTGTGTTTTTGTGCAATGCGTATTTACGATTCATTCAGTGAATGTTAGTTGGGACCAGACGACGGAGCTTGAATTTGTTTCTTAGGTAAAAAGTACTCTGTAGTTTTGCTGCACTTCACATGATTTTTAATTCTGCGGCCATTATGTCGATAAATCCAAGGTTTAATATCTATATTTGTGTCGCATTTTTCTTATTTTAATTTTCTTATTCTGTTTCTTTTTCTTTTTAAATATATTTTAGAATATCCATTATGTTTCCATTCGTGGTGCGGAGGCTCCCCTGCGGCACAGACCTTCCAAATTTGGGCATTTAAATTTTCGTAGTTGGCGTTTTTAGGAGTTATTCAACTTATCCATCATTTATGCAGTATCTTATGCTCTAATTTTTTTTACATCTCTCTTCTTCCTGTGGCCTTCTTTCCATATTGGGTTTCCTCATAAAATTCATATGTCGATTTATTTTTACTTTCGTTGCTGTTTTGCGTTTGAATTTTAACAAGATATTATGTACACTTTGGCAGGTAGAATTATTCAGTAGTAATACCATTCTATATTTACTGTGATATTTGCTTGATGCATCGATACGCATCCCATTTGTACATGAAAAAACCACCCATTTTTTCTGGAAATAGCATAACCGACCTGATTTTTCACTTTTGCAGACGGTGCTCCGACGACGTTAGTGAGCCTGATCGGGCATAAGCAGTACAAGCGCTGTGCAAAAGACATATACTACTTCACTCAGGTCAGCTCTTACTTTCCGCATCGACTTTTCACCCGTGTTCCTAGAACCGAACAAATATCCTAATCTTTCGAACCATTATTGCAAAATTGCAGTCGACAATCTGCGTGAAGCAACTCGGATACGCTGTTCTTGAGCTTCTTCTCTTATCCATTTTCCCTGAGCTGCGAAATCTCATTCTCGATGTGCACGAGAATACGCACATTCATCAACCTGTATAGGAAGGCAACTCGTGCAACTCTTCCGACCTTGTGCCATTTCGGTCTCGTTTTCGAGATGAGATCGTCCGCAAGACAGACGGGTCTCGGGACGGTGTCATGATTTTTGTGTAGGAACGCGATCGTAGATAGGTAAGAAATAGTATGGTGTGGAAAATTTTGGTTAGGTACAGGAATCAGTTTGCAAAAATCATTTAACTGTACAAGTGTAGATAACTAGATAGGTCTTGTGTACAGAGGCTTTGCCTATTCATTGTTATCATCATTTTTTCGTAACTTCTTTTCTTGTAAATTTTGCGTTTTTATAGTTTTTCGGAACATGCTACAATTAATATGAACGTATCAATATGAAAAGAAGAAGAAGATTATCGACTGCATATCAAAATGTGAAATTTGAATTAGATTTGAATTTATATTTGAAGGTTAAATATAAAAATGTCAGTCTTCTAATCACCAGATAACCTCACATAAGAAAAATATGGCATACTCCAAAAAATGAAATGCAATTACAAGTTACAACATAGTATTTTAAGTTTAATAAATAAAGAGGATTAGTAATCTTCCACTCGGGTTGATCACTGGTACCGGAATCGGGATTTCGAGTCTAGAATTTCGCCCCTACTTTTCGGGGAGTTTTTTTATTTGTTTATTGTAAAGTAAAAAAGTTTAAGGTGCGCTCATACGAGACTGTGCTTAATGGTTAATACTTTTGAAAAACATGCAAGATTGATTTAATTTCTCCTACGAAAAAGAGTTTACTTCTATGCTTTTTACATTTAAATTTTGTAAAAATATACCATCTGTTTTTTTGTAAATAGCTTATATATACTTTTGAAATACAGTTTACTTTTATGTCATACCTTTCAATTATTTTAATTTTTCCTTACTCATTATTTAAGATATTTTATACGCCTCTTTTTTCTTTTTCTTTTTACAGAAAATACCCATATTTGTTAAAACTATAGTACTACCAACCATGGTTCGAATTTTCGACGATAATCGTCGATTTTTCGGCTTTTTGGTAGTTACCGGTAAGTTGCCGGTTGTAATGCTTATTTTCGGTAAAATTAGTGTAAAAAAAAGGGACTTTTCGGTAAAAAAAAATTCGGCAAAAATAATTATATTTGCACAAGAGCACCCCACCCCACCTCGCCACGCCCGGACGGACGGCGGCGGCGCGCGTGTGGTGGTGTAACATTTGTGTGAGTCCTCCCCCATCCACAAAATCCTATGACCCAAAGGGCCCAAGCCCTTGTCCCTAATATTTGGTATATAAACATCACCAAACTCTTGTCATCTATCAATGTGGGACTTTTTGCTATTCAACTAATATCACACAACTTAACATACACATACACTTTCACTTAATAATTTAACTTAATATTACTCTCTTCAAATAATATTATACACTTAACATACATATTAACTTCACCTAACATACATATACACTTAATATGTATATTCATTTAATATTATACACTTCAACTAATATTAATATTATTAATTATACACTTAATAATTTAACATATGTTTTGTGGTATGATATTATCAAAATATTTTATAAGTTTTCTGTCAAAAAGTATCGAAAAGTATCGATAATCCGTCGATAATCATCGAAAAGTATCGGTAATCGGTAAGCTACAGTGTTATAGGTTTTCCGTCGGTTAATCGGTAAGCTATCGATTAATCCGTCGAAAATGGTAATCGGTTTATCGGTAACATCGGTAAGTTGAACCATGCTACCAACAGTCAATTTTTAGGATTTTAAAATAAAAAATAAAAACTAAGAAAATAGAAGGTGGCCAGTAAAATTATAAAAGGAGGTAGAGGTGCAAGCAGGCCGAGTACCAAGAGTTTTTTTTTTTTTTTCAAAACTGTAACCGGGATTTGGAATCCGGGTTCTCCAAAATTCGGGTACTCGTATCCGGATTAAATGTTCTTAACTTGGATTTCGGATGCGGATATAAACCGGATTTAATATCAAAATTCGGATCCGGATTAATTAATAAAAAGTAAAAATAAAATAGAGATTTTTTTTTAATGTCAAATCTTTTACTAAATTACATGTATTAAGTTATAAAAAAATAAAAACAATAGCATAAGAATATTAAATAATTTAAAGAAGAGAAAAGTTCATTAAAAAGGGGAGGGATAAATACTAAGAAACTAAAAATAAATTAGAATGGGGTTTGAGTAACTTATGATCCAAGTTCCGGATTTTTTAACCCCTAAACCCAGAACCCAAAACCGGAGGTGGTTTTGAAAAAATCGGTTCTTATTTAATACGATTATGGGTTTTTTAAAAACAGTGTGGTCCGGATGCGGTTTAAAACCCGTATTTCTTGATTTTTTTTGCACTCCTAAACAGAAGTTATAGTTTGACTATTTTTAATAAAAAAAATATATTTATTTTTGAAAAACTAAAACAATAGAAGAGTGGCATAGAAGAATCAAGAAAGTAAATTTCCCCTCTATAAAATTCCTATTTTCCCTTTTTGGCGCGAATCGGTGAACATTAATTAATTCCAAAATAATAATAACAATGAAATGAAACTAGTCTTGCACTGTTTGCCACTTGGTATGCTTACGTGTCAATCAGTGATTCGCTCTCCGAAAATGCCTCTCTAAATCCCGCCGAACAGAAGCTTTCCATGCAGAATCCAACTCTCTCAGACCTCGAGAGGGCTAACAATGGCGGGTCCGAGGAAGAGACCTCGAGCGTCTGAGGAAGACGCCGACGGCGACGCCTCCTCGCGCTACGAGCAGTCGAGGGACCAAAGGATCAAAGAGAACAAGGAGAGGATGGAGAAGTTGGGGCTTTTCGAACTCGCAAACAAGCTCAAATCCGACGCCGTTGCCCCTCGGCGGAGAGGCTCGACCCTCGCTTCCGATAAGCAGAAACCGCCGGCTGAGGCCCCTTCCAGGCGCTCCTCCAGGTTTGCGATGTTCTTTTTGTTTCCCGGAAAAGTAGGGGATTGGTGGTTTGAGTTCTTTCGACCTAGGTTGACTTCGATGGAACGGGTGAGCTACGCGGAGCTCCCGGCCAAAAGGAAGAGGGAATCTCGGGAGGATTTGGAGATTCGCATAAAGGAAGGTTCGAATCCGGAGGTCTACTCGGAAGAGCAAGAGAGGGCTTTGGGAGATTCCGTGGCGGCTTGGACTCCGCTTGTGGATGGCTATGGCGAAGACGGAAAACGCATTTACGACAATGTCAATGGCGAGACTTGTCATCAGTGCAGGTAATGGACGCCATTTCCAAGAAACAGTCTTTCTTTCTGTTGTTCTTGTGACAGATATTGAGTACTTTTGTCTAGGATAGGATTCAAATTAGGAGATACAAATCAAGAAATTTGATTGCTTGATCATATATATGATTGTCAGATTTTGTGACCCTAATCCGTTTATGTGGTGGCGGTTCAGTGGCGGCTTAGGGATTGGGTTTTTGTTTTGTTTGTAATTTGGCAGTTAGAGTTTACTAAACCTATGGTCCTTTAGTTTTGTTCTATCTCCTTAAACGAAACTTTTTTTTTTCCAAATTGGGTTCCGCATAAATTTACTACTTCGTTTTCTCTTAACTACCGTTCCCATTTCGGGTTTGATTTATAAGTTTATAACAATGCGCTGTTTGCAGTGAAAGAAAAGAGTTGTGCTAGTTTCTTTCGATTACGTTCCATTTTGATGAATTAGTTCTTTTGACGCCTTTGTTGTAAACGGAGAATGGTTTGGTGATGATTTTCTACGATAGCTAGCGGGACTCACTTCATTCTGGTTCGACATTGCGATATAAATACGTTTTTTGCACCTTCCATCAGTAACTCGAAATGTCATTTTAGATTGGTTATATTTGACTTACAACAAAATTTCAAACTTGCAGGCAGAAAACTCTGGGTACGCATACCCATTGCTGCAAATGCAAATTGGTAACTGGACAGTTTTGTGGAGACTGCTTATACTCAAGGTAAGCCGTTACTTCCTGAAAGTGGTACCTTTATTCCATTTAGTTGTTTCAGTCAGCTGCTTCGATATATTCGTGTTTAATTATTTTAGATGTCGATGCACTGTATTACTTTAGCGCCGACATATATGTTAGGGTTAAGGACACGCCATTACATGAGCGCGGCATAAAGTTAGGGTACATGATTTAGTGATGAATAAGACCAGATGAAGTGGTGAACACTGAAATGCGGAGCCAAATAAGTAAAGGCATGATAGAATCACACGATTAAACACGATTTTTTAATGCGCGTGGGCGTGCTTGAGTATGGTATTTAGACAAAATAAACGGCTTTTAGTCCATCTCAACTTTGCCAAACATGACATGACATTGCATGAAAATGATGAAAAAATTGTCGCTCATCATATTTAAATATATAGTTATCAAAATAAAAGTACTAATAAGCCTTGTCTTGTGAATGTAGTCATGACTTAAGATTTTCGTTTCCCCAGATACGGAGAGAATGTGATTGAAGCTAGTCAGAATCGTAAGTGGATTTGTCCGGTTTGTCGTGATATTTGCAATTGCAGTCTGTGCAGAAAGGCAAAAGGGTGGATGCCTACTGGTTTAATCTACAAGAAGGTTGGTGCGATCAAGATATTTTCAAAATATTGTTCCGTCTCGAAAAGACGAAAACAATACTTGGTCTGGCTTAAATATGCTCTTAAGTATATATAAATCAATGATAAAATAGAACTTATGTAAGTTACACTTGTCAATGGAACCGCATTTTCTTTGATTCACATGGTTTACTTTTTAATTTTTTTTTTCACAGGTCTTAAAGCTCGGTTACAAGTCCGTCGCGCACTACCTCATTCAAACCAATCGTGCTCAGGCAAAGACTGATAACTCTAATGATAAACTCGATGACTCAAATAACGATGATCCAGAAGATGACGGTGGGAAAGAGAAGCTTTTTGATAACGACCTTGTTGATGCTGACGATGAAGGTGAAGAAGATTGTGAGGACGTTGCCGAAACTTGATAGCAGTCGTAACTTGTAACGGAAGAAAGAAAAGAAAAATAGAAGAAAGAGGATGGAGAGTTTCTTTTTGAGTGAGATTACATAATAGCTTAATGGAGTCACTAATTTTGCCAAAGATAAGCTTTCAGTAGTATTACATGTATTTTTATGATTACTTGAGAAAGCTTGTATTGTGTAAGTGGGTAATTTTCTTTTTGCAACTCTTCAATTTTACTAGACATGCTTTAATTTAATATACCATTCAAGGAATGTGTCAATATTATAGAAATTGGTAAATTTGTAGGTGATAATTGTTTACCAAATATTTTGATGGTTTTTAACCTCGCATTTTTTTTTCCATATGTACAGTTATTGCTAAAGTATGGGAATCTTTATATGCTCTTATCATTTGAAGTGCTATTAAGTGCAAACAAATACTAAAGGTTGTCGGATCTTCCCATGACGGAATCTCTGACGCTGGAGAAGAGACTGTAGAGCGAGTAGCGCCCGAGATTCTTTAGCTCGTACCAAGAGTTGAGGGCATCGAGATTCTTGTCAGTGCCCGCGAACCCCAATTGAATGGTGAAATTGCAATCTATATCTCCTCCTCCGGTCTTGCACTTGGAGCTCGGCACTGCACACTCCTGGCCATTGTAGCACTCGGAGGCATCACCCCGGCACTTCTGGCACCCTGAATTCTTCCAGTGGAAGTTTTGAAGCGTACCGCTTTGGAACTCAAGTATCTGAAAATAGAAAGAAAAAAAAAGGACGAATTACCTATTAGTGAAATCTATACATCCTATTCGATGGTTTATCTCAAATCCTAATCCGGAAGACCGGATTCCTGAATTGGAATTCCGGATCGGTTTCAGTAATTCGAATACCATCTTCATTAGTTGAGTGTGAACAATTTTCCACGGTACTTGTTATAGCATGACACCAAATGTAGCGAGACACTAATGCCTATAAATAAATGTAGTTTTACATGATGAGAAGAGATGTTAGCTTTGACACTTACCAAAGTGAAACTTGTGATGGTGTAAGCTCCGTCAGCCACCAATTTTGGCTGCGATCTCGCTGCATACTTTCGCCCGGCAAATGCCACCATGTACCCGCCCGAATAGGCCTGAAAATTCATGATAGTCCATGAACCATAAGCCATGTATCGAAGTAATATCCCTCTCTCTCTCTTTCAACGTCGCGGGGTTCAAATTTCTCCCTTGTGTCTTTCTAAGTACAAATATTGATCAAGCAATCTTAGACATGCTTTATTTTTTTCTTTTAATTTTATATATATATACGAGGATCTTTGGATTTCACTTCTACCCTCATGGTGACTCGAACTCAAGACTTCTAATGTCCTAAATTATGTACTTGTTACCACTAGACCAAACACATCTTGTTACTTAAAAATAAGACTTTGATAGATATCTATTTGGTCACCAACTAGTTTTCGTTTAAATCAGAAAAAAAAGTATAATCCTAAGCCAAAACAAGATCGAAAAGGTTTCCAAAGAGATTTTGACTCTGACATAATGTTCGGGACACATGCACGTCTACGATTAAATTTTGAAAACATCATTGGTTTAACACTTGTATTAAACTAGATATGTACTAACGTCTCAAGCTTAACAAACACTAGCTCAACACGGACAAAGGACCTCGGCAGTGTTTTGTGGCCTTTGGGTACTATTGTCACTAAAAATAAGATTGGGAATATATTAGCACACTTGTTTCAAAATTGTGTACTTATACCGCAAATATCTCAAGTTAGAAACGTTGTGCACAAACACCATTTGAGAAACTACAAGAGAACCAATACAAATATTCATATATATATATATATATATATATATATATAACTAATGCAAGTTTTACCAGATCAATGGTGTTGTTATCCATAGATAGAAGAGAGATCTCGTCGACTTTCGGTCTGAAAACCGCCAACTGCGCTCTTCCATCAGAAAGCGAGAGCCGAGAATCGCACGGTGAGAGTAGCGTGTCATTGAAAAAGAAGTTCTCTCTCGCAGAGAACGCAAGGCCAAACGTGAACCCAGCCAACTTCTGGACTTTGCTATCCGAGCACGGATCAAACACGTCGTTCGGATCCGTTTCTTCCCCGATTCCGAGCACCGCAGACGCCGGATTCGCCATCACGATCATCGTTGCAATGATCACGAACAGCATCGAAACTCGATCACATATTCCTCGAGATTCCATAGCCTTGACCTTCAAATGCGAGAGATGAAAATTTGTATAGTTTGATCTAGTTAAGTATTTGCTAATTTGGTGATTAAAACAAGGAATTTAAATCAATTAATTTATTATTACACAAATGGCCAGTTTATATGAGAAAATTGGACGTGCATGATGGAACGAAGAAGAACAATGAATCAGACAAAAGAGGATTCAACGAATTAAGGATTAATCCTATTTTTAGCTATTAGGCCAAAATGCATAACCAATCAAGGGCATATACGACATAAACTTACAAGGTTGGATATGAAGGTGCTTTTTATCTTCTAAGTTAGGAAATTAGGGATACTTGTGGCATAAGTACCCAATTTTGTACCCAATAAAGATCAATTTAGTCCATATTGAGTTATCATATGTTAAGATAAGAGACATGTAACAAATCTTAATAGAATGTAGACAAAATTTGGCCCTAATGTTATTTTATAATCTTTAGATACTATTGTTGTTATATTAAAAAATGCATCCAAGAGCCCAAAACAATGAGGCCCACTAAATCGACTTTGACCGCTTTGGAAAAGTCAACCCAAACCTGTCTAAAAAGTCAATTTGGCCCAATTTATAAAGTCAATGGGCCAACCCGGAGAGTCAACAAAAAGTCAACAGACTCGACCTGAAAAGTCAATAAAAAAAGTCAACAATTTTGTTTCGAAGGGTCAACCAAAAAAGTCACTGGTCGAGAAAGGTCAACTCAGCCCGGCTCAAGACATGCACATCGAGGCACCAAAAAACATGCCTTCGTGGCGCGCTTCGCACCCTGAGGCCCAAAAGTGTGCCTTTGAGGCGCAATGGGCGCCCTAAATTCCAAAATCATGCCTTCGGGGCGCGCGACACGCGCAGAAGGCATGAAATCGGACTTTTCCCCATATAAATACAAGGGAACCCCTGTCACAATCGGCAAGCTTCCGCGAAGCAAAAAAAAAACCTCTTTTTCCCGTTTAATCATAATTTTCGACTCAAACAGGGATTGGGCCTGGTCTAAAATCAAGACTTGGGCCGCACTAAAGTTGATCTATTTTTAGGCTTTAACATTTCACATTTTTTTTGTCAACAAGGTGCCATGTAACCAATCTTTTAAAGTAGGTAAAAATACCCAACTTGCGTTGACTATGGGCTCTGTCTATTTCACATGTTGTCCATGTAGCTGTTAGTTGCTTACGCGTGGCTTCTCATGCGGGCAACACCAATTTAAAAGTTAGCAACACCGACTTTTGGAATATTAACCATATGGTAACATAAATATTGTATTTTTAGGCTTTTAGTATAACTCACTCATTTGTTGTCTAAATTTTTCAGATGACTTATCGAAGAAAAGCTAAGAGATAAATCTACAACTTTTCAATTTTAAGATTGAGAAAAAAAAAATCTTTAAATATATAAAAATTAACCCACCACAAATATTTATCGTTACATTGGTTACTATTCATATCATTTTGAACTTTTTTGACACATCAACATAAACATCACTATTCTTTTCAATTTAACAAAAAAAAAACAAAAAAAAAAGTAATTGTAAAATTTAGAAGATAAAATATGACGCAAAATTACAAACTAGGAAGTTATAATAAATTCAGACTAGTTGAAACTTGAAACTTGAAAAGAGCCGAGTCGGACCGAGTGGAGAACGACTCAGCTTCGACTCGTCACCTTTAGACCGAATTAGGTACACTATTATATAATATATATATATATATATATATTCGATTTGTATAAGAAAAAAGTGTTAAAAATGGCGTGTGTTTGGTTCGGTTGGGTTTGACTCTGCAGAGAAATCAGTCCAGCCCCTGAAACCACGCCTTTCTCCTCCTCACTCCTCCTAGATCTGACCGCGACCTCCCTTCGTCGCCATTGCAGGCGAGCTTCCAAGCTTGTTCAGGGCCACACTTACTTCGTTTTGAGCTCCAAGACCTAGCCGGAAAGCTCGACAGAGAGGGAGAATCGCAATCGTAATGCCGAGGCCGTATTTCCACAAGCTGATCGTCTCCTCCATCGTCAGAGCCAAACAGCTGGTACTTTTCGAACTTCTTGTCTCCTTCGATTGCTGAGAGCTTTGTCTGAATTTGGTTTATCGGGTTGAAGGGAAAGTGGAGATTATCGAGCTTTAAAGTTGGTTTCTTTGCATGGCGAAGAACACTCTGAACTCAGGATTGTTTGGTTGGTGACTAGGTTAAGCTGTAGAATATGATGGGAGAATGATTTCTGCTCTCTGGTTGACTCATTTTTCTGGTTAAACCCGAGATTGTGCGGAGTTAGAACAGTGAAAACTTACGGGCGAAATATGGGTTGATAAGATTAATGTCATTCGAAATCGAAAAGATTCGCAATTTCATCACTCGTTTTCGGAAATTCGTAGGTAAGCTAGCAATACAGCTGGTTTTGAAAATTGGGCAGGTAAAATTCGGGTAATGTGAGACCTTTACGCTGTTTTTGAATGATAGAGAAGATTACCGCGCCCTAAGCTCTGGCTACCCGTTTTACTTTATTAGAGTTTAGACAAATGCTTTATTTGAATTTTTCTATTCGGTTAATATGTTGCCAGATTCTCTAGTTCCTCGGTCCGAAATGTACTAATACCCAGTTACTATACTACTCTTTGCCTTGAGAAAATAATCAGTCATACATTGTTTCCTTCGGCTCTTAAAGTGTGAAAGAGTAGAAACTATTTCCAACATCCTTTGTTTTTAACTGCAATTTTTTAGAAAATCGATTTAAGAATTGTAATATAGTGCATTATGCGATGGAATTAAGTTAGTAATAAATTAATGAGAATTATTGTTATTTGTTTGCTATGACGTTTTATATTGTATATAAACGTTAAACTCGCAGTAGGAGAAACTGTTATCTGTTATCGGAATCGAGGTTTATCAAAGATGTTTTACTTAATTTGTGTATATCATGCAGAGAATTCCAGATAATTTTATCAAGAAATTCAAGGATGAGCTGTCAGCCGTTGCTACAATCACAGTCCCCGACGGCCATGTGTGGCGTGTAGGATTGAAGAAAGCCGAAAACAAAATTTGGTTTCACGAAGGTTGGCAAGATTTTGCTGAACGCTATGGGATCAGGGCGGGGCACCTTTTGATCTTCAGATACGAAGGAAATTCATCTTTCAACGTTTATGCGTTTAACTTGAGCAATTCTGAGATCAACTACCAATCCAATGCTCTCAATAGCCCACAAGCTATCTATGGAAGCAGATATCAGATGTTTGAAGAGATGCAAGATGATGATTCTGATGAAATCTCGGGTATGCCCTCGTCGCGTATGTCTTCGGGTCCGTTGAAAAATAAGCTTTTTGGTGAACGCGCCGAGCAGATGACACCAGGCAAGGTTTTCAACCCTCCATCACTACAGAATTTGTTCAATGGGTCTAAACTTAACTGCGTAAATTGGGGCAATGAAGGTAATTTGCATAATCCGGCAAAGGGTGCTGGTAATTTCCAAGCGGAAAATCAACTGACTCAAAATATAGGTGTTCAGTTTAGCGTCATGGAGCACAAGAGGCCTGTTGATGAAGTCAAATTGCAGAATTCCGAAGAAACGATTCTAAAATCGAAGAAAGCTGGGAGGAAGAAGCGGAAAATGGGTAAGCCCTTTGACTCAAAACTTATTAATATTTTCTTCATTATAATTTTATAACATTTAATTTACTTTATTATTTTGCTTTAATATTTTTAGACGTTCAACCCCAAGGGGTTGGTCTATTGGTAAGGGCGATACTTAGGTTCTTGCACAACCCAGGTTCGATTCCCCGTGGACCCAACAATTGAAGCCACTGGGGTAGTCTCCTGGTCGGAAAAAGTTACCCGGATACCACGGTCATCGAAAATATATATACACACATATATATAGACGTTCAAGTATATTCTCGTTAGTTTCTAGATATTATATAATATTTTTATGAATTTCTAGATCTTAAACTTTATGTATAGATTTACATATGTACTGAATATAGAAGTAAAATATTCATAAAAAATATATATCTATACCCTGTTCATGCAGATGAGCAGGAGTCTTCCATAAAGCGAGAAGAAGACATGGATATGCGTTTTAGATTTTACGAAAGTGCTTCTGCCAGAAAGAGGACAGTGGCCGCTGAAGAAAGAGAGAGGGCTCTCAATACCGCTAAAACCTTTGAGCCCATTAACCCTTTTTGCAGGGTCGTCCTTCGACCATCGTATCTTTACCGGGGATGCATAATGGTGAGTTATTTCAGTGTTATGCCCGTGCTAGTAGGAGTGAAACCAGTATTCCTGTTCCAGTTTTTTGCCACTTCCAAAAGTCAAACCGGATATCGAGGATCTTGATTAATGGAAACCTTTTTGTTCTTTTTTATTCTTCTTTATAGCAGTTTTTAAACCGGTTCTGGTGTAAAACTACCAAAACACATCAGGTCCATTTACCAAAAATGGTTTACAAAATGCAAACCGGACATCTAGACTGTTAATAAATGAAAACATTTGATTTTTTATTTTTCTCTTTCTTATAGTGGTTTTTAAACTAGCTCCATTGGGAAACAATACCGAAACACATCCATGTACCGAAAACGGTTTTCAAAGCGGTTTCGATTAAAAACCAATTACATAGTTTTTTTAAATTGAATATTTTGGATATTGGGTTTCTGGTGTAAACTTCCACTCTTACGTGCTTCTTCAGATGCTAATTTCTTGTACGCAGAGCTCAAACATAAACAATAATTCATTTATTTTTGCAGTACTTACCGTCTTGCTTTGCGGAGAAAAACTTGAGTGGAGTTTCGGGCTTCATCAAGCTTCAGTCGGCCGACGGGCGTCAATGGTCGGTTCGGTGCCTTTTCCGAGGAGGTAGGGCCAAGCTAAGCCAGGGCTGGTACGAGTTCACAGTGGAGAATAACTTGGGTGAAGGAGATGTTTGCGTCTTCGAGATGCTCAAAACCAAGGAAATCGTGCTTAAGGTCACCACTTTCCGTGTTCAAGAAGAAGCCGGAATGATGAGCCAAACCCCGCCGCACGCCATCAGCCATGGCAGGATGATCAGGAATTAGGGGCTGATTTGGTTATTTAATCAAATGGCTTAGGTGTCTTATTTGTTCATGTGGAGTCTTGAAGCAGGTTCTTTTTTTTTTTTTTTGGTGATGGATATAAGTAATGCTTAATCTTTATTAGGGTTGTAAATAGATTGTGCAATCTAGTTGATATCGACCAGGACTAAGATGATTGCTTTCTGTATCTCTAGGATAGTTTTTTTTTTTTTTTATTAGGATTATAAATTATTAGATTATAATTTAGCATAAGTTCGAAAATAGGAGGCCCTTTTGGTTAATAATTACACCAAGGTAGGGCAACCTTGGGTTTGCTATGGGTACGGGGTAGTATGCTCATTTTCGAGCTGAAAACCGATGATAACCCGTGCCATTTTATAAAAAGCCGAGAAATATAACAAAAAATTAAGGATATGTCGGAATTTTTCTCATGGTTTAGTGGATCTTAAGAGGAAATACCTGTAGGTCTCATCGCTATGAAGTTTTTGTTTTTTGGCGGGCGACACACATCAGCTTGTTATCGGCCCTTATTTATATATATCGTCGATCGATGGTCTTCTGTAAAATTTATCAGCACGAATCGGCGTCTAAAACTTCCGTGCCTGCAATCCCTCGACATTTACATATTAATCCTGATTCTAGTTTCTAGCAATAACGAAATTGAAAATTTGCCTTGTAATGAATTTGAGTGTTTAGATTATTTTGTTTGGTGACCAAGAAAAGCGAAGCTTAAGGAAAAATCAACATAGCTTACTCAGCATGACACCATGTACGTGAATCATTCCGGTTGTTGTTATTATTTGCTCAGAAGTGTATGAAAATCCAACATTAAATATCCATTATTTGTTATAGTCAGACAATATACTAACATTTTTCTCTCACATAATAGACACACTTGTCTATAAAGTGAGAGAAAAGTATTGGTACATTGTCCGGCTAAAACAAATAATAAGTATTTGACATTAATTTTTCAAATATTTTTGGTACTTATGCCGCTAATATGCCTTGGTTTTATAGTTTATTACTTGAAAAACAAAAATAAAAAATCTAATCTCTTCCTGAACCAACCAACCATCACATTTCCCACCTTATCCTTTCAAGTCATCATCTTTATACTTCTTCTCTTCACTCGACTCATCACCACACAAACACGACTTTGAATTCTCTCACAAACTCTCAGGCAAGCGAGAATGGCCACGTCTTCCATCACAATCTCTCCCCTCGCGGCCTCCGTCGCCACCACCGGCCCGAGAAAGGCCGCGCCGAGGAAGGTGCGCTACCTGGCGGGCATGAACTCCTTCTCCGGGCTCAAGGCGGGCAGCGGCGTCGTGGCGGTGGGCCTCCCGGTCTCGACGGAGCAGTCGTTCGCGAGCATCGTGAGCTCGCTGAGAGCCCCAAAGGCCGGTGGCGGCAGGGGCGGGTCTGCATCGTCGACGTGCAATGCTGCAGTGGAGATCTTCAGGATCGCTGCCGTCATGAACGGGCTCGTGCTCGTGGGCGTCGCTGTCGGGTTCGTGCTGCTGAGGATGGAGGCCTTCGTGGAGGAGTCCGAGTCCTGATTTGATGACGTGATCTTCTTGCTGGTTTTGTAGTAATTTTTTTTGTGCCATAATCATTGTTGATCATGTAATTGATCTCCCAAATTTGGCTTTAATTTCTTGTCCCTCTCTCTCTCTCTCTATATATATATATATGATTATTCAATACATTAATAATGTAGCCAATTAGTTTTTTTTTTTTTGCTTTGTTTTCATGACATATAATAAGAAGAAAACGAAGGTGCTAAATATAATAGTCTAGATAATCTCACTCGGCCGGCGGGCCAGGCACGCGACGCCTATGAAGCAAGCAGCACGGGTAATCGAGGAATGAAGGCAGGAGCGAAGGGCTTGGCAGGACCAAGCCCGGAGTTTGTGGACACTAAACCCAACAGGCCATGGGCCTAGGCTGCACGCGCAAATCGCGGAAGGCGGGCCTCTAGACAGCCTAGTGGTCAGCGAGTGGGCGCGCCAAGGTCGACTTTTCTTATTCAATATCAAAACTGTTAAAAAATTTCATCATGAGTCTCTAATATATGTAGAGATCGATTAAAGAAGAGTGATAACAACGGAAACAGATAACGCTAAAGTCGGATATAAATAACCGAAATAAATTCAAAATAACGACAATTAAAGCTGAAATAAATAAAGGCTAAGATCAGCCCCTAAATGATACAAAATTGTAATGCAAAATTTCCGGAATCCTCCCATGCATGTGTCACTTTCCGGCGCGTCGGACTAGCGCGCCATCATAGTATTAGCATATATTATTATTATTGTCAAGGGTAGTTTAGTAATTCTCTTTTGTTATGTTCGCTTTATACAAAAGCTTTCTTGTAACCTTAAAGACTCAATGCTTCAATAATAGAGTTCTAGAGTTTCTCCCTCTCCTTGATTTCTACATGGTATCAGAGCTACAATCATGATTCTTCGTTGAATGCTTCTGCTTGGGTATAATCTGCTCGTTATCATTAATCTTCGGGTTTGGAAGATTGGGAGATTTCATTTGAAGGTTCTTGTTGGGGTTTTTTTTTTCGATTTTAGGGTTCTTGAGATTTGAGTTTGTTTGGGTGAGAAACAAAATTCGCGATTCTCGGACTGCAACGACGGCACTTGGGAAAATTGGATTTGCACTCTCGTTCACCGTTGGATCGTGTTGAAACTATGACAGATTGTTAGCAACACACAGAGGCGTGTTTTGAACGGTGGAGATGAGATTTTGGTATTTCTAAGTTTGTCTGACGAGCAGAAACCAGAGGGTAAATTTGAAAGAGTTTCTTTGATTTTTTAAGTGTTTTGGCTTTGGATTTCCTTGTGTTTCAACCATGGCTTGCAATGTTCACTTGGATGGATCATATTGGAGTTTTGATGCGAAGCGTTTTCTAAGCAGGAATCGGATATGGAGCAATCTTTCTAGCAGTCTTATGAAGCGCAAAAGGATCGTTGGAAGGCGTAGTGTTCGGAGTTGTAAGCCAAAGAATCAATTGCAATTGCGTGCCTTGTTCGTTGCTCCTCATGTTGGTTTGTCTTTGTCCAATAATTTTGGTTCGTCGAGCAAATGTTCACCCACCTGGATCTTAGATTCTGGGGCTACTCAACATATGTCTCCTAACCTGGCATCATTCGATTATGTATCCCCTGATTCATCTATATCTATTATGACCGCTGATGGTAGTCCTATGCCATCGGAAGGTATTGGTTCTGTTGTTACTCCTCATTTGTCTCTTACCGATGTTTACTATGTTCCGAATCTTACTCTTAATCTTGCATCGGTCGGTCAAGTGTGTGACTCCAGTGGCTCATTAGTTTGTTTCTCTACTGCTGGTTGTTGTGTTTACGACCCGCAGTCTAAGAAAGTGATTGGGACAGGTCATCGGCAAGGTAAACTCTATGTTTTGGACGAACTTAAAGTGCCAGATGTTGCAGCTTCCAGTGTGGATCTTTCCAGCTTTCGTTTAAGTCGTTCTTCTTCTGACTTTTATTTGTGGCATTCTCATTTGGGACATGTTTCCGCGTCTCGTTTGAAGTACTTAGCTTCTACAGGAGCTCTTGGGCAGTTAAACTTTCATGATATTTCGGATTGTTGTGGATGCAAACTAGCAAAGTTTTCAGCGCTACCTTTTTACATAAGTGTTTCATCATCTATTGCTCCTTTCGATCTTGTGCATTCTGATGTGTGGAGACCTTCCCCTGTTTCCACAAAAGGGGGTTCTCGATATTATGTCTCCTTTATTGATGATTTTACGCGCTACACTTGGGTTTATCTTATGAAACGCAGATCGGACTTTCTTGGCATCTTCAATGAATTCAGAGCTCTCGTTAAAACTCAACATGGTGCCGTCATTAAGTGTTTTCGCTGCGACTTGGGGGGTGAATACACTTCGACCGATTTCTCTCAATTACTTGCTTCTGATGGGACTATTCGTCAAACTTCATGTACAGACACCCCTCAGCAAAATGGTGTTGCTGAAAGGAAACACCGTCATCTGGTCGAAACTGCTCGTTCGTTCTTATTGTCTGCCGAGGTTCCTAGTGTTTTTTGGGGGGAAGCCATTCTTACAGCTGCTCATGTGATCAATAGAATCCCAACTTCCCATAATGCAGGTTTATCTCCTTTTGAAAAATTACTGGGGAATAAGCCTGATTATTCATCGTTGCGTGTCTTTGGTTGTACCTGCTTTGTTCTTCGACCTCACGTCGAGCGTACTAAACTGACTTCGAAATCAGCATTGTGTGTCTTTCTGGGCTATGGTATTGGTCAAAAGGGATACCGTTGTTTTAATCCTGTTACTCAGAAATTATATGTCTCTCGCCATGTATTTTTCTTGGAGCATATCCCATTCTTCTCTGTCCCTGCTAGTTCACATCATATGACACAATCAGATCTCGTTCGCATTGATCCTTTTGATATTGACAGCGACGATGCTCCAGTTACACAGTCTGACTCTTTAGCTCATGATCCACCGACTCCTCCAGCGATTGCGGATCATCCGCCCCTTGAGCATGCGGATCATCCACCTCCCCGCCAATCTACAAGAGTGCGTAAGTCCACCAAACTTCCCGATTTTGCTTATTCTTCCTATTCGACATCATTTGCCTCATTCATCACCTCCATTCATGGTCTATCTGAGCCTACGTCTTTTCGAGAGGCTGTTGTTGATCCACTTTGGCAGCATGCTATGGCTGAGGAGCTTGTTGCTTTACATCAGACTCACACATGGGATTTGGTGCCTTTACCATCTGGAAAACGCACAATTGGCTCTCGTTGGGTTTACAAGATCAAAACAAAATCTGATGGAACTGTTGAACGGTATAAGGCTCGACTTGTTGCCAAAGGCTATTCCCAACAGTACGGCATGGACTATGAAGAAACTTTTGCACCCGTTGCAAAGATGACGACTATTCGTACTCTTATTGCTGTTGCTTCTGCCTGTCAGTGGAGCATATATCAGATGGATGTCAAGAATGCATTCTTGTATGGTGATCTTCATGAAGAAGTTTACATGACACCTCCTCCAGGTATTGCACACACACCCGGTCACGTCTGTAAACTACGAAAATCACTTTATGGCCTCAAACAAGCCCCCCGTGCATGGTTCGAGAAGTTCTCCATTGTAATCACTTCGCTTGGTTTTCATCCTAGCCATCATGATTCGGCTCTCTTTGTCAAACGCACGAGTGTAGGCCGTATTATCTTATCCTTGTATGTTGATGACATGATTATTACTGGTGATGATTGTGATGGGATTAAATCTTTGAAGTGTGAGCTGGCTCATTGTTTCGCTATGAAAGACTTGGGCTTGCTACGATATTTTCTTGGTATTGAGGTTGCTACTTCACCAAAAGGCCATCTATTATCGCAGTCCAAGTATATAGTTGATTTATTTGAGCGTGCGCGTCTCACTGACAACAAGACTGTTGATACTCCCCTTGAGACCAACGCTCGATATTCTCCGTCTGATAGTACTTTTTTGTCTGACCCTAGCCTATATCGTACAGTTGTAGGAAGTTTGGTTTACCTCACTGTTACACGCCCAGATATTGCACATGCCGTTCATGTAGTTAGCCAGTTTGTCACTGCTCCTACTACAGTTCATTGGGCTGCTGTTCTACGTATTCTCAGGTACCTTCGAGGCACTCAGTTTCAGAGTCTCTTGTTTCCATCTTCCTCATCTTTAGAGCTGCGTGCTTATTCTGACGCTGATTGGGCTGGTGATCCCACGGATCGCAAGTCAACTACTGGATTCTGTGTTTTTCTTGGTGATTCTCTCATCTCTTGGAAGAGTAAGAAACAAGATGTCATTTCTCGATCGTCTACAGAAGCTGAGTATCGTGCTATGGCCTCGACCACTTGTGAGATTGTTTGGTTGCGGTGGTTACTCTCTGACATGGGTGTTAGCCTTTCCAAACCTACACCATTGCACTGTGATAATCAGAGTGCGATTCAAATTGCGCGCAATTCAGTTTTCCATGAGCGGACCAAGCACATTGAGATTGATTGTCACGTTGTTCGCCACCATCTTCAGACTGGGACCATCACGTTACCATTTGTTTCTTCCATTCACCAGATTGCTGACTTGTTCACGAAAGCTCACCCCACCAAGCGTTTTTGTTTTTTATCTGACAAACTCTCGATGTTTCTCGCTGTAGCATCGTGAGTTTGCGGGGGGATATTAGCATATATTATTATTATTGTCAAGGGTAGTTTAGTAGTTCTCTTTTGTTATGTTCGCTTTATACAAAAGCTTTCTTGTAACCTTAAAGACTCAATGCTTCAATAATAGAGTTCTAGAGTTTCTCCCTCTCCTTGATTTCTACACATAGGATAACGCCCGACGCAACAGACAGTCTGCAAGGAGGGGCGCCAAAGCGTGTGCCAAGCACGTTCAGAGTCCAAAGTGTGTGGCAAGTGAGCCAAATCTTTCCAGATTTGGCATATGCCGCTCCTAATTTTACTAGGATAAGCTTTTATGATCCCGACTTATAAATATAGTCCGCTCGCGGCTCGCTCAATTTATTCATCGAGTCATTCTTTATCAAAGTGCTTCACGAGTTAGCTTCTGTATCTTACCGAGGGTTCGGGTGTCAATTGGTTCCATCCGGTCCATAACTTTCATTTTCGAGGTTGACCGAGAAAAAAAGTCGAATTACGAACGTTGACCGATGAGCCGTTTCTGGCACGAATTTCGCAGCACCTACTAATCAGTCAACCTTCAAATTTCCATAATGACATTTCTGGGAGGAATCCGCTTGAGCTCAAACTCGAGAGGTTCCTTGAAGACTACGCAACTGAGATTTTGTGATCCGGACCAATAAAGATAGTCATGTTCGCTGAATTTATTCATCGAGTAATTCGTTATTCAAAGTGCTTTACTAGTTAGCTTATGTACCCTACCGACGGCCCGGGTGTCTTAAGGCTTCCATTCAGTCCATAACTTTGTTTTTGAAGGTTGACCGATGAGCCAGTTCTGGTACGAATTTTGCAGCACCCGTTCATAGGTCAACCTTCAAATTTTGCATAATGACCCATGGTCGGGAGTAATCCACTTGAGTTCAGACCCGAGAGATTCCTTGAAGACCACGCAACTAAGATTTTGTGATCCTGACCAATAAATAGTCATGTCGCTGAATTATTCATTGGGTCATTCGTTATTCGTTAGATGTCTAATTGATTTCATCCGGTCTATAACTTTAATTTTGGAGGTTGACCGAGAAAAAAGTCAATTTATGAAGGTTGACCGATGAGCCGGCACTAACGCGAATTTTGCAGCACTCGCTCATCGGTCAAAAATTTGCATGATGACCAATTGCCGGGAGGAATCCGCTAGAGTTCAGACCCGAGAGGTTCCTAGGAGACCTGGCAAAGAAGCGAAATTGCTTATACAATATAAGCACACTTGACAAATAATTAATTTTTATATTTTAGTTACGATTTAATTCAGTCATTAAGGCTATTTTTGTAGTTTTCCTTCTAATTATAA
The DNA here is from genome assembly GCA_954871525.1 of Parietaria judaica. NCBI lineage: Eukaryota > Viridiplantae > Streptophyta > Magnoliopsida > Rosales > Urticaceae > Parietaria > Parietaria judaica. The sequence goes on along the minus strand of OX940862.1, from coordinate 30,231,177 downwards.
TCGATTAGCGTATAGAATATGTTTGATTTCGGACTGAATTTCCGGATTGGTTCAACTTTTTATTTTTATTTTTATTTTTATTGCTTTGTCGATAATCAAGGAGACGGGGATTCATAGCTTTGGTGAATTCCCATTGAGCGTATTATCTTCTGCGTTTTTTTTTGTGAATTTATCATACCGGTTCGCATAAAATTACAGCGCTACACCTTAATTTCATATTCATTACAAATAATAGTCATGTCTCATATTTATATTCACTCATTTGTAATTGTAGTGCATAAAATAAGGTTGGTTGAATCCTCTTTTACAAGTCTCACGTCAAGTATACTTATTCATCAATAGCTAGCTAGCCTTCGCTCACTCGATGCGCCCATTTACACTCTCAAAGATGAGGCGGTCTGAACACGTCCATGGCTATCCGAACCTCCGGTCCCTTGCTCCGGAGCCTCTCGTACTCTCCCGGAACGTCCCTCGCCCCGTGCTTCCCTGCCACTCTAGCCGCCACAACCCCCGTGAACACCATTATCACTGCTACTAACCAACTAAACTGCAAATTCGCCACCGCCCTCGCCCGCGCATCGGCCTCCTCGGACCCACACACGATTGCACCGATCGTCTCATCATCGGCCGATCGTGGGGCGCATCCGGCCGGGGCAAAACGCGGGACCCACAGCACCAACCCCATGACCACAAACCACAGGCCTTGGAACACGACGGAACCTGAAAGAACGATCCCCGCTGGGAAACTAGTCGGAGAAAGAGCCGTCGCCAGAGCCGCCACGAACGAGACGAGCACCACCAGCTGGAGAAGCCAGTGATAGTGCCCTTCGATCCCGACGTGGTCGGCGGAGTGGAAGCGGAGCAGGAATAACTCCTGCCCGAACACCGACGCCGCGAGCACCCCGATAAACCCGGACAGACTCGTCAAAGACCTGCTGACGTCGGCATATAAGGCGAAGCCGGAGAACACGGCAACATGGAGGAACATGGTGGCGTGCTCGAAGCCGTCGAGCTCGAAGCTAAGGCCGAGGAACGGGAAGTCGAGAATCTGCATGGCGATGGCGAGGACGGAGAAGGTCGCGACGAGAACGAGCTCGACGTGCTTGAGGCTCGAAGACGGGCCGTTCAACGGGAAGTGGTACGCCACTCGGAAGTTGGAAGGCCCGTTGACGAAGTAGGTTTTGACGGTGTTGACGGTGTGCCACAGTCCGAGAACGGCAAGCGCTAAGCCCGGCGCGATATGCCCTAAGAGAGTGCCCATTTGTGGAGACTGTCTAGGGTTTCAAGATATGGACTTGGTTCATATACATTATAGAATATATATAGTCGTGAAAAAAGACGCATATATATACATATATATATATATATATTTATATGGATTAATGGCATGGCAATGTAATGCATTAATTGGTGCAATATGTGTGTGTTTCCACAAAGCAAAACTTGGAAAATACACTTGATCACTGATGATCTGACACTGCACAATCTCTCATAAAAAAGATTGATATCAAATTACCAAAAAAAAGTTGATATTTCTTTGAGGAAAACAATGGTGTGATGACGTGATCATAAGTCAATCTCCATGGAGGAGTTTGATATGCTTGGCTTTCCATCCCACCAATTAAGCCGAACCTATCGCGACCCGACTCCGTTTTCTTTGCCTGCTCGGTTTCGATGTCTAAGGATTCCTTCGACGGAAATTAAATTTGTATTTTAGAGTTACTTAAAACCTAACCGTCATTCAATTTCGCACTCTTTCTTTCGTTGTAACGTTTTCGATTAGAGTGAATTCTTCTTCTCCTTTCTTCTTAATTGAAACATTTTTCGATTACAATAGATTCTTCTCATCGGTCCGCACGTGTGTTTTCAAATTGAGTTTTCGCATAAAAGAAAATCTCGTGTCGATTTCTGTTTCTCTTTCGTTGCTATAGATTTTATTTTATAACAATCTATGTTTGTAGGAAACCATTTGGCCTTGCCATGGCCACACATTAACCTTCTGTTGATAATATATATATATATATATATATATATATATATATATATGAAGATATGATCACCATGTAGTGGAGTGTGAAGTGTTTCCAATGAATATATAGTATTATTATGGTTACCGCATTTTATTTGAAGAGATTGAGCCGTCCAAAATTGTGAAACCAAGCAATAACATGAAAAGATTCTTCATTTAGTTGTGCTTTTTGAGCGTCATTCCACTACCAAAAGAGCCTCATAGCTCCCCGAAAATGATTTAACTATAAGGATATTTGCCGCAAATTATCAGGCAAATACCAAGCGCCACATTTCATACAAGACACCATTAAAAGCAAATTTGTATCATAACTAATTTGCCATGAATTCACCGGCAAGATTATAGAGATTCTAGTATCATTTTTATTTATTTTAGAGCTTCAAAACTGAAGCGCTTCGACAAACGTTTTAAAATTACTCTCAGTCAAAGGTCCTTTTGAACGAATTCAGAAACGGCCCGAGATATCGCCAGGTCTGTTTAGCGTTTACGGACTGAATGATCGTAAACCTTTCTAATGTCTTGCATTGTAATTTATTTTTACCAATATAATCAATGTCTTTCTTTCTAATTAAAATATTAAGCTCAAACACAAAGCACATGAACAAGATGATAATCCATATCCCAACTCCAAAGCTCTAATTACCTGACAAATCATTCAGGTCATGCTGGTGCAAAGCTAGAATAAATTTCCAATCTTTTATAATTCAATCGAAGAAATTCGATTTACATTTCTTGTTCTGGCCCGTTTCTAACTCTATATTGCGACATATTTTTATCAGACACTTGAGGGCTCTGTAGTCGAAGCGGATGGATCGAGGCGTTATAAGGTTAATTAAGATCTAGCCGTTATTTATTATTTCGTACACTCTCTGTCTTCCTTTGTAACACTTCTTTGATCATCGTGAATTGTTCTCCCGTAGTAAAGTCTCTGTGCGATTCCCCGAACAGAGGCAACATGTTGATCACGAAGCGCAGTCATTGACAAGCTTGCCCTGTTTCTCCGCTGGTTTGTTGTTGACTGTAATCCCGTTGCTCACCATTTCCTTGAGGAGCTCTTCGGCCGCATCGTCTTCCTTGTTTCTCGACAGGCCTTCGATAAGGGCGTTGTAGGTGAGAAGGGTCGGGTTGAAGCCAATGCTCAACATCTCGTCTCGAACGTTGAGAGCATCTTTCATGTCACCCCTTCTGCTGTAGCCACTAATAAGCGTGTTAAAGCTAACGTGATCGGGCTTGATTCTCTTTCTCTTCATCTCCTCCAGAAGCTCGCGGGCCTCCTCGACTTTTCCCTGTCGGCAATGCCCTTGCATCAACGTGTTGTATGTCACCTCGTCGGGAGAGATGCCATGTTTCTCCATCTTCTTCAAAAGGGTAAAACCGTACTTCAAGTTGCCATCTGCGCAGTGACCGTTGATCAAGGCATTGAACAACACAAGATCGGGCAACACGCCTTTGCTCATCATCTTCTCGAACAGCTCATCGGCTTCCTTCATCTTCTTCTGCTTGCTCAGAACGTAAACGAGCGACGTGTAAGTCACTCTCGTGGGCTCAATCCCTTTCTTCTCCATTTCATCGTGAAGGCGAAAAGCCTTCTCTGCGTTTCCGCACCTGCAAGCCCCGTTGATCAATATATTATACGTGATTTCATCGGGATTTATCCCTTTCTCCCTCATTTCCTTAACCATTTCTTCGGCTTTCCCGGCTTTACCTTCTAAAAACAAGGCATGGATCAGTAAATTGTACGTAGAAGCAGTCGGCTTTATACCTTTCTTAACCATTTCATCCGCACACTCGAATGCTTTATCCAAATCGCCATTGTTGCAGTAACTATCAATCAGAGTGTTGTAAGTTACAGCAGTTGGGACCAATCCCATCTCAGTCATACTATGGAAGATCTCTGAAGCTTCCTCAAGCTTACCTTCCTTGCACAAACCACTAATAAGCGAACCGTAGGTGTATGAATCTGGCTTCATACCTTTGTGTTCCATCGCAACGAGAACCGTGTGGGCGCCTTCAAGCCGCCCTTTCGAGCAATACCCGTGAATCAGAGAATTGTAAGTGACGACATTCGGCTTCACCCCCAAAAACTCCATATGATCGACGAAGCTCTTCGCTTTCTTCAGCTTCCCTTCTTTGCACAACACATTGATCATAATGTTGAAGGTACAAACACTCGATTTCACTTTCAACCGGTACATCTCTGCGTAAATTACCCACGCGGTCTCGAGCATGTTCGATTTCGAGAAAAAGCTCAACAACTCATTGTAAGTCTCAATCTTCAGAACAATGCCATTCCGGTTCACAATGTCAAAGCACTCGAAAATCTCCTTATGCTTCTTCGTTTCGCAATAAGCCCTAACAAAAAGATCGAAAACAACACACCTTCCGACGCCCAATTGCTCCGTCGCGTCCCTCAGCTCGTCGAACACCTCCCTGATCGATCCATTCCCGCCACAGACAGCCCGCTTAAGGAGACACAGGGCTGGTTGCGGAGACGGGAGCTTCGCGACGATGGCTGTAGCAAGCCCAACACTTTTCGCATCGAGGGAGCGAAACTCGACGCTTTCGACGAACTGGGCAGCTAGATTGGGGCTTTCTCCGAGGTGACGGAGAGTCTGCGAGGTCAGAGAAGGCGAGAGATTCGGCGAGAGGCGTTTGATCGAATCCCACTGCGAAGAATTGACCAGAGTGAGCAAGTGTTCCTGGGTTATGGTGCTAGGGTTTATGGGGTCGCTGGAAGGGGCTGTTTGTGGGGTTTCGGGAGGTGGGTCTGTGCGAGGGGTGGAAGAGACGAGCGCGCAGAAGCTGCATCGGTGGTCGGCGATGGCGGATACGAGGATTCTGCGGGGATTTACAGAGTGGGAGATTAGGGTTTTGGGGAGTTTCATAGGGAAGTGAGGAATGATGAGTGTGAAGAAGAAGAAGGAAATGGCGAGGGTTTAAACCTTCTAAGGTTTTGCCGCGAGTTTATTACAACTTCAGGGCTTTACTTTCTTTTCTTTTCTTTTTTTGTATTTTTTATCTTAATAAGCAGCATAAGACATAAGTAATTTTTTTTATTTTTTTTTAGTAATATAAATTTAAAATATTTTTCATATGCATTATATTTCAGGGCTGAAGTTCTTAATGTTCATTATCTTGTTTTTCTTCAAAATTTTGCCCACTTATTCAATTGATTTGATATTTTTTAAGTGTGCCGCTATATATTGGACATGTGTCACCTTCGAGAGAAACGCCTTAACCAGGGGCGGACCCAGAAATTCGTGTCGGGGGGTGATGGATTATAAGTCAAATAAATTATAATGACTTTAAGATATAAAAAAAAATGACTAGAGCCTTTAGCTTAAGCATGATTTCTCATTAAGATAATTTCTTAATAACTTTTTTTTTTACTTTAATTTAACCTTTATAAAAGAAAGTGTACTATGCACAACATTAAAAAAAAATTACAAGACATTTTATATTTATAATGCTTGAGTATGATTTTTATGTTTCAAATATAATTGTTCATTTATTAATAACAATATGAAGAGGAAAATATCTATTATTGTGTTTATATTTGTAAACATATACTAACATACATATATATATATTCAGACGATATATTTAAGCCTAGCTCTATGTTCTAGACTAGTCTCTGTATATAGAATATAGATATGTTTTTTTATCATTATTATAACATAAAAACAACCGTTTGGTCCGGGTAAGGGTGACATAATATATAAATATATCATAATAGATAGCTCGGTGAAGGTAAGATTAAAGGTGATTGATGGAGGGTGGGGGTGACATGAGCCACCCTTGTACACCCCTCGGTCCGCCCCTGGCCTTAACCTTAACGGCACTTTGAAAACTATATCAAATCACTTAAAAATTGAAAACTTTAACTATGAAAAAAAAAAGAAGTATATGTCGCTAAAAAATTAGAACATTCGTAGTTACATTAACTGATCTTTCTGCGAATATAAAAAACAAAATAAAAATATAAGAATTGTTACGTTGGTGGTCTAAATTACGAGTCAAACGACTGGATATGGCTTTGCCGATAAGTAAATTGTAAGTTTTTAAATCCCGACATTGACTTGTGTTGATAAGACTTTACAACTTTACTTACTTACTAGCAAGGTTTAAAATGCCGCTTGCCGTTTTCGTTTCGAATTTTTCGTTTTACGGATATATCGCTTGCCGATGGGTATGTCGATGGGCAAATGGTAAAAAAAGGGCATGTCGTTTACCGGATTTATCGCATTTTTCGAATGGGCATACCGCTTGCCGATGGATATGCCGACGGATATTCTGTAAAAAATATTTGAGTATTTAAGCATGATATTTATATAGGTTCAAAACTACATATTTAATAAATACAAGACATAATTGTATACAACAAAACACATTTGTAACTTAAATATGTAGGTGAAATGTATAATGTAAAATCACATTATTAGTTGAAGTGTATAATATTAAGTCAAATTATTATGTGAAGTGAATATGTTAAGTGTGTTATAATAAGTGAATATACATGTAAATTGTGTATGTATGTTAACAAATTTATTATTAGTTGAAGAATATAGTATTATATATTAAGTGTATAATATTATTTGAAGTGTATAATATTAAGTTAATTTATTAGGTGAAGTGTATGTTAAGTGTGAATGTGTGATATTAGTTGAATAACAAAAGTCCCACATTGATAGATGATAAGAGTTTGGTGATGTTTATATACCAAATATTAGGGACAAGGGCTTGGGCCCTTAGGGTCATAGGATTTTGCGGATGGGGGAGGACTCACACAAATGTACTACCACACGCGCGCGCCGCCGCCAGCCGGACGGGACGGGGGCAAAAGTTTAATTGATATTTTTGCCGAAATCTACCAATAGTTTAATTTTTTTTCGAAATTCTAGTCATTTTTCGCCAGTTTTATGAGTAAAAACGAAAAACGACATTCCTTCGACGTGCCCATTCGAATTTCACGGCATTTGGGAAAACGACAGCGACAGGGCACGGATGTCGTTTCGGTAGTCTCCGAAAAACGAAAATCGGCGCAATTTTCGAGCGAAATTCTCGAAATTTGACACCTTGCTTACTAGTAATCGTCAAATATTCTTTAAAAGAATAATAAATATTCTATTATATATTTGTAATTGTAAGTGTATGCAAGTATATATAACAATACTATTTTCAAAATGGTAATAAGCAGGCCCGACTTTAGGTGTTGGCCAACAAGGTCAGCGACTGCGATTCTGGCCGCCTTAGTTCAAAGGCCTAATTTTTATTTATATATTATCTTATATTTGATTAAATATGAAAATATAATTTTTTAGATACTTTAGGGCTTCAAAATTTTACTTAATCTAAGATCGCAACAAAACACAACTAAATCAGAGCCGGCCTTGAGTTGTCACTTCGAAGGGTTAGACATATTTTTTACCAAAATAGTGGATACTTTTTTGGCATAGTTTTCATTTTAATATGTTATAGGATAGTAATTTTTCATCCGTCGTATGAGTTTGTTTGTTTGTTTGTTTTTTTAATCACGGATCAAAAGACCCACGCCCAAATTCCATAATTTTCCGAAACCAAATCGAGGGTGCGACGAACAGTGTGTACATGGCTCGGGTACATATAACTCGTTGCCAACCAGCCGGCATTTTGTAAAACGGCATGGGTAGTTTGACGATTTCTACCGGTCAGCTAAAAAAAGATAGGCTAGCTTACCGCCAACCTATGGTTGCTGTTTGTTATTTTAACCTTGATTTGGACTGATTAGTGATGACTAAGTCGTTTAATAGTCCAAATTTAGTGATAATGTGCTCATTTTGATTAGTCAAATAAAACTGGAACTACAAAGTCTTGTAATCAATCAAATAAAACTTTCTTTACATACCTATATCATACAAACTTTGACTATATCTAGGTAAGTATCCATTTTATCCCATGATCACCCGAACAGAAAAATACCGAATATTGATTTTTATGCATATAAGTGATTATTTTGAGGCGGACCGGATACCATCAGATCATTCGGTAACAGCATTCGATTTACATAAAAAAATAAAAATGCAACATTCAATCACCGGACTGTCAATTACCAGACTTTGCCATGGTTTAAGGAATATGTTGGATTGTTTCAGCTAAGCTTACATCCACTGATTTATAAGGAATATGCAAAGCTATTAATTATTTTACATGAATGTGTCATTGTGTAAACTGTAAACCAATGCCAACTAACTTTTTTTTTTTGCTCAAATAAATCAAAATTTTAGAAACTAATGACTACTAAGCTACTTCAATTCCTTAAATAAAAAAATACAGACGAAGAAAAGAAGCGTGTCTCTCACTCGTTCGATTGTAGCTGAACAGAACTCGGTCAAAACTTGGAAATCATTGTCCACCTCTGGCAAAAGACACTGCAAAACAGAACAAATTATTACTCAAAGATCGCATAAAATTAAAAGCTTCGATACAAGAATGTGCGATTAGTTTGTATCAAGCAAAAACTGCATCAACAATGGATGAATAATATGATAAGAAACATGAAGTAGCTGGTAAAGACCCGGTTCTCCAACAATCTCTCGTTAGGAAGTTTCGGATTGTCCAATGCTCAAGTGAACAAGTTCCCCTTAAGGGGGAGCTACGAAGATAATCTTCCGGTTTTGGTAGGGTGAGCGTAGACTCGACGAACCTTGTTCCTCAAAAGGGAAAGCTCAAATAACTCGACCACTAAGATAGTCCTTATTGACGCCGTGACATTCTAGACAGAGATGCAAATCTCCCTGCATGAACACGGAAGAGCGGAAAACGAAGATTCAAACTTCCGCTCGTTCCTCGCTAACCACTTCGAATTTTTGTCGGTCTTTCTTGCTTTTAATCGGAATAGATATCTCCATGTGTTATAACAGTATTAAGTTCCTTGTTCTCGACTTGATATCGTTCAAATTCCTCGACTAATCGATGACCAAACCGCCCCAATTCACGATTTATATGTAAACTCATATCAAAGAGAAAGGTACAAACTCCACTCAATTCTACATATAATAGCTATTTAAACCTAATTTTTAAAGCGATTCAATTACCAAACAACTAAAATTTTCAAGCGACTACGGCAAATTGACATAGAAACTGAAATTCAATCGCTAAATTCCATCAATTCGATAATCAAACAAGCACAAACAGTAAAGAGAAACCAAAATTCATTAGAAAAAAAAAGGAATCGAAAGTACCCTGATAATTCTCAGGCGACGGAGATGGGCGGTTGGTGGCCTTTGCTGGCGTTCCGATCAGCGTCTCCGGCAAAGTCCTCGAGGTTGTAGACGACGGTGATGTAGAGAGAGCAGCTAGGGCATCGAGCGATCTCCTCGCCGACGCGGAGATCCTCCTTGGTGATCTGGAAGAGGTCGCCGCAGGGGCAAGGGTACGTGAAGGCCTTGAGCTCCTCGTTCCACTCCATGTCCTCGATCTCCACCTCGTCGTACGACATATTCTCCGGCGACCTGCTTTCCCGGCTCCGGCGACTCTCTGCTGAAGCTTGGTGGAGAGGTTTTGGGGCTAATTTTAGGGTTTATCTGGTCGTGCAAATTTTAATTAATTGGTTGCTTGCAATTTTATTTGCACCAAGAAATAGCACAATTTATTTTTATACGGTTTCATTACTCACTCTACATAAATAAAAGAAAAATTAATTATTCAAAATTATAAGACAATTTTTAAATTTAAAAAATATTAACAAAAATATGCGGGTTTTTTTTTTCGACTTAAAAAAAATACGGCCCCAAAAGCTAAAGTCAAGGCTATTGGACAAGGCCCGGAGGACGTAGTGTGGAAGGCCAATGGCAACCTTAAAGAACCTCCAACGACAACTAGGAAGGAGCTCGACTTTCCGGCCTGGAGCAGGCAACCTAGGAAGGGCCTCAGCGAGGTGATGGCGACCCTATATGTTGACGACCCTCTCAACAAGGCGAGCTTTCTAAAGGCAAGCCCTCCAGGTTACCCTTCGCCACGGCAAGCCCCTTTGGCGACGAAGACCCCTCTTTGACCTATCATCGACGTCGTCGTCGTCACCCGCGTAAGCTCCCCCGGTGACATTGACCTCCATTTGACCCCAACGACGTTCAACCCCTCGCCTACAAGACTCGACAAGACATAAATTCACAACAACTTCAAACAAGAAGATAATCCAAGCTCACCGGAACATCAAGGACGCTCCAAAAAATACTTTAGGACCCGAGATACAAGCTTGCGGAACCCCAGAGAAACTCTTAAGGTGACGGACGAGCTAAAATTCGCTCGACGACCACCCGGCCTTTGCTTCTACCATTTGGCAAGCAAATCCGAGTCCCTTTCCGTAACTTCTATTAGCCGAACTCCGAGAATCGTTTACAATGATTGAACAAAGAAATCCAAAAGATTTCAGTAATTTAAAAAAAATATTAAAATAATAAAAAATAAAAATAAGTGCCATTTTGTAAAATATATAAATTTGAAGTAAAATTTCAGATTTCGTATTTTTTTTTTATCTGATATATTTGCTTTAAAAATATTTTATGGGTACCGAATATGAACTCAGCTTAGCTTATAACGACTTTATAATAAACTACACTAGGGGTGTGCAAAAAAAACCCAACCCAACAATTTAGCCCAACCCAATCTAACCCAACCCCAATCTAACCCAACCCAATTAACCCAATAGTTATCGGGTTGGGTTGGGTTCAACCCGAATAAATAGTCGGGTTGGGGTTGGGCTAGATGCATTGGGTTGGGCCGGCCCAATTGACCCAATCAAGTTTTTTTCTTCAAATAATTAGTTAACTTTTTCAAATATATTTTTGTAGTTAGTCTCATTTTTATGTTTAGTCATTATTTAATGTCTATGACTATGTTTCTAGTTTATGATTACGACCACGTTTCTAGTTTAGTTTACGACTATGTTCCGTACTTGTGTTATTTAATGTTTAAGACTATAATAACGTTTAATTTTTGAATTAGGTGTTTAAAAATAGTAATATGAAATTTATGTTTATTGATTGGCGGTTTAAATTTCAGTGTTATTTGGTAAAATATTTTTATGTATTTTTTTAATTTTAGTTCAGGCCAATGACCCAACCCAATCCAACCCAACCCAGAGTTTGTCGGGTTGGGTTGGATTGGGCCTTCAAAAATTTTGGGTCGGATTGGGTTGCTTTTCCAAAACCCAATAAAATCGGGTCGGGTTCATGTTTTACCTCGGGTCGACCCAATCCAACCCATGCACACCCCTAAACTACACCACATTATTAAAAATAAATTTATATCCCACTAAATAAATAAAATTAGCATTTAATGGGATAAATTGGAGAAGCGCCACCAAAATTACAGTTTTTTATCGCTCTTTTTTTCCATTTATACCCCCAAACACGAAGAAGAAGAAGAAGAAGAAGAAGAAGAGACTTTTATGGAGGGAAATCTGGAGACTGAGCTTCCATAGCTTCTCCATCGGAACAACAGACCACCAACCATGCAGTCTTAGGGAGCGATGCAGACTCTCCATCACCACCAGCAGCAGCTCGCCGCCCTCCTCGCCGCCGCGCTGCCCGCCGACGACCCCAAAAGTGGCGCTCCAGCTCCGACGAGGCCGAGGCGGCTCGAATCGCCGCCGTGGAGTCGCTCCACCGCGCGATTGTGTTCCCGCACAACGTGATTCTCCTCTCGCATTCCGCCACTTTCCTCGCACAGGGATTCGCTCAGCTTCTCTCCGACAAGTAATCGCTGCTCCTCCCGATTCGGCTTCTGTTCTTCTTTCCTCTTCTTCTTCTTCTTCTTCTTCTTCTTCTTTTGAATTGATTCTGTTCAGTGCTGAAAATTGAAGATTGGTTAAGTCCTTCATTGTTTTGTTCTTGAGGTTATTTGATTCAGTGATACAAATTACGAATCCAAATTATCAAAATGAAGCTATTATTTTGGATTTTTTTTTATTTTCATTTGTTTATCGCCATTGGAACCCTTTGACCTGTGTATTTGTGTGTTGTGTGCATATATATATATATTTATAGGATTGTTTTGGTTTATGGGAATCGTGTGGAATTTCGTTTCAGGTCTTACTCGGTGCGACAAGCAGCGGCCACCGCATATGGCGCTTTATGCGCGGTGCTTTGTTCGATGCCTGTAACACCGAACTCGAGACAGAACCATGCTTTGCTCGGAAGCTTAGTTGACCGCTTCATCGGTTGGGCATTGCCGTTGCTGAACAATGCCATCCCCAGTGACGGGACCGTGGAGTTGGCGCTGGACAGCCTGTTGGAGTTTCTTAACGTCGGGGACGTAGGTGCGATCGAGAGATTTGCCTTGCCGATTCTCAAAGCGTGCCAAGTACTTCTCGAGGACGAGCGAACCTCCCTGAGCTTATTGCACCAACTTCTCGGCGTGCTGACCTTGATTTCATTAAAGTTCTCTCGAACTTTCCAACCTCATTTTCTCGACATTGTGGATCTGCTTCTAGGATGGGCGTTGGTACCGGACCTTGCGGAATTAGATAGAAGAATCATTATGAATAGTTTCTTGCAATTTCAGAACCATTGGGTGCTTAACTTGCAATTTTCCCTCGGATTGATCTCGAAATTCCTTGGTGACATGGACGCTTGCTTCACGATGGCAGTTTTGAAAGTCCACAACAGTTTCGAAGGTTGCTCGCTCTCCTTTCCTGTTTTTCGTCGGTTTTGCAGTCCACTGCTTCCAGTCTTCTAGAAATGAATCTATTGGAACAAATAAGTGACCCGCTCAGAAGAATGGTTCCTCCATTGTTAGGTTGCTTATCCATGGTTGGTCAGAAATTCGGGTGGTCGGAATGGGTCACCGATTTATGGAGGTGCTTAACTCTTTTGGCGGAGATACTGGGTGAGAATTTTTCTACCTTTTATATCCTTGCCGTGGACATCATATTCCAGAGCTTGGAAATGAATGTTGCCTCATTTCAAGTACACGGGGTTTTGAAAACCAACCTTCAGTTATTGTCACTGCAAAAGCTCGGTCTCCTCCCGTCAGCAGTCAAGAAAGTAGTGCAGTTTGATGCACCGGTATCTCAGCTGCGTTTACACCCGAATCATCTTGTCACAGGAAGCTCTGCTGCTACATATATATTTATACTTCAACACGGAAATGACGAAGTTGTGCAACAAGCTCTGACTATGTTGATTGAAGAGTTGGAAATGCTGAAGGGCATGCTTGGTATAAGTTTGGGTCACGCAGATACCTGTAGTAATGCCGGGAATCAAAAACCATACTCAAGCTTGGAATTGCTGGCATTGGTCAAGTTTGACTTGAGAGTTTTATTGACAAGCGTTATGCTCGAAGGAAATACCAGCTTACTCGACAAACCGGATGTTGCGGCCTTATACCTTAGGAGATCGGAAACATTACTCGCTTTTCTTGCTCAAAATTTATTTCCTTTTGATTTACCCATACAGTCTGATGTAGAGTTGCAAGTAAGTGTCATTAAGACAATGGATAGATTATCTGAAGTTGAATTCTTGAGCAAGGGCTCTGCTAGAAATCAGGACAGTGATGGACATTCAACAGCCATTGGCGAGCATATAAGGAAGTACAGTCTTCTTGTTGAAAGATCTCTCAGTGTTTCTTCTCCACTCGCTGTTAAAGTGGCGACTCTAGCTTGGATCCAGAGATTCTCCGAGACCGTTATTTCTGTTAACTCGAGCTCAAGCCCCACTAAGTATTTTGACCAGGCATTTGGATATGTTAGGAGTATAAACAATGTTCTTATCTCGGTCTTGAATGCCGCATCGGATAGGGAACCAAAAGTAAGGACCCATGTTGCGCTAGTTTTGAAGTCGCTATTACAAGCAAGGCTTGTCCATCCAATGCATTTATATGATGTGGCTGAAGTGGTTCTGGAAAAACTCGGTGACCCAGATAATGAGATAAAGAACGCATTCGTGGGGTTACTTTCCCATGTTTTACCGGCAACTATATATGCATGTGGACTACAGGGCTATGATACGATGAGTCGAGTTCTCAGATTGGGCAATAATTCCAATTTGCACTGGAAACAAGTTTTTGCGTTGAAGAAGCTTCACCATCAACTTCATGCTCAGCAACTTGTTTCCATCTTGAGCTACATTTCCCAAAGGTGGAAGGTGCCCCTTTCCTCGTGGATCCAACGTTTAGTTCATCGTTGTAGAAATTTGAAAGATCCCGCCTCAACTCAACTTGAAGAAACAGGGAACACCAATGCTAATGCTATGTGGTTGGATGTGATAGTGGATGGAGATATCCTTGAAAAAAATTGCTCGGTTAACAATTTGGCTGGTGCATGGTGGGCCATACATGAAGCGACTAGGTACTGCGTTGCAATGCGTCTTCGTACTAACCTCGGCGGCCCCACACAGACTTTCGCTGCCTTAGAGAGAACGCTCTTGGACATTGCACACTTACTTCAGCTTGATAGTGAGCAAAATGACGGGAATTTAAGCATGATTGGGGCTTCTGGTGCTCAGTTATTACCAATGAAGCTATTCTTGGATTTTGTGGAGGCTTTGAAGAAAAATGTATACAATGCTTATGAGGGCTCCATTAGTTTGCCAATGGCTAGTCGTTCGAGCGCATTGTTCTTTCGAGCTAACAAAAAGGTTTGTGAGGAGTGGTTTTCTCGGATATGTGAACCGATGATGAGTGCTGGTTTGGCTTTACAGTGCCACGATGCTACAATTCATTACTGTGTTCTGCGTCTTCACGAGCTTCGAAATCTCGCGACCTTGGCTTTGAAGGACAAATCCAGAGCCCAAGTTTCAGATCAAATCCACATCATCAAGAATAAATTTTCTACGGATGTCTCGAGGGTCTTGCGCCACATGGCATTGGCTCTCTGTAAGAGCCGTGAATCAGAAGCATTAATTGGGCTTTTACGTTGGGTTTCCATGACGTTCTCGTCCTTATTTGGGGACGAAAGCCAAAATCTTAACAGTGAAATATTGGGCACATTTTCATGGATTACCGGACTTGTTTATCAGGCTAAAGGTCAATATGAAAAGGGTATTGCACACTTTTCACTCTTGCTTCAAAGCGAGGAGTCCCTCAACTCTATGGGCTCTGATGGTGTGCAGTTTGTGATTGCACGTATGATCGAGGGCTACACTGCTGTGTGTGATTGGAAGTCTCTAGAATCGTGGCTTATGGATTTACAGTCACTCCGTGCCAAGCACGCTGGGAAAAGTTACTCCGGTGCTCTGACCACAACAGGCAATGAAATCAACGCGGTTCATGCTTTGGCACATTATGATGAAGGTGATTTTGAAGCCACGTGGGCATACCTTGATTTGACCCCTAAAAGTAGCTCTGAGCTCACACTTGATCCGAAGCTCGCCTTGCAACGGAGTGAGCAAATGCTTTTACAAGCGATGCTCTCGCAAAACGGAGGGAAGGAGGAAATGGTTGCTCATCAGTTGCGTAAGGCGAAATCAATGTTGGAAGAATATTTGGCAGTTCTTCCTCTTGACGGGTTAAGAGAAGCGGCTCCGTATGCTATGCAACTGCATTGTATATCTGCGTTCGAGGATAGTTATAAACTCCGAAGCAGTCAAGATAGATCTACGGTACTGCCATCGATGTTAAGCTCTTACCTCCAGTCCATGCAATATGTAGGTAAAATTTATGAAGACTGCGATCAATGGTTAAAAGTTCTTCGTGTTTATCAAAACATTTCACCCGCTTCTCCAGTCACTCTAAAACTCTGCACGGATTTACTGAGCCTAGCCCGTAAAAAGAGCAACCCTATGCTGGCTTTTCGGCTACGAAAATATCTCGATGATCACATACCGAGTTGCTCGGAGGAAAGGTTCCGTGATTTCTTCCTTTCCTTCTTGCAATTTGAGGACATCATGTTACTTAAATCTGAAAATAAGTTTGAAGACGCTCTTACAAGCCTTTGGTCGTTCGTTTATCCTTGCTTGGTTTCTTTGGCACCACAAGCTACCATGGCTGATGGAGCTATTTTGAAGGCCAAAGCGTGTTTGAAATTATCAAGCTGGCTAGGACAGAGTTATTCAAATCCAAGCCTGAATAAAATTGTTCCCAACATGCTTGCAGATTTGAAGGTTTCCTTTTATGATGAGAACTTGGTCTGTGTCCCGTCTGTTAGTCTTGTTATTGAGGAAATGGTTGGTACAGCTACAAAATTATCGACTCGTCTCTGTCCAACTATGGGTAAGTCATGGATTTCTTATGCGTCTTGGTGTTTTCGTCAAGCACAAGACTCTTTTCTCAATCCTCAAGTAAATGCCCTCCAGAAATGCTTCTTTTCTCCCATCCTCACCCAAGAAGTTTCCTCTGATAACTTCAAGTTGACCAAAGACGAGAACTCTAGTATAAAGTCTCTGATTTTGCAACGCTTGAGCTCTTACGATGAACTAGGTGAACACAATTTATCTCTAAACTCTGAGCAAGTGAAAGATTTGGTGCAGCAAGTAGTGAACATAATTGAAGCTTTGGCTGGAGAAATTTCAAGGGACGAAAGCATGTCTGCTACTCTAGCCTCTCAGTTGAATAATTGTTTCCAGAGCTCAACTATCAGCCTGAAAGTATCAGAGATCTCGTCTTTAGTTGGCGATTTAGTAGAAATCTGGTGGTCATTCAGAAGGCGACGAGTGTGTCTTTTTGGACATGCAGCTTTTGGTTTTATAAAATACCTTTCATATTCATCTGCAAATATTGATGGTCAGTTAGAAGGGTTCAGTTACGAGTCTTCGAAACAAAAAAATGGTCAATACACTCTAAAAGCAACATTGTATATTCTGCATATTCTTCTCAATTATGGGGTGGAGTTGAAAGAAACGTTGCAACCGGCTCTTTCTTCCGTTCCTTTGGCACCGTGGCAGGTGAGATAGTGTGTATCTTTTAGGAGTAAATGTGACAAATGCCCATGAACTTTGCTTGGTGGTGCACTTTACCTATTAATTTTGTTTTGATGCATTTCACCGCAAAACTTTTATTTTGGAGCATCATACTCTTTTCTCTGCTATAAAATTGATAGAAATTGTTATCTCTGTGACCTTGATAATGAGAAAAATTCTATTTTTCTAATTTTCCTTTATTTTAGTAATATTGTTCATGATAAATCTGCATTTCCTATAGGAGTATCATGAAGCAAAATTAAAACTTAATGGACAAAATACTACAAAATGAAGTTAAGAGGGTATGGCACCAGTGAGGAAAGTTGTGGGCATTGACGCAATTTACGCTATATTGAAGCATCAATGTTTAGTTATTTGCGGATTCATGATATAATTCTAATCAAGTGTCTTCGTTCGTAGGAAGTTACTCCGCAGTTGTTTGCTCGGCTAACTTCTCATCCTGAGATAGTGATTCGTCATCAGTTGGAGGGTTTATTGATAATGCTAGCTAAGAAATCTCCTTCAGCAATTGTTTACCCAACACTCGTTGATGTTAACGGAAATGAGGAGAAGCCTCCACAAGAACTCCAACACATCCTCAATTGTTTGGTAATCCAAATATTTACTCGTATATGGGGTGATTTTTCATCGAATTTTTCAGAAGTTATAATTTATTTCTAAACTAATTATATAAGGTTAGTAAGAGCAACTTAAAGTCAGTATTCACTTAAAATATTTACGGTCCTAAACTCCTAGGGTCTAAATCAACGAGTCATCTAAATTTTGATTATTTAAAGTAAGGAGTTAATACGGGACTGGGAGCTGGGAATTGGACGATGTTTCCTCCCGTAAATTCTTCCTGGTCCTGGTACTTGTTTTCTAAAAACCGACTTTTTCAGGAATCAGTAACTGGGACCGGGACTGGAAGTATTTACCGGTCTAAACTAGACCGGGAATTCTCAATCCCCAGTTTTTTCCACAAATTTTTTTATTTTTTTTTTTTAAACTGGTATTGGGAACTGGTAATAGCTTTCACGTTGTAAAACTTGTCTGATTGAAACGGAGTCAAGAATTTTGACCCAGAATCTTGTTACTTGCAGAGTGAACTATATCCAAGATTGGTACAGGACGTTCAGCTTATGATAAATGATCTTGAAAATGTTACTGTGCTTTGGGAGGAGCTGTGGCTTAGCACACTTCAAGATCTTCACACTGGTAGGTCAATCCTTCTTAACTATGCATTTTAAATATTTCCAATATATTTCACATAGTTTTCATGTCAATAACTCGAATCAATCACTTGAAATTTGTACTCTTGTTCTCATACGAACACTGCCTATAATTTCCAATTTTTACGACCAACGATAGATTTTTTATTTGGTAAACTTTTCCTCCTAAACAAGTGCTTTCTTCACTATCAGTTTCTTTTCCTATTTATTCACATGTTTTTTTCTTTCTTAAACATAATACATGTATGTGACAAACAAGGTTCGAGAGAAATAATTCAATTGTATTTCTCGTAAAGAGTTTACAGCCTTAGGCGATGAAAAGGAAATAAAACACACTAATTAAGTGCAGAATTTCAGCCCTATAATTATACATCGATACTCCGTCAAGTTAGCAATTGAATTAGCCTATTTGACTCTTATTGTTGGTCCTATATTTACAACTAATAATTCTGTAACTTATTATCCGAATATTCTGATAAACTTTTTTTTAAAAATAATTTAGTCAATAAATTCCATAATATATAGCTTCTTATCGGATTTATTTCAGATGTGATGAGGCGAATAAATCTATTGAAAGAAGAAGTGGCACGAATTGCGGAGAATTTCACTCTCAGCCATAGTGAAAAGAGCAAGATAAACGCGGCAAAGTACTCTGCTATGATGGCTCCAGTTGTTGTGGCCTTGGAGCGTCGACTTGCTTCCACATCTCGAGATCCGGTGACGCCTCATGAAGTCTTCTTCCACAAGGAATACAAAGAACAACTCAAATCTGCCATTACAGCCTTCAAAACTCCACCAGCCTCGGCTTCTGCGCTCGGTGATGTGTGGCGAACGTTTGATAGTATCGCTGCATCATTGGCATCATATCAGAGGAAGTCATCAATTTCCTTAGGAGAAGTTGCTCCACAACTCTCTGCGCTGTCATCCTCGGACGTTCCAATGCCCGGTCTAGAGAAGCACGATACAGTTGTCACTATTGCTTCTTTCGCTGAGCAAGTGGAGATATTGTCGACGAAAACTAAACCTAAGAAGCTTATAATACTTGGTTCTGACGGCAAAAAATACAGGTACTTTAGACTCATAGGATTAATATTATCTTAAATATTGTAGAGTATTCTCATTAGTTCTAGATATTGTGTAATGTTTTCTCAACTTGTTCTATCTCTATATATAAGGAGTAAGTTATAGTTCGCAAATTATTTAATTTCTCTCTATTTTTGCAGGTACCTTCTGAAAGGAAGAGAAGATTTGCGCCTTGATGCTAGAATCATGCAGCTATTGCAAGCTATAAACGGATTTTTGCGTTCCTCTCCCGTAACTCATAGTCAATCTCTTGGGGTTCGATATTATTCTGTGACCCCAATCAGCGGTCGGGCTGGTCTAATTCAGTGGGTTGATAATGTGGTCAGTATATACAGTGTCTTCAAGTCTTGGCAAAGCCGCATGCAAGTGGCACAACTCTCAGCAACAGCTGGTGGTAATACGAAGAGTACGATTCCGCCCCCGGTTCCTCGGCCTAGTGATATGTTCTATGGTAAAATCATACCTGCGCTCAAAGAGAAGGGCATAAGGAGAGTCATCTCACGAAGAGACTGGCCTCATGACGTGAAGCGTAAGGTTCTTATTGAACTAATGAAGGAAACTCCCGGACAACTTTTGCATCAAGAATTATGGTGTGCCAGTGAAGGTTTTAAAGCCTTCAGCTCAAAACTTAAAAGGTACTTGTGCAACCTGAAATAGCTCCTGGGATTTTGATTCTTATTTTTTGCATTTTACTAGCATTTCCCCAAGCACGCTAAAAAAAGATGCATGAGTCAACTTGTGCGCAATGGACTTAGTCGAAGGTATTTTTGTCAATTAATTATTTTGAAGCCATCAATGAGTCAAGTTATTGACAAACATTGCGCACTTAGCGAAGGTATTTTTTTCAATTAATTATTTTGAAGCCATCAATGAGTCAAGTTATTGACAAACTGTTGAAAGATGAAATTCCCACAATATTAGAGAAACAAATAATAAAATTGATGAAAATATCAACGTCATGTATTGCCCACAAGTTTAAAATCTCATCATTTTTTTAATGCGTTGGTGGTAATGTGCTTTACTTTTGAAAGTACCACATTGCTGCCAAAAACTAAAGTTCAAGACGCAAGTTGCACTAACATGCAAAGTTCAGGGGACAATATTGCCAACTGCTCTAAATAAAAACATGAAAATATAAATTAACTTTGAAAGTGATAAACTCTTATAGGTACGCGGGAAGTGTTGCAGCCATGAGCATGGTGGGCCACATTCTGGGCCTTGGAGATAGGCATTTGGACAACATACTTGTTGACTTCTGCAGTGGTGACATTGTACACATAGATTATAATGTTTGTTTTGACAAAGGTCAAAGGCTTAAAGTGCCTGAGATTGTTCCCTTTCGCCTTACCCACACAATCGAAGTTGCGTTAGGGTTGACCGGAATAGAAGGTAGCTTCAGGGCGAACTGTGAAGCAGTGCTCGGTGTTTTAAGAAAGAACAAGGACATACTCTTGATGTTGTTGGAAGTGTTTGTGTGGGACCCACTTGTCGAATGGACTCGAGGAGATTTTCATGACAAGGCTGCGATCGGCGGTGAAGAAAGAAAGGGCATGGAGTTGGCTGTCAGCTTGAGTTTATTTTCGTCCAGAGTTCAGGAAATCCGTGTTCCCTTACAGGTGTGCATCATCTAATCTTTATTCAGTTTAGTATTTCTTTTATTCAATGAATAGGAGATTATCTACAGGGAATATTTCTGTTCCTGGAAATTTCCTAATATTACTTCATAGGCTGTTCAGTTATTCTACTTAATGGGAACCATTAACAATTTTTCTCAAAATTCATCTATTATATAACTCACGCCTCAATTAACTGTGTTGTAGTGTTTGATCACAACAATATAATGCTGATAAGCTTGACTAGGTAGGAGATTCCTTATCTATAGGTAATATTTATGTCCTGAAATTAGAGTGTCATCTATTTTCAGTATTTTTTCCAAGACTACTTCAGATTGTTATTTTACTTATTCCAAATAATGAGAATCACAATTCGAGTCTCTTAAAAAATTCAATATTTATCCAACTCAAACTCAAGTTTACTGTGTTTTATTTGTAATCACAACACTATAATTTTCCATTTATTTCAGTCTTCATATTTAGGATTTTCAATGTTGGTATTAATTAATATAACTATATTGGCATCCATAGCTTAAATATCAGGGTGTTCAATTGTTATCTAACGTGTGTTCGAATGATGAGTAGGAACATCATGATCTTTTATTGGGCGCTCTTCCTGCTGTTGAATCTTCCCTTGAGGTACCTCTCGGTTTTAGACACCTCTTCCCCTTTCTTTTGTTCTGTACTAACTTTAAGCCTATACACAGAGATTTGCTGATGTTCTAAACCAATATGAACTTGCTTCTGCGCTCTTCTATCAAGCTGACACAGAGAGATCTAACTGGGCATCCCGTGAGTCATCTGCAAAGGCAATCCTCGCTGAAGCAACTAATAGTTTTGAGAACACTCGCTCTTCATATGAAATGCTGTCTCGAGAATTCGCTCAAGCAAAATCCGGGGTTGCTGAGAAAGCTCATGAAGCAGCAACTTGGATTGAGCAACGCGGAAGGATTCACGATGCTTTAAGGAACAACATAATCCCGGGAGTGAGTGCCTTGGGAAACAAGCAAGAGGGTTTGTCTCTTTCATCTGCAGTTTTGGTTTCTGGGGTTCCATTGACTATAGTTCCCGAGCCCACACAAGTGCAGTGCCGAGATATAGACCGGGAAGTCGCTGACCTAATTTCTGAACTGGATAGCGGACTCTCTTCATGCCTAGCTTCACTTCAGATATATTCTCTGGCTTTGCAGAGAATTCTACCATTAAATTACGTGACAACAAGTGCAGTTCATGGTTGGGCACAAGTCTTACAATTATCTATTAATGCCCTTTCTTCAGATACTCTCTCTCTGGCAAGAAGACAGGCTGCTGAAATTATCGCCAAAGGTCACGGGATCAACCTTGATTCTATCAAGCATACTCATAATGATCTGTGTCTTCAAGTAGAGAAATACGCGCTGGAGATACAGAAGCTCGAAGAGGAGTGCGCTGAACTGGAGAGCTCCATTGACTTTGGAAACAAGTCAAAGGCCAAGGCCCGTCTTCTGTCTGCTTTCACGAGATACATGCAATCAGATGAGCATGCTAAACACGATGGGAAAAAAGCCGAGAAAGCACTGTGTGTTCTGAATGTAGTTGTCGGTTCTCTATTCAATGAGGCTAAGCTTAGGTTAGAAAACATTTTTGGTAAATCCACCGAAGGAAACACAAACAGTAGGTGGCAGTACAACTTCGAGACTATTTTTTGCGAATTAGAAGAACAAGTGGAGAAGTGTTTGCTTGTTACAGAATTTGTTACAGAACTGCGACAACTAATCGGCACAGTTACAGATAACGATAGCTCAGAGTACTATTCTGAAAACAACTGGGGTTCGATGTTTAAAGACTGTCTTGTGTCTTGTCAGAACCTGATTGGTCAAATGACTGAAGTTGTTCTCCCAGGCGTGATGAAGTCAGCTTTTTCTTCGAACTCAGAGGTCATGGATGTGTGTGGATCAATTACCCAAATCCGTGGTTCTGTAGAGTCAGCTTTGGAGCAGTTTGTAGAGATTAAACTGGAGAAAACGTCCCTAATAGATCTTGAACAGAATTACTTTAACAAAGTTGGCCTGCTTAACGAGAAGAAGTCGTCGCTGGAAGAGGAAGCTCTTAAAGGAAGGGATCATCTTTCGTGGGAAGAAGCCGAAGAGCTTGCATCTCAAGAAGAGGCATGTAGAATGCAACTGAACCAGCTTCACCAAGCATGGAGTCAAAGAGATGCTCATGCTTCTTCTCTCGTCAAGAGAGAAGCAGATGTGAAGAAGGGCTTACTTTTGTGTGACAAGCAGTTCGAGTCTCTACTCGGTGGTAAGGAGACTTTATTAGGCCCCCTTGTTAAGATTTTTACAGAAATTGAATCGATTGATAGAGCTTTCTCTTCACTCAGAGGCTCTTTCGCTTCGCAATCGAATGAGTTCTCAGAAATTGCCGAGTTCTTAAGTTCTGGGATCCCAATATCTGATTGCTTGTGGAAGTTTAGTAGCTTTTCATGTGACCAATCTTTCTTCGTATGGAAAACAGTGATGGTTGATTCTTTTCTTGATTCCTGCATACACGAGATATCTTCATCTATGGATAGACACTTAGGGTTTGACCAACTCTTGTTTGTTCTAAAGAGGAAGCTCAAGATGCAACTCCAAGAACATGTCCTTAAATACTTGAAAGAACGAGCCGCTCCTACTTTATCTGCTTGCTTAAACAAGGAGACTGAACACATGAAGCGGTTGACAGAGGCGGCAAAAGATATCATCCTTAATCAAGTGAAAAAGGACATGGGGGTTGTGACAAGGTTGCGACACATGCTTGAGGAGTACTGCAACACACACAAAACTGCTAGAGCTGCAAAGTCAACAGCTTTTCTCAAGATAAAACAGGTCAAAGAACTCAGGGAAGCTCTTCACAGAACCGGCATAGAGATCTTTAAGACAGAGTGGATTCACGATTCTACTTTGAACCCGTCACACAAGAGTAAAACCATAATTCAGAATTTCGTACATAGAAACGAAATCGACAGTCTTTACCCAGTTGTGTCTAACCTAAGCCGCCCCAAATTGCTTGAAACGTTACAATCTTCTGTGTCAAAGATAGGCCGGTCTCTGGAGAGCCTTCAAGCGTGTGAGAGGAATTCCGTCAACGCTGAAAATCAGCTTGAGAGAGCAATGGGTTGGGCCTGTGGTGGGCCCAGCTCGAGCGGAACTGGGATTCCACCACAGTTCCATGATCATCTCATGAGGAGGCGGAAAATTCTCTGGGAAGTGAGAGAAAGGGCAACTGACGTAATTAAATTTTCGATGTCGACGTTGGAGTTTGAAGCGTCGAGAGATGGGATTTTCCTGTCCGGTGGCGATGGCAGAACGTGGCAACAAAGTTACTTAAATGCCCTCACGAGATTGGATATCTCATACCATTCTTTTTCATGTGAGATTTCTGTGGCCAAGATTATTTATGACTAATGCTGTGTTTTATCGTTTATGTACTAGGTACCTTGAGAATCAAGGTTGAACGAGAACGCACTAGAATAATGAGACATAGATAGATTGATCGAATAGTTCGCACGTGGAAATCAAACTGTATGGAAGTCTATACGAATAGAAAATACAAGTGGCTACAAAAGTAATGATAATATTCTAGAAGATCTGGGATTAATAATGACATGATAGAATAAATGAAAACTATAATTAGACTGATTTATTTGATGAATTTATTTTATATTTTTTATAATGTTTTGATTAATCGGATTAATTGTTAGGATCTATATTTTTGCATTAGGTACCGAACAAGAATGGAAACTTGCTCAAAGTAACATGGAGACTGCTTCCAACAGCTTATATACTGCGACCAATGAACTTCATATCGCTTCCCTCAAAGCAAAGTCAGCTTCAGGTCATTTACTTATCCTTTTATGTCAACTTGCATCTTCAAGCGATCCCTCAACAACAGAATTAACTGTTCGTTCTGTTTTTCGTCTGTAGATGAATTTCAAAGCACGATTCTTGCAATGAGGGACAGCACCTATGAGGTCAGCCTGGCGGTCGCTGCGTATGGCCGTGTTTCAAGGAGCCAAACTGCTCTAACTTCTGAATGCGGTTCTATGCTTGAAGAGGTTTGTTTCCTAGCTCTGAAGAAAAAAAAAAAACGGAGCAATGATCTAGCCAAGCTTATGAGTACGATGAAATGTTCTTAATTGACGGCATTGTATTTAGTATCAGGATTTGATATTTTCAAGGTGCATCTATGAATTTTAGAATCTTATACCTGTAAATTGACTTCAACATTAACAGACTGATAGTATGGATGAGGAGTTTATACGGAATTACACGCATGTATATTTCAATTTTAATCTAGAAAATTATTTTTTTGTTCCAAAGGAAAAAAGTGAACTGTAACTGTCCTGGGGTATGTTCTATGTGTAGGTCTTAGCTATAACTGAAGATCTACATGATGTTCATAGTATGGGAAAGGAAGCCGCCGGAGTTCACCGTTCTCTCATGGAAAATCTCTCAAAGGTTCGGACATTTCGATACCTTCTTTTTCCCACCCAATTATTGATGTCTTATTTTATGCGGTGTTCGCCTTTCTCTTTATGACACAAACAAAAGTTCAAGGGACAAATTAATTTGAGCTATACTTCCTTGGGAGACCAGTAATATTTTCTGATTGCTACAGCTATTTCTTATGATCTAGAACTTAGTTAGTTTTAAAATGCAGGTTTCTCGCGAGTGTAAAATCTTACTGTCCAATTTTTTGCAGGCAAATTCAGTTCTACTTCCACTTGAAACAGTGTTGGCTAAAGATGTGGCTGCTATGGCCGAAGCTTTGGCACAGGAAAGAGAGATCACGACGGACGTATATGTTATTCACGGCCAAGCCATATACCAGTCTTATCGTTTGAGAATCAACGACACTTTTCAAATCTTGAAGCCATTGGTACTGCCACTTACATCGTCTGTGAAGGGACTATATTCCCTGTTAACTAGGCTTGCACAGAGCGCGAGTCTCCACGCTGGGAATCTTCATAAAGTAAGGTTTTTCTTAGCTTTGACCATTTGATAGTATTAGTCACTTTTCACTACTGGTGAAAATTTCGGCCCGATGCATGCTTCCTTCCAAAAACTGTGCATTTATAACTTTAATTAACTTACTCATGCAAATTTCAAAAATTGGCCCTGTCTGGCCCCAATTTTTTCTTCTTCTTTATTTTCAATGTACTTGGTCCTGGTTACAACCCTACTTACTGTCGTTTCTCATACACGCAGGCTCTTGAAGGACTAGGCGAAAGCGAGGAAGTAAAATCACAAGGAAGCAATCTGTCTAGGTCAGATCTTGCAGCTGATGCTCCTGAGATTGATGACACCCTCTCTGTATCAAGTGGTGGGCCCACCAAAGATGTTGTTGTTGCTGGGTTGACTTTTGATGAAAATGGATATATATCACCTTCTGAAAGTATCTGCAGTAGCGACTCAGAGTCTGATATTATAATATCGGGAGAAAGTGGCGAACTTTCACAAGATTCAAGAAGCAGAGAGGCTTCGAGCTTTGAAATTTCCGGTCCCTCATCTCAAACTGACTCGCAACAGATTCTTTCAGAGGCGAAGATCACTGCTCTTGATGACCTTGATTCTTTAAAATTAACGAGTGAATTTCCGATCGTCGCTTCTGATGCTTTGAATCCAATGGGTGGGATCACCAAGAAAAGAGATGAAGTTTCCTTTGTGAACAAGATAAAGCTCAAAGATGAAGATTCCGAAGCTTCGTGTTCCAAAACAAATGCTGGAAATCGCCTAGGCAAAGGTAAGTGTCGGAAATCTATGAATTTAGGTGCAAACCAGCTATAAATAGTTAATTATAGTGCTAATATGTAATTAGGAATTTTATCACTAAAGCTTAGTTGATTTCCTTGGTTTAGAGATATAAGTTTAATATATATTTCCTAAGATAATTTAGTCATAATTAATATATATAAATCCCATTTGATTACTCTCTAAGAGCAACAGTAATTTTGATTAAATGTCCAACTAAACCCCTGCTTCCATGTAGAGAAAAATCCTTATGCATTGTCGGTGTTGAGGCGCGTTGAGATGAAATTGGATGGTCGAGATATCACGGAGAACAGGTACTTCATTCTTCTTGTTCTCTCGATAGTTTTTTTTTGGTACGGTGAGGGTTATTTATCTCTTATGTTGCGAGGATCAAACTCACATCGATGCACAAGTTTAAATACATAAACCGTAGATATCTAGAATCTGGAGGTATAATACTTTTTCTTGTTAACTTGTTAATACATTAGGATTTGATTTGATTTCCTTTTCTAGAGTGGAATATTCTCCTATATATTAAATGTATACTATAAAAGGATACATCTCTATTTATATACAAGAAATACAATCCCTATTGCACTCAATAATTTCAGTATGCGACGAACATTTTTTTTTTATAGTTTTGCAATTTTTATTATGTCCCGGGGCTTGAACCCTGCTCCTCAAGCTCAAATACTCAACCACTGAGCTAACGTTATGTTTCAGAGAAATAAGTATTAGTGAGCAGGTGGATTATCTGTTGAAGCAAGCGACGAGCATAGACAATCTTTGTAACATGTACGAAGGGTGGACCCCGTGGATTTGAACACACTTGCCAAATAAGTCAATCAATGATCTCTAATTGCTCAACAAAACAGCCCTAGCTCGCCAACTCGGCTCAACAAATCCCGGCTACGTTCCGAAACAACAGGTAATTTTGAGAACAATTTTTATGTTCTGCCTTGTATTGAAAATATTAAACAAGAAAATCAGGAACCTATTCTGAGCCTAGCTAGGAAATAATCGAATATATCTTTAGTATTTCAAACGAATCCGTTGAAAACAAATCGCCATAACAAGACGCTCTGAACAGCGCTGACCGGGTCAGCATCATTACGCCGTGCTCCTCCTTTATCAATTGGGCGTGTCAGCATGTCGAAGTGATGACGCCACGATGCGAGTCAAAGTTTCATGTCACATGCGAGACAGTCTTGAGACAGTCTTGTGATCGGGCTGTGATCGTCGGAGCTCTATGATGGAGTGGCGTCAGCCAAAGGGGATGGTAATGTGGTCGGAGACGTTTGAATGATCTTTCAACAAATCTGTTCTCTTTAAAAGCATCGGAGAGTTTGCAGTATCCGAAATGCATTTCCAAGATCCCGTCACTCTACCTTCAGAAATCAAATGAGCAAAATCCCTGGATCTCTGGCTTTGTGCTTTTTTGGCATGTTTTTTCTATTATTTCTTTTGTGCTATTTTTTTTTTTTTTTAAAGAAACATCGATTATATTAATATAAAAAAGTTACAATGCAAGGCTAGAGAATGGTTTACAATCAAACCAATCCAACAAACATTGTAGACCATAACTCAAACCCTTATGGTAAACGTTTCTTCACAATTTAAAATTGTTTGGCAATCAATTTTTATTCCGTCATCTAAATTAAGTACTTAATATATGTAATTCAATTATCCATTTAATATTCTATGTATATACTGCTATTATTTTGTTCCTCTTATTGTCGTTTTTTTGGATGATAAATGCTGTTTCTTTTTAATTAGACTTGAATCTTTCCTCAATAATAACAGACGGAATGCTCGATCACTAGACCCCTTATTTCTATTTTATGCTACATGTAAGTTCATCAAGGAAAACTTTGAAAACGAACATCGTTTTTTAATATTATATTTTAATTTTAATTAAGAAAATTTATATTCTTCAAGTTTTTTTTTCATTAATAGTTATATAATACTTGAAAAATCTTCTAAAACTCTATTATAAAAATAAATAAAAATCTTAAAATTTATATTTTTTCTAATGAAAATTTCAAAAGTATAGTCATCAATTTTGTGCTATATCCATGTAATTGGGTCGTTATTATTATTGCCGGTTTCTAAAAATCTTACGGCTTTTGCAAACTTCGTGGGATAAGCATGAATATAATCCAACGGCTTTAGTACACAGATATCATATAGTTGCTGGTTTTTACGTAGGCTTATCATACTCAAGCACGAACCCATATAATATAATATAATATAATATTATAACCCGTCTGCATCTTTTAATAATCATATTAATCAAAAGTGGCTACTGGTTTTGGCTCGGATCAATCTGTGGATTGTTACACTCACTTTCACTCTACTTATTATATAAGTTGATTCGACCCACCACAAGAAATATCAAACCTCAAATATCTGATCACTTGCTTTGCAAAAAAGGCCCTCTTGTCACAGTCACAGATATTTTGCAGTTGATAGTTGAGTGTGAGTCATGTCCGGGCTGATTGATATGTGGACGACAGAGATGGAGAAACTGAAGCAAAAGGGTCAGACCCTTTTCTCTAACGGGTCGGGTCGTTCCGATGCCGGGTCTGTCGAGGAGGTGAAAGGTAAATATAGAAGCTCAAGTGGGTTAAGTTCAGCTTTTGGCAAAATGCTCGGAGGCAGTTCAGCTTTGGCGAGAGTCAGCTCCGAAGCTTCGGTTTCCATGGTGGTTCAGTGCAGTCCTTGAAGGAATTAGATATACAGTTTAATAATGAAGCTTTCTTTTCTTGTCTTTTGTAAAATAATTGAGTGCTTTTGTTTTGTTAAGAAGATGTGTGAAAGTGTTTGTTTTTAAAAATGTTTCTTAAAAAAAATGCACTGTTTGTAATTATGAAGCCCTGGTTTGCAATATAAGCATATTATTGAGGCATTAAAACTTCATAGAACATTCTTCAAAAAATTAAAATAGACAAAGAAAATAAATAGTGTCGTCCAATTCAAAATAAATTGTAACTAATAATTTTCAGAAGATTCAATCACTCCGGAAAAAATAAAATAAAAAAATTTGCATTGATATTTTTTACATACCGGAATCCTGCAATTTTTTTAACTAAAACGGGATGAAGATTCTCTTTCAACTATTTGTTATTTATGTTTAGATTGTTTCTTGAATTTGATTGCTTTGGGAAAAATATTTACTTTTTAAAGATCGTCAAATGTCTCATGTATTCAATTCATTCAAGGCTTGATTCACAAGAGTCATATTTAGAGGTATATGAATGTATTGTTGTAATAAAGCGTGTCAGAAAATTGAATTTCTAGTTAAATCCGAATTTTATTTGAATATTATATATTAAAATAAGATTTTAAAATTAGATGCAACGGTACTGATTAAAAATGAAAGATATAAAATTGGAATTTGATTTTTCAGTTCTTGGTTTTGAATTTTTTTGGATCTAGAAAGTACTTGCTCCGGAATTTTATTTTACTTTTCGATGAGCAAATTCAGACACAAAATCCGATATTTTGCCCGTGTTTACAGGAGTAAGTATAGGACTTAACATAGGCGGAACCACCCTTGTGATTGGTGTGGTTCCAGCCACCCCAATTTTTTTTAATTGATCATTTTTAGCACAATTTTTTTAAAATTACAAATGAACTCCTTCTGTTTGCACTAAAAATTTAAATAAGTCACCTCGAAATCCAAATCATAATTCCGCTTACGGGACTTAACAATGCTAATAATATAGAAACTTGAAAAGGCTTTAGTAAGTCAATAAAAGGGAAATTGTATTCGATCTACAAATATCTACGTCACCATTGATCATATGCCTATCACTCTATCAGGACAAAAGAAAACCAAAAAAGAAATTAATTATAGTCGTAACTTGGATTCTCAAGGGAGAAAATTAGGGTTAATGTTTCAAACATAATAATAAATTACATAAATATTTCTAGAACTCAAATGATTGAATTTCATTTTGGATAACTACTGATCCATAGAATTGCATAACCCAATCAGCTTTGGGTCTGTGTTTATCCATTCCATGCATGAATTATTGAGCTCCCAACAGAAATGACATAATTACTATTAGGATAGCAATACTTATCAATCATGCTTGATTGGCCATATTTTTCTTCACCATTGATCATTTTCATTTTCGGTATGGGCGTAGCCAGACTTTCATTTAACGCGAAGCGCATAACATATATCAATCGATTTTTTTTTCATATACGTAAACAAACAAAATCATAAACAACTATATTAAAGCGACTATTAGACATATAAATAGATAATATTACTTTCGAATGATAGTAGAATGAACTTATCGAGTCAAGAAGAGAGAGAAAATGAAAAGAGTCGAATCAAATCATGAATAATTTTTTTTTAAAGTGAGCGTATGCACGTGCACTCACTGGTGCACATATAGCTCCGCCACGGTTTCCTATCCCTGGATAATCTTTCAATCATACATAATTTTTTTTTGTCGAAATAATATTATTAATTAAGATTACATACATTCGTATTATAAAATATATTTATAAAAGTAAAAGTAATTAATAATGTTCATTAACATTATATACACGCACCATTTTTACAATCTCGATGTATCTGGATTCAAGATCTTTGGAAAAAAATGTATTCATTAAACCAGATAAATTTAATTATCACCATAAATTTAAACATAGTAATAATTGATGAACTGTACAAGAGAAAGAGAGAGCGAGCCAAACAGATTTGGAAAGAGAATTTTGTTATAACGACTTAATGAACAGTCTGTTACAATTTGATATTTATACTTAGAGAACTACGGCTGCTAATAAAACAATAGCCAAACATAAAGTTTAAACTAAAGCTGTACAGAATATACTCTAACAATAATGACTAGTGGACCAACTTCCAGGCTCATTAATTTTATTTGCTCAATAAAAGAAAATATCTCATACGCTGATACGCGTAACATATATATTTATACTCGAATATTTTGGTGGTCCCTATATGAACAAGATTCTAATCTCATAGAATTGTCCAAGAAAGAGACAGAGAGAGTAAAAGATAGAAGAGTCATGTTTTGCAATTCGGAAAACCAATGGCCACACAAAACTCAAAAGGTCCCTAAAAAAAAAAAAAAAAAACTCAAAAGGTCAAAAAAAGCAAGCCTACACGGATTGATAAATAATGTTAAGGAGTAAGCACTAAGCCCCCTAGAAGTTCAAATGTTGATGCATTTTGTCTTTTTTTTTTGGCCATAATGCCTTCTAAATTAAGGATTGATAAATAATAGAAATAATTATTCATACATGATTTGATTTGTCTTCTTCTTTTTTCTATTAGTTAAGAAATGAGATCAATATATTAGATTGCAAGACTACAACCAAGAACTAGTACATTGAAATTCCCATAAGCTTATAGAACAAAAAAGTAATAAAATTAATGAGAATATCTTTAAATAGGGTAATTATATGCAAAAATATCTTGAAGTACATAAAATTCAACGGTATATTCCTAATCCTATTTTGTTGTGAAAAAAATACTAAAAGTAACCTTTTCCGTGTTACCGTTAGTTACAAGTAGCTTCCGATTTGACTTATCAGGCAAATGTCCATCGTCACCTTTTTACACGCTCACGCAATTTACATGCCCCCGAATTCAAAGATGCTAACCTCAGTTCGTACCCCACATTCAAGGTTAGTATCTCCGACTTTATTTCGTTTTAGTAAGCAAACCCTGGATCTTGCGTAGGACCATTGTAATATGAATCCGGGATTAACATTAACAACATCGGTGTTATTAACTCATTTGTTGGTGATGCTAAATAAAGATAACAAGTGGCATTTGACGGACGAGTCGTAAGAGAAGCCATTTGGAACTTAAGGTGACACGAGAAAAGTTACTTTTAGTACTTTTACCACAACAATATAGGATTATGAATATGCCGTGAAATTTTGTTTTACTTCAAGATACTTTTGCCGTTATTTACGCCTTAAAATAAGTCATGTAAAATATTTTTAATTACTTTTTAAAATATAAATATATAAGTATATATTAATTTGGAAATTAACGATTTTACAAAGTTACTAAAACTCAAAGAACAAAATGCACCACCCATCAAAATTCGTTGGCATTACTACCACCAATTACTCGAGTAATAATTGGAGAGAAACAACAAGGAAAAGAATAGTATCGAATATCCCAATTTCAATATTCCAAGTTCCATAATATTACACCTATTCACGTGGTTTTTTTTTGTCCATTTCCATTTCTCAAAGCCCCAAGTTTTGAACCCTCCCATATTTTACCATTCAACCCTTTGTTTTCTCTTCTTTATAAGCCCTATACTTGGCACTTCTCATTTCACACAAACACAAAAGAGAATCACAACATAATAATAAGAAGAAGAAGAAATAATCTTCCAAAAAAGAAGAAGAAAAATGTCTGCAATGGTGGAGACGTGGATGAGCGAGCTTGGAAAGATGGGAGAGGCTGGGAAGAGAAAGCTGGTTTTAATGGCGAAGTCAAACTCAAAGGCCATGGTGATCACATCAGAAGATGATCATGATGAGGAGAGCAAGCAGATGAAAGAGAGAGAGCAGAAGATGATCAACGCTTCTTCTTCTTCTTCTTCGCTCTCCGAAGAGACCGTTTTCTTGCTCATGGACCGCTTCGCACCTTTGTGATTTATATATATTTTTCCATGTATAGTAAGTAGTTTATTGTGTAATGATTGATCGTGTTCATGGGATGGGATGAAACTTTTGTGTAAATGTAAAAAATATTGTTTGAAATTTAAATTTATATCATCGCTCAAAAACTAATTTGCATATGAAGTTCTACAATTTCGTGTTAATGTAGAAAGGTATTTCCGTCTCTGGGAATATAAGGGCCTTAGGCATGTGCCGTGCTCGCCTCTGCTCGATCAGGACTGGCTGTACATGTAGTTTATCCAAA
Organism: Parietaria judaica; assembly: GCA_954871525.1. Taxonomy (NCBI): domain Eukaryota; kingdom Viridiplantae; phylum Streptophyta; class Magnoliopsida; order Rosales; family Urticaceae; genus Parietaria; species Parietaria judaica. The sequence goes on along the minus strand of OX940862.1, from coordinate 30,197,645 downwards.
ACGGTGAAATCTGTAATGAGATGAAGTCCGATCCGCACATGGCCAATAGCTTCAACGGTACCATACCGAAAATAAGGACCGTTTCGGTAATTTGCCTCGGTGTTAGCCGTCTAACTTGGGCCGTCGGACTTGCTGGATTCTCTAATCTAGCTAACGGGCTCATACGGCTGGAGTATTCTCGTTCCTCGCAAATTTTCTTACATCTAAAGATGTTTCCAAAGAAGGTTTAGCGGAAGAGTGTTTTCTTCAGGCCAAGTGATGCAACGGAGATATTAGAGCAAAGCTCGGTCGTTAATTTGCGCACAAATGCTAATCACGGGTTTTCCAATACCTGATGATTCGCGCATAAATCAAAGGGTTTCGAGCATTAATTTTGGGTACTCACAAGAACACGAAATAGGATCGGAAACACTACGTTTTTTATCATTCAATACACAAATTTTTAGAAACCTAAGCCAAAACGAGTAAAAGTCCTTAACAACATAAAAAAGCGCACAAAAATTAAAACGCATCGACAGATGCGGAAACATCATTTTTAGGGCCTTGAAAGCGAAACCCGGACCCAAAAATGTATATATTCCACGTAAAAAAAAAAAGAGAGAAATAGCATGAGATAGCCAAATTGAAATATTTGATTAGCCAAATAGCCAACCTTTCCTTTTTCTTTGCAAAATAGCCAAATAGTTATTTAATAACATATTTTATACCTATAATACCCTTTTAACATATTAACGTGGTTAATTTGTTTTAAAAAAGTTATTTAAAAAAATTAAAAAAAAATTGTTAAAATTTAATCACGATTTTTTTTTTAAATGTTATGTGCCCGGGAATCGATAGTCTCGAAACGGGATTGATTTTGGAAATTACGGCCACACTCAAAAACCCGATCTCTTAGGATCAAGTTCCTGAATTCTTTGGCTATCTTTTTCATTGATCAAGGCTCTCTTAAATAGAGCAAAGGATTACAACCTAATGGGCCGGACCGGGCCCGATTAATTAACCCTCTAACAGAATAAAATAACCTAATAATATAATTAAACGACATAATAAATACGACAACTCAACTTAATATCCTAAGACCATAATTAAATACGACAACATGAACAAAATGACGATAATTAAAATAAACGATACTAATCCTAATTCCAGGGCTGTATCATTAATATTAACGTGTATTAACGGAGTTAATTTGTTTAAAAATAAAAATCGTGATTAAAATTTTAACAAAAAATTTATTTATTTATTTTTAATTTATTTTTAAACGTATTAACTTCGTTAAACGTGTATTAACGGAATTAATTTGTTTAAAAATAAAAAATAGTGATTAAAATTTTAACAAAAAATTTATTTATTTATTTTTAATTTATTTTTAAACAAATTAACCACGTTAATACGTTTATTAACGTGTATTAACGGAGCTAATTTGTTTTTTAAAAAAATCGTGAATAAATTTTAACAAAAAATTAAAAAAAAAATTCAAAAAATATAATTATTTTTACAAAAATTAACCACGTTAATACAAGGGTAACCGGTCTTTCGTCATTTATTAACGTGGTTAATTGACTATTTGACAATAAACTTAAACATTGGCTATTTAGCTTATTAGATTTGAAGTTTGAGTATTTGGTTATTTGGCAAAAAATATCAACAAAAGTTGCACGCTATTACTACGCGAAAATGCACTCAAAGGACAGAAAAACGCACAATAAATCACATGTCTTTTTACAGAAAAGACATGTAGACATGTTGTTTAACGAACAGAAACGGCATGTAGTTTGATTACCCTATAAATGACATGTCGTTTTACGTACATAAAATACATGTAGTTTGACTACCACTACAAATGACATGTCGTTTTATAAACAGAAAAAACAACGTGTCATTTTTGGAGTAATTAAAAGAATAAATACAATTTATATTCTTAAATTAACCATTGAAACAAATTATAATCTTCAAATGTGTGGTGTGCCATTATTGTTAACACAAAGAGGAGGAGATGCTTGAAAGAGAAAGGCAACAGAAATATTGAACCCTAAAAATACCTAAAAAAACCATGTAAATACGGTATATTATACAAAATTGTATGTACCATTTTTGCAAAGTCCGGCTAAACCGGAACCAAAACATCCTGGTTTTGTGTTCCCTATATTTTTTAAAATAATTTTTATATTGTTGTATCCAGCGGCTCATAATTTATCCAGAATCAAGATCCAACGTTTAGATTTAAAATCTTAACTTCTTTTTTTCATCCGAATATAGAAATTCTGGATCTGAATGTTACTTTGGATAAAATATGTAAGTCCGAAATCCGGTCTTTCTTATTTACCGGCTACCCTACACACCAATATAATTGGTATTACTTGAATCTTGATGTGGAGCTTCCATTAGCATTATACTTTGTGTATCATAAAGAAATGATTCCATATATATATACATATATATATATATTATGCATATAGTCAGTATTTCTTCATGTATTTCACATGTTTATCATCTTTCAAATGTATCAAATTGGCCAGATATTTTCACTAAACCTATTAAGGAATATCATGTAGTATAGAATATCCCAATTTCAATATTCGATGTTCCATACAAATAGGCAAGTGGGTTTTTGAAGCCTAACACTGCCATATTTGATATTTTTTACCATTTAACACATTTGTTTCCTTTCAATAATATCTATCATTTGCTTTTTCTTCTCTATAAAGCCTCAATACCTTGCACTTCTCATTTCATTGCAAAGAAAAGAAGAAATATATATATATATATATATTATATATATCAATATTGAAAATAAGAAGAGAAAATATGTCTGAAGGGACGTGGATGAGTGAGCTGAGAAAGATCGGAGAAGCTGGGAAGAGAAAGCTGGTTTTAATGGCCATCAGAAATAAAGATGATCGTGAAGACATGGGCCAAAGCAAGCAGATGAAAGAGAGATCGGTCAGAGAAAAGAAGATTAGGGTTTCTTCGACACTCTCGGAAGAGACTATCTCTTTGCTCATGGACCGGTTCGCACCTTTGTGAATATTGATATGATTTTTATTTTAGTGTCACGAGGCTCGAACCTTCAACGTCAAGGATTAACATTATCCCTTATATAATTCCATTAAATTCTTCTTAAATTAGTATTTTTAAGGGTGATAATCACTATTACTATTCATTAGTAGTACAAATTGTGTAATGTTGATCATGGGCAATGAATCTTGTGTGTACATGAAGTCAACAATATTGGTTAGTTTTTCTATTTCACGTGTATTGTGAGTTGAATTTCAATAGCAAGTGAATTGACCACTAGCATTAGGGTTTTTATTTATTTGTTTCATTACAAAATCCTCCTTAGATTAAGGGTTGTTTTTCTACATGATGATCTTCTTACATGGTCTTCTCCAATGAAAATTTTCCATGTGTCAAATAAATCTTACTCGACAAATCAGATATCAACACATGGCGTGTGAAGCTCTTTCTCCACAGATTACATTCAATCAATTCTGAAAATAAAATTATAATTATTTAATATATAGTTTCCATTTTTGTTGAAGTAGTTTTACTTTGCCTCTTCTAAATAAAGATCAGGTCAAGGCTTGGATTTTGGGCAACATTTTTAATTATGATTTCTGCTAGTTGTCTAAAGTCTTATAAGTGACCTTAATTCATTCTAAATGACGTGTTTTAATGTTACATCTTTTTTTTTTTTTTTGTTATTCAAATTTAACTCTCTATTAATAAACTATTTTCTCTTATATTTTATATGAATTTATTCAAGCTTGATTTATGTGATATTAAAGAATATTGATATGTTGTATACTTATCTTGGTGAAGTTTTCTTTATGATAATGTTAATCATAATTTATTTATTTTTAAGAATACGTGCCAATAGAATTGAAAAAGCATAATGTTTTGTTTGACTACTGTGTTCATTCATATTTAGATAAATATGTTGTCATTTGTTTTACAATTTAATTTTCCAATTACATGTTCTGGAAAGTAAAACTTGTAAATAAGTCATTAAATTGGAATTGTAAAGCTAAATGGTAAGGTGATTAAGTAATCCCATAATGGTTTGGTTTCTCTTATTGGTTTTCAATTATTTTTCATTGTTTACAAATCTTAAGATCCAATTATAATTTTCTTATTATAATTTTTCAATTTTACCCTCAACTTTTACATCGACTCTTTGATTGTTTTTTCGCTTTGCTTCTTCGTCGATGAATCTACTTTTCTCGTATATGCTGCACAAAATTAATATTGTTTGGCGATGACACATTTTGAGCGTAATTATACACTTAATTTTAAGCGTGACCGTGATCAAAGACATTAATCTATATATATATATATATATATAAATATATATATATATATAATGAGAGTTTTGAGTTGATGACGTGGCAAGTTAGTGAAGCAAGGATGTGAGAATTCTATTTTCTCAAAACAAGTAATTCTGTGTTAGTGTTAGGCACGAATTTTAACGCATAGAGAGACTTGATAGTTATTGTGGAATGTGGATGGTTAATATATCATATTTACTGCAATATTTAATTAAGAAACAATAGTGGCATATAAAGAGACTAACAATTACAAGTAATAAAGGAATATCATTCATGAATTATATTGTCGAATGGCTAGCCTATCATCTTAATTACTATACTTTATTAGAATAGCAAAAGACACCATAATTATTTTAGAAAATAATTGTCATTTTCTTAATGAGATACAAATAGTATGTATATAGGGATAAGGATGCAAGTGCAAAACTCACGGTAGGTTGTTTTTTTTTTTTAATTCTCATTCTAATTGCTTATATCTTTCTTTCTTTCTTTTGCAGTGGTTATCAATTATTATATTTTTCTTTCTCGATGGAAGCTTCCTATTTTACAACTATTGATGATTCAATGCGATCTCTTCTGTGTAAGTCAAAGGGTTTTCTTATATGTAAAGATAAACAATTGTGCATATACTTCATTTTCTTATTCTTATTTTCGTTTGTAAACTTTGATTTTACAATAGCCATTGATGATTCTTTTTCAATGTATTTTTTTTTTACAGTGGCAATTGACTATTCTTATTTTTTTCATTACCGTGATATCAATATGACCTTCTCTGCAACTCAAAGAGTTTCTTTTTTATGGTAATTGGTTATTTTTTCTTAATAGTAATTGGTAATTTATTTTCTCGGTGTCAAACTTCACTCCTACAATTAATGAAAGATTAGACATCTACCTTGCATGTCTAAGAAAGTTTATTTAGATTCCACATTATTCACAAGTCTCAATTTTAGATGTAGTATGAATTTTACATATTTTTGCACCATGAAAATCTAATTACTTCTTTAATGAACTTTGTGCCAACAAAACGTTGATTGAATAATCAATGACCGGATTCTTTTCGATTTATTTTATTATTATAATGATAAAAGTTATTATAATAATCAAAGAAAATCATCGTGATTAATAAAAGTTTAGAATAATAAATGGCCATACAAGAGATATCAATTGCTTCCCATGGAAATCTTATACTATTGTTTAAAGTCTGTGAACTGTGAACTAAAAAATGACATTTTATAAATATTAATTTATCATAATAAATATCACCGACACATTTTAATCTACATTTTCTCTTCTTTTTTTTTGTGTTAATGTGTTAATGCACAATATGGTACGCATATTATCCAAAACCTTATTAGTTATATAATTATACCTGTTATATGCCTTTTCTACGTTTATAGTGTGCACACCTTTTGTCATGTTATATATATATATATATATATATATATATATAAATCGTTATTTACGTTATACAGTAAAACTGAACAATAATGAGTTCGATAGTGTATTCTTTTTCAGTTATAACAGAGAGTCAAATTAATGAATTTATTCTTTATGTTCTAAAACCTAAAGTATGTGTATCAATTAGACAATTACTAATCAATTTGCAGACATCATTTGCAAAATAAAAAAATATATATTTGTAAAATACTGCCATATTATTTTAATACAATAATATTTCATGTTATATATTTTTTGCCCTTTTTCATCAAAATTTTAACTTCAATTTGCCTTGGGAAATAATTTTCTTCAATATGTTATTATTAATATTGTAATTTTTATTTTATTGTTATTCTTCACCTATATGTAATGTTTTAGTATTAAATTTGGACGGACTCTTCTATTTTTTTTTATATTATTAGGTTATTCTGTAAATAGAATCTTGGTAATGCATATTTTTAAAACGATAACATTGCGTGAATAAATGAATGATTGTTGAGATCGCTTTGGATATAATTGTTTTGAACACACAATTGATAAAATTAATCCATCCAACATTTTAATTAAATATAAACGAGATGTGTTCTTGCCACCGCGCGGAGATGTCCACTAGTATTAGTAACCGTTTACATATCAAGGAATAGAATATCCCAATAATACCAATATTCCATGCTCTATCATACCTTCACGTTCGTAGGATTTTTGTGCTCAAACCCTCAAATTTTAAAGCGTAATTAATGTTTCCATATCTTGGAATTGTCAAAATTCTACACCATATATATATATATATAGTTTACTATACAAAAGTTAGCAATTTGTTTACTTTCAAAAATATAATCTTCACTTGCTTTCTCTTCTTTAAAAATTTAAGAAGGTGATGAAGAAGATGATCACGATTCATGAGGATTATTCGGATTTCTTCTCCGAAGAGATCAGTATGTATATCAATATTCTACACCATATATATATATATATATATATATATATATATATCAGTATGTATGATGTAAATTGTTTTGTCATTATATGGGCAACGATATTATTAGTGAACTTTGTTATCATTTTGAATAAGGTAATTCTGTGTTATCAACAAAAACTGCACAACAACAAGAAATTAAAGAGATTTCTAAGAGCTTTACACGGAAATTTAAGTTCAAAAATACGATAAAAAAGCTAAACACAAAATGAGCTAAAACACTCTAACTTGACGGCTGTGTTAATTAGCCCCTCTCCTTCCGTGGCCTGCCTCCAAAATGCGACGGAACGAGCCGAATCGAGAAAATGGATTTGGGTTACAAACTTAGCCAAGTGATTCGAGTTTATAATGAGAGAATCTCGTGACTTTTATCAATAAATTATAATTAACCATAAGGACTGGCTAAAACAGATTACACCTGTTTTCTTAAAATAATTAGATGATGATCATGATTCATGGTAAAACAAATATATATATTCACGACTTAAGTTGCTGTATCTAATATTGAATTTGAATATAATAACAAGTGAATTGAATTGACCACTCAGCTGCAACCTTTTTGACTCGGTCTGTCTTTATAAACACAAAAATCAACTTTTATTTGAAAGATTATAATATATTATAAGTCATCATGAGGAGTTGATTTAGTAAATGCTTAGACTCATCAGAGCTTCACGTCAGTGTTTTTATATTATTTCCAAATGCGTAATGTAAGACGAAGACCACATAATTTGTTTCTGCCTTGGGGTCTAAGACTACGCATTAATTTGCACGCTAAACACCCACTCTAATCTGATTAACCTTGCTTGCCAAGTAAATCTCCCATTATATGTCCAGCTAAACACACCGATATGACGATTAATATTGAAGAGGGAAAGAAACCTAGTTAATATTATAATTGGAATTGACCTTCTCAAACATAAAGCATATAAAAAAGATTGCATTTTGTATTGTTCTCTTGTGAAGTACGTGGCTCACCAAACTTCAAGTTTTCACGGTTTACCGGAAATCGCATGGTTTGAGCCGAAGTTTATTGATACGTTAAAAAAATATTATGATATTATTTTTATTTTATAGAATGAATATTGAAGTGTAATTTTCATTCATATAATTTAGATATTATTATTATTGATATACCCGTTTAATCTTATCGATAAATCCGTGTATAAATTTGATGGATAAATCCGTTGTTTATAAAAATACTTGTTAGTTAATGTACCTGTAGAATCAAACTATCAATTTTTATTTTATTTTTTCAATATGAGCAACTTGAACCTTTGTTTGAACACGTCATATAAGTAAGTCAAAATACACTGAGATATTCTTATTGACAATTTATTAAATTATTTGATAGGAAATAATCTTTGTCTCTTAGATCTATTTAGTATCTTCTTGTACTATCATTGAATCAATGTACGTATACATTTTGTAAATTTACATTGAATTTCTCTTCCAACGTGATGATCAATCGAACAAAAAATTACGTAACAAAACTCTAAGAAACCGGCCTCATCACGTGGATGAGCTGGCCTCGATACTGGCCGACGAAATATGCTGATCCGCGACGAACTTCCTTCTCTCTTCTTGCCATTTCAGGATCTCTCCGCCGTATCTTAGTGACTCGTCGACTGTGTCCGACTCCAAACCGTTGATCAGCGAAACGTAGAGCTTCCGACCCGTGAGAGAAGTGAAGAGCCTCTTGAACTTCACCGCGACATATTGGAAGGCCTTGTGGGCCACGGACGGGCTATTTGTGTTATTATTTCTGGTCCGGCTGCTCGTACCAGGGTTGGTGCTGATGATGGGCCGGAAGTCTGCGAACCACTCGCAGCGTGTGAGCGGGACGCGCTCGATCTTCTCCTCGAGGAGGTCGAACTTGTTGAGGAGCAGGAGGAAGTTCTTACCCTCAAAGGAAGGGTCCGTCACGATGGTCTCGAAGAGGTGCTTCGTGTCCATCATCTTGTTGGCGCCTTCGCGGGTCGACACGTCGTAGTCGGAGAGGGAGACACAGAAAAGGACGAGCTTTGCGTCTTCGAACATCTGCAGCCACTTGCATTTCTCGCCAAGGCTGCTCGGGTGGACCCGCACGAGCTGGCACCTGTTTTTGTGGAAATGCTGATATTGTATTAATATTTACATAATTCTAGTTATAAAATCAATTTTGTGCATTTTTGTAAATTTTTAGAACTTCTTTTGGTTTTTTTCTTCCCTTGTACTTTAAATTTTATAGCACTTATCTACTTTGACGGTCGAATAGTCGACGAATTTTTCCGAAGACATGTGCAATGCGCATACTAGTACTTATGTACATTGCACGTTATTTAAATATAATGAAAACCGCTCATGGAAAATCTGCAAAAAATATATTCGAAATGATGAGTGAAAATCAATCTTTATATTTTAAAATTGAAGATAATGTGGCATTTTCATGTTTCTTTGGAAGCAAGAAAGAGAATATTGACTTGGAAAACTTTTGCTTGGAGCCTAAGGTTTAGCTAAATTTGAAAACAAGGGACTTCAAAATATTTTTAATCATGTTTAAGATATTTGAATTTTTAACAGCAGAAATGAAAAACCAACCTCAGCATATTATTGCGCTGTAATAACGGGACGTCTACGATGCTCTCTTGCTCCAACCTCGGACATGTAAACTCAACAGAAACGACACTGTTGGACGAGGTGATTCCCTCGGCGTACAAGATGTCCATGTCAGTGGGTTCGTAATCCGTCCTTGAAATCTCAATTGCCTGTAAAAATTAATACAACTAGTTAGTTAATAAGAGTGAACATAGAGAAGAAAAAAAATGCAGTTGTAGAGCGTCTTATCTAACCCGATTAAGAAAGTAAGAAGCAACTTGAGGAAGCGTCTCGAGCTCTTTCCTTCTGCTGTACGTTGCCTGAATTGCAGGGTCGTTCCACAAGTCTTCGACATACTGCGCATACTCACGTGTCGCCACTGGAAACATGACTTCCAAATTGCCTGATTCCATGACTTTTAGCAACCAATCTTCGAAAGATTTAAGGCGCCGACCAATGGAGTAAATAGTTGTTTCCTCTGACGTCTGCTCGGAGATTCCTGCTATGAATTAGGTGAATTAAGCATCTTTTTTTCGGTATGATACATACTTTGTTGAAAGTGAGAAGTAGTCCGGTGCCAGAATGAACAAAAGAATCTCATTTAAGTGTGACATTATGTTCAATTAATATCTGCTTTTAAAAGGGGTGAATTTTTGTACCAGAAACTGGTTTTAAACTGTTACAATAAAGTCAAAAGAAAAAAAAAGGAGTATTTTGAGGTGCGAAAACCAAGTAACTGTATTTTCCCGGTCCCAATTCATACAGGTTAGTGGAAACCCGGATTAAAAGAGAGGGGAGGGGGACTGGGATATATTTACAAAAATTCGGAAAACTGGTAATAGGGACTAAAAATCCGGGTAACGATCACGGTTTCAACCCTACTTCTTGCGTCAATAAAACATAATGAGAAGCAATCCTGTACCTGAAGGGCCAGGATCATCGGATAGAAGTCTTTTTCCGTTTGAGAGTAAACTCTCTTCTTCGAACTTCAGTCGTGCCTCTAGCAGTTTACCAAGATAGCCGTACAGCTTACTTTGGATTATAGATTTAATACTCCGGCGCTCCTCTCCAGAGAAAGGGACATTGTACATTAGCTTCGCCTAATCAGACGGTTGAAGCAATGTCAGACTCATAAGTTCGCAATAGAATTGCGATCTTGAAGATAGTACCTGTTTAAAGATAGTACTGGTGCCGGATTGATCGGGACCGATTAGGAGAAACTTGTCAATATTATTATCCTCGGTCGGATCTGGGAGAACTCTGTTCTTTTGCACCGAGGCTGGCTTCGGAGCGTCGGAAAGTATAGGCAAAGATAAGAGAGCACAAGCTATCCTGACAGTGGTCTGTTGAAAATATACCAGAAGTTTCAAAAAGTCGAATCGGCAATGTAAACAAACGCATTTCGAATTAAACCACGGCGTCTCCCGGTCATACCTTGTCCCAGATTTTCCCTTTCACGTTGTTCATTCCCTCTTCCTGATACGATCCGTCCGGGTTTACCCAATAGTGAAGATTCCCTTCACAAGGAACTCCAGCCAACTGCAGCGAGTCCAAAGAGACGGATTACGAAACAAAAACCCAAGTTTATTTTCGCGCAATCCGGCATTACATGGGAAGATAAACATCTTAGCACACACACCATAACTTACCCGCAATATCTGAAGCTCGATTTTCGTGATCTCTCTGTTGTTTATCAGAATATTCGTGTTCCCGTGGCTGCATTTTCTCTGGATGTGACCTCCGACGTCGAGTTGATGGCTGATAACCTCCGAGTACACGAACCCTTCCTGTTCGACAGCCATGGAAACAAATTAGCCAAAACAGAACCTAGCTCATGAAGCTCTCAGAAATTTAATCTTTACCTTGCCCCAGAAGCCGGACACCTTGTCGTACCAGTACGACCCGGGCTTCAGCTTCCTTGGCGGGTTTGCGCAGCTCTGCAGCCTCACGAGCTCCTCCGGGCTGAGCGGCTTGCCGTTGACAAACACGAGGTTTGCGGGCAACTGGTTGGTCTTACACACAACCTCCGACTTCATGATCTGCTCAACCTCGCGCTCCGTCAAGAGCTTCTTGAGCAGCCTCGAGCACTTGCCAAGCTTCCCTCTCATGGCCTCCTCGATCCGGAACCCGATGCAGCTCACGCACTTCCTCCCCTCCGGCATGGACCCCATCGACCTCAGCACGCAGTTCACGCAGAACTTGGCCCCGCAGACTATGCACACCTCCTTCTCCGTGAGCCGGTTCCCCTTGCCGCACCTGTAGCACGAGCCTCTCGCGCCCGCCCTCAGCGGCCTCCGAGGAGGAGCCTCGGCCGCGGAGAGCGCATCGCTCCAGTCGTCGTCCTCGTCCTCGTCGTCGTTTTCATTGCCGTTGTCAACCGCGTCGGGCTCGCGGAAGGTCACGGAGGGCTTCCGGACGTGCTTCGGGCTCTCCTCGAACACCTCCGACGAGAGGCTCCGCGAGCTGAGCTCCGACTCCGAGCTTCTGGGGTTCATGTAATCGCCGGCGTCGTCGGAGACGCCGGCGATTGAAACACTCGGTCTCTTCCGCTTGGAAATTGGCTGGATCACCGGCACGACGGAGAGTTCATGGCCGTGGACAAGAGAGGACGAATACGAAGCGGCGGTGGCGATATCGTTGAAGTCAACGGGGAAGGCGTGAGGGACGGCGAAAGTCACCGGAGGTCCGTCGTACTCGAGCGCGATGGAGTATTCGGCGTTGAAAACGTCGTCGTCTTCGTCGACGACGACGACGAGGGGCTTCGCCGGACGGAGGTGCCGGAGAATCGCAGCCATTTTCCGGTTCAAGCTCAACAGTGGACACTCCTGTTCAGCTCAGCCGGCCATGGCGGATTCAAGAGTCAAAAGTGGGAGAGAGAATCCGAGATGGTGAGGAAGGAAGAATGATACGCCATTAAAGCTCTGAGAGAGTTGACTGGGTCGTTGTTGTGATTAATGGAGGGATTAGTCAAGAGTCGAGTAATTAAGCTTCGAAGAAAGTCAACAAGTGAGAATGGTGGACCAGAGACCAGAGGAGAGAGAGAGAGAGAGAGAGAGGGAAATTGCCGCGAAATCAAAACGCGAGGAAAACGACGCCGTATTGGAGTGCTGACTGGACCACACCCATCATCCGTGAGCTGTTTTCCCCTGCGTAAGCCTTCACGCAACCTCGGGTTGGGTTGGTCACGTACAATTCCAAGGGCGTTTTTGGTAAATCCAAGTTTAGTCTCTAACTATTAGAATTTTTAAGAATATTTTCTGTTAAAAATGCCGGGTTATTCTCAAGTTTTAGATCACACTAAACTAGGTTAAAAAAATCGTGACAATTTAAGTCTCAAATTTATTTTGTTTTTCTTTAACATCAATTCATTTATACATGTATACTACTTCATGTTTATATATTTGGGCGAAATGCCTATTTTGTGTATTTTTTTACTCTCACAAATAAACATTTTTTAAAAGGTTTGATACAAAAATAAACATTTCCTACGATTTCCTAATAAGTCTATTGTAATTTTGAGTTACGAATATATAATAGTATTACTTGAAGTTAAGTAGCTACTTAAAATTGTAATTAAAAATACTAATTTATTAAAGTAAATCACTATCCTCGTAAATGTAATTTAATTTTACGAATTTATAATAGTAACTCACTATGCATGTATTCGTATTTCAGTTACGAATTTGTAATAGTAGGTTTCGAATTTATAAATGAATAGTAATTTTAACATAAGTTACGAATATATAATAGTATTATTTGAAGTTAAATAACGAATTGTAATTGTAATTTAAGTTCCTAATTTATTAAAGTAAATTACTATACCTGTAAATGTAATTTAAGTTACGAATTTATAATAGTAAATGATATGCATGTATCGTAATTTCAATTACAGTCCATTCAAAACAACAAAGGATTTCGAACTTACTGGATTTCGTGAACAATAGACGGCGAACGAACTATTGGGTGAACCGTATTCTGATCGATTGACATTCGCGGCAGAGAAGGCGACAGAGAGGCGACGAGAAGCTACGAAAAGGCGCGAGGCGGCTGGACTTGATGACAGGAGACGACGGGACTTGGCGATGGTAGGATATGCGATGATCGAACAATAGGGGAGAGGAGAGAGAGGTTGTCGACCAATTTTGAAGAGAAATAGAGATATTGAAAAGTTAAAATAAAGAGGGGTTTCGACCTAATTTCATTTTAATTGTATTTTTCCAAAAAATAACATATAATTAAAAGGTAGAAGTTGTCAACCATAATTATACGAAAAATAATTTCTAAATTAAAATATATATATATATATATAATTAATAATAGATAAACAAAAATCAATATTAATAACTAATATTAAGGGTAATATGGTTCAAACAAAATTACTAGTGGGTATAAATTAGTTTTATGAAACTATGAACATTTCTTTTAAATTTTAGGTATTTTTTAGGCATTTTGTTGGTTTTTCTTATATTTAAAATAGTAAATTTAAAAGCGAATATAAATTCAAAGGAAGCATACACAAGTTAAAAAATAGTTTTTAACTATATCACACGAGAATGAATTGAAAACACAAATTTAACGGTTTTGGTATTTATTCTACGAAATTAAAAGTGTTAGAATATCTCTCTGAACAATTTTAGACATTTTCGGCGCAATTATCTCTAAAAATATTAATATAATCTATCCACAATTTATTTTATCAAAACTAATTACGGGCAGTTTGATCCCATCCAAACACAAAAATTGTTAAAAGAAATTACTTTTCTAACATATCAAGATAAAAATAAAACAAAAGAAACTCTACACCTAATTGGGGATTAGGATAGGAGTTGGGTATTTTCTCTTGGCAAGGTGTATTAAGAAATGAAAGTTGGACACTTGTGTTTCAATGGGCCCGATAACAATATAAGGTCCATCTCTGAAGCTAGGGCTACCAAAGGCCCATTAGATAGTATAATTTCACATGACCGGCAGATGTAATGTATTTTTATTTATTTGCATCTAAAATTTCTCATGTTGTTTTCTCGAACCATAAAAATTTTGTGTAGAGTCCAGCTAATTTTATAAGTGCCTCTTTACTAGTAATACGATCGTATAGTCGAACTTCATAATGATGTCATTGTATAAAAATAATTTACTGAATTCATTCCATCAAAATTGAGCTTCATTTGAGTTCCGAAAAGCATTTTTTAAATTACTCTTACTAACATTAGTTTATTGATTAATTAATGCCTTTGTTAAATGTAGAGGGTGATTTTCACCGCCTTGCAGTCACAAGGAAAACCGTAAAGAATGCAATAAAAATATATACACGATTATTCCCTGATTTATTTATGATTCCGAGAGGACCCGGTTTCTTCCGTTTAATAGCTCGGACAATCGAAGGTTACACACTATGATCCTTGAGAGGTTGAGAATACTACAAATGAGCAAACTCAAAGACTCAAAAATAACTCTCTCTAACTCACGATATATTGGGTCCCGAATGAAATTATACCGAGTCTACATTCGTATTTATAGGTTTGAAGGCCTTCTAGATTGTTCCTTGAATCTTGCTAGGGTTTCCTTCTGTTTCGCTATGATCGTTGTTGACCTCCCTTATTTGCGTTGGATATCCCACGAAATCCTCAACTGAATGAGCCATCATTCCTTCTTTCTCGCGATCTCGAATGACTTCTTCTTTTAATTCGATTTGGCTTTCCCGAAGAGCTCTTCTCTCGAAGAACTTCTCTCGTCGCGACGAAGTCTTGGGCCAGCTCTGTCAGATGATGACTTCTTATGAGCTTCGCTTGCTGGGCCCTAATTTCTCCTATCCTCTGATGGGCCTGGACTCTTTAAGCGATCTTCCTCTCACTTTATGCCGTTTATTTCATAAACGACATCGGATAGTGTTGATGAGAGATTTGACAAAATCTGACCTTAACAGTTAGTCCCCTATTTTATCGAGTGTGAAACAATTGATAAAATAATTCAAAACTATTCCCCGACAAGGTTTTCTTCGATGGGGTTTTTCGATGAGGTTCTTTCCGATGGGATTCCTCCCGACGATGTTCTTCGGTGCGGGTATGTTCTCGAAGGGGTAGGTCTTCGAGGAGGTTGTGTCCTTCGGAGACTCTTCCACTTCTTGCATACCCACTTATGGCCTCGAGTTCCCATACAATTCTGATTGGGCGTGATTCTCCAGGCTGTCAGATCTTGGAAATCGATGTCAATCATTCCGCATTAAATGTGGGGTTTTCTCGCACTCGAGTGCTTTTGGGTTTCGCAACGACTCTTTTGATCTTCACCGTTGGATGATTTTCCTCGCTTCGATCCTGGACCGTCGGATCCAAATGTGCCTCTCCAACTTCGCCAGTTTCCTTCTATAAATTCAAACCTCGACTTCGACCCAAACACTTTATCTCGGTCGTCTTTCCCAAGCTCTCTCTGCGACTCCTTTTCTTGAAACTCCTTTCTTCAAACAAAATCTTTTACTCCTTTCCGTTCATCTTTCCCTCCGGTCAAGAATGTCGAATCCGGGAAAGATCTTCAAGACTCGGTCGCCGAAGTCCATAATGACTAAGAGGCATTTGGAGGATTTGAGGAAGCATTATGTGGACTCCAATCCCTGCTATCTACGTCTTCCTCAGTCCGGCGAGCTTGCGACGAACCCCCGGAAGGGTACATCGCTCTTTATGAGCATTTCTTCCGA
The DNA here is from genome assembly GCA_954871525.1 of Parietaria judaica. Lineage (NCBI taxonomy): Eukaryota > Viridiplantae > Streptophyta > Magnoliopsida > Rosales > Urticaceae > Parietaria > Parietaria judaica. The sequence goes on along the minus strand of OX940862.1, from coordinate 30,181,639 downwards.
TCGGTGGAATTGCATCTTCCACTGCCTCATCTCGTCGTTTGCTTCCTTCACGCGTATAAGATGCCGATCAGTCAGGTTAGCCCTAACGCTCTTCGCCTTCTATTCTGCACCATGGCGATTGCCCTCGAGCAGAAAGTGGTCCTAATCTTGGAGGACTTGATGCGGCTTTTCAAGTGGTCGAAGAACTCGAAGAATCTGGGCCGGTTCTTCCTCTCTCCCGCCACGCGTCCCCATGTCATCACCAACACGCCGAATAACGAGTCCGGGTGGGAGAACATGTACTTCTTTGCGCATCTCGACCGCCACACCCTTGTGCCGCACTGGGATGCACTTCCTACCGAGTGGGTCATCGAGGAAAACGTGCCTAGATTCAGCCCGTCGCAAATAAAGAAGACGACGAGCGCTTCGCTGGGGTTGCTCGGGCTTTGCTAGAAAATCCTCGTCGGAATTGGACGACGGACTTCTTCAGTACCCGTGTCAAGGAGTCGGGACTCTATCAACTCTGCCACATCGTGGGTAAACCACCCAAGACTTTGTGGCCGGTGGGGTTCCGCCTCGAAGAGGTAAAAGATGGCCCTTCGTCCCCTGTTGTTCGGCAATCTCCCAAGCCGAAGAAGAGAACTCAAAAGTCCACTCGTGGATCCTCGGAACCACGACAATGTCAAGGCCAAGATCCAGGACAAGGCAAAGATCCAGGACAAGGAGGTGGATCCTCCGGTCCTCAACGGGATCTATCGAAAGTAGGTTTCTTGGGCGTCGGTCCTCGGATCGGTGCTGATAGGTTCGTTTCAAGCGATAAACCTCTGCCTCCGAAGAGCAGCTCGGAGAGGCGAACAAAACACAAGCACGACGCCGGTGCTTCTCGTCCTTCGGAGGTGTCAACTTCCTCGGGGGGGACCCGCCCTCGGGACGCGCCTCGTCCTTCGGAGAGCCGCCGCGAACCAGAGACTCAAACTTCTTCGCGGGCACCTCCTCGCGAGAAGGTCGTCCTGAAAAGGAAAACCGCCGAAGGGGCACGCGACGCTCCTCCTTTGAAGAAGAATAAGGTCTCCAACCCACCTAAGGAGACCGACGCGATCCCTCCAGCTTTGGAGACTGTCACCGTCGCTTCTCGTGACGGGGCCGTTCTCGCCGAGACGACCGCGTCGACCGTTCTCGCTTCAACTCCCCCGATCGAGGCCAGCAAAGCCGTCGACGAGGCTCGGGGAACTCCTCGTCATTCTCCCTCTTCTCGGGAGCTGTTCCGTTTCGACGACGACTTCATTGATTTGGTGTCGTCACTAGACCTCTCGGCCTCCGAGGTACCATCTAATTTTCCTTCTGCGTCTTTCGTGATGCCTGCGGATTTCGGGTGTCTAATATACACGTATATATATATTTTCTTTGCAATTTCAGACTCCGGCTTGTGCCGACGCGCCTCCTTGCTTGGAGGTTCCTTCCTTAGGACTCCCCGAATCTGTCGTGGAGGGACTTTCGGTTGCCGTTCCTACGGCTGACGAGGAGGGTTCGTTACCCGAAGAGGTGCTCGATACCGCCGACGTGCTCCTCGCCCTGGAGCCTGTCGGACGGCCTGGTGCTTCGGAAGGGGCTCTTCTATCTTCCGAAGAGGTTCTGATCGAGGGCCATCCCGAAGGAGCGGATGGCCTTCTTGCGGACGTCGCTCTTCTCGATGTCTCTGTTCTTCCCGAAGTGCCTCGACCGGAGGGCTCTTCGGAGCCGACCGACGATGCCGGTGCTTCTAGGGCTAGCGCCTCTTCCTCAGCCGATATTTCCGACGGGTCTGCCGAGGTTCCTTTTTCTCCACTGCCGAAGTTTCTTCCCGATTCTGGACCAGGAGGCTTTTCCCTCCCCCTTTTGGAGCGCTTTCCAGTGGTTCCTACTCCGGATTCCTCGTCGGAAGAGTGGAAGAGATACTCTCTCCGGATCCTTCGCCTGAACCTTCCCGGATCAGTACCGGCTTGTCCCTGAGCGATATCAGGGGCTACGGTCAAGCTGCCGCCATGCTCTTTCAAGCCCTCACTCGCTTCAACACCGTCATTCTCGAAGAGAACACGAGTGCGGGTGAGAGCGCTCAGGAAATCCGCGACCTCCAAGCTAAGCTTGCCGATATTGAATCGCATCTCGAGGTTTCCGTCCTTGGGGAGCGAAAATATCGGGAAGCGGCCGAGCGGACTTCCAATGAACTGGAGGTCGCGAGGGCCAAATTTGGGGAAAGAGACTTCGCTTCGCCAGGCTCAGGAGAGGGAGCTTACCGAGTACAAGGCTAAAGCCGAGGAAAAGGTTGAGGCGCTGAAGGCTGAGCTTGCTGGGGAGCATAGACGTCATTCCCTGATAGTGCAAAGCTACGAGAAGCATCTCGAAGCGAAAAAGTGGCGGCTGGCCAAAATCAGCGAGGCGGTGGGCGTTCCTGTCGAGCAGGAGAGCCGACTCGCCTCTCGAGTGGCCTCGTGCATGAAACGCCTCGGAAAAGAACTCGAGGTATCGCAAACGGAGGCGAATTCTGAGCGCGAGGCACGCCTACGCCTCTTCGAGAGGGCCCAAAGCAAAGCGTAGCGCGCCTCGGCGAGGTATACGGCTTTGGAGGAGTCTATCAATTTTCATCGGCGCTCTGCCGCGTATGGGGCCAATGCTCGCCTTCTCGAGAAAGCTCCTCCCACGGCGACCATAGAGAGCCTTCTGCCTCGTCTTCCGAAGTATAAGACGTTGGAGGAAGAGAGCGAAGCTAAAGCCCGGGAGCTGGATGACAAGGCCATCCTCGATCCTGATTCTCCTCCGCCCACTCCTTGTGCTCCTCTTCCTGCTGGTGCCGATTGGGCGTCTCGCTTCGTAGGTGGGGATGCCTCTTCGGCCTCCAATGGCCTTGATGAGTACGGGACCAACGATGGGGTCATCACTTCTACCAACGAAGCGGTAGGGGGGAGGAAGATTCTCAGGCCTTTTCCTTTAGCTTTCCTATGTACATTTATTTATACTGTCTTCCTTTGTAACTCCTTTGATGGATTTTATTAATGAAGAAGACTTTCTTTATGCTTTAACTTGTCGTTTTTGCGCTTGTCGCTTCTTTTGCGTTCCTGCCATTACTTCCTGGCTAACCCTCTTCCCTCAGGGTGACGAATTCTTCTATACTTCGGGCCCGCTATTTTACTACGAGGATGTGCTAGCTTCTTTCCTTGTGATCGACGAAGAACATCCCGCCATACTCGAGGAGTTTGTCCAAGACATGATAAGGCGCGCGGCTGCCACTCTTTCCGGAGTCCCGAACGATGAGGCTCCTTCTCTTAGTCTCTCTTCGGCCTATGTGCTCGAATTTATGATGCTGAGGCCCATAAGTTATGCCGCCGTGGAAGATCTTCTTCGGGACGTCCTCTCCGAGAATGGGGAGTTCGTCATAGAGCAAATTGCCGATAGGGTTGTTCGGGAGGATTGACCTTCCCTTGCTGTATCTCGATTGATTTGTAAAATATTTTGCGGCCATGTATTGTGTTTGTAAAGAAATTTTCATTGATAAAATCTATGACTTTCTTATGTATGCTATCGATGAAGTATGGGAGTATGTGTACTCCGCTTTTTTTTTTTTGTCTATGAGCTTGTCGGTATGTGCCAGGCTCTGTCGTGATGAAGTTCTTGGCACTGATTCGCTAGCGATGAGCTTGTCGGTATGCACCGGGCTCTGTCGCGATGAAGTGCTTGGCACTGATTCGCTGGCGATGAGATTGTCGGTATGCACCGGGCTCTGTCGCGATGAAGTGCTTGGCACTGATTTGCTGGCGATGAGCTTGTCGGTATGCACCGGGCTCTGTCGCGATGAAGTGCTTGGCACTGATTTGCTGGCGATGAACTTGTCGGTCACTGATTTGCTGGCAATGAGCTTGTCGGTATGCACCGGGCTCTGTCGCGATGAAGTGCTTGTCACTGATTTGCTGGCGATGAGCTTGTCGGTATGCACCGGGCTCTGTCGCGATGAAGTGCTTGGCACTGATTTGCTGGCGATGAGCTTGTCGGTATGCACCGGGCTCTGTCGCGATGAAATGCTTGGCACTGATTTGCTATGTTGGCCCATTCGCTACAGTAATTTTTCTTTGCTTGGCCCATTTGCCGTAGTAGTTTGTTTTTGCTTGGCCCATTTGCCGTAGTATTTTTTTGCTTGGCCCATTTGCCGTAGTAGTTTTGTAATATTCGGCGATGAGCTTGTCGGTATGCACCGGGCTCTGTCGCGATGAAGTGCTTGGCACTGACTCTTTTTATGCGTATGTGTTTTTGCGAGAAGTGTTTATATGGAGAGACGATAGAATATTGTCTTAAGAGACGAGCCTCGTTAAACCCTTCGAGTCCCCCAATGGGTGCGGCTCGCGAGGGAAGAGTACTCCGTGTTGTATTGAATAAGGCCGGAGCCAATCATGCGGATCCCGAACAAGTAGGGTCGGGAGTCCCCTGTTGATAAACTTAAATCGAAGTAGTAAACTTAAGAATAGAAAGGAATTTAACAAATGGCAGAGGATAAGAAAAAGGGGCCGACGAAGTTCTTTATTGGTAGAATTTATTCAAGTGCTTGACGTTCCACCTTCTTATGACCTTGACTCCATCGGTGTTCTTGAGCTCGTACACCCCTGGCTTGACGATGTGGGTCACCGTATACGGGCCTTCCCAGCTTTCTCCTAGCTTTCCCGCGTTAAGCTCGGCTGTGTTCTGGAAAACCTTTCTGAGGACCAATTCTCCGACTCGGAACCTTCTCGGTCGCACCTTTTTATTGTAGAACCGTGCGATGGTGTTCTGATAATTTGCTATATAAACTCTAGCTCGCTCCCGTCTTTCGTCGATGTGATCAAGCTGATGAAGCAGGTCCTGGTTGTTGTCCTCTTCGTTGCTTGGTGCCCAGGATCGCCGGAAACTGGGGACTCCTACTTCTGCCGGGATTACCGCTTCCACTCCAAATGCTAGAGCAAAAGGAGTTTCTTCGGTGGCTGAGTGTGGCGTTGTCCGATAAGCCCAAAGTACTCCCGGGAGTTCATTTTCCCACAGCCCTTTCTTCTTGTCGAGCCGCTTCTTGAGGTTGTCGGTGATCGTTCGGTTGATCGCTTCGGCATTCCCGTTCCCCTGAGGATATCTTGGCGTCGAAGTGTTCAGCTTTATTTTCCAGCGTGCACAGAAGTCCTTGAACTTCTTCGAGATAAACTGGGACCCGTTGTCTGCGATGATCTCCCTGAGGAGTCCGAAGCGAGTGATTACGTTCTTCCAAACATAACTTTCGACATCGGAATCCTTAATATTGGCGTAGGATTCGGCTTCGGTCCATTTGGTGAAGAAGTCCGTGACTACCAGCATGAACCTCTTCTGCCTTGCTCCGATCGGCATAGGACCGACGATATCCATAGACCACTTCATGAAAGGGTAGGGCACCGATACTACCGACAGCTCTTCGGCCGGGCAGTTGATTGCTGGGGCGTGTCGCTGGCATTTTTCGCACTTCCTAGCGTGGTTGATGCAGTCCGCTCGCATTGTTTCCCAGAAGAAACCTTGTAGCTTGGCTTTCCTCAATAGGTTGCGTCCGCCCGAGTGGTTACCGCACTCTCCGCTGTGGATTTCTTGCATGACATAGTTCGCCTCGTCTTTGCCTAAACAACGTAGGTAGGGGCCTACGAGGCTTTTGAAGTAAAGCCGTCGGTCTATGATTGTGTACCGAGAGCTCTTAGTCTTTATTTTCCGCGCCTCTTGTCGATCTTCGGGTAGCTTTCCTTCGACCAGATATGCTCGGATGGGGGTCCGCCAATCTTCGTCTCCAGTCTCCTCTACTATTCCTGGTTCTTCGTCCTCGCCCTCTTCTTCTTCTATAAGCTGGGTTTCTTCCTTGCCTTCCTCCAAGACGTCGTCGTTGTTCCGAGCGCTGTCATCCCCGTTGGTTAATCCTTCTTCGCTTATCTTTAGCTTCTTCTTATCGGGCCCTTCGCCTCTCTTGATGCTAGGCGTCTGTAGCGTCTCTACCGTAATCGACCGGAGTTCTCCTACCTGGGTGGTCGACCCCAGGCTCGCCAGAGCGTCTACATGGTTGTTGTCTCCTCTGGACACCTGTGTTAGAGTAAAGAAATCGAACTTCTTCTCGAGGGACTTGACAACTCCAGCGTAGGCCTCCATCCTCTCGTCATTCGTTTTGTACTCTCCACTGACTTGCTTTACGACTAGTTGAGAATCCGAAAAGGCGTTCAAGTTCTTGACCCCGATGGCCATGGCTGATTGCATCCCGACGATGAGCGCCTCGTATTCCGCTTCGTTATTGGTGGAACGATAGGCGAGGCGGCAGGCCTTCTCGATTATTTCTCCCATCGGAGAGATAAGCCGGATTTCGATTCCCGACCCCATCGAGGTCGATGATCCGTCGACGCAGAGTCTCCAGGTACCCGCCTCATCGCTCAGCTCCACGGGCTCCTTGGGCAGCTCGATGAGAAAATTGGCTAGTACTTGCGACTTCAAGCTTGTCCGTAACTGATATTCGATGTCGTACGCTCCCAGCTTTATGTTCCACTTCGTGATTCTGCCGGATTGATTCGGGCTTTGAATGATGGAGCGAATCGGCCTGTCCGTCATAACGATGATCGTGTGGGCCTGGAAATGGAATCGTAGTCTCTCCGATGCGTCGTATACGGCTAGCGCCAGCTTCTCGATGGTGGGATATCTTGTTTCGGCGTCGAGGAGCTTCCTGCTGATGTAAGAGACTGGCTTTTGCTCCCCTTTTTCCTCTCGAACAAGCACTTGGCTTATCGCTTGATCGGACACGACGATGTACAGATAAAGCGGCTCTCCGGGCTCTGGCTTTGTCATAACGGGCGGCGACGACAGATAGGCCTTCAGCGCTTGGAAAGCTTCTTCGCACTTGTCGGTCCATTCGAACTTCCTGTTTTTCCTCAACAGCTCGTAGAATAGGAGAGTTCGGTCCGCCTGTCGTGAAATGAACCGTCTCAGTGCGTTGATCCTTCGTGTCAGCTTCTGTACCTCTCGTCGATTTCTCGGCGACGGAATGCTCTGAATGGCCTCGACCTGCTCGGGGTTGGCTTCGATTCATCGTCGTGTGACCATCTGACCTAAGAATTTCCCGGATGAGACGCCGAAAGTGCACTTAGTAGGGTTTAGCTTCATCTGGTGTTTGTTGAGGACGCCGAAGCATTCCTCCAAGTGCTCCACGTGCATCGCCGCTTTTAGGGATTTGACGACCATGTCATCGATGTATACCTCCACGCTTTTCCCTATCTGCTCGTGAAACATCTTTGTCATCAGCCTCTGGTAGGTCGCCCCGGCATTTTTCAACCCGAAAGGCATAACCTTATAGCAGTAGGTTCCTCTTTCGCTGATGAAAGTTGTCTTCTCCTCGTCGTCTGGATGCATTCGGATCTGATGGTAGCCTGAGTAGGCATCCATGAAGCTTAGGAGCTCGTACCCGTAAGTGGCTTCGACAAGGCGATCGATGTGCGACATTGGAAAGCTGTCCTCCGGGCATGCTTTGTTGAGATCCGTGAAGTCGACGAACACTCTCCACTTGTCGTTCTTCTTTTTTTACCACGACGGTGTTGGCTAACCACTGGGGGTATTTCTCCTCCCTGATGGTCCCCATAGCGAGCAGCTTGTCCACCTCGTCGTTGATGATCTTGTTCCGGTCAGAGGCCAGCTTTCTTCGCTTCTGTATGACAGGCTTGTGCCCGGGGTCTGTGTTGAGCCGGTGGGTGACCACCGTCGGATCGATTCCTGGCATGTGTTCGTGGGACCATGCGAAACTCTCTCGGTTCCTCTTCAGGAACTCGACCAGCTGAGCCTTGATCTCCGGCTCGAGTCCGGCGCCTATACCGACAGTTCGAGTCGGGTCGGAGTCATCGATGCAGACTTGTTCCACTTCTTCGAGCTGCGGGCCTCCTAATCTTCCTTCGGCAGTTTGGTCTTCCACGTTTTCTGCGCTGAGGATCTTGGGGATGCCCGGGGATCCTCCTTTCCCCTTTCTCCAGCGTCGCTTCCTCCTGATTGTCGATGGTGGAGGCGGAGCGGACGCGGCTAATTGCTATTGATCGGCTGGCTTGCTACCGCTGCATTTGGCCTTTTCTACGTCCTTGGGCGCACTCATCGCTCGGTAGTGCATCATGTAGCAGATGCGATAGGCTTCACTGCTTCGTCGGACCTCGTCGATGGTCCCTTCTACTCGCCCCGGGAATTTGATGCATCGGTGATACATGGACGGGACGGCCCTCATCGAGTGAATCCAAGGTCTCCCGAGGATCACGTTGAAGTGCGATCCTACGTCCAATACCATGAACTCGGTCATCCGATGGACGGTTCCGGCGTAGACGGTGAGATTCACCGTTCCCAGCGAGAGAGCTACGTCTCCGTTGAAGCCAGACACCTTGCGCGGACGGCCTCCGATGACTAGACCTTCGATCTTCATCCGTGTCAAGCAATCGTACGTGATGACGTCGACCGAGCTTCCATTGTCGACGAGGACGCGAGCAACGTCGCATCCTCCTATGTTGAGCTCTAAAACTAGAGCGTCGTCGTGTTTGTCTGCGCATACTTCTTCGTCGACGAACTCTATCGTCGTTTTTGGACCGGTCATCCGCGCATCTTCCCGAGCGGACTCCTTCCCTCTGCGCTGGTAGGCTTTGATGCTGTTGATGGAGTCTTCGCAGAGGCGAGATCCTCCCATGATCAAGTCGATCCTTGGTCTTGCGGCTGGTCTCCCGTCGTTCGGGCGTTCCGTCGAGGCTTCCTCGATTGCAAGGCTCCTTTTCGGTGCCTCTTGGCTTCCTCCCGTGCGCTGAGCGGGAGCCTCCTGCCTGTTCGGCCACGATCGGTGGCCGTTATTCCATGGCTGAGCGGGCTTCTGGGAGACGTTCTGGAACTCCCATTGTTCGATCCTCCTTTGGATCATCTTCTTCAGACTGGCGCACTCGTCGGTCGCATGACCGTGGTATTCGTGGAAGGAACAGTACTTGCTCATGTCCCTTGGCCACGACTTCCTCTCGTAACTGCTTCGGCCGCCGGAGTAGCCTCCTCGGCTACTCGAGAAACCTCCTCGGCCTCCGGAGTAGCCTCCTCGGTTGCCAGAGTAGCCTCCTCGACCTTCTGAAAAGCTTCCCTGGTTGCCTGGGAAGTTCTTCGGCTGTGGGTTCCCTTGCGGAAGTTCCCCTTGCTGATGACTCTCACGGTTGCCGAGCGCCTCTTTCTTTCCGTCCACTTGGCAGACTCCGTGCCCAGGGGTTTCCTGGATTCTTCGCTCATCGGCCCCGTCCCCGTTTCTCCGATCTCGTCGCTCCCCTTCTCTCCTCGTTCTGGACGACGATTCCTCTCGTCCTTCTCTAGCTTCCCTCCTCTCTGGCCTTGTTCGGCCCTCAGCTTCCTCTTCTAGCCTTTTCTTGATCGCCTTATTCTCCTCCATGTCCATGTAAATCATTGCTTTGTGGAGTGTGTCCTCTATCGAGTTTGGCAGCGAGACGCACAATTCGTCGTTGAACGGGGATTGATAGTACAAGCCGTGCTTCAGAGCTTGGACCGAGACGACGTCCTCGATCTTCGGGATTCGGAACATGACGTTCTTGAATTTCTCTACGTACTGCCGAAGAGGTTCGTTCTTCCCTTGCTTGACATCGAAGAGGTTGGATACCGTCAGCTCCGTCTGTACGTAGATGGAGAAGTGTTTTAAGAAAAGGGCGACCAGCTCGTCGGAGGTGTCGATGGAGCCCGGCGTTAATCTTGCGAACCAGTCGCTGGCGCGGCCTTGCAAACTTGCGATGAAAATTCTGCAAAGGACGGCTTCCTTCCGGACCTCCTCGCCCCCGATGTGGTCTGTCGCAATTCGGAACGACTTCACGTGTGTGTGGGGATCCGTCTCCCCTTTGTACGGCGTGAGATTGATCTTCGGCAGCTCCTCTAGCTCTATCCCCCGAATCCTCGTCGTGAACGGGGTGATTCTGGCTTCTCGCACCATCCTGTCGATTTCCGGCGCCGAGCTCGTCGCTTGGTGCACTTGCGACGCGACTTGCCCGAGCTTGGCTTCCATCTTTTCTGACATCAATGCCATCGCCTTGGCCACCTCCTCGGCCACTCTTGCCGCCACGTCCATCGTCGCATTGCCCGGTGTGTCCCCCGGCGTGTTCTCCAGCCGATTTGCTGCGGTTGGCTGGGCTGCGTCCATGTCGAAGAGGTTCCTGATGAGCGATGGGGTTGACATGCCTACCGGTGCGTCCGTCGTCACCGTGTCTCTGCTGGCGCTCCCTCCCGCTCCTCGTGCGGCCGATTCTACTATCTGGTTTGTCGGACGCGGTCTCTCTGCGCGCTCTAGGAGGCTTGCGAGGCGTCTGTTCTCCGCGGCTTGCTCCTCTATCCGCCGGGCAGATTCTTTGGCTTTGTTGGTGACCTCCGTCATCTTTGCGATGGCTTCGGCCAGCTGTTGTTGCATTCGCTGCATGGTTTGCTCCTGAGCAGGACTGGCTTCCTCGGCTGACATCTTCCTTCCTCTCTTCGATTTTCTGGCTGTGCGATAGAAAGAAACAAAGCCCCCTCAGTGGGCGCCAAACTGTAGAGGGCGATTTTCACCACATTGCAGTCACAAGGAAAACCGTAAAGAATGCAATAAAAATATATACACGATTATTCCCTGATTTATTTATGATTCCGAGAGGACCCGGTTTCTTCCGTTTAATAGCTCGGACAATCGAAGGTTACACACTATGATCCTTGAGAGGTTGAGAATACTACGAATGAGCAAACTCAAAGACTCAAAAATAACTCTCTCTAACTCACGATCTATTGGGTCCCGAATGAAATTATACCGAGTCTAGATTCGTATTTATAGGTTTGAAGGCCTTCTAGATTGTTCCTTGAATCTTGCTAGGGTTTCCTTCTGTTTCGCTATGATCGTTGTTGACCTCCCTTATTTGCGTTGGATATCCCACGAAATCCTCAACTGAATGAGCCATCCTTCCTTCTTTCTCGCGATCTCGAATGACTTCTTCTTTTAATTCGATTTGGCTTTCCCGAAGAGCTCTTATCTCGATGAACTTCTCTCGTCGCGACGAAGTCTTGGGCCAGCTCTGTCAGATGATGACTTCTTATGGGCTTCGCTTGCTGGGCCCTAATTTCTCCTATCCTCTGATGGGCCTGGACTCTTTAAGCGATCTTCCTCTCACTTTATGCCGTTTATTTCATAAACGACATCGGATAGTGTTGAGGAGAGATTTGACAAAATCTGACCTTAACATTAAACAAAAAAATCTCACGGTTTACTTAGTATAGTTTTGATAGTAATTTTATCGTAAGTGTAAAGAATTATGTCATGTTAATTGGACAAAGCAAGAAAGAGATCTTACTAATCACAACAAAATCTCTATAAATTAATATTGTTGGGACCATAGAACTTTATTGTTTTATCGAGTTTATTAATTTATCGAGAGAAAATTTTATTATTTTAAGTAGATTCAAGACCACACAAAAGTATTATCTTATTGAGGTTATTAATTTATCGAATATTAATTTAACGGAATTTTACTGTAATTTTTTTAAAGTGTTGAAAAAATCTCCAACAATCTGCAAGCATGGAACAAGTACACGCTCCTATTCCAAGCCACCTCTTTCCATGTTGGGTCTACGCAGCGCTCGAGCACCTTGGTGATGTTAAACCGCCGTATGTCCCACCCAGCCCCGTCGCACAGCCAAATATATATTCTCTATCTGGCAACACACTAGCCTCCACGTGTTTCTCTTAAACGCCTCAGGCACTCGACCCTGATTACACTTGCACTTGTAACCCTGATTTCATTAAGAGTACTTAAGAAAATCAAACTTCTTTTTAGTCGAGGTGCCTACCTTACATCTCTCATGATTTTGCGAAAGCCATCTTCTGTCTTGGGCTTTATTGATCCAATTCTAATATCATTACACGGATCATCATTTCCAATGAGAACCATGGCTTCATTGAAGTCCCTTATATCTAGGAACCAATATTTTCTTGGAGTCATATGGTTAGTGCATCCATAGTCTATCAACAAGTCATCATTTGGCTTAAAATCTAAACCATGTTGTAACATGAGATTAAATAATGATCTTCTGTTTTCTTTTAAACTTATGGAATGACAGTCATTTCTTCAGCATTCTCATTTGCAGATAAGATGTAAGCTCATTCATGTTTGGGAGAGGTAGGACTATTAAACTGTGGTTCGTTCTGAGAAAAATTGTACCAAAAATGCCCCTCCTTGTTGCAGATCCACAACGTCCTCTTATTTTGGTACTTGGATCTCACTTGACTTCTTTTTCTGTACGTCACATCTGGTCTACCTCTCACGCTTAAAACCTCTGTATTAGATCTCACATTTCCGCCACCCACTTTCAAGTCCAAATCCTTAGAATATGCTGCAGAAATGACTTCCTTCATGGAAAGAGTCTCTCTCCTATACTTATTATATTGCCTTGGCAAAGCATTTAACTATAATATAGCCTAATCTTATTCTTCTGTATTCACATCAATATTTTCTAAATCATTGATTAATTAAATTTGTATACATAGTGCATACTATAGTTTGTAACTTCGTCATTTATCTTGTGCTAATCTATTTTGTAACCTTATAATTTATGTTTTAGATAAATTCTATTTGAAATAGATTTTCGTCAAAATAGCTCTTCAAGCTTCCTCTACATGGTTGCTGCCCTTTTCTCTTTAATCACCTTTCGCAAATATCATCCCTTAAGATGATAAAATTTCTTCTTCTTCTTGTTTTTTTTTTTTTAAATCTGGTTTTTCTTGTGCAAAAATTTTGGAAGAAATATTAGCTTCACCTTTAATGGCATCATCTAAACCACTATATTCTAATTGTGCCATAAGCTTTTTCTTATTCTGACTCATTGATTGTTCTATCATATTCCTCTACCCCTTGAGTTTATATAACACTCTTACATTTCACTCATACATGTTGTATCCTAAGCTCCGTTAATTAATCGACTTTTCTTATCGATCTCCAAGAAACAAGCTACAAGCTTTATCTTCTTGACCGTTTATAACCGAATGAGCCATCGTATTTTGTAACGTAACTTGAGACATACTCAACACAATAAAATATATGTGTATATCACTCATGACTGCGGAATCGCGTCCAAAAATCTAAATGTCTGTCACGTTTTGTTTTTTGGTCAGCTTTGATAGCTTATAACACAAACACAAATGGACAATAATGAAAGCCAAGAAATTTTGAACAAAATTTTGTAAAATAGTTGTGACCCGATCAATTAAAATGAGTATATATATATATATATATATATATATATTTCATACATGAATCAGCGAATTCTACTAGTGATATAAATATTGTTAATGAAACAAGAAATATAAGCCCCAAATTAACAAGCGAAACACTTCATTAATAATTGAAAGCTGAAAGAAACATATGTGTGTATTACATATGTGCACATTACAATATCCACAAGCTCGGTTAAATCTACTCATATAATCAACCCCAAATTCACCAGCCAATCAATTAGCCAATAAAACACAGTTAAACCTTAAAACACAATAAAACATACCAAAACTAAAAAATATAGAAAATCCCTTTTACATCTATCTTCCTCTCTTCCTAATCTGCCTTTTGGGTGTTTTTGCAATTTTAAAAAATCACAATGCCAGAATTGGTGACAAATTCATAATATATAGTCAACAATCAATATTCACATTATGGTACGTACGGCGGTAGTTAGCAGTTAACACGCTGTAGCAGCAGAAAGAATAGCTGGCCACGTGGCTCGCTTCTATTGGCTCATTCCCGAAGGCCAGCAATGTGGACCACCACTCCGGTGGGGGCGATCCGAAGCCAATGAGAACCTCGCGTGAGCAGCACACTCGGACGACGCGCGTGGCTGTTTCGTCAGTACTGGCCAAGGACGCTCTTCCGGCCCAACCGACCAACCGAAAGAGTAGCGTTCGGCGGCGAAGCGTAGTTCACACGCTTCAGCTCCGGCGCGTTCTCCGACACGCGCCACACCTTCACTGACCTGTCAAGGCTCCCGCTGTACACTATCCACCGCAGATCCCCGTCCTCCTCGTCTTCGCAGTCGCTCTCGGTCCGATCTTCCTCGAGCGTGAGGCACTTGACCGGCCCGGTGTGGCCCGTCAAGAGCGTTAGGCACGCGTGGGCGCCGCTCACCTGGTCCCGCCTCCACACGCAGATGCTCTTATCGGCCCCGCCGCTAAGGATCAAATTCCCGGCGGCTGCGAGACATAGAACGGCGAGCCTGTGTCCTCTCAGCACTCCGCCGTGGACTAACCGCTTCCCGCGAAGCTCCCAGAAGTTGATCAGCCCGTCGGAGGACCCGCAGTACACGACCGCGCTCGGCTTGTTCACCGCCAAGGCCGTGACAGCGCTTTCTTGGCACAGCAGCGTTTGAGAGAGCGTGTGACGCGTGCCTTCTCCGCGAAGCTCCCGTCTCCACGCCTTCACCGTCCCGTCTGCTGACCCCGTGAAAACTAATGATTCGAACCCGGCGAAGACGGCGTTGACTGCGTCGTCGTGCGCATCGACGGACTCAACACACTTCGACGTCGCCACGCGCCACACCTTCATCGTCTTGTCCCACGAACCGGAGTAGAGAAGCCCGTGCTCTTCGTCCAAGCTCATAGAAGAAACTGCATCGAAATGCCGGATTCGGAGCACGTTCCGTCTCCGGCGAACCTCGACGTAGTTCTTCGGGTTGAGCGAGCTCTTCAGTGATTCCTTGAACGACGGCAACGACCCGATTCTCTTGTGGTTCTTCGGGTTACCGTGAGAGCCTCTCCATACGCGGATCTTCCCGTCCTGGTGGCCCGTAAAGATTCTGTCTCCGGCGACAATGATCGCCTTCACCAACCCGCTGCTGCATTTAAACCCCGTGAAATCCTTTAGATTCCTCCACACCCGGATATTCTTGCTGTCGGAGCCGGTGTAGAGAAGCTCGCCGGACACAGCGAGCGAGTACACGTGCCCCTCCTCGCGCACCAACGACCCGATCAAACCGTCCCCGGAAAACCTCTCGCCGAACACCATGGGCGACGTCAGCCACGGCGACTTGGAGAACGGCGAGGCCTGGCTCCACGGCGACATGACGTACGGGGTCGTGTCGTTGCTGCTGTAGCACTTGGCGGCGTTACCGGGCGGGACGTACTCGTCCGGAGCGGCGTCGACCGGGTCGGACTGCAAGAGAGCTCCGAATTTTTGTCGCCGATGCTGGGGTTTCTCCATTGCAGGTTCGCTGTGATTGATTGTGAGAGAAGGATTGAGAGAGAAATGGCTTTCAGAGAATTTTGTAGAGAGAGAAAGAGAGAGATTGTTCGGTATGAGAGAGAGAGTGCGTGGTTTTATAGTGGTGGGGATTGAGCGAGTTGGGTGAGAGTTGGTGACGCGTGGCGGAACCGGGAACCGGCTCAACCGGTTGCCAGGATTTAGTTTGGAAACTGGAATGGAAAGAAATAATAAGATGATCAATTATTGGGAATTAAATGATTGTTTTTCTTTTTTGTTTTATCTGTTATTTTCTGTTTGGGGATCGACATTCAAAAACTAAAAGAATAAATAAATATAAATATTTTTTTTAAAAAAAAGTAAAAGAAGGAAGGTTTGGTCTGAAATGGAAGGGTTTTGTTTGAGGCGTTTACGCTTCACACGCCATGTTGAGAAAGTGCGTCGTCTCTTACCACGTAAGCAAAGGGTTTGACTTTGACTTTCTCCTTCTTTGGGAAAGCTTTTTTGCTTTTGTTTTGTATGATTTTTTTTTCATTATTTCCATATATATATATATTATATATGTATTATAGTAGTAATTTTTCGGTTTAGCATTAATTTAGAGTGTAACTATATAACTACATAACAATATTTTTAAACTAAATTGGGATAAACAGATTACAGAAACGGTAATTAAAAAGTGAACAAAAAAGTAACTACTTATTTAATTTTGATTTTTATGAATTGTAATGTTTCTAGAGCAACACGTATTGCATAACCTAATTGAGCTCCCGATTCCCATGCACATGCTGCATAATATATTATCAGCTATAGCTAGTCTAACTGATAAAATAAATAAATAAATAAATAATAAAGTTTTAGTCTTTAGAGAACTCGTTTTCTATTTGTCAACTATTTATCGCAACGTAACATTTTCACTCGTCTTTTTAAAAAAAAAATTTATTTTCGGGCATAATTTTATGTTTATACATAACATATAGAAAATAATGAGTAGTACGTTCGGGAGTTTCTAGGAAGTGATTTTGTTTGAATAATAATTAGCTAGTGTGCGTCAATGTAAATCACATTTGATTAGTTTATTGTGAGACCGGCGTGTCCACTTAGATGTGATGCTTCATCAAATCGAGAGAATCATATGCTAATAACTTTGAACGTAGAACTAATTAATTAATCTCAGTTAAATATGAGCAATTATAAGATAACCCTTTAGAACGTACTTTGACTAAACCCGGCCATTTGGCGACAGCCTCGAATCGCTTGCAGGCTGCAGCCTACGGTGGCCGCATAACCCAAATGGCTGCCGGGTGTCGGAGCCATCATCCTTTTTTTTTTTTAACTCTTATTTAGCAATGGTTTTGGATTTTTTATTTACATAAATCGAGAACTCATGGTTAATAAGGCTTGAGCATCGAGTTGGTCGTTGTTTTATGGAACTCTATATGCTAAGTAAATAATTTTTGTAGTTTTTAAAATATTTTAAAATATTCATATATAATTAAATATAAAATAATATATAAAATAAAATAAAAGAAGGCTCTTAAATTTGGGAGTATGAGTCCGGAGGTATTGGCCTTGCTCGTCTATAACAAAAGTCATTTCTGGATGAGCCATGTAGCGTTTAGTGTGAAGCCTAATCTATACGGAAGCTCTACCAAGACCCGATACAAAAGCAGTCAAGCTGATTGATCTGCCCTATGGTTATTTTTCGCTTATATGACTTGCAGTCACCATCGATGCGTTTTTTAGCACACAGAGAGAGAGAGATAGGTAAGACTGAAGGTGTAACCAGAGAGCTCTGATTGAGAGATTGATAGTGGATCGAGTTTCACCAGCGACCAGTGGACATACCACTTACAATGGGAGCAAACCACTATGACTCGGGTGTCAATTTTCTATTTCCGTAAGTTTTGCTATTCGTTTTTAGATTTTGATATTTAGGTTAAAATTCCTAACATGTAGGCCCCATTTTGTGCATATTCTGCACGAAAAAACATAATAGAAAGTGTAACATAAACTACAACACACAATTTTTTTTTTCAAAGGTTCTGACAATTCGAGCGTACGTTGAATAAATTAATTATTTTCCTACAAGGAATTCGCATTATGCTGCCCGAAGCTTAACTCTTTTTTTTTTTAAGGGTGCTCGAACCTTAACTCTGACCATGTCGCCTCGTGGTTGTGGTTGCAACCTCTGTGGAACGACTTGGCCGGGCAGTGGGCGGTGGCTAAGACCGGTCATTAGGACATACCTAGTTTGTTCAATATTTTTACATAATTGCCCATAGGACATGACTATAAAGGTAATATAATCAATATTAGGATACTAAATATAATTTTCTTCCAAAAAAGAGAGAAAAACAAAAAAAACTTGTGATGGTCCCTATTGTCGATCTTCTCATATTGATTGAAGATATTCGTTTGTAAATTATGATTATTTAGGGAGCTCCATAACTTTATTAGTTTAAGTGGGTAGATCCATCGTAATATAGATGATTTATTTTTAATAAATGTTATTAAATATATTTGTATATTCAATTTAGCTATCTAATTCTATGACGGCATTCACATTGATATTTGAATATATTGATCAAACGAAAGAAGAAAAAAACGTATAATTGAATAAAACACGCCAACTGTTATGCATTGAAATCAATATAAATAGGTTATTTGATTTACAGACAAAATAACGAAGAATTCAAATACACGCCAAATAGAGAAAAAGTGATGTTTAAGAAGATTGAATTTTTATAGCTTTTCAATAACTTCCACTGATAAATTGCCTCAAAGGTCGTTGAAAAATGACTTGCTGCGTCTGAAATCATATTAATTCTGAAGAAATATAATTTGATATGTTCTTTCATGCACATGCGAATTAAATGAAATTAACTCAAAGTTAGACTTACGTTGCATACCTATCTAGCTACGTAGGATATATGTGGAAAACAATTTGGATATATATATATATATATATAAAATATAATTGAAACATTTTATTAATCGTCTTGAAAATGGAGCGTTCGTTGAATATTAAACGCATGTATATATCGAATCGCACCTCATCAAATAACGCATGAATACTATTATGATGTTGTAACTCATATATATATAGGGAAACTTCAGTTTGTATGCTCGGTAGAGCATGTGTTTTCAAAGAAGTACCCGAGTTTGTTAAATTACAAAATTATGCCCCCAACACACTTTTTGTCTTTACATAAACACTTTTAAACACTTTAAAATATGCTCCAAAAACTGTTAATGTATACATAAACACTTTTTGTCTTTACATAAACACTTTTGGGGCATAGTTTTGTAATTTAACAAATTCGGGTACTTTTCTAAAAACACATGTTGTCCGGGCATACAAACTGAAGTTTTCCTATATATATATTTTCTGAATAATGTTCCGATAATTTAGAGCATTGTGTATACAAAAGGAGTACTGTACATGGAACACACTATAATAATAATCTTGGAATCTGTCCCTCGTATATATATATATATATACATATATATATATACCATTGGCACGAGCGTAAATGCACCTGCTTAAGCTCAAATATCAAAAGAAAAAAAAGTAATATTATATTTATATTGCTTAAGTCAACAAATTTAATAACGGAATAAACTTTTTATGCACGCAGATATTGAGATATATCTCATTTTATTTTACTTGGTCGTCGCATATACTTTTATTATTTATATATTATATTATATTATATTTTATTATTCTTTTAAAATTATTATGTAAAGTTTAATTATATTTTTGTGCGCTCTATTATTTTCTTGATATACCGCAGGACAAAATACAGAGCATTTAAATTATTGAATGAAATTGAAAAATTAGTCACACATTTACTCACTACTTAAATAAAAGATAAATAGTTAGATGTTGTTTAATTAATTTGGTAAAATTAATAATAATTATGGTGCGCTTTAGTAAACTAAAAAGATGGCAATAAAAATGGATACGAGTCACAAGCCGGTGATAATAGAATATAAAAGAATTTAGGTAAAAATGGTTGTAGATATCTAATAATGTGAAACACGATTAACACTACGAATAACACATTAGTACTCTCGTAGAAACATGACAAGACGATGAAATTTAATTAGAAATGGTTAAAATAAAATAAATGTTATAGCATTAATTGTGTGTCAAAAATATATTCTTATTTTATTTATTAAGTTGTTCCATAATTAAATATGTAAAATTGTTACTATGCTTTAAAACTTACATCATATAGTTATATTGAGTTCTTAACAAAGAAAAGAGAGATCTGACCAGGTAAATGGATTAAACATGTATAGACGATTAATACGAATATTAAACTGTGGCGCGTATAAGTCCCATTTTCAAACATGATTAAGAAGGGCAAGATATTGTTCTATATAAAATTTGTAAAAAACGATTAATGACACTGCACAATCACGACATCAAAACTTGATATTGCTACGTTTGCTTGATAAGGTTTAATGGGGTGCATTGCTACGTTTGAAGGTTATGAACTTCTAGAAAAATACTCCCCATCGGAGAGTACTAGATAAAGTATAACTAATTCTATAACATAAATGTCCCAATCTTTTTTATACTCTTGTTTTAAGTTACAACCGTTTTTTCCATCTGATTTTTCTCTTAAAATAGAATATTAACAATATATGCCCATATTTGTCGGTTGCCAGTTTAATTTTCGAAGATTTATGTAACCTACCATTGTTCTTCGACGTTTAGTATGATCACGTGCTCACTAGTTCACCTGCATGTATACAATCACTATGATTTTGTATTTTTAACCTTAAGCAGTTATAAGAACATAATAATCAA
The DNA here is from genome assembly GCA_954871525.1 of Parietaria judaica. Lineage (NCBI taxonomy): Eukaryota > Viridiplantae > Streptophyta > Magnoliopsida > Rosales > Urticaceae > Parietaria > Parietaria judaica. The sequence goes on along the minus strand of OX940862.1, from coordinate 30,161,587 downwards.
ACAAAGGAATTTTGTAACTTTAAGCCCTATAGCTTTAACTTTTAAAAGCATTTAAAAAATATACCGTTTATTTGACAAAACAATTCAGATATACTTTCAAAATCTACTTAATTATATTTATATGCGGTTAATGACGGTGAAAATACTCAAAGTTTGATCAAATCACTATTAGTGTGCCTAAAGTTTAAAAGTGGTGGCAAAAGTACCAAAAGTTACATTAGGGGCGTTGACCACCACTCCATTCTCGTAATGCATTTAACTTTCTCGTTAACTCGGGCCACATGGACGAACGTGGGTTGCTGACATGATATTTTTTTGCCACTTGGACGAGCCCAATTAGGGTTTCAATTAATTTTTGTCGTAAACAAAGCTGACGTGGGCTCGTCACGAGGCAAAAAATTGCTATGTCAGTAACCCACGTTTGTCCACGTGGCCATAGTTAAAGGGTAAGTTACCTGCGTTACGAAAATGGTGTGATCAACACCCCAAATGTGACTTTGGGTACTTTTACCACTACTTTTAGACTTTAGGTACACGTGAGATTCTTTGACCAAACTATGAGTATTTTCACCGTCATTAACCCTTTTTATATATACTCTCTAACAATTTAATTTTTAAATTCAAAACTATCCATCACATTAAAATTTTAATACATTGTTTCTATGTATGTTCTAGTTTCATTGTTTTGAGAGAAAACGACGGTATATAGTCATCGAAGCGTCGGTATTGCTAGCCTATAATAAGAGTTGGACTTGTTCATCGTGCTTTAGGGTTTTTTCTTCAGAAATTAGTTCAAAATTAAGAAATAAAATCTGTATTCTCAAATATAAATAAATAAATACGTATAGTTATAACAGAATATGGAATATTATATTTTTACAAAAAAATAGAATTGTTCACTAGCTAGTAACCTTTTTTTTTTTTTTTATATAACCTAGCTTTTACATATAGATGAACAAATCATCCATATATATATATATAATAAAACATTGACCAGAAGACCCATACAGCCCTATCTCTACCCTACGTATAAACACTGGCTATATCAACATTATTGAATTTGCCCACGTGTCAGATAAAACGCTAAAAATGATTTATTCAATTATTTCCTCCAAGACTAAGTCAAATGTGTTGGTGATCAAACCATATCTCTATGACCCATTCCGCCACGCCGCGGGCGCACCCAAACCGCGCGCGTTTGCGGCTGCAACGCACACTGTGACTGACTCGTATTGCTTAAAAAAATAATTATAAAAACGTGTTTAATCATTATATGCCACGTGTCTAAAGTCAACAGACACGCTGACCGGTCAGCCAATGGGATGCGAGCGCTTGTTGTCGATGCGTTTAAGGTGAGAGTGATCAAGCGCATAAGCATGTCGTCATGATTGTGCTTAATATTTTAAATACGTTTATGGTTTTGGACAGGTGTAGGAGTTTGAATAGTTACACGAATTAGGGTTTTGGCTGAAAGGGCTTGTCAAAAGGTCAACGGGGTGTACGTGGAAGACCTAACTGTCGTGTGTCACATAGTTTTAGCATGGGCCATATTTTCCCCTGTGGGGTTAGGGTTTTGCATGAATTGTTGTTATCGGTGTCGTATAAATATTATATTTTCTTTGAATCTAGATATTTTATTTGTTATTTATGAGCTATTTGGGGCAAAAGTATTCAATCTTATATTTATCGAGACAACATATTTTTTAATCTCTCTTTTTTTTTTCTTTTTTTAAGCGGCAATGAATACCAATTTCGTCCATGTTCTTTTAGAGTTTATTATACAAGATACACATGTACGTCTATGATTAATTAAATTTTTTAAAAATTAATTGCTCAATACTATATTAAACCAAAGACGTACGCGGACTTCTCTACTTGGCTCAATATATAGATGTTAATTTGCTATGACAAAATTGAACATGGACACTGTTTTGAAGCCTTTAACACTATTATTGCTGAAAATAAAGTGAGAATGTACAAGTACACCGTACACCACTTGGTACAAGAATGCGAACTTATGCCACAAATATCATAGTATATATATTTATTTATTATAATAGAGGGTATAATCAACGAGTTTTGTCTCCGTCCGGGAAGTTTGGTATGATTTTTGTATGGCTTTTGGAATTCTGAGGCGTTCATAGTTTTTTTATTTTATTTTATTAATGATATTAAATTCTTAATATATATATACTAAATGAGACGCTTTTGTTTATAATAACAGTGGATTTTGCTACTCTTAATAATTATATCCACAAATCTAAAGAAAAGATTACTCGTTGCCCTAGTCACGAGTGGGATGACACGTCGCCAATACGCAGACAGCAACAAACGTATTGTATTTGGAAATTAGACTTATGATAATAAGAAATTATTAACTGAGATACGAATATCTTTGATAGAGAATGGTGTATATAGTATACATATATTATTCTATATATTATTCTGGTAGATATTATCGATCTGTGATGAGCAACTTATTCACCAAGATATGTATTTGGTTGTTTTAGTATATGTATTTGGTTGTTTTAGTATATATATTTTTATAATAATTACGAAAATAATCGATCAGTAACTATTATATTTGAGAAATTTAAATTACATAAATTAATGAATTTTAAAGCTTAGTTGACTTATTGTACTCACTAAAATCTTATGCATCTCTATCTCTATCTCTCTCTCAAACTGTACATATTTCAAATAATAATTCAACATAAAGTCATAAACTATATACTATATATCAGCATACTAATTCAATTGAGCTACGCATTAACACGTAATATATATGTATATATACAGTAGAACGTCTATAAATTAATACTCGATAAATTAATAGTCGCGATTAAATAATATTTTTGTCCGGTCCCGACTACACTAATGTAGTTCAATTTTCAATTTTTACCTCGATAATATAATAAATTTCTCTGGTCCTAACCTTATTAATTTATAGATGTTCAACTGTATTATACACAGAATTATACAAACAAGCGGATATAATATACGTGTATATATATATATATATATATATATATATATATATGCCACTCGGCATGATTCAAAGTCAAAGTGGAAAAAATTCCCGAATTTTGTACCTAACTGCTAATATGGCATCCTTTTGCCTTTGACAAAGTTGCTAAACTGTACCGCGATTAAACCATTCAAAAAGGTTTAATTTGGATAATTAGCTAGTTTGTGATTTATGATTTATCATATATATATATATATATATATATACACTTTCAACTTTCAAGCTCTATACCTTACATATAAATTAGTGCTAAAGCTGGACAATTATATAATTATACAGTTATAATCAAAAGCTCTAGCCTCTCTAAATAAAAAAATATCTCTTATAAACTCGAGACATAAAAAAAAAAAAAAAAAGTAGCTCATAATATATAAGTTATAATGTTGATTATGATCCATATATAGACAAAATTAAATAACTAGTTTTGAAGTTCTTTTAGGGCTTGCCTCCTAAACATCAAACACGTTCGCATTTTCATTATTTAAATCTGATTCTCTACGTCAGATAATCCATGATATCATAATTATTTAAGGGATTAATTATATCTCAGAATTATCGCATGCTTAAAGAAGAGGTTAATTAAAAATATGTCTCTCTTTCTCCACCTTACGATAGTGACACGTGTATGATTATAGAAATACTATAAATAGACCTTCAAAAAAAAAAAAATACTATAAATAGAGCTGATTTATTTCAATAAACTAATTAATACGTCTTTAGTTGCTTGCTAATTATCAAACACATTTCCAAGTGGATGAACGAAACTGATCTGTCTAAATAAAATAATTATCGATAGATGAAGTCTTCTGATCCAAGATTTCATGCATAAGCAAGAGAAAAGGGATACATAATTTATTTTATTGTTGATTAAATAAAATAATCTGAAGATTAAGTGTTTTTTCTGTGTGTAGCTGCTTCAAATATTGAAACTTTTGGTTTTGTTTGCTAATCAGATAACACATGATCAGCCACGTCAAAAGTGTGTTAACTTTTCTATAGTTTATTTTAATTTATTTTTTGACAAATTTGCACGTAGATAAGTTGACATTTTCCAATGTGTCTCTACCTTAGATATTGTAATATTTCTTTACTCTTTTATTGTATTATTCTATGTATATTAATAAAATGATGCTCTATATATTGAAAAATTCAACTAATATCCCCAAATATGAAAGCAAAAAAAGAAAAAGAAAAGATGAAGATGGCTTCTGTTTAGTTCTTGGACTCGACATATTTGCCATATTGTTCTTTGACATTGATGCAATATTAATTGTTCTTAGATATTATAGGCCAACATTATATAATTATACTACATTTGGTTCTACTAAGCAAGGTTCAACTTATCGAGATAACCGATAAATCGCTTGCCGTTATCGACGGATTAATCGACGAATTACCGGATTATCGACGGAAAACTAATAATATTGTAGCTTATCGATTACCGATAATTATCGAGGATTATCGACAATTTTCGATACTTATCGACGGAAAACTTACAAAATATTTTTATAATATCATACCCCAAAACATATGAAGATAAAGTCATACACACTTCCATAAAAATAAAAATAAAAAGTCATACACACCCATTTAATTCCATCACAAGTCTCTAATCTAAAACACTAATAAAAATAGTCTTACAAATATCAACTATCAATCACATAATCTAAAAACTCAAATACATAATTGATAGATAATGAATAGATAATACTCATAGTCTCAGACCAACTTGTCCGACCGCAGAAACAAGACGATCTCCTAGGGCACAACTTGCTTCTATATGCATCTTTAGATATTTGTTCCAAAACAAGTCATGCACGTTCGAAGTGCGTACAATCTCCTGCACAAAATTTTTGTTCTTATTGGTGCCGGCCAAATGTTGTTTCATCCTCGTGATTCCGCCAACTTTGATCTCCTTCCCGCAATAATTACACTTGAAACTCGAGTTGTTGCTCGGATCCCCATAGTGAGTGCAATGCTCCCTCACAATATTGTCTTTACACATCTTCAACCTAAACAAAAAGAATAATTATGAGACTAGTTAAAAACAGCAAGACAAATGGCAAAAATAGGTACTTTTGCCGCAAAAAACAAGTTTACCTCAAAAAACAAATTTAATTCCACAAAATCTCACATTATTGTAGGAATAAATATTTAATGAAAGCTAAAATCAAGAAAAGTTGGTAGATTACCGGAAAATCACAAGAAGTTAAACTTGGAAGACTTTTGCCGCAATTATGTGAATAGCCAAATTATCGTCAAATCTGAAAATAAATTACACCAAATACTCAGATAAATATTTCAAAAAATATTTAATGAATGAAAACACCCAAAAAAATAAGTAGAATATTTCACAAATCACGAAAAGATCAACTTCAAATACTTTTGCCGCATTTATGAGGAAATCCGAATTATCATCAAATATGCCTGAAAAAATCACCAACAAACACATATTTCTTACTAAATACTAACTATAATATTTTAAAGCATATACAAACAATAAATCGTCAAAAAAATATCTATATTTTGAGCAAATTTAAAAAATTAAAACTTTGTACACTTTTGCCTAACAAGCATACAAATCCGAATTTCTTCTAAATGTCACAAAATAATTACAAACTAAGTCATCAAAACAAGTTTTCATCAATATATATTCATAAGAATGCAAAAAAATAACTCAAAATCACAAAAGTACTAATCTTTACCCATTGAAGAACATAACTCATATGAACAACTAACTCTTTAGTTTTGAACTCATGTAAATCTTCTATAAATCATAAAAATGAGTAAATATCAAAGAAAAAAAATGCATGATTCATACATATCTATGATTATAACTCTTAAATTTACCAAAAAGTTTGCACAAATTTGAAGAAATTCAGAGAAAAACACTTAAATCAAAACTTTGTAAACTTTTGCCAAAAATTTTTTTAATTGTACCGAAAAGTGCCTCAATTTTACATTGCAAAAAATGATAATCCATTGGAGAAGGATTTATCCATTATCTCGATTATCGGCGATAAGTTACCAAAACGATAACTAGTGTAGTGGATTATTTATCGGTAAACATCGGTAAAACCGATAATCCTTGATTATCCACGATTATCCACGATAAGTCGAACCTTTCTACTAAGTACTTAAGCTCTAATATGTAGACATACTCACATAGTTCACTTCAAACAAAGGTCTATTTTGATAGAGAATTGATTTAAAGTATTGAATAATGAAATTATAAATACATATATATTTTTTGGTTACTATATGAATTATATATAGACCATGTGGGAAAGGGCCTACCCGGATATCCGTCCTGCCTTTTTAGTAGGCACTTGCAATTTGCACCTGGGATGGACTTGGGAACGGGATGCTCGTCCGGAGAAGAGGCATCAAGCCAGGCAGAATCGCCCGTCCACATAATGAGTGAGCAACACTTCCCAAATATTTAAATTTCCGCCTCTATACTTTTTATTCTCTAAATTAACTATTTAAAATCTATAAAAAAAAGTACGGGGATGCAAAACCCGCCCGCCTCTTTTTGGTGGATGCGAGCATCCTTCCCGTGGCCCATTGTGTAACCTTGTCCGACGTCGTTGTTCCACACAAATATGAACAATAAATTACTTCGTCGTGAAAATAATCCGGTTGATCTTAATTTATAAGAGAAGGTTTGATAAGTTTCTATCTACATTATAAACTAATGCCGGTTAAATATTGTTTTACTTTGGCCTGATCAGTTTAATTCAATTTATGAGTGTGAAACGAACAGTATATTTAATACAACGTCTAATTAATTTGTTTGGCCAGTTGACTTTTGGAAAAAACTAATTATGGGACTTATCCAAAAATTAGCCGTCCTTCTAGATGGAAGGAATTATTTATTGATATGAAGAATGAATAAAACTTTTAAAAGGCTTTTATTTATTTATTTATGTAAAGGTACTTTATAATTTATGTGTAATATTATGTCTATTATTCTGCTATTTTTATCATATGATCAATATTTTTGGCCATGTCACATACTAATATTCCAGTGAAGATTCGTGTGTTGTTCCCAGAAATAAAAAAAAAGGAAGAGTATAATTTAATGAACCAAATATGGCTCCAATTTCGCTAGCAGAAAGTAATACTATATAGTTCTTTAATATGAATAGTTATATAAAAAAAGTAATACTATATAGATAATTATAATTACTATTTTTGAACAAACAACTGTTTGTCTTGTTTCATATCTTGATACTCCATTATTTTTATCATAAAATTAAAATAAAAGATAACCGATCGAATTATGTAAACGAAAAATAATTCCACCGATTATTGGATCAGAGAAAAATCGATAGATCTAATTTTTACGTACATAAAATATATGGATTAACTAAGTTTTGATCATGACAATTATGTTTTTTCTATGTCATGTCCCTCTAGTACTGAACATCATCTTTATCTATTTTCATTTGCGGAATAAATATTGGACTTCGGCTAAGCCGTTTGGTTATTTTTCTGTGTATTTATTTTTGAACTGTAAAATCAAATTTAAAAGCAGTTTATTGTTTGGTTATGTTTTCTATTCAACAGTATTAAAATAAATTAAAAACAATACTTAAAAAAAAAAATACTGCAAAATTATTGCTTCTCACCTATATCATTTCATTCGTCTCGGCATAAGCTTTCCAACGTATATATGATAAGGCCATCCGAGATTCGTAAAATATAAAAATAAAAAAAATATTAAAATAATTATATAGGAGAGAGAAAAAAAAGTAATCATGTGGAATAAAGTAGAAAAATATGTTATTTAGTTTTTGTGTTCTATGTAAATTTCAAAGCCAAAAAACATGAATTCTAAGTTCGTTTTTTAAATACATAACCAAACATGTTATCAGATTGTCTTCTAGAATTTGGATTTAGAAAATACGGTTTTTGATTCGTAACTAAAATTCCATCTATATATATATATATATAATCCTTATAATAATGTATTTTTCATTAATTTTAATTTGATCACCAGATCAACTTTTATCATTACAAATTTATTTATTTTTGTTTTAGACATTAGAACCAATAATCCGGATTCCGAGAAAGCGTAACCGGAATACGTCTTCAAAATCTTCCAAAACCAGACATTGGAAAATGATTCTTGATGTGCATTAAAACATTAAAATGCATTCAATAACACAATACTTTAGCCTAAACGTTTTTTTGCATGTTTGTTTTGTTCTAAAATTATGTCAGTAGTATAGGACATGATAATAGTGATGTGATATATGTAGACGATTATATCCAAATGTAAAGCAAAATGATTTTTGATATTGATGTGACCAATGTAGTTTTTATGTTACTTCAAAATAATTGAAACCCTAATTTTTTTGGCGTCACTTTCTACGTAAATGCAAATATGGATGAACGATGATCCAAAGACAATAACACTTTGAAATTAAGACATTAATTGCCCTATGTGTAGTTTAGACACCATTACGCCATTCCACAAACTTCAGCCACTTATTGAAAAGAAATATTGCATTAATTTCAAATTTCTGTACAATTAAAACAAGAAGAAGAGAATTTTAGGAATTTCTCATCCTTTGGAAATTAGAAATTGCCTAAAACATCCTAGAAATGTCACGATCTATTGCATAGAAAAGAAAGAAAGAAGAAAAGGTGGATTTTAGAATGGAAAAATAATTTTTAATATGTGCCCATACACAAATAAATACTTACAAAATTATTCTGAAGATTATTGCTGTAAAAACGAGAATTTGTCTGAAGATTATTACAATTTACAACGTTTAAAAATTAATCGTTTGGCTATTAAGAGTAATTTCTCTAAAACTATTTTCAAAGAAAATAAGATTTGCGTTGCATTTTGTTAAGTTAATTAAAATTTTGTATGCTAATTTTTACATATTAAATCAACATATATAAATATATATATTATATAGTACTTTTTTTTGTTTTGATAATATTTAGTAGGACTTATATATATAATTTTTTTTTTATAAACTTAAGAAACTATTCATTTAGCTCGTTGATCAAGATTAAATTAAAATATAATTCAATGAAAATTATTAGTTCTATTTACTCACACTTCTCAGAGAATTATAATCGAGCTTAGTACAAACGTTATCATGATAACTACTAGAAATCATCAGTATCATAATTCATATCTATCCATCTACGCATCCAGTGAATCAAACCAGCAAATTTTATAGGCAAATAATACGCTTTTGTTTATATTATCACATATAAAAGCGAAAACATATAAAATACACAATCAAGTGAATTTATAGCGACTTGAATATACATTTGTCATGCTATACGTGGTTTGTGAAGAGTAAGAAAGACGTGACCATAGTATAATTAACACATTTTATAGCGCCTAGCTAGCTATATTCTTGGCAGTTTCTTTACATGAAAGTATAGCTTCGATTTTTAGGTTAGGCGTATGAACAAAAGGCTACATATTATCGCATGGTTAGTGCTGTACACTTGTCTCAGCTTCAATAATTGTTTATTCATATAACAGTAGATAATACAAGAGCTTAAATACAAGTCCCGCTTTGTTCTAGAACCCATATATTGAGTGTGAAGTCTAATTTACGTCCCAATAAAGCGTAATTAAAATTGGTTGACAGAAGTCCAAATCAATGTGAGGTTGGAAGGAGGTCGAAGAGAGTCGAGCCTTTTAAGCAAATTTCAATAAATACAATTATTTAGCGAGATTATTTTAGACTTTTTCACGTGATTTTTTGTGGGATTGGATTTTTTTATTTACATATATATTTGGCCGTAAGTCGTTATTATGTGTTGTGTAATAATGAAAATGGAGAGAGCGAGACCGAGAGGGCAATAAAAAAAATCCGATTAAAATTATAATTAATTGAGATTCGCAATCGACTAGTACTGGATGTAACTATTGAGAACAAACTACTAGGTTATTTTTTTTTGACATTTACTTTTCTCTGAATTTAGAAATATAGGTCAAAATCTTAACCGTTTATGTTCACTATATTTTATTTTATTGAAGTGATAATATTGATCAAGATTGCATGTACTCGTATTACAATAGATATATTGGTTATATAAGAAACTGACACTATTAGCTATGTACTGCTGAAAAAATATATATATGCGAAAAATTATATTCAAAATTTCTCGAAGTCTACAGGCTTTATCACTAAGCCAACTGCCTTGACTTGCCCTAAAGTGTTGAAGTTTAAGCTTGAGGATATATTTCAAGTTATACGAGTAAAATCAATTGACAAGACTCCGATGACTAATAAATTAGTTTCCAAAAAGATTTTCGGATTGTTTGAATGATTTTATTACCTTTTAATAATATATTTCGAAAATAGGCAGTTTAATTATGGACCAGACAGTACTATATATACGATGAATATGGCTCACACGATCAAGAAGAAAAATGTCGCATTTTATGTGATATGATAGTTCGAATAAGAACCGTACACATAAGTTTGAATTTACTCAAATCAAGGTCCATATTGTATTTATATATATCCTTTTGAGCATCATGGCCAACGTCATAATTTGGACACAAATGTAAATCAAAACATACATTTATGTTGATGTTTATAGTTAGATGTCATGCAATGTGATGTGATGTCTTAATTAGGGTTTTGACTTTTGGTTTCAATTTTATGAATGGACTTGGAAGCCATGAATGTTGACAAGAAATTAGGGTTTTGTTACTAAAAGTCAGTGATTGTTCAGATTCAGAGGATACTAAAGTTATAATTCCGCTTGTCAAAAGTGCCATGATTCATGAACACCGAGAGAGAAAAAAAAGTCCAAGTTTGAAGATTAGAATGATGGAATTTTATGTGGTTTATATTTGTTTTTGGCCCTCATGGACCCATTAAGTTTTTCAAGGCAAGTTCGAGCATTACCAATTATAAATGTTTTTTTTTTAATTATTATTGTTATTATTTAAAATTTGTTTCCTGAATCTCTTTTGTGTCAACACTATTGATATTCATATTCTGTGATCCGAAATTACTATCACCCCGCAATTATATATCCTTCACCGATCAATATATATATATATATATATATATATATATATATACTGACTCAATCAATCACGACGTTATATCATTTTCATACATGTGTATTTTTTTGGCATGAAAATAGAATCCCGTGCGTTCGTTAAAATTGTAAAGAATAGAAGAACAGAAGACAATAAATCAGAGTAAATGTTGGTTGTCGACTTGTCAATCTTGTCTGGCGGAGACGCATCCATGTGGGGGAAGAGATTTGAGTATAGATTTGTCGTGTAGTTTGGCATGGCTCATCGGATTGCGTCTGGTCAGGCTAGATTTAGGGTAAAGGCGTCCATGCTTCGATAGCGCGTTCCTGTTCAGCAAGGTTACATTACATCTATTCCTGCTCGTCACTTGAGGATTTTTCCGATCTTGTGCTAACGTGAAAAAAAGGACTTTTCTTAGAATTTATTCCCCCTTCCACGTATCACTTTGGTCGAAGGTTTTTGTTGACTTTCGACCAGAATAGATTCGAAATGGTTAGCCAATTACGAGCTCCTACAGGAGAACCTTTGGGGGAATATGATCAGAGAAGCCCTATGGAAAAACCAGTGCGAAGATAAGATAAAGACTTCTATAATAAAATCTCAAAGATATTGAGCTCTCAAGCATATACTCATGTAAATGTCTCTTTCGTTGATTGTCATCATTCGGGTAGGCCTTGAAATCATGTTTTACAATCCACACTGTAAAAGTCAGATTCTCACAGTTTTTGTTATATACGATGTTAGAACATAATGTTAAACATAAACAGAACACGGGATTTTTTAGTAACCCAGTTCGCAAAATCCCATGTTGGATAATCTACTTCTGGGGAGCCCTTGCTCAGATGGATCAAACAAAGATTACAAAAGGATTGTTACAATATGAATATTCCATATTAAATAGACATAAAAGGCTCCCCCTTAATTTTGTAACGGGCTAAACAAAGCCATCCTTCATCTTCCGTATGATCCGGGGTGCAAGCTCCACTTGCGGAACGTCAGGCTGAACTACTTTCAGCTACCGACACAGTGGTTGACGTTCACCTTCACCAAAGGATTTTTCAATGTGTTTGAAGTTGTAGTTTGTGTGAAGTGTGGCTTCAACAATGGAGGTCACAAGGTATAAAAGAGATGTCCTTTCTTTTTTCTTTGCAGCACTTCAACGGTTCAATTTGGAGGGGCAAAAGTGTCACCAAGTTGAAACACTCTTCGAGTGAAAAGGATAAGTCATGTCCTATATGCCCAAAATAGTAGAACACTAATATGAACTCAAACCAAGGATAAGAGAAGTCCACAAATGCATATGAGCCAAAATGTATATTGATCCACAAAAATAGACAATAGAGTAAACGTGAATCCATCACACACATTTATGTACAGTAAAGTAACTGTATAGTGTTCATTGCACATCACCAAAAATATAAAGTAACTGCATAAATGTGTTGATTGTAAAAAATGATTTGTTTACAAAATTTGGTTAATGATATGATTTAAAAAACAACACAAAATGAAATAACCACTAATTCAGTAAATGGGAAATGACATTCCTAAATTCTGGCATGAAAGAACTTCCTAATCCAGAAAACGACATGTAAAAATTTCACAATTTAAAATAAGCTTTAGGAGACAGTGAATTCATAACATTGCCCGCGAATAAAACTACATAAGCGAGGATTAATAGCGGTATAAGTATTTACTTTTTTAATCTTTTTCGTAGTTTTAATATTTTTTAAGGTCGAAAATTTCAAATTTCATTATTTGCTTTTATTCTCTTACATGTACCGTCAAATCTTGGTCACGTGTCACTCTTAGAAAATTTTAAATTTTATTTCCGGCATCGACGAGATTTGATAAGGTGAGGGAAATTATATCCTCATCAGGCTTTTATTTTGTGAAAATAAATCGTTTATTTTAGTTTTGACATTTTGGGCCAATTAAAAAGCCCATCTTCAAATGGCTCGTAATATTTATAAAAAGCCCATCTTTCTTCTTCGTCTTCTTCAAGCCGAAGATGTTCGCAGACACCATTGCTATACACTAACCACTGAAATATCTCAACACTGTTCTTCGATCCCAAAGGTAATCCTTCGATTCTCTCTTCATCGTCGATTCCCAGTATGATTGCGACGGTTCATCGTATGAGTCCTTGTGGTCGCTAACCTTTGATCCTCAGTTTTTGTTTGGTTTCCATCTACTATGATTATGAGTTTGAAGGAAGTGTTCGATTTCCAGCTGTATTTACGAGTTGAGATTTTTTTTCAGATTCTTTGGAATTTCGATTGCTGAGCTTGAGTCGAACTCCGTCAATGGCGTTGACGAACTTTATCCTGACGGTCGCCGGAGTTAGCGCCGTGGTGCTTCTCCTGAGGTCCGATGTGAAGCGGTCCGCGGTGATGTTCCGGCGAAACGTTAAGCAACTCCGGAATTGGCTCGAAGAAGAGTCTGCCACTGCCTCCAAGTACACAATTTTCTCTCCATTACTTAAGATTAAGAGAATCCTTTGATTTGATGCATTAGTGTGATAGCAGCAAGATAATTTATTTCTTTGATCTCGAATGAATATGTATGCTTAGTGTTGATCGTCAATGTTACGCTTAACCAGAGATTGATCTGTGATTGACATTGATAACAGTTGAGGACTTTACTTTTTTCGGTTTGCTTGACATAAATTCGTTGTAAAAGTTGAGTTCTTACGTTTAGTCGACATTGATAGTCGTTGAAGAATTTTCCTATGTTATGTTCCCTTTTGTTTGATATTGATAATCGGTTAAGAAATTAGTTCATACCTTTATTCATCATTGATAATCGTTGAGGAATTTACCTTCTTTTTTTTTCCTTTGCTCGACATTGATAATCGGTGAAGAAGATAAGTTCTTACCCTTATTCGATATTGATCATAGTTTAAGGAGTTTGCCTTTTTTTTTTTCATTTGCTTGACATTGATAATCAGTGAAGAAGTTAAGTTCTTACCGTTATTCGACATTGATAATCATTTAGGAATTCTATTTTCTCTTTGCATGACGTTGATAATCGGTGAAGAAGTGAAGTTCTTACCCTTATTCGACGTTGATAACCATTAAGGAATTCGCCTTTTCCCCTTAGCTTGACATTATAATTGTTGAAGAAATTAAGCTCTCACCCTTATATTGATCATTGATGAATTTGCCCTTTTTCCCTTTGCTTGACATTGATAATCGTTGAAGAATTTTCCATTTTCCCGTTTACTTGATATTGTCAATTGTTGAAGAAGCTATGTTTTTCCCTTTGATTCGAAATTGATTTAAGTGTGCATTTTTTAATCCGTTGAGTGTTGAAGTATACTGCTTACATATGCGTCTCTATATCGTTAATGTGAGTGAATCTTAAAGGGCTATTTTAAGGGAATACAGTTTAGTTGAAACTGTACCTTTAAATAGTCATCTCGTCATTGGTTTGTCATCATTTCGTCGTGTTTAAAACTGTTAATTTTGTACTTTCAGGGAAGCAGAGAAGAAACTTCCAAAGGAACTGGAATCAAAGGCCAAGGAAGACAAGCACTGATGTCGATTTTGTACGGATAGATTAGGTATTGTATTGTATAACAGATCTGATTTATTCCAATGTTTTATTAGGGTATCATCTATAATAATGCCACATATTTGGTATGTGGATTTTGAGTAGATGCAATAGATTTTTAATATCATAGATAAATAATAAAAATGTCGTTCTGCAAATTGAGATGTGAAAAATTAGATCCAGAGCTCTGTATTTATAGCTGAGAAAAATATTTACGTTATGAAATTAAAGTTCAGAAAAGTAACGGGAAGAAAAAAGAACGTAGAGAGAAAATGGGGTTCGTGGACTGACCAAACCAAAACGCGTAAGACTGAATCTTTTCCACGTTAGAAAATAATTTTCGCAATAATTAATTTTGGCAAAAGTAATTAAAGTTTTAATTTCGGTAAAAATACCAATTTAACTTTTCAGCAAAAGAATTATGTTTGCACCAGAATACTGCACGCACGACACCACACGACACCCACCCCGCCCGGCCGGTCGGCGGCGCGCGCGCGTGTGGTAGACCGGTGGTGCATTTGGGTGAGTCCTCTCCCATCCACAAAATTCTATGACCCAAGCCCTTAGCTCATTCCTTTGGTATATAAACCATACCAAACTCTTGTCTCCAACCCATGTGGGACTCTATAGAATGTGAGGTATACAATGCAAAGCATAAAAATTTCATTACTTGTATACAAGTTCCAACAAAAACTTTTACAAATGAAAAGGGAGTCGATAAAATCGGATCACAAACGTAGTAAGGAGAGATAATGAGTAGTGAATATTGGCGAAACGTGATGCGTTATCTCTTGCGTTCTTGATTTCGAGTTGTCCGATCTTGGTTCGAAAATTTATAGTTATTCTAATATAAAAGTAAGTTATTACGGTTAGTATCATTGTTTTAAATATCCGGATATATCCTAGATATATCCACAACGTGCCCAGAAAATGAGAAGTGCGATGCGATATTCGTAGAAAGTCGATATATGCATTTATTCCATTTATCCGTTGGCAAGCGTCGATATATCCGTAAAATATAGAGTGCAAAACGACATTGATATCGGCATTTAAAATCGTGCTTAATATTTATGTTTGTACTCTATGACTTTATTATAATGCCTAGCTTATTTTATGTTATGTCGACATTATGTTACGAGATATGACTTTTATGTTATATGTTTGTGTTATATTATGATGGGAAAATAGCGGCGAATGTACCTGAGTCTGTATATTTGTTGCAGTTAAGTCCCTGTACTCAAATTTTGGTGGTAAAAGTCCCTACCGTTAGAGTTCTGTTGCATATTCGTCCTTGTGCCGTTAACAACTTGTTAATTGCCACATATAGATGCACACTTGTCATACATGTCACCAAAAAATTAAGGCAAAAGTACCAAAAGTAAAAAATACTAAAAAATCTCTAAACTATAAAATCCACTTGTCGTGGTGATATTAAGCCACATTTTTAGCGGATCCCCTATTTTGAAAATTCTTATTGTTTTCTTATTCTTTGCGATTTAAATAGGTCATTTACATATGTTTTCATTTTCTTTCTTGAATTTTTGTAATTAACCCTGGAAACTCTAAACATGGTAATAGTTTGGTGTATTTAGAAAATTTTAAGTTATTGAACTGTATTATGGGACTTATTTTGGAATTCAAGTATCTTGCAATTTATATTTTTTATGTTTTTTTGAAACATTAAACTTAGTGTTGTTTGGTTATTTGGAAATACAAGTTTATATGTCGCTAATTATTTAGAAGCACTAGTTCTAGTTTCAGCGTTAATTACAAAACTTCAAGAAAGAAATTGAAAATATATGTAAACGACCTATTTAAATCGCAAAGATAAAGAAAACAACAAGAGTTTTCAAAATGGTGGACCCACTAAAAATGTGGCTTAATATCACCGCGACAAGTGGATTTTATAGTTTATAGTTTTTATTTTTATTTTTTACTTTCGGTACTTTTGCCTTAATTTTTTTGGTGACATGGATGACAAGTGTGCAGCTATGTGGCACTTAACAAGGGCGTGAGGACTGATGTGCAACAAGATTCTAACGGTAGGGACTTTTACCACCAAAATTTGAGTACAGGGACTTAACTGCAATAAATGTGCAGAGTCAGGGACTTTCGCCGCTATTTTCCCTATTATGATTTATGAGTGTTTTCTAGGCTATAATTATGTATCATGTTTATTAGATTGGTAATTTAGAAACAGTATAAAAATATGATTGAAATATTAAAAATATTTTTGGAAATATCCATTGATATTTTGATCGGCATGCGATATAACTGCGGAATTATGCGATATTTTCGGCATGCGATATATCTTTCTCTTCGAATTTATTCATCGGCATGCCTGTCGGCAAGCGATATATCCGTAAATTAGAGAGTGCGAAACGATATCGATATTTAGAACGTTAGTATATCAAGTAATTTTGGTTAATAGCGATAGTTACTCATGAATTATGAAAATATTTATCATATTTACTTGGGTCTTGAAAATATTGAGAAAAGTGAAAACCAATAAACAAAACCAGTTGAAAAACAATAAGTTCAAACCCGAACCGAGAGTGAAAACGAAAGTAAAGACAGAAATGGATATCAGAGCAGCAAGACGACGACAACGGAATCGACACTATTGTACGATGACGGGATCATGATTGTTCTCCTAACGACAACATTCATCGCCAAATTAACGCGGATGACCCGTGTTGACCCACTCATCAGTAGGGTTGAAACCGGAACCAAGTTCCGAACTTCCACATTTTTTTTAGTCTGATCCCGATATGAACCAAAACCGGTCCTGTCCGGTCAAAATTCAGAAAACCCCGATTTTTGTTAGAACCGTGACGGAAACCGAGCGTAAAGTATCACCCATTTATTCAGTTAAATTTATTGGGCCTTTTGAAGCCCATTTTCAAACGGCCCATAAGCAGCCCAAATTCCTTTCTTCTTCCTCAAGCTCAAAGACTCCGCCGATCAGCGACACCGCTAAACCCTCCGATTCCGAGCTCGAATCCGTCTCCAATGGAGTTCATCGTCGAGGAAGGCAAGAGCGTTCACCAAGGCTGCTCTACTCTGGTCCTGGTCAGTCCATTTCTCTGTTCATCGTGTATCATCACTTCCAATCTCGCGAAGCTAGTTTGTTCACATTTTCGTGTTTGTGTTTGTGTTGGGCTTAGCCTGCGCTGTCGATCGGGAATGTAGGACAGCTAGCCATGGATCTTCTGATCTCGACGACGAGAGCGGAGAGAGTCGGAGCTTTCGACAGTGGTTTGGTCCTTCCTTGCGTCGGAAATGACGCTTTTGGCCCTCTCCCTCAGGGAGAGCTCGCTCTTCCCCTCGAAGGTACTAGGGTTTAAGGCTGAGATTTATCGTTCATTTGACTGGAATCAAGTCTTGTTATTGATTTAGCCTCAGTTCTGATGATCAAACATTTTGCCTAGTGGATTTGAATCAAGGAAATATACTCGAATTCGTTCATTTGAACTTATCGTTAAGTGTTTTTATATTATTTACAGTCACAATACACTGCTTTATATTATTCGTTCATTTGAACTTATCGTTAAGTGTTTTTTGCTTACTTTGTGTAGCGTACGAATCGATTTCGAACTCGTTGACTCTTGTCCAACAAAGGTCACCGGTTGTTAAGGTAAGCTTCAAACGGCGAAGCGGGTAGTTTTAAGATTCGTTGCTCGTATAATTTTCGATGTATATGAGCTGTTTCATTAGTTTAGTGTTTTTGTTGATCCGTTGATTACTTTCCTTAGTCCTTGTATATGTTTTTGAAATGTACTTGCCTCGAATTTTAAGGTTCGAATCGGCCAATGAAACAGGGTATGATGATTGAGTTTGCTAGAAGCATGGCTGATTATGCTGCTGCGAGTGGGATGAAGCATGTCGTTCTGCTTTCCAGCTTGGATTTCGGGAGGTGGCAGAGAATTGATTCGTCGAGGTATCAAGAACTATGATGAATTTTTATTGAATCTTTTACTGAAAATTCTCAGTTGAAACTGGACGTACACACCTTCGGGGCTTGTTCTAGAGTTCGATCATAGTTATTGAAGTGTAAATACGTATCATCGATATCAAGTGTTTTTGCTGCAATTATCCCAAAAAATAGTGCTCACGTGGCATGACATGTCAACATCCCACGTCACGTTTAATAGTGCTCTACAACATTTTAGTGGAGTATTTTTACCATCAATTTTTGAATTTGAGAATTAAAGTACAATATCAGCTGAAGTCAGGTATTTATGTTTGCCGCTATTATATAAATCTGATTTTCGCCTCACACCCAGTGGTGCACAGGTACATTATCTGTCTAGTGTCAACAACGATGGACACGACGAGTACTGTGACTCTCTTGGGTGGAAGAGACTGCAAGAATTTATCCCTGATCAGAGGACATGGAAATACCTCAATGATTTAGCAGAAGGAACGGCGGTGCTTGAAAATGAGCCACCTTTTGGAGATGACGGAGAAGATGAAGAAGATTACTACCCAAGCTTGCCCTTTGCTGCCCTCTACACTTTTTTCAAGGTACTTTCGGGCTGGTTGGATATGGTTTCTGTATTGTTTCAGTTTAGTTTTCTTTTTGTGATTTTTGGTTTTACAAAACTGGTTTATAAATAACAGCTTAATGCTGCTTGGTATAGTTTCAGCAATTGTGCTTGGTTGTCGGTTTCTGTTTTTATTTGGTTAAAGTATATTGACTTTGAATTTCGTTAATTATTGAAATTTAATTAGATGGAATATTATTATGAATCTGTTGTGTAATTTATGTTTGTTAATCAAGGTTTTTTATGAATTAAAGTAGTGTATTGTGACTGTAAATAATATAAAAAATAGTTATTTTTTTTTCCAGGCAACCAAAAGCTAAGAAAAACATTATAATTGGTTTTGGATCCCTCTCAATTTATTAAAAATAAAATAAAAACTTCTGTTTTCGAAACCGATTTTTGTAAAAGCATAATCAACACCGTGTCTGGTTTCTGGTTTTGGGGTTTTGGTAGTAATAATATGTTGTGTTTTAGGCCAAAGGCTTGAAGGTCACATGCTTATTCTGCTACTGCTCGGAGGGAGACAACATATCAGACGCTATGAATTTGGCCGATGCCACGTGCAAGCTTCTGGGAACAAGTCTCCGTAATGATGGTGGTCAGTTTCTCTTTTTCATTTAACTGTATTAGATGGAACAAATCAGATTCAAAGAATAATTCGTAATATTTACCGAGCACGTCTCATGGAGTTCCATCACAAATTTAATTAGCGTTGAGAGAATTAACTCATGGCCTTACAAATCCAGTTTAGTTTTTTATTTCTATGCTAGATTCTTAACATGCGTCTTTTTGGCTCTATCATTTTAAGTCGGATCTCATTATTTGAACCGGTGCTCGTTTGTGCTTAGCAGATCTGGCACCATGTTAAGTGTCAATATGGAAATCTATTTAGAAACCAAATAGGGATAAGCGAAGTAACCCATCTCCTTATAATTTTCGTTAAATCTCACTATTTCATTTCCCGTTACGAATTGATTTAGACATGCCCGTCAATAAATCTACTCAACTAAAATCTGCACACGGGTGTATGCAGGCACCAACAGCAGGAAATGGCTCATCCCGTTCTCGTGGAACTCCGTGTACGGGCCACCACCGGACACGTCTATGTTCTAGAAAGTTCAGTAAAATTTTGAAGAACCGAGCTCTTTATTAGTGTAACTCTACTTTGTAATACCTAATTTTGTACAGAGTTGTGATCGCTTGATTTGTTGTTCGATATATATATATATATATATATATCGAACAAGTAATATATGTATTGGCATACGATTTTGTCTTTTATTCGGAAACGATGTTGGTAGGGTTTTACTCTATTTCGAACAAGTAATATATCGAAGCTATCAACATTCTGGCCGCAGCTCCGACTTAAATGTCAGGGATGACTTATGCCTTGTCTAATGTTGAAGGCCGGTCATCCCAAGAATCTGAGAGGAGAAGACGGGGTTACTGTAAAACAAGAGTGCTTTTCAAGAGGGAATCAATATACAATAGGTCAATTTTTTATGAGTTCTCTAAAATAAGATTTAGTACATTATCCGCTAAAAGATATCGTCGGAACTCGGAAGTAATATCTCCTCCTTCCGGCCAAATCAATGGGTCGACTTGCTCTTAATTAGGAAAATTTTCCATAATGGAAATTGTAGTAAGTAAAGTGTTAATTGATTTTTTTTTTCTTTCACTTCACTCGGATTTGAAAAATTTCAAGGCAGTTAGCATTTCACGGCCGGCTCTAGTCACCGGACCAATAGTTCAAAATATGTAATTTTGGTGTTTTGAGGCACCGAGCTAGTCGACAAATATCCCGAGCTATGCCTTCTTGATGACGATAAATATCGTTTCTAGAGAAATGGTTTTTGGTGGTCCCCGTTGATTTGTTCTTGTTCAGATTGATGCAAAAACTGGTCTAATTCTTTGCCATCAACGTGGTTGTATTGTTCTACATGACAACGACACATATCTATCAACTCTTGGACATTGCACAAGAAAAATATGCTGCTATTCTACAAGTCTATCGGCATTGCCTGGACGTTTCTTATTTTTCAAAAGATTTAATAATGGTGAAATTCAAATATTTTATTGCTGAGCAGTGTAAAATTAAAAATTCTTTTCTCTTCTCTTATTGATGAAATTATATATTTTTATGACTGTAGGTAGGTGAGCCATCAGAGTCTTCTGTCACTTTTTCAATGACGCGAGTTATGGACTCATGATTTAGTTTATAAATTTTATAGACACAAGAGGTCAAATGATTGCAAACCGACGGTAAATTTAATTTACGAGTATATCGCAAGTGCACCATGAGATTTTCAAGAACCACAGTCGATAGGTAAATCGCAAACCAGTATACCGCATATATTTTAGTAACAATAATAGTATCCAAGAACATTTCTGAAAAATATAATTGACTAACATTTGTAGAGTTTTGAAAATTTTATGGGTTTTTATGTGTAAAACCACTTTTCCAACATTATTTTGATGCGATTCGGGCCAATTTGTGGGTTACCATCGCGTTAACATTGTTCTTGCGTAAAACAAGACAGAATATTGATTTTAAACCGTAATATCGCGTGATGCGGCATTCTTCGGGCAATTATGCAGCACGCTCTGGGCTTTAGAACATTGGATAAATATAAGAACATGAAGATACGAGCCACGAGGCTAAACCTAGACGAGAGATCATATTTATTCCAAAAACCATATTTTCTAAAACTTCAGTTGACACAAATACGTTGAGAGGTCGATAAAAGTTATTGATGTTTTTCATTTTCTGTAACATGTAACATTTATCAATACAGAGATTTTTTTCTTTCAATTTCTCTCTCTCTCTATTAGTTCTTGTGAGCTCTTCGAATACGTAATTCCTCATTCCACTACTGCTTAATCAACTCTATTTTAGTCTTAGACCATTTTTTTTTAATGAACTAAGCTCTATTTTTCATTTGATACACATGCATATCTTATTTTCTCAATTATGTTTTAAAGGAGTTTAATCTTTAAACCAAGAGCTAGATTATATTTTTGTCAAAAACTTACATTTAAGGATTTCTATTTAAATTTTATTAAAAAATTAGAGTTAAAGAAAAAATTTATATAAATTCACACTTAAAAAAATAAATTGAATCATAAATATATGAAATTGGATCATGAGTTTAATTTAAAGCTTCCCTTGTTAAATTTTTTTTTTTTTTTTTGAAACCACCGCCGTGGATTCTACTGTTTACGTTGGGTTCGCCGAATATCTTAAGGGTAGGGGAGGACCTGTTGTTCCATACATTTCCGATCCCGTCGTTCCTGGTGAGCACAAGTGCTGGTATAGAGCCTGTTCAAGGGGCTGGGCCGCTCGGGGCCGACATGACACGCCTACCTAGCAAAGGAGATCTGCGCTCTTGTCAAGCAAGTAGGGGGCGTGGCACTCGCCACGCTAGAGAAAATGCCTCTACTGAAGGTGTACAAGGTCCTCACCATCGACCTGCCCCTGCCATTTCAATACGGGCACGTCGAGGAGGATCTGATCGTCCAGAGCCATGACGCCTCGTATAAGGTCAAAAAGAGGGGAGTTGATTACGTTCGTGACGAACGACCCCAAGATCTTCCAGAAACCCGAGGAGTTCAAGCCCTACCGCTTTCGTGGAAAGGCCGACGAGGCCAACCTCAGCTACGCATTTTGGTCCAATGGCTGCTAGACCGACTCTCCCACCGCTGACAACAAGTAGTGGGCTGGCCGGGACCTCGCGGTGGTCATGGCTAGGGTTACACTTGTCGACTTCTTCCTCCGCAACGACACCGATCACGTGCATCGAAAGCCTTTCCATGCCGGCTCAAAGGTGTTCTTCACGTCGTTGACCAAGATCGCCACCACCGAATTCACCCCGATCAAGGACCTTCATTGATGTTTGGACCATGTCAGAATAAATGATATCAATTTTTGCGTATTTATAAAGATTTTATAGTCTTGACTAAAAATTATAAAATTTACTATTGTAGTACGGTATTGCAGGAGTTATACGATATAAAACAACTTATACAACGCATTAATAGATTACTCTAAAAGGGGCTTTCGGCGACCACTCAATTCGCCCATTGGCTGAGCCGGTACTGGTCTTTTCATATAGAAATTGAAACCCAGAACGATACGCTCGATTCTGACTGGACCAGGCATTCAAGGCTTGTTGGGCAATGCTTCACTCGGTGAAGAATTCAACTTGAAAAAGCAGTAATGGGGCTCTCGTCCTTGTGACAAGTATGAATTTTTAGTTTTTATTCAATTTTTCATTTTTTTATAAAATTTTTGCTAAAAGTTTCTTTCTTTATAGAAAAACCTCACTAGAAGATTCATCATTCATCGTGAAAAGACGAATACAAGTTCTTTCCGTTCATTTCCAGCATGATTTCCCGTTCGTTATCATATCAGGTAATGTATGTTCAGTTCTTTCTTAGAGTTCGTCATTTTAAAGTTTCAGGTTATGAAATCGTATATTTATTTGCAGTTTGAAGCAAGGTTTAAAATTTCGGGAAATTCGCTGCGAAATTCGCTCGAATTTCGTTTTTCGAGGGTTTGCAGTTCGAAAACCCTGTCGTTTCTCTTTCTTTTAACCAAATTTTGCGAAATTCGCATGGGCACGGGTGTGGAAAATCTTTTTTCGTTTTATAGTGTAAAAATTACGAAATTTGGATGGAAATTCGCTAAAAATTATATTTTTGGTAGATTTTGGCAAAAATACCAATTAAACTTTCGCCAAAAATATTTATACTTCCACCCCACCTCGGCTCGGCCGGACGGCGGCGACGCGCGTGTGGTAAATATTAGAACATTTGTGTTAGTCCTCCCCCATCCACAAAATCCGATGACCCAAAGGGCCCAAGCCCTTGTCCCTAATATTTGGTATATAAACATCACTAAACTCTTGTCATCTATCAATGTGGGACTTTTTGTTATTCATTCAACTAATATCACACATTCACACTTAACATACACATACACTTCACCTAATAATTTAACTTAATATTATACACCTCAAATAATATTATACACTTAGAATACATATTTACTTCACCTAACATACATATACGCTTAATATACATATTCATTTAATAATATACACTTCAACTAATATTAAATTTGTTAACATACATATACAATTAACATGCATATTCACTTAATATTACACACTTAATTAACATACATATTCACTTCACATAATAATTTGACTTAATATTATACACTTCAACTAATAAAGTGACTTAATATTATACATGTCACCTACATATTTAATTTACGAATATCTTGTATTTATTACATATGTAGTTTTGAACTTATATAAATATCTTGCTTAAATACTCAAATATTTTTTTACAGAATATCCGTCGAAAACCCCATCGGCATGCGGTATGCCCATGCGAAAAGTGCGGTATATGCGGCATGCGGTATTTCTTTTTTTTACAATTTTTTCATCGGCATACCCATCGGCAAGCGATATATCCGTAAAACAAAAAATGCGAAACGAAATCGGCAAGCGGCATTTAAAACCTTGGTTTGAAATGAAATGGAAGAAGGTATATGTCTATTCTCTACATGAATAAGGATCATCTTAGGCTTTAGAATTTGGGTTTCTTACTAAGATGTAAATACTTCTTCTTCTTGAATCTTGTTCTTGAATTTTTTCAGTTAATAGATTTTCAGTTTGTTTTGTAATAATAATAATAATAATAATAATAATAATAATAATAATAATAATAATTTCGTTTTAAAACTCTATTTGTATCTAGAATAGAAATGGATGACTAAGCATGACTGTATTGTACAATGTACACGTAAAATAGTAAAGAAATTGAAATTATTTTTTGAGTAATTACAAAATAAAAAGAAAAGAAAAGAAAAGAAAAATAAAAAGAAATTGATTTAAATAAAAGTAATGTACTTCCAGAGACCAGCGATCGCCGAAAAGCCGTCATTATATCCGTTTAATGCAAAATTTATATTGTAAATTTTAGAAGTATTATTACTTTTAATTAAATTGATTTTCAAGAAACTAATAGTTTTGAACATTGTGCGTACTCTCTTCGAGATTCTACTTACTTGATAATAAGTTCACTTCAAAAAAGAATTTGATATAATATTTGTCTAGTATAGTGCCACAAACTTATTAGTATGTTGTTATTTATTTTGATACAAAAATACACTATAAAGTTCATAAAAATAAGAAAAATAAATACCTTATATTTTCACAAAATAGCTCAAATATACTCTCAAATTGTACTTTAATTTTTAATTTTGTGATTATTTTTTTTTATTTCAAAATTGCTATAAGTCACAAGACACTTTCTTTTATATACCCTCTAGTACTCTCAAATTGTACTTATTTTTTTTTTAATTTCGACAAGATGTGCTTGGTCTATTGGTAACAAGTACATTACTTAGGACATTAGAGGTCCTGAGTTCGAGTCTCCATGAGGGTACGACTTCATATATATATATATATATATATATATATATATATAAACAAGACACTTTTTTTTATATACCCTCTAGTATTTTTCATTTTAGGCAAAAATATAAACTCTATAAGGATAACATAAAAATTATCAATAATAAATCATACATTTCGGAATTGATAACAAACACCAATTGATTACATAACACTCAAAACAGAAATTGAGTTGCCAAATATAGAAATACAAAAGTAAGTAAGATTATATTAATTTCATTCAAAAATTGAAAAATAGAGGGTTGTATCCAAAAATAGGGTTAATTTTGGCGCTTTAAGAAAAAAGAGAGTATATTTGTGAATATTAAAGAATATGTTTTTTTTTTTTTTTTTGAAATGAGGTGACATTATTGCTCAAGATTACATGTATTCAATCAAATTATAGGACGTATTTTCACGGTAAGAATAACCGGCACTATTAGCCGCATGCAATATCGGCCAAGATTATATATATGCGCAATTTATGCGTCTCAAGACATTAATACGAACATATACTAAATACTTTTAGGACAAGCAAGCTTAGTTATTAAAAGTAGATGGTTTGAAAAGCTAATTTCCCCCAAACATAATTTATTAAATTTTATTAGATTATATATTTCGATCATAATAATTGATTAAGAAGAATAATATAAATACAAAAAGTAGAACACTATAAATATATTCAAAATTATACAAGTAATTGTCGAACGTTAGTTTTTATCACTCTTTCAAAAATATGTTAAGCTTTCGTTATCAATGATCGTTGTAAGACGAGATGATGAGCACTGGTGCCGGTTCCGAGCCTGTTCATATCGGTGGGCCGCTCGGGGCCGACATCGCACGCCTGCATGGCAAAGGAGATCTGCGAACTTGTCAATCGAGAAGGGGACATGACGCTCGCCGCGCTAGAGAAAATGCCTCTGGTGAAGGTGTACGAGGTCCTCCGTATCGACCAACCCGTGCCATTTCAATATAGGCACGTCAAAGAGGATCTGACCGTCCAGAGCCACGACGCCTCGCATAAGGTCAAAGAGGGGGGGCTGTTGTTCGGGCACCAGACATTCGTGACGAACGACCCCAAGATCTTCCAGAAACCCGAGGAGTTCAAGCCCTACCGCTTTCGTGGAAAGGCCGACGAGGCCAACCTCAGCTACGCATTTTGGTCCAACGCTGCTAGACCGACTCTCCCCCAGCTGACAACAAGCAGTGCCGGCCGGCCGGGACCTCACGGTGTTCGTGGCTAGGGTTACGCTTGTTGACTTCTTCCTCCGCTACGACACCTTCACGTGCACCGACAAGCCTTTCCTTGCCGGCTCCTTCACGTCGTTGACCAAGGCCGCCACCGCCGCCTTCACCCAGATCAAGGACCTACTCCATTGATGTTTGGACCCTATCGAAATAAATGATACCTATTTTCGCATATTTATAAAGATTTTGTAGTCTTGACTAAAAACTATAAAATTTACTAAATATGTATCTTTGTGTAGTCTTGACTTTGTATTATATATTATATATAACCCTCGTCTTTATATTTTTTTCCTAAATAGTTTTTCTCCTATTTTCCTATTTTATTTACTCCCATAGATTTAAGGGTAAATGAACGAAATGTCCATTTGTGACTCAAGATTTCAAAAAAAATATCCAAATCTATTTTTGGTAATTAGAACCACCAACTAATTGAAATATGGACCAACATACCCTTCTTTTTTTAAATATCAAATAATTAACAAATAATTAATCATCCTTAATTATAGCAGCAATAAGGATTCACCACATTATTTAAATACAATTTATTCCCTTTATTATAAATTAATTACTAATCTTCTTATTTTATAATTACTTATTCAATTCTATTATTTGCGTATGTATTTTCGAAAGAGTTGTACAATTATAAAGTTGTAACTATATATACGAAACTGTAATAATATTTACGTATGTATTTTCGAAAGAGTTCTACAATTATGAAGCTATAACTATATATACGAAACGCATAAAAAGTCGTAATTATATATACGATACTGGTAACATGCGACAGGTTAGCGAGCGAACGAGCGACCAATGAACGAGCAAGCAATCGGCGTGCGGCGAGCGGCGAATGAGTACAGAGAGGAGGAGGAGGAGAAAGGAAGATTGCGTATGAAATATGCGAATTGATGGGGTTTGACCCGTCAAAGCAGAATTTAAAATTTCATTTTCCAGAAATATAATTAAGGAAATTATAAGACCATAATTATAAGAAATCAGTTTCTAAAAAAATATATTAATTAATAATATATAAACGAAAATTAAAATTAATAACTAATAATAGGGGTAATATAGTCCAAACAAATTTATTATTAGGTATAAATCATTTTTATGAAACTATGGACATTTTTTAAACATTAAGTGTTATTTAGGTATTTTGTGAGTTTTCTATAGATTTAAATTGATTTGAGTCTTAAACTACTTATATATATGAATCATTGCATCAAAAATTAAATTATTTTTCTTAATGATATATCGTAATTAAACAAAAACGAAATGGGCCACCTAAATTATTGTTCTCCTAAACTCATAATTAACCAAACTAATTAAACTTTAAAATTTTAAAATAGCATAATTAAACACTCTAAATAATAGACATAATCATCCGTAACTTATCTAAATATTAACTACACATGTAAAATTGCTCTCGGAATTAATAATATAACATATTGCAAGCCGACCAACACATGTTCATTTAGAGAATATGTGAAGCGAATAATACATAGCCATACAAAACTCATTACAGTAATATTGATTATATCTGAAATTAATGGACCCGTGAAAGCCTGAAGAAACGTCCAAGCACTGTCATAAGGGTTTACTTTGCCTTTGCCGACAAATAAATCATGTGATCGTATCTAAATGGGTGGTATATTGATAGAAATGTCCAAATAGATAATAGATAAGCGGGCCATTGTGAAAGTGGTAACATGAGTTTCACGTCTGTGTTTGTGCTTGTGTTTTAACTTTTTAATTTGTTTATTTTATATAGACCCCGAGTCGGTTCCATTTACTAATTGTTTTAGAAGATAGAACCTACACTCGCCTTATTTAATAATTGTATATATCGTTATTAAATGCAATAAATTTTTTAGCCTAAAAGAAAAACTCACTAAATATCCAAAAACCACTTAAAGTTTAAGGGAATTGTCCATAATTTCAAATAACTATTTTATACCCATTAATAAATTATTTTGGACCATTTTAACCTTAATATTAATTATATATTTTTAATTTTCGTATATAAATATTTATTATTTACTTTAATTTCGAAATTATTTTCAAACTTTAATTACGGTTGACAATTTCATCCAATTAATTACAATTTTATTTAATAATTATTTGTTTCTTTTTTCTTTTCTCTCCCTCTCCTCTCTCTTCTCCCTTCCACGATCTCTCTCTTTCTCTCACTCTCTCTTTCTCACTCATGACAATTCTAAACTTGCTCCGGCAAACGTAATCGCCCGATTAAGACCGTCATTTAATCCCTCACTCCTCGAGTCCTCTCAAGCCGATTGCTTCTCCTCTTCGATACTCTCGCTCGTTTGCTTGCGGAGGTTTGCTCGCGGAGGTTCGCTGTCGTTTGTTCGTCGTTCTCGGTCGCTGTCGTTT
This sequence comes from Parietaria judaica, assembly GCA_954871525.1. Lineage (NCBI taxonomy): Eukaryota > Viridiplantae > Streptophyta > Magnoliopsida > Rosales > Urticaceae > Parietaria > Parietaria judaica. The sequence continues at coordinate 30,132,319 of OX940862.1, read as the reverse complement.
GTCGCCCGTTCGCTCGCGGAGGTTTGTCGTCGTTTATTCACCGTTTCTTGATCGTCGTCATTTGTTTGTAAATATATTCACAGTTTTTTAAATTTACGTAAATATATTCACAGTTTATAACTACAACTTTCTTGAAAATTTCGTATTATATCTACAATTTACTGCACGTACTATTCTGGTTGAAAATCCTACGAACGCTCATAAAGAAGAGGTTCAATAGGTTATTGAATTGTCGTAAATACATTTACAGTTTTATAACTACAACCTTCACGTACTACACAATGGCCTGAGGTTCAGGTTAATGAATTGTCGTAAATATATTTACAGGTTTATGACTACAACTTTATTGAATTTTCGTAACTGTGTTTACGATTTCATAACTACAGCTTTATTGAAATTTCGTAACTATATTTACAGTTTATTACAGGAAAAATAGGTTGAAATTATACAATTTATTTTAATCGATTTTGGGCAGTTTAGTTTCCTTATTAATCAGTATTTTTTCGAACTTTAATCACCATAAATCAGTATTTAAAAAATAAAAATTCAAATCAATTATTAACTAATTAATAGGGAAAAAAGATTCTGATTTGTAATTATTAAAAAAAAATATTACTAATTAATAGGGGAGATTTGTTTCACTTTGCTACATTTAAGGTTTTTTTTTTAAATTTAATTAAAACTGAATTAAAAAAATTAAAAGTGATTTTCTGCTAAAAATTTGAAGGGCAATTCAGTCCACATTTCAATTTAGAGGTAGTTATGTTTACCATATTTAAAAATGAGCATTTTTTTGAAACCTTGAGCCATAAATGAGCATTTGCCTCATTTACCCTTTATTAAACTATTACTATATCTGAGTTAAATAAATTAGTGAAGATCTTCTATAATAAATGTCGATTATAAATTCATTTATATTAAATGCATTAGTTTAATAAGTTCGACACACTAAATGATCAGAATAAGATCATTAAATAAAAAAATGGTGATTGAGATTAAATTCGCAAATGTAAATGTGGGATGAAATCAATATCCGGTTTTATTTTTCTTCATAAAACTGGAACCATAATTTTCTAGTTACGGATTTTTTTGGTACCCTAAATATTGATTCGGTTTTTATCCGGAACCCAATATTCGGTTTCCAATTCATACCATATTTTTATCTTTTTCTTAATTTTTAAAATTAGCCATCAGATCAAAATATTAAACGGTTTTGATTTGACAAACGAAAAACAGAATCTGTGCTCTATTTTTTAAATCTAGAACAAAAAATTTCTAGTTTTTTTTTTTCTTCAGATATAGACCGGAATTCTAAATGTCATATTTACACGTTTAATTGAGATGCATTAATGTTTCATTGATGGGAAGGTTTCTGCATTTAACCAGCTCACAAACTAATTATGTTTGTCATACAAAATCTATGTCTGAGTGTAAATAGATGCTTTATTTAAGTTATTTTTTCTTTTTTAAAGCTAAATTGCATGAGAATATTAGAATAACAAATTAAAGAGTTATTAGCTTTAATCATAAATCAGATATTTTATCGATACAATAAATATATCCGTGGGAAACCGATGAAAATCCAACGAGATATTGAACAAGGTCCAAACTCGTGGTATATCATTCATTTTACTTCAATAATAAAACGCCAAACAACACGAAGAATTGGATTTTTTTTTCTCATTACCAATATATCTTGGATTTTTGCCCATAATGAATTCAGGCTCATTTATTGCCAACTTTACACGTAAGATATGCAACAAAACGTTTACCAAAAGGGGTAAAACTAGGTACTTGTACCTAAGTCACTACTCTTTAGTCGTCATTGCACAAAAACCCTAGTTCTTCTATATAAGAAACCCAAAGCAAGAGGCTAAGTAAAACTACTACCACTTATCTTCTTCGTCTACCATAAACCCTAGTTCTACATTGTTGCACCAAAAAAAAACCATGGCTCTCCCGACTCACGCGATACCGGATCTATCGTTCGACGAGGAAAGCCAGCAACCCTTCTACACGCCAGCAAAAGAAGGAGATCTACCGCTGAAGGAAATCCCGGGGAGTCACGGGCTGCCCTTCATCGGTGCCATCCGCGACCGGTGGGACTTTTACTACAACCAAGGCCGCGACGGCTTCTTCCAGGCACGCCTCGACAAGTACAAGTCCACCGTGTTCCGTGCCAACTCTCCGCCGGGCCCGTTCATTGCCAAGAATCCAAAGGTCATCGTCCTGCTCGATGGCGCGAGCTTCCCGATCCTGTTCGACACGTCGAAGGTCGAGAAGAAGAATGTCTTCGAAGGGACTTTTATGCCGTCCACCAGCTTCACGGGCGGCTACCGCGTGTTGTCGTACCTTGACCCGTCGGAGCCGAAGCACAAGGCGCTCAAGAACTTCCTCTTCGGCGTCCTAGGTGCGAAGCACAATGACTTCATCCCCGTCCTCCGCAAAACTTTGACCACGCTCTTCGACACTCTCGATTCGCAGATGGCGGCGAGCAAGGAGGTTGATTTCAACAAGATAGCCGACGTGGAGTCTTTCAACTATGTTTTCAACCTCTTCTGTGGCACCAGCCCGGCCAAAACCGTGCTCGGCGACGGGGCCAGCAAGACCGTGAACCTTTGGCTCGTGCCACAGGCAAGAACGGGCTCTTAAAGGGGCCACTCTTTGACTTTAACATTTCACTAAATACTTCATGCTTTTCTAGTACTTGACCTTTGAAATTTTTATTTTTATTCATTAGATATAAAATTAAACAATATATCCATAATCTTTTTTTGAAAAAGCACTGACCAATAAATAATATTTTTTAAACTCCTTATAAGTATTAACTATTAACATTAAGTAGTAATGTCAATGTTTCAAAGTCTTCCAAAACTATGTCCTTAAAAATCTACACAACTTATATTTCTTTCTTTCAGACTCACAAATACTAGATGTAAATCTTGGTATCCCGCTTAAATTGTACTTTCACAAATAACGTTTATATTTTAATATAATATATACATGCAAAGTACAAACGATATATCCTCCATATACATGAAATTTAATAATATTATTTGGAGTACTAAAAAACAAATATCGACTTTATTAATTTATCAATATCAATTTATTTAAACATATATTAAAAAATTCTTATTTTCTGGATCGGGCCGCAGGTGATTCCGCTGGTCACGCTGGGGCTGCCAAAGATCTTCCAGCTCGTGGAGGACCTGCTCCTCCACACGTTTCCGATCCCGTCGTTGCTCGTGAAATCGAAGTACGCCACCATCTACGAGGCCTTCTCCACGGCGGCGAAGGACGTGCTGGACTTGGCCGTGAACTATGGGATCGAGAGAGACGAGGCTTGCCACAACTTGATCTTCGCCGTCTGCTTCAACACATACGGTGGTCTGAAGGTGCGTACTTACCTCCTCCACACATATAACGTCACGTGATAATTTAGTGAATATCTTTTTATAAAATAATTAGGAATGCTTATCTGCACAGCAATTTGTCTTAATGTGTAGGTTTTGCTACAGACATTTCCAATATTATAACTTTCGTTTTATCTTCCAGCTTTATCAATTACTAATATCATAAAAGAATTTTATAAGTATTTTTTATAGTAAAAAATGTACCGGAATCTCGACTAGGTTGGTAATAAAAACACGTAAAGTGAAAAATGAGGCTCATAGTATCAATGATTTGGTTATCGTTTTTGCCGATAAATTAGTTTCCATTATCGATGGACCAATTGGTTATCGATAGAAAACCTATAAAATATATCGTTACCGTTATCGAAACTTATCGATTGATTAATCGGTTATCGGTGGAAAACCCATAAAATATTTTTATTCATATTTACACTCAATTTTTCTATAAGATCTTCAAAATACTTTTGATGTAAAAGAATAATATAAAAATATATACTTTTGCCACAAATAAAAAAGACTTCGAGAATTATATAAATTATATGAAATAAAATATGTCATACTCACATTTTAAATGTTATAAGTTATATATATGCAACCTACCAAACTCAAATGATATAAACAAACTTATACAAAAGAAATTATCATCACATAAACAAACTTGTATTCAACTATATACAATCATAAAAATAATAATAAAAAATTATTTCATCAAGATTAATTTATCAAGTTCATAATATTAAAGAACAAGATCTAAACTATTATGAACAACTTTCATTCAAACTTATACATTTCAAAGAATCTCTACAAATTATGAATAATTTTCTGAAAAATCGAAAGGATTCTTCAATATATAACAATAATACTCAATATCCCTCAAAATCTAGAAAAAAATATATTCAAAGAAATACCCTGAAATTGAGATTTTAGTCGTTGTAGGTACTTATGCCGTTAGATTGCATTAACATTTTTTTATGGAAAAGTGATTCAATTATCCATCGTTTATCGATAAATTGCACTTAAAATTTTCATCGAAAAGTGAATAGGTTTTCCATCGATATATCATCCATCGAAAATTATAAAAAGACAAATTATCCAAACTCATTAAATTCGCATTCTTTTTTTGAGCCGGCAAAAGTTCCCAGACTCTGATTTTGTATGCCCACTCCCCTTCGTTACGTTTTCCTCCACAACCGTTAAACATTGCCACGTGCTACCCATAAAGACCCTTAGAGATAATTATGGCATAAGTACCTGTAGTCTTTGAAATAATTTTGAAAAGTTCTCATTATTTTTTTTAGCCGGAGAAAGTTTCAATACACTAAAACGGTAAGTCAATGCCATATGGCTTCCACTTGATCTCCATGTAGCATGCCATGTAATTCGACTGCATTGTAGCCTGCCACGTGACATATTTTTTATAATTATTTTGATTAATTCATCATTAACAAACGATAAAATAAAGTTAAGATATGAGACCAAACAACGGAATGATATCTAAATTCTTATAACCAAATTTAGCAAGAGCATTAAGTAAATAAGGTGTGGTTCGTGTCGCGTCTCTTAATTATTTTGGTTAATATTATTTGACGATGATATAAACTTAACTCGCTTTAACACCTAACTCCAAACACACGCAGGTACTATTCCCGAGTCTATTCAAATGGCTGGGCCGCGCGGGGCCGACATGGCACGCCTACCTGGCGAAGGAGATCCGCACGACTGTCAAGCAAGAAGGCGGCGTGACTGTGGCAGCGTTGGAGAAGATGCCGCTGCTGAAGTCGACAGTGTACGAGGTCCTCCGCATCGACCCGCCCGTGCCGTTCCAGTACGCGCACGCCAAGGAGGACCTGACCATCCAGAGCCACGACGCGTCCTACAAGGTCAAAAAGGGCGAGATGCTGTTTGGGTACCAGCCTTTCGCCACCAAGGACCCCAAGATTTTCAAGAAAGCCGATGAGTTCCAGCCCTTCCGCTTCCGTGGAACGAGCGGTGCGGCGAACCTCAAGTACGTTCTGTGGTCCAACGGCCCCGAAACCGAGACTCCGACCGTAGACAACAAGCAGTGTGCTGGTCGAAACCTTGTTGTGCTTCTCGGTAGGGCTATGCTCGTCGATTTCTTCCTTCGCTACGACACGTTCACGTGCACGGACCAACCGTTCTTGGTCGGGTCAAAGGTGATCTTCTCGTCGTTGACCAAGGCCACTGCCGCCTTCACTCAGAATCTCAAGGACCTCGAGTGATGTGGATCGTACGTGTTGGTTAATAAATATGAGCGCGTTGTTGAGACAAGAGAAGAGTGGTATGAATGACGCTTATTATAAGCTGGTTAATGTTTTGGAAGAATAATATCATATGTATGGAGATATGTTTTCACGGGACGATAACGATGTACGAAACCAGTCTCTCAAATTGCAAAATAAATAAATAAAAAATCAAGGAGCTTGTTCTTGAGAAAAAGGACAAATTGTATCGTTAATTGTTCTTTTATTACAAAAATAATAAAAATAAAAAATATTCTGCGTTTATATAGCGACTTTGTGGCCCAAATCGACGGAAAATAAAATATTCAAACACAAGAAATTATCAGATTTTAACAAAATAATAAGTTATATTTCCTATTTGCAAAGTGATTTTATTACGGAGTTTAAGCTAAATAGCCAACTTGATAGTTTAAAATTGACAAAATAATCAATGCGTGATTAATATTTATAAAATAACCAATTAATCATATTAACATTATAAAAATAGTCATATATATATTAACTATTATATATAGCCATATTAATCATTGAGAAAATAAACAATGTTTGGTTATTTTGCAAATAAAAACTTTAAATTTACTAAAATGCATTCATTATAATTTCTGTTTTACTAAAAAATTAATCTGAAATTAAAAAGATTAAAAACTCTCGAAAATAAGCAATGTTCTTGAGAAAAATGTTTTTTTTTTAATAAAACCAAAGTCATAGCTTTATAACAAGTTCTGATTTTCTTTTTTATCATATGTCAATGGAGTAAATTTTAAGATTACAGAAGATTAAAAAAAAAAAAACCCCATGATTCAATTGGTTTTTAGTTTCGCTTTTGAAATCATAAAAAAATGTTGCGTATATCTTCTCGATTGGCGTATTCTGACCGTATGTTGGTGCTACACCCTTGAAAATCTTGAATTTTATTTTGTCCTCACCAAATATCTTGGACTTTTGCCAATAATTATTCAAATCTCATTTAATTCGAATTTTACACATCCCTATGCAATAAACGATACCACAACATGGGGCAAAATTAATGTACATACTATATTAACCTAGCTCACCACTCTCTAGTGTGCTTATATAAGAAATCCAAGGCAAAATAACTACTATACTCTTCTTCTTCTTTTGAAACTAAAACCATGGCTCCAAGACTCCCCACGTACCGGATACCGGACCTACTGTTCGACGAAGAAAGCCAGCCGATCTTCTACTCGCCGGCCGAGGAAGGAGATCTTCCAGTGAAGGAAATCCCCGGGGGTTACGGGCTTCCCTTCATCGGCGCCATCCGCGACCGGTGGGACTTTTACTACAACCAAGGCCGCGACGGCTTCTTCCAGGCGCGCCTCGACAAGTACAAGTCCACCGTGTTCCGTGCCAACTCGCCGCCCGGCCGGTTCATAGCCAAGAACCCTAAGGTCATCGTCCTGCTTGACGGTGCGAGCTTCCCAATCCTCTTCGACACTTCGAAGGTCGAGAAGAAGAATGTCTTCGAAGGGACTTTCATGCCGTCCACCGGCTTCACCGGGGGCCACCGCGTTTTGTCATACCTCGACCCGTCAGAGCCGAAGCACAAGGCGCTCAAGAACTTCCTCTTCGGCGTCCTCGGCGCCAAGCACGAGGATTTCATCCCTGTCCTCCGCAAAACCCTGACCACGCTCTTCGACACCCTCGATTCACAGATGGCAGCGAGCAAGGAGGTTGATTTCAATAAGATAGCCGATGTGGAGTCGTTCAACTATGTTTTCAACCTCTTCTGTGGCACCAGCCCGGCCGATACCGTGCTCGGAAACAGCGCCACCTCAACCGTGAACCTTTGGCTCGTGCCACAGGCAAGGACGGATCCTTGAAAGCCCCACTCTTAACTCTTGATCAATCTCACTAAAATAAATTGCATTTTTTTTTTCGAATGCTTCACCATGAATTAAATGAATTAAAATAACACTCACGTATAATTTTTTTTATTAATAGTGTCAACGTTTCCTAGTAATTTTCCAAATCTAGTATGTCCTAAATTAGACGTACGTAACGTACGTATATATGTCCATATCATATATAATAAGCATATTATATATATATATATATATATACTTAATTAGTCAAGCATGTTATTTAGAGCTCCTTATAATATTCTTCGTCCGGCCGTAGGTTATTCCGCTGGTGACGCTGGGTCTACCGAAGATCTTCCAGCTGGTGGAGGACCTGCTTATCCACACGTTTCCGATCCCACCGTTCCTTGTGAAGTCAAAGTACGCCACCATCTACGAGGCCTTCTCCACGGCGGCGAAGGACGTATTGGACTTGGCCGTGAACTACGGGATCGAGAGAGACGAGGCTTGCCACAACTTGATCTTCGCTGTCTGCTTCAACACCTACGGTGGTTTGAAGGTGCGTACTTCGTCGAGGCTTTATTATGGCATTTTGCTACATACATTGCCAAGTTTATAACTTGCTTTTATCTTTATAAAACATACATTACCTTGTTAATGTTGATAATTTTTTTTTTTTGGTATTTATGTAATTCTTTTTTAAAAATATATATCTAGAGCTTAATTTAAATAATTTCATAAAAAAATATTTAAAACAAACATAAAAAAAAAAAACAACAAGATTCGAGTGGTATTCGTAATTCATGTCATGTCTCGTTCTTGTGTCGTGTCTTAATTTGGCTAATTTTACGGAGGCAAAAGATTTTTTTTTTCTTTATTATTATACTCATTTAACATAACATATTTAGACCGCCTTTTAAAGTAATCGTCACACTCTTAAAAGGATAACAATATGTATACTCATCTAACTTAATCAACATAGTAAATTAATATAAAATATTTAAAACCTAACAAATAACATTAATATTTTCATTGTACTTCACAAAATATACAATATATTTTTTTACTTATAAGTTCTTTTAACAAGTTGATTACATGCTTACTATACATAAGCCAATATTTTATCCTTTAATCATATTTAATTGAGTCAATAAAGTTTTTTATATATTCATATTCATGTCGTGTTGAATTATTTATTCCATCAATCACGTTCATGATGATAAAATTAAATCTAATAAAGTCGACCCATACTCGTATCTTAACAGTTTCGTGAGTCGTGTCAATCATTTGGTGTCTGTGTTCACCTTGAATGACGTGCCAATTTCTTATCATCGCAATTAAAACCATAACTCGTATATACAGATATGTTGATTAACTGTCCAACACGGACACAGTTGATGAAGACAATATACCATAAATCCTACATAACTCCAAAGAGACGCAGGTACTCTTCCCGAGCCTGTTCAAATGGCTGGGCCGGGCGGGGACGACATGGCACGCCAACCTGGCGAAGGAGATCCGCACGACTGTCAAGCAAGAAGGCGGCGTGACGGTGGCAGCGCTGGAGAAGATGCCGCTGCTGAAGTCCACAGTTTACGAGGTCCTCCGCATCGACCCGCCCGTGCCGTTCCAGTACGCGCACGCCAAGGAGGACCTGACCATCCAGAGCCACGACGCGTCCTATAAGGTCAAAAAGGGCGAGATGTTGTTCGGCTACCAGCCTTTCGCTACGAAAGACCCCAAGATCTTTGAGAGCCCCGAGGAGTTTGTGCCCTACCGCTTTAGGGGCAAGGCCGAGGCCAACCTCAAGTACGTCTTTTGGTCCAACGGACGTGAGACCGAGACTCCGACAACCGACAACAAGCAGTGTGCTGGTCGGGACCTCGTTGTTCTTCTCGGTAGGGCTATGCTCGTCGACTTCTTCCTCCGGTACGATACGTTCACGTGCTCGGACCAGCCGTTCTTGGTCGGGTCGAAGGTGATATTCACGTCGTTGACCAAGGCCACCACAGCCTTCACGTCTCAGATCAAGGACCTCGAGTGATGTGGAATATCCTGTTGGTTAATTAATAAATAATATGTTGAAATAAATATGAGCTCGTCTGTAAGAACAAAGAAGAGTGGTGTAACGTTTGTTGGTTGGTCTTTTTTGTTTTGGAATAATACGTACGTAGATATGCTCTCTCATCACGAATGGAGTAAATTCTGAGATTTTATAAGAAAAAAATAGAAGATAATAAGATATTTTTATGTATTATTATCAAATTATACGGAGATATGTTCTCTCATCACAAATGGAGTAAATTTTCATCCTTAATATTTATTTATTTTTATGTATAATTGGCAAATTATCTAGAGTTAATGAGACATTTTTTTCCTTTCAAATATTGTTTAACCGTTTTGTCTTAAGATCGGCTAATGCTTTTTTTTTTTTTGCCATAATGCTGGCTGTTCACGATATATCTAAAGTGTATTTTGCTTGATTTTATTTTCCGATTGTATTATTTTAAATCTCGTTGATTTCTTTTTAATAATTATTTTTTAAAATGGCTATATATGGGCCTAAAATAGTTAGAAGGCCTTCAATTTTATTTACATTTTGAAAATATGGAAATAACAAATAATCGAGGATGTGGTTCATAATTATCTTAAGAGATTAGTCTATATATATTATTAAAAAATTATGCTATAATTGAGGCTTAGATCTTCCACTTTTTTGCTGACCTTTCCCCTAGAATAGTCCCTAATATAGAACGAAATCAAAACCCACAGATATTCGAAATTCGAAAATCTCTCTTAAAAGGATAGTGTTCGAAATTAGGATTGGGCTCAAATACAGACAGAAGCCCAATGGGCCTAAGTCTTCTAAATGAATTACCTTTAAAAGGTATCGAGCTCACTCGGATGTTTTCATGCATCAGGTCGTTAATAACCGCGGTTATAAATACACAATAAAACAGCTCATAAAACTTAATCCACCTTTTCCTGCATCTAGAGAAATCGCTAGCTCCCCTACCCCATGGATTTTCTGCGATTTTTATTCCCCGTGTGTGAGAGAGTCGGCATCCAAACATTAAGGATATGCTAGCATTCCAACGAGGTGTGTTCTACAATCTAAAATGTGTAGAAATCCCGCAACGACTTGGTGGATGATGTAGGTTCCCACTCTCCTAATAGATGCCGAAACCAAATTCAAACACAAACGACACAAAGATGTGCCAATTACGCCACCACTCACATGTTCAAGAAAAAGAACATTCCTTTCTCTGATGTGTATACAAACCAAGGTTTTAAATACCGCTTGCCTGTAACGCCCCTAAATGGGGGTTAGGAGAATAAGACAAAACAACGACTTTTCAAACTTTGACTTGTCAACGACACGTCATCATTCAAACAATATCATTGATAATTCAACATCCACGTCAACCAACACATAGTTTCTGCCCATGGGACTTAAAACGAGAAAACAAATACAAACGACCACAATTTATACAACACCATAAAACGACAAATACAAAGTACCACCATCACAAATATCCTTAATTTAATCCTTACATTTCCGAAATAAAAGATCAACTCAAAATACGAAATTCACCACGACGAACACTAAAGGTATATGTAAGCAAGACAACACGTAGACTTCCTTAATCAAACTACTCCTCTTCCGGAGCCTGATACTGAACACCACCTGAAGCTGGAAAGAAAAGGATATATATGGATGGGGTGAGCACCACGCGCTTAGTAGGGAATCTATTACCAATTCTCTTTACCGAACATTATTAGTCAAATTTCAATTAAATAAATTAAACATCATCATAATCTATTTAATCATAATTTCATCATTTTATCATTTCAATAATAAAATAAATAAATATACTCCACAGAAGTCAAATCATTTCGGTGGTCCATGCCGAGTCAGCTCGCGCCTTTTCTCCACTATATCCCATCGAGTCCTCAAGGCACGAGCACAGGTAGACTAGAAGTCCCTAACCTTAACTCGCCCTCGACTCGGGATCCTAATCACCACCAAAGACGGCCAGTTCGCCATGGGTCGAAATGTTGACTTTTGGGTCCAATCATATCCATATCCGGCCTACTGCGCAGTAGTCAGCTGCTCGTCAGCAACTCATCCGCCCGAAGCGGGTACCATATCAACATATACATCATCCGCCCGAAGCGGGTACCAAATCATCACACGTCATCCCAACGTATAATTATAAACATTAAATATAACAAGCATTAATCCGATGCAACCATACCTGGTATCCAGCCTCGCTATCAAGCGACGACGAAATCACAACATTTATTTTATCTTTTGATTCAAATAACATAATATCTCATTAATTCCAATTTTAACCTATCCGGTTCAATCTTCATTAAATCGTTGGTTTCTACATTCATTTTAAATAGCGAGAAAAGGTAATAGCCCCTACCTTGATTTATGGAAACTTGATCGATTGACTAAGATGCGGGTTCGTCTTGGCCTTGAGCCCGATGATCGCAAACTTGAGATTCTGATATCGTGTCCGAAACGGGCAATACGATTCGCACGGTCTCCGAGACTAACACAGGATGACAATATACTTTAATGCAATACCGATAACATTTATAAGCCAAAATATCACTAAGAATGGAGTTTAAATTGTCAATTGAAAACCCAATACGGTTAAATTCAACCCGGGCCAAATTCCCGTGGGGCACGCAAAACGAGGCAGTAAAACGGGCATCAATTCGACAATGTAATACCTCTTCTAGTCTAATTCGAATATTCTAAATACAATGGCGAGGTCGATTTCATCAATCAAAGCCCGAAACACACTCAATTTAATCCTTTTAAATTCTGAAACTAGGGCAAGGGAATTGAAGCTCACCGGGAGTCCGATTACAATTCCGATTGAGGGCTTTCGATCTCCTCGGCGAGGGCTTCAAAACCCCCAACTTAATTTTTGGATCGGAGAAAATCAATAATGGCTGGCGGTGGCAGTTGACGGCGGCAGAGCACCCCCACCGAAAACAAAAGAGCTTCGTGAACGCGAATCCGGTATTAGTTTCCTTAAAATCGAACCCGAATGAAATAGATCTCGAGTTTAGAAATTGAACCTTCCGGTGAAGATTTCGGAAAAACGCCACCTTTTCCGGTCGACATCCGCCTATCAACACGTTTGCCTTCTCTAGAGCTTTCCGATGGTACCAAGATCTTGCCGATCGGATCTCCAGTGAGCGAGATGTGAAGCTTTGAATCTTTGATGGGAGATAAAAAAAGGAAAGAAACAGAGAAGAGAGAGAGAGAGGGAGGAAATTGGTTTATTTATTCAAACCTTTTTTTTTCTTCTTGACTCATCTTTTTTTTATCTTTTTGTTTTAAGGGTTTTACATTGCTGATGTCATTTCGCACTTTTTATTTTACGAATATATCACTTGTTGATGTGTATCTCATAGGTAAGTCGATTGATATGTCGATGGATATATCGTTTCGCATATCCTCGGAAAAAGATTTTTGCTGGACAATGCCGATGGATATTCGAGAAATTTAATAGCTTGATATAAACATATAATATTATATATTTATGCTTATGCTTATATGGAATGAAGATAATGGAGAATGATTTCTCTGATTATAGAAGAGAGTGCATCGAATACGAGTTGATGGAGTTGTTTATATAGGCTACATATACTTTATAAATGACCATTACACCCTTACACAAACTTAACTCTAAAAAAAATATATAATAATAATAATAATAATAATAATAGTAATAGTACCTCGTTGGTTAAGCTTGCTACGTAAGTTTACTTCTTGATAGAGTCAAAATTATGACCAGAATCTCCCCCGTAAATTTGACTTGGCTCGAAGTTCTTCACGCCGAGCAGTTCTCGCATCTCTTAAATTTGACATGAGCTAGGACCTTGGTAAGAATGTCCGCGCGTTGCTCTCTGATGCTGAAAAACTCCACGATTATCTTTCGATTGCCTCACACTCGCGAATAAAGTGAAAACAAGTGTCGTGTTTGCTGCGTCCATGAAACACCAGGATTTTCATCAGTGCGATTGCGGACTTGTTTTCCACGTAGAGTCATTGGTTTCTGTTCGACTCCATTTAATTCACTCAATAAGCTTCTCAGCCACAACGCTTGACACGACGCTGTGGTCGTTGCCATGAACTCGGCTTCTCAAGATGAAAGGGCCACTGTTCTTTGCTTCTGAGTCTGCCAAGTACTCTTTGTGTCATTGACATCACCGGCTAGGTACTGTCGGTTAAACAGACCAGTTCTTCAGCTCCACTTCCTCTTTCGTACTAGATTTTGTAGCTCGTCGTTCCCTTCACGTGACAAAAGATGTGCTTCAAAGCCTGCTAGTGTAAACTAGTAGGCTTCTCTATGTGATGACTCACCATGAAAACTGCATATGAGATGACTCACCGGGTGTGGGTTAGGTACTTGTGGTATCCGATGACACGTCTGTACTCTTCTGAATCCATTGGTATTCATTTTTTATCTTTCCCAAGCGGTAACTTCGGTTCCATAAGATACTTGCTCGAGTTGCGATTCGCCATCTCGAACTACTTCAGAATTTTCTTCGCGTAGGTCAACTAGTTCAGCGTTCGTGGCACATTCCTTCTTCCGACTGACCTCGATACCGAGGTAGTATGAGAGTAGTCTGAGTTCGCTGATCATCTCAAAGTCCTTCATCATTTTCTCCTTGAATTCATTTATGCCATTTGCGCTGGATCCAGTCACGATCAGGTCATCGACGTACACAGTACACAAGGATGACGAGAGCCTCTTCTCCTGAGCTCCTCGTGTAGACTGCTTGCTCTTTGGAGCATTTCTTGAAACCAATAGTTTGTACTTTTGTCGAGTTATATACATTCTAATTATGTTCTAATTATGAGAAGGGGTCATTCGAGCGTATCTAAATAGATACTATGTTTACATATGGATCCCTACGTGGTTACATTCCATTTAGGATTAGGAATAGGCGTAAAATCGTTTTCTAAAAGCTTTTTTAGTTTTCAATTTTGATTTTGAATTCTTCCTTGAATTTTAAATAAAGTAAAATAAGTGTTCCATGCACGTGGTGCTTGTTTCAACTCATAAAGAGCCTTTGACAACTTGTACACCTGGTGGTCTACCGTCTTGTCAACTTCGGGCTGAGCAAACGTGAGTGTTTTTGTTATAAATCAAATTTTTATAACACCTAAGTGTTTTTGTTATAAATCCTTCTTGTATGAATAACATGTTATCGATTTTTACGAACCCTGATTCTATCCAAGTGGATCGGTACAAATTTAAAAAAACATTTTTAAACAGTTTATCAACTTTAAAGAGTATATCAGGTTCTAATTTATCATTATACATTTTCATCAGTAAAAGTAAAACTTAGTACAATTTTTTTTTATTAATATTCGTTAAAAAAATAATTTTAACTAAAATATATTTTATCGGAATTTATTAAAACTGAGGCTCGATAAACTTATCACTTCGTTATAATAAAATATGGTCCTCATCACGTGAAGTGAATTTTGTTTTGTTTCGCTCGAACCAATAAATGTAGATTTTTGCCAAATTTTTTTATCCTTTTACCAAGAACCACGTACAATAAGAAAATTTTAAATTTGATTTTGTTTGCACCAATGAATTTGGATTTTTGTCAATAACATAGCGAGGCTCATTTAATTCGAATTATTGTACACGTACAAAAAAAAAACACGTGGGAGAATCTTAATGCACCTTGTACGTGGGCTATATATGAATTGCATGCATAGTCTTCTTCTTTGGAAACTAAATCTACATTTTGAAGTAAACCCTAATTACCATGGCTCCAAGACTCCCCACCTACAGGATACCAGACCTCGTTTTCGACGAGGAAAGTCAGCCGATATTCTACACTCCGACGAAGGAAGGAGATCTGCCGGTGAGAGAAATTCCGGGGGGCTACGGACTGCCATTCATCGGCCCGATCCGTGACCGGTGGGACTTTTACTACATCCAAGGCCGTGACGGTTTCTTTAAGGCGCGCCTGGAGAAGTACAAGTCCACCGTGTTCCGCGCCAACGCACCACCAGGGCCGTTCATGGCAAAAAACCCTAAGGTCATCGTGCTGCTCGATGGTGCGAGCTTCCCGATCCTCTTCGACAACTCGAAGGTCGAGAAGAAGAATGTGTTCGACGGGACTTACATGCCTTCCGTTGGCTTCACCGGCGGGTACCGGGTCCTGTCCTTCCTCGACCCGTCGGAGCCAAAGCACGAGATGCTCAAGAACTACCTCTTCGGCATCCTCAGCACCAAGCACGACGAGTTCATCCCCCTCCTCCGTAAAACCCTGACCTCGCTTTTCGACAACCTGGATTCTCAGATGGAGACGAGCAATGACGTCGAGTTCAACAAGATCAGCGACCCCGAGTCGTTCAACTACGTCTTCAAACTCTTCTGTGGCGCGAACCCCGCTGACACGGCGCTCGGCGCCACCGCTAGCAACACTGTTGACCTCTGGCTAGTGCCGCAGGTAAGGACGGACTAGTCTCGAAGTCGAAGGGCTCATATTGAACTTATATACACGGCATAACCTGTTGTTTTAGTCTCTGCACCAACATAACCAAACTATATATATATATATCATAATATTAATATCCAATTTTTTTCTTTAAGAGATACATCTCTTAAAAGAATTCATAAGAAAATTGCATGTTTCTAGTCTCTAGATGAATCTAAATAATTACTCAATGACCAACATTCTTCTCATACTGTTTCGTGTTCCATTGATATTATTATTATTATATAGCATTGAGTATACACTTTCACAATACTTATCGTTATCCGAAATTTTTTATTTTACAACTCTTAATCTTAAATAGATTTATTTATTTTAATTACTATACCCTTACTTTTTTACTATTATTATTTGAAACAACTGCTTGGCTAAAAAACGACATGCTTGCGTACACTAAATCACGTGCCAATATTTTTTTTTTATTATTTTCTTATATTATGATAATAATAACTCTAAAAAACTCCAAAGAAACCTAATAACACTAAAAGTTTCAAAAAACTCCACGCTAATAAAATGATAATATATATATATATATTTATATTGATTTGTACAAATATTCGTACTTAAATATATTTTAACATATATAGCACTTAAGTATTCAAGAATTTGTTCGATCAAATTATCTTAATTATGGATCTGGCCACAGGTTCTTCCGGTGGTGACGCTGGGGCTAGGGCTGCCGAAGATCTTCGACCTGATCGAAGACCTGTTGATCCACACGTTTCCGATCCCGCCTATCGTGGTGAAGTCACAGTACACCGCCATATACGTCGCCTTCTCGACATCGGCGACGGCAGTACTAGACATGGCCAAGCGCTACGGGCTCGAGAGGGACGAGGCTTGCCACAACTTGATCTTCGCCATCTGCTTCAACACCTACGGTGGTTTGAAGGTTCGTACTTCGTCAACCATTTTGGTCTGAGTTTATTTATAGCAAAGTGAAAGAAAAAAAAATTATAAATGTAATGATTTTATTAAAATTCGTTAACATTAAAAAGATGTATATGTAATTTTTAGTTGGGTAAACTGCGGCTAAAATACTCAATGTTTTATTTATTTTTAATCACGTACCTAAAGTTTTTTTTGGTGGCTATAATACACAAAGTTTATTCCGTTAATTAACGTCAAGCGTACCCACCGTTAAATCTCCGTCAATCCTCCCTACGTGTCGTTGCCACGTCATTCTATCCTGCCATGTCATTCTTGCGGCTAAAGTACCCAATGTTTCAAAAATTTGCGGCTAAAGTACCCAATGTTTTTTTAAATTGAACTTCTTGAGTGACTTATTTAGATCGATTTTAGGATTGACTTTTTTACACCGTAATCGGGTTGGCTTTTCGTTCCGGGCTCTGTATATACAATATATATACATATATATAAACACTATATATAAAATCTGTATATATTTATATTTTATATCAATTTATATATTTAGTATAGTATAAAGTTTATATATAATATAAAGTATAAACATATACAGTTTCTATATAATATAAAGTATCAATATAAACAACTTTTATTTGTATTGTTTATATATAATCAAAATTATAAATATATATAATATAGAGTAAAAATATATACAGTTATTTATATATTTATACTTTATTCATACTAATTTATACCCTTGAAATATACTTTATATTTATACTTTATATTATACTAATTTATACCCTTGAAATATGCTTTATATTATATTATACTAATTTATACCCTTGAAATATACTTTATATTATATATAAACTTAATATACTATACTAAATATATAAATTAATATATAGTGTATATATATACAGTTTATATATATTGTATTTACAGATCTCGGCCCGAAAAGCCAACCCGAGTTCTGTGTAAAAAAGTCAACCCAAAAATTGATCTAAATAAGTCACTCAAGAAGTTCAATTTTTTTTAAAAAAAAAACATTGGGTAGTTTACCCGCAAAAATGACGTGGGTACTTTAGCCGCAAAAATGACGTGGCAGGATAGAATGATGTGGCAGCGACATGTGTGCCACGTAGGGAGGATTAACGGAGATTCAACAGTGAGTCGTTTGACGTTAATAGAATAAACTTTGGGTATAATAGCCACAAAAAAAAAACTTTGGGTACATAACTAAAAAAAACTGAAACATTGAGTATTTTAGCCACAGTTTACCCTTTTTAGTTTTACTGTGATGTTATGTAATTATATTAACTTCTAATGGAGAAGAATTTATCATATACAATAACATAAAATTATTTAATAAATTAAAAATGGATTTTGTGAATTATGAAATTTAAATGAGTGATTCTACTGCTGTACATAAATTATAGTTTTTTGTTTTATATTATATTGTAAAAACTCTTCTATACGGGTAAAATATGACTAGTATAAATTAAGCATTTTGGTAACTGCGGAACTCGTACACATACAGGTGGTATTCCCGAGCCTGTTCAAGTGGTTGGGACGCGCGGGGCCCACGTGGCACGCACGCCTGGCGAAGGAGATCCGCACAGTTGTCAAGCAAGAAGGCGGTGTGACATTCGCCTCATTGGCGAAGATGCCGCTGCTGAAGTCAACGGTGTACGAGGTCCTCCGCATCGACCCGCCGGTACCATTCCAGTATGCGCACGCCAAGGAGGACCTTACCATCCAGAGCCACGACTGGTCGTTTAATGTCAAAAAGGGGGAGATGTTGTTCGGGTACCAGCCTTTTGCCACGAAGGACCCCAAGATCTTCGAGAACCCCGAGGAGTTTGTGCCCAACCGCTTTATGGGAAAGGCCGAGGCCAACATCAAGTACGTCTACTGGTCCAACGGCCGCGAGACCGACTCTCCGACCGCGGAAAACAAGCAGTGTCCTGGTCGTGATCTTGTAGTGCTTGTGTCGCAGGTCATGCTTGCTGACTTCTTCCTCCGGTACGACACCTTCACGTGCACGGACCAGCCCTTCATGGTCGGATCGAAGGTGTTCTTCACGTCGTTGACCAAGGCCACCGCCGGCTTCACCCAGATCAAGGACCTAGAATGATGATGTGGATCGTACGTGCTGTTTAATAAATAATATGTTGAAATAAATATGAGCACGTTGTCGAGAGAAAGAAGACTAGTCGAACGTTCGGTTGTTGCTCTGTGTTTCGGAATAATAGTGACGTGTTGAGGAGAAGGGTTGTTGATAAATAAATAATTATATATAAAAGTCTTGGAGTTCTTTAGTCATATATAACACTTCATGCAAATGGTAACGGCGCTTTCTTAGCAAACTTCATGCAATTCGGCATTCGGGCATCTGGGCGAGCGGCGTTATCTCGGGTCAGCGGTTAGCTAGTACTCAGCACGCTCTACCTATCGCCTTCCACCGAAAGACCGCGACTTCTTGAAAAGACAGATGTCTCTCTTTAAATTGTCCGAATTCAAACAGAAAACTAACTTCCTTTTGCTTCTTGAATTAATTCTCTCTAAAAAAATCTAGAATAACGATTCATGGTTACGGCTGGAATTTCACTCCGTCTTGTGATTTCTTG
This sequence comes from Parietaria judaica, assembly GCA_954871525.1. Taxonomy (NCBI): domain Eukaryota; kingdom Viridiplantae; phylum Streptophyta; class Magnoliopsida; order Rosales; family Urticaceae; genus Parietaria; species Parietaria judaica. Next base: position 30,112,775 of record OX940862.1, on the reverse strand, counting down.
GGTAAAGGCAACTTGGCTCACTCTTGAGTATTAATCTTGTGTATTTACTCAAAAGCACTTAATTTCTCAAAATACCATTTAAAAGATAATAATTCATGTGTGATTGAAACCTGGACAAGCAATTTATTTCTAGGGCACAAATTAATATAATACTATGTCTATATATGTACGTACTTTTCTATTATTATTATTATTATTTTTTTTATAAAATCAGTCCTGGCTTCTATTAAATAGTGTGCCTTAGTAGTTGTAAGATAAGATAATAATAAGTATGGTGTACAGTCACATTAATAACACATGCATGTCACGTGCACAGGCAGAGATATTTAGATTTCTGAAATTTACTACTCGTGACTGATATTTTATATATATATATATATATATATATATATATATATCGATTTCAAGTTTCAACACTAGCTCGTGACTATTCATATTTTAGACAGACATCGTAATTAAAATTTCGTTATGTCGCGTTATTTTTTTATTCAAAATGATATTACGATTAATTATGAAACATGTATATGGTTTATCTATATGAATTGTTAACTTATTAATCTAGAGGGCTACATTTATAATTATTATCTTATAAATTAATAATTTAACAAGTTTAGTATAAAATTAGGACCAGATAAAAATATAATTTAACAAAATTATACTCTAATGTAGCACTAAGCCTCTAACTACAGTGTTTAGGGTTTAGGGCCAGTAACACAATAATGATATACATGATCAGGTATTTTTTTATGCAAATGCTGGACCTCATGAGGTGTTAAACATGGCTCATCTCGGAACTCAAAATGTTTTCTTAGAATAAAAATATTATTATTTCAGAGAAATCATCGTCATATTGTCTCTCGTCAAATAAAATAACCCATATGTGTCACCAATTCGCAAGAATTTCTGAAGAAATCACGAGTCTTACAACTCATTTGTAGCCAGCTCTAACGAACGTTTAATTCAAAGAAAATTGAAAAGAAAATAAAATCTACAAGTTATATATATTTCAAAAATTATTTGTTGAGTACGTAGTAAAACTTAAATCATTGATAAAGAGTATTTTATTCCACGTGTTTATTAGTTTAGTCTTATTTTCGATCATATAGCGTGTGGCTGACTACTGATAGCACAAAATAAATAGCTTAAGAATTATTGTTTTCTAATTAAAGTTTAGTGTCTAATCTAACATTAATTATATCAACCGTTGCACGTTATCGTGTGCAACTATTCCAATTACCCGAGTTACAGTTGAAAACTTAATAATCAACATAATTTCAAATTCTCTTAACCAATTAATATTACTGAAAAAAGAAGACTCAAATTAATAAATACATTTCAATGTCTAAGATCTCTTATTTTGTCACGTTTTTATTACCCTTTTTTCTTTCTTTCTCCGCAGCCAAATAAAAATCTAACAAACTTCGGACTCCTTAACGAGGAGATTGCGGATTGAAGAAGAGAAGAGTTAGAAGCGGAATTGATGGCTAGATATTGGAGTATATATCTGGTGCTAACCAACAAACTTCTAAATCGGTAACGTTGTTTCTTATAAGTTTTCGTTGAAGGAGAAGGGAGGAGCGACAGGCGAAAGCGAGGGATAAGTGGTGGTGTCACCGTATCGCTAGATTTTGGGCGCCTTTGGAATGTGGCAAGGAGATGAATTGGGTCTCGCCCGCTAGGGTAGAAGGACGAGAGACCGTTCTAATTTTTTCATACAACCTAAAAAATAAACCAAATAAAGAGATTTAACATAAGCTTAAAATTTTGTAAACCCTTAAGGTGAATATAGTCCATACTCCATACTTTGTCTACTCGGACTAAATGATGTTTCCTCGAACCAATAATGTTGTTTCTAAACAAATATTTTGAGGCGCTAAGCTAGCTACGGTCATATCTTAATTTTTAATTAAAGTTCTAGAAATATAACTTAATATATATATATATATATACAAACTTTTTGACTCTGTCTTTTGAAATAATAAGTTTGGGCTACTTTAATTTGTTGAATTCAAACTCGATATAATCAGGGGATTAAAAATAAATCATCTCAATCCTTTTAATTCCTTGTCGTTTTCTTTTTTATGTCTGTCGCTTTCTCGCTTCGTGTCGTTTTCAATTCATTTCTTTTTATCATGGATATGGCATATGCTGTATTTTATCGCAATGGCTTCATGCAAAAATCTGATTGAAAGTTTTGAATAAAAAATATACAATTCATTCAGATTTTTTTGTTTATTTGTTTGACACCTTTTCTTTTTCAGTACGATCGTAAAGTGTCGGATCGATTTAATTGTTTGTCGTTTACCCTTAAAACCCCCGGCGTTGATATAAGAATCACGTATTCCAGGTTTCGACATCGTTTTAAGAATTATTGTCGTTTTGATGAGGCTCAACAAACGGAAGAGCATGCACTAATGTTCTTGGAACGCTTCTGCAGGCTTCCACCCCATGCCTATCTTCGAGTGGTTTTATTTTTTTACTCGAGTGTTCATTTTTTAGATGTTTCTGTGTACCATCTCGAAGCTCGAGACTATAGCTACGTGGTGTAAACGGGTTTTGGTTCTCCCGATCAATTTTTCTATATATGCGGGTCTTAAAAATGCTGTTTCAGTTTCCGCGTGTGTTAATACGTTTTAATTTTTGCATATTTTACATATCATTTTGGACTTCCTGCTGTTTTTTATTGGGACTGGACTACAAGCTCCACTTTTTTTAATTGAGAAATCAGTCTGATTAATTTTTAACTAACCATACTATTTTTCTCTAATGTGAGTATTGTTCATGTGAGAATTTTGAAATTGATGTCTGACACAGTTTGATTTGTTCACTAATTATCAAGTTTTGGGAGAAGTATTGATCGACAATTCGTGCACGAATTAATTACTGACTCGAGTATTTCCCTTGCATATCATGTTTTTCGTTTATTAAGTTGTTTCATGCTTTAGGAGCAATTGTAAAGTTCTATTATTTTGATATACATGTCATGTGGGTCAGGCCGGCCCACAATCCGTTAAGTCCGCATATTGAACGGGGCAACCTTGACCCGCCCTGTTCAATGTGCGTGGTGGGGTGGGTGGGGTGGGGTGGGTTTTGGAAGAGCCATCAAGACCCATACCGACCCATTAACCTGAACCCATAGTGTCACGGGGTGGGGCAAAATTTTACGAGTTGAATTTATTGGGCTTTTATGGGTCGAATTTGGTGGACTTTCCACAAACCAAAACATGTTGGATTTAAATGGGAGTGATAAGTTTTTTCAAAACCATTTTACTAAATATTTTACAAGATATTGTGGGCCTTTAATTGATAACTCGGTCACCAAGAATCACTTATTCTTTAAAAAGAAATGGTATGAAATACCCATTTTGGTACAAACTTTTTTTATAAGCTAGCAATAAATTCATTAAATTATTTTTGACCATTATTTATTTATTTTTTCCTAAACTAGCCTTAATACTTAAATATTAATTTTAAATATTTCATACTAAATTTTAGGAATCGGTTTCTATTTTGAATTTGATTAAGTGGACTTCACAGTCCCGACGGTCATTCAATTGGCGATGAGTAATTGTAATTACACTTATGTAACTATAATTGTAATTAAGTGACTATAGATACAAGTGTAATTTTTGTTTCACTTACATAAATATAGTTATGATTACGTAATTGCTGTTACTTTACGTAATTACACTTGCGTGTATATATGTAGTCATGAATACATATATGATGATTGTTGTGAGAATAACCAACAAAGTGAGAATCCGATAATCTTCCTATTCTACCGCGGCCAAGTCGTGGATCACTAACTCGTCCGAGTCAAGAGGACTATGTCTATGCTGAGTCACTCGAGACGGTCGTGGCCGGCGCTCGGTCCGAGTTAGCGGAAAGCTTGTTTAAGTCGCCAGCCAAACTCTGATCTCTATGCAAGATTTCTTTTTCCGCTTTGGGTTCTTTTTCAAAGCAACTCCAAGCCTTAGCTTCATCTCTATGCCATGTCTCCCCATATTCGCCGCCACCAGCTCCACCTACGGCGTTGTAATTGCCGACATCGCTGCCATTGCCGTGACGGCACCGTGCAACAAACTTATTCTACTGAAAGTGTCCTTGAAATCGCGACTTGGGGGGCCAAACATGTGAGTTTCGTCTGAGTTTTACAACGATGCGTTGCCGCCCCTCCTCTGCTGTCGCCAACACCACCCAATCCTCCGGCGATTTTATGAATGATCCGAGAGAAGTTTAGTTTTAGGATGAAATGGGACAGAAAAGTGAAAATGCAACAGGTAAAGATGACTAATTAGAGCTGATATCTATTTGTTTGCTACAATTTTTTGAGTAATTATACGTAATTAAATAAGGGCATAATTGTCCACAAATCACTAAATAGGTAGTTTCATTACTATTTATAGGTATAGGCGTTTTTTATGCTTGATCAAAATAGGCAGTTGGTCATTAACTTTTTTAAAATTGATCAATGAAGTTAAAATTGTATAATTGAAAAATTAATGAACTATATATTATATAAACAACAAATAAAGTATAAATCATGTTATACAGAGATAATTTTTAGATTATATAAAATACATTTATAATGATTTTTATATATATTTTCATCAGTATTAATATAGTTCAACTACTTATAAATATAACTATACTTATGTTGTCTTTTAAACAGGGTGGGGCAAGTTGGTCATCGGGCAACCATATAGGCTTCGGCGCGGGGCGGGGCGAGCGGGATTTTGAACGGGGCGGGGCGGGCCTAGCCCGACCCATATAAAAACAGAATAGGGGCAAACCTTTTTTTTAAGTCGGGGAGGGTGGACCTGAGCCAGCCCGACCCAATTAACACCTCTACCCAGATATCCAATTTACTTATTTTTCAGGATTGATATTACGAATCCCGACACCAAACACGAGACATCAAACAAGAAACAAAAATAATTCACACATTAAATAATAGATTTAAATTTCATTAAGACGAGTACAATCATATACTGGAAAAACAAGATGAATATTAAAAAATATATTTAAAAGATCATTAAATTAGAATGGTACAGCGACAATCGTTTAAAACGTGACCTAACACTTACCAATTAGTAAACATCTCTTAGAAACACACTTTGTTGCGATTTTATATAAGATAACAAATGATGATACCACTAAAAAAGAAGAGGAAAATGTCAATTCATTAAATGATTTAAAAACGTGATTAATTAGTTGAACGTATTTTTAGAATGCAACATAAAAGTTATTTTGTTTTTAATCGGCCACCAACACAACACAAATAATAAGTTATTAAGGGTAATTGAACTTTTCAATTATTGTGGGGCATCAAACAAAACTCAACTCAATCATACAAGGCAGTCCAATTAAATTCAGCCTCGATCTGACTCAACTCAAGCCACATAACTAAATAAATATCGGGTTTTGGGTCCAAATCAAATAAATGATTGAATTGGGATTGAGCTGGTGTTTTAAGTTGGGTCGGCCTAATTGACTAAAAAAAATTATTTATAATTATTTTTTTAAAATATTATGATATTTTTTAAGTTTACAAAAACACAAAAAATAAGTAAAAAAAAAAATAACCCTAAAGCCTCATCTTTATGTTTAGTTATTACCTTATGTTTACGACTATGCTTCTAGTTAATGTTTACGATTACATTTCTAGTTTAGTTTACGACTGTGTTCGTATATGTTTAGTAATTTCAGTTTTTGAGTTGAATTTTTAAAAATATTATATTAGATTTATGTTTATTGATTGAATGCTTAAATATAGGCGTTATAATTTGGTATAAAAAATATTATTATTCATTTTTAGTTCAGCCCAATGACCCAAACTCCGAATTTTTCGGGTTAGGTCGGACTGGGCCTTCAAATTTTTTGGGTTGGGTTCGGTCGTTTTTTCAAAGCCTAATAAAATCGGGTTGGGTTAATTTTTTTACCTCAAGGCTACCCAATCCAACACATGCTTACCCCTAATATGTAATGTTAAAACATAAATTTGACAATGGTAACGAAAGAGAATGATTTCTTGGAAAAAGTTTTATCTTCAAACACGTCGAGGTCATCACGCATATCGCCTCGACCAATCATTTTGCCCGACCCATCAACTTGAAAATCACACAAATGGGCAAAAAAATTGATATATAAAATTAGCATCACATGTTATTTTACTGAAAGAAATAAGGTTGTAAGTAACCTTTGGATAAATAACATAGATTAAAGTACATTTTCCTCTGATAAGCGGATAGAGCCAATTCATGAAACCAGTATGAAGTTTCCATTAACAGTGCGAACAAAATGAGTATCTTGGGCTTGGTCTAAAGGTGAGAAAGTAACTTTTATAACCCATCCTATATTCCAAACTCAAACAATTTAGTGAATGTCAAACTTGTGTGAGCATGAAAACTACTATGTGAGTTGGCTCATAGGGAGAAACTAGGACCAACATCATGTTGCTTGTTGAACGTCATGAACATTTGATTTCAAGTGACCATGAACATTTCAATGTTGTCACTAAGTATGTCCACGACGAGGAGCATATGAGGCATAGGAAGGGGCATGTAATGAGGATTAAGGAATGAACATTGCTTATCCTTCGGTTTTTTGCACATAGGTTTGATATCATGAAGAGTTGGGGACTCTCTTTATGTCGAATAACAGAGAAAGCTTCTTGAGGGTAAGAAAGCAGATTATATGTTGCCATGATACATCCAGAAACGACGTCAAAGTCCTTGTTTATCCCTAGGAGAAACCATATAATTGCATATTGATCGTATTTCTATCTTTAATTCCCAGAACATAGTAGCATTTTCTGGGCTTTCCAAGACTTGACTTGATGGAAAAAGCATCATATATAGTAGTCATTAACACTTATTTCACCTTGCTAAAGATTGTACAGTCGAGATTTGAGGTTGATGACCTCGGAAGTAGTCTTATTGTTTAAATACAGATCGTGAGTTGAGTCTCAAATATCTTTAGTGGTTTTGTAAAGTAAGAATTTCACACTAAAATTTTCAGTTCTAGAATAAGTGACCCATGACGTGGTGCGGTAGTGATTTTTCTTCCATGAGACGTATATGGGATCCTTGGATTCCAGCATCACCTGTGAGATACCCGCATTTCTCTTGTTGGGAAAACAGAGGCTAAAAATAAAGAACAAAGGCTTTTTTTAATCGTAAGAATACTGGACTTTTTCGTTAATTAAAGCAAACACATAGCGTGCCTCTTATATAGGCTTACAAAACGAAACTGACTCTTGATGAAAAATAAACCCACGACAACATTCCACTAACAAACCCACTACCATGACTCAATCAACTACTCACTAATGAAGACCCATTAAAATAGGAACTATACTAAGACCACACAATAAAAAAAGACCACGTGCTATTTGAATCAATCTTCAATACTCCCTCTTGATTCAAATTTGCATACTCCTAGCAAAGCTCTGAAGTAGCAAAACTTCTCCTTCGACAAAGCTTTCGTCAGTATATCGGCCCGCTGATTGTGTGTGCTACAATATGTCAGAGTGATTTGTTTCTTCGCAACCAGCTTGCGGATAAAATGGAAACGAATATCAATGTGCTTCGTCCTGCTATGGAATGTCGGATTCTTCGTCATTGAGATTGTTGCTTTGTTGTCGCAGAATATCTCCGTTGCTCCCTCTTGCTCTTGTTGAAGTTCAGCTAGCATTCTTCGCAGCCAAATTGCTTGACATGCTGCTGAAGTTGCTGCGATGTATTCCGCTTCCGAAGATGACAATGCCACCGTTGCTTGTTTCTTCGAACTCCAAGTGATAACTCCTGTCCCAAAAGTAAATACATTTGCCGAAACACTCCGCCTATCATCCAATGAACTCGCCCAATCGCTGTCCGTGAACCCACATAGCCTGAAATCAGAAACTTTAGAGTACCAAATACCATACTCTTTAGTTCCAGCAATATAGCGCAAAACCCGCTTCGCTGCTCCAAAATGGTCCCTTGAAGGGCGTTGCATAAACCTGGAAATAATCCCAACAGAATATGCAATATCGGGTCTGGTGTGTGTTAGATAAATCAAGCCTCCAACGAGGCTTCTGAACCGCTGCGCATCAGCCATCTCTGCTCCATCTTCTTGCTGCAATTTCTCGTTCGTATTCATCGGTGTAATTGCTGGCTTGCAATTAAGCATGCCAAACTTGTTGAGAAGATCCTTGGCATATTTCTTTTGTGAGAGAAATATACCACCAGCAACTTGATGGACTTCAAGACCAAGAAAGAAATGCAATAAACCCATATCTGACATCTCGAACTCATTCTTCATATGTGATTTGAATTCATCGACAAGAGATTCCGAGGAACTAGTATAAATGATATCATCAACGTACAGACAAACAATGATGAAATCACTTTTACCTCCCTTTTTCACATACAAGGTGGGCTCGTTTGCACTTCTTGAGAATCCGTTTTACTGAAAATATCCATCAATCTTGCTATACCACGCCCGAGGAGCTTGCTTCAATCCGTACAACGCCTTTGTCAACTTATACACCTTTCCTTCGCTGCCTTCTTTGACAAATCCTTCAGGTTGTGCCACATAGACCTCTTCTTGCAGTTCGCCGTTGAGGAAGGCCTACTTGACATCAAATTGATAAACCGGCCATTGCAATTGTGCTGCCAGCGCTAGAACAGTTCTCACAGTTTCGAAACGAGCTACCGGAGAAAATGTCTCTTCGAAATCAATACCATGTTTTTGCGCATATCCCTTCGCCACGAGCCGAGCTTTACGCTTCAGTAGACTCCCGTCTGAAGCAAATTTTGTCTTGAACACCCACTTCAAGCCGATCGCTCTTTTTCCTTTCGGTAAATCGACCATCTTCCATGTTGCATTATTTTCAATTGCTGCGAGTTCTTCTTTCATTGCTTGCTTCCATTCTTCTTTTCTTGCTGCCTCAGCATAACACACCGGGTCTGAAACCATAAGAGCAAATTGAGAAGATGCATAAATGTCAGCCAAGGATCGGAGCTTCCGAGGTGTCGACTCGTCCGTTGATTCGTCATGGCTGGACGAAGAGTGGTAGCTTTGCGGTGTGGATGGAGCAGTTGACAAATGTGTCAAGGTAGGCGATTCAGTCGAGGTTCCATCTGAGCTTTCTTCCACCGCTTGTGCACCGTCATTTGTTGATTCGTCATTTACCAAAGGAACATGTTCTTCTGCATTTTGCCAAAACCAGCTTGCATCCTCATCAAATACTACATCCCTTCTTGTGAGAATCTTGCCACTAAGAGGGTTATATAATCTGTATGCTTTGGATTGTGTACAGTAACCAATAAAAATGCACTTTTCAGATTTTTCATCAAGTTTTTGACGAACTTGAGAAGGTACCAAAGCATAAGAAATACAACCAAAAACTCTTAAATGACTTACAACAGGTTTCTTGCCACACCAAGCTTCAAATGGAGTCTTATTCATGACAGCCCTTGTTGGAGATATATTCAACAAGTAGACGGATGTCGACACCGCCTCTGCCCAGAATTCATTCGGAAGCCCTTTTCCTTGCAACATGCTTCTCGCCATCTCCACCACAGTCCGATTCTTCCTCTCGGCGACCCCGTTTTGCTCCGGAGTGTAAGGAGCTGTCAACTCCCTATGGATACCATTTTCTTCACAATACAGCTTGAACTCGTTGGATAAGAATTCTCCACCTCTATCGCTGCGGAGAGCTTTGATATATAGGCCACTTTGCTTTTCCACCTTCGCCTTGAAGTGCCTGAACTTCTCAAAAGTCTCTGACTTGCTTTCTATAAAATAGACCCAACTCATACGGCTGAAATCATCAGTAAAAAGCAAGAAATAACGACTTCCACCAAGAGATTTTGTTTGCATCGGCCCGCACAAATCAGTGTGTACTAACTCAAGACATTTAGAAGCTCTCCAAGCCTTTTCGATAGGGAAAGACTTCCGGGTTTGTTTTCCATAAACGCACCCTTCACACAAATCGATGGCACAAATTTTCGGTAGTCCAAGAGTCATACTTCGCTGATTTAGCAATGATAACCCTTTGATGTTGAGATGCCCGTACCTTAAATGCCATAGCTTCGAGTCATCCTTTTGTGCAGCGGCAAGAACAAAACTTTCCACATCCGAGGCTTCCAACGGGAACATTTTGCTTCGAGTCATCTTGACTTTTGCCATAACTCGATCTGTTTGCTTATCTTTGATCAAACAAGCACCATCATCAAACAAGACAGAATATCCACTATCCATTAGTTGTCCAACACTCAATAGGTTATATCCAAGATCAGGCACAAACTGCACATTATTGAGAACCCTAAGTTTACCATGGCTAGTTTCAATACCCACGGTACCTTTGCCTTCAACTTGTAGCTCCTTGCAGTTTCCGAGCTCGACCTTCATCTTTTCAGCCTCGTTGAGCTCCTTGAAAATAGGCTTCACTCCCGTCATGTGATTCGAACAACCGCTGTCTACGAACCAAACTTTTGCTGCCTTTTGATAACCTGGTTCATGAGCCATGAAAAGCTTACTTTCGCTTGCTCCCGCATTCTCCGATGCTTCATTTTCTGTGGCGAAATTGGCTCGCTGATTTTTGTACCAACAGTCCGCCTTTATGTGACCATACCCTTTGCATTGGTAGCACTGAATTCCAGCCTTGCTTCCTGTTTGATCTCCAAACTTCCTTTGTCCTTCAAATCTGGTCCTTCCTCTTCCGAAACCACGGCCTCGACCACGATATCCTCCTCTTCCTCGGCCTCGACTCGCCGAACGATCAGCTTCACCATATTCTGGGGCTGAATCCTTCACCTGAAACGCTTTGCCTTTGTTCCTTTCCGTCGATCTATCAATTCTCGACTCATGTGCTTGAAGAGATCCCATTAGTTCATTGAATGAAAAAATCGACAAATCCTTTGACTCTTCTATGGCAGCGACTACATGATCAAACTTTTGAGTCAAGCTTCTCAATACCTTTTCAACTATAGTCTGATCCGTAATCTTCTCGCCGTAGGTTCGCATCTGATTGATAATTGTCATTGCCCGTGACAGAAAATCAGCAACTGATTCTCCATTCTTCATCATCAACGTCTCAAAGTCACGCCTAAGTGATTGTAGTTTCACCACAAGCACCTTTGAATCGCCTTGGAACTCCTTTTGCAAAATCGACCATGCTTGCTTTGACGTCGTCGCTGCGGCGATTCTCGAGAAGACGCTGTCGTGGACTGCCTGTTGAATGATCACCAACGCCTTCGAGTCCTTCTTTCTGTTCTCCCGCAACCTTCCTTCATCATCGGGATCTGCATAGCCTTGTTCCACCAAGTCCCATAAGTCTTGAGATCTGAGTAGAGTCCTCATACGAATGCTCCAGAATTCGTATCCTTCTCCTTTGAAGACGGGAATGAGTGGTTGTGCTGCACCTATTGCGTTGCCGTTGCTGCCCATCATTCACTCTGTGTTTACACTCAACTCTCGTGTTTACACTCGACTCACTCTCTCACAATGCTCTGATACCAAATCTGTTGGGAAAACAGAGGCTAAAAATAAAGAACAAAGGCTTTTTTTAATCGTAAGAATACTGGACTTTTTCGTTAATTAAAGCAAACACATAGCGTGCCTCTTATATAGGCTTACAAAACGAAACTGACTCTTGATGAAAAATAAACCCACGACAACATTCCACTAACAAACCCACTACCATGACTCAATCAACTACTCACTAATGAAGACCCATTAAAATAGGAACTATACTAAGACCACACAATAAAAAAAGACCACGTGCTATTTGAATCAATCTTCAATATCTCTCTTCCTCTTAAAATCATCAACATCGATTTTGACTATTAAAGATAATTCTTTCCATTCAATTTGTGATCGGTAATCTAGTTTTTATCGTGCACGAAATATGTGTTTTCTTCACCCACGTACTGCAGAACTGAAGAAAAAAAAAAGATTGAAAATGCTATCGTGGTGAAGGGACGTCGAGTTTCAGATATGGGTGCAGGGACGCCGAGCGATAAAAGATCTTAGATTCGACCCGATGAAAGCTCGCGAAGGGTCGCAGAGATGCAGCCGAGATTCTCGGCTGGATGAGCCACTTCACGGGAGGTCGCTTAGAGGGGAACAGCGCCACCCCGTAGGCCACGATCAGATCCGGAGTCGAAATGGAGGCTCTTGTTGGATATTGAATCGCATATCTCACTTCACTGGTAGATCGATCCCATAGATAGGAGTCATGCGAGGAGGAGTATACGTTGCAGCGTCGAAGAACATCGGAGGTCTGGTTTAGAAGCTTTTTGGAGCTTGTGAAGTGAGCATGTCGCGATTTGGAAAGAGCTGCGGGAAGAATAAGGTGTTGATCGGAGCTGAAGGATACACTGAGAAGGAGAGGCTCGTGACTGGACGCAGCGCGCTGGCCGGAAGAAATTCGTCAGGGATGGACGTCCGGCGAGGAATATGATGAGCAACGGTGGCTGAATATTGGATTAGAGATTAGGGTTTTTAACTTCTCTTATTTTGTTGTGATACCGTGTGATTGTTTGTGGAAAAAAGTAAATTTTCATCAATTAAAAATTTGGATAGCGTTTGAGCTAGTTTGCAAAACTAGTTTTACAATTTGGTTTGGGAAATAAGTATCGGAATTCAGTCTAAGAAATCAGTTTCCGAGTTTGACTTTTGAAATATTGTTTAACTAATTTGCAGTTGAAATGAAATAAAAAAATAAATACAATAATTAAATAAATCATTAATATTACTAAGAAAAGTAGGTTTTATTTGAAAATAATATATATTAATATTATGCCTAAAATTATTTACATTAATATAAAAAATAAATTCAGATATAATTACTCTAATTACCCGTTTGAATTATGTAATATAACGTAGTAAAATATAGTTACGTGAGTTTATATTATTCCAATTAAGTTAGTATTTAATAATATGAAAAATTAAGTACATTTGTGAATATTTAATTATACGGCTTAATATTATAATAATATTACATTAAATAAATATAATATTATATATTATAGAATGATAATATATAATTTTAATCTTATTTTGTACGATTGGGCTGAAGACTAAAATAGAAAAGAAAGAAAAAACTTTTTCTTTCATTAAAATTTTAGTGGTCCGCGAAAACAGAGACAATTTCTAACCAAACGTGGTCTGCAAAATTAGAATGACGCTATTTGAAACAAAAATCATATGTTGATCTTTGGGACTATAACTAAACTCTTTGTCTTTACACGTAATGGCAGATCTAGAAAATTATGTTGGGAGGGGCTGGAAAAAAAATGTGACACCACGACAAACCCGACTCTTGATTTAAAAAAATATATATTTTTACCGAGACTAAGCGTAACGATAGTTGCTAATAAAATATTAAAAAATATATAAAATTTATTACAAAAACTCTCGTTAAGTCATATTACAATATTATGATTACAAGTAACCACGAACTTGCCTAGTCAGCACATATTCGTCACCTCAGCTTATTTGATTCTATGTTTTTGTTTTTGAACTTTTCCGCGACCCAAGTCTTGATTTTAAGCCAGGCCCAAAGTCTGCTTGAGGGTTGAACCGAGCTTAATACTTGATTCTTCGTTCTTGGTAAGCCGGAAATCTTCTATGGAATCTTCGCCTCTGTCTCCGTACATGTGCAAAAGAGTAGAAAACGTGAACTCTAGAGAGGGGGTCCTCTAATGCCCGCTTCGATGGTCAACATTAGTCGAGTATTTGAGTCAGGAATTATCAGTAAACGGGAGCAAGATCTGGAAGATTGCGGTTCCTCCGAAAGTTAAACTCCACTTGTGGAGGATCTGCAAAAAGGTTTTGCTGACTCGTACCATTCTCTCTCACCGGGGAATTCAGATGGATAAGAGATGCTCTATTTTCCATGTTGAGAATGAAACGGTTGATTATTGCTTTTGGGGCTGCAAATTTACTCGAAAGATTTAGAAACTAGTTTGGGTGAGATTTATAAGGATCTGTCCGAACCAGGAATCGATCCTCTATGCCTCATCACTTCGGTTATCACATCTCTAAGTACATGTGAGTCTGCATTATTCTCTTTTCTCATATGGAAAATATGGAATAATATGAATAATGTGGTGAACGGTAGTAAATCGAGGTCCCATTAGGATGTCGTTGAAGGGGCGCTCATTGACCTTTCAGAATTTAATGAGGCGCAGACAACTGAAAATCCGAAGAAGGATAACAACATAACTGCTCCAGCATGGAAGCCCCTATAGGCAGGTTGTGTTTACATTTGTGTCGACGCCGCAATTGATGGCCGGGGGGACAACTATGGCATAGGCCTAGTGACACGCAACAATGAAAATCGTGCTCTTGTGTCGAGAACTAATTTTTATACGCATGGATTGTCCCTGCAACTTGCGGAAGCTTCTGTTATTCGCCTTGTGGTTGAATGGGCGTGTGACCAAGGGATGGTCAAAGATTCGCATCCAATCTGACTGCTTAGGGGTCATTAAAACCTTAAACATTAAGTCCATCACTCTGTCTGATTTAGGCTCTATTATTTTGGATATCCATCGCTTATCTACTCAGTTTGAGTCCGCAATGTTCTACTTCAACCCTAGATATTGTAATGAAGTCGCTCATGGCCTTGCTAGACTTGCAATTACGTCTAGAAGAAATATTGATTGGTTAGAGTTTGTTCCGCCTATTATCGCACCTCTAATGGTACGTGACTCTGGTTATAACGAGGGGATCCCGACCCTTGTTCGGGACGCTTGTTTGGCTACGGCCATCGGTAATGTGATGTGGAGTACGCTTCCCTATAGAGCCGCACCCGTTTAGGGGACTCAGAGAGTTTGATGAGGCTCATCTTTCTTTAAAAAAAATAGAGAGAGGGAGTGGAAATGTGTAATATTGTGAATCTGATGGGAGACATCAAAACTTATCATGGAATGAAAAAACCATGATTCTTTGTGATTGATTGTTCGTCTAAAAAATCACACAAACCATCTTAATTCATCTTTATTCCATTATAAATCTAAATAATATCAATTTCAATGACAACATTTGATTCAAAACCAATACTGTACAATTAAAAAATATAAAACTCAAAGTTTAACTATCATTCAACCTAATAGTTTTCTAAGTAACTACTACAAATATATAATAAAATTGTGAAAATTTAAAATTATTCATACATATACAATATTTAAACTTCAAAACAGTCAAAATCCACCTAAAAATACCTTAAAAATACCTTTAAATTCCGATATTAAACGAAGTTTGAACTTCTGTCGTGAAAAAAAAAATTATACTAGAGTTGTAATGACCCGCTTTCTCGGATCCATTACTACTTCGATTAAACTCGTCAAAGTCCCGAATTATATATATATAATATTTTAACGAGAAAAATAAATAAGAAGTAAAATCCTTAAAAAATAGTAAATATTTTATTTTTCAAAATATATAAACTTTATACAAGAAGTCTTCAGAATTAAGCTCAGTCAAAAAAAAAATGGAGTTATTTTACAATTATAAAAAGAAATTTGGAGAAAACTCTAAGATCGTTTCTTCTATGCACTCATAAATGCACATTGCAGATTTCGTTTATGATATATATAAGTCGCTTATGATATGATAAAGATAAAGATAAAGGTAAAAAAAAATTAACATGTGGCTAATGAACTTAGTGTACCTGGCTAAAAATGATGACGATAAGAATGATAGAGTTAAAACACGATTCTAGTAAAAATTGGAGAGACCAGAAGGAAAAGCATAGTAAAAATTGTGATAAGGTTAAAATAAAATTAATGTGTTGGTAAACACGTGTAGCTCTAATCACAAAAGCTTACACTTATATAAAACTATCATCATGCAAACTTTATTACTAAGATATATATACACATACATTCGTAAACATCTTATAATACACCCTAAATTTTAAAATTATTTTTCAAGTTTTTATAATTTTAAATAATCTTTTTAAATATTATGTACCAAAAAATCTCTGCAAAATGAACATATCGCGTCCTGAAAAAACGGACCTATCACGTTTTGAAAAATAGACATATCACCTTTTAAAAATAGACAAATTAAGGATATTTTGATAACATAAAATTTAAAAAAGATGTTTTAAAAATTATAAAAACTTAAGAAATAATTTTAAAATTTATGATTTATTAGAAGATATTTTATAAAATTTTCGCTTACATATTACATATGCATATTAGGGGTGAAAATTTTGTACTCGCTTTCCGGTTTTGTCCCGATTCTGGTCCCGGTACCGGACCGTTTTGGGCAAAAAATCAGTTTTTTCTTTCTAGTATAACCTAAAAAGGGACGTCCCGGTTCCGGTTTGAAAAACCAAAACCAAAACCAATTCAAAATATGAAATTCCCGATTTTCTTGTCCCGGTTCCGGTTTTATGTCGTTTTGTTATAAGTTTGTCATTTTTTAGCATGTCATTTCTTATAAGTCGTTTACTATCATGTTTTTAATCCATTATTTTATTTTTTCACCCCATTATTTTAACGTGTCATTTATTTTTCAGCCATTACACGGTATTTTATTTAACATGTCATTTCTTATATGTCTTTTTGTTATAAAAAAAGAATAATTTGTTTGTACTCGGTATTTACTATTAGCATTTTAGACTCGATTTTTTGCACTGAGATTTGAATTTGGTATTGTGAAGTGCACGACGTGAACTCGGATCTTGCATTTGTTTATTTCGTATTTTACTTTTGTACTCGGATTTGGTATTTTACATTTTGGATTTACTCGGATGTGGTATTTTACATTGTGGATTTACTCGGATTTGGTAATTTTCATGTTTCTATCTTGGATTTTGTCCCGGATTTGTCCCGGTTTTTGTCCCGAAATTTGGTCCTAAAAAAATTGGGATTTTAATCGGTGTCCCGGTCTTGGTCCCGATTCTGATTTAAATAAAAAACAAGGACTTTTCAGAACCAGAACCAAAACCGGGATAGAATAATGTATCCCGGTTTTTCCAGGACAGGGACAAAAAATAGTCAAATTCCTAGTTCCCGATTCTGGTTTCAGCCCTAATGCATATATATATAATAAAAAAAGTGGCTGAGTAAGAATACTAAGTAAGCTATATATATGCATATATAATATATCTACATGTAATTAAATAAGGGTAAAATTGTAATCTTAAGTAAAAATATGCAACATACGGTTGGAAAAAATATGATGATATAATATATATTTATATATAATGTAGTAAACAAAATATTTATATTGTGACGTTCATATTTTACAAAGTTATCAAATAAGCCACTAAAAGAATAAGTATTTTATTTTATAGTCATACCAAATCCAGCATGATAATATAGAAAATAAAATAGTACTTTTTTTAATAAAATATTTACGAGTATTACAAGGGTTGATTTTTTGTTTTTATTACAAGGGTTGATTTTTTGTTTTTTACCAAAAATCTCAAGTTTTTCGAGAAAATACACTTGATAAATTTGGACGATAAATATCTTGTTTTTAAAATCTAAAAATCGCGATAAATATAAAATTAACGATAAAAATTAAAAAAAAATAAGTTATTGAGAAGTAGGCTTTAGCGATTACTCGCTCGATTATCGCGAAAATTGACTCCTCGCTGCGGAGTACTCGAGTGTATGCAAAGAGAGAGAAGTGAGTTGGGGGCTAAACGATATTTGCTTGTAGGGGTTGGACTTAATATTGACTATAATTATAGGCTTTTTCTTATGTGGGTTTGGCTAGTTGTAGTCCACGTAGACCTCTGAGTAGGCCCGCATCTTGGCTAAACGATATTTGCTAGAAAGGGCTGGATTAGATAGTATGGGTTATAATTATAGGCTTTTTCTTATGTGGGAGCTGGACTATATAGTCCCTGCAGAGTCCTGACTTCTGAGTGGGTCCGCCTTGTTTACCCGTACAAAGCATAAAATTTATAATTGGGTAAAAGTACCAAGAGTAAACTTACCTAAGACTATACAGTATTATATATATAGGGGAACAAGTGGGTATTCGGTGCGTTTTTTTTTACGAATAATAGACCGAATATTGCATTTTGATATTTTAGAAATGATAACCGAATACCTTATTCTTAAACATGAAAAACACATTTACTGTATGATCGGTATTCGGTGTTCGGTTGCGGTATTTTTCAATTTTTTGCCCACATTTACCGCTTTTAAATTAATATTCACAACTTCTTAAACTGACTATTAATATCACACATAAACATACTACTAAATGTTAATATTATAAAATATTACACATAAACGGACTACTAAATACCAATATTTCAATATTACACCGAGTGATTAGATAAGAAAAATCTTGTTGATATGTTGATAGGTATAGTAAATATAATATAATAAATATAATATTAGATTTATTTAAAGCGGTAAATCGGGTAAGCAGTTGCGGTTTTCACATTAAAACCGAAAACCTTGTTTTTGACCTAATTCGGTATTCGGTTTTTTTCTCGGTATATTCGGTTTTAACCATTTTAATAGCGGTTGCGGTTTAATCAGTATGATCATTTTTCGATTAAAAAATTGGTTTATGGTTTCTTTTGTTCACCACTATATTATATCTTCAAAAATCAATGTCGTACTCGAACACATGGATGGATGAACTGTTGCCATTGCACAGCACACAAATAAAGACAGCGAAGATAGATATAACTTGGTCTTTTCTGTTGTTTTCTGGAGGCTTAGTGTTTTCTGTTTTCCTCGTGTTATGATCAACTACCTTGTTCGTACAAATTTGCTCGAAGTTTGAGTGGAGAAAAGATATGCAAAGTAAAAGACAAGGGAAGGAATCCTCTATATTCATGGATGACCTGTCCCGAAAGCAAAACTATCCCATAAAATATTGGCAAAACTTCACTCTAGTAATTAATAAATTTAACTTACTTCATTGGGTTATTTTCTGTTTATGGAATCGGAAAGCTATATGACATAAATTCTACAACTAGTTTCCAATTGTTCTGTTTTTTTTACATAAATTTTCAATAATATAAAAATTATGTAAATATATTAACATGTTACGGTAAAGTTTAACACGTGACATATGATTCCTTCACAATTTTGTCCTTTTTAACTACATATGAGCTATAAAACATGTTTAAAACATTATTAAAATGAACAAAGAGTGGTAGTAAGAAAGAAAAAAAAAAGAGCAAAAACATGAAGTAAAAATAGTATACGTCGTTATATGAAACTTCAGGATAATGAGTTGATAAAAAAAAACATTATATAAAAAATTATACTATTAAAAATTTACATCACTAGTTAATAATATCGATTTTTTTACTGCAAATATTCTTAGTTTTTATGGTATTTTGATAATAGAATATGAA
This sequence comes from Parietaria judaica, assembly GCA_954871525.1. Taxonomy (NCBI): domain Eukaryota; kingdom Viridiplantae; phylum Streptophyta; class Magnoliopsida; order Rosales; family Urticaceae; genus Parietaria; species Parietaria judaica. The sequence goes on along the minus strand of OX940862.1, from coordinate 30,093,439 downwards.
TATAAAAAAATAATCGAGAGTGCCCAATTTGAGCAAGAATCCGGCCGGGCAGTCACTTAATTATATATATATATATATATATATATATGTGTGTGTGTGTGTGTGTATATATATATTGTGACTGACCGGTATTAAATGGCTAATTCCGATATGAATAGTTTTGTAGAATACTTTACTATTTTAATGTAATGTTATTAAATAGATGCTACAATCTATATTAATATATCTCTTAATCTGTGTGAATAATATTTAAATATTATTAGTTCTACACACGACATGTTAAAATAATAATAATAAGAAGTAGTAGAACAAGAAGAGTCTAGGCTCACAAAATACAATATCAAATGTGATCAATTTTATACAATAAAAAACCTTAAAATAATTTTTTATTCAGAAAATCTTGAAATATTTTGAGTCAGATACATAAATATATAGTCAAGTTGATCCACGTTGGGATGCCGAGTCTGTTTATTTAATACAAAACCCGAGAGTATTAAGACTGTATAATATTAAAAATGAGATATTAGACAATACATACATCGAAAATTGTTAACACAATGCCAGTAGCGTATTCAATAATATATGTGGTAGGAAACTTGATAAAATAGGATTTACATAATCATTAATTGATAAATTAACATCTAAAATTGCATATTTTAAAAATAATATTTTTACGATTTTTAGACAAAATATCTTTAGTTTATCTTAAATTTAGGTCATATTTGCTTAAAGTGACCAAAAAGTTTGGACATCTTCTATAAATAAATAAATAAAAATTGGTGCTTTCTTTTTTGCTAAGATGACCGAATATAAAAATAGCCGAAAAATCAAACTATCTTTGTCCAATGTAGCCGAATTTTTCGACCATGCCGGTCAAAGATGACCAATTTTTTCGGATATCTTTAACAAAGATAGCTGAATTTTTTGGCTATCTATATATGGGCCGGAAAGGTGAATTATAGGTACTTTTGTCCAAAATAATTAGAGCCATATTTTAAACTATCGAGTTATTGGTGTTATTTTTTCAATTACCGACAACTTGAGTGTTATTTTATCAAGTTTCCCTTTCATATTTCATGGTTATTTTCATTGAGAATTTTATAAATTTAGAAAATAGAGAATAATATTAAAAATGGAAAATAATTTTTTGATATTAAAGATGGAGCTGTAAAAAAAAAATCTGCATTTTACTTATTATCAAAACAATTGCAATTTGAATAAAAAATTACTGCATTATGAGTCATGCATGGGCGTACGTATTTGTTAACCGCAGTAATTATAGCCATATACCACATAATTCATACATGATGATGATATGATACATCAAAATAATTAGTCAACCACACATCATTTGGCCTTGGTCAACGACCGGAACTTGACCAACGAACCGAGCAACAACCTCCCAGCCTCCACATCCACCGTGTCATACCGGAGAAAGAGCTCCACCACAAGAACCCTGGACAAGAGCACCACCAGATCCTTCCCCGGGCATTGCTTGTTCTCCGCTGACGGCTTCTCTGTCTCCGGTCCGTTCGACCAAAGAACGTACTTCAATAGATTGGCCCCCTTCTCGCCCACGAACCTGTCCGCCACGAACTTGTCGGCGTCGTCGAATATCTTCGGGTCTTTGGTCGCGAAGGGCATGTAGCCGAAGATCATCTCGCCTTTCTTGATCTCAAACCGTGCGTCGTGGCTGCGGACCTCCATATCCTCCCGGGCCTTCCCGTACTGGAACGGAACCGGCGGTTCCATCCGAAAGGCCTCGTAGACCGTTGACTTGGTCAACTCCATCTTCTCCAGCGAAGCAAAGGTGACGCCCTCGTCCTTAACGACAGTCCGTATCTCGTCCGCGAGCTGACGGTGCACGTCTTCCCCTGCGGCTGCAACCCACTTCATCAGTGTGGGAAACCAACTCTTCATTCCTCCGTAGGCGTTGAAACCCGCCATGAACACCAAGTTGTGGCAAGCCTTGTCTCGGTCTATACCGAAACGTTCTGCTTCGTCGAGGATTGAGCTCGCTGACGAGCGGAAGGCTTCATAAATCTTGGTATAGTCGGACTTGACGAGGAACCACGGAAGTGGAAACATGTGCATGAGTAAGTCCTCCAAGCAGCTGAGGAGTTTCGGAACGCCTAGTGTGATGAGCGGGTGGAGCTGGAAGACGAGCCACTTGTCGAACTTTCCCGGGCCAGTGGACCCGAGTCCTGCGTCCGTGGGCTTTTTGGTACAGCCGTCGCTGAAGAGCTGAAACAGGAAGTTGAACGACATCTGGTCATTCAACTTGTTGAAGTTCACGAGCTTTTCCCGGTCGTCGAAGCGCTCGTCCACTTCGTCGAAGAGCTGGGACAGCGAGGCGCGGAAGAGAGGGATGAAACGGTCTTTTCGCGAGGCGAGGACGGAGAGGCAGAAGGACTTGAGCCTGGCGTGGCTGGGCTCAGCGGTGTCAAGATAGGCACAAACGCGGTGGCCGCCGGTGAAGGCGGTGGAGGGCATGAAGGTTCCGTCCAGGACGTTGCGCTTCTCGACACGTTCGTTGTCGAAGAGCACAGGGAAGCTCACGGCGTCGAGCACGGCTATGACTCTGGGGTTCGAGGCGATGAAGGGACCGGGTGGCATGTTGGTTCGGAAGACAGTGGAACCGTGGCGTGCGATTCGGGTTTTGAAGAACTCGTCTTGGCCTTGGAAGTAGAAGTAGCTGTAGCGGTCCTTCATCGCCCCGAAGAACGGCATTCCGCAGCTCCCGGGGATTTTCCGCAGCGGGAGTTTGTCTTCGGCCGGGGAGTGCTTGGAGTTGGAAGCCATTGTTGTGTTGTGTGTTTTCGTGAAGAGAGCTTGGTGTTGTGATGTGTATATAAAAGGAGGCAGTGAGGGAGAAACGCTCTAGAAATTAGGGTAATATTGCAGGTTCACCCCTCCAACTTTTCGAGCTGTGTGCAAATGCTCGCTGAATTCAATATTTTACATAAATACCATAAACTCGTGACTTATGTGCATCAAGTCATTTCTACTTTAAATTTCTTGATTATGCTAGCAACGTTTGAAACGTGCATTTCAGACAGCAAACTGAAAGTTATACTTAACACAGTTATCATAAAGGAATTTAATGAGTTGCAGGAAACACAAAGCATGCAAGATATATTCAAATAACTTCTTTTTTTCATTGAAGATGGAAATTCAAAATTTTACAAAAATAAAAATTGAGTCTTACTTAGATAGTTCAGACTTGGATGAATGCTAAGACAAAAAATCTTTGAAATTCTAAATTTTTCTGACTTGATATCAGTCTTTAAGTTGAAATTTTTTGGCTCCTTAATAAGTCGCAGAGATTTAGTGTGCCAAACGAGTCCAAATGATGAAATTCCCAATTTTATTCTCAGTTTTATTTTTGTATAGTGAAATTCCCAATGATGAAATATTTTTGGCATAAGGAATTAATTTTTTCCATTAACTCTGTACCATGAAGTTCCACGTGACAACATATGATTTAATCACGATTTTGTTCTTTTTGACCACGTATTATGAGCTACGATAACTTCAAAGTATTCACAACAAACATTAAATTCTTACATAGTAAACAAACATTAAATTCTTACATAGTAGCCAAAAAATGTTGTACAATGTAAAAATTAAAAATTAAGGCCATATACGTCAATATTGTCGCCATGTTGTCAAAAAGAAAAACCGTAAGTAATCAACCGGAGTGAAAATATGGCCAAATCCTGAATAGTCACATGAAAGTTCATCGCATGGAGTTCATGGAAAATCTTGGCAAAACTTTTTGGCATTATTAAGTAGGGTTAATTGCGGCAAAAATACCCAATCTTTGGTCAAATTCTCTGTTGTGTATACAACCTCCGTAAATAGCGGCAAAAGTACCCTAACTTAGCATTTGGGAGTTGACCGAGAATATCTATCTATGTAGCACTCAGCCTTTGCCACGTGGAACGCCACGTGGCATGCCACGTAATTATTATTTTATTAAATAATTTTTTTAAAAAATAAATATTTTTTTAATTATTTTAAAAAAAATAAATATATTTTTTAATTATTTAAAAAAAAAACTTTTTAATTCTTTTTTAATAAAATTATTTTTCCATAAAAACCAATAATGAATATTTAGATATAATTATTCATTTTAGAAAAGTGGATCAAACGAAATAAATAAAGAAAAAATCTCCGTTCACGATTCACTCAAGCTCCGCCTCCGATCCGGTTTACGGGTGAAACGAAATCGCTTAATATGTTTAATAATAATAACCAATAATAATAATATGATTATTTAACGATAAATTAAAAAAAAAGAATAATATATAAATAAAAAAACATATTAAAAAATTATTATTATTCTAAAATGCAAACACAAAAAAATATCATGCAAATAAATAAAAATAATTTTTCATTAAATATAAATATGACTACTATTTTTTTTTAATAAGTGGTGTGTATATAATTATGTCTTGACTTTTTAAACATTATGTATGTGTTTATTAGTTATTATTATTAAACATATTAAACAATTTTATTCGACGCGAGAACCGGACCGAAAACAGAGTTCAAGTGAATCGTGAGCGGTGAAAATTAATTCGTTCTACCCACTTTTTTAAAAATAAAATTATTACCAATAATGAATATTTAAATTTAAATATTCTTTATTTGTTATTATTAAAAAAATTTATTAAAATTAAAAATTAAAAATAATTTTGTTTAAAAAATAAAAACAATTTCGTTTAAAAAAAATAATTTTTTTAAATAAAATAATAATTACGTGGCATGCCACGTGGCAGCCAAGTGCCATGTCGCATGCCACGTGGCAAAGACTGATTGCCACATAGATAGATATTCTCGGTCAACTCCCAAATCCTAAGTTTGAGTACTTTTGCCGCCATTTACGGAGGTTGTATACACAGCAAAGAATTTGACCAAAGGTTGGGTATTTTTGCCGCAATTAACCCTTATTAAGAATTTTCAAATTTTCGCCACCAATAACTAAAAATTGAGAATATAAAATATATATTTTTTTAAAAATGGATATTTAAGGAACTAAGCTCGAACTCAAGCGATAGCGCCTCATCTTTATGGGCCAATTCAAAGTGTTATTGGGCCTAAATTGTGGCTGAGATTTTATAGTGTTTGACTCTGGAAATTCAATAAGTTCATAGATTAACTACTTGAATTTCTTGATTTTAACTTTTCCAACCTTGCTTGCCTAATTTTATAATTGAATTCTAGTGTTCTCCACGTAACTCATGCATGATTTTTTCTTTTTATGAGCTGTGAATAATGTACTATGACAACTTATTGACCTAAATATTTATGAAAAGAAAAGATAGGCCAATGCTAAACAGTGTACGAAAGGTTCAAATGTGGTATTTCGAATACAATAGTTATAGCCTATAGGTATAAAATCTAACATAAATTAGATGAAAAATAATGTATACCTTACAAATTTGCAAGGACTAACTTTTCTCTACTACTTATTTAAAGCCATAACTTCACAATCGGAAGAAGAAAAAATAGTTACCACCTACACGTGCTCTAAAAGGCAGAGCTACTGAGGCCCGAGCGCAATACCGGCACTAGAGGGAGCCATGGTAGGTTTGGGCCTATAATAGATTCAATTTGTGGCAACGGGGGGCCTCACAATGGCAAAAAAAAATTATACTTTATGCATTGATTTTTTTATTTATTATTATTTTTACAATTACGATAGGGACCCCAAACTCGATCTTCGCCTAGGGTCTTGAAAAACTGAGGGCCGGCCCTACCCGATCGGATGCAGCAACCCTTACTTGATTCAAATCCGTAACTTTTAATAAATAAATAAATATATACAGTTTTATCTATATATATATAATTTATCATAATTAAACGAAATTGACATAATGATGTAGTGGGGATATATAAGCCCAATTTTAACTCTCTCATCTTAGGAGACCGATATTCAATTTCGATCCATCTAATTTTTTTAATATATTTATAATATCTCTACGTAAGTAGTAATCTCTTAATATAAAAATTCTTTTATTATATATCAACTCATAATCTTTTTACAATTGTATCACTAAATATTTTATCGATTTATAAAAATTAATTATAAAAAATAGTTTGAATATCGTACCATATTTTAAAAATTCCGACTTAATTTTTTTCGCACCATCTTTTGAAAACCCTGGCTCCGCCTCTATGTGCTTGCATTCAAAATAAAATATGAAAAAAAATGAATGATGATTTAGCAAACTAATTCAATGATGATTTAACTCTAATCTATAATAAAAATTCTTTAAAAGGAATATTTGCAACATACCTTTCCAAATATTGTTAAAAATGAATTTCTTTTCTACATAAGTCCTCAATCTTTTTTTTTTTTTGCCGTAAGTACACATTGCCATTAAGACTATTTTTTTCAATACTAGGTGCGTTAGGTTCGGCTTAAAGTGTCTTGTTTTTATTTTAAAAATAAACTAAATTGTTTTTCAAGTGTTTGGTAAAACTGTTATTATAAAAAAACACAAAAGCGATTTTAAATTTTTGTACATGAATCGTAAAAATTAGGATTCGTAGCTTTTGATTTTTTCTAAAAACAAAATACAATTTTAATATATTTTAGTCTTTTTAGCCTAAATAATTTGTTTACCAAACGTTAAATCAGTTTTTGTTACTAGCAACAACTATTTTATAAAAAAATTATCAAACACCTGTCAGTTTTTTCTTAAACTAAATTTAAAAATAATTAAAAAAAATTATACCGTTCCAAACGAGCCTATTATTTAAAAAAAAAAAACTTAAATTTAACTTAGAAATATGGAAAATATATATGATCGTGCGTTATAGGTTTAGTTGTTGGCAAAGCGTGATCAACAACATTTCATCATTGAAATATTACGAATTTACGATACACATGACAATATACGATTAATGATACCATTACCAACTACATATCCAAAAATATTACAATTTTCTCATTTTTGCACGTCACATCTCATGTCATTCCTTAGAGAAGAAAAAAAAAAACATTAGTCGTATGATTTATATAATCGCTGTATAACATAGTATATAATATATAGTATTATTAGCAGTCTTTACCGACCTCGCATTAGAAAATATATTTATATGCATATAAGATTATAATTACAATATTATAATATAACTTCTACTCACTTAATTTTTTTTAATTTATAAGGTTTTTAAAATCCGAGCAGCCACTATCCAACATAGCTCGATCATTACTCTAATCGCCTATCAATAATGATTGATTCTAGAAACAATAGATTTATAAAATTATATATCACCCTGGGATTGGTACAAACGTTTAACACGCACGGTTCTCTTCTTATTAAAACTAAAATATGTTCTTATTAAAACTAAAATATGATGGCCAAATTTGTGACCCCATATGTAAAGATTGCGTGCAAAACATAATCATACTTGTATTGTATATATATAGTAGTAAAGTAATTGTTTTATTTAGAAGAAAAAAATATATCGTGTTTTATTAGACGGCTTATTCTATATGAATTTCACTCCCTAATTAATTTACTTTTGCCCTCCAAAACTTTAATACGTTGTAGAAATATCCATAATTATAAAGTAGCATTTTATCTCATAAACGTCAATAGAAACAAAGACAAAAATATTATGGTGAGAGGATTTAATAAATTTTATTATCTATACGTGATATTCATTTAACGGTTTTATTGCTCATCAAAGTTTGATCTTTTGAGTGTTTCGCCATAATTTAGTACGTATGTGCATCGATTTCGTCAAATAATTGATAAAAGAAAAATACTTCCCAATAACTCCTTTGCTGAGTATTATAATGGTGGTGTCATATGAAAAAAAATGAGGTCCGTTTTGTACAGTTAAATCTGCAAATACAGTAGCAAATCTAGTATCTGATACTGGATTTGCAAAATCAAGATAAAACTAGAACTATGAACCCGGTTCTGATTTTTAATTTCTTTTGTTTTTAATCTTAAAAATCGATCGATCAAGGCCGTCGGATTAGAACTTGGGTATATAAGTAAAATAAACATGTATATTTTTCCACGCCATATATCTACGTAATTTTGGGCATGCTAGCCCTAGTCTTTAAGTGCTCTCCAGATACAATTCTCTATATATAGTAACGCATACATTTGACAAAAGATATATCTTTATACTCAGAAATGGCTTCTTCTTCATATGATGACGATGAATCTCTTCCACTGAGACCAATCCCTGGAAGCTATGGTTTGCCATTCTTCGGAGCGATCAAGGATCGCTACGACTACTTCTACTTCCAAGGCCAAGACGAGTTCTTCAAAACCCTGATCGCACGCCACAGCTCCACCGTCCTGCGAACCAACATGCCACCCGGTCCGTTCATCGCCTCGAACCCAAGAGTCGTCGCTGTCCTCGACGCCGCGAGCTTCCCCGTGCTCTTCGACAACACGCGTGTCGAGAAGCGCAACGTCCTAGACGGCACCTTCATGCCCTCCACCGCCTTCGCGGGCGGCTACCGTACATGCGCCTACCTCGACACCACCGAGCCCCAGCATGCCAAGCTGAAGTCTTTCTTCCTCTCCATCATCGCCGCGCGAAAAGACCACTTCATCCCCCTCTTCCGCTCCTCATTGTCGCAGCTTTTTGCGGATGTTGAAGCTGACGTCAACGACAAGAGCAAGAAATATACGGCAGATTTCAACGCCCTGAACGACGAGTCGTCCTTTGACTTTGTGTTCCGCCTCCTCTGCGACAAGAGCCCCGGGGATGCGGGGCTCGATTCCGAAGGAACGGTCCAGTTCAATAAGTGGCTTCTCTTCCAGCTTCACCCTCTAATGACTTTCGGGTTTTCGAAGATCTTTGCGTGCCTTGAAGATTTGCTGCTGCACGTGTTTCCTCTTCCATGGTGCCTCGTGAAGTCCGACTACGAGAAGCTCTACGAGGCGTTTCGCTCATCGGCTGGCTCGGTTCTTGACGAGTCATTGTCTTTCGGGATCGACAGAGACGAGGCTTGCCACAACTTGGTGTTCATGGCGGGCTTCAACGCGTACGGAGGATTGAAGAATTGGTTTCCTACGCTGATGAAGTGGGTCGCGTCCGCTGGAGAGAAGCTGCACCGTCAGCTCGCCGATGAGATCCGGACCATTGTTCAGGCCGAGGGTGGCATCACCTTTGCTTCGCTGGAAAAAATGGAGTTAACCAAGTCAACGGTCTACGAGGCCTTTCGGATGGAACCACCGGTTCCGTTCCAGTACGGGAAAGCAAGGGAGGACATGGTAATCCGCAGCCACGAGGCGCGTTTCGAGATCAAGAAAGGAGAGATGATCTTTGGTTACATGCCCTTCGCGACCAACGATCCGAAGATCTTCGACAACGCTGACAAGTTCGTAGCAGAAAGATTTGTCGGCGAAAAAGGGATCAAACTGTTGAAGTATGTCCTATGGTCAAATGGGCCGGAGACAGAAGACCCGAAGGCAGAGAACAAGCAGTGCCCCGGGAAGGATCTAGTGGTCCTCTTGTCTAGGGTTTTTTTGGCGGAGCTGTTTCTACGTTACGACACATTTACGGTGGAGGCTCGGAAGTTTTTACTTGGCACGTCGGTTAAAGTCAAGAAGTTGACTAGGGCGGTCATTTGACTTTCTTTATTGTTTGTGCGGATTGGTTGTTGGTTTGATGAATTATTTGGGTGGATCATGACGTTGATTATTAAGGTTGTTTATACTATTGAAAATTTAAATGGTATGGTAAGTTCATGCAATATTTATGATATGATGAATCATAAATATATCACTTTATCACTTATATATTTGACTCAAGCTTCTGATATTTATATATGTATATAAATATATATGCATGTGAAGTAAGATAATCCCATCTAATAGTTGAAGAGTTTAAACACTTTATGCGACTAAATAAATTTAATTTTACAATATACTTTTTTTTTAATTTAGTTTAATTTAGTGTTACTACTCATCTAAATAGTTGACTGCGGGTAGACTCATCGGCAAGGTCAGTCCTTGGTTTGCCGGGGCTGTCGGCGAAATATGATTTTGTGGTCTTTATCGAAATTGAAAATATAAAGATATTTGTATATTTATATAAATATACAAATATTTGCTGCCAGTCCGGCGCTGCTCGTCAAAGAGAGAGCCAGAGGCATCAAACTCGCAGTATATATTGTGGTCAAACAGGTCGATCGGAAACGAAAGATCCGATGGCTGAGAACGGGCAGTGCAGTGGCGGATCTGGTGGTGCTAGCTCTTGTCTAGGGTTTTGATGATTGGCTCGTCTCATTGAGAATGGAATCGTTGACTAATGCTCCTTTAAGCCGTTTGACCGAGTCATCAGCATCTTTATGACTTGGCGTAATTAAGAATTATTCAGTGTGTTGATCACTTTTATTTTTTTAATTATCATATAAAATATATCTATCTATACGAACGAACAGTAATGATTTGTCATCATGCATACGAGCTAGCTAGAGAATATCCTTTCATCACTTATCAATTTAAATTGAATTCATTCTTGCAATTGTGAATCGTGAAATTGCATCCAACTGTGTAGTTTAATACAATCAGTAATGTTATATATTCATTCGGGAGAATCGCGGAACAAATACTTAATGTTTGGTCACAAAAGCAGCATAAGCCAGCCAGGAAAATATGATGATCAAGGTGCGTTTCGAGATCGAGATGATCTTCGGTCATGCCCTTCACAACCAAAGATCCAAAGGTCTGCGATAGATTCGTCGCAGACACGTGTGCAGCGAGGAAAGGGTCAAACTGTTGAAGTATGTCATATGGTCAAACGGGCCGGAGATAAAAGACCCGACAGCGGAGAACAAGCCGTTATGACACCTTTACTGTGGAGGATAGGAGGCTTTTGGTGGTTTGACTTTGTTTATTGTGTGTGTTGATTGGTTGTTGGTTCGATGATTGTTTGACTTGTCAACCTAAGCTACAGAATCTTAATAATACAATTCAAGAATTAAATTGTATAAGTTCGTACGTGCATATCAATGTTGTGAATTATACCAAGTTAAAGTTGTGAATTATTTGTAAGTCTTATAAATTAACATATTACTACAATTACACATGAAAAAAAACGGAAATATATTAATGCATGCGCAAAAACACTTTTTGTTTAAGGGTATTTTTATCAATGGTGTAGATTTTTATTTTAATAATCTTAAATAACTTTATATATTTAATGCTTCATAATACAATATAAGTTATATAACCTCATTAAAAATTATTGGAAATGGCACGGAATGCCCATCTTATGTCAAAGTTTGACAAAAAGGTTAACCTTTATGAAAACTACCCATTATGTGTATTTTTTGCTCTCACAAATGGATAGTTTTATAAAAGTTTGACACAAAATGAACATTTCGTTCATTAACCCTTAAATTATTTTATAATTTAGATTTCAATTATTATTATTCAATTATATTTGTCTTAAGAAAAAAATACAAATAAAAATAATAAAAAAGAAAAAGAAAAAGTGCCACGTGGCTCGGTTGACAAATTCGGGTGCCATGTAGGACACTACTAACTGAGTGTGACAGAAGAAATCAAATTCCTTAAAAAAACAATTTTAGGTACTATAGCCACCAAAAATACAAATTAAGTAGATAATTCAAAATTTCTAAAACATTAAGCGTTCAGTTATGGTCTCCGAGACCAATTTCTGGTTATGGTTTCAAACAGTGTCATATTGGTTTCGCAGACCACGTTTGGTTACCAGTTGTCTCTGTTTTCTGAATTCGGTCTCGCAGACCACTGAAATTTTAATGAACGAAAACAGAAAACAACTTGAAATTGTTTTCTGTCTTTGGTCTTCGACTCAATCGTATAAAATAAAACCATAAGATATTAACTATGAAATTAACTCATGTAATAAATTATTAAAATTATTTTTATATATAATTATATATTCTAATGATATTACTATCATATTAACAAATTTACTTAAATTATATATATTATTAAATACTAGCTAAATTACAATAATATAAACTCTTGAAACAAAATATTTACTACTTTATATATTACATTATTTAAACATGTAATTAGAGTCCTGAAATATGAATATATTATGGCAAATATTTTTGAAACATAATATTAATATATATTACTTTCAAATAAAACATACTTTCTTTTTTGGTAACATAAATTGTATTTTATTACATTTTTTTCATTTAAACTCAACCATGAATTAACAAAAGACTAACCAAACAGTGTTTCAAAAATCAAACTCTCAAACTGGTTTGGTAGACTGAACTATCAGGATGATTTTCCGAACTAAATTGCAAAACTGGATTCCCAAACCAGTTAACCAAACACTACCTAAGTACTTTTAGTCGCAGTTTTGAATTTTCACTAAACATATGACTTTGGCCTTTGGGTTATATGGGTATTACGATTAATTTTTTTCCCTTCGAATAACTAGCTAGTTCTTATTGATGACACAAGACTAGGCAAAGGACGCTAAGAGTTTGTGCCGTACGTTTTGTGGTGAAATTAACGGGTCGGAAACGGAAGATCCAACGGCTAAGATCAAGCAGTGCGCGGGGAGGGGTCTGGTGGTGCAGATCCCGTCTAGGTTTTTCCTTTGCTTGTCACTGAAAATGAGATCGTTGACTAGTGCTTCTTAGGTGGTTTGACTGAGTCATCGGCCACCGTAATATGTTTATGGTTTGGCATGCTTCATCCAGTTAATTTATGTTGATCTTGATTGTTTGTTCGTTTAAATATATATATATATATATATATATATATATTTATATATATACGCGAACAACAATGATATTTGTCATCATGATATAAGTGCTAGATAATATTCTTACATCATTGATCATATATTTAAATTGAATGATCTTTGCAATTGTGAATCATAATTTTACATTCAAGTAATCGACTGCATAGTTTCATATAATTAGTGATATAAACTCATTCATCATTCCACGTAATACATGTGAAATCATCTAATCTACGTTTTATCAAGATTAGTATGAATACTCAATATTTAGGTTCTTTTTTATATATATTGGCATGAATTTCAAATTTTCTATCTACAGCCCTTAAATTTTACTATGTTTTTCAATCGATGTAACAAAAATTTACATGTTCTCTAACAGATAAGCCTCTTCGACACATGTTGAATCCTAAAAACAAATAAACATTTTTTCTCATTTTTTACTACAAGACTTAAGCAGAAAATGACTAAAATATATCAGAGAAAAAAATATTGAGCGTTGAGTAATTAATAAAATAAAACAAAAAAGTTGATGCCACAACAAAAATCGACATTGGATACTTTCCACGCTATTAACACTCTATAGTTTATATTATACACAATTTATTTTCTTACTTTTCTCTACATATACAAAATATTAAACCATTTGAGTACTTTCCATTAATATATAATTCTCATCTTTTTATAGTATCATTTCGAAGATTTTGGAAAGATTTGACTTCCTAAAAGTTAAAAGAGGAGATATGTAAGGATCAATAAAAATGTACTAAAAAATGTTTCATCATATGATGGTGGAGCATACTATTAGTCTGTTATGTAACACACGCATCACTCCCCATAAAATTGTGATACCTTTCGTCTCTCTATTAATTTAATTGTTTTTTTAGTCCTATTGCTAATTTAGAAAGGTTTGTCATCCAAACAAAACGTTGAAATGTCAGATTTCAAGGATTAAAAAAATGAAAAAATCAACCATAATATTATATATCTGATAATAATGGAGCATATTGCTCATCATGACTTAACGATCTATAATTAAATTATAATCATCTACTATTCCATTAATTAACAATTTAATTATTGAGAAATTACCTAACCACTAAAGAACCCCACGTTTTTTTATTGTTCCAGTAAATAATTTAACATGGTGAAGAATCATACAAAATAGTAACTTCTTTCGATAATTTTATAAGTCATCCAAAATAAAACTACACAGATGATTCTCTGCTTATTTTGTTATTATCTTTATCAAGATTTTAGAGCCTGGAAATCGAATACCGCTCAAAATCTAATTTTATGGGTATACTAATTTGGTAGAAACATTTTATTTAAATTTCACAAATAACTCGTCTTATATTTTGGCTGCTAAGCTATAATTAATTAATGTTGATAGTTAAGTATATAAAAGTACATAATTATTCGTCATCATTTGGCAAATGGCAGCTAAATAGCCGTTGCCAAAGAAGACCCGTTATATTTTTGTAGGGGAATATCCTAAGGACCTATATCAATATGTGCTTTAAGATAGTTTTGAACAAGGTTTAAAAAACTATGACTTGCTCTCCACGTGTCTTCGATATGTCTAAAATTTTATCTCGTCTCGTCGTCATACTTTCCTGTAGTAACGGTTTTCCTTTAATTTAATTGAAAACGAAGGAAGAAGAAGAAAGGGAAAAAATAGGAGGAATAAAAAGTGAGTGAAGAGAAAGAAAAAGAAAAAGAAATAATATATACATGGGTCTAATTCTTTTTAATTATTAGATATAATTTACATTAATTTGCAATTATAACTCATGTTTCTGATATAAATTTACAATTGTAATTTTAATTTACATAATAAACTTACATTTGTAGCCTATATTTTTATAAAATTAATAAGCTAGCGGTTCATCCGTAAAATCTTATCGCTAACCTTTTTTTCTTCAAAAAATCATCACTAAACCTAAAAAATAGAGGCATCGGTTTTTCATCAATTTTGGTATTTATAATATTGGTTTCGAATTCATAAAAAGAAAAGGGTTAATTGCGGCAAAAATACCCAACCTTTGATCAAATTCCCTGCTTTGTATACAACCTATGTAAATGGCAGCAAAAGTACCCAAACTTAGCATTTGAGAGTTGACCGAGAATATCTATCTATGTGGCAATCAGCCTTTTCCAAGTGGCATGCCACATTGCACTTGGCTGCCACGTGGCATGCCACGTAATTATTATTTTATTAAATAATTTTTTTAAAAAAAGTATATTAAAAAAAAGATTTTTATTTGTAAACAAAATTACTTTTAATTTTTAATTTTATTTTTTTTCTTTCAATAATAACAAATTATGAATATTTAAATTTAAATATTCATTATTAGTTATAATTTTATTTTTTAAAAAGTGGGTAGAACAAAGTAATTTTCACCGCTCACGGTTCACTTAAACTCCGTTTCCGATCCGGTTCACGCGTCGAATAAAATTGTTTAATATGTTTAATAATAATAACTAATAAACACATACATAATGTTTAAAAAGTCAAGAAATATATAATTAAGTACACACTACTTATTCAAAAACAAAAAATAGTAGTCATATTTATATTTAATGAAAAATTATTTTTATTTGTTTGCATGATATTTTTTTGTGTTAACATTTTAGAATAATAATAATTGTTTAATATTTTTTTATTTCTATATTATTCTTTTAAAAAAATTGTCGTTAAATAATCATATGATTATTATTGTTTATTATTATTAAACATATTAAGCGATTTTGTTTCACCCGTGAACCGGATCGGAGGCGGAGCTTGAGTGAATCGTGAACGGGCATTTTTTTCTTTATTTATTTCTTTTGATCCACGTTTCTAAAATGAATAATTATATTTAATAATAAAAACCAATAATTATTGGGTTTTATGGAAAAATAATTTATTTTAAAAAAAATTAAAAACTTTTTTTTAAATGATTTTTTAAAATAATTAAAAATATATATTTAATTTTTAAAAAATATATATTTAATAAAATAATAATTACGTGGCATGCCACGTGGCGGCCTAGTGTCGTGTGGTGTACCATGTGGGAAAGGCTGATTGCCACATAGATAAATTTTCTCGGTCAACTCCTAAATGCTAAGTTTGGGTACTTTTACCGCCATTTACGGAGGTTGTATACACAACAGAGAATTTGACCAAAGGTTAGGTCTTTTTGCCGCAATTAACCCTCAAAGAAAATATAAATAGAAAATCGACTAACTATGCTAAATAAAAAAGTGAATAGTTTTTATTAGGGGTGCAAATAAAACCCAGAAATACGGGTTTAAACTGCATCCGGACCGGAACCTTATTAATCTGGGTTAAACCGGAACCAGTTTATTAAAAAAAAAACTCATCCGGATTAAACCGGTTTCGGGTACCAGATTTAGAAAATAAAAAACTCGGAACCCGCATAGTAGCTTACTAAAGCCCGGTTATTAAATATATACATAAAAATATTTAGAATTTTCATACAAAAAAAAATACATATTGAATTTCTATGAAGAGAAATATTCATTTATTTGTTTCTCATCCAACTCCAAACTAATGTTGTAAATTAATCATTTGGTTTTTCTTGTCCAAACTGATATAATTTCTTTCTTTCACAATACTAATAGTATAAAACATTACATGTATTTATTATGTTAATTACTTATTAGTTTTTGTAAGTATATATGATATGTTTATGATATAGTTTGATTTGGCTATAATTACTTCAAAATATATCGTTGACAATGATGAAAGAGAAGCGAGTGAGATGGTAAAAAAAAAACTCAAGAATAGAGTCAATACAATTCTACAGATAGAGAGATAAAAATTTGTATTGATTATAGAATAATTTGTATAAATAAAGATATAAAAATAATTAGCTAGAGAGATATAGCCTCTTGTACATAATATTAGTGTGTATAAAGCTTGTGCATGGATGGCCATAGAATAGAATAACTAAGGCTATAATTTATTGAATGCAGAGATGAATAAGGGGGCTTGGATAGGTGAGTTAGTGGAGACAAAGAGATGGGGGGTTTGAATGGGTGAGATAGTGTGGTTGGGGAGTAGATTTTGTGTCATGCTAGTAGGATTTTTCATAATCTTGGAGGGCTTTAACCACTGTAGGTTACTACATAATTCCGTTATTGATGAGGTGATATTATCGGTCAATGTCACAATACATTTTTATATTATTAGATATATTCAATGTAAGAGTAAATGACACTATTGGCCAAGTTTACAATAGTGGATCAAGAAATATTGAATGGTGATGTAGACGGGGGTTTCTGAAGAATACAAATAACCTCTATTTTCTTTCAGCTTTGGCGAGCATCTTGAATAACTAGTGAACTATATGTAAAAGGGGCGTACATTTGTGTCACATGAGGTTTGAACCCATGACTTCTTCGAGAGGTATGTAGTGGAGTTACCACTAGCCCAAACAAGTTTGATTTCATTTTCTTTTCTTTCAAACGGACGAAATATCTTTTTGCCTTTTAGTGTTTATATTTCTTCCATATGTTTTTCATTTTAAATCTAATTTGATCCATTCAAAACTCATTATATATATATATATATATATTAATAAATAAAGATCTACACTTTCCAAGCTTGTAACTGGAAGAATAAAGGTTCTAAAAATCAATGATTTGATTTTTGCGATAATCGAGCGATTAATCGCTAAAAACCACTTCTCGATAACTTATCTCCTCTAATCGTTGTCTTTTTATACTTATCGCGATTTTTCGATTCGAAAAGCAAGTCACTTATCTCTCAAACTTATCAAGTGTATTTTCTCGAAAAGCAAGCTACTTCTCGTGTTTATAAATATACAAAAAAAAAGTTAGAATTGTTCAAGAACAACTATGGTTACACAGTGTATATGTATCTAACAGCTTAGATCATTACTCGTGTTTATTTTTGTAATTTGATGTCTTTCTGAATTATGACCTTATTACGGCAAAAGTACATATTTTTGGAAATTAGTTAAGTTAAACTAGTTAGTCTATTTTATTTTATTTTTGTAAAATCATTTTATAACATTGCATATAACTTATAAAATGTGAGGTTGACATAATTATTTTTAATTTGATGTTTTCCCGAATTGCAACCTTATTGCGGCAAAAGTAAATATTTTTTAAAATTGGTTAAATTGAGCTATTTCTTCGTTTTTATTATGTAACTTCATTTTGTAACATTGTATATAATTCTAATGCTGTGATTCAGACCTAATTTGTTTTGTAACTTGACGTTTATCAATTATTGAGGAAAATATACATTTAGTATTTTATGTTATGAAAATATTTTATGTATGAAAATATTTTATAAGTTTTCCATCGATAAATCTATCGATAACCGATTGATTCATCGATAAATTTGATAAATTTCGGTAACGGCAAGCGATAAATTTTATAGGTTTTCCATCGATAAATCCATCGGCAAACGATTACTCCGTCGATAACGGCAAACGATTTATCGACAAAAACAGCGTTCAAATCCTTGCTAAAAATATATCCGAGAAAAAAATTTCATGTAATTTTTTTTAAGGTAAAAGAACAAATAAAGGTATTGGGATCAAATAGAATGAAAAAAAAAATACTGAATTTTGACTTTTTGTTTCTAAATCAACCTTATTTTGAACTTGGGAAAAATGAATTACTTTTTGTAATTACTCTATTTTTTCTGTATAAAATTATAAAATCTGAATACAAACTTTATCTTAAATTCTTACCTTTTTGTCTTTATTTGACCCATCATTTTCTAAAATGACTGTATGACACGTCTAACTTTGTAATCTTTCTCTTAGTTTCTTAAGAAAAATATTTCTTGAGTTGGTGGTACCTATGGGACCAAATAAATCCTCAAATTTCGTATTTTGTATTTTGCTATTTATTTAGACTCAAAGGTACCGATACAAAACAAAACAAAAAAATATTCTATAAAAAAAATAAAGAATATTTATAAAATTATGAGTGTCATGTGGTTAGTTTAGAAAATGATAAGCTAAATAAAGATTGTCTTTCAGAAAAGAAAAAAAAAAAAGTGGGGTTTGTTGTGGACCAAAACTACCACCATTACACATTAGTCATTAATTATGAGCCTTTAAGGATTCGGGCACTGCTTATAGGCCTCGTCTCTTGGGCCTTTAAAACTTACAATTTCAAAATCTTTTTTAAATTCCAAGTTTCATATATAAATCTCAATTTTTAATTGTTTCCCAGTTGAGAAGTTCCAGTTTACTATCACCAACAAAAGCTAGAACCTTCGAATTAATAAATTATGGACCTTGTATTATGATTATTTTAATATGATGATCAAATATCCTGATTCATGATTAAAGATTGAGCCAGTAAATATATATATATATATAATTATGACAGGCAGTACCTGCTAAATAAAATAGTTCAAAAGTATTTATCTTAATTGTTTTATATTCCGCAGCAAAATATTAAAATTATATTCTCGTATTTTATTTTTATTTTTTGTTAACGTCAAAGAAGAATAGCTTATATCGTGCAAGGTCATCTCACAAGATAAATAAGTTATTTTCGGTAATAATATTTATGCAAACTGTTTATAATATTTAAGTTTCCATTTTTTTGGAAAACAAAAAATTAACCGATGAAATGTTGCAAGTAATTTTATTAAAAAAATATTTAATTACTACCAAACGAAAGATAAACTTTTTTTTTTATCACTTTTCTTTTAATTTTTCAAATTTTATTATTATAAAATCAAGTTTTTATGACAATTTGTAATTGCTTGTCAGAGTAGTGCTGGATCACCTCACGGTTCGTAATGTTACATTGAGCTTTTGAAAGCTTTAGAGAGAAAGAAAAGAAAATATGTTTCTGTGTATTGAGCTTCAAGAACATACGTGGAATTTATACCACACTCACAACAAAATTGAAACTAATAGAAATATTAGCTAAAGTACCAGAATAACAATTACAGAAAAATTATATATGTACCCTTTCTAATCCTATACAAAGAAATGACTAATCCTATGAAAAACATTTATCACATTAATAAGAAATAAATCCTAATCTAATAGAGTCCGTGGGGTTTACGCCGGAGCGGGAGCGTCTTGAAAGTCCGACCTGCCATATGGGAGGTGGCGACCCCGTTCCTATTTTCGCCCCCATGTACTTTTAAATTATAAAATTTGAGAGATAAAAAAAACAAATGATAATGTAATAAATAAATAATATAATTTTTTTGACGTATCCATTTAGTATCTTAATTAAATAAGTAGTGGCTATTAACGATTGAGTAATAGATATTAATTAAATAAACCCGATATGTAATATCACGACTTTACGTGAGACACGAAGCAGTCAAACTATGTTACACGTGGCATTATATTTCAAATATTAGATCTTGATTGGATCAGAACACTTAATGATATGTTCAGTTGTTTCTTCACACCCTTTAATTGAACAATATTAATTTATTGGATAAATATCTCATCAATACGTAAGCGTGAATAGATTTGAACAAATACATGTTATTAACTAACTGCTCTATATATAATATCGATGAAAAAGATTATTGGCAAGAAGAAGATATTTATAAATTTAATGTAGTTAAAACAAAAATATAAAAGTGAAAATAACTAAACGTCATTAATATTTGAAAATGAGTACAAATATAAAAACTCAAAAGAATCAATAAGAACAAAATTTTCTTCATGGCATCAATAATGTTCACATAAAAGTGGTCGCGTCCAATTCAAAGGACCACATAAAAGTTGGATGCGCCTATATGCTCCCCGGGCTTATTTTTTAAATATATTTACGGTAGAATTTTTATAAATTAATACTCCATAAATTAATAATTTTAATTAAATAATAATTTTATTCAGTCCCGACTCGGTCTTAACTAATGAAATTAATAATTAACTAAATTTATAAGATAATAATTTTATTTAGAAGTATATGGGTCTCAACTATATATAAATTAATAATTCAATATAAAAATAATAATATTCCACGCATAATTATGATATCATTATTTATAAAATATAAAATTTTATAGCTAGTTTATAAATCATCTTAAATAGAAACAAATTACACTATTAAACTAATCTTTAGTGTTTTTAAAATATGATTATGAAGTTATTTGCTTATTTTTGAAATTTATGTCTCATTCAACTTAAACTTTAAGAGCCTGTTTGGTAGAATTTTTTGAAATTATTTTTGCCTTTTCTTCCCGTTATACAGTGCCAAATGAAAATGAAAACTAGTTTGGAGTAAAATTACTATTGATTTGTTGTTGGAGAAGATTTTGTCTTATAGTGTATAAATGAGGTACTTTTGACAAGGAAAAAAAGTTGTTTTTGTCATTCTCAAAATTGGCTCTGCTCACGTTTCTAGATTAGATGATATTGTTTATACAATTATATATTTACATTTTATGATTACATGTTTATAGATTAGCCTAATATGTCATTAAACATATTTTTTTTAAACACTAATCACCAAACAAATTTTATGTTTTTACTTTTTAAGAAAATACTGCTTACCAAACGCAATTTCAAAAATGAAGAAAAATCAGTTTTTAAAATTAATACTCGCAAATCAATTTATGAAAAACAAAAACAAAACGAGAACACTACCAAATGGGCTCTAAGCTTCCGCATAAAATAAAGAAGGCCGGTCTTGTATTTTCATGATATAACAAAAAATTATTCAAAGTGATTGTCACTACAATTGCACCATTACATGAAACAAGCTATATTTCCAAAATATCATCTTCAAACTATATATTACGATCAAGGATTTGAATTTCGCAATTTTCGCTCGAAAAATCGCTGAAAACCACTTCTCGATAACTTATCTCCTCTAATCGTTGTCGTTTTATACTTATCGCAATTTTTCGATTCGAAAAGCAAGCTACTTATCTCTCAAACTTATCAAGTGTATTTTCTTGAAAAGCATGCTACTTTTCGGTCAAAAACGATAAGTCAACCTTGGTATAAATTTTTCTTTTTAGGGTTTTTAGGGGTTTTTTAGCGGATCTTGAGTGTTTTTAAGTTTAAATGTTGTACATGTATGAATCATGTCAAATTTTCACACTTTTATTCTATACTTGTAGTAGTTACTTAGAAAGCTATTGAGTTGAATGAAAGATAAACATTGAGTTTCTTATTAGTTTAACTGTACATTTTACGTTTTGAATCAAATGTTGTAGTTGAAATTTATTTATTTTAGGTATATGATAGAATATAGATGAATTAAGATGGTTTGTGTGATTTATGTGATTTTTTTTTTTTTGGCAGATTTGGGTTATATTTTCGGGCATATGCAAATTATTTCTAATTGCGACAAAAGTACAAATTTTCTGAAAATAGTGAATTTGAGATATATTTTAAATTTTTTGATGTAGTTTCATTTTGTAACATTGTATATAATTATGAAACTGTTAGTTTGACATAATTATTTTTGCAATTTGACGTTTTTTTCCGAATTTTGACCTTATTTCGGCAAAATTACATTTTTTTTTTTGGAAATTTGTTAAGTAAGCTATTTAGTAGAATTTTTTAATGTAAAATTATTTTTTAACATTGTATATAACTTATAAAATGTAAGGTTGACATAATATTTTTTTTAATTGACGTTTCCCGAATTGCAACCTTATTGCAACAAAAGTATATGTTTTTTTTAAAAAAATATTGATTAAATTGAGCTATTTCTTCGTTTTTTTTATGTAACTTCATACCGAAACATTGTATATAATTTTGAAACTGTGATTCTGACATTTTTTTTTAATTTGATGTTTTTCAATTATTCCCAAAAAAGTACATTTAGTATTTTATGTATGAAAATATTTTATAAGTTTTCCATCGATAAATCTATCGATAACCGATTAATCCATCGATAAGTTTGATACGTTTCGATAACAACAAAAGTTAAATTTTATAGATTTCCATCGATAAATCCATTGGCAAACGATTAATCCATCGATAATGGCAAACGATTTATCGGCAAAAAACGGTATTCAGATCCTTAGTTACGTTTACAATATTCTTAACATATTATATAAAGATTTTTTCTTCTTCTAATTAATGATTATATAACTAATACTTTATAAATTAATAATTCGATAGTAAAATAAATTTTAGCGGTTCTAACGGTATTAATTTGCATAATTTTTACTGTATATTAGAAATATCCAAACAACAGACAAAGATCGTCGTGTCCACCTTCTTCTCCGGCACAAAGATGTATATCCGTTTTTTTGCCTAACTGTTTTTATCTTACTTTGGTTTTACTTCTGATATAGAAAGTGATTATTATTATTATTATTTGTAAGAATGTAATCTTTATAAAGAAAACACGAGCACAAATTGCTTGTGCTCGTGGAAAATCTGGGCGCAGATAGCTTATGTCGAGAAAAACTCGAGACGGACTTATCAACCCGTGACTCGTCGGTCCAACATCTAGAGAGGGACGTGATTACAAAATTGATATTAAATTTAAGACTTTATCTCAATTTTGGTCTAAATATTTATTATAATTGATGATAAGAATATTTTTGGTATAATAAGAAGAAGACAAGTTTGTGACAACCAGCCAATGCAATCAATTAAATTTTAGACCTACCAAAGAGAGTCCACAATTATTGATTGCCATGTAGCCAAATTCTTTGTCACTTCGATAGAGACCACGCCTTTACCATTATTTATATTTTCACCCCGTATTATAATTTAGCCCCTCGACTCTTAAAAACATTCTGTTTCGATTTGTACTTGTAAACTTAGACAGTTTAAGGCAAGCCATACTTCATAATTCTTATAAATCTCCTCTTGATATCATAATCCTTTAGAAAATTAGTTTTTAAGGTGGAAACTTTTACAAGCATTTTTCTTTAAAAAAAATAAAATAAAGGAACTTGCTTACAATGCGTTTAGTACACGACGGTGAAACTTTTTTACGGATTACTATAAATATTCTTTCTTGATTGCCAATATCAATTTAAAGACTTTTTAATATAAAATTTAAAATTTAAAAATTTAACTTTCTAAAATAAAATGGAAAATATTTTAAATTTTAATTTAACCTATTATTAAATAATTAATGTTGATAATAGACATTTTTAACTACAAATATTTTATGAAAACCTCGTTGTATACTTGTTAAATCGAATCAGCACAATCGGCTACCGATTTTTAAAATCTTATAAGAACTTCATCTATATGTCCGTAAACCCCTCGGTACCGCCCATAAAATTAGATCACCGCGGCATTCGCACGATTTCCGGACATTGTTTGAAAAAGACCGTTAACTGAACAATTTAAGAGATACTGGTGTGCCATTATGAGATTATTGCTATTTTAAGGGGCAAAAATGTAAATAAGGCAGCTTATTACAACTAACTTATAACAGATCCATCAGGAAATTAACCACCATTTTCGGCTTCCTTCACATCACACACACAAACACTCGAAAGCTCACTGATCTTCGTCTTCCTTCGTCTCTGCGATTCACAGAACGAGAGAGAGCTCGAAGAACCCGAGAGGAGAGAGCGATCGATCATGGGTCAGAAGAGTTACTTGAGGATGAGGACGGAGACGGACTCCAGCGATCTCATCAGCAGCGACATGAGAGATCTCGCCTCCGCCGTCAAGAAGCTCGCCAACCACTCCATCAAGCTCGCCAGCTTCGGCTTCGGAACCTCCTTCCTCGAGTGGATCGCCTCTTTCGCCGCCATGTACGGATCGCAGAGTCTGATTTCGGGTTTCTTCTTTTGATCAGTAGATCTTCTGATTTCAATGGTGTGTTTGATGACTCAGTTACTTGCTGATCTTGGACCGGACGAACTGGAAGACGAACATCCTCACGTCGCTCTTGATTCCGTACATCTTCCTCAGTCTTCCTTCTCTAATCTTCAGCGTCTTGAGGTGACTTCTGTTTGCGCCATGAATTCTTCAAACTCATCAGATTGTTGTTTATTCTAATTTTAGTTAATCGTGTGTGTTTTAGGGGAGAGGTCGGGAAATGGATCGCCTTTGTCGCCGTCGTCCTGCGGCTTTTCTTCCCGAACCGATTTCCGGGTACTAAATCTTAGCTCTGAACAAGCTTAATTTCTTATCTAACATGTGTTAAGTAGCCTATATTCAACATAAAGTAGTCTATAATAGTGTTATATAAATATGACCAAAAGTACTCAAGTTTTAGATCACTCGGACATGAATCGTAGCGGTTTTTTAGGTGTAAAAGAATAATAATAAAAAAAATCGGTACGAGTTTTGAGTGTTTCCGATGTATAAATATAGCATATTGCATTTTACTTGGCTGTCCTGTTTTAGTCTTTGAGTATTGCTCTTGGTTGTTTCTTAACTTAACACTTTACCTAGAATATCTTAAAACTTTCAAAACAAAAAATGAAAAAATTATCATAAGAAGTGAGCATTTCGGTTAAGTATTTTAATTACATTTCTGTGGGTGTCGATGTTCTGGACCAGGTTTTAAGTAAATGTCACGGGTCTAAAATCGGTGAAACCTTTTTTTCCTATGATATTTATCAGGAAATCTATAGAGAAAATATACGAGTGACAATTAAGAAAACCGGTATGTACTAATTATTAAACAGCTCTTCCTAGTATTTATTCCATTTCGCTCGGGTTTTTCACAGATTGGCTGGAATTGCCGGGCGCTTTGATCCTTCTGATCGTGGTAGCTCCGAGCTTCTTCTCAAGCACCATCAGGAACAGCTGGGTCGGGCTCGCCATATGCCTTGCCATCGCCTGCTACTTGCTGCAGGAGCACATCAGGGCGTCGGGTGGCTTCAGAAACGCCTTCACCAAAGCGCACGGCGTTTCCAACACGCTCGGCATCGTCATCCTCTTCGTCTACCCTGTCTGGGCTCTCTTGCTCGTCCTTCTATAGAATCGTTGGTTCGTCTAAGATTTGAGTATTTGTATTTCTTGTGTCGATTGTTTTATTGGACGAAGCAGTATTCTTTGCCATAGTTCTGTCCGCTTTAAGTTCCGCTTTCGAAAATTCGTTCTGTGTATATGTAAAAACAAAAAACTGTGTGGAGAACTCTGGTTTTGCCGTAGTTGGTGGACTGTTCGGTATTTATTATGCAATAAGAAATAAGTGTTCCTCCTAGGCCTTGCAATCGTTCAATGCTGATTGCATGATTAAAAATCGAAACCGTTAGGTTTTCCTTTGATTTTTGCAACCGCAATTAAAATGAATCGCGCATACAGTGAAACTATAAACGAGAAGGAGATGAAATCGTCATTTTGGAGAGTGCTTCGGCGATAGATTGAATTCCGATCTCTAATGTACATCCACTACTAAACATAAACATGCACATCCCCGAGGTGCTTTTATAGTATAATTGTCGGATTGCGCGGGCGTGCGCACGCGCGCACATATATATATTTTGGTTCATTTTAAAAACTGATTTTAGAAACAAAAACCTTTTTTTTTTCAACCGCGATCTGATTCCTGGTTTAAATTCCAGAACCAGTTAACGGTCACCAATTGATCCTAAGTTGTAAAAATTGCCAATTGAAGATTAGAAGAAAGGAATATATATATGTTTATCATTGCACGTTTTGTTCCAATTTATGGTTTTAGTATTTTTCTTAGGTTCTATGTGGCTCTGATACCAATGGGGTAGCGTTTATGATGGCGTGAATGTAATGGAAAACATGCAATGATAAACAACTGGATGTAATAATATTGATAAGTAAAATGAACTTATATCAAAACATAAATTTATTTGAAGAATTTATTTGAAACAAGACTTACAATGATATTGGAAACAACTGAGATGCTACAAGCAAGATAGAGAATATAAACTGAGAGATACAAATTCTATTGAAATTTTAGTCTGCCTCTAAACATGAAGAGTTCCTCTATTTATAGGAAGATGTCTGCCTTGTGGTTGTATCTGACGTTTTAGCCATGGAGCCTCCATTTTGGTGTGTAGTGATGGTGGAGCTTTTGATAGTTGGGGAGATGGGTGCTTTTGGTAGTGGAGGTAGTGGGTGTAGGAAGATGTCTGCCTTGTGGTTGAATCTGACGTTTGAGCTATGGAGCCTCCATTTTGGTGTGTAGTGATGGTGGAGCCTTTGATAGTAGGGGAGATAAGTGCTTTTGGTAGTGGAGGTAGGATGGTGCGATATGTATTGCTTTTTGTAGTGTATTAGTGTCAGAGACAGTGTATGTGATGGAGTATTGGTAGGGGGAGCATTATTGTGCTGTCAGAGCTGAGTAGTGACTGCCAGCTGGTATTTTTTTGCAGAGCTGAGTGGTGATTGCCAGTTGGTGAAGAGTCCATTTACATTATTGTTGCTGAGAAGCTAAAATGATCATAATTTGGGGTTAAGTACATATTCCGCCCCTTCAATATGAGAACAAACAACTTTTTTCTCTCTCTTTTTTTTTTTTTTTTTTTACATCATATTGATTTTTTTCATATATGCCAATAAATGGTCTTCATCGTCATCGTTTTGATTGTCGCCAGAGGTTGATGAGCCAGTCTTGGATTGCATGGTTTGTTGCATAATCAAAAAGTACTCTTCTTCTGTCTTGGTTGCCGCTAACATTGCACTTGCATGCGACTTCCTTGCAAGAAAAGTTGTTTCCGACGGACATATTTTCTCTTTGTCGTGTTGTTTTAACCATGTTTGGACTGCATGTGTTTTGATTGTTTGTGGCTATTGATAGTTATCCCACCATTTGACCAAGAACACCCGTGATAATATTGCATCTCATTTGTCGTCGAAGAATTGGTGGTACTTCCATGACAAAGACCATGGAAGATAAAATTTTATTGAGAAGAGCAAAAGAGGGTTGAATTGTTTTTCTTCGTCACTGGGGTTAAAGAATTTTTTGAAAAGGTCAAAGCTTTCCTTGACTTCAGGATAGAGGATATCTGGTATTGAACCAAAGTAACTCCACCATAACTTGAACCATTTTGGGAATGTGTATTGGTTCCTAGCATTGAAGTAAAAAAGCCAGGAATGGGTTTGGTAAGTGTTTTGGAGGAAAAAGGTGTTGAACCACGCCTGTTGGTAATCCCAATAGTTGTAAGTGGGGGCGTGTTTGAATTTTGTGGTAAACTGGACTGGGAATAATATTGGTTTTGAGAGAGGATGTCCCCAGGGTGGATGATTTTCTGGATGTTGCATGTTGAATAATCTGGAGTTATATTTTTATCCGAGCGGAAAAAGTGTATGAATCTTGCCGAGTCTGTGCACTCAAGGATTGACATGTAGTAATCCTGTGGTTTGGAGAGATCCCAGGGTTTGAAATGCCAACCTTGAGGGAAAAGGTTGGCGACCGTATCTTTTGCCTCGGGCTCTAAAAACCCGTTTTCGATGGTTATAATGGTTTGAAATCTTGTTTTTTGTATGAGGTCAGAGGGCTTTTTCCTAATTTTGGTTTGATCTGCTCTTACTACTATTTCGTTGGAATTGGTATTTCTAGCAAGAATTTTGATGTCTGGGACATGTTGAATATTGGAGGGAAGGGCAATTGGAGTATTTGATGAGGACTTTGTATTTGCGGTTTCTGAAATGATATTGGAGGCCTTTTCTAGTACGGAGAAGAGATTTGGTGACTTTGAAATTGATTCAATCCATTTTTGCACGGCCTTGAAGGATTTTGGAGAATCTGGGGACTGAACAGGTGAAATTTCTTCTGTTGACGCTTCGACTATATCCGCCCATGAAGTTATGGCTTGTTTTGATTTTCCTCGATCTTTTTGTTTTCCTTTTGTAGTCATTTATGATCTGTTTTGTAAGAACTCTCTGGTCAGAAAGTCTAGTATTGAATTTGTATCTCCCTTTATATATTATATATCAAAATAAAATATAGATAAAATTGCTTGCCATCTTGCAAAAATTTATTTTGATGCAATATTTTGAACTTCTTTTTCTAGGATTTCTCTTGCAGACTTACAATCAATGCGTAGTAAAAAAATTTGATTCAGTAAATCGCTTTGAAACTTTGTGATGCACATGACAATGGATAAAATTTCTTTTTTTATTGTAGAATAATTCTTTTTGCAATCATTCCAATGAGCCGAAGTAAATTGTACAATGCATTCTTTATTGTTTTGGATTTGTTTTAATATCCCACCATAACCAATATCTGAAGCATCGGTTTCAACAATTTTTTGTGCTAGCGAATCCGCTATGTGAAGGCATGGGATTTCAAGAATTTGTCTTTTAATAAGTTGGACGATTTTGGTGTGAACTTTAGACCATGGTACATGATTCTTTTTTAACCTATCGTGTAATGGTTTTGCAAGTCTATTTATATTTGGGCAAAAATCCAAGACATAATTTAAACTTCCTAGAAATATTTGTAGTTGAGTTTTGTCAATTATTTTATCAGGGAATTTATTGGCAAATTCAAGGGATCTTTCTATGGAATAATAGTTCCTTGGGAATATAATGACCAAGAAATCTTATCTTTGTTTGAAAAATGGATATTGTTTATTTTGAAATGGCGAGGCCATTCTTTTTGGTTAGATGGAAAAAAGATTTTAGGTGTTTGAAATGTTGATTGATTGATTGGGAAAAAATTAGTACATCATCAATGTAAACAATGCAAAAGTTAGAATATAGACCAAATATATCATGCATTATTCTTTGAAATTCGGAAGGGGCATTTTTTAGACCAAAGGGCATTACATTCCATTCAAATTGCCCAAAAGGTACTGTGAATGCAGTTTTGTATCTATCTTTTGGATCGATGTGTATTTGCCAGAATCCTGATTTCATGTCAAATTTTGAGAAAATATTTGCGTCATGGAGTTTCTGTAGAAGGTCTTTTTTATTTGGTATAGGGTAACGAATCCATTTTAAAGATGTATTTAGAGATTTGTAATTTATCACAAGGCGAGGGGTGCCTCTTTCAAGTTCAGCGTTTTTATATATATATATATATTGAAAATCAAATTTCCATGCGATCCCTATTTATTGACAAACAAAAAACTGTATTACCAAATAATATTGGCTAACAAGTTCCACTAAATAGAAAACGCAAGAACTTAAATATTGCCCATCAATTGGTATAATATATAATGAAACTTGTCTCATGCTTTAGCTTCCTTTGCTTCAGTATATAATTTATCAATACACTCCTGCAAAATAAGTAAATAAATAAATATATAAAGTTCTGTCGATTTAAACTTTTGAATTCTGATATATCAAAGAAAATAAATCACACCTGGTAATGCTTAAGCAACTGGGGTCTCTTGAGCTTAAACGTTGGAGTGATCAAATCTCTCTCCATATCAAATGGATTTGGCTCCAGATGAACTGCCCGCAACATCTCGAAACCCCGAAGCTGGCGAGAAATAACGCGCTTATTATGTCAGAACCGTTCATGAAAATCCAAGCTTCAATGGAGTATTTGATGTTTATACGTACTTGATGTTTCTGACCAGTACTGTTTAGTTCGTCCATGACGTATTTCTTGGCCTTGGGGTTCTCACACAGAGAATTGAAATCGCCCGTGAGATCCTGCGTCGCCGCCCAATCCTCCAGCGGCTTTTGCTCAGGGACGACTACGGCCACGAGACACGACTCGAAACTGTTCCCATACACCCAAATCTACTCGCAACAGAAAGAAAAAAAATATCTAAGCAATCATTGGAAGTCTTAAATTTGTTTAATGCATTTTCTAATATGAACTTAAATTTTTATTTTCGTGTCAAATAATCATAATAATTACAGATATATTTTTTTATATAATTGTACAAAAGACGTGCGGTATTTTGCATTAAAACGGAAGTTTACGGGCCACTAAAGTAAAAGTGCAATTACTTTTTCTTTTGTGTCAATTTTGTGAAGAAAAGAAAAAGAGTGACCAAAGTTTAAAATTGGTTTATTACAAGGGTCAAAGTTGAAAATATTTTACCGAGGCTATGAGAGGGCATTGCAAGTATTTGCTTTCAATGTTCTCCACAGCAACATACTCTCCTTGAGACAGCTTAAATATGTTCTTCTTTCTGTCTATGATCTTCATTGCTCCATTTGCTTGCCATTCTCCAATATCACCTACATTTTACTCCCAAAACCATTTTTACCGCACGTAACCCGAATCCGTATTTTTGATAACTCTACAAGCGACATACGGTGGTTGAACCAGGAATTACGTACCCGAGGGTTAGATATAAGTTTTATGCCGAAGAGGGGCTATCTAAATTTTTATGCAAGGATCGGCTGAGCCGGGCCCAAAAAGTTTAGATTTAGGGGTGGTTAACGAAAAAATAAAATAAAATTGTAAATATTTAATTATTTTATTTTAATAAATATAAGTATAAATTCTATTTATTCTCCTAATTTGGGGTGAAATAAGCCACTAGGATCACTTTTACTAGATTTTCACGTCATTTTTACGATATTTTCCCTACTTTCATGTTGTTTTGCCTTTAATTTACATCAACGATGAATCGGAAACACCGTGTTTCTTTCTATTTTTACTTTTTCTAAGAAAAAATATTGAAGAGCAATGTGAAAGTAGTACCGGTGTGAAACCAGCCATCAACGAGGACCTCTCTTGTTAGATCATCTCTCTTGTGGTAGCCGGAGAACAAGGTCGTTCCCCTCAGGCAGATCTCGCCACGTGGAACGTCGGACATGGCATCATAGCCCATCTCAGGCACGGACTCGAGCCTAGCTTCAATGGTGGTGATCGGAACTCCGACAGTGCTCATCATAGGGAACTCATTGGATATGGATGTGAAACACCCACCACAGCTCTCAGTGAGACCTATACAATGTTGAATTTACATGAACAAGTCATACAAAATTAGTTCTCAAATTGAGTAAAACAGTAGTTCCGTTTAATTTCTGTATTAGAAAAAACAATCGATGGACCGTTTATTTTTAATATTAATCAATGGGGTCTTTTATATTAGCATTTTAAAAGAAATTGGACAGAATTGGACCCAACTATTGTTTCACTGAACTTAAATGTACACGGATTAGATATGGCATGTGAATTTTTGCATATCGCCTCTAGGGAGAATCAGGGCCGTGTTCTCGAAGGAACGGACAGCAACATATATTCTTTTAGCTCTATTCATTCAGCAAAATAATCAGGCATTCATCTCTTCGGTGAATTTCCGTTGGTTTGAGTTGAGTTTTCATCAAGTTAGTATCAACCGTACCATAGCCTTGTGACAAAGTAGCGCAGCTTGTGACCCTCAAGTACTCCTCAACGTGCTTAGGCAACGGTGCAGCCCCGGTGAGCATGAGCCGAACCCGGCCTCCTAGAGCTAGTTTTATCTGAAACAGAATCACTTTTTTTTAATGATTTGAGTAAAAGTGAAGCACGAGTGTCGGATAATTTGATGTCCGACCTTCTCGAACACGAGCTTGTCCATGAGCGGAGCGGCTTTGTCTTGGGGAAAACCCTTCTCAAGATTTGCCAGCTTGCTGAATTAAAAAATGGGTTTCTTAGGAGCCAAGCAACAATGAAGAAGAGCAAAGTGAGAAAAAATGATGGATTGTGGTTAGTTTTCCGTACTAGTTGTATGCATATTGGAACAACATCTTCTTTATTGCTCCGCCAGATGCAACCTTACTTGCTAT
The DNA here is from genome assembly GCA_954871525.1 of Parietaria judaica. NCBI lineage: Eukaryota > Viridiplantae > Streptophyta > Magnoliopsida > Rosales > Urticaceae > Parietaria > Parietaria judaica. The sequence continues at coordinate 30,061,130 of OX940862.1, read as the reverse complement.
ACCTTCACCACACCAAAATTTGAGAAGAAGATCAAGCACGCATTAGCGAAACCGGGAAACCGAATTTTCTTTATACTAATATTTTTTTAATTAACGTATTAATTTTCTAGAATATACATTTTCTTTTCCAAGTGAAATCCCTTAATATATGAAAGAGTGAAAAAGTGCTTTCGTTGCTGTGGAATAAGAAACCTCCGTATCTTAATGCATGTATTTAATTTATTCAGAGCTATTAGAGCGGGATCCACTTTTTGGGGAATATGAGTCGAAGCAATAACAAGAATTTTTCTAGTGGAACATCTATCATAATAGAAAAAATAAAAATTGAATGTTACACATATATTATTTAATTTAATCAGGTATCTAATCTGTGTATGATGTTTCTAGTTAATTTTAAAGAAATTAGAAAGACTTAAGTCACAAGTAATCGTGTTAACACGCAGATTTGAAAACCGGAATTTCTTTCTAAAAGCCGGAAAATTTAAGGAATGGGAAATTCCGTTTCCTTATATAAAAACTACTTTAATTTTCATTAAATAAATTGGATTAGTAATCTGGACCATCATGTTTCGATCTAATGGTCAGGTTAATCTTGAAAGGAAAAAAAAAAAAGCCATTTTTAAGATGCGACATCGGATCACTAATTTCGGGATTTTTTTATCCTAAAAAAATTCACAATTTCCGAAGCCTGGTTTCGTATTTTGACACGATAAATCGCAAGGGACATTTACACTAATTTTGTCTATTTCAATTTGAAAAAATATGCCATAGTATCATTATCCATTTCTTTTCCACATTCACTGTAAGGAAAAATTGTGCACGTATTTCTCAAGAAATTGATCTGAGATCTACCGTTGTATATACGGTCAAAAACTCTCGGGACGCCGCAGAATATAGTCGGTTTCAGCGCCTGGATATCATCCATTAAAAACCTAATGTCCTGTAAAATGACACACAAAAATATTCAAAACGAAGGAAACTCCTATATGAAAATCGAAATTTCGATCAATTTATTTGGATGACACTATTACCCCTCTCCAAAACCCGATTGAGCTGCCCTTGTAGATGCAATAATTCTCCATGATTTGGTCATACACATGAGCTAAAGGAAGGTATGAAAAGTATGAATCTTCCTCTGAGAACTGTAACGGAAGACATTCATGTGCAACAAATAACTATCACGTTACTTTTTGTAATAGGTAGCTTGTTAATAATGATTATATGATCTTTGAATGTGCTGAATTATCAAGAGATTGATTAAAGAAAATGTTCGTAAGGCTGTCGAATTACCACTCTGTCCGTTGCCTCGAGCATCTGCTCCATGGACAACGTTTCTGCCATCATTGCACTATTCGAGAGGATAACGCCTTTCGGCTCTCCGGTCGTTCCACTCGTGTACATCAATGTGCAGACATCAGTTTTCCGCTTCGCAGGAAGCTCGAGGCTCGGTTTTCCCTGAAGAAACATAGACAATCTCAATGCCCTAAGAGTTTGAATATTACATATTATGTCTTGTACAAGAGTTTTACCAGCTGAGAGAATTCGTCCCATGAAAAGCATGACACGCCTAAATCTGCGGCTTCCGTCTTCTGCGCATCGGTGATGTTCGAGAAGCTGACGATTGCTGAAGAGCCAAGATAAGTTCAGATATTGGAGCATTAAAACGTGGAGGAACCGAAGGAAATTATCGAGGTTTGTGCTTACTTTTTAAGTTAGTAGCGCATTTCGGAAGACACGACATAACCTGCACAAAAGGTGGCCAATTTATAACTTCGTGGAATGACACGGATTTTGCGGCTTAGAAAATCGACAAGTGATCGGAAGAAGACTTACAGAGGAAATTTTGTTCGCTTGGACAAATGCAATCGATACTTCAGCGTGGTTTATGATGAACTCAACTGCATTAGGACCTATTTACATGTAAAACAATGTGAATTAAAACGTCGATTTCAACTCGAAGGAAAAGCAAAACTGTATATATATATATATATATATATATATTCCTCAAAGTTCATTGTTATATACCTAGTGTGTCATAAAGTGGAACATATGTTATGCCATGGCTGTAACAGGCCTGCAAAACATGAACCATGTGAACTTCTTTCACATATTCAAAGCGATATAATGTGTTAGACCGGGTCCTTAATTGTATTTTCTTTCGGTAAGGGTATTTTCTTTCACATAAATTTTTCACTTTTGGTTTGAACACCATTGAGATAGTTTTACCAGTCTAATTCTCGAATTAGAGACCGAAATTGTGTATCAATAAAGTGTTCTTGTTTTCTCTTAGGTTTCTATTCTGGGGTCCTATGAAAATGATACAATTATCAGCTAATATAACACTGGAATAAATCCAGAGAAAAAGTTACAATCATTGCATGAAAATTAACGGCAATAACGTCGTAGACCGAAACAAACCTGCATTGCCATGATCCATTGCGGACAATTCGTCCCAAATATGCCGCAACGATCTCCCTGAAAGAGAAAACAAATCGCAATCGGAACAATTCTTAAATTTCTTATAGGGCTTGTTTAAGAAGATCAAAGCTTACAGGATTGACGCCACGGCCTCTCATGGCAGAGCCGGCGCGAAGAGCAGCGTCGTGAACCTCCTCGTACGTCAGCCACTCATAAGGACCAACCTGTAATTTCCATTCAACCAAGCAAGATTGTGTCACCAAGTTTTATCTCACTCAATTCCCATATTATTAATAACACTTTCATAATCATTGCTGAAAATAACAAAAAAAAACTAAAAATCAAAGATATTACCTTTGAATCTACCGTCTCACGTCGTCCCAGCATCGAGCTGCTCGGATTCCTCTTAACCGAGCAACTAAAACAGAAACCGACAAGGCAAACACATAACTTCAGGTTAATTTGGACAACCCAATCTTGTAATTTACAAACATACATATATATATATATACATACATACATACAGGAATATATATACCTGAAGAAGTCCCAAGGAGAATGTAGTTCCTCGGGAACTTCCAAGAGGCCATCTTTGGCATAAATGCTGCGGAAAACCGGCCCCGTCGAAGGCTTCCCGGGGCTCGCCGGAGTCGCTTCCTCGGACTTGATGGTGTACATTTTCGTCATTCTTCGCCTATATGTGAAGACAATTATGGCAATATGAGATTCAAGAGTAATGTATTTGTGTGTAAATTAAATACGAAGCTTAGTACAGATACAAACTACAAACCAAATAGAGAGGTGTGAGATTGAGAGGTTTCAGAGAGTTGGTTGATCTGCTCAAGACAATAAATTCTTGGTTTACTTTTTGGTGAGAAGATGAGCGATCATGTGTATGTATGTATATATGTGTGTGTGTGTGTGTGTGTGTGTGTGAGAGAGAGAGAGAGAGAGAGAGAGAGAGAGTATGTGATAGTAGTTTTTACGTTAAATTTTGAAAGTACAACGAACTCAGAACATTAAGTATTTTCACCGCAAATTGTAGGGTCTATTATAAAGAGATAATTGCGGCAAAAATATTCCAACTGAGGCAGTCATGGTCCGAAGTGAAAAAATAACAGCAAAAGTACTTAAAGCCATTTGACACATTACGTTGGTAAAAAAAAAAATAGCATTGTTCTATTAAATCATACCTTAAATACACATTTATGTTTTCATCCAGGTGCGTAGCATCTTCACTCATTTGAATTCGACGGAAAAAAAAAATTAAACGAAATATGTGTCGCTTGACTTTCGTCGCTTCAGTTTGTCAGGATTTAGATACTTTTGACCACACTTACTACTATTATAAAATCAAAATATAAGATATTTTTGCCGCAAATAACCTTATTGATTATTGTAGCGGCGTTTACGAGGTTGGTCTCAAGGTTTTAAGAAAAATGAGAGTGTGGTTAGATTTTTCTATTAATAGGAAAGAGAGAAGGAGACCAACATTTATATTGGTAGTTGTGGTTTGGTGAAGTACCATAGAACAAGTGATTGCCCATTATATCTCACTTCACAAGAAAGAAGAAGGTATACTCATATATCCAATTCTTACCCTTTTGACTATCGGTCAAAAAATATTAAGCCCATTTATTGAACTAGTTCGCACTTATGTACTCTGAATTTTACCTTCAACTTTTAAAAAGTAACACATTATTGCTTTGTTACACATTACAAAATGACAAAAAAATACTAATCCATGCAATGAAACATCATCTTTTGATTTGAATTGAAGAATGGTAAAGATAAATGTCTACGAAAACAATAAATTTATACATAAAAAAAACTTTTTAAATAAATTTATTGCTAAGATTTATAATAAGATTGTATTTGTATTATGGCCATATTCATAGTGGTAGATATATAGATACATCTACAAGACGCGTTCCAAAATAATTGTTCAACTTCAATATACTAGAGTCTCGAGAGAGGCAGAAAAAAAATCGATTTATTATTTTTATCTTTTATAACGTAATCAAATCAAATATCTATAAATTACTGTAAATGCCATGTAATCTCGTAGCTTTTGTAATTTTAAGTTTTTCGTACATTAAAACCAATCTCTTTATGCTTTCCTTTGGATGAAGAAAAAAAGAGTTTTTTCTTTAATAATATAAAAATAGTTAAGCAGCCTATGCGATTGTACAGTACGATTCAATTACGTCGAGCTTCGAGATGTTGTGGTTTTAATCACGCATTAAAACGTCCCTTATGGTAAGATGAACAATAATCCAACATTAAGATCATGTAATTTGGTTTAACATGGTTTAGTAAATGTTCATTGTATATTTTTGTTTTAGTAAGTTTTAGTAATACATTTTCTGTAAAATAATAATAATTTTAGGTTTCAATTTTTAAACTACTTCTAAACTTTCAGACATTAGTACACTAACTTGCTTTATCATCTTCGAATGGTTTGTAAGTTTCTTTTAAATTTTTATCAATGCCCTTATAAATGTCAACAAAAAAATAAAAGTAAAGAAAAGATCCCAGATGCTCAGTGAAATCAATCAGTAATTGATTAACATCTTACCATACATTTAAAAACGTCTTCAAGTGATTTGTAGATCATAAAGATTCTGTCTTTTCGCCGGCCATTTTTAATGGATTATACATAAATATACATATAAAATTACATAAGGGATCCCTTGCATAAATCCCAACAACCCGACATAAATATTATGGGGCGAAACTGGTGAAAAGTCGATTTTACTTTCATTTTCAAACCCTGGATCCGAGTTTCGGATTTTGAAAAACAAAGTCGAATTTTACAAAATTGGGATTGATTTTGATCCATGCTAATCTAAAAACTACAAGCATGATTCCGAGTTTTTCAACTCCAAACTTGGAAATATATGATTACGATTATCCGGATCAAAATCCGGCTTTGGCAATAGCAATGGGATTCATTTAACAAGATTTCGGGCGTCCATCTTTAGTTAAAAATTTTGACAATGGCAAATGGCTAGGAGATTTTATAGTAACACTAACATCCACGCAAGCTGTGCAATTAAGTTTGACAGATTGACCGATCAAACTCATTTATTCATTCCCCAGTAAAATATTTTTACTATTAGCGTTAAAAAGAGTAATAGTAGTTGGAAAATTACTCATGTTGTTTGGAAATAGCGGGCATAAAGCTAATTTAAAAAATAGGGTGAAAATATCGAAGTTTTAATTATTTTTAGTAGATCGGTAGATCTCATTCACTTTTCCGTCAATTTTTATTTTTTTTGTTGTTATTTTCGTAAATAATGACTTCCAAAAAAAAAAAAAAAAACTCAATCGATCAAACTCACGAACATCAAAATAAACTTGGATGTACACATATTTTTTGAACATCAATCACAACGCAAATTCTTATTTTCCTTATCAATTTCTCTCTCTAATTATCAATTCATCTTCTCAATAGCATTTTGACTAGCGTTATAATCATAGAAGATATAGTAAAAAAATAATAATGATAAAGTGAGCGTGATTTATCGATCCATAAAAAAAAGGTAAGCTTGAGTATTTTTGTCACAATTTTTGAAATTGACTTTTATGCCGCCTCATTACCCAACAACTTAAGTATTTTATCGCTAATAACAGAAAAGAAAAGAAAAAACCTACATCAATGGAGCAAGAAAAGTGCACCAAAAATACAAGTCACTATTTTGATGCATTACTAATTTACTATTATCAAAGAAGGTTTTAAAACCCCAAAATATACCAGTAGCATCAGCTAAACCCACCTAAACAATTGGATTTCGAATTAAAGTAAACAAAACTAGAATCTAATAAGCAACCTCCTTCCTTCCTAACGGTCCATAACAAAACCCAAAATAAGATTGTTTGACCAATACAAAACACAAACACCCATGAGTCAAAAAAGGGCAAGCATTTCCCATCAAAGCTCACAAACATCCCCTTCTATGTTCCAAAAATGAGCCTTCTTGAGTACATGCAAACAAAACATACTCTCTGAACTAGCCTGCTCTCAACCATACAAGTAAAAAAAAACCGGACTTGACGTCCCGCTACAAACAAAAATGTCGCACCCCATGGGCTGCATTTGCGCGCGCCTTCCCGCGCCCACATGGCCTGTGTCGGTGGCGCCCAAGCGAGGCCTAGTGCGAGGCCGAGTCAATGAGGCAAAAAGACCCGGGAAAACGCCAAGATCGAGCCAACCAAGTTGGTGGTCGCATTAATGAGGCGTGTGAAGTGAAGTGATGATCCTCTCTCTTCTTCACTCTCTGTGTCTGATTGAGCCCAAAGTTCGAAGGCAGAGATGATGGGAAAAGGGAGCGAGTGAGTAATAAGAAAGAAAGAAGAGTTTGGGAAAGTGTGCTCTTCTTTGCGGGCATTTAATGCCCATTTAATGTGCCAGGCCATCGCATTAACTCCCCATTAAAGCCTCTCCGATCCCACCCACCGTCCACGTGGCACGCCGCCGGAGAGAGTTGGGTTTTTGGCGCTTGTTCGGTACGATGTCATCTTCTGCTGGTGAACCTCTCCGGCGAGAGCAGGGCCTCGGGGTCGCCGCAGCGGAGCCGGCTCGAGGAGAACGCCGTCGTGGCCGACGAGGGCCGCATGAACATCGGGCTGGTCAGGGATTTACTCCGGCGGGAGGACCCGCCGGCGCCGGATAATCTGGAGCTGGACTCCGAGAGCGGGAAGAATCTCCGGCGGAAGAACGGGGACTTGTTCATCCCGCGGTAGTAGCGGAAGGAGAAGACTCTGGGCTTGGTGAGGGACCCGAACGGCGAGGGCCTCTTGCTCCAGAACCCGCCGCTCCTCCGGTACCGCCACGGCGACGCCGTCGCCAGCTCCGTCGCCATCGTCATCCTCTCCGACGCCAGGCACCGCTCGAAGCCGAACGAGTAGGAGCGCTTCAGCAGGAAGTTGCGGCGCTCCTCGTTCTCGGTGATCTCCGACGAGACGATCTCCTCGAGCGCGATGCTGCGCAGCACGGCGTCGTCGAGGCTGGGCCGGATCCTCGCCGCCATGAGCGGCACGAAAGGCGAGGCCTCCGGGGAGCAGCGCCCGAAGATGGCCGAGCGGCAGAGCGGGCAGTTGGCGTGGGAGCGCAGCCACGCGTCGATGCAGTCGACGTGGAACGCGTGCGAGCAGGCCGGGAGCGTCCGGACGTAGTCAGACTCGTCGAACTCTATCAGACACACCGCGCAGTCCCGGCTGCGCTTGGCGGCGTAGACTGAGAGCGGGATCGTCTTGATCACGGAGTCGTCGAGCCCGTAGGGCGAGATGACGTGGAACCCGTCGCTCGCATCGAACGGGGAGTCGTAGTACGAGAATGACTCGCCGGCGCCAGAGGACGGAGGCCTCCGGTGGCGCCTACGGCGCCGGAGGAGGAGGAGCAGGGGAGGGACGAGGTGGCGGGAGATGAGGCGCGAGTAGGTGATGACGAGGAAGGCGGCGAAGACGACGACCACCATGGCTATCAGTGGCGGGCTGAAGTCAGCCGGGAGCCTCCCCGGCGGCGGAGACGCCGACACCGACGAGATGGCTGCGGAGACGACGGCGGGGGTGGGTGAGGGAGACGGAGATGGGTTATGGGCGGCCGGAGAGTGGGCCCACCAGGAGAAGTCCGGGGAGGGCGAAGGAGGAGGCATGGCGAGATCAGCGCGGTGGAGAGAGGATGATATTCATGGTTTGAGTTTGAATGGAGAAAGGTTGACTGGTTTTGTCGGAGAAGGGTGTGTTTGGGGGACTCGACACGTCAACGTTTGTGAATTTAAGGCTTCCCTGAGCAGAGCGACCTTCTCTTCTGACTCACACACTTATCTCTCAGCCGTGGACTCTTTTGACTTTTTCCACGCATCCCACGGCCCTCATTGTATCTTGCGTTTCATCGTGACTCTGGAGCCCTGTGACAGTCAGGAACGTAAAAAAATTGCGGGAAAAATAAAACAGCAACGTAAAAACTAAAAAAGTATCATCCAATTGTCATTGCTTGTTAATAATGTGTGGGTCATGATTTCAAATACCGCTGCCGAGGAGGCGAGGAGAGTATATTAATTTTTTATCTTACGGGCATGCTGACGCGGTAACGGATTTATCGGTAGAATAGTCGGTAAAAAAGGGCATGCACCATTCATTATATCAGAGAAGTCAAATTGTTTTGAGTATTTTGATAATATTTTTATATAAATTCAAATAAATTTTATTTATCCAGATAAAACATAAATAACTAAGAAATCACATTCATAATAAGGGATCATATTTATAGGTTATAATTGTAATTTTATATAAAATTAAGAGTTATGACTTATACGTGTAATTTATAGAAAATATTGGATTACAAATGTTATGGGTATTTTTCCGAGCCAAGAAAAAATAAAGGTACAACCCAAAAAAATGCAACTGAAAGGCCAAAAAGCCCACAAATTATGATCGATCATCTTGCCGAATACCTTCGTCGAACACCTTTAGGAGACCCGAATACGACGGCCAATCTCGAAGCGACAACTGCTCGCTACAAGCTTGCCGCTGATAAACGTCGTCGCCGTGTCGAGTTTGATGTTGGTGACTACGTGTGGGCAGTCTTGTCGAAGGAACGTGTTCCCGCCCACGAGTACAACAAGCTCAAACCTAAGACCATTGAACCCGTCAAGATCATCGAGAAGATCAACCCCAACGCTTATCGACTCCGCCTGCCGGGCCATCTTCGCATCCACGACGTGTTCAACGTCTAGCACCTTCGAGCATACACTAGGGACAATTCCGACGACAACCCGAGCACGAATTCGATGACGAATTCTTTCGACGTGGCAACGAATGATGCCGACGAAGTGGGACTTGCCTTCCTCGAAACCAAAGACCGGATGAAAGCTTCCTTGCGATGAAGATTTGCATTTATTTTGATTTATTCAGTTTCCTTTTTGTTTCCGTTAATTGTGGGATTTTTTAAGTTTGTTTCCTTTTATTTTTCTTTCTGTTTTGAACCAAACCCTAGCCTAATTAAGGGCCCTCTGCGATTCATGTACGACAATTTTATATAATATATTTCATAAGCACATTGCTTTGAATTCTGAGTTTTATCTCGTTGAGACGAGTTCTTATGTTTTTCATAGTCTGCTCTACATCATTTTCTCTCTTATATTTATATCCGGTTTAAATACACGACTAACGTCGGAGCGCAGGTACTACTTGGAGAGAAGGCGCCAGAACAATCCCCGATTCTCAAAAGATAAAGGCGAAGAAGCTAGCTAAAGAAGAGACGCTGGAGGTATCCCCAACTTCCCAAAGATAGGAAGATCGGTCCGTGCATCGACTGACCCCCGTCTCCACTGTCAGCTCCCGCCCGGTCTGTCAAGGAAAGCCCAGGAACGTATCTCCCAACACCCACTTTGAACTATGTGATGACCTGATCCCGGTAAACTGGATATGTAGGCAGCCTCGCTATAAGCGACGAGGTGCGGCATCATATATCATCATCCCCCCGACTCCTCCAGAGACCAAGCCCCAAGCCCGAGAAAAAGTCAACAAACGACGATGGCTCCGCCCATTATCGAGACATGGGCCGCTACAATGTTTGATCTATTTTTCGGCATCAACAACAATTATATACTTTAACTTTTGTTTTTGAGAAAATTATATTTTTTAACTTACTATTGAAGAGAGAGTTAGATTATAAAAGCTTATACATTCGTTAAATACTAAACTTTGTTATGAGAAGAGTGTAAATGTATACAATAAAAAAACTATAAAGTTTTAGGCGATATTTCGCACTTACTACGATTTCTATGAGTTTTCGAACATCAACTCTAAAAAAAAAAGAAGCATGCCGATGACTTTTTGGGGTTCTTAAAACCATGGTTTGGATTACTATCGAATATTGATTTAGTACGTTAATTCTAATTCAAGACCGAAGTAAAATTGAATAACAGTTATTAGTTTGACGAAGATTAACTATATGAATATATATGCTTTTTAAATTTTGCTCTTTGACGCACTTTTATGATTTAATTTTGTTTTCATTATTGGACCGATATTCATTCTTCTTACCAAAGTAATATGTTGTCTCTTCTCTTATATATATATATATATATATATATATATATATTTGGACAAGAATCAACTTAAGTAAAACATATGACCTACTTAACATGTTTTTTTTACTATCAATTAATAACGTAATGATAAAAAAATTAAATAAAATTGTTAAGAAGCACCCAGTAGACTGATTCTAGAAGAAATTTTCTTATAAAATTAGAGAACGCATCTATATTCAATCATATTAATCATCTTTGTTATAACTAGACTCAAATTCATTTAAAATCAACTTAAAAATATTATGTGGTTATTGTTGATATAGGACTTCGTTTCCTCAGAAAACGACAACGAATTTGCCCCCCAAACGCATAACGACATATTTATTCCTCTACCTTCACATTGTGCACATCATGATCTCTCCCAGAGACCGAGCAACCCGAAGACCATAAAAGCATCTCTCCAAGCTGACCAATTCGATGAATCACCAAGTCAAGCCACTAAGGAGCAGATCCAAGTAATAAGAAAACAACTTTACACGTGGCAACCATCGAGGAAATAGCATGGGATCAAGTCTATATAGCCTTTGCAAGGATCAATGAGAGAAATGCGAAATCCTTAGCCTATACATAGAATGTATTAGGCTAATCAAAAGACACGTTGTTATCTTACAAATACAAGCTACCCTATTCTTACACTTAGTACTCATCTCGATATCAAGAAATAATATTCTCGTTACTTAAATTCTTCAGCTCGTTCATAGTTGTGATCATTTATTATATTTGTTGTCTTATACAAAGCGATTTCATTACGAATTATTTAGATCTATCATCCTTCACATTATATTAAAATGTGATTATTTTGTGACAGTTGATCGTAATTATTCACATCAATAATTTTGGGCCTAATCATAGAGTCAATATAGTCTAGATTCTCTAGAAGAGGTTAATAACCAATATTTCAAGGTTGAAAACTTTATATCATAAATTCATAGTGCTGAGTGGTGACAACTAGAAATTTCCAAAAAGAAATTGCATTGATTTCTTGGTAATTTAGTCTGTGTCAAAAAAAAAATAGTGGTGTTGGACCAGAAAATAAAAGTAGGAAGCACTAGCATTGAATTAAATAATAAATATGAATGAATTATAGGAAGTCCAATCGCTATTTACCTCTTTATATTTTTTTATTTTCCACTTGGGAATTCCATAACATAAGAGGATCTTCTTCATTTTTTGAGCTGTCCTGACGTGATTGGCAATAATAAAGTGAAAGTGAGGTATATTTTTGTTTCTGTTTATACTTTGATTTGACCGCCAATTAACGTGCCATTTTGTACTTTGAAAGTCAACGATTTCACAAACTCAAAGAGTCATATATGGATCGCTACTTTTCAGTCTTTAACCAATTTAACGTCTGTAAATAATAATTTACTAATCATAGATGGGTAATAGGTATAACCGTATAAGCAAGGTTCGAACTGGTAATAAGTAATAGGTACAACTACAAGCGAATCACTTTGTAAAATAATCGTATTCGGCACTATTGACCGCATGCATTATCGACTAAGATTACTTATTTTTACCATCATCTTTTGGTTAAAGTAAATGGTACAAAGAAACAAATTTTCCTAAGTCCCATTATCTTTTGGTTATTTTTTATGAAAGTCGTACGAAATGTCTATTTTTGTATCAACACAATTCTTAGTTTTTAAAAATATTTGCTACAAAATGAGCATTTCGTTTATCAACTCTTTTTTTATTTAAAAAAAAAAGATAATAACGACAAACAAACATATTTAAACTTTGATTATATCAGATGACAGAGGTCTAAAGTAAAAAATAATAATAGCAAAAGTACTCAAAATTAAGAAATATGAAGCGAGTATTTTTTCATCCAATTATTTTGAAGGACGTTGGTTAACAATTTTTTTACCATAGTGCTATTAAATCATACTTAAGATACAGATTTATGTGATCGTCCAACTATCTAACATTTTCTCTCATTGAAATTCGATTGAAAAAATAAAACGAAAAACTTATCGTCATTTTATCACATTAGACTTCTTGCCGCCGAAGTTTTTCAAAACTTAAATACTCTATGTGTGATTATCCCTTAAAAAAAGGGTTAATTACGGCAAAAATAACCAACCTTTGGCAATATTCTTCGATAGGTACTCAACCTCAATAAACGTAAGCGAAAGTACCCAACATTACACTTTTGTCGCTGACCAACTAACGCCATTAGACACCTGCCTACGTGGCCGTTAGGCTGTCTCATGTGGCGTGTCACGTGGCAGAAGCTGCCACATAGCCAAAAAGTTAGGTATTTTTGCCGCTACATGGCATTTAAAAAAAATAATTTTTTTCTTTCTAGTTGGCCTACGTGTTTTTTTACACATATAAAACATAATCAAATAATTTTATAAAAGATGTAGTTAAAAAATAATATGTTTTATTTTTTAATTAATCAAATAAATCCATAAAACTATTTATTTTAATTTTTAAAATTATTTTTTCTTTATCGAGGCATATATTTTAATTTTTTTCCACATGGAAAATATAATCAAATAATTTTATTAAAAAAGTATCTATAAAAAATAGTTACTTTTTTCTTATTGGATTAATTTATAATTTTTAGATACATGATATTATTTAATATAGACATGTACTGTAAGCGTTGTTTGATATTGTAAAAAAATATTTAATATACACAAAGGTATCGTAAATCTTGTTTGATATTGTAAATATATATATATTAAAAGAACAAAAAAATTAGCATATATTGTATTATATATATATATGTGTGTGTGTTTGTGTGTTTGTATTAAATAACAATTGGAAATCGTACGAAATGCTCATTTTTGTGTTAAAACCTTTAAGAAATGCCCATTTATGGTTTCGAATTTATATTAGTACAAAAAATGCATATATATATATATATTTTTCACTTTAAAAGAAAAAATAACGTTGTTAAGGTTAAAATCACCAAATTTTCAGTTTAAATTCAGTTTGAACCGTATTTGCTATATATTTTTTTAATCATGCCTTAGTTTCATGTATGATATATGTCTTCAAAATCATATCATGGCTTAATTTTAATATTAAAATGCCCATGATATAATATACAATAATGTTTTAGTTAAATTTTTTTTATATAATGTACCTAAAAATTATAAATTATTCTCGTAAGAAAAAAATATTTTTTATAAACACATATTTTATAGAATTATTTGATTATATTTAACATATGTAAAAAAATTAAAATATTTGCCACGGGAAATAATATTTTGAAAAAAATAATTAAAACTAATAATGATTAAGGAATTATTTGATTATTTAAAAAAAAACATAATCATTTTTTAAAATACATATTGTATAAAATTATTTGATTATGTTTGATATATATAAAAAAATAAAGACATGTTGGTCGACCGAAAAGACTTTTCTTTTTAAATGTCACGTGGCGGCAAAAGTATCCAATCTTTGGCCACGTGACATGTCACATGAGACAGCCTAATGGTCACGTAGGCGGGTGTCTAATGGTGTTAGTTGGTCGGCAATAAAAGAGTAACGTTAAGTACTTTTGTCTTTATTTATTGAGATTGAGTTTCTATCGAAGAACGTTGTCAAAAGTTAAGTATTTTTACTGCAATTAACCTTTAAAACATACAAATAAATTTTATTTCACACGTGTGAGTAAGCCCTATGCACAGAAGGCCACACGTGTCGCCGAAAAACTCGTAAAAGGCGAAACCCAAAAGCCCTAAAACCCCAAACCCTCGCAGCGAACCCTCAAAACACACATCGAAATTTCCCGAATCTCCATTGTTTCTTTGCTCGGTCACCTTGATTAATCTCGCCGAAAAGCTGTTGAATTTCACATAGAAAATGTTCCCAGGAATGTTCATGAGGAAGCCCGACAAGGCGGCGGCGCTGAAGCAGCTCCGGAGCCACGTGGCGATGTTCGGAACGTGGGTCGCCGTGATCCGAGTCGCCCCTTACATCCTCCACTACCTCTCCGGCGAGACCGACGAGCTCAAGCTCGAGCTCTAGATCCCATCTCTGTTCAAGGTCGGTACTTGTTCAGATTCATTATTGCTACATGTTTTTTTGCTTTGATTTTATGTGGGTGATTATTAAATTTCAACAAATTGATGATCTTAACTTGATTAGAATTTTTTTTTTTTTTTTTGGTTCTTGAAGTTTTGATTGTATTGTGTTAATTTGAATTATCAATTATTGGATTCTTGTTCTAAGAACTAACCCTTCATCGAGAATATATCTCATGCGCCGTCAGGCTTACAACGGAATGAAACCGATAAAAGAACAGTTTTACCAGTTACGGCGGAACTGTAGAACGAACTAACTAGTCTAGCCGCGGTCCACTTAGCTTGTAACCCGGGTCTCGGAATAACTAACAGTAATGGACAGAGAATAGTGGTGTGAGGGATTTGTGGGCGGAAATTACAAGCTTCGAAGGAAATTGATGTCGTCGAGATACAGAGAAACACGTTCCGACTCTTTTTTCTTGAATGGACTCAAAGATGCTCGTTTATTTTAGTATAAATGAATTCATTGTTGGGTACTAGAAGAGTTCCAGATTCTGTATTGATAATGTGTTTATATTTTATAAGCCTTAATACTCCGATGAAGCTCGAAGACAAAAACAGCGAGTGATTTCGGGATATATAAAATAACGCTCCTTCTAGACGGGTTCCTATTCTGGATCCTATACGGCTATACCTTATATCACACAAGCTGGTAATAAAATGCAAGTTTTGGAAAAAAAATCCTTTCATGTCCTCTCTTTTTTGTTTAGTAAGAGCTTGTTACAACCATGAATTGATTTATATTTGTCTTCAACGTGAGAGAGCTTGAGGCGTGATGTCAAAGGAACGACCATTAATTTGCAGTTCGGTTCAATTTGTTAAATAAAAATGGTTTGTGTTTGACTTCTACCTCGGATCCTATCAGAGCTCAGAGCTCTGTCATAGTTCGCAACTCGCGCATCATTTTTTTTGTGTGTGGTGTATAACATGGTTTGATGATCTATACGAATAAATAGTCTCCTGTTTGTTTGACCCTTGTTTTTGTTTGTTTTGCGGCGCAGTTCATGGAAGGACCCGAATGACATTGCATAATAGGAGAAGTCCATGATTTTCTTGCCTGCATCACTTGATGTTCATGATTTATTATTTGTCTTGCCTGTTTTAATGTGAACTTGTTATGGTATTCTTGATTGAATGAAACTGACCACATAAACATGTCTCTTTTTTTCCCATGCTCATCTGCTTATTCGTCTCTAAAAGAATTGTATCAGTTCAAAGAATATATATCTTGCATTAGGTATGGTAGGGTTGTAAATTTTAGCCTCCAAGCCCGGATTGGGAAGCCCGATTAACTGGAATCAGGCTGGAAAAGCCGAACAGCCTAGTATCCTTATTCGAGTGTCATAGGAGAGCTCGCATGAGTTCTTGCAATGGAATTTATCTCCAAGACAGTGGATGAAAAAACAAGGCAAAAAACACAAAGATGGAACTTAATAGGGGCCGATGTTAATTTGTAGATTTGTGGGGTAAAAAATCGATCCCCAAAGCAAATTTTCGATCCAGGACCGGACCTCTCGGGCCGGTAGAACGCCAAAAACTCTGTAGTTTCAGTTCATCCATAATAATGAATGGCATATATCTTGCATTAACGATCAAATTTTGAAATGGAGAATAAATATATGAAAAAATTATGAAAGTAAAAAAGTGGCCCATACAGGTCTCGAACCTGTGACCTTCGCGTTATTAGCACGACGCTCTAACCAGCTGAGCTAATAGGCCGCTTGTTTTAGACATTAATAAGCAAGTATAAATTCAATAATTTCATTTCCGATGATTTAGTTTGTCTTCTCAATTTTTTTTGTGTCATCCAGCAGAAACGGAAAATCATCCTGGGCCATTGGATTGTCAATTTTTGCTTAATCTTTGTAATTTTAATTCTTTCGTATTACTTTGTTTAATATAGCAGGTACCAAGTAATATTTTTGTATCAAAATATAAACTTGTTTGAAATTGCGCGGCATATTCCATAGCTTTTGATTGTGCTGCATCAATACCAAAAACTTAATTACACGTTTCCGATTGGGTCTGCCTTCATCTCGTCCGTTAACGTTAAGCCATCTTCGCATAAATATTTACTTAAATGAAAGCTTAAAAATATGCCAATGAAACTTTGAATATATATGCCGACATAATATGGCACTGCACTTTACGCACGTGTCTACAATTTATAAGAGTAAGTGAAACTGAGCCAATCGATAATGCAATTATCCATCTTTAGATATCAATTTACTCGCAATTGAAAACTTGAGAACATGCTGCTTATTTTTTAACAAGTTTGTGTTTGGATACTTATCCGGCAATTAAGCAAAGTAGCTAGTAAATACCATCACTGGCGTGCTTGGTACATAAATATATGAATCAATACAGAAATACATCACATAATAAAAAAATTGTATTCACCATTGTAGAGAATGATTGCTCGGGCACAGAATCAGTTCAATTCATCATCAAGGTTTCTACTTTATTGTTCACTCAAAAAAGAAAGAGCGAAAACGAACAAACTATTGATCGTCTTCCTTCCAAAATCCCTCGAAATAACCGGGCAAAAAGCCCAGCACATCAACAACAAGATTACAATCCGCCATGGATTATATAAACGAAATACGTCCCAAGATGAAGCTAAACTCGACGTTTTCTTGGGAGCCGGCAACCATTGTGGGGCTTCCGGGTCGTGTCTTCGATGCAAACAACCGGGCTCTGATCCGTCCGAGAATTAGTGAACCCCTCTCTCCAGCTCATAATCGCTTGCTTCTTCTTCTTAAAGAACGTTTGACCGTTAACCTTCATCACGACCGATTTCATTCCCATATTTCTACACACCCTCCCGACATGTTCCGACACGGCTTCAGCGCTGTACCGATTGTACTTCGCGCCGCCTTTGTCCGGCAGGGACCCGTTCGAGAACCCAAACTTCTTGTTCCCTTTGGAATCCGTCACGGTCACGAAGCTGTTGTTGCGCATCACCTTTATGTGGACAAAGTCGACGCTTCTCTCCACGTTGTACGGGTCATTATCGCCGTCTTCCTCTAGAGCTCTCCTCACGAAGTTCATCGCGTTTCCAGTTTCGCCTCTGTTCATCGAATCTTTCCGACACGATGAATGGAATGAAGAAAGGAACTTAGAAGCAAACGGAGCAGCTACATTCCGGCACAGATCCGTTTTTCCCGAACTCAACCCGGAGCTTGCAGAGAATCTTTGCGAGCCTGTCAATTTGGTGAAGTAATTACAGAGAATTCAGTGCTCTAAAACTATGATCAAAGGCATAAAGATAAACACTACGCAACTTTTCATCCACTGGAAATTTCCAAGGGAGTCAATGCAAGAAACCTAGATTCCGCAGCCATTGATGAAAAGCTTGCCAAACAATTTGAAATGAACACAATTTCTCGGTACAGAGAAACCTAAAAAGCAAGCATATTTGAGAATCGCGCTTCAGCAGAGAGATAGAGGCATCAAATTTGAAATTCCGCGTTGAAAATGGACTGAAATCTTACCGAATTTTGCGGTCACGGAAGACAACGGCCTGGAAGAAGCGAGGTCGCCATGGCTGCGAGCTAGGATAGAGAGCAGCGGAGGAGATCGGCCTGCATTGCGGATGGATTTAATAGAAGAAAACATTCCTGCGAATCTTGTTCGAGCTTCGGAAGCTTAGATTCGAGCTTCAATGGAGTTCGGAGAAACTAGCCCTAGAGGAAGACGAAGAGTAAGAGGGGCAAAATGGGAAACGAGAAAATGAGAGTTCATAGTAAAGTTGGGCTTTTTTATTTTGGGCTTTCTCTAATTTTAGTCTTTCCAAAAAAAATAATTAAAAAAATCTTGTAAGGTGTAAGCTATAATTCAACTAACATAGTTAAACTTAAACGTTTAACTGGCAAACCATTTTTAAAAAATAAAATTATTCATGGTACATTTTATTTAAATATAGAGAAATCAGCCGCATAATTATTCAGAAATATATTAAAGTAAGCGAAATATTCTCTATGCAAAATATCTTTAGAATTTTATAGGAGAATTTACCAGCTCTGGATCGGAGGTGAAAAATTGAGTACTAAGGCAAATGTCGCGGGAAGCTACGTGGAATTTAACGGATTAGGACTAATGGTAAAAAAAAAAAGAGAAATGACGGTAAGTACACTTAAGATTTCGGAAATGTTGGCCTCGCGGAAAAAGTCAACTTGTAACTATTAGCAAATAAATAAATGGTATTCCTTATGGACAATTGAGAGGGTATAATAACATGCAAACTATATATTATATTGATGTTGATAATGATTCATGGCTTTTCTTAGGTTGCAAAATATACATCGTCAATCTCATGTAATCCAATGCAATTTGGAATTGAAAACAGTTTTTAAGTTTTCTAACTTGTACAGTTACACTGAGAAAAATAAATGACTGTTTGGTATGTAACTCATCAAACTGAACTCCAAAACATTTCAAGTTTTATTCTGTTTTTCTTAAGGATTTTCAAATACAGATTTTTGTTGTTTTCTGTTTTTTTCACTCAGTTTTTTCTTTTCATCACTTCTTATTTCTATCGACTTCATTAGGAGTAAAATTAGAACCGGGAACCGGGAAATAACTCTTTTTTTTTTGTTCATGTTCCGAAGAAAAAATCGGGAATTTTATTTTTGTACCGATTTCGGTTTTAAAAGTGCTTGTCTTAAAAACCATATGTATTTTTCAAAATTAAAAATTAAAAATTACAAATAGTATAAAAACGACAATAAAAGTTTAAAATTCACTAAAATGACATACTAAAAACTAAAAAAATGACATGTAGTTTAAACCTGATTATTTAGACTATATAGTATATAACTTTGATATGTTAAACATGATATTTATGTTATTATATTATTAATGTAATAATATTTTTATATTTTATCAATGTATTAAATATTTATTTTTTCAAGAAAAAATCAAATTGAATTCCAAACAATTATTCTGTTGTTTTATTTTTAAAAAATAAAAAACAGAAATGTATACCAAACAGTTATTTCAAAACAACTGCAAAAGTCTTTTACACTACAACTATAAAATTCTGAATAAAGAAAACAAAAACAGTTTAAGTTGTCTACCAAACGGCACCTAAATGTTCCAAGGAAGCTGGTAAAGCAGGAATTATAGAACGTATCATTTCGAGTTTTCCTCGGAAGCTTCTGTTTTTCAGTATGAAAAATTTCATTTCCCGATTCTCCGGGGATTTTCTTTACAGATGTCTGCAAAGGGTGATCAACATTTGCAAATTTTGCTTGAATTATATGATGAACATTCCACTCATTTCAACCCGATTTGTGACATTTCAGTCCTCAATTTTTCAGCTATTTCTGATTTCTCCTGTTTCTCGTACCCTAATATAAAAGCGCCATAAATCTCAGAGCTCGGTTGAAAACCTTTCGAAACCATTTCGGCCTGAAGCTTCAGAGCTTCTTCCATATTCCCATCCTTACAAAACGCCATTATTAAAACCTCGAAATTCTCCCTTCTCAAACCAATCCCAGAATTCCCCGAAACGGATCTCAAAACCTTCGACGCTTCTGAAACCATGCTCGCATCACAAAGCCCTCTTATCAACTTATCAAGTGTCAAACCCTCCGCTTTACACCCTCTGCTAACTAAATTCCTATACACAAGCATAGCGGAATCAATGTTTCCCGTTTGGCAATAGCCTTTTACAAGATGCTCGTATGTCGTACAAGTAGCCTCGATTCCAGTCAACTCCATTTCCTTGAAAAATTCCTCGGCTTTCTCAACATCTCCGGTTCGGCAAAATCCGCCAATTATTGTGTTGTAAGCCATGACATCTACTTCGATGCTTTTACCCCTCATTATTTCCCACAACTCCTCGGCTTTCTCCGTATTTCCTTCATCGCAATAAGAAGCCATCAAAATACTGAAACTAAAGGAATCTGGATCGCAGTTCAATTCGATCATCTCGGACCAAATCGCCCTCACTCTTTCCAAATCTTTCTCCCGGTAGAAAGCCACCATCAAAGTGTTGAAAATCTCCGCGCTTGGTCTAACCGCAGAGTTCTTTAACCTGAAAATCTCCTTGTACAAGTCATAGCTTTCATCAGCCCCGAGCGAGCGAGAAACTTGCCGTATCAAAGAATTGCAAGTACCGAACCTCGGGCTAATCCCACGAGACAGCAACATTCTCACGATTGTGATTGCGTGTTCAGCTTTTTTTGAGTGAAGGCAGGATTCGATCAACAGATCGAATACAAACGGAGCGGAGCCACACTGTGTGTAGGTTTTCGTTAAGGTTTCAAACACTTTCAGCGGATTAGATTTCGATTCAGGATCGTCCGATCCGGAAACCCTAATCGCTTCATCGATGAGAACTAGGGCACGCTGTCTGTGTCGTCCTCGGGCAAGGATGTGTATTATGGTAGAATACGAAGTGAGATTGTGGCTGCACAGAGAGTTTTTCTGGGTCCAAAGGAAAAACCGGAGGGCAAGATGGGGGTTGTTCCTGATTTGCAGGGCGATTTGAGAAAACTCGGATGGGTTAAAGCCGTTGGGGCGCAGGGACCGGAGGTGGCCCCATCGGGACTTGGAGAGCTGCTGAGTGAGGACAGAAACTAGATTCGATATATCTGTACCGGGTTCCCCACCGTTCTCGAAACCTGAAAAGTTTAGTCAATCAATAGTAAAACAGATATTTAACAAAACAACTTTTTAATCCTACATTACATAAATTTTTTGGCAAATTCTTCTGAAATTTCTTTATGTTTAAAAAAAGAAACAGCATGTACGCTTGTTGCAAATTGGCTTTGCAAAAAGATGGAAAGAATGCGTGAAAATCACAGTTATAGGATAAACCAATGTGATGCAATACGCTTGTTAGAAAGCAGTCAAAACAAGTCAATTCCGAGATTCTCGATCCAACAAAGGGAAAAAATCAGTTAATAGATCAAAAATGAAAAGGGAAACATACCACTATTGCTGGGAAAGGCAGAGAATAGCCTTAAGAAAGCAAGGCTGCTATTGTTGCGAGCTAGGAAAGAGAGCAAGGACGAAGATCGGCCAACTTTGTGAAAGGGAGCAAGAGAAGAGTACATTTCTCAAAATCTTTGTATTTTACGAACCTAGCTCGGAAAAAAAATGACATAAAATTAACTTAGGCAAAAGAAAATTACCAAATTATCAGAGCACGGATATAATTGTAGAATGTATACCCGTGTTAATCGCGTCTAACTGTTTACCCCATTTAACTAATCGTTGTATTGTTAAATGACAAATCAATTCATTTAGACACATTAAACCTAATTAATATAATTACATATATAAGATTTTTGGAAACTTATTAGCAATTGTACATATTCATCAACTGAACAAATAAAATAAAAACAATTTTAAAATATAATCATTATTACAAACTTAATAAACGCAGAATTGAATATTTTATCTTTTAACAATTTCTAATCGTTTCCCATCGAGTTTTCATGTTTGTGCCGTGTTCACACGTTACATGATCGTCTTAATCGTGTTTGACACGGTTAGACCAAGACCCGTTTAAGGTCAACCCAAACCCATTTTACATCGTCTCGTGTCTCGTATCATGCCCGAGTAGGTATTCAAAAAAATCACAATTCAAAGAATTCATAGAAAACTCTATCTAGTACTTAATCAAAAGCTGACAGATTCGTCACAAACAAGAGTCACTACCTTCAGCGAGACTATCGCTCAAACAGTTCGAATCCACTCTTTACGCAATCCCCATCTTGCCCTTTGAAGCTACCACTTAGTTGATCTCAGGTCACCTTACTATCCAAGGGGTAGTCTGTGTAAAATGTCAAACCAAAAATCAGCGAAGTCGCAGTTCATAACTACAGGTCTGTATTATACTGAAACACGGCCAAACATACCCAGTGGCAGATCCCGGATTTCGGGAAAACAATCATCATTGTGTATGGTTGATAAAGATCAAAACAAATAGATATAATTTTAAACTACATGTCTTCACTGACATTTTATCAAACACATGGTGGGTATAAATTCCAAGTTTAAAGAGTACGGAATCTAGATAAAAATTTGAAGCTCGACAACGTAGATCCTCTACTGAACATGGCTATTGTTCCTTCGAGTATGAGAGCTTTACCCCCTTGTGGAGCATCGACATGCGAGCTCAGAGTGAAGCTTGGAGGTGATGGAACTTCGCGGGTAAAATTACAGAGCGAGAGAAGAGAAAGATATCTCTCTACAACGACACTAAATATATAAACGACAATCTCTTTCAAATAATTTTTTTTGAAAATAGCGGCGTAAGTACCTATATTTTTTTTTTTTTTGTGTGTTGGGCATAAAGCCAAGAATATACTACTTCTCAGGTTTCTATTTTTCTCTATATTTCATGCCGAACCTAGCAGATTTTTAGGTATAATGTTAAGTCTTCAACACGTGTTAATTTATGAGAGAGAAATATTTTTGACAAAAATGGCAAAAAAATTGTAAAATCAATTGAACTTTGACTATGAAAAATTAAATTAAATTTATATCATAACAAAAGTTAAAATATTAGATACTTATGCCACTATTAATTATTAATTTAAGTGTACACGTTACTGCATTCGGTTTTAATTAATCTATGGAATGTAAAGGGGGATAAAACTTTCCAGTCGTGTTAGATCTTAGTGCCGTTTAGAGCTGCACAAGATCGCCGTGGGTGGCGACTCGACATTGTCGCGACGGATTTCGGAGAATCGCGACTCATCGCGAGAAAGGCCGGAAAAATCGCGATCGGTCGCGATGGAGCCCAGAAGTCGCGATTCACCCCTCTGCAGCTCTCTCTCTCTCTCTATCTCTCTCCCTCTCACAGCCTCTCTCTCTCGGCCTGCCGTCGCGACCTCACCGCCAACGTCGCGACTAAAGGCCTCCACGACGCGTTGCGATGTGAGCTTTGGCGATTTCCACTACTAAAAGTCGCGACTCGCCACGACTTTATTATGCACAGCTCTAGTGCCGTTTTACTCCATGACTCTGAAGATAAAAAGGACATTTGTTTTGAATAAATGCATATTTAAGCAATATTATTTTTATCTTTTTTTGAGAGAGTGAAACTCCCATTTTGTCCGGTTAAATGCATAAGGGAGAGAGAGAGAGGCGGGACCAATGGCGTAGCCCAGACTTTTATTTTAGACGGAGCACTAAATATATTTTTGGTCGATTTTTTTTTCAAGTACGTAAATAAAAATTATGAAGAACCATATTGAAGTGACTTTAAAATCATAAAAATATAATGTTACTTTTAGAAGTATTGTAGAAAAGATTTATCAGGTCAATAAGGGAGAAAAGTCTAAAAGCTCTTATTCCGATCATTTTTTATTCCTAAACCACAATTTTTTTTCCTTAATCACAATTAATGAACAACAAGTGTTATTTTCTTTTGTTCAATTTCATTTGAGTCATCGAAACACTAAATTTGTCGCGTATCACTTATGCAATTGAGCTTGTAACAATATTGACTTCGAGTTTCGCTCGTTTGAGGATTCACTAGGCTTTGTCCATGAAGCATTGTTTAATGAAATTGAATGATAATGTTAACACCCGTTTAGGAGGCTGAGAGAGTTTTAACAAGGTCTTTTCATATTTTCAAAACAACAACTATGTAAATAAAGAATTTTTTAAGTGAACGTACATACGGTTTCCTATGGCAAGTCACGCGTCAGGCTCGAACTGTCGCGTAAACACGAGTTAACAATCCTTACGAAAAAAGTGACGGGTTTATCAACTCGAAAAAAGAAAAAAACGAGAGAGAGAATTGCAGCTTCAAAATCCCCTGATTTTATCTGGGAATTTGTACCCCCCCATAAATAATAGTGTACTTGTAAGAAAGTCATGATGATATGCTCGAAGAATCATATTCATTCTTCTCTCTTTTCCTATGCTTTGATCAAACGACATAAATCACTTGCACTGATTGGAATATTCCAGATGTTGTCGTAGAAAGAAAAAGAGTGGATAGTTTTGAAGCAATTATATATAGTACAAATTCTCTTTTTGGTACTATTATTGTAATCACTTTTTCTTATAAACTTCAAGTCAATCGTACCAATTCCATCAACTTGTGAATTCTGTTATCTCAATTTGAATTCAGTTATCTTTAGCCACACGCATATCACTTTATTTTCATATGCGACAAATTGAAATTTCTTTGTCAAGGTCCAAATATATATAATGAAATATTGTTTGAAGAATATATTATCTCAGCAAAAAAATAGATTAGGCATCCTAGAACGGTTTATAATTACTTGCTTCAAATGCTCGAACTTAGTATATAATAAGAGAGGCTCAAATGTGATATACGCGTAACATAGTACAACTTAAGCGTTAGTATACTTCTATAGGGGTTCTCTGACTAACATATAAGGGATACAGAGCTATTAGGGGCATAAGTATCAATTTTTTTTATTTTTTTTTTGCATAATATAATAGCAAATCCCTTATTTCGTCAGACAAAATACTCGAACTCTGATAATAGCATGTCGCAGGTTACACAGTAACTGAACAAAAAAAAGGAATTTGTGACAAGTTATTATATGTTAGTTTTGTTATTTTGTCCGGTAAAATATAAAGTAATCATCGTTACTTTTTAAAAGATAATTGGTACTTATACCACTAATATGTAGATTTTATTTCATTTGTATTTATTTATATGATATATATATATATATATATATATATATATATATATATATATGATCCCAATATTTAAAGTCTTGGTACATTATTAAGAAGAAGAAGATGATATATATATAAGAAATATATGTGGCGTGATCCCAATACTTAACGTTTAGTCTTCAATTAGTGAAGTGGATTCAAAATTATAAAGAAAATAAAACATTAGGTCTTTATGGCAACAAAAATAAATATTGAGCATATGCTTCAAATAAAGTACTAATATGGAGTCTTTATACCGCAATTATATCTATATATAAATATTGTTGGTGTTTTACTTTACGCCACTAGTTTAAGCTCAACGGGCATGAGTCTCCTTCTGTTCTGATGATGATGAATAAACGTAGCCACCAAAATGGATAACAATATTGAGCTAAGCTAAGCAACTCTCTAAACCAAGCAATTGAGACTTTCTTCACTCCCTTCTAATTTTTATTAAAATTTAGATTAAAAATAAAATAAATAAATCCAAGAAAGAGGCTTTCTTGTAAGAATAGATAAATGTTAGGGAGAATTATTCTTTAGGACTACACATATCTTTTGCTTGCATCCAATTATTAACCACTAGAATAAGGCAATATATGATGTAGAATGTAGGGTCCATATTATTTCATAAAATTATCCACTACTATATAATCAATTATTCCCATATTCACAAATACATCTTTTTTTCTTTCTTTGTCTGTCATGATTCATGAAATAACGATCAGACATATCTGGAAAAGTTTAAGAAATCGATATTGTATCATATTTCAATTAATCAATGTTTTTTGGATCCATATTTATCCGTAATGTATGCCGTAATTATAAGCACTTTTTAGGGAGGCTAAACAAATATCTCCTGATATCTCTTTATATAAAATCTCTCGACGATGACATGGCATCGTTAGAAGGAAAGGATTAGCATTTAGTAAGTGAATATTGCTCTATAATAATCATAATTATGATCTAATTCATGTTTTGTTTAACCGTAAATATATTGATTCACTTAACTAATTAAGGCATATAAATAAATAATTAATATATATATATATATATATTAAACTTACACACATAAAATAAAAGAAGATTACAAAATATTCTTGGGGTGAAACTTTTGGCCCCCAAGCGCACTGGGGGCAATCCCGTCCTTTCCTGCCCGTTTCGGCCCCAAAAAACAGGCTTTTATTTTGAAAATAAACTGAGATCTGGTCGATGTAAAAAAAAAAAAGTCAGTTCTCGGTTCGATTTGAATGTATTTATTTTAACATTTATTTAACGAACCCATAGATTAAAAACATAATCGGGCCAGGTCCCTGACTGTTCCGCACCATTAAAAATAAAAATAAAAAATTGGACTTTCTTGAAACCGGGACCAAGATATATATATATGGCACCCATTTTAGAATAGAAGAGTACAACTTAGACCTGGCCGAAAAAGATCAAAATCCTAGTATACCCGTTCTGGTTCCGGTTTCATCCCTACAAAATACCAACCATGTGTATACTACTTTTCAGGAGTATGTAAATATATCCTTTTCAATCTGTTAAATTGAGCAAGGATATTCTTCAAAGTCGATCTCTATCACTTATAATTCGTGCTTAATTAGTATTGTTGGATTAAGATTTATCAATATTAATATGCGTGATATATATAGGGACCCTATATATAATAAGGTCATTGTACAAAATGTCCATTTTGTGCCAAAGGTTTAAGAAAAATGCCCATTGTGTGTGTTTTTTACTCCCACGCATGGGCATTTTTTTAAACCTTTGACACAAAATGAGCATTTCGTACCATCTCTATATATAATATATGTTGCTTGTTGTACATATATATATATACAAAAAGTGGAAGTTCGTATATATTCTATTGAACGTTGACACATGACTAGAAAAATATGCCTCATGTCTGTTCTTTTCCTTCTTGACCAACGTGGTGATTCCCATGCACACTCACCACCATCCTCAAAGCATCATTCCAATTCCCTTGCTTAAGCCACAAGCCACCACAATCCAAACCCCATAACCTAAACAACATATATAAGCACCCTTGTAATTTAATCAACAAATTATTAAACATAGTATTATATATATATACACACACACACACACACATATATATATATATATATATATATATATTCCTTTATGTCATGTTTCTCTCGAGGCTCTCGAAAAATAAAAGGCCTCAGAGGAAAAGAGGAGATTAAGCAAGGCATGAAATACAACCATGAAATCTGCCACTTCAGCCACCCCCAGCACAACCTGAGGTTCGAGTACTCGGAGTTTCCGTTCAAGTGCGACGGGTGCAAGGAGGCAGGCATAGGCTCGCGGTACAAGTGCGCCACGTGCGACTTCGACCTGCACACGCACTGCGCTGTGCCACAGCTGGTTATATCGCACCCGTTCTACGCCAAATGCTCCTTCCGCTTCCTTTCGCGCCCGCCCGGCGACTTGCCGCGTTACTGCAACGCGTGTGAGAAGGATGTCACCGGGTTCGTCTTCTATATACACATGAAAATTCATGCATGTGTTGATTACAATTAACTCAAGATGGGAATATATAGCCACCTAATTTTTTTTTTCTAATAAAAATTTATACTGAATCAACCTTAAAAAAATACTATAATTTTTTTTAATTTATTTTATTCTCAATTATGCTTACTCCTCCTGCCTGCCTTCTATGTTGTCTATTGGAGGGCTAAAATAATTGATAGTTTGAATTAATTTTTTTATATTTTAAGAAAAATAAATCTCAAATGATTTATAGCTAAAATATATGCGGTGAGGGAATATTTGACATTTATAAGTACTAATAAACTTCAATTATAATTTGGTGATCTATGTTTTTAAAAAGTTATTTGAATGATTAATAATATATGTTTAAAAAGATATGTAATTCAGTGAATATATTACAAGTCGTAAAAGGAGTTATTTGACGTGGTTGAGGCGGGTACGACACTCTAAGGAGAATGAGAAAGAGATATTATAATTTATAAACAAGCTAACTCTCATGTAAGTTGCCAAAATTTGCCTTTTAACTTATTCTTCCACACTATTGACTATACTATTTGTTTTATAAATTTTTCTAATCGTCGAGGGGCAACTACTCTGGGGCTCGGGCCAGCCCGCCTGATCGATGACTTTCGGCTTGGTGCCCGAAGCCCTTAAAAATACAGGTCAATTGGGCGGGCGGGCTCAACACGCGGGCCAAGCCCACTCGATGCACAAGTTTAGACCAACAATCTATAGCAAAGTCATTTCCCACGGTCAAAGATTAACTAAACGGGATATTTGGGTCACAATATTCATTATTTCGGAAAGATGGTTGACCAAGTTTATGTCTAAATTCGGACGGTCACTAGTCAAATATCATGTGGCGACGCCACGTGCCAATCTAAAGAAAGAGAGATCATTTATAAAATGAAAAGGACAAAGATTTTGGTAAACTATCTTTTTGTAATTTGTGTACTATTGCTGAAAAAAAAAATAAAAAAATTGAACCCTTTTCGTCTCCATTGATCTAAAATTAAGTACTTATATTGCTAATATTCCTAACTAAATTTCTACAAAAATATTGCCGTTTTAATCGAAGTGGACTTGCATGTAACATTTTTCCCCATTTAAGAGACCGTCAATACTATTTTTAAAGCAAAGTTAAGATTGAATGAGCATTTGAACAATTCGTTGTTATATGAACAAGAACTTTGAATGATATTTTTTTTACTCAGATTCTTGTACCACTGCACGTCGTGCGGGTTCGACCTGCACCCGTGCTGCGCGAAGCTGCCGACTGTGCTCGACGACGGCGAGACGAAGCTCTACCTCTACCGCAAGGTGAGCTCGTCATGCCACCGCTGCGGCCGAAAGGGCCGGAGCTGGAGCTACCGCTCGTCCTGCAAGAAGTACAACCTCCACGTGGCGTGCGTCCGGGAAATGCTCATGGAGAGCTGGGCCGACATCTACTCCGGCCGCAGACCGGCTAAGGGAACGTCCAAGGCGGGCCCGCTGGCTGCAGTGCCCAGCCTGAAGAACACCCTCCTGGCTCACCATCGACAGCGTTCCAGCGGCCGGAAAGGCAAGACCAAGAAGTGCTGCGAGATGGCCGGCCTGGCCGTGCAGTTCGTCATCTCCGCCGTGCTTGGCGACCCCACCGCGCTCATCGCGGGCATCATTGGCAGCTTGATTTCGAGGGCGTGACGTTATCATCAATATATATGTACTTGTAACTTGTACTGACTCTTAATACGTTGATCTAATGTGAATAATGAAAGTATTGTATATTTGTACGAGTAAATATGTGTGGTTTTATTATTATTATTATTCAACAAGTATAGCAAAATGGCCATACGATCTTATATGTAAAATAAAGAGTGAGTTGCATGTTTAATCATGTATGAGCGATTTCAAATTAATCAAGAATAAAAAATTACAAAGATTGACCATTGACGTAACACAACGAATTGTAAAAACAATAAACAAAAATTGTGTCGGATTATGCAACCAAAGTTTAACTACTTCTTGTAAATTAGTGACTATTAGATCGACTTTGTGGCTTCCTTGTAGACGTCTGTCAAGTGTCGATCCCCGTCATGCATCGTTGACCGTCTTCACCGAAGATTCCATAAATATTTAGAATCATCTAAAGTCTGAAAGAAGTAAATAGAGAACCAAATTGAAATAATTTCCATACTATTTTCAATGTTATACCCAATCCTAGATCAATCGGGATGGCATGGGTCCAATTCCATTTCATAGCGGGATAAGTATCAAAAGTTGAATTCCGTCCATGTTTGACTAACGAGT
This sequence comes from Parietaria judaica, assembly GCA_954871525.1. Lineage (NCBI taxonomy): Eukaryota > Viridiplantae > Streptophyta > Magnoliopsida > Rosales > Urticaceae > Parietaria > Parietaria judaica. The sequence continues at coordinate 30,031,099 of OX940862.1, read as the reverse complement.
ATTAGTCAACATTGAAGTGGTGAGCTTCCTATCCGTGTATTGCCACGTCATCCGCCTCGTTGAACACATGCCATCACCCAAGCCCTCCGCATTCCTTGGCAACTAGACTAAGTTAACTACGCGTTGTTTTAGAGTAAAAGTACGAATTAAAAAAAATAGAAAAGATATATATTAATAAGTGACAATTTTTTTTTTCCGATTACTATATGCATTTTTTTGGGACCATGCTTGGATTGACTTGTTCAAACTAGGATATGGTTGATTTTTTTAGACCAATCCCGGTCCAAAAAATTCAATTCGAGAATGGTCCAATCAAGTCAACCCGAGACCGGCCTTGGAAAGTCAACCCGATCCCGGTTGAAAAAATACAACCTGAGCCCGGTCCGAAAAATCATGCATACTAACTAAATGAAAAAAAAAATCACTTATTAATAATATATTTTTCAATTTAAATTTAAATTTTTACTCTATAACAACCAAGTGAACTTTGTCTAGCTAGTGGCAAAGGCATGTTGAGGCTTAGGTGATGGCGTGTGTTCGAATCCCACCATTACTTAATTATGCGATGATGATGTCATGATGGTGCAGCCTCGCGAAAGGGAAGTTCACCACGTTAATGTTGACTAACAGTCGTTAGTCAAACATGGACGGAATCAAACTCTTGGTACTTATTCAACTATTAAATAGAATTAATCTCATATCGCTCCAATTGACTTAGGATTAATGATTAGGGACTTATGTCGTGATTAACCTATATTATATTTAGTCCTAGTAATCGTGATACACAATATCTTTTATTTGGCATACCGAAAGGAGCAATGACACGTACCAATATAACATTGTATAGTTACAAAATATGCAATAAAATCACTCACCTTAACCAAAAAATATGCAATAAAAAAGTATCGTCAATAGATAAAACGACATTGTTTCCTAACAAGCTCAAATAAACAATCTTGAAACTAATTATATGACTCCTTCACTTCTCTTTGTTCCCTTTCTCCCCTAATATATTTCGACCAAATCGATCGGCAATGCGTGATTGTTTTTATGACTTTCAAAAAGTGTTCAGTATTTAAACAAGCAATGAATACATAATTTAGTCCATGTAGATTTAAGGATGACTTGTTTCAAACCAAGTTATTCCGCTTAACACAAATGTTTAATATATACATAATTAATCTATATAGATTTTAAGGATGAATTGATACAGAAAAAGGCTAATCTCTGATTTGACACACCAAATAATAATCCTTGATCTTTCTCTTTTTCTTCATTAGTATTTTCTTTATTGATCACTTCTTTGCTTTTCAAAGTGAATAAAAAAAAATAACAAGGTAATAAAACCAAGACAGCTTCAAACACAGACTAATTAGTAATTTACCGAAAGCATATATGTGGCCCTATACAGGTCACAACATGATTATTGATTAAGATATATAAATTTAAGTTGATGTGATATGGATTTGGATCTAATCATGTCAAAAATGATTTAATAGCGAGCGGGCATGATATGATTAACACAATGATACAATGAGACTCAATTAGACACGATTAAATATTTATTTGTTTGCATTTTAAATATTATTATGTGTTATAATACTGATTGTATATGTTATTTTATATTCTTTATTTTATGATTGTTCAATGAATATAATATTGATAATATTTAATATTATTTTATCAAACTAATTAAGTTAAATTAGTGTTATTTAATTATACTTATTAAGTGAAATTATTAAGTTAACAGGATTACAATTAGTTAAATAGATTTAACGGGTTAATACGATTAATAAATAGGTTAGAATGTAAAAATCGATTATAACACGAGTCGAACCCTACTACACGAGACATAAATTGTCACCCTAAATAACGATCCATATGTACATTACTATCATAGTTATTTTCTCATAAATTGTCACTCAAGTAATTAATGATATATATATATATATTTATATACATATTTATATATTGCTGTCATAGTCATTTACCATAAATTGTCACCCAAGTGGCCAAGCAATGATCCATATATATATATATATATTAATTATGGCGTCATCAAAAGGAAAAGATACGTATGAAAGAAAGAAAATAAAGGCAAAAGAGTGAGGACAAACCCTATGCGTGGAATGATAAATGTTGAAAATTAATAATAAATACGTTCCAATTACTCAATCACAATGATTCTAGATATATGCTATAGTAGCTCATTTATTAATGAATAACAACGACACGATTACAAGGAACAATATCAAACGCGTAACACTATTTTGTCTCCAATCTCAACACAATAGTAACCCTAGATTATACAATACAGTAATATATATCGCCATTAATATATATGTATAAACGGTCTAACAACGTTACACTAAAATTAGGTCAAGAATATCGCATGGGAAATATTTGCCACTCCCAGGAGTCAACGGCCGTGGCCACGGTGAGGCTGATCCTCGAAGACGGCCAGCTCCGGGAATTCTCGCAGCCCGTCAAGGTCTCGCAGGTGCTCCGCGACACACAGGCAAGCTTCGTCTGCGATTCCGATGACGTGGACTTCGGAGCGCTGGTCTCGGCGGTGAGCGAGGACGACGAGCTTCAGCTCGGTCAACTCTACTTCGTTCTTCCGTTGACCTGCCTGAACCGCCCGGTCCGGGCCGAGCAGATGGTGGCGCTGACCAACAAGGCCAGCTCGGCACTCCGACGGATGACACGTAGCAGTGGAGCTGCACGGTGCTGTGGCGTTAACGGGGTTGAGCCGTTGGAGTTTGCGATCAAGAGAGACGTGAATCGGTACCGGCGCGTGGTGGTGAGAGCTGGCGGGGAGAGAAGAGGCCGGAGACGGAGGCGATTTGTGGTGAAGTTGGGTGCGATCGATGAGGAGTAACAATAAAATATTAGGAAATTATCTAATTATATAATTATAATGATTCAGATATTATATAATAATGATTATAGTCACTAGCATAGATAAAAAAAATATGATTATGTAACTATGTAGTTGTAATATATATACGGTATTGTTAGATTTTGAATTGGTGGAAATATTCAATACAAATTATATACATCTAATTTCCCGTCACATAGTAATTATTTGAATGTTCTATACGTACATAGTGTAAATTAGAGCAGTTTTATACGGAATTCAGAATAATATCCGATTTCCGTTTTCGTACGATGGTCCACAACCTTAATTGGGTAGACAAGGATTTCTATTTCATTTTGTATCCACAAATGAAATAATTATATCACGAAGTGGGAAGTCTTTTTTCTCCGCTCTACCCGAACTCCGATTTATTATTAGGCATAAAAAGATAAAATCGGCGTGAATGGAGGAGTTGGATATAAAAATATGTTTCCGCCACCCGAGTCCGACACAAATCATATATGCAATGATCACTTCAAAGGACAAAATTTTAAAAATATAAGGGAAATTAATCGTGGTTATTGATTATTAACCCAAGAGGCTATATATAACTTTTAATACACACACACACTTATATACATATATATACATATATATATATATATATATATATATATATTGGTTTCTAATTATTTAACATGTATTTGTCTTGTGCCCCACAAGATCATTAAGTGAAGCTAGGACTAGGACATTAATATAGTTGTAGTTTCGGAAACATCCAAAATAAGGAAACAACTACGAAACTAATTCTTAAATAAGAAAGCAAATGGGAATAATTGGATTTTGAATATGAAAATGCCCATCACTTTCCAAACGGAAAGAGCGAGAAGACAGAGAGACGTGTGTATATACTTATGATGTATACATTACACACATATATACATAATTATATCTAAAAAATAAAATAGAAAAAACCTTCGAGTGATTGATATTTTTAATTTTAATGGTTTAGCAATTTGCCCCATAAAAGAATCCCTTAGTATATTTAAACGCAAACTACGAGATCTTGATAAAATTTACATCATTAACTAATTATTTCCAATGTGGAATTCCAATTTCCAAATTATACCATTATTTCTTTATTATTTACAAGTAAGAAAAGGAATCTATATTCCATATTGACTAGACTAATGGCAAATACCATAATTAAAGCTCATATATTCATGAATCTATTTTCATGCTGATGTCTTGGCTACTCGTTTGAGAAGAAAAAAAAATACTATTGTGAAATTTATATCTTAATTAGGGTAACAATTTTCTCTTGTCAAGTCCTTATAAAAGTTCGAAGTCAAAAAGAAAGATGTAAAGCTCAACTACTGAAAGATGGTAATCTCTCATGCTTGATTGGTTTTAATGCTTTACAATCTATTAAATAAGGGGTGAAACCGGTCGAGTACCTAAACTTCTCGAATTTATTTGTGGCATCCAGGATCCAAATTTTACCATCCAAAGTGAATTTTGATTTTCAAAACGCCGTTTTAACCAAAGCTAGTTTGCTAAAAATTAAAATTTGAAAACTAATTTCAAGACCATCTACACTTAATAAATAATTCACTAATATTTGAGTGAAGGAAAAAGTAAAATTAAAAATTAAAAAACGCATTTCTCTCTTAAAATTGTGTTTCAAACCAAGATCAGGGTACTAAATTTGAAATAAATCAAAACTTACTCGCATTCATATTGAATATGGATGTGCGTACTCGATTGCGGGGTTGCTTTTGAGTTTAGGAAGTGATTTCCGGATATATATTTTGTAAACAATTTCCCGATATTATTTTTCACCCTTTAAATATACATATTGTATATTTGATTAGCTGGCCAATAATAGAGTATAGAATTTGTTAAGTAGTTGGGTCCGCAAAACAAAGAAGATGTGAAAGAGATGAAAAGAGAAGCGAAAGCACATGACATATAACGAAAAGAACGACAAAAGAGCTAGTACCAAGCTTTCTTACATGTCAATTTTGGATTATTAATTTGGAATTTGTTGTTTTGTTTTGAGTCTTTTCTTTTTATATATAATAATAGAGCTTGGCGAATGGACAAGCTTCCTAGAAGGAAACCATGTCAATTTAGTGTCTACTTATTGCCACTACCACTCCTCTTCACGCGTCAATGGTAAAGTGCCACAGTGGAAAATTCTTTGAATGAAAATTTCTATTTTAATCTCCTTCCTTTTCATATTGTTGTTAGAATTGCATGTCGTTTATGTTATTTATTGCTTTTCCATTCACTTGAATCAAACATGATCATCTTTTTTCTAATAGTGCTTAAAAGAAGACTTTCGAGTCAATGAATAAGAACACCTAAGAGAAAACAAGCAGTTAATTGGGTCGAAAGTATTCAATACATAGTGAAAATCGACCATAGCAAATTGTTGAGATTTGAGAAAGAAAGAAAAAATTGAGAAAATTTATTGACCATACAGAAAGCAAGTGCGTTTTATATTTGAATCCAAACAACTTAAAATACATCAATGAAAGGAATTATGAAATGATATTTTTCTTCCCGAGCACGGAGCACGGACGACTGCCGATCCGCAACGTCAGGGACCCAAGCCTACAAGGTTAGAAAAAGCTAAAGTTACTCATTAATGTTATATATATATATATATATATATATATATAACTCACGTCTACACGTAAATGTGGTTAAATCCAATTTTTGTAATGTACATAATATACATTAATATTATATTAGTCTCCAATCATGTGACTAAAATGAAAATTAATCCAACATTATTGTGCCTTTTCTTTAATTAAATTGTCTCTTGCTTAGCACGAGGTTCCCTACGTTTGTAAGTCAATAAATTACCATCAATTTGAAGTATCACTTTCTAAGAAAATATGTATTATACTTCGATCACTCACCAACTTTCGGATTACAATACAATGTATATAGAAAGTCAATTATGCTATAAATACTTTATATATTCCGAGTAATAATAATCTAATAATTTGAATGAGTGGTATGAAAATAAATTGGCGTGTCAGCGCACACGGTGTACGTATAATTAGCCCACGAGTTTGTCTAAGAAAAATCCTCATATACTTTTGTACACCTACAAAATCTAATTCTAATCAAGGTGCACATAAATATATGTACGCTATGTATAACATGTTGCATTTAATAAGGGTCAATGTTTTCTTTCTCATTGACAATTCCTTACTTTCTTTCTCCACACACACACAATACCAACATATGGGATCTCTCTCTCTCTCTCTCCCTTTCTAAAAATATTTCAAAATTTAGTCTAATTTTCAATTTATTTATATTTTACCCTTAGCTTTTATAGTTTCAAGTTTCTAATTTAACTGCTTACTCAACCCTAAAAAATGGTATCATGGTTTTGTTATGTGTATGGGATAATTGCAAAAAAAGTACTCAGATTGCGTTACATATACTCAATTTATCAATTGCGCTAAATAAATACCTAAAGTCATAGAAATTATATTTTTTTTATTGATGTCACATGTATATTAGATAATGTTGCATCTATGTACATGCGTAAGCCTCAAATTTCACACTAATTTATTCACTTTTTGAGATTCGTTATGCTAAATACTTCAATTTGAAACATACACGTGTAACTGAATTAACATTAACAGACATACATGAGATGAAACTACGAAAAACACATGTTTTGTAATTTTGAGTATTCATTCAACACTCTCGAAAACTTACAAATATGTTAACTATTATATAACAAACTACGGATACTTTTACCACAATTATCCCTATAAATTATATTATATTATAATATATAGCACTAGCAAGGGTCAATCTTTTCTCCCCAACTGACTATACAATCTCCTTTTCATTCCCCACTTTTTCTCCACTACATATACCATCATCATCACTCTCCTCCCCAACCCATCAAACCTCTCTCTCTCTCTCTCTCTCTCTCATGGGTACATGCGCTTCTTCCCAATTGCACACAAGCAACAAGGCCAAAAACAGGAGCCTAATAACGTGGCCAATAAGCACGGTGCAAGTGATAAGTTCGGAGGGCAAACTAGAAGAGTACAAGCCGCGAGTGAGCGCAGCCCAAGTGCTGGCGCAGAGCCCCCACTGCTTCCTCTGCAGCGCCGAGGCCATGCTCGTCGGGGCGCGCGCGCCGCAGCTGCCCGACACAGCCGAGCTCCAGCCGGGCCAAATCTACTTCCTCCTGCCCCTGCCGCACCACTCCGACTCGCCGCTCTCGCTGCAGGACCTCTGCGCGCTCGCCGTCAAGGCCAGCGCCGCGCTCAAGCTCGAATCGAATGAAGTGTTCGGATAGAGATTTTTTTTCTTCTCTAGATTAATCGAGTTAAAAATTGAGCTATGAAGTTTGGTTCATATTTCCTCTGTGTTTTTTTTTTTTTCCCTAATTAATTTGTTTATACGTGTTTTAGTGTAGTTGAAGGAAATTACGTGGGATTTATTAGTTACACTTATTACTATACTCAGTGGCGGAGCCAGCCTTAGAAATCAGGCGGGGTACTAATAAAGACAAAAAAAATGCGATCGTGCATATTTTTCAACGATTTTGTCATAAATATTCTTAGTGAAAAAGAAAAACAACAATACTAAACGTTGATTGGGCCTAAAATAAATAAATAAAAATCCATTTCATTAATTATTTTGATACAAAATTTTAAGTAAATCGGTAAAAGAAAAGATACTCATTTCCAATAAATGTATAGAATTCTTTATTTGACAAAAGCTTAAAAATACTTCTAAATAAATGACATTATTTATAGACTACTAAATCTTAGAGAAATATATGTATATATAACAATGAGTTTTTTTTTTTTTTTTTTTAAATTATCTATTTAGATCCAAGTTTTAGAATGCTCAGGCTTGTTTGAACCTTGTTTGTTCCTTTAATTTCAGATGAAAAAAATTTGACCACGGATAACTCAGTGAGGGCACATGCACTCAGTGGTGCCTTAGTGGCTCCGCCAGTGACTATACTCCTTTTCATAATTGGCGTATTAATTGACTCTTGTCCGGCCCAATAATTTCGGAAGTCTTAGAAAAAAAATTATATTAAATTATTATGAGATTGTTTTATTAAAATATAATATATAAACCTTTTTATTGTTTATAAAATTATATATATTTTTTTTGTAAAATTACCGGCCCTGAGAGTTGATTATATTGGAAGTTTATAATTTTGTTACACTATATAAATGGCGGGTCATATATCGGAAAGATTAACTATAGTGTAAATTGTACATATTATATATATATATATATATGTATACCGTTTATATACAGAGAGAAAAGAGAAAGCATTTATTCCTCTGTTTATAAGGAATAATATTTGGTGGGAACAGAGTGATGGTTTTTGACTTAATTTTCAAATGATAAATCTAGGCATGAAACCAGAACCACTACCCTCCCGGTATTGTGAGGTAAACCCATACCGGTTCATACATTATTAAAATAATTGGTAGCTGGTTTTGTAAAATCATTGTCTGATAACTGATGAATATTTTTGTTCTTGTCGGGTTCGAACAAGTAATCGGAAAAAATGGTAATGACCCACCATTATTTTTACCAGTTTTAAACATCATCAAAATTAAATATAACATTATTGGTAACATGTACATACCGGTTTTATGGATATGGGACCAAACTTGTATTTTCAGATAAGAAATACCGGCTTTGGCTTCAAAGCCGGTATCCCGAACTGATATGTAAACGGCTACGAGTAGAAAGCTTCCCACTGATGTTCAATCTTATGCATGAATCCTAAATTAATCTACTGACCAAGAATACTTTAGAGTGATGAAATTAATAGGTTTAAAAAGCCTTATTTGCCGTTTACAAGACTCGATGGAAATGTATAAAATGTGCTCTTATATAATGTACATTATATATATACAATGTTTCGAATTCAAAATGTAAATAAAACTATAAAAGCATATGGCATAATTTCAAAGGACAACAAATTAAAGAGTCGATAACCGAATCTCAATATAAACAATTCCAAAAAGGTACCTAATGTTTCAACACTTCTTTTCTCTCTTTTTTTAATATATATTTTTCTTCTTCCATTTTTTAGAACAAAAGGGGTTGTATGTGCTTTTCTGTATATTTATGAGTTAGATCTTTATAGGTGCACTTTTTACTCAGTGTTGTAAAATAATATAATGCACATCCTTTATTTATATCCATTTATTATATACTACGTGAAGCATACGTATCACGTATGTGCTTAAGAGTCAATTTTTATTTTTATTTTTTGCATAAAAGAAGTTAGACCATTCTTTTATAAATGTAGCATTGAAGAAGCTATTATATATATTGTATAGTGATTTTGAACGCTATTTTACGCGTAACCACGTAATTCAAGTTGGTCAAATTCTATGCTACGTTGTCACGTATTAATCACGCAATTAATATCTAACATGCATTAGTGAATAGCTTTTAAAGTTTACGTCAATACGTGTTGTAGTTGTACGCTAAATTTAATTGTCATTGTATTTGATATTTTATTGTTAGTGTATAATCGTAGAAAGTGTCAAGTCCGCCGAGCTAAACCACAAATTTATTGACCCGCTAAGCCTTCGTGGGGCAGGTCTGGCTTGCCTCGTTCATTGTACGGGAGAAGATGGACTTTCTAAGAACGATCAAAGCCCACCCCAATATGCAAGCCTAGACTTACATAATGTTACGCGATGAGGTGGAACGGATTGGCCTGGGCCGGCTCACTTGATATTTTTGGATTAGATATGAACTATTCAGATTAATTAATATTTTAAAAATTCAATAGATATGTTCAAATATCCCGAATATCCAGTTCCATTATTTTCTGGAATTTGATATATTAAAAGAAATGAAGTTTCATATTTAATTATTTTAATTGTATCTTATACATATCGGACACTGATTAATTATAGTTTCAATTGTCTTAATAAACACATGTTTATTCTTTTTCTATCTTTTTAATTATTGGATATGCTTGTTCCATTGTTGAAAATGAGTCAAGACCAACTAATGCAGTGATTTCCTCACATATAACAATGCATTAATTCCTTACAATAATAATTATTTCAGTACGTAAGAGCATCCAAGTGATATGAACCAAATACGCCGTCCTCACTTTCTCATAGTAATATATTATTAGCAATTAGCAACTGGGAAAATTAAATAATAATTAAAAAGGCATACATGAATTAGATATGATCATAAAGTAGAAATATGATGTGGAAGATATAAATTATTTTGAAAAAAATCAATCCTATGATTTGAGATCATTCTCTTCTGGCCATATTTTTGGAGCTTGTGATCAACAATGCCTAAATGAGAAATGTGACATAAAGAACAATCATATTATCTCGTTTTGGTTATTTATTTAGGGTTTGACAATTTGTATACAATCATATATATATATATATATTATATAAAAGACAATTTGTATACAATGTCGTGGTCGACGTATTTTTGTCCCTTTTTGTACTAGTTTGTTTTAGACTCCGAACTGCTAAACTTAATTTTTCGGAGCTGCGACTGAGGGAAGATCTCACGTGTATACCGCAGAGGTTAATACGATTTCGAGGAGGTTCGTCAGTTTTCCCCGGAAAAGGAGCAGTAAAAACCCTTTTCCCCGACGCCCTAGAACGCACAATATTCTTGCAGTTACATTATGATATTAAAATCAAGTACTCATTCTCTTTCACGATATATTTTAGTTGAGGCAAGAGAAACCCACCTTACTTAGGAGCATATCGAGCGAAACAACAAGGGAAACAATGTGTTGGGCAAAGATGATCCGCGCATATTCTTTACTGGATTCCAGTGAAGGCAGGTTTACGGGAGCGTGATCACCCTCATAAACCGGGTAACTAGAGTCACAACCTTTAAAAAAAAAAATAAGCCTCATTAAACCCTCCGTGTCCCCCTAACGGGTGCGGCTCGGGCGGGAAGAGTACTCCACGTCGTATTATCATTGGCAACAACTAAGCGAGCGTCCAAGGGTCAGGACTCCCCTATTACAACTTGAATAATTTAAAAGTAAAATCTCAACACTTGGTGGAACAACCTACAACGAAACAAAAATTCCTCTAGCCTTAATGACGAGTTTAGCCAGACCGCCATGTGTGATTTCATTACAGCCTCTCAAATGAAAGCAGAATATAAGAGACTCAATTTGTGTAGCTAATCGATGAGTATCGGAGATAATCGAGCCCAAATCAGAAAGAGGAATGGACTTACGGTTTATAGCTTTAATCACCCCTAGACAATCCAATTGAATGATAATATTCGACCATCCCTGAAAACACGCCCATTCGACCCGACGCCGGATAGCCGAAGCCTCTACAAGTTAGGGGGACAACCCGTACTATAAAAATTGATTCCCGGAATGACTTGCTTATCGCAATTACGAGCCACTAGACCAATGCCATAACCCTCCCCACAACAATCTAGGGGCGGGTTCCTGAAGTTGTGATCGGTTATCTAGGATGCTTTCGATAGATATCACCAATCTTGTTGGAAATTCTATCAAGCTCAGGTACGATGTTGCCTAGCTAGGGTACCTCTAGTTTAGGACCACCAACACTCAGCTCGGGTGCACCTCCACCAACATCACCTAGGCCGGGTTCCGGAGATCTCGTTCGGCGGTAGGAGGTTGGTCGTAGGTTGAATAACAGTGTTTTTTACTTGGCGAACATCCCACCTTGCAGTCGTCCTTAGCTTCTACCACGTGCTCGACTACCATCACACACAACTAGGGTAAGGAGAACATCCTATCAACCAATCATATCATGTGCATCATTTAAGGGTCTACTATATATCATTAGTCTATATTATATGTTTTTAATTCTTGATTAAGAGTATGATTTATAAGTTATACTTATATATTTACAATGATAAAGTGCTAATTGCAAGCAAAGAAAAACTGTCGTGAATATGTACAACGATGATGTCATCGCTACCCGTTTTTTGCGGGTTAGCCCCCTCGACTTCCGGGACCCGCTCCGCAACGACGAATTGCATTGCAGGTTTGGTATGTCTTATGTGTTTCTCCAACCAGGTTCAAGAATCAACCTCATTTGCCTTGGACAACAATAAACTTGTCTACGGGTGTTCTCTTGATCACTTTTTTGGTTGGTCACATCTTTCATGCATCAATAACCCGTAAATAAATTCAAGATTATCCATCTAGCTAAAATCAAAGCGGACTATCGTATGATGGTGGAGCTCAAAGCTCGAGCCAAAGCGGCTGATGTGGCAAAATCTCATACACGTTTTATTTTTATTTTTCCATACCCTACTTGTATAATATGATGCATTATTTGCATGATTCTTGCTATTATTCTAAGAAAGCGGCGCTAAATTTTTGTTTTATGCAATTTTTAGCGAACGTCTCCCACGAGATAAGGACACAGATGAATAGTATTTTAGGTAACTTGGAATCCTTACATGCATAAACATAAGGTTACCGTGAAGTTTCACTTTTAAATAGAGTCTCACTATTGCTCCCTCAACTTTGCTCGTCGGTGCATCTTTCTTTTTAGCTTTTTAGTTTTAAATTAGCACAATAGTCCTAAAAAAGTAGCACGTTTCCTTTTAAAAGTTAAAATGTATATGAAAATTTTAAACATGACTTATTTAAAGATTTATTTTTTGTCAATTTTATTATTGTTTCTAATTTTTTTAGGACTTTCAGCTATATTTTTTTTTTCGGAATTGGACTTCTTGATTGCTTTGCAATAGTATCATAATCTAGTTGATAAAAATAAAATATTGTGCTACTTTTTTAAAAGTTTAGAGGGTTCAACAATAGGATAATAAAAGTCGGTTAAATGTTGCGCATTGTGCTACTTGTTTGATAGTTTATAAGATTCAAGCGGCGAAGTGAACGTACATGGAAAGTTCAAGAAATTACTACCACTCTATCATATATTTAGTAATATGATACAATACCAATTTGCTTTTCAGGAATGGTGCCAATTCTTATTGATACAGAACTTGATGCCACTCAACAAGAATTTGGCTATACCATTCACGTCAGTGGACAAGGCTTACTTTCGTTGATAAATGAGGTACTTGACCAAGACAAAATAGAATAAGGAAGACTCGAACTCGAAGACATGGCTCTCGATCTCCAAGTGGTACTCGACAATGTTCTCTAGCTCTTCTCAAGAAAATCCAACGAAAAAGGAATCGAGGTAAAAGTGAAATCGGGTTCGATTTAATTACTGACTAAATTTTATGTTGATTCTCACACCGTAGTGATTTTACTTGAGAAAAGTGTGCGACTTATGTCTAGGGCCGGATTCCTGAAGTTATGATCGATGATCAGGACAGATAATCACCAATCTTGTTGAAAATTCTATCAAGCTTAGGTACGCTATTGCGCAGCTTGGGTACCTCCACTTTGGGACCAGTAACACCCAACTCGGGTGCACCTCCACCATCGACACCTAGGTCAGGTTCCAGAGATCTCCAGTTCGGCGGTAGGACGTCACCCGTAAGTGGAATAACAGTGTTGTGTACTTAGTGAAAATCTTTACCTTGTCTTCGTCCTCGGCTTCTACATGTGCTTGGCTACCATCACACACAACTACGGTAGGCTACCATCACACAAAAATCGGGAAAACATTTCGTAGATACTTAAACATGCCATTTTTTCTCTATTTGTCCGTCTATGTATACCACGTTGCAGATTTTTAAGATATATATAAAGAACTCATAAAAAATCATAGTAGGAAAAAACTAAATAAATACGTGCTTTTTCTACGTGAAGGTTTGAATCACAAACTAGGCCGTTCCTGCTTGGTCAACTTGACATGTATGCACTGCACGAGAATAATATATTAAGAATAATTTTAATTAACATTGTTAATATGATATAGTTTTTTTAAAAGTAGCCACTTAATCCTAATAAATCGATATATGGCCGTTCAAATTAATTAGGTAGCGTTTGATTACGGTCCCAAAGACCAGGGTCTGGTTTTGGTTTCAAACAATGTCTTATTGGTTTCGCAGATCACGTTTGGTTACCAGTTATCTCTGTTTTCGCGGAACGGTCTTTTAATGAAGAAAAAAAAAATACGACTTGAAGTTGTTTTTTTTGTTTTGATCTTCAACTCAAACGTACAAATTATAACTATAACAATGTATTGTCATTCTATAATATATTATATTATTTAATAAATAGACATTATTATAATATTAACTAGATTTAATTAAATTATTAAAATTATTTGTATCATTTATATATTACTATGATATTATATGAGATTAACTAATGAACTTAAATTATTCTTATTATTAAATACTAACTTAATTATAATGATATAAACTTATTTAATAAATGTTTTACTACTTATATTATATTATTTAAACATGTAATTAAAGTAATTGGATTTGAATATATTTTTTGTATTAATGTAAATAGTTTTAAAAAATAATATTAATATAGTTTACTTCCAAATCAAACATGCCTTACTTTTATTAACATAAAATGTGTTTTATTTAATTTTTATTTTTATTTCAGTTCAACCATAGATTAACAAAAAGGTTAACCAAATGGTTTCAAAAATCAAACGGCCAAACTAATTTGCAAGACTGAACTCTCAGACTTATTTCCCAAACCAAATTGTGAAACCGGTTTCTCAAACCAGTTAACCAAACGCTACATTAATGTTTCAAAAATTTAATAAATATTTTTTAAATATCCAGAATACTTCCTTAATTTTTCGGATTTAAAATTGACAGAAATGGTGTTTCATCTTTATCATATTTAATTATTTTAAGGGTTGATTGCGGCAAAAATACCCAATATTTGGTCAAGTTCTCTCATGTGTACCAAACATTCATAAATAGCGGCAATAATACTCAAACCCAGTGTTTGGGAGTTGACCGAGGAAATCTATCCATGTGGTTGTTAGCCTTTTCCACGTGGCATGCGACATGGCACTTGGCTGTCATGTGGCATGCCACATATTATTATTTAAATAATTTAAAAATATTATTTTTTAAAACTTTTTTTAATGAATTTTTTCAATAAAAATTAATAATGAATATTTAAATTTCAATAATAATCAATAATTAATATTTAAATTTAAATATTCATTATTGGTTATTATTATTAAATATAATTATTCATTTTAAAAAAAGTGGGTCAAACAAAATAAATAAAGAAAAAAATCACCGTTCACTCAAGCTCCGGCTCCGATCCGGTTCACGGGTGGAACGAAATTGCTTAATACAGTAGAACATCTATAAATTAATACTGTTGGGACTGACAAAAAATAATATCTTGTCGGATTATTAATTAACATATAAATTAATAACTTATCAATTTATACATTAATGAAGAAAAAAATATTAATCAGTTATAATTATATAAACATCTTTACTACAAAAAATTATTTTTGAATATATTATATCGAGAATATTAAAGTATCAATATTAAGAATATCAAGAGAGACTATTATGATTTAAAGATATATTATTAGATTACAAATGTCAAAAATATTAAAGAGCCCAATAAAATTAAAGATAAAGTTCAATAAGACATTAACTTCAAGATAAACAAATTACTATAGAATCATATTTTAAGAAGACTACATGATTAGTGATGTAATGTTATCTATTTAATGTGATTTCATATTTATTTATGTTATATTTTATTTATAGTAATTTTATAATTATTTATGTTATTTTTTATATTGAATTATTAATTTATATATGACTTGGACTTATATACTTTCTAAAAATTATTATCTTATAAATTTAGCGAATTATTAATTTAGCTAGTTAGGCCCGAGTCGGGACCGAACAAAAATATTATTTAATCGCGACTATTAATTTATCGAGTATTACTTTATGGAGGTTCTACTGCATGTTTAATAATAATAACCAATAATCATATGATTATTTAATGACATTAAAAAAAATACACAAAAAAACATATTAAACAATTATTTATTATAAAATGCAAACACAAAAAAATATAATGCAAACAAATAAAAATAATTTTTCGTTAAATATAAATATGACTACTATTTTTTTTAATAAGTGGTGTATTTAATTATGTCTTGAGTTTTTGAACAATATGTATGTGTTTATTGGTTATTATTATTATTATTATTATTATTATTATTATTATTATTATTATAAAACATATTAAACAATTTATTTGACGCATGAACCAGATCGGAAATGGAGTTCAAGTGAACCGTGAACGGTGATTTTTATTTTGCTCTACCCACTTTTTTAAAACTAAATATTATAACCAATAATGAATATTTAAATTTAAATATTCATATTTTTTTATTATTGAAAAAAACATTTTTTTATTAAAAATAAAAAGTAATTTAAAAATCTTAAAAAATAGAAAAAAATAAAATATTTTTTTAATACTAATTATTTAAAATTATTAATTACGTGGCATGCCACGTGGCGGCCAAGTGCCATGTGGCATGCCACGTGGCAAAGGCTAATAGCCACATGGACAGATTTCCTCAGTCAACTCTTAAACACTAAGTTTTGTTATTATTGCTGTCATTTATGAAAGTTAAATACGCATAAGAGAATTTGACCAAAAGTTTAGTCTTTTTCTTCAATTAACCCTTATTTTAAATGTATCTTAGAGATATTGGACATTAATTAGTTAAGGTTCCATAGTCTTACTCTTAATAAACATAAGTTCATTCCTTGTTCCATTGTTATAAATGAGTCATGACAAAATACCCGTGATTTCCTCACATCACATGTAATACTGCATTAGTTTTTTTTTTTTTTTTTTTTTGAAACCAGAATGCATTAGTTATTTACAGTAAAAATCATTTCGCACGTAAGACGGTAAGAACATATCCAAGTGATATGATTCAAATACGTCGTCCTCTCTTTCTCGTATAGTAATATATTATTATCAATTATCAACTAGGAAATTTATATTAAAATCATAATAAAAAGACATACGGGAATTAGATATGATCATAAAGTGGAAATATGACGTGGAAGATATAAAGTATTTAACAAAAATCAATCCCTCGACTGAGATCATTCTGTGCGGGATATATTTTTGGAACTTATTGTTGTGATCAGCGATACCTAAATGAGCAATGTGACATATATAACTTATCTCTTTTGGTGGTTTATTTCGGGTTGACAATCTCTATCCATGCTTGTGGCGTATCTTATTAATAATAATAATAATAATAATAATAATAATAATAATAATTTGGAACATTTAATATTACTATAATTGAACAATTTGCGAGCTTAAAAGTGATTAGAAATGTTTTTATTTTCATCAATCAAAAAACGTAATCCATAAAATTAACTTGATACGCACAATTAGTTTCAATTATATATATTATATAATGTTTGGCGTTTCATTTCTAGATACACGTAATCAACCCCTAGTTTTGTCAATGGTGTTCTTCTCTAAGCCCTTATTACAAGTGGATTATTGATGGACATACATTACATAACGTGATTCAACTTGAGAATTAATGTATTATATCCTCAATTTCAAGATCTTCTGTTATGGAACCAACCCATCACATCATTGATAATAATTATTGTTGAATCAGTTATGCATCTTCTCTATTAGATATGATTCCTTATCCCCTATTAAAATAATATATGGAAGTGGACTATAACCAAGGTTTTAAATACCGCTTGCCGATGTCGTTTCACACTTCTCATTTTACGGATATATCGCTTGTCGATTGGTATCTCATAGGTAAATCGATAGATATGCCGATGGATATATCGTTTCGCATATCTTTGAAAAAAGATTTTCGATGGGCATGCCGATGAATATTCGAGAAATTTAATACCTTGACTATAACTATAAGCCCGCCATGCACATATATTATATATTATATGTATATGATTTTTTATAATTTATTTTTACTTCTCTTAATTTTATTTGAAGTTTTAAACACTGGTGAGTTTCATCATTGGTGAGATAATGTATCGATTATTTTAAATTATATTTTAATTTATATATGTTATGTGCCTGACCCCGTGCGTACTGCACCCATTGGGGGAAACGCATGCGGTGGATGTCAACGACAAGTTGGATGTGGGCATGGACAAAATTGGCATTAAAACTAATACAAGAAACAACCAAGCTTGCTTGGCCAAGTGGTAACTCCACCACTCCTCTATTCAAGAGGTCATGGGTTCAAACCTTAATGAGTGCCCCATTTACATTATTATAAACTTGGCCAATAGTGCCACTTGTTCTTACACTGAATATATCTAAGTCATGCGAGAGTGCATTGTAACATTGGCCGATAGCGCCACCCCATTCAAAAAAAAAAAAATAATAACTAAGACAAGAAACCGGGATATGATCACATTTTGCTTTTATCGCGGCCGTATCTCCCTTTTTTAATCACGACCCGGAATCAAAACATAAATTTCACCTAACTAAACTAAAATGACACGGTTGAATAAAAAAGGCATTGACATAGTTGAAGCCTTTAAGGAACAACATCATAAAGTAAAACTACGTTAATACCAAAAAAACAAAAAATCAGGGGACATGAAACCGAAACAAACAAAAAATTCAAAACCGACATTGAATTAAGTTAATATATTGATAGAAATTCTGACAGAAGTCAGTAACAACATAAGATAAAGGTCGTAACATGCCCAAAAAAAAAAAAAAAAAAAAAGCTCGAGTGACAAGTACATCACCAAAACGACACGATCTTTATAAAACGACAAGAAACAAATAAACGACAATGTTTACCTTACAGTCACGCAAATAAAGGCAAAAGATTATCAACACCCTTACTGGCTATCCGTTGAATCCTTGACTTAGGGCAATTGGACACTAGTGAATGAGTCAACGGGGGGTATTTGAGCAAATATTCTAATAATTAATAATTCATTTTTACAAAATATATCCTCTATTAAAAAAAAAAAAAAAAAAAAAAACAACAACTATAATATAGTTTCAAAGTGTAGTTTAGTTTCATTGTATGCTCTTTCACTGTTTAATTTTTTTTTGTAGTTTTGCTTATAATTTACCCTCTAGTTTCATTTTTGACAAAAAAAAAATATATTTAAAAAAAATTATTGATAGTCAATTTTTGGGATTTTGATATTTTTAAGAAATTAAATAATTTTTTTTTAAAAAATAGGGGGTAATATTGTTAAATTGCACTTAGAGTGTATAATTTTATTTTTAAAAATAGAAGCTATATTTCTGTTAGAAAGATGAAGTAAAGGGTACAAGACGATAAATAAAAAATTAAAAAAATCCCATATTTTTTATAATTTAAACGGATATGTTATAAAAGACTTGTATAGCTAGGATCAAGGTTTTAAATACCTCTTGCCGATGTCGTCTCACACTTTCATTTTACGGATATATCGCTTGTCGATGGGTCTCTCGATAGGTATGTCGATGGGTATGCCGATAGATATATCGTTTCGCATATCCTCGAAAAAATATTTTCGATGGACATGTCGATGGATATTCGGAAAATTCAATACTTTTGGCTAGGATCATACAAGAGTTGAATATGATATAGAATCGGATATATATATTAAGCTAATATTCTGCAATATTACATATAATACTATACCATCCTAATATAATATAGCAACGTATTCATCTACCAAACACACACACGATAGTACTGTATACTCCATATTATTCTTTCACACGATTGAAGTTGTGTCGTCCATAGTCATGGAAGGTAATTATATTGCTCATTTTCACCATTTTCTAACCAATTTACATTGATAGTCTGGGCTTAGTACTGAAATATAATTGAATATAAAGGTACTATAATGCCGTTGTGACAATGTCACGATTGAATCATCGGTATTACCCGAGAACCGAGCGAGGCCAGAGACTACCGATAATAAGAATACTTAGAGACATGTTTTCAACATTCCAGTTTAGATTTTTAGGTTTCCTGCTAATCCATTAATGATATTACGGAGAATGTATTACGACTCAAACCCGTTCTCAAAACGGAAGCTATGCCAAATCTTCACCGAGCCCAAATCCCTCATTTTTTGAGAGAGATTAAATCTTGTGATTGATTTTTTTGGCTCTCTTAAATGGATCCGACCGGCTGGTTTAAATTAAACCTATAAAACATAACTTACAAGGCGAAACGGTATTCAATCATTTAAACGACATGATTCAATAAGACCCTAATTATTTATAGGGCACTTAAGGGTAATAGCCAAATTGAAACATAGGTTTAGCAAAATAGTCAAATTTTGGTTAATTTTGTAAACTAGCCAATTAACCATTTACAAAATTTTGATTAATTTTGTAAACTAGCCAAATTAGAAATTCATTTAAATGGTTAATTGACTAGTTTACAAAATTAACTAAAATTTAGCTATTTTGCTAAACCTATGTTTCAATTTGGCTATTTGGTACAATTTCTCTTATTTATAAACGTTACGTGTGTAGCAGAATGGTAAAGTGATGAGTATTTTCTTTTTTATATACGTTGGTAATGCAGAGCGAGGAATTTTCGTAGTATACATGGAAGATTGAGAACTTCTCAACCATTAATACTGAGAAGCTATTTTCTGATGATTTCATTGGAGGAGATCACAGATGGTGAGTTATATTTAAATTTCATTTGTTAAAGTGGATTATGATTAAATTTACGTGAGTTGAACCGTGCAGGAAGATAGCAATTTATCCCAAAGGAATCACACCTAATGATCAACTTGTGATAATTCTCGTGGCGGCTGATTTGGCGGCCCTGCCTAGCGGTTGGACTAGACACGTCAAGTTTAGCTTATCAGTTATCAGTGAACTTGACGAGCACACTGTTAAAAGAGGTACTTTTGTGAACATGAAATCTTCTGTGGTTGAAGTGGTGAACGTAATTGTGTTGTTTTGGATTATGCAGAATTAGCTCGCACCTTTGACGGAAGAGTTAACAGTTGGGGCTGCGGATCAATCTTGGCGCTCGATAAATTACACGATGTTGATCGACGTTTTCTTGTCATTGACACGTGCACAATTAGAGCAGAGGTTATATATAATAGTATCATATTCTTGTGTTTAAGAATCATTTGATACTTCATGTTTTTTAATAGGCGAAGTATTATCCGTTTTTAATGTTTTTCATTTCAGGTGTGATTTAATGAAGAACAAAAGAAAGAGCCGAACACAAAGGTTTATTTTAACGCTTTATTCTTTCTCTCGTGTTTACTAAATTAGAACCTCTAGAAATTAATACTTTCGGAACTAGAGAATTTTATTATATTAACGAGGTTATTAGTTTATTGAATGATAATTAGTAGTTGGATATAATATATATTGTAATTTGTAATTTGTATGTTATATTATATTGTATCAAGTATTGGTATGTTTAATGTTTTTCAGATATTTCTTGTGATCATCTTTCTTTTAATTACAAGAATCATCAAATGAATGTTTGAGAACTTCCGTTTTCCCGATTTCTTGAAAAGCTAGGATTCTCAAATCTCGCTTACATATATAAGGTTGTTGGGACTTGCAGGTTGAGAACTCGTCCTCATTCGCTGATTTCGACAGCTATTTCGACAGCAAGGGACTTAACAAAGCTCAAACAATCTTCAAAGATTGTGTCAGCGTGGACATAACGAGTTTCATTCGGTCGGGGAAAGCTCACGAGCTCAAGAATGCGCTCTATTTCGTGCTAACTACCAAGGCATTTCCCGATTCGATGGTAGACAAACAGCCGAACTTTTTGCCAACTTTGATCATAATTGCGAGGTTGGTTTTATGTCCAAAAGTATGGAATGACTCAACGGTTTTGTATAAGGAGAATTTTTTTTGGTGGTTGATTTAGGAAATGATTTATTGATATTTATAAAATGATGATACATTTATTTAAATATTTCAAATGAAAGCGTCAAGACTGATTCTTTCTTTAAATATTTCAAATGAAAGCGTCAAGACTGATTCTTTCTTTAATGTTTTTTATTATTGAAACTCCAGTTCAAGACTGTCCTTGATATGTAATGTAAGTATAATCAAGAAGGATCCATTGGATAAAACAGGTCAACAAATTACAAAAAAAAAAATGGGAGTCTTTGAAATAAGTAGTGATCCGAATCCGTTTTTATTGGAAATCTGAGGCTTGATGGTAGACTTCGGCATCCGGATCTTTCTTACTAAGGCTTTTTTGTAATTTTGTGGTAGAGTTATTTCAACCAAACCGTTACTTATTTTTCGTACTCTTTTTTTTTTTTTTATCGTAGACGAGTTTTTTCCTCTACTCGTGATTTTCTTTTTTAAATTTGAATTTCCTCATAAGTTTCTTGTTCATCTATCTTTAAGTTTGCTATTATTTTGTGTTTGATGGACAATATCATTTCATATTGACATTAGTCTATGATAATATGTCTTTATCTTATCCCGTGTAGTTCTTCTTCTTTAGGCTCTCCAGAGAGTCGTTAACGGAATAGCCAACGGTGGCGATAGTCTCGACTAGGAAAACGTGGCGGCGATTGAAGAAAAGGAGAAGTTCATGGTCTCTCTAAGAAGATTTTGAAGTTTATTGCTCTTCTTAGCTCTCACTTTCTTCTTTATGTTATTATGTTCGAGCTGTTTTTGATCCTTTTGTTTGGTCATAATTAACTATGATTTTACTATTATAGTTTTTGTTGAGTTGATGTGTGAGATCATTCTAATTTTCATATTTTTTTTATTGAGTTATCATAAGTTTCTAAATTCGGAAGGAGGTCGAAAACACGGTTCGGGATTTAAAACAACAGAAGGCGTGAATGGAAGGCAGACTGTAGTCACTCTTTCAGATGCCGGCACTCTAATACTTAAATATGTTATAAAAATAAGTCAATATCCATTTTTACGAGTTAATATATATGGAATTAAAAACTAGATTTTCAAATTGAATTTTATAAAACATAATAACTGCGATTCGCTTAAATTAAACCAATCCGGTCAGCTAACTAACCACGTTAAAACTGAATAACCGGAAGAAAAAGAAAATTGGTTAGAGTATAACTTTTGTCAGACCAGTGATTACCTGTTGGTAAACCCATCGGTAAACTAGCAAACTCGGTATTTCAAACTTTGATCATAACTATAAAGCTCTAATTTCGTACCGACTTTAAAGTGGCATTCATTCCCATATCTTCAATCTACGATTATTAACATCAACGCTCAACAAATCGAGAGCTGAGGGAAACCGTTATTTATTCCATAATTGTTAGCAAAATATGGCACACATAAGATAAAACTTACTAGTATTTATACAAAAAAAGATAAAAGAAAACAAAATAAAAAGGCTTTCCCATACATTATAAAATCATCGACTACAAGAAAACTTGAAGAAGAAAAAAATAGTTCTCCATTTATCATAAATTCCCAAACTAATCCTCAAGTTTCATAATTTTTAAAATTATCTTTTCGCGACAATTTTTGTCCAAAATTCAAGACAAAAATTCTACTGAAAATATCATTTTCAGAATTACGAAATTTGGTGAATTATTTTGAGAATTAGTGGTGAATTGAGAGTTATTTTCAGAGATTTCCGACAACATTATTCCGAAACTAAGTAGTAAAAGAAGGCTTCATTTCGGACTTAATAGCAGCAACCAATTGGTCATAAGCTTCTCCCCATGCACTCTTCATCTCTGCTGACCACATTTCTGGTACTGCTTCTTTTATGGTCTCCAACAGTGCAAACTTTGTTACCTATATTATTTTATATCATATATATATAAATAGTTTATACAGTAAAATCTCTATAAATTAATATTGTTGGGACCGAAGAATTTTATTAATTTATCGAGGAAAATTTTAGTCATGTTAATTAGAATTGGGACCATACAAAAGTATTATTTTATCGAAGTTATTAATTTATCGAGGTAAATTTTAGTCATGTTAATTAGAGTTGGGACCCTACAAAAGTATTATTTTATCGAAGTTATTAATTTACCGAGTATTAATTTAACGAATTTCTACTGTAATTATAATTCTAAAACCCTAACATTCTTGGATCGGTTGCGTTACCTCGAAATGTTCATCTACCACGCCGTACTTGAAGTGAGTAGCCCCGAGCCTCTTCAAGCTCGATTCTCTCACCGTCACTTTGCCCGATTTCCGAAGCTGTACTGCGGACTCGCACGTCTTCATCACAGGAGGAAAAAAAAAAACAGAAAATCAACCACACACACATATATATAATATAATTTACAGGGAATTTTATACTAAAAAAATTAGTTTAGTGAATCATATTATAATTTAAATGACTGCAGGCCTACCATAAGGAAGACAGTCATAGCGTGAGGCTTCAGCTTGGGGTTCTGCTCAGGAGGCAGAGGAGAATCCTTCAAGAATGAGAACAGCTTCTTCGCAGAAGGTGCAATCTCAAATATCCTGTTCAAGTTAATAAATCCCATTGTCATTAAATAAATAATCTCATTTAATTTTTTAAAAAATATTTTTAACATTGTTCTCAATGTTGACTTTTTTTTTTTAATAGCAGACGCAGAGAGCCGAAAATCAGGCATACATATTAGTTTTTCCTAGGCACGGGCAAGCACACCGGTCTTTATAAAATGATGGTTTTCCTTAACTTCTATAATAAAAGAAGAACAGACGAGACACCCGGGCCGCGGGCTGCCTGCGCCTAGTGAAAAGATGGGCGCACGCAGCCCATGCGCGTGGCTCCGTCCTAAATGTATTGATATAATCAGTGCTTCCGAATCCCGACTTACTTGAGGAAGAACTTAAGGGCGAGCTCTCCGGCGTTCTTCTTCATCGCGGCCCATGATTTGGCCACAAGGGCTTCTTGTTCTTCTGTGAAAGCAATGCACTCGGATGTGCTCATGGTTTGATGCTTCAGCTTGATTTGGAAATAGAATTGATTGTTTTGGGGTGTACCTAAATATATAGCACAAGGAAGATAAGCATATGGTGTTAAAATATAACTCTTGGCTCTAGTGGAGAGCCATTTTCAATTTTGTGTCAAGCTTTTTTTGGAGGCTTGGGGTTGTTCAATACCATGTGCTATGGCTTGTTTGGGCTTACAAGGACATGGTTTTGACTTTTGAGTGAAGTTTGACCACTTTTTGGGACAACAAAAGTTTGGAAATGCATACGTGTGCACATACCTATGGGCTATGGTTATGCAATTCAAAATGTCCCAACTCCGAACCACTGTTGCCCATTGGTGTCCATGGATGGTCAGTCAATATTGTCCATATTATAATAGATAGGAAGCAAGTAGGAAGAGAGTATGCCGGCTTGCGCGAGTTCGGGTTGATGGTGCTGGCCGTGAGCGATGAGAGGCTTGAAGTTGATTGTCAATGAGTTGAAGATCAACGTAGATGCATTCTCGCCTTCAGACGGGTCACGAGCCGGGTTTGGGCGATTTTGTGATGGCCTTGGCCGGATCAAAGGAAGAAATTTTGAATCTTTGCGAGTTCGATTGAGACACTCAACTACTAATTTTTTGATTGCCTAGAGTTATCTAAGCATTTTTCCAAGTGTATTTCAAATTTGTCTAATTTTATTAATGTTAATTAGAATAAGGATTAAGAACTATACAAAAGTACTATTTAATCGAAATTATTGATTTATCAAGTATTAATTTAATAAAATTTATTCGGTGCATACTTAGCAGAAGTTTTACTCTGTTTTTAAAACTGCAATAAACAATCATGTATTGTAAACTACTAACGCCGTGACTCGTAGGCTTACTAAGTATCCATAATTTTGGCTCGGTCCCGATTTAAATTATTATATTTTAAAAATCCGACCCGGTTTCAATCCAACCATACTCGATTCCTAGGTAAAAAAAAATTATTCTTCTCTTTTTCTAACCAGGGATCGCAATTGGTTTCGGAAACTCCGAAAAACTGGGAAAAGGCTGAAAAAATGCCAAAAAAACGTAGTACCCAGTCCCGGTTTCGCAGACCAAAAATAATGAAACTGGACCCCAGGGAATGATCAGTGGCTATTTATTTACTCTATTTGACTCATCCATGAGTATGATTCCATTAAAACTAAAGATTGGCCCCATTGAAAGAAATTTCTTCACACACCTTGTTACAAAGAAACAAAAATGTACAAAAAAGATGGCTATGCAACGCACGAAAAGCTAACCGCATCCGTAGTTTACATCAGGTTTTACAGCCGCTGACGAAAACGGGACCTCCACTCTCTCCTTCACAAGACACCTAACCTCCCCATTTTCCACCACGAGCACCCTTCCCGGCGGGCACTTCCCCTCCGATCTACTCTCCCCGCTTTCTGGTTTTTGAAAAAGGCCTAAGAGCTTCATCGCAGTCTCTCTATTCGCAAACTTAGGCCCATATCCGGATAAGGTCAAGACAGAAACTACACCAACGATCGTCAATGCCATCTTGGCCGCTCCACCGAGAAAAAACCCAACCCCTCTTTGTTCCTTGTTCTGCTTAGAATGGTCAGGGTTTGTATTCGTTTCCCCGTTTATTAAGGGCTTGTGCATGGAGTTTACATGTTGAAAATGACCGTTGTCTCTTCGAAACGAGGGTGCAGGAGGGCTCGGGTAGGGGGGAAGCAGGAGATCGCTGCTCTGCTCTACTGTCTCCCCGGCGAAAGCAGAAGCCTCGTTGATCACTTCCAAGGCTTCACCTTTGTACTCTTTGAGCTTGTCAAGCAGTGCTTTTCGGCTTTGCTCGATCTCGCCAAGGGCCACTTCTCTCTCGTAGCGTTGCTGTTGTTGCAGACCCTGGTTCGTTGTGAGTGAACAGTTAAGATTTGCTCAATGGCTCAAACATCAACAAGCCCGTCTCCTAAACCCTAAAATCCTATCCAAACTCGGTCGAAACTAACATCTCCGTGACTGTGTCTCCTAATCTTAAATCTTAAACACACAATTACAATGTTCTACTTACTGACCAGGGGTGAAAAAAAAAAACCAAAAACCGAATATAATGATACCGAATTAAATTCGTACAACTCGAATGCACTGAATAAAAACCGAAAAAGCCTGCATTCGGTTTCCATAAAGAAACAACATTATGGCGAACCGCATTTAAAGATTAATGCTTATAAGTTCTATAGTCTGTTCATGTTGTAAGTGCAGTTAAGAAACCGATTTCCGGTTGCCGCGGTTTTCGTTCCTATTGTAAACAAGAAAGACAGGCATTATACAAACATACTAGCATATCTAGTTGTCTACAAACCTCAAAATTCGTAGTTAACCCTAATTCAGAGTGAGTACCTGCAAAGAGGAGAGCTGAGTCTCGAGAGACTCTAGGGCATCGCAGATGCTCACGAGCCTCCCAGCTTCCTCTTCCTCTTCCTCGTGGGCTTCACCGTTTTGGGTCGGGTCTCCGTGGAGGGAGGTGGCTGTGTGGACGCAGTTGCCGATCTTGAGACGCAGCTCGGTGGCTCTGGCGAGAACGACCCCCACGCTCCCCTCGTCCTCCATAGATGTCGGCCGAATCGAGTGAGCGATGAAGAAGAAGGTCGTGGGTTTCTAGAGTTGGGCAAATCTGGAAATGGGTTTTTGGGATTGAATTGAAACAGACACCATTAATAATAAATATCTGAGAAGGGAACAAAACTGCGTTTTTCTTTGCCACCACATCACTTCTTCAAACACTTTTTTTTTTTTTTAATAAATATTTCTATAAAAGTGTACGACGGAAATTTATATGTGGTTGTTATGGTTCTCTCGTCCGATTAAATTTATTTTTATTTTCTTTTTTTACCAACTCTCCCTTTTTTATATGAGAATATGATACATGAAAACAAATATTATAATAAATAGATAGATCAAAATGTTCGTAAAATGCTTTAATAATATAAATACAGTTTCATAAGAAATAATACTTGCAGAAAAAGTACTCAATTTTTTTTTCTTCAAAATAACGCGGCAACTTTTGCGGGTTTTTTATTTTTATTGATTTGGCCTAGTTTGGGAACATAACCCTAACATGTAGCAAGACTAATACGATCATAATATAAATATAGCTCTTTTATTTATCTCAATTATCTGACTGTCGTTCTCTAGTTGTCTAGTTGAATTTTCTGTTGTCGTTTTCTTGTTGTAATTTTTCCTTCCAGTGTTCTAACTTTCTGTCGTTTCAAGTATTTTTGTCGTTTCCATATCCTTGTCGCTGTCAAGCTTGTACACTACGTTGTTTTCTCCCTATTAATGTTTTTTGTCGTTTATTCTGACGGCTCTCCTGTAATTGAGCTCAGTCTGTTCCAGTCTTTTTTTTTAAAACACAGTGTCGTTCTATATCTATTTGTATCATTATTCATTTTTGGGATATTTGTGCTAAGTAACAAGAAGCAGAGAGCTTCTTTGGAGAAGATGAGCTCGATGAGAGACAAGGAGAAGAAAAAGGAATCTTTTATTAATCAGAAAAGAATTGTGTTTAATTACAACCTATAACTTGGTATTAATACCAACTGAAACTAACTGATTAACTAACGTAAAGGGCCTTATATTGAAGCTTTAAATAGAGCTTAATGACCGTCGTTTGTTAATCAGTGAAACGACATGAAATTATTAAACGACATAAAAGGCTATAAGGCTGCAACAATAAACGAGACTTAAAACAAAGGTGTTAGTTGTTAGTAAAAAGAATAATAAGATAAGATAATAATCTTATAATCTTAATACTCCCCCTCAAGATGTATTTGCAAAGATGTTAAGCAAGGACATCTTGGACATTAGAGGTATTAAAACAGAGATGTTGCAAAGATGTTAAGCAAGGACATCTTGGACATTAGAGGTATTAAAACAGAGATGTATTTGCAAAGATGTTAAGCAAGGACATCTTGGACATTAGAGGTATTAAAACAGAACCTGGTAAAGGTTTAGTGAAAATGTCAGCAAGTTGATCGTGTGTTCAAATAGGTAAGAGTTTCAACTTGTGAGCTTTCAAAAGATTTCGTGTAAAATGACAGTCTATTTCAATATGTTTCGTACGTTCATGGAAAGACGGATTGGTGGCAATGTGTATAGCAGATTGATTATCACAGTAAATGATAGGGAGAGGAAGGTTTTCAATCTGAAGATCAAGAAGGAGCTGTGTAAGCCAAACTATCTCAGCAGAGGTAGAAGCTAATGCTCTATATTCTGATTCAGCTGAAGAACGGGAAACTGTAGTTTGTTTCTTGGATTTCCAAGAGATTAGACTGTCATTAAAGAAGACACAAAAACCTGTAATGGACTTGCGAGTATCGGGACAAGTTCCCCAATCGGCATCAGAATAGGCCTTCAGTCCTGCACTTATGGAATGAGCAGGGTAAAAAAGACCAAGTCCGGGCTGACCTTTTAAGTACCGGAGTAGCCTATGAGCTGATTGCAAGTGCAAACTTGTCGGTGCTGAAAGAAACTGACAGAGGGAGTGAACTGCAAAAGTAATGTCAGGTCTAGTAATAGTCAAGTAAAGTAGTCTCCCTATTAATCTTCTATAGGGAGTTGGATCCTCCAATAAGATCCCAGAGCCTGAACTGAGAGCGATATTCGGTTCCATCGGGGTCTTAACAGGTTTGCACTCAAGGAAATCAAAGTCCTTTAAGAGCTGCAAAGTGTATAGTCTTTGAGAATCATTGATCCCATCCTTATTTCTGGCAATCTCAAGGCCTAGGAAATACTTTAAATTACCTAAATCCTTAAGTTTAAAGCACATGGCTAAGTCAGCTTTGACAGAATTTATGCAAGTAATATTAGGGCCACAAAGAACAATATCATCGACATATAAGAGAAGGGCAATGAAAGTATTACCAGATCCCTTAGTGAAGAGAGAATAATCACTAATGGATTGTTTAAAACCAAGCTTAGTGATCTCGGATGTAAATTTTACATTCCACTGACGAGAAGCTTGTTTTAAACCATATATAGATTTATGCAACTTACAGACGAGTTTTCCCGATGTATCAGACTGAACTGCAGGAGGTGAGTAACCAGGTGGAAGGCTCATAAAGACTTCTTCATCGAGGTCTCCATTCAAAAAAGCGTTGTTAATATCAAGCTGTGCTAATTCCCAATTGTGAGCAGCTGCTAGAGCTAACAAAAGCTTGACAGTGACAAGTTTAGCCACCGGGGAAAAAGTGTCAATATAATCAACTCCCTCCTGTTGATTATACCCCTTAGCAACAAGACGTGCTTTACGTTGAGACAAGCTACCATCAGCATTGTATTTGTTTTTATACACCTAACGGCAGCCAATTGCCTTTTTGTTCTTTGGCAAGGGCATAACAGTCCAAGTTTTATTTAAGGTCATAGCATCAAGTTCCTCTGTCATGGCATTCTGCCAATGCGAAAATTTATTGGCATGATGAAAAAAATGTGGCTCACTATCAACTGAGCAAGATAAAATAAAATTTCTGTGTGTGTTAGACAATTTTTCATAAGACACAACATCAGAAATTTTATGAGGAGATTTGATATGGACATTTGTTGCATTATTGCAAAAAAAAATCATTAAGATACTCAGGTTTCCTTGTCTCTCTATTTGAACGACGAACATTGTTGTTAATATTAACAATGTTATCTGTATTGTGTGTTTCAGAGTCAGGGGTAAAATCGGAAACTTCTTCAGAAATATCAACATCTGAGACATGAGAATTGTCATGTGTTTGAGAAAAATGTGTATTATTATGCTCATGATGAGGGTCATAAATTTCAGAGTGAGCAACAAAAGAAGGTAATACAATATCAGAGAATGGATTTGAGGTATTTTGAGAAGAGATATTTTCAGCAAAAGGGAAAATTTCTTCGTGAAAAACCACATCTCTAGATATGAAGATAGTACCTTCAAGTAAATCATAAAGCTTATATCCTCGGTATCCATGAGCATACCCGATAAAAACACACTTTTTAGCACGAGGATCAAACTTAGTTCGATGAGAATGGAGTGTGGAAGCAAAGGCTAGACATCCGAAATTCTTCAAAAAAGTGTAATCAAACTGTTTTTGATAGAGAACATCATAGGGGCTCTTACCCTTAAGGATGAGAGTCGGGGTTCTATTGATCAAAAATGTTGCAATCAATAGACACCCAGACCAGAAATTAACAGGTACCTTTGCCTGGAAATAGAGAGCTCGGGCTACGTTTAAGAGATGTTGGTGCTTCCTCTCTGCAACTGAATTCTGCTGAGGGGTTTCAACACACGAGAATTGATGCAAAATTCTCAGCTTTGAGAAGTATTCTGCAAATGTTAGTTCACTAGCATTATCCGATTTAAAATTCTTAACTCTCTTATTATATTGCCTTTCAACCATGGAGGTGAATCTTGGCATAATGAGATGAACATCAGATTTACTTGACATTAAGTAAGTCCATGTAAATCTTGAATGATCATCTATAAGAGTTAAGAAATATTTGTATCCATTGTGGGATTTAACATGAAAAGGCCCCCACACATCACAGTGAATCAACTCTAAAACTTCATTACAAACATTTCCATGAGAAACAAAGGGTTGTCTCTTTTGCTTAGCTATCGGGCAAATATAACAAGGGGTATTATGGTCCTTTTCTGAATAGCCTAGAACATCTTTTAAGGGAGCAAGAGCCTTGTAAGATAAATATCCTAACCTAGTATGCCATAGACTAGCAGAGACTTTATTACATTGAAAACTAAAACTATCGGGTTCATTGCAGTCAAGGATGTAAAGTTCCTCTTGCAAGTTACCCTTGTCAATCATCCTCTTCATGGAATGATCCTGTATGACACAACAATCATCAGTAAAACTAACACGACCCTTAGTGTGGCCGGTCAACGTTTTTACAGATAGAAGACTAAATTTAAAACTCGGGATAAAAAGAACATCCTTCAGGACAATGAGGGAATTAATATGAATGTCACCATATAGGAATACTTGGATTATTTCTTCATTAGGCAATGTAACAGTTGCATTTTCAAGTTGTTTTAAACTGATGAATTTACTTTTATTATTGCATATATGTTTTGTTGCCCCTGAATCGATAATCCAAGCATCACATAGATTAATTTTACTATTTATTGCTCGCATATAATTCAACGAACCTGTGGTGAAAGTGGCCAGATTGACTGCTGTGTTGGAGCTTGACCCTTTTCCCGTGTTCTTCATGCGATCAGTAAGTAATCCGAGCAGCTTTTGACATTGGGAATCAGTCAGATTCTCCATTATACGATCCTTTTCCTCAGTCTTGTCAGTTTTCCCTTCAACAAGGTTATTTTGTGCGCGAAATTTTTGCTGTGATCCAGGAGAATATCCATGTATCTTGAAGCACTTATCAACGGTGTGTCCGACCATCTTACAATGAGTACAGAACGGGCGGTCCTTGTTCTTGAAAGTCCTTCTTTGGCCTGAATTTTCTCTTGTAGCCATGGCCATTTCCCTAGTTGGATCAACTGCAGAGAGCTCAGAGACAATGAATCTCTGTCTTTCCTCTTGCATACACAAGGCGAAAAGCCTGTTCATGGAGGAAGTGGATCCATGAGAAGCAACTGGCCTCTGATTGCTGAGTAGGAATCATTCAATCCCATAATAAATTTCATCGCATACTCAGTGTTGTAGAAGTCGATGCAGGTCTTGGACTTGCATTGAGGCTTAAAGTCATTAAGTTCTTCCCAAATTGACTTCAGCCTTGTGAAAAATGTTGAAATCGAGTCCTGACCTTGACGAAGATTTGCAAGATCTCTTCTAAGCTCGAATATTCTCGGACCATTGCTTTGCCGGAATCTTTCCCTGAGATCGGTCCAGATTTCTGCGGCTGTATCTCCAAAGATTATCGATCTTACGATCTCCTTGGACACTGAATTGAGGATCCAAGATACCACCACGTTGTTGTTTTCGATCCAGGAGTTCACCAATCGTTCATCATCTGAGTTTGGCTTTGGAACAGATCCGTCAATGAATCCGATCTTGTTCTTGACCGAAAGAGCAATGAGAATCGATCTGGACCAAGACGAATAATTGTCTCCTGTGAGTGGCTGAGAGACGATCACCGCACCAGTGTTGTCGGAGTGATGCATGTAGTAGACACTCAAAGGATCGTCGATCGGAGCTCTATCGACGATCTTCTGAACTATGGCGCTCTCCTTGGATTCTTCTTCCATGATTGGAGCGATGGAAGTGAGATTCAAGAATCAGAGAGGAGGACGAACCTTCACGGTCGTTAATGGCGGAAGCTGGAACTTTGCTCTGATACCATAACAAGAAGCAGAGAGCTTCTTTGGAGAAGATGAGCTCGATGAGAGAGAAGGAGAAGAAAAAGGAATCTTTTATTAATCAGAAAAGAATTGTGTTTAATTACAACCTATAACATGGTATTAATACCAACTGAAACTAACTGATTAACTAACGTAAAGGGCCTTATATTGAAGCTTTAAATAGAGCTTAATGACCGTCGTTTGTTAATCAGTGAAACGACATGAAATTATTAAACGACTTAAAAGGCTATAAGGCTGCAACAATAAACGAGACTTAAAACAAAGGTGTTAGTTGTTAGTAAAAAGAATAATAAGATAAGATAATAATCTTATAATTTTAATACTAAGTATCTTGTACGACTGTGTTGGTATGTTTCCAGTCTCTTTTTCGTAGTGTTATTTGTGGCAAAAATACTTATGGTTTTGAGTTTGTTACACTTGAATACTCTTAGTGATTTTTGGTATTTAAGTGCCACAAACACACGACGTTTGTGATTTTTGCCACTAAACGATAACTATAGTATTTGAGTGCAACAAACTCATAAACTTAGGTATTTTTTCCGCAAATAACACTTTTATAATACTACCCGAAAAGCCACAAAACAATATCGAGGTCCATTTCCGTCCATGTCGAGTTAACGTGTGTCAACTTAAGCTAGGACGAAAGTATGTCTCTAATTTAATAAAGTGTTTGTAAATTGGGCTCTTAAGGGTAATAGCCAAATTGAAACATAGGTTTAGCAAAATAGCTAAATTTTGGTTAATTTTGTAAACTAGCCAATTAACCATTTATAAAATTTTGGTTGATTTTAAACTAGTCAAATTAGAAATTCACTTAAATGGTTAATTGGCTAGTTTACAAAATTAACCAAAATTTGGCTATTTTGCTAAACCTATGTTTCAATTTGGCTATTTGGTGCAATTTCTCTTGTAAATTTATATGTTTCCATGTAATAGACCTTAACGAGACAGACACATACAGAATTATGGACTTTAACACTATTTATTGAATTGTTTGACACTCAATTCTCATTTTTACGTTGATTTTATTGAATTGTTTATGTTGCTTTTGGAGGTGTTGATAATATTTTAAAAGTGGATTAATTTCATGGTTCCCCTAAAGTTTTTAAAAAATCAAATTTAGCTTAGTTTTCTTTTACCCTTAATCTATAGATTGATTTTATTTTTTACACCTAATTATACTAGCTCATCCCTTTCCACATTATTATTTAGTCTCCCAAGATTCACGTCCTGGTCCGCGCTGCATAAGAGAATGCTTCTCGGCGAAAAACGTCGATAATAAAATGATATCAATTAAAAAAAATAATTATTAGTGAGGATTCTTTGGTATATTTAGGAAGAGACAAGCAAGATAATAACGGAAAAAATACCATATATTACATTGACACACATCAAATGTAGTGATCAAACTTGCTCAATCTTACAAAGATCAATGTCATGAACGTTTGTTGAGCCAATTTGATCACCTCTAATGAAATAAAAAGCCTTTAATATTTCTCAGAGAGCACAAATTATGCAGAGAAGTCACCAAGCAAGTTCTTTCGAAATCAGATAGTGAAACGCAAAGTTGTGAGGAATCCAGTCGACGCCTTTCACGGATTTCTTGTGTTGCAAGGAACTCTTCCTTCGAGAGCAGGGTACAAAATTCTCCAACATTTCTGACAAACAAGCTGTAGACAAGCCCGAGTCCTTGGCGAATGCCTCCACTGTCTTCGGGACAAGGACTTTATGGTCTTTGTGCACGAGCAAGTTCGAGTGGATGTACTCTTCCTTTGCTGTTTCGAGCTCTTCAAATACTTGTTTTGGCGTGTATACTCGAACCTAATCAATCATTTTATGAAGAGTTAAAAGACATTAACATAAAATGCAGTTAGCTTCTATTGCAAGGAAGCAAGCTTACAGCGGGATCTGATTGACTTCCCGAGCAGAGCGCAAAGTGAAGAAGCGGTTCAGAATGTTCGATGGCGAAGGCTTTTCGAGCATCTCCGACTTTGAACTTAGTTTTCGAAGAGAATAATAGCCTCAACCACTACAGAGAAAAAAATTTAATTAAGTCCACGCAAAAAAAAAAACACTAATTCACTTGCTTAGGAATCCGTAAACAAGGATATACCTGTCCGGGACGAGGCAAACGACATCCTAAGATCGAGTTCTGGATCGTGTCGACGCTTATGGTGTGACCTCCGACAATATATGCTGCCTAGAAATAAATAAATAAAAATGAGTATTAAGCAACAGTTTTCGTTTTATCGAAATTATTTTCAGGGAACCTTACTTACTTTGAGTATTAAAGAAACTCTCTTGAGATTGTTCTGCGGAATCCCGTAAACTAAATACGCCTGTAAAACGAAACTTCGAAATAATATGAGTCTTCATATTCACACATTTTTCACATGTAAAACACTACAAAATGGAACATTACATGCATTACTAACGCGTTGTGAACGTTGATCCAAAACGCAAGCTTCTCTTCGTGCTTCATCTTTCGGAGATCAGCGTCTTCCAATTGATAAATGAGCGATCTGCAAAGAAATCAGTTCAAAGTTTTTCAAAAAAAATCAAAGAAAATTGTACTCTATTCCCGAGAGAAATGAAAAAAGTTAGTAACCTGAACTTTTCCAGAATGTTTTCAACATCTTTCAGCTTCTCGGGTTCCCTACTGATCCGTTGGATCTTCAGCGCTCTGCAGTAAGGTGCATTTTGTCCCTCCGAGCCTTCGAAGTGAAAAGGGTTATCGAGATATGAGTTGAAGAACGGGACTCTTTTTGTTATCGAGCTCCATATTTCGTTGTGGCTCTGCGAAGAAGGCTCGATGGAAGATGACGAGGAAGGGTAATCTCGGTAGGTCAGAGGTGGGTCCGCGAGCTCGCAGTATACAGCTGTGATGCATCGGATCATGTCCTCCGAGAGGCAGTTCGGTGTCTCCGGGATATGTTCAGAGCAGCAAGCTCCTATATTATCCGGCATACTTGCATTTGGTGCTGTACTCTCAGCTTGCTGCAAATGAAATGAAAGGAAACTCGTATCACGAAGCTAAAGACTAAATTCTAGAAGTTCATATAATTTGAACCATGAAACCGGTTCTTTTCCGTAATCGTTTTTAGGCTTACATTGGTACAATAACAAAGATTTTTTGGTTTTCTTTTTCTCTTACCGCTTAATAGTTTTACCGGTTCTTTTACAGTATATAGAGTTTGGATAAAAATTCACTTTTTACCGGTCTAGGTACAGCTTACCAGAAGCTTTTTCCTTTTTTCTTTTTTTTGGCAGGAAACCCAGACCGTGATTAATTATTAAGAATATGAATAATCCATATTGGGACTAAAGCATCTCAAAAGATCAATTTTTGGTCACAGCTTCACCCCGGAACTTTACACCTCGAAATTTCTACTGTAATTTTCCCTCTAAATTTTTATTTTGACAAAACCCGGTTTTTACCAGTTTAGGTACTGCTTACCAGAAGGGAAATAAAATTCAGTTAACGAGAAACCTTTTAAAAATCTGGAAACCGGCTTTTGGGACTAAAACATCTCAAAATATTGATTATCGGTCTGGGTTTCACCCTAAACTTTGTTGCATTATATAGTGTAACTTTCCCCACAAAAAACTTTTATAGCGGTCCGAATTCAAAAATGTATGCGGTTTAGTGCTCGGAAATAAAATTTAAAAGGCAAAGTGCGCAATCGAAAAACAATTAAAAGGACTAAGATCTTAGCACTTCAAATACTTAAATTCTTTGAGCTGAAGTACCTCTAACATTGACAAAGGCAAAGAGTGGTATGAATCGACAGCCTTGTTGAAGAACTTCCTCGGCGAAGCTCTGAACGAAGAAGAAGCCGAGCGCTGAGAAAGTGACGAGTGGCTGCGGTGAATGCTCGAGTCTAGAAGCTTCTCTGCCTCCCATGGATCCTCACTTTCATGCCGATTTCCGACCGAGTTCCGAGGAGAGGTGAAATGACAAGAATGGTGCTGAGAATTGTCCCTGTGTTGCACAACAAAATCTTGTCCTGATATTTCTGCGGCCTCGTTGGATCGTCTTTCGTGGAACGTTTTCCGGTACAATGAGAGAAGATACCTCTCAAGATACATAATTTCCAGCTCCAATTCTTTGATTTCCTTAATGAACTCCTTTGTGGGCTGTAACCAAATTTATTTTAAAAACAAAACAAACTTATTATCAAAAACAAAATTCGAAAAAAATTATATCCAAACTCTTAACTCAAAAATCACAAAACAAAGTTTAATTAAAACATATCCAAACTCAAAACATGAAAAAGTAAATGTATACACAGATATATGTTTCAGACCAGGACCCAGGCTTTTTTGGCCCCAACACGGTCCCGGTTCCAGTTTTATGGACAAAAAACCCCGGTTTTCAGGCCTAAATCAAAGCACATTTGGTTCAGCTATATATACCTGTGGTAACGAGTCATCGATTTCCCGTTCGCTCGAGAGTGGATGATAGTTCAACGCGTTTTCCAGGGCGTGACGTTCCGCGAATTGGCCCTGTAATTGCCTCTGAAGAATCACAATCTGCAAGGAGAAGTAACAAGGCAGCTTTATCATCATGACATGTTCTTAAGAAACCATGGACTAAAAATTCAAATGTGTACCTCTTCATTCAAAGAGCTCTCTACATCAAGCTTCTTATTAATGCTCCTCTTCTTGGATTCCTTTGAGCCATTTTTCCTCAACACTACAACTTCTTTCTGTGAAAACAATGTCATTAAAAAATAAATATAAGAAAATTAATAAAAAAAGAATGAAAAGAAGAATCCTCTACCATTTTTAGCCTAGAAGAAGCTTCAAGGATGGTGTTCAACTTGTCCCTCTTTGGTTTTCTCTTAAATAGACCACTCTCACTGAGAAACATATATAAATAAATATATTTTAAAATACACTGAATCAAACTATAGTCTATATTGATGAACCCAACATATATAAATGTTTTTTTTTTACCTCATAATTTGTGTGGAGAGTCCAACTTCCATGAGCTTCACTTCAAACTATAATAATATAAAACCCGCCATTTTATTTCATGCATAACATTAAGAAATAAATTTTAGAAAACATAAGGGTTCAAAATCCGAGAGGCAAAAGGAGCAAAATAATGTGAAGAAAATAATGTGAAGGACTGAGAAGGCATTAAATGCAAAAGTATATAGCAACATTGGATATTGACTAGAGCTGCACAAACGTGCATCGCGACCAGTCGCGAACGTAGTCGCCAAAATCGCGACTGTTCACGGTCGCGACGCGTCGCGAGAATCACGGCCGCGATGCATCGCGATGAATCGCGAGAGAGAGAGAGATGCCCTGCTGTGAGACGGAGAGGGAGGGAGAGGGAGGGAGAGAGAGAGAGAGAGAGAAATCGCGACTTTTGCCCATATTCGCGATGAATCGCGACTTTTGCCGCAAAATCGCGATTGTTCGCGAACTGAGAAAATTGATCGCGACTGGTCGCGACTTGTTCTGGCGATTATAATGTGCAGCTCTA
Source organism: Parietaria judaica (assembly GCA_954871525.1). NCBI lineage: Eukaryota > Viridiplantae > Streptophyta > Magnoliopsida > Rosales > Urticaceae > Parietaria > Parietaria judaica. The sequence continues at coordinate 29,992,556 of OX940862.1, read as the reverse complement.
ATATTGACAATTGAATGGTGAAGAGAAAGAGCCAAAAATGCATTAATTGCAAACAGAATAAACAACTCTCTCTCTGCTTATAAACCCACTCACTAGAGCTGCACATTATAATCGCCAGAACAAGTCGCGACCAGTCGCGATCAATTTTCTCAGTTCGCGAACAATCGCGATTTTGCGGCAAAAGTCGCGATTCATCGCGAATATGGGCAAAAGTCGCGATTTCTCTCTCTCTCTCTCTCTCCCTCCCTCTCCCTCCCTCTCCGTCTCACAGCAGGGCATCTCTCTCTCTCTCGCGATTCATCGCGATGCATCGCGGCCGTGATTCTCGCGACGCGTCGCGACCGTGAACAGTCGCGATTTTGGCGACTACGTTCGCGACTGGTCGCGATGCACGTTTGTGCAGCTCTACCACTCACCAAGAGTGAGACTAGTCACCCTTACATTTGGCTTTTCCAAACAACCATATAAATATAATAAACAAACTAAATAAAAAATGAGAATTATTTAATCAACCTTTTTGTACATGTCTCAAGAGCCAAATTTAAAGGTGGATGATTATACATGATAAGAGAATATAAATTATTTATTTACTAAGTTGGTAATAACCCATAATAAAATCGTTGCGAGACCCGAATTTATTTTCTTGGCTACTTTCGCGGTGTGATATAATAATAGAATAATTTTTAGGTTGCGGTGGAATGTATAGTGATTGAACCGATATGCCTAATCTCGAAATATGAACTTTTTTTCGATTATGATGTTTCGAATCGGCCGGTCAATTATCATAGTCGTCATTCTCTCTCCTATTAGATCATTTGTCTAATAATCTAAGGAAGTTTTTCTCTTTGGCTCGTGATTTTCTCCTCAAATTGAACTACCACTTTATAATTCGTATTATTTTTTCTTGAATTTCATTGTTGCTTTACGTATATCTTAAATCAACATGTTTGTAACCTAAATCCTATATTGGATTGAGTTTTGATTCATAACATGCATGCATTTAAAGCTAATGATTTGAGAAACATGTTGATTTGCATGGACTATTTGCAAAAAGATAGTGATTTTTTGTTTGACCAGAAAGCTATGACCACCTTTGAAGCTTTTACAAATGGTGGGCTTTATCGTTTGCATTAAAAGAATGGAAATTGGCTCGTGGGGTTTCTTTTCTTGTTCAATATATATGAGGTATTGCAAACAACTCACTCCCCCACACTAATGGACAAAATTTACCCAAAAAGTATTCACACTAGTTTTTTAGGATATAATTACTTAAACAAAGATGTGCATAAAAGTGGTGTATAAAAGTCAAAGTGCAGTGGACTTGGGCATTGTCCTGGCTTATATACATAATATATATGGTATATCTACTATAAATTAATATTCGATAAATTAATAGTCGCGATTAAATAATATTTTTATCCGGTCTCGATTCGGACTTAATTAATTAAATTAATAATTCGTTAAATTTATAAGATAAGAATTTTTTAAAAAAATATATAGGTTTGTGATATATAAATTAATAATTCAATATAAAAAACTACATAAATAATTATAAAATTACTATAAATAAAATATAACATAAATAGCTATTATAGAAGATAACATTACATCACTAATCATGTAATCTTCTTATAATATGATTCTATAGTAATTATTATAGCTAATTGTCACTATTCTAATAAGTTATTGTTATTACTCGTTAATTTCATTGAGCTCTTTAATATTTCTGACATTGGTACCCTAATAAAATCATTTTTCAATTATAATAGTCTCTCTTGGTATTCTTAATATTGATACTTTAATATTCTCGATATAATAAATTGAAATATTTTTTTATAATAAAGATGTTTACATAATTGTTGCTGATTAATAATTTTTTTCTTCATATTAATGTATAAATTAATAAATTATTAATTTATATGTTAATTAATAATCTGATAAGATAATATATTTTGTCGATCCCAACAATACTAATTTATAGAGGTTCTATTCTGTGTGTATATATATATGTATATATTACACGCGTAGATTAACCTAAACGTCGCGCTATTATCTGTATTTCTATTTTTTGGTTTAGACACAAACCAAAACTCATGTGTATTAGAAATAATATTTCTTAAAGCTAGTTTTGTACATATAGGAGAGATGCTTAAATTTCTTTTTCTCGTACGTGCTTGAGCTCTTATAACCAAAACTAGATGACATGATTTTTGTATTCTTAATTCTTATACAAAAAATTGTATATCTTAAACCAGATGTACTGCATAGTTGCTAGGATTGCCTAGTGGTTATTCAACATCACTTTTAAAATAGAAGTTGTGGGTTCAATCCTCACAAGCAGCAAAACTGCCATAAAAAAATAGATGTTATGCATATTCTTCATATATTCATATATCATCAATAATCAAATAGTTTGTATATAAGTAATATATGTTTAAAAGCACGTTCTTCTAAATCTATTTATGCTAGGGAATGTAAGTAATAATATCCCCGCAAATAGAATACTATAAAGCAAGGTATTAAATTGCGCGATATTCCATGAAAATGTCGACCAATTTTTATTTTTTGAGAATATGAGAAACAAAAACCTTTTCGTTTCGCTGGATTTTTACCAAAATTTGTAAAATTCGCATGGGCAAGTGGTTGGAGTTTCACTAAAATATATATATTTTTGTTGTAATTCGACAAAAATGTCAATTAAACTTTCGGCAAAAATAATTATACTAGCACAAGAGTACCCTACCCCACCCCACCCCGCCTCGCCTCGCCACGGCCGGTCAAACGGCAGTGGCGCGCGAGTGTGATGGTGGAACATTTGTCTGAGACATCTCCCATCCACAAAATCCTATGACCCAAATGGCCCAAACTCTTGTCCCAAATATTTGGTAGATAAACATCATCAAACTCTTGTCATCTATCAATGTGGGAATTTTTGATATTCAACTAATATGACACATTCACATTTAACATACACACACTTCACCTAATAATTTAACTTAATATTATATACTTCAACTAATATTATACACTTAACATACATATACACTTAATATACACATTCATTTAATATTATACAATACATTTTACTGTCGCTTAACCTTCAACGACTTCAATTTACACGACAGCGTCTCACTGTCGTTTAAGCATATACACGACTGTGTTTTGCAGTTGTCTAAACAACTATTTGTAGTATATATACACTTCAACTAATATTAAATTTGTTATCATACATATACAATTAACATGCATATTCACTTAATTACACACTTAACATACATTCACTTCACATAATAATTTGACTTAATATAATACACATTCTACTAATAAAGTGACTTAATATTATACATTTCACCTACATATTTAAGTCACAAATGTGTTTTATTGTATATAATTATGTCTTGCATTTATTAAATATGTGGTTTAGAACCTATATAAATATCTTGCTTAAATACTCAAATATATTTTACAAAATATCCGTCGAAAACTCCATCGGCATGCGGTATGACCATTAATAAAGTGTGGTATATGTGGCATGCCTTTTTTTTACGATTTACCCGTCAACATACCCATCGGTAAGCGATATATCCGTAAAACTGAAAAGGGTAATTAGCGGCATAAATGGCCAAAGTTTTTGAATTCCCTTAGGCATGATGCCAATGCTAAAAAACGACGGCAAAAGTCCCCAATGTGCACTAATCACACTAATCGCAAAATTTCATCCAACTAGTTGGATGAGTGTCAGTCAACTGATGATGTGGTAGTGTTGACCGCCACGCGGACATCTACATAGCATGTCATGTCATTTTGAATTTATTTCCCACATTATTTTGTTTTGCAATTCTTTTACGTGGCCCACTTTTCTTCTCGACTTCTACCGTTGACACGTGTCCATTCTCTCTTTCCCACACTATGACCTGTGCCATCGAAATAACTAGCCTTTTTTTTTTGCTTTTGTAAGGTTGAAACCTAGAGCCCAGAGAAACAAAACACTAAACCACCGAAGTTATTTGATGACAAATTGTACTGAATATGACAATTTAAATAGCAAACATATTAAGAGAGTATCAAGATAAGTATAATTAAATAAACCAATAGGAAATAATCTCATGTAATTGGCATGCCAAGTAGACCACGTTATCTAAAGTTTGGTTTTAGTTGGACTTTATCAAGATAAGTATAAAATTTCTCAACAATCAAAAGGGTTTATGTTAGTCGAGTCCCATTATTCATTTTGTAAAAATTTCTATAGATTTATGATCATCATGTTTATTAACTAATCATAATAAGCTAGCTACAATAGCTATGCTAAACTCATTTTATTTATTTAATTAGTCGTGATATTGTTAATAAATAGATAAATTTATTTCATATTTATTTTACTTTATTAAATTGTCATAAGATGTATGTATTTAAAACTTATAAGTAGGATAATATATACAATTTTAGTAGTATTTTCAGCCACTACCCAAAAATAAACTTATAAGTAGGATAATATTTACAACTATAGTAGTATTTTCAACCACTACCCAAAAAAATGACGGATAATAATCAAAAAAATATCTCACATATTAATGGATATGTTTGCTATTTAAATTGTTATATCCATTACATTTTGACACCAAATACTTTTGATCTAGTAATTTAGTACTTTGTTTATCTGGGTTTGGTCATGGGTTCCAAAATATAAATACAAAATATAAAATAAAAAAGATGTGGCAAATTTTTTTAAATAAAATGACATGGCGTGCCACGTAGATGTCCACGTGTCAGTCAACACTGCCACATCACTAGTTGACTAACAATCATCCAATTAGTTGAATGGAATTTTGCAATTAGAGTGATTAGTGCACACTGAAGACTTTTGCTATCATTTTTTAGCATTGGCATCATGCCTAAGGGAATTCGAAAACCTTAACCACTTATGCCGCTAATTACCCAACAGAAAATGCAAAGCCAGAAACAACATTTTAAAACTTGCTATAAAGCATAAAGTCCGTTAAAGGAGAGGAGACCTTACATTATTATTTATATATATATATATATATATATATATATATATATATGTGTGTGTGTGTGTGTCGGTTGCGTTATATTGTTGCATGATTATTATAGGCTCTACAAAGCGTGTACATAAATGAGGTGTCAAGCAATTGCACGACTATCCATGCATCAAAGTAAAGTGTTGTTTCTTGTGGCAGTTTTCTAATTGCAAAAAACCCATGGCAGTCTCTCTCCACTTTTACAGAAAAATACAAACATATTTAACACTAAACCATGTCCATATGTAATGTGAGACCTCAAAAGGGCTGAAAGTATGTCTCTCTCTCTATATATATAAAGAGAGAGAGAGAGTCGAATAAAAATAGACACGAGCTTGTGATTGAATTTGACATGCATGAAATGACTTGTTAGTGCTTATGGTGGGCTTCTTTGGTCTGGACTTTGTGACTGAGTTATCGCTTTTGGATATAAAATATAAAGCTATGTATTTATATAGATGTAAATATATATATATATATATGTATATATGCATGGTGAGAGTCCAGCTGCCAAAAGCTTGTTCCCTTTTATGGATGGAACTTGTCACAGAAGAGAGAACCACCAAAGGAAAGAGACGACGACTATATATAATATTGGACTATTGGTTGGTCTGATTTAACTGTAGAAATATTAAGCATTAAAGTGGCTCATGCTTCGAGAAAAAGTGGGATATTTGTGGTACAAGTATCTAATTTTCTATTAAGTATATATGTTGGCATATATATTCTTAATATTTTTTTTTACCATAATATCGGGGTCCAACTTCTTCAACGTCATGTGTTAAGTTATCTTAAACAAGGGAAACTTGTATGTCTATGATCAAACGATGGAAACATTAGTTATTTAACATTAGTTCTAGAGATACACACATGTCCCTAATTTAGATATGACATGGACGAAATTGAACTTCAACAAAGTTTTGTGGCTTTTGAGACTATTACCCCTACAAAAGAGATTGAAAAAAGTCGGCAATATACATTATTGGATATTTATGGCACAAATATATAGGTATCATTCATAGCTCTAATTATTTTTTATGAAGTAATAAACAAGTACAACAAATCACGTGTAGGGATGGCAATTCGGGTTTCCTATCGTGTTCGTGCCGTGTCTTAATCGTTTTTTACTTATTTTATGTTGAACCAGACCCGCCCCATTTATTAATCGTGTTAGAAAATGAGACCTAGACCCGCCCTATTTAAATGTCGTGTTTATCGTGTCTACCCGTTTAACCCATTTAACATTTACATGTATTCTAAAATGTTAAACTAATTCATTTTATACTCATTTAACTTAATTCATTTAATTATATTATCTAAGATTTTACAATTTATTGTTAACACTTTTTTATGTTCATCAATTGTACGATGTAATAAGTAAGTAAAAACCATAAATTTTATATATAATAAGTATTAAAAGACTTAACAACATATATAAAATGTAACTTTTTGCTCTTAAGCCTGTCTAATTGGGTTCTCATCGTGTTCGTACCGCGTTTCCTATTATTTAATCGTGTTAATCGCGTTCGACATGGTTGGACCCATATTTTTAGTAGACCCAGACCCGTTTAATACGTGTCGTAATTGTTTCATGTTTCGTGCCCGGCCCCAAATTACCACCCGGACATGTAGGCGTGTTTATTTTGATACTTTTGTGTTTGTGTTATTATTTTTTTCACAATTTGTTGATTTGTTAGAATTTTGATATTTAATTTTGTTCAAGTAATATTGATTTTAAAAATATATATTTTAGCTTAATTTTGCTTATTTTTTGCGTGGCTGAGGAGTTTATATGTGTCTCTTTCAATACTGTTGGAAACATTAGTTAATTAAACATGAGTGGAGAATTTGTGTTGAGAATAAGAGATGATAAATAAGGTTTTCTTCTTAATTTAGCCACACAAAAAATGATGATACACAAATATTGGAATTGATCGAGACCAATTAATGATATATCCGGAAAGACAGAAGTCTCGGTCAATTAAGATTCCTTTAGTTCATCCAAGCAAGGGACTAAAATCGATTTAGCATCGTACCCAAGATGTTTGATATATATATATATATATATATATATAGATATACAAATATCATTTTACAGAATTAACTCAACTAATTATAAAGCTCACCCAAATAAACATTTCGCAGCTTGTTATTAATTAATTTGTTTCTTATGCTTCTATCTATGTCAAGCAAAACTTGATAATGTATTTTGAAAATTTTACGACTTCTGATATTTATATTGGTATGATTACGATTAGAATCAGTTGTGAGTTTGACGCATTTTGTCGGGACCAAATTAAATAAATTTTAGAGCATTTAAAATATTTAAAAATCTCTCTCTCTCTATATATATATATATATATATTAAGACCTTTTAAATTTAAGAGTTCGAGACGTGACTTTGTTTGCACTGTGAGTCTGTGACTGGCCCGTCTAGAAATGTTACCCTTCATGCCCATGCATGCATCATGCATGTTTTCTCTGATGTCACGTAAATAAAACCACATTAAACTACATATTTCAATCTTATGAAGATTATATTGAATATAAAAATAATGTATGATCAAATATTTTATAGAAGTTTCTAATTTGGCATGTGGTCAACTCGACAGTCTCGAAATTAAGAACTTAAAGAATCAATAAATAAGATGCAAACAAATTAGAAGTCACAAATCGAAAGAAAAAGAAAAAAAAAACGCACTTCAAATACCAATGTCCATGCAAAATAATATTTATCGAAAATTGAGAAATAAAACATACATTTTAATCTTGAGCTTGTTTATTGTTGACACTTTTTCCTAGAGAAGGTGACAGACATACTTGCATTATTTAAACAAAGATTTAAATCACATTTGTTTAACATTATATATGAAGATAAGAAAAAAAAATGTTGAACCCTAAGGCATTATAATTAGTGCAAGGGCTCTTAAAGCAATAAAAAGATCATGTTTAGAAAGATGCTTTTGTCTCTATGATAGTGAAAATTAAGGATTTGGATAAAGACAACGCAATTTTTTGGAAAATCTTAAACCAATTTATCAAAGGTCAACAGCAATACCTAGGAACTGTATTAACGTATGATAAGATATATATATATATATATTTAGGGGCGAAGCCAAGGAGGCGAAAAATACTTATAAAATTAACAATTTAACCATAAATATTAATGGAATCACAATTTCACACAAAATACTAACAAGAGACATTGCCATTTGCCAAGCTCTAAATCACCGAGTCACGGGGCTAAAACATAATGAATCCAAGCGCCAACACCTGTATATCTTCCGTCGACATAGTTTTGTGGGCTTTTGTTGGAGTTTTCAAATGTTGATTAGTAATATGTACGTATTTTTTAAACAAATTTCTTAATTATATATTATATTATTAACTCACTAGTGCTTAGAAGATTACCCCCAAATTATATATTCTATTATTATTAATACTAGATATACACTGACCTTTATAAACAAATATTAATTCCAAATTGTATTAATCTTACATCAAACCAAGCTATTACACCGACAACCATTTATCGAATATTCAAATGGGAAATTCCAAAGCCAAACGACAATAATTTGGGTTTGGGTTTTGTCCCTCTTAATTTGGATGCTCAGGCTCTCGCTCTCTCTATCATCTAATCGAACGCTTCTGTAGATATTAGTTTAGAAAGTTATCTCTGATAGACTCACAAACAGAGTCTTGCTTGGGCGACCAACGTACGAGGCGAGTAAGCCTTGTTCATACTGCAACAACGACTGGCTGGATAAGGGGAGAGAGGCCGTGCCTGGACGACGGCGTCCCGAACTCGGAACAAGGGAAGATCTATAGGAAAAGTCAGAGCAAGATCCTTTCCCGAGAAAGAGATTGCACCGAAGAGAGGCGGATAACGGCCGGAAAGGGTCGAACTCGATGGGAAGAATCATAAAGTCGATGTGTTTTTTTGGCTTTGGCTCCGAGTCAAACACTGACTAGTAGAATTTAAAAAAAAAAATAAGTGGGGCAAAATAGGAAATGATGTGGACGTTTTGGCCAGCCAAGTGGGGTCCACTGCCCCCACTTGGCCCTAAGTGGCTTCGCCAGTGTATATAATTAAACATTCCCCATATACATATATTTTTTAAGATATTTATAGTAAAAGTACTCTCAAACCATATGAGTACGACGGAACATTCCTATAACTTAAAATCAAGGTGAAAGTCACCGTGGTAGAACTCAATTTTATCCGTTGAGTCGCCCTCCATCAAATGCCGCATGAAGGGTTGAAATGCTTTCACGAGATCCTATACAAGGCTTACAAAACCTTGTTAAACTCGACTAAATCATACTTTTGCGAGTCTCAACAATAGCTATAACATACTGATTTATAACTCGATTAGTCAATAAGCTAAATAATTTAATAAATTTTCTGATCTCAACAATATTAACTTATGTAGATTTTATTGTATATAATGCTTTTACCGGATATTGACCGGGTTTAATTGCAGCGCAAGAAAGTGGAAAGCTACCGAGGAGATTAGAAAAGTTAATCAATCCACTGTGCTACGGGGGAAAGGTGAGCAATATTCCTTTTTCTTTAGAAAGAACGACTTTTAATTTTTAATTTTTTTTTAAACGATTTTTTTTTTTTTTTTTTAAGGAAGAACGACTTTTTTTTAGAGACAACAAATTGCCAATTTTAAAGTTGCATCATTAAAGGTCTCTAAACAGTAAAAATTAAACATGCAATGTGTATTTGGTATTTATATCTGTAAAATAGCAAGTGCCCAAGTGATCCTTACAAAGGTCACATAAAAGTGCAAAAAATTTGACTTGCTTATTTGTTTTGTTTTGATGCTATTAGTTCATGGAAAGGGATAAAAGTACCTACATTTATTAAAATTAACGCGAATTATTCTCAAATTTTTAATTACATCAAACAACTACTCAAAGTCGCGAAATTTGCGTACATGTTTGCCACATTTTGTGAAATTAAGTGTGAATCGTCTGATATGTGTCCAAAAAAATGAAAAAGACTTGTCTAAAACGGCCCAGTTTTTAAATATAAAAGCCAGTCATTTATAACTAAAATTAGATTCTTAAAAATTGCTAAATTCAGAAGAAGAAGAAGAAGTACATTCAAAATAATTAACACCCCTTTCAAATTACATATAAATATATAATACATAAAATAAGTGTATTTCCCTATTGGCTACAGATCATATCAACCCAAATTACATATAAATTTATAATACATCGGCACAAGAGATTGGACTCGTCAATTTTGGCTAAAAATCATGCTCCAAAATAGGAATCATATCAACTGAAAAGACTTAAATCAAATTTTAAACAACTAAACAAACAGTTAAATACAAAGATCTCTCTTATGTTTAGTGGTCTGGGCGTCGTTTATTGACACGTGTCAGAAAGATAGCGATACTTCAATCAAATCTAACTAAAAAAACAAACACACACCGATTCCTTAAAAATAGCTAAAATCTGAAGAAAAAAAAAATCAAATCGAATCAAATCAATAAATAAAGGATAAACAAGTCCAAATTACATATATTACGGCTAAATATATAAAACCATATAGCCTAAGACTAACTCGGGACCAGACCGTGCCATCGTCTAGTTTATGAATCCCGGACTTTAACTTGGGTCAAACCCATGCCATCAAGACAAAATCTGGGGTAGGAAAGTGATAAAACCCAACAGCTCTCTCACTCGAACCATTCACGATCAGGCCGGAAACCACCGCTTTTGGCGGTTCCGACATATGACATGATTTTTCCCAAGTATAGAACAAACGAATATGTAATATCTTTCCCCACAAGAGGTTGGACTTTTGACTAAAAAACTTGCTCCAAAATAGGAACCAAATCAAGCGAATAAGTCTCCCCTTTTTATAGGCCTAATTTTAATTCAAAACATAACAAATAAATAAATAAATAAACCCAAAGCTCACTAATGTGTAGTGCGTGATTTATTAAAACGTATCAGAAATACGGCTATACTTAAATTTAGTCTATAATAAAATAAAAAAAATAAAAATAAAAAACCCTGAAATACTAAGCTTTCAATATTCACACAAGAATTTAAATAGATCATATCATAAATCATATCATATATGCTCCAAAATAATGTTTATATACTCGATAATATATTATTCGAATGCGCTTTTAGTCTTGGTTCTAGTTTCTAAATAACATTTACAAGCTTAACGCACCTAAAGCCCAAAGGACTATGTACCAGATAAAAATGACATTAAATATTTTAGCCGAACCCCACGTTTCAGATGGCCAAAAAAACGATACAAGAGTCGGGAATACGTAAGACTTTAATTCGGGAACGAAGTAGCATCGTCGGGTTCGTGTCGCTTAAGTAGAGATAGAGACTGTACACCTGTTACTATATGAAGCTTGCTAGGTTCAGACTTCGGCTGCCGGTAAATTTAGGTCAAAAAAGACGCCGCCTGGACCATCCTTCCAAGGGCGTTTTCGGGAAGAGTTATTACTATCATCAGAGCTCCCAGAGAAAGGAGGTCGATCTGATCCTGTGACCCCTGCTGAAAAAGAAGCATATCAAAGTAGAACAGTGATGATGACTCAATTATGAACAAAAAGGAGCATATTAAATTTAGCCTAATACGCGATTAACGTCTTAAAACATTTTTTGCGATTGGAAGCCTTGATAGTTTAATGTTTTGATCAGCGAGAAAGAAAATATGACCCCGAGTATCATTTTCTTTCAACTAAATCAAATTTTCTTTTATATGATATATTGGAATATGACTGTTAAGTACGAGGATATAAATTATTATATTCGATTTTTTTTCTTGTCAAACTTTGGATTCTCCGAAACCACTATCGATATTTTTGGTTGTCGTTATAGTTGAACGACCTCTATAAATTAATAGTGTTGAGACCAGTGAATTTTATGAAATTATCGAGGTTATTAATTTATTATGTTAGTTAGAGTCGCAACCACACAAAAGTATTATTTTATCGAGTATCAATTTAACGAGGTTCTATTGTATATCATATTTGGTTTTCCAATATCAGATTTGATTTTTGGCCTCAACCTGAATTTAACCTGTTACAAGATAGGCATTGGAAAATATCTACAATTAGGAATGCCTTGGGCTTAATGTTTTGATCAATAGAAACCTAATTTCACTGACTTGAAAGAAAATATAACCCTATTTTCATTGTCTTGAAACTAAAAAATATTTTTCTTATATACGAAAAATTCGGATTTAAATACCACTTGATCCAAAATTCAATAGAGGAGCTTCATCAGAGAGTTCGGAAGCCTTCTCAACCCCCTTTGATCGATAAGGAGCGATTGGAGAGACGCTTCGCGGCAAAGAACCCAATAGATCATTCTCGATACACTCGTACCTGTTTTCAAAGAGAGAAGCATGAGTTTTTAAGAGCATATTAAGGAAGTAAGAGCATGAATTACACTGTTTTACCGGGTATCAAGAAACGGTAATAAAATTTCACCCCTAAACTCAAATAGAGAAACCCCTATGCTAATTTTTAACCAATTAACTAAACAATATTTGGCTTCCTTTTATCGGGACCCTTTAAAATAGCCAATATGATAACCTAATGGGCAAACACGAATCTTGACCGCTAACTAATTAATTTAAAGGAAATTGTACGAAATGCCCAATTTTGTCTCAAACCTTTTAAGAAATACCCATTTGTGAGAGTAAAAAATACACACAATGGGCATTTTTTTTTAAGGGTTTGACACAAAATGGGCATTTCGTTCATTAACAAGACATGTGTGTACATAACACACATAACTTACATCTTCTTGCAGAGGTTATCAGCGATTCTCGAAAGGTCGATAACTTGCATTTGCATCTCCGTGAGTTTTTCATCAGCAAAAAAATCAAATCGATCCTCTAAAAACTTGGATAATTTCTCAACATTTTCTTCAAGCTGTTGTTGCTGGTCTTCGAACAAGTTCTGCTTCATTTCCTTTTCTTCCTTTGTCATTTCATCCTTGAACAGTTCGTCTCCGAACATATAAAACGCAAACGGATAGGAGTAAGAAAGAACCCGCCTAGACCTAAAAAGCCTGGAGAGTCCATTACTGACCCAACTGAAACCTTTGCCCGGCGACCGTTCTTCCAAGATTGATACCTTCTCTTGGATGGTCCCCTTTAACTTGCTTTCCAGCTTGCAGGAATCTGTATGAGCTTTGAAGCGATTGTGATAGTGCATATAGCGATAAAGATCCCGTTTTGCCCTCTCGGCCTTTTCCTTTCGATCTTCTTTAAAACGTCCACAGCTATGCCCAGAAATCCTTGACCATGTATGGTCTCTCCCAGTTGCTTCACCACATAACCAACTGCAACAACAAAAACAAAGATACATCAGTCAAAACTCTTCATGATTACCGAAATACATCAGTTGGTCCATGCACCTCCTTATACTCGTATATAAAAGGTGGAGTGATTCACTAAATTGTTTTTATGCAACTAATAATTATTATGTATCATAACTTATTTAGTACACTAATGATATAGTTAAGCATAATTGACTTTCTGAGATATATTTTCTTGCATTGCCCCTTAATTAAAGAGCATATTTGCGACAAAATTATGGATTAACTCAGTTCTCTTCAATTCCCTGGGAGAAGAGATATCATCAAACACCAAAACAGAAAATAAAACAACGAATACAGCGATCGAACGAGGAGAAATTTCCTCACCAAAATGATTGCCCACAAATACAGCTGACAAGATTACACCCTCCATTCTTTTCTACTGATTTATGGCACTTGGGACAAGCCTTCGTGTGAACCGTGATCCAATTCACAGTCTCTGATTCATCACGGCACTTTTTGACCCAAAGCTCCCACATCCGGCAAGAGCAAGGCGAGTGAGCTTCCGATGAGCAACTGAAGCAAAATTGATTACCACAAGAACACTCCACCTCACAGAGCTCACCATCCTCGATACGTAGTGCATTTCCACAGTGAGGAATGCTAGGGCACCATTTAACCCTTCTGTTATCCTCAATGTACGATTCGAGAAGAAACCGATCAAATTTCTCTGCGAGATCCGGCCGTGTTTTACTAACGAGATTTCTGACGACTCCTTCATCACATATCGCATTGCATTTGTGTGCCATACACTTTATTCGCTTGCTCTGACCTTCATTAATCTTTACCACGAAGTGTCCACTCCAACCTATAATGTCATTCATTCTAATGAGTATATTATATGGACAACAACCAACATATAATAGAGAATAATACCATAACCCATGCACCCATAGTCGGAAACAATAGGACATATTAAGGGCTGACTATGCATCAATGAAATTATCATAAAAAAGTTCCCAAATTCAACCGAGATTCGCTGAAAACAGCATTCAGTACAGTACCGCCTGCGCAAGCAAAATACTTACAGTCGTTGCAATAACAATGACCACACTCCATCTTTGTGGCTTCACTGCTTGGTATATCCTCCATACAGATACCGCAGGAAACCGTCGGAGGCAGCATTGCGTCAAAACCTTGATTCTCAACAATCGAGACACCGGCCTCCGCAAAAAGGAACTCCCTTCCCTTCTCCACCAACACTATAAGCAACTTCTCCATGTCCCAACGGAAATGAATGAGCATAGTCCGAGCATGGTGCTCTCTCACCGAAAGCAATTCCATCACCCTCCGCAAATCCTCTTTCTGCCCAAACGTATCCGATCTCAACAATCGCCTCGAAAACCCTAATCAATTGAGCGAAAAAGTGTCGAAAAGGAGTTTGTTTGTACCTGTGCAGCCAAAAGTGACTCTTTAGTTATAACCTGCAAATACAGAGAAGGAGTTTAGTCAATTTCGCAACATTTACAAAACCATCGCAATTCACCCCAAAGACAATGTCTTTAACTATAAATATGTATGTATATATATATATAGAAACCAGAGAGAACCAATCTTGAATCAATAACAAACAAACCCATCTTTGATTCCATGAAAGAAAATACCTTACTCGCGGGACCCTTGGGGGCCCGCTCGGTATAAGACTCGTCGCTCTCGAGCCCGTCCTCGTCGTAGATATAGCACTCATCGTCGGAGCTGATGGAGTCCTCCATGAAGGCGATTCTCCGTCGAGAATTGGACCCAATCAACGCAGGCGAAGATGGTAATTCACGAAATCTCCTTCCGGCAATCCAGGGACAGCGAATTCGAACCGATTGGGCGAGTCAATCGGATCGCTCGCCGAGCCAGGGACGGAGGAAAGCCGGAATCTCCGGCGAGAATTGAAAAGGTCCGACGAGGTTTGGGGAAATCGAGAGGAAGGGGTGAAGAAGAAAGCTTACGGAGAAAGCATTACGGAAATATATAATAATGAAATAAATAACTAAAAAAACATATATATATATATATATATATATATATTGGGTTAATGACATTAAAAATACTCAAAGTTTGGTCAAAGAACCCCTCGGGTACCTAAAGTCACATTTGGGGAGTTGACCACTTCATTCTTGTTACGCCATTAACTTACCCAGTAACTCTGGTCACGTGGAAAAATTTGTTTCATTAAGTGTAATCATTAGAGGTTCAATTAATTGTATTAAATAGTATTACTTAGGGGTTTAATTCTTTGTTTTCTCGTAAAGGAGGCTGATGTGGACTCGTCAACGTGAAAAAAATTATTCTGTCGGCAACCCACGTTTGTCCGCGTGGTCAGAGTTAACAGGTAAATTAACAGTGTTACGAGATTGAAGTGGTCAACTCCCCAAATATGACTTTGGGTATTTTTACCACCATTTTTAAACTTTGGGTACCCGAGGTGATATTTGACCAAACTTTGGGTATTTTTTCCATCATTAACTCATATATTTTTAAGGATTATTACCGGCATATGTTCCCCATTTTTGCAAACATCCAATTTATATTTTTTTTTTTTTTTTGCAGCATAAGTCTTAAAATGTACCCATAATCAACCTCCGCTAATACTTCATTCTATGTTTGTTAGTTTCCACGTGTCACGCCCTTAATATCGGCATTTTTTTTTTTACAAATATCCTATTTATGTTCTCGTTCTTTCTATTTATGTCTTTTTAATAAAAAAAATTAAGAGTAGTAATTTTTTCCATTTTTTATTTTACTAATAATGTTTTTTTTTTTTCAGACGATAAAAGTACCATTTTTAGATGATACTAATTGTCTTTAGGCACCAAACTTACTCATTTATTTGAAATCTTCATTCTCTCATCAACGTAGAACTATTCTTCATTTTTAATTCCTAAATCATTTTTCGTCGTGGAAGCCTCTGAAGCTTCTAACGATTACATTATGGATATTGATTTCAATTTATTAAATTTTGAATTAATTGCAATTCATTACTAACAGTTATAAAATTAATTGAAAATCAATTCATTGTTTCTTTTCGGTTTCTATAAATTGACAGCGACGTCGAACCCATTTGAAAACCATTGCAAAATGAAATACCAAAAGCTCTCTATATATTATGAATTTGTTTCTCGTTTTTTCACTCCGTAATTATGATCTTTTCTGCTTCCCATTGTTTTATGTTGTCAGTCTTTGGCTAAAAGAGGTCAAAGAGTTTTAGTTCGCTAGCGAATTTTGAAGTGTTACGAAGTTTGAGGTCGATATTATATCATGGGAAGCTAATCGCCTAACGAAGCTCAAGCACGTAGAGGAGACGAATCAAACTTTAAAGAGAGATTCCAACGCGTCTCGTGAATCACTAACGTTTTCGATTTACAAGATATCAATAATATTTTTTGGACAAAAGAGATAAGCCAAGAGATAAGCCGAGGCTCGTCAAATTCAAGAACACGTCGATAAGTATTTTAAATTTACTCGCTATTGTTTTCTGTAATTTATTTCTCATATATTATTATCTCCATAAAATATACCTAGTGTTGCAAGGTTGTGAAACTCAGTCTCTGCTCGAATCAATCGATGAAGATAAAGTTTGTCGAGGTGTACATGACACTTGGCAAAAACGAATGGATATAGACGGAAGTATAATGGAGGTTTATTTTAGTACGTTTTAAGACTTATGGAGTATATGTCGCAAAACAAACAAAAAAAGAAGAACAGGAACATAAGTCGGATATTTGCAAAAGAACGGGAATATATGCCGGTCTTAAGGACGTGACATGTGGCAAAAATTGATGAACATAGACAAAAGTATTAACGGAGGTTGACTTTGAGTACATTTTAAGATTTGTAGAATATATGCCGCGGAAAAAAAAAAAAGAACGGGAATATAAATTTGATGTTTGCAAAAAATGGAAACATGTGCCCGTAATAACCTATTTTTTAGTTTTAATTTATTAAATTCTAATAATACTGGGATTTGGCTAGTGTATGTGATTATGAACTGTTTTAGCCAGGGGAGTGGGTGAACGGTGTCGTTTTCGTGAGCGTTTGGATTTTGCTGTGAAACGTCCACGTGGGCTTGTGTGGTTACGAAACGACGTCGTTTTGGTGTCACGCGGAAGATTATGTGGTGGAGAGAGGTGTCTCGGACACACTGAAAATATGGATCGTTCCAAGTTCTTGTAGATTCTTAAATCCAAACTATTTTTTTGCGAAGAGTTATTAAATTTATTACGTGGAGGGGCAACATAAGAAAGAGAGAAAAACGTAAAATTTTGCAACATAAAATGTGTCATCAAATTTGAAGATTACAACTTATGCTAACATTTTTAATCAAGATAAACGAGTCTACATCATAAAAAAATGTAATGACCAAAAGGGCAACAGATAAACCGAAATTAAATGCTGAAAATAAAAGAAGATTGGCGCAATCCCCGAGATCGAGTGCGCGATCTTTGCATTATTGAACATCATTCGTTTATAGCCATGGGCGGATCCATGTGATGAGGTGGGGTGGTTGAAACCACCCCCAACATTTTAAAAATTGCACTAATAGTACTAAAATATTTTAAATTTATGTACATAACCCCCCCCCAAAATAAAACTCTAGTCTAATTTTCTCCAAATTAACAATATAACTTGAATCATGTTCATTTTAGAAATATTTAATGTTGTATTTTGACGTTGTATTTATCACGTAAATTTAATCAAAAAAATTTGAACCCCCCCTGTCTCAGAATCCTGGTTCCGCCACTGTTTATAGCGGAGAAATACCGTACTAACGTGTTACCTCCTTTCGTCATCGTAGTCTGGATGCCCGCTTTAAATCCGTCTCGAATGAACCTAGTCGAGACGAGTTTAGAACTGGACGAAATGTATCATAATAATCGATTATCTCCTTCAAACCCGGTAACCACATATTTTTCAATTAATCCCTCTACTTGAGGATTACAGATAGCATAAATCACCTCATATCATAAAAATAAATAAAAGAGTTTCACTCAAAATAAACTATAAAAGAAAAATTAATAGTCGTTTAAAATATATATTTTTTAAACAATGCCGAATTTATTTGATATGAACAAATATTTCTATGGCAATCCATATGGTCTCCAACTCAAAGAAAAGGATACAAGTCCTAGTTCTTTTTAATGTGACCAATTGGCCTCGCCATCAACAAATATGTATGGTTTTGACTTTTTTGACTATTCCCATATGAAATTAGGGTATAAAAAAAGAAGAAGCCTTGTTTGATAATGTTGAATTCATATTATTCATAAATAAAAGACTAAAAACCTAAAAACATGTAAAACAGAAGTTGAAAAATAAAATTGTAAATAGCGGCGTTAATAATACCCTTTTACCATATTTAATTAAAATAAAATGAATTTTTGGTATTGCATTATCGATAAATTCGGTTTTCTGAGTCCTTTTCGAACGCCCAATCAATAACATAAAAAAATTATTCTATTTCTCAAAAACGGTCAAGTTGCTGGAGTAGCTCAGTTGGTTAGAGCGTGTGGCTGTTAACCACAAGGTCGGAGGTTCGACCCCTTCCTCTAGCGACTCTCAAATCTTTTTTTTCTTTCTCTTATTATGTCAACTTATATCCATTATGATATCATATAATGATCCATTAACATGGTTGAAAATTCTGATAATTGGGAAGATTGAATCAGTAGCGTTTAATTTTAACTAGTTTTTGACATGAGATAAAAAAAAAATACAAAGGAAGATCGTCGAAATAAGTTGTTTAACAATTAAGCTCATCGACGTTTGTTCGGAACATGTAGTCCTCGGTTTCCAATTCGTCTTGGAATAAACAAAGCTTCGGTATTATGGTCTTCTCACTTGTTTCTCTTCCGCTATCTGCGGCTGATCTCTTTCCCTGAGAAAATTAATAACGTTGTGTTGGTTAATTGCAGTGTGTTACGGCTGCGAGCATGTAAAAATGCACTAAAACTTACCTTTTTTAATATGTAGACGAAGTAGTGAAATCCATCACCGAAAGTTTTGTACTCAAACGACCATGTAAACTCTGGGGCGTTGAAGAAAGCTCGCCGGAAGTGTGGCTGCCGAAGATTTAAATTCAAGCAAAAGAATATAAACGTCACATCTATATTGCTTATTATCGTTATAAGGGTTTAAGATCGGGTTCCCAACCTGACCGAACGAAATCGAAATGAACATTCCATCAGGTTTCAAAACCCTGTGGACATTCTCAAGCATCGCCATGACTTTTGAAACCGTTTCGGCTCTCGGGTTCCACGGGTCACCACTGTCCACAAACAGCACTTCCTTCAAGATTGGAGAAACGACATACATTCTAAAGTTGTCCGTCGCAAATATGCAATTACTAGAGAGGAGTTCAAAGATTCGGAATTCAGTTGTTTACCATTGTTCATTTCTCGATAACGACATCAAAAGTCCCGTCGCTAAACGGCAGGTCGAGCATGTCCGCTTCCAGAACCTTAATCTCTGAAATAAGACATGAGCCGACGAAGGAAAATTAATCATTACAGGGTAGATCGCAGAGGAACTCCGGTAAACTTAGCTAGTTCAGAAATTAAATTATACGTTCCGGAAAGATTACGAACAAAAACATGCGGAAAGACGGGAATTCATGAGAAAGTGGATCCTTGTTAACTTCTACTGCAAGAAACCAATGACAACCAAGTCCGATCCTTCGAGAGAGCGAACATCGCTATCCCCGATGTCTTGCCGCCATGCAAACCAACAGCAGTGCAAGTGTCGCCTTTTACATGGTGTCATTTTGACCTATCGGCTTTTACGGGCTTTCTTAATATCATTTTTCTCGTTAAAAAACCCGGATCACCCAGTGCATAAAGAGTTACGATAAAATGGCAGAGTACCTTTAAATCCCTTAGATAACAACTGATTCTTCTTCTTCTCAACCGCAACGGCTGATAAATCGATACACGTTACGTTAACAATTCCGTCTCTGTACAGTTCTTCGGACAGCTGCGAATTTCCGCAACCCAGCTCCAAGACCTGCACAACAGTCATTCACATCCACCATCGAATCAACTCAATTTGCTATATAATATACCAGAAACAATGAATTGCTGATAATCCTAAGCAATGATCTATATATATTTATATATAGATATATATACGTACAGAGGAAGTGAGAGTAAGATAGGGTTGAACAAGGTGTCGAAACTGAGAGTAATCCTTAAGCCACTCGTAATTCTCCTCGTTCGCGAATCGCTCGTCCCTACGATAACAAGTGTTAGGTCATTTTGAGAAGAAGATAAAATTACTCCATAAACGTAGATTACCAGTATTTAGGATCAAGATAAGCCGTCACAGACGAGGGACCAACACATTTATCATTCGAATTGTGACTATCTTCCATTGCTATCGTTTGCTGGACTGGATTGAGCTTGAATTCGTTTGCTGCGAAATCGAATTGAAGAAGAACCCTAATTCCTGAAAGTGATAGCTCAAATTGGGGATTAGGGTTTCGAGGATGAAGATGACAGAAGCGCAATAAACGGCATGTCGTTCCTTTTTCAATAAGAATAAAAACGACAGCCTAGCTGCAAGAGATAAGGCATGCGGAGACTTCTTATAACCGGAACCGGAACAAGGACCAATTTTTTTTTTCCCGTTTTTTCGATACCGAGACAAAAAAAGTAGAACTCCCAGTTCTCGGTCCGGTTTCACCCCTAAATTACGAGGTACTTGTCGTTTAATGGGAAAAAGTTGTTTGGGCGGGATAAACGACCTTCTTTATCTCATATTTAGGCGTAACCAGGGGTGTCAATCTCTGGTAACGAATTAGGATCGATCATTAATGGATCGAGCGGCACAAATAATATTAAATAACAGTTGAACACGACACAAACATAATATAATTTAGTTAAACAATTTTAAAGAATAAAACATACATTTTATTTATATAATTAATTGTTTTAACTTTTAAACCTCACGTATGTCAAATTTATGCTATTTATTAATATGAACAAAAAAAATTGAATTACACTCATGAAATATGTAACTATATATATCTTAAACAATCTTGATATATGGAAGAAAATCATTAATACATAAGAAAGAGATAAATTGTTCAAAAAATCCTTATGAGTTGAGAAAAATTACTAAAAAATAAGAAAGATTCTTCGAATATAGAGCAACATATAACATGAGAAATTCACTTCATGAGCAAATGTTCTTCGAATTCCGCCTCGGATGCACTCGCTTGCCTCTTCTTACACACAAATGAACCAGACGGTAAAAATCATTATGCGATATTTCAAATCACTCCGATGATTCTGACAAAGAAACCAAAGAATTGTTTAGTTTGAACATGACACTTAAGAATCATGCGCTTATTTAAAGGAAAGAATTGGTATTACCTCGAGAATACGGCTCGAATACGATTCTCTAAGATTTACTTGCAGAAGGCGCCGATGGAGATGGTGACGCTGGAGGCTTCAAGTCTTCATACCTGTCGGGATATCATCGTCGTTAGGGGATCATAACGTTTTTATTTCTCCGTTTAAACGAGAATTGAAGTTGTCAAGAAATTTCAGCTCCATAAAAGAAATAAAAGGAAAAAGTAGTGGATCTTGACATGATATATGATGCAAATCATGGTAAGACATCACGGGGTCGAGTTCCAATTCCGTTTGGGGCGTTTACCTAGGGCTGAGGCCAAGAAGTTCAAGAACATGCTAAATGGGCTAGTACAAAAAGTTTGGGCTCAAGCTAATTCAAGAACATTTCGTCTTCGGGTCTCGTTAATTTTAGCTATATTCTTATCACAATAAAGGTGTGAGTGGTTCAATAGCGAGAGAACACTGAATTAGAGGCTCATCAGTGAGTGTTGGTTTCAAGGAGAGCACATGTGAAATCACTAAAAGTCTATAAGAAAATGAAATTCCTATATTGATTTGTCACGCGCTAAAAAGACTGATAATCCGGTCCAATTAGTCAAAGCGGAACACTCACGCATGGTAAGGCGAAGAACGATGAGTTGAAGTCTTAGGAGCGCCATTTTCAGCCACTACTTCCGATGGCACTGCCACTACTTCCGATGAGGCGATCGGAGGAGGTGGCGTCGGGCTCGGAGAGCTTGGTGGCTTCAAATCTGCATAGCTGTAATTGACACAACCACATGAAAGAGGAAACGATATTAGAGCTTTCATTCATTTTTAAAAGCATAACAGGGAATTTTATAGAAAATCAAAAGACTTATGGTGTTCATGAAAATAAACCATATTAAAATTTTGAGTAATTTTTATAGGCATCGTTGTTATTTCAAAGTTTTGAAAATGAATAGAAAATGGAAATAAATTAATTACTTCTGTCAATTTTTTGGAAGAGAAAAAAAAATCTTTATATATTTAAAAAAATATTCCATTGAATGCAAAATATTTTCCTTCATTTCACTAGAAACTTAAAACTCAATTTATTTATTTTTTTTTCTATTTTTTTTTACTTCTTATGTTGAAATTGAAAAACACAAATGTTACTTATTTTTATGTTTGTTTTTGTTACCACTCACATTTTCTATGTTCGAAACAAGGCCTTTTCCATATTAAAATCAAAAGGAGATAGTCTTACGCAGTGAAAGGCGAGCTAGGCGTAGTTTTCTTCACTTCTGTAGTTGCAGCTTCCTCCTGAACAACAGCTTTCGGGGATTCCTGTGAAGGTGTCGGAGACGGTGCGACAAGCCCACCAGAGAGAACGCTTGCTTTAGTTGGGGACGCTGGACACGGGGATGTGGGCGGTTTCAAGTCTTCGTAGCTTTTATCACATAAACACAGAGAAAATTATTAAACCGGCGAAAGAACGCTTGACAGCCTAACACAAAAGGGCAGTGAATATCGTCTCGACTCACGCAGCGTACGGAGAGCTCGGCCTAGGAGCGGTGTCTTTGGCTTTGACTATGTCCTCTTGTGCAGAAGATTTTGGCTCCATGGATTTAGAAGGTGCTGAATCAGGCACTTCTGCTACCTAATGATACAGATATAGGCTTCAATTTTGCTAAGAGAGTGCTTTTTTCTCACTATATTTTTACTGAGCGGGAATGAGAATACCTCGGCTGGGAAACCGCCGGGGCGTTGAGAAGGAATCTTCTTGAGAAGATTCTCCACAGGAGTCAATGGAGCAGTGGTCTCTGCTATCACTTCAATCACTTTGCAGTACGACAAATCGCGGTTCTTGGCCATGCTCGCCATTAGCTCTGCCACCTAACCAATCAAAAAAAACTTTAAAGCTTAAATTCAAGAGTTCAAGTCTAAGGAGCTGTCTGAAATCTTGAAAAAGTTATGGGAAAAAAGGAGATCCCCGGTGAGATTACATAGACTATAAATTGTGAACCGTGTTGATATTTACCATTGTTCAAAGTTCGGTTTCAATTTCTCCACAAATTGGGGATTTCTCCAGTGGAATATTCGCTAAAAAATTGTACGTTTGAAACAAGCCGTACCTGAAGATTTGACACTTGACCACCGAACCGAGTGTCTTCCAGGGAGAGAGTGACGTTGTGAGTCTCTTTGTAAGCATCGGTCGGCCGTTCCATCCCGCCCGGCCTCACAATCTGAATAGCAGAATCGAAAAATTAGCGACGCTTGTGATGGAGTTCTCTGATGATAATGTTGTATTCACTGACCGTGTAGGGAATTCCACTAGCTATCAGCGCTTCTTCTGCCTTCCTTTTCCATATAAGCACTCCCCAGAATAAACTTCGAGCGATCGAGACACGATCAGATTAGTGAACTTATGAAGCATTTCTACTTTAATTCAAAAAATATCTAGTCAAACAAGAGAAGACCTGCTTACTTCAGGATAGCTGCGGGAAATCCGACCTTGTTTGTCCCGAGAGATGTCAGCAAAATAAAGTGCTCAACGTTTGCCACATTGGCTGCAAAATCAACGCTCATTCAGTCTTCGGAATTTGTTACGCAGCTCGAAAAAAATATATTCAATAAACAACCCAGAATTAAAAAAAAAAATCGTTTCTATTTTCTAAATACAATGTTCACAAGTTCCGATTTTACATTTCAGAAATCTCCAATAATCAAACGCTTCTGGGGCATGCAATTAGGAAACGCGCGAAATTCATGAAAAGGGCCAAAATGTTGGGGTAATTTGAAACGTGTTTACCAGCCTCAATGAGATTTTTGGTAGCCAAATAATCAATCCGATACGGTCCAGTGACGTCAAAGACTTCCTTCTCGCTAGCGCCGATGCAGCACAGAACCACAGATGCATTGCCTATCGCCGATCCAATCTGGTCCATCCTCTCCAAATCGCATCGCACGATTTCAAGCTTTTCTACAGCTGGGCTACAGACCAAAAATTACTCGTTACGCGCTACAAGACCACAAACCAATCAAGCCACAACAAAAATGTAAAACGGCATATAAAACGCTCTCTCACTTCACTTACGTTGCGCGTCTCCATCAACTTTCATTTCCTTTACACTCTGCAAGATAAGTACATATCTTACGCAAACTTTCTCGAATCAGAAGATTAAATTTCCACCACAGAGCGAGATAGGTACTTACCTGCACAAGAGCTTGTCCCTTCTCAGAGCTCCTCACGCCGGCCCTGACTCGAAATCCGAGCTTCAGTAGTTCCCTGAACGGAACAGACACCGCTTGAGAATTCCTAAA
Organism: Parietaria judaica; assembly: GCA_954871525.1. Taxonomy (NCBI): domain Eukaryota; kingdom Viridiplantae; phylum Streptophyta; class Magnoliopsida; order Rosales; family Urticaceae; genus Parietaria; species Parietaria judaica. The sequence continues at coordinate 29,967,511 of OX940862.1, read as the reverse complement.
CACAACACGAAATACCAAACCTCTCTCCGAAAAAAGCAATGTAGTTAGGGAAAAGTAAAGACCTCACTGCTCGTGAGCCGACTTTACCGGTCGCGCCCGCGACGAACGCTAGGCTCCGATCCTTCGAGCTTCCCTTCGGCTTCATCTTCGGTGTCCCTACAACGAATCACATTCATTGGTGATAAACTATGCGCAATTTCCTCGATCAACCCAATTTTCTGACAGGTTTGTTCAAATTTCGCCCCGATTTCAATTTCCCATTTCCGTGGGAGAAGATTGCTTGATTCTCAAGCAAACACATGAATACGCTCGAAACGCATTAGCATACTTGAGAAACGTACCTGAAGCTTGAGCTCTGACATTGAGAAAGCTGAGCCTGGTCGAGCATTGGCGAGTCCGGTTGGAATACTCGGCGGAGAAGCTGAGAGAGTGGCCGTGAAGAAAAGGAGTCTTGTCGGAGAAGGTAATGGCTCTGTGAGGAATGGAAGAAGGCACGGTGGTGGTGGTCAAGGCCGAGGAAGACGGTACGGAGGAGAAGCGACAAGACTCCATGGCTGAGCAGCTCGGAGCTTCCACCAATTCCCAGCAGCCTGTAACAGACGACAGCAATGAATGAAATATATTTTTGTTGCATATTTAATTAATTAATATTTATATTTCTTTGACGGTGGAAATTACACTTCTGTTCTGTGGAGTCCCGGAGAAAGATCAGGATATGGTGGGGCCCACAAGGTTTAGTAGATTGTGGCCAAGTTTCTTGGGTACATATTTTCTGTTTTATATATATATATATTTTTTCTCAAAGTATATGGTATTTGTGTGCTAGAGCTTGAAATTTGGACTAAAAAAAATGATTTTTATTTCTATGTCGAATGTTTTCAAATCCTTAATTATTATTATTATTATTATTATTATTTAAGATTAGTATTAAGCGATATTAGTTCCAAACCGATAATATTAGCTCTAAACTGTCAAGTATAGGTAACGGTTGCTCACACACGGGTAAAGTAACACGTTTTTTTTATTGCTATTGGTACCAGCTGTAAAAACAGTTTTTAAGTAATTGATAATACTCATTCTATTGTCGATTTTAATTTTTAATATATCGAGAGAACTTGTCGTTTTAAAATATCGCTTATCAGTTTCATCCCCAGTAAATTTGGCAAGTAGTGGATCAATGAGATTTTAATGTTACAAAATCAGAGCACATATTATATTTTAACACAAAGAAAAACAAAAGTTAAAAATTGATCATATGCTAATGTAAATTGTATATGTCTATAATATATCTACAAGATTACAAGTGTCGCTTTGGACTTCCACAGTATAAACATGTCGTTTTGCGTGGTATGCTACGAAAAGGCGAGATTCGACTGCAAAACTACCCAAAAAAAAAAAGTATCGACATGATTGATAGATTATATAGTAACAAAATAGCTATGATATTTATCATTGAGCTTATGATTTAGTATATATTTTGGTGAACTTTCATTCAGCATGTTGAACCACAAAGTTAAAATTAAAAGGGTGACCAAAATTTCTTAACCTAATTGTTGGATATGAATTTTACGAGTTCATTATTAATTATTCCATGATTCTGTGTTGGCATATTTATGGAAATGTATTGTCATATTTGTCGTCATTACAACTGTTAGATATTTCAGACAAGTCTTTTAAGACGCACATCTCTAGGTTGTGCGCATCCTCAATCAAAGTCTGATTGAGTCATCCTCTCCCTGCATTGAATGAAGAATTGTGTGAAGAATTAAATGATGAAGATTGCACATGATTCCTATCATTGGAAAATATCAAGGAGCTAAATCTTGCTATCAAGGCGAGGAGATTTGATTTGTGCAGCTCTTATAAGTCCCGACTATTGAGATCCAAATTGAAAGAGCTTACAGAGATATTCAGAGAAAAACCTTCAAGAGAAGACAATCAACAATTCACGAGTAAAGTGAATAAGGACGGAACATTCGTAACTAATTGGTGCAAGAGGATCTTGCTATCATCAAGAGTTCAAGTGCTGAATGTAAAAGTTGTTGGTGTGACAACAAAGGAGAGATTTCTTATATATTTTGCGTCCATATGTATTACTGATTGTAGTAATCTCGTGTAACTCTTGATCGATCAATCTAGGTTAGTGCTCTGAAGAAGTAAGACATGAAGTCCGAACTGCGTCACCAAAAAGTATTGGTGTTCTTTATTTTTTTTCACTCACTTTGCATTCCTAACGTTTTATACTTATCACGTAATAATCTAAGTAAAGCGAAAAAATACGAATGAAATAATAAAAAGTTATAAACAACTTGCCAGTACATTGGTCCTTGTTTTTATTCAATGAATACTTTTTTTATTTGTGTGTCGAATATAGAGTTCGGTTGCAAATGCAACAATTATTTGCAACTTGGACACTCTATCGAGCGTCTTTGAAAATCCTTTTTAACGATGATTCTCCAAAGTCTTCTGCAGCCAGGGACGGAACCAAGAATCAAACTAAGGGGTGACGAGAAAAAATTACATAAAATACTATGATTAATAGTTAATTATATTTCAAAGGATATGACATCAAAGTAGACATTTTTTAACTGTCGGGCCACATTTTATATAATCGTAAACCCGAGTCACGTTCTACTTTGTTGACATCAGAATCAATATCAATTTAGACTCTTCGTAACTTTGAAGCATGATGGTCTTCAATTGTCGGCACTTTTATTGACGTATCAACATTTTTTCAATAAATCAATAGTCAATGTTTTCATGTGTAATAATAAATAAAACTAACACAACTTAATTTTCATATCTCATAATTAATATATCACATCTAATTAAATCAATTTCTAAATCAAATTAATAAAAGATATACAATTTATCACATTTAGCTAGCTATCAATTTCTAAAAAAAAACTAATAAAAATTACACTCTAATAAAGTAATATAAATTTGTGCTGATAAGTTTAATTACCATTTTAATTAATTACAAAAATATTAATCTAAAATGATTAATTAAAGGGTATTTCAGGAATAAAAATTGTTATTAATATGCCACATCATGTTAATTGGATAGTTTACAAAATTAACCGAACTTTGGCTATTTTGCTAAACCCATGTTTCAATCTGGCTATTTAGAGCAATTTCTCGCGCTTTGGATAAATAGCCAAATATGAAAGTGTGTTTAGCAAAATAGCCAAACTTTAGTTAATTTTGTAAACTAGCCAATTAACCATTTAAATGGAATTCCAATTACATTATTGCCCTAATGTTTTAATAAAATTAAAAAAATCATTTATTTTCATTAACTGAAAATATCGCTATTAACTGAAATAACTATTAATATGGTAACAAACAAAACAAAACTTTTTTTTTTTGTATAATTCAAATTTTAAATTCAAAACATTCATATAATTTTCGGATTTTTTTTCAAAAAATATTAACAAATTAAAGAAGCAAATCAACGTAAATCAACAACGAATTAACGTAAATCAACAACGAATCAACGTAAATTAACAACGAATTAACGTAAATCAACAACGAATCAACGTAAATTAACAATGAATTAACGTAAATCAACAACGAATCAACGTAAATTAATAACGAATCGACGTAAATTAACAACGAATCAACGTAAATTAACAATAAAAAAATATTATTTATTAACAATTTAAATACAATAATCAAATAATGAAAATATCTTCTTATTCATATTGAAATTTAAATACAATAATCAACGTAAATTTACAATAAAAATATCCTATTTTTGTCATCGTCTCCGTCGTGGTCTGATTAGACTGAGGAACTATCTTCGAATCCGAATCGCTCAAGCTCTTAGCCGTGGTGATGGTGGTTAGATTCGTCGGAGAAACCTGATCGGCACTTTTCGGACTCGAAGCACTCGGGTTAGCACCCGGAACCAAGCTCGTGTTGTTCTTCGCCTCAACCGGAGAACAATTCTCCGCCTTGAATTTGGACCGCGGCGAGTTCGATTGCGAAACCTCCGTCGCCGGCGTAGGCGACGGATACGAGCCGTTGGAGGAGGAGCCAATGCTGAAGACTTTGGTGAGATCTGTAAGAGGAAAAAATAGGAGAATATGGAGGAGAATTGAAATCTGTAAGAGGAAGAGGAAGAACCAGATGCTGAAGACGTTGGTGAGCCACGGCGAGGCCGAGTTGGGGGAGGAACTGAAGGCGAAGAATACGGTGACGACTATGGAGGCCAGCATGAAGCCGTAGAGGAAGGCCACAGTGCGGCGCTTCTTGTGGACGGAGACTCTCCTCCGCAGGTCGGAGATTACCGGGACGGCGTGCTTTGCCGCCGCGCCGTCCGCCATGGCCGACAAAGCTCGGAGGAGAGAGAGAAGCTCTGGTTATGGTTCAAAGAGAGAAGAAGAAAAAATGCTCGAGAGAGAGAGAGAGAGATGATTCAAAATTTGTGCACAATTAATCATACCTTGATTTGTGCTGATAAGTTTAATTACCATTTTAATTAATTACGAAAAATATTAATCTAAAATGATTAATTAAAGGGTATTTCAAGAATAAAAATTGTTATTAATATGCCACCTCATGTTAATTGGCTAATTTACAAAATTAATCAAACTTTGGCTATTTTGTTAAACTCATGTTTCAATCTGGCTATTTAGAGCAATTTCTCTATAAATTTATTGCAGTTTGACGATCCAAATGCATACCCTCGTGTTTATGTGTTGGTATCACACATTTACATTAATATTGTTATATCATTTTTTATTAAAATAATTTTAACTATATATAAAAAAAAAAAAGATTTCCAAAAAGTTAGGGTGACATTTGTCACCCTATCAAGGCATAGTTTCGTTCCTGTCTGCGGCTTACCTAATATAGAGATCCCCGTGATCTCCACTATCTACACACCAAAGAATAAGAAAAATAACTAATTGGTGCAAGTTATTGCAAGGTGATTTAACTTCCGAATTCATTCTAATAACACTTATTGCTTCAATCTCGAAGAAATTAATGGCAAATCTACTGAGGATATTACTTGTCGTTATTGGAAACACGTTAACCATCGTTCACTTGATAAGGGATATCATCAAGTGTTTTATCGTGAAAAACCACAAAAACACGCTCACGAGTTGGAGGGTTCTCTTTTATCATGTTAAGAGATTGGTGATTGGCTACCCGAGAATCGAAAGTTAAAAGATCGTATCTGTTATAAATTCTTTACCGACCTAGATCGAAAACCGAACAACAACGGATGATTCAAACAATACAAACTGATCCGATATAAACATGTAAATCAAAGAAATCAACCGAGAACGCAATACACATGCATCCACGGATCTCCGATCCTACCGAAACACACTCGACTACGGACAGAAAACAATCAAGAAAGAAATCGGAACAACAAGTTACTCAGTAGCATTTTACTCATAATTGGTTTCGAGGATAAGTCTATTATGTTTATCATTTTTAAGTAAAACCGATAAAAAAAAAGTCTTATAATATATAAATATATCGCATATTTAGACTCTTTACTATCTCATATGCATATTTGCTATTGGTAGCTAAGAAATTTTTTCCTATCAATTTCTGTTAATTCTGTTTCTTTTACTCAATTTATAATAATATCGTATCGTTAATATTATTCGCCGAATTTAATAAATTGAAGAAATGCATGGAATATAGCAATGGAGAAGTGTATTGCCAAATGGAATATAACGCGCAACACATTTTTACGACACGACTGAACCAGAAAAAAATAAATTAATTAAAAAAAGCGAAAATGTGGACCACGGAAATTAAGACTTTGACCGATCGAGACAAGTAATTGTGTTTCAGAACATGAATTTGGGTCTCTAGATTCATCCATGTCATTATCTAAACACTCCTTAAATTGGATTCTTCAATGTTAATTCAACACCACGTCTCTTTAATTTTATTAATACATATATATACACAAATAAGGTTCCAAGTCTCTGCCTTGAATTTTCGATTCTGAAAATAAAATAAAAAAAATCAAACTGAGACCGAGATGGAGAAAAAAAAAAAAAAAAATTCTGTCCCGATTCCAATTACACCACGAGTTTTCGGTGGAGAATCATCAATAATAGAAGTGTATGGGACATTCTGCAGTTATTCATAAGATATAACATATTATTGAATGAATCTACTCTATTTTTATATGAACGAAGGAGCCTGATATTAAAGCTCCAGTGCAATAATGGAGGCAAAAGTTTTTGATTTGATGACCTGAGAAAATCACAAATCCATACTTATATTATTTATTTATTAATACAATTATACATTACAAATCATTACGACATAAGGTGGTGGTGTAGTAAAGCTAAAGTCACCACACTAATATATTTAAATTCATATAATAATAATATTGATAATGCTCTTTCTTTTTATGTTGCTATAAAAATCCACATTTTCATAAAGTAAAGTCTTCTTGGGACATCATATTATTATTATTGATCATTGATAATCACTAACAAATGAATTATCGATATTTAAGTACTACTTTTATACTTACTGATCCTATTATATTAAGAAATATTTTAGAGAATATGAATATTTATAATTTATATAATGTCCTCTAGAAAATTACAATATTTCTCTTCAAAATACAGAAGATAACGTTCTTTATTAAGAAGGAATCCAAAACAATGGCGTTATGAATTTGATCCTTTTCCATTAAACGACAAAAGAAATTTCAATAAAAAAAAAAAACTGACAATAAGATGAAAAACGTGGACACATTCATTCATAATTGGAGCATATTCTAAATTAGACCCCAACCCATCACATCTATTAGAAGTTCTGGCCCAAAACTATTGAAATATATCATATGTTCCCCAATATTTATAATAACGTGCACTTTTAGCTTCCAATTAACAGACAATTTTTTATTTTTGCCAAACGCCATAATACAGTTATAAAAGAATATATATATATATTTATGTTTTATCAAGTTTAAAAAAAAAACATAAAAAATAATCTTGTATCGAAATTAAAATTTTGTTGCACAAGAACTCTTCCTTAAATAAATAAAAAAAGTACTCTAAACCGAATTCTTTAATAAAACTTAAACCCTGATTAATTCGAGTCTGGAAAAAAACTGGCCCAAATTGATTCAGGTTTGGGAAAAACCAGACCATTCCAATTTTATTTTTTAAAGGGTAAATTGCGGCAAAAGTAGTCAACGTATTGTCATTTGGCCAATTATATGGCCAATGCCCAAAAAATACGGCAATAGTAGCCAATGTACACTAATCACGCGTGATTATAAAAATCATCCAACTAGTATTAACACCGTTAGTCAACGGTTGACGTGGCATGATTGACGTGGGCATCCGCGTGGTGGTCAATCATGCCACGTCAACCGTTGACTAACGGTGTTAATACTAGTTTGATGATTTTTATAATCGCGCGTGATTAGTGTACATTGGCTACTATTGCCGCAGTTTTTGGGCATTGGCCATATAATTAGCCAAATGGCAATACGTTGACTACTTTTGCCGCAATTTACCCTTTTTTAAAAAAAATCTAGAAACGGATCTAAATATTTACATACATTTACAAGACTACTCTTTATACAGTTTTTTAAACAATAAGAAAAAGAAAAGCTTAAGATACTACGATTATGGCTACAATCTAAACAAGTAAAACTTTTCTATAATTGAGATTGTAGTATAATTTTTCATTTTCATAGAGGTGGCAAAAAGGACAATTAATTCAGAGATAACCAAGACAATAAACAAATTTTCATAGTTACGAGGTCAAAACATAATATATAATGAAATTCGGGGCTAAATTAGAAACTTTCTGTTAGATAACATAAAATATAGTTTCTTTCGTCCTCGTTGGAGATAAAATGCGCACCACAGTCGAGCACTGAGCAAGCCCTGACCACGAGCTCTGCTATCGTGCGCACCTCTTCAATGGCGATCGTCTTCCAGCTCTGCCGAATTCCCAACACCACCGCCTTCTCCAACCTCGCTTCGCCGGAGAAATCCCTCTCCCTCCGCTTCCGGAAGCCCCTCGCCGTGCGGTGCTCCGCCGCCGCCGACCCCGACTTCGACGCCAAGGTGTTCCGCAAGAACCTGACTCGGAGCAAGAACTACAACCGCAAGGGTTTCGGGCACAAGGAGGAGACTCTCGAGCTCATGAACCGCGAGTACACCAGTGAGTCTCTCTCTCTCTCTCTCTCTCTCGCTCGCTCTCTCCGTCTTCGTTCGATTCTGAAACTGAGAATTCGAAGTCTGATTGGGATTTGATTGGCCAGGTGAGATCATCAAGACTTTGAAGGCGAACGGGAACGAGTACACTTGGGGAAACGTCACGGTGAAGCTAGCCGAGTCGTACGGGTTCTGCTGGGGAGTCGAGCGAGCCGTTCAGATTGCGTACGAGGCAAGGAAGCAGTTTCCTGAAGAGAAGATTTGGATCACGAACGAAATCATCCACAACCCGACCGTCAACGCGGTACGTTTGCGTTTTTTCCGTTTGCTGCTCCGATTTTGCCGGAATTCGATTGAATTTCGAGCCGAAAATGGTTAGGTCTTCGTTTCTAGGCTGTTCTAGGGTTCGGTTGTGGCTGACTTCAATTGCTATGAGCAGAGGTTAGAGGAAATGAAGGTGGAGAATATTCCGATTGCGGAAGGGGAAAAGCAGTTCGAGGTCGTTGACAAAGGCGACGTCGTGATTTTGCCGGCTTTCGGTGCTGCGGTGGAGGAAATGGCGGCTCTGAACGAGAAAAACGTACAAATCGTTGATACCACTTGTCCTTGGGTTTCTAAGGTAAAAAGGGTTTTGCGAACTGTTTGCGTTCTTTAGGCCAAATTACGGAACCTTAGATTTATTCGGGATCGTTTTGTTGCGCTTGTGAAGGTTTGGAATGTCGTGGAGAAGCACCGAAAAGGAGAGTATACTTCCATAATTCATGGCAAATATGCTCATGAGGAAACCATAGCTACTGCTTCCTTTGCCGGGACTTACGTTATTGTGAAGAACATGAAAGAGGTAGACACACTTGTCCCTTTATTTTTCGAGCTTAGTACGATGTTATGTAATTGATGTAACTGATTTTGGCTATCTGACTCAGGCAACTTATGTGTGTGATTACATCCTTGGCGGCGAGCTTGACGGATCTAGCTCAACTAGAGAGGCATTTTTAGAGGTGGGTGTTCTCTCAAGACTCTAAAGATGCTTCTTTTAGGCTTTTGGGCATGAATTAATTGATATTTGTAAATATTTTAATTATGCAGAAATTCAAGAATGCGGTTTCTAAGGGGTTTGACCCCGATAGAGACCTTGAAAGGGCTGGCATTGCGAATCAGACAACAATGCTCAAGGGAGAAACCGAAGAGATTGGTTAGAATCTCTCGTGAATTACCGCTGTTACTTGTATTATAGACTTTGTCTCGTATGTATTATCTGATTATGTCAATTCCTCAGGGAAATTGATTGAGAGGACTATGATGAGGAAGTACGGAGTCGAAAATGTGAATGATCATTTCATGAGCTTCAACACAATCTGTGACGCAACTCAAGTAAGCTCTGTTCTTTTCCCAATTTGTCATTTATTATTGTCATAAATTTGAAAAGTAATAATAATTGTGTCTTTTTCAGGAGCGTCAAGATGCGATGTACAAGCTTGTTGAGGAAGATATTGATTTGATGTTAGTCGTTGGTGGGTGGAATTCAAGCAACACATCTCATCTACAAGAAATCGCCGAGGAACGGGGAATTCCTTCGTATTGGATTGACAGTGAGAAAAGAATAGGCCCGGGAAATAGAATAGCCTACAAGCTCAATGTAAGTTTAGACGGACATTTTTGTTTAATAATTCTTAGTTTATCTTTACTACCTAAATATTGGATCGCTTGTTATAATGTTGTAGCACGGAGAGCTGGTTGAGAAAGAGAACTGGTTACCGGAGGGTCCCGTCACGATCGGTATAACGTCAGGAGCTTCTACCCCCGATAAAGTATACTTCTTAATTTCTCAGGAACAACCTTCTCTGTACCAATTCAAATTTCGTGTTTAGGTGATCTCGAGTAATATCTATTTATGCTATCTTATCAGGTTGTTGAAGATGCTCTCATCAAGGTTTTCGACCTCAAGCGGGAAGAAGCGCTGCAAGTAGCCTAATTTTCGAAGATAGTCTAATGTGTATACCAGCTCGAGCTTCTCTGTTGAGTAATATTAAGTGCTATGTAGAAACCAAAACAAGGACTTTGGTTTGGATTCGGGTTTTAAATTTGGGTGTTTGGTTTCAAAACCAGTTTTAAACCCGGATCTGAAAACCCGGTTCTTGATGTATTTGATATGTTGATGTATTTTATGGAATAGCTCATGTACCCAATAATATATAATGCATTAGGGTTGAAAAAGTGAGTCTTCGCTTCAGTATACGGTATACATTTTCTATACGTATTAGTATTGGAAAATGCAGTTTGAAATAAGAACAGATTTAATGACATTCTAACTTTGCCAAAAAAGAAAAGAAAAAAAGAAAGGAATTTTCATTAAAATTGTTCTGTAACAACTCATTACAGATAAAGTAAAGCAGTTAGATGCTTCAAAATGTAATTTAGGCATCAAAACTAGGGGTGCAAGCGGACCGGGTACCCGGTTTTTTTGCCATACCCGGTACCCGGATCCGGATTCCGGGTTTTTTAAAATTGAGAACTGGATCCGAATTTTTTTGTTTAAAAACCCGGAAATCCGGATCCGGGTTAAAACCCGGTTTTGAAATAGAAAACCGGTTTTTAAAACCGGATCCGGATTTTTTACAATTTTAGTTTTAAATTTGAATTTTATATTAAAAAAAAAACTTGAAATAGTTATAGTAAATTTTTTTTTATCAATTATCTTAAAACAAATCCACATTTTGACTAGAAAAACAAATAAAATGAACCAACCAAGGACACTAAATAAAAGACATATAATAAGATAAATAATAAGGTTTTTTTTTGGTTAAAAATTCTAGATAATATATGTATACATTTAATAAGCGGGTTTTAGTAGCCTACTATCCGGGTTCCGGGTTTTTTATTATTTAAATCCGGGACCCGGATCCGGTTTAATCCGGATGCGATTTTTTTTATTAAACCGGTTCCGGTTTAACCCGGATTAATACGGTTCTGGTTTTTTTAAAATACGGTTACGGTCCGGATGCGGATTAAAACCCGCATTTCCGGATTTTATTTGCACCCCTAATCAAAACACATGCACTAAGCGGTAAAAAATTGAAATTTCGACTAATACGGTCCTAGCAAAAACGGTAGCAGGTTTTACCTATATTTTTCGCTTTTTGTAATATAAATTGAAATACAGTAGTAAAAGATTTGGTAAATATTTCAGTTTAAAGTTTAAACTCGTCTGAGGTGTTTCTTTGCACACGGTATACAATAATTTCTTCAAGTGAAATACACATTGGAATAGCCCAAAATTTTCTCTATACAAATCAAATCGAGTGTTTTTTGTGTGTATATATATATATACACTTATGCCTCAAAACCTCATACATTGAGATATTTAGTTGGGGGCGGAGGATTCAACTAATTCCGGAAGCTGATCGAGCAATCTATTCATTTCGTCCGGGAATTCGGCTTTCGCGCGATTAGTCTTTCCTCCAATCACGACCGACGTACCATCTTGCAATGCCCATATCTTTTGCAAAATGAAAATCAAGAGAAAATGAGAAATGTGAGAGGACTTCACAGGACCCAAATCGATAATCAAAGAAAAACGAGAACTCTTTCGATAAACGATATTTAGGTCTCTAATTCAACACGGTATAACAAGTTTGTGTCTTGCTCAAAGAAATATAGAGGAATTGTCACCTGTGCGTGTGACAAAAAGCTAATGCAAGTTGTGAGCATGAGAGCGCCAAATCCGGCATAGACTACCGGCACACCCGGGTCAATCTGAAGAGAACAAGGCCGTCAAACTCAAAGTCAACAAAAAGTCAAACCTAAACTCACGTCCTAATTAACCTAAGTATCCGTGTTTCCAAACTTTACCTTCAAGTCAAGGCCACTGCTCCCTATTGCATCTTCAATAACAATCTTAGTCCCGTTGATCTCAATCGGAAGTTTAGAGTTTGGTCGTCGGACTCCGACAAATTTTCCGTCTTGATCATACAAGACGATGGATTGCAGATCACGAGCAAGCATCGATCTGAGATACAAATAAAAAATGCAAAAAAATGAAAATAAAAAACCGAGTTAAATGATGACGCATTATTATCAGATGTCTTCCCTAAACCTTTCGTATTGTATCAGTTTGCCTCATGAATTGCAATTTGTATCAATTTGCTTTGTGAGCTTGTAAATTGTCCATGGGGCAAAGGGAAAACGATAAAAAAAGAAAAGTAAAGGGAAAATTAGACAATGCGAAAATTGATACAACGCATCAAATTCAACTAATAACTTGTTTAAGCCAAATCTTTAGGTGAGATTATTTTTGAAAAAATAAAGTGGAGAACTACATACATGCCCTTGACATCAGGCGAATTGGGATCGCCGATCGGCATGAAGGTGCCGTAAAGCTTCTTATCCCCGTTCACCTTAAGCGGCGCCACAGCTAAATTGAAAGGGCCTTCATCGTCCTTGAGTACTTGTAGCGCGGAGATGCTCCAATCAGTCTGGTATATGGTGACGCCTCCATACCGTAGAGGGTTATTCACGCTTATTGTTTTCCGTAAAACCTCCTTACCGTTGAGATCATACAGCGAAAGGTCGGTGTGAAACTGTGCTACCTATGCTCAAACCGTGATAAAAAGCACGGTTAAACTGTGACATCCGCAACATTACTCACATTTAAATAAGGTTTTATTTATGTCCCGTTATTTAAATTTTAAATTATGGATATTGGTGGAAAATATACCTAAGTTAAAAAACCAATGTTAATTTTTTTTACCGTAAATATACCTAAGCTTCCGTATTTATTGGATTTTTTTTTTTCACAAATTTTATTCGAAATGAAAGAATCCGAAGATGAATTGCTAACCTCTCCAGTTTCAAAGTAATCCATGTAGAATCTGTTGACATGAACTTCTGTGTTGAACGTTTCGGTTGGCTTGGAGAGAAACCCGGACGGGGCTAATACGTCTCCGACCACAAAATTGAGGCCTTGTGGCACCGTGACCGCGCCTCTGAAGCTCCCGGAAGCGCTAAGAGTCCCGCCGGCCATGATCAATAGCATTGCTATGTGTACTCCGATCGGCGCATACCGACCGACCAGTCCCTTGAAGGCGTACATGGACGGTCCCTTCAAGAAGACCTATTTTCAAAGAAAGTAAAAATGTTATTACGCTCTAACTAAAAGTCTACCAAAACATAGGGTTGAAACCGGCACTGTGGTTCAAAATTAAAATCGAATGTCAGGTGTTTGATAAGCAGGTACCGATTTTTTAAATGGTTCCGGTGTAGCACCGTTTTATGGAACGAAAAGATTGACTTCAATTTAGATAACAAAACTACTTCTTACAAGTTTCTAATATCCTAATATCAAATTAAATATTTACATAATGACGATAAGTTACAAATTAATAACTTCAAAAGTAAAAAATTCGCAAAGAAATAACCCATATAGCCCATATAATAAAATTTGATCCAAAAAGGGTAATGAAACTGGTTTTGAATTTGGTTTCTTAGGAACCGGTTTTCGGTGTAAAAATCGGATTTCTGATGTAAAGCTTTCGAAGTATAACAAAAGAAGGCTAAAGACAACGTCTTTCAGACTCATAAATCACTTAAAAAACTAAAGAAAAGACAGGCAAGAAGTTCTATAACCTCGTATCCTTGCCCCATCAGAATAACGCCAAGATCTTGAACTGACGCCCTCGGCAAAGTCTCAGAAAACTCGTTCTTGAGGATCGATGCAGAAGCATGCTGAAAACTCCATCTGCATTCACCAGTCAACACTCTCGGTCAACCCAAAAAAGCAGACGAATTCACTGTCATTTACGAATCATGCGTGATTTTATTACGAAAACCAACCTCCGGGCAACTTTGACGAGCGGTATTTGCGTCGTATAAGTGCAAGCAATGAGTGATGCGCCGAGAAGGATCAATGTCCCGAGGAAAATGGGAGACGAGAACATGTGATCGAATCCCAGAGTGAGAACCCATCTCCAAGTGAAGAATCCGAGCAACGGATTTTCTTCCGGAAACTTCTCGAAATAGAATTCCGGTCTTTCGCCTTGATCAATGCCGGTTCCTAAACATAAAGAACCGATGAACTCAAGGCATGCTTTATATAAAAAATAACTAACTTGCAATAGTGTCACTGCTGAATTCACACAGATCACAGCCATTATTAAGCGCGGGTTTCAGCATAATCTCGTTACAAAAATCGATCACAAACTTTTGGATTGCTTCAGGCACAAGTTAACATATTTTCATATATTATAACGCGTAAGGAATCATGTGTTACTTTATTAAAGTTGCGGGGGCATTCCCGCCAAAAACTAAAGTTCAGGGGTATAAATGCCAATTACTCAAAAAACTGATCAAAGCCATCGAAGATGAACTGCAAACTTCGTATAATCAAACTCATATATATATATATATATATATATATATATATATATATATATATATATATATACTATACCGATAGCCATGAGAACAGCGACGGCGAACATCTCTCCCAGGGCCAAAGGCAGATTCGAGAGAACCGACAGAATCTTCCTGGGAAATCTCTTCATAAACAGAGAAACCCCATTGCTCTTCGCTCTCGTCTTCTCCGAGCTCGCTTTCTCCGTCTCCAATGGCGGCGGGGGCTCCTCCGAGAGAACGATCTTCCTCGTGACGCCGCTCTTATCGCCGTCCCGGGGGCTCTTCAGCCGGCAGACGATCGTGGCGGCGGCGGCGGCTCTGGGGCTGCGGACGGAAATGGCGGGTCGGAGGAGAAGGGGTTTGTGGAGAGAGAGAGTTCGAGCCGCCATTGGAGGAAAGCCTGGAGCTTTTGGAGGAAATTCGAGGGTTTGTGTAGGGGTTATCCCTTAATCGGAATCGAAAACTCCATAGATATGGTGGGAGCTTCCTTCACTTCCCAGGAGGAGCCTTCAACTCTGTAAGAAAGCGTCTGGATATGGTGGGTCCCATTTTCAGTCTTCTTGCTTAGATATTTAATTTCTCTCCCAATTTTTTGGTGTGTTTTCTTAGATATATTTTTTAAAAAAATTAATAGAAACATAATTATTTTGATATTTTTATTTATTTATTTATTAGCATTAATAAACTCATTTGTTTTCACGATAAAACCTTTTTAACATATATTAGTAAATAAAATTCATTAGTTTATGTTTATCATTAAAATCTTATCGATTTTAAAAAGTACATATTAAAAATGGAAGTAACACGTGTTTAATCTATGAAAATATTCATAAATCGATCAAAAATAAATATTTAAAAAAATTAATAAACATAACAAACCTTAACAGTTGAAGTTTTTAAAATTTTACATCACTATGAAATTTAAATATTAAGTATGCATACACGAGATACGTACACTTTTTTTTTCTCTCAATAAAGAAATATTCTATTAATTTGTGAAAAAAATAAACTACACTCCTTCCACAATTGCCAGAAGAATGTCCACCGCCGAGAGAGGCCAAATTGTTTAGCATGTACATCTCATTTGATAACACCGTGAGCAAATACATTGTAGTTCTTAGGAATCGAGACCAACTTTACATCATCAAAATTGATAAAAGAAAATTACAACGTTCAAAAGAGCCCATAATCTTCCAATCATGGCACAAACTCTCATCTCATCAAAGCATGCGGAGATAACGGACTTTGCATCTGAGGATATCCATACCTTTCTCCATAATCTGCTTCTTGCCTATGTACACGCCTTCAGAATAGCTTTCCGCTCTGCCTCTTCAACTGACTTTCCATGGAAAGGACCCGTGATGACTTCGCACAAGTTTCCAAAAAGCGTCTCGAAGAACAGCCGCCCATCCACAACTCGTTTTCTTTAAACTCGCATCGATCGAGATCCATGACCAAGATGTTGGGTATCCCTCCTATTTGGAGGCCCAACAATGTGGGTTATTTTTGACCCATTGATTCATGTACCCGGCCCATGAAGCCTAGGTCATAAATGACTTAGATGAGATGAAGAAATACAAGAGTGAAGGAGAGAGAGAAAACAAGAGAAAGAGAGCAAATTCGCGGTTTCCGCCCAGTTTCGTCGACCCTCAGGAAAATCGTCATTGCGCACTCGTTCACCGATGGATCGTCGTGATTTTTGGACAGAACGTTCCTAAGACATAGAGGTACGTTCTGAACGGTGGAGATGTGGTTTGGAGATTTCTAGGTCGGTCTGAAGAGTGGAAACCAGAGGCTGTTTTGTGGGAACGTTTTTTCACAAATTCTTCTCTTGCTTGTTTGTTGTAATCCGAGATTGGTGTTCGATCTTGATGATGATGATGTATGCCTCTAGTTTTATCTAGGGAAGACTTCGTTTGTACCTCACTCTTGATTATATTGGATTTTAAGCGGCCTACGGGTCCCGTGGTTTTTTACTCCGTTTTGGGGTTTTTTCCACGCTAAAATTGTCTCGTGTTCGTGGTTGTGTTTCGATTATTATCGCCTTCATATTTCAGCGGCTATTGGGAGACATTGAGATTCCGTTGCGTTGCGCTTTCTCCCAACAAAGTGGTATCAGAGCCGTGGTTTGATTTTGTGCGACTATGGAGGCGAACACGTCACGAATGGAGAGTTTGAACGGTTCCAATTACAATGTTTGGAAAGGAAAAATGGAAGACTTGCTCTTTGTCAAGAATTTCCACTTGCCGGTTTTCTCTACCGAGAAACCCGAAGGAAAAAGTGATGAATAATGGAATTTGTTGCATCGACAAGTTTGTGGGTACATTCGACAATGGGTGGAGGACAATGTTCGGAACCATGTGGTTAGTGAAACTCGTGCTAACATCCTTTGGAGGAAGCTTGAGGAGCTTTATGCACGGAAGACCGGGAATAACAAGATGTTCTTGCTCAAGCAAATGATAGCCTTGAAGTATCATGACGGTACGCCAATAACCGATCACTTGAATAACTTCCAAAGAATTATGAACCAAATGGCGACGATGAATCTTAGATTGGATGATGAGATTCAAGGTTTGTGGCTTCTTGGTACTTTGCCGAACTCGTGGGAGACGTTTAGGATGTCGTTGTCTAATTCCGCTCCGGATGGTATTATGTCGATGGATTTGGCTAAGAGTAGCATTTTGAATGAAGATATGAGAAGAAAGTCTCAAGGCTCCTCTTCACATTCCGAGGTATTGGTTACCGAGTCGAGGGGGAGAAACCATGCACGGGGTTCAAATAACCGTGGTGCATCACGAGGAGCGTCGCGTGGAGGTTCAAATAGATGGGCTAATGTTGAGTGCCATCATTGTGGCTTGAAAGGCCACATTAGAAAGTATTGCCGGAAGTTGAGAAATGAAGGCAAGGGAAAGAAGATCAACCACAACAACAACGATGTCAAGAAAGAAGGTAACAATAATGAAAATGTTGCTATTGTTGATGATTTCTTTGTCGTTTGTGATGATTATGAAGAAAGTGTCAATTTATCTCGCGATGAGACGAGTTGGGTGGTTGATAGTGGTGCTTCTTCGCACGGGACTTCACGACGCGATATTTACTCCACTTATAAGGCCGGTGATTTTGGTATTGTCGGCATGGGTAACAAGGGATACTCAAAAGTTATTGGAATTGGAGATGTATGTGTTGAAACTAGTAATGGCACTTCTCTAGTTCTCAAAGATGTGAAGCATGTTCCGGACCTTCGGTTCAATCTCTTGTCGGTTTCAAAATTGGATGATGAAGGTTATGGCAACTCTTTCGTGGAAAATGAATGGAAGCTAAAGAAAGGCTCAATGGTGATTGCAAGAGGAAAAAGACGCTCAAATTTTTATGTCGCGCAATTTGGGAGTTCTAAATGCTACGTCAACACTTGCGAGGATGAAAGTTCTTCCGAACTATGGCACAAACGTTTGGGTCACATGAGTGAGAAAGGTTTGAGAATCTTGGTGAAGAAGAATGCACTATTTGGAGTTTCCAACGCAAAGTTGAAGAGATGCTCGCATTGTTTGGCGGGAAAGCAAAGGCGCGTATCGTTTCGGTCTTTTGAACCAAAGAGAAAGTCACAAGTGTTAGACTTGGTACATTCCGATGTTTGTGGGCCGATGAAGACACGGTCCCTTGGCGGTGCTTATTACTTTGTGACTTTTATCGACGATTACTCTCGGAAAGTTTGGGCTTACACCTTGAAGACAAAAGATCAAGTGTTAGATACCTTCAAGTCGTTTCAAGCGTCGGTTGAACGAGAAACGGGGAAAAAGCTCAAGTGCGTCCGAACGGATAACGGGGGAGAATACATCGGTCCTTTCGATGAATATTGCCGAGAGCAAGGTATACGTCACCAAAAGTCTCCTCCGAAGACACCGCAATTGAATGGGTTGGCCGAAAGAATTAATAGAACTTTGGTTGAAAGAATGAGATGCTTGCTTTCTCAATCAAAGTTGCCGAAGTATTTTTGGGGCGAAGCATTGAGTACGGTTGTACATGTGCTAAATCTCACACCTTGTGTGCCTTTGAAGTTTGATGTTCCGACCCGTGTTTGGAGTGGTAAAGATGTCACGTACGACCATCTTCGAGTGTTTGGGTGCATGGCATATGTGCACGTTCCGAAGGATGAGAGGTCGAAGTTGGATGACAAGACCAAGAAATGTATATTCGTTGGTTATGGGCTCGATGAGTTTGGATATCGTTTCTTTGATCCGGTTTCAAGAAAGCTTGTTCGTAGTCGTGATGTTGTATTCATGGAAGATTACACCATTGAAGATATCGACAAAGTTGAGAAAGAAGTTCCAACCTTTGAAGACGACGAATTAGTTGATGCGGAACCAACTAATCTTGCTCCCACCCCGACCGTTGTCGAAGATGTGCAAATTGAAAATCAAGGTATGGATTTACATGTTAATCATTTAAATCCTAATGATTTTGTTGATGTTGAAAATGAGGTTAGCCATGAAGATGAAAGTGAGCAACCTTCTAATGAGTTGAGGCGGTCCACTCGTGTTAGACATCCTTCCGTTCGATACCCCTCGAACGAATATGTCTTTCTCACCGATGACGGAGAACCCGAAAGCTTTGAAGAAGCTTTGGATGACGAAAACAAAAAGGAGTGGATGGATGCCATGGAAGATGAGATGCAATCGCTTCGTGAGAATAACACTTTTGAATTGGTGAAGTTACCAAAGGGTAAAAAGGTGTTAAAGAATCGATGGATTTATCGTGTGAAGCAAGACGAAAGCACTTTGCAAAAACGGTTCAAGGCTCGCTTGGTGGTAAAGGGCTTTAGTCAAAGAAAAGGCATTGACTTTAGCGAGATTTTTGCTCCCGTGGTGAAGATGCAATCCATTCGGGTAGTTCTTGGGCTAGCCGCTAGCCTTGATTTGGAAGTTGAGCAAATGGACGTGAAGACGGCTTTTCTTCACGGTGATTTACATGAAGAGATTTACATGGAGCAACCGGAGGGTTTTCGAGAAAATGGTAAAGAAGACTATGTTTGCAAATTGGTAAAGAGTCTTTACGGTTTGAAACAAGCACCACGACAATGGTACAAAAAGTTTAACTCGGTGATGGTTAAACATGGCTACAAGATGACAAATGCCGATCATTGTGTGTTTGTGCGCAATTTCTCCGATGGTGATTTCATTATCCTTTTGCTCTATGTTGACGATATGCTTATTGTCGGAAAGAACATTGCTCGGATTGAAGAGTTGAAGAAGACTTTGAGTGAGTCTTTTGCGATGAAGGATTTGGGACAAGCGAAAAAGATCCTTGGAATTGAGATGTTTCGTCATCGAGAGGCGAGGAAGTTGTACTTGTCTCAAGAATCATACATCGAGAAAGTTCTTCGGCGTTTCAAGATGGATGAAGCAAAAGCGGTGAGCATTCCGCTTGCTTCTCATTTCAAGCTTAGCCACCAACAATGTCCATCTACCGATGGTGAAAAGTCAAGTATGAAGAACGTTCCATACTCGTCGGCGGTTGGTAGTTTGATGTACGCCATGGTTTGTACGAGGCCGGATATTGCCCACGCCGTGGGAATGGTGAGTCGTTATCTCTCAAATCCGGGAAGACATCATTGGGAGGCCGTGAAGTGGGTTATGAGATATCTCCGGGGGACTTCGAATTTGAGACTAGCTTTGGGATGCGAGAAGCCTACGTTAGTTGGTTATACGGATTCGGATCTAGCCGGAAGCTTGGATGATCGAAAATCTACTTCGGGGCATATGGTGACTTTTGCCGGGGGAGCCGTGGCATGGCAATCGAAGTTGCAAAAGTGTGTTGCACTCTCTACTACCGAGGCCGAGTTCATTGCCGCCGTTGAAGCGGCGAAAGATTTGTTGTGGTTGAGGAAATTTACAATGGAGCTTGGGGTCAAACAAGAAAAATATGTCTTGTTTTGTGATAATCAAAGCGCCATTCATTTAGCGAAGAACTCATCGTTTCACTCAAGGTCGAAGCACATTGATGTTCGTTATCATTGGATCCGTGACGCATTGGATTCTAAGTTGATGGAGCTCGAGAAGATTCACACCGATGACAATGGTTCCGATATGTTGACAAAGGTTTTGCCGAGAGGGAAGTTTGAGTTTTGTCGCTCGGTCGCCGGGTTGACATTGCCCTCCAACTAGTCGGTCGGGGGAGTTTGTTGGGTATCCCTCCTATTTGGAGGCCCAACAATGTGGGTTATTTTTGACCCATTGATTCATGTACCCGGCCCATGAAGCCTAGGTCATAAATGACTTAGATGAGATGAAGAAATACAAGAGTGAAGGAGAGAGAGAAAACAAGAGAAAGAGAGCAAATTCGCGGTTTCCGCCCAGTTTCGTCGACCCTCAGGAAAATCGTCATTGCGCACTCGTTCACCGATGGATCGTCGTGATTTTTGGACAGAACGTTCCTAAGACATAGAGGTACGTTCTGAACGGTGGAGATGTGGTTTGGAGATTTCTAGGTCGGTCTGAAGAGTGGAAACCAGAGGCTGTTTTGTGGGAACGTTTTTTCACAAATTCTTCTCTTGCTTGTTTGTTGTAATCCGAGATTGGTGTTCGATCTTGATGATGATGATGTATGCCTCTAGTTTTATCTAGGGAAGACTTCGTTTGTACCTCACTCTTGATTATAGTGGATTTTAAGCGGCCTACGGGTCCCGTGGTTTTTTACTCCGTTTTGGGGTTTTTTCCACGCTAAAATTGTCTCGTGTTCGTGGTTGTGTTTCGATTATTATCGCCTTCATATTTCAGCGGCTATTGGGAGACATTGAGATTCCGTTGCGTTGCGCTTTCTCCCAACACAAGATTCATCAGAGGGTTCTTCCGGTCTAAGGACACTCACTTAGTTTTGCATCATGTTCTTTCTAACGGTTTATACAGGAAGCCACAGAGTTTCTATATGTATCTACTACACATCTGAACATTGGTTTTAACTATTAATTCAAGATCTATTATTACAAATTTACAACACACAAAATAACCTCTTGATACGTAAAGTAATTGCGGTAAAGTATTTAAATTTAATCAATTGAGACAACATGAATCTAAAGTGAAAAGTAATGATAAAGATATTTAAAGTTAATAAATATGAGAAAACACATTTTTTGTCCTTTTTTATTACTTTTTTTCTTACTTTTTTTAGTAAAATGTTATTAAATTATACTTACGTTACATGAATATGTATTCATATAATTATCTAGCATCTTCTCACATTTGAGCTTAATAAGAAAAAAAAAATTAAAAACAATTTCACCTCATATTTATTGACTCTAGATACCTTTGTCATTATTTCATTTTGAACCTTTACGGCCTCAATTGTTTAAATTTTAGGTACTTTTACCAGAATCATCTCTGATATATATATTTTAATAACTTCACTCCTTATCTGCTTTCAACGGCCAAGCTCAAATTCCAAAGTAATAACCACCCAATTCTCTTCACTCCAAATCAATCCGGAAGAAGATGATGAAGCTTGACTCTCTTTCACACTCACTCAATTCCTTCTCTTCTTCGTTCAATCCTCACTCCAATCACTCACCACCAAACCCTCATCGCTTCATCAAATTCCGAACCTCCCACCGCGAAAACCTCCGGTACCTCAAGTCCGTCGGCCTAGTCCGCCCCGAAACTGCCCCACAAAAGCTACCCTTCCCCGACGCCGCCGCAGCAGCCGTCGCCGACGTCGAGCTCGTCAAATCCCGGGGCTTCACCGACGCCGACATCCCCCGCCTCTCCTGCCTCTTCTCCTCCCCCGTCGGGATCCCCGACGTGGACGCGGTCCTAGCCTTCCTCACCGGAGAGGTGGGTGCGTCGAGTGAGGACGCGCGGCGGACGATCGTGCGGTGCCCCGCGCTTGCGTTCGCCGACGTCGAGTACTGCCTCCGGCCGACGCTGGAATGGCTGCGGAGGGTCGGGGTCGAGAGGCTGCACGAGCCGACGACGCTGAACGCGCACCTGCTGAACACGCGGGTGGCGAGGCTGGAGAAGAGGCTGCGGTTCGTGCGAAGGCTGGGGATGTCCGGGGCGGAGGCGGAGAGGCTCTGCGCGCGGTTCCCGGCGGTGTTCGGGTACGGGGCGGAGAGTAACTTGCGGCCCAAGTTTGAGTATTTGGTGTGGGAGATGGGGCGGAGCATGGAGGAGCTGAAGGAGTTTCCGCAGTACTTCGCGTTCAGTTTGGAGAAGAGGATCGCTCCCAGGCACTTGCACTTGC
Source organism: Parietaria judaica (assembly GCA_954871525.1). Classification (NCBI taxonomy): domain Eukaryota; kingdom Viridiplantae; phylum Streptophyta; class Magnoliopsida; order Rosales; family Urticaceae; genus Parietaria; species Parietaria judaica. The sequence continues at coordinate 29,944,730 of OX940862.1, read as the reverse complement.
AGGCCAGACATGTCGAGATTCCTCTCAATACAATGCTGACGTGGACTGACAAAAGATTCTATTCAAGGTGGAAATAACACAAAAACAGGGTTTGTGATATTGTATGTACTATAAGTTTATAACAATATTTTGAAAAATATTAATTAGTAGTTAATAAATAGTAGTTAGTGCGCGACTGATCTCTCATCAATAAAATAAAATTGACGTGTGTTAGTCTGAAGTCTAATCTACACGGAAGCTCTACCGAGACTCGAGAGTATTTTAATTTTTTCACACGAGTTATTTTGGTTTAAGTTATTTTTCGCATATATGGCTTGCAACTGTCATTAGTGCGTTTTGTAGTACAAAAAAGAGAGACGCGAGATAGAGAGTGTAACCGAAGAACTCCGATTAAGAGATTGACAGTGGATCGAGATTTACAAGTGGCAAGTGGACACACCTCCTACACTAGGAGCGGAGTGTCAAGTTTTCAATTTTGTTTTGCTTTTATCGTTTTCTAATTTAAGATTTAGGTCGAATTCCTATAATAATGATCCTCTCGTTGATACAGACTGACGTTAAACCGACTCATCGAAAACCGCATAAACATTAAATTGAGCTTAATTGTGCTTATGCACTATGAAAATATTCATTTCTATACATTAGATGCTCTGTTATACTGCATGTTATGATACAAAACTGTTAAATTGAATAAGGGATTTATTGAGACCACCTATTATTAAAACTCAAACCGCAACAAACTGAGAAAAAAAAATTACAAACTTCAAAGTGAAGTTTCAAATTGGGTTAAGAGATACACAAAGATTCCAGGAAGAGCCAGAGTATCATACTTCACCCACAAATTGTGAATTCAAGATACAGAAACAAATTACAACATTATGTAATCGAACATCGTATAATACAAGACAAATTGTCGACTAAGGGATTTATCGATCTACCCTTCTTACGTGGACGTAAGTCCAAATAAGAAGGTGCCTCGGTAAAACCTTATTTGAATAAAACCCAGTTGGGACAAAAATTCAAATAAGGGAAAAGAGCGCATGATCTACCCTAAATCAAACAAGTAAACTGTTACATCATCGGCGAGAGCGACGGTAGAAAGCAGGCTTGCGGGCGCGGCAATCCGTGGTGGTCACTGACTTGGGGCACTCGCTAATGGAAATGAGCTTGGAGGTCGACCGTTTTTGGCGTCCTGCTTTGTAGCCTTCGAGGAGATGTTGACTCGCCAACTCCAATTTGGCTTTCCACGAGACATCGGTGACCTTCCTCTTGTGTTCTCCGCCATCGCTCCGCTCACTTGGCTTCTCCTCCCGACCGATGATCGGCTGGGCTTCTTCTCCAGTAAAAGACATTCCCATGCCGTCAATTTTGAAGTCCGAGTCCCGATTGATGTTGGACTTCAAGTAGTCCTTGTCTTTTGGAGGACAAGAAAGAGACACTGAGATGAACTCGGTTTCTAGTTTCATCGACGTCCCTGCAAGTCACAAACTAAAAACCACCCGATTCTCAATCGTCAATCATTTTATTGAATACGATGATATTGCAAGAATTACCAAAACTATTAGAAAAATCCGAACCTGAGTTAAGAGGGAACACACGACTCCGAAGATTCAACCGAATTATAGTTAGTTGCTTCCGCAGACAGATCACGTTAAATTCATGCATACCCGTTGGAGATTTACTAACTGGTTTTGTAGTAGGTTTCCTAGAAGTGAAATAAACAAACAGTTCTAAGTATTCTTGACGAGAAGAACATATTGTCGATATAAGATATAAATAGATAAAAACCTGAAGAGCGTGTTGACAGCGTGAGAACAAGTCTTCGTATACTGCGGGTCTCCAATTGTTCGTCGACCGCTCTGAAACCAAAGGAAATCTTGGTTAATAAGGGCTCCTTGGCATGCAAAAAGATTGAAACGAACTCTTGTTGCAGTTTAAGAGAATCGAAAAACTCATAGCAACTAAAGAAATTTATAGCAAATGATTTAAGTCATAATAAATATATATATACAAATCTCTTCATGTGTTTGAGTCATGTGTTTAGGCAAGTCATGTGTTTGATTTATCATAGTTATTTAATTAAATCAAACAAATCTTCAAACTCAAAACAAGTTTGATCGGTCAACGATTGAAAAAATAAAATAAAAAACATAATTGCATTTTCCAAATCATACCTTGGGAAAATGCTCGAAAGTCGGTGGTTTGGGGCACACGCTAACAGATATGAGCTTGGTGACCGGTCTTTTTCGGTGTCCTGCTTCGTAGCCTTCACGTAGACGTTGACTGGCTAGCTCCAATTTGGCTTCAAACAAGGCATTGGCTGCCTTCCTCTTGCGCTCTCCGGCATCGCTCAACTCACGTGACTTCTCGTCCTGACCGACGATCGGTCGTGCTTCTTCTTGGAGGAAAAGGGAATCCATGTCGTCGAACTTGATGCCCAAGTCCAGATTGATGCCGGACTTGAAATAGTCCTCGTCTAGCGGAGGACAAGAAAGAGGCATCGACATGAACTGATTGGTTTCTAAGTTCATCGACATCCCTGCAAGTCACAAACTAAAAACCACCCGATTCTCGATCGTCATTTATTTTATTAAACACAACGATAGTAACAAGGATTACCAAAACTATTAGAGAAATCCGAACCTGATCAGTTAAAAAGGAATACGACTCCAAAGATTCACCCGAATCATAATTAGTGGCTTCCGCAGACATGATCACGTTAAATTCTTGCGTACCCGTTGCAGATCGATTTACTTGGCTTTGTAGAATCTGATCAGAAAGCGTAGAACAACTGTAAGTATTTTTGACAAGAAGAAGATATTAAATATTGATGTAAGTTAACTAAATCGATAAAAACCTGAAGAGATCGTTTGACAAGTCTCCAATTGTTCGTCGATCTTTCTGAAACCAAAAGAAATCTTGATTTAGGGTTCATCACAACACATAAATCTACTCATATATCACAAGAAAGCAACGTAAAAAGTGGAACGAACTCTTGTTGCGTTTAAAAGAATCGAAAAACTCACAGATATTTTTATTTTTTTTATGTTTAGTTTCGAACGATTTTTTAATGTTTAAATTCTACTTAAAAAAAAAAAAAGATTTCTTGGAAGTAAGAGATGAGAGAAGAAGAAAGAACCTGAAGAGATTTGGGCTCAATAAAAAGTGATTTCGTTTCGAAGGTTTAATATGTGAGAGTTTTGGCTTCGTTGCAAATATTACGGCGCTTATAAAGAGTATTTTCGATTCGTCAAAGGTTGAATTAGTCAAAGCTTGTGGCCCAAGTTACCTACCTTTTTCTCAATGGTGTCGTTCAGAAACTTATGTACTACAGATTGTCATATTTTCCTTTTCTGTCGTTTCTTCTTCGAGTAATTTAAGATTTTTAGTTTAACCTCGTTTTCTGTCGTTTTTTAATTTAATTTATACTTGATATGTTTTGCAGTTACTGATTGCTATTCCCGTAGAACTATCTTTTTAATTTTACGGTTATTACCGGCATTAGAGGGCCCAAAAACAAATTCGCCTAGGGCCCCCGCAGACTCAGAGCCGGCCCTGCCGGCATATTTACCTTCTTTTTTTTTTGGCAAACATTCAAATTATGTTCTTGTTCTTCGTTTTTTTTTTGGCTGCATGTATTATATAAGTCTTAAAACGTACTTAAACTCAAGCACCGTCACGTTTCCGTCTTCTTCTGTTAGGGTACTTTGGAACACTGCTATTATTTTTGCAATTCGGAACACTGTTATTATTTCTGCAATTTTGTTGATTTGGCATACTAGAAATGCTTGCTTATTATGTCAAGATGAGACTCCCAACATTAACAATTTATCAGGTTTGGCGAATTACGAAGGAGGCTAATTTCTTTGTGCTAGGGTTGACGAGCACTACATAGGACTTAAGGATTTTGGGCTTTTTAGGGTGGATGTTCATCCAAAGAAAGCTCTAAATATCATTTCAGTAGTTTGGTTTTATTCCTTCGCACTTTGGTTAAAATGCAATATTGATGGCGATATTCGAGGGGTGGCTAGGGTTGGAGGCATTTTCAAAACCTACCTAGGGTTTCTTCATGGCTCGTGTATTGCTCGTATCGACTTTGGTTTTGCCTTTGAAAATGAATTGGTTGCTGCTATGTTTGTTATTTAAAAGGCTAAGAAGTTTCATTGGGAGAAGATGTGGCTAAAATGTGACCCTAGCTACATCGTTCAACTATTCCAAAAAAATCACGTGAAGTTCCAAAAAAAATCACGTGAAGTTCCTTAGACGGGGTGTATATATAGTTTTTAATGTCCATATAGCGTTTTTGAAGTTCATATAGTGTTCTTGATGTTCATATATTATTTTTAATGTTCATTTGACTATTGGTGTTCTTGATGTTCATATCGTGTTTTTAAAATATTAACCTAAAATCTCAAAGCAATTGAAAAAATAACAATTTTAGGGCTTATACATCTAAATTTGAATATAACAAGAATTCTCATGCAAAAATATGTAAGGATTAAATTCGTTGACGAGAAATGCCACAGCAAATGCTATAGCATTTCCTATAGCATTTCTTTATTTTACATTGTTTAGAGTCGTTACATCATCAATGCTACTAAAAAAAATAAGACTACATTTCATACCAATATATCTTCATTATAAGAGTCGTAGTCTTCAATGGGTTCGATTACTATATTAAACCACTAGTATCGGAACATAGATTATACAACAGCTTGGAAACGTAGAGTAAAATCTACACAACTCTATTTAATCATCGAATTAGGTTGAGAGGTCTAAAAAATATGAAGTAGATATCATCATAAACAATATAGAGCTTTTCACAAAGAGATCTCAAATACATGAGATTTTTTACTTTTAGTCGAATTTCGACGTTTAAGCCCCAAAATCGATGTTTTTTCTTACGGCAATCCTTTTTCTATCATTTTAGAAATATTTTTTTTTGTTATTGACGTTGATATATAGTTTTTGATGTCCATATAGCGCTTTTGAAGTTCATATAGTGTTCTTGATGTTCATATATTATTTTTAATGTGGATTTGAGTATTGGTGTTCTTGATGTTCATATAGTGTTAATAAATATTGACCTAAAATCTCAAAGCAATTGAAAAAATAAAAAATTTAGGGCTTATACATTGGAATTTGAATATATCAAGAATTCTCATGCAAAAATATGTAAGGATTAAATTCGTTGACGAGAAATGCCACAGCAAATGCTATAGCATTTCCTATAGCATTTCTTTATTTTACATTGTTTAGAGTCGTTACATCATCAATGCTACTAAAAATTAATAAGACTATATTTTCGTACCAATATATCTTCATTATAAGAGTCGTAGTCTTCAATGGGTTCGATTACTATATTAAACCACTAGTATTGGAACATAGATTATACAACGGCTTGGAAACGTAGAGTAAAATTTACACAACTCTATTTAATCATCGAATTAGGTTGGGAGGTCTAAAAAATATGAAGTAGATATCATCATAAACAATATAGGGCTTTTCACAAAGAGATCTCAAATACATGAGATTTTTTACTTTTAGTCGAATTTCGACGTTTAAGCCCCAAAATCGATGTTTTTTCTTACGGCAATCCTTTTTCTATCATTTTAGAAATATTTTTTTTGTTATTGACGTTGATATATAGTTTTTGATGTCCATATAGCGTTTTTGAAGTTCATATAGTGTTCTTGATGTTCATATATTATTTTTAATGTTGATTTGAGTATTGGTGTTCTTGATGTTCATATAGTGTTAATAAATATTGACCTAAAATCTCAAAGCAATTGAAAAAATAACAATTTCAGGGCTTATACATTGGAATTTGAATATATCAAGAATTCTCATGCAAAAATATGTAAGGATTAAATTCGTTGACGAGAAATGCCACAGCAAATGCTATAGCATTTCCTATAGCATTTCTTTATTTTACATTGTTTAGAGTCGTTACATCATCAATGCTACTAAAAATTAATAAGACTATATTTTCGTACCAATATATCTTCATTATAAGAGTCGTAGTCTTCAATGGGTTCGATTACTATATTAAACCACTAGTATCGGAACATAGATTATACAACGGCTTGGAAACGTAGAGTAAAATTTACACAACTCTATTTAATCATCGAATTAGGTTGGGAGGTTTAAAAAATATGAAGTAGATATCATCATAAACAATATAGAGATTTTCACAAAGAGATCTCAAATACATGAGATTTTTTACTTTTAGTCGAATTTCGACGTTTAAGCCCCAAAATCGATGTTTTTTCTTACGGCAATCCTTTTTCTATCATTTTAGAAATATTTTTTTTTGTTATTGACGTTGATATATAGTTTTTGATGTCCATATAGCGCTTTTGAAGTTCATATAGTGTTCTTGATGTTCATATATTATTTTTAATGTGGATTTGAGTATTGGTGTTCTTGATGTTCATATAGTGTTAATAAATATTGACCTAAAATCTCAAAGCAATTGAAAAAATAAAAAATTTAGGGCTTATACATTGGAATTTGAATATATCAAGAATTCTCATGCAAAAATATGTAAGGATTAAATTCGTTGACGAGAAATGCCACAGCAAATGCTATAGCATTTCCTATAGCATTTCTTTATTTTACATTGTTTAGAGTCGTTACATCATCAATGCTACTAAAAATTAATAAGACTATATTTTCGTACCAATATATCTTCATTATAAGAGTCGTAGTCTTCAATGGGTTCGATTACTATATTAAACCACTAGTATCGGAACATAGATTATACAACGGCTTGGAAACGTAGAGTAAAATTTACACAACTCTATTTAATCATCGAATTAGGTTGGGAGGTCTAAAAAATATGAAGTAGATATCATCATAAACAATATAGGGCTTTTCACAAAGAGATCTCAAATACATGAGATTTTTTACTTTTAGTCGAATTTCGACGTTTAAGCCCCAAAATCGATGTTTTTTCTTACGGCAATCCTTTTTCTATCATTTTAGAAATATTTTTTTTGTTATTGACGTTGATATATAGTTTTTGATGTCCATATAGCGTTTTTGAAGTTCATATAGTGTTCTTGATGTTCATATATTATTTTTAATGTTGATTTGAGTATTGGTGTTCTTGATGTTCATATAGTGTTAATAAATATTGACCTAAAATCTCAAAGCAATTGAAAAAATAAAAAATTTAGGGCTTATACATTGGAATTTGAATATATCAAGAATTCTCATGCAAAAATATGTAAGGATTAAATTCGTTGACGAGAAATGCCACAGCAAATGCTATAGCATTTCCTATAGCATTTCTTTATTTTACATTGTTTAGAGTCGTTACATCATCAATGCTACTAAAAATTAATAAGACTATATTTTCGTACCAATATATCTTCATTATAAGAGTCGTAGTCTTCAATGGGTTCGATTACTATATTAAACCACTAGTATCGGAACATAGATTATACAACGGCTTGGAAACGTAGAGTAAAATTTACACAACTCTATTTAATCATCGAATTAGGTTGGGAGGTTTAAAAAATATGAAGTAGATATCATCATAAACAATATAGAGATTTTCACAAAGAGATCTCAAATACATGAGATTTTTTACTTTTAGTCGAATTTCGACGTTTAAGCCCCAAAATCGATGTTTTTTCTTACGGCAATCCTTTTTCTATCATTTTAGAAATATTTTTTTTGTTATTGACGTTGATATATAGTTTTTGATGTCCATATAGCGCTTTTGAAGTTCATATAGTGTTCTTGATGTTCATATATTATTTTTAATGTGGATTTGAGTATTGGTGTTCTTGATGTTCATATAGTGTTAATAAATATTGACCTAAAATCTCAAAGCAATTGAAAAAATAAAAAATTTAGGGCTTATACATTGGAATTTGAATATATCAAGAATTCTCATGCAAAAATATGTAAGGATTAAATTCGTTGACGAGAAATGCCACAGCAAATGCTATAGCATTTCCTATAGCATTTCTTTATTTTACATTGTTTAGAGTCGTTACATCATCAATGCTACTAAAAATTAATAAGACTATATTTTCGTACCAATATATCTTCATTATAAGAGTCGTAGTCTTCAATGGGTTCGATTACTATATTAAACCACTAATATCGGAACATAGATTATACAACGGCTTGGAAACGTAGAGTAAAATTTACACAACTCTATTTAATCATCGAATTAGGTCGGGAGGTCTAAAAAATATGACGTAGATATCATCATAAACAATATAGAGCTTTTTATAGAGAGATCTCAAATACATGAGATATTTTACTTTTAGTCGAATTTCGACGTTTAAGCCCCAAAATCGATGTTTTTTCTTACGGCAATCCTTTTTCTATCATTTTAGAAATATTTTTTTTGTTATTGACGTTGATATATAGTTTTTGATGTCCATATAGCGTTTTTGAAGTTCATATAGTGTTCTTGATGTTCATATATTATTTTTAATGTTGATTTGAGTATTGGTGTTCTTGATGTTCATATAGTGTTAATAAATATTGACCTAAAATCTCAAAGCAATTGAAAAAATAACAATTTCAGGGCTTATACATTGGAATTTGAATATATCAAGAATTCTCATGCAAAAATATGTAAGGATTAAATTCGTTGACGAGAAATGCCACAGCAAATGCTATAGCATTTCCTATAGCATTTCTTTATTTTACATTGTTTAGAGTCGTTACATCATCAATGCTACTAAAAATTAATAAGACTATATTTTCGTACCAATATATCTTCATTATAAGAGTCGTAGTCTTCAATGGGTTCGATTACTATATTAAACCACTAATATCGGAACATAGATTATACAACGGCTTGGAAACGTAGAGTAAAATTTACACAACTCTATTTAATCATCGAATTAGGTCGGGAGGTCTAAAAAATATGACGTAGATATCATCATAAACAATATAGAGCTTTTTATAGAGAGATCTCAAATACATGAGATATTTTACTTTTAGTCGAATTTCGACGTTTAAGCCCCAAAATCGATATTTTTTCTTACGGCAATCCTTTTTCTATCTTTTTAGAAATATTTTTTTTTTGTTATTGACGTTGATATATAGTTTTTGATGTCCATATAGCGTTTTTGAAGTTCATATAGTGTTCTTGATGTTCATATATTATTTTTAATATTGATTTGAGTATTGGTGTTCTTGATGTTCATATAGTGTTAATAAATATTGACCTAAAATCTCAAAGCAATTGAAAAAATAACAATTTCAGGGCTTATACATTGGAATTTGAATATATCAAGAATTCTCATGCAAAAATATGTAAGGATTAAATTCGTTGACGAGAAATGCCACAGCAAATGCTATAGCATTTCTTTATTTTACAATGTTTAGAGTCGTTACATCATCAATGCTACTAAAAATTAATAAGACTATATTTTCGTACCAATATATCTTCATTATAAGAGTCATAGTCTTTAATGGGTTCGATTACTATATTAAACCACTAGTATCGGAACATAGATTATACAACGGCTTGGAAACGTAGAGTAAAATTTACACAACTCTATTTAATCATCAAATTAGGTCGGGAGGTCTAAAAAATATGAAGTAGATATCATCATAAACAATATAGAGCTTTTTATAGAGAGATCTCAAATACATTAGATATTTTACTTTTAGTCGAATTTCGACGTTTAGGCCCCAAAATCGATGTTTTTGCTTACGGCAATCTTTTTTCTATGTTTTTAGAAACGTTTTTTGTGTTATTGACGTTTATGTATTGTTTTAGTGTCCATATAGCAGTTTTGAAGTTCATATAGTGTTCTTGATGTTCATATATTATTTTTAATGTTTATTCGAGTATTGGTGTTCTCGATGTTCATGTCGTGTTTTAAAATATTGACCTAAAATCTCAAACCAATTGAAAAATAACGATTTTAGGGCTTATACATTGGAATTTGAATATAACAAGAATTTTCATGCAAAAATATGTAAAGATTAAATTGTTGACAAGAAATGCCACAGGAAATGCTAGCATTTCCCATAGTATTTCTTTATTTTACATTGTTTAGAGTCTTTACATAATCAATGCTACTAAAAATTAATAAGACTTTATTTTAGGACCAATATATATTCATTATAAGAGTCGTAGTCTTCCATGGGTTCGATTACTAAATTCAACCACTAGTATTGGAACATAGATTATACAACGGCTTGGAAACGTAGAGTAAAATTTACACAACTCTATTTAATAATCGAATTAGGTTGGGAGGTCTAAAAAATATTAAGTAGATATCATCATAAACAATATTGAGCTTTTCATAAAGAGATCTCTAGTACATGATATTTTTTTACTTTTAGTCGAATTTCGACGTTTAAGCCCCAAAATCGATGTTTTTTCTTACGGCAATCTTTATTCTATCTTTTTAGAAACGTTTTTAATGTTATTGACGTTGATATATTGTTTTTAATGTCCATATAGCATTTTTGAATTTCATATAGTGTTCTTGATGTTCATATATTATTTTTAATGTTGATTTGAGTATTGGTGTTCTTTATGTTCATATCGTGTTTTTAAATATTGACCTAAAATCTCAAACTAATTGAAAAAATAACGATTTTAGGGCCAATTCATTGGAATTTGAATATAACAATAATTCTCATGCTAAAATATGTAAGGAGTAAATTGTTGACGAGAAATGCCACAGGAAATGCTATAGCATTTTTTATAGCATTTCGTTATTTTACATTGTTTAGAGTCGTTACATCATCAATGCTACTAAAACTTAATAAGACTTTATTTTGGGACCAATATAACTTCATTATAAGAGTCGTAGTCTTCAATGGGTTCGATTACTAAATTCAACAACTAGTATCGGAACATAGATTATAACAACGGCTTGGAAACGTAGAGTAAAATTTACACAACTCTATTTAATCATCAAATTAGGCCAGGAGGTCTAAAAAATATGATGTAGATATCATCATAAACAGTATAGAATTTTTAATAGTGAGATCTCGAATACATGAGATTTCTTACTTTTTGTCGAATTTCGACGTTTAGGCCCCAAAATCGATGTTTTTGCTTACGGCAATCTTGTTTCTATGTTTTTAGAAACGTTTTTTGTGTTACAGACGTTAATATATTGTTTTTAATGTCCATATAGCATTTTTGAAGTTCATATAGTGTTCTTGATGTTCATATATTATTTTTAATGTATATTTCAGTATTGGTGTTTTTGATGTTCATATCGTGTTTTTAAATATTGACCTAAAATCTCAAACCAATTGAAAAAATAAAGATTTTAGGGCTAATTCATTGGAATTTGAATATAACAAGAATTCTCATGCAAAAATATGTAAGGAGTAAATTGTTGACGAGAAATGTCACACGAAATGCTATAGCATTTCTTTATTTTACATTGTTTAGGGTCGTTACATCATCAATGCTACTAAAAATTAAAAAGACTTTATTTGGGGACCAATATATCTTCATTATAAGATTCGTAGTCTTCAATGGGTTCAATTACTAAATTCAACCACTAGTATCGGAACATAAATTATACAACGGCTTGGAAACATAAAGTAAAATTTACACAACTCTATTTAATTAAGATCGAGTTTGGATTGAAAGTGTTATTATATTATTACTATGTTGGGTTTTATGTTAATGTTTTTGAATGAATCGAAATTATGATCCTATTATTTACATATTTACTTAATCAAGTCTTTAACGTTTGATTTGACATGTATAATCATGATTTGAGATTTATCTTGTTTTTCATGAAAAAGTAAAAAAAAAAAAACATTCTCTTAGACATTTTGTTTTGATATAATTCGTGGAATGTAATTGTAAGTTTAATTTTAATAGTATGTACTCGGCCTTGTGTAAGTGTCAATATTTCGTTTATTTATTAGGGATCTTTTTGTGTTGGTATGGCTGATTTCATGATGTGTCCTTGCCGGGTTCTTTCGTTTGGCTTGTTAGTCTCATTTTACAAATAATAACAAATCTACCATAGTCAAAATGCTGGTTTTAGACCGGATTTTTATATTTTGCATATGTGTCAAAATAAGTTTCCAAGCTTATATAAAGACGGCTTTATCAATTTCCTTATGTTTCATATTTTACCCCGAGATACGTGTGAAACCGAGACTGAAAACCTATTCGGTTCTAATCAATTTTGACTTTTCTATTTTATTCAAGATTTTGATTGGATAATTTGTGTTTTTGTTTGTTTTAAATCAAAGATTCAATGGCGCCCAATAAGCGTAAGAAGGGAGAAGGATCATATGGATAAATTTCTCTAGCACCAAAGCTGAAGAACGACACCAAAATCTTAAAAACGAGAAGTAATTCTAGAGCGTGGGTTCGATGTCGGAAGTAGCTTGAAAAGAATTTGCTTGGATATTTGTTCGCTGATTGGGAGACGAGATTGGATTCTATTTGTGCGACCGAGGGCATAGAAAGATGAAAAAGCAGGGGATAATCGCAAAATTAATCGGAATTGGGTGCATGAGTTCTATGCCAATTTTCTGGATTGAACTGACGAAGGCTTTGTATAGGTCCGGGGAAAAAAATAAAAATTGATGCTGCGACATCAACAAGGTATATGATCTTCCTAATGTTCCAGAGGATCAAGACGAGTACCTCAATATTATTAACGACGACGAGATATATTATGAAGAAGTTGCTTGAGTGATTGCAAATCCAGAGTTCGAATTAGGGTCGATCCCACATGGTCATGAAGATGAACAAGAAGCAACTTAAGCAGTACCCCAAAGCATGGTTGTCCTTCATCTTCACCAATTTCGAACCAAAATCGCATTTGACAAGCATCGATGGAAAGGTGATCATTTTCTTGTTTGTCGTTTTCTTGTACGCCGGCATTCAAGGTCTTCGATTCAATGTCGGTAGGCACATTATTAAGCCCATATCCACAATATTGTTCAATGGCCGGCACTTGCTTCCGATTCCTAAGCTTATCAATTGTTTGTATGTGCAAGCGTGCAAAATTGAGTCGATGACACTTTTCGGGTGCTTGGATCAAAATATACAGAGTCGTTGATCATGACTTTGGCGGATGGGTCTAAAGGAGGAGATCTCAACGACCCGAGCTTGTTATTTGAGGAACTTAGCAACCAGCTCATACCGGAGCCATCGATCCCGGTCCCACTTTGGGCTTTATTGCCCGTTCTTGCCAGCATATGGTCGGCCAGAATTGCAATCACTCGAGCGACCTCTTCATAATTTATCTTGTCATTGTTTATAAGACTGAGGTACTCGTCTTGATCCTCTGGAACATTAGGAAGATCATATTTTTAAAAGGTTACCCCACGCGTTGTGTATAATGAACATTAATTTCTTATGGGGATTCTCTTAGAATCAAATCTTAACAATTGGTATTAGAGCCTAAAGTTCTTGAATAATAATTGAGATTATTTTGGAACTGATTTTTAACTAGGAAATATTTATTATTATTTTTTAATAATATTTAATGTTGTTTAATTTGATTTTTAAAATTAGATGATGGCTAGGTTTTGACCAAAGTCGAAACCCTAGCCGCCCCTAGGGTTTCGGGGTGCGCACAAAACCTAGGCCAGGTACGGGCTGGTGCAGCAAGGCCCACGGGTTTTTGGCCCTAATGCTTGTGTGCAGGTGGGGAAGAATCGCATATTTAGAGAGAGAGAGAGAGAGTTGAAGTGAATATTTCATGAGGCTGGAGAAAATTTGGATAGTTCAAAACTTGGGGTGTACATCTAAATTTTTAGAAGTAAGAGGGTGTTCTTATTATTACATCAAAATACAGGATTAATGTTTTTTTTTTTCTATTTAATTAGTAAGCAGCTATCACCTTCATATTATATAGTTATAGAAGAAGAAAAATATACTCACTATAGAATCATAGAAGAAGAAAAATACTTTCATTATCACTATAGAACTATTTTTACATGTCTCATTTGGATGTAACAAAAACATTTCTTGATCTATATATTATAGACTATGTCGTATGTCCCTTAAAACGTCGTCGTTTATCAATTTCGTATCCTTGAGATTCCATAAATTAAATAAATCCATAATCAATCACTTCCACTTCCACTCTCTGCGCGATGAATATGATCTGAGCTTTCCGGCGAAGAAACCGAGCTTCAATGGCGGGCCGGAGAGACGCGCCGCTGATGAGAGACGCCTCGCAGTCGCAGCTCAACTCGAGCATCAAGGCCGCCATAGCCGTGGGGGTCGCTCTCGGCTGCATCTGCGCCTTCTTCTTCCCCACCGGTCTCTTCCCTTCCTCCCTCAACCGCCGCATCGCCGATTCCATTTCTCAGGTTAGCTTCTCCACTCTCAGATCTTAGTTCATGGGATTCATACACGTCTTCGACTCCGTTTCTCGAATCTGTACCTAATTGAAGAGGCTTGATTGATTGATTGATTGAGGGGATTGAACATCGATTTGATGCAAAATTGCGGATGTTGACTTTTTGTTTGGCGCGTTGACTTTAAATTTTTAAATTATTTGCTGGTAGCATTCCGAAATGCTTTGATCCGACACGAATGTGTATGTGTTTAGGCTTTTCCGAGAAGATGATGCTTCTTTTTTATGTCATTTAGGTCGGGTTGACCTCGAGCCGGTGTGACTTGTCCGAGAGCATCAACTTACTGAAATCCGAGTACATGGCGGAATCCGACAAGAACACCGAGCTGAAAAGGCAGCTCAAGGATTTGACCGAGAAGCTTCGGTTTGCGGATCAAGAGAAGGGTCAGGCGCAAAAGCAGGTCCAGATGTTGGGGTATCAGAAGAAAGCCGGGCCTTTCGGCACGGTTATGGGCTTAAGAGCCAGCCCCACCGTCGTCCCTGACGAGTCTGTGAATCCGAGACTGGCGAAGATCTTGGAGACAGTCGCCGTTAACAAAGAGGTCATTGTTTGCCTGGCGAACTCGAACGTGAAAGAGATGTTGGTGGTCTGGTACGAAAATATTCAGCGTGTGGGGATAAAGAATTATCTGGTCGTTGCTTTGGACGATGAAATCGCAAGGCTTTGCAAAGCTCAGAACGTGTCGTTCTACAAGCGAGACCCGGACAAAGGTATCGACTCCGTTGCGAGAACCGGTGGAAATCACGCGGTTTCGGGGCTGAAGTTTCGTGTCCTGAGGGAGTTTTTGCATCTCGGTTACGGTGTTCTTCTCTCGGACGTCGACATCGTTTACTTGCAAAACCCATTTGAACATTTATATCGCGATTCCGATGTTGAGTCAATGACAGACGGGCACGATAACAAAACAGCCTATGGCTATAACGATGTTTCCAATGACCCTGCAATGGGCTGGGCTCGATATGCCCACACGATGCGGATGTGGGTTTTCAACTCGGGCTTTTTCTACATAAGGCCCACGATCCCTTCGATCGAGCTTTTGGATCGCGTGGCGGATCGGCTTTCGAGGGAGCCCAACTCATGGGACCAAGCGGTTTTCAACGAGGAGTTGTTTTTCCCTTCGCACGGTGGGTATGAAGGACTTCACGCTTCTCGCAGAACCATGGACTTGTACGAGTTCATGAACAGCAAGGTGCTCTTCAAGACGGTGAGGCAAGACGAGAATCTGAGAAAGCTGAAGCCGGTGATCGTGCATGTGAACTATCACCCTGATAAGCTTCCACGAATGAAAGCTGTCGTGGATTTCTATGTCAACGGCAAACTCGACGCTCTGAACTCTTTCCCGGTTGGCTCGGACTGGTGAGGCTTTTGGACTCTCGATGGATAACTCTTTTCTCACTATATGAATTTTCAACATTTTACTTGAACAGAAATTTTCCAGTCGTTTTCACGAGAATGCTAATGTTGGTCTTTTGTATTAAAGCAATTAGGAAAGTGTTTTAATTATCTCTTATTTCCCTTCTTTATATAATTGAGGGGTATTATTTTACAATATTTTTATTTTATGTTTAATGAGTTAGAAATTGAATAACATGAGAGTTTTCACGGTCTAATTCGCAAACTAGAAACGAGAGTTATTCCGCTTTGATTATCTATCCAGGTCCTATAACCATTTCAAGTCATTGTTCGATAATCGCTGCAGATTCACTTGCAGCGAATGTTCTAAGATTTTCTTACAAAGCAAAGATTACGGCTTATGATTAGTGAAGGCCAGATGGGTAACCCGCGCCCACTGCACATCTAGCCCGGGCTTCCTCGGGCGGCACTGCAAAATGTCAAAAAAAATATTTTTAACAAGTCTTAAATTGAAAACAAAATGTACGATTTTAAAGGCGATGTAGAAAATTCAGGGCGAGCAGGTGCCTGCCCAAGATCAGTCCAGCCAACCCCGGGCCTTATCTGCAGGCACAAAAATACAGGACCGCAATGCCTATCTAAAAAAAACCAACTGGCTATACAGTTATGCTATACTTCAGCCAAAAACCTTTGATTGTTGAGTGGAGTTATCGTTCATCTCGGCGTGAATTTAGTTGTTCTACGGTTTTTGGAGCGCCTCGTGTCATCGTCGGATCTGACGGTGTCATCTTCGTCCTCGCCCTCACCCTTGCTGTCACCGTCTGTATTGGTTTCAGTTTGAGCAGGCACGGATTTCTGGCTCTCACATCAGCAATTGCAACTCGACCGTACTTCTCCTCCATCCCAGCCTGTTCAAATTAGTTACCCATAATTAAATAAGTAAGATCACGTAGGTAAATAACAAAAATATAAACTGTGACAGTTCAAAATCAGTAGTTTTTACCGTTAATGAAATGTTTTCTTTGTTAACTCCGTTGCATTGCTTGCTAAGCAACGTGATCCTGCGAATGATCTCGGAGTTTGCATGAGCAAGTTTATGTGCAAGCGTCTCTGTATCTTGCTGGGAGAACTGAACGAAATTCGGATGTCGGAAAAAATTTCAGTAAACAAGTAACAGAAAATTCATGATCGTTCCCGAACCGAACATCGTTTCACCATCACCATTACCTTTTCGGTCAACCTCAATCTCTTCACCCTAGCGTGTCCCCTCGGTTCTTCTCTCTAAAAATTGGAAACAAAGAGATAAATCAAATCAAATCAAATCTGTCGACTTTATTAAAGGTTCAAAGACGGAACTAATAGAGAGCTAAGCTTCATACTTGGTTAGACCCGTCAGCTTCAGCTATCGAGTCCTCGATTTCAACTGTTGATCTGTTAGGAAAGATTCTCAGCGAAGATGAGCAACGATTCGTCGTTGCTCGAAGAGAACGATGACAAATACCTAGCAGAAGAAACATCTCCGGCTTTAGTCACTGTGCTTCCCCTGGGGCGTCTTGATGATTCCATGTCCATTTCTTCGGGGAAATCTTGCCCTACGCGAACCATGGATAGAAAAATCTGCCGATTGCTCTGTAAATAAAATCGTATACGTAATAAAGAAGAGTAAATTGAGTAACGAAAAAAAAGGAAAACCAATTATAATCGCTTCAATTCTAAGAACGATGAACAACAAAACTCGAATGAATGCGGAGAATTCAAGAAGAATTGCCAAAATTATCCGATCAAGATTGATGACAGTAATTCCTCATAAACAATAAGACTGTAAGAGAAACAAGAACAAGCTAAACAAAGTTATGAAATTCGCGGAAGAAAGAAACGCAGATTTCGATTCAGGCAGTTGAAAAGAGTCGAAGACTCCATAGCCAAGAAGAGCTAAGGAATTCAACGGCGGTGAAAATCGGAGGAGAGAAAAACCGGAAGAATTCGATTGTGGCGCCAAAAAATAGTCCAGGAGCTTGTTTGGTTTAGTTTTGATCAGACAAACGTCTTTGTATAACTGACAAACTCACAATAAAAAAGATGTCGTTTATTAACCCATGCGCAAAACATTGTCGTTTTCCTTCCGCTCCATTTTCTTGTCGCTTTTCTTCATTGCTATTTATTGAGTCCCGAGAATAAATAGTTCCAAGATTTTCAGTTTTTATTATAAGCTTGTTACGTAAGTTATCATCTATAATTTCTGACGATAAGAAATTTATTTTCCTTGAAAAAAAAAAAAAAAGGGAATGAAAATCCGTACTTTAGTTTATTGTGCATGTCATACCCTCAAAACTATCCTTATATATAGAGAGAGATTTATGTTTCATTAAGTACAACGAGAGCGAAAACGAGATTCGATCAGACGCATTCAAGAAAAGAAGGCAAATAGCTAAAAGTATGTGCATTGCAAAACAGAGAAAGAGTCAACAGGCCTTGACCACGGGCAAAGATTCGAAGTTACAAAAAAGGGGTTCAGGCCCCACGACCTGCCCAACGGGCAGAAATTGTCATAAACTTATTAACAGAAAGTAGAAAGGGGGAGATCTAACTCGACCCCATGAGCTCGTCTTCGGGTCCCGGAACGCGATCTTCTGGATTGGCAGGGAGAACAGGCTCCGGAGTAGATCCTGCAGCGGGCAGGTCTGGCTGGAGATTTGTCTCATCTGCATTAGTAGAAGGGATTATCAGTTCAGGCTCGGGAGACAGCACTGGGGAGTCCAGGTCGGGCTTCGGCTTCGCGTCCAAGATGGCCTTGTACTTAGCATGGTCCCGCTCCAAGATGTCCTTCTCAGCGCCAATATTCTCCGGCTTAAGATAGCCAGAGATTAGCTCACCAACGAGCTCGAGGTTCCCCTCCACTTGGTCATAGATCTTCTTGTCGTAGGCCCTCTCCTCGTGGAAGCGGATGAGCTCATCCCTCTGCACAATGCGCTTGCGGTACTTGGTCCTCAAGGACTTGGCCGCATCCGTCTCCTCGGCAATCTGAATCTTAACTGACTCAATCTCATATTTGAGCCGAGCAGAGTCTTCAATCTTCAGATTGAGTTCCTTCCGAACTCGGTCCTTTTTGGCATTGATTCGAGTAAGCAAGTTGATGGCCTTAAGACGTTCCTCATCGGCTGACTTGACCATGTTAGCCGCATTCTCGAGTTCGGCACGAAGATCCTTTTCAGTAATCTCGGCCTGCCTTATTTTCACCTCGGCGACTTTGATCTTCTTCTTCAGATCTTCATTGGTCATATTGATGTCCTCTAATTGAGAGTTCCGAATCTTTAGAGCCTCGGTAAGCTCCTCTAGCTCCTTCTTCGTGTTGGCCAGTTCGGCCTTCACCACCTCACTCTCCTTAGAAGAGCACTTGGCCTGGAGAGAACGGATAGTTTCCTCGTAACGGCTCACCATTAGGCCGATGCTGGCCGTCATCTGAAAGAGACAAAATAATCCAAAATTCAGCAAATAAGAAGAAAAATCTTCAAAAAGAGCCACTTATCGAAGAATAAAAGATTACCTCAAGCTGGAGAGCTAAAAAAATTTCATACTCCCTCCCCAAATACATCTTCTCAGGAGGAGGGAGAACACCGCTGAGCGAGAATTGCTTCAACAGTCTGGTAGCCTGCTTCGGGACTTCGATACTGCATTCACGAATCCTGTCTCCGTCGTTGTTGGGGTTGGTTTCGGGTTTAGCATTGGCCGGATTCCTAGCCTTTAGTTCCGCGATTGCATCTTCACCGTACATCTTCTCCATTTCATCCTGCTCAATTGCCAAAACCGGTTTATCGCAAATTCAGTTTTCTTCACGGCCCAAAATAAATTATGAGATCTTTATAGTAAAGATCCTTAAATCATTTGAACTCATTCAAGAGCTACAGAATATTTTGCAGGAAATACGTCACAGTACGAGGGTTACCTCTAGTAAATTACTTTCTTCGTTAATATCCTGACATTGCTCGCTAAGGAGCCTTAACATGTCCGTGAGCTGGGAGTTTTCACGATCAAGTTCACGTGCAATCTGTCGTAGCATCTCTACATCTTCCTGCAAAGCTTGTTTCTTAGTCTTTTCTTGTTTATCTCCTTGTATGTACTCGGCTCAAATTGAAGATTATTTCTCCTTTTACACGTTTCCTCGTTTTTTCCTTCTGATAACGAGAAATGAAGAGATCAAAAGACGATGTAACGTTTTTGAACAAGCATATACTTGTTTGATAAACCATCTAGTGATGACTAGTGAGGACAATGCACGTTAACCTTTCTATGTACGGTTCGAGGGACACATGGATTTAGCTCTGAATGCACGGTCTTGGTTTCGACTCTGTTGATTTCGGAGCCTCTTAATGCCAGATTTGTATTTCCACCACGGTCATCTAAACGTAACAATTAAAAGTTAACGCCAATAAGAAAAAAATGTTTCGGGACGAATAAAAAAGATTCAGGACAAACCATTAGAGAGGATTGAATCAATGCTTGGCTTTTTAGCAGAAATTTCCTACAAGAGGAAGTCACTATCATATTATGTATAACCCTTTTGTGGATCTTGTGAGATAAAATATTGAAAAATTGTACTGCCTATTATACAGTATACAGTGTATACGGCAAAAAGCGGCATAAGTACCCAAATTTGATCAAAATGGTGACATATTCCTATGATTTTAATTGCGCGAAATGTATACCCAACGGCTTTAGTAATTGGGTTTTGGATTTGTTCCACTTCCATCCCAATTTACCCGTTAATGTTAAGCCCTAGACACGTGTACGTTTTTTCAGGTGTGTAAGTTGAGATTGTAAGGGAATGTTGTGTGTAAGAACGTATCAATTTCAAACATCATGGCGTACACATAGAGGGCTTCATGTTAACATGGCAATTGGGGAGGAACGATATTCAAAACCCAATTGGAAATTTTGAGATTACATACTACCCCAACTTGAATAACTTTGGGTACTTATTGCGCCAATTTTCCTAGTGTATATTAGTATTATTCCCATATACAGATCTTCATTTTAGCATAACTCATATCAAGATGGTATTCAAACAGCTTCATACGTGGTCAGTACCGTCGGCTGCAGCCAATGAATCCTCAATTCCAATTGCTAAACTGTTTGAAAGATTTGCAGCAAAGATAAGCAGAGACTCGTCGTTGATCGAACAAAACACCATCCAAGAGAACGATGAACGAATACCAAGCTGAAGCAGCATTGCCCGTATTCACCAATCTATTTCGTACTAATTCCGGGTCCATTTCTTTGGGAAAAGTCTATACCATGGAGAAATATAGCTGCAAATTGATTGCAAGCACTTTAGAGAAATTGAGCGAGAAAAGAAATTGATCAAGCCGCGTGAATCAGCGGAAACAGGCACTCACCCGATTTTCCGATTTTGAAGGACCAAAATCCGGCGAACCATAGACTCGTCAAATGGACTAACGGCCTTAAAATGATAAGAACCCTGTCAAACAAGTTGAAATATGGCCTGTGAAAGTGTAACTATCATTATCATAGTATACAAAAATGGACTATAAAACTCAAAGGTGCTCTGAATTCAACAAGATTACTGACTAATAATTTAAAGAAAAATAAATCGGAACCCGGATTAAGGCCCGCAATTCGTAAGTCTCGGCCAATTTAGTAGCTTCCATAGACATAATTACTTGTGATCATGAACTTTAGACTCATTTCCAACAACAAACACATATATTATAAACGAAAGATCGCGATTCATTTATTGAAAAAAGAACCCTGAAAATCGAAATCAACAAAACTATAGCAAAAATGCATCAAGAATTCTCTGAACGATGAGCAGATGAACGGCATGACTGAAGCAACCAACCACGAGAAACAGCTTAAACAGGACATCAATGGCGGCGAAAGAATGGGGGGAGAGAGAAGAACCTGAAGAGTTGGTTTCTGGCGCCAAAAATATTCAGTCAAAATTGGTCTGCTTTACTCAAATATCTTACGGTGAAAGCTCAAAAGCTTTAAACGACGTCGTTTGGAATGATGAGCATACAATTGTCGTTTTAGTTCCCAAACGACATCATTATTTTTTTTATTTTATTTTTTAGAAATGTTGCTTTTTTTATATATACCATTTGTTACCGAGGGGGTGCCTCTGTATCCACCTCTGACTCTCAACATTATTCAGGTATTTAAGTCGAGATATTTAAGAGAATGGAAAACAGAGTTTTCATCGCTTTAGAGAGCGTTTTGTGAGTTTGTGATGACGTGAGTTTCTGTTTTGATTAAAATGAGCTTCTATTTATAAAAGTTGCAAGGACCTCTTAGTAATTAATAATTATTGTGTTAGGCCCCTAAGCAATTAAGATGTTGTTTTGCGCGATGCTCGATGCTTTTAATAAATGATTTAAAATCTTTTGACTATAAAAGTAACCGAACTTTTTACTAACTTTTTTCGCGCCCAGTATTGTTGACTTTTTGGGCCAAATCCGTTGGCTTTTTGGGCCGGTCCCGCTGACTTTTTGTGGCGGGCTCGGGTCGTTTTTGTGGGCTTTGAGTTGTTTTGGCATCTTGGGTATGTTTTGTAAATTGAGCCTTACTTTTTCCAGGCTCCCAAAAACACTAATAATATCATTTATATTCAGAATTCGAGAAATACACCCTTCTTTTTTCAAAGGCAACTATAATAAACAATCAAAGTGTGCTAAGTTTTATTTTTATACGTTCTCGTCGTCATCGTAATTCTTTTCAAAAATCTACTGTGGTACATGTTTTGTTCTTTATTTATTTATTCTAAGATAATAAAAATTGAATGTGAGTTTGGTTCGAGAAATTCCTGATATTAGTTTTGTAAAATAGTTTTTATTAATTATTTTACACACGTAAAAACGAAATAATACTTGTGTAGAATCTTCTAGATGTAGGACTAAGAAGTAACTACAGACATGGTTTGACTTTTCGTCGATTTCGACGATTTTTTGCAATTTTTGCTCTTATCGGTAGTCATCGGTAAATATTCGGTCATACCAGTTATCGTTGTTTGAACTTTTTGGTGAAAATCGCGAAAATCGATAACCTTTTTACCAGTCGATTTTTGCTATTTGCAGTGTAAAAATATGGTACTTTTCGACCAATAAAATAATTAATTGTAGGTATGGTTATACGATTTCGAGCTTACCAATGGAAAAACGATACTTTCGATCTTTTCGACAGCCGACGACCAAATCTTATACGAAAACTTTATTTTCGGACTGGTAAGTTGCCAATTTTGACATATTTTCATATTTTCACTGATTAATCGATTCTTCGCATGAGTTTCTAAAGTTTTGATTTATTCATTTATAAACCGAATTTCTTGGATTTGTTTTGTAGTTTTTGGTATAGAATGTCTTATAATGTTAAATTTATATGAATCAATCATTTCTTCTCTGATATATACTAATTTATACGATTTTTAGGGCATTTTCATGAGTTCAAAAATAAAGAGTTAGTTTCATATGAGATTTATGTTTAGAAATGAGTAAAGATTGGAACTATATCATATTTTCTTCGTTTTTTTGCATTCTTATTAATATTTTTTATGAAAACATGTTTTAACGACTTATTTTATAATTATTTTGTTAGATTTAGGTTAAATTCGGATTATTATGCTTGTTAGGCAAAAGTATATAAAGTTTCAAATTTAGAAATTTATTAGAAATGTACATATTTTGTTATGATTTGTTGATTGTATATGGTTCAAAATATTATAGTTATTAAGAAATATGAATGTTTGACCTTTTGAGATCTTGAGATCTTGAATTTTAAGATTACAAGACTTTATGGTATAAAAAGTCTAGAAATTCATATTTTTTTAATTTTTTTTTAAGTAATTTATTCAAATTTTTATGTTTCTATTTCATTAATTATTTGTTGAAATAGTAATCTGTGATTTTGGTAATTTTTTTTAATATTTGAGCTTAATTAGGATTTTCTCATAATTGCGGCAAAAGTCTTTCTAAGTTTATCTTTTGTGAATTGTGAGGTAATCTATTCATTTATTATGGGTGTTTTCATTGATTAACTATTTTTTTGTGATTTGTGAGGTAATTTAGTTTCATAGTTGAGCTTAATTCAGATTTCTCGTAATTGCGACAAAAGTCTTTTAAGTTTGTGTAATGGAACTATATGCGTTTGTGTATGATTATTTTACATATGTTTGTGTATGATATTATTTTTGATATCATGACATGCTATTAGAGATTAGAATAGAGCCAATAAATAAAATGGCATGCTATTATTATTGAAATTTTTTAACACACTATTTTAAAATTGGACAAATATAAGCTTAAAAATATTTTATTAGTTTTATGTCTATAAGTATCGAAAAGTGTCGATAATTCGTCGATAATCATCGAAAACTGTCGGTAACGATAAGCTACAGTATTATAAGTTTTTCATCGATTGATCGGCAAGCTATCAATAAAAAATCCGTCGAAAACGGTAAGCGATTTATCGGCAAATTCAGTAAGTTGAACTTTGACTACAATGAGGGTCGGAGAGGTGATAATACATCTAGCGGAGTTCCGAGGGCATTATATTTTCTTCTATTTGGTAGGAAAAGAAAAAGATAAAATTTGTGAAATTGCTTACTATTTCTTTCATTTTAACTTTGTAACCAAAATTTTGCATTGTGATTGCTTTCGAAATTTGTACAATAAATTATTCGAAAATTCCTATTTCATTATGCTTCGATTTCCAAAAGACCATTTTAACAAGATTATTTGAGAAGTTACTAGTAACTACTATTCAAAAAGTTTGAATCCTTGGAACAAAAAAAAAGGTTACAATAATTGATTGATAAAGAGTAAAGGGTATTATCTGCCCAAAACAAGATTGTCTGGTTGGATTTGACTTGTTGAGCATCCGACGTAACAACACAATCTATTATTAAAATATCTTTCGATTTTATTTTTATATTTTCTCTATTATTTTTATTTGGAAAATTTGTTTATTTATACCTTTAACTGTTATTTTTGGGCAAAAATATATCTTCAAGTTTCAAATACAGTTAAAATCTACTTTTAAGTATATTTTAAGTGTATGATTTGATAATTTTACCTTTCATATTCTTATAATTTAAAAAATAAAATTATATTTAATTCTAAATAGAAGGTATGTTGTAGTGAAAACTGAAACTAGAGAAATATAAATATTTAAGAATTATTAATAAGAGGTCATTTTGAATTTTTAAAAATTGAATTTATTAGAAGGTGTATAAAAAGGTTAAAATAGATTATGCGGATACTATAGACTACGTATTTGAAGATTGAATTTTTGAAACTTGAGGTACTATTCTTCACACAATTTGATACCACGTAGATAAGCTTTCACATTCAAACTATATAATTGGTCAGCTAAATAGTTTATGATTCGAGCTTAACAAACAGAATAAGTGTATGGATAATATATCATACCTCTTATACTAATACATCATACATTAAAGTATATATAATTCACGACGTGCAATCTATAATTAAAAGATATTAGGTACATACATACATTCTCTACGTGATACTTTTTAATTAGAGAAAAAAGAAACCATCCATTAAAGTATTACTTTATTGTATGGTTTAAAAATGGATCCGAATTTCGAAATTTAAGGGTTAAAAAATAAACTCTTACAACATTTATAAGACACTTGTATTTTCAAGATTTTTTTTCATCTTATTTCCTAAATATTTTTCTCGTTGTATAGTGTTCTTTCTTATTCTTTGTAGGGTAGTTGCAACCAAGGTATAAAATTTCGCGAAAATCGGTTGATATTTCGATCGATTTTCGTTTTTCAGAGGTATGCAAAACGAAAATCCTTTCGTTTCGCTGAATTTTTACCATTTTTCGCATTTTTCGCATGGGCAAGTGGATGGAATATCGTTTTTTGTTTTTGTGTGTAAAATGTGCGAAAAATGGATGGAATTTCGCTAAAAGTTAAACTTTTGGTAGATTTCGGCAAAAATACCAATTAAACTGTCGGCAAAAATAATTACACTTTCGGTAAAAAAAATTGGTAGATTTTGGCAAAAATACCAATTAATATTTGACTTAATATTATACACTTCAACTAATAAAGTGACATAACATTATACATTTCACCTACATATTTAAGTTACAAATGTGTTTTGTTGTATACAATTATTTCTTGTATTTATTAAATATGTAGTTTTGAACCTATATAATTATCTTACTTAAATACTCAAATATTTTTTTATAAAATATCCGTCGAAAACCCCATCGGCATGCGGTATGTCCATGCGGTATATGCGGCATGCGGCATGCCCTTTTTTTACCATTTGCCCATCGACATACCCATCGGCAAGCGATATATCCGTAAAACAGAAAATGCGAAACGACATCGGCAAGCGGCATTTTAAACCTTGGTTGCAACTTGGTCTTGGTGCAATAACTTAGCGGAAATTTTTATATCACAAACATATTTTTTTTTATAACTAGATCGGGATTTAAGCCCAAATACTAAATTTTAAAACCCGGATTCAGAAATTCCTTTTTAAAGCCATTTAAATCATCAAAATTCCGAGGGAATAAATTCACAAATCTACATTATATTCATACATGTGATAATGAGTTTCTTCAAAACTACGCTGCAATAAACATGTGGGGGAACATGGTCTTGTATTGCTGCACATGATATCTGGATTAATTTTTCTTAAGACATTTGGATGAATTTCATTTCATGTAATAAATAATAATTAAAAACAAAATACAGTGTTCCCATCTTTTCATATAGTTTTCTCCACAATACCTGCTTTATTGTAGTTAGTTTACTTATAAGATTTTAATATATTAACATAATAGGAATGTTTATTTGCATACATTAGATTGTTTGTGGTTCCAAAATCGAACTTATAATTCAATCAAGGTTTCAAAACTTGCAGTAAACCGAGGGTAACCCGTTATTAGGGGTTATCGAGTTATTTCGATTGTAAATTGCCCCATTTGATTGAAAAATTGAGCTACGCTGATTGAATTTTATAATTTAAATTAAGTGAGTTGAAAACTTGAGAATAACCAAAACATTACTTAATTATTAATTTATACTATAAGTAATTATTTATAGGTTTGTACTAATTATAATATCATATTAAATGACTATTTAGATTATAATTAATCATTTTGATAATACAAAAATAAATCTAGTTTATTTGTTACATAACTAATATTAATAATAAACATATCTAAAACATCATTATTTTATAAAAAAAAAAGTTATCGATAAACTCATGAATTACCGGTATACCCTTAAGATAAAAGATTGAAATAGTCCATTACAAAATTTAAAAAAATTATAGAGCTCAATTAGTACCACTATAATTCTTGGAATAATCGCAAAATTGAAACTTGAGACGATTCTCGATTTCCGAATTCCAAAACTTCATTGTCCCGCTAAGCAAACATACAAAACCATCATGCATGAAAAGAGGTCATTGATTCCTTAACCAAAAGTTATTTCACAGACGCAGTAAATTTAATAGACATTGATAAATTATTTAAAAAACAATAGACCAAATTAAAATATACTTTTTTGTGTGAGATTCAGATTTCAGTGTCTTCATATTAAAGAATAGTTTTATAATAAGCAATTATTAAGTCAAAGTAAACAAGGACAAAGTCTAGGACACGTCATCAAAGAACAGCGAGTATTGGGTGGAAGAAGAGACAAAAGAATACATAAAATGTTACGAGTTCCGAACATCTCTTATGATGCTAACATGGCCAAACCTTTTTGGACAAATGTAGCTCTCTTTTATCACCTTCCTAAAAAAACAATTATTTATTTTTTTATTTCATTTTTTTTATCAAAAAACAATTGTAGATCTTATTTTTACATAGAGCTGTAAACGGCAACGACCTCTAGCGCATCACGATTCATCACGACTCGGAGCTAAAAATCGCGACGGTTCGCGATTTGAGCTGCAACTCTCTCTCTCGTGCGCGATCCATCGCGATGCGTCGCCAGACTCGCCATCGCGATGCGTCGCGACTCGCTGTTTGGCGAATTCCGCCGCAACCGGCCGCGACGCCGTGAGCTGCATCTCTACTTTTACAAGTAACAAATGCACAACTTTTAAATCTTGGTAAATCCAGAATCAGTAATTTCGGTTCCTCAACGACCCCAAACCAAAATTTTAGTTGCGCTTTTTCTTCTTCTCTATAATATAAAAAGGTTAATGACGTCGAAAATATTCAAAGTTTGGTCAAAGAACCTCTCGTGTATGTAAAGTTTAAAAGTGGTAGCAAAAATAAACAAAGTAGCATTTGGGGAATTGACCAATTCATTCTCGTAACGCCGTTAAATTACCCGTTAACTATGGCCACGTGGACAAATCTGTTTTGTTAAGTGTAATCATTAGGGGTTCAGTTAGTTGTATTGAATAGTATTAATTTGAGGTTTAATTCGTTGTTTTGTCGTAAACGAGGTTGATGTGAGCTCGCCCGCGTGGAAAAAATTGTAATGTCAGCAACCCACATTTGTCCACGTGGCCAGAGTTAACGGGTAAGTTAACGACGTTACGAGAATGGAGTGGTCAACTCCCCAAATATAACTTTAAGTATTTTTGCCACTACTTTTAAACTTTAAGTATACGAGGGGTTCTTTTGATCAAACTGTGGTATTTTTGCCATCATTAACCCTAATATAGAATTAAACATTAAAATTTTGTATTTTGTTATTTTAATTAAAACTTAATTAATTTAGACTGTCTTAAACGTATTAAATTTAAAATTGGTAAAAATAGATTAAAAATCAGCATTTCTTCTTCCAAATAATTACAACATTTAAAATTTAAAATATCAAGCATTAAAGTATCACATCAATTGCAGGTACCAAGCTGTAGAGTCCACTATCCCCACAGAGACATATTTATATATAATAATAATAATAATAAAGCATTCATAATTCAACCGCTAAAATATCAAGCATCTCTCTGCCGTACAGAACTTTAATAATTCAAAGGAGGGCATAAATATATAAAGTTTTATATTAAGAGAATGTATATAGTAAAACTGATTTGATAAAGGTTAGATCTTTTGAAATTGATAAATAATTTTATTATTTACCAAATAATTTTCACAGAAACAGTGACAAGGAAAATTAGTAAAAGGTGATTATTCAACTTTTGGTGACAGCAAAATATGCTAAAACATATGCGTGAAGATATTAAATAACGATTTATTAATAATATTGACACAGCTTTCGAAGAACGAAGATATTTCAAAAGAGAATTGGGATTCAGTCAGTCAAAAGAGACAGGATTTCTTACTGTGTTTCACTTTATCTAGTAAAGAATTTCCCAACATTTTATTTATTTCTTTTTCTTTATTGGGTTTGAGGAAAAAAAAAAGACTCTTGCTTGCTTCTTCTGTTCTTCGCCAGCTTTCAGTTTTGCCACAACGAAGAAGAAGAAGAAGACAGACTCAGAATTCAAGTGCTCCTTCGAGCTCGTAAAAATGGCGTCGTTGGGTCTCGGTGGCTGCATTTCGCGCATTCCTTGATGGGTTTGAATTGTTGTTCTTCGCAGAGGTCAGTTTCAGGGTCTTTTTCATCTCTACCATGAAGGTTTTTATTTATTTATTTATTTATTTATAAATAAATGTAGTTTTGCCGTTTAAAGATCAGAACTTATATATATATATATATATATATATGTCATGAATCTGGTATCTTGCCTCGATTTAGCTTGCTAAGACTCGAAAAATAATTCTTTCTAAAATGTAGTTTTTTTTTTTTTTTTGTGCTGTTATAGCTTATATATATAAATGTATATATATAAAAAAATGAACAGAAACAAAAGAGCATTGGTCATTCTTTTCACAATTGTATTACATTAGGAATTGTAAGATATATCCAAATCCAATCAACAATTTAATCCATTATCTGAGGTTTAAAAATCAATTAAATTAATTACTAATGTTGGTCAAATGGTATATGTTTCGGATGAGATTAGTCTTAATTGCTAGATTGGAGCTTTTTTTTATATGAACATTCAAAAGTCAAAGGACTCAACCTTGAAGTAACAACTTCGATCTCTCTCTCTCTCTCTCTTTTTTTTTTTGAAATGCCTTAGTTCTAGCAATTGTCTTAATAGTGTCATGTCCTTGGTTCATTTAGTTGCTATGTGTTGTTGGATACAATCAAAATCTTTTTTTTCTCTTCATGTTTTTAAGTGTTTGATTGGCGTCTCATCACAGTGTCGCTTCCTCGCCACATCAGGATGAAATCGAGAAGGGAGAATGGCTGGAAAACCATCGTGCCTCTCTGTCCGAAAGGGAAGACGGCCTCGCATTTTTGCCTGTTTCCGAAGGGGAAGGATGTGCCGGGGAACACACCTGTATATCTCAACGTCTATGATTTAACGCCCGTTAACGGCTACGTCTACTGGGCCGGCATTGGCATATTTCATTCAGGGGTCGAAGGTTGGATTTTATATCTATCTGGTCATATACTTTTAATGCAAAATAAACTGATAATATCTCCTGAATCAATTGCTTAATCTCACTGGCCAATTTATAGAAAGGAAGAAAGACATTAAGATTATGCCCCCAAAGTTTCTTATTCTCATTTTTTACCCGATATTTTTCATTTTTTTTCCTTAAATTATAATTATTTAACCGTTGTCTAGATTTGTATCCTGGCTCCGTCACTGCTAATTACGTGCCATCCCTTTAGACTAAGATACAAGTTCCGTGAGAAACTAATCCATTGAGTGTTTTGATGAAATATTTCGGTTAATCATTCTAATTTCTTGCAGTTCACGGCGTGGAATATGCATTTGGAGCTCATGATTACCCGACAAGTGGCGTATTCGAAGTGGACCCGAGACAGTGCCCTGGTTTCAAGTTCAGGAAGGCTATCTTTATGGGCACAACGTGCCTTGATCCGTTCCAGGTCAGAGAGTTCATGGAGCGCCAGTCTGCAAACTACTACGGCGATACATATCACTTGATCGTCAAGAACTGCAACCACTTCTGCGCCGACACGTGTTACAAGCTCACCGGGAACAGGATACCCAAATGGGTGAATCGACTTGCACGAATCGGTGAGTAACATGTGTCTTCGACTGGAATTTCAAGTCCAAATGCTTCTTATGTGTGTGACTTTGATCAATGATGGAATCTCATTAGCTTAAGTCTGATAAATGAGCTTGAAATTAACCATCACTGGTTATAAACTCTCTTGCAAATATATTTCATGAAAGCACGCATAAATCGCTCAAGGATCGGTATATTGTCAAACCCACTAACATAGAAAGACTTATAATGGACAAAGTGTTCTAATTATCTATTTTTATTAATGGTCTTTTTATTATTTAGGGGTATTTTAGGTATTTTAGCTCAAGGGTTAAATCGGATGTGTCGAAGCCTATCTGAGGGGCTCGGTATTACAGTCAGCCGTCATGTTTTATAACTGGAAAACATTATTGGTTTGGTCCTGCTCTAGAAAGAAAGAATGTCTCTATTGTATTCCGGTTGGGTCCTAATATATATCTTAGCACTCGCTTTGTTTTCGAAACGTAAACTCTCTCTTTGCTCATATTTTGTGTCGGTTACAGGTTTATTTTGCAATTGCATACTCCCCGAGGCACTAAAGGCTTCTACAGTGCGACACGACCCCAATTCCGAGGGTTTGGAGAGCGAAAAGAAGAGGCTAAGAACAGCGTTTAGTTGCTTTTCATCAATCTCGATGAACCAAAAAGAAGTATCGATGTCGTCTTTGTTTCTACACTCTCATTACAAAGGATGCTTACCGCCATGGGAGTTGAAACGGTCCAAAAATCGCCAAATGAAAGATAAATAAGGGTTAAAAAACGACTACAAACTTCTCGGCCAGGCCAACAAAGTTTGTGAAGGTCGTTTGTTGTGTTTATGATTTGTGATATGAATCTTTGATGCTGTTGTATTGTTTATTCCTTGTGTTGATAAGAAAATGAGTAATCTTGCATGGTGCAAAAAAGAGTGTGCTTATTGTCGGTCATTTCTTAGGTTTGGTTCTTCAGGCAATGCAAACCGGGTATTGCAAAATAAAACATGGTTATTTGTAGAAGATATAAAGCAAGGAGTGATTTTTAATTGCCATATAAACGAGTTAAAGTGTTCTCGTACGAAATAATACAGCTGGTGTCACATATTGATGTTAATACACTGAAGCACACATACATTGATAATCGATTCAGATTTGTTGAAGACTACTACATTAGTCGCTTCATTTATGTGTATAATTAGTAACAATATTTGAATGGTATAACCAATGTGGGAAATTTAACTTAACATAATAAGTTTTTCGGGACAAATTTTTCTTTCCATTTTGAATTTATTAAAGTAAACAAATTGATTGAACCTCCTCGCGAGCTCGGAAATAGGGTAGCCTCACCAAAAGTGTTATAATGATCAGCCATCTTTCCAATTACTGCGGACACGATGCCGAGGTGGCTCGAGTTTACCGGGAATTATATTCTACCAGTGCAATATAATTGCCTCGTCGGATTAAACTTGTACAACATCCGAATTAACAACACAATCTATACGTTTCAATTTTTTTTATTCTTCATTTTAATGATTTGGTCCGCAAAATTTCATTCTCATTTATAAGTTCATACCCATCGTATTATTATTTACGATGTATCAGATTTTTTTTCGAGTGAAAGACGGAGGTCTAATTTCCATATATATTAGATAAGGTTTCACATTAGAGCTAGAAAATTGACAAGGATCGTAAACATATTGATCACGTGCACTCTGATTTCAACAATTTTTTCAACTTGTTCATATCATACTACATATTTTAATACAAAATGTTAAGAGTTGAATAAGGGATTTCAAACCTTATTTGAATTTTTATCAAATAAGCAAAAAGAGCGCATGATCTACCCTATAATCGACTAACGGGACTGAATTCGCTCCGATCAGATTAAAGCCGCCTGTTATTAGTAAAACCCAAAGAACAACAAAGTGAGAAAATAATAAATTAGTTATATTATTCAGATTATATTAACTAACCTCTTAATTCTCTACATATACCCTTATTGATTACACTGAATATAGAAATTGAGACAAATTAAATGCATAAACAAAACGAGTATGCAATCACCTGTTACATCATCGGCGAGCGCGACTATAGAAGACAGGCCTGCGGGCGCGGCAGTCCGTGGTGGTCACTGACTTGGGGCACTCGCTAACGGAAATGAGCTTGGTGGTCGATCGTTTTTGGTGTCCTGCTTTGTAGCCTTCACGGAGATGTTGACTCGCCAACTCCAGTTTGGCTTCCCACGAGACATCGGTCACCTTCCTTTTGCGTTCTCCGCCATCGCCCCGCTCACTTGGCTTCTCCTCCTGACCGATGATCGGTTCGTGCGGAGGCTGGGGATGTCCGGGGCGGAGGCGGAGAGGCTCTGCGCGCGGTTCCCGGCGGTGTTCGGGTACGGGGCGGAGAGTAACTTGCGGCCCAAGTTTGAGTATTTGGTGTGGGAGATGGGGCGGAGCATGGAGGAGCTGAAGGAGTTTCCGCAGTACTTCGCGTTCAGTTTGGAGAAGAGGATCGCTCCCAGGCACTTGCACTTGCAGGCCAGACATCTCAAGATTCCTCTGAATACAATGCTGACGTGGACTGACAAAAGATTCTATTCAAGGTGGAAATAACACAAAAACAGGGTTTGTGATATTGTATATACTATAAGTTTATAACAATATTTTGAAAAATATTAATTAGTAGTTAATAAATAGTAGTTAGTGCGCGACTGATCTCTCATCAATAAAATAAAATTGACGTGTGTTAGTCTGAAGTCTAATCTACACGGAAGCTCTACCGAGACTCGAGAGTATTTTAATTTTTTCACACGAGTTATTTTGGTTTAAGTTATTTTTCGCATATATGGCTTGCAACTGTCATATTGTAGTACAGAAAGAGAGACGCGAGATAGAGAGTGTAACCGAAGAACTCAGATTAAGAGATTGACAGTGGATCGAGATTTACAAGTGGCAAGTGGACGCACCTCCTACACTAGGAGCGAAGTGTCAAGTTTTCAATTTTGTTTTGCTTTTATCATTTTCTGATTTAAAATTTAGGTCGAATTCCTATAATAATGATCCTCTCGTTGATAAAGACTGACGTTAAACCGACTCATCGAAAACCGCATAAACATTAAATTGAGCTTAATTGTGCTTATGCACTATGAAAATATTTATTTCTATACATTAGATGCTCTGTTATACTGCATGTTATGATACAAAACTGTTAAATTGAATAAGGGATTTATTGAGACCACCTATTATTAAAACTCAAACCGCAACAAACTGAGAAAAAAAAATTACAAACTTCAAAGTGAAGTTTCAAATTGGGTTAAGAGATACACAAAGATTCCAGGAAGAGCCAGAGTATCATACTTCACCCACAAATTGTGAATTCAAGATACAGAAACAAATTACAACATTATGTAATCGAACATCGTATAATACAAGACAAATTGTCGACTAAGGGATTTATCGATCTACCCTTCTTACGTGGACGTAAGTCCAAATAAGAAGGTGCCTCGGTAAAACCTTATTTGAATAAAACCCAGTTGGGACAAAAATTCAAATAGGGGAAAAGAGCGCATGATCTACCCTAAATCAAACAAGTAAACTGTTACATCATCGGCGAGAGCGACGGTAGAAAGCAGGCTTGCGGGCGCGGCAATCCGTGGTGGTCACTGACTTGGGGCACTCGCTAATGGAAATGAGCTTGGAGGTCGACCGTTTTTGGCGTCCTGCTTTGTAGCCTTCGCGGAGATGTTGACTCGCCAACTCCAATTTGGCATTCCACGAGACATCGGTCACCTTCCTCTTGTGTTCTCCGCCATCGCTCCGCTCACTTGGCTTCTCCTCCCGACCGATGATCGGCTGGGCTTCTTCTCCAGTAAAAGACATTCCCATGCCGTCAATTTTGAAGTCCGAGTCCCGATTGATGTTGGACTTCAAGTAGTCCTTGTCTTTTGGAGGACAAGAAAGAGACACTGAGATGAACTCGGTTTCTAGTTTCATCGACGTCCCTGCAAGTCACAAACTAAAAACCACCCGATTCTCAATCGTCAATCATTTTATTGAATACGATGATATTGCAAGAATTACCAAAACTATTAGAAAAATCCGAACCTGAGTTAAGAGGGAACACACGACTCCGAAGATTCAACCGAATTATAGTTAGTTGCTTCCGCAGACAGATCACGTTAAATTCATGCATACCCGTTGGAGATTTACTAACTGGTTTTGTAGTAGGTTTCCTGGAAGTGTAATAACCAAAAAGTTATAAGTATTTTTTACGAGAAGAACATATTATTGATATAAGTTAAATAAATCAATAAAAACCTGTAGAGCGCGTTGACAGCGTGAGAGTAAGTCTCCGTAGACTGCGGGTTTCCAGTTGTTCGTCGACGGTTCTGAAACCAAAAGAAATCGTGGTTTAGGGCTCCTCACAGCATATAAATCTACTCGCATCATTACATGAAGCAACGATAAAAGATTGAAACGAACTCTAATGCCTATGGTTTAAGTCATAATAAAAACATATCTATATATATATATATATCAGAAGTATACAAATATATATCAGAAGTATAAACGCTGGAAAGTGAGAAAAAAATTGAAGTAAAAAGGTCTTTGTTTGTAAAAGTAATGATTTCAATCTTTTGTTACAAATGTGTTGAGTGTATCATATATAGTTATTTAATTAAATTAAACATATCTTTAAACTCAAAACAACGATTGAAAAAAAATAAAATATTGCAATAATTAATCCGTGCATTGTCCAAATCATACCTTGGGAATCTGCTTAAAAGTCGGCGACTTGGGGCACTCGCTAACGGAAATGACCTTGGTGACCGGTCGTTTTCGGTGTCCTGCTTTGTAGCCTTCACGTAGACGTTGACTCGCTAGCTCCAATTTGGCTTCCCACAAGGCGTCGGCTGCCTTCCTCTTGCCCTCTCCGCCATCGCTCAGCTCACGTGACTTCTCCTCCTGACCGACAATCGGTCCTGCTTCTTGTTCGAGGAAAAACGAATCCATGCCGTCGAACTTGGAGCCCAAGTCCAGATTAATGCCGGACGTCAAATAGTCCTCGTCTAGCGGAGGACAAGAAAGAGGCATCGACATGAACTCGGTCGACGTTGCAAGTCACAATCTAAAAACTATCCGATTCTTGATCGTCATTTATTTTATTAAACACAACGATACTAAAAAGAATTGCTAAAACCATTAGAGAAGTCCAAAGCTGAGTTAAGAAAGGACGATTCTGAAGATTCACCGGAATTATAATTAGTGACTTCCGCAGACATGATCACTTTTAATTCATGCGTACCCATTGTAGATTTACTTGGCTCTGTATAATTTTTTTTTTTTCCGTTTCTGTCGAAGTTATTAAATTATCAAGTGAAAAATTTAGTTATGTTAGTTAGAGTCAAGACCATGCAAAGTTTTATTTTATCGAAGTTATTAATTTGTCGAGTATTAAATTAACGAGGCTCTATGTATTTTACAAGAACATAATA
The DNA here is from genome assembly GCA_954871525.1 of Parietaria judaica. Taxonomy (NCBI): domain Eukaryota; kingdom Viridiplantae; phylum Streptophyta; class Magnoliopsida; order Rosales; family Urticaceae; genus Parietaria; species Parietaria judaica. The sequence continues at coordinate 29,908,476 of OX940862.1, read as the reverse complement.
TAAGTTAAATAATTTGATAAAAACCTGAAGAGATAGTTTGACAGCGTGAAAACAAGTCTCAAATTGTTCGTCGATCGTTCTGAAACCAAAAGAAATCTTGGTTTAGGGTGTGTCAGACTCACATGACATATATTAATCACAACTTCACAAGAAGAAACGAACGAAAAGTATTTGAATTTGAAACGAACTCTCCTTCCAAAAAAATATATATATATATATATATATATATTATGGCGAAACTGTAAAGTTATTCGTCATAATTGTTTTTTTTTAAGGTTTAGTTTGAAAATATTACGGCGCAAAATTTGAGGAATTCACAACAATTATTTTAAATTCGGCTGAAAAAAAAAAAAAAAAAAACAGATTTCTTGGAAGGAAGAGATGAGAGAAGAAGAACCTGTAGAGATTTGGGTTCAAGAAAAATTGATTTCGTTTCGAAGGTTTAATGAAATCGGATGAGAGAGTTTTAGTTTGGTTGCAAATATTACGGCGCGTATAAAGAGTATTTTCGATTTGTCAAAGGTTGAATAAGTCAAAGCTTGTGGCCCAAGTTAGCTAGAACAACAAAGCATCCTTTTGTCAACGGTGTCGTTTAGAAACTTATGCGCAACAAATTGTCGTTTTAATTTCCTTTTCTGTCGTTTTTACTTCAAGCAATTTAAGATTTTTATTTTAACCTCGTTTTCTGTCTTTTTAAATTTAAATTGTACTTGATATGTTTTGCAGTTACTGATTGCTGTTCCCTAAGAACTGTTTTAAATTTTATAAAACATAAATTGACTGATTCCGATCGCGTGAAACGCAGAAAAATCGCACACACAACACATACAACCAATGAAGGAATTCGGAATTCTTGACTGGGGGCCAAAAAAAATTATTTTTAGTTTCTTTTTGTTCATTATATATAATGTATATTTTTCTAAATAACACTATAAAGAATTGGACTTTGTTGAATAATTGTATTATTATATATGTAAAAATAATGAAAGGTTTAACTGTCAACATTAATAATCATAATAATAACATAGTATATTAGTGTATTGGGATAGTCAAGAGAACCGAACGCGTTAGTTCGAGAGCATGGCTGACTCTCCCGACGCTTGAGAAGAAGTCTATGACTAAAACACGGCACAAAATAATTCTAATGTAATCAGCAAAAAAAAAAAAGTGTAAATAGAGGTGACAGCACGTTACTTATTATTTTTTTCCCATACTGATTAATTGAACGACAGAAAATAAATCAAACCCCACATTCCTAAACGACAACAAATAGTTACAACACCACAGGCTTAAACGACAGCATCTTGCTGCCCAAAACCACGCCAACAATTGCTGAAGAACACCGCCCTCTTCCGGCGTTTGTATGTCAGCAATGGCGGTGACGCAGGGAAATTTGCATGTGGAAAACTTTTAACATTTGATTGTAACACGCACCGGGATCGCGATTCACATTCAGATTTTAAGCATATATTTAAATTTCTTAACTTTTACTCTAGGTTGTGATTAAAACTTATATCTAAATCTAGAAAACAAGTGAATATTGTATATATATATATATATATATATATATTTTGTGTTTTGGAAATTGGAACCCAAGAAAATAATGTCTGTATAAGTAATAATTTCAATGTTTTGTTACTCCTATAATCAACTGCGTATAAAGCTTCACATATTCATTCAAGTATATGAACCGAAAAGAGAAAAAAAAAATCTAAAACGAATCAGAAAGCTTAAACGTTGCAACTTCGCAGATCAAAAGACGGGGAACATTTTTTTGAATTTCTTCTTGATTTTTTCTTTTTGGAACTTTTCCCTCCAAGATTTCTTTTACAATTTTTTTCCTCCCTCTATCTGTTCCGAACATACCAATACAAAATATTATTCCCGACATAGTAGTTTTCTTCCCATTTCTTTTTCTAAGTTCCGAACAGATATTAAACCCGGATTCAGCTTGATCTAGCTACAAGTTCGATGTCGGCTCCCACTTCAGCAATCTTTGTTTCTTTTGAAGCCTTTGCTGCTTTAGCAATGCTCTCAACATCGAAATCCAGGGCCACTTTTTTTACTAGACCGTCAACCATCTGTCAAAAAAAAAAAAAAAAAAAAACGGCGGTCCATTGAAAATTAAAACTAGTCATTCCAAGAAAATAATAGTTCCAACAAACATTTATGAACATGCTCGGATACAAAAGCGTACCAGCGATCCAATTGCCACTAAAGCTCGGAATTTTGAATCAACTTCTAGAGATCCTAGCTCGGCGATCTGCAAATGAATTCATAATGCATAAGCTTCGTGATTGTGAGAACGTATGCCATCTCACCGGGAAAGACATGTTACCTCAAGAGCGGCCGAGAGAACATGAGCTTGACCTTCTTCGTCCTTCTTTTCGATCAGCAGAACCGCATAGCTGTTGGAAACCCGAGAGATTAAGTTTCACGTCCGAGGCTAAAAATAAATTTGCTGGGGTTTCTCTCGTTTCACTTACTTCAGTATCAAGGTTGAAGCGGATAGCTGTATATTCTTATTAGGAGATGTATTACACGTGGAGAACACATCAAGAACCTGCAACAACAACAAACAAAAAAAAAAAAAACGCGTAAAGAGTTTTTTCTTTGCGCAATTTGTTTGTAAAACTGCTCATTATATTTTCAAGTGTTTCATGAGAAAAGTAATCTCATATAATTACCTCACTACGATGCTTCTGCAACCAATCGAAGAAGCAAGAGTTCTTGAATAAATTGGTCATGAGTCGAATGCTTGTCAATAGATTTGCCGTAACCGAAGGGTTCTCGGCGACCTTTCTAATTATGTACGTTAAGATATCTGGTATAACAGAGAGATAGAGAATCAATTATCACTGAGTGTATGAGCGTTGATTGTAAAACTCGTGTGTAATTTTGCAAATTAAAGTTAAAATTTTGATTCATACCATTTCCAGCTTTAACTTCTTTGAGAAGTATAGTTGCTCCTTCTGGGTGTAGAACGGCCACTCTCAGCGTATCAATGACTGAAAGAAAAAAAAAAAATCCATGAAATAAAATTTACCTTCCTTGAAAATTATAAAAATAAGAAAATAGTTTAAAACAGAAATTATTCGTGTATGGATAACTGGCATTCAAACCTGGAAATATCATTGAATCCGGCCACGACTTCAGTAATCTCAGTAACACGGCAATATCGGTGTCTGCTAATTTACTAGAATGATAATGTGACGTGTCCTTCAAAACTTTATATAGAGAACTCAATCTGGACATCTCGGGCTCTGATAAAGCCACTTGCTTCTTTTCCTGTGTAAGAACGGAAACAATATTAAAGAGCACGCTGACAATAAGATTATAAAAGAAAGGTCCTAAGGAGAACTACAACTTTTATGATCAAGAAAAAAATCAATGCTTATTTTTCTTGGATAAACAAATAATTAGTGAAAAAAAATATTATCCGGATTCCAGATGCTCAAAAATGATGTGAAAGCTTGTAGTCTGTGTTCCAATGAATGAGAAATATTTTAGTAAAAGCGACAAAATCAACCTATGAAAATATTTTAGAAAATGTGTCAAGCACGTGAACCTACCTGATCAGAGAGTAGGGCAGTATTAAACTCTGTAATCTTCTTGAGGATCCCATCAAACTGAGCCGCGTCAAAAACAAGCATTCCTTTCTGGAAAGAAGATGAATCGAGAAAGTAATTGCCATAAGACCTAAAACTACTTAACGGAAAGAATATTGTTTATTTATATTCAAGTAAATTTATGATAACACATAAAGAATTTCCAATTGATTCTGTTGATATTAACAATTATGCTAGGAGTCGAGCCTATACTTAAACGACTAAGAATATTATGTTCATACCTTGGGAATATGCTTGAAAGTCGGTTTTGCTTATGATAACACATAAAGAATTTCCAATTGATTCTGTTGATATTAACAATTATGCTAGGAGTCGAGCCTATACTTAAACGACTAAGAATATTATGTTCATACCTTGGGAATATGCTTGAAAGTCGGTTTTGCAGCAGTAACTGTTAAACATAAAGTATTAGACAAAGCAATTTGAATATTTGTTGCTCATTGCGCGAAGAGAAACATTCAGGGCTGACACGAGAATAAGGTATACCAGACTTGTTGGAGCTTTCTCCGGGAATATAAGCGCTTGCTGAAATATTAAGTAAAATACAAAATACAAAATAAATACACAAGTCAGGTGGAAGGCAACGCATAATAGAACAGAATCACAATCCATATTATAATGTTGAATGGCCACGTGGCACCATACTCACAGCCTGTGAAGGGATCCCGGAACGATGGATCGAGAGTGAAATTCTTTTGCCCGGTATTTTGCAGGATGAATTCCACAATTTGTTGGCGATAGGCGAAGGGCAAATTCTCTTTCAGAAGCCACTTGTCAGCAGCATCATACGGCGTATCTGAGTAAAACAAATACTTTCTTATCACTGCTCATTGACTCAACTGCTCAATGCACCACAACCAGATACCGTTTTTATAGCTTTTTTTACCGGTTACTAGAAACCGATTTTGTTGCTGTTCCAGGTACTAGTTACCAGATTAGTTTTCAAGAAATCCGGGTGGGATTGATTTTCGAAACTCCAGAAAACCAATACTCGGGCTAAAATTTTCCCAAAAACAGATATATGGATCCCGGTTTCACTACGAGTAAAAAAGTTTTTACAGCTTCATAATGAATTATGTATTAGAAGTAAGCAGATCTTTATTGATAAATTACAATATTAAAACTAGAATCTTTGAATTTTATGAAGAGAAAATAAGAGAATGAGAAAATTACCAGATAGATTGTAAGGCAACTTACGGACGGGCTCGCCATCTTCAATGTCAACATCAAACACTGAAAAACAGCACCGTAAGAAACTTAAATCTCCAACAAAAAGAAATTATCGGATTAGAACCTCCAAAATTATAAATACTATACCGTAATCGTATTCAATTCCATCAAGAATTGGACGCTTCACGCCATCTTCCGGCCCTTCCACAACTTCACCAATCTGAATAAACAACAAAAATTATTGCAGGAGTTATTATTTTCGATAATAAGCCAATACACTTTAGATCACGAAGATCCATAGTAATTTTTAATAGTTATGAATAGAAAATAAAATTTTAACCTGCTTTACTTTTTATTAAACCACTCCATTGTGTTAGATAACTTAGATTAAACACAAAAGAATGTTAAGGCTGAGCTTAAATCACCTTATCCCACTTTTGTTCCCCCCTATTCCAAGCATACGCCACGCCGTTGTCACCTTCTCTGACAACTTTTGTCTGACCATCCTTGGTGCCTGTTTATTGAAATATATTTATAAACAGAAAAATAGCAAAAGATTCTGGTAACTATGTTCCGAACGATCTAGTAAGCACAAAATAAACATCCACAAGCTTCTTTACTACCCTACAAGTTGATAATAAAGAAGCTAAAACTAATTCATTATAATGAAAATGAATTAACTTCATACGACTAGAAAATCCACTGTTAATATTACCTGGAACTTGTAAAGCATCAAGCCCTGGTAAATCTTCTAGTTTCATCCCTCCGACTTTCTTACTAGAACAAAATAAAAAAATTCAACACATATAAACAGGTCCAAGCGTAATTAACAAGAAAAACATTCTAAAAACGAAGCAGCCTAATTCAAAAAAAAAAATTAATTATGGATCCACTATGCTTCGAGAAAATAAGGAACTAGCGAACATACTTCAAACAGAGAGCAGATGACCCTAAAGAACAACACTTACGAAGACGACATGATCTCCCGAGTTGTGGATCTTGTTACGGCTCGACAAACCTCTTTCTCCTAATATGTTTACCCTAAACCCAAAGAGAAACTAAGCTAATTTACTGACTAATACTTGACTTGTCACTTCTGGACTCATTGTTTATGGTTTTTTAGATAAGCCAAACATCACACTACGTGGGTCGGTGTTACGAGCCAAGATCGGTCCGCCATTCCGAGATCGGCTCTGATAACAAGTTGTTACGAGCCAAGATCATCGAGTCTCGGAATCACGAACACACAAGAACACACGAACCTGATTGAACAGAAATGCCAGCCTTCACAAAACCTAATTTCTCCTCTTGATAGACTAAGTCTTGTGCTTGGTTCTTGACTACCTTTTTCATTAACATGAACCCCCTTATATAGGGCGAGGATATTACAAACCTAATTTAACCTCCTAAAGAAAATTAACGAAATTGGCTCGACTATTCTCTAAACGACGCTTAACAACGTTCACTCGATTAAACCTCTTATGACACTTAAACCTCTACGACACTAATCCTCAAGCGCTATATCCGTCGGACCGCACATTAGCTCACCCTAATTTTAAATAATTAGACCTGAGCAAAAACATAGTTAAAATATGACTAATGTTACAGTATGAAATATGACTGTGGCGCTTTTGAAGAAAATAGACAAGATAATGATTCGTACCTGCTCAGCTTGTATTGAGAAAGCTGAGAAGCAAATACGTCGAGATCGGTCGGATCAGCAGTCCTATCCTGATGAGCTGTCCATATACGAACAACTCTATCTGAACACGCAGTCACAATATCTCCGTTTTCCATGAATTTGGCGTCCCAAACACAACCAGGATGTTCTATGCTTTGTACACAGAGCCCATCTGAGGATACAATTTCTGTTACTTGAGATGTTGCAAATTCAAGAAAAATAATGTAACAAGTATAAAAAAAACAATCTAATTATTTTTAAGCATTAGCTCTATCTTATAACCCGTGCCTTGTCGGAAAATAAGAGAATACAATTATATTTCTCTAATAAAAATATACACAAGAATCGAGAGCAATCGACTCCATATGTAAGATTACAAGAGCATGCTAAGAAGGAAATAAATAAACAAGTACTGGTTTTGTAATAGTAAGCCTAGTAATTACACGATGATTCAATCAATTAGGTGATGGATTAATTATAATTTATGATAAATAAATCACATAATAACACAAAATAATTATTTCCCATGATTTCTGAATATTCTGAAATATTTAGTCATTTATTCGGTAAAACATCACAAGATCCAAATGAAGTTTAGCAATTGCCAGTGAACAGATTTTAAAAGTGAACTTTGTGATTAGCTTATTGTTAAAAATCTCAGAATAAGTCAGCTACGTGGAAAACTGTTAGCTCAGAGAATGCACATAACTCCCGAAAGATAACAATGGAATCCATACCGGAAAAAAAATTAAACAAAAACTATTAACTTCGATTGATACTTGATTGCCTCGTCGACAAGAGAAGCATTCACCTTTCCAAATCTTTGCAAAGCGATCTTCACTTCCGCTGACTATAAGGCCAGACTCGTGTGAATCAACTGAATAGACAATAGACGCATGGCCAACCATCTCCAATAATGTTTCACCAGTCAAAGCCCATAATCTAACAGAACTGCACAATTTTGCTAAAAAAAAATTATGGCTATGCGAGAGAAGACAGTATCAAGAAGAAGGATTTAATTTTAAACACTAATTCTAACGGTAACCCAAATAATCAAGTATGACGATTTAAGTGTAAAGAAAAGTACAAAAGCAACAATGAGTAGTTTAATAAGCGCCAAAACTCGTGAATTAAAAGTTTATTCAACTTGACAAGTAATATAATAATAAGCTATGAACCACAGTAAGTCGATGGAAAATAAACATTTTTACCCGTCATGAGATGCAGAAAGAATTCCTAAATCAGCCATCACTGCCAAGCCTCGGACAGTATCTGCAAATTCATGACTTTTAACACATTTTTCATCTAACTATTTTTCTCTGACATTTGACTATCCACCTAAGTGAATTCTCATTCATGCCAAAGATTAGCAGAGCTTAGATGTCATTCTTTGCAAATTTAAAGCACGGGCATAAATATAACTGATTTTACCGAAATCTCCATATAATATAATTAACATTTTGTCTAAAAGCAGGATTTGGTCACTGCTAACAAGTAATATTTGTTTTTAAACCTAGTGTGGATCACCTTCCACATTAATAATCTGAGATTAGATAGTTAAAAAGTTATCTACGCAGAAATTTTTCCACAAGCGACCTTGAAAAATAAATAAAAGGATTTACCTGTATGCCCTGATAAAGTCTGCGTGCAAATCTTTCCTCTCCAAATCTTTATAGATGTATCACTCGAACCTACATTGAGTATAACATGAACTCACTACAAATTCGCCATCAGGCATCAGCTATTGATGAATCAGAACTAGCTAATTATACGATACCAGTTGCAAGCTCGCCCGAAGGAAGCTTTATCACTGTTTGGACCGCAGACTTATGAGCTTCCCACGATTCCACAACTTCGCCTTTTCTCCACCGTCTTAACGTGCTATAAAAATGACAAAGAAAAGAAAAAAAAAAGGAATTGGAATGTTATCCTATATTTTTTCCGGAAAAAAAAAAAAAAGTCAAAATTCGCTGCAATAACTAAAGAATGTAAATGCTCATTACTGCTTTATATCCATATTAAATCTTCTCAACTTATGTAACTCGCTAGCGTATGATTCTACTTCACAAATTTTGAGCATGAGATAAACTGATACAGCCCAGGATTTCGATCCTGTTATGGAAGCCCTGATTTCCTCTTTCCGACCGTCGCTCTCTCACAAAGCCTACTTCTAAAGAACAGCATAATCATAAGCCTTCTTAACAACGAGATGACTAAATAGCTTAAATAATGCATGAGACAAGTAAACACTAATCGCGATTATCCCGTCACTCGAGCAGTCTGTTACGTTCCCAAAGATCCCTAACATCGACGTCAAAATTCTCCCTCCAAAATTAAATACACTTTTTTCCTATAAGCATAGCTCCACATTACTATGCCAGCAATTTCAAGACTTTTTCCTGAATTAACTCTCCAAATGACAAATTAATCAAACAAAAAATATAATCGAAAATCGAAGACAAATACTTCATTATCATAATCACCCATTCATACAAACACCTTGATCCCTCAGCTCCAAACACTACTGATCAGTCTTAAGCATGGAATTAGAGATTCATCACTCACCAATCAACGGAACAGGACACAATGTCGCCGTTATCGAGCGCGATACCCGTGACCTGCAACCCGTGGCCCTTCAGCGCCTGCACGCTCTTCCCGGTCTTCGGGTCCCACACCAGCACCTGCGTGTCCATGCCGCCGGAGACGATCCCGCCCCCCGGGAGCTCCTCATTGGGCGAAACCCACGCCACCGGGCCCACGAAGCTCGTGTGGCCGATCAGGACAGCGGCCTCCGCGAACCGCCCCGCGTCGGAGGGGTCCGGCGTCCACAGGCGCACCGTCCGGTCCCGCGACGAGGTGGCGATCCCGTCATTCTCGCAAATGCAAATCCCTCTGACCTAGAGAAACGTCGAAAAAAATGGAGTTGGATTACAGGCAAGGAATCGGATCAATTGAGGGCGAAGGAGAGGGAATTACATCGTCCTCGTGGCCGCGAAGCTCGCAGCGCAACTGGTACTCGGAGAAATCGATGTCCATGAGAGGTGAAAGGTGAGCTTCAGAGAGAGAGAGAGAGAGCTCTGTGATGTGAGCTTGGAGAAGACGAAACGAACAAATGGAGAGAAGAAGCGAAAGGAAGAGTCGACTCCGAGACTAAATTAAAGAGACGATTTATTTTGGGATATTTATGGCATAACTACCTAATCTGCGTCAACATTCTCAGTATCTTTTTAGCGGCAATAATACCTAAGAGTATGCATAACAGTGTAGATGTCACTTCTGGCCATATCAGATAGAGATGTGCGCACGTTTCAAGCTTAATATATGCTAACTCGATATTATTTTGTAGGCTTTGACTAAAGAAAGAGATTAATAATATATGGACATAATTGATTTAAGTTGAGTATTTTTTTATTTGTATGAGAAAAAGAAAACTTATATTTATTGTTTATAAGTTTGTTTTATTTGGTGTAGCAAGGAAGAAGTATCTAAATTGTAATCAGCTTAATAAATACTTATAAAATTCCATTAGCTCCTTCCGATTCAATAGTTATGGACTTATGGTATAACAACTATAAGGTATATTTATATAACAAAGAAAAAGAGAGTTCAAAGATCAAATCATCTCATTAATAAAGAGTGATTGAGAATTAAATCACGCCTAAAGTTTCATACTAGAATTTATGTTGCATAAAGAAAAAAACAAATTGTTAGACTGTACTTTTCACTCATGTTTTTCTCTTCTCACATAATAAATGACATATTTTAATTTCATGATATGTTATATGTTAAGAAGTGTTACAAACTATGATATAATACATATATTATATTATATTATATTATATTATATTATATTATATTATATTATATTATATTATATTATATTATATTATATTATATTATATTAATAAAAAAATATAATACAAGTTAGACTGTAGTCGTATTCCTATAATTTGGAACAACTTAATTACAGAAAATATTTTACTTTAAATATTTTATATCAAAATATGAAAAGAGGTCATATTTGTCTACTAGTCCCTGAAAATGGCAGGATCGTAATTAAACTCCACCTGGTTCCCCAAAAGTCTGATTATTATTTATTTATATATAATAATCTTATATATTTTTGTGTGAAGTAGTATCTATCGGTGGTGGTGAGTCTCAGAGTTCATTCAAACAAACTCCATACACACTTTCTTCTTCTTCTTCTTCTTCTTCTTCTTCTTCGTCGCATCAAAGGTATATTCCTCTCTGCTTTTCGCTGATTCCATTTCCTTGAATCTCCATGGATTCGACCTTCGCAAATGCTTGAATCTCCCATTTCCTATCCGTATTTCTCCGTAGAAATTTCTCGTGGACGAGCCTGTTCTGTTCTCTATTGACTTTTTTTTTTCTTTTTCACTTCTCGTTTTGCGGCATAAGGAACTGTATCTTTGACTTCTCCAGCAGTATATGAACCAGTTCGACAATATATTGTATGTGTTCGTGTGAAGATTCAGATCCATATAGATATAGAGATGTGTTTCTTCAATTCTACTTATTTATAATGTTGTTTTTTCCTCGCTAGATCGATATCGCCACGTTAATGGTGCTTCAAAATTATTGGCAAAGGGCAAATTAATATATATAGATTGTTGAGTATCGATATCACCAAGTTTATGATTGAGCAAAGCTGTGCTGAGTTTGGAGTATCGAGATCTAGTTTCTGGATGAAAAGCTCAACATTGACATGGTCGAATTCTGCATCGAGATTATCTAGAAAAATGTTGACTAAACGCTTTTATCGTTGAGCAGAACTTTTGGTTTGAATCGGTTCGTATATAGCCACTGAATCGCATCCTAACTTCACTTTTCTTGACACAGATTTTACTTACATTGGAGCTCGAACATGTAAATGAGCAGGATGGGTTGGGTCTGAATAGTCTCTGGTAGTTGTGAGTTGTGATTAAGTTTGATTCGAGTATGGAGGTCCGAAGGCTTTCAAATGACGGAACCGACCCTTCTCCCCTGACGCCTCTCAGAATGGTTAGGGGCGTTTTGTGTCTGCTCGTGCTTGTTATGACGGCTTTCATGATGTTAGTCTACTTCGGCTTTGTCGGTGCTGTTGTCGTTCGATTTCTCAGCGTATCTCACAGCAGAAAAGTGACGTCCTTAATTTTCGGTGCTTGGTTAGCTCTGTGGCCTTTTCTGTTTGAGATAATAAACGGGACTAATGTAGTCTTTTACGGGGATGCCCTTCCCCCGAAGGAACGGGTTCTGCTTATTTCTAACCACAGGACTGAAGTTGATTGGATGTATTTGTGGGACCTGGCGTTACGGAAAGGCAGAGTTGGTTGTATAAAGTATGTTCTCAAAAGCAGTTTGATGAATTTACCGTTATTCGGCTGGGCGTTCCAGGTATTGGAATTCATCCCTGTTGAGAGGAAGTGGGAGATTGATGAGCCTATCATGCATCGAATGCTTTCAACTTTTGAAAATCCCCGAGATGCCCTTTGGCTCGCTCTCTTCCCAGAAGGCACCGACTTCACGTAATTTCTTCTACTGCATAATCCTCCAAATCACGATGAAATTTTTTTAGCCTATGAAACCCCGACATGTCAGAGCACCATAACGAAATTGTTTGATTGTGCAACGCTTGCAGTGAGCAGAAGTGCATTCGCAGCCAGAAATATGCTGCAGAGAACGGTCTTCCGATCTTAAACCACGTCCTGCTTCCAAAGACGAAGGGCTTTTTTACGTGCTTGGAAGGCCTCAGAGGCTCTCTTGATGCAGGTACCTTTCAGCGGAGTCGGTTTTTTGTTCTTTTTCCCGCAATTAACTCCCTTCTTCAAGTAGTATCTGGGATTTGAAAACAACTTATAGTTCATTTGAAGCTCTGATTTTTCCTTACTAATCATATTTCCCTGTTTTCTTTACATGGCAATGAGCTTGTAGATCTCTTTCATCAATCTCCTAGATCATACCGTGTTTTTTTTTTGTTGTTTCATGTACTGTAGTTTATGATATCACTGGAATGATATTACTCTCAATAAGGGCTAGCTCAGTGGTTCAATTTATGATTTTGTATTGTATAATAGAATTGCCGGGTTCAAGTCTGACGATATAAAAAAAAAAAAAAAACTGAAAAACGCTTAGCCTATATAAGAAATGATATTACTGTGGTTAATGATACTGTTATTCTTTTAGCTTACCCGAAATATTGCCTTGTTTCATTTACGTAGTTGTAAACTTTAGAACGCTCATAAAATCTCCTAGATCTTTTTTGTTGGTTTTATTTTATTATGTACTGTTGTTTGTGATATTGTTCTTCTTTTAGCTTAGTAGTCATATTGCCTTGTTCTTTTACATGGTAATGTCTTAATCTCCGGGATCTTACTCTGATATTTGATTCCATGTTTTTTGTAGTTTACGATATTACTATTGCGTACAAGCATAAGTCCTGCCCGACTTTCATGGATAACGTCTTCGGTGTGGCTCCATCCGAAGTCCACATGCACGTTCGGCGTGTTCTCCTCCACGAGATCCCGAGCTCAGAAGATGAGGTCAACACCTGGTTAGTCAACACATTCCATTTCAAGGACCACATCCTCGCCGATTTCCATAAGAAGGGCCATTTCCCGGACAAAAGAGAAGAAGAATGCCTCTCCACGGCGAAGTGCCTTGCCAACTTTGCTGTGGTGATTCTCTTGACCGGCGTATGTACATACTTTTCTCTCTTCTCATCGATCTGGTTTAGGGTTTACGTGTTTTTGGTTTGCGTGTATCTCACGTGTGCGACGCATTTCAATATAAAACCGTCACCCGTTGTTGATTATATCAAAGCTAGGTCCCACCGCAAATCCTCCTAGCTATCTTCTATCTGTAATTGTAAATCGGGTCTCAATTTTTCCGCTACTTTGCCTTCGGAATTATGTACAATTTTGAGAACGCTGATACGAATCCGATTTGGATATATTTTGAATGTATTGCACCGATAAACTTTGCTTCGGTCCAAGTTTATTAGCTTCTGAACTGGATTCAGAATGAAGCCTCGACAGCCCTTTGATTTATCGGATACTATACTACTAAACAAGAAAAGCAAACAAACTGTGAAAACGGCACCGCCCTTATGTCACGATACTAATTCAGATACTCGCACCAAGTGAAATCGACGGAAATGACATTATATGCACCGAATGAGGTGTATAATAATTTGTTTACAAATCTCAGAGACAATTTTTAAAGTCAAATATCAATGGCCCTATATTATTGAATCAAGAAAAAGAAAAAAAAGATGACATCAAAATATATAGCGTAATAGGTTGTTGAGACTTGAGAAATGAATAGGAAAATGACTTGTGACCACAAGATAGCCACAAATTGCCTTTACTTAATTTCATTCGCTTCACATAACTCACACACGAGAATAATATTGTAACATATATTGTTGCTATAATAAGAAATCTCTTGTCGTGCAAGGATCAATTCAAACCTGTTTTTGAACAACAAATTGCTTCTTATCTCCCTACTTTGAGCCAATCCAATCATGATTTTATCTATTCAATTATGCATCACTTGGTTCAGTTCAAAGAACATGCTTTTGTGGCCAAATTTTGGGCGAGACTCTTCTTATTTAGACCTAACATAACACTTTGATTCCCTCTATTGGGGCAAAACGGTTTGGCTTTTATTTGACTCCACATCAAAGAGCCCTAGTAAGTCAATGTTTCACTTCAAAAAAAAGTTCATAAAAATGACACTAAATAAATAAATTTTTAGCTCATTGGAATATAGATCTTCGAGTAAATGTCTAAGCTTTGAAATATAGAAAACGGAATTAAAAATAAGCTTTATAACAAATCAATATGTAACGAAGAACAATGTTAAACAAATAAAAATCATGTTTTAATTTGGGGGAGACATGTCAAAATACTAATAAATAATTATCACTCTGCTTCTTTAAAATGTCTAAAATAATAATCTCTCTCGAAACTTAGCAAGATCTTGAAATATCACACAAAAGATGATCAACTTCAAAACTTCACACCAATTAATTAACATAATAATTAATTACTTCTATAGTATAAGATATAAATAAACCAGCAGTCAAACTACAAACAATTCTATGGCCGTCCATTTGTGTTGAGCACGGCCACCATTTTCATTTATATTCAGAAAAACACCATTCCCACACTTTTCTTTCAATCAGCCCCCCTATCAATGCCCGTTCGGATTCTTGATGATCCGCTGCAGCACCACGGTCCTCGCCCGCCGGATATCCCGGCTGCACACGTCCGCCTGAACCCCGAGCTCCTCCACATTCTTCATAAACCCGGCCAGCCGCCTCCTGATCTCGTCCACAGCCGCCCTCACGCCCCCGTCCTCCGCCGCGAACTCCGCCCCTTTCAGCAGCGCCTCGATCTCCACCTCGAGCCGGTCAATCAGAACCCGGATATTGTCCAAATCCTTGACTGCCACGTAAGTCCCCACCTGCATTGAGCTCACCACCTCCTTCTGCCCTCTAAGCGCGTCCTCATACTTCCTCCACAAGGAATCGATCCACTTCCCCATCGACCCGATCGGGATCGACGTGGCGGCCGCCAGCGCGGCCGCCACGGGCGGGGCCGCCATCGCCGCGGCCACGACCGAGCAGATCAGCACGGCCGCGAACGTCGCCACGAAGATCACGCTTGAGACCTTCCGCCAGGCGTGCGCGCCGCGCGAGCGGCGGTCGAGGCGGCGCTTGCGCGCTGAGAGCTTCTCGAGCATGGCGGCCTGGTGGCGGTAGACGGCGGAGAACTGTGCGAAGAACTCCGGCGTGAAGGGGTCCCCGGCCGAGCGGAGGGAGCGGAGCTCGGCGAGCGCGCGGGCAGGGTCGGCCGCGTCGAAGTGGCGCAGCGCGACGAGGACGAGGAGCTGCGCGTCCTTGGCGCGCTTGAGGCAGCTCTCGAGGGCGGCGCAGAAGTCCAGCGTCTGGAGGCTGGTCTCGAAGTAGTCCTCGACGAGGTCGAAGAGCTCTTGGCTCTTCCAGATGTCTTTCTTGCACTGCAAGATAACGCGGACAACCTCCTGGTTCATCTCGAGGAGGCACTCGGTGACCTCCTTGAGCGACTCGAAGGAGAGGGCTCGGACCTCCACGCCCCCGGCGAGCGTGTTGATGGCGTGGCTCGTGCGGGCTTGCAAGGCCGTGTCGAAGGACCGGAGCTCCGAGTCGGCCTCGCACGCGGCCTCGTACGCGCTCAGCTCGGTGGTGTAGTGCGCGCCGCTCGCCGAGTGGGACGCGCCACCGTGAAGCTTCTTGCTCATGTGGCCTCCCATGGCGGATTCAATTCTGCAGATAATAGAGAGAGACCCAGATGAGATTTCTTCGCTTCTAGCCTTCTAGACCATCACCTATCAAGATCACAGCAAATAAGGATCGACCTTTTCACTTTTTTTGTTTGAATTCTGCAGACCCAGAAAGGAAAGGTTCGAACTTTTCTGTGCTCGACAACGACAATGAAAAGTGACGAATAATGAAGAGAAAATGAGTAAAATGAAAAATAAATAAAAGGCTTGTATTTCTGTTTATATAGAAAAGAAGAAAAAGCTGTGAAAAGAGGAGGAAAATGTGTGTGATTTCTGTTAATTTAATGTTTGTGAGAAGTGCTGGGAATTAGCTTGCACGCATGAGGAAATTGAGTGAAATGGATATGGACATGGAAAACCCGGGAAGCAATCTCTCTCTCTCTCCAACTCTCTGTGTTTCTCTCTCTATATCTATATGTAATGATTCATCGAAGGTTCATCCAATAATTCAGAGAACGCACAGAGCTTGAGCAACGAACTAGAATGATAATAATGGTGACGAAGACAAGGAAAAAAACCAAAGTCTAAGGCTTGGTTGGACTTGGAGACAAGACAAGAGTCTCTTTGTCAAGCTTTAAGGAAGTTGGAGATAGCAATCTTCGATGTCTTTTTCACCAAGAAAAATGGCAGTAGAGTATATCACAAGAATATTTATGAATAATGTGACAATACAAAAAAATAAAATAAAATGAAAAAATAAAGCACTTTTTTCTTCTTCTATTTCTTCCATGGATTCCTCTCTAAAGAAAAGAGAGCTATTTTTGCATGTTTGGAGGCTTTTTAAAGATTGATTTCTATAAGTTAATGCCCTTAATACGAAACAATGTTCATGTCAATCAACTAATATGATTATTGTTGATTTGATTATCCCAACAATATATATTAAAATTGAGAACCAACATTTCTTCTACTTTTACTTTCTAATCGTTTTAGCTTACTTATCTTTTTTGTTAATTTAACATAATATTACATGTGTTAGTGTTATATATAATATACGTGTCATTTTTTTTTCTTTTAAAAGTGATAAAAATCAAATGAATTTAAATTAAAAAAAAAAACAAAATAATAAAAAATTTAAACTTTAATTGTGGGACATAAATTAATTTATACAATCACAGTAAACATGATGTTATATATTTATATCGCTATAAACCAAGGATTTGAATGCCGTTTTTGCCGATAAATCGTTTGCCGTTATCGACGGAGTAATCGTTTGCCGATGGATTTATCGATGGAAAACCTATAAAATTTATCGTTTGCCGTTACCGAAACTTATCGAACTTATCGATGGATTAATCGCTTATCTATAGATTTATCGATGGAAAACTTATAAAATATTTTCATATATATTTTCATACATAAAATATTTTTATAACATAAAATACTAAATGTATATTTTCCTTAATAATTGAAAAGCGTCAAATTACAAAACAAATTATGTCAGAATCATAGTATCAGAATTATATACAATGTTACAAAATGAAGTTACATAATAAAAACGAAGAAATAGCTCAATTTAACCAATTTCAAAAAATATATTTACTTTTCCCGCAATAAGGTTGCAATTCGGGAAAACGTTGAATTATAAATAATTATGTCAACCTCACATTTTATAAGTTATATACAATGTTATAAAATGATTTTACATAAAAAAAATAGACTAACTAGCTTAACTTAACTCGTTTCCAAAAATATGTACTTTTGCCGCAATAAGGTCATAATTCAGAAAGACATCAATTACAAAAATAATTATGTCAAACTAACAGTTTCCTAATTATATACAATGTTACAAAATGAAATTACAGAAGAAAAAAAATTAAAATATATCTCAAATTCAGTATTTTTAAGAAAATTGGTACTTCTGTCGCAATTGGAAATAATTTGCATAAACCCTTAAATTTAACCCAAAACTCCAAAAATTCAATAAAAATCACACAAACCATCTTGATTCATCTATATTCCATCATATACTTTTTTAAAAAAAATCAATCTCAACAACAATATTTGATTCAAAACGTAAAATGTACGATTAAACTAATATGAAACTCAAAGTTTAACTTTCATTCAACCTAATAGCTTTCTAAGTAACTACTACAAATATAGAATAAAAATGTAAAAAATTGACATGATTCATATATATACAACATTTAAATATCAAAACACTAAAGATCTACTAAAAAAACCCTAAAAATACATTTAAATTTCGAAATTAAAAGAAGTTAGAACTTCTGCCGCAAAAAAAGAAAAATGTATACCAGGGTTGACTTATCGTTTTTGACCGAAAAGTAGCTTGCTTTTTGAGAAAATACACTTGATAAGTTTGAGAGATAAGTGACTTGCTTTTCGAATCGAAAAATCGCGATAAGTATAAAAAGATAACGATTAGAGGAGATAAGTTACCGAGAAGTGGTTTTCAGCGATAAATCGCTCGATTATCGCAAATTTATCGCTCGATTATCGCAAAAATCAAAACCATACTATAAATATAAACTATATATATACTGATTTCCTCCGAAAAGAGGAAAATGGAACATAACTAGTATAACTAAACAAAATAGAAAATGATGACCTTTAAATTTCAGATATATTAAAAAAAAAAGGTATATCCTTATCTAGTAACTACTACAAGAAAATACTAAATATTTAAAAATAAGTTTATCAATCAAGAAAACATAATTAGAAAAAAAAATATAATATATATATATTGTATAACGTGCTTTCCCTTCGATTGCTCAGGTGTGAACCCACATTATCATGACTCTCACTGCATGCCTCGCTGGCAACTTCACTGGACTGCCACGTGTCTTTTAAGACCACGCGTCCAGTTTCTAGTGGTTGGCTCAACGAAGCTTCTTAAGTCTTAAGTCTTAACTCTTAACTATTCGACGCTACGTCACGCGCTCACCGTCACGTGCTTCGACCCGCCTCTTTTCTCTTGCTTTTACCTTGGCATTAAATAATATGATTATAAGTATAACAGCAAATGTACCTAGGTTTAATAAACTAGTCATCTTCAAATAAAATTTCATTTATAAAAGTAGAAGTACTCAAATAACGTAAGAGTGTATGATAAATAAAAATACGATGACTCGCGATTATAAATTAATAAAGTAATATAATAAAAACGAAAAGGCTAAGCTGCGGCTAATGTACCTAATGTTTGATCTTCTACGGATTATATACCCAATGTTTATTTTCGGCTGCTAATGTACCCAATGTTTGATTCGTTAGATATTTTTCGTGTTTTTCGTCTTGACCGTTAGAGAGTGATTCCTCCTTTATATTTACACTTTTCGTATTTTTGACATAACTCATTCATTTTTTGTCCAAATTTTATGCACAACTTACGGTTGGAAATACATGAGATATATATACAACTTTAATGTTTTAAGTTTTGTAAAAAAAAATTTAGAAAAATACAAAATTTCCAATACAACGTAAAATTGGAAATTAGTTTAATGCAAAATATTTGTTTCGAGCAAATTTTAATATACTTAATGACTTTTTATGATGAAACGTAAAAGTAAAAAGTTGTAGATAAATATTTTATCTTTTAAGGGTGTTTATTTATAAATTTGTACAAAAAAATGAGTGAGTTATGCCAAAAATATGAAAGATGTGATGTGAAATAATCTTTCATATTTTTGGCATAACTTACTCATTTTTTGTCCAAAATTTATAAATAAACACCCGTTAGAAAGATAAAATAGTTATCTATAACTTTTTCCTTTTACGTTTCATCATAAAAAGTCATTAAGTTTATTAAAATTTGCTCGAAACAAATAATTTGCATTAAACTAATGTCCAATTTTACGTTGTATTGGAAATTTCGTATTTTTCTAAAACTGTTTTTACATAACTGAAAACACCAAAGTTGTAGATCTATCTCTTATCTTTCCAACCATAAGTCGTGCATAAAATGTGGACAAAAAAAATGAGTGAGTTACGTCAAAAATACGAAAAGTGAACATATAGAGGAGGAATCACTCTCTAACGGTCAAGTGACGGAAAACACGAAAATATCTTGCGGATCAAACATTGGGTACATTAACCGCTAAAAATAAACATTGAGTACATAATCCGCAGAAGATCAAACATTAGGTACATTAGCCGCAATTTACTCAAATGAAAAATATAAACTCTATACTTTTACTAAAATTTTTAGACTTTATTTGTATAAATAAAAATTATGAACATGATTATTAATTTTTTCAACTTTATTGTTTTTTTATTAATTACTGTAACACGTCATTTGATCTTCATTTATGATATTTATTATAAGCTTTTTATTATACGAGGATAAGTGATTAATAAGAATTTGATGACAAACAATTATAAATTAATAAATTGTTAAAATAAAAACAAAAAAATTAAATTTTATATTTTTACTGAATTTTAAGATTATATTTTTATATATAAAACTTATGTACATAATTATAAAAATTTAAATATATTTATAGCTAGTATTTCTTAATTAATTTATTGTTATATGCATTAATTCTTTTGCGTGAGTATTTGAAAACAGTATATTATTTTCAAAATGATCTCTCGTCGTCGTTTTGTTGTCTCTTTGGCCATGAGATCTGATTACCAATTTACCATACATCATCATTATTCTCCACACACAAAAAAGAATGACGACAATATTATTTAAAGTCATTAATATTTTATTTTTTTTTAATGGACCACTATTTATTTATTTTGAAACGTATTATTTTCAATTAATTATAATTAGTAATAGAATAGTAATCACCCCTAACCTTTAATATATGTCATTTCAGTATCAAACGATAATAGATAATAGTAATTGTTGATGTACGTTTATGTCATTACATGATTAAATTATATATCACATATTAACAATTAAGTTCAATGATAAAAAAAAAATTATATTTAATTAAACTCGAACTTCACAATGATCAATGTGACATATGGCACATAGACAACGTGACCACTGACCAAGTCATCTCGATCAATCAACACCATCAAAATTGACTAGTCAACCAAAGCTAAATTACTTAGTCACATATTCGATTTGGGCCCAACAAAGGCCTAAAACCTGAATCTCACTATATCCAACCCAAATTGTCACAAAGCATATATCCGACTCACTGAAGGTCAAAGAACGACTCTTCCGGGGTTCCACCAGGTGACCTAGTTACACTTTCATATCTATGCTCTATAACTATTTCCGGTAATGAGATTGTGGTTCATTATTCTTATATAAAATAGAAAGCAAAATCAAATCTGAAAAATAATAATTAAGTAGTGGCAATTGCTTAAAGTTTGATTTGGCAAATAATTGACCTCAAATTCATACCGGAACAAAGAGTTCAAAATAATCGTAGAATGGATTAGTCTTCATTTCTAAAAATACACATACTTATCTCACATAGTTTTGTCAGGAAAAAAATACATTAAAAGATTAAATTTTTCTTTAACATATTTAAGAAATATTTATGGTTTAATAAATAACAAAAATATATAGTCTGCTCTGCTCTGCTCTAGATCGCAGTCTCTCGTAAACATTTCGCTTTGGGGTGATGTCATTTTGTCCTTTTCAGATTTAAAACGACAATAAATAGTGCGGCATGTAATACTTGGAGTTTTATTGGAAAAGCTTTGTCGTTTTATGCATGTGCGCTTTTGGAGTGGTGTCATTTGCTATATTTATTTAACAGTTATTACCGGCATATATTATCGTTTTTATTTGTAAATCTCCAATTTATGTTTTTATTCTCTCTTTTTTTTTGCGGCATATATTTCATAAGTCTTAATACGTATTCAAATTCAACATCCGTTAATATTTCCGTCGATGTCCGTAAGTGTTTGTCACGTGTCACGTCCTTAATACCGGCATATGCTCTTGTTCTTCTGCAAACATCCTGCTTATGTTCCCGATCTCTTTTTTTTTCGCGGTATATATTCAAAAGTATTAAAAGGTACTCAAAATCAAGCTCTATTACTTCCGTCTATGTCCGTTAGTTTTTGCCACATTTCATGTACACCTCGACAAACTTCATCTTCACCAATCGGTTCGTGTAGAGACTGAGAAGCGTTGGAAGTTCACCTCAAAGCTTGATTCGCCTCCTTTACGTGCTTGTGGCTCGTTAGTCGATTAGCTTTCCAAAATATAACGGGAAGTCCCCAAACATTATAACATTTCAAAATCCGCCGGCGAACTGAAACTCATTGAACTCTGTTACCCAAATAGTCGCGACATAAAATAATGGGAAGCATAAAGATCAAATTTGCAGAGTGAAAAATGAGAAGTAAATTCATAATAACTAGAGAGTTTTCAGTACTTGGTTTTGCAATGGTTTTCAAATGGGTCCAAGGTCACCGTCAATTTATAAAAATCGAAGAGATACAATGAAATGCTTTCCAATCAATTCTATAACCGTTAATAATGACTTGCAATTAATTCAAAACGTAATAAATTAAAATTAATTTATGTAATGCTCGTAATTAATATCATCGCTTTACATAACCTTTAAAAATCGAAACAAATCCCAATAATTGAAGAAAGTGTTTGTTTCGAGTGTTCAATGTTTTGACCCACTTGATGCTATCTCAGTTTTATTTTAAATGTAATATGTTCCATACTTCCATTACACTTTGGAGACAGGTGAGTGGTGGCTTTCCCCTCGTCCTCGGTCATGGCAGTCTTGACCTCGGTTCAATAGAATCTCTTTCGTGTCCTGCTTCCGCCCAATGCCGATGCTCCTTGGTACCGAACCGTCCAATGGCGGAAGCTCGCGGGTGTCGGCGAGAACCGGGGTTCCGTCGCAATTCAATTCGTTGGTGCGTTGGTTAGGGCTGGTAATTAGGGATTTGAAAACTTGTTTGAAGCCGAGATATTGGCTTCCACGGCTAAAGAGGGTTTCAGTATTGGAAAGGAAGATAAGTTCAAAGTTGACGGTAAAATGGATATTTCAATAGCAACAAAACAAGAATAATTTTACCGCCTAAAAATATCATTAAAAAATCAAAATCGAAAAAAATTAGTAGTTTTTTATTAAAAAAAAATATAATTGAAAGATCATAAATGGAAAAGAACATGAACATAAATTGGATGTTTGCAAAAGAACGAGAACATATGCCGATATTAAGGGCGTGCAACGTGGCAAAAACTAACGGACATAGACGAAAGTATTAACAGAGGTTGACTTTGAGTACGTTTTAAGACATATGGAATATATGTCGCAAAAAAAGAAAGAACATGAATATAAGTCGGATATTTGCAAAAGAACGAAAACATATACATATACAGGTAATAACTCTTTGTTTTAAATTATATTTTGTTGAAAGTTGACTACAAAATTAATTTAAATTAGTATATATGTATAAACTAATAGAAATCTTCTACTGCTCTTTTTTTCCTTATTTTTATTAAAAATAATTTGTATTTAATCAAATCACATATATTACAATTTTTTTTTTTATAAGCGAATAAGGTAGTTTTGTATTAAAATAAAATTTCAAAAATATAGAAACCTCTAAATAAACTGAAATAATATCTAATGTCAGTTATATATGTTATAAAAATATCTTTTAAATTTAGTGAACATCTCGACTCTGTGGGATTGTACAAAAATATAATTTAATGAAACATATGTTTTTATGCTCTAGTTTAAGATGACGAAATAAATTTGGAAAAATTAAAACTAGATTTTATTTTCATATCTTATGTCCAATATAAAAAAAATAATTATAAGCATGCTAATGACATAAGTATTAGATTCGAAAACATAACCTTACTTTTAATTCTTTTTTACGGTAGAAGTACCTATTATCAGCATCCAACAAGTTAGGTTATCAAATGACAAGCCAGTCACCATGGAGTAGAGGTGAAATCCAAAAATACTCGTGTGTGTATATATATATATATGTATATATATATATATATATAAAAGTTTGCGTGAATGATGTTTGATAAATGACAAGCCCATAATAATTTATTTTTAAACTTTATCATGAAATCATTTGAGCCATTACGATTAATATGTTAAATTAGAGATTGTTTATCAAGACAATCTAGTGGTGTAACCGGTCGGTTAATCTGTTATTTTTTTACTATTCAGTATCCATAATCTAATTATTGGTTATTCATATTTTAACAACCTTAACATGTTTTTAAAAATGAGCTAGTGGGATTTCCGGTGATCAAAACCCAATAACCGGTTTTAATAACCTTAACCTGTTTTGAAATCGGTTTTGGTAATTAAACTAGTTAACCGGATCCGGTAATTCGAACTAATTTTTTTTTTAATAATATTCAACACGTTTTATGGGGGAAAAAAATAATTTGCTCCAAATAACACATGCCAGTTCAAAATAAATCTCAAACAAAACATACCGGTTTAAAACATAAATCGAAATAGTACAAATATATATATATACATATATATATATATATGTTGTGCAGAGAAGTAACACTGACTCTCTAACTTAATTCAAAAATATATATTTTATATATTTAATATAAACATCGGTTATAAAAACTTATTACAAAAATAACGGTTTTGAGAAATCAATAACCGGTAACTCTATCCGGTTTGAATCCGGATACATTTAAGCTTAGTATATTTTCAGAAAAATTCATTACGTATACATTAAACCGGATTGTTTAGGGTTTTGATTTTATAATTCGGTTACCGGTGATTACGTACGTACATCTTACGTCAACCAATAGAAGAAGAAGAAGAAAATGACAGAAGCATTTAGGTCCCAACGAAATAACGTTTTTTCTATGAATATGAATCGAACTTTTATCATTAAAAAAATGAGAATATATTTCGTTACTTTTAAGTAACTTATAGATATACTAATTTACGAGCCAAGATCAATGAATCCTATAATGAAGAACACACTCTACTCACGCACAATGAGCAAAATTGAACATAAATTTTCAACTTTCACTAAGCATAATCTCTCCTTTACAGAGACTATGTTTTGGGATTAGCTCTTAGTTACCTATCTTATTGACTTAAGCTCTCTTATATATATATATATATAGAAGATGAAACTACAATATAATGGACTCAATTATATTTTTTTTCATGACACTTAAACACATTGACTTGACTAACCTCGATTAAACCGTTTACGACACTTAAGCCATTAAGCGACACTAAATCCTCAAAGCTCGGGCTGTATCATTATATTCACGCTTCTATTATCCACAATTTTTTCTTTTCTTTCTTGGGAGGTATTTCTGCCGTTACCAGAACAAAAAGGGCCATATCGTGATTTTCATTTTAATAGGGGTGGAATCGGCTAATAATGAATAATGGCGAGGCCAATCTATGAATGGCAGAAGTCTCTCACTAGGGTTTCTCATTAGCAGCTATAAATACATCGCCACTCTCAGCCACCACTGGAATTCTCCATTGCTGTCCCAAAAGCTTTCTCTTTGATTAAGTCACTGTACTTCTTCCTCTTCTTGTTCTTCTGGGTCGTTGAGTATCATTGTAGCTATGCATGAATGTATGTGCCTTCATAATCCCAGATTAGCTTGGTTTGTGCTTTTTCTGATTCATGGGAGGCCAACATCGATGGAGGTTTCGCTGATAAATGCCTATGCCTTTTCTCTTCACTCTTAGGCGTTTACTAGTAACTCTCCGTACATATCAATCATATATGGAGTCGATTCATTTGACCCGAATGAGAATTGGGTCGATAAAAAAACCAATATCAAAATCAAAATATAATCCTATTCAAGTCATCTGGTGGGGATGAGAATTGAAGTAAGGGTAAAGCTTACAGTTTGGACGAGCTCTTTTTAAAATCGATAAAAAAATAAATAAATTATAATTCCATATGTTATCGGTTTCTTTCAAAATTAACTTGTATAATCATATACTTTTTATTTTAAAATAATATATGTAGTGACCTTAGGATTTTGTATCTTTATTCCTCCATAATATTTATCCCAAGGCGACAAAGGGTGGGGTAACCGGTAAAAGTATAGCTCCTTAGAAATATACTTTAACTTATCATTCTTCTACCTGGTTCTAATTTAAAACTTCATTATGGTTGTCTTAGATTATATATCTTGAGACAACTAATATGTACTTGCATCTCAATGTAACATTAGAGGTGCAAATAAAACCCGAAAACCGGGTAAAAACCCGAATCCAAATCCGTATCTGAATTTAAAACCTGAATCCGAATATAGAACCCGGAATTCGGATCCGGGTACCCGGTACCCGGTTTAAAATCGGGTTCGGGTACGGGGTAGTGAAATCTTAAAAATCGGGTACCCGGTACCCGGCTTGTTTAATTTTTAATTTTAAAAAAAAATATATATTAGGGTTAGGACTCGACACTCATCTCTCATTTTCATTTCTCATTTTAGGGTTTCATTAAAATATTTTTTTAATTTTTGATGCGCGGACGGTGAAACTATGATGGAAAACCGGAAGAACTCGAAGTGCTTGATCATATGTTTTTTTAATGCATTTTAAATTTTAGACAATGGATGCGTGTTTTTTTTACGTACGAGACATGTGTAATGTTTATTTTGAGATAATTTAGTTTTTCTATTAAAAAAATTAAAACGGATCCGGGTAAAAACCCGGATCCGGTTGAAAATCCGAACTTAGTTTCCAAACCGGGTACCGGGTACTAAAATCGGGTACCAATTTTCAACTACCCCGAAATTTGGGTACCCGGATTTTGGATACCGGGTAGTAAATTTCAACTACCCGGAAACCGGGTACCCGACCCGGTTTCACCCCTATGTAACATACGATAAACATAATTAATTTAACAAATGCAATCGATATAAATAAGAGAAGCATAATCTTAGATGGCAAAAAATAATATTATCTGTAAAAGAAATCAATACTCATGAATGAAATAGAACAAAATTATATGCCTCACAGATTTATTGAATGGACGTCATCAGTCTGATCCTCAGCTTCCATTTTTTTAGTTTTCCATCCATATTCTTTCTCGAACCGCTCTCTTTGTGAGTGAACGACTTAGAGAGTATAAGCCACACCGCTTGTGAGCAGCAGTTTGAAAGTTGTTCTCTTAGTATATTTGTTGAAAGTTTTCTAAAAAATTGAGCACCGAAGAGAAAATCATTTTATCGTGTCCTGTTGGTATGAAATTGTACTGAAACACCATACATAAAGTACGAAAATTAGTTTTATAACTACCAATGATAATGTAGTTTCAGATACACTATGAAAAGTTACTTGATCGATCTCTGAAGGTTGTTCTCAGTGATGAAATGTGGAAACAAGTAACGCTAAAGCGTGAACATGATTCTTACTAACGTTGAATTGATCTTGTAACAGCCTGGCCCGCTCATCACACACATTGAGAAGTCTTTCCTTGATGTGTATTTTGTGTTGAAGTGCCAAAAAAGCCAAATTGACAGCATTACCTCTCCCATGTTAATAAGTACAAGAGGCATTTAATCTACTTTCTCGCACCCTTTGGAGGACCGAGGCTTAAGAGTGGCGATTTTTTTGGCTGCTCACACAGTAGCATTCGATGCCATGTGCTCGAGGCTACTTTGAAGCTAAAAGCAACTATATATCGAGAACCTACTAATATTCCCTAATCAAGTCCTGGAAAAGTCGATATTGACCTGATTGGAAAGGATTCTAAAGAGAGAAAAAAAAAAGGAATGTCGAAAATACAAAGAAAATATTATGATTTAAGAAGCTAGGCTGTCATAATCTATAATCTATTTGCACAACTTGGGAAAACGCATAAGCAATTCGAACTACCATGTAATTAAGTTTATTTAAAGCATCAGAAACTGAACTTCTTAAGAAATATGAGATGCGGCCGAAATTACGTATTGCAAAGCGTGGAACATATATTCGTTATTTAACAACGATAAGTATCGCCACCACGTAGTGTTTTCTTCTCGAATGAAAGGGCACTTGTTCGCCATTTTGACATTTCCGCAACAAAATATTTTCGTTGCTGACGATGTAAATATCCTCTGATTCCAAAATGGTTTCAGAGCTATTTTTATAACTTGCTCTAATTGGATTTTTCGGTGTAGAATAATTTTCTTAAGTTTTGGGTTGCGTTTCAATATAGAGAAAAAATTTAGAACATTTAAATTTTGTTGGAGGTCGAGGGAGACCGTATTTTGGTTCTCATGGAACGATTAGGAGAGCGGGGAGGAGCAACCACCGCGAGTGTCATTGGAATTAACTATGCCCACCTCGACGGAGATCTAAACAACCCCGTAAAGGGGCTGCTCGTTTACCAACAGGGTCGAGGCCGTTCGGTCTCACCACCGAACCGTGCGCCCGACTATTTGGTTTTTTGGCAACTTATAGAAGGTCGTTGCACGGAGCGGCGATAGAGATGCCATAGGAATATTAGGCCGAGGCTCGGCCACTCATGTAGTAAATCACGGGAGGAGCGCGCTGATCCGCACCCTGCTCATCACGCCACCTTCCCCGTGGAAAACCTCGATCGTTGTTGTTTGCAAGCTCCTCGTGGGAAACTTCCATCGTAAACTCGCTGCGAAAGTATGACGTCAAGCCCTAGGGTTATTTTTGGTTAATTTGATTAACCTAATATCCATTAAAACCCATAATATTTTATTTAATTTTTTAATTTTCAGATTTTTTTAAGTAATATAATTTTAATCCGTTTATTTGAATTTTTTTATTATATTATATTTATTTATCAATTATTTAGTTTTTTAATATTTGATTTTATTTGAAATCTAGAGTGTATATTTTCAAATAATTTCAAATTAAATTTTTAATTCATTATATTTAAATATATGACGTTAATAAGTTTTTTTTTTTATTAAAGGTTCCAAATTTTAGTGAGAGCATTTTGGGGTACTGGTAATTTGATTAATCTTATAGTCATTAAAACCCATAATCTTTTAATTAAGATTTTAATTTTCCGAATTTCATTATTTAAGTAATATAATTGTAATCGGTTTATTTGAAATTGATTATATTATATTTATGTGTTATTTTTTTTTCATAATAGATTTTAATCGAAATCTCAAGTATTTTTTTAAATAATTTTGAGTTTAATAGTTAATTCATTATATTGAAATATATGATGTTAATAAATATTTTATTAGAGGTTCCTGAGTTTAGTGGGAGTATTTTGGGGCTATGAGTTATTTTAAAAGGAAGTGAAATTGTCGGAATCGAAAATAAATTTAAAAATTATTTTATATAAAAAAATAGTCTGTTTCAAAATACTGGTGATTAGTTGTGAAAACACCGAAAATGCGACATTGCGATTTTTTCTTGCACCGCGCCATGACGGCGGATTCACGGGCACCTAATATGAGGAAGGCGTAGTTGGGGGCCAGCCCCATGAACAGCAACCCTTAAAAGAATATGACGCCGGCAAAGACGATGGTGTAGCGCCGCCCGTTCCAGTCGGAGGTCTTCCTCGCGCGGCCGAGCCTAGCAGCGAGTAGCGACGTTCAGAGTCCCCGTCGCTCAGTTTAAAATCCATCTGGATGTATAATTCCCAAATTCGGTAAGAAAAATTGTTGAGTAAGAAACCCCCATTTTTTTTTAGTATCAATAGTTAATAGCAATAGTTTAGTGAAGAATTAATATTCCAAAATAATAATTCATGCTGTATATAATTTACGTGTAAATTCTTATATTTATTTATGTAAACAATTTGTGATATATTATAAAATAATATAATATTAGCATAATAAATAAGCTAAAAATTGACCGAATCGATGAATGAATTATATTTATTAAAAATTTAACTTAATAATTTTCTCAATTGAAATAAAAATATGTTAGTCCATTAAAAAAATAAAAAAATATATGTTAGTGATAAATTTTATATTTACTTTATCAAAAGTATATGAAATGACTTATAACAAATGGCTAATAAAATAAGCTTTCATGTAAGAAAAAGGAATATGTCGAATTCATCATCAGTAATCCATATATATTGCATAGTGCAGACTATTCCGTAGATAAGAAAATAAAATAGATATGTTTACTTTTCAACTTGTAAGAATTCAAAATTATATATATTTTTCTTTTAAAAACGAGGTTTTTTTCGTTTGAGAAAAATATATAATTTTTTTTATAACTATTATGCGTTATTTATGTAAATTATAGATTATACATGTATTTAAATTTTATTTTAAATCAACACATATATACATTATAATCTGAATAATTTTTCAAATTTATTTGATCATACACGGAAATGAACAAATGATCTACACTATTTTGAGAATGAAAAAAAATGCAATACAAACCATCAAAATGGTAAAAATGGAACCATGAGGTTCTTAGAAATACTTACTAATTATCTGAAAGGATTACGTCAATTATCACGTGTCATACTGTAATTATATGTGGACAACTAAAAGTTTAGTAATATATTTTTTGATGTAGACTGGAATCCAAGGTTCAAAAACTATACGTGGAGAATTAAAAGGAATCAGAGCCCTAAAATTATTCTTCAGCATATACAATTAACACCATTTAACCAAAAAATCAAACTGAACAGTGAAAAAAAAATCAGAGTAGAACTTGATCGAAAGTAAAAAAAAGAAAAAAATCAAGAAAACAATTATAGATCCAAGGTTGACACTTATTATTCAAAATCTACATTACTTTATTATAAATATATGAAATAACTTATAACATAAAATAATATGATTTATGAAGAGCCAAAAAATATTAGAAACCTCTCGTGGTCGTGAGCGACGCCTCTCGTCATCTTCGTCTTCGTCGGAGTGAAACCCTAGCCTAGAGTTGTGGAGTTATCGCCATTAGCGTCTCATAGGCACGTACGTGAAAAAGAAAAAAGAAAAATACAAAATCGAGAAGTGAATTAGCAACGATTTTCCTTATGGTTGAGCTGAGCAGAGCAGAGGAGATTGTTCGTCAGTATCCAAGTTAAGAATCTGGAAATTCTTAATCAGTTTGCATTGCGAAGCTCGCTTCTTCTCGTCGTCGTTCTCTTTGTCGATGCTGCCATCGCCAAGATTTCCCGTCTCGTCGGCGACCTGGTCTGAATCATTAACGTACATGGAGATTAAAGATGGTGAATCAGAGTGAGGGTTTGGAGGGAAAGAAAGCAGAGAATATGTGTTGAGGAAAATGGGAAACTCTGTTCTTTCTATATTTCAGACTTTATTTTGTTTTGACGGCATGCAATATTACTACCGATATTCTAATTCGTAACATTAAATGAAAATAGAAACTCCCCTCAAAATATTATTATTAGTTATTATTTATATACTATGGTGATCTCTTTTTAAACACAGTGCCATGCAGTATAGTAATTATTATTTTATCCTTTGATTAATATTAGTTGTTATTTAAACAGTTTACTATAATACAAAATATTACAGATTCTCGTGAATTATGTAATAATGTAGCATCCGCATATAAAATAAGGTCAAATATCTAAATAATATATATATATATATATATAATGTGTGTGTGGATTAGTAGAGACTTACTTGCAATCGACATTGGGGCAGCCACTTGGAAGACATGTTTGGAGAGGAAGCGGGCACCATGCAGCGGAAGAGAAGAGGACAAGCCCGATGAGGAAGAGAATGAAGCCGCAGCGTAGAGGCTGCCCTGCTAGTGCGTCACCGTCCAGCGCTATAACGCCGGCGAACCAGCAGCATTTAATGGCGCATCAATGGAGAACGATGAAGAGGAATGGTCGTCGGAGGTGTCGCCCGGAGCTACGAGAGAGAGAGAGAGAGGTAGTGTGCGTGTGAGTTCAAGGGGTGAGCATGGGTTGGGTTGGGCCGCCCCGATGCTTTTTATGGACCCGACCCGATCACTTCGGGTTCCTTAAAAAAAAAACGTTTCGACCCAAAATTTTTTAATGCCCGAACCAATCCGACCCGATAAAAATCGGGTTGGGTTAGTTTGGATCGCCATGGCTCGATTAATTGAAATTTACTCTTATATAACAAAAAATAATATGAAAAAAATGCATCAATGTAACTCAAAATTTAAGTTAAAATACCCCAAATAAATTTAATCAAACAAATATACGCTAAACAATGTAAAACATGAAAATGAGAGACTGAACGGTCTTTGAATGTAAATTAAATTGAGAATGAGAAATTTTTAAAGACTAAATATTGCACAACTTGAATAAAACTTAATATGGAATATATATTAATTATATTGGTCGAGTCGGAGACCCCGACCCGACCCAAGGTTTTGGACCCGACCCCGACCCGAATAATAATCGGGTCCGGCCCGATCCGACCCAATTTTGAACGGGTTAGATTGGGCGGGTTAGATTGAGGTCGGGTCTCCAACGGATTAGGTTAGACCATCGAGTTGGGTCTAAAATGCTCACCCCTAAGTTCAACAACAGAAGTCGTCGTGGTATTTATAATGAAACCCTAAAGAATTGAGTATACAAAACCCTCAGTATATATGATGAGAGTAAACAAGCACACACATAGGAGATGATGAATCCAATGGTCATGCTTTGCTGACTCCGACACTTGGTAAGGATCGATGACGTGTCTTGTATGTACAAGTGAAATCAAAGATTATATATAACTAGATTAAATATTTTCTTGTAGTCGTTTTCGTCCTTTTCGGCTCATTCAACTCCATCTGTACCAAGGTTTTAAATTTCTCGAATATCCATCGGCATGTTCATTGAAAATCTTTTTATAAGGATATGCAAAGCGATATATCCATCGGCATATCCATCGATTTACCTATGAGATACAAATCGACAAGCGATATATCCGTAAAATAAAAAGTGCGAAACGACATCGGCAAGCGGTATTTAAAATCTTGATCTATACACAAATCACAAATATATATAAGCAGGTTATTATAATCTTAGATTATTTAATATCAAAATATATACATATATCATTTCATATTTAATAAATAAATATATGATATTAGTTTTTTGAAAAAAAAATATTTATTACTATGTAGTAAAAACTTTCAATTCATCCCCAAAACAAAATGTTGGGGATATTTTTGTAAAGTATGAAAAATTATTTAATTAATCATTTCTTTATTAATTAAATCATCCTTAACACCAAAGTGTTCTCCGGAGGCTCGTTTTCTCTAAACAAAGTGTCCAGGTGTTCCTAAAAATATGAAAACACCCAAAAATGACATAAAATTTGTGAAAAACGGACACGGGACGGGACCGGGAGCGAGAAAACACTAAAACACCTCTCGGTGGGACCCACGGGTGAGACAACCCACAAGATCGCGCCACGTGGTGCGATCCCCTTGCTGCCCCAGACCGTGGGCCCCACTGGATGGCATCATCCCACTTGTGGGCAGCCTTCCTCCCCCACTTGCACGCAAGTGGCCCTCTTGGAGGGCTTGTGAGCCGTCCGATCATGCTCCGACGGTCGGGATCGGACCATCTTGACCCGGGGACCTGAAAATAAATAAATAATTGCCCAGGGACTCTTGGGACAATATTTTATTACACATGGGCCCCCAGACCCTACTATAAATAGAAGCTCATTTCAGTTAAACGGTAACTCATTCGAACTCACTCGACTCGAGTTCTCTCTCTCTCTCTACCCCCGATATACTCGCCTCCCCTCAAATACCGTTCTAATGTTGAGTGTCGGAGGTGAATCAGGGGGTACCCCCCCTGTTTCCCGTGACCTTGGGTGTTCCCTTTTTTCAGGTCCTAAAAAGTGAGGGATTTACGAAAAGCGGAAGCCCTGGTGAAATTCTTACTTGGTCCTTGGCCCGCCTGATAGGCCCAGTTTTACGCGGTGCCCAGTCTATCTCTCCAGTCCATTGCGCGGCTGAGGGTATAGCCTGGGGACACGAGCCTGGGCCCACAATTCAGGACGAGGGGCCCCACCTAGGGGAATTTTCACTAAGATCCGGACGGCTGAGGGATCGTTCTGAGAAGAATCCCCTGGAGAAAATCCTAGGGAAGGTCCATGACCCCACCTGCCCTTTTTCTAAGATCAGCGCGGCCTAAGGTCTGTCTCTTAGTTCCCGGATCTGAATAAGATACCGTGACTCTGTGGAAAGTTCCTGCCCGGACTAGAACAAGCCGTATCAGGTCGAGAGTCTAACCTCCTAGGATTCACTCCCTGGTCAAAAGCACTCCCCCGTTCGCTGGTACCTACGATCTGAGCGGTTCCCGGATCTGTAACCCCGGCCTCCGGCCCTGTGGTAACAGGTAGTGCGTAACCCGGGTCGCCTAGGACCCTGAACGGCAAAGAGACCTTTGACCATGTTAGTGCCAGGAACGCCTACTCAGGGCCCCCATATCGGTCAATTAAAACCTC
This sequence comes from Parietaria judaica, assembly GCA_954871525.1. NCBI lineage: Eukaryota > Viridiplantae > Streptophyta > Magnoliopsida > Rosales > Urticaceae > Parietaria > Parietaria judaica. The sequence goes on along the minus strand of OX940862.1, from coordinate 29,874,407 downwards.
ACCCTGAAGTCAGCGGCAATCGTCCCAGAGTCAACGGGGGTCAGGAGGAACAATCATTGACAACAAAATCTGTCATCCCCGAAACAAAGCCATCCAAGGCCCATCAAGAAGTCAACAGAAGCCCGCCACGTCATCAACGACATTGGGCCAGGCTTAAAATCCTCAACTTGCGCCTCAATAGTGTTTGATCCAAAAAACGGCATCAACACAAAAAATTTAATATAAAGTGAAAATTAATGATAAAATTATATTTTAAGGGGTTAGTTGAAAGTTATATAATTAGTAATATCTTATAAAAATTTATAAAATAAAATTGATCCATGTGCAATTTACTCTTCTTGTCATGCCTAGTAGCTTTCGATTGCAAATTACCTGTAATGCTTCTTACCACAGTACTTTATTTAACTATATATATGCTACACTTTATTTAATACATGAAATATCTCTAGCAAGCACTTACCACGTACTGTTATGCTACACTTTATTTAATACATGAAATATCTCTAGCAAGCATTTACCACGTACTGTTACGTATTATAACAATTATATATAGTGCGTGTTGTACTGATCATGAGGAGATTAATAAGAAACAAGACTTTGCAATAATAAAACAAGATGTGTGTTTGCCTGTGAATTTGTCGATCACCCTCTCTTGATATCAAACCAAGAGTTATATATTTATCGAGAATCCGGATGATGTGTGTATTGACAATCTCAAATTGATGGTAAATTTTCAGTGAAATCCATGTACAAAAATTTTTGCTCTAACTATAATTTGTTTCCTCAGTGGCAAAGGTTTCTATGGAAAGAATTTCTTCCGCCATCGAGGTCTATCATTTGTTGGAGAGCTTTCTTAGGCTTCCTTCCAACGGATCAAATTTTACAGAAAAAATTATTCTATTTAGCTTCTATATGCCATTTATGTCCATTGCATTTTTGTGGGTTCAGTTTGGGAAGCTATTTCTAGTATTTTTCTTAAACCTATTAACAGAGGAGGGTCGCTAGCCTTGCTGCTCTCTGACGCCGCCTCTGTTAATTTGAACCCTCAAGTTTTTGCGCTTTGGAATACTGCTATTATTTCAACAATTTGGCTAATTTGGCGCACTAGAAATGCTTGTGTTTTTTATGACGAGATTCCTAACATCCACACTTTTTTGAGGTATGTCTGGCGTCTTATCAAGGAAGCTAATTTCTTCAAGCTGGGGACGGGAAGTACTTTGGAGGATCTCAGAGTTTTGAAGATTTTCGGCATTGACATTCAACCCAAAGAAGCTCCAAAAATCATTTCGGTCGTTTGGCGTTTCCCTCCTACAACATGGTTAAAATGCAACACAGATGGTTCTTCCATGGCCACTCCGGGACTAGCGGGAGCTGGAGGCATTCTTAGAACATGTCGTGGATTTCCTCATGGTTCGTTCGCTTTCCATATTGACTCTGCTTTCGCGTATGAGGCAAAAGTGATGGCTGCATTATTGCGGTGGAGAAGGCTATGGAGTTTCACTTGGACAACTTATGGCTCGAGTGCGATTCTACATACGTTGTTCAACTTTTTCAAAAGAAATCGAGCTTGGTTTCCTGGAAGTTACGGGCTCGCTGGTCCAAATTCATCCGCTACGTGGAGGTCATTAATTTCAGAGTATCTCATATTTTTCGTGAAGAAAATAGAGTAACCGATGCAATAGCGAGTTTCAGAACTCAAAATTTAGGTCATCGTTGGTGGTCTTCGCACCCGGATTTTTCTTCGTCTTTTGTAAACGACGATATTTGTTCGAGAGAGAAGTTTAGGTTTAAATAGTTCTTTTCTCCTTTGTTTTGGTTTGTAAACTTTGATATTTTCATTTATATTATCTCGAGCCCTAATTCTTTCTTTGTGTTAATTGGGTGCCACCCTAATTAGGATTCAAGTACACTTAGCAAGATTCAGTCCTCCATCTTTAATTAAAAATATTACATATCCCTATCATTAATCTTCTTATTGTCGTTGCTGTTTCCAATAAACATTGGGCTGTATATGAAAATGTCGTTTTATAGTTTCTGCTGTCGTTTTGGAGATACATATTCTAGAATTCAGTATCTAATTGTGATCGAAGTATTCAGACTTCAAGTAGCTAGCCTCTTAAGTCCTAACAATTAATACTATAATTAAAATATTTATCACCTAAAATAAAAAAGAGTTTGGCATCAGTGTTTTTATACCATTTTGGTGATACTGATGTCGTTTGGTAGAATTGCCAGTCTCAGCTTATAAATTGTGAACGACATGCATATCAAGACATTATATTTTAGTAAATTTTATTAAGATATAACAGCCTCATCCTCCATATTTGAATATTCATGGAATAGATATGTTATTTTTTAAGAAAGAAAGAAAAAACTGGACACAATTTCGGACGATAATTCGGGACAATACACATAGGTGCCCAGAATGGGGAAGCATCGTCTGAAGTTGTCTCCAGATTTTTCTTTGAGAATAGCGTATAAATCGGCACCGATCAATGACTAGTTTTACCCGAGCATTGTCCGATTTTAGATATTCGAGAATAAAATAATCTACTTCTTTCGGAAAATTTGTATTAAAAAAATAAACAAAACGGAGCAAATAATATTCACAACTTAACAATTAAGAATACATACCCGTCCACAATTGGCATTTGGGTATCCATGAAGCAAGCGTCACAATGGTAGGTCGTGTTGACGGTGGGAATTGTCCGAAATAAATTATTTTGATGTATCTAGGGACATTGTTCCTTGATCCTTTCTCCGGTCACCTTTACAGAAACCGATAACGTCCCTTTAACCAAAATAGATCGGATAGGTAATTTACAAGATTTAACCGTATATAATCACCGCTCCTTAATTGGACCCACGGAAAAACGATAATCAAACAAATTATTGGTTGCATTTAACAATCCAGTGCATAAACATTAGAAATTGAAAGTACATATAGGGCATATTTATTTTATAAAAAAACGCATAAAAACAAATTATAAAAAATTGTAGAAAAAATATACAAAATATGTTAAATTTGGACTACTTTTATAGCCTTACAAACTAAAGAGCAATTGCATATATATAGAAATTGCATAATAAAATTTAAAGTTACATTAAAGTAAAACTTGTTGTATTGTAAATACACAATGGATGGTCTTTTTTTTTTTTGGGTGGTACTATCGGTCAATGTTATAATGCACTCTCACATGACTTAGTTATATTCAGTGTAAGAATAGGTGACACTAATGGCCAAGTTTACAATATGTAAATGGGGCACTTATTTGAGTCCCACGAGAGTTCGAACTCATGACATCTTGGATAGAAGAGTAGTGGAGTTACCTCTTGGAAACTCTGTAAAAGTGCTTTCCGTTAACATTTTATCCGATCCGGACATAAGAATAACATAATAAATGAATCATTCATTATAGTATATTATAAATATAATAATTAATTAAATTAAATTACTCAATTAGCCTTCGTAAAAGATACTCATTTAACCCTTGATCTTATTACCAAATTCATAATGCATGATTTAGTGGCTTATGCTACTACAAGAACCGAACCGATCCGATCCGGTCCTCATACGACAGGTGGAAAACTGAGGTTTCCGTCAGGTGTTCAAACCAATAGTATTGAAAACCACACAGTTTTTTTTTTCACTTTTAAACACGGAAACCGCATAATTAAAGTCGAAACTAATTTTACCAGTTTCCTAACTTTCAGTTCAAAATCCTTGCCCGTGACCGTCATCATTTTTCGACTATGGCAAAGTCGAGAAGCAAACATTTTAGCACAGAACAATATTGCACAACAATTCTCTAGACAAACATAAGAGTTAGTTTTATTGTACAGGAACAGATGCTCTATGAACATGGAGACACAAATACACTCTTCCCTTCCCTCCAATATATATTAGATACGCGAAATAAAGGTACAAACCACCACGTTCACATTAGTCGAGAAAGATACAAAGTCCCCGGCAAGAGTAGGGAAACTCGGAAAGGGACTTGCCTTCCGAAGCAACGTGGAGAAAATGTAGAGCCGTTGAACTTTCCGGGGATAGATATAGGAGTGTGAAAAGGTAAAAGAACTGGTAGAAATGCCTCCCGATATTTTCAGAAGAGTGCAATTTGCCAATGAATTTTAATTTGTGTCTGCAATACCCATTGTTCTATCAAAAAGCAGTGCATTTTCCCCCTCAAGTAAATCAAGTGTCGCTCGCAAACAATTCCGAACGCTTAGGAGGGAATATGGTACATTTTGAAGGAATTTGGGGTATTGTTGTCACAAACTAAATTTCGGGGGACATACTGCTCTCTCGGAATTACTGTAAGCAACGTGTAAAGTAGGCTTGCCCAACATAACCGCCCGCCATTGCCCTCCGCACGTTAGATTCAAACAATTTCGGGTTGTCCCTTAAAACAGAAGCCGCCTCGTGATTGAGGGGATCTTCGTGATTTGGTTGCTGCAGAAAAGGACGACAAGTGATGATCCGAGCTAAACACGATGATTAGTCAAACACTCATGAAATGGTAATGTGGTTATTACCGTGAAGAGATGAAAGAGTCCGTATATAACGGTGTTCACATTCAGAACCGGCTTCCAGTCCTCTCTTAGAATGTTGAGGCAGACATTTCCCTCCAAATCAATATTAGGATGGTACACCTGCAATATAGGAATTTAGAAGATTAATTATCAAGGCTAATTTAGAGGATTAGCTTGCGTATATGTTTTATTCTTATTGTTAAATATCAGATCGCTTAATTTCAAAAACTTAACTACATCGTGAGAACGGCTGTTACATTATTTTATCAAGTAAATAACCCGGTCGGAATTATTTACCTTTGTCTTGCACTTAACCTTTGGTGCCTCGTGAGGGTAGACAGAAGGAACTTGAAATGAGAACACGAATGTACCGCCACTGCAGCCACATATACACGCAAATAAAAATAAAAAGAAGGAAAAAAGTTAAGCACTTGAAAAGTCCCATGAAAAAAATATCGAAAGAAGAAAAGTGGTCATCGGAATGAAAGCACCAAAACCGAAAGGAACAAAATCCAGCAATGTAGAGGAAAAGAAAATAACGAGAGCTTATGATATTAAGCAATCAATAAAAGCGGCTAGGATTAGTCCGTGACAGGTTGGAAGAACTTACAGGTAATATCCTTCATCGGGACGAACTGTAACCTCAAAGTTCATCAAGTCATCCTTTCCGTTGGGGAATGATATTGTGCATGTATCCGCTAGGATAAGCTCACTGATATCTAAACAAACAGAGAAGCAACGATGCGGTAAGCACCCCTAAATAGTTTCAAGCACTAATTCTATGTTCGTTTCAATTCAAACTCGTATGACGTATCTATGAAAATAATAGGACTTTTAATCATATTTCAACCAAAGCAACCATAATAATAGTTGTAGTCTCAAGATACCTTTGTGAAGACGCAATTCTGCAGCACTTTGCTTCTTCACAGGTGGCTTCCCCTTCGCATTCTCGGCAATCTCCCGTTGTTTTTCTTTGACTTTGAATAGCTTTATCATTTTCCTATCGTACAACGAAGTACATCATTAAAGATTAGGATAAAAATAACACTACGAAAATCTTGTTTGTCATTCAAATGCACAAAGGAAAATGACAAACGAGAGATGAAAGTCGAAAGACAACTTCTCAAATTCATTTTAAATCCATAGGACGCTCTAGAGCTACTTGATCCAATGATCACCCGATTTTCTACTAATCCGATCGAAACTAAATGAGTCAGATCAGGTTTTCATGCGACTTATCAAGAGTTTAAGAGTTCTTAATATCACTCAAGAAAATTCAACTTATAGCATTTGAACTTGTTTGTTATTCGCATTGAATCAGATTCTTCATGAACAAACTTCTCATTCATCATTTGAACTTCTCTATTTCTACTATCATCCTAAACTTGGATCAACAATCGACTGAATAAACCCGAACTTCTCTACCCCGTATCCAGGAAGCCTGGAAAAAGGGAAATAAATTTTAAATCGACACTAAATGAACCCGTTAAAAAAAATACATGGGCGTGCCACATACCACACAAAAACCCGTAATAATTACATAAAACCCCCATAATTTCACATTTTTAACTAATTAATGAAAAACCTCATCGGTAATCCCATCGTTTTTCTGGTATACCCGTAAAATTGGGTCGGTCCAATCGATACTGGTTTTAAAAAGTCTTACGAAAACCCCATCGTATTTCCTCGTACCTCCCTCGCTAAACCGCAAATTGGACTAGCGGGCGGTTTACGGATTTCAAAACATCGTTCCTACCAACAATCAAACCTACTTACTCCACTCTCTTGAAGAATCTCTCAGCCCCAGAGATTCACAAACATTCTGACTTAACAGTTTCGAAGCACTAAGCAAAAAACATCAAACAAGACACGAAATTTCGCAACTTTCCAACAATAAAAAAACGCTATCTCATTGATTCGCGATCATTACAGCCGATGAAGAAGAACAATAAAATGGAAGAATCTCTAAACGAACAAGTATACAAATACATACAAAGCTTCATGTATGCATACAAAAATCGAATCTGTAAAGCTCGAAATACTACCTTGGATTAGCACAGAACGCAGCTTCCGAAGAATCTCGACGATCGCGTATCTGAAATCTGAGCAGAGCACGAGAGAGATAAGAAGAAACAGCGAAAGAGAGAGAGAGTATTGAAAAAAGAGACTTTTTCACAAAACTATTATCTTTTCTTAATAATTGCGTAAATATCCTCTGAATTTTAATTATGTGTACTTTGCTCTTAAAATTTTGTTTTGAGCATAAATACTCCAAATCTTATAATTGAGCAGATTACATATTTGATAATAAAAAAATTCTAGTTTATTATTTCTCTTTAATTTCGATAACCTTTATCCAAAAATAAATTAGAATTAATAAATTATTAGAGAGATAATTATTTTTCTTTATTTTTAAAATAAATGAGTTAATGTGTTATTTAAAAAAAAATAGAAATAACACTTCCAAAAGGTAAAAATTATATTGAGAGGAAAAAAAACTAGCATGTATAATAGGTGCTGGAGCAAGTGCTCTTTGTTTTCGAATTAAGTATAAACAAATATAGTCTTGGTAACATAGGCAAGGTTTTTATTTTTATAATTGTACAATATAGAGTAAAGTTTCTAAATTTATTAATTTTTGGTTAAATTCTCAATTATCTAATTTCATTATTTTTTTAATTGATCAAAAAAAATAAAAATTGAATGTGTTGTTGAACTTTGGCACGTGCTTTTTAGAAGGAAAAAATTGTTACACAATAGATAAAATTAAGTTAACTTCATTAAAATGGGTGAGAGGTAAAATAATAAATATTGAGAATTTGAACATTCAAAAATACTAAATTATATTAAAATTTAAAATATTAACTACTTATGCTGTTATTATTATTTGTGAATGTGATCAAGGGGCAAACTGCCGAATTTATCGATAAATCAATTGCCATTAGCGACGGATTTATAGTTCGCTTGCCTATTATTTGACAAAAAACTTGTAAAATTGTAGATTATTGTTACCGACACTTTTCGAGGATTATCGACACTTTTCGATGGAAAGCATATAAAATATATTTCAGGTTATATGTGCCCAATTTTTAAATAGTGTGTTAAAAATATCTAAATGAGAAGATATCAAAGAAAAAACGATTGATTCATAGATATTTAACATTAGTAGTCATTAATCTTCCTAAATCAACCAAAAATTTCATCAAATTCTGGTTAATGAAAAGTATAAACATATGAAACTAATGCCACCTAGCGATTATGAGTGAGAAGAGGGTTGAAGAATCGAAAATCGTGACTCTTGTTAGCTCAATTTTCGTCGAAATGCACAAGAAATGGTCGGCGAGGGTGGAAAATCGCGAGAAGAGGAGGTAGCTGTAGGGTTTTTTCCTCGATAAAAGTCTATTTATACCCCCAAAATGTGTTTTAAATTTGCTGGAAAAGTACTAAAATTGTCCATGTTTTTACACATGATTTGGCGATAATCGATTGGTAAAGCTCTTGTCAATTATCGACGATTCCATTAAAAAGAGTTATAAACCGGCAACGGCTAGTATGGAATATTTGCCGAAGACTACTAACAATACAAGACGATTTCTATTAAAAAGAGTTATAAACCGACAACAGCTAGTATGGAATATTTGTCGAAGACTACCAGCAAAACAAATAATCAATCATCGTCGAGAATAATCGTGAAAATTTCGAACTTTCTATGTGATTACTAATTAGTCACCATCAACCTTTTATCTTATCTCGTTGTAGAGTCGAATATTCATTACAAATTTGCAAAAAGCTTAAAGCCTCCAATAATGTCAATGCTTTGAAGCTGGATTTCATCTCCTGCGACGCAGTCTATAATTAGAATATAGGCTATAGCCAATAAGCAGTTAACACAAAAGATCATCTTCGTTGAAGGTACACGGAGAAGAAATAGACGTGCGTGTAGAGTATTCGACACTCAGAACGCCAGATGACGTGGCGGTGCAACATTTGTTTGTTGCCTTTGTCGTGTAATCCAATCTTCCCTTGGTCCGCCGTATAATCACTGTTTGAAAAACATACCCTCTAGTTTTAATTTAGTTAATATATCACCACCTACTTTCTAAAATAGTTATATAATTCCCTCAAATAAAATTTCTTTCACTTCAGCCCTCGATGAAAGACAAATATCACTTTCAACCTTATTGTTATAGACTTATATTTATACTTTTAATTTTTATTCCCTTTTTCACCTTTAATTTTTTTGTTCCGGACTTCTTCTTCGGAAGGATTATGCTCCGGAAATTTAAATCTTGATTCCACCATTTAATTTTATCACTATCTATTTAAACTGAAAATAAATATAAGTAGAAAGAAACAAAAGTGGATTATATATTTATCCAAAAAAACATCCAAATTATATAGAAAGAAAAAAATAGAACATGGATAAATTTAAGAGCTCAAAAATCGAGAACCGTATGACGATCTAATTTTACATGTATAATAATAATAAAAAATCCACAAAATGCCAAAAAAAACAATCAAAGTTTAAAAAAATTGCTTATAGTTTGTTAAAATCCATTTATGCCCACAAATCGTTTTTTTACCATATTAACCTTTATCATTAATTATAATACTTAATTTTTGAATAATTATTATTAATTATAATATTTAATTTTTGAATATAATTATTCCTATATTTAAGTTTGACCAACTTTCTATATCAAAATTCTATTTTCGCCGGAATCGAAGCTCCATGTTTCTCTAAAGTTATGCCACTCTCTCGCTCGGTAAACATAATTACAATTTTGAATTTGATTTTACAATTTCGTATTTAAAGTTAAAATTCGGTAAATCCAATTTACCGAATTGCAGTTTTGTAATTACAATTACAGTTTAAAAATTCCATTTGAACCATTTTTAAACTATAATTACAATTTCGTAATTAAAATTACGAATAGGTTATTCATTAAGTTTTCATATTTATAGTTACCGAACGTATATATAATTACCAAGTTGTAAATACTATTGTTTCGTAATTAAAATTACGAGTACATTATTCATTATGTTTTCATATATATAGTTACCAAACATATATATAATTACCAAGTCGTAAATATTGCTGTTTCGTAACTAAAATTACAAAAAAGTTTTGTAATTATAAATACGTATTCAATTGTAATGTATGGGCTATCGTTTCATTATTTTTTTTTAAAAATAGTTTACTATAATTAAAGATGATTAGTGGATTTTTGAACATGAATTTTTATTATCAACCATTAAATTAGTTAGTATTCAACGAATTGTAGTCCAACTTATATTTATGTTTTTATTTGATTAATTGCGTCTGACAATTAATGAACATAAAAATTTGTTATTAAAATTATAAAATATTTGATAATTAAATAAATTAAGTTAAATGAGTCTAAATTGAATTAAATTATCATTTATAAACACGTGAATCTATTAATTGGGTTAAACGGCTAGACACGATAAACACGTTATTTAAATGGGGCGGGTCTGGATCTAGATAAAATAAGTAAAAAACAATTAAGACCCGGTACGAACACGACACGCAACCCGAATTGCCACTCCTAGTAAAGTCCAATGGATGAACTTGTCTTCACCGTAATCACAAAAGAGGAGTGAGTGTGACACGTGGTATAAATACAGTGGAAGACGGAGATTTTAACTAATGAAAAAACAAAACCACAAAATTAAAATTTTGTCGAGGGCAAAAAAATAAAATAAAAAAAATTGAACTCATAAGTCTATTTTTTAAAAAGTATTGAAACTTTTATGGGAATTAACCCCAAAACTCAAGATTCAAAGCATACTTTTTCTTTTTTGTGAGCAACACTTCTCGACCATCGCTCGCTTCTCTGAACCACCGAGCCTCACTGAGCGAAGCTTCTCTGATTCGCCATTGCTGGTGATTTCGATGCTCCTCGTTCTCTGCTACACGTTTCTCAGCCGTGAGTTTCTCGAGCAGATGATCCCACGAGTATATCCTTGAGTTGTTTTGTTCGCAACAAGTTCATCGTTGGAATGAGCTTTGCTTGTCTCGATACTGGAACATAGCTGCATTTACTCGATGATTCTTGATTATTTCCATTTTTTCTGCAGAAATCTAGCAGTTGATAGAGGTTTTTGGTGGTGGTGCTTTGATTTGATCAGCAATGGCTGCTCTTAAGCCTCGGACGAGCAGCTTCTCGCGCAGCGCGTCTTCCGCATCGCCTCAGATTCCCGGCATCAAGCACGGCCCCAACGGCACGGCCTTCGTCTCGTCCGGGATTCCCGACCTAGACAGTAATCCCCTCTCAATGTTTCGTTAATTATTCCGATTCCGTTGTTTTAACCTTGGATTTACAGACATTTTAGGAGGGGGTTTTGCCTTGGGAAGCTTGGTTGTGGTGATGGAAGATGCGGAGGCTCCTCATCACATGCTTTTGCTGCGGAATTTCATGTCGCAGGGGCTCGTGCACAACCAGCCGCTTCTCTATGCGAGCCCGTCGAGAGACCCGAGAGGCTTTTTGGGTACGTTGCCCAGTCCGGGATCATCCAGGGACGACAAAACTAGAAATCGTTTGTCTGAACAGGTCGAACTCGGATTCCGTAGATGCCGTTCCCTATTATATTTGGGTTTTGGATAACAACATCGAGAGATCATTAGGTTTTGGGAAAATTTGCAGGAGAAGAGCTTGAGGATTGCTTGGCAATACAAAAAGTACGACGAAAATCAACGGGGTTCGGATAATCAAAGAGGTGAGCTGAATTGGAATTTTGAATTTGCAGCAGATTTGTCGTGTTTTGTGCTCGGTTCACATTATGAGTCTTCTGGTTAAGTTGTGAATGCTGATTGTTATTAGATAGTAAGCAAGAATTCTGCAATGATTTCGACTTGCGGAAGCCGTTGGAGAGACAATTTCTTGTTGGGAAGCATGTTGATTGTATAAGCACTCAAGATTCTCCAAATCTAGACGCACTCCGCGAGCGTTGCGCCGCATTTTTGTCACAATTTTCAAGGTTTTTCTTGAGCTTTTTTGTTGTTGTCTTAAATCTAATAACTTCAAAAACCAGATATTGATATATGTTTTATAGAAGAAGAATGTTTTAAATAAGCATTTTCACTGTGCAGTCTATAAAAAAAAAAAAAAACATACTTTTGCCATTTTTATTTCTGAGTTAAAGATATAGTACACCAGTTATTTTGAACTCTCTCAGCCGGAGAAAAGTTGTCCAACTATGAAAATAACTGTTTTGTAATATTAATCAAGTGGGCTTGTTCAAAAGTTTTGTTATGGTATTTTTTGAGGGTTTCGATAGGACCCGGAAAATTCAATTTTATTGGAATTCAAGGTGATGAATTTCCATCTATCAATGAATCAACAAACCGATATCTTTCCTTTAAAAGCAATTCATACTCTCCAATAGATGTTCTTGAGATAGGATAAAACACTTAGCAAAAGTATAACCTCAGTGCCTCACCCTCCAGTGGCCGGTGCCTATATACCGAACCACGACCCTAATGAGAAGTTATAGGTAAAGTACGTTAATTGTCCTTATTTGAATGAAAATACAATTAAAAGACAATAAAGGTTATAACTAAACCCGTGCATTCCCTGAAACACCCTTCCTATGCTTGTAAGCATTACAAAAGCCTTCGGATAAGAGTTTTAGCAAAAGAGTTAAAGTTCCATAGATGGTTTTAATTTATGTCTATATATAAATATATATTTGACAAAGGTGGAATTTTTTCCGCTCTTTTTTTATGTTTTCCCATAGAAACAACAGCAATGTCTCCCTTGCCGGTGGTCGTATCGCAATTCAATCACTGTGTGCGCCACAATGTGTGTACTCCGACATGGTAAATTTACTCTTAAACCAAGCATATCCTCTGTTTTGGGATGTATATTGTTTCCGATTTGCGTTTTTGGTGATTCTTACGTAATAGATACCTTTCGTTTGACGTGAACCCTTTTAGGAATGGGACGTACTTTCTTTTATTAGATCTTTAAGAGGAATGGTTCGATCTTCAAACGCCGTTGCGGTTGTGACCTTTCAGCCAAGTCTTCTCTCGCCGTCTTGCTCCAAACAATGGCAGCATATGGCAGACACCTTGATCTCCGTCAAAGCACTTCCAGGTTCGTCAATGACATAGCAATGACTTGAATTTATGAATTTTTTTAGATAAATAATTAACATAAGAAATGAACGTCGCAGACGAGGATAAGGAACTGGCGAAACTTCTCACTGGTTACCAGGACATGGTCGGCCTTCTTAACGTGCACAAAGTAGCGCATGTTAATACACAGGTACACCAATATTTGCTCCTTCATAAGATGTAATGCCTTTAGCCTGTGTTTTAATCATGTACATGTTCTTAGTGTAAGGCCAAAGCATTTGAAAGTTCAGGGGTATAACTGTTAACTAATTTCCATAGTGGTTTCGGTAGTTAACTGTTGAAAATCTTCAGGTTCCGGTGATACTCGAGGCAACAACATTCTCGATAAAGTTGCAGAGGCGGAGGTTTCTGGAGTTGGAATGTTTGAACCAAGCTCCGATCGACGGGTCTAGCGGAAGTTCGTATGACAGTTGTTCCGGGTCTTCTAAAACTCAAAATCTAGAATTCTAGAAAACATCTGATTCCGAAATATACACAGTTCAGTGCAAAGTCAGAACTCCATGAAGAATCTATACAAATAGTGTTCCATCACTTTTCACTGAAGCCCTTATTGCCTTTTTTTAGGTTGAAAATTTTCGGCTGCTAATTTTAGTTGTAGAATCTGAATGAATATGTGCAAGTGGATCTTTAAACTTCATTTTGAAATAAATTATTACATAAATATATTATATAACTAAAAAATTATGTATCACTGAACCATTTTTTTTTATATGAAAACGAATATATATAAATATATTACAATTTACACGACCAAGGTATTTTTGAGGGATTTTAATTACTTCGAAGGAGAGAGAGGATGCTTAAAATAGTTATTCTTTTTTTAATACACATTTTAGTGGAAGGATTATGACTAAATAAGCACATCATATTGATTACATAAACTATAAATTCAATATTATCATAATCAGTTAATAACTAGTAGAGAGGACTATGGATTAACACAAGAACGCGTATCAACGAGTATGAAACTCGGGAATTCAAAGCAAAAGCTTCAATTTTCTATTCATTCAAATATGAGAAATACAATAACATTCACCACTCTTATATAGAGTTAGGGTTTAAACCAAAAAGCAAGAAAAGAGGAAACAAATTCCTTAAATCACTCTAACTAAACTGGAAATAATATAATAATAATTAAATAGAGGATATCTTGAAGATATCCGCATCATTCTCCCGATGTTGAGAAATTTCGTCCTCGAATTTATTGGGGCAGGCAGGCAGAACTCAAGTGGGCGTCGGGGCGAGAGGTCGCGATTTTATGATGGGAGGTTTGTCGGGAGGTTTCTTCGCACACCCGATTGTTGGCTTTTTGTGGATCTCGTGAAGTAGTGAGTTGGCGTGCTCCGTCTTAGCGAAAACGAAATTGTTGCACCAGAAAACTCCTAGTCGGCGGCATTGACGAGGAGGCTGGTGCGAGGTGGTTACCGTGATGATGAAAGACGTGTTTACCTCGCCGGCTAACTTTAGGAATGTTCGTCGAAGAAAGGTCCTCGGGGTATGTTCGGAGAGGTCGGTTCCATGAGGAAGTGTTCGCGAGGAAGTGTCCGCGAGGAAGCATCCACGATGAAGTGTCCACGAGGAGGTTTTCTCGAGGCAAGTTTGGCGGGGGAGGTTCCTCGAGAATGGTGTGGCGGAGGACAATATTATGTTCGACGTCACCGGCTAGCGCGAGAGCGTCGTCGGCAGCGGTGGGTTCCTCGCCATCAGTGCACGTGTGACGGCGCCAGAGTCGTCTCCGTAAAAAAACATCCATGCTCGCGATCGTCATGACTGTCACTACAGCAGGCACGCTTGGTGCAGCGTCATCAGTGGCCTTCCTCGTGACGAAAGTATACTCGTCGGAGAAAAACTCGTCGTTCGTGGCCTGGGGTTTGTCGAGGAAAGTTCCTCGAGGCGGGTTCATCGAAGAAGGTTCGTCGAGGGGATATCTGCGAGGAAGGTTCCTCGAGTAGTTTTCATCGCTCTCTAAAAGTACCTCGTCGGCGCCAGTTTTGTCACCCTTTGTAATTTCCTCTTCGGCGAAAGTGTCTATGCGAACAACTTTCCCACACACGGTCCCGGCGTACTCCGCCTCGTCGTCAAGGGAATCGTTGTACTCATCGTACACTGGTTCGACATACTCCGTCTCGCCGTAGATTGACTCGTCGTACACGGTCTCATTGTGTTCCGCCTCATCGTACATCGGTTCGTCGTACTCCGGGATAGCCACCTCGAACGCCGCTAGCCTTCGCGCATCTTCCAGGACCACCGCACATCCAAAATTCTGCCCGACCAGGTTGGCTTGGTCGTCCTTGGTGTCGGACTTGCCTCGGCGTCGTCGCTCCGATTGATTCTGCAACAGTGCAGCCATTTTTCGGGTCAGCAAGTCCACCTGAGCGCGCAATCCGTCGACCTCTTCTCGTCTCACCATATCCTTTACGAAAGCTTCGTGAACGGCTCGCTTCTACGGTGCCTCTGCACAGAAACGAGTGGCTCTGATACCAACTGATGTAGAGCGGACTATGGATTAACACAAGAACGCGTCTCGACGAGTATGAAACTCGGGAATTCAAAGCAAAAGCTTCAATTTTCTATTAATTCAAATATGAGAAATACAATAACATCCACCACTCTTATATAGAGTTAGGGTTTAAACCGAAAAGCAAGAAAAGAGGAATACAATAACATCCACCACTCTTATATAGGGTTTAAACCGAAAAGGAAGAAAAGAGAAATACAATAACATCCACCACTCTTGAAGATATCCGCATCACTATCGAAACTCGGATGGTCGATCGAGAAGAGATAATCTTTTCCAACATTTGCCGCAAACTGTTTGCGGCAAATTCAATGGCTGGAGCTTGCAGATTCCGTGAACATTTTGCGGGATTTCACAACTTTTTGCGACCACCGGGCTCGTAGATGCAGTGCAAACATTTTTCATAAGGTTAGGTAAATTATTAAATTAAAGAAAAAATATTAGCTACAAAATGTCACACATACAAGTGATGAAGGATAACCATAACAGTTTCTAACTAGTTAAATTTCCCCTATTTTTCGAATATTTATGGCATAAGTACTTAATTTTATATTGACATTTTTCAAATTCTATTTAAGTTCCCGAAGATCAAAAATACTATCAAGGTTTAATTCTATTCTTCTCGAGTTAATATATGTTAATCACCAGCGTAGGCCCAAGGCCAACCCCGCATATATGTCTCTTGTTTAAGAAAAAAATTAATGCTTTTGGAGTTTCACCATAGATGTACACGTGTGTACACACGTCTCCCTCGACGCATATAAAATTGAACCTCAACATTGTTATGTAGTTTTTTTGGGTGTTATTGCTCCCAGAAAATGTCATTAGGAATATGTCAACACACTTAGTATAAGATTGGGTACTTACACCACAAGCATTCCTTTTTCTTTTATTGATAAAAACACCCCTCAAAATATGAATATTACCTGAGTTGCCCCAAAGACTTGCCACGGTCTATTTCTCTCTTCCATTTCCTCAGTTCGCAGTGCTCTCTCTCACCTAAAGCTTCGTCGAAGTAGCCATGGCGAAGCTCATCGTCCTCGTAACCCTGACCTTGAGCCTCGTTCTTCACCCATTTCTCTGCAACTCCTTCTCCACGGAGCGACCGACCGATCGCCGAGTGCTCGTCCTCTTGGACGATGTCGCCCTCAGATCCTCCCACTCCTTGTTCTTCCAGTCCCTGCAGTCCCGCGGCTTCGATCTCGACTTCAAGCTCGCCGACGATCCCAAGATCGGCTTGCAGAGATACGGACAGTACTTGTACGACGCTCTCGTTCTCTTCTCTCCGACCGTGGATCGTAAGTTCCCTGATCTCCGAGCTTGACGCGCTTCGACGGCGTTGACATTTTCTCGAGCTGAATTTGTGTTAGGTTTCGGTGGATCCATTGACGTTGCTGGGATACTGGATTTCGTGGACTCCGGTCGCGATTTGATTCTCGCCAGTGATGTCAATGCGTCTGATTTGATTCGAGAAGTCGCGATCGAATGTGGAGTTGACTTTGACGAGGTTCTGTGGTTTCTCACGCCATTGATCTTGCAAGCTTTTCCTTGTTGCTTTTGTTGTACTAGTTTGTGAAGATCAATTTCTTGCCTTTTGTACAGGATGCTTCTGCAATGGTGATTGACCACACCAGCTATGCCGTTTCCAACACCGAAGGGGACCACACAGTGATTGCGAGTGACGAGTTTATCAACTCTGATGTGATTTTGGGGAGCAAGAAAATCGAGGCGAGTATCGATTCTTAGATCGTAAATTTTTCGATCAAGTTATTTATAATGTGGAGCTCGTTTTCCAGTGTTTTGTATCTGTTGGTGCTCCTATGGCTTCCATGTTAGGATTAAACCCTAATCCCTAAATTGAAATACAAAATTAACAAACTGAGAAATGAATTCGAGAAGTACACGCACTTGCAAATTTTCTTCATGATGATCAATCGGAAATGCCCCAAAATGCATTTTGCCAAATTAGCCTTCAATTATTAAGTTCGCCGCTTAATTAGAGCAGTAAGCTTGATTGCTCTCCGCCAGGTTTTCGTAGCAGGTTCCGGTAAATTAGGCTTCAGAACTCAGCACTCCATGTATGTTTGTAGATATAGAAAGTGTTCTTTCTTGAACAAACAGAGAATCATAATTAAACATTACGTATCATATGATGCAGACTAGTGGTAGTTTCATATTATTCTAAGAATTTCTAACGTTTCTGCATAATTCTTCCACAGGCACCTGTTCTTTTTCAGGGAGTTGGCCATACGATAAATCCTGCGAATGATTTGGTAAGATTTATAAATCTCATGGACTTTTCGTTTCTTTTTGCTTCTCCGGTTTCAATATTGTAATAGAAATAGTTTTTTTTTTTTTTTTTTTTTTTTTTTTTCCATAAGATTTTTCTATTTGATGTTGTACTATCACTCACAAGAGCATTGCCGTTATTTAGGTGGTGAAAATTCTCTCAGCGTCAGGTTCAGCATATTCTGCTAATCCTAAGTCAAAGCTGTCAAATCCTCCCTCGCTTAGTGGATCTGTTGTATCACTTGTCTCGGTTTTGCAGGCATGTTTCTTTGGATGAATATTTTTGTGTTAACTTTTCTTCAAAACTTCCGATTATCAGTTTAGAATGTTGTTATATTTAATATTAATAATCTGTTTAGTCTTTCACCTGTCCGAATTCTCAACTGATTATCATATCGCTTAATCAAATCCTTTTACAGCTATAACTCTAGGAACTTCTTCCATCTTTACTTTACAATTTTTATTCTAATACAATGAACTAATGGCAGGCTAGAAATAATGCCCGGATTGTGATCTCTGGTTCGTTGAGTATGTTCAGCAACCGGTATGTAATCTTATTATCCAATCAAAATGTAGTTTTAATTTCTTTCTTGTATGTTCATTTAAATTTACTCGTTGTACTTGTTTTCAGATTTTTCAGGTCTGGGGTTCAGAAGGCTGGGAGCTCTATCAAGTGAGTAATAGTTCTGCAGTTCTGTTCATTTTCGGCTGATTTGCGAAATTCTTCAAATGGCTTCTAGGATTTTTAAATAGCTTGGTGCAGAACAAATAAATTTAGACAATAGTCATATATTTATCAATTTCAGTTTAATCCACAGATTAAAAAAAAACAATCAGTAGCTATAATTTTTCAGTATCAGTTAATTCAGAGACTAAACCTATTCAACATTTTCATGCATCATGAAAGGATTCTTCGCTAATTTCTATATATAAAAAATATCTTTGATGCTGTGTTGCAAAGGTTTAATTGGTTTTTTGTTTTTTGATCAAGTAGTTCAAGATTACTTGTGTATAGTTGATTTTTTTATTTCCTCACCACATTAGCTTTGTGTAGTTACATTTACAAAATAGGTACTTGTTACGGACCATGACTTTATTTACGATTATTTAGGTAATCCAGCTATCTTGTTATTTATTTTGTTATATCGGGTTATCTAATTGTGTTTTAACTATTCAGTAATGTTTACAGTTAAGTAATTATTTAGGCTGGTTCGATCCTATTAAGTCAGTAATGTTTGGTTTATATAAGATAATAGAGGACCCAAAGTATTGATTAGTTAGTCATTCAATTAGCTTACTTGTCTCTAGAATTTAGACCTACGATGAGATCCGTTTCCTGGATTTGTTACGGTAATATTTTGACAGTAAGGTTTTTTAACATATATATATTTTTTGTGGTGACAGACATGAGAAATCAGGTAACGAGCAATTTCTGACTGAACTTAGCAAATGGGTTTTCCATGAAAGGGGGCACCTCAAGGTGAGCTAAAAGCAAAGATGGAGGGATAATTTAGTTCTCTAGTAGCGTTTATTCTACTTATTGTGTAAGAATTACGTGATAAATTGCTTGATTTCTCATGGTTAATCATATTCTGGTTGTAGGCAGTGAACGTAAGACACCACAAAGTTGGGGAAGCGGATGAACCTGCAATCTATAGAATTACCGATGACTTGGTACTTTTTCTTTTAATGTCAGTATATTCCTGGGAAATTTTTTATCAGAAACAACTGACCTTATGCTTATTATTGAAGGAATACTCGGTGGAGATTTACGAATGGTCGGGGACTAGCTGGGAACCGTATGTTGCCGACGATGTTCAATTGCAATTCTTCATGATGAGTCCTTATGTGCTGAAAAACTTGTCCACTGACAAGAAGGTACTGCTTCAAATCACTTCCTTGTTCTTACATGATTTAGCTTCATCATACCTAACCTTTTGTGGGTGAAACCGGGCTGGGTTCCTTGTCTTCTTCTTCTTCTTCTTCTTCTTTCCGAAACCCGGATCCGGACGAGTTTTAAAAATTCCAAAGTAGGTTTAAGTTTTTGTAGACACGGTACCTGGAAAACTGGGTTTGAGTTCTGAAAACCCAGTTTAACGAGCTACTAAGATGTAATTATATATTTCTTTGCAGGGTCGTTATTTTACCACATTCAAAGTTCCGGATGTTTACGGAGTTTTCCAGTTCAAGGTTGAGTACCATAGGCTTGGATACAGTAGCTTAACTCTAGCAAAACAGGTATAATATATGGATCTCTTGTATTAAGTTTTTCTTTTGTTGCAACTTCTAAAATTTAAACCCTTCAAAAGACCAAACCAATGAGAATCGCGATGGATTTACCGACCATACTTTGTGGCTAATACTTTTTCCCTTAAACTACAGATTCCGGTGCGGCCATTTCGACACAACGAGTACGAGAGATTCATTCCCGCAGCGTACCCCTATTACGGAGCTGCATTTTCTATGGTACAACTCTCTTTCTTTCTTACCCCTAGAGCTAAAACTGGGTCCGGGCAAGTGGACGCGTGCCCGACCCACTTTTGCTTATTTTTGTACAATAAAGGAAACGAGCAAACCCGCTTCTGCCAAAAGACTGAATCACGCTGCTCGTTTCTGTTTTCCGTGAGAAAAGTTTTCATTTTTTTTTTTTTTTTTACCGAAATGGGTTGCCCATCTCTGCTACTAAAAAATGGCAATTTGCATATTTATACGTTTCAGTAGAAGACTCATGTTTTAAGAAGATTTATCATTCTCGTATAATTCCATCACACGAGCTTCCCTTCTGACCTCTTTGCAGATGGCGGGTTTCTTTGTCGTCACGGCCGTTCACCTTTACAGCAAGTAGCGTGGTACGAAAATGAATCACTATTTAGACAAATCCAATTCTCGGACGGGAAGTTTTGATTAGATATGATATACAGTAATGAGGGGTATTTAAAATACTCGGTAGTATGATTGTAGGCCCATACTTTTGTTTCCTCACAAGCTTTAGGTAAATTAACTGTTCGGTAAATTTATCAGAATTTGTTATTTCCCCGCAACAAAATTGCATTTTTTTTTTAATTTTGTGATAAATTATAGTTGCAACCTTTATTAACATGATATAATTAAATAGTAACCTGTATTTTACTATAACCCGTTGGTTTACGGATTGCTCGTAAAATCTGATCAATAAAGTTTTCGGCATAAGTCCTTTTTTTCCCTCTGAAGACACATTGATAAGCCCGTTATTCGCCGGCATACTAGTGAAATGGAGGTTGCGATTTTTGATCGATATCATTACACAAAACTTAGTTCGACGAAGAATATCACATACAACGGGCCTCACAGTCGTTGACTTTATGCACTTGTATCGCTATTTTGCATTTTAGAAACTTGCCGTCTCAATTAATTAAAATTAAAATATTTTTGCCGCAACTATAAAGGCAATCGCGCCATTATTCCACATCAACAAAGCATCGGTAGAGTGGTTGCTAGGATAGCCTAGTGGTAATTCCACACCACCTCTAAGGTGGAAGTTGTGGGTTCGATCCTCACTGCAGTAAAGTTGTTTTCAAAAAAAAAAAAAAAACATAAAGGGTAGGCCAATTACACGGGCGCACTAACCTCCTTAACTTCTTATCGTATATCAGTTTGCCCCTCAAGCTTTGTTTTGTATCAATTTTCCCACTAAATTTATCACTTCATATCGTTTTCCCCTTGAACTTTAAAGGATATTTCCTTAAGTTCATTTCTTAAAAAGAAAAACATATCTTGTTAAATAATGCTATAAAAGTTCAATAAGAACCGTCAAACAGGGAGCTAGACAATTGTATAAGAACTTTCTGCGTCAATTCCTAAGGAAATATCAAGAAAGAATTGATCAAATTCTTTTCTTCGTATATTGTGAATCGGTACCTCTTTGATCGCTTGTTAATCAAATAATTTGGTAGGCCGGTGGGTCTTGTCTATAATTTTTTTAACCGGGAAAAAAATCGAAGTTACAAAGACTATTTTATCTAGGGATATTGGTGGCATAAGTACCTAAAGTTTAACTAAGGTTGCATATGTTCAGAGTGAAACAATAGCGGTAAAAGTACTCAAAGCTTACAAAACTGAGGCAATGCATACTTTCGTCCACTTCTTTTGACGGACGTTAATCAAATTTCATGCGGTGATAAATTGATTTGAGATATTCGCCGCCTTAGCTTTGTCCAACGTCCGTCATATATACCACGTAGTATTTGAACAGTAACTTTGGGTATTTTTGTTTTCATTTTTTTTTTTCACTTTGTACCTTAACCGCCTTAATTGATCAAAATTTAAATACTTATGCCGCTAATAACCCTAACTTTAAGCTACTTTATGCTATAGATACTTTCCCTTACTTTGCTTTAGCAGATTAAATTTGCCAGGGTGTATAGAGCAAAAATTCAGTTTGCAAAGACGGCCTTCGTTAAGGCAGTGGAATATATATGATATGCGTTTTACGTATACGTATATTCATTTATAAATCGAAGCTCATCGATTTGCTAGAAATAAGCAGCCAAGACAAAATTATAGTTTAAAGTTAATGCATTCATAAATTATTGTCATAATTTTATTATTATTATTATTATTATTATTATTATTATTATTATTATTATTATTATTATTATTATTATCTTTCATTGTTATACAAGCTGCGCGAAGGAAAACAAATCGCGTCCTCACCATTGATGCTTCCGCTCGAAAAACTCAAGATTCAAAATCAGATCAAGATGATTAATGTCTTTTTCACCACGACTATTGTGAATTTTGTTGCTTTTGGTTTGGGTTCTAGTTTGTGTTACCGGTAATAAAAGTGTCACTCACCATCCTCGTCTGGACCCGATATGGCAGAGCCACCACTAGAAATTCTTTGACCAAACTTTAAATATTTTTGCCGTCATTAACCTTTAGAGAAACATAAAAAAATATTATGCATCTATTTGCAATCTCTCTCTATATAATATCTGAATGTCGAATATTAAGAAACGTAGAGAGATTTGGTGTAATAAAACTAATTTATTATCCATGTATATATCATAATTGATAAGAGATCGTTGAACATTGCAAGTTGCAATCACCTTCTCTCTTATCTTTTTCTATTTACATATATAATATATTTGAATGTCAAGGTTTGGAGAAACATAAAAATCTATTATGCATTTATTTGCAATCTCTCTCTCTCTCTCTCTCTCTCTCTATATATATATATATATATATATATATATATATATATATATATATATATATATATATATAACTGGATGTCGATTATTAAGAAACGTAGAGAGATTCAGTGTAATATAGAACAATTAATAAGAGATTTAGTGTAATAAAACTGATTTATTATGCATTTAT
Organism: Parietaria judaica; assembly: GCA_954871525.1. Lineage (NCBI taxonomy): Eukaryota > Viridiplantae > Streptophyta > Magnoliopsida > Rosales > Urticaceae > Parietaria > Parietaria judaica. The sequence continues at coordinate 29,851,539 of OX940862.1, read as the reverse complement.
ATTAATAAGAGATCACTGAGCATATATATTTATTTGAATGTCAACGTTTTAACAAACATGGAAATTTACCATGCATGCATATATATATACCACAGTTGATAAGAGATCATCGTTATCAATACCATCATCAAGAGTGGACGTCTATTAATAATTATCGTTTTAATTGGGTATTGGGTAATGCAATATTCCAACCAAACTATGAGATTGAATGAGACAACTTCAAGTCTAAAATTGGGCAAGAAAGAAGAAAACAGGAATTTATAAAGAAACTTCGGTCTTTTTAACTTAATATAAATGGTAAACTTACATTTGTAATTACACAAGTAACCAAACGAGAGATAGTGACTAAAAACTTATTACATCAATTATGATTTATATATTGCCTTTAGAGATTTTCTTTCTTAAGTTAAGGGAGTCTTTTGAAATTCTTATGAAGAATTGAACTATCTTAGACTAGTAAGGCTGGCACCCGGCGTCGGCGTATCAGGCTCTCAAATTTAAAGGTTTTCAATTTTGTATATTTATTATTTTATACTAAATCAGATATAAAATAATAAAAAATCAATTTTTAATTACTTTAAGAGTCTAAAAATTTACTTAACTTATGATGATCATACCAAAAACGACAAACTCATGGCAGTGCCTGCTCTTATGCATTGTCATTTAACGTATATCTATCTTCCCAACTTGAAAAATAAATATGTAATTGAATGACACCATCCTTTATCTAAAATAAATAAAAACCCTTAAAAAAATAAGAAGTGAAATTTTCATTTTGTATTTCATTTCGTCGTGTCACCCTTCAAAAATCTTCCTTAAAACATCATCGTGTCACACTATAATCTCACTGTCCCTATATTATTTATCAATTAACTAATACATCTATAGAACAATAAAGGAATAATAGCGGCAAAATTGGCAAAAGTTAAGTCAAGTGTGCAAATAAGTGGCCAAAGTGATTTAATATCGACATAAGTATTTAAAGTTTTCTAAACCGTGGCATGTACAATTTCTATCCACTCCAACCCAACACTCGTTAATGTATTATGTGCTAATATGTTATGCAAACAGTCTTAGTGTATTTGATAATGCACTTTGTAATGCACTTTGTAATGCATTTTGCGTTAAATCTCTTAACGGACGTTGGGTTAGAGACTTAGAGTGGATGGAATTTGTACACGCTACAGTTTGGCAAACTTTGAATACTTATGCCGATATTAAATCGCTTTGACGACTTATTTGCACACTTAGCTCAATTTTGGCCACTTTTGCCGCTATTATCCCAACAATAAAACTAATTGTCTTAAATCAAACCTAGAGTTTTAGATAGAAAATTAATTTGTAATGACAAATAATTATTTCAACTGAATTGGATAAGACAAAAAGTAAAAAGTTCACTAATTAATTAGGTTTAATAGTTGCAAAAGGACTCAATATTTACATGGTAGTGGCAAACTTATCGATCCTTTTTTTTTTCAAATGCTCCAATATAATAATGGGATAATAGCAGCATAAGTCCTCAACATTTACTCAACCGGGGCGGCATAGCCCCAACCTCATTTAATAGCGGTATAAGTACCAAAAGATAATTTCCGTCCATATTTGACTAACAGAAGTAATCAACGTTTGCATGGTCAGCTTCTTGTCAACGTTGACACCACGTAATCGACATGTCACCATACATGTCCCTATAATAATATACCAGCGGAGAAATTTCCTAATTTTTCCACGCGAAAGTTCCCAATAATTAATTTTTTAACTTGTAACCTTACATGTTAGTACCAAATTAAATACTAAGTGCTTATGTCATTTATAATAATATAGTTGGAATTTAATAGGGGATGGAAATCGATGATATGGGGCACCGGAAAAAAATAATTTTTTTTTGGATACTTTGTTGCTATTATACGATGAAATCGGGAGCTTTCGCCGCAAAAAAGGAAAAAAAAAAAGAGGAAAATTTAGCCACTATATACTATATATTAAATATTAATATTGCAGAGCTTTCGTGGTTAATATAAAATATTAAGGGATAATAGCGGCATAAGTCCTCAACCTTTACTCAACTGGGGCGGCATAGCCCCAACCCCATTTAATAGCGGTATAAATACCAAAAGATGATTTCCGTCCATATTTGACTAACGGAAGTAGTCAACGTTTGCGTGGTCAGCTTCTCATCAACATGGACGCCACGTAATCCGACATGTCACCATACACGTCATCCTCGCGTCATCAAATTTAATGCAATCGCCATTAATTTTGCATTAAATTTGATGACGCGAGGATGACGTGTATGGTGACATGTCGGATTACGTGGCGTCCACGTTGACGAGAAGCTGACCACACAAACGTTGACTGCTTTCGTTAGTCAAATATGGACGGAAATCATCTTTTGGTACTTATATCGCTATTAAATGAGGTTGGGCCTATGCCGCCCAATTGAATAAAGATTGAGGACTTTTGCCGCTATTATCCCAAATAGTAAAGTGTTTTGACCGCAATTAGTTTCCTTCCCCTTGATCTGCTTCCTTTTTGACATAGAAGTTCACCTTCTCAAAATCTTTGTCTTCTTATTCAAAAGAGAATCTTTGTCTTCTTAATTGTTTAAGGCAAAACGCAAAAGTCAGATGTTTATTAATTAATTTGTTTCCTTTTTTGACGAAGAGGTTTTGACTTCTTATACATGCTCTTTTCTTAATAAAGAAAAAAAAGAAAAAAACCTTACCCCAGCGCGCCAAAACTTTTACCCCAGTTGAACGCGTCAAAAAGCGTCGTTTCTTGTAGTGGCTAGAAATGAAGATCGATAGTTTTGAGTTTTCCTCTTTTTTTTTTCTTTCTTGGCTTTATAATATTTTAAATAAATATCCGACACTTGTCCGGGTGGCGGCGTTGATCGTGTGGTGGTGGTTGGTGTAGGCGAGTCATCCTTCTTCCACAAAAGGGCGCCCCGAGAACCCAAAAGATCGATTTTTAGTACTTAAGTATTTGATTAGGATTGCAAATTTGATGAATGATTTTGGATCAATGCAGAAGCACGAACCATTCATGCATGCATGCACTGGCGAAGCCACTTAGGACCAAGTGGGGGCAGTGGACCCCACTTGGTTGGCCAAAACGTCCACATCTGTTCCTATTTTTCCCCCACTTATTTTATTTTATTTAAAAATTCTACTAGCCAGTGTTTGACTCGGAGCCAATGCCAAAAAAACACATCGACTTTCTGATTCTTACCATCGAGTTCGACCCTTTTCGGCCGTTATCCGCCTCTCTTCGGTGCAATCTCTTTCTCTGGAAAGGATCTTGCTCTGAGTTTTCCTATAGATCTTCCCTTGTTCCGAGTTCGCGACGCCGTCGTCCAGGCGCTGCCTCTCTCCTCTTATCCAGCCAGTCGTTGTTGCAGTATGAACAAGGCTTACTCGCCTCGACGTTGGTCGCCCAAGCAAGACTCTGCTTGTGAGTCTATCAGAGATAATTTTCTAAACTAATATCTACAGAAGCGTTCTATTAGATGATAGAGAGAGCGAGAGCCTGAGCATCCAAATTAAGAGGGACAAAACCCAAACCCAAATTATTGTCGTTTGGCTTTGGAATTTCCCATTTGAATATTCGACAAATGGTTGTCGGTGTAATAGCTTAGTTTGTTGTAAGATTAATACAATTTGAAATTAATATTTGTTTATAAAGGTTAGTGTATTATCAAGTATTAATAATAATATAATATATAATTTGGGTGTAATCTTCTAAGAACTAGTGAGTTAATAATATAATATACAATTAAGAAATTTGTTTAAAAAATACGTACATATTACTAATCAACGTTTGAAAACGCCAACAAAAGCCCACAAAACTATGTCTACGGAAGATATACATGTGTTGGCGCTTGGATTCTTCATGTTTTAGTCCCGTGACTCAGTGATTTAGAGCTTGGCAAATGATAATGTCTCTTGTTAGTATTATGTGTGAAATTGTGGTGGTTAAAATGTTAATTTTATAAGTATTTTTCGCCCCCTTTTCTAACAATTCCTGGATTCATGCATGCATGCATGTCAATTTACGTAATTTACACAGACATAAAAAAATTATCGGCACTACCATCTCATCCACAAAGAAAATTGACCTAATTCAATTCAAAGGAATAAAGACCGTCTTTAAAAGACGTAACTTAAAAGTGACAATAACGATCCAACTTGTCTCATCATCTTTTTATATTATCGTCACACGAAACTATATATATATATATATATATTATATATATATATGTTTAGCTTATAGCCTCTAAGACCAAGACTCACAAAACCAGACATCTCTGACTGTCCATTCGCGTATAGCTTCTTTCATTTCCCATCTTTCTCCAGAAAATCTCCGATGATCTCCAAGCACGGCACGAGCACACGCTCCTTCCACGCTGCCTCTTTCGCCGCCGCATCGGCTCGGCGCTCGAAAACCTCGGTGACGTCAAACCGCAACATGTCCCAGCCGGCCTCGTTGCACAGCTGCTGGATCTTCTCCCTCTGACGATGCACCAGCCTCCGCGTGTTGCTCTTCATCTCGGCGATCGCCATCATGATAAGACCCTCTTCCTCCTCCGGATTTTCCGGCTCGGCCAAGAAGCACTTGGCCATCTCCGGCACGCCTATGGCGCGCCATATCCCGCGGGAGAAGTCGACACCAGGCTCGAAAAAGCTGCGCACCTCATCGACTAGCCCCTCTTTGACCATCTGGTCTACGCGCTCGTCCACATAGTCGAAGAGCGTCGGGAGGTCAGCGTCGAGACAGAGGAAGAGGCATGCATAAGCGGCAAGGAAGGCGTCGTCCACGAGCGCCGCAAGGTAGGAATTGGAGCCACCTACAACGAGTGCAATGTTTCCACGCATGGTGATGGCCGAAATGGCGTCGAGTGTGAGGGCTCGGAATTGGTTGGGGGTGAAATCGGCTGCGGGGTCATCGATGACACCAAGGAGGTGGTGTGGGACGCCGCCGCGCTCGGCCTCAGGGAGCTTATTGGTGACGATGTCAAGGCCATTGTAGACCTGTGATCAGAGAAGAAAAAAAATATCACATTAACTAATTTGTATCCTATTTTAAGTTGAGGCCTCTAATTTTTATGTGTGCGCTCGCGCGCAAAATGAGTGGTTTATGACGGAATTGTACGACTGAAATTCGAACTTTGACCGAAAACATGATATTTTGGCCAAAATACGAAACTTTGATTACTGATAAATAATATTTTGAAGAAATACAAACTTGATCAATAACACTGATATTTTCGCCATAGTACGAAACTTGACCGATAACATGATGTTGTAGCGAGAACATGGTACTTTTTTTCACACGATAACATGGCAAAAATTTTGTAACCGGTATAAGATGCCGAGAAACCAAATTATCACCGATAACTCAGAGAAAGATAACAGTTATGTGTGATAATTTACAAGCACCTAGCTAAAAAAATAGTGAGAGGTATCGCGATAACTTTTGATAAAATATGTAGTGTTTATTACTTTTTAGAAAATATCGTATTCAGGCGTTATGACCGGCTCTGCGGATGGTATATTTTGAAGCTGTTAATAGAAAACTTTTATTATATACAACTAACAATTGCTTTGTATATTATGAGATTATTAGTGATATTTAATTCGTGATTATTAATGAACAATTTGAAATAATCTTTAATTAGCACTTTAAATTAAGTTGTATTTTTTTTGTAAATATCGTTAGTTAATACTTAATAATAATATTCTGAAATATTAGGACTAATTACACGATTCTTAAATAAAAAGTTAAATACCACAACAATAAACATATTTACAAAATTTGTTATAACATATTGCCGTCTGAATAATTTTATTATACAAAAATAATATATTTAATTGGAATTATTATAGCAACGTATTTAGTTATAAACATATTTACACATATCTATTAAACTTCAAAAGCCAATGAACCTTAAGCTAAGGAGTCGACCAGTTCTGCTACGCTGAACAACAATAGCCTCTTTGATAATTTATTATGTATCAAATAAATATTAAATTCTTTTAAATATAATTTCTTTTAAAAGAATTACGCCATTTTCATGTGCAGGCCATGCACGCTCTGATCCCAACATAGCTCCGCCCCTTGAACCTTTCTATTCTATTAACACATACCAAATCGAAGCCGTTGTCGACATATTATAATATCTTGTTACAGCACCTGAATCTTGTCGGAGTTGATGATCTCGGTGGGAAATCGCGCTGCGATATCGATGGAGAGCTTCGACTTTCCGGTGCCGGTCGCGCCCATGACAAACACCACTTTCGGCTTCTTCACGTTGAAATTTGTCTTCATCATCTCATCACCCGATTATAACTCCACGACCACGAATGATGACTATGACTGCCGAAATGTGACAATATGTGAGTAGTGATAATATATATATATATATATATATGTATATATATATATTTATGAGAATAGATTTGTGAAATCATCGTATTAATTCAATACCAAAATTATGTGTATTTTGAGAGATTAATGATGATATTAATGTTTTCTTGTAAGATCTTTTATTTTATTTTCTAAATAGCTAAAACTTCGTTTAAATTTTCCTTTTTTTCTCAACAAAGTGATTTCACTTCAACAAAATCTCTTGCTCTGTTACTTTTTTTGGCCGCAAATCAATAGGTCCTTCCAGATGATCTTCGGTATCAGCTTTACTGTTTAAGAAACTTAGACTTTATTATTCGGTTTTTCAATATTAAAAACCAAAGATTCTCTAATTCACTTATTTGGACCTAGAACCGGTTGTTGTACCAAAGAATGCATCAGACTGAAATTCAATATTAGAATTAACCATTTAAACGTACCAAACTTTTTTATGTCATCGAGAATTTTGCCCGCGGAAAAAATTGAGGATATTTATCATTCTTTTTGTAACATGTGGATGATTTTTGCCGCAAATATCTCAAAAAAATTGAAGAAAACAATGTCATGTAATAAATTATTAATCTAATTATTAACTAGGTATTCGGTCTAAATAACTTTTTCATAAGATATTTAAATATTTTTTCTTAAATTACAAAAGAAAAATTATTTTTGGATTTCTTTCGTAAATTTGTATTCCTCCATTGATGTATACTCCTAGAAACCAATTATAACTAAGTAAAAAGATGATAAGAGCTGAATAAATACATCATTCTATCTGGATTAAAAAAAAAAATCAATGCATTATAATTCTATCAATTTATTAACTCAAAATCAGCATATTGAGACTCGTGAATTCTCATCATTTGGTGAGAATCAATGATCAGGCCCGACTCAATCATGTCTGTCTGAGACTTCGGGCGAAAAAACTGTATATGGTTTATTTAGGATTTTTTTTAATCATTGCTATGTATTAAAAATTAATATAGTTTTTTATTTATTTGATAGCCCTAAATATTTTAATGCAAACGCATTCAACAATTATATTATTCGAATTTGTAGATCAATTTTTTCCACTATATATTCTTTTCCTACTTTTCTTATGTATCTCTGAATCGGATATTATTTTTTCTTGATTCATTAATCATTCAATTGTAATAAAACAAGATGAACCAAATAAAATATGGTGCACAATATCATTTACAGGCATAGTCACTAAATAAAAAATTTATTCCTTAACAGAGTAAGATGGAATTTGTACTTTATATATATAGCTATGGCTTCAAAATATAATCAATATATATATATATATATTCATTGAGAGATTATGGCCCAATTTGGCATTGTTGTGTGTTTAGAATTGCTTTTAAAATATATAGTCAGAGAAAGTGTTGTCCGAGAAAGTAATACACTGTTTGGTTAATCAAAACAAAAAACAATTAGTTTTTAAAAAGTTCCAGTTTAGTGTTTGATGACCATTTTTACTTAATTAGCTTCTAAATGTCAAAAGATATAAAAGTAGACATAAATAATATTTGTTAAATTTAATATTAATATAAAAAGTTTAAAAATAATTTAAATAATATAATTATTCAATAAATAAAAAGAAAATTATTTCTTAGCTTGTTGTGCCTTTTGTGCTTATAACTGACAATAATTATAATGAAAGTACCAATTTTTTACATCCACGTTTCTTCCGTACATGATAAACAAATTAGTACTTTTACCAACTAAAAAGAGATAGTTAATTCAATAGTCAATTATTTATACTTTGAAAGATAAGTTAATTCAATTTTATAATCAATAACTAATTGAAAAAATTAAATCAATAACTAATTGAAAAAATAACTTATACATAGATCTATAGTTATAGACTCAATATTATAGCTGAAAAAAAAATTAAATGTTTAATTGAATAATAACCCGAACCGAAGTGTACTAGTTTCAGACTTTCAGTTAGTATCTTGGAAAGAGGGAAATAGAAAGCGAAAATCCACAATCTCACGAATTCGATTCAGTTTCCATGGCTGTCCCGGGCGAGGTTAGCAGATCTGTCCGCAATTTTATCGCTTCAACACTCAATCTTGTTCGCAATTTTCTGGATTCTGGGTTTGAAGAATCATAATTTTGAGTGATTGAATTCAGATGGGTTTGCGATTGCTTCTGAGCCCTCTTGGCTCCAACATTGTCGTCCGTACGGCTTGGTGAGTGAGAGCTCTTTATGATCCACAGATTTATGAATTCGTTAAACCGGAGGAGGAAGGGCGATTCTGTCTTTCCAAAAAGAATATATATATTTTGTTATCACTAATGCTAAAAGCTAGAGAGTTCAATGAGTTTTTCCCTGATTTCGTATGTTGTGTAGTTGCTCTGTGGGGATTGCTTTGCCGGTTTACTCGACGTTCAAAGCGATCGAGCAGAAAGATCAAGACGAGCAGGAAAAGTGGCTTGTTTATTGGGCAGGTTGGTGATGCTCTTTGCTGAGTCATTTGGTTTTTAGCATTACCATCCTCGCTGAGGCGTTTCGTGATTTTTACCGCCATTTTGATGTTGCGAAAAATCTTTGTGTGGTGGAATTTGTTTCGAAAACTAAGCTCGTTTAGGTTCAGCTCTTGTCCTAGTTCACCATAGTGGCTTGTCCTAAATTCTTGTGATCATGTAATAACTTGTTCATAGATTAAAAGTATATGAACTTAAATCTCGGGGATTTTGTTTTTTTACTATAAACCCGTATGTTGTTCTTGCAGCCTATGGATCTCTCAGCGTTGCAGAATTGTTCACCGACAAAATTATCTCCTGGTAATTTTCCATGCTACTGCTGTTACACCTGCATCTTTATCAATTATCATTAGTTGTATTTCTTTGATTAAGGGCATTTTAGGTCTTTTAAGTCTCGGGTTCATAAGGGGTGTCTAAATCTATATAAGGAGCTCAATATCATTCTAAGGGGTTGCCGTCGTGTTTTGATTATTCGAAATTTCCGGTGAGCATTATCGGAATCTAAACAATGTCATTTTTGTCAGGTTTCCTTTCTACTATCATGCAAAGTTCGTGTTGCTCGTTTGGTTGCAGCTGCCATCTTCCAATGTAAGCCTCTGCAAGGCTTTTTTTTAACCTTTTAATCTAATTTTCTGATATGAACCCTCAATTCTCGGAACCAAAAGTCATCAAATCTTTACCCGGCCGTTAGCTACCTCTTAAAATAAACCTCGGAAGTATGATTACATACTCTTTACTGTATTGATCTTATTTAAATGAGAATAGTTTATATTCCCGCATGTTCGATTTCTCAAAAACAAAAAAATAACTTAAAGAGTAATTCATAAGAAGTGCAACATGAAGCTTAGTGACGAATCTCTTATCATCAAACAGGGGGCTAGGCAATTGTATACGAGCTTTTTGCGTCCTTTCCTTCGGAAACATCAAGAAAGACTGGATCAAATTGTCGAGTTCTTATATCATGAATCGGTAATTATATTTTTTATGCTCTTTTTCTATCAAATAGCTTGGTCGGTGGGTTTCGTCGATTTTTTCTTACCGGGAAAAATATCTTAGTTTGACTAAACATTTGTATTTTGGGATGTTGGCGGTATACGTACCCAAATTTTGACCAACTAAGGTGACACATATTTCCGTTCACTTTTTTTTACGAATGTTGGTCAAATGCCATTTGGTGTCAAATTGACTAAAATATGTGTCATCTCAATTTTGTCCAACTTCCGTCTTACCACGTGGCATTTGACCAATGACTTTGGGTATTTGTGCCTCTATTTTTTTTTTACTTTGAACATATGCAGTCTGATCAAAGGTTAAGTACTTGTGCCGCCAATAAACCTAAATTTAAGCTATTTTTACGCCGTTATGATACTTTGCCTGAATTTTCTTTTGCAGAGTAAATTTGTCAGTGTATACGGAGCTGAAATTAAGTTTGCAAAGATTGCCTTTCTTAAGGCCGTGGAGTACGGTAAGTTTTCCGCATTCACCTGTTCATTTAAAAATCGAAGCGAATAGCTTAATTCGAAATAAGCAGTGAAGGACATAACAATATTTAAACTTCATGCATTCATAAATAATTGTCACGATTTATCTTTTTTTTTTTTTCTTTCAATCAGCGAGTGGGATACTTAAGGAAGCTATACAGCCTGCGCCGAGGAAAACAAATCGTGGCCGTGCCATTGAAGCTCCCTCTCGAGAAACTCACGACTCGGAATCAGATGTAGATGATTAATTTCTTTCTTCTCACCACAACTAATATGAATTTTGTTTCTTTAGGTTTTGGTGTTAGTTTGTGTTACCGGCAGCAAAAAGCTAACATCGTACAGAAATGAACATGTATATAGGATTATATACAATTATATATATATATGCTCAATTAAATTTACAGTTTTGTCTAAATACTCATTAAATTATGACTTGATAAATTAATAACTTCGATTAAATGATATTTTTGTATGAGTTCCACTCTAACTATTATTACTAAATAATCGCTCGATAAACTAATAAATTTGATACTATAATAAATTCTCTTGTCCTAGTATTGTTAATATATAGAGGTTTTATAATATAGATACTGCCAAGTATAGATATAAGTCATCGAATACTGGCAACAAAGAATAAATCTTATAATTTTTCCAAGTGTAGCAGTGTGTTCGAAGAAACTGGTGGGATTCACTTATGAAACGGTGATTATTTATATATATATATATATATATATATATATATATATATATATATATGTAACAATAACATAGGCGGAACTAGGGGTGGCCACGAGGACTTGAAACCGTGAATGCACAAACAAAGAGTATTTGAAACCGCACTCATTTCACGGAATGCCACAAAACGTTAGTGGAGGAGGGAGAGAAAGTGATGAAGGACACGGTGAATGCCCGCATTATCGTCCTAAACCCCAAACCTGAGCGTAATTTTGAGAGAAATATTAAACAGTTTTTTTGTTCTTTTAAATTTTTATCCTAATCACTTAAATTTAAATTAATAAATAAAATTCTAAAGAAATCAAATATCAGATGTGGATTCATCTGCATGAAATTTAAATTTAAAGGGGATCGGCTTCTTGGGTTACGGATTAGTCCAATCTTCAAGTCTTAATTTGGATTTTGGACAGCCCAATCCTTACATAATTTGGGCCTGGCCCTGAGAACCAAAAAAAAATTCTAAATAGAATGTCTTGATAAAAACTTTTGAACTATATTATTTCTATTTAAATAAAATAAAAAAGAATATGAAAAAAAGAGAAGATTATGACTGTTGAGTTAAGAAATTATATTTCAATGAATTATGAAAAAAATGAATATTCTTAATTATTTGTTAATTATTACATCTATACTTCTCATTGTCGATTGAATTAGATTTCTAATGTTGACTATAAATTGTGAAACTATATTATGAATTTATTTGACAAATCAAATATTCAATGAGTATGTGGTCCTCTTATTTGGATATATATATATATATATATACACAGAGTGACGTAGCCAGACTTTCATTTCAGGCGAAGCATATGGCATATTTCAATCAATTTTTTTAGATAGGTAAACAAACAAAAATCATAAATATTAAAGCGACTATTAGACATATAGATAGATAATATTATTTTTCAAAGAATAATAGAATAGATTTATCGAGTCAAGAAGGAAGAGAGAATGATAGGAGTCGAATCAAATCATGAATGATATTTTTTTTTGTTTGAAGCGAGCGTATGCACGTGCACTCACTAGTGCACATGTAGCTCTGTCACTGGTCAAAAGGTCAAAGATGACGTGATTATTGCGAAAAATACCGCTTAAATATTTGGAAGATAGAGATTGAAAGTATATGGACGTTGCGATATTGTGTATTTGCTTTTTAATAGCTATAACTTTTCAGTGCTATTATTTTTTTAGCAAATTAGGTCGTTGAAAATAAATACATTTACTTTATCTGTGATTGCAAAAGGGCGATTACAGTACATTTCCATAGCAAATTAGCAGTCACTATTCTTGAATTGATGAAAATTATATGATGACTACACAAAATAAAAAAAATAAAAAATAAAAAACAGATTGATTCGTAAGTCCACTCTTCATATGTTGTGATGCATACTTCTTTCTGCATTAAACAACCAAAACCATTCATCGAAATTGCAATAATAACACAAGATTTTTTAACCAAAAATCGATAGTTCGGGTTTTGGGGGCACTTCGTTTTAAATCAGAGTATGTTATAATTCGGGACTTTTAAACAAAAAATCGATCGTTCGGGGTTTATAATTCATCATACATAAAAATTTTAAAATGCATATTATTTCAAATATTTAAGCAAATACTCATAAAATTTCACTGTTGTGTGCGTGACAATGTCATAAAAATATTTCAGCAAATTAACTTTTATCTCAAACTTTTATCTCAAGCTTGGATCATCTACATCCAAGCTTGAGATGAAAGTTAATTTGGGATCCAAAAGCATGTAAAGCGTATGTTAAAGTAACTATACGACTTCATAAAAATGTATAAGGCATAGGTTAAAAACATCATTTCCTACAATGCATGTAAAGCTATGCTCATTAAAGTATGGAATCAGATAAATATATTATTTTATTTGACTGCAAACTCTAATTTTCATGCCATGCCCATGAGGATGGTCTTGTTAAATATAAGAAAACTGGTAAGGTTTATTTTTAAAACTAATAAAAAATAATCAAATTTTCATGTCATTATTATAGTCTAGTTCCAAGATCTACACCAAACCAACTCATCATCGTTGAAATGCAATTAACTAACTGGAAAGGCGATCGATTAACTCAGGGTCCGTTTGTTTACATTAAGATTAAGACGTCTGAATCTGAATGCACATCTGAATAGTACGATGTGACATATGAATAGTAAGATGTGACATATGAATCTGAATGACAATTAATTGAGTGTGTTTGTTTTTTAAGATCTGAATGAAGATATGAATGTAATTTTATTTTTTAATTGAATTTAACTATACAATATTAAATAAAATATATTATATTTATTATAAATTGGGACGGTATATATAATAAAATAAATAATTAAGCAAATTTAATAAATATTATGAGATACAATATTTATATAGTAATAACTTTTAAGACAATTAAATTTCAAAGTTTTTCATAACATCAAATAATTATATTTAAATTTTAATTAAATTTAATTCAATTTCATTAATATAATTAATAGGAATCAATTTATGAATAAATTAATTCGCTAATTTGATTTTTTTTAAATCAGTAAATGTAAGTGTATAAATGTTATTACGAATAAATTAATTTGAAAATTTAATTAATTATTATTTTAATTTATTAGTTAAATAATTTTTTTAATTAAAATTCGAATGGTTTAATAAAAATATGTTTGTTATTTATATTTTATATTAATTTATTTGGTTTTTGTTTTATTTCATTAATAAATTCGTACATTAAAAAAAATCAAAACCATATCTTTCCACCTGTCATTGGATTCATCTCGTCGCAAACTTTCCAACTATATATTATTTACGTAAATCTGATGTTTGGTTAAAGAGTTATGGAGTTTTGAAGTTTTGAGGAGGAAAGAGAAATATAAAATAGGAGAGAGAAAATGAGTGGAGATATGAACTTGAGAACCAATATTGTAGCTCTTAATGGTTAAGACTTGATGGTAGGTAGAGCTGCACACTTTACACGCCGCGACTGGTCGCGACTCTCTCGCCAAAACCGCGAGAAAGCACGTCGCGACGCGTCGCGACGTGTGCGGTCGCGGCTGGTCGCGATGCGGTCACGGCGTGTTGACTCGAGAGAGAAAGATGGGTTTTTTTGGGTTGCGGCAAAAGTTGTATTTTTTATTCCGATGTTTAACTTTGTTAATTGTTAATTTTTAACCGAATTTAAATGTTAAAAATGTAAATTTGTAACATAATATTATTTTTAAATATTTAATAACAAATAAATAAATATAACAAATAAATAAATATAACTAAACGAGATATTAAAAAAAAGAGTTGTATTATTCATTGTGAATATTACAATAAGGTGGAAGAAAGCTGTAATATTCAGTGTAAACATTACAAGATGCCTCACTAAAACCTCTCTTGTAAAACCCTCCTTAGGGACTAAAAACCAAGAGAGGAAAGAGCACATCATTATTGGCGCTAACTTTGCATCACTCGGGGAACCATGATTCAAACCTTTCAGTCATAAGCTCAAGCTCGGTTGGTTCGGAACGTTGGCCGATTACGGGGTTGCGGAACATCCAATCGTTCAACACCACGGCTTGCTCGAGGTGTGTGTTGGTTATTGAGGACCTCCGATCGTCGATGATGTTCTGAGCTGTACTGAATGCGCTCTCCGATGCAACGCTTGAAATGGGGATGGACAGGATGTCCCTCGCCATTCTTGCCAATATCGGGAATCTTTCCCGTTCATTCTTCCACCACCTGATGACATCGAACTCAGTTGATTCGTCGTCAATCCGAAGGCCGTAGTACCGCTTCACTTCGTCTGGTGCGCCGTCCGTGTCGTCCGTCCGTGCCGGAGGCGTACCGGATCCCGATGATTCCCCGAGATCCAATCTTTGCTTGAGTCTCCGGCTAAACTCTAAAGCGGTCTTGGTTGGGCTTTCCATCACTGTCCTCCGCTCCGCCTCGACGTTGAAGTGTGGGAACCGCCGGTCGTATTCCCTGTACAATTCATAAAAAGCTTCATTAACAACCTTAATGTAATCAGAGTAGTCCACCCCTATGTTTTGCCCGATTGCTAACATTAACGGACCGAACGTAAACATAATACGAGGGTCTAATATAGAACCGAAGCAATACGAAAAAGGGGGTGGATCCCAATAACTTTTGAATTTTTCAACCATTCCTTGAATCAATGGAGCAATAATTGGGTCGTTTTCGTATTCTGTAAAAGTGTTAGTAATTTCAAATAGACCCGATAGACCATGATTCAAAGAAGGGCGTTTTTGGTTAGAGAAATTTAAAGTAACAACATAAAAGGGTTTAAGGAATTTGGTGAATTTTTCTGCGGTTGCCCATTCCGACTCCGAGATTCGCGCTGACGGCTCGAGTTCCTTGTGGAGGAAGTGGTCCAACGGTAGCCTCTGCTTACACACGACTGAAACCATTAGATAGGTAGAGTTCCACCGTGTATTATTATCTAATCCGAACCTGTTCGCTTTATGATTGTGTTCTTTACAAAATCGCCTCCACCTATTAGTAATTTGAGAATGCCGGATCCAATCAACAATGCCGCGTATTTTTTCTACTTGATCGGCAATTACTCGCTCGCCCGTTCGTGCAATTAAGTTTATAATGTGACAAGCGCACCGTTGATGTAAAATATTACGAAATTGATTAACGGGCAAAGTAGCCTCCAAAATAGTAATAGCGGCATTATTGTTTGAGGCATTATCCAACGTAATAGATATAACACGATTTTGTAAACCCCAATCATTTAATAGTTCTATTATTTTTTCGGAAATGTTTTGGACGGTATGGCGACACTCGAACGGTGATAGGTTTAAAAGTTTTTGACACGGTTCCGAATCTTCGTCTACATAATGAGCGGTCAGACTCATATAATCGTTTAGCATCGGACCGCTCCACAAGTCGGTCGTAAAAGCAACATTGATGCTAGACATTTTAAAAAAATCGACCAAATAGTTTTTTTGCATAGAATAAGCTTTTTCCATGTCCCTAGTATACGTCGTACGGGAAAACGGTTGGTAAGACGGATTAATCCTTTGCATGTATTGTGTATGCGCAGGATTTTCCACCAAACTCAACGGTGAGCCCGTAGACAATAACCATTCGAGTGTCCATTTCCGTAAGTTTGGGGTCGTGAGTCTACTTACCTGTGCTGTGTTTACCTCGTCCAGTGTGCCGGTTAGGAAGCACTCTTTCGCGTGGCGGTTCAAGTGGCCGGTCCCGCGTTCACCCATCCCGTCTAGGACGTGCCCGCACTTTTTGCATGTCGCCACTTTAACGCGGACACCGTGCTCGTTAATGTGCCGATCTTCATGGAAGAAGTTCCACACCGTGGCCGTGTTTGGCCGTCCCCACGCCAAGCCATGAGGATTTGATCTATTAAAACCAAAGGATGTTAAATATTTAGATGTCATAAAGTTTATTATTCATCATATTGATTTAATTTAATGTCTTATGGTTAAATAAAAAAGTTAACAAAATTAAAATGGTATTTTTTATGTGTGAAAATAATTATCAAGCTCTTTTGGATGGAACTCCCCGAGGTTCCACGGCCAGATCGACTGGAAAGGATGCTATGATCTCGCTTTAGGCCCAAGCTTTTCTAGACAGAACTCCCCGAGGTTCCCAGGCTAGCTTGGAGGAGATTACAAAGCAAACCTTATTTAAAAACCAATCTTTCTAAGACACCGAAATCCATTAAGAACTTTATAATTATCACCACACATACAAATTACCTTTTTAATTTTAATAGCTTATTTAAGTAACCATTTAATGTTTATTAAATCTCAAGAACGTCGTTTCTGATGTGGAAGATCAGTCGGAACCGCAACCACAGAGCATACTAAGACTTTCGAGAGACGTGGCAAATTAATTAATTAAACTAATAATAAGTAACTAATTAAAATAATTAAACTTATAATTAAACAATAGGATTAAAGAAATTATAATTAATTAAATAAAATAATTAAAGCAATAATAATTAATTAAACAAAAGAATTAAACTTATAATAATTAATTAAATAAAATAATTAAACTTATAATAATTAATTAATTAAAATAATTAAATTTATTAACATATTACCCGGATCGAGAACGTCGAGGATTGCCGACGGAGGCTTTAGCGGCTTCTTGATGGGAAGGTTCGGGGGAACCGTCGTGGAACGAGCCGACAACAGAGCCATGGACAGAGCGCGGCGTCCGAAACTCGGCATCATCGGCGTGTTGAGTTTCTTGAAAGTTGGCATCGTGGGCGCGCTGAGTTTCGTCTTCGTCGGGGTGTTGGACTTCTTCACCGGCTTGTTGTTGAAGCATGAGGGCGAAAAACGGATCGTTGTTTCCCGCCCTTAATTGAGCTACCGCGTCGACCAAAACTTGGGGCACACGCTCCGGATTGGCGTCGTGCGCGCCCATCGCCCAGACTAGACTAGGTCGTAGAGACCGTACCGTATCGTCGGGGTAATCGGGATTTGGTGGGGAAGGAAAAATTTCTGCCGGTAGCATAACGGGGATATAGCCGTCGGGCGTAGGTTGGCCGGGAGCCATGGGTTGAAATTGGGGTTCCAACCTCCTAGCCGTCCTTCGACCCCCGGAATTACCGCTTCTTCGAGACATAATAGAGAACTTTGAGAACTTTGAGAATTTTTGAGAGAACTTTGAGAATTTGAGAGAGAGATGGAAGATTGTTGGTGAGGAAATGAGGGAGGAAGGGGTGTTATTTATAGGGTTGGAGGAGATAGTTGGGTGGGTGAATAATTATTGAGGTGGGTGAAATTTTAATGAAATTCGGGTAAAAATTTTGGGATTTACGCCCAAAACAAACACAAAAAATCACAACCATCGGATCGCTGAGGTGGCTTGATCGTGGCCGTCGGATCAATGCGCGGATCGAGCTGGAGAAGTCGCGACTTCGCCCTCGCGTCGCGACGCGTCGCGACTTTCACGCTCAGCGTCGCGAACGTCGCGACTTCCAGGAGTGCGTCGCGACTCGTCGCGAGCTCGTTTCGCGGTGGATCCGTGCAGCTCTAATGGTAGGTCTGACCGATTAAGTGCTTATTCAGACCCATTAAGATTTTTAGCATGAAAAAAACAAATGCACTTAATGGTTCTAAATCTTACCCATTAAGATCCAGATGCTCATTAGTCATTAGGAGCAAACAAACACACCCTTAGTCGGAATTATGAGTTAATTACATTTCATATAAAAAGGGGGTTAATTTCGGCCAAAGTACTAATAATTTCAAAAAATAGACCAATAAATTCCAATTCTTTTTATAGCCCGGACAAAGTTCCAATTCTTTGATTTTGTGTCCCTATTGGTACCTCCGTAAAATAAATTGTCCTCCACTGTTAATCATGCCACCGTTACAAAATTTTATCCACATTTCCAGAGTAAATTAGCCATCGAAGAGTTGGACGATCAAAGATAATCGTGGATATGTACTTAAAAGGGAGCAAAATTATTTTTTAATTCAACGCCGAAAACGGCATAATCTATGGTTTTGAGTTTTCACTAAAGTGATATGAGGAGACAAAACAAGAGAATTGAAACTTTATTCGGGTAAAAAAAACATTGGAATACAAAACCTAAACTTTGACGTGGCGTGAGTAACTTTGGAGGACACAATTTTTGACGGAGGTACCTATAGGGATACAAAACAAAAGAATTGAAACTTTGTCCGGACAAAAAAAAAAGAATTGAAACTTATTGGTCCGTTATTTGAAAATATTAATACTTTTGTCGGGATTAACCCAAAAAATACCCCTGCATTATATCTATCATCATCTAACTTTGTGTCAATTTCATAAAAATGGCATTTTGGACAGCAAAACACTTTTATTATGTTTTTCTTCTTTTGGAATTTATGGGGTTTAAATTAAAAATAAAAAAATACATGTTGAGTCAAGGCCGTAAACCCTAAAATTTAACTTAGAATTAGGTCTTACTAGCAACTGGGACTTTTTTTTTGATGAATTGAATTATACATTTGAATGTCGTTTTTCATGTTTCAATATCGTTTGATGGCGTTCTCCCATCTTAATGTCGTGCTACTAAAAATTTCACATTTGACATCGACTGTCGTTGCTTTTTTATATAATTTGTTGCATATGATCATCTACTATAGTCTATATATTATATATATATATATATATATAATATTCGGTGCACAAATCATTATTTATGAATCCTAAAGTAAGCCCACCAATCACTGCCTTTATTATTTAAATAAATTCTCGTGACAATTCCATCACTTTTGAAAACTAAAGTTGCTAGACAGTAAATACATACAAATCAATTTCATGAAGCTTTGCAATAGAAAAATAAATTTGTAACTCATTCACATCTTAGACGGATCCAGAAAATAATATTTGGAGGGGCTAAAAAAATTACAAGGGGAAAATCGGAACAAGCCGGCTTCCTGGTTTTGGATAAACTTTTTTTGGTTTTCGGCCGGAAACGGGCCATGACCAGGTCGAACAGGCCAAGATAGTAGCTAAAATTCTAAACCGCCACTCATTGACACGCCTACTCAAATAGACGAATTATCAATGGTGTCCAAGATTGCTAGATTATTAATGTCATATATATATATATTTATATATATATATATATACACACGTCTTCTCTTACAGAACGACGACAAGCCAACAGTATAAGATTATCTTCTCAAATCAAATTTCTGTAACAAAATATTTTCCCGAAATCTTGCTAGTATTTGAAACATAAAAAGACAGAACAAAATGAGATAAAACGAAGACTGTACATTTACAAACCATATTTGTCTTGTTCAGAAACGAGTAGAAAATATGCTAATCCCTTCTGTGAATTGCTATTCCCTAACCAAAAATGTATAGACCGAAGACTAAACAAGGTACCAACTTTTGAGAAAGAAAAAAAAACATCTAAAAAAGAGAAGGAAAAACTCAATGGAGGTGCTGCGATTGGAGGCACACGGAAATACGTTGGCGGTGGTAAGTCTCGGAACTGCGTCGTTGACGGCGAGACTCAGAACTGTGTTGCGGAAGTGCTGCCTTCTCCAGCGAGTTCTCTTCGGATTGCTTGTTTTCTGAAAACCGAAAACGGAGTTCCATTGTAGGGACAAAGCTCAGAGAGAAACAGAGAGAGATATGGCTGGGTTGGGCTTGGACCGAGGGGGCGTGGGGGACTACAGCCCCTGTTCGGCCCCTCGTGGGTCTGCCCCTGCTCGGCGTAGGCTCCATCGCTTCCTCTACAAACGCACTCACTGATTCAAAAAAAAAAAGGAAGAAAAATCAAGACAATTATCTTTTAATTCGAGTAATAAATGAACCGGCAATACGTAAAATTCCTACCGCACTCCATGGCCTTAATGACGGTCGTCTTTGCAAACTGAATTTGAGTTCCAAATGCACGGACAAACTTACTCTGCAAAAGCAAATTCAGAGGAAGTTTCATAATGGCGTAAAGTAGAGCCCAAGTTTAGTATAAGTCGGTCAACATTTGGGTACTTATGCTGCCAATATCCCTAGATAAAAATGTTCTTGTCAAACAATGATACCCCGTTAGAACAAATCGACAAAACCCTCTCGGCCTACCAAATTATTTGATATAACAAGAGCACGAAAGAGGTAATTACCGATTCACGGGGTATGAGCTCGACAATTTGATCCAGTGTTTCTTGATGTTTCCGTAGGAATGGACGCAGAAAGCTCATATACAATTTCCTAGCCCCCTGTATGACAGTAAGAGATTCGTCAATAAGCTTCATGTCCGACTTCTTTTACATTACTCTCCAAGTATTTCTCGTTCTTAAGAAATCGAACATGCGTGAAAATGAACTATCCTCATTTAATAGGATCAATACAGTAAAGAGTATATAATCATGTTTTAGAGTTTTATTTCAGTCAGCCCTTAGATTAAAATGAGAGTAATCATAATTTAGAGTTTAATTTGGGTTGGGCCCTGTACGGCCCAAAGAGGTAGCTAACGGCGGGGTGAAGATTTGGTGACGCTCCATTCCGACAACCGAGGGTTAATATCAGAAAATTAGATTAGGTGGCTGAAAAAAAGCCTTGCAACGCTTATACCTTGGAAGATGGCAGCTGCAACCAAACGAGGAACACAAACTTTGCGTGATAGTAGAAAGGAAACCTGACAAAAATGACAGCGTTTAGATTCCGATAATGCTCAACGGGAATTTTCGAATAATCAAAACACGACGACAACCCGCAGAACGATACTGAGCTCCTTATATAGATTTAGACACCCTTCATGAACCCGAGACTTAAAAGTCCTAAAATACCCTTAATCAAAGAAATACAACTAATGTAACAGCAGTAACATGGAAAATTACCAGGAGATAATTTTGTCGGCGAACAATTCTGCAATGCTGAGAGATCCATAGGCTGCAAGAACAACATACGGGTTTACAGTAAAATAACAAAATCCCCGAGATTTAAGTTCGTATACTTTTAATCTATGAACAAGTTATTACATGATCACAAGAATATGGGACAAGCCGCTATGGTAAACTCGGATAATAACTTAACCTAAACGAGCAACGCACTAGTGCTTAGTTTTTCGAAACAAATTCCACCACACAAAGATTTTTCGCAACATCAAAATGGCGGTAAAAATCACGAAACGCCTCAGCGAGGATGGTAATGCTAAAAACCAAATGACTCAGCAAAGAGCATCACCAACCTGCCCAATAAACAAGCCACTTTTCCTGCTCGTCTTGATCTTTCTGCTCGATCGCTTTGAACGTCGAGTAAACCGGCAAAGCAATCCCCACAGAACAGCTACAAATCATAAATAAATGAATGAGTCGGCAGCTTTTAGCTTTTAACAACAGAATTGTTCTTTTCCACGATTCGATATAACCCGAAAGACAGAATCCGATATGCGATTCATAATCATCTCATGAAATAAGCCAAAATCTCACTCACCAAGCAGTACGGACAACAATGTTGGAGCCGAGAGGGCTGAGAAGCAATCCCAATCCAATCTGAATCGACCATCGAAAACAATTCAATCACACAAAAGTATAATGAATCTTTAAACCCAGAAAACGATCGTAGAATCCAGAAGATCGTCGAAAGAGAAGAAGAAGAAGAAGAAGAAGAAGAAGAAGAAGAAGAAGAAGAAGAAGAAGAAGAAGAAGAAGAAGAGGGAGAGATTCGCTAACCGCGCCTGGGACAGCCATGGAAACTGAATCGAGCGAGGATTGTTGCAGAATTTCGAGTTTCGTGAGAGTGTGGGTTTTAGCTTTCGATAGCCCTCTTTCCAAGAAACTAGCCGAAACAAGTAGAGTTTTTCTTTTTTTCTTTTTCGGCTCTTATTATTAAAGGGTTATTCGCAATTTAAATATTTATTATTTAAGTAAATATATTTAATAGTATAATTTTCTTGCCATTTTTTGTTATTTATTATTTCAGTAAATATATTTAATAGTGTATTTTTCTTGCTATTTTTGTTAGAGACGCATGACATTAATTATATAAGGTTAATCCCGGCAAAAGTACTAATACTTTTAAATAACGGACCAATAAGTTCCAATCTTTAGTTTTGTGTTTCTATAGGTACCTCCGTAAATTTTTTTGTCCTCCAACGTTACTCACGCCACGTAAAAGTTTTGGTTTTGTATTCCAATGCTTTTTTTTTTTACCCGAATAAAGTTCTAATTCTCTTGTTTTGTCTCCTCATATCACTTTCGTGAAAATTCCAAACCATGGATTATGCCGTTTTCGGCGTTGAATTAAAAAAATATTTTTTCTCCCTTTTAAGTACATATCCACGATTATCTTTGATCGTCCAACTTTCCGATGGCTAATTCACTCCGGAAATGTGGATAAAATTTGTAACAGTGGCATGATTAACAATGGAGGACGTTTTTTCGGAGGTACCAATAGGGACACAAAACTAAAGAATTGAAACTTTGTCCGGGCAATTTAAAGAATTGGTATTTATTGATCCACTTTTTGAAAATATTGCTACTTTTGCCGGGATTAACCCATTATATAAATATATATTGGGAAAAAAAATCGGAATCAGAACTTTTTGAATCTCAAAAAGTCCATATTCCGAATTGTATCAGAAGCGAAAAGTTTTGATCGGTAAAGAGTCCTTACAAAAGTCACCTTTGCCGGTTCTTGATGGAAAAAGAAAAATATAATGAAAGATAGGACTGAATTCAATTAAGTCATGAATTTAAGAAATAGTGAGAATTCTTGGTCTCAATTCGAAATCCTGGGTTATAATATTCTAATCCTGGGTTATAATATTCTAATTCAGAACTAAGAGTTCGAGTTGTTTATTTTTATATATATATATAAATATCTTTATTTGGTTTATAAAAAAAATTTATAGTATTATAGTATACAATTCGGAGCTAAGAGTTTCGGTTCTGTTTTTTTTTTCTTAAAAGAAAAATACATAGATGTCACCTGGTATTTTTAACTATATCTATGGCAGTAAAACTTGTTGACGTAGTAGTAGGTACCCTTCGAGCCTATATAGTCGCCATCGACAAAATTACAAAAATATAAATAAGATATTTTACCACAAAAAACACTAGGATGTTACGAGTAACATAGGTACCTTGGAGCAAATAATTTAGGTACCTTGCAACAAAAATGCATTATTAGGCTTTTCAACGCAAAATTAAACACAAAAAGTTAGATATTTTAGTGTGATAAAAAAATTAACATACATATTGTTACTGGTATTTTTAAACGTAAAAACTTACAATTTATTTATATGATTAATATTGTATAATTTGATTCAACGTCTGGCACACGCTCGAAGTGTGAAAAGTGACGTACAATGACTCATGCAATCGCACCGGCTGCGCCGGTCGCGCCGGTCACGCCGGCTGCGCAGGCCGCGCGGGCCGCGCAGACAATATATTAATTGCTCGAGGGCCCAACAATGTAATTATTAATTACTCAAAGGTCCTTGCACCCTCCTATAAATAGGAGCTCCATTTCAATCAAACGGTAAGTCGTTCAAACACGAAACAATTCACTCAAATGCTCTCTAAAGCGATAAAACCTCCCTTTACCGTTCTATTAAATATCCCGACTTAAATACCCGACTAATGTTGAGCGTCGGAGGTGAATAGGGAGGTACCCCCTCCCGTTCCCCTGACCGGGTTTTTTCTATTTCTACAGAGGGATAAGCTAGCTAGAGCGGAAGCGCTGCCTGGTTGTTGACCTGCCCTACGGAGGTTCCGGTTCTCTGCGGTCGTCGACCTATATCCCGAGTCTTAGGACTTTGCGGTAACAGGTCGGAGGACCCGGTTCCGGTCCGACGATAAGCGGAGGGTCCGACCTACAGGATTCCAGAGTCCAAGCTCCAAGCCCAAGAAAGTTCAACCAACGGCATTGGGCCCAGCCCAAATTCGGTACTTGGGCCGCTTTAGTGTTGATCCATTTTTCGGCATTAACACATATTTTCGCTGCAAATAATTCAAAATTAATTTGTCTTTCAGATTTGGAAACTTGAACAATATATATATATATATATATATATATATATATATTAACATTGGACGGTACTAGTAAATACTAAATAGTAACATTTTATTCTTCCATCTTTTTGTTGGGAAAATTCCATCTTTTTTTTTAGGAAACAAACTTTTATTCTTAGCATAGCATCATTTAAAATAAAATAATTTTGTTTTGTTTTATAAAGTAGGTGTGTAAATTTTAAGAAGCCGAAAAATCAAATTTATGTTATAAATTTTGATTTAATTGAAAAACTCTTCTTAAATAAAAAAAAAATGTTAAGGAAGATACTCAAAACTTATTCTAATAACTTTGAAAATTAGTTTTGCACTTCTTGTCGTTTGCATAATACTTCGACTCTACTGTCGTTTATATATTCTCTTGAACCACTTTTGTGAAAATTTCATTGCTAAATAGCCCTGAATAGTACACAGTTTAGTGCATCCTACCTACAGTATATTTTTAGCCTAAACTTTGGGACTTTTCCTAAATATATGATCTATACACGAAAGAAAGAACTCTCTTAATTTGAAATTCTTGGATATGACAAAGGCATTTAATTCGTACGAGATTTTAGGCCCCGTTCGCTTGAGCGTTATCGGGCATAACCGTAATAAGCACAACTACTTATTACGTCATTATTTGCGATTACAAAAATATGCAACGTAATGCTATTTACAATGTCGAAATTAACGTACTATAATTGTGATTTCACGCACCAAACTGCAACAATTAAGTGCAAATAACATGAAGAAGAAGAAGAAATAGCAGTTTCATGCCCATATACAATCCCTCATCAAAATTATACCAAGTTCCTGGGTTTTAATTAGAACAACAAGATGAGGTTAAAACTTGATTGATTACTTGAGTTTGTCAATTCAGATCCAAATATTCACGGCACACAACATTTGCTCCGCAGTACACCAACTTAGCGTCGTCTGCGTAAATAAAAGAGAGCACAAGAAAAAAGCCAGTTAACGAGATTGCTACTTTGTTAAAAAATGATTTAACTAGAGTGATGGATCGCAAATACCCCTGAATTTTATTTAGCATTTTGTTACGATGTGCTAGATCCGCTTAGAACGAGTTCTAATAAGGATTCAAATTTAAAATGATACCTGCAATTATTGCCGAATCGAAACGACTCGGAACGTTAGCTTCTGCCTCCACAGCGGCTTTCGAAGCTGCGATGCCAACTGCTACACTTTGCATAACGTCCAAACCAGCACAAATAGACGAAATTGTTCCTCCAACCAAGCAATCACCGGCACCGGTAAGCCTCATCACCGATGCAGGAAGCGCGGGAAAGTGAATAGCGAAAAGCAGAGGGCTTTTCTCGGGATTATCAGCAGAGTTGTGGGTCAGATTCTGGTTAAACGCTGCATCCATGGTTTTGTATACTTCAGAGAAAGAATCGTCGCTTCGGATTCTTTCGTGATGGATTTTTAAGAAGCTTGATCTGTCTTTTGAGCATAAGAACACCCCATGTGGACCGACTGTCACAATAAGGATTTTGATACCGCTTTTTAGCAGAGCCCGGATTGAAGGTTTTAGGGCTTGAAACATATATATTGGTTGATTCTCTGTGTTGTCTCTCTCAGTTGGAGAATAAGAAAACGTGTTTCCACCGGATAAGGCATTTGCCATGGCAATAAGCTCGTCTTCGTTAGGCGAGGCAATATCTACCTGTATGAATATTGAAGAACAATAAGAGGCCTTGATCCATTAGACTTTTTTACAAATAACAAATACAAAAAAGAGTAATTTATATATTTAATAATCATCTATGTACGTTATGGACATCGACACTCACATACTTGGCAATTGAATAGATTCTTCTAGACTTTGCAACCGATACAGGCTCGAACCAGACGGGAATATTCGCTGAAGCTGCTACTGCAAAATGGGAAGAAAGAACCAAAACAAAATATATCAATAACCGAAAACTAAGGAAAACTTATCACAATTCATAAAAAATCTGATAGACCCGTGATCACTTAATGGTCGAACAAATGGCAAGACGGTCATTTAGGGCAAGTCTAGTTTCTATGTCTTTTGAGTTATTTATGTTATTACGAGTCTTTTGGTCAATTATGCATATAGGATATTTTGGTCAATTATGCACCTAGAGTATGTCGGAAACCTTGCTTGGAACCGATTAAATCTTTTATAGGATATCTGCACAAAATTACTTTGGCAAGAAGTTTCTAGCGCCGGAATATTCAGATTCGCATCAACCATCAGAATCGGAGCAGAATGTACATTGCGCTTGAACTGTTCAATCCATTCGGACGTAAGAAAATTCTCCTGCAAAGATGAATAGCAGAACCAGAATATTTGGTCAGTAAAAGACGAGTCGATTCTTATAGAAATTAAGCTAATGCATAAACGACTTACGATTGCTTCGGCATTTGCGACACCGGCCACCACTTCTCCGTTACTGTCAAATATATTGCTTACAATGGCAGTCTTGATATGTTTCTGCATCAGGATTCCTACACAAACACAACATTAAAAAAATTAATTATAGCTAGAAAAAGAGTTTCAAGACATTACTGGGACAAGCTCGTACTGGCGTGATGAAGGAAAAAGAAAAATTCAGCATCAACTATCGAGCAATTGTTTACCTTCTTCGGATAGTTGGGCAGATTTCCAGTATTCCAACAATAATTTACCTGTTCAATGAGAAAATAAATTGTCATTTCCGTTGACGCAACGATCTGGATCTTTACAAGACGAATCTAAACTAATTTCCTAGAACAGAACGTATCCGAAACACTTATATGAAGATTTTTTTGGCTAATAGACGGTTTAATGGAATATTGTACTGATATCTATTCCCGGAACTTTCAGTATTTCTTCTATAATTGATGTAAAATTCCGAATTACCAGCCATGTCAAGACCAAGGACACTGATCATGAAGGGCTTTGTCCCGAGCTTCGAGACACACTCCGCCACATTTCTCGCTACTCCGCCTAACACATAGTTCACCTGAAAGAAGCTTTCTAATATAAGCATTCCCGACACACTTCGATATTTTCCATCGATATTGTATCGCAAGATTACGAAAGCTATAAATTGAACAAGTCAGTGTGTTATGCCTTATCTTATCAAAGACACCACGAACAACACCAATTCAAATCAAGAACCGTTGAAATGGCTAGCATTTGAAAATTCATAGTACTATATACATACATATATATATATATATATATACCTTTCCAGGAGTAGTGGTTCTGGGATTGGGAGGCAGTGAAGGAGTGGCATGGATATCCAAGACCATACCACCGACGATCACAGGCTCAGCTTCGAAATTGCTCAATCCTCCACTCAGCAAAGCCTTGAACACACCACACATACGTACATACACACATGATTTCCAGTACAAGAATCAGAAAACAAATCAAAGCAAAAGAGCAAGCTTACCGGTCGAAGAAGAGCGTGGCTGGGGTGGTGCGAGAGCGAGAGGTGACGAGAAATGAGATCCAGTCGCCTCCTCACAGAGGTCTCCATTGGTTCAGAGCTTGCGACGGCGACGACGACGACGGTGGAATCTCCGACGAAGACGAAGATGAAGCTTTTGGGCTAACTAATATGGGCCGGACTAATGGGCCTTCAATATTTTCATCCAAGCTAGCTTTCTTAACATATATATATATATATATATATTATATACGAGTGGATTGTATATTTCAAGGTATTAAATTTCTCGAATATCTATGGGCATGCCCTTCGAAAATCTTTTTCGAGAATATGCGAAACGACATATCCATCGATTTACCTATGAGATACTAATCGACAAGCGATATATTCGTAAAATAAAAAATGCGAAACGACATCGGCAAGCGGTATTTAAAACCTTAGTATATTTTCATCCAAGCTAGCTTTCTTAACATAATATTATATATATATATATATATTATATACGAGTGGATTGTATATTTTAGTGTGGCTAGGCTAATCTCAGTGTCACCTCGTCCCCTCCAAGCTAGGCTAGCTTTTCTACTAGTAAGAGAATGAGTTTAATTTCGGTAAAACGCACAAATTTGTATACATAATCTTAATTTATCGTATTATTAGTTTTTATAT
Source organism: Parietaria judaica (assembly GCA_954871525.1). NCBI lineage: Eukaryota > Viridiplantae > Streptophyta > Magnoliopsida > Rosales > Urticaceae > Parietaria > Parietaria judaica. Next base: position 29,822,855 of record OX940862.1, on the reverse strand, counting down.
TAATTTTGAAGCGAGCATATATAATTGTAAAAGTTTATCGCGGCATAAGTCTTTAACATTAGGCTAACTAGGGCAGCATGACCTCAAATCATTAATAGCGGTAAAAGTATTAAAAGATGAGTTCTGTCGATGTTAAACTGATGATTGTTAGTCAAATGTCCTACATGGAAGTCAAACATTCACGTGGCGAAACCCACAAATAAAAAATTATTTTTAAAAAAGTAAAATAAATTTTAATTAAAAAATATATTAAAATACCACGTGGCAACGCCACATGGATGTTTGACTGCAATGTCAAACGTTTAACTAACAACCGTCAGTTTAATATGAACGGAACCTATCTTCTAATATTTTTACCACTAATAAATCAATTTGAAGCTATGCTGCCCAAAAATTCCAGTTAGTAAGTTGGGAACTATTATGTCGCAATTAACCTAATTTTAGGCGAACATATGTGTGTGTTTATACTTCCAACTCCGTAAGAAATAGATATAAGCCACTTGATTAAAGATTCAATAAATATCAATTTGATATAATATCATTTATAGTGTGTCCCACTGATGGATTGTTATTAACAAAAATTTATATAAATAACCATAAAAATTATATAAATATATATAGTATATAAGTTAATATAGCTGAATACTATTATTAGAATTATTATATGAGAAATTGCACAAAATAGTCAAATTGAAACATAGGTTTAGCAAAATAGCCAAAATTTAGTTAATTTTGTAAACTAGCCAATTAATCATTTAAGTGAATTTCTAATTTGGCTAGTTTACAAAATTAACCAAAATTTTGTAAATGGTTAATTGGCTAGTTTACAAAATTAACCAAAATTTGACTATTTTGCTGAATCTATGTTTCAATTTGGCTATTACCCTTAAGAGCCCTTATTATATTGCTGAAACAATGTTAAAGGTTATATATAAAAAAAAAAAGTTAGTTTATATAACATGTTACTATATCATATACATATACGATCGTGTTCGAAGGAACGTAGAGTAGGCCCACGCTTATAGTAAAAAAAGGAATCAAATTTAGAAGTTTTAAAAAATTCAATTGAAAGATCTACTATGACCACTTTGTTTATCGATCAAATCTTTTGTCCCAAGATAATCTACTTACATTTTCTATCGAAAAAAATATGATCGAGAAATCTTATTGTACAGATTTGATTAGTACTTTCGCGTTATATTTGAATGTGTAAAATATTCTACAAATATCTTATATATTTAATTTACATCAAAAATTAATTATTCTCGGTAAGCGGGGCCCCAAAAATTATTCCATTCTTCGGCCTCCGAAATCTCAAGCACGGCCAGTGGCCACGATCATATACTATATAATCTAATAATCTCATTGTTAAGAGAGATTACATTAATAGAGCACTAGTATTCAGAAAGTCAATTTTATAATTATCTAGTGCCGTAAATAATTATTACAATATAATTAATTTGAGGGTAATCCATTCTAAAGTATTAAATTTCTCGAATATCCATTGGCATGCCCATGAAAATCTTTTTTTGAGGATATGCGAAACGATATATTCGTCGACATATCCATCGACTTACCTATGAGATACACATCGACAAGCTATATATCCATAAAATAAAAAGTGTGAAACGACATCGGCAAGCAGTATTTAAAACCTTGATCCATTCATAAAGCCGTCGAACGTACCTTTTTATCATTATTTATCCTAGTCTCATGTTGTAAAATGACCATACACACCTTTAACTTTGTCATTTTGTCTATATCGAGCCCTATCGTTATATTTTTATTGGTTTTTGACGGAGTAACATTTTTTGAGTTTGTACCCTAAAGACTAAAGAAAGAACGAAATATAAAATATATAATTTGATGTTTAATTTGACTTCAAAGTATCAACACAAAAAAGATTCTTCTAAACAAACAAAAGGGCTAGATAGGGACAAAATTAAAGGTACTGCTATGTGATCATTTTACAATAAAAACAAAAAGATAAGAGGAGCTTTCAGAAACAACGACCGTCATGAATTGCTGCTTACAATTTGGCATGCACGAACTTACTTATTATTTGGTATTTAAAGGCGTGGATTTATGGCGGGATACACCTAAATGATAGACTTGAGTCCCAAGCCATGGGTGATCTTATACCCACCGAAACCGGCTTCACGAAACAGCTTCTCCCACTCTCTCTCGCTCCTCTCTCTTCCGTCCACCATGGCCATCATATGCATGTCGAACAAGAGCTGGGATTCATAGTCATCGTTCTTCTTCTTCGTCCCGTATTGAATCACCATCTCAATTATGATCACTTTGCCTTCTTTGCTTGTCATCGCCTTTTTGCACTGCTCGAGTATTTTCACGCTTTGTTCGTCCGACCAGTCGTGTAACACCCACTGCAAATCAATTTCTCGTTTCAGTTTTCCAATATGATATTGGGATATTTGCGACAAAAATACTTACAATGTTATGAAAAGAGTGAATTTATAATTTTAAATATTTTGGTCTCATAATCTAATGATGTAATTATTATACGTAAATAATAAGTTTTTCCATTAAATTCCATATAACAACGTTTGACTTTGTTTATATTTTTTTTTACCACATTTTCTATGTTTTTTTTTTATTATCGATTTTAATGTTTAATTTTTTACTATTTTCATCACTAAGTTAGGTGATTATAAATAGTAAAACAAAGTAATTAGGTTGTAGAGAATGTATAGAGACGTCGTAAGAAGAGGCGAAAGCATTCATGAATCATATCATATGTATTCACGTGGAGATTTATTATATAGAAAGTTTTAAAAAATCAATTATTGTATTTTTTTATATATATTTTTGAGGGCTCGTATCACTAAAAGGATTGAAAATATATAAATCATACTCCTTATGAAGTGATTATATCTCTTGTTTGATAGATCTAAATTAATTATTTACGGTTTGATTCTCTTTCTTTGTCGACACCTAAATGTTGGAATTTGAAGATAAAACATAAAAAACAAGGATAAAAATAAAATCAATAGGGTTATACAAAGAACGGACCTCTATTGTCAATATTAAGTTCACTAATTTGATTATCAATTTTCATTAACATTGATATTTAACAATGATCTAGTTAATGTTTTTTTTTAATTAACCGAAACACACGTTTTATTAGTCCTATAAATGTAAAACGGTCGGATATCCGCAACTCTCTTAAGAAAATTAGATCCGTCCAGGTCCGCTAAGAAAAAATAGATGAAAAAATCCGAATAAATAAGGAGAAGATTTGGGTGGCGTTTGGTTAATTGGTTTGGGAAACTAGTTTTGCAAATTGGTTTGGGAAACCAGTTTGAGAGTTTAGTCTACCAAACCAGTTTGTGAGTTTGATTAGTTTTTTGTTAATTTGTAGTAGAATATAAATAAAAAATGCAATAAAACACAATTTATGTTACTAAAAAGATAATAAGTTTTATTTGAAAGTAATATATATTAATATTATGTCTAAAAAATATTTGCCATATAATACAAAAATTATTCATATTTCATGACTCTAATTACATGTTTAAATAATGTAATATAAATAGTAAGTATTCCGTTCAAGAGTTTATATCATTTTAATTAAGTTAGTATTAATTAATAATATACATAATTTAAGTATATTTATTAATATGATAGTAATATCATTAAAATTTATTATTATATATAAAAATGATTTTAATAATCTATTATAGGGATAATAGCGGTATAAGTCCTCAACCTTTACTCAACTGGGGCGGCATAGCCCCAACCCCATTTAATAGCGGTATAAGTACCAAAAAATGATTTACGTTCATATTTGACTAACGGAAGTAGTCAACGTTTGCGTGGTCAGCTTCTCATCAACATGGACGCCATGTAATCCGACATGTCACCATACACGTCATCCTCGCGTCATCAAATTTAATGCAATCGCCATTAATTTTGCATTAAATTTGATGACGCGAGGATGACATGTATGGTGACATGTCGGATTACGTGGCGTCCATGTTGACGAGAAGCTGACCATGCAAACGCTGACTACTTCCGTTAGTCAAATATGGACGGAAATCATCTTTTGGTACTTATACCGCTATAAATGAGGTTGGGGCTATGCCGCCCCAGTTGAGTAAAGGTTGAGGACTTATGCCGCTATTATCCCTTTATTATATTAGCTAATTTATTATAAATAATATAATAATATTATAGAATGATAATATAATAATATTATAGAATGATAATATATTATTCTTGTTTTATTTTGTACTATTGAGTTGAAGACCAAAGACAGAAAACAACTTCAAGTCGTTTTTTATTTTTCTTCATTAAAATTTCAGTGGTCTGCGAGACCGATCTCGAAAAATAGGGACAACTGACAACCAAACGTGGTTTGCAAAACCAAAATGACAATGTTTGAAACCAAAACCAGGTCTCAGAGACCATAACCAAACACTATCTTAGATTTTTTTTTGGTCCAATTTTTTCAAAAAATAAATCATAATATTAAAATATTTAGAAAAAAAGGAGATGTTGGATTGTTATGACTTTATTTAAAAGAAGAAGAAAAAAATGGTACTCGGACTGTCCGGATCCATTTAAATACACAGAAAATATAAGTAATTCAATTCTGTTATATGTCGAATATATTCGGCTTTCATTTTTATATCGAAATGACTATTTATTTGAAGGTGAATTCAATCCTTAGAAAAAAAGTATATACCTTCAATAAGATAGCATCTCCGGGAGGAATAGCTTGAAACATATCTCCCCCGACAAACTTTACATTGCCGCTTCCTTCCAAACCCGCCACCACGTGCGGCAGATCATAGACCACGCACTCCATCTCCGGAAACTCCGCCGCCACGGCCTTCGCTGTAGCTCCCGTGCCGCCCCCGGCGTCAACAAGAGTCCGCACGCCCTCGAAGACCGCCCTAAACTTTGGCGTGCCCGTCACCGCTCTCCCCACTAGCTGGCTGTCCCGGACCATGATCTCGCCAAAGGCCTGGGATATCTCGGTGTTGGCCCGGCCGAAATCCCAAAAGTCAACCCCGTAAGTGTCGGCGAAAGCCGTGGCACTGTCGCTCTGGAACCATGATCCCAGGTGCCGCCACGGCTCCATCATAACCGGTTCGAGGATTCCCCCAACCGCGGCTAGTATGCCGAGGGGATGGTCGCTCAGGAGGAGCTTCGAAGCGTCGGTCAGAACGTAAGCGCACTCGCCTGTCTCGGTTTTCTCGGTGGCGAATAGGCCGGAGTGGACAAGGAAGCGCATGAGGCGCGGCACGTAGCGGGCTTTGGTCGGGTGGATCGGTAGCGCGGCGGCGAGCTGATCGGCGCTCATGGGTCCGCCGTGGCGGTGAATGGCGTCAGCGACGCCTAATTGGATTGCGCATTTCAACGAGAAAGAGTGTATGAAGCTCAAGGCTAGGTTATAAACTTTGGCTTGCGCTTTAAGCTCCCATTGTTCGTTTGAGAGCTTCTCCATTGTTGAAATGGAAGTACTTGTATGATCTGTTTAGTGTGTGATATATATATATATATATATAATATAGGTTGAAAGAATGTTTATTTCTAGGGTAAATTGCGGCTAATGTACTCAATGTTTGATTTTGTGCGGATTATGTACCCAATGTTTATTTTTGGCGGCCAATGTACTCGATGTTTGATCCGTTAGATATTTTCGTGTTTTCCGTCACTTGACCGTTAGAGAGTGATTCCTCTTTTATGTGCACTTTTTCGTATTTTTGACATAACTCATTCATTTTTTGTCCAAAAATTTTATGCACGACCTATGGTTGGAAAGATAAGAGATAAATCTACAACTTTGTTGTTGTAGGTTTTGTAAAAAAAAAAATTTAAATACAAAATTTTAACTACAACGTAAAATTGGACATTAGTTTAATGCAAAATATTTGTTTCAAGCAAATTTTAATATACTTAATGAAGTTTTATGATGAAACGTAAAACTATAAAGTTGTAGATAAATATTTTATCTTGTTAACGAGTGTATATTTATAATTTTTGGACAAAAAATGAGCGAGTTATGCCAAAGATATGAAATATTATTTCACATAATATCTTTCATATTTTTGGCATAACTCACTCATTTTTTGTCGAAAAATTATAAATAAACACTTTTTAGAAAGATAAAATATTTATCTACAACTTTTTAGTTTCACGTTTCAACATAAAATGTCATTAAGTATATTAAAATTTGTTCGAAACAAATAGTTTGCATTAAACTAATGTTCAGTTTTACTTTGTATTTAAAATTTCGTATTTTTCTATACCTTTTTTACAAAACTTAAAACACCAAATTAGTAGATCTATCTCTTGTCTTTCCAACCATATGTTTTGTATAAAATGTGGACAAAAAATGAGTGAGTTATGTCAAAAATACGAAAAGTGTACATATAAAGGAGGAATCACTCTCTAACGGTCAAGTGACGGAAAACACAAAAATATCTAAAGGATCAAACATTGAGTACATTAGCCGCTGAAAATAAACATTGAGTATATAATTCGCACAAAATCAAACATTGAGTACATTGGCCGTAGTTTACCCTTATTTCTAATGTATAATATGTCATATCGTTAAGGTCAGTGTTTTTTAAAAGTATTAAACCGAAAGTTGCTCGCAAATTTAATTTATAAATATCAATGACGAATGAAGTTTAATACGATTCTTGAAACAAGTATCATCCGATTTTATGATTATATTACAAAATTAATAGATACATGAGTTAGTTTTTTTTTAATAATTATTTACAAATATAAATCAATCAAAAAATTAAAGAAATTCGAATATCCTTATGTAAAATTTGAAAAAAAAAATCAATTTTTTTTTATAGAAAAAATAATGTTAGAATTAAAAGATTTTTTTGAGAAAAAAAATATTAAAGATGAGATATAATTAATAGAAAATTAAGGTGGCGTTTGGTTAACTGGTCTCGGAAATCAGTTTTGCAATTTGATTTGGGAAACCAGTCTGAGAGTTTACTCTCCCAAACCAGTTTGGGAGATTGATTTTTGACACACTGTTTGGTTAGTCTTTTGTTAATCTGTGGTCGAATATAAATGAAAAAATACAATAAAATACAATATATGTTACTAAAAAGAAAGTATGTTTTATTTGAAAGTAATATATATACTAATATTACGTCTAAAAAATATTTGCTATCATAAAAAATTTATTCATATTTCATAAATCTAATTACATATTTAAATAATGTAATATATAAAGTAGTAAATATTTTGTTTCAATAGTTTATATCATTGTAATTAAGTTAATATTTAATAATATACAAAATTTAAGTATATTTGTTAATATGATAGTAATATTATCAAAATATATAATTATATATAAACATGATTTTAATAATCTATTATATAAGTTAATTTCATTGTCAATACATTATTATTATAATTAAATACTTTTATAAAATGATAATATATTATTATCGTTTTATTTTGTACGATTGAGTTGAAGACCAAAGACAAAAAACAACTTCAAGTCGTTTTCTGTTTTCCTTCATTAAAATTTCAGTGGTCTGCGAGACCGGTCTCAGAAAACAGAGACAACTGGTAACCAAACGTGGTCTGCGAAACCAATATGACACTGTTTGAAACCAAAACCAGAAACTGGTCTCGGAGACCATAACCAAACGCCACCTAAGTTTTTGGCTAAAAATGGACCGCGCCATTAAATCAATTTTAAAATGACACATCACATCTCTCTCTGTCTACACTCTACATTAGTCTTATGTCAAAGAAGATCACTCTGACAAGATACTTGATTTTCAGTGAAATGTAGTTTGGAAATTGAGGACTTTAATATACAGTCCAACGAACATGAAATTAATCCGAAAATAGACACGTCCAAGTTAATAGTAAGGAAATAGACAGCTATTTTGTGTCCACGCAATGTAACTGTATTGACTCGTGATAACCACGTGACCGTGACAACATGATAGTCAGTGACGGAGTCAGGATTTCGATTTAGGTGGTGTTTAATGTAAAAATAAATAATAAAAAATAAAAATCAAGCAAACAATTAACAACAACCGCAACAAGTAACGCCAACGTCGGTATCAAATATCTTTGCAAAATATAACATGAAATTAATCCGAAAATAGACACGTCCAAGTTAATAGTAAGGAAATAGACAGCTATTTTGTGTCCACGCAATGTAACTGTATTGACTCGTGATAACCACGTGACCGTGACAACATGATAGTCAGTGACGGAGTCAGGATTTCGATTTAGGTGGTGTTTAATGTAAAAATAAATAATAAAATATAAAAATCAAGCAAACAATTAACAACAACCGCAACAAGTAACGCCAACGTCGGTATCAAATATCTTTGCAAAATATTTCAACAAATTACAATTCTATGCTTTCAAAAAGAATGTTGCATATAAAACACTATCGCTTGAAAAATAATATGTGTTCCCAATTATTTATGTAATTTGATATTTTATGTTAAAATAGGGTGATATTTATATTAATTTTGTTCGAGTGTTTTTAAAAATCTCACATCTTTGTATTTTTTTTTTTTATGGTACATCTTTGAATCCTTTATTCAGCGGCATATTTATTTACCTAATTTATGGGTCAATTATACAGTTACGTACGCGAGAGTCGGAATGACGGTGAAGGCGAGAACCGACCGGGAAGGGCGAGAACCTGTGTGAGAGTTTCAGCGACGGCTAGGGCGAGGACCGAGTCCCAGCGAGGGCGAGAACCGACGGCGAGGGCGAGAATCAAGTCGCGGCGATGGCGAGGACCGAGTCGCAGCGATGGCAAGAACTGACGGCGATGGCAAGAACCGACAGCGAGGACCGAGTCACAACGACGGCGAGAACCAACAACGAGGACCGAGCCGTAGCGACGGCGAGAACCGAGTCCCAGCGACGACGAGAGCGAGAACCGACGGTGAGGAATGAAGAGAGCGAGAACCAACAATGACGGCAAGGGCGAGGGCGATAACTGACAGTGAGGGCGAGAATAGACCGTGATGAGAAAATCAATGGCGGAGCTATGGCGAGGAAGTTTGAAAATTGACTAATGAGATCGTAATTAGTAATTATTCTTCGTAATTAAGGAGAACGACTCTCCAAATTATATACATATATATTAAAAAATTGAGGTGGTGCCCTGGGGTTCAATGGGCAGTGAGTGGCTACGCCACTGATGATAGTCACCGTATTTCCAGTACGGTTGAATCCGAAAGTTAAAACCAATTCCGAAGACTGTTCGAGCGCCCAAAATTGCACGGGTATGGGTACCTGCATGAAGTCCAAGTTTTTCACCGCCGTTATATCTTCTCCATCATTCACTAGATTCCACTCCAAGACTCATGGGCCCACAAATATTGGCAGAAGTACTTTCCACGTCTTATACCATACATATATATACATGATGGGGATTGACTTCTTTGTCCAGATATTTACCGATCAAAATGACGTTAATTAGTAATAGAAGGCTGACCTTCAACAAGTCATCAATCTCCTCCAAAGTCGCTAAGCGAGATAGTAAGGTCCATGTTGTGACGGTTTTCATGCCTTAGACTATATGTGAGCAGCCTCAGGTTGGTGGAGTAGCACGGAGATGACCATAAACTCCGGTAGATGAAGAATATTACGAAGTAGGGAGTCTACTAGGATTCGTTCGATAAGCCCGTGCGAAATAAATTTGGCCTTAAAGCTCTTAGAGCCCGCGAGCAACTACGGTTAGTAACTGACATGGGCTTATTCTTAGTAGCAGAGAACATAAGGGTCGACATCTGAAATTTGAATTCGCAAAGAAAATAAATAGAAAACCAAATTGCGTAATAACAAGAAAAATAAAGCCATAATTTACATCTCCGGATTCAGTAATTTATATCGCTGACCTCGTAAAACTATTTCGGGTTCGGAAATAGTATCACCTAAATCGGTTCTAAAATCACCAACTTCAAATCCTATTCATTCGGGGATATTATCATTGACTTCGGTGTGTTTAATGTCCGAATTTGGGTTTACTTCTCATTCGGGGATATAAGGACCGAATTTGGCGATTTAACTCTGCAATACGGAGAACAAGAGACCGAGGCCATTCGCCTTTCCCTAACACCGAACTCGGTCGAAAGTCACTGAGTTTGACCTTATAATTTCACCCTTGCATTCGAACACCAAAGTCATCCGAATCTATAAATATTATCCTTAAAAAATCCTAATCCTAATTATGTAAACCTACCATCAAAGAAATAAGCCTAAAATATTAATGTCATAAACTAATTAGGAGCCCTAATATCAAATGCGATACACCATCAATAGCCAAATTTGAAACTTAAAAAAAATATTTGACCTTGAAATGTGTATTCTAGCGACGAGGATACGAAGAGGGTCGATGAAAAGAGCTGAGAGTTTGGTGTTTCCAGCCCAAGCATCGATGATATCATTCTGGGGGTTCGGTGTTGGAAAAGAGTAGAGCAAAAAGGGGAAAATGAGAAGCAAACAGTGGATATAATTATTTTTTCAAATTTTGGAACATTCGCGATGAAGTTTTGTATCACTAGATAATGAATTTTTCCTTAAAAAATTACAATATCATTATATTTTTCATCTCGCAATGTCAGAAATGATTTATTCATTTGGCAAACTTTTAATCTATCTTTTCACCTTTTAATAATTTTCACTCATTTTATTTATTTTCTATATTTGCTTTCACTAATAGTTTTTAACTCGTTTACTTGTTATAACATTTTAATTCGAGGAAAAGGCATCATATTTATGTTTCGAAACCCCGAAAAAAGTTCGATCAGCCTTGATGATGTTGCATGACATAGCACGATTCCATATGACCAATGCTGTACTTTAATGAACTCAAATATATATATATATATATATATATATATTTTATTGTTAATTGATAATTATTACATTTAAAATATATTTGTCGCAATTATTACTATTCTGATTTGTGAGTAAAAGTTAAAACCATGTCAACCGTGAGCCCATAGTACAATAACGTGAAGCACGCAGTGACGAAAAAAATACAATATATTAGATAATCCATGCTATTCGGGGTTTTCTTAAATTTAATATTGTATTCTTTCTTGGGATAATAGCGGCATAAGTCCTCAACCTTTACTCAACTGGGGCGGCATAGTCCCAACCTCATTTAATAGCGGTATAAGTACCAAAAAATGATCTCCGTCCATATTTGACTAACGGAAGTAGTCAACGTTTGCGTGATCAGCTTCTCGTCAACGTGGACGCTACATAGTCCGACATGTCACCATACATGTCATCCTTGCGTCATCAAATTTAATGCAAAATTAATTGAATCCCTCCATCACCCTTAATTTTGCATTAAATTTGATGACACGAGGATGACGTGTATGGTGACATGTCGGATTACGTGGCGTCCACGTTGACGAGAAGCTGACCGCGCAAACGTTGACTACTTCCGTTAATCAAATATGGACGGAAATCATATTTTGGTACTTATACCGCTATTAAATGGGGTTGGGGCTATGCCGCCCCAGTTGAGTAAAGGTTGAGGACTTATGCCGCTATTATCCCTTCTTTCTTTATAGTTCCATTTAAATTTCTAAACGACAATCAGAGTTGTTGTGTCGTCATGAATATTTGACTGTCGTTTTTCTTGTTTTACTACTGTTTTATGTCATTCTCCCGTTTCAGTGTCGTTCTTCTAAAAAAATCACTTTTTTACATTAACTATTGTTACTTCTATAATATAGTTTGTTTTGTTGCATATGATCATCTACTTCTAGTCTATAAACTCTATATAATGATATACATATAGATATTCGGTGCACAAATCGCCTCCTTACAGAGCTCTCCATTGCTTAGAAATAATATAAAGACGTCTCTTATTTTCTTGAATATTTTAAAGAAAAATATAATTATTGATACAAAATTGATTCGTAACTTATTATACTGCGTTTTGTGTGGTGGTACAAAATATCGTTAATAATTTTAAATAATTTATATTTTTGGAAGAATATATACTTGTGACATTTATTATTGAAAATAAAATTGTTTTTTATTCAATAGAGCAAAACTAATAATATTATTTGATAGCTTTAGATAATTCTATTTATGAGATTATTATTGCCAGGTCAGGAGGGTATTCAAGTCATGGACATTGAATTTATATTTTGCAACACATCTTGATATCTATATTATAAACTATCTCATCAAATAAATTCAGTACACAAATAATATTATCACATATAAGATGAAGTTTGATAATAGTATAATTCATTGAATGTCAATTTTCGCTACCATAATTTAGATTCACAACACTAAAAAAACCTTAAGCAAAAATTGCACAATGCCAAAAAAAAAAAAAAAAAGTTATTTTTTTTCCTTTGTGCAAAAAGAAAAAAAAACGCGATTTTTTTAAAGTCGTGAACTTATCTCGAGAGACGCCTAAAATTAGTTGTTACTCCATGCTCGTTGCGTTTGTTTTGATGCTAACTCGAGTGATGGTACAACTACAAGCAAAAGACATGAATGAAAATAAGTGAGCAGAAGATGTCAATACGACTCGCTAAACAATCAATTGTGTGTACTTTCGTTCGGCTTTCAAAGCCCCGTGTGAATTATGAAAAGGTAAAAAGTTAAATCTCTCTTATTTTTCATGTCTTGAAGCAAATGTTACGTTTTGAATGACGAGCTTTAAAGAGGCGAATTTGATCCCAAAAAAAAAAAGGAAGCTCTTCTGCGATATTCATTAATTAGATTTGTTTTTGGTGTTTACAATTTAAAAGAAAGAAACAAACAAACTGTGTCAATCATGAAATCAAGCTCGGCCAAAGCTATGAAAAAAAAAATCATGAAATCAAGCTCGGCCGAAGCTATGAACATCTTGGGCCATGGGCCCATGGCCAAGATGTTAAACTTTTATAACATCATCTGTAATAGTTGATATATATATACGAGTCAATGTTTTAAATACCGCTTGTCGATGTCGTTTCACACTTTTTATTCTACTAATATATCGCTTGTCGATGTGTATCTCATAGGTAAGTCGATGGATATATCGTTTCGCATATCCTCGAAAAAAGATTTTCGATGGGCATGTCGATGGATATTCGAAAAATTTAATACATTGATCTGAGTATACCAATAAAAGTCTCAGTGTATAGATTGAACTGTGGTGATTTTTTATTTATTATTTAATGTAATATTGTGTAAAATTTGGAGAAGAAGAACAAAAGCAAAATGTTTGGAACTTGAAAAAATAAAACATATTTGTATTTAAAATATTTCATTATATCACATAGGGAAAAGTAAAATAAAAAGCCTCGTACTAATATTTCCCCAAGATCATGAAATAATTTAACCGGCTCTCTATGGAATCAATCAATGATGTTTTAGATGATTGCCCCGATAGTATCGAGGTCAAAAGAAAGACTCTTGTAAGTCTCTAGTCGATGTTTTTAGAGACAGAAGTACACACGTTTTTTTAAGCAAACATTAATAGAAAATGAACGAAATTGTGTCTCGACCCATTGTTAAATACAATATATTAAATAATATCATATAATAGAATATATGTGGCTTCAGTGGCGGAACTAGCTTTGTATATCAGGGGATCCACTTTATAACAAGTCGAGATTTTTACACTTCGTAAAAAGTATATTTTAATACTTGTTTTTATCCAATGTTTTAGTTTAGGTATAACTTTGAGCTCTGTCACAAGACTAAAGTTATGATTAACTTATGCGACATATTCGGTGGTGTCGGTGACACACTCGATAATCTTGGCGGTGTCGGTGACGTAGTTGCCAGTGTCGGCGACGCATTCGGTCGCGAGTATACATCATAAACTCACTCGAGAATGCTAAGTGGGTCGCCAACACCGTGAGTACGTCAAAAAAGTCGATTCATCGCTGCTATCGTCGAGTACGTCACCGACACCGTCGAAAATAACGAGTGTGTTGTCGACAGTGCCGAATATTCCGCCGAGTGAATTTCAATACTAGATAATTAATTATGACACAAAACACAATATAAAATAACAATATATGTAACACTAATTATAAATCACTAACAACTATAAGCTAAACTTAGTATTTAATAGTATTTTTGTTTGCAAATTAATCGTACTATACTAGCTACGCCTATGTGTGGCTTAAGTACCCTTTACACTAATAATATTGGTATGTTCCTCATTCTTTTTTATTGGAAATAGTACTCAAAGCTCGCTAAGTATAATAATATAATGAAATACATTTATACTAATAATGTTGGTATGTTCCTGATCAGAGCCGGCCCTAGGCATAGGCGGACTAGGCCCGTGCCTAGGGCCCCATAAAAACGATTAAAATAAGCTTAGTTAAAAGGGCCTCAAATTTTAATAAATACTATTTAACATGCACATACTTAGGGGTGAAAATTTTGTAACCGCTTCCCGGTTCCGTCCCGGTTCCGGTACCGGTTTAAGAAAAAAAAAGGGAAATTGTGTCTAAAACCGGGAACCGGTACTTCCCGATTCCCGAATTTCGGAACCGTGAACCGGAACCGGAAATCAGAACCGTTTTTCCCGATTTCTAGTACCGGTTCAGGTTTATGCATTTTTATGTCGTTTTTAAAATATATTTATGTCGTTTTTGTGACTTTAAAATCATGTCGTTTTATACCATTTAAAATATTAGGGTTTATTTTCTCTGCTCCTTCCGCCCCCTCCGCTCCTACCGTTCGTAGTAGTAACGCGAAGAAGAAAAAGGACAAGGCGAAATCAAAGAAAAAGAAATGACTCGGTTTTATTTTTTGGATGTTTTTATTTATTAGACATAGTATTTTGTATTTCGGATTTTGTCTTGGATTTGATTTCAGATTTGGTAACGGTTTTAGTCCCGGTTTTAGTCACGATTTTTTCACGATATTTTTCACGATTCTTTCACGATTTTTTCCCGGTTCCGGTTAAAAAAAAAAAGGAAATATGCATTCGGAACCGGGAACCGGTACCAAGGAAAAAAATCCCAAATTTTCGGGATAGGTACCATTTTTAATAATTATACCGGTTCCCGGTTCCGCTTTCACCCCTACACATACTTATATTATATCCGGTTAGTGGAGAAGAAGTCTACTCTTTTTTTTGCGCACGAGTTTCCGTGTTCGAGTCATGCTATTTTTTTTAATCTATCAATTAAAAGTGACAACTAGAGAGATCGATACTTCTTTCCACCAATACAAAATATATAAACTGTTTTTTTTTCTCCTTCTTAATGGAATATATTTTTTTATAAAACGCTAATAATTTGACATGCTTTTTCTTTCTATCTAAAACAAGATACATCCTATAATAATTGATTAATTATTCATAACAATATGACTAAAAAAATAAAATTTTTATTATTGTTAATATTTTTTAGAATATTCTATTATAATTTTTTTTCTTATACCGTATATTTTTTTTCCCAATTCGCCAACACATAATTTTTGAATATTTTCTACTTCACTAAGAATTGAATATTTTAGTATCACATTGTTTGTGTGTGAATTAGATGGCAATTGTGATTCTATAACTAAGTGTAAAAGTAAACTATCAATATTCACTAATTATGGGCCTCATGAAAATAAATCGCCTAGAGCCCCCGAATACTCAGGGCCGGGCCTGTTCCTGATTCTTTTTTATTGGAAATAGTACTCAAAGCTCACAAAGTATAATAATATAATGAAATACACGTGGACATTTCTAATTTGATGAAACCGCTAAATAATTTTGAACTTTTTGAAGTTTAATTGAAGACATATATGCATCCCTGGTTAACTTCGACATTATTTTTACGGCCTCTGGGTTTTAATATCATTTTCTGTTCAAAGCACAAATTCGTTCTAATCATAAAATTTAACGTCGTTTTATATGTTACTGCGAGTGCGTGCTTTCTGATATTTTTCCAATCCAATGTCGTTTTACTAAAGATGTCACTTTTTACATCAACTGTCGTTTTTTATTGGGCTATCAAAATAAGCCCACCAAGCACCAACCAACCGCTGCCTTTAAAAATTAATTTTGTGAGATTAGTAAATAATTTTAAGGGTGAAAGCGGGCCGGTTGCTCGATTTTTTTCTCAAACCCGGACTCGGATTCTGGGTTTCAGAACATAAAAATCCGCATCTAGATTTTATATGTTTGAAACCGGATTTCCGGATGCGGGTCGGATTTAAAACCCGGATTCTGATTAGTTAATAAATAATAATAATATAAAAACTTTATTTTTATAGTAGAAAATAATTTGTATGCTAAATCTTTTACTAATATGTATATATTACGTCAAAAGAATACAAAATAAAAATAGCATGAGAATACAAAATTTTATAAATAAAAGAAGAGTTCTTTAAAAAAAAAGTACTAAAAAAATATTAAAAGATTGAAAAGCGGGTTTGACTAACGTATAATGGTCATGGTTTTTTAACCCTTAAAACTCGGAACCAGTTTTAATGCGGATGCGGTTTTTAACAAATCGGTTTCGGTTCTGAGTTGCAATTTTAGAAAAGATGATTCCGGTCCAAATTCAATTTAAGACCCACATTTCCGATTATTTTTTTCCACCCCACTAATAACATTCAAATTAAAACCCTCATACGTACCATAAGCTCATGAAACTTCGAAATAGTAAGATAGGCTCGTATCTTATTCTTGATTGATTGCCTTTTGTGTAGCGCACTAATTCATTCAGAATCAAACAATGTATTATATAAGTAGTAGTGGAACATGATTTGTATAAGATTGTTTATGTATTATTAATAATAACTACTTGCACTTATCTCTTATCGTCCACCACTCCAAATGCTCACGTGATTTGCTGCCTAATATTTAGTTTATTTAACATTTGCCAATTTTAAAAGTTTGAATAAATGGAAGTACTGTTTATCCGATGATCCTTGTTTGTTTTTTCAAAGACGACGAGTTTCAAAAGGGGATTTTAATTGCTTTTTAACTTTTTGAGTGAATGGGTAATGTTCTTGTTAGTTTTGACCAAAAGGTCCTTAGCATTGCAAAGAAGCAAAAAGCGGTTGCACGGTCCAGCACCGAATCGGAATACAGAGCAGGTGAATCAATCCGCCGGTTGTTCTTGAGTCGGGATTAATTATCTAATTGAAAAAAAAAATAATAAATCTTAATAATATGATCTTATTCTAATATATATAATACATTAACAAACAATATAACACAAACTCGACCAGACATTTCGTTTGCAGTCAATAAGTTAAGTTAGTTTTTACAAAACCCGACTCAAGAACAACCGGTGAAATTATTCAAAAAACCTTTAAGTTTTCTTAGGTTCTCCTTACATACGCGATCAAGTGTTCTCTTAACTTTGCATGCTTGTGGGATTTGTTTTCCGTAATTTAATTATTTTATAATAGAAGTAAATAAAAAAAGCACATTGCTCAATACGTGAAGCGAGTCGCACGTTACACACGGATTCATAATGTTAAACTTTTTAAGCGTGGAGAAGGACTTGCTACTTTTTTAAAAGGGATAATAGCGGCAAAAGTAGCTAAAGTTAGGCCAAGTGTGCAAATAAGTAGCCAAACTGATTTAATATCGGCATAAGTAGCCAAAGTTTACCAAACCGTGGACAGTACAAATTTCATCCATTTTAAGTCAACGCCGTTTGCCACGTCATTTCCACAAGTGTTGAGATTTGGCCACTTATTTGCACACGCGGCCTAACTTTAGCCACTTTTGCCGCTATTATCCCTTATTTTTTTACGTTCCAAAGTATTTTTTAGCGTTTATCTAGATTTTTTTTTTGTTTTTTCCTTTTCTTAAGATTTGACTAAAACTTGATTTCCGAAAGAACTGATTCCGTTTCTTAAATTTAGAACGTTGAATATCACTCTCAATTTTGAAAACATTAAAATGTGTTATCGATTTCACATGTAATTTACGATCATAGGATTTGACATAAAACCTCTATATACTTAATTGTTAGGGACCATTAGATTATTTTAAAGGAATTGGTACGAAATACCCATTTAGCCACAATTTTTTTTTTTAATTACTCATTGTGTGTATTAAAATGTACTAAAATATGTATGTTTTAATAAGTTTGTACAAAATAAAAATTTCGTTAATAATGTTGGCCTAACATTTTTAGTTAGAGCTGAGACTAAAATCGAGACCTTTTTACATTATTTTATTAAGATTATTAATTTTATGAAATTTCGTTAAATACAATAAAATTTTCTAACATGGTACAATAAAATTTCATAAAATTAATAATCTTAATAAAATAATATAAAAAAGTCTCGATTTTAGTCTCGGCTCTAACTAACAATGTTAGGCCAACATTATTAACAAAATTTTTATTTTGTACAAACTTTTTAAAACATACCTATTTTAGTACATTTTAAAACACACAATGAGTAATTTGAATAAAAAAAACTTGTGGCTAAATGGGTATTTCGTACCAATTCCTTTAAAAAATCTAATGGTCCCTAACAATTAAATATATAGAGGTTTTATGTAAAATCCTATGATCGTAAATTACATGTGAAACCGATAACACATATTAATGTTTTCAAAATTGAGAGTGATATTCAGCGTTCTAAATATAAAAAACGGAATCAGTTATTTCGAAAATCAAGCTTTAGTCACATCTTAAGAAAAATTAAAAAAAAATAACGAAAAAAATCTAGATAAACCCTAAAAAATACTTTGGAACGTAAAAAAATAAGGGATAATAGCGGCAAAAGTGGCTAAAGTTAGGCCGAGTGTGCAAATAAGTGGCCAAAACTCAACACTTGTGGAAATGACGTGGCAAACGGCGTTGACTTGAAATGGATGGAATTTATACTGTCCACGGTTTGGTAAACTTTGGCTACTTATGCCGATATTAAATCAGTTTGGCCACTTATTTGCACATTTGGCTTAACTTTGGCCACTTTTGCCGCTATTATCCCTTTTTAAAAATACAAAAGCTATTGTTGGAAAAATTTAAAATTCAAAGGTCAAATTTTAGCTAGATACAAAGTAAAAGGGCATAAGCGTGAATTGCTCTGTATAAATTTAGTGACATGATTTTTACGTGGAAAATTATTAATGGCGAAATCTCTCTAATAGTCGTTTTCGTAAATAAAAAAAGACAGATTCACCCCAATTATTTTCTAAGCTCGAAGCAAAATAAAAAATTATTTAATAAAAATATAAATGGTAAGAAATGCACATTTTTGTGTCAAAAGTTTAAGAAAAATGCCCATGTGTGAGAGTAAAAAAAACACATAGTGGGCATTTTTCTTAAACCTTTGACAAAAAATTGGCATTTCTTACCATAACCCAAAAAATATTTAGAGATTTTTTTTATTGAAATATAATGTAATATGAGACTTCAAGTTCCTCCAGTATGTTTTGAGCTTGATCAAATTATTCTATTTTCCTTTGTATCTATATCCACAAATTTACTTTAAGTTCAGTTAATTACTAGACCAATGAGTATGCCAATTAATCCATGACCAAGAAAACTACCAGTTGGTCGAAGTTATGATTGAATGATTTCTTGTGGCAAGCAATCTTTGTATTTTGTTTGGTAATGTGGAAAAAATGATTCAGAAAGAGAGATGAGAGTGATGAGTGATTACAACTTTAAAACGATAGAAAAGCAATACAATGAAAGTTCAGAAATATAGAATATTTGGCCAACGTATTTTCTATTTTTAATACCAACATATGGACAGTGATATTACTAATTATGTTTTTTTAGGTTTGCTTTTGGACCGCTAAAAAAGACCGGTCCGTCGTTTTTTCTTTTTCAAATTGAAATTTTTTTATTACGTTTTCCATAATATTTGTATATATGTATCCTTAAATTTTTAAACTACACATAGTTAGAAACAGCCGTCCGACCTTAGTCTGAACTCTGATGGTCCATTTATATTAGTCGGCTTATGATTTTTTTTTTTTTTTTTAATTAAATAGAACGGTAGTCTTCTATATTTTCTTTTTTAAGCTAGATTATTTTATTTTATTTTATTTTTATAAGATGAAAAATATGAGATTCGGAAATTTCGAATCCGGATTTGGTATGTGTATGTTTTCAAATCCACATGTTAAAATGTTGACAGTCAAACTTAATTTTAATTAAGAAATTAAAGTTTTATACGCATCTATTAAGACCAAAGATGAAAATTTCAATGGAGCAACTTCATATAACACGAAACTCATCGAATAAAAATCAGCACTCTTTTACTCATGATCTCATGATTACTATATTAAGTATGCTTAAATTCGCATATTTCGGTTGATGTACTTATCTTGGAAAATGTTTATAGCAACTTGCAAGTCCAACTTTGCTATTTACATGGTAATCAACATCTCTTACGTACCCATTTAAAAATTCATATTTTGGTGGAGTTTGTTCTTAGAATTTTGATTTTTAGAGTAAAACCTATTGACTTAGAAAAAAAAAACAAATAACCTCCTATATGTTAAAATATGATTAAAAATGCTCATTTTGTGTCAAAGGTTTAAGAAAAATGCCCACGGTGTGTATTTTTTACTCTCACACATGGGCATTTTTCTTAAACTTTTTACACAAAATAGCATTTTTTACAATTTATATTAAAAAATAGTAATTTGAAAATATTTCTACCGAACCAAGCTTGTTTGGTCTAGTGATAACTCTACTCCATATATACATTTTCAAGAAGTCACGGGTTCAAACTCCATGTTACTCAAATAAGTGCCCCATTAGATAAGTAAACTTGGCCATTAGTGTTACATATTCTTACCCTCAATATATATAGTAATGTGAGAGTGCATTGTAACCTTGGCCTATAATGTTACCCTAAAAAAGATTTGAGTTTTTCTATTGATTTTGTTATTGTTCTCAAATCACGTGAAATTCTATATTCTTAATCATTCTTTAAACTTAGATTTATTGATTACTGAATTACGTAATTTAGTTATATTGAGCTCGTTCTATCAATAATTAACAAGATCATTTTTTGAGTAATTATAGATATGTTGCACCAAGTTAATATGTTTAATCAATTTTGACGCATTAAAAATAATGTGCTATATTTTGGAAGTTTAGAAAACATTGCTGCTAAGAGTTAAAATTAGGAGACAAAGGTCTAAATTATTCTACTTAAATATATAAAATTATTAATTGGAATCCAAGAAAATAATAGCCTCAAGGAAAATCAATATATAAATATTAGTACCATGTTGATGGAAATTTCAACGTTTATCATTTATCAAGACTTTTCCAAGTTCATGAACGAATCTTGTGAAATGATTATGATAAGGTTGATGAAAACTTTTATCCAACATTTGAGCCAAGCAATTAATTATGGCCAATATATATCATATCCCTACCATGGCCACATTTCATCTCCCCTAAGCTAAGCCTCACATTCAACCTAATAACATGTGCATGAGATTTAATTGACCTAAAATATGGTTAAATTAATAGAAAAGATTCCAAAGATCAAATATTGTTCATCAAACACTACCAAGAGAAACAAGTATAATATTCTTGAAGTCAACGTCTTCGATCACATGTGTTTACTTTGGTGTAGTACTTACACACTTGGTCCCCAAAAAGTACTTCTCAAACATTTATCTTTAAAGTTATAAATAACATAGCAGAATTAATATTCTTGTAATCCAGACGAAGCGCCGATGAATAGTGGAGGTGCGAGACGACCGCGACCGAGCTCAACTTCTTAGAGAAAGAAGAAATCGAATTCTTAAGTTTTCAATGAAAAAAAGATAGAAAGAAGATGATTTCAATGTTTGGTGAGACGATTAATTATGAAAACATAGTAACAATATTTCGTCGTTATATTCGTCAATAATGATTTTTATTTTTTGGATCTTTATCCGTGACATGTCGCCGTTTTTATTCTACAATAGATCTAGAGCAACGACAAGTCGTACATGACTATTTTTATGTAGCGTTTGTTATATATATAAACAATTTATAGCATGCATTACTAATAAAAATGGATTTGAAGTTAACAATAATTTACAGTTAAGTTAAGCTGGCTACCTAGTACGACAGCATAATTACGCACGTTAAAACAATGTGAGTAGTAGTGGTAACTCTTATACCTTTAAGTTTCTCAACTTTTCTTAAAAAAAAAAAAAAAAATCTCAATGGTAAAAAAAATGTACGTGTGACTCACTTTCACTAGATAGTAGTCTACTAATTAAATGGATTTTAAATATGGAAGTTGACTTTTCAATGAGCCATGAACATATAAGAAAACAAACCAGTGGACCACTCGATCGAACTGAATGGAATCTCCTTAACATGGCTTTGGTACAGCTGTAGCGATGGTGGTTAGGTCAAGAAAACAACCCTTCTCAAATCTACAATGTTGCTATACGATAGATCATAGATGATATAATATGATGACCGAGATAATAGCGGTAAATGTATTTAATTTTCAGCAAAATTAGTAATTTATATACTTAAGTTTTATTTATAAAAATCGAAGAACTCAATTGACTTAAAAGTTTGGAGTTTGTAAAAAAAAAAACGTTTTCGGTATGTCTTTACGGTTTAATGGTCATCAAACTCTCGTTTATTATATTTTGTTGTACGTTTTTTTGTTATAAAATATGTGATAAATGATATAAACAAAAAACATAAACCACGCATTTTATACGACGATACGAAACATTAGTCTTAATCGTGATGAACACACAATTTGAAGGGTATTATTAAATATAACATATGATTTTGAATGAATTATATCCCCTATTTTTATTTTAGTTTTAAACATCACCTTCTCCAAGAATATTATGTAATGCATATAGGTTGCTCAATCATTATGAAACACGTACGCGACATTTATCAATATTCTAATCACTACTTAAATGCATACAATTTTCAAGAAAATAGTATATATGAAACATTTAACTCCATTGATTAATGTATAGCTATAATGTCCCTCTCGAATCTGTTCACTTCAAATAAAAGACGTCATACTTTGAAAACTCATGCTTGTATAATGAATGCGTGTACTTTTATGAGGTTATTCGCGGCATAAATATTAAAAGAGTTAAAAAATTAATTTTAATTTTTTTTAGTAAGACAAAAACAAAATATTGATACAAATTCTCACATGTAATATTAAGTACACAACAAATGTCCAAATTCAAACATTATGAGAGATGTGTGAGACATGAGGATGTCCAAACAAACGAGCCGGCGACACAGAGAAGAAGTCTGCTCCTACCCGGACCAGAAAACATAAAATGTTTAAAAAACTCATAAAATATCCAGAAAAACATTTAAAGTTTTAAAAAATACCCATAGTTTCATAAAACTAATTTATACCCAATAATAATTTTGTTTGGACTAATAATTAATTAAAAAGGTACAAAATATAGAATAATTTCAAATCACATAATAGATTATCTTTTGACAATTTCCTAAAAATGTAGGATGTATTTTTGCATAAATTGTAAATAAAATGTATGAAACAAACATCCCATATATAACACAGTCGTAACAACTTGCATGGTCAATTAAATTTATCTTTTTAAATGTCTTGGTTGAGATAGCTTACATAAATTAAACAAACCAAGATAAAATTCTTTTGGGAACTGCCAATGCAAGTTGATATTTTTTTTTCCTTTTCAGCCATGAACACCAAATTCCAAGCACAAAATGTTTTATTTAGTTTAGAAAAGTCCTAGTACTTAGATGAAATATTTTATTTGTTGTTAAACTAATTAAACTAGAGCATAATAATTGTCCAAACGACATGTACGTGCACTGGTTATTTGCTTACACGTTGCATGCAAAAAATGGACCCCATAAAATGGTCCTAAATCTGATTTTACTTCCTAAATTCCTAATATTCGATGGTACATATCAAAAATCGACAATGATTTTAAAATTAGAGTTTGCTATTGGTACAATTATTAAAGCTGGTATACTTTTGTATGTTTCTACTTTCTGGCAGTAAATGGAGTAAAAGTGTGATAATACTATTAGGCTATAGTTTTGCTTTCCAAATTCCCAAATTTCAAAGAGTGTGACATAAATAAATTTAGCATGGCACGTGAAAGTGGACTCCATTGGAATATTGTACCAAATTCGAAATGCACAAAACACAAACACGTAGACCCATCCTTGGACGCAATGATTAATGAAATAATTAAGTTTGCAATGTGATTGGTCCAGTTCTAATTATCTTAAGTTAACTGCCACAAACCGGCACATTTTTAATAATATTATTTTACCATAGATGATAGAGCTTACACACGGTCAATTCTTAGCTAATAATCTATGTTGCATACATATTTATATATTTAATTCTCTCTATTGAAATTAATCTTGTAAATTAAACCGAGCCTTTGATTTAATACTAGCTAGTTGTAATTATCCAGTAAAATGCGTAGCACGTAAATACTAGCTAGTTCTTTTAAGTACTAATAAGGAGCAAATTATAATTCCTTTCCACTGATTTTGTTGAATATTCATATATATATATATATATATATATATATATAAAAGTATAAGTTATAAAACTTAGGGTAAACGGTGGCTAATGTACCCAAAGTTTGTTTTTGTGCGGATTATGTACACAATGTTTTATTTCGACGGCTAATATACCTAATGTTTATTCCGTTAGATTTTTTTTCACTTTTCCATCCATTCTCTGTTAAGCTCCACGTCACCTCCACGTCCATGGCTCGATAATACACAGTAATTTGGCTGATAAAATAAATCTTAAATAAATTATTTATATCAAGGGTTGAGATTTAATGAGTAATTTAAATGGATGGCTCAGATTAATTTACACATTATAATTAAATTAAAATAAAATTAAAATCAAACCCTAATTTATTTCAGCCCTAATTCGACCATCTCACTCCCCAACCTCGACCTTTCCCTACCGACCCCGACCATCTCAGCCCTAATGCTTCGTTTGATGCAGCGATGGAGGCTGAGGGCGATGCTGATCCTCCTCCTCCGCTAAAGGACCCCAATATTCAGCCCAAAATTCCAGGTATGTATTGTGGGATATGTTCGCACTTCAATGTTCGCACTTCTGGGTTTGAGACTCTGTAGAAGTGTTTTTTTTTTGTAAAGGGATTGACTTTATGGTTTCAGAGAAAAGTTCCACTTTTGAGGATTGTGTTGTCGAGATGTTGAATGCTCACTTTAATATATTCCCTGTTTTGAATCTTTAGGTAATAAAGAATATTGAATACAATTTTTTTGTCTTTTTCTGATAAAAGTCCCAATCTTAGTCAAGACCCAGTGTTGAATGTTGTCCTCGTGATTCATGTCGTTTTTTTTTTGTGTCGTTTTTTTTTTTGGGTTGTGAAACTGACTCGTGGAAATAACACGTGGAAAGCTGACGTGGAAATGACACGTGGAAAGCTGACGTGGCGACTGTAACAGAGAATGGATGGAAATTTGGCAAAAAGCTAACGAAGTAAACATTAGGTATATTAGCCGTCGAAATAAAACATTGTGTACATAATCCGCACAAAAACAAATTTTGAGTACATTAGCCACAGTTTACCTTAAAACTTAGGGAAAATTACGGCAAAAATACCTAACCTTTGGTCAAACTGCCTCTTGGGTACCCAACCTTTAAAACTGGCGGCAAAAATACCCAACCTGCGTTGACCGTGACTTTGGCATGAAAACGTTAATTTTTTCGTTAACAACACTCATGTGACCGTTAGCGGCAAAAATACCCAACCTTTTAAAAATTAATTTATTAAATTTTTTAAAAAAGTTTATTTATTTTTTCTTTACTTGATTAGTGATAATTACTTGAATTCCAAATACATGGCATAACACAAAAGTTAGTAAAAACATCTATTGATTTCTTAATGTGCTTGTATAAGCTACATTTGGTGATAAAGATCTTATTACTATGAGAGATTTTAAACATAATGTTACGGGTATTTTAAGTAATTGAACATGGTTTTGAAAATAGGTATCTGGTTTTCCGAGTATCCGGATTACTAATCAAGCATATTGATTATTGATAATATTTCTTTTACTGGCATATATTCTTAAGCCATTTCTTTTCAATACAGAGACAATAATTGATTGTATTAATTCGATCTAAAACGGTCAATTACCAATTAAAAGGGTAATTAGGACTGTAACCAGAGCGGTTATCCAATTTTTTTGAACTACCCGTATCCGGATCCGGGTGTCCAAATATCTCTACCCGTATCCGGATCCGGAAATCCAAATATCCAAAAATCTGGATATCTATTATCAAAACCATGTTCAATTACTTAAAATACCCGTAACATTATGTTTAAAATTTCTCAAATAATAAGATTTTTATCACCAAATGTAGCTTATACAAGCACATTAAGAAATCAATAGATGTTTTGACTAAATTTTGTGTCATTCCATGTATTTGGAATTCAAGTAATTATCACTAATCAATAAAAGAAAAAGAAAAAAAAATTAAAAATTAATTTTTTTAAAAAAAAAGGTTGGGTATTTTTGCCGCTAACGGCCACATGATGAATTTTAACGGAAAAATTAACGTTTTCATGCCAAAGTCACGGTCAACAGAGGTTGGGTATTTTTGCCGCCAGTTTTTAAAGGTTGGGTACCTGGGAGGCAGTTTGACTAAAGATTGGGTATTTTTGCCGCAATTTTCCCTAAAACTTATAACCATTACACCCTATATTGTCGTATGTAAAGTTTTCGCACAGTTCACTTCATTGGTGAAAGGAATTTACTGTTTCCAAGGAGCTTTATTTAAAAATAAAAATATAAGCAAATTGGCATCTTTGCCAGACATATAGAAGATCATCAAATCATGTAACAATTAAAATATAATCCACTTGTTTGCTTTGTTTTTTGTTTTTTTATTTTTTATTTTTTGGAAATTATACACAAAAGTCTATTTTTGTGTCAAATCTTTTAAAAAATGCTCATTCGTAAGAGTAAATAATACACATAATGGGTAATACACATACTGAGTAGTTCTTAAAATATTTTGACACAAAATAAGTATCTCGTTCATTTACTTTTTTTTTTAATTAGAGTGATATTGTTGGCTAAAGTTGTAAGTTAATTTTATATAATTAGATATATTTCTTGTATGAACAAGTGACATTGCTAACCAAATTTATAATATGTAAAAGTACTGGCCTGCTTAATGTTTGACTATTAAAGTGCACCTGCAATTAAATACATGCATCATCAACAAGCTTTGTTAATATTAATTACATTTTTAATTAATGGCAAGATATTATTGCTTGAATGTTACAATTATGTTTCAGAATTTAGATGACATTGTAATTTGTTTATTTTGAGTTTTTTAATATTTTGATTTGATATTTGTAAATCTCGTTCGTTGTTTTTATTTTTTTTATTTTTTTTACTATACGGCTATCTGAGTGAGAGTTATATATTAATAAATTTTAGATAAAATTATCATTAAATGTGACTTTTAGTTATTTTAAAAAAAATCCAAAGTAAATCTTACGGGCTCAAACAAAATTTTGACACACCCTCTCAATTATTATTTTTTTACATCAATTTTTTAACGAAAAAAAGTTATTATGTCGGTACGATCGATTCATATATAATTATTTGTTGCTTAATGATATGGCAGAATTTTTATTTTTATTCGCCTGATCATGTGAATAATGGCTGACTTTTCTTTAATTAACATTAATGTTGCTATCTTAAGGCTTTTGATTAATCTTCCTATAATTATTTTACACGTTTCGATCGTCGAATAATAATAAATAACTAGGCCATGCGTGTGATTAGTCTTCGAGTCAATTATTTATGGTATTTATAATATTAGGGTCTATTAGTTTACGTACCACGTAGCTCGCTATTCATACATTTTTATGTTCTTCGTGCTCTTTCAATACCAAGTGTTTTTTGTTTCTTCTTCTCAATATTAATGTTAAACAAACATAGGGATTAATATAATTCTAATAAATAACTTACCACAATCTTTCAAAGAGTTGAAGCCGTCAATTCAGACTCTCAAAGGTCAGCAAAAAAACGTCACGGATCCGATAAAACAGCAGTCCATAGACATAAATTTGAATGATGATCAGGAATCACAAAAAGCGAAAAGTTATATAATAATATCTATATTTATAATAGTAATATTTTCGAATAAATATACCGGAGTGATCACACCACGTTCGATGCATTATATTTTACTAAATATTTTATAGAAATTGTAAGAAATGTCCAATTATGTGTCAAAGGTTTAAGAAAAATACTCATGCGTGGGAGTAAAAAATACACCCAGTGGGCATTTTTCTTAAACCTTTGACACAAAATGAGTTTTTTTAAAATAACCCTATTTTATAGAAATTGTAAGTGGTAAAATTAGTTTTTTTAAATGTATTTATACCGTTTTCGAAAATGATAAAAAATAAAATAAATAGTATATAATATAAGCATTGCAATTAATATATAAGATAAAATTTAATTACACATAATCGTCAATGATAATGATAATGATAATGATAATGATAATGATAATGATAATAATAATAATGACGACTGAAAACTAAAGGTAGAATTTTTATATACTTAGAGATCAATACATAGTCAAAAATAAAAATAAACTGTATGTGATAAATTTGATTTACGGTGTTATTCATTTATTTATAAAAGTCGAATAATCTAGTCGAATGAAATTTTAATATTCAAAAAAATATTTATACTCACAATATAAAATTAATAATTAATAAATTCTACACCGATATGATATCACAGATGTTATGGGTATTTTTCGAAGCCTAGAAAAATTATGGCCCAGCCCAAAAAACCTGCCCAAAAGGCTTAAAAGACTAAAAAAGTCCACATAGACAACCCGGGCCCGCCACCAAAAGTCAAAGGAGCTCGGCTCAAAAAGTCAACCTAAAAAGTCAACGAGACTCGGCCCGAATAAAGACAGTAAAAGTTTTGTTACTTTTACCACAAAAGGGCTTTAAATTAATTAAAAGCACCGCGCACCGCGCACCGCGCACCGCGCACCGCGCAAGCAATATCATAATTGCTCAGGGGCCCATCAAAGTAATTATTAATTACTAAGAGGTCCCTGCATCCTTCTATAAATAGAAGCTCATTTCAATCAAAACGATAACTTCAACAACTCAGATCAACTCACAAAAAACGCTCTAAAGCGATAAAACCTCCGTTTTCCATTCTCTTAAATATCCCGACTTAAATACCCGACTAATGTTGAGCGTCGGAGGTGGATACGGAGGCACCCCCTCCGTACCCCCTTAAAGATCCATTTTATTTCATTATTTCAGCAAGATATACGGAGACGGAGTTCTGGAAGATATTTCCGGCTTATCAAGAAATACCAATCAAGCTTCAAGACCCCCTTTGACTGTCAAGAGGTCATTGGGCGCGGCCCAAAATCAAGACTTGGGCCGCTTTAAGTGTTGATCCATTTTATTTCATTATTTCAGCAAGATATACGGAGACGGAGTTCTGGAAGATATTTCCGGCTTATCAAGAAATACCAATCAAGCTTCAAGACCCCCTTTGACTGTCAAGAGGTCATTGGGCCCGGCCCAAAATCAAGACTTGGGCCGCTTTAAGTGTTGATCCATTTTTCGGCATTAACATTTTGGCGCTAGAAGGAGGGGCTCCCGACACGTTTAAGCCTCGAATCCCTACCAGCACATTCAAGAGTCTCATACTCAGTCTCAACCGGCTCTCGGACATGACCCGTCCGTAAGATCGCCGCCCACAATCAAGTGCAAATCATCACGTGTCTCAAAGTCATTGATCGTCACATAGTCTCACGCCGCTGCTCAAAATCGGAAGATCTGCTACAACCGGGTTCAGCGTGACCTCCGTCACTATTAGCTCATCGCCGGAACGGTCGATTCCGATCACCACCACCAAATGATGCTCGAATAGCCAGACCAAAGCCCTGCACGAGTGAAGCGACCTGCCCCCATCGCCGCTGGCTGTCACCCCAGCCATCGCCGAGAAGCGTCGCCGGACCCACCACGAACTCACATGCCTCTCCGCGTGAGATCCTGGCGAAGAAAACCCCCTGGTGTCACGAGGTTCATGCCACCCCAGATCGGCACCAAAGCACAGCCGCACGGAACCATCGATGTCGTCGGCCCGCATCGCACGCCTCGACGTCACCCGCCATCTCCGCGCACGCCAGCGAGCGCCGAACGTCGTCGCCGGAATCAATTCCTCGTTCGCCGTCATCGCTTCGCCTGAGAATAGAAGCTCGTGAGTCTCGTGCTCGCCCAGGAACACCGACGTCTTCGCAGCAAGAGAGATCGTTGTTGGAGCTCCAGCGACAAAGAGATCCGGCGACAGATCTGAAGAGGAAAGAGGAGGCCTCATGTGCGTGCTTCAGGAGAGAGAAAACCAAAAAGAAAAAAAAAAGAAAAAAAAAGGCCCACGTGCGATGTCACGGGTGATAGAAAGGAAAAGAAAAATAAAATAAATATATATATATAAGCATATATATATTCAAACGACAATTGATGTCGCTTTATAAATAAAGTATATATATACACTATTTATATATACATATATGAATAAATAAGAGTGAGTACATATTCTATTAAGCTTATATATTTATATAAGTTTACAAAGAGCTCGCTTTTACCAAGACGAAGCTCTACGCCGATCAATGTCTAAAACCCGAAGAGAATGTCAAACGCTCGTCAGGGAGAGACGACGATCAAAGTCAAAATCCCGAAGATGACGCCAAAAGCTCAACAGGGTAAACGACGAACAAAGTCTAAAGCCCGAAGACGACACCAAAAGCTCATCAGGGAACATTGATGATCAAAGTCTTAATCTCAAAGACGACGCCAAAGGCTCATCGGGGAA
This sequence comes from Parietaria judaica, assembly GCA_954871525.1. Taxonomy (NCBI): domain Eukaryota; kingdom Viridiplantae; phylum Streptophyta; class Magnoliopsida; order Rosales; family Urticaceae; genus Parietaria; species Parietaria judaica. The sequence continues at coordinate 29,792,037 of OX940862.1, read as the reverse complement.
AGACGAGTGAAGTTTGAATCCCGAAGATGACGCCAAAAGCTCAACAGGGTAAACGACGAACAAAGTCTAAAGCCCGAAGACGACACCAAAAGCTCATCAGGGAACATTGATGATCAAAGTCTTAATCTCAAAGACGACGCCAAAGGCTCATCAGGGAAAGACGAGTGAAGTTTGAATCCCGAAGATGACGCCAAAAGCTCAACAGGGTAAACGACGAACAAAGTCTAAAGCCCAAAGACGACACCAAAAGCTCATCAGGGAACATTGATGATCAAAGTCTTAATCTCAAAGACGACGCCAAAGGCTCATCAGGGAAAGACGAGTGAAGTCCGAAGCCCGAAGACAACGTCAAAGGCTCATCAGGAAAACACGAAGTCTGAAGCCCAAAAATGACGCGAAAGGCTCAACAGGGTAAAACGACGAACAAAGTCTAAAGCCCAAAGACGACGCCAAAGGCTCACAAAGGAAAGACAAAGTTCGAATACCGAAGATGACGCCAAAAGCTCAACAGGGTAAACGACGAACAAAGTCTAAAGCCCGAAGATGACACCAAAAGCTCATCAGGGAAAATTGACGAACAAAGTCTAAAGCCCAAAGACGACGCCAAAGGCTCACAAAGGAAAGAAAAAGTTTGAATCCCGAAGATGACGCCAAAAGCTCAACAGGGTAAACGACGAACAAAGTCTAAAGCCCGAAGATGACACCAAAAGCTCATCAGGGAAAATTGATGATCAAAGTCTGAATCTCGAAAATGACGCCAGAGGCTCATAAGGGAAAGATGATGGTCAAAGTCCGAATCCCGAAGACAGCGCCAAAGACTCATCAGGGAAAGACGAAGTCTGAAGCCTGAAGATGACGCCAAAAGCTCAACAGGGTAAAACGACGAGTGAAGTCCAAAACCTGAGTACGACTCCAAAGGCTAACCAGGAAAATCAAAGACAGAGTCTAAAATCCGACAATGGCGCAGAAGGCTCATCAAGACAAGACAATGACCAAAGTTGGAAGCTCAAAGATGATGCCCAGGGCCTGATCCGTTTACTACGGAGATCAAAGTTCAACAACCTCGAAGAACAAATCAGTCGCTTCGACGACCACAAAGCTACATGGTCGAAATTAGAACCGCGAAAACGAAGCAAACAAACAAGATAAAAACAAAGCCGAGAAAGGCCGGATCTCAATCCCGCCGAATCAGGAAACAAAGCCGAGAAAGGCCGGATCTACAAAGCCGAGAAAGGCCGGATCTCAATTCCGCCGACTCAGGCAATAAAGCCCGAGAATGGCCGGACCTCAATCCCGCCGACTCAGGCAACGAAGCCGAGAAAGGCCGGATCTAAATCCCACTTACTCAGGAAACAAAAACAAACCGAGAAATAAGACGCTAAGGCAAGAAACACGGTAAGACGTTACGGCGCGAAAGACCAGAAAGTAAGGCGCTAAGGAGCAAAATCTGGCAAATACAAACCGAGAAATAAGACGCTAAGGCGCGGAACTCGATAAGACGTTACGGCGCGAAAGACCAGAAAGTAAGGCGCTAAGGCGCAAAATCTGGCAAATACAAACCGAGAAATAAGACGCTAAGTCGCGGAACTCGATAAGACGCTACGGCGCGAAAGACTAGAAAGTAAGACGCTAAGGCGCAAAATCTGGCGAATACAAACCGAGAAATAAGACGCTAAGACGCAAAACTCGTTAATACGCTACGGCGCGAAAGACCAGAAAGTAAGGCGCTAAGGCGCAAAATCTGGCAAAATACCGAGAAGCAAGACGCTAAAGCGCGACCGGAAAAATGAGAAAGTAAGACGCTAAGGCGCAAAATCTGGCGAATACAAACCAAAAAATAAGACGCTAAGGCGCGAAACTCGGTAAGACGATACGGCGCGAAGGACCAGGAAATAAGAAGCTAAGGCGCAAAACCTGGCAAAATACCGAGAAGCAAGACGCTAAAGCGCGACCGGAAAAATGATAAAGATAAGACGCTACGGCGCGAAGGACCAGGAAATAAGGCGCAAAACCTGGCAAAATACCGAGAAGCAAGACGCTAAAGCGCGACCGGAAAAATGAGAAAGTAAGACGCTAAGGCGCAAAATCTGGCGAATACAAACCAAAAAATAAGACGCTAAGGCGCGAAACTCGGTAAGACGATACGGCGCGAAGGACCAGGAAATAAGAAGCTAAGGCGCAAAACCTGGCAAAATACCGAGAAGCAAGACGCTAAAGCGCGACCGGAAAAATGATAAAGATAAGACGCTACGGCGCGAAGGACCAGGAAATAAGGCGCAAAACCTGGCAAAATACCGAGAAGCAAGACGCTAAAGCGCGACCGGAAAAATGATAAAGATAAGACGTTACGGCGCGAAGGACCAGGAAGTAAGACGCTAAAGGCGCGGCCGAAAAAATGATAAAGATAAGACGCCAAGGCGCAAAGGCCGGGAGGTTGATACATTTAGTCGCAAACTCCGACAAAAGACCAAAACAACTTGTCTTCAAAAGTTCAAAATCATAAGACGCCCAGGCGCAAACACTGGCAGAAGCTCAAAACACAAAAGACACCCCAGCCTGTCCAAGTTCTAAAAAGAGCTCTCATGCTCACCCTTTTTCCAGAAAAAACTGTAAGGTTATCTCTGGAACGCCCCTATCAGCGTACATGGAATGTTGCCCCTTGGGACGCCCCCATATATCTTTAAAAGGGCAGATTGAAAAATCCCGCAACTTAAAGGAAATAGTTTTTCGCAAGGCGAAGCCATCCAAAAAACTGGGGGGTTAATGTTATGGGTATTTTTCGAAGCCTAGAAAAATTATGGCCCAGCCCAAAAAACCTGCCCAAAAGGCTTAAAAGACTAAAAAAGTCCACATAGACAACCCGGGCCCGCCACCAAAAGTCAAAGGAGCTCGGCTCAAAAAGTCAACCTAAAAAGTCAACGGGACTCGGCCCGAATAAAGACAGTAAAAGTTTTGTTACTTTTACCACAAAAGGGCTTTAAATTAATTAAAAGCACCGCGCACCGCGCACCGAGCACCGCGCACCGCGCACCGAGCACCGCGCACCGCGCAAGCAATATCATAATTGCTCAGGGGCCCATCAAAGTAATTATTAATTACTAAGAGGTCCCTGCATCCTTCTATAAATAGAAGCTCATTTCAATCAAAACGGTAACTTCAACAACTCAGATCAACTCACAAAAAACGCTCTAAAGCGATAAAACCTCCGTTTTCCATTCTCTTAAATATCCCGACTTAAATACCCGACTAATGTTGAGCGTCGGAGGTGGATACGGAGGCACCCCCTCCGTACCCCCTTAAAGATCCATTTTATTTCATTATTTCAGCAAGATATACGGAGACGGAGTTCTGGAAGATATTTCCGGCTTATCAAGAAATACCAATCAAGCTTCAAGACCCCCTTTGACTGTCAAGAGGTCATTGGGCGCGGCCCAAAATCAAGACTTGGGCCGCTTTAAGTGTTGATCCATTTTATTTCATTATTTCAGCAAGATATACGGAGACGGAGTTCTGGAAGATATTTTCGGCTTATCAAGAAATACCAATCAAGCTTCAAGACCCCCTTTGACTGTCAAGAGGTCATTGGGCCCGGCCCAAAATCAAGACTTGGGCCGCTTTAAGTGTTGATCCATTTTTCGGCATTAACAACAGATATTTTTGGTTAGTTTTCAGTTATTTTCATTTTCTTTTTATATATTTTTTTAATTAAATGGACTTTACGTTAATGAGAAGCCAATCTGTATACAATAATGACTAGAAGCAGAAGGGTCATTTGTTTACTCAATAAGTCAAACAATACAGCTATCGAATTTCCCAAGGAAAAATATTTTATATATAAAATATCATGTTTTGTTGAATATTCTTGCTTCAGTGACGTTATATATATCTTTGAGTCAACACCAAACAATTTTTATCTCAAGCTCACATATTAATTAATTTCAATATAAAATATCTATAAATTAAGTGATATTTGTTTGTACATGGATTTTTGTCTCCTCTTATCGTCAAAGAAAGAAACTTAGTAACTAATTAAATTAAAGAATATATTAGAACCAACATTTTTATTTCCCTAGTATGTGATGATAAATTAATAATATCCTCTAGTTAAAAGGTTAGACTAGCACACTTATTCATTGAGTCTCAGCCAGATGCTAAAATACAAAATGAAATAATATATATTATATACATTAATTTATGGGATAATAGCGGCAAAAGTGGCCAAAGTTAGGCAAAGTGTGCAAATAAGTGGCCAAACCGATTTAATATCGGCATAAGTAGCCAAAGTTTACCAAACCGTGGACAGTACAAATTCCATCCATTTCATGTCAACGCCGTTAGCGACGTCATTTCCACAAGTGTTGAGCTTTGGCCACTCATTGTAAGTTAGAGCCGGGACTAAATTGAGATTTAGTAATATTATTTTATTGAGATTATTAATTTATATGAAATTTTACTGGACGAAGTAGTCTTTCAGTCTATAATGCCAAGGCTTCGTGGTTAATAGTTTGGCACACCAAGAAGGTCAGATTAACCCCGAAAAAAGTGATCCAAAAATGTATTTGACCTAAAGTTTCAGGGTATGTGCGACCAAATATTTTTCCAACCCAATAGTAAAATCCTTACCATAGTTTTAAAAAAATAAAAAATTTAACAGTAGCATCAATGATTTGATATGGGTTTTGAGATTAGTGAAAGTGACTAATACCTTCTTGTTCCGTAAGATGGTTTTCTTTTTATTTTTTCTATTTCGACCCCTAAATCATGATCAGGTAATTTGTATAGGGCCGAGAACCTCAAAAATTTGTTAATACTTTCTATCCCGTATCCTGGTGAACCAAACAAAGCGTAAGTCTTCCAAGCATGGAGAAACTAAACTAATCACTAGTAACCCCTACATTTCGCGCAAAGTTAACAAAAATGGTTTTTTTTCGTAAGTTATGTGTGGTGATTTCAAATGACTAAGTTTATAAAAGCATAGTACAATAAAATTTCATAGAATTAATAATATTAATAAAATAAAATAATGGTCCCTAACAATTAAATATATAGAGGTTTTATGGTAGGCCGAGTGTGCAAATAAGTGGCCAAAGCTCAACACTTGTGGAAATGACGTGGCTAACGACGTTGACATGAAATGGATGGAATTTGTACTTACCACGGTTTGGTAAACTTTGGCTACTTATGCCGATATTAAATCGGTTTGGCCACTTATTTGCACACTTGGCCTAACTTTGATCACTTTTGCCGCTATTATCCCTTAATTTATTGACTACACTTAATAACTTATTGTGATCTGTTGCTTCCAGCTGTTCGTAATTATGTATAGTATAGTATGTGAACCACAAGAAGTCATAACTCATAACTTATGATTTACTTGTATGATATCTAATTTTAATCACAATCAGTAACTAATACACAGTATGAATATTGCATATATAATATTTAATCTGACAGTTGATTAATTTGAATATTATTTTTTTGGTGTTCATAGTTGCTAAGGTACATTGATTCTACTATTCTGTTGCTTCTTACTTTTATATAAATAGTCTATCAATTAAGAAAAAATGTATTAATATGTAATCCAGTAGTCCTCGATATGCAATTTTTACGAAATGCATATATATTATGGTCATTATTTTGGGTACAATAATGCAGAAGCTGTCAAACTAAGTAAAGAAATTATAAGAAAGTATTTAGCATTTATCTACTATATGTATATATATATATATATTATATTTATAAATTATACGGAGATAGCATGGGACCATACTTCAATTATTTCCATTGGCAGTCAAACAAACTCGCCACAATTCATCATATTATATATAATTTCTTCAAACACAGTCTTACATGGCCTTAATTAAAATCTAGGCATTAAAAAATCATGAAGATCAATATTGGAATCAAAATTATATTTCTTCAACAACTAAATATTTATTAATCATATTCAAGTGTTGTAGGCTCGTGCTATACGCAAGAAGTGATCTCTCCTACTCCAAGGTGTCCAACTAATCTACGCCTTACAATTTATCTTTTTTAATGGGGTGGCGCTATCGTCTAAGTTTAAAATACATCTCGCATTACTAAATATTTTAGTGTAAGAACATGTGGAACTATTGGTCAAATTTACAAATATGTAAAGGGAGCACTCATTTGAGTCTCATGGAATGTTTGAACCCATGACCTCTTGAATTGAGGAGTGATGGAGTTATCACTAGGCCAACCTTGCTTGGTTTTCTTTCAATTTTAATGTGCTTTTTTTTATGGGTGAAGCTATGACACATACTCGAGAATTAGGCATTTTTCGACCCGGTCCCAAATTTCCAGCCTAAAATTGGATCCGTACCAGTCGAAACATAATAGCATTCAGTTTAGAAAAGCTTCGTACTTAAGATTAAAACTGGACTGTGACTGAGCCAAAACTCTGTAGAATTGTTTTTCAAAATATTATTATTAATTAGTTGGTTATAAAAGAAAGAAGAAGAAAAAGAAAAACACTTTTTACATAACTTAAAATATTAAAAGATAGGAAAAGAAATACATTCAAATAAGATAACAAACATAATTCAAACTTAAATTATATATAAAATAATATTAGAATAAAATCTTAGAAGACCATAATAAATTAGACGTGGTTAAAACCCTTTTTTTTCGCCGTCGTAATATCTTGGTTTATAAAGCTGAGACCGGCTCGACCCAATTCCCATTTTCATGAAGAAAAAAAAGGTTTCATTTTTAGAATGGGACTTTCAGAGCCAAGATTTTCACCCTTACTTTTAATTGTTCTTATTTAATGGGTTATTAGCAGCAAAAACACCCAAATTATTTAAAGATTGGCTGCATAGAACCAATTAAAAAAAGTATTGGCAAAAGTATCAATGTCCACCAATTTTTAATTTTTTTTTTACTATTTTTGTCAGTGATGATGTCAACAACAAATAAAATAAATAAACTCAAACGATCAAACCTACGAACATTAAAAAAACATGGATGTAAACTCAAATGCGTGGAACATCAACAAGGAATTTTTTTACTTTCCTTTGTACTTTCTGTCTGGAATAATTAGTTCATCTTCACAACAACATCGTGATTGGCACTGTTCACGTTATCACTGACGAAAATAGTAAATAAATAAATAAAAAACAAACGAAAAAGTGGATGGGTCTACCAATCCACCAAAAAAGGTGAACTTGGGTATTATTCCCATAACTTTTTAAGTTAGCTCTATAGTACTCTATTTCTAAATAACTTAAATACTTTTGCCGCTAATAAGCTATATGTAATTAACTCAAATACTAATTGCGGTTTATGTATACGCTAAAGCAAGGTTTTAAATACCGCTTGCCGATGTCGTTTTGCACTTTTCGTTTTACTGATATATCGCTTGTTGATGGGTATCTCATAGGTAAATCGATGGGTATGCCGATGGATATATCGTTTCGCATATCTTCGAAAAAAGATTTTCGATGAGCATGCCGATGGATATTCGGAAAATTTAATACCTTGCGCTAAAGTAAACTATGGCGTTGAAAAGGATTGAGTGGGCCAATGTTGGATTATGAGCCCATCTTTGTTGACCCAAGAAAGTATATATATATATAAAGTGGATATATATATATATCCACTTTATATACGTATGTAGCTAGCCAGATTTCCACGAATCACAATAAAATCTCTTCAATAAAAGCCCCACCTTATATAATATATGTCCTATTGAGTTGCTAGACGACTTCTAGTGAGACATATCAAATATAAACAATAAAGTTAATAATATAAAATATTGTTTGTAAACCAAACAAACAAGTGAAACAAGTGCCTATTGATTGTGAACTTAAAATATATTATTGATTGGCTGTTTGCTTAGCTAGTTCACATGATCAAAATCAAAAGTACTCTTTTCTTTTTATCATTGAAAATAAGAGAAAAAAATTGACCAATCCCTGACTTACTAAGTTACTGCTATGCCTTATTTTAGAAAGCAATAAAGCAGAAGATAATGGTCATAACCTAGTTGATGCAATTTATTAAAGTAAATTGTTATTAGATTTTCAATAGGGTGAGAGTTTTTTTCGGATCGAACGGGACTCGGATTAACGATTTGTCGCGGCTAATATTAGCGGCCACAAACCTGTGTATTTTGTAAAAATAAATGTGACAGAGGGTGTCCGCTAGGCGGGTTTCTTAATTAATCAATCAACAACCGAAATTCTAGCAAAAAAAGAGAGAATTACGGTGGACATGTTCATCTATTGAAGTTCAGTTAACCTTTAAAGATCATACATATGTAGATACTAACACTAAGCCAGACCTTTCTGATCAAATAATACATTAATAATAAAGTTAATTATTATGAATTTACTTTGAGCTTAGAAACTGTCACACCCATTTTTCCTAAGGATATCATAATAATAGTGACATACATGTCCAGAAAATCAGGTAATACCATTGTTGAAAAATGCCATTTCATAGTAGCTATATGCTATTGCTACTAATGAATACAGCTATAGTTATAGTGATATATAATTTGGACTACACATTTATCAAATTGTCCACATTTAATTCGCATATATATATATATATATATATATTTGAAGCAATAATATTGTTCTTTAATATTTGTAGCTGTATAAATTCAACATTCTCCCTTTTCAATGTCCAATTTTATTTCTCGTCACTGTTGTATTTCCTTATTAAGAAGCGCTGCAGTATTTATTATCGGAGCAAAAATAAATCAATTTTTAAAACAAGTTTTGATCTCATGAATTGACTCAAGAGTTGAAATCTTCACGTATTAAGAGTGATGACATTGACAATTTAAAGCTCCATATGATCTGATGATTTAAACTCTAACATCAATGCTAAATAACACATCGCAAATTCCATAATATACACACATATAGGAAACTTCAGTTTGTTTGTATGGTCGGACAACATGTGTTTTTAGAAAAGTACCCGAATTTGTTAAATTATAAAACTATGCTCCAAAAGTCTTTATGTAAAGACAAAAAGTGTTTATGTATACATTTACAGTTTTTGGAGCATATTTTAAAGTGTTTATGTAAAGACAAAAAGTGTGTTGGGGGCATAATTTTGTAATTTAACAAACTCGGGTACTTTTTCAAAAACACATGCTCTACCAGGCATACAAACTGAAGTTTCCCTATATATATATATATATATATATATATATATATATATATATATTTTGTTATACAACCTTTAAATATGTAACATACGAGCGGAACATGAATTCTTATTTGATATTTTCGAAGCATAAGCACTATATTTGAAAAGTTATCACTACAAGAAAAGTGAGCATTTGAGACTATTTTACAAAAGACTTATATATCAGTCTTGAATACTAAGTATTTGGGACTGATATATCAGTACCTAATGGTATTCGAGGTACTGGTTTTCATGGGACTAAACTTAGCGACTGATTTTCAGTTGCTAATAGTTTTTCACCTTGTTTGAGACTAAATTTCAGTGACCAATGTACTTGCGTGCTTCGCTTAGGGTTGAAGCTGCTTCCCTGATAAGCCCAAATTAAGGCGAGACGAGACAATCCTTGACTTGGAAGGCAAGATGAACTTGATGAGAGTTATTCTAACTTGTGCCGGGATTACTACACAATCCTGTAACACTCACCCGCGATTTTGAAAATGTTCAGTAATTTTTTTTTTTTTTAATTCTAAGTGAATCTGGATTCGTAATTCTTTTTCTTTTATTTTGAATTAATCTAAACATCAAAAGATCTAAATTAAACAGTTCTTCACAAACAAAATATATTTTTTCATATTTAAAATATGGAACCGAAAAAGAAAAAAATTCATTCAGAACTTCATATTAATTCCCGGAGTTCATATGTTAGAATATTAATTAAAGAAATCCGGTGTTTTGGATCCCTCGATTTATAAGCAAGATGTCACACGCTCAAACCTATATATTTAAGTCTTCTATGCATAAAAATAATAAAATAAAATAAAAACCTAACTAGAAGCAGAAGATATAAGATCATTTCAGTATAATTTTATTCAGTGATCGACGTACTATCATGAATTAATATCTTTGTAACAAAATCAATAGTACGATATTGTTATTTAAATTATGTCGATCAATGATAATGATAATGGATCATAATCGGAAATTGTGTGGAAAAACACAAGCCACGACAAGGAACACTCGATCATCATACTGCATTTTTCTTTTATTTTGCGCTTTTGTATGTGTCGCGCGAGGCCAAGTTGCATGAACCCATATATTTTTCATTATTTTATTAATAATTATGGGTGTATCAATATATATATATATATGGAAATTTCAATAAATATGTCCGGTAGAGCATGTGTTTTTGGAAAAGTATCCGAGTTTGTTAAATTACAAAATTATGCCCCAAAAGTGTTTATGTAAAGACAAAAAGTATTTATGTAACATAAACAGTTTTTGGAGCATAGTTTAAAGGGTTCAAAAGTGTTAAAAAGTGTTTATGTAAAGACAAAAAGTGTGTTGGGGCATAGTTTTGTAATTTAACAAACTCGGTTACTTTTCCAAAAACACATGCTCTACCGGGCATACAAACTGAAGTTTCCATATATATATATATATAATTATTTTTCTGTAAACAAAGTAATTAACACATGACTACTTTTATCTGCATATGGACCATAATTTTGACAATCTTTATATTTATATATATATATATATATTAATTATCAATTTATTTTTGTCGAAATCCGCCAATATCTGCTACTGACTAAGCAAAAAGTATCAACGCCTTCGGAGTAACTATATAAAGCTTGACGAATCTCTCGTAATAAAATTATAATGATATTTCTTCTAAACGATAATTTTACTTCTCATTCTCTAAAATTATGATAAAGCTCAAGCCATAGACGAGCGGACATTGATGTTTTCCAAGCGTACAATAAGAGCACACATGAAGGGTCAAAACGTCGAACACTTAAGTTTATCTCATTTTTAAGTAAGAGAAAATAAACTGCACATCTCTTTTGAACGACTATACGGACACGCTGGTTTTGTCTCTCCGTTTTCAATAGAAAATAACAATTCAAAAAAAGTTAATGAGTTTCTCGTCCCAATTATTTGTGCAATCGGGTTTTGACTGCTGGGTTTATTTCCTCTAGACATCAAAATAGCGGGATAGGCAGGCTCACCTATGGTGATCTATCTGTCCCAACCTTAGATAAAGAGATATTAGCAACATAATTACTTAATCAAGTGAGGCGACATAAGTTCAAATTAGTAAAAGAAATAATGGCATAAGTAATTAAAGTTGACCAAATTGATCGGCGCACATATCTTTGTTCACTTTGTTTATAAACGCTGGTCAAATTCGACCTAATGTCAAGTTGACTAAAGGGTCAAGTAGCGTCCAACGTCCTTCAAGAAAAGTGAACAAAATTATGTGTCGACTTTGAGTACTTTCACCACTATTTTTTTTAATTTTAAACTTATACCGGCTCAATTAATTAAACTTTAAATACTTATGCCAGCATGTATCTTCACATGATGCCAAAAAGTACCAGAGAACCCCATTAGAATATATTATTTCCATTTTATTTGGCATGAGGGTGTGAAATGAAAATGAGCCACAAGCGAGGTGAGCAAGTCCATGGTCCAAGTTATACATACATAGTGATGATGTAAGCATGGGCTTGGCTTGTCTATATAAGCACTCCAAGCTCACCCATTCCATTCATCTCTGCACATCATCTAGTACTACTCCCATATCATCAAGCACCTCTCTCTCTCTCTCTCTCCTCCAAGGACGGAGAAAATGGCCGACAATGGCGTCTCCGGCCAAACAAATAACAAAACGATCGCCGACTTCGACCCGCCCAAGAAGCCCAAAACCAACGTCTTCGCCGTCGCTTGTGCTGTCTTGGCCTCCATGACTTCAATCTTACTTGGTTACGGTCAGTGTTATATACATATATATATATATGTATGTGTATGTGTTTCTTCTTACAAACCAAAAGACACACTGGGAAACAAAACTTCACTTTTCGAGTGACCCTTTATCCAGAAACAGCAAAAAAAAAAAAAAAACCATTATTATCCAAGAATCTAGGGGCAAAGCAAGTTCCAAACTTGATAATCTGTTTTTGTTTTCTTTTATAGGTGATTTTTTTTTTTTTTTTTTGTAAGGGCTGTTCTCGTGGTTCCGTTCTAAATTTATTAAATATTTTTATGTTTGTTTATAAGTAATAGAAGAATATCCGAATTCTCGCACAATTAACTCGAATTAGAACTAGGTGGACACCGAATAACAAAAAGTATAATTCAAGACTCAAACTAATATATATAAAAATTATTAGAGTTTCCTTATCGCGTACGAAACAACAAGAAGAAAATCTTTGATATATTTGAAGAGTCGGAAATCGCGTAATCTTGTCCTAAATTTATTAAAGTAATTCTCCGTCGAAGACGAATACCGTGATGACAAAAAGACGCGTGAGATTTAAAAACACTTTGTTCGGGGTGCAGATATCGGCGTGATGAGCGGGGCCGGGCTTTACATCCAGAAGGATTTCAAACTGAGTGACACGCAGGTGGCGGTGATGACGGGGATTCTGAACCTCTACTCGCTGCTGGGCTCAGCAGCGGCGGGGAAGACCTCCGACTGGATCGGGCGACGCTACACCATCGTCTTTGCCGGTGTCATATTCTTTGCAGGGGCGCTGCTCATGGGGCTGGCCCCCAACTACGCCTTCCTCATGTTCGGCCGCTTCGTGGCCGGCATCGGGGTCGGCTACGCCCTCATGATCGCCCCCGTCTACACCGCCGAGGTCTCCCCGGCTTCCTGCCGGGGCTTCCTCACTTCCTTCCCTGAGGTATTGTCATACTCTGTCTCACACAATATATTTTGTAATTAAAAATAGGGTAAATGAACAAAATGCCTATTTTGTGTCAAACATTTCAAAAAAATATCTATTATGTATATTTTTTACTCTCACAAATGAGTATTTTTTTAAAAATTTGACACAAGATTGAACATTTCTTACAATTTCCTTTAAAAATATAGTAGAAAAAGGTTTATTTTCTCAATGAAAAATATTCAAGATTAATTCTTAGCTAGTTGAACAAAATTTGACCGTTTTAAATTATTAATTGGATAAATTACTAGCGTGTAAGCCACACACATATATATTATATTTATATGTATCTGTTTTAAATGCTGAGATCTTATAGTTGATATTAATTGAATACATCATCTCACGTTTATATAATTGCTACCCACTAACCATTAAATAAATATATATATATATATATATATATATATATATTATAAATAAATAAGTTAAGATCGCCTAAAAGGAAAGTTCAAGCCAGTTTCATTCGCCAGAATACCTAAATAATGGGACACATATATCTTCCTAAGTAACATGAATTAATATACAATAAATAGTAAATACTATGAACAAAAACTTATCAGTGACTTAAAAAATGAAAATAAAATCAAATAGTATCACAAGTAGAGATGCGTAATTATTAAAAAAAAAATAAAAATTGCAACCTCATTATTCTCAGTCAACCGAGTTAATTATATATCATAATTTTTCAGGTATTCATCAACGCCGGCATACTGTTCGGGTACGTGTCGAACTACGCGTTCTCGAAGATGGCGCTCGGCGTGGGGTGGCGGATGATGCTGGGCATTGGGGCCATCCCGTCGGTGCTCCTGACCGTTGGCGTGCTGGCGATGCCCGAGTCGCCCCGGTGGCTGGTGATGCAAGGCCGCCTTGGCGATGCCAAGCGCGTCCTCGACAAGACCTCCGACACCCCCGAGGAGGCGAGCCTCCGCCTCGCTGACATCAAGGAGGCCGCGGGCATCCCAGAGCACTGCACCGACGACATCGTCCCCGTCAACAAGAAGAACTCCCAAGGTGACGCCGTCTGGAAGGAGCTCCTCCTCCGCCCCTCCCCGGCCGTCCGCCACATCCTTCTCACCGGCGTCGGCATCCACTTCTTCCAGCAGGCCTCGGGAATCGACGCCGTCGTTCTCTACTCCCCCCGCATCTTCAAGGCAGCCGGTATTACCAACTCTGACAAGCTCCTCCTCGCCACCGTGGCCGTCGGTTTCGTGAAGACCGTGTTCATCCTCGTGGCCACGTTCCTCCTCGACCGCTTGGGGCGGCGCCCGCTGCTGCTGAGCAGCGTGGGGGGGATGATCCTCTCGCTGGGGACTCTTGGCGTGGCGCTCACAGTCGTGGACCACTCGGACGAGCGGGTGATGTGGGCTGTGGTGCTCTCGATTGCGATGGTGATGGCTTACGTGGCGTTCTTCTCAATCGGGATGGGGCCCATCACGTGGGTGTACAGCTCGGAGATCTTTCCGCTCAAGCTGCGCGCGCAGGGCACGAGCATTGGCGTGGCAGTCAACCGCGTCACGAGCGGCGTGATCTCCATGACCTTCCTCTCGCTCGCCAAGGGCATCACCATCGGCGGCGGTTTCTTCCTCTTCATGTCAATTGCTGCCGTCGCCTGGCTCTTCTTCTTCACCCTGATGCCAGAGACGCAGGGCCGTACCCTCGAGGACATGGAGGTCCTTTTCGGTGGATTCCACCGCTGGAGATCGGCCAGTAAGATGCTCAAGCACCGTGAGGTCGTCCCCGGTGGCCAGCAAGTCAACGGCAAGAGTCAGGTCGAGTTGGGCGAGCAATCTAATAAATGAACTAACTAGCGTGGTACGAAGACTGGTTGTGTAATAGAGCTTGTATCTTTGAGAAACAAGGTTCGAGTCCAACGACATAAAACGCGCACCCAACAAAAAAAAACCGGTCATTCTCGCGTCTGGCGGTTTTATAGGAGCTTTGTATTCCTAAGGAACTAGTAGGGGTAGAGAAAGATGAGCAAAGGGGTTTGTGAAAGGGCTTGGTATGTTTGTGGAAGGGCTTTGAATTTTAGAGTAGGCTTTTTCCAAGGGGAAATATGGGGAATGAATTAGGGGTCAAACGTTGTCTGAAAAAATAAATTATTGTAATTTATATGGATGTTCCTAAATTAAAAGTTTTACGATGAAGATGAGCCTTGTATTCTCTCCGTAGGCAATATATTTGTATGGCCTGATTTTGATGATTAGACACAAACAAACGCCAAGCAAAGAAGATCTACACATTTCCAAGCATTCTTTTTCCACAGCATATGTGGTTGACATTATTTCGTATTGTAACGAGTTGAATATGCTTCAATTATTAGAAAACTGTCCAAAATTGTTTGTCCTGTATAGGACTTAAAATGCAAATAAGGAAATGGTGGTCCATCTCTGCTCTTTTTATTTTGTTAATTTATATGGTCCATATATTTTAGATGTACTTCTATAATTAAGTTATTTCGCTTTATTTTTGTAATCAATATTGTTCAATAATATATAATATGACTGTTTTTATTTTTATTACTCATGAAGCTATCAATATGGTTCTAGTGAAAAAGTAACTAAACTAATACTTTCATGTATAGATAGCCCGATAGGTGGGCGTGAGTTTCCCACGCCGGTCGGAAGTGGGTTGCTTGCGTCTTTTGCCCGCTCATATGTAAGATATTTGTTTTAAAGGAAAAAATAGTATAAAAAATGGTGAGTGGGTTTTAACCTACCCCAAAATTCTTGGTGGCCGGTTCCACCCGGCCAACCTTACACCACGGGCCGGGAAATTCATGTCCATCCAAATCGGGGGATGGACAGGGCCTGCCCGTCCCATATAATGTGTCCTTTTAAGTTGGTCCTCAAGAATTTTCTTCTAACATTAATTTTAAGAGTTCCAAGTGTTAAAGCAATATTCTCTTCTTATGAATCCGTGATAACTACAAGCTAAAGAATCTTTCCAATTCCAAACAAGTAGTGCTTAATAAATGTTATCTTACTCAAACTAGAAATATGCACACCCCTAACCAAACACCTCATCATTTCGTTCAAACCAAGGATCGAAATTTCGCGATAATCGAGCGATTAATCGCTGAAAACCACTTCTCGGTAACTTATCTCTTCTAATCGTTGTCGTTTTATACTTATCGCGATTTTTCGATTCGAAAAACAAGTCACTTATCGAGCAAAGTTTTCAAGTGTATTTTTTCGAAAAGCTTGTTACTTTTCGGTCAAAAACGATAAGTCAACCCCAGTATAGTTTTTTCTTTTTTGCGGCAAAAGTTCCAATTTCTTTTAATTTTAGAATTTAAAGGTATTTTTAGGGGTTTTTTTAGTGGATCTTGAATGTTTTGAAGTTTAAATGTTGTATATGTATGAATCATGTCAAATTTTCACAATTTTATTCTATATTTCATATAGTTACATAGAAAGCTATTAGGTTAAATGAAAGTTTGAGTTTGAGTTTCATGATACTTTGATTGTACATTTTAGGTTTTGAATCAAATGTTATTGTTGAATTTGATTTTTTTAGGTTTATTAAGGAATATAGATGAATTATAATAGTCTTTTTTTGCAGAATTGGGGTGTTTTTAATTAGTGTTTGTTCGAATTGTTATATAATTGCGGTAGAAGTATTTATTTTTTGGAAGTTGTTGAACTTGAGCTATATTTTTAATATTTTTGATGTAATTTCATTGTTTAACAATGTATATAATTAGGAAACTATGGTTTTGACATAATTTGTTTTGCAATTTGACGTTTTCCTGAATTATCCAATTATTGCGGCAAAAGTACATATGTTTCAAAAAATTGGTTAATTGAGCTAGTTAATCGACTTTTTTGGTGTAATTTAATTTTATAATATTGTATATAATTCATAAATTGTGTGGTTGGGATAATTTTTTTTTGTAATTTCACGTTTTCCAACTATTAAGGCAAAAATATATATCTTTAGGAAATTGGTTAAATTGAGTTAGTTCTTCAATTTTTTTGATACATCTTCAAGTGGGAAGATTTTATATAATTAACAATTGGTGATTTTAAAATATTTCATATTAGTAAAATATGACCTTGACTCAAATAAGCATATTTTATCTAATAGTAAATAAGTTAAGAGAGCATTTTGACTTACAAGTTACAACTTATAATTTGTAAATAATAATTGTTATTTTAATTTATTTTTTTTATAGGTTTTCCATCGATAAATCCATCGATAACCGATTAATCCATCGATAAGTTCGATAAGTTTCGATAACGGCAAACGATAATTTTTATAGGTTTTCCATCGATAAATCTATCGGTAAACGATTACTCCGTCGATAACGGCAAACGATTTTTCGGCAAAAAGGGCATTCAAAACCTTGGTTCAAACTTGCAAGCAGCGCACACACATATATTTAGCGGCAAAAGTACTCGTTAGTTTTGCCTGACAAAGTTGTCAAACTCTAATATTAACATGCCTCGTGTACTTTTTTACCGGCTATTTCGGTACCCGTGGCATGCTTTTATGAGAGTTTGGCAACTTTGACTGACAAACATATCATTATTTTTCAATGAATTTTTTTTATACTTATGCCGTTAGCCTATATTTATTGGGGGTTGTTATTGCACTATTCACATTGTTAAATGTAACAATCAGGAGTTGACTCTTGAAACGCAGTTGTAATGGGCAGAGAGTTAAAGCATGTGCGTTTTGTCCCAACTCTGAATGACAGATATTATAAAAGACACGCCTCTTCTCCTCAAAGCTCCAACTTGATAAATCCGAATCAGAATCGGAATCAAGAGATTACATACAGTTGTAGTTTGGTTATCCATATGAAAGATGCATTAAGAATTAATAAATGGCAATTAATGGTCAAGAACAAATGAATAGCAAACATTGAACCACTACGACATGCGTAACTAATTGCATGGGGTCATGTGTAATACTATAATATATATAGTAGTACATCGACACACTATTTATAGCTGGGCAATAATTTTCCTACTTCTAAGTTTTAACCAAGCTATACCTCTTACAGTAAAATCTCTAATCCTGTTGGTACCGAAGAATTTTATTAGATTATCGAGGTAAAATTTAATAATGTTAGTTAGAGTTAGGATCATACAAAACATTATTTTATCAAGGTAATTAATATATCGAGTATTAATTTAAGCAGGTTCTACTGTATTTATATTTTTGTCATAACTTGGCCGTCATATCCAAGGCCGTGTCAGAGATTCTCAGGCTCGAGGCAAAGAGTAATTTGACTTTTTTTTTTTTTTACTGTAGGCGCAATCATACTCCACATTTCCTCAAGCACGACTTTGCTCATAATAGGGTATCTCTATGGGCTAAATATATGACAATAATGCAAAGTTGTTGCCAAATAGAGACACAAATACATCTATGTTTATTCTCCTTAGTATTATCAATACCACATAATAGAGACTGAAAATCACTCCCCAATAAATTTTGCGCCATTTTGAATAAGAGGGGTACATATATGGGACTAAAATTTAGCGCCAATACGTTTGCCTGAAAAATTTTAAAGGAAAAAAATATATTCGCCATTTAGTCTCAAACAAGGTGTCAAAATATTAGCAATTGAAAATCAATCCCTTAGTTTAGTCCCATGAAAATCAGTCCTGAGTACCATTAGGTACTGATAAATCAGTCCCAGATACTTAATACTCAAGACTTAATATATCAATCTTTCGTAAAATAGTCTCAGATGCTCACTTTTCTGGTAGTATAAGGGTTATAGATAAAATAAAGACTTTTAAGGGATGACGTTTCAAAAATGGGAGGCCTCGTAGAGAAAATGCTCTCAATTGTTTAACACCCTTTAAAATAAAATAATAAATAAATAAAAAAAAACCTCTAGGAGCAAATGTTATTACTGCTTTAAGTCACTTACATATATGCTTGTGTATAGAGAGAAACGCAATAGTGGATGTGATATCAACTAGTTGTGATTTGAAAATTATATAGTTCTTACACACTCTATTTACTTACTTTTTAAGTAAAAAATATTTAGATTGGATAGAATAGACACTCCTATGTTCGATGTACATGGTTACTTTATCTAATTTATTTGCAAGTCTCAAATATATTTTTTGTTACTACTGTATTACTCTGCTAAAACCGGAAATTACTTGAATAAATTTGAGATAGAGGTCACTCCCATATGATTCCTGACTATATATATATATATATATATATATTCTAAATCAGTGAGCATGTGCATGCCTAATCAGGGCACAAGGAGGCAAACTTGTCAAGGTTATTGAGGAAAACGATCAAAGTTTGTGTCTATGATTCATAATGAATGTGCACGTTTGTTGCTTAAAATGTCTGCTTCCATGCATTTAAATGCCTACTATTCCTTTTTCTAGCTATACAAAGTCGTTGTTTCAAGAGCATGTCACATTTGGTATACTTATATATGGATATAGTAGATCAAATCAATGACTATAATGAGACTATATAAACTTAAACATTGTTTTGCATCTTAATTAATAAACCTTGTTTAGCTGGTTCTAGTGTGCTGGGAATAAACTCTTGCGTCCTTTAGGTACTTTCATGCATGTGATATTGTTCTACTTTTTATTTTATTTTTTGTGTATTAGTGCGACTTAGTTAGAAATTGCATAGATATTTATTAGTTAAAATCTTTGTGATATCATTTGCACATTCTTTCCCTTCAAGCTATCTCATTTTTTGTTTACAGTTATAGCATGTCCTCCATTTCAATGTCATCTTCAAGAATTTTTAATCAGGAATTTTATTTTCTTTGCTGCCGAGCTAGGTTTAATATACCACCTTATCTTGCAATTTCACTGTCATATCAATGAATAGCAGGAGTAAACAAATCAATCCGTGCCCAAGGTAACACCCGAAAAGGCTAGCCCGTCCGTGGTTAGCTCGCCCCGGTTGCAAACCACTGGCATAAGTAGTACACCACCTATGCTTGCAGTTTTACGGTCGTATAAAGAGAAGCAAGAATACATAATTTGACGCAACAGCCTCACTTGTACGTTTTAATCACTACAACCCGTAATTTTACAAAGCTCACGAGGAATCGCCAACTCTAGAATACAAAGAGCTCAACTGAATTTTCTACTCCGTTTATACAATCCTCTCCTACCACTATCAACACCCTGAAAATCGCACCGTATTACATATATATAAAAGTGAAAATACTGTATGAACTCACAAATAATGGTGACATGTACACATTTTTCCTACTTCTCGATGCCCTGCTGGAGATACTGGATGAGGTCATAACCTGCGGTAGTCCACTTGTTGTAGGCGTCGGTGCAGACGTGGATCATAAAGGCCGCCGCCTCGCGGTCGTTCATCTCCGGGTGGAATCTCTTGCGCAGATTCCCGATGGGGTCGCCTCTGCTGAAGCACGGCAATCCACTGTCCAGCATTAGCTGAACAGTGCTCAGGATCCCGTCCATGTACCGGCGGGTGGCCAGGTACCCCTTCACGCACAATCTGTGGAAGCAAATTACAAATGGATGATAGTATTCTAGAAAAGAAAATTCATGCTATCAAATCGTGATGGAATAAAATATTCATCATATTTTTGTTTACAGAAAGCTTTGGAGAAGAGCGTAAAAGAGCCGGAGACAAGAGCCTTTGCTACCTCACAAACTGGTGCCATGTCTCGCTCTTCATTGCGCCTGAGGGGTCGAGTAACTGGGTCATTTCGTGGCTCAGCTTGAAATGGGCGCTTTCGAACCGCATGTTTCCACCAGGTGATGTTTCCAAGATAAATCCGAAATCGATATGAACAAGTCTCCCAACGCTGCAGAAACAGCAAATTATTAGGAATCGAGGGTTTCAATTTTCATCTTTGTAGTTACAATAAAGTGTTAGATGCCAAAATAAAATGAGGTGATCGTACTTGTCAAATAAGAGATTGCCGTTGTGGCGATCCTTTGGCTGAAGTATAAGGCTGGCAACTGCATAGCCAGCACTGCTGATGATGAAATTCTCTCGGGCGGCTTCAAAGCTGGGAGACCCTACGGGCCCGAAGTCCTGCTGAAATATCTCATACAAACCACCGTCGGTTGTCTCGCCCATCTGACTTCTACTCCGTGTATTGGGCACCACCTGCACGGTGTAAGAGATACTTTGAGAAGAAGAGAACATGTAATATAAACGTGCTCTGGTTCTTTCTATCAGTATCCAATCCCGGTCCCGGTCCCAGTTCTATAATCCAAATATTTTTAAACCATGCCGAGAACGAGCCAAAAAGAAGGCTGGTCCAGTTTTAAGGATTGGTTACCGTAGTCTAATTCAAATAATTTAATCATAAACTAAGACTAATAAATTTATTCAAAAAAATAAAAAATACTAAGACTGCGCTGGAAAACGGTTGGCTCGGTTCTTGAAAATATCGGCCTGACTCCCTATTTTTTTGACAGAAAAGCCCAGTTTTCGGATTGAAACAGGGCCTGGTCCGGGCCAAAACCAGGCTTGGTGGACAAAAACTTTCGTCCCATTTATTAGTAACCGTACAAGAATATCTAGGTAGAAACTTAGAGAGTTATGTATAAAGTCACCTCAATTATGCCTCTCCCTGGTCCAGTCGGGAGCACACCATATGGAAACAAATAAAGGTTAATTCCAACTGCTTCAAATATGTCTCGGAGAAGCGAGATCACTTGTAGAGCAAGAACGTCTTGGCGACAGTCGTCTCCGACCTATAAGGTAAAAACTCAGTCAACGAGTGTATTAAAAAAAATAAAGAGAAACCAAAGCATTTGTATTACAGATTTTAATGTGCATAAAAAATGCAAGGCAATAAACTCACCTTGAAAATGCAAGCTTGTGGTTTTATATCATCATGATTACCGTCACGATCAACCACATTAAACGTGATCATGATCGGCACTTTTGCCGCTGACTGTAAAGGAATACCACTATCTTTACGGATTCCTCTAACAAGCTTGCTAGGAGCTGTTGGTAGGTAGAGCTCGTCTCCTTCAACCTCAATCTTCTCTAGTTCTCTGTCATAAAATATTTATATTTAAATATATATATATATATTGATTTAACAAGCTGGGTTGAAATTAGTATGCTTTTAATATAAATCATATATTTTTTTAGTGAACCTGCGTATGCCAGCTCGCCGTTCTTCTTTTGGAAGAGGAAAGAGGACACCAGAAATAGATGTGACCTTGTCAAAGAAATCAAATTCCTTGTTGAACAAGTCGAGCGCTTTCGTGGAGAAACCATCAATGATCCGTTCCCTAACAACCGGCAAGAGTGCTTGAAAGGAACTACTCTGAAAGGACTGCTGCAAACACAAGCATGTTGATGCTTTCAGTATTTAGTGAGACACTAACATAGTTAAGAACAATGTAGCACTAGAAATATATGAGAAGAACATATTCTTCTGTTTACGTAGAATGACGATCAAATTATAATAATGTTCCAATGTAGATTAAAAAAGAGTTACGCATAAACAATTGTTGATATGATCAGTGTGAAGATTTATTATTAGCGATAATAGAAATTTATTTCAGTTTGAGGGCATTTCTACAAAAATAAATAAAAAAATAGAGATTTATTTCAGATCCCGAAATTTACCTTTCCAGATCCCCCCTCTTTCACAGTTTCTGGTCCCGGTTCTTCACCCTGCCAAAAAGATTTTTAAGAAAGTTAGTTACCGTTAGGAAATAAAAATGAATTGAAGAAAAAAGAAATTAACTATCACCGAATCTTGTGTCAATTCTCTTACCTGTAGATGCCAAATTAAAATATGGGCAAATACATCACTTCTCTGAGCTGCTCTAAGCAAATACCCTTCAACTAATCTCTGAAAATAATAATTAGCAGAACTCGAGTCATATACAGAATTTATTAATTAATATATAATACATTTAAAAGGTAACAATATTAAGATAACTCACTCCTTCATCGTATCGCAAAGCCTGAACAAGTTGTGGCATGAAGAAAGTCACTCGTTCGGGAGGATACGACTCCAAAACCCTAAGAACATATGCCATGACACGTGGATGTCCTTTATAGGCCGGAGTGAGGAACTCCATAGCTTGTGTGATAGAACAAGCTGCCCAATGTGGCAACTGTTGCAATAGCACTGAATTTTCGTCCACCGTTTTCGGGGAAACAAAATATGGCAACGCTTCTGGAATGGATCGGAGATCCAATATATGCAACTGCAAATAATATCAAAAGTAACAAAATAAAATAAAATATTTTGGAACCAACCTGATATCCGAAAGCGAAATTAGCAATTTCTTAACAGTTAACACTCATATATCTGATGTGATATATATCGCCAAATGTAGTTTTTGAGAATAAGATGATCTATATTTTATTCAATATTAGATATATATATATATACATGTTAATATTCAGCAAATTTTCCGAAATACCAAGGAAGGGAAATTAATATTTTATTCAATACGAATGAATATATACAATCAACTGACACTAATTTACACCTAGCTTCCTATATTTCTACACCACTCCTACTTAACTCATTTGCATTTTCTTCATCATGTTTAATGTGAGACAAACCTGAACCAAATTAGTTACTTCAGCCTTTAAGGATGCGTTCGTCGGGAACCTAAAGGCCAAGGATAATGATATACGAGGATCCACAGCGAAGGCAGTCCTAGCAAAGTCAACCCATTTATCCGAGCTGATTCTGGTTCGTGAGGAAGAACTGTCCCTGTAAATAGATCCAAAACACGACAGTCAATTAAGTTGAGCATTCCGGGCATTGTTAACTATATGTATCAGAGAAAAAGTTCATGCAAGCAGCAAAACGGATCAGAGGTTACTTCGCATTACTAGGCTGAGCCCAAACTTCAAGCCTGTCCGCCTCGTGCTGACAAAGCATCAGAAGTAGCTGCTTCCTCTTTTCTCTGCCCACGGGATAGTTTTCCATCTGGCCCCACACAGGGTGGTATTGGTCATGCTGTAAAATTTTCACATTTAAGTACTTTAAGTATGTATCGAAACAAAATTAAAAAAAATTAGTAATTATAAGTAACGCGCTCTGAGCTTTGCATCTTGGTGCAACCTCCTGAACTTTAGAAAACTACCCCGAATGCATAGAAAATGACGGTATTTTCATCAATTTTATCATTTTCCTCGAATATTATGGGTTTCTTTTTATTATTATCTTATAGTTGTTGAATAACTGGACTTGCCAATTAATTCACGACAGTTACACAATTTAGTATATTGATCTTTTGTTCCCTAATTAGCAAAAAAAAAACTACGTTCGAGTTAGTCCTGTGTTGAGCACAAGCCAAAATTTGTTAGTTTTGACATGTAGGGAGAAATGTACTATTTTAAAATTACTGCCAAAAATCAAAGTTCTACCCAAAAGTTAAGATTATTTTTTTTTAGATCCATATCTAGAGCTCTTATTATCTTACCCCATCACCTACAGTGCTCCCATTTTCACGAAACCGTCCTTTGGAATCTGTCAGAGCTGGATCACCTCGATCATTGGACAGGTAGTCTACAAACACAGAGACAGATTGAGCCTCACTCTGAGCAAAACTCAGATTGTTGACATCGTACCACTCAGGCCAATAAGCAAACCAGCCCAATGAAGCCCTGTGATATTACAAACGAGAAATTTTGATCAAACCCAATATTTAACGCAATTAACATTATTAATTATGCACAGCTAGTCATGAAGATAAATGATAATGAGTAGATTGCTCACCGATAAATTCGGTCTTCCAGAAGCTGAAGCCCAATTTTGAAATTGAGTAGATTGCCCTGGGACTGGCATGAGCAGAACTTAAGGCCAAGAAGCATAACAGTGAAAAAAGTTCCAGTGGCGGCAGGGTGACGTGAGAAGTTCCAGGGAAGCTTGGTCGTTCCTTGTAGCATTCGACCGAGAAGCATGAGTTGTTCAACGCTATTGTGTCGAACAACCTAAACATACAGACACACAGAATATGAAATATAAACTAAGGTATATGTTTGAGACCCGAAAGAAGCTAGGTAGGGACTTAATAAGAAAAAATTAAGATTCTTGTATCAAATGATAGAACACTTTACGCAAGCATTAATAGCATGGTAACATTAATATATAGGGATATTTATGGTAAACTATGTTTAAAGTACGAGGCCCGGCCATAATCATTTACAAAGCAACTTATTCTCTCTCAGATGACTGGAGATTAGGCTTTGTGAAGATTGCTGACGCTTCCGTTACGAGATTGTGGGTCATAACAGAAACATAAAATCTTTCACTAAGCAGGCAACACTAGGAAAAACAAAAAATAAATCTTTTAGCATACTAACCTCAAATCGGTCAATGAAAAATCCAAGCCATAGCCTATGAGCCATTATTTGCTCAACGGGATCGATTTCTGGCGCCAACTCAGGTTCTCCAGGGGCAAGATGTGGCCTCAATTTTGCAGCAGGCCCGGAATAGTTCACATCAGAAGCAAAGAGACCTCGTTTTGTATCAATTGTCCACATCCATGCGTCGACAAGCTCGGCGAGGACAAGAGAGCCCAGTTCCGGTGCGGCGGAAACTAACCAAGTCCAAATGAAAACACCGGTTTCCATTGCGTCTTGTGTGCAAATGTAAGCCGGACACCAACAAAGAAGACGGAGAAGTTGTGAAAATCCCTCTACGTTTGATTTTGAATCAGACCCCTGATCAAGGAATTTTCGAAGCATATAATTAGGATGCAATCAAGAAATATGAAGTACGGTAGAACTCAAATCAGTAACCTCGAGAAACGTTGAGTTTGATTACTAGTAGAAAAAAACAGTAATAATAACTACTCTAAGCTAAGCAACTTAACTCTAAGAGAGACGAAAATTTCAACATACCATCAACGAGTCATGCCTCTAGTCTAAATTCACTTTGTCAAAAGACTAAATTGCCCTTTGAAAGCGTAAACTAATTGTCCAAGATCAGATATCCCTTTTCCACTGAATATACTGTTACGAGTTTCCTCCATTTAGGTCCACTCAGACTTATTATAAGTCAGTTAAAATATTGCTTCAGATTTTTACGAATGTTATATTTCAATTATATGCTATATTCAATGATCTCAATCGATGGAATTTATTAAGCGGTAATGTTGCATTTGATTCTTTATTTTTATTGATGCATATAATTTTAAAATCAGTGCCTATTTTCAGTCTAAGAAATTTATTTAGTTTTCTCCCGAGATTAAGGAAATCGATTTGGAGCCATAAGATATACTTTTAGTGGTCTAACAAAATACATGGACAAAGGAAGAGAACATTTCCATTACCAGATTGGATAGGAGCAACGCGGTTGCCTGAGAACACGTTTCTCGGAAATGTGATTTGTCCACTTCCCCACCTTTCTCAGCAATGTTGACACACTTCTGAAGCATTCTCACAAACTTGCTCAGCAACATTCCATTAAACGCGTTATCCTCATCCTGCGATTGCGGTGTGAATGCTCCTGATATCAACCTCTGTATGCCACCGAACCCAAAACCACTTGGCGGATTGGCAGAGTCAAACCCGCCAATGCTTCTATACAGCCTTCTCATGCCTGCAATTTCTCCAGCGTGGTTGCACTTCACTGTTGCACTGACTATTCCGGTACTGAGAACCTCCAAATTAAAGGCTTCAGTCAACTTTAAGTTAGCTCCCGAAGCTGCCGCTGCTGCAGCCATCACAGCAGGAATGTTTGCCGTTCTTATATCCGTCCAACACTCGTTTTTTGCAGTGCCAATTCGTATCTCAGATAGGAGAGAAACTACGTCTGTTGTGTGCTGTGTTCTCTGCCATGTGTTTGCTTTACATAGCTTATCCTGAAATTATGCCACATTAGAAAAAGAAAGAATGTGTATATTCGTATGCTTAATTAAAAGCTCTGAAACCCATTGCGTCAATTCCCATATATAGAACATAATTAGATACTTGATTAAATTATACTTTATGTTTGGTCCTGATTTGGGACCAACGTGGTAAATTATTAACTCCCTAGTTATAAATGTTTAGAAAAACAAAAAGGTCCCATTTACCACATATAAATTAGCAATCTCGTAATTTATTAAGAAAGTAAATTAAATTACTCAATTATGAGGTCCTTGTGAAATATTACTCTAGTGTTACCTATTTATTCTTGAAGTTTATGTCTTATTGAACCTAATTAGTAATTAAATAGTCAATGCAATCGTTATAAGGATTACTTTTAAACAATCTCATGGCATATCGAAATCATGAATTATGAAAGAAACTTAAATCCATTTGAATACCTATCTGCAGATTATGACAGTCCAAAGAGTTGCTAACCTGTAACAGACCCTGGCTAGTGCACGGAGCATACGAAAGTGATTTAATGATCCACTCTCGAACGACTTTTTGGTATAAAGAACGCACTGTTACCACCCAGGCAGGATCGTTGACAACAGTAGAAGGTGAATCATTATGCATCGAGAACAGCAAGGAGTCAAAACAAGACGAATTCCACAAAACCTGCATGCACATTATTTCATGTTCCGAAATTTAGGTCCCAAGTCAAACGAACAAGACATAGATTAATTACTCGGTTCCGAGCCCGACTTGCCTGAGGGAATTTGTCTCTAAGTTGAGTCAACAAGTTCACGGCAACCTCTCTTATATGTTCCTCCCTTTGGGACATACTTTTAATGAGAAAACAAGCATGAGTCGAAAGAGTCGACTCTCTGACCTCGGCTTCTTTGCCTGTTTCAGATATCCTAGCCTCCTGAAACCACATTTCAGAAACAACAATGTCAGCATGAATAGGGTATATACACAGTGAAAGACACCGCTTAACACTTGAACAAATTTTCAAATTTTATCAGATCAAAACCATCTTTCAAATTTTCAACTCATTTTAATGGCACCTACAGTGGACCAACAAATATCATACAGGAACAAAAGAAATGAAATCTTCGAAATATAGGTTAACCCCAACACCACTTATAAATTACAGCATGCTTAACTAGAAAAAGGTTCCGCTTAAAATTGTGATGTTATTTATTCAAATTTAAATTAAAAAGGATGTACTAGGTGGCGATTAACCTATACGTAACAGTAACTAATTAAGGAACCAACTGTATCCAAAGATCATCATAAGATTCTTATACTAGAAAATGGTAACTGCGGAAATTTTTGCAGAAGAAACACATACCAGCCAAAGGACTGCTGTTTCGAAAGCACGATGGACTATTCCCATTAAGCACTGAAATACAGAAGGCATAAGGTTCGGAGTTTTTAAGTACTCGAAGACACAACTGAATGCACTTCTGGAAGTGCTTCCGTTGAGGATACCACCGTTACTGCTGAAACGTATAATTTCCAAAAATGCTACTGCAAGAAGATAGGTAGCCTTCACACCTAAAAAAAGATGGTACAAGTTAAAAAATATATATGAAGATAGAATGATGAAAGAATTTGCAAATTTAAAATACTTCAGACAAAAATCAAAACTCAATAATTTCTTGAGAATTTTCTTGAATAGATTAATAAGATTGTCAGTAAATCTAACCTGATATTGTGCTCATTGATCCAGCATCAACACGTCCCCCAAGAGCAGCAGATAGTGCAGTCCTTTGAACAACAGCAGCTTTTTCATTGCCATTACCACGACTGCCGGGGTTGTGAAGAGCATTGAGTTCCAACTCATCTTCTAGCCATTTTACCGAGCTAACAACCTATGAGAATATCAAAAAACAGAAACCATTAGGACATCAATTATACGAACACAAAAAAAAATGCAATGAGGTCGCCATTGAGTTCAGAGAAAATTTTCTTCAAGGGAGTTATTTTTATTTTTTTAACGAAATGCGGTAAAATTGGTAAAAGTGACACTACCACAAGCGGTAATCGGCAGCTTAAACAATTTTAGTCTTCCATTACCGCATTTAGTCAGGGTGCTTCTGCTGTTACTGCTGCATTTTTTTTCAAGTTAAAAAATTTATCATACATATTAGAGATACTTGAAAATACTAGAATTTTAGAATATATTTTAGAGCCACCATTATATCTTTACGTTCTCACTATGTTTCTATATTTTGATTATCCAGTACCACATTATTGGTATTACCGCGATACAGTGATTGGAACTTAAGTCTAAAAGATATGCATCGAATATGCGGTAGTAAACCCGTGCTATTATATCTATTATGCATTTACAACATCTTACAAGTGGAGGAGTGCCTTGAGCAATTTTCTGGACAGCAGATGACCACTGTGTTTTCCACATGTACGGTCCTCCAACAGCCTTGAGAGCATTTGCACCCAAGCTATTCACACTGTTGAAAGTTGTGGATACCGGCTTTACTGATTGTTCGTCCTTCTGTATCGGAGGCGCTAGACCAAATAAAGCGATATAGAACCATAAGTTGCGAAACAGCTTCAAAAGTGAAGGTTCCACATCTTCAGTTGGATCAAAATCACAACATATCTCAGCAACAGCTGGAAGTAAGGGTCCGAGGAAATCGCCGCCACTCCTGTCACGGTTTTGAATGTACCACTAACGCTTATAAACCAGATCTTTACATCAGTGAAGACAACGAAATGCTTATAGCAAGTGTTCTTACCTTCCACTTTTGGACTCGGCAGCCAGGCCTACGTCGGAGCACAAAGATAGCAAGCGATGTCGATAATCCGAACGCAACTTGGGGTTCTTAAGTTGACTAGCAATGAGAAGGAATCCTGCAGGGAGAGTCTAGAATGTGATTGAAAAAGTGAGTTTCGGTCCAAACTCGCAAGAATCATAAGCTATTCTTATTGTTGAGACGGTACTGACCTCAGTGCGTTCTGTTATAGCTTCTGCTGCCTCGGTTTTGCTTTCTGCAGATCCTACACTCGAAAGCTTATTCAAGTAACTTCTTGTTATTAAGACAACTGTCTCACGGTATGACTTCTCAAAACCTAAACTTGCCATGCGAGAAACAGCATCAAGAAGCTGCAGTGAGGTATAAAATCGGAATTCAGTAACTCTAGTCAATATCACGATGCAGCATGAAATCTTATGTGAATTAACGAGCAAAACATAGCAGCAACAGAGGTTCCATACCCGGAGTCGTAATAAACTAGGAGTTGAAGCATCTCCTTCCTCTAAACTTTCAATAAAAAGCGGTAATATCATATCCACCACTTCAGACTTGTTAACAGCAACATTCAGATCCGCTAGCAAGCCTATGACATTAAGTTGGACAACGGGAACAGTCGATTTTTCCTTATCAACCTGAAATCGGAAAGATGTAAAACATATTTGACTTTAGCTGCGGGCTCGACTAAGTAATAATAAAAGAGTTGTGTGGATAGAAGTTAGAGATTATTAATACAGGATAATGTGTGCCTGTATATACAATCCCTAGTATATGCACACCAAATCAAACTCTAGAAGTCTCTGTGCAAAAACTACAACTTACGAACCTGATCATCATAATCATTTCTCTCACGGATACTTGCCGCTAATCCCATGATGAATGTATCCACCGGTGCTCTCTCCTTGCTCCAGCAAGATTCAATTACCTCGCAACTCGTCCTCATGACACTCTCAAACATCGCTCCGTGGCTGGTAGCCCAAGTATCAGCCTGTTGGAGTTACAATATCAGGTAGTAAGCAAACGCTCTTTTCTCTACAAAGGAAACCCGCTGATTCGTTAAAACAATACGAAGTGTGTACCTGTAAGCATACTGTAAGCACAACGGGCTTGAGGCGGATGAGCAAAATCCGAAGCGACTGGCCTCCTCGAGTCACAGCGATTTGCGAAAGCCCAGCAAGCAACGAGTCAAAAAGCTCTTCGCAGATTCTAAACTTGCGCCAACCCGATAGCAAGCATGCTTCCGCAGCGTCCATGAACAATGCTAAGGTTTCATGCACAAACTTCTTAGCAACTTTCCAGTCGGAATCAAAGCAAGCTAGGCTCTTAAGCATCAACGTCGCAGCAGCTTTATAAACTAACAGCTTCGTATTGATTCTAGATTTTAAAAGCGCCCCGTGTTCATTCCAATCCCTCTTCCTTATCTGCCAACACCATCACAAATAAACTTCTGTACTTGTTTAGCAACTCCTACGCAACAGGAATGTGTAAGCAGTGACTGAGAAAGACATTACCTTTAGAAAAACCGATAGCGATTGTAGCTGCCGCTTTGCGATTAGCCTGACCTGCTCTGAAAGCCTGGGATCAATGCGGACTTTCTCGACGATGTGAGCGATCAATTTGAAAGAAACCTCTTGCTTCTCCAAGCTTTCTACAGGTTCATCTTCAAAAGCAGAAACTTGCTGCCTAAGCAATGCAGCGCCGCTACCCCCGACATCGTTCAGCTGCTCAATGCCATTCTTCCACAAAATGCTGCCTCCGTTTATGGTCCCCGAGCCTCTCGATGAGGCGCTGGTGGCTTCGTCTGCAAGCCGAGAAGCCACACTGCCGGACGAGCTAGAGACCTGGCTCGCGTCATTTACGGGGCTCGAGCTGTCATTAGGCCGGTAATGGTTGATACTTATGGGAGAGCTCTGGGACGACGACGTCTCGGAGTTCACCCGATGAGCTTGTTCCCTGGGCGACTGGACTACAGCCCCGGACGCTGCAGCGGAAAGCTGCTCGACGAGAAGGCTAATGAAAGTCTCCGCGTCGGAAGGCATAATCGGAAGGAAACTCTGCGACAGTGCCGCCAGGAAAGACCTAGAAACCCCCGAACCTCCACCGCCTACATTGTCGAACGCAGACACCACTACCGCTCCGGTGAGGCCCGCAATCTCCGAGGCCAAATCCGGCGACAATTCAGCAGCTTTCGACACATACCCCAAGAAATCCACGAAAAAACTGGCGATCGCATCACCGCCGAACGCCTGCGGCCAAAACGACTGACCAAACGAGGACGGCACGAACCGAAGAAACTCGACGACCACGGCTTTAGGGCGCAGATCGGAGGAATCAGGGCACTTGGAGAGGAATCGCGCGACGGCGAGGACGGCATTGAGCTGAGACCGTGAAACCCTAGAAGATCCCGCGGCGAGAGACTCCGGCGAGGGGCAACGGCCGCAAATCCAGGCGAGCTTCTCCGAGAACTGCGTCGGATTCTGCGCGATGAGGTCGCAGAGCTCGATCAGAGCTTCCATGGCGACCGGGACAACCACAGGACGAAATTCGAAGCCCGAAGTGCCGGCGGAAAGGGAAATCGCAGCCCAGCGAGGCTCAAAGCTCCCCGAGAATCAGCGCCTCATTGAGCTCCATGGATTCGGAGGACGCCATGGAAGCGAAATGCTCGCATCGAGATTGAGAGAGGAATGAATGGCAGGTTTGCTCGGATTCCTCGTTGCCGATTTGCTTCGCATTTCTCTGGTAACGTCGCTTTTCTTTATGCTTTGTTCTTCATTTTATTTTATTTTTATTTTTTATTTTTTATATTTATTAGATATTAATTGGGATTACAATTTCGGTTGATAAGAAACAAAATACTTGGAATTTATTCGATTTTCTGTTTATTTACTATTCATTACATCGAAATATATCAAATTAGAGATGAAAAATTAATTATTGGTTGTCTAAAGTAAGAAAAATTTTATCAATATTTGACTATATTGAAGGTTTCATTTACAGGTCTCATATCAAGTACCAATTAAATCAAAGGGTTATTTTAAAAAATATCAATTTTGTATGAAAGGTTTAAAAAAACATTTACCGTGTGTATTTCTTACTCTTACATATGAGCATTTTTTTAAAACATTTTATATAAAACGAGCATTTCGTACAATTTTTATTAAATCAATTGATAATTTAGATTTTTAACCCTTTATTGTGTGAGAAACAAAAAAACAAAAAAAAATTATTAATCATTTAATTTAATTTAAATGATAATTATGTATATTTGTGTATTTTTCTTTAAACTTTCTGGCGCCACTCTGTCGATCCTCTAATGATAATAAAAATAGTATTATAAGTGAAACCGTGCGAAAACGTGAGAGAAGCAAAGAGGGAATGTCACGTGAGGAGGCACGTGATCTTGACTAGTCATAAGAAGAATCCAAGGTACGCATATTACGCAATAACTTTCAGGGCGTTGCGCAAAATATATATTTACTATTACAATGGAATTTTTATATGATAAAAATATTATTTAATTATAATTATAAATTATCGAATAATAATTTAACGAGATCTTAATATATATATATGTTAGGCTTCTTATTCAAAATATTTTTGTAAAGACAAAATATATTATGATTTTTTTTGTAATACGACAAGTGTGAAAATCAGGGTCGGGAATCTGTATATTAAGTATACTCAATATCGGTGTTGTTAAAAGTGTTTTCTCAGCTATCGATGGTCCGACCGGTTCAAATCCAGTAGAAAGGCCGGAGTTCAAAATTTTGGTGACTTTAAGCAAAACAGAAATAATTGTTGAGACTAATTTATTTTTTTTAGCCTAATTCAAATATTAGGCTCGTCTCAAGTTAATTGAACAAATTGCGGATTATAGGCAAATATCTTGTTCACTAATTCATGACTGGCTCAAATTGGAGCTGATTGTAAATTTTGTTCAAAAATTATATTCTTGACTCGTTTAAATGAATTTAAAATAAAATCAATGACCGCGGTACCCAAAACAAATATTAGTGAATTTCGGTTCCATGTCTTTTAAGGAAAATATACTGGTTTCTAAACCGGGTTCGGGAACTAATAGGAGATTTTTGCTTTATTCATGAATTCCTAGATGAAACTATACGACACTAGAGTGTGTAGAAGTCTACAATATTCCTAGTATGAATGCAAAAACGACAGGAGACTCCAGTAGCAGCTAGATATGATCAGGAAACGACATCTAAGAACAACAACGACATTGTAAAAGTGGCTGGCTTTATGATGACTATATAAAAACGACATAGATGACTAAAACTGACATCATAGTTTTAAAAAACGACAACAGATCAAAATACCACTATTCTGGATAAAAAGACAATAGAATAAAACGACAATGTATATTATAAAGGGAATAATTGTGGCAGAAGTATCTAAGTTTATTTTAATTGGTGCCATAACCCCAACTTCAACTCAAACATCTAATGTCGTAAAAATTTACATAATAGTTTTTTTTTTCTTATGTGTTTTTGTTAACGTTTAGTGTATGCAGTCGTATATAAGTATTTGATATGAGAAATATCGGAACATGAAGAAGAAGAGAAAAGAGTAAAAATTTGAGATGTACACAAGTGTTAAAAAGAACTTAATAATGGAGACATATAATACAGAATCAATCAAAATGTAAATTTCATGACTTTAGGTATTAACTCCGCAAAATTGAAAGATTAAAAGTATACCAAACGATTTTGAATAAATTGAATATTTGTGCCACGATAATTCCTACAATATACGACAGAGGAGCTGCAAGAAAGGCTTCGGTTAAACGACAAGAAAGTGGAAACATGAGTTCGGAGAGCAAAAAGAATCAGAGCAATTCCGAACATTGAATATTATGTTTGATAGGAAGTGTGATTATCCATTTACGCGTCGGTATATTTGTGAAACCGTGTATCGGTATCGGTATTTTAAACAAACTATTTAGTAGCGCAGCATATCAAAAGAAAATGGGAAAATGTACGCACCGGTCGTCAAACTTAAACGGGATATGCCACCGATAACTCGGGAAAGAGCTACTGAGCCTGTAAAAAATATGGAGAACAAAAAACGACATCGTGAGTTTGTCCGATGCAATACTAGCATTTTCTTTTTCTTGGTAGTTAAATGGCAAAGGGATTATCAATCCAAGAAACGACATTGAATGCCTCTATTAATTGTCGTTTACAGTCGTCAGTTAGCTAAGACTCATGTTCTCTTGCCAAATGACAACGCTGTGCACAGATAGAATACGACATGTCATTTTTGGATTGAATACCTTGTTTCCGATCGACATGAGCAAGTTGTTACATGTCAAAGAGAAACCATCACCGAACATAGTAGTGAGATCATAAATTCATAAAAGTGTCACTTTTTTATTTATTTCCCTTGTTTTTAACAGAATCTCTTTATTCTGTTTAAGTTTTGTTCGAAATTATCACACGAAACCACGTGTTTAGCCTGTTTTGAGTTTATTGTTGCGAACGGTGGTTTCCGGTAAAAGCTAATGTCAATTTACATTCTTCGGAATAAATCGAAGTACAAGTAATGTAGTATATAACTGTAAATTTGATACAATAATGATAATCTTCTTAAAGAATTACATCTCTAGACTTTTAGGATAATACAATCGAACCGGATACAAAGACAAACTATTTGCTCGTTGTCGAGATATTATTTTCTCATTTCCCTATTATAGAAGTGACGTTCTTCTTTTTATAGCTCACGTAATTTATTCTTGAGCATTTTCTTTCGAAAATCGTGATCTTCTTAAATCTAACTTATACTCCATTATAAATATAAACATTGTTACGTTGTCATGTGTCATAACAATTCTTCGTTACTCATTTCATTCTTCTGAACTGAAAAAACTCTAATTATTACCTTTGGGAATGAGGCCTTTCTTTCCTTTGTCTGTTGGCCCTTTACTTTCAAGTCCGGTAAGGATCGTAACTATTGTTTTGCTTTATTGATATAATGCCCCGTCGTCGAATCAAATGACTTGTCGGCGATGTGCTGTGTAGAGAGCAATTGTGCTAGGTTGAGTTGAATTCACACCCTAGCCATCGGTTTTTCGTGTCGGATAGGTTTTTGGACTCAATTTCGAGTCCAAGCTGGCTTTAGGCTTGCGCAAAACTCAAATAAAAAAGCAACTTGTCATCTATACTCGTTTATAAATGACAAATTCGCAGACCGATATCGATCACCTTGTTACCCTCAAATCGGAAGGCCAAAAAAAACCAAAATGAAAATAAGCCTAACAGATGCGTAACAAATTGCAATCCCTGGACTCTTTTGCCCTTAATTGTCTTAATATCTGGTGCCTTTTGTGTATTGTAAGTTAAGGCTATTATTTCATTTCAACTGTTGGCTTGGCGGGGTATAATAGACATTTTGCCTTTGTTGTTGGGCCTCTCAACAAATGGGCTAGAGTATATTACACATCTCACCCTAAAATCATTCATATGTGAGAAGAAAAATGGGGCAATAAACGACATGTCGTTGCACCTTTGAGCTTTGACGGCAAAAATCACTCAGAGTGTAAGGCCACAAAAAACATGATTTCATTTGCAATATATAAAACTATTGCGAATAATCAAGGTATGAAGCACAGATAATTTGAGCAGCAAAAATGATAGGTTCTAAATTCTCGTATATATAATGTATCTAATAATAATAATGGTTTTTTTTTGGTTAATTAAGGGCTTATCTAATAATTATTAATCATATACTACAAAAGTCTGACTTCACCTTCATTAATCAACGACCTCTACTATTTTTATTTCCTTTAATTGACTTGTATGCGAGAAGAATTGTCCTTACAAACGATCCACTAATAAAGTACAATATATATTTATATATAAAGGCTAAAAAAGTCGTCTATTATTTCTGTCAAAGCCTGTATATATTCTTCATAAGTACTGTTAGTGCACTATCTTTTGCTCGATTTTTAGCCATGCATGGTATCATTTTATAACAACCCACTAATGAGAAGTCTAGGGCATAAAGATTAGACAGCTAAAATCCTCTTTTTTGACTATGTTTTTTGGCATAATTATAAGACCCAAAAACTATATATATATATATATATATATATATATATATATATAGTGGAAGAGGAAGAGAAGTGTTGACTTGGTGGTATAGATTTGATTGATAAATTCTCACACAACATATCATATACATATTTTATTGAGAACCCCACTTTTGATGGAGACATCCACTAAGCACAATACCACCAAAAGTGTGTAATATAACATCGATCGATCGATAATATTAAACAGATATACACAACATACGTGTCGTGTGTTTTGCATGAAAAAGCTACTATTTTTCCTTTATTTGATCTAAACTTTTGACCTCTTTTGGTACGTTATTTGTATTTATCAAATTAGATATCCTACTTTCTAGCTAGAGCCTAGAGGTATTTGGTCATGTCACATTATTCCAAACCCTAGTTAAAGATGATTGCTTTTAGACTTTTGGAGATTGAGCAACCCACTGAGTAGAAACTAGAAAGCCGTGGCTTACACGAAGAAAACTATTTATCGCTATATTTTTTTATTTATTATTATTAACGGTATAAGTACTTAAGTTGTAGTCGAATGCGTCAACGAATATTTAATTTTTTTATTTTTGTAGAGAGAAAGGTAGCAAAATTCAATAAATTAGTAATTACTCCATCTAATTCTGTTCAATTTCTTAAAAAATGACGACATAGGATGGAATTAAATGATTAAAAGATAAAAATCAATGTAATTTTTTTGGGATGTGAGACATGTCCCATCATTAATACTTTTCAACCAAATAGATGGTCGATTAACATTTTTTATTATATAAATAAAACGGAGCTATTATTTTATGAAGTTTGGGTACTTTTTTTACCATAAAAATATAAATAAAACGGAGTTGTTATTCAATGAAGTTTGGGTACTTCTTCTACAATAAAAAGAAGTCAAATTAGCATCGGATTAATTAACTCGATAATTTGAATACTTTTATTTTATCATTATTATCTGTATTTTTAATATTTTTTTTCTTCTAAAATTGAATACACGGTCTTAACACGGATTCGTACGTAAAGCAAAGAAGAAATATGTGTGGTGGGTCAATTCACACTGCTATGACGTCTTTATGTATAAGTCAAAGAGCGATAATATAGTTTTTTCTGATCTAAATTATATTTCTTTTACTTGACCTCATAAATCATAATATTGGATCATACATAGCTTATTGCGCATGTTTTAAATTTTAAAATTGATTCTAATGCCTCATAAATAAAAAAAAAATCGATAATTTCACAAGTACATATGTAAAAAATTTATAGACATGTTAATTATTTCCTCGAGATATCAAGAAGGAGAGTCATCATTGTCAATTTTCGTCGATATCTCGGACGATTTTCCGACAACTCAAGTTGACTTGTCTCGAGATAATATAAAAGTTTAACATCACCCATTAAGAACTCGAGTTGAGCTATCTTATACTTTTTCAAAGATTTCTCAACTGTTTCCTTGCATTCTCAACAAAATGCCTCAATATCAAATTTTGCTAAATGAATTGCAATATTGGTTTTTACGACATTAAAATTGTCAATAATTCGACATATATACCCTCGAAATAAATTGCAAAAATAATTGATAACAAATGTTGATAGTTGAACGAATAGCGTCGATATATTGGTTAATTTGTTTTTGTTAAAGTTAGCTTCCATTTTTATTATTAATCATCAATTTGGTTAAACTTCCAGTTTTTTAATTAATCTCCAACTTTTGGATTCAATTCCAGCTTTTAAATTATAGCTTTTGGTCAATTTTTTGGTTTATACATTCCATTAAAATTTGGAAAATTCATCTGCTTTATGTTTGCCTCAAATTGGAGAGAGAGAGAGATTTAGATTTATTAAACTCCTATAATGAAGCATAAATAATAAATTTTCCTATTAGAAATTCCTAGAGATAAGATAATAAATTAATAAACGAACACCAAAATTAAAAAAATAAAAAGGAAATTCCCCAAATCCAACTAAATTGTCTCAACTCAATAGACCGTTAAGCCTATCGAAATGGATAAATTAACTCTCTAAAACGTCATATGATGTTTATTATACGTCAATCATTTTGTTTAACCAAATGATGTGACTTTAACATAGATATTTTCTTGTCGTATTTACTTAAAATATAGAATTATGCATTCTCGATTAAGCTGTAATACTAAACCAATCTACATTTCACTATGATGTAACTGCACCAATTTATTATTATTTCACTAGTCTAAAATCATAGTTTAACGATAAGTTATTATCTATGTGTTAAGCATGATGTAGTGTGTAGGTTTTTTATTTTAATTTTTTTTATAGGATATAGTTTATACATCACGGACGTAAGTATATAGCAATGTATTCCACCCGATTAAGCCATTGTATTTATCTATGATGTAATATATATTATGTGCTTAATCCAAAATCGTAGCATATATAACAATTAGTTATAATCTGTTAAGCATGATGTCCATTTAAGAAAAGAAATAAAGCCCTTGGATGTGCATTAGTCAACCCTAGCGTAACGACTACTTAAATGATACCTCATTAGGGAAAATGTTTTAATATATATATATATATATATATATATATATATATATCATGGGTAAACGAACGAAATGCCCATTTTGTGTTAAACAAAACCTAATTGAACTCCAAAGTTCAAAGTTTCTCGAGTTACCGATCGATGCCTCTGGCAATTTGGCGATGAAAACTACTTGAATGAAGGGCATAGTTATGACAGATCGGGATTAGACTTAATATATTAATCTTAACTAACTTTTTTTTACCCTAAAGGTTATTCTAGAAGTATTCCATTTTTTTAACTCATTGGTAAGTTTTTTTATTTTGTTTTTCATTGTTTTTTTTAGTTTACGCGGTAAAGACGTAGAGTACTCCATAAACTCTCCATAAGTTTTCCAAAAAAAATTCAAGTTTTCTGTAAGTTTTTGTTTATTTGTTTTTAATTTTATTTTCAATTACGATTATAACTCTATAATTTATTTTTATACATATTACAGATGTATTCTATATTTTATATATACTATAGTTGTATTCTATAATATTTATTTAAAAAAATTATTTAAATTTCCAGCCTTCACTTTTATTTCTATATATATTACAGTTGTATTCTATATTTGTTTCAAAAATTTATTTAAATCTCTTATTTTATATAAAATTATTATTATATATATATTTATATAGGATCTATTATCTAAAAATTAATCATGTGTCAATCTTTATAAAAATCTGTCGATAAACTCTGTACTAATAATCAATAAACTCATACAGTATTAATTTTTTTAAAACTTTAAAATATTGACTTACAATCGTTTCTATGTAGCTTCAAATTAAACAAAACCTTGTTGAAACCTATGATCTATCTATCTTTTCTCACGTGCAAAATATAAAAGGAAATTGAAATTTCATTCAATTAGTAATAATAATGCCACTATATATATAAAATGGCCTCAATTTTCATTGGATAGGAGATTTAATCAATCGTTATTATTATATTGAGTTTAGATATTATATATATGTATATTTATATTGAAGGTTTTAGATGTGCAAGCTATTTGAGAAAAAAGAAAATAGGTTGACTATGGGAGACAGATCAGAGTCAAAAGGCTACCACACTGGCCGACACAACTTTACATGAAAAAACGTTCTTAATAACTTATAATTTCTATGTATGTACTACTTTTTTTTAAAAAAAAACTTATTGGAGAAACAAAGTTGAATTAGAGGCGATCATATAACGGCCGGGTTATATAATGATAGGAAAAAATTATTGTCTAGTGATGAAAGTAAATAAAAATTGATATTTTGAATTGAATGTTTCAAAATTCGAAAACCAATGATGTTTATTGTTTCATTTCTATTTTTTCCTTGAATTTTAATTAAAAAAAATTAAAATTACAACCTAACATTAATTTCTTAATTAATTCTCCGAATGGAGTTATGTAACGTTATTGGTGCAAATGTGAAATATTAAAATTTAAAGTTGACTATATGAGAAAGTGGCTAACAAACCCCACACAAAGTATATGCCATTTTTATTAATGAGATCCTCAAATTAAAATCCAAATAAAACATCCCATTAAATATAAAAAGTTTTCCTTTCAATCTTCCAAAGCCTCGGCTCCTCCAATTATAAGCTTTTATAATATTATATGTAGTGTGCTTTGGGAAAGCTGATGATCATATTAACCCTAAATGGGATCATGTATGTACTCTTGGAATAAATTAATTTAATAAGCAGCAATTATAAAATTGATATATGTAGCTAACTTGTTTATAATAAGATTGTACATCGTCAATATAATATATATATATATATATATTGTATATATATTCACAACATTTAACATAATATTTATAATTGAGCACACCCCATATATATATCAAATATAGCTTATATATACCAACATATATAAGACCTTATATTTGAGGACTAAAGTTATAATATCTGAAATGCATAATGCATATGCATATTAAATTTCTTAAATCTTAGTATTCAAAATCAGCACGTTATATTAAAACTATTTTGTCATTATTTGCAGTTCATTTCAATTTTATCGCCCATGTTTGCCCACTATCTTTGTGTTGTTGTCTCTATATAACTTCTTCGCTTCGTTATTAACTAATAGAATTAATTATAACTCAGGGTAAAAAATGGCATAATAACAAAGTAAAGAATATAATAGATGCAGTGCACCATGAAATGAATAATAAAATAAAGACTGGGAATTAATCAAGAATATGATTGCCCTATACTAATTACAGCACATTTTATTGCAATACAATAATGTCATGACTTTTCCAATTGTGACAAAAATATTACTATTACTCAAGTGGCCATTACAACTCTACATCTAAAAATAAATAAACGTGAAATATATATATGTGGATGATAACAAACTACGTGTAAGATTGTAAAATGCATAAATAGTAAAAGTGTCGACACATAGAAATTGAAACCGTGTGCGATCTTTTCGACTTCTCTTTTTATATTGGTCTTTGACTTTTCTCCGTGGCATGAAAGTATATGGCTTCACCTTCCATTATAATTAGTGTAAAACTCCTTACGATAGTTCTAAGTTCTTACTACTATTATTATTATTTGCATTACTTAATCATAATTAAAGTTGTTTATATATTGATGTAAACATGTTGGAGGTTCGAAACTTCGAATATATAGCGTACCTATGAGTCTACGATACTTAGGTGGCGTTTGGTTATGATCTCCGAGATCAGTTTCTGATTTTGGTTTCAAACAGTGTCATATTGGTTTCGCAGACCATGTTTGCTTGTCAGTTGTCTTTGTTTTATGAGACCGGTTTCGCAGACCACTGAAATTTTAATGGAAGAAAACAGAAAACGACTTGAAGTTGTTTTCTGCCTTTGGTCTTCCTCTCGATCGTACAAAATAAAATAATAATAATATATTATCATTCTATATTATTATTATATTATTTAAAGTAATATATTTACTATGAAATTAACTTATATATTAAATTATTAAATTAGTTTTTATATATAGTTATAAGTTTTAATGATATTAGTATCATATCAACAAATATACTTAAATTATGTATATTATTAAATACTAACTTAATTACAATGATATAAACTCTTGAAACGGAATTCTAACTACTTTATATATATTTAATCATGGAATTAGAGTAATGAAATATGAATAATTTTTGTAGTATAGCAAATATTTTTTAGACGTAATATTAATATATATTACTTTCAAATAAAATATATTTTTTTTTAGTAACATTAATTGTGCTCTATTGCATTTTTTTTCATTTAAATTCAACCACAAATTAGGAAAAGACTAACCAAACAGTATTCAAAAATCAAACTCCCAAACAGGTTTGGTAAACTAAACTCTCAGTCTGGTTTCCCAAACCAAATTGCAAAATTGGTTTTCCAAACCAGTTAACCAAACGCCACCTTAATGTTAGAGGTCTCCCTAAGATAGTGTAGATCCAGATGAGACTTGGAATAGGAATAGTTAGTACTTAGTTAGAACTAGAAGCAATGTTTTAGGGCAATGGACTCTGAAAGCCTTCCAATTTAACTTCTTGTTTTTTTTAGTTCCTCGTTTTGTAATTTTTTCCATATTTAACTTTTTTGTCAAATTTTTGTTAGTTTCTTACGGAAGTTTTTTTTTTGGTACACTTGAGGCTAAATAAAGAACAAAATACAAATACCAAATATGAGGATTTATTAGGCCCTGGGGATAAAATTATTATAAAACTAACAGAAATCATACAAGTGTCATATATATATACATATAATAATAATTTTACAAAGGGAAGAGCTAAATAAAGACATAGAAGAAAGTTGAAGGGTTTCCAACTAATGTTTTAATAAGATATACATTGTCTAGTAGAGAATAAAAATGTTGGAAAATATTCCACATTAATAA
This sequence comes from Parietaria judaica, assembly GCA_954871525.1. Classification (NCBI taxonomy): domain Eukaryota; kingdom Viridiplantae; phylum Streptophyta; class Magnoliopsida; order Rosales; family Urticaceae; genus Parietaria; species Parietaria judaica. The sequence goes on along the minus strand of OX940862.1, from coordinate 29,749,092 downwards.
AAGAGTCATGTGTTTATAAATTATAATAATGTTTAATTATAAAGATTGCATATAAACATGGAGCTTAAAGATATGGAACATGGAAGTAAAGAGAGAATGTCATTTCGCACTCGCATATTGCTCCCACATGCCGCTCTCGCCTTGGGACCGTGGGTGTAAAGGCGCTAGTGGTCTTGTATAAATTGTATGAATTCAATAAAAATAGAACTTCTTTTTTTATTAATATCGAATTATCTATTCTTTCTTCTATATATTTTTATTTTCTAGGGCTCAATAACTTGGTGTTTCAAATATTTGAGAATTTTCTTTCAGAAAGTCTAGCTTATTATATATGTCCAATTTATTATTTGTAAACTGTGATACCTTATTTGATCAAGTATATATGTTCATTTCCCCTTTTAATTACAGACAAGAAAGAATTTCCAAGTCAATTAGTTATTTATTCGTATATATGTAACTGCTACATTAATGTCTTCTTACTTGTGTATGTAACGTGACGCCTCACTGTACTCTACAAAAAATTAAATTTACAATTATATATGATACTTTTTCACTAATTATAAACTTCAAACTAATAATTTCTCATTGAGATTCATTTTCAACTCCATTAGAATAATATTACAAGTTTTGTCTCGACAATTTCATTATATATGACTATCGAAGTTTTCACTTGCTGGGTATTAATTTTATCGTTACAAAAATATTGACAATAAAAAATAATTAGGGTAAAAAATAAATTTATACATAAATATAAGAGTAAAATTGATAAAATTTATCAAAATATATCATTTCAGGATAAAAGTGATAATATGTATGATTTTTAAGATCAAATTACTATATATAAGAGAATCAGGTAAGAAATGAAAAATAATGCAGTATGTATATATATAACGAATAGCCCATCGATCTCAACGGATTAAATTTAACAATGTTACACGGTTCTGGCTCAACTAACGGAGAGTCCATCTCCGACTCTAATAGACAAATTCAACGGTTTTGGTAGTATTATTAGCTAGGTCCAACTATCGGTGAGTATCTTCGACTTTATGGACAAATTTAACAATACAACGGGTTTGGGAGTGTTAGGAACATTGACGAAATAATTAGTAAAAATATGTTGTCCCATCATTAAAAATAAAAATTCATAGTATTTCTACCGCAAATAACAAAATACGTTACTATATATTTAAGTAAAAGAAGTCAAAACCATATATTAATTGGAGTTTAGTCCCTTAGAAGCCGCCGGTATTCACGTAAGATAGCACATTGCTGTTCTCAATTGCAGTCTATCCTAATTGTGCGCTTTTGCGGTTTGCACAATTCTATGTAATTTATAATTATATTCATGGGACAAACTACAATTAATGAGAATATTTAAGAAAATGAATATTGTCAAATTATTGCTATAACTAACTCTTTCATAGATTTGTATAAATCATGTAGGAATAACATGTTAGAGTCATAGTCTATAAATTAATCAATGTAACCAGACACTGCTCGAAAAAATAAAGGACACACACGATTAATCAGTTTGCGAGATGTAATGCGAATACCTACTTTTTGTGGGGTACTTATCTAGATTAATCATCAAAGCAAATGATAAATATACATGCAACACTATCTCTCACAAAATTCTATAAAAGAAGTTTAGTCAGTTTTTAAAATATGAGAACAATAATATTTCTCTATATTTTGTGAGTTATGGATAATATTTTTTTAATTATCTATATCCTTTCTATTATTACTTAATAGGTACTCAATTTTACCAAATCAAATGCATGTGATGTACATGTGAATTGGGTACCGACGAGATGATCGATGGTCTAATTTTATGGGTTAGCCGACGAGTATACAATGGTAACCTATCCCGAATTATACCGATCATATTTTACGATATAATTACTCTACAGCCAAGAGATACATACAAATACAATAACCTATCCCATATTTATTAATAATATTTTGGGGCCACAAGCAACTATAGACCATTCACCAAAGTCGATATATCTATATGTATATATATAAATAATATATATGATGCATTGACAATTATGCCCTAAGTTTGCCTATAAAAGGTACTAAATTAAGTACAGTTTGCGACAATTCAAACCAACACTAAACAACTTTGTTTCACTTGAGCTCCAACTTGCTAGAAAATGAAGTCCATCTATGCTTTACTAGTTCTCTTTGTTCTCTTGGTAAGCTTTTATAACATTTCATATATTTCCTTCTTAATTATCTCAAGTATACTATATGAATATATAATTATTTATAGTTATATGTTATGCACAATCTGTAGATGGGAAATATGAGCTGCTCAGCACGAAAAGACATGGGAGAGTACTGGAAGAGCTTCATGAACGACCAACCGATGCCGGAATCAATCAAAGCTCGTTTACACGACGATCAGAAGTACACCATCGGCTCCGGTGCGAAACGGGGCCGTTTCGTCGAGAAGTTCGACGTCAAGAAGAGCAACATAATCTACCGTATGACTATGAGCCACCACACGCAGAAGTCTCTTCAAGCTGGAGATCTTGAAATCCCTTCACTTCACGGCTTTAAGATAAAAAATTAACATCATGTTTAAGGACAAGGGCAAAAAAGGAAGAAATTATTAGAAGCTGTTTTGTACCATATCTTCTAGTGTTTTATTATTTCTCAATAACTTCGCACTCTATATATATGTATCTTTCTTTCTTCCTTTCTAAAGTTACTTCTTGTATTTTTATTTTAATATCAAGATTAGGGTATTGATTTGTTAGTGCCTAATATATAGTATACTAATCCCTTATGTACTTAGTTCACGATTGTTTGTAAATAAGAAAAAGGAAGCAAGTTTGTCAATATGTACTCATAGAAGCTAATATTTCACGAAATTACTATTAATAATTGAATGATTAATTTTCTTTGGTACTTAATTTTAGCCATTGCTAAAATTAATCTTTAATTATAATTGAGTGTAACTAGGTAAAGTTCAAGGATCTATAGTAATGATCATTAAGGATAAACCCGTATGGCCGTACGTATATTATAACGAAATCCATCACGTCAACAATCTCTCACTTTATTTTTTAATAATAAAACGAACATCTCATGCCCGGTATTTTGCGGCAACAAAAAGTCAACCCCTGCCGGGACTGCTTCTGTCGCAGATAATGGTTGCGGCAAGCAAGACTGACTCTGAGTTTGTAGTATTAATTATTAGAGTCTTAAAACTAATTAAAATTTTTAGACATTAAAATATTTAAAAATTATTTTTATTCATAATTAAGTTTTTTCAAATATTTAATTATAAAATAATATACAAAAAAAAATTAAAGCTTTAAATTTGAGGTCCGAGACACCGGTGCCTTGCTCTCCCACGGGCAAGAGTCCGGTCATGACGGTAAGCCATGATAATTCTTCGCGAATTTCAAAAAAAAAAAAAAAAATTGCTTCGGCCAAACAAACTAGTGGGCATTATTATTACTATTACATCATTTGAATTTTGAAGACGATTTTAAAATATAATTTGATTTGTTGCTAGTTGTTTAGGTCTCAATGCTGAGATATTTTTTTTTATTTGAAAATGCAATTTCACCAATTTTTTGGTGTTTTTTTTTTTTTTTTTTTTTTTTGAATGGGGTGGCACTATCGGCTAAGGTTACAATGCACTCTCGCATGACTTGGATATATTCAGTGTAAGAACAGGTGGCACTATTGGCCAAGTTTACAATAATATAAAGGGGGCACTCATTTTGAGTCCCATGAGGGTTTGAACCCATGACCTCTTGAATAGAGGAGTGGTGGAGTCACCACTTGGCCAAGCAAGCTTGGTTAATGCTGAGATATACTGAATAGCTAAAGTCAACTCTCATAATAATATTTTCAAGAAAAAAAACAGAATTGGGAAAAGAACAAACAGAACAGATATATAGTTTTGGGTTTGACCGACGTATTATAATCATATTTATAATTTAATTCAACTAGCACATTATACAAAAGCAAAAAAAAAAAAAAATCACTTATTTTTGAAAGCTATTTATAGAATTGTTATTTACTTATTTATTATTAATAATAGTTTTGTTGATCTGTTTGCTAGTGGCACGTATGTTCTAATATGTCCACTATATGTTAGAAGTCAACCCTCCACGTTCAATACTCACTGCTTCTTTTGGCACTACTATGCTGCTATAATGACCCATATTGCACTACCAACCATCATCATTTTGATACACATCTTTTTGAAGGCAGAATTTTGATACACATCTAACGTCTCCATTTTTTTAAATAAATAAATTAGAATAAAAATAAAATAATTTGGAGAAAAAAAATGTTTCGAAAATTACATTCAAATTCATGGAAATTGAGCTTTTTTCGAGTACGTTTGATGAAACGCCAAATCTCGAGCGTACGAACGCTCTCTTCAATTATCAGAATTTTATCTGACGGTCGAACATGGCTTATAACTCTCACGATTAATGATATTATTATATTGAATTTATTCGTCATTGTTTAACTTTTTTTTGTGTGGAAAATTGCCAATATCAGTACTTGGATTCGAAGTCTAGAAGAAGGCTTTCCAAAAAATTAAAAGTAAAAGAAAAAGAATTCTAATTTTAACATATTTCTATTATTTTATTGTTTAATTATGTAAATTGTGTTCGTTTTAGTCAAATTTTGAATTAACCCTATTCAATTATTTTATTTTGTAACCATTTCGTGCGTCGTGTTCGATACGATAATTGGCAATTTTGACACTAAGAAACTGGACTCCTACAGTGATCGCAAAATTCGTTTTAATAAGTAATTATAATTAATTTGATTTTTGTGTCTTGTGTCGTGTAACACAAGATCATAGGTTCACATGTCAATAAAGAGATTAGTTTTGTACTTGTACATAACCCTTTCAGTTCATAGATCGAAGAGGGCACATTCCAGCAAATTAGACGAAAAAATTGGAACAAAGATCACACAATCACAAGGTTTATACATAAGCCATCAAACACACAAAGATCCTTAACCAACGTTACTAGGGTTCGGAAGCCAGACAAGATTGTCGGCCGGAAAGAAATGACACACGGTGCAAGCCCCGGGCTTGACCCCGAGCACGCGAAACGCCGCGTGGTCCTGGTTCCAGTGTGACGTGTCCGAGTGACACACTGCCACGGCCTCGACAAGGACACCTCCGTCCGGCCGGCCACCCAACGAGACCTCGTACACCCGGTTCTCGCTCTCCTGGTAGTGGCAATAGTACACCGCGTAAGGGTAAGGAAGCATGTGGCACGCCACCATTCTTGGCGCCGGAACTGCCCTCGGAACGCCCAAAACGGTGTAGTTTTGAACACTTCCTGCGACCGAACCGGGCAGCATGGCGGTCGACACAACATGGAGCTTTGTCTCCGCCCCGAACGCGCCCCGGACAACGTCGAGCATGGATTCGAGCGACGTCGCGCAGAACCTGGTCTCGCCTTCGATGGGCTCAGCCTCACACGTGGCGAGCGTGTACTCCATGGCCTTGGCTTGCGGAGAGCCTTTGTTGAAAGAGAAGAAGCTGAGAATCTTGGTGAGGTATTTTGACGAGAAGGGAATCGAGCCGGCTTCGTCTCTGGGTAGCAAGCGAGGAGATTTCGCAGGGTCATTTTCGGAAAAGTAGATTGGGATCTTGTTGCCTGGTTTCAAGTCTTCCTCTCTAAAGAAGATCATCTCTGAAGGGTCGTGTTGATTAAGATCATCACCATTAATATTACTAGATATCTTCAAGTTCTTCTTCGTGTATAAAATATTCTGATTCTCGGTCATCTTCCTTGATTCAATCCCATGAGATATCTGCCATAATAACTCAAAATAATTAAACATGCAATATATATATATATATATATATATATATAATTGAACAAAGAGTTTAGGTAATTACCAGGAAAAATACTAGCATATGAAGTATTAGAATTGAGGAAGATAGAATTCTAAACCCCATGATTTATTTATTTTATTTCCTTGAAGAGAGCTTTTTTTTTTGGGTTTCAGTAAAGGAAGTGTTTAGAGGTTTTGCATATAGTCTGAGTTACATATATACACTTGGCTTTATTAAAGGGAAAAATTTAATGACTAAAATATTAAGTTGACCTTTTTGACAGGTATTGTTTGTCTCTAATAATCGAAATTAAAAATTATGCTTATTTTACAACTACAATTTACTAGGCAGATTTAATTCAATAGCAGGTTTACATTATATATATATATGTAAAAGAAAATGCGCCACATAATTAATCGAGATACATATTTTAAGTATATTAATATGAGAAATAAGTGGCGTCAGTCCTTACATTTTTTTTTTTGTAAGGTGAATTTTTTTTATGTTATTGATTTTGTTATACATAAGTCTATAAATTATATTTTTGGTGGTGAAAGTTCTTATGTTATTGATTTTGTTATAAATAAGTTCTTATGTTATATACTGTGCTAAAAGTCTTTAAGTAAGTATTTTCGCAACTAATTTCTCCATTTTGACACGTGTCACGTTCTAGGTGAACTCATGTAATCACTTAACTAAAGCAGTTGATCGAAGCAAACAAAACAATAACTTGAGGACTTAATTATAACAAAAAAAAAAAAAACGATATGATGACTTTCACCACAAAAATAAAAATAAAATATAGACTTATTAATAAAAAAAATCAATAACATAGGGACTTTCACCAAAAAAATACAACAAAAAAACTTATTTATACAAACTCAATAACATATCATAAGGACTTTCACCACCAACTCCTCTTTTATTATTGTCATTTTATGTTTGTAATCATCACTATATGATCTTAATTATCATCACGTTTGCTGAGACTCGCGATGCTTAGTTTGTTCTCCAAATTCTTCGACATCTAACGGAACCTGGTTCAATTTATATGATTAATATTTCAATTAAAATTGTTTAGGAGATGATTATAAGATGTGCGAATGTGAAAAGATATCGTTCCGTTGGAGATGATTGTCGGAGTTTTCATCAACTGTAATCACGTTTTTACAAACACTTAATTGTTGATTAATTTGGCGGAATTAAACTATCCACATTGTATCCTCCAAACTACGTGAAAATATATATTAGTATGTCCTTTACTCTTTCACCAACGTGTTTCGATGTTATTCGCATTTAGAGAATTTGACTTTACGTCTTCAATAAAATTTCATTTTCAAAGTTATATAAATATATACAAATGAGAAATAATTTTAGAAATCAACAGTATGCCCCATAAAGTAAAATTTTGTATTGTAAAAGAATGTAGCAAGTACTACCGATAATAGTTAAAGTTGAAAGTTTTCTCTAAAAAAAAAAGTTGCAAGTTGAAAGACCAAATGTATAATCTTAATAAAAAAAAAAAAAAAAAAAAACTTAATTTCAATAACGACTAAAGTGGGCCGGTAGGCCCATAAAAAAACCAAAGTGCCAATCACCATTACTCTGGACCATTAACTGGGCCGATTGGCCCAAAATTGAGGTAATTTTATTCGATGGCCGTTGGAAAGAAAATAACTAAAAATCAACTTTAAAATCTTATCTAAATGTAGTTTGTGTTTTATCAAAAACTAGAATGAGCTATGATATATATAAATTGAAAAGTAGCTCAACTGTAACGTGCTTTTAAAAATTATAATTTTTTTTTCTAATTTCTTTCGGAGTGATAATTGAATAGATTTATTTATCTCAATAAGAGAGAACGAGAAATTTGATATCCTTTAAAAATGAAATTTTCGTTGATATCCAATTCACTCCCTTACATGTCAAACATTAAAATGCCACATATAAGGCTACGGTGAAGCCACTTAAACAGCTCGAATTCTTTCTCTTAAAAATTTACTGCATAAATACCTTTAAGTCAATAAAAGTTAGCGTTATATTTCCTAAATTTAAAAATTGCTTAAATTACCGAAAGCATTCAAAAAATGCAAAAATCGCAGTACAAATTTGGTTTTTCGCCGTACTACAAGGTTTTAACGGCAAGCGGAAAGCCTCGTTTTTCTGATTTCAGTGTTAACGACAGCAAACACTATTGCCACATAATGGCGCAAAATCATCTCACGGACGGTTTTCTACAGAAACGGGCCAACTGCGTACCGCGACAAGAGTCTACGGGGTCCTTATACTGCTCTACTTCAAACGCTAAACATTTGAAGTAAAAATGGGGAAGCCACAAATGTAGGTCACTAAATAATGGGCTGGCCCAGTATTACTCTATGGCTCACTACTAAGGTGGCCCATTAATGAAATAATTGTTTTGATAAGAATGAAAAAAAATAAAAATATCACCTTTAAAAATCTTATTTTCTGTTCCAAGAAATCTTATTTTCGTCGAAATGTTCATTTTTGTGGCACAAAGCATAAACTCTAAGAAAGTAATATAACTTAGTTTTGTAGGTATAATACCTACAAAACTAAGTTATAAATTGCTTAATGTAGAAAATGGACTTTCTCTTAATTTTGAGGAGGGAAAGTTAAAATAAAGATTTTCCATCAATGAACTTAAATTCCCAATATTACAGTTTTTATTGCTGGTTCTATGTGGGATATATACTTACTTTTGTTGATCTTTAATCAGTCTAATTAACATTATTAGCTATATATATATATACACTTACTTTTGTTGATCTTTATTCAGTCTAATTAACATTATTAGCTATATATACATATACTTACTTTTGTTGATCTTTATTCAGTCTAATTAACATTATTAGCTATATATATACTTACTTTTTTAAAGCAATTATTTTTTTCTTTCTTTCTGAACTCCGAATTTGGTTATCCAAGTAACCGGATCTGAATGAATATGGAGTTTGGTTACTTTTAGTTCATGTTTCTTATGAGTTTTCCTTTCAATTTTAAAAAATAATGTGTCACCTCCTCAACATCTTTGATACTAAATATTTTAATATGATGTTCCATAAAATTTGTTTTATTAATTAGAACCTAATCTCTCTTGTATTCCCTCTTGATATTGCCTTTTTCTTCCCCGTCAAATTTTAAAGACAAAACTTGAAGAGCATGAGCCCAAGAGAAAACAAAGTGCTCTTGTTTTTAATTTTTTATTTGAATAATTGTGGCAAAAGTATTACAATTTTGACTTACTAGGTTGCATAGTTTCAAATGTGAGACAATACATTTTTCTATCTCTTTTTTTGGGTATGTCGAATTCTAATGAGAGAGTATGCTAGACAACTCGATGAGCACATAAATGAGTACTTTTCGAGTGATTTCATAGCATTAGTTTTAAAAAATTGGCCATCATCCTCCGTAAAGAAAAAAAATATGAACAAGAAAATGTGTTGCCTCATTTTGTTGACAATAGGTACTTTTGCAGCTATATTTTATTTTGAATCCTAGTCTCCTCAGTCAGTCAAATTTAAGTATTTATCCGTGATTATTCTTTTATTTATTTTTTAAAATGAATTCGAAATGAAAAAATATAATATTGTTAAATCACATTTTTCAATGTATATTTTGTCAATGTTCAATATCATTTTAGGCAATAGATAATAAAATAAACGGTGTAAAAAAAGAAGCAACGTTTCTATTATATAAAAGAAACTAGCACAGCTTGTTCAATGTCATTTAAGGCAAGAGAATGAAACTAAAAAGTCAAGCAAATAAGAGGTTGTATGTGGCCGGCGAAAGCCTTCTACTGCGTCCGCTAGCCGCGCCATGGCTGCCGTTACGAGACTCGTGGCTGACCGGCCGCGAATTGTTGTACTCCTTTAAGCAGATGTAGCTAATTCATTCCGATTTTAATAAGAAAAACGGTATATTGAATCGAGACAAGCTAATTCATTCTTTTTTAGTGACCCTTTTAAGGCGAGGCATTCAACAGCTATTTGAAAATAGGTACAAATAATCAGTGAAATAGAAGAGATATATTCATGTAAAAATTGATTACATATAATTTTAATTAATTTTCAATCAATATACATTTTATTTTATTTCATTTTACACGACCGGTCGTTGCGATGTTGCCTGCCACGACCTTATCCGCTATAATTGAATGGCCCAAACAGATATATAATATCTTTTAATTTGTAGTCCTCTCCTCCTCACAGTCACTCCTCACCTCCCACTGGTCTGATAAAAAAATAAAAAATATCAATGATTGCTTCTTGTTTCTAATCTTTAATAGTCGCATTAATTTCACATGGGCAATACTTTTATGATAGATATATCGTTTTTTATTTGTCAGGATTCTTGTTGTGAATTGATAGCAGGTCGACGATTGAACCGCTTTCGCTCTAGCTATTTTCTCTCCTCCGATCTTAGTCAGATATTTATACCGAAATATATATAGAACAGAGAAAATTGTGGTTATCGCTATATCGAACATTTGAATCGGAGTTACCGTTTGTTTAGAATGAGCTTCTATTTATAAGAGAGTCAAGGGACATTTAAGTAATTAATAATTATTTTTTAGGGACTTCTAATTAAATAAAAATTGCTCTGCGCGGCCAATGCGGCCTGACGTGGTTATTAGGCCGCATTAGGCCATGTTAGCCTGCGTTGGCCGGTGTTAGGCCGTGTTAGGCAGCACTGGCTGGCGGTTAGGCCGTGTTGGCCCGTGTTAGGCTGCGTTGGGGCCCTCGCTAGGCCGTGTTTTCGCTTCCCGTAGCCATGCCCGTTCATTTCAATATTTCTTTAATAATAAACCATTGGTTTCGCATTTCGGGCCTCTCAGTTTTGGAATATAGGCCTCTCGATGGCATTTTGGACCAAAATTAATTTTTATTAATTCAGGAAAAACACCCATAGCAATTAATGTCTATTATATAAGAATAAACTGCGACTTACGTAAATATTATTGAAGAGATATGTTCAATCAATATACATATCATTTTATTTTACACGACCGGACCGGTGATGATGATGTTGCCACGACGTAATCCACTATAATTGAATGGGCCACCGAGTTATATAATATATTTTAATTTGTAAAATATCAATGATTGCTTCTTCTTTCTAATCTTTAATAGTCACATTAATCTCACATGGGCAATTGATGTATCATTTTTTACTTGCCACGGATTCTTGTTGTGAATTGATTGCTTGAAACAATAATGCTGGCATCGTTATCATATCCAGATGCTATTAAGATCTCAAGAAGATCATTTATAAATGTTTGGATATGATTTCGACTCGAATACGATTAACACGGTTAAATACAGTTAAATAATGAATGAATACAATCCGAATACAATATAACATAAATAAGATAAGATTCAATTATTGAACACGATAAATGAATAAAAAATTATATTAGTTTATTCATGTTATTAAGTGTTAAAAATACTTATTATAAACAAAATAAGGTTTTCTATTTTATTAATTATAGTGTTCATTTGATAAATATAAAAAATATTAATTAATTTTTAAAAAATAGACAATATAATTAAAATATTAAGTTAGATGAGTATAAAGTAAATTAATTAATCTTTTGAAAATACTTGATGCTGATAAATAAGTTAAACTAGCCCACACAAGAAGCGCAGCTCTTAAACGACGTGGGTTTCTATATAAAATAAGTACAGAGATGAGTAACGCCACTGACACGATATATAAAACATGAATCGCCACTTTATATAAATTGATATATACAATGATTTTCTTCTTTTAATTGATCATCAACTCTTCCTACTCGAAAGATTGTAAAATGTCAGATAAAAAATTCACTATAATCAATAAATAACTCTTAAATCACAAATCTGTAAACACCCACAATAAAACTATATACTCTTCAAAAACAGAAAATAAATCATGTGTTGCAGCAGTTATTCCCAAAAAGTTTCCTAGAATATCTTCATAACTTGAAACATTTGAGACATAAATTCACTATAGAATATAACCAGCTCATAAAATAAATCTACAAATCTATTCATATCTCTAGCTAATCAAATAAAATCTTATCTACTACATTTTAGATTAAACATTCAAATGTTCAATTAGGTCAGGTTGAGACATCAAATGAAATAATATATATTTTTAATTCTATAGTGACCATTATTTTAGCTGAAGCTCAATAATTTAATTCGGATGATCAACCAGGGGACATAGGCCACAGGATTAAATGCACTGGGTCCCAATCAACAAAATGATAAAACATAAAAAGTAAGGTCACTGATTGATTTTCCTTTTCCTTTTTAATATAAAATCATAAGTACATCGATTTTTGTCACTTAGTTGATGGCAATGTTCCGGAAAAAAATGTGGTTTCGTTTTACGAGTTTTTCAATGGTAAAAAATATATTGATGAGTTCTTCATAAAATTTACTGATGAATTTTATATAATAATAATAATAATAATAATAATAATAATAATAATACAGGGCACACTTGAAATTTTACAATAATAATATTATATCTACAATTTGATATAAATATAAGGCCACAATTGAAATTTTACAGTAATAAATACTACACTTACAATTTGATATAAATATAGGGTCAAAATTGTAATTTTTAGTTTCTATAAAAAATTATTTAAAAGTACTAGTTGGGGATAGTAAAAACTAGTTGGACCTACATGTGTTTTCTCCTTAAAACAAAATCTCAAATTTCATAAAAAATTTGTTACCATGGTTGGTAGTTTTAATCAAGGTTTAAAATTTCGCGAATTTTCATGCGAAATTTTTTTTCGCAGAAATGCGGTTCGGAAATCCTTTCGTTTCTCTTCCGTTTTATCAAATTTTGCGAAATTCGCATGGGCACGGGTGTGGAAAATCTTTTTTCGTTTTGTAGTGTAAAAATTGCGAAATTTGGATGGAATTTCGCTAAAAATTATATTTTTGGTAGATTTTGGTAAAAATACCAATTAAACTTTTGGCAAAAATAATTATACTCACACAAGAGCACCCCACCCCGGCACGGCGGCGACGCGCGCGTGTGGTGGTGTATAAACATCACTAAACTCTTGTCATCTATCAATGTGAGACTTTTTGTTATTCATTCAACTAATATCACACATTCACACTTAACATACACATACACTTCACCTAATAATTTAACTTAATATTATACACTTCAAATAATATTATACACTTAGAATACATATTAACTTCACCTAACATACATATACACTTAATATACATATTCATTTAATATTATACACTTCAACTAATATTAAATTTGTTAACATACATATACAATTAACATGCATATTCACTTAATATTACACACTTAATTAACATACATATTCACTTCAAATAATAATTTGACTTAATATTATACACTTCAACTAATAAAGTGACTTAATATTACACATGTCACCTACATATTTAATTTGCGAATATCTTGTATTTATTAAATATGTAGTTTTGAACTTATATAAATATCTTGCTTAAATACTCAAATATTTTTTTACAGAATATCTGTCGAAAACCCCATCGGCATGCGGTATGCCCATGCGAAAAGTGCGGTATATGCGGCATGCGGTATTTCTTTTTTTTTTTACAATTTTTTCATCGGCATACCCATCGGCAAGCGATATATCCGTAAAACGAAAAATGCAAAACGAAATCGGCAAGCGACATTTAAAACCTTGGTTTTAATTAGCGTAAAAAAGAGAGTCCACAACTTCGACTTTCCTCGAAACGACAGTCGACATTTCTTCGACAAAATGGAGAACGACAATGTCATACAATGGAAAAGCTACCGAGTGCCAACTGCCCCCGAAAAATAATGAGTCGATCGTCAGGACACCTTCGACAAACCTCGAAAGTTTCAAAACAATTCGTTTCTTAAAATGGTAAAAGATCAAAATTATCAGTTGGATCTCAACATATATAATTGAATAATTCTGCTTTTATTTTAATTTTTTTTAAGGTGAGTACTCAAGTTATTAGACTCTTGATTTGTAACTCAAGTACAAATTAAGGAATACATGCCAATAAAATTTTCCGTAACTTATTTATGATACCATATAATTAATTGCTCTCTCCTATGTCCTCATTATGTTCCGGTGAATTAATGTTCACAAATAATCAACATTAATTATACCAAATTTGAATTTATATGTGCATCAACGGCTGAATATCCACCCGTACCTTATTTATAATGATATCATAACTGAACACAGAATTCAAACAGAACAAACACATTTTACGGTGCATATGGATATGGTATGGGCTTCAATCATACACATTAGCTTATTAGCTCGAGTGATGGGGAGTGCGGGCCCACAGAAGATTCCCATGGGCGGGGAAGATGTGGCACACGGGATCGCCCGGCTTGGTCCCGAGCTCGCTGAAGGAGCGGTGGCTCGGGGCCCACTCCGACGTGTCCATGTGGCACACCGCGACGGCGTTGACATCATCACCGTTGTCGCCACGGAGGTAGATGTGGAACCCTTTGGTACCGTCGTCTTGAGTGTGGCAGAAGAAGATGGTGTACGGGTACGCGAACGAGTGGCACCCGATCAACTTGGTGGCCGAGATCTTCTGAGGCACTGCGAGGACGGTGAAGTTCTGGTGGACAGTGTCGAGGTCGGTGCTGTGGAAGGTGCTCGTGTAGAGGGTCGGACGGTCGGACTGGTCTTTGATCCCGAAGATTGTGGAGACTGACTCGAGCAACGATTCCGCAGAAGTGGCGCAAAATCTAGTTCAAAATATAAGTTATAAGTTGATTATGTATGAAGTAACAGAGTTTAAACCACGCAACATTGTTTCATAATTAACCCTTGGGTTATAAAATGTTACAGAAAATTAACTCAATCAAAAAATATATAGTCTCGAAAATAATATAAAGTTCAAATTACGCGACTTACAATTAATTTTAGAGACTAATCGTAGCTAGTAAAAAAAAAAACCGGTCAATTAATAATATAAAGTTCAAATTACGCGACTTACAATTAATTTTAGAGACTAATCCTAACTAGTGAAAAAAAAAAAACCGGTATTAAGGAAAAAGAAAAACCTGGTCTCGCCGGTGATAGCCTTGCTCTCGCAAGCCTTGAGGGTATCGGCCATGTCGGTGGCCATTTTGGAGCCCGACGCGACAGAGAGGAGCCGGAGAATGTACGGAAGTTGCTTCGACGAGAAGGGGATCTTGTCGGCTTGCTCTTTCGGGATGAAGCGAGAGGCGCTCTTAGGCGCTCTCTTCTCGAAGAAGAACGGCACTTTGTTGCCGGGTTTGATGTCCTTGAAGTTGAAGAAGAACGAGGGTGACAACTTGGATTGGTGATGGACGTGGTGGTGGTGCGCGTGTTGGTCCTCGTTGCTCATCTCCATTGCTTCGCCGCCATTAGCGATCTGCAAAACAGTGTGTGTATATAACCAACCAACACATCTTTTGCTAAATTATTTTCCATTATATGAATCATGAGAAGAAGATTACCCGAAGAACAAGTAGTGTTATTATGACATGGAGAAGGGTCACGCTCCTTCCAAACGCCATCTTTGTTTCTCTTTCTCTTCTGGTTTACTCAAAGTAAAGCCAAACCGAATAGCACAAACAAAGTTTTCATCAAGAAAAGGTGAACCAATTATTGTTATAAAATAATAATATTTAAAAGACTAAAACTATATACAATTTATTTAATGTTATTTATATTGGCGACAATACCCAGTGTCTATTGTTTTGTAGTGTCACTGTTAACTCTTTCTCCGTTAGTTACTAGTACTACTCTTGCTTGCTTGTACTACGGCTATATTAATCTTGTGTTTTTTCGGCTAAACTAATCCGTTTAAGGAGTTTAACTTGGGCTAAGCCGTGTGAGTCCATTTAGTTTTAATTTGGGATATTTGCGAAAAAGTACTACCAAGTACATTCTTCGTAAGCGAAAGGTACTAAATTTTATTTATCGTGGCTAAAGTCCTAAAAAAAAAGATCATGGCCGTAAGTTTCAAATTTTATTTTTACCATGGTGAAAGAAAAAATGTAGTCATAATTTTTGAATTTCGTACTGCGGAACTGTTTTTTGGTATTTTGAAACTTGCCACGATAAAATGAAATTTGAAATATGCTAAAAAATAATAAGTACTTTTTTGGTACTTTGCCGCAAATACATTTTTAGTTATATTGATTTCCCTGGGTAATTGTACAAAAGAGTTGTTTAGTGAGAAAAGGTTATGTTGAGTACTACTTAATATGATGGAAATAGACAAAATAAAGATTAATTCGTTTCGAGTAAATCGAAAACGTACACAAATCATACTTCACAATCGGGAGTTAATGAAATGCTTTTAATTTTGATTTTTTTAATAATATTGAGAATCTATGCAATAAAAAAACACTAAGAATATAAGTCACATGTGAGTATTTTTTGCCGTAAAGAGCTTAAAGCAAAATGTTGTGGCATTGTGGTTGCCGCGTATTTTTGGTCTTGTAATTGCTCGGAGTGGTTGCAAACGTTTGTAACGAGGGATTTAAGTATCTATTAAGTTTAATAAAAGTTCTTAAAAAAATGTTGTGGCTTTATAATTAAAGTGTGATTTAGAATTGCAATTTTAGTATAAAGTTACGATAGTGCTGTTTAGACTGATTGATGCTTGATGAACTGATTGATGCTTAATGAAAAATATAATAATCATTTGTATTTAAAAAAAAAAAACAATAATTTAAGGCAATTAGAAAACTAGAATAGTCAAATATGAAACTCATATTTTATTTCATTTCAATTTTTTAATAACAAAAATAATATACTTATGTATACTTTGAAATCATGTTTTATTTTTTCTTTCTTTCTGATTTCTGATGATGTGGATAAGATAATCAAGATGAATAGTAAAAAGAGATTGTTAACACTGTTTACAATATTGAATGTGAATAACCTATTTTTATTTTTGTGCGGTACTTATCCGGATAAATCAACAATAAAACTTTGTTTACAAGAGAAGTGAATATTAAAAATTAAAAGAAATTGTACGAAATGCTCAATTTTGTGTCAAATCTTTTAATAAATGCTCATTTATGAGAGTAGAAAAACACACATTAGACATTTTTTAAAAAGTTTGACACAAAATACGCATTTTGTTCATTTACCCAAAATTAATGGTAAGAACTAAGAACATTAAACAAGAATTCTCCTTAGAGTTTACAAATACCAATCGATTCAACACAAACACGATATTCTATAGGTGATTAATGATCGATAGCAACCTTTATATAAGTATATAAAAGTTCACACTTGAACCTTCCTCAATTACTCTCCCAAATCCTCTCGAACTCTCTCCTACCACTCATAAACTCTCATTTACCTTCATTAGAACCTTTAGGTTCAAGATAAACGAAATGCTTAATTAACTTTCCCGGCTCTTTTTAATATATATTTTTTTTGGGTAAAGGAGAGCGTTTTCAAGAATTCATACTCTTGCATATCTCGAAGCTTTTTATGTCAAGAATACAATTTCGAATGTCAAAACAAGGTTAATTTATCCACTCTTACACATAAAACAGAATTCAAACAAAGCAAACACATTATAGTATTATGCATGTAGCATAAGCTTCAATCATACACATTAGCTGTTTAGCTTGAAAGATGGGGTGCGTGGACATACAGAAGATTCCCATGGGGTGGGAACATTTTACACACCGGATCACCCGGCTTTGTCCCGAGCTCGTTAAATGACCGATGGCTCGGGTCCCACTTTGACGTATCCATCTGGCACACAGCGACGGCGCTGACCTCGTCACCGTTGTCGCCACGGAGGTAGATGTGGAACCCTTTGGTCCCGTTGTCTGTGGTGTGGCAGAAGTAGATGGTGTATGGGTACACGACCAAGTGGCATCCGATCATCTTGGAGGCCGCAATCTCCTGGGGCGCTGAGAGGACGGTGAAGTTCTGGTAGTCAGTGTCGAGGTCGGTGCTGTGGAAGGTGCTCGTGTAGACTGTCGGATGGTCGGACCAGTCTTTGATCCCGAAGGTTGTGGAGATTGTTTCGAGCAGCGATTCTGCCGAGGTGGCGCAAAATCTAGTTTAACATGTAAGTTTATTAGATATGAAATACAGAGTTCAAACCGCGCGACATTATTTCATAAGTTAATGAAAGACTAGGGTTCCTGGTAAATCGGTTGAGATAAACAGTCATACAAACCTGGTCTGGCCGGCGATGATGGGCTTCCTCTCGCAACCCTTGAGGGTGTCGGCCATGTCGTCGGCCATTTTGGAGCCCGGCGCGACAGAGAGGATCCGGAGAATGTCTGGAAGTTGCTTCGATGAGAAAGGGATCTTTTCGGCTTGCGCTCTTGGGAGGAAGTGAGAGGCTCTCGCAGAAGCTCTCTTCTCAAAGAAGAAGGGCACTTTATTTCCGGGCTTGATGTCCTCGAAGTCGAAGAAGTACGAAGCCGATGCCTTGGATTGGTGATGGACATGATGGTCCTTGTTGTTCATCTCCCGAGCTTCGCCGCCATTAGAGATCTGCTTAACAGCGCGTGCATATGATTAAAATATCTTTTGCTAAATTATTTTCCATTTATGAATAATGGGAAGATGATTACCTGTAGAAGAACAATCAGTAGTGGTATTATGAACTGAAAAAGGTTAAGACTCCTTCCAAACACCATCTTTGTTTCTTTTTTTTGTTCTATCTTCACTAAGTTCAACCAAATCAATTAATTAGCACAAAAAAAGTTCTCATTAAGAAGGTGAAGAAGATAAGTGCTGTCTGCTGACCCATATGATCAACTTGGTAGATACAAAATTATATTGAAAATTAAATAAAAATAATAAGTAGGGTAATTTATGACATAGGCGGGGTAGGTCAATAAAAGTAGCGAAAAAAGTACTCAAAATCGACAAAAGTGAAGCAATTCATATTTCTCTTGTCTCGCGCTTTATCATCACTCGGGATATATTTCAGCTGTATCTTGATGAGAAGAAGCAGAAGGAAGCTATGATGCAAGAATACATAGTTTCATTGACCACTGACACATGGAAGTTGATACAAGCTCAAAATATTATGAGAAAATCCCACTTAGTGGCCACTCTGAGAGGCGCTCCTGCAAGCGGCCCCAAAGGCGGGCCCGGAAAAGGCGTTCCAAGAGGCGAGCACGTAAGAAAGTTTGGAAAAAAGGCTCGCGCAAGAATCTCAACTTTGACGAGTCCTATCTTTTGACTCGAGTGTCGGATTTACGCATTCCACATATCAAATCGAAGTTCGTGATGTTGGGTACGATATAGTTGGAAAAGCTCTGCCCGAAACTGGACTTCAGAAATCAAAACCCTGTTTTATCTTTTTGTGCATTTTGTCTTTTAATATTTGTCGTCGTTTTGTGTTTTTATGTCATTTTAAACACAAACACAATATTCTATAGTTGATTAATGATCGATAGCAACCTTTATATAAATATATAAAAGTTCACACTTGAACCTTCCTCAATTACTCTCCCAAATCCTCGCAAACTCTCATTTACCTTCATTAGAAAACTTTGGGTTCAAGATAAACGAAATCGAAATGCTTGATTAACTTTCCTGGCTCTTCTTATTTGTTTTTATTTTTCCGTAAATGAGAGCGTTTTCAAGAATTCATATTATATTGCATATCTCGAAGCTTTTTATGTCAAGAATACAATTTCGATATCAAACAAGATTAATTTATCCACTCGTACACATAAAACAATATTCAAACAGAGCAAACACATTATAATATTATGCATATAGCATAAGCTTCAATCATACACATTAGCTGATTAGCTTGAAAGGTGGGGTGCATGGACCCACAGAAGATTCCCATGGGGTGGGAATATTTTGCACACCGGATTGCCCGGCTATGTCCCGAGCTCGCTGAATGACTGGTGGCTCGGGTCCCACTTCGACGTATCCATCTGGCACACGGCGACGCACACGGCGACGGCGCTGACCTTGTCACCATTGTCGCCACGGAGGTAAATATGGAACCCTTTGGTCTCATCATCGGTGGTGTGGGTACACGACCAAGTGGCATCCGATCATCTTGGAGGCCGCAATCTCTTGGGGCGCTGCGAGGACAGTGAAGTTCTGGTAGTCAGTGTCGATGTCGGTGCTGTAAAAGGTGTTCGTGTAGACTGTCGGATGGTCGGATCGCTCTTTGATCCCAATGGTTGTGGAGATTCATTCCAGTAACAATTCCGCTGAGGTGCCGCAAAATCTAGTTTAAGATGTAAGTTAATAAGAGTGTAATTAGCTATGAAATACATAGTTCAAACCGCGCGACATAAGTTAATGAAAGACTAGGGTTCGTGGTAAGTCGATTGAGATAAATAGTCATACAAACTTGGTCTAGCCGACCATGGAGTACTGGGGGAGGAATGTATGGGCGTGAAAAATGGCATGTACATTGAGCGTGCCCATGATTATGTGGAGAGCAGAGTCTCTATGTTTTGACGATTTCATGCTTATTAGTTATGTTTAGCGGTTATAAGGTTTCTTGCTTATTAGCGGAACAACTTTGTATAGTAGTAGCCTAATTATGTCGTATTAGTTACGTCGTATGTATCACTATATTATTTCGAATGTAAAGCAGTAGAACCACACTTTGTAATAACGGTAAAAACTAGTTTGTTTATTAGCGGTTGACACACACTTGGTTATAAAAGACAATTATTTATTATTGTAATTACCGAGAATCACACATGTTACCGATAATAACCCTATTGACATTACATTTTCAAAATATGCACATGCGTGACCCATGACGGTGATGGAAGCTCCTTCATAAAGGGTTATCGTGAACGCCTTATTGACTCGATCTCTTAAACTTGTGGATTGAAGATACCTTCGGCGTTGGGGTGACGAGCCACATATGCTCATACTAGCTTAACATCCGATCCTCTTGTCCGAATCCGATAACCAAAATCCTGGATCATTGATTCAGGAGCAACATACCATATGACAAGAGATGGAAGTTTTTTTCTCACATTTGGGCTTAACACAAGTCACT
Organism: Parietaria judaica; assembly: GCA_954871525.1. Lineage (NCBI taxonomy): Eukaryota > Viridiplantae > Streptophyta > Magnoliopsida > Rosales > Urticaceae > Parietaria > Parietaria judaica. The sequence goes on along the minus strand of OX940862.1, from coordinate 29,728,227 downwards.
CATCTGTTAAGACTGCTGACGGGACACTTATACCAGTGGAGAGAATCAGATCGATTCGAATATTAGAGGACATTATACTTCAATCTGTTTTCTTTGTTCCAAAGATCAAGTGCAACCTTATTTCGGTCAGTAAACTTACTCGTGACTCTAATTGCATGATCCGTTTCTTAGCCAAATTTTGTGATTTTCAGGTATTGGTTTATGAGAGGGAAATTGGTAGTGGCGAGATGTGTGGTGGACTCTACGTGTTTCACAGTACAACTCTTCATAGTAACCAAGTTCAAACCTCAAGTCAAAGCCTTGTGTTTAGTTCTTTGCCTATCGATGAGCAAGTCATGTTGTGACATTATCGTCTTGGTCATCTAAATTTCTAAAATCTTGCAAAATTGTTCCCACACTTGTGCACTACCATAAAACCGTCCTCTTATCAATGTGAAGTTTGTCAATTTGCAAAACATATTCGATGTTCCTTCCGTGAAATCGACTATAAGTCATCCAAACCATTCTCAGAGGTTCACAATGACATTTGGGGGCCGCCACGGGTGCGTCACATAAGTGGTGCTCGATGGTTCATCACATTCATTGATGACCACTCTCGCATGACATGGACAATATTCCTTATGAAAGAAAATCAGAAGCATCATCTGTCTTTCAAAATTCCTACACCATGATCGAGTCCCAATTCCAAATAAATATTCAAGTCTTCCAAACGGATAATACAAGAGACTACTTCAATCAAACCCTTAATCCATATTTATTCGAAAAAGGGATAGTCCATATAAGTTTTTGCGTTGACACTCCGCAACAAAATGGAATAGCCGAGTGCAAATACATTGGCTCCATTTTAATTAAGAGGGGAACATATATGAGCCTAAAATTTAGTAGCCAATATGTTTGTCACTGTATTACAGACACTGAAAGTCAGTCTCCAATAATTTGGCGCCATTTGGAATGAGAAAGGAACATATATGGGACTGAAATTTAGTAGCCAATAGGTTTTCTAAAAAACTCTTAAAGGAAAAATATATACTCTCCACTGAAATTTAGTCTCAAATAAGGAATCAAGTTATTAGCAACTGAAAATCAGTCACTAAGTTTAGTCGGAGGAAAATCAGTCCCGAATAGCATCAGGTACTGATAAATTAGTCTTAGATACTTAGTATTCGAGACTGATATATCAGTCTTTCGCAAACTAGTCCTAGTGACATTTCTTGTAGTGATACCCTTATTTTTTTTGATCCATTATATTTGCAATTCATTCCGAAACACTTTTTGGGGAGATGCAGTTCTCACGGCCACATACCTCGATAACCGCATGCCAAGTCGTATTTAAAATTCCAACCTCCTCGTCAAGTCCCCATTCAAAATCATCCACACCTCATTTCGTTCTCTTCCGACCTACCAAAGAAGGTCTTCGGGTGTTCCGCCTTTGTCCATGTCCAGAAACAAAATCGATCAAAAATCGATCCTCGAGCCATTAAGTGCATCTTCTTGGGTTATTCTTTACATCAAAAAGGGTATAAATGGTATTGCCCTAATACTCGCACCATGTATAACTCAATGGATGTCACATTCTTCGAATGTGAGTATTTCTTCCCCAAATCCGACATTCAGGGGATGGGAATTCTTATTGTGTATGTTGATTACATCATTCTGACAGGCGACGACTCTTTGGAACTCGTCAAGTTAAAGCAAGTACTTGCCAAGGAATTCGAGATTAAAGATCTCGGAACCCTAAGATACTTCTTAGGTATGGATGTAGCAAGATTAGATGAAGAAATTGCTATCTCCCAAATAAATTATGTACTGGACCTAACTTCATGAAAATGGCCTACTTGGTTGCAAGCTGGTAGACACTCCGATGAATATGTACAAGAAGTTCTCTCATTGCACCGAAAGCGCTCCTATCGACAAAGAGAGATATCAGAGACTCGTCGGTAAACTCATCTATTTCTCTCGCACTCGTCCGGACATCACCTACTCTGTCAGTGTTGTAAGTCAACACATGAACAACCCAAACGTGGACTACTTGGAAGCCGTGAACCGAATCTTGAGGTATCTAAAGTCAACTCCCAGTCATGGCTTATTATTCAAGAAATCAGAGAACCGGGAGGTCAAGATATTCACCGACGCAAGTTGGGATGGAGAAGCTAATGATCGAAGATTAACCTCAGGCTATTGTTCATATTTTTTGGGAAACCTCGTTACTTGGCACTACTACAAAAAAGGGATTGGACTACATTTAAATAGTTAGTCGGAGAGTTCCAACTACACTTTTTATGTGTCGTCGGATCCTCCACCGTATGATATCCGACGACACTTAAATAAATGTCGCCAGAAATGGCTTGGACTACACTTAAAAAGTGTCGTGGGAATCCAAACATGCCGCGGCGTAATTATAGTTTTTCCGCGGCGAATATTTTATGTGCCACGACGTATATTTATCCAACGACACTAATAAGTGTCGTTGGAAGGAAAATTTGCTGCGGCAAATATAATGTTGGCCGCGGCGTTCTTACATTTGGATAAATATTTGCCGTGGCAAGTTTTCCTTCCATCGACACTTATTAATGTCGTTAGATAAATATACGCCGCGGCACATTTTAGTCTTGCTGCGGCGTTAATCTGTCCGAGTGCCATGATATTATGCTTCCCACGACGGTTTTTCATCCGTCGTCGAATATGCTGATATAAAATTAAAAAAATCGGGCGATTAAAATTGCCCGGATTCTTTAGTATCACCTGTAAATAACAAATAAATAATAATATATTTTTATATAATAAATTATAAAATAAATTCCAAAATAACCGATTTATACAAATAATTTCCAGCACATACAAAAAGTATCGTTCGTACTTACAAATAGTACTGTTGTCCATACACCTAAGAATATAAAACCGTCTATGTAGATAATATTCTATCCTTCATCATACTTAGAAAATTTTCAAAGAAAATATGCACCTAAATTAACTCTAAGAGAATCTATCTCTTTTAAACTATAATACTTTTTTTTTTTATCAACAAACGCAATACTCTTTAAGATGATGTCACGCATGAATTTCGTTTCAAATTATCCGCACTCATGATTTCCGGGTTGTTTTGGACATGATTTTGAAATCGCCAATTTGACCGCCGAGTGCAAATTCAAGCCAGTTGTATTGTGTAACTTGAACTTTTCACCGAGCCTACAAAAAATTTAAACCTTAAATATACGTAACATTTTATTTGAAATACATCAATAATAAATAGATAGTTCTATATTCGAGAATACTTACGTTTTAAAGCTAAGGAAAATTAAAGCTAAGGAATTATATATATTTAACATGTAGTATTTTTGGGTCAGGTAGAAAAAAATAAACAAAATTGTAGTCTGCTAAAGAATATATACGAAGTGATTAAGGGACCAAAAGTAAAAGAAATAATTATAAAGAAACTAATTATTATATATTAATATCATCGATCAAGTAATACAAAAAAAATATGCATTATATGTTTTTGTCCATTTTAGACCAACCATTGTATGATCTCCTTAAAATTAACGGTATTTGATGGAATCATACACAAATACAATATAACAAAGTTAAGATTGACATTAATGTTTTGTCAAATTTTAACCATGCACTATGTTTACGCTCGATACCAATATTTTATTCTTCATATTCAAAGCATGTTCCAATTTTCATTAAATAGGATTGCTCAATATCTCGATTATCCATATATTTGTATTCTCACAAGATGAAATTGGCTTTGTTGGTGCTAGCTCTCCTCTCGCTCTCAGTTTGCATCGTAAGCAGATATATATATATATATATTTCCTAAAAACAGTTGTAGTAATTTGACATAATATCAAAATTACACATGAAAAATAAATATCGATTCTGAATATCTTGTTTTCTTTTATAACTTTAGATATGGAGTATTGCGGAAGCAAGAAAGGTTCTCGGGAAGGTACAAATTAATGCTATATGCTAAGCGAATAACGCGAAAGATATACTATTATTGATTTTTTTTTTTTAAATGCATATTCTACGTCTGAAATTGAAACATATATGGTTAGATTCTAATTTTTTTTTTCTCTATGCGAAGGTCGATGACAATAATGACAACAAGTTCTTCCTCTATGGTCAAGCCGATTCATCACACGACTTCTCGTCCGAGAAGGAATCTGTGGTAGATTCTAATGACAATTTCTTTTTATACAAGCCCGACTCAAGTGAGAAGGATAACCTCGTTGATAATAAGTTCTTTCTTTATTTCAAACCCGATGCATCACATGATGATCCATCTCAGAAGGCTAACATTGCGGACCAAAACAAGTTTTTTTTTATGCTAAACCTGGTGCTTCACTAAATGTCCCATTTGAGAAGGCCAACACGGAGCAAAACAAGTTCTTTCTCTATGACAAACCTGATGCATCATTTGGAGTTGCATTTGAGAAGGCTAACGTTCAAATAATAATAAATTATTTTCCTTTTTTTTTGAGGGAATAAATTATTTTCCTATAGCAAGCCCGATGCATCACATCACATTCCATCTGATGAGAACGACAACAAGTTTTTTCTCTACGCCAAACCCAACGAAGAAGGTCCATTAGACTCTAACAAGTTCTTATATAACGAGGAAACTCTTGGCGATTCAAACAAGTTCTCATATGCCAAACCGGACGCGTTGCATTTCATTTCATCTCAGAAAGATGACGTTGATGGTAACAACAAGCTCTTTGTTGACGCCAAAGAATATGAAACGGGTGTGAATAAGTTCTTCCTATACGACAAGGTTGACAAGGTTGACTACGGCTAATGTACCCAATGTTTGATCTTTTGCGGATTATGTACTCAATGTTTATTTTTAGTGGCTAATGTATCCAATGTTTGATCTGTAAGATATTTTCGTGTTTTCCGTTAGTTGACCGTTAGAGAGTTATCCTTCTCTATATGCACACTTTTTGTATTTTTGACATAACTCACTCATATTTTGTCCAAATTTTATGCATGAGCTATGGTTGGAAAGACAAGAGATAGATATACAACTTTTATGTTTTAAGTTTTGTAAAATAAGTTTTAGAAAAATACGAAATTTAAAATACAACGTAAAATTGGACGTAAGTTTAATGCAAAATATTTGTTTCGAGAAAATTTTACTATACTTAATGACTTTTTATGATGAAACATAAAACTAAAAAGTTGTAGATACATATTTATCTTTCCAGCGGATGTTTATTTATAAATTTTGGACAAAAGATGAGTAAGTAATGCCAAAAATATGAAAGATTATTTCACATCACATATTTCATATTATTGGCATAACTCACTCGTTTTTTATCCAAAATTTATAAATAAACACCCGTTAGAAAGATAAAAGATTTATCTACAAATTTTCAAGTTTTACGTTTCAACATATAAAGTCATTAAATATATTAAATTTTGCTCGAAACAAATATTTTGTATTAAACTAAAGTCTAATTTTACGTTGTATTTGAAATTTCATATTTTTATAAAACTTATTTTACAAAACTTAAAATAACAATGTTGAAGATCTATCTCTTATCTTTCTAACCATAGGCCGTGCATAAAATTTGGACAAAAAATGAGTGAGTTATGTCAAAAATACAAAAAATGTACATGTAGAGGAGGATAACTCTCTAACGGTCAACTAATGGAAAATACGAAAATATCTAACAGATCAAACATTGGGTACATTAGCCATCAAAAATAAACATTGGGTACATAATTCGCAAAAGATCAAACATTGAGTACATTAGCCACAGTTTACCCATGGTTTTATATATGTTTACTACAGTTTTTTTGTAAATAGTTTACTAAGTTTTTGTAAATGGTTTTACATTAATATACAGTTCATACAGTAAATAATTATGTGAGTTTATTAAGTTTATGATTTTATAAATAATTTTACATATTTAAATTAACTCGTTATAATTGTATATACAAAGTATAAACTATGACTGGGGACGCGGATTGTGGGTTATATATATATATATATATATATATATATATATATATATATATATATATATATTATATATCCATGGATTGTGGATTGTGTCCAAGTTATTGTATCTGATTTGTTTTCAAAATTTTATTACATGTAATATTATTGTAAACTCAGCTCTCGCAATTTTTATTTGAATGAAAAATTAAAACATGTATGGAAATACTTAAATAATAAATGATAATATGTTGACAAGGTTTGCAAAGTTTCATTTAATTAGATAATTTAATTTTTGGAGCACTGATTAGAGTAATCAAAACAATAACGTTAATTACATAAAAGCATTACAATGAATGTTAAATTTAACATTCATTATCGTTGATGATGACAATAAATTTTGTGGGAAAATTAACTTAATTGACTATAACTTCCTTTAGTCTTCGAAGCGTATAGATGTTGATCAGTGATCGCCCAAACACAAATATTTTAGAAAATATTTGAAAAGCAAGTACAACCTCGGTGGTTGGGCTATAACATATGAATAAAAAAAAATCTCCGAAGAAAATTAAGTTTTTCTATTCCGATAATCTCAAAATATAACATCAGTTAGTTTTTTTCAAAAAAAAAAAAAAAAAACAGTTATTTTTAATGAGTTCCTCAATTAAGTATTCAAGTACTAATAAAGTTGAATTTTTTTAGAACATTGCTGATTTTGTGCTAGTGATTCAATCATATGTGGAAAAATATACTTTTGATGCTTTTTTTTAAAATAGCATATGTAATAAAAATATTTAAAATCATCATTATGATAAATATTATTTGACAAAAAAAATATTTTAATTAGGTTTTACATAACATGTTTATATATTATTAGAAATTAAAAATTAATAATATGAAACAATATAAATACTTTAATTAGGTTCATAATAAAATTAAAGTATTGAAATAGTTTTCTGTAACTGTTCAAAAATATTTTTATGTGTACATTGATCATGTACAGTTTGGATATTATTTGGTAATAAAATACTAAAATTATATTGTATATTAATTGGGAGATACAAATACTAATCAGACTAAAATATTAATGTTGGCATTTTCTTCAATATATTATTGATATCTTATAGTTAAACTATTATAAATATATCAATTATTTTTATGACTAATTAGGGAAAATACCCATTTATGGGTAAATTATTTGAAAAAAATACCAAAACTTTCATTAAATCATAAATTACAAATTAAAAATCTTCGGCCTAAAATACCCTCACGTCAAAAATCTTTTCCCTAATCGTTCACCTCTCTCTCTTCTCTCTCTCTCAGAATTCATGTGAGCATATCGGTTTTATATCTTCAGTTGTGTTTGTAATTTGCACTTTTTTTTATTGTTTTGTAATTATAGTGTAATTCAATCGTTGTTCATCTATGCATCGTTAGTCTGTTAATTAGGGATGCTAATCTCGTTTGTTAGTTCGTACCATAGCTTGTTTTGATCTTTTTTCTTAATTTTTTTTTTCTATTCATGGTGATGATGTTGGGTTTTTCGATGACTTTTCTCAATCCCGAGGCGGAAATCACGGGATATCATCGAACTATAAAGATCTAAAATAATTACGAAAATTAAGATATCGTTTAGAGGCCGTTACCAAACTTCGGTACTTTTGCCAACTGTACCGAAAACTGCCGATTCCTTGGTTTTGGTGCTTGTCTATTTCTCTTTGATCCGGATTCCAGCGCCTCAAATGTTGCGCCTCTATTTCGTCCACCACGTCACTCGGGAACGTCTTAGATGACCAGAAAACACCTCGGAGGATAGGTTAGATCCTTGTCGGTGTTTAGATGATCAACCGTTGATTGAACCGGGGAGCTAGCCACGAATTCGACTCACAAGGAGGGGAGCTCAAATTTCTAGGAGGCTAGGGTTTGTGATGTGTGTTCAATTATGAGTCATGATAGAGTATTTATAATACCCTATGATCATGACCTAGTGGGCTTTCTAAAAGCCCACCCAATGGGGCTTAATTAATACTTGGCCCGAGTGGGCCCATAATGTCGGTTATGGTATCGGTTCAATATCCGATAACCCGAGAGATCCAATATCGGGTTCGGGCATAACTAACAATCTCCCACTTGCACGAACGCACCGGATTGGCTATCTCCGTACACGCACTGCACATAAAGTATTACTCGAGAATGCCGCCTTGGGTTAGATGTACACTCTCTCAGCTACTCATGCCTGGTTCATCAAAGCGAAGTTTATTTCATTGTAATTTAATCATCATTCTCCGTTTCCGTTGCGAGTTCGGTGTGACTCTTTAGGATTCCGTAGTGTTAGCCACATACTCATATGAGTATGCAAGAAGTAAGTGGCCTCCACCTAGACTTAACTTCCCCCAATCTACAAAACTTTAAATTCCCTTTTATAGATTAATCGAGGTGAACCATGTGGTTCTTTACGATTAAAATAATGTATATGACTGATTCCTTCAACATCTTTTACATCTCTAGATGAGGCACAGGTCATGGTTTGGAACACCTGTTGAGCCTTGATCTAATTTTCTGATTCAGGTATAAGTATTGAAACATCAAAACAAAAAACTCTTTTGATTTTCCTGTGGCCACAGATTTCATGTTCTTATACTATTCAGAAGGCCCTGAGTGTATTGCCTCAAAAGGAATGGGGAGATGTATGTTTTCTTGAAACGTCATCCCATCCTACAAAGTTCATCACACGCCCAACTACAGCTGTTATGACTTTCCAGTTACGGTATGCGTTGAGTTGTAATCTAAGCATGCGACTTACCCAGTGATGGACTCATGATGTTCTCAAACTTTGGAGTCTCTTCATATCTCTAAGTTTCTCAGTGTCCCCTTGTACCAAGGTTTTGTTTCCATGTGAGAATACTTAGAGTGCGAGTCTTCCAGCACTGCTAGTCTTTCCGACTAGTGCCTACATGTATAAGAATATCTCTTAGATATCAAGGACTCCTTCCTTTTATCTTAACAACATGTACCAGTCAATTATGAATATCATTGATAGTCCCTCTTTGTTTCTTCATAATGATTTCTTTGACTGGAGAAATTTAAGATTGTCTTGAAGACATCTTAGGAACTACATTTGTATAGTTTGATATCAATGATTTTGAATAAAATATTGATATGAACCTTTTAAATGATGAAACTTGCCTTTTAAAGAAAATAATAATGTGCTTCAAATTTAATGAATGATAATAATTACATAAAATTTGTCCCCGAACCAAAATCAGGTTCGGTTAATAAAATCGTAGCAGACATCTATGAGTTCTTTATCCCAATGCTTTCCGCATGACGAAAATGCTTTTCTTTCGACAAAGATTTTGTCATCGGATCTGCTACATTTTCTTCAGTGTCTACTCTCTTCATCTCTATGTCCTTCCGATCAACAATGTCTCTGATCAGATGGTATTTTCTGAGTACATGCTTCGCTGTCTTGTGTGATCTTGGTTCCTTGGCTTGTGCTATAGCTCCGTTGTTGTCACAGAACAACTTCACAGGATCACCAATGCTAGGAACTACACCAAGATCAGAAACAAATTTCTTGATCCATACAGCCTCTTTTGCAGCATCAGATGCAGCAATGTACTAAGATTCTGTGGTTGAATCAGCTACCGTAGCTTGTTTACTGCTGTTCCACGTAACAGCACCACCATTTACACAGAATACATACCGTGTTTGATATTTGAAATCATCCCTGTCTGTTTGGAAGTTGCATCAGAATATCCTTCAAAATTTAATTCTTTTGCTCCACTGTATGTCAAACATCTATCTTTTGTTCTATTTAAATAACGCAAGATATTCTTAACGGCTGTCCAATGGTTAAAACGAGGGTTGGATTGAAATCTGCTTGTCATGCTTAAGGCAAAAGCTACATCTGGTCTTGTACATATCAATGCATACATTATTGAACCAATAGCTGAAGCGTATGGAGTTTTCTCCATACTTTTGATTTCTTCTGAAGAAACCGGACATTGCTTCTTGGTTAAGTATGTCTTATGGGTCATCGGTGTAAAACCCTTTTCCGATTTGTCCACTTTAAACCTTTTAACAATTTTGTGAATATATGTACCTTGACTTAGAGACAAGATTCTTTGAGTTCTATTTCTTTGAATCTTTACGCTTAGTATATAGGCGGCTTCTCCTAAGTCTTTCATTGAGAAACATTTTCTCAACCACTCCTTCACTGTCTGGAGTTCAGATGTATCGTTTCCTATTATCAGTATGTCATCTACATAAAGAATCAAGAAAACTATTTTGCTCCCACTCGATTTGATATATACACAAGGATCGTCTTTGTTCTTAACAAAACCAAAATGAGTAATTGATTCATCAAAACGACAATTTCAGCTTCAAGATGCTTGCTTAAGATCATAAATTGATCTTTTCAATTCGCAAACCTTGTTTGGATGTTTGCGGTCTATGAAACCTTCAGGCTGTGTCATGTACACATCCTCTTCGAGAACACCATTCAAGAATGCGGTTTTCACGTCCATTTGCCAGATTTCATAATCATGAAATGCTGCAATGGCTAGCAAGATTCTTATGGACTTAAACATGGCAACATGAGGGAAAGTTTCATCATAGTCAATACCATGAATTTGTCGATAACCTTTAGCGACTAATCTTCCTTTGTAAGTTTGTATCTTTCCATCCATGTCGATCTTCCTTTTGAAGATCCATTTGCAACCAATGGGTTTGGACCCTTTGGGTGCATCAACGAGGTCCCATACTTCGTTGCTATACATGGAGTCCATTTCAGAGTTCATGGCTTCCAGCCATTTGTCTGAATCATCTCCAGAAATTGCTTCGTTAAAAGATTCAGGTTCTTCACCATCATATTCATGAACAGTTTCATCTTCTATTGAAACAAGAAGGTTCAATTTAAGAGGAGGTTAACTCTCTCTGATTGATCTTCGTGATGTCAGTGTGTAATCTGGTTGCTCACTTATCCCATCTTGTATGGGTACATCGTATAGAACTATATTTTCTTGAGGTTCTTCGTTGACAATCTCATTTTCAACTTCTTCGTTTAGAATAACGTTTTCTATTTGGTTATCAATCATGATCTGATCACGATGTTCGGAACCCGATGTGTGAGTACCTTCTGTGTCAATTTCTTGTTCTTGAGTATCTTGTTGTTCATGCTCTTCATTAAGAACAATGTTTCTCCCACTAGACTTTCTAGAGAGAAAATCTTCTTCTAAGAAAACACCGGTTTTGGCAACTATAATTTTGCCTGTGTGTTTCTGATAGAAGTAATACCCAGGGGTTTTCATTGGGTATCCCACAAAGTTACATTTAACCAATTTGGGACTGAGCTTGTTAGACATTAGAGTCTTGACATATATGCCTCATATCCCCAGATTCTCATGAAATGCAAATCCGGTATTCTTCCTTTCCACATCTCATATGGGGTTGAAGGAACCGTCTTAGATGGCACACAGTTCAGTGTGGTAGCTGCTGTCATAAGTGCGTGTCCCCATAGGGACTCAGGTAAGTCAGTTTTATTCATCATCGATCGAACCATGTCCAACAAGGTTCGATTTCTTCTCTCAGATACACCATTTAGTTGGGGTGTACCTGGAGGGGTTTGAGATGAAATGATTCCCATGTCACGGAGGTAAGCTTTGAAATCATCGCTCAAGTATTCGCCACCTCGATCTGATCGTATGGCTTTAACTTTTCTTGCTAATTGATTTTCAGCTTCATACTTGAATTGCTTGAACTTTTCAAGTGATTCAGATTTGTATTTTATGAAGTATACATAACCGTATCGACTGAAGTCATCAGTGAAGGTGACGAAATACCTAAAACCTCCTTTAGCCTGAATGGGTATTGGTCCACATACATCTGAATGTATAAGGTCCAACAGTCCTTTCTTTCTCTCATAAGTTCCTTTAAAGGAGGGCTTTGTCATTTTCCCGACCAGGCAAGATTCACATGTGGGATAAGATTCATAATCAAAATCATCCAGTCTTCCTTCTTTGTGAAGCTGAGTAATGCGCTTCTCGCCTATATGGCCAAGTCGACAGTGCCAGAGATAGGCCGTATTGACAAGGTTGGGTTTCGCTCTTTTATTAGAGATGTTATAGATATGATTTTCAGAGGTATTCAACGAATAAAGACCGTTTGATAAGTAAGCAATACCATAGCAAATACCATCCTTAAAAACCGCACAACGCTTGTTCCCAATTTTAAAATCAAAACCTAAAACATCCAATTCTGGAATAGAAATTATGTTCTTGGTAATGGAAAGTACGAAATGACAATCATTTAATTCTAAAATCATTCCTGCTGAGGTGTTGAGATCTACATGACCCACAGCTTTTGCAACAACCGGTGCTCCATTTTCCACGTGCATGTTGGTCTCATCCTTCCTCAGCATCTTACTTCTCTTTAGAGTCTGCATGTCAGTACAAATATGAGTACCACATGTTGTATCTAATACCAAATATTTAGAGGTAGTAAGATTAACTTCTATAACATTTATACCTGTGGTGGAGTTTGAACTCTTCTTCACCTTCTTGATCTTGCAAGGTACAAAGGACAATTCCTTTTCCAGTGTCCCTTCTTATCGCAGTGAAAACACTTATGATCGAGAGTGGCTCCAACTTTGGGTTTCATGGCACGAGCCTTAACCCTCAAGTTATATGGAGCCTTGCCTTTATTCTTCAGAACAAACTGCCTCTTTCCCTTGAACTTGCCATTCACAGCATTAATAGTTTTAGCATGTCCTTTGGGTACATTACCCCCAGCTGTATGCAACATGTTGTGAAGCTGATGAAGATTATTTGCTTCAGAGGATATGTTATAATTCAGTATAAACTGATTATAAGAATCAGGGAGAAAGTTGAGCACAATGTCAATGTACACTTCCTCAGGGATCTTTATCTCTTGTCTGGTCAGACTTTCTGACCAGCTGATCATCTTCAGAACATGATCATGCACATTGGTTCCTTCAGTTAATTTTGCTCTCAGCAAATTTCTCATTATCCTGAATCTAGTATGACGTGCTTCATTTTCATACATCTTCTTAAGATGTTGAATCATTTCCCAGGCAGACATGTTCTCATGTTGCTCCATGAGATTTGGTGTCATGGTTGCTAACATGAGACAAGTCACTTCAGCGGCTTCATCAGTATGCTTCTTATAAGCATCTTTGTCTGCTCGGGATGCAGTAGCAGGAGGTTCAGCTGGAGGTGCATTCATAATGATAACCTCCTTCTTTTCGTGCCTGAGCACAATTTTGAGGCGTCTTTGCCATTCCGGAAAATTTCTTCCATTTAAGATGTTTTCCTTCTCAAGGATAGATCTTAGTGAGCTGTTAGACATTTTTCAGTTTCTACAATTTTAAATAAAACTGAATAAGCACAATATCAATTCTAGTATTGACATGTAAATTATAAATTTCTTATTATAATAAAGATGTTACATAAAAGTATATATTATAAGGACTTTATATAATATTTCGTGATTTGTTAATGGAAAAGTTACCCTCATCAATTCCATTAATTACTCACTCAGAGAAAGTCAACAATTGCTCTAATATCCTATATTATCTCTGACGATTAGAAAAGAAAAGACAACTTTTCATTTATCATTCTAACCGATTTCATAAGAATTGTCTACGATATCTAATCTTATTAGAGTACTCATTTAGGTAGACCCACGGGGTGAATCGGCGGACAGTATAGGTCGCCCTACGCGTCTAAAAGAGTGTATAAGAGTACTCCCTTGGGTTAGAGACACACTCAAAACGTTTCTCAATTAGATCGGGGACCCAGCCGGTGGAAGACATTATACCTAATATTTATTGAGGGGTTTTAGGTGATCCTAACTTTTGTCTTAAAATAAACATAGTGAACTTATTAAAATGTTCTAAGAATTAAGACAATGAATATGTAATACATAATCCTATTTTGTAAAACATATTAAATGTTGCATTAAATACACTTGTGAAAGTATACATATATATATCATGAAAATTTTAAAGACAAAACTTTTTATCTTTAAATTAAAGATAAATAAATCACTTAAAGATAAAATATCTTTAATCATGATTTACCCTTTTTCTATAAATGAATAAAAGATAAATAACTATCTTTATAGATAAGATATCTTTAATCATACTTTGTCTTAATACAAAAATAAAAGATAAATAACTATCTTATAGATAAACTATCTTTAATCATAATATATATCTTTTATTTCCATTAAAGTTTAGTTCTTTTCTATTACTATAATAAATAAAAGATTATTCATTATCTTAAACTAATTAAGAATTATTGATGATAAATAAAATTTATGAACAAACAATTTGTGAATCAATAAATGAATAACATAAACATTAAATGGAAACAAACTTCATAAGATTAATAATAAAATTAAATAAATCATATTTATTAATAATTATTATCATATATTAGATTTTCAATACTCATATTTAAAGATATTTATAATAATTATAAATAAAATAAAATAAACACTTTAAATCGTATTTTAAAATAATTAAATATAAATATAATTAAATATCAAATACCGGGATACGAGCTCGGGATAAACCCGAGCTTGTACGGGTTGCCCTCGGGCAACCCCGGCGACAAAAGGGGCAGACCGGGCAGGGCCGATGGGCCCTGCCCGGAAACATTAGTGTTTAACCCGGATCCGGGTCAAGCAGGACCCGGATCCGGGTCTGTTCGGTATGGGCCCGGGTCAGGACAGACCCGGGCCGAAGCCCCAGGTCCAACCCGGGTCGGTTACCCAGGTCAGACCCGGGTTGGGTCTGCCCAGATCATCACGATCCGGGCTGGGCAGATTAATGGGCTGGGTTAAAACCCAGCCCGTGGGCCTGATTCAATCAGGCCCACACGAATTTAAAATTGGGCTGGGTTAAAACCCAGCCCGTGGGCCTGATCCAATCAGGCCCACGCGATTTAAAAAAAAAATTTAATTCGGCTAGGGTTTTGAAACCCTAGCCGTCGCCCATTGGATCCCATCGAATGGGAGCCCGAAACGGCGGCGCCGCCCGAAACATTGGCGGCGACGGTAAAATCGCCGCCGGTTCCGGTGGTGGTGCCGTCGTTTGGTTTTCCTTTTTTTTTCTATCTAATAATACACATTAAAATTAAATAAAAATCCAATCCCGATTCTAAATCGGATCCCGAACAAGACACAAAAATTAACATAATTAATTTTCTAATGCTCCCACTGAAAATCTAATCACACCAAAATTTTTTTAAAATTATTTCGGTCAACATATCTAATTTTTGAAAATTACTCAGACCGGCTCTGATACCACTGTTGGGTTTTTTCGATGACTTTTCTCAATCCCGAGGCAGAAATCACGGGATATCATCGAACCATAAAGATCTAGAATAATTACGAGAATTAAGATATCGTTTAGAGGTCGTTACCAAACTTCGGTACTTTTGCCAACTGTACCGAAAACTGCCGATTCCTTGGTTTTGGTGCTTGCCGATTTCTCTTTGATCCGGATTCCAGCACCTCAAATGTTGCGCCTCTATTTCGTCCACCACGTCACTCGGGAACGTCTTAGATGACCGGAAAACACCTCGGAGGATAGGTTAGATCCTTGTCGGTGTTTAGATGATCAACCGTTGATTGAACCGGGGAGCTAGCCACGAATTCGACTCACAAGGAGGGGAGCTCGAATTTCTAGGAGGCTAGGGTTTGTGATGTGTGTTCAATTATGAGTCATGATAGGGTATTTATAATACCCTATGATCATGACGTATTGGGCTTTCTAAAAGCCCACCCAATGGGCTTTCTAAAAGCCCAATCATGAATTAATTAATCTATTATTAATTAATATGAATCATAACTAATACTTGGGCCCGAGTGGGCCCATAATGTCGCTTATGGTATCGGTTCGATATCCGATAACCCGAGAGATACAATATCGGGTTCGGGCATAACCAACAGATGATGGGTCTATGTAATGCTATGATAATTAGAGATTTCTGAGTTATTGTTAAGATTGCAACATTCATAAATTGGGGTTTTTTATTTATTTATTTTATGTTTACAGACATAACAAAGCAAAATAGGATCATTATCAACTCAAAATCAAACCTCTGAAGTCAAGATTGTAGCTTTAATAACAGGAATTTTTTTAATGACTATGCTTTTCTCTGTAAAAATATTCTTTGATTGCTTTTGTTCCTTTTTACTTCAGGATGTTTCTTTTATACCACTTTTGTCTTTTATTATGTAGAAATTGCTAGATAATGAATATGATTGAGTTACAATAACTACCAATTACCTTAATGTAACTATTGATACAGAAGAGTAATTGTAGGTATATAAGTGTAATTAATACTTACTTTAATGTAAGTGTAGTTACACTTACAATACTTGAAAATTCGTGTAAATATTTTGAATTCCACCTTCTAATAAAGATGTTAGTTATGCAACTCTAGTTAAAAATTTCAACATTTCTTTTAGTGTTTCTAAATAAGAATTCCGCATCCCCAATCAACAAAAATATGTGGCTATCACTGAGAACAGATCCCCGAGGGTTGAATCTTTAACTCGAATCCCCGAAAAAATTCATATAACTCTTATGATCAGAGAAATTAAATTGGGGTGATAAGTGAATGTATCTTCATTTGAGCATGTGCGAGTCTCAATAAAGCTTTGAAATACTTGTTTATGTAACTGTAGTTACTCAAGTGTAACTGTAGCTATGTACTTGTTGGGTTTTCGTGTGCAGATAAACGTCGATAACAGTAAACGAATTATCGACCAAAACGATATTCAAATCCTTGGTTCAAACTTGAATATTTTTGTCAGAAAGAGTGAGATTATATATATCTATATATATAAGAGCACATGGTGGATCCCGTCCATTTATTATTGAATCATAATTTAGCATTTATTTTGGGGTGTATTGGCGGCCCATTTCATGCTGTAAATCGTAGATTCTCAATGTAAAGGTAACAAACAAAAATAGACTTCTTCAATAAAAAAGGTGAAAAAAAATTCGCATAAATTATCAATCGAATATTTTAAAATGACAGAATATAACGAAAAAAATGAATGAACTCCAAAAAGTAAAAATAAAAAATAAAAAAATTATGATTTTTTCCGAAATTTTAATCCTTGAGCCCAATAATGTTAAAACATTTAATAATAGAAGTTGCTCGAAGATAACATCTCTGTCGGTACTCAGTAGCATTATTGGCAACATGATTTGGACTTCAGTGGTCCGTATCCTGCATGCCAATCTGATTTGACCTATATTTGGTAAGAACATGCCAATCCAGTAATTGACGATGAATAAAATCAATAATAGCATATTATTAATATTAATAGCGACTTAAACTGATAACTGATAAGTAATAGTGACTAATACTCAATGAGTCAATGTAGTGTTGTCTCCTTCAAAAAAAAATTGCAGTGTTGTCGTTTATAAAACTTTGATGTCAGAGATGGCATTGAAGCCAATAATTTGGTAATTTTTTTTTTTGTCAGCACCATTCTTTTGTAACTTAACAGGCAAAAACAGTTCAAAGTCAAAACACTTTATGACAAATTTCCTAATTACGAGTATCATTAAAAAGACTTACTCTTCTTCTTCTTAAAAAAAAAAAAAAAGACTTACTCAATATATTATAAGTTCAATGTGTTTAATCTAGGGCTGCAACCGGTCGATTAACCTGTTTATTTTTCACTATTTGGTATCCTTAACCTAATTTCGGTTAGTCATGTTTTATTAACCTTAACTTGTTTTTGAAACCGGTTAACCAAAAACCGATTAATCTAATTTTTCGATTATCAAAATCTAATTAACATGTTTAATAACCTTAACGTTTTTTGTTAAAAAAATATAGCATTCAACAGAGTTTATTGCAACGATCAAACATATGGGTCCAAAAGAACAATAATAATAAAACTTAAATAGATAATATGAAGCATAACAATAATAGATAATGAACAAGATCATCAGAGAACGATAAAACAACTGAAGAAGATTAGGCGAGAAAAAGAAGAAGAGAAAGTCAAGGAGGAGGAAAGAAGAAAGGGTAGGCGAGAAAAAGAAGGAGAAAAAAGTCGAAGAAGTTTTGACAGAAAGAGAGAAAACCTTACTTAATTGAATTTTAAAATATTTAAATAAAAAAATAATATTAAAACCGGCTATAAAAATTGGTTACTAAAATAACCTGTTTTGAAAAATAAATAACCTGTTACCTTATTTTTTTTTTGAAACCGGATACGGTTAACCTTAACCTGTTTTCAAAAGAATTCAGTTACGGTTATTTTAAACGGGATAATTTTTTGTTACGGTTTTAAAATTCGGTTACCTGTAATTTTGCACACCCCTAGTCTAATCTATATATTTATTATTATTCTTGTGTAAATATATATGTAGACACACACTACTTTAAAAATAAAAGCTAAGCATTATTCATAATTATTTTCCCATCAATTATTAAATATTTATATAGTAAATAAAATATATTTATAGTGGTAGGTTAACGCTCCCTTTGGGTATTTGTACGACTCTTTTTGTACTTAGATGAAAATTAATAATTCAATATTGTTAGGTTAAAGGATTAATTATGATAAAAATACTCAATTTTTTTCCTTATACTTCGTCATGTACTTAATTTCAAAAATGATACTTTTGCGTATCATTTTCAAGTTTGAGTACCTGGCGAAGTCTATAGAAAAAATTTAAGTATTTTTACCGTAGTTAACACAACATAAAATAAAAAAGATTTCTATAGAAAAACGAATTTGACTATAGAATGATCGAGAAAAAGAGAACAGCTTTCAGTCATCAATGTCTTCAATTTAGTGGGACCACGATGTAACAATTGTTAATATGCGTTACAAAAATATTAGATTTGCCACTCCAAATATCAAACAAGGTGTCCTATACAAGGTTCTAAATATCGATATCGATATCGTTTCGCACTCTTCAATTTACGGATATATCGTTTGCCGATGGATAAATCTGAAGAAAAAGATATATCGCTCGCCGAGAATATCGCATAATTTCACGGATATATCGCATGCCGATCAAAATATCGACGGATATTACCGAAAATATTTTTAGTATTTTAATCATATTTTTATATATTTTCTAAATTACAAATTTAATAAACAGGACACATACTTATAGCCTAGAAAACACTCATAAATCGTAATATAACACAAACATATAACCTAAAAGTCATACCTCTTAACATAATGTCGACATAACATAAAATAAGCCAGGCATTATAATAAAGTCATAGAGTATAAACATAAATATGAAGCACGATTTTAAATGCCGAACTCTCTATTTTATGGATATATCAATGCTTCCGACGGATGAATGAGAATAGATATATATATATCGATTTTCTATGAATATCGTATTGCACTTCTCATTTTCTGGCACGTCGTGGATATATGAGGACATACTTGGATATTTAAAACCATGGTCCTATATACTCCTATTATAGCATCCGTTAAGATTAGTAGTTTGGTGACACATTAGATATATCATTTATATTTTGAGAAAGACCTATATTATTAAATGATATGGTCACGGTTCTAGTATTTTCTATATCGACCCCACCTTTATTTAATAATTCAATTGGTCGCTTTGGGCTGAGCCCTTTGCATTTTTTGAGATATGTAGTTTAATTTAAGAATGAAAGTTTTTATTTTGTAATCTTTATTATTAAATTATAGTGACATGTATGTATTCTCGTGTATCATATATCCTTGTAATAAATATGTTTTAATAAAACATAGTAAATTAGAGTCCGATGACCTATTATGTAACTATACGTTACCAAAAATGTTAGATTTGCCTCTCCCAAATGTTATGCAAGGTTTCCAATAGCTCATTTTATGATTAATGTTTTGGTGGCACATTAAATATATCATCTATCTTTAGACAAGACCTATATTGTTAAATGATATATGTCACGGTTCTAGTATTTTTTATATCGACCCTACCTTTGTTCAGTAATTCAATCGTTCGCTTTGGGCTGAGTCCTTGGGAGTTTATTTTTGAGAAAATAATGACATTGTGTACTTTAATTTAGCTAAATTAATAATTAGTACTAAAGTTTATTTATAAAAGTCAAAATATCTAAATTGTATTAAAGTGCAGTTAGCTTTCATTTCGTAATCTCTATTTAAATTATAGTGACATGTACATGTATTCTCATGCACCGGTAAAATTCATGAAGTATGTATATCGTCAGCTTCATGACCAATGGAAGCAAACAAGGTCTAGTTTCAAAAAATACTGGAAAAAATGGTGGTCAATCTAACAAAACCGTAGCTAGATCAAAGATTGATCCGCGATGTGCTCCCACACAGGATTGGAATGCCTTTTGTGATTACTGGGAGCTCGATAAAACTGAGGTAATTCTTAACATTGTTAGTGTGTTTACTTTTTTTCTCTGTCCTTGAATATGCATCTACAACTAGTAATATTTACCCTATTACTATTGTTACATTATTTTTGTTGTCATTTTTAGGTATATTCCAAGAAAATGTCCGTGAACCGAAAAAGTGATAATTATATTTAAAGCCGGAGTGGGTCTAGAAATCTCTAAGATCATTGTTATCGTATGATGCTAAGCTTATATTTATGATCAATTTCAATTGAAATGAAAAAATTGGATACTGACGTGGTTCAAATTTATGTAGCGTGAAAATGGCAATGTTGCTCCAAGTCCGCTCCAAGTTTATCATAAAATGCATTACAACAACGGTTGGTTGACTTCTGCGGCAGAAAACGAATATGTAAGTGACTTCGATGTGTGTAGTTTATTGTCATTGCTCATTTTTTTGAACTTGATCGTCAAGCATCGAGATGCCGCTTTAGATGCACTACCAGAGGGTACTGAGCGTACAGCTGAGCTAAATCGAGAAATAGAAACAAATTCAGTGCGAAGTATTCGCAGTAGAGAGAAAACAAAAAATCAGGTTGGGATACCAGTTTTGGGCCTACTTTGAACAAAATGGATCAACTTGACGTGGTGACATCCGAAAATGGCGGTCAAGACTCCGATGATATGCAAAAGGAGTTCGACAGATTGAAAGCGAAGTTACGTTGCTCGGAACGTTGAGGGAAGAAATTCGAAGAGTGTTTCCGTGAGTTAAGTCTAACTTTTAAGTTTTCGACTTTGACTTCGACTTCTACTTCTACTTCAACTTCGACTTCGAGTGCGTCTTCGGCGGCGAACGAGGAAAGTAACGGCTCTGAAAGTTCAAGCTCTTCTATCGAGCTTTATCTATTATGTTATCTATGTTAGATGTGATGTGTGTTCGGTTAAATTTTCAAGTGTTTTGGATTTTTTTTTTATGTTTAATGAATGTCTCTATTTTGACAATCTGTTAATTTTTTTTTGTTCTTTACGATAGCAAAGAAAAAATTCTATAAAATCATCATGATATTGTTTATAAAAACTGAATGTATTCTCGTAATAATGTGTAGCAATGTAGTACATGAGAGTTCGATGGCCTGTCATTATAAACTAACGTGAAAGTCGTAGTATTGATGGAAAATACAGACCTTATACTTTTACGCGTTTTGATTACTTCGACTTTTACATATTATAATACGTGAGTCTATGGTCACTATTTCACTTAAATTTGGTATATTTACTCCTAAATCTCTTTTTTAGGTCTACTCTTCATATTATTGAGAATTTGGGCATTAACTTATAAACCATCTCGATCATATACAAACTGCACATATGTAGCTATTTTTTGTATACGGATTACCAACTCCAAATCCATTTTAATGTTCATAAAATTTAAGCCATCATTGGATTTAATTTCATAACTCTAGGTTTTTTCAATTTTTCTTTTAAAGAGGATTATTGATGTGGATCTCATCTTCAACCGTCTCTGACTTAGAAAAACCTAGTTGAATTTGTATACCTATGTATTTGCTGTATATATGAATCATGATCTCGTGTCTTATAGATATCCTCCGACGTAAATATAAATATATGTATATGTATATGTATATGTATATGTATATGTATATGTATAATTTGACCAGAAAACTTTCAGAGAGGTTCGTCCCAGTACGGTAGTTTCAGAGTACAATCGAGGGAGAATATATCACTTAACTGTGACTTGGCAGTTGGGTTCTTGTAGCCTTTGGAGAGTTTGTACGCTTAGCAGTAGACGAGTTCCTGAATACACTGGGTCAACGGATCAGCGAATTTTTGAAGGGTCCTGGTTTGACCTTCCGTGAGTCGAATAATTGCCTTTTGGCAATTTGGATTGGATAGTGCGATATTCGAGTTATTTGGCTTTTGTGAGGCCAAATCGAATATATAGCTAGATGGTTTAGCCTTCATCGAGTGATTAGTCGAATGTCAGGGGCAGTTTTGGTCACGTTATTATGTGGGTGTGTGACATTGTGATAAATGTAAATCTTAGGTTAGATTAAATATAAATCAATTAGTCTGTTTCATCATGAAATATTAGAATTTCATTGTCACCATCTGACATGTAGTTTAGTCATAAAATGACATTAACATACATCAACATGGATGTGTACGAACTTTTCGTGACTAAAAAGATGAAGATTCATTGAGTGGAGATGGCTACACAGACTAGTTCGTAATTTGTAGCGTAGTTTCTTGTTAGAAAAAAAAAAGGCATCGTGGAAGCCTCTAAACATCGCCCAACATTCTTCAGAATCCACACAAAGTATTTAGTGTCCAAAAATAGAATAGATAAGTATTTTTTTTATTTTTTTTATTTCTAATTAACTTAGGATTTTTTATTTATTTACGATAATAGAAAATATCATTAATATATTAATAAAAATAGTATTTTTATGTTAATCAATTAGCTTCGAAAATATTATTGAATTAGGTTTATATTTAACCCAGATAGGCTAGGGTTTATCATATTCTCTCATTTTATTCCTAGCCTTCTCCTAAATCTTAGAAAATGTCTCAAAAAGTGAAAAAATTCTTTGTCTTCATCACTCCATCATCAAAAGGTCTTCAAACCCATAACTAAGATATAATCTAGTTTATTGTTCTTATTATGTTGTTAATTTTTGGAGTGATTTTTTAGTCTAATTTTCTCAACTTTTTATCTCCCAAACTACAAAGCGGTTTTGCTTGAAATTTTCACCAATGTTTCTACGAGGTTCTTAAAAGTAACTAATTTAATTTCATAATTTTAGAGCTCAAAATCACTGAAAATCATATTTTTAATTTTCACCTTTTAATAAGGAGAAACCGAAAAATTATGCAGAACAATTTTTTATTTTTTTTTAAGTCCTAGAGTGCGAATTATGATTTTTGTCTAGATATATATTTGGTACATAAATCAGTTTCGTGCAACTTTTATGTTTCACAAAATTTGAAAAGATGTTAAGATCTACCCCAAAATCATGTTTTAGTGTTTCTGGCGAATTAAAAAGTTAGAATAAATGGAGGGGTACCTTGGCTATTAAATTGACTAAACCTTCATGACTACTAAATCCCATGCATACATGTCAATTTCCGTATTACTTGACTGTTAAGACATGAGGACTTGGCACAGTTTAAAAAGATTATGATTTATTCCCCTCGTCCCCGACTAATTTTAAGTTGGAACCCTATGATAATTCAATTACTTATCTATTAACAATAGCATGTTACTTTAACTGCGAGATCCCATATTTTTAGTGTTTCAAAATAGAATAGATAAGTGTTTACTCTATTTTTATTCCTAATTAATTTAGGATATTTTAAAGCAAACAATATATCAGATTTGATATAAATTAAAAAAAAGTTACGGCAAAAATGGAGCTGCCAAAATAAATAATTTTTTATGGTTCAATAAGTCCTATAGGCTTAGATATAATATTTTCACAGAGTCTATCTTATAGAATTATTCTCCTCCAAAACTAGAAACCCATCTAGAGAGAAAAGAGTGAAAAACCTTTTGATTATTAGCCAGAAAATATTTTTTTTCTTCTGAAAGAGGTATGATCTTGTTTATCTTCTTAAATCCTTTATATTTTCATAATCCTATTGTGCTTAATTTTTCATAAACTTTTATCTCCCAACTACAATGTGTTTCGCCTAGGAATAAGATATGGAATTTTAGTTCATAAGGTATTGATTAGTTCATAAGATATTGACACTAAGTACAAGAGACACGTAGGAATTAATACAGTGTCGTACCACACCTCAATATGAGGTTCACAAAGTTATAATTTTTCCTCGAGATGAGGGTATTAAGGACGGGATTAATATTGCAGGTGAGCGTATTGTTGACGAAATTAATCATGCGACATTTATGAACCGCCAAATGTATTTGCCTCAGACTTCGGGACCTGTACACCCCGTCGATCCAACAACCTAATCACAAGTTAGTACGTACACAAGATGGTGATCACCTAGGACGAGATTAGTAATAGATCCTTTAACCTGCAATGAGGCATAATGGACATTTGCATGGTATGTTTGCTTATAGTTATTTATGTCGAAACGAGTTGTATCTAATTGAAATTTTAGATTACACAAAATATTTTACATTCAGACTTTAGGTAAGAAACCAATGATATGATAGTTCAGACGGTGACGCTTTAGGGCTTTTTGATGATGTTTCTCAATCCCGAGGCATAAATCACGTTATCAGACGAGAATTAAGATAGTTCAGTTTTTAAACGTTACCAGACTTTTGGTACTTTTGCCAACTCATATTTTTTGGAAGATTTTTCCTCGTTCTTCATGCGACCAGTTGTTGACTTTTCACGGATTATAGCACGTCAAATGTCGTGCATCTATATTGTCAACCACGTTGATGCTGGGACATATTTGAGACCGGAAAACAGTTTGTCGGAAAGGTTAGGTCTTCCTCACTGTTTAGACGGCGAACCAATCGGTGCAACGGGAGGAGAAAACGTGTGCCTAGGGTGGTGGTACGGGCTGCCACGTTTTTCTCTGTACTATAGGGTTTCTAAGATGTGTCTCTCAAGTAAATTATGAATAAACTTAGGTTATTTATAACCAATAGTATATAAATGACCTAATGAGCTTTATGGCCCAGTAATTGGGCCTAAGCGAATTTTTTCATTATTAATTAATCATATAAACTAATAAATACTTTGATAATTTGATGTGCGGGCCTGAGTGGGCCCACAATCTGTTTGTTATAGTCTAGTTGGACCCGAAAAGCCCATTGAACTCAAATCTTGATTCAAGCATTTCCTACAATCTCCCACTTGCACGAATGTACCGGGATTGACTATCTCCCGTTCAGATCCATACGCAGATAATGATCATAATAGATGTAAAGAATGGCTGTCCAGTACATCATTCTTGGTCACATCTGGCTTATATTGGACATGTGTCCTTAAACAAGTTGTATTTTCCCTAATTGTAAAATATTTTGACGAAAGTTGTTGAATAAAAGACGTTACTTATTATGTTAATCTTATTATAGTTTCTTGTAGAATAAAATAGAATGTTTGTTCCATATTTCATAAATGGTGCAATTATGTTAATTATTATCACACCCGAGTCAATGTGAGAAAGAATTAATAGTCATAGTAAATGAACTTAAAATGTGTGTGACTTGATTAACGGAGTGGGAGCTCATTAATCCGATAAAGTCATTAATGTGACTAAGTGATGAAATCCTACTATGGATTAAGTGTGTGTCACACTTACTAGAAGTGCATTAAGTATAACGCGGCTTTATACTGGAATGGACCTGATTTAAACTCCGGAAGTTGTCATATAAGACCGTCACTGAAAACTTGGAGTTGAGTCACTAGTAGATGATTAAATGGATATTCGATCTAAGTCTTGAGTGACCTCGAACCTGGAATGTTGACTTAATTTTTCTTTGATTTAACTGTTAAAGAACAAATTTATTGTCGTTCTCAATGCTGCTACTTTGGGAACATGATATTCAAGAGATAAGGGTAGCTTGGTCATAGAAACAGAGTTGAGGATGAAAATGCAACGAGAGACAAAACGGTAAAAACCGCCTGCTCATGTGTGGATCATCAAGTGAAAGATCAATAACTCGAATTTGATTGTATCAATGGACACATTAATATAAATTGAATAACATACACTGTATCATTAGAGAGTGCAGCCTCATTTTTATAGTGGAATAACCTGAGTTTTGACGAAACACTAGCAGTTCGTTGGAGCTTTAGTGATATAGGTCCATGGTCCCTAGTATACCTACAGATCGAATGGTATATACGTGATTTAAACATTTATAAGACTAAATTTTTTGTCAGATTTTGGAAGTTTATTTTTGACGTGGAAAAAGCAACAAAGTTTGGTACTACAAATTTAATTGATAAAAGAAAGTTTAATTTAGATTTTTTATCAATAGGAAATTGTTTGTAAATTAAATTCTAAGAGACTTTGCTTTTGGAACCGAGTCGTTTCGATGTACGGTTTGGGATTGAGAGAATTTTCAATTTCGCGATCATTTTCGTAAATATGTGAAATTTAACCACATGTCACGAATTTAAATGGTGGTGTTGCACTATAACATTTAATGTGTGATATTCAGATCAAAGGTGAATAACATAATTTAATTATATATATATATATATATATTTGGTATATATATGAATGTGTAGAAAAAACACGGCCCAAGTAAATAGGTGAGTTGGGCTTACGCGAATTTGTTTGAATTTGGAATTTTCAAATATGCGGAATAAGTACCTATGTTTAAGTTTTAATGGAAAACCTTGAAATTGTTGGACATGTGTGTCCTTAAACAAGATATTTTATCCCTTTGTAAAAGATTATGACAAGTCGTTGAATAAAGATGATGCTTATTATGATAATCTTATTATAGTTTCTGGTAGAGTAAAATAGAATGTTTGATTCCTTAGTTCATAAAGGATGCAATTATGCTATTATTATCACAACAGAGTCAATGTGAGGAAGAATTAATAATCATAATAAATGAACTTAAAATGTCCGTGACCTGATCAACTGGGTGGGAGCCCATTAATCGTATAAGGTCATTAATGTGACTAAGTGATAATCCTATTCTGGATTTTGTGTGTGTCACACTCACTAGAAGTGCATTAAGTATGAAGTGTCTTCATACTGGACTGGACCTGACTTAAACTCCGGAAGTTATCATATAAGACCGTCACTGATAACTTGGAGTTGAGTCACTAGTAGATGATCAAATGGATATTCGATCTAAGTCCTGAGTGATCTTGAGTCCAAGCTGCTGACTTGAATGTTCTTTGATTTAACCGTTAAAGAACACGAAATATTACAACTGTTCCCAACACTATTATTTTGGGAACATGAGAGTCAGCAGTAAGGGTAGCTTGGTCATAGACATGGGCATCACACAGCTCTCCTTAGAGTGATGATGATTCCCTTGATTGCCGGTGGTGAGAAGTGAGAGACACCCATGCGCAACTTATGAATCGAAACCATAAGTGGGTTACTCATGATATTGCTGACTGAGTCAAGGAAGTAAATATAATGAGGGGCATAACGGTAAAAACCGCCTGCTCATTTATGAATCATCAAGTGAAAGATCAATAACCCGAATTTGATTGTATCAATGGACACCCTGCTATTATAAAGGGAATAATATATACCGTATCACTAAAGAGTGCAGCCTCGGGTCTATAGTGGAATCACT
Source organism: Parietaria judaica (assembly GCA_954871525.1). Lineage (NCBI taxonomy): Eukaryota > Viridiplantae > Streptophyta > Magnoliopsida > Rosales > Urticaceae > Parietaria > Parietaria judaica. The sequence continues at coordinate 29,700,611 of OX940862.1, read as the reverse complement.
TCGAGGTTTGACGAACAACTAGCAGTTCGTTGGAGCTTAAGTGATACGGGTCCATGGTCCCCAGGATAGCTCCGTAACGGATGATACGTACGTGATTAAAATACATTCTGGATAATGTTTAATCATTTGGCTTGACTTATAAAACTGAAAGGTCTGTGTCAGACATCAGATAGTTTTATCGTAGGCGTGACAAAAGTATCATATTTTGGTACACGAAATTAACTGACAAAAAAGAAAGTTAGAATTTAGATTTTCTATCAGCACTATGTTGTTGGAAATTAAATTCTAAGCAACTTTGCTTTTTGAACCAAGTCATTTCGACTTACGGTTAGTGATTTATGGATTTTCTAAGTTTATGATCGGTTCGATAAACTTTGAAATTAAATCACATGTCACGAATTTAAATGATGGTGTGGCACCATGACATTTTTATGTGTGATATTGAGATCAGGATTTATTAATATAATTTAATTATTAATATCTTATTAATAATTAATGGATTTATATTAATAAATGAATATATATATTTATATATATTAATATGTGTAAATTCGAATTAGGGTTTGTTATATAAAACCCTAGGTAAATTCGAATGGCTTGATTTAGTATTTCTATATTTGCGGCATAAGTACCAAATGTTTTGGTATTTTGGCAAATCCCTAAAATCAATATTATCCATTAGATCGGTTATGATTTAGTATCAACCGTTGGATTAGGATATTGATGAATTCGAAATTAATAACTTGGTGACCAAGTTTTATTTTTCAAATTTGATTAATCAATTATATCCGTTGGATCGGTCTAAGATTTAATCTATGCCGTCGGATTAAGAATTGATTAATTATATATATATATGTATATATATTCGAAGTACATTTATGGATAAATTCGAAAAATTGTTTTAATAAATTAATTTATCCTAAACTTATTTGATCCATTAGATCGGTTAAGGAATCATCTCAACCGTTGGATTGAGATAATAAGAATTTGAATTATATATATATATATATAATATAATTTGAATTTTATGATATAAGAAGATAAGATTGGATTTTTGATTTATCTAAATCTTTCTTATTTAATTAAATCCCTAATTAATTATATCCATTGGATTTAGATGAGATTAAATCTGGACCATTGGATTAAGATAATTAATTATATTTAATTAATGAAATTCGAATTTAGGGAGGGAATATCTCCAAATCGGTTACAGTCTTGAGCCTATAAAAAGGGAGCTCATTCTACACATTTTTCACACCTTTCCCCAGAGAAAAATTCGAACTCTCCCTCTCCTTCAGGGTCTGCGAATTTTCTCTCTGATCTCTTCTTCTGGTTCGGCTTAGGAGACTATTTCTCCGGAAGCTTAAAAAGAACCATCAGTTAAAGTTTTGCGACGGAGTCCTGCCGGCGAAGCCCACGCTTCGGTACGAGAATTCCAGGAGAATATCCCGGAAGATCACGGGAGATTCCCTCAGCAACGGCGGAGCCCTGCCCGACTCAGAGTGCGCAGCCGAAATCGCCAAACGAGGTACGGCCTTATGCATTGGGTTAATAAATGCAAACATTTACTGCTTTCTATTTATTTCCTATTATGACTAGTTTATTAATAATGAGTTATGAATATTAAATTGCATAATATTTATCAGATCTTGGAATATGGTTATTATCCGATATTCGGACCGTTGTTTGGATAACAAGTTTTCCGCTTTAAAATAATTTTTAAATGTTACCCTGACGGTTCGGACGTATAAATCGTGATAATTATACGGAATCCGAGACGTGATCTCCAACAATTGGTATCAGAGCCATGTTCAAGGATAAATAATTACGTAATTTAATTAATGGGTTTAAAGGACAAATTATTTGATGAATAAATTAATAATTAAAATTGAAATTTATTTCTAGATATTTTAATTTTAATATTAATTAATTCCCGACCCGAAAAATCGGACCGGTAAAATGGCCGGGCTGCTAGGGGCAGCCCAGCCCACGGCAAGGGCTGACCAGGGGCTGCCGCTGCAGCCCCAGGGTCAAAACCCTAATCGCCACGGGCCAGGCCCGTAGCGAAGCCCACGCCAGGGCGAGGCCCAGGGCGAGACAGCAGCCCACGCTGCTTGGCAGCGGAATGGGCCTGCTGGCCCAGCGTGAGGTGGGCGCTGCCCTGGCCCTCTTCGGCTGGTTGGGCGTGGCCTCTCCTAGGGATGTGGGCCCGGGCTTAGGCCCGGAGGGCCCACGTACATAATTTTTAATTATGGGTCGGAATTTATTCCGACCCGGATCCCTAGAAATAATTAATTATATTCATCATAGATATAATTTATTATAACCTATTTTCATAACCCTTAAACATAGTGTCTATGTTTGGATCATTACTAATATGTCATATTTAGGATAGATATAAATAATAAAGAGTAAATGTAAATGTGTTTATTATGAGTCGGAAAAATTTCAATCGTACAATCTTGCCTAAGGAAGAGGGAATCAAAAGTGGAGCCGGTTCACCATCCACTTCTGGGTGACCGGTTAGGACCCCTCCCATCAACCTGGAGAGCGTACGAATTGATCTATCACTACCGACAAAATAATAAACACAATAAAAGGGGATTATTTAATTACGTGACGTAATAAATAAATCCGAAATAAACCATTAATGTGTTATTAATAGTTTATATATTAAGTTTTTATAACTTAGTATAAGAAATAAAAAACGTTATCTCCCAAAAACAATGGCCAGTATAGAATACATTAAAGGTCTCCATTATTACTAACACAAGGTCTGCTGACCACACCGCCTCGAGTCACCCTAGTGTGTCCATTCCCTAAGGGAAGGTGTGCTTGTGGGAGGTTTGACAACGTGATAGTTCCGAAAGAATATGGGGACGGAGGAATCTTGGAAATGGACCGCGAGTCACCCTAGTGTGACCATTCCCTAAGGACGACGTTTCCAAGAGGATCCCGAGAACCAAAAATAATGGGTTAAGCTTGCACGGAAGGTTGTGCTTCCTGACCATCTATGGTGATAGTTAATAATCATAGAGAACTTGGTGGTTCTTGTTATGAATATTAATTAAGTTTATGACTAAAACTTAGTTTAACCAAACTACACGGTTGACACCGCGAGTCACCCTAGAGTGACCATGCCACTAAGGACGGCAACGACGTGTACAGTCGGTTAAATTATCACGAAATAGTTAAAGGGTTTATTTAACGTTTTACCCAGAACATGTTTGCATCATGTAACTATTTCAAATAAAATATTTTTCTAAAACATTCTACCTATAATAAAGTTTAATAAGCTTCTTTTTCAATGCCAGTTAAAATGTCCAATCCAATCATGTCACTGCTTTCGAACAACACTCTCACCGGAAGTAACTTTCCAAAATGGAAGACCAACATTAATATTGTCTTGATCAGTGAAAACATACGTTTTGTTCTCACTGATGAATGTCCCCCTTCACCGGCTGCTAATAGCGCAAAAGGTGTAAAGGAACTCTATGACTCTTGGAATCATGCGAACAATCGTGCTAAGGCATACATGCTGGCTAGTATGACTGATTCGCTGAGAGTCAAGCTAGAGGAAAAGGACGCTGCTTATGATATCATGGAATCTCTCCAAGGTATGTATGGAAAGCAGTCTGAGCAAGCTCAACATGAAGCGACTCGTCGCTACATGAATGCCAAAATGAAACCAGGGACATATGTTCGTGACCATGTCATGAGTATGACCAATTGGTTCAATGAGGCTGAGCTGCATAGGGCCGTGGTGGATGAGAAATCTCAGATCAGCATCATTCTTAACTCGCTGTCACCTGAGTTCGTTCCATTCACCAGCAACTACATTATGAACAAACTTCAGTATGGTTTGACACAGTTGATTAATGAGTTGCAAACCTTTGAGGACATCTCGGGTTTGGTTAAGAAGAAATCTGAATTGAACGTGATGTTCAAGAAGGGTTCTTCCTCCAAAAACTCGATGATGAAGAAAAGGCCCAGTCCTAAAAAGAAGTGGGGGAAGAATTTCCAGCCAAAGACAGAAAGCAAGAAAGCTGCTCAGAAAGGAAAATGCTTCCTTTGCAAGGAAGCGGGACATTGGAAAAGAGATTGTCCCAAGTTCCAAAATGAAAAGAAGAATGAGAAAGGTGAGTGTCTCACCTGATAATTTATTTATCACACATTTGTTTTAGAAAGTCTTTTCTCCAAAGATCTAAAACTGAAACATGTGACATTCTTTGTTTTTCAGAAGCAGCCAAGGAGTGATTGCTGGAAGTCTTCCGAGAGTCTCGGAGAATGATTTTGGCACAATAAAGAAACTTTTTTTGTTTATTCAATCATTTATTTTGTAAGGATCTCATGAAAGGTGATTTGAAAACCTTTCATTTTAATTTTTTTAATTTTTAGTAAAATTCATCTTTGATCCCATACAATGTTGAGTAAACATCTGAGTTCTTTTGTCAAAAAGGGTTGATCATAATCATGACAAACTCTTTAAAGGAAATTAAAGGCAAATTAATTGTTGAGCCAAGTGACATAGTGTCACAGATATAAGATAACAGTGTCTGTTATCAAAAGAGAGTGCCGAAACCTGTTGGACATGTGTGTCCTTAAACAAGATATTTAACCATTTGTAAAAGATTATGACAAGTCGTTGAATAAAGATGGTACTTATTATGTTAATCTTATTATAGTTTCTATAGAGTAAAATAGAATGTTTGATTCTATAGTTCATAAAGGATGCAATTATGTTATTATTATCACAAAGGAGTCATGTGAGGGAGAATTAATAAACATAATAAATGAACTTAAAATGTCCGTGACCTGATTAACTGGGTGGGAGCCCATTAATCGGTAAGGTCATTAATGTGACTAAAGTGACAATCCTATTCTGGATTTTGTGTGTGTCTACACTCACTAGAAGTGCATTAAGTATGAAGCGTCTTCATACTGGACTGGACCTGACTTAAACTCAAGAAAGTTGTCATATAAGACCGTCACTGACAACTTGTAGTTGAGTCGCAAAATGATGATCAAATGGATATTAGTTCTAAGTCCTGAGTGGTCATGAGTCTAAGCTACTGGCTTGATTGTTCTTTGATTTAACCGTTAAAGAACACAAGATATTACCGCTGTTCCCAACACTATTATTTTGGGAACATGATAGTCAGTAGTGAAGGATTGCTTGATCATAGATATGGGCATCACACAGCTCTATTCAGAGTCATGATGATTCCCTTGATTGTCAGTGGTGAGAAGTGAGAGGTACCCGTGCGCAACTTATGAATCGAAACCATAAGTGGGTTGCTCATAATATTACTGGCTGAGTCAAGGATGAAAATGCATTGAGGGGCATTACGGTACAAAACGCCTGCTCATGTGTGAGTCATCAAGTGAAAGGACAATAATCGGTATTTGATTGAATCTAATGGACACCCTGCTGTATATAAGGGAGTAATATATACCGTATCACTAAAGAGTGCAGCCTCGGGTCTATAGTGGAATCACTTCGAGGTTTGACGAACAACTAGCAGTTCGTTGGAGCTTAAGTGATACGGGTCCATGGTCCCCAGGATAGCTCCGTAACGGATGATACGTACGTGATTAAAATACATTCTGGATAATGTTTAATCATTTGGCTCGACTTATAAAACCGACAAGTCTGTGACAGACGTCAGATAGTTTTATCGATAGCGTGGCAAAAGTACCATATTTTGGTACACGAAAATAACTGATAAAAAGAAAGTTAGAATTTAGATTTTAGAACAGCACCATATTGTTCTAAATTAAATTCTAAGCAACTTTGCTTTTTGAACCAAGTCATTCTGACTTACGGTTTGTGATTTATGGATTTTCTAAGTTTATGACTCGGTTCGATAAATTTTGAAATTAAATCACATGTCACGAATTTAAATGATGGTGTAGCACCATGACATTTAATGTGTGATAAAGAGATCAGGATTTATTAATATAATTTGATTATTAGATTATTAATATCTTATTAATAATTAATAATTAAAGGATTTATATTAATAAATAAATAATATATTTTCATGTATTATTAAATGTGTAAATTCGAATTAGGGTTTGAGTATAACAAACCCTAGATAAATTCGAATAACCAATCTTGAGAGATTTTATTTTTGCGGCATAAATACCAAAGGTTTGGTATAATGGCAAAAACCCTGAAATCAATTTAATCCATTGGATCGGTCTTGATTGAGCATCAACCGTTGGATTGAGATAATTGATTCAAACCGTAATGTAATTCGAAATTGAAACTTGGTGACCAAGTTTAGGTATTTCGAATTAGCTTAATTAATTCTGTCCGTTGGATCGGTTTTGAGATCTTATCTTTAAGCCGTCGGATTAGAAATTAATTAACATTATATATATGATATGAAATTCGAATAAAGATAGGATAAAAGTTCGAATTAGGGTTTTGTAAAACCCTAGGGTATTTGACTTTATCCCTAATTGATTTGATCCATTGGATTGGTTAAAGATTTAATTTTAACCATTGGATCTAGATAATCATTAACAAATTCGAATTTGGATATATATATATAATAAAATTCGAAAAATATATGATATGATCTTATCTTATATTATTCAATTAATTAAATCCCTGATTAATTATATCCATTGGATCTAGATAAGATTAAATCTGGATCATTGGATTAAAATAATTATTTATATTTAATTAAGGGAATTCGAATAAAGGGAGGGAATATCTCCAAATCGGTTACAGTTTGAGCCTATAAAAGGGAAGCTCATTCTACACATTCAACACACCTTTCCCAGAGTAAAAATTCGAGCTCTCCCTCTCTCTCTAAGGGTCTGCGAATTTTTGCTTCTGATCTCTTTTTCTGGTTCGGCTTAGGAGATATTTTTCTCCGGTAGCTTTAAAAGAACCTTCAGTTATATTTTGCGACGGAGTCCTGCCAGCGAAGCCCACGCTTCGGTAGCGAGGAATCCAGGAGTCATATCCCGGAAGATCACGGGAGTTTCCCTCAGCACCGGCGGAGCCCTGCTCAATTTCAGAACGCGCAGCCGGAATCGTCAACTGAGGTAAGGGCCTTATGCATTGGGTAAATAAATGCGACCATTTACTGCTTTCTATTTGTTTCCTATTTCGACTAGATTATTAATAATGAATATGAAAATATTGAATTCCAAATATTTATCAGATCTCAGTTTTGATTGTTACCCGATATCCGTGTCGTCGGTCCGATAACAGGATTTCCGTTTTAAAATGAATTTTTAAATGTTACCGGGACGGCCCGGAGGCTATTATCGTGGTAAGGAAGTCAACTTGATACCATCGATTTCCAACAAAACCACGGTCCCAAATCAGAACCAAGGGGTACTCAGACGTAGTGGGAGGTTCAAAAGACCTGTTGAGCGCTACGAGCACACCCAGTTGGAATTTCACCTAGCTGTCACAGACACTAGTGTTGAAGATCCCATAGGCTACAAACAAGCTATGGAGGATCCTGATAAGGGAGAATGGCAGGAAGCCATGAACCAAGAAATAGAATCTATGGATTCTAATGAAGTCTGGGAACTTGTAGACTTACCGGATGGTTTCAAAACCATTGGCTGTAAGTGGGTATACAAGCGAAAGAGAGGAGTGGACGGGAAGGTTGAAACCTTCAAGGCTAGACTAGTGGCAAAGGGTTTTACCCAGAGGGAAGGTATTGATTTCGATGAAACCTTCGCTCCAGTCGCTAAGTTCAAGTCCATCCGGATTCTCATGGCCATAGCCTGTAGTCTCAATTATGAGATTTGGCAGATGGACGTCAAAACCGCATTCCTGAACGGGTACATTGACGAAAACATCTATATGGACCAACCAGAAGGGTTCGTGCAACGGGGTCAAGAAGGGAAAGTTTGTAGATTACTTAAATCTATTTATGGATTAAAGAAAGCTTCCAGATCCTGGAATCTAAGGTTTGATGAAACCATCAAAACCTATGGATTCATTCAAAATGTCACTGAGGCCTGCATTTATAAACTCAATGACGAAACCGTGGAAATTTTTCTTGTTCTGTACGTCGACGATATTCTTCTCATTGGAAACAGTGTGAAGAAGCTATCGGACGTAAAAGCGTGGCTATCTACGCAATTCCAAATGAAGGACATGGGAGAAGCCAGCTATGTTCTTGGGATCCGTATATTCAGGGATCGCAACAACAGGCTTCTAGCCTTATCGCAAGCAACTTACATTGATAAGGTGCTTGAACGTTTTGCAATGGCAAACTCCAAGGGAGGTAATTTACCAACCAGACATGGAGTATTCCTTAGTAGGAAACAATGCCCAACTTCTCCGGAAGAGCAAGGCGTGATGAGGAGGATACCCTATGCTTCAGCAGTGGGAAGTCTGATGTACGCTATGCAGTGTACTAGGCCAGACATCTGTTACGCTGTGGGAATTGTTAGCAGATATCAATCCAACCCTGGTATGGCTCACTGGACTGCAGTGAAGAACATTCTCAAGTATCTTCGGAGAACGAGAAACTATATGTTAGTGTTTTCAGGATTAGAACTGAATCCACTAGGATACACTGATTCAGACTTTATGTCTGATAGAGACGCGAGAAAGTCGACGTCAGGAGCAGTGTACACCCTTGCTGGTGGAGCGATATTCTGGAAAAGCATAAAGCAATCCTGTATCGCAGATTCCACCATGGAAGCTGAATATGTGGCAGCCTGTGAGGCAGCCAAAGAATCAGTTTGGCTCAATAATTTCTACATAGAACTGGGAGTTGTTCCAGATGTAGATAGGCCCCAAACACTATACTGTGACAACAGTGGTGCGGTGGCAAATTATAAAGAGCCCAGAGACCATAACAAGGCAAAACATATAGAACGCAAATACCATCTCATAAGAGAGATAGTGCGTCGTGGCGACGTAAGGGTTGTGAAAATAGCCTCGGAAGACAATCTGGCTAATCCATTCACCAAGACGTTGTCAGAGAAAATATTCAGGAGGCATCTGGAGAATATGGGTCTGAAAGACATGGGTCATCTTCTTTAAGTACAAATGGGAGATTGTTGGACATGTATGTCCTTAAACAAGATATTTTATCCCTTTGTAAAAGATTATGACAAGTCGTTGAATAAAGATGATGCTTGTTATGATAATCTTATTATAGTTTCTGGTAGAGTAAAATAGAATGTTTGATTCCTTAGTTCATAAAGGATGCAATTATGTTATTATTATCACAACAGAGTCAATGTGAGGAAGAATTAATAATCATAATAAATGAACTTAAAATGTCCGTGACCTGATCAACTGGGTGGGAGCCCATTAATCGTATAAGGTCATTAATGTGACTAAGTGATAATCCTATTCTGGATTTTGTGTGTGTCACACTCACTAGAAGTGCATTAAGTATGAAGTGTCTTCATACTGGACTGGATCTGACTTAAACTCCGGAAGTTATCATATAAGACCGTCACTGATAACTTGGAGTTGAGTCACTAGTAGATGATCAAATGGATATTCGATCTAAGTCCTGAGTGATCTTGAGTCCAAGCTGCTGACTTGATTGTTCTTTGATTTAACCGTTAAAGAACACGAAATATTACAACTGTTCCCAACACTATTATTTTGGGAACATGAGAGTCAGCAGTAAGGGTAGCTTGGTCATAGACATGGGCATCACACAGCTCTCCTTAGAGTGATGATGATTCCCTTGATTGTCGGTGGTGAGAAGTGAGAGATACCCATGCGCAACTTATGAATCGAAACCATTAGTGGGTTACTCATGATATTGCTGACTGAGTCAAGGAAGTAAATATAATGAGGGGCATAACGGTAAAAACCGCCTGCTCATTTATGAATCATCAAGTGAAAGATCAATAACCCGAATTTGATTGTATCAATGGACACCCTGCTATTATAAAGGGAATAATATATACCGTATCACTAAAGAGTGCAGCCTCGGGTCTATAGTGGAATCACTTCGAGGTTTGACGAACAACTAGCAGTTCGTTGGAGCTTAAGTGATACGGGTCCATGGTCCCCAGGATAGCTCCGTAACGGATGATACGTACGTGATTAAAATACATTCTGGATAATGTTTAATCATTTGGCTTGACTTATAAAACTGAAAGGTCTGTGTCAGACATCAGATAGTTTTATCGTAGGCGTGGCAAAAGTATCATATTTTGGTACACGAAATTAACTGACAAAAAAGAAAGTTAGAATTTAGATTTTCTATCAGCACCATGTTGTTGGAAATTAAATTCTAAGCAACTTTGCTTTTTGAACCAAGTCATTTCGACTTACGGTTAGTGATTTATGGATTTTCTAAGTTTATGATCGGTTCGATAAACTTTGAAATTAAATCACATGTCACGAATTTAAATGATGGTGTGGCACCATGACATTTTTATGTGTGATATTGAGATCAGGATTTATTAATATAATTTAATTATTTGGATTTAATTATTAATATCTTATTAATAATTAATTAATAATTAATGGATTTATATTAATAAATGAATATATATATTTATATATATTAATATGTGTAAATTCGAATTAGGGTTTGTTATATAAAACCCTAGGTAAATTGGAATGGCTTGATTTAGTATTTCTATATTTGCGGCATAAGTACCAAATGTTTTGGTATTTTGGCAAATCCCTAAAATCAATATTATCCATTAGATCGGTTATGATTTAGTATCAACCGTTGGATTAGGATATTGATGAATTCGAAATTAATAACTTGGTGACCAAGTTTTATTTTTCGAATTTGATTAATCAATTATATCCGTTGGATCGGTCTAAGATTTAATCTATGCCGTCGGATTAAGAATTGATTAATTATATATATATATATATATGTATATATATTCGAATTACATTTATGGATAAATTCGAAAAATTGTTTTAATAAATTAATTTATCCTAAACTTATTTGATCCATTAGATCGGTTAAGGAATCATCTCAACCGTTGGATTGAGATAATAAGAATTCGAATTATATATATATATATATATATATATATATATATAATATAATTCGAATTTTATGATATAAGAAGATAAGATTGGATTTTTGATTTATCTAAATCTTTCTTATTTAATTAAATCCCTAATTAATTATATCCATTGGATTTAGATGAGATTAAATCTGGACCATTGGATTAAGATAATTAATTATATTTAATTAATGAAATTCGAATTTAGGGAGGGAATATCTCCAAATCGGTTACAGTCTTGAGCCTATAAAAAGGGAGCTCATTCTACACATTTTTCACACCTTTCCCCAGAGAAAAATTCGAACTCTCCCTCTCCTTCAGGGTCTGCGAATTTTCTCTCTGATCTCTTCTTCTGGTTCGGCTTAGGAGACTATTTCTCCGGAAGCTTAAAAAGAACCATCAGTTAAAGTTTTGCGACGGAGTCCTGCCGGCGAAGCCCACGCTTCGGTACGAGGATTCCAGGAGAATATCCCGGAAGATCACGGGAGATTCCCTCAGCAACGGCGGAGCCCTGCCCGACTCAGAGTGCGCAGCCGAAATCGCCAAACGAGGTACGGCCTTATGCATTGGGTTAATAAATGCAAACATTTACTGCTTTCTATTTATTTCCTATTATGACTAATTTATTAATAATGAGTTATGAATATTAAATTGCATAATATTTATCAGATCTTGGAATATGGTTATTATCCGATATTCGGACCGTTGTTTGGATAACAAGTTTTCCGCTTTAAAATAATTTTTAAATGTTACCCTGACGGTTCGGACGTATAAATCGTGATAATTATACGGAATCCGAGACGTGATTTCCAACAGAAATTAATTTGGTTAATTAGATCGGTCAAGTTTAATCCTAAGCGTTGGATCTTGATATTAATTTTGAAAGCTTAATTTGAAATTGACCGTGTGACCAAGCATGGTTTTCGAAATTGCTTAATTAATCGTATCCACTGGATTCGTTTAAGATTTAATCTTAACCATTGGATTGGAAATTAATTAATGGTATATATGGAAATGCAAAATTCGAGCTTAATATGATGGAGGTCGAATTTTAAAGCTTGGCAATCAAGTTGGAGAGTTGACTTTGTGCTAAATCAATATGGTCCATTAAATTTGATCAAGCTTATGGATTTCGAAATTTCCATATACGTGCATAAGGAATTTAAATTCTAATATGTAAGGAAGTGAATGAATATTTGATATATTCATGTTTTCCCTATATAAATAAATCCCTAATTAATCCTAACCATTGGATCATTGGTGCTTAATTATTGGCCATTAGTTTGGAGTGATTAATTACATTTTCCCATTATAGAATTCGAAATTCATGCATGGAAGCTTCCCTTATTGGTTTTTCCATGAGCCAATAAATAGAAGCCGTATACTACACATTTCACACACGTATCCCTAGAGCAAGAGTTTGATTTCTCCCTCTCCAGAGTCCGCGAATTTCTTAGCCTCTAACCTCTCTTTTCTAGTTCGACTTAGTGAGACGTTGTTCTCCGAAAGATTTAAAAAAACTATCAGTTAAAGTTTTGCGACGAATTCTTGGCTGCGAATCCCACGCTTTGGTATGTGGAGTTCACGAGAATATCCCCGAAGATCACGGGAGTTTCCCTCAATATCGGCAAAGCGCTGCCCAGTTCAGAACGTGCAGCCGAAATCGTCATCACTTGAGGTACAACCTTATACATTGGGTCAATAAATGCAAACCTTTATTTACAATTTTATTTATTTCCTATAGACTATATTATTTATAATGAATTTATGAAAGTTAAATTAGTAATAATTTATTAGATCTTGATTTGGTTATTATATGATATTCGAACCGTTGTACAAATAACAAGTTTTCCGCTTTAAAATAATATTTTTAAATGTTACCCGGACAATTTGACGGCATAAATCGTGATAATATTATTCCGAAACGTAATGAACTTCTCAACACCTTATGCTCCGTTGTCGCAACTGAAACCCTTTTCGTTGCAAATTCGTCATAGTACTCCGTTTCTTTGGTGAGTTTGGTGTGACTCGATAGTATTTTGCAATGTTAGCTGCAGATTCAAAATCTACAAGAAGTAAGTGGTCCCAAACTATACTTCGCTTCCCCCAATCTATTAAAATTTATTGATACTTAGATTGAAGTTTATAACTCAAACTATTTGGTTTTAGTTCATCATAAACTTCCTTGATGACTTATTCCTTCCACATCTTTGCTACTCAAAAGTGGACACAGACCATAGCTTGGCACGTCTATTATGTCAAGTTATTGTTTCCTGATTAGGATAAGAGTATTGAATTACTAAGTGAGAATTGTTCAAACTTGTCTACAGCCATAGATTTCTGATACTCATATCCCGTAGGAGGCCCTGAGTACATTCCCTAATGATTTAGGGAGATGATAGTTATCTTGAATTTCCATTCCATTCTACAAATTTCATGGCATACCTAGAGACAATTTTTATAACTTCCCATTTACGGGAAGCGTTTGACTACAGTGAAAGCATGCCACTCGCTAGGTAGTGGACTCATGGTTGTTCTCAAACATTGGAAATATTTCATCATTACTATAGATATTTATTTTTCCCCTTATTATCATAAGGTTAATGCCATGTAAATATCTCAGAGTGTGAGTCAGTCCAGTACTGCTAGTTCTCTTAACTAGTTCCTATATGGTTAAGAATATCTCAGAGATATCAAGGACTCTTCCTTTTGTTATCAACATCTACCAGTCAACTATAAAGTATCACTTGTGTCCCTATGAATTTCTTCTAGTGATCCTTTTTTACTGGGCAGTTTTAGAAAGTTATTCGTGACTTCTAGGGACGTCATTTCCTTTGTGGATAACAATATAATAAATACTACTTTAAATATTGAAATTCTCATGAAATGAAGAAACTGCGTTTATTAGTTATAATCATGCTCAAAATTTAACATATAAAATAAATTTTTTCTAGAACTTTATACGTTAAAGTAATCAACGTGTTAGAATAGACCACAAATATCTAGAGGTCTCTGATCCTTCTAGACTTTGTATTAAGTTCTTTTCTTTTGAGAAATATTTGGTCATCGGGTCACTTACATTTTTCTCATGTGTCTACTTTTTCTATCATGATGTTCTTCCGATTAACTATGTCTTTGATTAGTGAGAACTTTTATAGTATTTGCTTAGTTTTCTTGTGATATTAGTTCCTTGGCTTGTGCTTTGGCTCCGTTGTTTTCACCATGGAGTCGCACTGGATCACTGATGCCAGGACTACACTGTGATTTGAAACAAAATTTATGATCTAGACAGCCTCTTTAGCGCTATCTGATGCTGCTATATATTCTTCTTTGATGGCCGACTCGGCTACAATAGCTTACTTACTGTTGTTCCAAATAACAGTACCATCGTTTTGTGCAGAATATGTATTCTGTTAGCGATTTGAAATCATCGTATCTAGTTTGGAAGCTTGCATCAGTATAAGCATTAATGTTTAACTGATCAAGACCATCGTAAATAAATGATGTATCATTGCTCTTTTTTGGTACCTCAAGATAAATGATAGGATTAGATTGGAATGGCTTGTTGTGTTAAGGTAAATGGAATGGCTTGTTGTGTTAAGGTAAATGTCAGATCGGGACATGTACATAACATGGCATTCTTTACAAAGCCAATAGTAGTAACATAGGGAAAATTTCCTTTATGCTGGTATTGCTCTGACATTTCAGGGCACTGCTTTCTTGAAAGATGCAACTGAAGGGTCATAGAATGAGTCGTATCATTTTCTATCCTCTTTAAAAGGATTATTGTGTTTCCACTAGCTTTCGTGTATACACAAGCTTAATCTTTGTTTTCGATGAAGTCGAATTTGTTAATTGCTTCACTGAAAACTCTATTTCAACTATGAGATGCTTGCTTTAGATCATACAAATACGTATATATCTAATTTTTTCGTATGCTTCAAAAAACATGTTAATGATTAATGAAGTTATTTAGTTTGTGTCTAATATACATTCCTTTCCAGAATCTTATTCTGGAACATATTCTTATACCCATTTGCCAGATTTTAATATTATAGAAACGACAATTGCAAACAAAATATCAATGGACTTTATCATGGTAATAGGAGTGAACATTTCCTCTTAGTATTTAATATGAACTTGATGAAAATATTTCGCTATAAATCTCCTTTTGTACATTTGTAATTTACCATCCATGCATATCTTTATTTGAAAATCCACTTGCATCCTATGGGCATACCTTTCGGGTGCTTTATTCAAGTCAAGTACTTAGTGTGTGTACATGGGTCCATTTTACATTTCACGGCTCTTAGCCATTTTTCAAAGTCTTCACCTTTAACCGCTTCATTGTAAGTGGTAGTTCATCATTTTAAGCTAAGTACTTTGTTCTTCTGCGTTCAAAACGAGCAGATTCATTTTCTCAGATGCATGATGTTCCCCATCCTACTTGCGCAATTTATGTGTGATACTAGGTTGTTCATATGCTTCTTCATATATATATATATATATATATATATATATATATATAAAGATTAATACGTTATGAAGCATTTTATCTTTGGCTTGACTTTCTTCCATGCTTTTGTCTAGAGTTTCGTCAATCGAGGTCAACATCCTCTGTGTTCATTTTATGTTCCTTGAGATCTTGTGAGTTACGTAGTTTATGAAGTGCATTATTTCTCCCACTAGATTTTCTAGAAAGAAATTCATCTTCCTGAAAAGTTTGCGTATTTTTAACAAGTATTTTGCAGACTCTTGGGCTGTAGAAGTAGTACCCTTAGTTTTATATGACCTGACATTTGTCAGATTTAAGGTCAAGCTTGTCTTTCGTCAATCTTTAGACGTAGACATTGCAGCCTTATCTGTTACGGTATCGTCAGAATCAGTTGTAAAGCGTGGTAGCATTATGTTGGACATGTGTCCTTAAACAAGCTGATTTTATCCATTTGTAAAAGATTATGATAAGTCGTTGAATAAAAGATGATGCTTATTATGTTAATCATATTATATTTTCTGGTAGGGTAAAATAGAATGTTTCTTCCTTAGTTCATAAAGGATGCAATTATTATCACAACAAATTCAATGTGAGGAAAGATTAAGAATACTCATAATAAATGACCTTAAAATGTCCGTGACCTGATTAACTGGGTGGGATCCCATTGATCGTATAAGTTCATTAATGTGACTAAGTGATAATCATATTCTGGATTTTGTGTGTGTCACACTCACTAGAAGTGCATTAAGTATGAAGTGTCTTCATACTGGACTGGACCTGACTTAAACTTCGGAAGTTATCGTATAAGACCTTCACTGATAAGTTGGAGTTGAGTCACTAGTATGATGATCAAATGGATATTCGATCTAAGTCCTAAGTGATCTTGAGGCTGAGTTGTTGGCCTGATTTTTCTTTGATTTAACCGTTAAAGAACAGAATATATTACGGTTGTTCCCAACACTATTATTTTTGGAACATGATGGTCAGTGGTGAAGGTAGCTTAGTCATAGACATGGGCATCACACAGCTCTCTTCAGAGTCATGATGATTCCCTTGGTTGTCGGTGGTAAGAATTGAGAGGTACCCGTGCACAACTTATGAATCGAAACCATAAGTGGGTTACACATGATATTACTGACTGAGTCAAGGATGAAAATGCAATGAGGGGCAAAACAGTAAAAACCGTCTACTCGTGTGCGGATCATCAAGTGAAAGATCAATAACCCGAATTTGATTGTATCAATGGACACCCTGTTGTACTTATATGAATAATATATATTGTATCACTAAAGAGTGCAGCCTCGGGTTTATAGTGGAATTACACCGAGGTTTGACGAACATCCTAACAGTTCGTTGGAGCTTAAGTGATACGGGTCCATGGTCCTCAGGATAGCTTCGTAAGGATGATACGTACGTGATATAAAAATCTTGAAATGTTTTTATCATTTGGCAAGACTTATAAAACTGAAGTCAAGTTTAAAATCTGATAGTTTTATCAGTAGCGTGGCAAAAGTACCATATCTTGGTAACCGAAATTAATTGACAAAATAAAGCTGAATTTTGATTTTATTTCAACATCAAAGTTGTTAAAAATTAAATTCTAAAAAACTTTTCTTTTGGAACCGAGTCGTTTCGACTTACGGTTTGTGATTTAGAGAATTTCTAAGTTTATGATCGTTTCAGTAAACCGTGAAATTAAACCACATGTCACGAATTTAAATGATGGAGTGTCACCATGAAATTTGAATGTGTGATATTTAGGTCAAAGTATATTAATATAATATTATTATTTGTATTTAATAATTAATATCATATGAATAATTAATTAATAATTAATAAATTTATATTAATATATATATATATATAATATGTGTAAATTAGAATTAGGGTTTCATGAAGTGAAACACTAGTGAATTTGAATAATTTCATTTGGTCATTCCATATTTGCGGCATAAGTACCAAATGTTTTGGTATTTGAGCAAATCCGTAAAACCAATTTAATCCATTGGTCGGTTAGGATTTAATGTCAACCGTTGGATTAAGATAATTGATTTTAACCCTTATCATAATTCGAAATTGATAGCTTGGTGACCAAGCTTAGGTATTTCGAATTTGGTTAATCAATTATATCTGTTGGATTGGTTTTAAGATTAAATCTTTACCGTCGGATTAAAAATTATTAACAATATATATTATATATAATTTTTGAATAATATAAGGATAATAATTCAAATTAGGGTTTTGATAAAATCCTAGGGTAGTTGATGTTATCCTGAATTAATTTGATCTGTTAGATCGATTTAAGATTTATCTCAACCGTTGGATCTAGATAATTTTGAATTCGAATTTTATTATATATATATAATTCGAATAAATTAAGGATAATATGATAAGATTAAATTATTTGATCTTTTCATGTATTTCTTATATAATTAAATCACTAATTAATTATATCCATTGCATTTAGATAAGATTAAATCTAGACCATTATATTAAGATAATTAAATATATTTAACTAAAAAAACACTTTTTTCACTCCTATAAATCTTCAATTTGGTTACAGTCTGAGCCTATAAATAGGGAGCTCATTCAAAACATTTTTCATACCTCTCCCAAGAGAAAAGTTCGAACTCTCCTTCTCATTCGGCTTAAGAGACAAAGTCTCCGGAAGCTTAAAAAGAACCATCAGTTTAAAATTTGCAACAGAGTCCTGCTGGCGGAGCCCACGCTTCGGTACGAGGAATCCAGGAGAATATCCCGGAATATCACGGGAGTTTCTCTCAGCACCTACGGAGCCTTGCCCCCAATTTAGAACGCGCAGCCGGAAATCATCAAATGAGGTATGACCTTATGCATAGGGTTAATAAATGCGACCATTTACTGCTTTCTATTTATTTCCTATAGACTAGATTATTAATAATGATTTATGAATATTAAATTGCATAACATTTATCATATCTTGAGAAATGGTTATGATCCGATATCCGGACCGTTGTACAGATAACAAGTTTTTCGCTTTGAAATAATTTTTTAAATGTTACTCGGACGGTTCGGAGGCTCATTTATTGATAATACACTGGGGATCCGAGTCCGGATTCCCAACACATTATTTAAAAGTGCATGTCCTTTCATGGACATAGGCATATCCGTTTTTTTCTCATTAAACGAACCATGTCTAACAAATTTTGATGTCTGCTCTCGAATGCATCATTTAGATGAGGTGTATTGAGAGAAGTCAATAAGCAGATAAAAAATTTGTCACTCAATAAAGCTTTATATTAACAACTCAAATATTAAATGTCTCGGTCAGATGAAAGACTTATTATTTTATTCGTTTTGGTTTTTCTACTTCATTATTGAATTCCTTGAATCGGTCAATGGATTCTAACTTGTGGCTTTTTAAATAGACACAGTACTCCGACTGAAGTAATCAGTTGGAGGTAATGAAGTACCTTTAGCGTTCCTTAGCTTAATTAAGTAGTGGACCACATACACATGAATGTGCGAGGTTCAGTGTAATAATCAATTTCTAGAGTTTCCCTTTGAATGAGCTCTCTGTCATATTGTCATTTAGAAAAAAATTCACATGTCTTGTAACGATCAAGATATCCATCAATATGGAGCTTGGTAATGCGTCTCTTGTTATTCTGACCAGTCAACAATTCTAGAGATAGGCCATATTGAGCTTGTACGGTATAAACCTTTTGCGTACAATATTAAATATTTTATATTGAATACATGTCCTCTGACGATAGTTAAACTATCTTAAAAACACTTGTAACTGAAGATGAGTTATTACTATGTCTTGTTCACTTCTTCAAGACTAGTCAGACAATCCTCGATACTTGTAGTGAACACACTTTTAGATCTTGGGACCTAATATTATGTTTCATCATATGGAGATTGAAGTCTTATTCGCCTTTTGCTGCGAGAGCCACAATTCCATTGCCCTTTGTAGTATTTTATCCCAAACAGTTTGTGAGGGTAGAGCAAGGAACACAACACGATGTTAATGGAGAGTTCATTAAGGAACTCGCCCTTTATTGTATATATTTTAAGGAGAGTGATCGTTTTCATAAAATTATCTCAAACTTCAGAGTTATACAGACGTTATGGAACTCCATAAGCTTTCTACGATCTTACATTGTTCGTGTTGTATCTGGTTCTCATACATCTTCAGAAGATGTTGAATGAATTTCCAAACTATAATGACCATATGCTTTTGACAAGCATTTTATCACTTATGTAGCAATGCTTCTCATAAGTATTCTTATCACTAGTGTCGCAATGCTTTTAATAAGCATTCTTATCTGTTGTTGAAGTTTTGTCTGGTGGCTCAAAACCGATATTCATCTATTATGAAAAATCATTTCTTTACCACGACTCTGAAACTCATTTCAGAAGCCGTTGCCATTTCATGGAAATTTCTTTCCACTGTTTGGAAACTTGTTTCCGGTGTACTTGGAAATCTTTTTCAAGTACTTTTTTTCGTTGACACTTGTTTCTCATACATTAAATTGAAACAATCATTGATTATAATAACTAATTCTAACGAACATATATATAATGACTAACTAATTATTATAAAGATTTAATTAATAACGTTACGACCTTAGGTGTTATTTTTCGTAAATAAATTAATAAGAAAAATAGCCGTCATCAATTTTATTATTTTACTACACATGGTAAGACAACGATTGTGCTAATATCCTATATTGTCCCTGTTAGTTAGAAAAGAAACAATTATCTATGTCTTACCGGTATTTAGTCTATGGTACCTAATCTTTATTAGAGTTACCGTTTTAGGTAGACCCATGCGGTATGTTTACATGGATGTTAAAGGTAACAATGTCAATTCGTGGGTTCGATTATAGCCAATGTAAAATTGTTATAGATATTTCATCAATAATGCTACTAATAGTTTTGTCGTTTCTTATAATTGTGTTTGGTTTCTCGCTCTTTTTCCATATCGTGCAAGATGATGTATATTATTCATCTATTTAATGTAGTTTTGTCGTTTCTTATTCAACTAATAGTGTGGCGTTTTGATTTTTGGAGTGACTTTATAATGACGAGGTCAATTGTAAAAATTCTTATGCTTTTCTCCTAGCAAAATTAAAGATAAATTATTGCATGAGTTATATATTTGAAAACACGACCATTGCCAAACTCTCCCGTTTCCAATCGATGTTGTGGTACGCCCATGTATAGATTGAAATTCACTTTGCTGGTAATTTTATTTTTTATTTTTTTCGTGAAAGGGTGGAATATTACACAAAGGGAGTATTTAATGAAAATTTGAACTGCAAACGTTCTTTAAACAGATTGTACAAGCAACGTTTTACGAGGCACTTGCATTATGGTGCAATTTGATGCTCCATAGCTGTTGAGTATGGTGTCCGAACTGAGCTAACAACGTATCTTATCAGATGTTTGGGGTTAAGCAAGTTCCGAGCTACTTTATGGCATATATGTAATTATAAGTCTTGACTTCGTCAGAATATTAAAACTTGGTTGGCAAGTTTGTTTGGCAAACACGTTTACTTGAACCCCAAGCTTTAGGGTATAATAGTAATTTCTTTAAGTTAATATCTTCTATATAAATGTGTGGCCTTAGAATGTAAACTGCAACTCCAATCCTTGTATTCGATTACTCCAATCCTTATTTCCTTTAGTCCACACACATCAATATATATATATATATATATATATATATATATATATATATATAAACACAAATAGTGTACGTGGGATTAATAGTGAGAGTGTGGTGACTTGCAAATCTTATTTTTCGTATACATGTTTTTTGGCAAAGAATAAGAGTGGGAACCAACAGTATACCCTATTTGTTTGTTGTTTTAGTTCAAGGGTTTTAAATTAGCTTGACTAATTTAAGCAATATATGTTCCAGGGGTGGTTTGAACTCAATACCGCTTTTCAAAATCAAATATGTTAATACAACAATATATATATATATATATATATATATATATATATATGAAATAATGATACTCCATTTTCATTTTTAAATGTAAATTAAAAAAAATAGTTTAACCCCTTTAAATTATTGGAATAATTTATATATAACTCGTTCAAGTAATTTTTTGACAAAAAAATAATAATAATTAAATTGGTAAGTAATTCTTTGGTCTTCCACTATATTTGGTCCGTAATGCCCTAAATATTAAATTCGTAAGCAAGTCAATAAGTTTAATCATGAGCAAATCTATATCAGCGAGATTCTCCTAAGTCACAAATTAATACAAATATTAAATTTGCATAATATTGTACATTAATTAAATTATTTAAACATGGGCAAACGTTGTCGGCGGACAAAATACTCGATCTCAAATAACTGTAAATTAGTCTACAAAATGTGAAATGTCAGAATATCATCAATTCTTAGATAAGATTCGTCATTTCAATATTTTCAATATCGTGGAAGATATATTATATTATTCATCAATATATCGTGGACCAACATCAATAATGCAAGTAGCTTTGTCGTTTCTTATCCTTGAGTTTGGTTTCTCCGGCTATATAAACAGTTGAGGACTGAGCTCGATAACATTCAAAGCAAGAGAAGTTGTAATACAATTATCCCTGCTGCAATGAAGCTCGTCACTTCACTTCTCCTCTCCATTGTTCTGGTAATTAAGCATTCCCTCTAAGCTTTTGCCATTACAAAACCATTATAATTGTGCAGATATTCCAAGATGTTCTCATCATTGTAAAATCATTTTTAAATTTAGCTTATGTTCTACATTGAAGTAATATAATTTATCCACTTATAAAATGACACTTATGAAACATACCCATAGCATAGAGACAACTTCTTTAGCAACGACGCAATTTTGTCATGATCTTACGTGGTGGAACCCGTAGCGATGACATTCTCGACGTTGCTCTAAGGCATTTAACACGACAAAAAAAAAAAAAATCATACATGTGTCTTACTAATTGTATTCATATTTGACTTATTAATTGTATTCATATTTGACTCATTATCTTAATATATACAACGTATTTTTTACTTTATTTTATTTTATGTTCATATACAAAGACGGACCTAATCCCTGATTTATTCCTCAACTTTATAGAGAAAAAAGTTTAGTAGAATTTTAATTATTTTACTTAAAAAAGTCCTACGTTGAAAAATGATCGGCCCACACTTACTTTTACTTTCTCTCTTTCTTTAGATTTTGTATATTCTTTTTATCTTATTTTTATGTTTATTTTGTATAGCTCATATCGCTTAATTAGTTCCGGAGATGAAGTTTTATGAGTGGGTTCATTTTATATTTTTTATAACTCAACTATGTATATATATATATATATACACAATTTTTAAAAGATAAAGTGTCCATGCTCAAGTATACGATACTCATTTAATTAGTGAAAATTATTTTATAATCGTGACGATATTATAAATAGTATTTGAAAGCGTTTTGTCTTTTTAATCTGTGTTTTCATTTTTAATTTTCTTGAACAACTTTATATATATATATATATATATTTTGAAATTGTGGTTGATTACTTTGTTGTTTTTTATTTATTTTAAATTTAGGAAAATAATGTTTGGTTATTTTTTTTTTGTTATAATTGCTTTTAAAAACAAATTAATTATAATTCATTTAAAAAAATTGATTGATAATAAGAATAATAATATTTATAAAATATATGCAACTATAACTATGATATGAATAAATAAAAAGAATGGATATAATTTATTTATTTTATAATATATACTCCGTACGAGATTTAAATAATAACAACATATATCGTATATTAATCGGGTTATTTCATGTTTTAGAGATTAATGTAAATTTAACTGTTAACAATTTTTTTTCTGTCCAACAAATTGACCATAACTCCTTCGAACTTATTAACATAGTTCGGGTTTACCGTTCTAATAATAAGAGTATATATCGTATATTTATCGGATTCTTTCAACTGTAAGAAATGCAATTTATTTACTACAATTATACATGAAAAACTAAACGGAGTTTTTTTTCATTAAACAATTCCATCTTACAAGCTAATTGAAAATAATTAATGTAATTACAAGCTATCATATGATGCATGCATAATGCCCAGTATACAAACGATAACAAAAAAAAGTAGCTGACAAAGTATAACTAAATACAATTTAGTAAGTAGGAAAAGTGGTCTTTCAAGCTACAACAACTAAAAATAAAATGAAATCACCTCTTGTGTGTGATTTTGGTAAAATGGTTTTTAGTTACTTTATCGTACAACTTTTTTTCTCAAACACTTATTCCGAGACATTATAAATTATTAGCTATTGTTATAATTTAGTTATTTTTAATTGTTGTTCGTAACCCCTAAAGTTATTCTCTATTCCGCCCTTGCTTACAGTATTTTACAAATACATTATACTTTATTATTGCATGCAGTACCAAGTGATTATAGCAGAATCGCGAGAAGGTCCGATCCAAAGCTACTGGAAGAAGGTTATGAAAGATGAACCTATTCCGGAGGCACTTCTGGAACTCTTTCGTGAGAAACCACTTTCCGAAGATCTAGTCAAACAGCCAATCATTGAAAGACAAGAAGGGTCACAATTCGAACCTGATTTCGTGAAACCAGAGAATAAGATTTTGTTTTATCCGTCGTACAAGAAAGCAGAAGAAGTGAAGGAATTCGTAAAAGCCCAACAGGGGAATGGGTTTTCAGGCGATTTCGTGAATCCGGAGAACAAGATTTTATTTTATCCCTCTTACAAGAGAGGAGAAGAGGCGGTGGAATCCGGGAAAGCACGTGAAGAGAAGGAATTTTCGGGTGATTTTGTGAAGCCGGAGAACAAGATTTTATTTTATCCATCTTACAAGAAAGGAGAAGAGGGGGTCGAGGAGAAGGAATTTTCGGGCAATTTCGTGAAGCCGGAGAACAAGATTTTATTTTATCCATCTTACAAGAAAAGAGAAGAGGCGGTGGAATCCGGGAAAGCACGTGAGGAGAAGGAATTTTCGGGTGATTTCGCGAAGCCGGAGAACAAGATTTTATTTTATCCATCTTACAAAAGAGGAGAAGAGGGGGTCAAAGAGAAGGAATTTTCGGGCGATTTCGTGAAGACGGAGAACAAAATTTTATTTTATCCGTCTTATAAGAAAGGAGGTGAGGCGGTGGAATCCGGGAAAGCACGTGAGGAGAACGAATTTTCGGGTGATTTCGTGAAGCCGGAGAACAAGATATTATTTTATCCATCTTACAAGAAAGGAGAAGAGGCGGCGGAATCTGGGAAAGCACATGAGGAGAAGGAATTTTCGGGTGATTTCGTGAAGCCGGAGAACAAGGTTTTATTTTATCCATCTTACAAGAAAGGAGAAGAGAAGGTCGACGAGAAGGAATTTTCGGGCGATTTCGTGAAGCCGGAGAACAAGATTTTATTTTATCCCTCTTACAAGAAAGGAGAAGAGGCGGTGGAATCCGGGAAACCACGTGAGGAGAAGGAATTTTCGGGTGATTTCGTGAAGCCGGAGAACAGGATTTTATTTTATCCATCTTACAAGAAAGGAGAAGAGAGGGTCGAAGAGAAGGAATTTTTGGGCGATTTCGTGAAGCCGGAGAACGAGATTTTATTTTATCCGTCTTACAAGAAAGGAGAAGAGGCAGTGGAATTCGGGAAAGCACGTGATGCGAAGGAATTTTCGGGCGATTTCGTGAAGCCGGAGAACAAGATTTTATTTTATCCATCTTACAAGAAAGGCAACGAGGCTGTGGAATCCGGGAAACCACGTGAGGAGAAGGAGTTTTCTGGCGATTTCGTGAAGCCGGAGAACAAAATTTTATTTTATCCGTCTTACAAGAAAGGCAACGAGGCGGTGGAATCCGGGAAACCACGTGAGGAGAAGGAGTTTTCAGGTGATTTCGTGAAGCCGGAGAATAAGATTTTATTTTATCCATCCTACAAGAAAGATCAGGAGGTGTGATATGAAGAAAGAAAATCATGAGTGATGAGCGATGTAGGAGTTGGGACTACTCAATCTTGATGTCGCAGTAGAATAAAAGCCTATGAATAATGTATGTTATGCTTTGAGACTTGAAATTATTAGTTATGTAATGCTTCTAAGCAATCGATGCTGCTAAAGAAGTAACGTATGTTGTATGTTCTATGAATAATATATGCATTTTGTTCTAATAATCTATCTTAGGATAGCGTAACAGGATTGAATTGTAACACGTTAACAACTATATAAAAGTATATTTTTCAGTAACTAAGGAATAATTAAAACGAAATGATTAAGCTGAAGAAACTGGACATACAATAAAAATAAATAACTAGATGCGAGAATCAAAATGCATTTTCTCGATAGTAGTGTAACAGTTAATATAACACAAGGCAACACAGACGTCATAATTGTATTTTAAAATATTATTTTCTAAATTATGTAAAATTATTATTTTATGTAAACTAAATAATTTTTATTTTCACAAAAAAATTTATGCAAGCAATTTCTTTTTTCAATTAATATTAATTAAGAGTAAATAATTTCTAGACATATAGTTAGTTAGTTTGAAACAAAGTCTTGAGAAGAAAACGAGTATTCATCGGAGAAAAGGGAAAATGGTAGTTCTGGGACTCTGTAACAACTATGACATTTATTTTGTTTTGTAAAACTCTTTGTATAATTAAGTGCTTTATACATTTTCTTTTGCACAAAATTATTTGATGAATGTAAATAGATCTGACTTTAAATAGTCAAGTGGCAAAAAATTATCAAAAAAATATGAACAACTAAGAATTTATCAAAGTCCATGATTTTTTTTGAGATTTTGATCCAATCATCAATCCAAATGAAGAAATTGGATTTTAATCATTCTCACATTTCCAATTATTCCGATTCCGATTTCGATTTCCAGATTCTCTATTAAAAGCGGGTATTGAATAAGCTCCCGTTTTCAAAATCTGGAGACGAACACTTTGCGGATGATCTTTAGAGGACCTGAGATCGATGCCCAAAAAAACTGGTGTTCGTGAGTTCATTGGGTGCCCCGAGTCTAATCTTCGCCAACAAACCAATAAGAAAAGAAGGATTCTTCGATCACGTATTCTTGTGTCGAATCCACAATCCTAGTTTGGTCTCGTTTTTATTCTCATTCCACAGCAATATTAGAATCACAATTGATACTAAATAACACAAACCTAATTACATTGCCCATATATATATAGCACATGGGACAAACATAAAGTAAGTCGTATAACAATAAAATCGAACCACACTCATTGAAGCTGGATTGAATGCTTGAAGCTGCAGTAGTTGGAGAGTGGACCCATATGTAGTTGCTGAAAGGAGGGAAGATATGGAACACACGACTTCTTGGTTCACCCACCAGTGCTCGGAAGGAGACGTGGTTCGGGTCCCACTCCGACGTGTCCTGATGGCAGATCGAGTAAGCTTCGAGCTCATTGCCGTTTTCGGCTAAGAAAGGGATCTTGTAGACCTTGTCGCCACCCTCTTGCAAATGGCTAACACAGTGTATGGATATCCGACGGTATGGCACCCGATCACCCTCGAGCTCACGACCTTTTGAAATTGAAACTTAAATTAATTTGTCTCTAAAATCTGCTTGTAGCATGTAGATTGTTTTAGTAATCCGTAATATTCTACATTACAAGTTAAATTTTTCTCGGATTAAAATTTTTATCATCTCTAAATTATTTTTTGAACCGACCTCTTGTGGTGAGCCGACGGCGGTGTAGTTCTGGTATATGGGGTTCTTGTCTCTGCTGGGCAAGATGGTTGTCAGCATTGTTGGGTGGTCTCCGGACGTTGGCTTCGATATCCAAAAGACGCCAAGCACGAAATCGAGCATCGCCTCCATGGACGTTGCGCCAGTTCTTAACCTCTCGCTTGTTTGGGCGGCTCTCGCAGAGCTTGAGGGTAGCTTCCACGTTGTGGGCTTGCAGAGAGCCAGGAGGGAAAGAGAACAAGTTGATAAAGTAGGGAAGATGTTTGGTGGAGAAGGGGATCGACTCGGCCTTTTGCTCGAGGAAAGAGACGAGAGGATGAGGGTTCCTTCTTCAAGAAGAACATCGACATCGTTTTGCATGGTTTCATGTCCTATATTTTGAAAAAACAGATCCTGATAGATCCGAAGGTAGACTAGAGTAATCGTGAGGCCCTAAAGTACCGCTCGTCTGTCGGGCTTCGCCATGATCACAATTCTGGGAAACGATTATTTTATCTGACGAGAAGGAATTTTCAGGCAATTTCGAAGAACGAGATTTTATTTACCCATCTTACAAGAAAGGAGAAAAGGGGGTGGAATCCGCTAAAGCAGGTGACGAGAAGGAATTTTCAGGCGATTTTGTGAAGCTGTAGAACAAGATTTTATTTTATCCATCTTACAAAGAAGGAGAAAAGGCGATGGAGTCCAGGAAAACACGTGAGGAGAAGGAATATTCGGGCGATTTCGTGAAGCCGGAGAACAAGATTTTATTTTATCCATCTTACAAGAAAGCAGAAGAGGAGGTGGACGAGAAGGATTTTTCAGGCAATTTCGTGGAGCTGGAGAACAAGATTTTATTTTATCCATCTTACAAGAAAGGAGAAGAGGGGGTGGGATCCGTGAAATCAGGTGACGACGAGAAGGAATTTTCAGGCAATTTCATAAAGCCGGAGAACAATATTTTATTTTATCCATCTTACAAAAAAAGAGAAGAGGCGGTGGAATCCAGGAAAAGACGTGAGGAGAATGAATTTTCGGGCAATTTCATGAAGCCTGAGAACAAGATTTTATATTATCCATCTTACAAGAAAGGAGAATTGGCCGTGGAATCAGGGAAAGCACGTGAGGAGAAGGAATTTTCGAGCAATTTCGTAAAGCCGGAAAACAAGATATTATTTCATCCATCTTACAAGAAAGGAGAAGAGGCGGTGGAATCCGGGAAAGCAAGCGAGGAGAAGAAATTTTCGGGCGATTTTGTGAAGTCGGAGAACAAGATTTTATATTATCCGTCTTACAAGAAAGGAGAAGAGGCGATGGATTCCAGGGAAAGCACGTGATGAGAAACAATTTTCGGGCGATTTCATGAAGCCGGAGAACAAGATTTTATTTTATCGGTCTTACAAGAAAGTGGAAGAGGGGACGGAATCCGTGAAAGCAGGCGACGAGAAAGAATTTTCAAGCGATTTCGTGAAGCTGGAGAACAAGATTTTATTTTATCCATCTTACAAGAAAGCAGAAGAGGGAGTGGAATCCATAAAAGCACGCGAAGAGAATGTTTTTCAACCGATTTCGTTAAGCGGGAGAACAAGGTTTTGCTTTATCGTACTTAGAAAAAGGTGCAGGAAGTGTGATATGAAGAAAGAAAATCATGAATGATGAGCGACTAAGGAGTTGGGACTACTCAATCTTGATGTCGCAGTTGAATAAAAGCCTAGGAATAATGTATGTTATGCTTTGAGATTGGAAATTATTTGTTATGTAATGCTTCTAAGCATCGATGCTGCTAAAGAAGTAATGTCTCGTAATTTATGTTCTGTTTTTTGTTCTATGAATAATAGATGGATGCGTTTTGTTCTAATAATCTATCTTAGAATAGCGTACAGGATCACATTGAAAAAAGTTAACAACTATATTAAATTATTTATAAGTAATGAAAAATAGAAACGAAATGATTAAGCCGAAGAAACTGGTCATATAATAAAAATAAATAAGTGGATATGAGAAACAAATTGCACTTCTTATATAGCGGTACATAAGAGTTTCGAAACAATATTCTTAATCATAAATTGTTATATTTTTACTAATTAATTATTTGGGCATCTCTTACAATCAGTATTAGTGTCTATAATAGTTTCATGGGAATATTCTTTAACTGGTACCTTCGAATGACAATTTCCAAAATTTACGGATTCGACACTGTTACCTTCAAATCAAAATTTCCTCCCTAAATTTGCTAAATTTTAAAACTATCCATTTCGATTGTTTGCTCCCAAAATTACTCTTTAATATGCTGACATCACAAAAATTAAAAACTTCAAATGTTTTGCATCAAACTTTTAAATTATGAATCTAGTATGTCTGGAAAGTTTTATTAAGAGAAGAATATCGTGAGAGTTTGCCCGAGGTCCGGGACAGCATGCATGTTGTTCGCGTCGAGTTAAGGTTTCCACTGTTACCGTCCAATCCACTACGAAATCATATCATAAGTTTCTTACCTACAGTACGAACGAAAAACATTTTGTGTGAGCTAAAAGCTCAGTGAGATACAACTATTTTCTCACAAAAATAATTTTAGGAAACATCGGTAAGGAACTGGAAAAATCGGTAAGGAACTGGAAAAATCGTTCCTAACAAACTGCAATTATTTTTCAAAAACGAATAACTTTCGTGTTTCAATTTTTTTCAAAAGAAGGCTGTAACTATGAGATATACTAATTTTTCAATTCGGCCAGAACCTTGCGACTCAATTTCGGGCTAGATCCCAAACGATTTTCAAGTTTCTTAAAAGATGAAACATGCTCGAAATTGGATTCTCTATAAAATCTATCTCTACATAAAATCTCTAATTCGGAATCTATGAGTTTTACAAATAAAAACAAAAATCTGAACTGCAGAGTTTTATCAGTTTTCCGGAAAATTCAAAATTTGAAAATATGATTTCGAGCGATTTAGAGCTCCAAAACTTCTGAAATTAAATATGAGATTTCTATAAACCTAATAGAAGATGTGGGTAAAATTTCAGTCAAAACCGCTACGTGGTTTGAGAGATAAAAATTCGACAAAGTTCTGCCACTTGGGATTACGAAAATAAAATTTGATTTGGTAAGATAAGCATACTCATAAGTCATACCTTGATTATAGAAGAGCAAGATGAAAATTGGCTGAGAAGGTTGAAGAACTAGTGAGTTTTTCACTCTACCCTCTCTAGAGAATTTTAAGGTTTTGGAGAGAATGAGGTTAGAGGAGACTTTGCGAAAAATATGAAACTCTAAGCCTTATATAAAAGTCCTAAATATCTCATTTTCGCAGCTCCCTTTTTACCCGAAAAAAAAATATTTTTTTTCAATATATTAAAACTAATATATTATTTGCAAGAAAAATCCTAAAAATAAAAATATAAACAAAAAGATAATAACTCACCTAATTTATTTTGGGTTATCACATTTCTCTTCCGAAAAAGTTGGTGACCCAAATGGCCCAAGTTCTTGTCTTAAATATTCGGTATTTAAATCATTCCAAAATCTTGTAATGTAGCAATGTGAGACTATTTGGTATTCAACTAATATTATATAGTTCACCTACATATTCACATTACCTAATAAAGTGACTTAATATAACACTTCAACGATAAAGCGATTTAATTTTATTCACTTCACTAACATATTTAAATTACAAATGTGCTTTGTTGTTTAAAATTATGTCTTGTATTTATTAAATATGTAGTTTTGAACCTATATAATTTTTTATTCTAAATACTAAAAAACATTTTCCAGAATTTCCGTCGAAACCCCATCGACATGCGATATGCCCATCAAATTTATGTAGTATTTCCGGCATGCGGCATGTTTTTTTTTTTTTTCGAGTTGCCCATCGACATTCCTATCGATAAGCGATATATCTGTAAAATAAAAATTGCGAAAGAGCATCGGTGAGCTTCATGTAAAACTTTGGTTCAAGGTTCCATATTTATGTCAATAAGACTGGAATTATAACTATAAATCTATATATATATATAAAAAGGAAAATTTCACTTACATGACTTGGCATCCTACAAATCAAGCAGTCCTCATTCTTTATTTTCTCATATTTTAGATTTTTCTTTTCATAGAAAATACTTCATCATTAATGAGTTGTACCCTACATCCACTTTATTCAAAATCGATTCATTATTCTATAGATTAAATACGCATCAAATTAAATGCATTTGTATATAAATGCATGCATTATGCATTAGCATAATACAACGTTACGGTGCATGATGAATTGTGTGCTCTTCATTATCGTGCACTTCGAAGTCAATGTGACCGGTGGATCCCCGAAAATTTTGGATGCTACCTCAAACTTCAAATCGTACACCTTTGGATCAATCCCAAGTTCCTTGTACAACAACTCTTCGTAAGTTATGTTCTTGTTTGCGCAAAAACAATGGCCTTTACCCCGACAGTACCCCCAAGAGGAACCGTCTAGAACCCACTCACCTCCTTATTGCAAATGAACATCCATTCCTACCATAAACAAATACAAGCATAATCAGATTCCATGGGATTTGTGTGAATTAACCAAAAGTTTCTAATTTAGGCATATTCACAAACAGTTTATGTGCTCCAAACAACCCATAAATCTAGCCCTAAAAACCCGGAAATCAACAAAATCAACCACTAGATCTAGCCCTAAACAACCAGAAATCAACAGACTAAACAGAAAAATCGATGCCTAACCTGAGGTAATGCAGAAGTCGGCTTCGTCGTGCCGCCTTGGTCGGGAGGTGGGCTTCGTCGTGCAGAGGTGACCGTCGTGCAGAGCTTGGGTCGCCTTGGTCGCAAGGTGGGCTTCGTCGTACGTCCGTGGCTTTCGTCGTGCAGAGCTTCGGTCACCTTGGTCGCGAGGTGGCCTTTGTCGTACGTCTGTGGCTTCCGTCGTGCAGAGAGGAGGGCGGCGAGGTCGCGGGAATGGGGAAGGGTGGACCTTTGCTTCGTCGTGAAACCCTAAACCAAGGGGCTGAGAGAGAGAGAGAGAGAGAGAGAGAGAGAGAGAGAGAGAGAGAGAGAGAGAGAGAGAGTGAGAGGCTCGGGGCTGAAAGGAGGGTCGGGAATATTATTTTTCAAATGTTTTTTAATATTTTTTTCCAGCTTTGGTTAAGTTAACTCAAGAGGGGGGTTTCGGGCATATTTTTGTAATATCATTAACTCGGGTACTTTTCCGCAAACACATGCTAAACCGAGAATACAAACTGAAGTTTCCATTTCCATTTGTAATTATGTAGTACAAATTTGTCTTTGTCCTAACTATTTCAATTCTTACATTTTTGTAAAGTTTTTTATTTTTTATTTTTTATGCTCTAGAACACTATATTGAGCTAATACAGACCTTACCAGACCAGACGCCTTATATTTTTTTATATATATATTTAGAGAATCTCAGAACCAGCTTATACTGAAGATTGCAACTCAACATCAAGACATTCAAGATAACAGTTATTAAGAATCGACGTGGTTAGTTGATTAACGTGTCATGTAATTTCTTGCTTCGTTCTTTTTTTAATTTGTTCTTACTTTCTTAATTAGGTGACATGTTTTAGTTAGCAAAGCTGCAAAGACTAGAAAACATATTTGGTCATGATCATTTTCTTAGGTGCACACTGATTCAATTAAATAATGGGTTTAAATAATTATGATTTGATCTACAAACATTTCTGTTGCAATATTAAGATAAATTAAACACCGTGCATTAATCATGTAACTCCAAAATTAGCAAAATGATATCAAAAAGTTAAGTGTGAGTGAATTTTGCTGCTGATAAACTTCTCGCACATTTCTTCTTTATAAAATAAATGATATCTAACATTCGAACATGCAAAATAATAGTTAGAGGAAAATGTAAATAATCACTATTGTTGATACAAGATTTCTTTATGTTACAAAAAGATCTAAGAACCTATAATTATATTATCTGCCACTTATATACATGCGATAAATTTTCTTCTACTTTTACACTACGTTATTTTGAGTACTCGAGCTGGTTTAATATATTGAGCTTCATTTGCAATAGCTATTAGCTAATACGTTTATGGTTGTGACCTTTCACAAAATTGGAACTCATCAATTCATCTTAAAAAGTAATATTTGATTCTGAAGCAATGAAACGGGCTATATATCTCATAATCTATTTATTTTCGAAAACTGTGCGCCTATAACCTATATACATTGTAACATACATGAATACTAATCATAATTTATGATTTATTGAGAGATTGTATGACTATTCATTTTCTGATATATTAAACAGAAAGATCAAATATTCAAATCATGGAGTGTTTATTTTCCAAAAACCAAAATGCGAAAGGGCTGCATATGTAAATAATAACCATCGTAATGAATTAAGAGATACAATAGACTATTCGTTTTCCAGATATGGTATATATGTTGAATATTAACATATATAGAAATAGTGTAAGGTTTCAATAATCGATACCAACAGTAGTGATGTCCGATTTGATGAGTATACATTAACGACGGATTGCGGGTATACTAGAGGGTATTTATAGGTATTTTAGTCCCCATAAGAATTATAGCTTACCAATTGTCAACAAGTATTGTATAAAATATTATTGGTAAATCATTTTTCTAATATAAAAAACATGATAGAATAATATAGGCAAAATATAAATAAAATTTTAATTTGATTATATTTCATTAGTTAAATTTTTTAAAGTAAATTGAGTAAGACTTTTTTTTTTTAATCTCAAATTAATTTCAAAGTAAGATTACATAAGAACAAAAAGTATAATATGCTGCCTCTTTTTTCATGCAAAGATGTTAGTGATATATATAAAAATTTGTTGTAGAGTTAATGGTATCAGAAACACCGTCACTAGTAAAAATGTGATTTTTAGACACTAAATTTTTACCCACTGAATAATTAGTTTCTATAAATTTGTTATAAACACTGATTTTGAAGATATATCAGTTTCTAAAGAGTTCAGTAAAAGTATTTAATGTACGTAATTTTGGCAACTGATTTTGTAACTTTAAGCAACTGATAATTGGGGATAAAACTTTCGATTTTTAGAAACTGATTTTTCAATTTCTAAAACATTAAAATCAGTCGACGATCATTACCATCGTCGGAAAATTTTAAATTCCGGCAAGAGTATTTACTATTGATTTTTCAGTTTCGAAAACTATTTTTTAGATGTTTGGCCACTGAATTTTCAGAAGGTACATATCTAAAATCAGTTACCGATAACAATTATTTTTATCAACTGATCGATCTATTATTTGCAACTAAATTTTCTGTGGTTGAAAAATTAAATACTACGTGATATTTGAATTCCGGCAAGAGTTGTTTCTACTGATTTATTAGTTGTTAAAAATATTTTTCAAATTTCCGGCCACTTAATTTTCAGTAGGCATATACCCAGTATTAGTTGCCGATACCTGTAACTTGGTTAATCAATAATTAGCAACTGATATTTTGGTGGCTGAATATATAAATTTCATTTTTGTACTTTTAACAACTGTTTGTTTAGTTAGTAAGAGTCTAAAATCAGTTGATGTGCGAGAATGTTCAAAATTAATCAACTAAATCAAAACAGTGCAGTGGTTACGAGTATAGTGTGACACTTAAAATCCAAGAGGCATGACGAGTGAATGTGGTAATAAATATAACCGCGACATCATTGATGGTGGGAAAAAATGATGGTAATTTCTTCGTGACTAATTTTCAAACATAACGGTACATTTCCGATATGATGCCATGTGATGATTGAATCATAATAGAGAATTATAAAGCTAATGATAGTCATTATCTGTATACTTTTAAAATCTTGTACTATAAGTATGAAGTACTATTTACCATCATTAATAGTTTAATATGAACCTCGTTAAATCAATACTCGATATAATAGCGACGTCATTGATGGTGTGAATGTAATATGTGTTGTATTAGCGTAATTTCATATAGTACGGTAATAAATATAATCCCAACGACAATGATGGGGGACCAAATGATGGTAGTTTTTCGTGACTAATTTTCAAATAGAACGGTATGTTTGCTATGTGATACTATCGATGATTGAATCGTAATAGAGATAGTTATAGTGAATTGTACCAATAATGATAGTGATTATCCGTAAACTTTCAAAATTTTATACTATAAAGTATACAGTTTAAAAAAATATTATCTACTCTCATTATTACTCTAATATAGTGCAAGTAATATATATACTTTTTGTCTTTACTTTAACACTTTGAACTTTAACACTTTGAAGAACAATTATTGAAAGCTATTAAATTGATGAATAATTTTGTTGAAATTTATGTTTTGCGACGTACAAACTGAAGTTTAAGCACATTAAATGATAGATGATGTAGTAGTTAGTATACTATAGTATAGACTAGAGCTGCACACTTTAAATCGCCACTCGCGATGCGACGCGTCGCGACGCGTGACGTGGAATCGCGATGCATCGCGATTTTGCGGCAAAAGTCGCGATTCGTCGCGATTCTGGGCATGCGTCGCGACGCGTGAGGTGGCGATCCGAGATTCTCATCCAACGGCTAGGATGATGCCACGTCATCGATCCGTGTGGTGTGTTTGTTTGTGGCAATAATAACACGTTTTTCACCCGAAATTTATTACTTAACCACAATTTTTACCTACTTTATTCAAATTCAACCCTAAAATTTCAAATTTTTATTTTTTTTACCCACTATTATTCACCCACCACAATAATTATTCACCCACCCCACCCTCTCCTCAAACCCTATAAATACCACCTCTTCCTCCCTCATTTCCTCACCAACAATCTTCCATCTCTCTCTCAAATTCTCTCAAGTTCTCAAGTTCTCAAATTCTCTCAAGTTCCAAAGTTCCAAAGTTCTAAAGTTCCAAAGTTCCAATTTTCTAAATTCCTAAAGTTCTATCATTATGTCTCGAAGAAGCGGCGGTAGTTCCGGGGGTCGAAGGGCGGCCAGGAATTTGCAACCCCAATTTCTACAAGGGGGAACATCGGATACTTGTCCCGACGACTACATTCCCGTTAGGCTACCGGCAGAAATATTCCCTTCCCCTCACAATCCAGATTATCCTGACGATACAGTACGGTCTCTAAGACTTAGTCTAGTCCGGGCGGTGGCCTAGCACCACGCCAATCCCGACCGTGTGCCCCCAGAGTTGGTCGACGCGGTGGCTCAATGTAGGGGGGGAAATAACGATCCTTTTTTCAATCTCATGTTACGGGAAGGTGCCGAATACGGAGCTCAAGGTCCCGAAGGTGCCGATCCCGACGAACCTCAAGGTCCCGAAGATGCCGATCCCGACCAAACCCAACGTCCCGACGATGCCGATCCCGACGACTATCAAACGCCGCCCTCGATCCGTGGTTCAAATATCGGGGTGTACCACCGCGGTTCTCCTCAACCTTCCAATCAAGATAGCGGTGAAGCCTCCGTTGCCCGTCCTCGACGAAGTCGACGTTCTACTACCGGGTAATAACCTTTAATCCTTTTTTTATTTCATTTATTATTAATTTTTTATTAATTAATAAGTTAGTACTTAATAATAAATAATAATTAATAAGTAATAAGTAATAAATAATAATTAAAAAAAATAATTGAAAAAAAATAATTAATTTTTAATAATTAATAATTATTAAATAATAATCACTTGAAAGTCTTAGTATGCTCTGTGGTTGCGGTTCCGACTGATCTTCCACATCAGAAACGATTTTCTTGAGATTTAATTATCATTTAATCATATTATCTTAATTAATTAATTTCGTTTAATTTTTTTTACGATAAATATTATAGTTTAATTATTTTAGTTTAATTAATTAATTTGTCACGTCTCTTGAAAGTCTTAGTATGCTCTGTGGTTGCGGTTCCGACTGATCTTCCACATCAGAAACGATTTTCTTGATATTTAATAAGTTAACGGGATTAAAAATGGTAATTTGTATGTGTGGTGATTATTATAAAGTTCTTAATGGAATACGGTGTCTTAGAAAGATTGGTTTTTAAATAAGGCTTGCACTTGTCCAGTTTCCATGGCTGCACTTGTCTTTTGCTCTTCGATTTCATTATTGTGCGTCTCATGCGGTGATGTTTTGTGGGATTATAACCGTGTTTTGGATTACATTGTTCGTTATAGATGATTTTAGTTCTGGATTATACGAAATGACTCTAATTACATGGTCTCTGTTTATTTTCCAGGTCGATCTTCCTTTGGTAAATATGTTATGTTCATGTAAGTTTCGTTTGAGGTTTGCGCTCTTTAGCAGGATTTTGAGAAAACTTTCATCTTACTGTAGCAGCCCCCTAATTAAAAATTGCTTAAAATAATTTTTCTTGCAGGGATTTACTTCGAAGTCGATGAACAATTATGGATTAACTAAGGATTGAGTCAAGAAGATTGCCACGAGCTATAATTTTATGGAGGGTGGTAGCTTCACGAAGAAAATGACGAGACTTAAGATTAAAGTCTTTAGTTTTAATTAATGTGAAATGTATTTAGTCACTCTTAAGTTAATTATATCTAATATTTGTATTCAACACGCAAGGGGAAGAGCCTCTAATGTAATTTATTTATTTGGTATAGAAATTATTTTCTTTGATTATTTGTTTTTATATATAGTTTTAATTTAATGTATCAATGGGATTGAATAATTAATATTGAGAAAAAAATTCTCTGGCTTATTCTTAGTTGGTATTAAAGAAAGATTCTGCAACACTGAATATGTTTAAACTAGGTTTTAACAACTGATCAATCAATTGTTGAATTGCATATCAGTAAGCTTTAAATACTGATTTTTCAGTTGTCGATTCACTTTTTCCGGCGAAAAAATGGCTAGAAATTTATACTTTTGGAAATTGATTTTTCAGTTGCTAATATGCAAGTCGGAATTTTTTTTCAAAACTGATAATTCAGTTGTTGATTGTCTTACTCCGGCGAAAAAACGGCCGGAAACTTATACTTTTGGAGACTGATTTTTTAGTTTCCCTCAGTTGCTAAAAGCAAGAATGGCAACTAAAAATTTTCAGTTGTAAAATGTACCTTTAGACACTAGGAGCCTACTAAACTTAGGAAGTGATTTTTCAGTGTCAAAAACGTTTTAGCAACTGATTTGAATTTATAACAACTAGTTTAACAGTGGATGAAAACGTTATTTCTACTAGTGCGTATCTATATTAGGAAATTTAGAGATAATTATATTTTATTATATATTGGTTTTCTATTAAATAATTGTTTTTCATTGTACATGATAATTTTTTTTAGTAAATTCTGCTATTATTTTTTTACATTTGAAATGTAATTTTTTTATTAATATTATTTTTTAAGAAATAATAATTTAAAAAAAAAATTATTTTCGTCTGAATTTATAGGGTAAAATGCGGTTAAAGTATCTAATGTTTATATTTTTTGTGATTATGTACTCAATTTTTTTATTAGTGGCTAAAGTACCTAACGTTAAAGCATTTAATAATAGAAGTTGCTCGATAATGCTCAGTAGCATAATTGGCAACATGATTTGGACATCAGTGGTACATATCCTGCCTGCCAATCGATCTGATTGACCCATATATAGTAAGAACATGATCTAATTACGGCATCAATAAATTGGTACGAATGTTCAATAATTTAAAAATTAGAGTGATGCATTGCTCGTTGCTTCTTTTTTTTTGAGAGATTTTTTTTTTCTCTTTTGATTTATTCTTCTCTCACTCTATACCACGAGAATTCTAATTCAATAAAGTTATAGCAATTATTATATTTTGCACTTATTAATATTATATTATAGCAAAATATAATAATTGGCAATGATTTGGACTTCAGTGGTCCGTACCCTACATGCCAATCTGGTTGACCTATATTTGGTAAGAACGTATTATAATGACATCCAATAATTGATAATGAATGAAATCAATATTAGCATATGATTAAAATTAATAGATAATTAATATTGACTTATATAAACTCAATGTGGTGATGTCGTTTATAAAACTTGATATCAGAGATGGCATTGAAGCCAATAATTTGGTGAATAATTGGAAGGGTTACGACGAGGGGCGGTGCTTTAAGGCCCAGACAGGTGCGACCGCCTCGATTTGATTTAAATCAGATCTTTTTAATAAGTTTATATTTATGATTTTATCAATATAGAAAAATATAATATAATTAGACAAAATTGATAATTTTAATAGAATAGATATTTGATCGTAATTTTTTTAAGAAAATTCCCGAATCGGAATTTGAGTCAAACTGTTTCGGATCTGACCTAACTACATTTAATATGCATAGTAATTATGAGGTCGGTAATTAATTAATGTTGTAAATCGTAGATTCTCAATGTATAGTTAACAAACAAAAATAGACTTCTTCAATAAAAAAATGACAAACAACGAAAAAAATGGTCAATCACCTCCAAAAATTAAAAAAATTAATAAAAATGTATGATTTTCGCCGAAATTTTAATCTTTGAACCCAATAATATTAAATCATTTAATAATAGAAGTTGCTAGAAGATAACATCTATGTCGGTACTCGGTAGCATAATTGGCAACTTGATTTGGACTTCAGTGGTCATGCCAATCTGATTTGACCTATATTTGGTAAGAACATGATATAATAATGACATCCAATAATTGATGATGAATAAAATCAATACTACAATATGATAAAAATTAATAGCGATTAATACTGATATTTGATAAGTAATATTGACTTAATATACTCAATGCGGTGTTGTCGTTTATTGAACTTGATATCAGAGATGGCATTGAAGCAAATAATTTGGTGAATATTTGAAAGGGTTACAATGAGGGGCGATGCTATTAAGGCCCGGGCGGGTGTGATCGCCTCTGTATGATTTAAATTTTTTATTTTTGATAAACAAATATATATGACTTTGTCAGTATACAAAAAATATATTATAATCACACAAACATGATACTTTGAAGCAATATATTATAATATTTGTTGGTTCCAATTAATGGATCTGTAATCAAAGAACAGGAAGAAAAAATAACAAGAAAATAAGAAGAACTTTGGGAGAAAAAAGCTTCTCTGATTAATCGAATGCAATAATTATGGAGTTACAAAAATTGACCACTAATTCTAGTATTTATAGGAAAACTAGAAAGCTAAACCCTAGCTAAACTTCCTAAAATAAACGCAATCAAATCTTTACAATTTACATGTTTCCTAATTAGAATGGGAAACCAAATCGTATCAAATCTCCAAACTTGCTCCTCAAGTTTGGCTTCTGGTCATTTGTTCCTAGCAAGCCTGCTAGGCTCTCCTTCTGCTCGTGGAACTCCTGCTAGGAGTTCTTCTGGTAGGGGCATCTCTGGTAGGAGCATTCCTGGTCGGGTCCAGTCCTGCTAGGAGGATTCTCTGGTCGGACCCATCTCTGGTGGGAAGTTCTCTGGTGGGAGATCCTCTGCTAGGAAGATCTCTGCTCGGGCTCTTCTCTACCCGGGCAAGTTCTGGTGGGGAAATCCCTGGTGGGGAAATCTCTACTAGGAGTTGAGCCAAGTCAGGCTTAAACTCACAATATTAACACTCTACTAGTACTCGTATAAGATCAAAGTTCACGTTCCATCAACTTTTTTTATATTTATTTTCTTGAATCCTTTTACTCCTCCTGAGCTGGATCATGTGACTATCAGGTCGTCCACATAAACTCCGACGACCAGAACTTCTTCCTTGCTGTTCCTGGTGTATACTGCCTGCTCCCTGGAGCACTTTGTGAATCCAAGAGTCTTCAGGCTCTTGTCAAGGCGAATGTTCCATGCCCTTGGAGCTTGACGTAGCCCGTATAAAGCCTTGGCGAGCTTGTACACCTTCTTCTTCTTACCCTTGACGCCAAAACCTTCAGGTTGACTGACGTAGACTTCTTCTTCGAGGTCACCATTGAAGAAAGCCGATTTGACATCCATGTGGTGAATCTCCCAACCTCGATGAGCTGCGAGGGCTAGGATAAGTCTGATCGTATCTAGTCTCGCCACGGGAGCAAAGACTTCCTCGAAGACAACTCCTTGCTTCTGAACGTAGCCTTTGGCTACCAGCCTTGCTTTGTGCTTTAGGACATTCCCCTCGGTGTCCTTCTTCAGCTTGTAGACCCACTTCAAGCCAATGGGTTTCTGACCTTTGGGCAGGTCGGTGAGCTCCCATGTCTTTTTCTTCTCGATCGACTCCAGCTCCTTCTCCATTGCCTCTTGCCATTTCAGCTCACTTGCTACATCTAGATAGTTGGCTGGCTCCTCGGCGCACAACAAAGACAACTCTTCTAGATTCATATCCACTTCCTGAGACTATTCGTAGATCTCTGTTAGGGGACGGAATCCTCTCGGGCCATCCTTGATCGAGGAATCTCCTGAGCTGGACGAGCTGATTCTACTCGGGCTTGGTGTCCTGGGTGTGCTCGGGCAGGAATCTCTGGTAGAACTACCAGAGCTGGTAATAGTATTTAAGCTGGTGGAAGTACCCGAGCTGGATGAGCTGGTAGGGGTACCCGAACTGGTGGAGGTACCCGAGTTGGATGAGCTGGTAGGGGTACCCGAACTGGTGGAGGTACCCGAGTTGGATGAGCTGGTAGGGGTACCTTCCTGCTCGGAAACGCCTTCTTCTTCGATTTCGAACTCTACTGAGTTCTGCTCGGGGTCTCCATTCTCGTCGCGCCAATCCCACTTCTTCTCTTCTTCGAACACGGCATCTCTGCTCACCTGGATCTTGCCGCGTCGGGGGTCAAAGAGTCTGTGTGCCTTGCTTCCATCTTCAACACCAAGGTATACCATTGTCTAACTCCTATCATCGAGCTTCTTGAGATGGGGACCAACGGTCTTCACATGTGCTGTGCACCCAAACACTCTCAAGTGCTCTAAGTGGGGTTTCTTCCAATTCCACGCCTGGTAGGGAGTGCGCTCTCCTAGCGCCTTTGTTGGCAAACGGTTTAGCAAGTAGACTGTGTGTCTGACTGCTTCTCCCCAAAACCTCGCTGGTACTTGCATGCTCTTCAACAAGCTTCTTGCTGTATCCATCACTGTGCGATTTCTTCTCTCCACCACACCGTTCTGCTAGGGAGTGTACGGTGCGGTTAGGTGGCGCTCGACTCCTTTTTCATCGCAGAACTCTCCGAACTGCTGGGATGTGAACTCTCCACCTCGATCTGTTCTCAAAACCTTCATCTTGTGTTCTGACCCATTCTCCACGAGCCTCTTGAACTTCTTGAAGACTTCAAAGCCTCCACTCTTCTCATTGAGCGTGTAGAACCACATCCAGCGACTGTAGTCGTTAACAAGGAGTAGGAAGTACTTGCTTCCGGCTAGAGTTGCTAGAGTGATTGGGCCGCAGAGGTCCGCATGCACTAGTTGGAGAGGTCGATCTGCTCGAAACTTGGCCTTGATCGGAAATGACACTCTAGCCTGTTTCGCGATCATGCAGCATTCGCATAGCTGGTTGGGGTGTTCAATCTTGGGAACCCCAAAGGCCATCTCATTCTCGCCTATCATCTTGAGCGCGTAGAAGTTCACGTGCCCAAGTCTCGCATGCCACAACCAGGCCGGGTCTGCTAGGGATGCCATCAGGCAGACGGGCTGGCCTGTCTCCAAGAGAATTTTGTACAACCTGTTCGGCGTTCTGCTCACCTTCATTAACAGGTCGCCACCTTTGTTCCACATCTTCAAATAGGGACCAGACATCACCACTGTGTTGCCGATCTCTGTCATCTGTCCGAGGCTGATGATGTTACTCTTCAGCTTTGGGATGTAGTACACTTGGGTCATGAGGCGTTGATCCCCGTTCTTGCACACGAACATGATAGACCCTCTGCCTCTAATTTCGACGATTGAGCCATCGCCGAATTTCACGTTGCCCATGAATTTCTCATCGATCTCTTCAAACTTAGCTCGGTCTCCCGTCATGTGGTTGCTCGTGCCGTTGTCTAGGTACCAGACATCGGTAAAGACTTTCTGCTCTCCGTCAACGAGGAGGTTTGCAATAACCTTTTCCTCGATCTAGAAAACCATTTCCGGGCTGGTCTGCTCTCTGGTCTCTGGTGTCTGGTCTCCGGTCTCTGGTCTTTGATCGGATTCCGACCAGGTCTGCTCTCTGGTCTCCGGGCAGGTCTGCTCTCTGCTCTCCGGGCAGGTATGCTCTCTGCTCTCCGGGAAGGTCTGCTCTCTCTCGCCTACAAGGATTGTCTCCTCGTCTTCTTGTCTTTCCAGGCTCACCTCCTGTTCGGCAAACATCAGGGCCAGCTGGTCTTCATCGAATCTCATCAGATTTGCTTCCTCTTTGTGGTTCCTGCTACGACACTCTGAAGCAAAGTGCCCAAACTTTGGACAATTGTAGCACTTCACTGTGCTCTTGACTCTCCTGGTCGTACTTTCCTGACAGGGTGCACCACTGCCGCGACCTCGCGTGTCTCGACTTCGCCCTCGTCCACGACCTGTACCACGTCCTCGGCTGTCTCCGCCATAGTTACTCCGACCAAAAGAACTGGAAGAGAATTCTGCTCCCCCGTTTTTATTATGTCTGGCCGTCCACTCTTC
Source organism: Parietaria judaica (assembly GCA_954871525.1). NCBI lineage: Eukaryota > Viridiplantae > Streptophyta > Magnoliopsida > Rosales > Urticaceae > Parietaria > Parietaria judaica. The sequence continues at coordinate 29,656,886 of OX940862.1, read as the reverse complement.
ATGCCTGAGCAGGAAGCGCTTTTCCTCTTCTCTGTCACTGTAGCCCCGAAGTCTCTCCTCGTAGGTTTTGAGGCGACCGACAACCTCCTCTACCATCATGGTCTTGAGGTCGCCGAACTGCTCAATCGATGTCACGATTTGCATGTACCTGTGTGGCACGGCTCGTAGGAATTTCGTGACAACGGTGGTATCCTCCACCTTGTCTCCTAGAGAGCGGATACCAGTATTAATGGACCTGAGTTTCATGGCAAAGTCATCAATGGACTCACCTTCCTTCATCCGAATAAACTCGAATTCTCTTTTCAAGGTTTGAATCTTTGCATCTTTGACGCGATCTGCGCCCATGTGCATAGTTCAAAGCGTCGCACACGCCTCCTTTGCGGAATCCTTCTCTGAGATCAAGAAAAGGACGTCTTCTGGAACTCCTTGATAGATGGCGGCGAGTGCCATCCTCTCCTTGCGTCCTTCGACATCGCTGCCTTTTATTGCCTACCAAATGCCTTGCGCCTGCAAATTCACTCGCATCTTCAATGCCCAAACCGAGTAATTGCTCTTCGTGAGCATCATATAATGGAGCGTCACGCTTCCCTCCTTTGATCCGATCTTCGTCGCCGTCATCAATTATCCTCAGGTGGATTCGCTTTGTGACGACATCTTCTCTGCCACTAAGCTCTGTTACCACTTGTTGGTTCCAATTAATGGATCTGTAACCAAAGAACACGAAGAACAAAGGAAGAAGAAAGCAAGAAGAATTTGGGAGAAAAAGCTTCTCTGATTAATCGAATGCAATAATTATGGTGTTACAAAAATTGACCACTAACTCTAGTTGTTGGAAATCGATGGTATCAAGTCAACTTCCTTACCACGATAATAGCCTCCGGGCCGTCCCGGTAACATTTAAAAATTCATTTTAAAGCGGAAATCCTGTTATCGGACCGACGACACGGATATCGGGTAACAATCAAAACTGAGATCTGATAAATATTTCGAATTCAATATTTTCATATTCATTATTAATAATCTAGTCGAAATAGGAAACAAATAGAAAGCAGTAAATGGTCGCATTTATTTACCCAATGCATAAGGCCGTACCTCAGTTGATGATTCCGGCTGCGCGTTCTGAAATTGGGCAGGGCTCCGCCGGTGCTGAGGGAAACTCCCGTGATCTTCCGGGATATGACTCCTGGATTCCTCGCTACCGAAGCGTGGGCTTCGCTGGCAGGACTCCGTCGCAAAATTTAACTGAAGGTTCTTTTAAAGCTACCGGAGAAAAATATCTCCTAAGCCGAACCAGAAAAGAGATCAGAAGCAAAAAACTCGCAGACCCTAGAGAGAGAGGGAGAGCTCGAGTTTTTACTCTGGGAAAGGTGTGTTGAATGTGTAGAGTGAGCTTCTCTTTTATAGGCTCAAGCTGTAACCGATTTGGAGATATTCCCTCCCTTTATTCGAATTCTCTTAATTAAATATAAATAATTATTTCAATCCAATGATCCAGATTCAATCTCATCTAGATCCAATGGATATAATTAATCAGGGATTTAATTAATTGAATAATATAAGATAAGATCATATCATATATTTTTTTCGAATTTTATTATATATATATATATTCAAATTCGAATTTGTTATTGATTATCTAGATCTAATGGTTAAAATTAAATCTTTAACCAATCCAATGGATCAAATCAATTAGGGATAAAGTCAAATACCCTAGGGCTTTATAAAACCCTAATTCGAACTTTTATCCTAATATTTATTCGAATTTAATATCATATATATAATGTTAATTAATTTCTAATCCGACGGCTTAAAGATAAAATCTCAAAACCGATCCAACAGACAGAATTAATTAAGCTAATTCGAAATACCTAAACTTGGTCACCAAGTTTCAATTTCGAATTACTTTAGGGTTTGAATCAATTATCTCAATCCAACGGTTGATACTCAATCATGACCGATCCAATGGATTAAATTGATTTCAGGGTTTTTGCCATTATACCAGACTTTAGGTATTTATGCCGCAAAAATAAAATCTCTCAAGATTGGTTATTCCAATTTATCTAGGGTTTGTTATACTCAAACTCTAATTCGAATTACACATTAAATAATACATGAATATATATTATTTATTCATTAATATAAATCCTTTAATTATTAATTAATTATTAATAAGATATTAATAATCAAATCCAAATAATCAAATTATATTAATAAATCCTGATCTCTTTATCACACATTAAATGTCATGGTGCTACACCATCATTTAAATTCGTGACATGTGATTTAATTTCAAAGTTTATCGAACCGAGTCATAAACTTAGAAAATCCATAAATCACAAACCGTAAGTCAAAATGACTTGGTTCAAAAAGCAAAGTTGCTTAGAATTTAATTTAGAACAATATGATGCTGTTCTAAAATCTAAATTCTAACTTTCTTTTTATCAGTTACTTTCGTGTACCAAAATATGATACTTTTGCCACGTTATCGATAAAACTATCTGACGTCAGTCACAGACTTGTCAGTTTTATAAGTCGAGCCAAATGATTAAACATTATCCAGAATGCATTTTAATCACGTACGTATCATCCGTTACGGAGCTATCCTGGGGACCATGGACCCGTATCACTTAAGCTCCAACGAACTGCTAGTTGTTCGTCAAACCTCGAAGTGATTCCACTATAGACCCGAGGCTGCACTCTTTAGTGATACGGTATATATTATTCCCTTATGTACAGCAGGGTGTCCATTAGATTCAATCAAATACCAATTATTGTCCTTTCACTTGATGACTCACACATGAGCAGGCGTTTTATACCGTAATGCCCCTCAATGCATTTTCATCCTTGACTCAGCCAGTAATATTATGAGCAACCCACTTATGGTTTCGATTCATAAGTTGCGCACGGGTACCTCTCACTTCTCACCACTGACAATCAAGGGAATCATCATGACTCTGAAGAGAGCTGTGTGATGCCCATATCTATGATCAAGCAATCCTTCACTACTGACTATCATGTTCCCAAAATAATAGTGTTGGGAACAGCGGTAATGTCTTGTGTTCTTTAACGGTTAAATCAAAGAACAATCAAGTCAGTAGCTTAGACTCATGACCACTCAGGACTTAGAACTAACATCCATTTGATCATCATTTTGCGACTCAACTACAAGTTGTCAGTGACGGTCTTATATGACAACTTTCTTGAGTTTAAGTCAGGTCCAGTCCAGTATGAAGACGCTTCATACTTAATGCACTTCTAGTGAGTGTAGACACACACAAAATCCAGAATAGGATTGTCACTTCAGTCACATTAATGACCTTACCGATTAATGGGCTCCCACCCAGTTAATCAGGTCACGGACATTTTAAGTTTATTTATTATGTTTATTAATTCTCCCTCACATGACTCCTTTGTGATAATAATAACATAATTGCATCCTTTATGAACTGTGGAATCGAACATTCTATTTTACTCTACAGAAACTATAATAAGATTAACATAATAAGTACCATCTTTATTCAACGACTTGTCATAATCTTTTACAAATGGTTAAATATCTTGTTTAAGGACACACATGTCCAACAATCTCCCACTTGTACTTAAAGAAGATGACTCATGTCTTTCACGCCCATATTATCCAGATGCCTCCTGAATATTTTCTCTGGCAACGTCTTGGTAAATGGATCAGCCAGATTGTCCTCCGATGCTATTTTCACAACCCGTACGTCCCCTCGACGTACTATCTCTCTAATGAGATGGTATTTCCTCTCTATATGTTTTGCTTTGTTATGGTCTCGGGGCTCTTTCGAATTGGCCACAGCTCCACTGTTATCACAGTATAGAGTTTGTGGTCCATCTACATCTGGGACTACACCCAGTTCCAAGTAGAAATTCTTTAGCCAAACTGATTCTTTGGCTGCTTCACATGCAGCCACATATTCAGCTTCCATAGTAGAATCTGCGATACAGTATTGCTTTACGCTTCTCTAGAATATCGCTCCACCAGCAAGGGTGTACACTGCTCCCGAAGTTGATTTTCTCCCGTCTTTGTCAGATATAAAATCAGAGTCAGTGTACCCTAGTGGATTTAGATCTGTTCCTGAAAACACTAACATATAGTTTCTCGTTCTCCGAAGGTACTTGAGAATGTTCTTCACTGCAATCCAGTGAGGCATACCAGGGTTGGATTGGTATCTACTAACCATTCCCACAGCGTAACAGATGTCTGGTCTTGTACACTGCATAGCGTACATCAGACTTCCTACTGCTGAAGCATAGGGTACCCGCCTCATCTCGTCTTGCTCTTCCGGAGAAGTTGGACACTGGTTCCTAAGATGCCTGGTTGGTAAGTTACCACCCTTGGAGTTTGTCATTGCAAAACGTTCAAGCACCTTATCAATGTAAGCTGCTTGTGACAAGGCTAGAAGCCTGTTATTGCGATCCCTAAAAATACGGATCCCAAGAACATAACTGGCTTCTCCCATATCCTTCATTTGGAATTGTGTAGATAGCCATGCTTTCACGTCTGATAATCTTTTCACACTGTTTCCAATGAGAAGAATATCATCGACGTATAGAACAAGAAAAATTTCCACGGACTCATCGTTGAGTTTATAAATGCAGGCTTCAGTTTCATTCTGAATGAACCCATAGGTCTTGATGGTCTCATCAAACCTCAGATTCCAGGATCTGGAAGCTTGCTTCAATCCATAAATGGACTTGAGTAATCTGCAAACTTTCCCCTCTTGACCCTGTTGCACGAACCCTTCTGGTTGGTCCATATAGATGTTCTCGTCAATGTACCCGTTCAGGAATACGGTTTTGACGTCCATCTGCCATATCTCGTAATTGAGACTACAGGCTATGGCCATGAGAATCCGGATGGACTTATACTTAGCGACTGGAGCGAAGGTCTCATCAAAATCAATACCTACCCTCTGGGTAAAACCCTTTGCCACTAGTCTAGCCTTGAAGGTTTCAACCTTCCCGTCCACTCCTCTCTTTCTCTTGTATACCCATTTATTCCCTATGGTTTTGAAACCATCAGGTAGGTCTACAAGTTCCCAGACTTCATTAGAATCCATTGATTCTATTTCTTGGTTCATGGCTTCCTGCCATTCTCCCTTATCAGGATCCATCATAGCTTCCTTGAAGCTTGTCGGATCTTCAACACTAGTGTTTGAAACATCTAGGTCAAAAACAGCTGGGTTTACTCGTAGTGTTTAACCGTTCATTTAGAACCTCCCACTACGTCTGAGTATTCCCAGAGTTTCTAATGAAACTCTTATGGTGACTACTCGTAGTGTTGTTAATTATTATTTAACCTCCCACTACGTCTGAGTATCACATGGTTCTGATCCTGGGACCGTGGTTTCCGTACTCTGATTATCAACAGGCGCTGTTGATTGTATAATTATTTTGTCTTCTAACAATTCCTCAATTAATGTTTTATCTTGAGGTTCATAGTTTATATAGAGTCATATTTCGAAAAGAGTTACTATTGTTGCCGAACAATTACTCTCTTATATGATCATAAACTATGTTTCGTTCGATTCCCATGAATAATGTAAAATGATTCTTCCCCTTAATCATTTCCAAAGGTTCTTGTTCCTTTCTTTCTAGAACACCTATTATGCCGGTTTGAAAGAGAACGTTGACTTTCAGAGAATTAATTTCTCTATAAGGTGATCATAGAACTGAAAGTTCAGATTCACCCCTTCAGAATAACTGAAGAGTCACAAGTGATTAACTGAATTAAAAAAATTCGGTTCATGCAATAAATTTCTTGAACTTTTAAAAGTTCTAATTTACTTTGCATTCATACCATTACCTTGAATACTTGCCAATCATTAGATAAAGTATTCATATCCCTTTTTTCAAACTTGTATAATGGACCACATACGCCAAGTATGTACAAGATTTATAGGAATTTTGGCTCTTTTGACCCTCTTTAACATAAAATGGTCTTTTAGTCATTTTAATCTTTGGACAAGATTCTCAAACAGGCAGGGAACTGATGTAACAGTTCACGCATGGTCCATCCTGTTTATCTCATCCAAATTAATATGACTATCATTAAGATGCCTTAGGTATGATTGATCACTTTCACAGTTAAACTTTTTCCTGGATGTCACATCCATATTATTCATTCATTGTTTCATGATGGACTGAGTTCGTTTATTTCACTTCACCGGACAGTCAATGTAAACAACTAGATCATTTCATAAATAATAATTTCATTATTATCTACAATGATAAAACTTTGTTTACATAAGTGGACATTTGAATTTCCACGTAAGTCACGGGTATAATAACTATTGTTCTTGAAAACAACAACTTATTATATTTAAACGACTTGCTCCCACTGAAATAATTATCCCATTACTTTGACTAACATAGTCAACTTATGATTGTCTTCTGAATTATGAATTCAGTCAAAGGTTTCAACCTTAACCAATCATGGGGATGAATGATTATCTTCTCTTTGTTCATCTTTAGCCATTTCCAAAGTTCTAGAACTTTCGAATTACTCCCTTGTAATGTCGAGTGGAAATATCAACTAATCACAAAAGATAATCAATAAGTGAATAAAATCACTTATTCGAACATTCATTGTCTTGACATTAAATACACATCAGATTGTTCTATATTTATTTCAGATGGACATTTTATACTGGCATTGAAAAAGAAACTTATTAAACTTTATTATAGGTAGAATGTTTTGGGTAATTAAGTTGGTTCGAAATAGTCACATGATGCAAACATGTTCTCGGGAAAACGTTAATAAACCCTTGGACTATTTCATGATAATTCAACCGACTGTACACATCGTTGCCGTCCTTAAGGCATGATCACTCTAAGGTGACTCGCGGTATCAACTGTGTAGTTTGGTTGAACTAAGTTTTAGTCATAAACTTAATTAATATTCAAAAACAAGAACCACCACAGTTCTTTATGATTATTAACTATCATGATAGACGGTCGGGAAGTACCAACTTCCGTGCAAGCTTAACCCATTATTTTCGGTTCTCGGATTCCTCTTGAAAACGTCGTCCTTAAGGAATGGTCACTCTAAGGTGACTCACGGTCCATTTCCAAGATTCCTCCGTCCCCATATTCTTTTGAAACTATCACGGTGCCAAACCTTCCACAAGCACACCTTTCCTTAAGAGGAGTGGTCACTCTAGGGTGACTCGAGGCGGTGTGGTCAGCAGGCCATGTGACAGTAATAATGGAGACCTTTTATTATTTATTCTATACTTGCCATTGTTTTTAGTTAAATAACGTTTTTTAACTTTTATCATAAGTTAATTAAAACTTATTATAAACTTTCCTTTAGTAACTATTAAAAGTTTATATTTTGGCTTTATTAATTACAGCACGTAATTATACATAAGGCCTCATTGTTTATAGTGTTCATTATTTCATCGGTAGTGATAGGTCAATCATACTTTCTCCAGGTAGATGGGAGGGGTCCTAACCGGTCACCCAGAAGTGGATGGTGAACCGGCCCCACTTTTGATTCCCTCTTCCTCAGACAAGATTGTATGATTGAGATTTTTCCGATTAATAATGCCCACTTTACATTTACTCTTTGCTATTCATATCCATCCTAAAATCGACATATTAATAATGATAAAACATAAGCACTATGTTTACGGGTTATGAAAATAGGTTACTACAAATTATATCTATGATGAATATATATAATTAGATTTTAATGATTCCCATTCTCTAAGAATAATCATTAATTTATGCTATGGCTTATAATTAATTATTTATGAAATTATAAAATAAGTCAATGATATTATTCCTAAGAATTATCATCCATATTTTAATATTAAATAAAACAATATTATTTATTCAATAAATAATATCCATATTTAATTTTATGAATCATATAAAATAAGTCAATGTTACTTATCCATAAATAACATCCATATTTTATTAATTCATAATTTGTTAAATTTTAATTAATATTTAATTATTCCTAAGGATCCGGGTCGGAATAAATTCCGACCCATAATTAAAATTATGTACGTGGGCCCTCCGGGCCTAAGCCTGGGCCCACGTCCCTAGGAAAAACCACGCCCAGCCTCTCGGGAGGGCCACGGAAGCGCCAACCTCGCGCTGGGCCTGCTAGCCCATTCCGCTGCCAGGCAGCGTGGGCCGCAGGTCAACCCGCGAGGCCCAGGCGCTGCGCGCCAGGGCAACCCGCAAGGGTTTCGCCCTGGGCCTCGCCCCTGGCGTGGGCCTTGCCTCGGGCCTGGCCCGTGGCTCTTAGGGTTTCGACCCTGGGGCTGCAGCGGCAGCCCCTGGTCCCCTTTAGCCACGGGCTGGGCTGCCCCTAGCAGCCCGCCCTACCTTCCCGTCACGAATTTTTTCGGGTCGGGAAATAATCTAATTTTAAATTAAAAATTAAAATATCTAGAAATAAATTTCAATTTTAATTATTAATTTATTCATCAAATAATTCTTTTAAACCTTTAAAATTAAATTTCGAAATTATTTATCCTGGAACCGTAGCTCTGATACCAATTGTTGGAAATCGATGGTATCAAGTCGACTTCCTTACCACGATAATAGCCTCCGGGCCGTCCCGGTAACATTTAAAAATTCATTTTAAAGCGGAAATCCTGTTATCGGACCGACGACACGGATATCGGGTAACAATCAAAACTGAGATCTGATAAATATTTCGAATTCAATATTTTCATATTCATTATTAATAATCTAGTCGAAATAGGAAACGAATAGAAAGCAGTAAATGGTCGCATTTATTTACCCAATGCATAAGGCCGTACCTCAGTTGATGATTCCGGCTGCGCGTTCTGAAATTGGGCAGGGCTCCGCCGGTGCTGAGGGAAACTCCCGTGATCTTCCGGGATATGACTCCTGGATTCCTCGCTACCGAAGCGTGGGCTTCGCTGGCAGGACTCCGTCGCAAAATTTAACTGAAGGTTCTTTTAAAGCTACCGGAGAAAAATATCTCCTAAGCCGAACCAGAAAAGAGATCAGAAGCAAAAAACTCGCAGACCCTAGAGAGAGAGGGAGAGCTCGAGTTTTTACTCTGGGAAAGGTGTGTTGAATGTGTAGAGTGAGCTTCTCTTTTATAGGCTCAAGCTGTAACCGATTTGGAGATATTCCCTCCCTTTATTCGAATTCTCTTAATTAAATATAAATAATTATTTCAATCCAATGATCCAGATTCAATCTCATCTAGATCCAATGGATATAATTAATCAGGGATTTAATTAATTGAATAATATAAGATAAGATCATATCATATATTTTTTTCGAATTTTATTATATATATATATATATATTCAAATTCGAATTTGTTATTGATTATCTAGATCCAATGGTTAAAATTAAATCTTTAACCAATCCAATGGATCAAATCAATTAGGGATAAAGTCAAATACCCTAGGGCTTTATAAAACCCTAATTCGAACATTTATCCTAATATTTATTCGAATTTAATATCATATATATAATGTTAATTAATTTCTAATCCGACGGCTTAAAGATAAAATCTCAAAACCGATCCAACGGACAGAATTAATTAAGCTAATTCGAAATACCTAAACTTGGTCACCAAGTTTCAATTTCGAATTACTTTAGGGTTTGAATCAATTATCTCAATCCAACGGTTGATACTCAATCATGACCGATCCAATGGATTAAATTGATTTCAGGCTTTTTGCCATTATACCAGACTTTAGGTATTTATGCCGCAAAAATAAAATCTCTCAAGATTGGTTATTCGAATTTATCTAGGGTTTGTTATACTCAAACCCTAATTCGAATTACACATTAAATAATACATGAATATATATTATTTATTCATTAATATAAATCCTTTAATTATTAATTAATTATTAATAAGATATTAATAATCAAATCCAAATAATCAAATTATATTAATAAATCCTGATCTCTTTATCACACATTAAATGTCATGGTGCTACACCATCATTTAAATTCGTGACATGTGATTTAATTTTAATGTTTATCGAACCGAGTCATAAACTTAGAAAATCCATAAATCACAAACCGTAAGTCAGAATGACTTGGTTCAAAAAGCAAAGTTGCTTAGAATTTAATTTAGAACAATATGATGCTGTTCTAAAATCTAAATTCTAACTTTCTTTTTATCAGTTACTTTCGTGTACCAAAATATGATACTTTTGCCACGTTATCGATAAAACTATCTGACGTCTGTCACAGACTTGTCAGTTTTATAAGTCGAGCCAAATGATTGAACATTATCCAGAATGCATTTTAATCACGTACGTATCATCCGTTACGGAGCTATCCTGGGGACCATGGACCCGTATCACTTAAGCTCCAACGAACTGCTACTTGTTCGTCAAACCTCGAAGTGATTCCACTATAGACCCGAGGCTGCACTCTTTAGTGATACGGTATATATTATTCCCTTATATACAGCAGGGTGTCCATTAGATTCAATCAAATACCGATTATTGTCCTTTCACTTGATGACTCACACATGAGCAGGCGTTTTATACCGTAATGCCCCTCAATGCATTTTCATCCTTGACTCAGCCAGTAATATTATGAGCAACCCACTTATGGTTTCGATTCATAAGTTGCGCACGGGTACCTCTCACTTCTCACCACTGACAATCAAGGGAATCATCATGACTCTGTAGAGAGCTGTGTGATGCCCATATCTATGATCAAGCAATCCTTCACTACTGACTATCATGTTCCCAAAATAATAGTGTTGGGAGCAGCGGTAATGTCTTGTGTTCTTTAACGGTTAAATCAAAGAACAATCAAGCCAGTAGCTTAGACTCATGACCACTCAGGACTTAGAACTAACATCCATTTGATCATCATTTTGCGACTCAACTACAAGTTGTCAGTAACGGTCTTATATGACAACTTTCTTGAGTTTAAGTCAGGTCCAGTCCAGTATGAAGACGCTTCATACTTAATGCACTTCTAGTGAGTGTAGACACACACAAAATCCAGAATAGGATTGTCACTTCAGTCACATTAATGACCTTACCGATTAATGGGCTCCCACCCAGTTAATCAGGTCACGGACATTTTAAGTTCATTTATTATGTTTATTAATTCTCCCTCACATGACTCCTTTGTGATAATAATAACATAATTGCATCCTTTATGAACTGTGGAATCGAACATTCTATTTTACTCTACAGAAACTATAATAAGATTTACATAATAAGTACCATCTTTATTCAATGACTTGTCATAATATTTTACAAATGGTTAAATATCTTGTTTAAGGACACACATGTCCAACACTAGTATCTATAGGAAAACTAGAAAGCTAAACCCTAGCTAAACTTGCTAAAATAAACGCAATCAAATCTTTACAATTTACACGTTTCCTAATTAGAATGGGAAACCAAATCGTATCAAATCTCCAAACTTGCTCCTCAAGTTTGGCTTATGGTCGTATGTTCCTAGCAAGCCTGCTAGGCTCTCCTTCTGCTCGTGGAACTCCAGCTAGGAGTTCTTCTGGTAGGGGCATCTATGGTAGGAGCATTCCTGGTCGGGTCCAGTCCTGCTAGGAGGATTCTCTGGTCGGACCCATCTCTGGTGGGAAGTTCTCTGGTGGGAGATCCTCTGCTAGGAAGATCTCTGCTCGGGCTCTTCTCTACCCGGGCAAGTTCTGCTGGGAAAATCCCTGGTGGGAAAATCTATGCTAGGAGTTGAGCAAAGTCAGGCTTAAACTCACAATATTAACACTCTACTAGTACTCGTATAAGATCAAAGTTCATGTTCCATCAACTTTTTTTATATTTATTATCTTTCAAAATATTTTTTTTTATGATATATTATGTAATAATTTATGTCCAATCGTATCACTGAATATTTTATTAATTTATAAAAATTATTTACAAGAAATGCTTTTAATGTAACATCATATAAAAATTTCTATCTATTTCTTTTTTTACCCGTTTTTGTGGAAATCCTTGCTACGCCCATAGTTAAGACCCTATATATAATACAACTATAGTTAGACATATATATTTCTGCTCCTAAATTATGACTAACAAGAAATCATGAACAATTTGACTCTCAGAGTTTATTTTTTTATCAATCTGACCCCAAAAACATTATGTTATATAGAGATTTTTAAACTAAAATTCATATATATATATATATATATCACATGTGCAAAAACAGTTCAAACACTTTATGATAAAATTCCTAATTATGAGTATCATTGTGAGATCCCTATTTTTAGAGCCTTCAAATATAATAAATATGTATTTATTTTATTTTATTCTTAATTAATATAGCATTTTTAATAAGATAATTAGAAATATCTTTGATATTTTAATAAATATATATATATATATATTTGTATGCTATTTAATTAGCTACAAAAATTATTATTAATTAGGGTTATATTTAAACCCAAGTAGGTTAGGATTTTCCTCTTATTCTCTTCCTAGCCTCATTCTCTCCCAAAAACCTAAAAATCTCTCTAGAGACAAAAGAGAGAAAAACTCTTTGATTTCTTCATCTCCTTAGACAGAAAAATATTTTTTTCCATCATCATACAGGTATGGTCTTGTTTATTGTCTTCAATTCTTTTTATTTTCGTAATTCAATGTCGATTACATTTTTCGAATTCTTATCTCCTAAATTACCAAGAGGTTTTGACTGAAATGTTAACCACTGTTTTGAATTGGTTCATAAACGTTACAGAGTTGAGATCATAATTTTTGGACCTATGAATCGATCAAATTTGATTTTTCAACTTTTACTCTTTAGTGAGAAACTGAAAAAGTCCACAGAGCAGATTTTGATTTTAATTTTTAAATATTCATAGAGTCCGAATTAGGGATTTTATATAGAGAAAGGTTTTGTATATAAGTCAATTTTGAGCATGTTTTGGGATTTGCAAAATTTGAAAAGATGTCGGGATGTAGCCTAAAACTACGTTTTAGTTTTTCTGCGGAATTTAAAAGTTGGGATATCGCGTAGTTGTAGCCTTTTTCTGAAAATTATAAAAACATGGAAGTTGTTACTTTTAAAAAAATAATGGCAGTTTGCGATGAACACTTTTCCAGTTCTGTTCCGACTCTAATATATCGATAAATAAATACATTGAAAACCCCTTTAGAACTCAAATCTTCATTTAGCTTCTAAGTCAAGTTTTAGGAATTGTTTGGCTAGTGATAAAGTTTTAATCCATAGTTGGATAATTTATTATCGAGGAATTTCGTTCATAGATGTGCTTTCGTCGGAGTCGCGAGAAAACAATCAAAACCGATTCAAGTGAGTCAACCTCCCTGCAATACGAACTTGCTTTTAAAATAACTTGTTATTTGATATGTTTGATTGTTTAGATTGTTGACATATATGTTAGTTATTATTTTATATGTACTTACTCTGTTGTTTATTAATGATTTGCATGAACAATTTTATAAAGTTGCAGTATTAGTTTATCTTACAAGATTTATGTTTATTATTAAGTGATGATCATGAATGATTGTCGAGAGATGTATTCCATTGGATGATGGAATACGATGGGAAATATTATATGTAGTTATGTTATTGATCACTCATGTCATAAAATGCATATCACAATAAGAACAAGTAGAACATAGGAATTAATAAAGTGTCGTACCATACTTCTTGACGGAGGTTTTTCTTATGTTAAATGATTTTTCCTTAATGGGTTTAATCGTGCAATTTGATGAACTGCTAAAGTAAAGTTATCATTTTTCCTTGATGGGATTAATCTTGCGGTTTCGATGAACTGCCAAAGTAAAGTTAAGATTTTTCCTTCATGGGATTAATCTTGCGGTTTTGATGAACCACCAAAGAAGCAGGTTGGTACGTACACAAGATGGTGATCACCTAGGAGAATATTAGTAATAGATTCCTAAAAGGTAAATGAAATCTAACTGGTCATTTGCATGTTATGTTTGACTTATACATATATTTTTGTGAGAAAATAGTTGTAACTCACTTAGCTTTTAGCTCACACGAAATATTTTTGTTCGTACTGTAGGTAAGAAACCTATGATATGATTTCGTGGTGGATTGAACGGTGATGGTAGAGGATGTGCGAGGGATTGGGTGAATGGGTAATCACTGTGATGACGTTTTCTGCATGTTTTATTTCATAGATGTGTTTGGTTTTAAAAATGGAATCCATAATGAAGATTTTTACTACTTATATATTTAGTTATTTTCATATAAGTTGTAAAAAAGAATGACTAAATATTTTCAAAGAATTCTAAAGTAGTCAGTGACCTATTTATTATTATTCTAGTGTAAATATATATAGACAGTTACACACGCACTATTTTTTAAAATAAAAGCTAAAACATTATTAATAATTATTTTCCCTTTAATTATTAAATCTTTAATCGTAAATAAAAGATATTTTTAGTGACAGGTTCTCGCTCCCATTCGGTATTTGCACCACTCTTTTCGTACTAGATGAAAATTAATAGTTTAAGATTGTTCCGTCAAAAGGTAAAAATATCCAATGTGATTCTTTTTTTTTTTCTTTCAGGCGACCTAAATTTGTGTAACACCTTTGGACATTGCCTTAAGTGGTCATTAAGGTTGTGCCACGCCCTCAACCACTATTGTCAACTCTTGTCATATTAATATGTACATATAAGTATTTATATAAACAACTTGTATATAAAATGTGAATAAAATGTAACGTGTAACATTTAATTAGATATAAAAGATTTATATATATATAAATATATTCTTTAAAATAGAAATAAGATTATATTTAAAAATAAAATTATATATTTAAAAAATATTAAAGTGAGTATATATTTAATATAATATTGATAATTTATTTCATTCACTTTAAAAAAACAAAAACCGTAAAAATTACATTACATAAATTTTCTATTAAAAATCCTATAAAGCTAATTGAATTTAATAAAATGATATAAAAATACAATTTTATTTCATTCATTTTATTAGTACATGAAATATTTTACATGTACATAAAAACCCCTTTATGTCTAATTAAATATTAGATGTTACATTTTAAACATGTTACATATATATAAAGCTTATTTATATAAATAGTTATATGTACTTTAATATGACACGAGGGCATGGTAGGTTGTGGGTTTGAATTCCACCCAACGGAACATGGTGGCGCGAGAATGTGTCTAGAGAGCGAGGAGAGAGACGAGAGGGGTCCACGAGAAAGAAAATAAAAGCCATGTGGCGTGCTGTGTGACACAACTTTAACGGCTACGTAGATACTGACTGCCTAATAATGTTAGAAGAATTTTTGTTGCTGCAAAAAAAAAAAAAAAAAAGCCACATTGGATACGTTTACCAATTATTTATAAGTTTTGGTACATGATAGAGTGTACTTTTGCCGTAATTAACCCAAAATAAAATAAAAATGTGTCGAATAACAATCGTCCATATCAAGGTTCAACTTACCGAACTTGCCGATAAATCGCTTGCCGTTATCGTCGGATTAATCGATAACTTACCGGATTATCGACGGAAAACTAATAATACTGTAGCTTACCGATTACCGATCTTTTCGATGACTATCGAAGGATTATCGACACTTATCGAGGATTATCGATGAAAAATCACTAAAATATTTTTAAGAATATATTTACTAAGTTTATAATGTTGATGAAACATTAAAAATGCCAAAAATAAAATCCTTCCATACTTAAACATAGGTAAATAAAATATAATCTCACTGTCACGCACTACTACAAATCCGGGTTTCAACTATGGTTAAAAACCATGGTTGAAAAATTTCAACCATGGTTCTTAACCATGGTAGAATCCTGCATGGTAGTAAGTTTCAACCACGGAATTTTTTCCATGGTTGAATCTTAAATTCTACAACGGATCATATCCGTTGTTGGATCTCAATACGTGCCGCGGCTACAATGAAGCTAAGCCGCGGCGAGATTAGTTTAGACCACACTTATTTCCGTTGTCTAAGGGCGAAAACTGGATTAAAAATTTTCCATGGTAGAAACTTGGATTTCGACCATGGATTAAAAAATCCATGGTTGAAACTCCGTGGTAGGATCAACAATTTGTACTAGTGACGTATGTAAATAAAATCATCGAAAAGTGCAAAATTTCTTTAAAAATACATATTTTTGTTATTTTTCAAGATGTTTGCCGATTTTCGGCAAAAATAATCACGGAAAAGTACTGACATGACCGTCTTACCGATAACTACCGGCAACACGGATAATCGAAGATTATCGAAGATAATCATAGAAAAGTCCAACCTCTGTCCATAGATAAAAGAATTTTACTATAGCATAATCGAGAAAAAGAGATCAGCTTTCAGTCATCAATGTTTTCAGTGTGGGACCACGATGTATCAATTGTTAAAAGTACGTTCCAAAAATGTTAAGAGATTCGCCTCTCCAAAATATCATGCTAAGGTTTCCTAATACAGCTCCATTAACGATTTATAGTTTGGTGACACATTTAATATATCATTTATATTTTGAGAAAGACCTATATTATAAAATGATATGGTCAGGGTTCTAGTATCTTTTATATCGACCCCATCTTTATTCAATAATTCAATTGGTGACTTTGGGCCGAGCCCTTTGCATTTTTTTTAGATAATAACAGCACATGTACTTTAATTTAGCCAAATTAGAGATTATGTACTAAAATTTAATTTATGAAAGTGTTTATCTTGTGATCTTTTATTAAAGGGTTAATTCCGGAAAAAGTATCAATACTTTCAAATAACGGACCAATAAGTTCTAATTGTTTTTTGACCCAAACAAAGTTCCAATTATTTAGTTTTGTGTCCCTATTGGTACCTCCATAAAAAAAATTGTCCTCCAACATTACTCACGCCACGTCAAAGTTTTAGTTTTGTATTTCAATGCTTTTTTTACCAGAATAAAGTTCTAATTCTCTTGTTTTGTCTCCTCATATCACTTTCGTGAAAATTTCAAATCGTGGATTATGTCGTTTTCGGCGTTGAATTAAAAAGTAAATTTTCTCCCTATCCACGAATTTCTTTGATCGTCCAACTTTCCGATGACTAATTTACTCCGAGAATGTGGAAAATTTTTTGTAACGGTGGCATGATTAACAGTGGAGTACAATTTTTTTACAGATATACCAATAGGGACACAAAACTAAAGAATTGAAACTTTGTCCAGGCAATAAAAATAATTGAAATTTATTGTTCCATTTTTGAAAGTATTGGTACTTTTACCCGGATTAACCCTTTAATAATTATAGCTGACATGTATATTCTCGTGTGCCATGCAAGGATTTGAATGCCGTTTTTGCCGATAAATCGTTTGCCGTTATTGACGGAGTAATCGTTTGCCGATGGATTTATCGATGGAAAACTTATAAAATTTATAGTTTGCCGTTACCGAAACTTATCGAATTTATCGATGGATTAATCGGTTATCGATAGATTTATCGATGGAAAACTTAAAAAGTATTTTCATACATAAAATATTTTCATAACATAAAATACTAAATGTATATTTTCCTCAATAATTGAAAAACGTCAAATTACAAAAAAAAAAAATATTCAGAATCACAGTATCAGAATTATATACAATGTTACAAAATGAAATAACATAAAAAAATAAAGAAATAGCTCAATTTAATCAATTACAAAAAAAAAAGTTTACTTTTGCCGAAATAAGGTTGCAATTCGGGAAAACGCCAAACTAAAAATAATCATGTCAGCCTCACATTTTATAAGTTATATACAATGTTATAAAATTATTTTACATAAAAAAAAAAAATTTTTGCTAGCTTAACTTAACTAATTTTCAAAAATCTGTACTTTTGCCGCAATAATGTCATAATTCAGAAAGACATCAAATTACAAAAATCATTATGTCAAACTAACAATTTTCTAATTATATACAATATTACAAAATGAAATTACAGAAAAAATTAAAATATATCTCAAATTCACTATTTTTAGAAAAAATTGGTACTTTTGTCGCAATTAGAAATAATTTGCATAAACCCTTAAATATAATCCAAATCCGCAAAAAAATTAATAAAAATCACGCAAATCATCTTGATTCATCTATTCATCATATACTTTTAAAAAAAAAAAAATCAATTTCAACTACAACATTTGATTCAAAACGTAAAATGTACAATTAATCTAATATGAAACTCAAAGTTTAATTTTCATTCAACCCAATAGCTTTCTAAGTAACTACTACAAATATAGAATAAAAATGTGAAAAATTGACATGATTCATTCATATACAAACAACATTTAAACATCAAAACACTCAAGATCTACTAAAAAAAATCCTAAAAATACATTTGAATTTCGAAATTAAAAGAAGTTAGAACTTCTGCCGCAAAAAAAAAATTATACCAGGGTTGACTTATCGTTTTTGAGCGAAAAGTAGCTTGCTTTTCGAGAAAATACACTTGATAAGTTTGAGAGATAAGTGACTTGCTTTTCGAATAGAAAAATCGTGATAACTATAAAAAAGATAACGATTAGATGAGATAAGTTATCGAGAAGTGGTTTTCAGCGAGTAATCGCTCGATTATCGCAAAAATCGAATCCTTGGTGCCATGTATCTTTGTAATAAAGATGTTCAATAAAATGTAGTAAATAAGAGTAAGATGACTTGCATTTATAGTTACTATACGTTACAAAACTTATATATAAAAGTCAAAATATCTAAATTGTGTAAAGGATTAGTTTTCATTTTTTTTTATCTTTAATTGAATTATAGTGAAATGTACATATTCTCTTGCTCATTATAAACTAACGTGAAAGGCGTAATAGTGATGGAAAATACAGGCGCAACGATTTTAGGCGATTTGATTACTTCAGCTTTTACGAATAATACTTGATTAGTACATGATGACTATTTTACTTAAATTTGGCATATTTTCAAGTCTACTCTTCATATTATAGAGAAGTTAGTGCATCAACTTATGGACCATAGTACTCGATCGAATCCCAACTGTACAATCTAGCTATTTTTTTTACACGGATTACCAACTCCAAATCCATTTTAATGTTCATAAAATTTAAGCGATATATGATTGGATCTAGTTTCATAACTTTAGTTTTTTAAAATATTAATTTTTTTAAAGAGAATTGTTGACGTGGACTTCAATCGTCCCCGACATAGGAAAGCCTAGTTGATTTTGTATACCTGTGTATTTGCCGTATAGATGAATCATGATCGCGTCTTATACATATCCTGTGACTTGTAAAAAATTATATATATATATATATATATATATATATATTGTATACTAGTTTGTACTTTGTAGAATAGTTTCTATGTTAGACAAGAAAGGCTTCGTGGAAGCCCGTAAGCTTCTTGTCATTCGTTGGAATCCTCATACAATAAGTACTACTACAAATTATGGATACAACCATGGGCAGAACTATGGTTGCAAATTTTCAACATGCTTAATGACCATGGTTGAATCCTGCATGGTTGCAAGTTTCGACCATGGAATTTTTTCCATGGTCAAAAATAAATTCCGACCACGGAACACATCCATGGTCGGATCACACTTTCCGCCACGGCATAATTTTATACCCGCTGTGGCCTTCTCCATATGAACAACGGAATAATTCCGTTGTTCGAATTGTTGTTAGAGGGAAAAGTTCGCCGCGGCTAGTATTCAGAAACGCCGCGGCAATATTTTGGACCTCAAAAACGGATAACTTCCGTTGTTTAAGGTCTTGTTCAAGCTCCATTTGTGCTGCGGCATGAAAAAACAAGTCGCGGCATACTTTATGACTATAGACAACGGAATAAAATTGTGGTTCGAGATGATGTTCAGAGTGCATTTACGTCACGGCATGATAACAATTCCGCGGCTTACTTTGGGACTCTAGACAACGGTATAATCCGTTGTTCGAAAGCCAATATAATATCTTTGAAATTTGAGTAAACAAAAAAATATTTTTATGATGATTAATTAGCTACGAAAATATTATTTAATTAGGGTTATATTTAACCGAATTAGGCTAGAGTTTTATCATGTTATCTCATTCACTACCTAGAGCCTTCTCCAACTACTTAGAAATATCTCTAGAGAAAGTGAGAAAAAAAATATTTGTGTTCATCATTCAATCATCAAAAGGTCTTCAAACCCACCGGTAAGGTATATTAATCTAGTTTATTAGCTAGGTTGTTTTCGCAATGATTTTTTAGTCTAAGATTCTCAAATTTTTATCTCCATAACTACAAAGTGGTTTGGCCTGAAATTTTAACCCATGGTTCTATTAGGTTGTTAGAATTCATATATATATATATAGATAAATCGTGATCGAATATGTTAAGGAAGAATCTCTCGTAGATGTTACACGGATCGACGATTGGGATATGTTGAGTTTCTCTCTGCAGCATCCTTTACATAAAAAAAGATATAGATTAAATCCGTACCTTACATATGCTACTCTATAGTTATTCAATAAAGAAGCTTAGATCAGTAAACTAACTGTATAGAGCAAGTAATTGATCCAAATACATGGATCCTTGCTGAAGCGACAAACAAAGACAAAAAAAATAAAATACGATAGAAAGTAAGAACAGCACATGAACTGTGTTTTTATATGAGATGATGAGTTAAAGAAAGCACGTTCAACTATTTCTCTATATAAAGAAAAAACAAACAAAAACAACTATATCCTGTCTATAAGCAACTAACACTTAAATAGTAGGTACGCCCTGGACAGGCGGTGGAAACTACCAAGCTGGAGTACGGTAGGGGCAGAGGGAATTTCCGGTGGAGCGGTGAAATGCGTAGAGATCGGAAAGAACACCAACGGCGAAAGCACTCTGCTGGGCCGACACTGAGAGACGAAAGCTAGGCTATTATACGACTAAGCCTTCGTGACTAATTATCCCATGCACACGTGTCAGTTTCCGCGTTACTTGATTGTAAAGACATGAGGACTTGACACGGTTTAAAAATATTATGAGTTACTCCCCTCATCGCCGATTAATTATAAGTTGGAACAATATGATAACTCAGTTGCTTATCTATTCATGTTACTTTAACTATGAGATCCCGTATTTTTAGTGTACTAAAAGAGGATATATAAGTTTGTATTCTATATTTATTCCTAATTAATTTATGATATTTTTAAGCAAATAATAAATTTCAAAAATAATTAGGGAAAAAATGAAGCTACCAAAAATAATAATTTTTTATGGTTTGAGTTTTAAATCATATTGGCCTAGAGTTTATATTTTCTGAAAGTGTTTCTCATAGACTTATTCTCCTCTAAAACTAGAAACCCCACTAGGAGAAAAGAGTGAAAAACCGTTTGATTATTAGCCAGAAAAACCTTCTTTCTTCTATAATCATAGAGGTTGGATCTTGTTTATCTTTTTAAATCTTTTTTATTTTTGAAATCCTATAGTGCTTAGTTTTGCATAAATTTTTATCTCCAAAACTTCGTCATGTACTTCGTCATCTACTTAATTTTTTTCCATATACTTCGTCATGTACTTAATTTCAAAAATGATACTTTTGCGTATCATTTTCAAGTTTGAGTACCTGGCGAAGTCTATAGAAAAAAATTAAGTATTTTTATCGCAGTTAACACAAAATAACATAAAAAAGATTTCTATAGAAAAACGAATTTGACTATAGAATGATCGAGAAAAAGAGAACAGCTTTCAGTCATCAATGTCTTCAATTTAGTGGGACCACGATGTAACAATTGTTAATATACGTTACAAAGATATTAGATTTGCCGCTCCAAAATATCAAACAAGGTGTCCTGTACAAGGTTTTAAATATCGATATCGATATCGTTTCACACTCTTCAATTTACGGATATATCGCTTGCCAACGGGCATGCCGATGGATAAATCCGAAGAAAAAAATATATCGCTCGCCGAGAATATCACATAATTTCACGGATATATCGCATGCCGATCAAAATATTGACGGATATTACCGAAAATATTTTTAGTATTTTAATAATATTTTTATATATTTTCTAAACTACCAATTTAATAAACATGACACATACTTATAGCTAGGGGTGCAAATAAAATCCGGAAATGCGGGTTTTAATCCGTATCCGGACCGTAACCGTATTTTAAAAAAACCGGAACCGTATTAATCCGGGTTAAACCGGAACCGGTTTAATAAAAAAACCGCATCCGGATTAAACCGGATCCGGGTCCCGGATTTAAAGAATAAAAAACCCGGAACCCGGATAGTAGGCTACTAAAACCCACTTATTAAATGTATACATATATTAATTAGAATTTTTAACCATAAAAATACCTTATTATTTATCTTATTATATGTCTTTCATTTAGTGTCGTTGGTTGATTCATTTTATTTATTTTTCTAGTCAAAATGTTGATTTTTTTAAGATAATTGATAAAAAAAACTTTTACTATTACTATTTCAAGTTTTTTTTTAATAAAAAATTCAAGTTTAAAACTAAAATTGTGAAAGATCCGGATCCGGTTTTAAAACCGGTTTTCTATTTCAAAACCGGGTTTTAACCCGGATCCGGATTTCCGGGTTCTTAAACAAAAAAATCCGGATCCGATTCTCAATTTCAAAAAACCCGGAATCCGGATCTGGGTACCGGGTATGGCAAAAAAACCGGGTACCCGGTCCGCTTGCACCCCTACTTATAGCCTAGAAAACATGTTGGTTCCAATTAATGGATCTGCAACCAAAGAACACGAAGAACAAAGGAAGAAGAAAGCAAGACAAACTTTGGGAGAAAAAGCTTCTCTGATTAATCGAATGCAATAATAATGGAGTTACAAAAATTGACCACTAACACTAGTATTTATAGGAAAAACTAGAAAGCTAAACCCTAGCTAAACTTCCTAAAATAGACTCAATCAAATCTTTACAATTTACACGTTTCCTAATTAGAATGGAAAACCAAATCGTATCAAATCTCCAAACCTGCTCCTCAAGTTTGGCTTCTGGTCGTATGTTCCTAGCAAGCCTGCTAGGGTGTAGTTCTGCTCGGGGCAATCCTGGTAGGAGCTCTTTTGGTAGGAACATTCCTGGTCGGGTCCTTTCATGCTCGGGGAAGTCTCTGGTCGGACCCATCTCTGGTGGGAGAACTTTGCTAGGAGTTGAGCCAAGTCAGGCTTATACTCACAAAACACTCATAAACCGTAATATAACACAAACATATATCCTAAAAGTCATACCTCTTAACATAATGTCGACATAACATAATATAAGCTAGGCATTATAATAAAGTCATAGAGTACAAACATAAATATGAAGCATGATTTTAAATACCGAACTCTCTATTTTACGGATATATCAACGTTTCCGACAGATGAATGAGAATAGATATATATCGATTTTCTATGAATATCGTATTGCACTTCTCATTTTCTGGACACGTCGTGAATATATCAGAACATACTTGGATATTTAAAACCATAGTCCTATAAACTCCTATTATAGCATCCGTTAAGATTAATAGTTTGGTGACACATTAAATATATCATTTATATTTTGAAATAGACCTATATTATTAAATGATATGGTCACGGTTCTAGTATTTTCTATATCGACCCCACCTTTATTTAATAATTCAATTGGTCGCTTTGGGCTGAGCCCTTTGCATTTTTTGAGATATGTATTTTAATTTAAGAATGAAAGTTTTTATTTTGTAATCTCTTATTAAATTATAGTGACATGTATGTATTCTCGTGTATCATATATCCTTGTAATAAATATGTGTAATAAAACATAGTAAATTAGAGTCCGATGACCTATTATGTAACTATACGTTACCAAAAATGTTAAATTTGCGTCTCCCAAATGTTATGCAAGGTTTCCAATAGCTCGTTTTATGATTAATGTTTTGGTGGGACATTAAATATATCATTTATCTTTTGAAAAGACCTATATTGTTAATTGATATATGTCACGGTTCTAGTATTTTCTATATTGACCCTACCTTTGTTCAGTAATTCAATAGTTCGCTTTGGGCTGAGTCCTTGCGAGTTTATTTTTGAGAAAATAATGACAGTGTGTACTTTAATTTAGCTAAATTAATAATTAGTGTTAAAGTTTATTTATAAAAGTCAAAATATCTAAATTGTATTAAAGTGCAGTTAGCTTTCATTTCGTAATCTCTATTTAAATTATAGTGACATGTACATATTCTCATGCACCATGTATTCTCGTAATAATGTGAGCAGCAACATAATGTTTATTTAGCTTTAACCCCCTTAACGAATGTATGATTTTTCCACGATAGCTGCAAGTACGTGTTTTAGGCTGCGGCGAAAACACATTTTTTTTAACCCGTGAGCAACGTAGTTCAGCTGATTTTAGTCGCAATGAGAACAATTCTGGCTATGACAATAGTTTGATTATACGATAGCTGCATTGTACGTATGTGTTCTAGGCTGCGGCGATAACATCTTTTTTTTCCACCCAAGAGTATTAAACTAATTCTGTTTAATTTTTATTGCAACGAGAATAATTTTAGTTGCGACAAAAGTTTAATATTTTCATAATAGCTGCAATGAACACGTTTTAGGTTGTGGCTAGAAAACTTTTTTTTCCAACCAGAGGGCAACATAAGTTTTGTATCATATTTCCAGCACCGAATGTAATAATGGCTCTAACGAAATACTGATTTTTTATAAAGTTAGCTGCAACATATTTCTATTACGCCGCAGCGAACTAATCTGCGAATGAAATTTCAATTTTCCTCCATTTCCCAAAAAATTCTAAATACCGAGTTTTCTACTTTGTTTAAGGTAGTTCTTTGTCGTACTTATGTTTATTTTCAAACATAAGTTTTGAACAAGTTAGTTTAATGGTTGTGTTTCCTTATATTACAATAGATTTTTTGATGTTGATGTTGAATCTTTTAGTACGTTTATTGTTAGTGATATAATAAATATATTTTGTTGCTCGTATAAAATCTTTTCCATTTTCAGGTAAATAAAAAAAAAGAAGCTAATCAAATAATCGGCGATTTATTTTTTGTATATAATTGTCGATTATTTATTGGTTAGAAGTCGATTTCGGAAAACCTAAATGAATTGTAAAAATCAGTATTCGATAATCATTTTCACTACGACATAATATTAACTGAAAGCGGAGAAAATGCTCAATTTTTTAAAAAACATTGAACATGTTGTGGCAGTGAATTTCAAGATCCTTGTACCTAGAATACACAGTAATTTAAATGAGATCCGTACCATCGTGTTATATTTTTTTCATGACCAAAATTTGATTTTTAACGACCCCATCTTCGTTGCAACCAACAAATAATAAGCCGCAACTAGCGTGAAAGGTTGGCGCAACGAACGTGATCCTCGCTGCAGTGAATGAGACAAACGATCTATGCCATGTGCGCTTCAACAACGGTGTTTGTTCATCATTTATGTAACATTCGTTGAGCCAAGCACGTTTCTCGCTACAACAAACGTGGCATTTCATATAAAAAATTTGGCGCTGTTTAATATGTTTGCACGACAATCAATTAAATGTTGGACATGTTTTATAATATGCCCTTTATTCAGATGCTAATCACCTTCACTAAGATTATGGCTTTTGTCCTTGTAAAGATTATACAACTTATTAATGATAATCTTATATAGTTATATCCTAGATATTATAAAATAATTTTTCGTCCCAAAGTTCTATACGATTTACAATTATGCTACGTCATCACTCAGAGTCTATGTGTGAGGAGGTTTGATCTGCATAAGTTAAAAACTTATAGTTATATTCATGGTTAAATTAGAAAAAGGGAACTTCTATTTGGTAAACACCTTTAGTGAACT
This sequence comes from Parietaria judaica, assembly GCA_954871525.1. Classification (NCBI taxonomy): domain Eukaryota; kingdom Viridiplantae; phylum Streptophyta; class Magnoliopsida; order Rosales; family Urticaceae; genus Parietaria; species Parietaria judaica. The sequence goes on along the minus strand of OX940862.1, from coordinate 29,631,096 downwards.
CAAAACAGTATAGTTGATGATCTATTATAGGATCAGGTTGCTAGTCCCGTACTTTTGAAAGTCACTGGGTATTGGAGTGTCTCATACCGAACAGACAGACTTAACACCTGAAATCATCAAGTAAGACCGTCACTGATGAAAGTAAAATTAATTCACAAATATAATTAGATGGAATTGGTTGAAGTCTTGAGCATCATGGACTTTTACGATTCAACTATCACGATCTTTGATTTGATTGTTATAGAATACATTGGTATTCCTAATCACTTTCATTTAGGGATCAGAAGGTTGACTGGGATAAGTTGTATGGATGCAGATATGGATAACAATTTTATGATTGCTTTATTATGCTTTGTGGGAAACAAATTAGCACGCATTTACAACTAATTGATTTAATAACCCAATGAGTAAGTAGTTTGTAAGATTCATATAATAAAGAGTTGTCATCAAAGGGTTGTACGGTAGCTAGTACCCTTTGATGAGAATTATAATAAATACAAAAACCATTATTACCAGAATCTCATTATATGAATGGGCTCCTGTGTCAAGATTAGATTTAAATATTATTACTCAAGAGTGTGTTCAACTTGAGCTATAGTGGAGTGTAATCGAAATTAGTTAAATTTCTTTATTTTCACCTGAGCTTGAGTAATATGTCCATTAGTCCCCTTAGTAACTCCATAAGAGTGACAGCGCATTAAATATTCATTTGCTGAATATTGGATGGATCCAATTAGACAAAATTCGAGACTTAGGTCATGAAATTTCTATTTACCTTAAATGGTAAAAGTACCAAAGTTTTGGTACAGGCCAGGAAAGTGAAAAATTGATAATTGGAGTTTGACTCCTCGAAAAGCACAGTATTTTGGGAAATAAAATTGTAGAAAGTTTCCAATTTGAATCGCATCATTTTGATGAACGGAGCGAGAGTTATGCTCAAAGCAATAATCGGAGTAAAAGCTTGATTAAGGTATGTACGGAGCTGCGAATTAGAAACAAAATTAAATATTGGATTTAATTCTTAGAATATTTAATTGATAATAATATTTTAATTATTGGATTTAATTATTAATATTTATTATTAATAATTAATTATAATTAAATAGATTTATATTGTATTTAAAATTAACCCTAAAATTCGACTTTATTAAGATTCGAATTTAATATTATTTGCGAAATTAGAATGATATATATATTAGTTATATATTAATTCTAAAATAAGGAGATATAAATCTTGGAAGATTTGATTTCAGAAAGATTTGATATCGTATCTTTAGATTTAAATATTTTTGGATAAAGATTTAATAAGATATGATATTGTTTATATCTTTTGAAGATAATGAGATAATATCTCTAGGTGGTTAAGATTTTCTTTTTCTTATAAATAGGGGAGATTTAAAATCAGAAATCATAACCTCACAATTCAGAAAAATTCAAGTTTCTCTTTCTCTCCATCTCTTTGGAATTCAAAATTCAGACTAGTCAGAGTTCCGTTCCCGTTTCGAGCTTGAAGGTTTCATGGTCATCCTTGGAGCCCACACATCCTAGTGGTCTAACTACGGTGCATATATCGGAAGGCTTTCGAGAGAAATCAACAGACAGAAATTCGCAGAAGCTGATTTAGAATTTAGAGAACGCAACTGGAGTAAAGGTTAGTGTTATTTATTGTTTAGATAATTATCTAATTCCTCAAACCATAAATCGGAATCATATTAGATAATGAATTAATTTTGATGATAAAATTCGACTAAGATGATCAGGACCAGTTAATTAATTTTTGGATTTCTTAAACCGGATAGAATAATGAGAATCGTGGTATGGGACACGATTTCAGGTTTCGCCCATTAAGAACAAAGTTTACTCTACGCGTTTATTTAATCAGACAAATATTAATTATTCTGCATAATTTTTTTAAAACCCGTGGATTCGATGTCACTTTGATATCGATTCCCCGCAATTGGTAACTGAGCTTACTCGAATATATACCAAGCAACTGGTATACGAGCAAATATTAGTTCCGAAAATAAACTATCATGGTATTTTGTACAACAGTGGGAAAATCAACAAAAATATATAACTGTCGTGTAAACTTTTGCCGTACTATAGTTTTTTTGTTTCCTGTAATCAAATATTTCAATTAGTGTAGTTAGAAAACGTCGAGTTTAGAATGTTTCTCGGGGAGAAAAATGGGTCGTACACTTCCTTTAATATCGTACGCCAAATGATAAGCAACTAAATGAGACGATAGACAAAATGAGTAGAGTAATCTAGTGTATGAATTCATTTTATCCCTTTTGATTCCATTGCCTTTCTTGCATAAGAATTTTCATGAAAACGACTACAAGTTTGGATTCTTTAGTACAAAAATGGCTGAGGAAAGGGAGAATTTCTCTGATTGATAGTAATACTTTTCTCGTAGTGAATATGCCTTTTTCCGTTGGCTACCCTTGGTCTTTTTGAAGGATATATCATACTATCTATAGACATGTATTTCGTTCAGAATCTTGTTGGTTATGTGGGAGCATTTTTGTGCAGGTAAGTTTCTGATTATCGTACGTGAGCTTCGGATGACTCCTCTTTGCTTCTTTGCCATCGCCCTAGTCATTTGGACTATCCAGGTGGATTTGTGCAATTTGTGTTCTAATGGACAAGATTCTGGGTTTCCGACTCGATCCGGTCCGGTTCGTCCTTGACTAGCCCAATCGGAAACATGGCCGTCGAGGCGTCTTTTGGTGTGTGTGGCGTTTCTCTTGCCAGTTCCTTCGTGGCTTGCGTTTCTTTGGACCATAAACCGAAATCAAACCTACTAATAACCCTACATTTATCATTCGTAAAGCCATGTTATTTTATAATTAAGGTGAGATCGTAAAAAAACAAAAAACAAAATTATTCTGTAGTTACCCAAATATTTTTCATTAAGAGGCTATAGTGAAAATTACACTAGGATGGCTAAGCTGTTGTCCACATAATCTCTCGTATGTTAGTGAGAAGCACTCAATAAAGCAATTCATTAATTATGATAAAGTTAAACAGATAAAGGCCATGTTTTTCTTTTCATTAAGGTAAGTTTGTCAAAAAAAGGTTTCTAAAGTGCCCAATAATTGTGATTTTGTCGGTCCGGCCCGCATCTCTCAGTTTCTCGGGCGCAAAACATAAAATTTGTTTCTAAAGATATGATACGTTGAAATGCAACACTGAGAATTCATTTTCTAAATTTACTCAATTTATTTGCTTATATTTTATGGCTCCTGATATTGTATATTTGGAATTTAGAAGAGAAAGGTACTGAATATATATATATATATATATATATATATATATATTTGCTTAGGAAGAAAGAGGGAAGGTGGAAGAGTTTAAGATCCAAACCCAAAAAATAAAAGTTGTCGCCTCTAAGACTAAGAGGAATTGTAACAACTGAACAAGAACAAGATTGGTGGGTTTTTCAGTTAAATCGGAGGTCACGTGGTTTAAATAAGCATTGAAAAACTTTATTTACAGACAGTCAAGCTGTTAGTGCATAAGAACTAGAACCATAAAGTAGCATTTGATATTTCGATTTTTGTTTAGATCCCATTTTCTTTCGTTTCATTTTCAAATATAAAATAAATTGGAATACAGTCCTATACTATCTTATAAATATGATATATAAATACGCAAGTTGAAAATTCTTATTAAAAAATATATAATTCACAGAATACAAAATCACAAGATATAATTCATTTTGTCAAGAAGGTCTAGCTCTAAAGGTTCATGAGCATTGAATCTTCACTTTTAAGCGGAGAATCAAACCTTATGACAATAAAAAAAAGATGGACGCGTTACACTTCACACCGCTACGATTGCTCAATAGAGAGCATTTCGTTGCTTTATTTATATTTTAAAGCATAAACATGCGAGCAGCTAGCACGCGCAGGGCATTAAGCTTCAGCAGTCCCAAACTTTGCTTTCACCAATTCCTTCTCCTCTTCTCCTTTCTTGTACGTTGTATACCACAAAACTTTATTCTCCGGCTCCACAAAATCGCTTGAAAATCCGTTCATGTCTTTTTCTTTCACAAACTCAGTCTCATCTTTACCTTTTTTGTAGTTGTGATAGATAAAAAACTTATTCTCCGGCTTTGTGAAGATGGTTGAAAATTCATTCTTGTTTTTTTCTTTCACAAGTTTTGGCCCTTCTCCTCCTGTCTTGTAAGTTGTATACCATAAGACTTTGTTCTCCGGCTTCACGAAATTACTTGAAAAATCATTCTCTTCTTTTTTATTAACAAGTTCACGACCCTGTTCTCCTTTTTTGTAGTCGTGATAAAACAAAACCTTATTCTCCGGCTTCACAAAATCGGTTGAAAATTCCTTCTCATCTTTTTCGTTCACAAGTCCATGACCCTCTTTTCCTTTTTTGTAGTCGTGATAAAACAAAACCTTATTCTCCGGTTTCACGAAATCACTTGAAAATTCCTTCTCGTTTTTTTCATTTACTAACTTAGGCCCCTCATCTCCTTTTTTGTAGTTGTGATAGTATAAAACCTTATTTTCTGGCTTCGGGAAATCGGTTGAAAACATTTTCTCGTCTTTTTCTTTCACAATTTCAGGCTCCTCTTCTCCTTTTTTGTAGTTGTGATAATATAAAACCTTATTCTCCGGCTTCACAAAATCGCTGGAAAATTCTTTCTCATGAAAGAGTTCAAGAAGTGCCTCAGGAATGGGCTGATCTTTCGTAACACTCCTCCAGTAGCTTTCCGTTGGACCCCCTCGCGATTCAGCTATAGCCGCGTGGTACTGATTTCAATATTACAAAACGTCACTGTAAGAAAAGTTCTCTTGAAGTATAAAACATATTTCTATCGTATATAATTAAGATAATTATAAAATGATTCATTTTCGGGATATTTCTACAGTACTGAAAGAAAAACATAATATAAAAGGTCCTTGTACACGGACAAATTAATGAAATTAGGAATCCCGTGATGGATATTTTTTTTTTTGGCGGAAAAAATAAAAGAAGAAAAAAGAGTTGGTTATAATAAAGAACGAAGAATGTTTACATTTTGTGATCTATTTGTAATCAAATTATCCTAATGCAACATTAAATAATATCACGCTTATCATCAAATTATTCGCTGCTCTTTGGACAAATATCCTAGGACACCCGTTACTTAATTTCTGTCTTAAAAAATGTACAATTATTTTTTCTCATTAATTTTAAATCTTCAAATCTTCAAGCTTGCGTGAAAAAAAAAAAAAAAAAAAAAAAAAAACATCGCCGTGTAGTCCAGCAACGGTGCTTAACCTCTTATACTTTCTTTTATTCATTAAAGCTAAAATAAAGATCTACAACCATATATATATATATATATATATATATATATATATATATATATATACATATTTGCGTCGGACAGTTTTGGTAAACATATTCTTTCTCATGGTGTTTCGTTATGAGACTCGACCCCGAAAAATTTAGTTTATACTTATCCAAAATATTTATCTTTCTTGCAAGCTAGTTGGCTTGAAATTTTGAACTTTAGAAGTGGTGAAAGTCAGTCAAGGACGATTAGTTTTTGAATTTAAACGAAGTACGTAGTACAGTTCGAATTCAAGGAAACACAGCATGCATTCACGGCTAGAAGCATTACATTATTATTAGATCAATGAAACTTGCTCACTTACTAGAAGCATAATATTATTAGATCTAAAAGTATACACATTACATTAATTGTTTTATTCTCACTCTAGAAAAGAGACTAAGTATGCAGATCATCTATCTTTACATAAAAAATAAAAAATAAAAAACCTCAGTTGTTTTTTTCTTTTTAGACTATAAAAGAAGTAATAAAAGTCAATATTTATTTGGTTAAAAAAAAAAGTCAATATTTATTGTGAGCTGTGACTAATTAAGGATCCTGTATCAATATGGATTTTTCAAAAGGTGAAGGTACTTTCTCATACCATTTTTCTATTTTCGAACTGCAAAAATACTCTTAATTATTGAGTCACATGTGGAAAAAAGTGAGCTCTTAACACGGAAAAAAGGTCATGGGTTATGTACTCTTCTCATAATTGTCAATTGGTTTTAAATGGAATCCCCATGATACTTCACATGGTATAGAGTCAATTATAATCAAATCAGTACCGGTCCAAAAATTAGAAAGAATTTGTCCTAAATTGAGTGAGCCGAAAATAGCCATTATATCTTGAGGGGACATGTAGAATCGCATAAGAAAAAGACGTGGAGAGATTCAAGAAAGTTATGAGTTACAAATTTCCATCCATGATACTTCTCATTTTTGTTGTAACAAACTTAATAGAAAATGCTTACCAGAAGAACCGAGAGGAGAAGCAAGGCTAAGATCTTCATGGCAGTAATGAGGAATTAATTGTCTAATTTTCTTCTCTTCTTTTTATTGATTGTGTGGCTTTTACATCTCAGCCACTACGCTTTATATAGCTGAAGAATGAAAATCTAATACAAGAAATTACGAAAATATTTAGAGCCCCACTTGTTGATAGGGGCAGGCCGGGGTAAATTAGCATAGCAGATTATTTATACAGTTATCTGGCTCAATGATTCACATTTTTTATATGCTCTCGTGCTAACTCAATAATATTGAATCAAGACTGTTGTTAAGTCATATTTTCACCGTTTATTAAGATACACATGAGTTAAGTTTAAAAACAAAGGGAAATTATAACACATGCAAAGAAAGAGCTAGAGCGTGAAGACGTAAGCAATGACTTAATATAGTTTATTAATTGAATAATACTACTTGCCAAGCAAGTGTTCGCTGAGTCACGTTTCCTTGATCACCAAGTTTTATAAGGGCAATTTAGTAACTTGAGTAGACTTTCTCTGGCTATATAAGCAGTAGCCAAATGCTGTATAGAATCACTCCAACATTAAAAACAAAGAAGCGTTTCCTCACTTCACACTATTACTCACTCATTTATTACTCATCATCACATTTATATATATATAGAGAGAGAAAGTGAAATCGTGAGTGGCTCTTTAAAAGTCTTGTTTAATTATATTTTGTGGCAAAAGTTCCAAATACTTGGAACAGACATTTGGTATCAGAGCGAGGTTGTGGGTATTGTTGTCAGGTCTCTTGAAATTCTTAGTATGCTCTGTGGTTGCGGTTCCGACTGATCTTCCACATCAGAAACGATTTCTTGATATTTTTTTGGTGAGAGTTTTTCTTTGTGTTGAGGTACTGCCAACACGATGGGTGATCTCCAAGTTGTCGGAGGTATCAAGAAACTCAACAGCAACAACTACAACACATGGGCGACATGCATGATGTCCTATCTGCAAGGGCACGACCTATGGGAGGTCGTCGGCGGAAGCGAAACTACGCCCCCGGAAGAAGATGCTAACGGCACCATACGCAAATAGAGAATCAAAGCAGGCAAAGCGATGTTTGCCCTGAAGACCACCATTGAAGAAGAGATATTGGAGCACATTCGGGACGACAAGACGACCAAAGAAGCATGGGAAACGTTCACGACGCTTTTCTCAAAGAAGAACGATGCGAGGCTACAGCTCTTGGAGAATGAGCTACTATCGATCTCACAACGCGATGTGATAATTGCGCAATATTTTCACAAGGTCAAGTCGATATGTCGTGAGATTAGCGGTCTCGATCCGAAGTCTGTCATCGGAGAGGCTCGTATGAAGAGGATCATAATTCACGGCTTGAGATCGGAGTACCGAAGCTTCGTGATTGATGTACAAGGATGGCCCGTTCAACCATCGCTTTTAGAGTTTGAGAATTTGCTGGCAAGCCAGGAAGCGATGGCAAAGCAAATGGGAAGCGTCACACTAAAGAACGAAGATGAGAAGCATCTACTGTTGACACATGAAGAATGGGTGGCCAAGAAGAAGAAGACCTATGGAGCTGAGTCTTCTTCAAGCTTGTCGAGTCGTGGCGGGTACGGCGGAGATATCCGAGCAAGTGGTAGAGGCCAAGGACGAGGGCGAGGTCGTGACATGCGAGGTCGCGGCAGTAGCTCACCCCGCCAAGAAGGCACCACGGCCCGAAGAGACAAGAGCACAGTGAAGTGCTACAATTGTCAAAAAATCGGGCACTATGCATCGGAATGCCGCAGTAGGAAGCACGCCGACGAAGCGAATCTGACAAGATTTCAAGAAGACGAGCAAATGCTGATGTTCGCCCAGCAGGAGAGGAACTTTGAAGTGCGGAGAGATGAGGAGACGAGCGTCGAACGCGAGAGCGACGCTGAGCACGGGCGAGAATCCGTCAAAGAGAAGACCAACCTGGAGGAGCCAGTCGACGTGAAGTCGAGCCTGGAGCCCGAGTTGATGATGGCCGAGAAGAGGCCCAGCCCGGAGAAGATGGCCGAAGAGACGGTCATGCTCATCGAGGACAAGGTTATTGCGAACCTCCTCGTAGACGGAGAGAAGAATGTCTATACCGACGTATGGTATTTAGACAATGGTGCAAGCAACCATATGACGGGAGATCAAGCTAAATTTAAAGAGCTCGATGAAAAGATCACAGGGAGCGTGAAGTTCGGCGATGAATCAATCGTCGAAATCAGAGGCCGAGGGTCGATCCTATTCCATTGCAAGAACGGAGACCAACGCCTACTGACCCAGGTGTACTACATCCCGAAACTGAAGAGTAACATCATCAGTCTCGGTCAGATGACGGAGGTCGGCAACACAGTGGTGATGGTCGGCTCGTACTTGAAGATGTGGAACCAAAGTGGCGCCCTGTTGATGAAGGTGAAGAGAACGCCAAACAGGCTGTACAAGATACCGCTGGAGACGGGCCAACCCGTCTGTTTAATGGCGTCTCTAGAAGACCTAGCTTGGCAGTGGCACGCACGACTTGGGCACGTAAACTTCTACGCGCTCAAGATGATGGAAGAGAAGAAGATGGCCTTTGGGGTACCGAAGATCGAACACCCCAACCAGCTCTTCGAATGCTGCATGGTCGCAAAACAGACAAGAGTGCCATTTCCGATCAAGGCCAAGTTCCGAGCAGAGCGACCCCTCCAACTGGTGCACGCTAACCTGTGTGGTCCAATCACCCCGGCCACTCTAGCCGGCAACAAGTACTTGTTTCTACTCGTTGATGATTACAGCCGTTGGATGTGGGTTTATACGCTCAAGGAGAAGACTGGAGCCTTTGAAGTCTTCAAGAAGTTCAAGAGGCTCGTGGAAAACCAGTCAGGACATAGACTGAAGACTGTACGAACAGATCGAGGAGGCGAGTTCACTTCTCAAAACTTTACGGAGTACTGCGGAGAAGAAGGTGTAGAGCGACACCTCACCGCACCATACACGCCCCAGCAGAACGGCGTGGTGGAGAGAAGGAACCGGACCGTTATGGACACTGCAAGGAGTTTGCTGAAGAGCATGCAAGTCCCGGCAAGGTTCTGGGGAGAAGCGGTACGACATACGGTCTACTTGCTGAACCATCTACCGACGAAGGCGCTAGGCGAGCGCACTCCTTACCAAGTTTGGAAAGGGAAGAAACCTCATCTGGAGCATTTGAAGGTGTTTGGGTCCACCGCACATGTGAAGACTATGGGACCAAACCTCAAAAAGCTCGATGATCGGAGTCAACCGATGGTGTACCTTAGCGCCGAAGAATGGAGCAAGGCACACAGACTCTACGACCCCCGATGCGGCAAAGTGCATGTGAGCAAAGACGCCGTGTTCGAAGAGGAAAAGAAATGGGATTGGCGAGACGAGAATGGAAAGCCCGAACAGAACTCGGTGGAGTTCATACTCGAAGATGAAGAGGCGGTCGAGCATGAAGAGGGAGATAGTCCGTTCCAAGGGCTAGCAACGCCCAGCTCGACGGAAACCAGTTCGTCTGGAACCAGCTCACCACCAGGCTCGCCCAACCCAGGATCAGTAATGAGCACCCCGATCTCAATGACAACTAGTTCGGGAGGAACCAGCTGAGGAGACTTGTCGATCAAGGACGGACCAAGAGGGTTCCGTACCCTGTCTGACGTCTACAAAGAAGCGCGGGAGCTTGATTTGAGCCCGGAGGAGCTCTTGCTGGTTAGTGTAGAGGAACCAACCAGCTATCGTGAGGCAGTCACCGAGAAGGAATGGCAGAAAGCGATGGACAAAGAGCTAGAGTCAATTGAGAAGAATCAGACATGGGAGCTAGTCGACCTTCCGAAAGGTCACAAGTCCATTGGTCTAAAGTGGGTCTACAAGCTCAAGAAGGATTCAGAAGGAAAAATCCTCAAACACAAGGCCAGACTGGTCGCAAAGGGCTATGTGCAGAAACGGGGAATAGACTTTAAAGAGGTCTTTGCCCCCGTAGCCAGACTCGACACGGTCAGGCTCATCCTAGCCCTCGCAGCTCACCAAGGCTGGAAAATCCATCACCTGGACCTCAAATCGGCGTTCTTGAATGGTAAACTAGAAGAAGAAGTCTACGTTGCTCAGCCAGAAGGCTTTGTCGAAAATATTGCCGAGCACAAAGTGTACAAGCTGTCAAAAGTTCTTTATGGATTGCGACAGGCACCACTTGCATGGAACAATCGACTCGACAGGAGTATGAAGAGTCTTGGTTTGAAGAAGTGCTCCCAGGAGCAAGCGGTCTACACGAGGAATAATCGAGGCGAGGCCCTCATCGTCGGTGTGTACGTTGACGACCTGATCGTGACCGGATCCAGTTTAGAAGGCATAGATGGATTCAAGAAGCAGATGATGAAGGAGTTCGATATGAGCGACCTCGGACTGCTCTCCTATTACCTCGGCATCGAGGTCGATCAAAAGCAGGAATGCGTCACGCTAAGGCAGACGGCCTACGCGAAGAAGATTTTGAAGCAGTTCAAGATGGCGGACTGCAACCCGAGCAAGTATCCGATGGAACCGAAGTTAAAGCTCGGGAAAGATGTAGAAGGAACCTCGGTGGATCCCACAAAGTACAGACGTGTCGTCGGGTGTCTCAGGTACCTAACCCATACCCCACCGGACATCTCATATGCAGTTGGCATAGTGAGTCGTCACATGGAGAAGCCTACCACTTTACAGCAGCAGGCTGTGAAGCACATCCTTCGTTACGTGAAGGGAACGACGAGCTATGGGATCCAATACGGAAGAGGAAGTGAAGCTGAAGAACTGGTCGGTTTCACCGACAGTGACTTAGCCGGTGATGTCGATGACAGAAAAAGTACCGGAGGTATGGCATTTTATCTCAACGGGAATTTGATCACATGGCAGTCTCAAAAGCAGAAAATTGTGGCTTTATCGTCTTGTGAAGCAGAGTTTATGGCAGCGATCGGAGCGGCCTGTCAAGCATTATGGCTCAGAAATTTATTGAGCGAGGTAACCGGAATCGAGCATAAGCCAGTGACTCTCTTCGTCGATAACAAGTCCGCGATCGCATTAATGAAAAACCCGGTGTTTCATGGACGAAGCAAACACATCGACACTCGCTTTCACTTTATTCGCGAGTGTGTGGACAAGCGAGAGATTATTGTGGAATTCGTCACCACCAAAGAGCAACGTGCGGACATACTCACAAAAGCTCTAGCAAGAGTCAATTTCACAGAGATGCGAGAGTTGCTCAGTGTGAAGAACCTCGTACCAAGTCAAGCTTACGGGGGAGAATGAAGACGTAAGCAATGACTTAATATAGTTTATTAATTAAATAATACTACTTGCCAAGCAAGTGTTCGCTGAGTCACGTTTCCTTGATCACCAAGTTTTATAAGGGCAATTTAGTAACTTGAGTAGACTTTCTCTGGCTATATAAGCAGTAGCCAAATGCTGTATAGAATCACTCCAACATTAAAAACAAAGAAGCGTTTCCTCACTTCATACTCTTACTCTCTCATTTATTACTCATCATCACATTTATATATATATATATATATATATATATATATATATATATATATATATATAGAAAGTGAAAACGTGAGTGGCTCTTTAAAAGTCTTGTTTAATTATATTTTGTGGCAAAAGTTCCAAATACTTGAAAACTGACAGAGCGCAACGAAGATAATTTATTTTTGCATTTTTGCGGGGACTTACTCAGATTGATAAGCAAAAATATTACAAGATATGTTTATAAATAGTAAATCATATAGACTCAAAGCATAAAGGCCCCCGTATTTGTATTTTTGCGGGGACTTACTCAGATTGTTTGTATTTTTATTTTAGGATTTTTCTTGCAAATAATATATCAGTTTTGATATATAGAAAAAATATATTTTTTTACGGTAAAAAAGGAGCTGCAAAAATTAGATATATACGGTTTCATATTAGACTTAAGGTTTCATATTTTTCACAAAGTCTCACTTAGCCTCATTCTCTCCAAAACCTAAAAATTCTTTAAGTAGGATAAAGTGAAAACTTAGTGAGTCTTCAATCTCATCAACCAGAACTTTTATTAGGTTCACAGAAGTTCAAGATTTGATTTCAGAATTTTTGGAACTCTAAATCGCTCGAAATCGTATTATCCATTTTTTAAAAATTATTCTGGAAGAACGCTAAAATTCAGCAGATCAGATTTTCGTTATTATTTTTAAAATTCATAGAGTCCAAATTAGAGATTTTATGTAAATAGGTTTTATAGAGAATCCAATTTCTAGAATGTATTTTGTTTTAAGAAATATGAAAATTGTTGGGGATCTAGCCCGAAATCGAGTTATAAGAATCTGGCCGAACGGAAAAATCGATATATCTCATAGTTAAAGTTCTCTTTTGAAAAATTTCTGAAACACAAAAGTGCTTCGTTTTCAAAAAATAACGATAGTTTGTTGAGAACGCTTTTTCCAATTCCTTACCGGTTTTATTATATCAAGAGAATACCTCAAAACTTTTTTGAAAAATCCAAATCTCTTTTAGTCTTTATGTCAAGTTCTAGGAATATTTTTGCTAGTGATTAAACGTAATTTTTAGTTGGGTGATTATTATCTAGGAATATCGCTCGTAGAGGTATCTTCGTCGGAGTCGCGAGAAGGATTATTGTAGCGATTCAGGTGAGTTCAACCTCACTGCAGTACGAATATTTTTTAAAATAAAAGTACAATTGAACATGTTCGTTTTGCGTTTTGTTTGAATATATTAGATGTGTGAAAAATGTTTTCTTGTTATATTGCTTCATGAAGGACTGCATTAGATATGTTATGTGGATTCAATAACATTGAAATGTCGCGAAAGATTAGTATTGTGTGACGATCATGTGATTGTTTAGATATAAAATGCCATTAGTGATGAATGATGATATACGATGTGAAGTTTGTGAAAATGATTATTTTGGTTGTGGATAAATCTTCTTGTCATTTATGGATGTTAACAATATAAATAAGTAAAACATAGGTATATAGTGTCGTGCCCTGTAACGACCCGCTTTCTTGGATCTGTTACTTCCTTAATACATCTCGATAAAATTTCCGATAAAAAAAAATTATTTCGGGACTAGGCTCCATTCCAAAATAAGTTTTTCGGAGCTTTATTATTTTTCAATAGTAAAAAGAAATTTGCGAAAACACAACGCTAAGATCGATTCTTCCACAATATGCACCCGTTCCATTCACAACGCTGAATCCGTTCCATTTGCAAATCTTCAATTCTTTCCCGAGTCTACAACACCACTATAATGAGCTAACACTCAATACGTAAAAGCTTCTCATTACTTACAAAAAATCTCAATTAAAAATCATGCCATATTAATGCATATCGTGCAATGCCATGCAATATTATTTTTATAACTTTGAAAAATATCATATAAATAAAATGTTGGGCCCTACATACCATACCAGCGCGCTTTTACGCCTATAAAACTTACGTGGGACCTGGTAGCGCGACCCTAACCAACTCAGTCCGCGGCGAAACATATCCCGACGTACCATTCAGAGACTACCCTTCTTGATATAATCGGCTTCTTGTGTACAATGTACTCTCAGAGACTAACCGTCTCAGGACAGCAACACAATGAGACTAACCATCTCGGTACGGCGCAATTTTATAAAAATGTGATAGATATATATATATATATATATATATATATATATATATATATATATATAAATGATCATGCTTCTTCAATATGCTCAAATTGCATATGCAAAGTTTACCTTTAAAAGGTATATTTCAAAAAATACAGCCATGCAAACACGTCGTATAATCGACGTACACGTTTAAAGATCAATTACAAAGTTAAAACAACATAGTTATACAAACAGTTAGTTCACACAACACTCAATCACTACATACAATTATTATTCACACATTACTAAAATATACAAATTATATTATTGTTGTGTTGCAGTGAGTATTTTTACCGTACATACTTGACACCTTTAAAGCCTCGTGAATATGGGTTGGTACTTCCTTGCAAACTCTCGCAATACGTGTTGGTATTTACTCCCAATATTGTGAATAACGTATTTAAGCCTCGAGGCGTTTTCTCGCCGTGCCTCAAGGCGTATAGCCTTGAGGCATTTTAGGCGTAAGCCTTAATAAATATAATATAATTACTTTAAAATAAGGATTAATTGCGCAATAATACACAACCTTTGGTCAAGAGGGGTTTTAGGTCGCCAACCTTTCAAAGTATGGGCAAAAATACATAACCTTTGTTAAATGTAAAATCCGTTGGTCCTTTCGTTAGGGATGTTAAATTATGCTGATGTGGCATCGTTAAACTGTCAAATAGACTGCCAACTTGTAATATTAATTGTATAATTTAATTAATAAGAATAAATTAAATAATATTTTAATTATCATTCATAAAAAATTGTCTCTACCGATTAAAAATCAAATAACACACTAAACAATCATAAATAAAAGCTTATGACAAATACTACCGAGACACGGCTTGTATACATTACCTACTTGTTCACACAATATATAATCTTCTTTATGAAATAGAGCCAAAGTTTACAAGATAAAATAAACACGACCTTCTTTAAATAGGCTTCGCTATGATTTCTATTCCATGCAAATTGATGGCTTGGCTTATAAAACAATTTCATGTTCTACTCTAATGATATATCATTACCATTGTGGTCTGTGAGTATAATTTATAGAACTCGTATCATATATCTACTAACTTCTGCTATTCATAAAGGTACAAATATCAGTTTAGGTAAACACTAACATATATGAATATCCAAATGCTAGCAAGCTATAAACTCTAATTTAAAACTTATACTACTTAACCTTTTGCATACACGGTATATGTTATTAAAGTTGTATAATAGGTATAATATACTTATACATATATATGGCCAATTATACTTATTTCCAAGAAACCAAATCTTAGAAATAAGAGAGAACTTCATATATATATATATATATATATATATATATATATATATATCTTCCCGATACTTAACTATATCAAGAACCAAAACCTTTCAAATTGACACTTGACCAAAAATACGCAAATACTCTATCAAGCAATTCATCAAACATCTTAATTACCACTAATTTTCTAACATGAAGATATTCATATTGATCTTCATATCCCTAACAGAACTGCCACGAATAAGATTTCAATTCAAATACTTCCCTAGTCTTAAAATCAAGCCTAACTATTTGATGCGGTTGAAGGATGTATGCACCCCAAGTTTTATGCACTCAACTTATTTGATTTATTTTGATTTCTGATTGCACTTTCATTAAATTCTATATTCGTTGTTTGACTATTTCATCCATTTATATTGAATAAGTTAGCACCTTATTTGGAAATTAGTTAGGCTTTGAGCTCTTTATATTTCTAATCGATAAAATATGTACGGGAGAATAATAAGCACGAGAGAAATTTCTTACTTTTCCCCACCATCACCACCCTGACGGATCTGGTGTCGAGTCTTGTCCAGTGCGTCGCGCATTGCCTTCGAGACCAAGGGAGGACGACAAGGTGGAAAAGTACTTTTTGTCGTACTCGCTCGACCTCGTTGCAGATTAAGCAGTGACAGTGAAGTGTATAAGTTCAACCTCATTGGTTGGATGAATTAATATTTGGCCGAAGTCGATCGTAATACCTCCCAACCCGCCTACAAAGGATGAATTTACACGGGGGTGATTCAGATGCCCTTGAGCGAAGTATGACATTGCATGTCAAAGAAAACAACTACACATTATGTAGTTGTAGATTAATCTCGAGTTGGGTTAAGTTAGCTCTTCCAAGGCAGCTAAATTGGATCGTTTGAGAGGTTGGAAAATTCTCCAAAAACTTCACGATAATCTTATTTTATCCGTCAATCTTCTTAGACAACGAGGAATGAGCAGTGTACACGAACAACAGATACTGAAGAAATACTGGAAGGTGGGATATCCGATTTCCTGAGATAGAGATCTTGAGGGTATCCTCTTCCATACCATACGTGCCAAGTATTTCTTATCAATTATGAGTGAAATTGATAAGGGACACGTCAAGTATTGCATCAAAAAATGCACACAGACAACGAATTTTCGATTGCAATGTTGAGGTTTTGGGGTTCGTGATCGCAAAAGTATAATATTTCCGATGTAGGAAAAGTATTGTAACGTATAGCTTTTGGGGTTCGGGATCGCAAATGTTTAAGTTATCCGATGTATAAAATGTATATCCGTGTTGGAAAAAAATTCAATGTATGAAATGTATTTTCATAAGCATTTTCATTGTTTAATTGTAAATGTATGTTTTATTTTCATTAAGACCCATAACTGAGCACACAAAATATGATATAATCCTAACATGTTTCCCAATTCAATTATTCTTATTGTCGACTTCGGTAGTATCATTCACCGACATTGAGGATATAAATGCTGTCCTCGAAAATTAAAATTCATAGTTACATTTTCTATCATTCATATTACCGACTTTTGTTATTGATATGACCGACGTTAGAAAAAGAATGACGGTTATAAATGTACGTCTTTTCATGCACAGTTATCAATAATGCTCATGATCATATTTGGATCTCCAAATTTGGAAATTATTATATCCAAATTCAATTATTCGCATAATCAATTCTGAGAGTTAAATATCTAAAGTCGGAGATTTATTATCTCCGAACTAAACATGTCTGAATTCAGTTGTTCATATCGTCGACTTCGAGAATATCATTCAGGGGCTTCAATTACTTATATGCAGTCCTCGGAAATTAAAAACCCATAATTTGGATTTTGATCATTCATATCACTAACTACGGTCTTTTCATGCACGGTTATTGATAATGCCCATAATCATGCATGACAAGTCTTCGACGTCGCCTTAATCAGTAGCCTTTCAAAATCCAAAAGTCGGATGGGCTACTGAATGGACATGTCCGAGTGTATAAAAATAAGGCAGTTCTATTCACTTCACCATCTCTCTCCAATGACCCTCTCAATTCTCATACCTTAACAAATTCAATTATAATGGAGAACACTTCAGAGCATCTTCCCAAAGACCTCGTCTTCGACATAATCCTAGTGCCGCCAAAATCCATGATAGGGTTCAAGAGCGTCTCAAAAACGTGACGGGATCGCATATCTGGAAACGAGTCGTTCATCAACGCTCACCAACTCTATCAACATGCCAAAAACGGGCCACTCCTGATTTTAGTCGGTGAACGGAGGCGAGAATATTTTATACTATTGTTGCTCACCGAGCCAAGAGTGAGGAGAATCGCGTGACGCATATCAACCCCAAAACCTCTCCCTCGCAATCATGGCATCCTATAATGGCTTGCTCTGGCTGTCGATTAGGGGGTTTTTGAGTCGCAAGTTGTGCTTTGGAATCCGGAAATCCGTAGGCGAGACATCTTCTGATTCCTCCAGCCTATTCACTTAACTTTCATGACCACCATACAGAGTTAGCTTTCGAATTTGACGTCTCGAGCAACAACTACAATGTCATTCTCTTGTGCCTCGGCAAGCGGGATCATCTGTTCATATACGGGCAAGTGTTCGACAAAACTGGCGAAATGTATGGTCTTTGAGACTGCCAGGGAAAAACGAATGGGGATCGAGCACGGGCATGGTAGACGGGGTTCTTCATTGCTTGTTTTGGATCCCCGGTAGAAAAAAAAATTGTTTCATTCAACTAGCGGGAAGAGAAGCTTCACATGGTTGAGGAGCGGGCGGAGTTTCTGAGGGTAGCTGGATAGCCGCCGGTTTTCCTCTGGTGGGAAAAAATATGGATGCAACGATACAAGATTTGGGTAAATCATGACCATCAATAAATTGAGAGCATTGTCTCTGTGTTTTGATGTTTTTTCATGTATACTATTTTAGTTACGTTACAATGTTTTCATGTTTCATTCATATTATTTCCAATATTTATATCTAAGTTCTATGTAATTGCACCACCCATGTCTGTAGTTTTGAATGAACAAGACTTTTTTTTTTTTGTAAATGAATATATCTGAGGTCGGACATAGTGTTTACCCATAATTCAGATGTAAAATTAATTCGAGGTCAGAAATTTTGGGATGTTTTTATATTCGAATTTGGGGATATAATACCTTAGAATTCGAATATAGCATGTACATAGTATGTGATATCACCGACTTCGGCGATAATCGTCGAGGTCAGACTTATAGAAGAGGTCGATGGTTACGCTCGATGTTAGTGATAATCGCAAAGTTGTTCCCTAATTCGGACATGTAACAATTGCAAATGACGTCCCCTAGTTCGGACATATACACCAAATTCATGTATAAATTAACAATCTCAGTTATAATACTAGACATTAGTAGGCTTGTTCGAGTTTGGAGAACGAGAGATATTACAAGGCTCAGGGAGGAAATTGGGAAGAAAACAGTAAACATTACTAGGTTTCAAATTTTAGTCCATTCATGATTAAGTATCAATTGTAAATTTAAGCATGACTTGGCTCAACTCCTAGCAAAGATTTCCCCACCAAGGAAATCCCCACCAGACCTTCCCCCAGCAGGGAAGAGCCCGAGCAGAGATCTTCCTAGCATGAGTTCTCCCACTAGAGAATTCCTTACCAAAGATGGGTCCAACCAGAGACTTCCGCTAACAGGGAGTGACCCGGCCAGGAATGCTCCTACCAGAGATGCCCCTAGCAGAGATGTGGGGGAGCAGAAGTGGCTCCCTAGCAGTAGAGCTCCTACCAGAAATGTTCCTAGCAGAACTACACCTTAGTAGGCTTGCTAGGGACATCCGACCAGAAGTCAGCGGAGCTCAATCCAGAAGGTTCCAAACTTTAGGAGCAAGTTTGGAGATTTGATTTGATTTGTTTTCCTGATTTTGTTAGGATTCGATTGTAAATTGTAAATATTTGATTGAGTTTATTTTAGGAAGGTTAGCTAGGGTTTACTTTTACTGGTCTCCTATAAATACTAGTGTTATTGTTTTTTTTTTGTAACTCCATTATTGCAATTTTGCCTTCGATTAATCAGCGAAGCTTTTCTCCCATATTCTCTATCTTTGTTTCTTGTTCTTCATTATTCTTTGATTGCAGATCCACATTATTGGAAACAACATCAATTTCCCCTACTTTCATTAGTGATAATGATTTTCCCTAGATAAATATGTCAGATGAAATAGAAAAAAGACAGGAAGAAGAGTATGGTCCCAAGTTTAAAATATAATATCCAATTGCGATAAATATTCACTATCATATCATAGCTTTTAAAATTTCCAATCTCTTTACAGTTTTTAAAATTGCAGCTTTAGTCTTATATTTATAATAAATTGCATTTATAATCTTTATTTTATATAAAATTATAATTAGAATTTATAGTTATAGTTACATTTATATTTATATAATATAAAATAAATATGTTTAATTATAGTATAGGTTATTAATAAATAACTCTTATTTTTATATCTTATGTAATTCAACACAGACCCTTACCAAAAAATAAGAACAAAATAATAAGAACACGGACCTTTAGTTATGAAGAAGAATGTTATTGCTTATATATATCAAGGTGTTAAATGTAATTTTCCAGGCCGTTTTACTCCCTCTATTTTACGGGCATCCCTTGATGGGCATGCCGGCTAGGAAAATTTTAAAAAAGGGCATGTTGCATGCTGCAAGTACCGCATAATTTGATGTTCATGCAAATACCGCATAATTTGATGGGCATATACCGCATGCCGATGAGATTATCGACGAACATTCTACAAAAGTATTTTTGAGTATTTACGCAAAATTTGTATATATATGTTCCAAATTACTTGATTAACAAAATAAGACATAAATAGCTAAAAATATCACTCTAATAATAAGATATGATACTGATAGGTTATATTTGTATTTATATAAAAATAAGAGTTATACTTATAATTTGTAAAAAATATAAAAATATGATTACAATTAAAATAAAATATCGTATTAATATGTTATAGTTGTTTACGAACATGTCGCATGTCGAAGGCATGATGTAGCTCTGAAAACCCGGATATGCGGAAAGGAGGCCAAAGGCATGTTGGGACATTTAAAACCTTATCATATAATGAGAGAGATTTCTATAACCATGCGGAGGCTTAAGTAATTATAACTCAGTATTATTTTTTAATGTATATATTCATATATATTTTACTATAACTTTTCTAAACTATACTTTCCGAGAAAACAATAAATCTAATCTTCGATATAACGTGTATAACTTATAGTTTCTCAATAGTCAGGTCTACTTGCACAGGCGCAGAGACCTAACAAGAATATATATAAGATTCAAGGTATTAAATTTTTCGAATATTCATCGGCATTCCCATCGGAAAAAAAAAATCGAGGATATGCGAAACGATATATCCATCGACATATCCATCGACTTACTTATGAGATACACATCGACAAGCGATATATCCGTAAATGAAAAGTGCGAAATGACATCGGCAACCGGTATTTAAAAACTTGATAAGATTAAGTTCTTATGGCATACGGGCTTATTTCCACTAATATATATATACTGAGAAAATTAAATTATATGGAAAATTATATCATTAGTTGTCCTTGTAACAAGATCAGTGAAATACTGAAAACTATATACACGCAAATCGCAATCATACATTGATGTCAATGGTCATGCATGTGATGATATTGGTGCAATAATGTCCTTGATGGTCATGGGCCCATATTGGTGCAATAATGTCCTCAATAACGCAGACGATATTATGGGTCTTTCTCACACTGATGTGTGATAAATTACATATTAATATTTATTCGACTGTTATGGAAAAATCAACCCAATAAAAAAATTACATATATTTAACAAATGATATTATATAAAACATAGTGAAAACTGAAAACATGTAACAAACTAATATATATAATTCAAATTGGTGAAAATAAAACGGAGAATTTAAGGTGTCATCCTAGTTCTTGGTCTTCAAACCGAGAACTAGCACATTTTGGTTCTTGTTTTAAAACTAAATTTGAAAAAAATTAAAAATTAAAAATTAAAAACAGTGCGGAATCAGAATAAGGAAAAAATTATAAATTGTGTAAAACAAATTCAGTCATCATTTACATGTATAATTTTATATTACAAGGAAACTAAATAATTTATGATTATCGTGCATTTTGTGAAAATGCTCTGATTTTTTAGGGGTTTTTTCGAAGACTTCATGTATATATATATATATATATATGTATGTATGTGTGTGTGTGTGTATGTATACATAATTGCTAAAATGAAGATTCGTTTCCATTTCATTTGTGACTGCATCGAGAAGCGAGATATCATTACGGAGTTTGTAAGCACGGGAGAGCAACGTGGATACATTCTTACCAGGACCCTAGTTCGGGTAAAGTCCGTGGAGATGAGTCAAACTTATGGGGAGAATATGAGTCTAAGCTTGACTTGGTCCGCCCGAGTAGCCCACAAATCAAATATAACCATCTCAATCAAAATTCGGCTCAGTAACTTCTTTTCTTTTCTTCAAGAAATTCTATCCAAAATTTGAATTGACCTTTGGAACTTAATTTTAACTCATCTTGCAATTCAAATTTCACTAGGTCTTCAACATGAAAATTGGCAATATTTCTCGTATCTTTATACGAGCTTTATATGGATTACTTTGTACATAAAATATGGAAAACGTACCAAATTTCAGTGTCCAAAAATTGTCCGATTTTGTATACATTTAATTTAACACTTTTTTGGGCATTGCAGAAATTTGAAAGCAGACTCAAGTATTTTTTTGGGTCTCAATCAGATTTAATTTAGTTTAAAAAACAGGGATTTTTCAAATCCGGTTTATGACAGCTTGTCTCAAACCGTGCAAAATCACGCGATAACCTCACCAAAAGAACGTCGGCCACTCTTTTAAAGATAATAAAAAATAATTTTTGTGCTATCATGAATGTCCACCAAACTTGTTTATTATTTGGGGATTCAATTATTTTCCCTTGTTTTTTATTCTCTCAGGAGAAGAAATCTCTCATATCCTTAGTACGCGAAGGATCTGATCAAATACTAGTGGAGAAACCAAATATGGCGTTTGGGGTTGGCTTTTGGCCTCTCTTTCTTTGCCTTTTGCTCCTCTTGGTAAACTATGCTTTTTAATCAATCATCATTTGCATTAAATCTTAGGTAAACCAATCCCTACAATCAGTAAACAATGGTTTCATTTCATGGATAATCATTTCGCAGGATAGTGATCACGGCGAAGCCCGACAGATGAGCGGTACTGGAGGGCCTCACGTTCACTCAAGTCTTCCTTCGGATCTATCCGCGTCGGTTTTTTTCAAACTCGAGGACATGAAACCAGGAAAAACGATGAAGATGTACTTCTTGAAGAAGGAGCCCTCGTCCTCTCGTCTCTTTCCTCGAGAAAAGGCGGAGTCGATCCCCTTCTCCACCAAACAACTTCCCTACCTTCTAGACTTGTTCTCTTTTTCTCCCGATTCTCTGCAAGCCCATGACGTGGAAGCCACCCTCAAACTCTGTGAGAGCCGCCCGAACAAGCGCGAGGTCAAGAACTGCGCAACTTCTATGGAGGCGATGCTCGATTTCGTGCTTGGCGTCTTCCGGATATCAAATCCAACGTCCGGAGACCACCCAACAATGCTGACCACCATCTTGCACAGCAGAGATAAGAACCCCATATACCAGAACTACACAGCCGTCGGCTCACCACAAGAGGTCGGTTCGAAAAATAATTTGGAGAAGATAAGAGTTTTAATTGGAGAAAAATTCAACTGGTACTGTAGAATTTTACGGATTAGTAGAACAATCTAGCTACATACTACAAGAAGACTGTAGAGACTAATTAATTCAACTTTCACATTTGAACAAAGGTCGTGAGCTCGAGGGTGATCGGGTGCCACACCGTCGGATATCCCTACGCGGTGTTCTACTGCCATTCTCAGGAGGGTGGCGACAAGGTCTACAAGATCCCTTTCTTAGCCGAAAACGGCGACAAGCTCGAATCATACTCGATCTGCCACCAGGACACGTCGGAGTGGGACCCTAACCACGTGTCCTTCCGGGCGCTGGGGGGTAAACCGGGAAGTCGTGTGTGCCATATCTTCCCTCCTTTCAGCAACTTCATATGGGTCCACTCTACTGCAGCTTCAATCTAGGTTTAATGAGTGTGGTGCATGTAATCTTTATCTTCTTTATGGCTCCATAATAATTGTGCCTATATCTACTAAGTATCAGGCAGAATTAATTAGTAAATAAAGCCACTGGATTGATGAGATCTTGTTCGATTCATTGTTATCTGTTCTATGATTTACGTTATGTTTGTCCGATGTGCGCTTCTATGAGCCTTGTAATAATCTATGTTGTGTTATTAATGAATAAATTGCAGCTAAAGTACTTAAAGTTTGAAGATTTCAAAATTTTGTTCCCAAGTTTTTTTTGGTGGCTATAGTACCTAGACTTGTTTCTGTTATGAGATTCGGTCCCCTCTATTAATTTTAAAATTCACCGTTAATAACGTCCAACGTGGCGCCACATCCTCCTTTCAGGCGCTTGCCACGTCGCTAGAGCTGCGAGTCACGACCCCACGACGCGTCGCGACTAAAATCGCGAGAATCGCGAGTTCACGCGTCGCGACGGGTCGCGACTCTGTGCACCGCGAGAAATCGCGAACCCGCGAGCAGCTTGGACCAAGTTGTTTCTAATGTTTGCGGCATATGTACCTAGTTGTTTCTAATGTTTAACTTGGTTAGTTTTTACCCGAATTTAATAATCAAACTTTATCAATTATTTCAAAAACTATATTTAATTATTATTTGTAATTAATTAACCATTAATATTTAAATATGTTATAGTTATTATTTTGTAACATATTATTAATTTTAATTTATATGTTAGTTTTTAATTTGTAACATATGTTAATAAATATTAATTTGTAACATATTATTAATTTGAACAAATTTAATCAACAAATAAATAAATACGATAAGACGAGATATTAAAAAAAAAGTTGTATTATTAATTGTGAATATTACAATAAGGTGGAAGAGAGCTGTAAATATTAAGTGTAAATATTACAAGATGCCTCACTAAAACCTCACTACAACCGCAACGACAGAGCATATTAAGACTTTCAAGAGACGTATCAAATTAAATAATTAAACTAAAATAATTAAAATAATAATGATTACCCCGTTGCCGGACGCAGACGTCGAGCACGTCGAGGACGTTGGACTGAGCCTTCGCCGATTTCGTGATGGGAAGAGATTGGAGAACCATCGTGGTACGAGCCGACAACGAAGGAATGGTGCGGTTCCTCCGGTGGTTGAGTCGGTGGTTCCTCCGGTGGTTGAGTTTCGTCGTCATCGCGGTCATCGACGGGTCCGCCTTGAAACATGAGCGCGAAAAATGGATCTGCGGTCCTCGTCTCCCAACATCGACGTACCACATCCACCATTGATGCGGGCACACGCTCCGGATCAGCGTCGTGCGCGCCCATCTTCCGGACTAGACTAGGTCTTAGAGACCGTTGGGTATTATCGGGATAGTTTGGATTTTCTTGGGAGGGAAATATTTCATGTGGTAGCATAACGAGAATATAGCCCTCGGGCGTAGGTTGATCTATTTCCGCCTGAATAAATAGGGGTTGGCCGGGTTGCTGATCCCTAGCCCTTCGACCCCCGGAACCACCGCTTCTTCGAGACATAATGGGAAATTTGAGAACTTGAGAGCTTTAGAGAGAAAAAACTTAGAGAGTTGAGAGAATTTGAGAGAGAGTTGGAAGATTGTTGGTGAGGAAATGAGGGTGGGAGGGGTGGTATTTATAGGATTTGAGGAGAGTGTTGGGTGGGTGAATAATTATTGAGGTGGGTGAAGTGGGTGAATAAAATTGGGGGAAAATATTAAAATTTGAAATTTTTGGGTAGGAATTCGAGTAAAGTGGGTAAAAATTGTGGTTGGGTAATTAATTTCGGGTAAAAAATAGTATTAATGCCACAAAGAAACACATTTCCTCCCACCTCCCACGGATTGCTGACGTGGCTCAGCGAGAGCCGTCGATCGCCCATCACGCGGATCGCCCTCGTCCCATCGCGACCACACGCTCAAATCGCGATTCGTCGCGACTACACGCCTTAGCATCGCGATTCGTCGCGACTCCCCACAATACGTCGCGACTCGTCGCGATTGTGAACAGGGAGTCGCGAGTTTCAGCTCTACTCGTCGCGATTGTGAACAGGGAGTCGTGAGTTTCAGCTCTACACGTCGCCCAGCCACGTGCAACACTACTTTTTTAATTCTGAATTTATAAATAAATTTTTATCTCCACGCTCCCATTGCCTTTTGGTTTTGTTGTCCGACGAAAACGCCTAGATCTTGTGATAAGAAACAAACACCTAAACCCACCAAGAAAAGACCGGACATTGAAGATTGTACACACTACACACATATTGTCACAGGGTCAATTTCGTACCTGAATTTTTGACCTTGTGCGGCGCCGTGTACACTCAAACACGACCAGCCTTCCCCGTGTAAACCAACTCTCGTATGCAAACCTAGACTAAGTACCCAATGAATTTCGACTAAGCAAGTAAAGTATCACACCACGACACAAGCTTACGGGGCACATCCCAACCTTTCTTTTTATTAAAAGGGTAGACTCAGGTGCGCTAACGCCGTTCCCTTCGTCTCACTCACAAAACTCTCGCAAAGCCCTAACTCTCACTCTAGCCTAAACTCGCATATGGTTTCACACCTTTAAGATAGCCACATTCGACTTTATTTATAGAATACAAAGAGAAAACCTAATCCTAATCGAATCCTAACTCTTAGGCCTTATCCTATCTTTAACGTGTTATCCTTGAAGATAGCCCACCATCTTCACGAATCCATGGGCCGAACTCTCCCTTTGCGCGTCCTTCTTGGGCCTTCCGCGTGGGTGACGCTCACCGAGTCCGTGTGGGTGACGCTGGACTTCTCCGCGTGGGTGACGCTCGCTGCGTCACCGCGTGCCACTTTTCCCCTGCCCGAATGCGCGTATCCGCTGCCCTGGTTGCCCGCGTGTGAGTTCGCTGCCCGTGCCCTTCTCGGACACGCTACTCGTGCTTGTTGCATGCTTCTCACGTACTCCCGTGCGTTGGGCCGCTGCCCTATGCCGCACGTGCTCGGCCCACCACCTAAGCCAAGTCTTTCCTTGCGCCTTGCCACTCACTAGGCGCTTCGGGAGGCTTGTTGGGCCTCCTTCCCGTGCTTCCCCGGGCACGGATCCTCTCTAAGGATTTTAGGGTGTGACAAACTCTCCCCCGCCGGATTGAACCGACGTCCTCGTCGAGTTATCTTCTGAGTATGTCTTCATCTCTCTGCTCCTGAATCGCCAAAGGGCATCGTCACGCTCCCATGTAGCATCGCACGCTTTACTCCCTTCCCAATGAACCAAGAGCTCGTCTCTGCCATTCTTCCAGCTTGTCCGACGGTCTAGAATCTGATGAACTCTCTTTCCCGATCCAGCTCCGTACTCTACTCTTTTCTCATGAACTTTCTTCCCCTCTGAACCCTCGTGATACGGTCTCAAGAAGCTTCCATGAATGGTTGAATGGAGGTTCTTCATCTCTTCCGGCAATTCAAGGCGATACATCTCATCCTCGACCTTCTTCGACACATCGAAGGGACCTTGGTACCTAAGTAACTCGGTCGTTTGAAGCTCGTCCGGTAGCTTCTTTCTCATCTGCGGCGTCAGTTTTAGCAACACCTTGTCGCCTCTCTCGAACTGTCTACACCGTCTTTTCTTGTCCCCTTTACGCTTCACCCTTTTCTGCACCTCCTCTATCGGCGTCTTCCTCTGTGGGACTCGAGTCGTCGGTCTCGTTCCGAACTCGTGCTTGTGCTTCCTCGGGGAAGGGGCCTTGCTCCTCTCCACGGGTTCCTCTCCTAGTGCATTAGCCGGGTACCCTGTCTCAAGAAAACCTAACGTCACCTTACCCGTTGCTTGGCCGACATCATCTCTAGCCGCCAAGGGCACTGTAGGCTCCTGTCTCTCATTCCCGTCGGGTGTCCCAAGGGTGGGTAGCAGACATTTCACACTACCGCAGTGTGGAATAACGTTCGCGTCTTCGGACTCTTGCTCGCTGCCGGTTGTCACTTCCGCGGGTGTGGCTCGATTTCTCTCGGGGCTCTCCACCCATATTGCATTGAGCGACTGCAGGCAGCCCATCTTAGCAGTAACCTCCTCTGGTTGTTCGGGTGTTTCGTCTCGGGCAGCCATGGCGGTTAACTTCATCGTCGTCGGGCATTCTCTCGCAATGTGGGGACAGTCACAAAGGAAGCACCGTATGCCCCCTCTGGAGCTATTTCGGTCCGTCCTTCCCTTGGCCGATCCATGCTCTTGCATTCTGTCCCGTCTTGGAAGTTCCTCTTGGCTCTTGTTGCTCCCATCTAAGTTCTCCCTCCGATCCGTCCGTGGGGTATGTTTGAACTCGTAGTCGACTAACCCGTCTGCTGCCGCCATTGCAGTTTGTAGGTCACGAACGTTTCTTCGCCTCAATTCCGTCTGAGCCGAAGGCTGTAGTCCTGAAAGGAAATTAAACAGCTTGTCCTCCTCGGACATGTTACGGATATCTAGCATTAACGAGCTAAACTCCTTCACATAATCGCGAATAGACCCGGTTTGCCTTAGCCTCTTTAATGCGTCTCTCGCAATCCATGCTGCGTTCACGGGCAGGAACTGAGTCTTTAGCTCCGTCTTCAGATCGTCCCATGTTTGGATGCTTTCCCCCTCTGGGCCGACTCCTTCGGTTAGCCGGGTTCTCCACCACAGCTTAGCATCTCCCTGCATGTACATACTCGTGATTGTTACCTTGTCGTCGGAATCCACGTGAGCCGCTTTGAAGTATTGCTCCATGTCCCATAGAAAATTCTCCAGCTCCTTTGCATCTCTCACCCCACTGAAGGGTTTCGGC
The DNA here is from genome assembly GCA_954871525.1 of Parietaria judaica. Taxonomy (NCBI): domain Eukaryota; kingdom Viridiplantae; phylum Streptophyta; class Magnoliopsida; order Rosales; family Urticaceae; genus Parietaria; species Parietaria judaica. The sequence goes on along the minus strand of OX940862.1, from coordinate 29,602,823 downwards.
TCGGGAACCTTGAATCTCGGACCAGCACCTCTGTTGACTCCGCTTGGCAAGCTGTCCGTCGCTCGCTTTATAAGTCTAACATCGGTCTCCAAATCTGAAACTCTTTCCGATAACTGTGCAGTAACCTCTGAAAGTCGATCGAGTATAACTTCAGTCTGGGCGACCATCTCATTCTGAGCTTCTAAGATCATCTTCTTGAGTTCCTTGATCTCCGCTGAGTGCGCGAGCACCTGTTCGTCTAAGGTCTTCTCGTCATTGGCCGGTTCACCAACCAGCGACTCCGATGTCGTTGATCGCGTTGCCTTCACCATCCTTGAAGACAAAAATCAGCTCTGATACCACTTGTCACAGGGTCAATTTCGTACCTGAATTTTTGACCTTGTGCGGCGCCGTGTACACTCAAACACGACCAGCCTTCCCCGTGTAAACCAACTCTCGTATGCAAACCTAGACTAAGTACCCAATGAATTTCGACTAAGCAAGTAAAGTATCACACCACGACACAAGCTTACGGGGCACACCCCAACCTTTCTTTTTATTAAAAGGGTAGACTCAGGTGCGCTAACGCCGTTCCCTTCGTCTCACTCACAAAACTCTCGCAAAGCCCTAACTCTCACTCTAGCCTAAACTCGCATATGGTTTCACACCTTTAAGATAGCCACATTCGACTTTATTTATAGAATACAAAGAGAAAACCTAATCCTAATCGAATCCTAACTCTTAGGCCTTATCCTATCTTTAACGTGTTATCCTTGAAGATAGCCCACCATCTTCACGAATCCATGGGCCGAACTCTCCCTTTGCGCGTCCTTCTTGGGCCTTCCGCGTGGGTAACGCTCACCGAGTCCGTGTGGGTGACGCTGGACTTCTCCGCGTGGGTGACGCTCGCTGCGTCACCGCGTGCCACTTTTCCCCTGCCCGAATGCGCGTATCCGCTGCCCTGGTTGCCCGCGTGTGAGTTCGCTGCCCGTGCCCTTCTCGGACACGCTACTCGTGCTTGTTGCATGCTTCTCACGTACTCCCGTGCGTTGGGCCGCTGCCCTATGCCGCACGTGCTCGGCCCACCACCTAAGCCAAGTCTTTCCTTGCGCCTTGCCACTCACTAGGCGCTTCGGGAGGCTTGTTGGGCCTCCTTCCCGTGCTTCCCCGGGCACGGATCCTCTCTAAGGATTTTAGGGTGTGACACATATGATATATACATATAATGATATACATGAACGAACATATACATACATATATATAGTATTTGTACCGCTGGCTTAAAGCTTTGGCGATCTTGAGACCCACCACCACCACACGATGGTGCTCCAGCCTAAGCGTTAGCGGACCAGCTCCGCCGACTCACGGGTCGGACGTAAATCTGATCCGGGTCAGGGTTCCGCGAGTATGTCGTCTAGCGATTACCTCGAGAGGCTTCACTCCGGCGACCTGGAATTGAACGCTCGGCAAGAAGCTCTCGAATGGATTTGGAAGGTTCGATCATCGCTTGCTTTTCCATTTTTTATTTTATTGTTTTTCGATGATTATCTGAAATGGGCATTCATCGGATCGTCGATGGAGTCTTTCCCGAAGCGCTGGCTGATCACGCGGAGAAGAGATGGATCCACGACACCCAGATTTCTTCACACCCTTCGCTCTCCAAACTCTCTAAGTTACAACCCGATAAGCTCGAGGAGATTCAGGCTACAGCTTCCACCATTCTCACCAAGTACGAGATTTCCCGAATCGCTCAATCCATCGAAGCTCACTCCAATGAGTTTTCATTTTTAGGTCCATTGCTCGATGGTTCCGCCATTGACGATCGCGGGCTGAGCTTCGTTGGAGAAGGCCAAGAGGAGGAGAGAGAAGATGGTGGATTCACAGCGACTGCGAGCAGATGAAGAGATTTACAGCGAGTTTTCATGAATGGATTTACAGAGAAAGGGATGTCTTGCTCTCGCCAGAGAAGAGAAAGAGCTGGGCGACGTGGCAAGCTTGAAGGAGCATATGGTGCCACGTAGGACGTTACTAAATCTCATAACAGAAACAAGTTTGGGTAGCAGTGGCGAGGCCACCAGCCCCACTTGGATGGCCCATGATAGCTAATAAGTCCAAATTCAGCCTCCATTTAATTTTTTTATTTTTAATTCACCGTCAACTCTTCGACATTCACCCTTTCTCCCTTTCTCTTCGACAACTGCTCTTCGGCCTCTCACAATCGGCGAATCTGAACTCCGCCACGAATCTGAATCTCGGTTGTAACTTGTAATTGTTGGCGTCATTGTTCTTGGTCGTCCAAGTGAAGTGAGGCTCTGCATCTGATTTTTTGTGAGGTGATTTTCTTATAAACCCTCATTTTCAATGTTAAATTCTTCAGACCGAATTGTAAACTATATTACTGCTTCATTTGTGTTGTCGATTTTGTTTGTAATGGCCATTACTCATAGCCAAATGATGTTGATATTCTGAATCTTCAAAGATGTCTAGATATTGAGTTTATTTTTGTCCAAGCTCATCGTTGATGGAGGAACTTTGAGTATTTAACAGCTGAAATCTTAGAATTCAATAACTTTGAGTATTTAATACCTAAAATCTTATGAATTTGAATTCAAAAAATTGAACCTTGTTCTTGACTCTTGGTCTTGGGGTAGTGTGAAGCCGTGAACCACTTTCAAGTTTTAATTATATTGCAAAGTCTTGGGTTGCAGATTCCAAACATCTTTTATTCTCTTTGATTGATTAATGTGCATTAGTTACTAAAATAGTAGCACTAATTGTGAATTCTAAAAAAATATGAATATTGATCATTAATTGTGAATTCTAAAAACATCAGTTTAGACTTAAATATCTCTGGGATTGATTGAATGTGTATATACTTTCTATAAATGCAGGCCAATTTCACAGTTCCAGAAACAAAGGAGGATTAGGCTTTTAACAACAGTTGAGAGATCAAAGGTGGAGACAGGAAAAGAGAAAGTATTTCCATTAGTTTATCGGCTCTTGACGTTGGCTTTCATTTTACCTATTGCTACGGCTTCGGTTGAGAGATCATTTTCTTCTATGAAGTTTGTGAAGACGAACTTACGCAACAAAATGGGAGACGACTGGCTAAATGATTTTTTATTTATGTACGTTGAGACAGACGTTTTTAATGAAATTGATGACGAGCCCATCATGAATTATTTTCAGAACATGAAAACTCGTAGAGGACAATTGTAATGAAATTTATGTTCTACATTTTAATAATTTGATAAGATAATATTTTTTATCGGTCCAACAATATTAATTTATAGAAGTTCTGATGTCGTCCTCGTCGTATTATGTTCGATGTACTTGTTGTAAATTGAATTTGTGATATTCTAGAGACCCTTATAATCATTGCATAGAACATAATCATTTGTCTTGTCGATTACAATCATCACAGCAAAAAAAAAAAAAATTGTACTGTTATTATTTTATTAATTTTTCTCCGAGTCCCTCAGTCCCTCTTAGTTTTTACTAGGGGTGCAAGCGGACCGGGTACCCGGATTTTTTTTCATACCCGCTACCCGGATCCGGAATCCGGGTTTTTTGAAATTGAAACCCGGTTCCGGATATTTTTACATAAAAACCCGGAAATCCGGATCTGGGTTAATACCCGGTTTTAAAATAAAAAAACCGGTTTAAAACCCGGATCCGGAATCCGGGTTTTTTGAAATTGAGACCCGGATCCGGATATTTTTACATAAAAAATCCGGAAATCCGGATCCGGGTTAATACCCGGTTTTAAAATAAAAAAACCGGTTTAAAACCCGGATCCCGATTTTTATCCATTTTCGGTTAGAAAATTTTTTCCGGGTTATAATAAGGATTTGAACCTAATATTTATATTAAAAACACTTTATGTAATTATAGAAAAAATTAAAAAAATCAAACTATATCATAAATATAACAAATATACTTACAAAAATCGATAAGTAATTAATATAATAAATACATGTAATGTTTTATACTATTAGTATTGTGAGAGAAAAAAATTATATCAATTTGGACTAGAAGAAACAAATGATCAACCTATACAACATTAGTTTGGAGTAGGATGAGAAACAAATAAATGAATATTTCTCTTTATAGAAATTCAACATGTATTGTTTTTGTATGAAAATTCTAAATATTTTTATGTATATATTTAATAACCGGGTTTTAGTAAGCTACTATGCGGGTTCCGGGTTTTGTATTCTCTAAATCCGGGACCCGGAACCGGTTTAATCCGGATGCGGTTTTTTTAATAAACCGGTTCCGGTTTAACCCGGATTAATACGGTTCCGGTCCGGATGCGGTTTGAAACCCGCATTTCCGGGTTTTATTTGCACCCCTAGTTTTTACCACATAATTATAACCTCTTATTGACCAATTAAAATTCTAAATCAACTCCCAAACGTTAAATCCTGGTTTCGTCAACAGAAACAATATAATTTGTATTTATTAGTATATATAGTAGAGTTTACAATTTTGGTGAAGCCAATAAGTAAATTTTTATAAGATTTTTTCTATGTAATATTTGTAGCAATAAAAGTAATTTTTTTTTTAATTTTTATATGCAGCAAAGGTTATCTTAAAATAGTGTAAAAAGGTTTTCATTTTTTTTCCCGTGCAGGAAGTACTAATTTTTTATTAACTTTTTTTACAGTGTAAAAAGGTTCACTCGAAGTTAGGAGTTTATGAGAAGTGGATTGGCGGTCAGAAGTTTGGAGTTCAAAATGATTGAGAAAAATTGTCAGGGATATTTTAGCGAAATGATTGAGTTGAAAAAAGCAAAAACATTATTTTGAAGCAAGGTATTAAATTTCTCGAATATCCATCGGCATGTCTATCGAAAATCTTTTTTCGAAGATATGCGAAACGATATATCCATCGGCATATCCATCGATTTACCTATGAGATACCAATCGACAAGCGATACATCCGTAAAATGAAAAGTGCGAAACGACATCGACAATCGTTATTTAAAATCTTGTTTTGAAGTATTCAGAGATTTCTTCAATTTAGAGTATTCTGATTTCTTCACAAAAAGTTGAGTGTAAAAGCAAAAAAAAGTTCATTTATAAAAGAAAGTTGTGTACCAATTTTTTCAAAATACTTTTCAGATGTCAAAAGCCGATTTTTTTTAGTTATATTAATTTATAATGAACTACAAAAAAAAAAAAAATCATTATAGCTTGTTCTCACAATGTATTTACAAATTAATTCTGCACTCAAACTTAAACTGAAAAAAAAAAAAAAAAAAGCTTTAAAGAGTTACTACCCTGGCGAGAAGGGCGAGAGGGAATTGAGAACTGAGTTGTTGCTACCTGAATTGCAATTACGAGATGCATGCAACAAGCACTTTTACTAGCGTCGTCGGGCCAGGGACAGTGATGACGTTGCCAATGCTAAGGTGAAGTCATTAACAATGTCGTGTTTGCCTGTGGCAGAAACCAATATATGAAATGAATCATATTAATATCTTAATAAGAAAGATTTGAATAAAAATTGAGAGGAGTTATTTACGAAAAATATATATATTATTTTTCTAAATATTTGGTGTAGGGTAATTCATACTTACATACTTCATAATAACCAAATTATTTACTGTTTCCACGTAGGGCAGAGCTATTGATACCTTGGCAATCCAATTTATATCTTCAAAGAGGACTTGAAGTGCTTCGAATTTTTCTATAAATAGGCTCCACACTCAGAGTATCAAATCATCTTCCACCAAACAAATAAGAAATCTTCCCATATATTTGTGCTCTACCAATATGAAATTTGCTTTGGTCTTAGCTCTGCTCTCACTTCTCCTCGTAAGCATCTCCCATATATATATATGAATAAGAGCGTACTCTATTACCAATTTTCAATCGATATAATAACTATACAACAAATGCTATTCATATAGTGTATATAGTGACTACAATTAAATTCGAACATGATATCTTTTGAGATAGATAATTATATTTCTAAACTTTATTCCTAAAAAGACTGTAGACAGTTATATGGCTTTTTATTCTAGAATTAATATCAGTAAATTGCTAATTGCTCATGCGGTTTTGTTTAGTCACACGAATGACATCACATTATTTACATATGAAAAGTTAGATCTAATTTCTTATATATTATCTTCTTATTTGACTTCAGATATGGAGTACCGCCGAAGCAAGAAAGGTTCTCGAGAAGGTAAAGATTTTCCTATTCTTAATAATACACATATATATATATATGTATATATATTATATATACACTACCAGAGCTATAGGTGATTCCAAATTTGGAATGAACTATTATTCAACTTTTATATTTGCGTTTTTCTCTGCGAAGGTTGATGACAATAATCAAAACAAGTTCTTCCTTTATGGCAAGGATGACTCATCGCATGACATCGAATCAAGCAAGTTCTTTCTATATAGCAAGGACGTCTCAGCACACGACCTCTCTTCCGAGAAGGAGGCTTCGGAGGATTCTAATAAGCTCTTTTTATACGCCAAATCCACCAGTACTGAGAAGGAGAACCTTGTTGACGAGAAGGCCAACGTTGTAGATCAAAACAAGTTCTTTCTTTATGCCAAACCTGACGCATCACATGACGTTTCGAACCAAAACAAATTCTTTCTCTATGCCAAACCAGACTCATCACGTGGCGTTTCTTCTGAGAAGGCTGATGTTACGGACCAAAACAAGTTCTTTCTCTATGCCAAACCGGACGCATCACATGACGTCGTGGACCAAAACAAATTATTTCTTTATGCCAAGCCTAACGCACCACATGACGTTGCGGACCAAAACAAGTTCTTTCTCTATGCCAAGCCGGACGCATCACATGATGTCGTGGACCAAAACAAATTCTTTCTTTATGCCAAACCTAACGCACCACATGATGTTACGGACCAAAACAAGTTCTTTCTCTATGCCAAACCTGACGCATCACTTGAAGTTCCATCTCAGAAGGCTAATGTTGCGGACCAAAACAAGTTATTTCTCTATGCCAAAGAACCCGCGACGGATGCGAATAAGTTCTTTTTATATAAGAAGGCTGAAACAAGCGCCAATGATGTGAATGATAAGGACGACAACAAGTTCTTCCTGTATGCCAAACCTGGCTCAACCAGTAATGTTCCGTCGGAGAAGGTGGGTATCAACAACTTGAACACTGTGGCCGAAGCTTGATGCAATGTAATTTGGTTCGTTTCGTATTATCACTGTCTGCATGTCCAATAAGTGCACAAATATTTGTGCCAAGTCTGTAATGTACTGTGTTTCCAATTTATGAAACTTAAGCCCTAAATAAGTTGGCTATTTGTGTGATTAAGATTGGAAAAGTTGTTGATGTTCATTCCTATTTATTTATGTGAAGTATACATTAATTAATTTTTATTCCCACTATAATAAGAACTTACCTCAGCATTAGAGTGATTTTATATAAACCTGTAAAAAGAAAAAAGAAAATATATAAGGTTAATAGTGGTACAAGTACCTATTGTTTGAATTTTTGTGGTGGTACACAATCAAATGTAGACTCGTATTATAGGGAAGAAAGAAAGATGTTCTCATATAATATTATTTCAATAAAATTAGGATCTTCTAACCTTTTTGAAAACCTTTTTTTCAATAGCTTTTATTTTAATTGACCTTTGGAACTTAATATTTACTCATCTTACATCAAATTTCACTAAATCTTCATCACGAGAGGTGTCGATCTTTCTCATTTCTTTATTCGAGCTTTAGATGGACTATTTTCGAGATAAAATGTTGCCATATGGAAAACATACTAAAATTACATAGTGTCCAAAAAATTGTCCAATTCCAACCCATATTGTCATTGTTCCAAAATTTGGACATTTTTTTCAGGCAATGCAATATTCAAAAGCAAGATCCAGTTTTTTAGGAGTCTCAATCCGATCTACCTCAGTTTAAAAAACCCAGAAAGCTTCCACGGCCGGTTGGCCAAAATGAGGATCCACACGAGGAAGGTAATAAAAAATAAAATAAAAAAATTAAATCCGGTTATGACAATTTGTCGCGACTAATTATTTTGTTGAAAATATTTTTCAAAACCCCTGTAAGTATTATGTTAGAAGGGACACGTACCCCTTCCGTAGCCTATGTGGAAAAAATAAGTATTGGAGAAACCAAAAATGGCGATTGGGATTGGATTTTGGCCTCTCTTCCTTTGCCTTTTGCTCCTCTTGCTAAATTGTGTAATCATTATTTGACTGAAATCTTTGGTAAAGCAAACGCTACAATATGTAACAATGGTTTCATTTAGTGGATACTCATTTCACAGGTCGGTAATCACGGTGAAGCCCCGCAGATGAGCGGTGGCGGGCCTCACACATTCACTCAAGTCTTCCTCCGGATCTATCTGTGTCGGTTTTTTTTTTTTTTCAAAAACGAGGACATGAAACATGGAATAACAATGAATATGTAGCTCTTGAAGAAGGAGCCATCGTCTGTTCGTCTCTTTCCTCGAGAAAAGGCCGAGGCGATCCCCTTCTCCTCAAAACACCTTCCCTACCTTCTTGACTTGTTCTCTTTCCCTCCCGGTTCTCTGCAAGCCCATGACGTGGAAGCCACCCTCAAACTCTGCGCGAGCCGCCCGAACATGCGAGAAGTCAACATCCGGAGACCACCCAACAATGCTGACCACCGTTTTGTGCAGCAGAGACAAGAACCCCATCTACCAGAACTAGTATTGTGGATTCGACAATACTTGATCGAAGAATCTTTCTTTTTCTTATTGGTTTCTTGGCGAGTACTAGACTCGGGGCATCTAATGAACTCACGAATACTAGTTATTTTGGGCATCGAACTCATATCTTCTAAAGATCATTCGCAAAGTGTTGGTCTCCAGATTTTGAAAATGGGAGCATATTCAATACCCGTTTTTATTAGAGAATCCGGAAACTGAAATTGGAATTGCGAGAATGATAAAAACAAAGGCGGAACTAGGTTATGACCCATAGGGACTAAAGCCCCCCAACATTTTTTTATTTCTTATTAGCCCAAGTCTTTGAGTCGATCGATGAAGCCAGCCCAGCCCAGCCCCCCACGGTCAAACCCCCTCCTTCTTTGTCTCTTTTTGCTCGAATCTCTCTTCTCAACTCGACGACTCTGCTCCTTCCTCCTCTCTTCTTGCTTGATGTGCCTCTGTCCCATGCTCTCTCTCTCACTCCGTGCCCTCTCTTGCTTATCCTCTATTTTTTTGTGCTTCTCATTCGTCCTTTGTTCTTTTGGGTTCAACTCGTGATTAAGAGCTCTGTCAAATTTTGAGTTTTGTGATTGACTGATTTTTTATATGTTTAGTGCTTTTGGGATTGATTAGTTGTTTATGTGTTTCGATTATTTCGTTTTTGAACCAAATGTGTTTCAATCTTCCTCAGCACTCCGGTATTCACCCCCGCATCGGCCATTCAGAAACTCATTATTCTTAGTTTTAGGCATTGCGATTTAAGGTTCCTCACGAGTTTTAACTATACTAGTTACATGATTCTTGTTGGCTTATGTCTCTTGAATTGAGATTGTCATGAAATTTTGCATTTTCTAGGTTCTATGTAACACTTTTATATTGTATATCCTAGTTTTAGTTCTTGTATTTGTATTGACAAATTAGATTCATAATCAGTAGTTATAATTATTATTTTTACTGCTAAAATTACACAAAGTGTGGAAAGATCAAACTGGTCCATGAAATTGGGTTTACTTTGATATTATTTAAATTTGTATTTTGACTTTGTATAAACTACGTAATTTAAGGAAAAAAAAGATTCAGCCCCCCTCTCTCCAGTTTCCGGTTCCGCCTATGGATAAAAACCAACTTCTTTAATTGGATTGATGATCTGGATCGAAACCTCAAAAAAAAAATCATGGATGAATTTTGTGCAAAAAAAATATATATGTAAAAAGTACTTAGTTATACAAGGAGTTTTAGAAAAAGAAAATAAATGTTATAGTTGTTACACAGTCCCTCAACTACAATTTTCCCTTTTCCCCGATGAATACTCAGTTTCTTCTCAGACTCTGTTTCAAACTAGCAAAATAAATGTCATAATAAAGACTAATTTTAATTAAACTATTAAATAGAAATACAAGATACCCAACCTCCTCCGAAAGAGGAAGTGTTTATACTCCTTTTGAAGTGCTCCCAGAGGTGGCCAGCTCATGGACTAACTTCAGGAGGCCGTATCGGTTTAAGCATATATATACCGAATATATCAAACTAAGGCTCGAAGCCATAGCTATGCCTAGACGGGTTTCACAGCTCCGATTTATTTTCTAGGTCCAACAAATTATGATATTTCCGTGTTTGACTTAATTAAGCTTTTTTTTTTTTTTTTTTTTTTGGTGCATTTTCATGTCGTTTTTAATATTCCGCTTTATGTTGGACTTTGCTGCCGTTTTATCTTTACAGCCGGAATATTTAAGCCCTCTTTTAGTTTATGATCAGATTTGGTTGAAGGATTCAAACCCGAGTTATTTCGTCCAAATTCATATTGTTCTTGATTAGAGGACCCAAGTTTTTATGCTCAATCTCTAGAATTTGTTGCAGAATTGTTGACTGTCCAAAATATTCTCTTATAAAAATCTATTGTTCACAATATTTCTTCCATTTGATCAAGCCCCACGTTTCCAGTCCTGTTTTCAATTTACATAAGTCAAACTTGAAAACGCTGAACCTCTCTCGTTGGTTTCTTTCTATTCCTCGATCCTCGTCTCAGTCCATTGGCGGAACTCGGGCAAAGGTGCCCTGATGCAGTAACTTTGGAACTTGCCTTTCAGGGAATCCTGGGACCGTAAGATAGGGAAATAAACGTGAAGATCCACTCATTGACCTGAAATTAATTTCATTTATATTCCGTTACTAACATTATTTGTTTCGGGTTTGATATCGTTTATGTCTTAATTCTAATTTTATTTCGGGAAACATAAGACCATTTATACTATGGTTAATCCAGTGAGCCTCCCGAACCTCTCCCGAGCAACATTCGTAGCTGAGCCGAAGCTCAGGTGCGACCCTGAAGAAGAAACACAGCAACCAATAAGAAGAAGGGATGAATAACTGAATCAACCGAACCTAAATGCTAATCCTAAATCAAAAGGGGATTAGTATAAAGAAGAGAGGGAGATTCTGTTAGAGCTAGTTAATTCAAGCTAATCAAACACCAGCAAAGGAATAGCTTTCCTTGACCTAGTACGCTCTGTCGTTTTCAGCTGTGTCCCTAAACCTCGTACGCTCTGTCGTTTAAGCGCGTGGGTTTTGTCATAAGGTCCAAAAATTGTCTTAATTTATTTTGTAATCTTTAGAGGTTGACTTTTATCCCTTCTCCTCCCACCATCGAAAAGATAGTTTTCTTTGGGATATTTATGATGTTCGATTTGTAAATCCCATGTATCTACGATCTTGGCTTATTTAATGTTTCTTTTATGTTAGTTGGAGCGTGTGATTTTTCGTATTAAGATAGTTTTACTATTTGGTATCTTTTAATATTCGATTTGTAAATTCCAAATTCTATCATGTATCTACGGTTTTCCTCCGCCATAAGTGAGGGTTCAATTAATAAATTTGAGACGGAGTCATTATGTGAGTGATCTTCGGCTTTCTTTAAATATATATATATATATATATATATATATAATTTCGATGTGAAATTCTTTACTCGTTCATAGGTTTTTCATGTTCTTTTCTACGTTTTTCTGATTCTAATCATAAAATTTATCAGTACCTGACTTCTTACCACTTTGACTATTATAAAAGTCCATATCATCATCATAAAGAATGGTTCAGTCATAATTATTTTTATATATACATCAGTATTATTGTGATGACCATGAATCTTTTATAATTCAATTACATTTCATACGGAAAACAGGGTCATTACAAAAAAAATTCTGTATGTTCCAGGAGATGAAAAAGAAATTAATACATAAGTTTTAATCATTATTTTTTTAAATAAAGCAGATTTTTTCTTAGATCAACCATGAACAACCGTCAGAAACTTGAAATAACACAGAAACAACCAATATTAGTACATGTCATCATATATTAATGTTATACGACAATGTTTCTGCAAGTTATTACTCAAATTAAACTATATGTAGTTGTTAGTTAAAAGATTTCATTAAAAACAAAGGACCTCTTTATTCAAATGAATATTCAGAATACAAATACATCACTTCATCTTCAACTTCAACTACCATACATAACAAACCAGGCTTTATTCAATTCTAAAACAGAAATGTATTATCACACAAACCTTTTCAAGGTTTCAGATAAGTCATCTAACTCCACTACCTCGCAATCATGATTTTATTCTTATTGTCCTTTGCCTTCACGCATATCCTGCACCATATCTTCTCTTTAATTTTTGTAAGACGGATAGTAAAGGAACTTGTTCTCTGGCTTCACAAAATCGCTTGAAAACTCCTTCGCGTCATTTGCTTCGATGGATTCCGCCACATGTTCTCCTTTTTTGTACGACGGATAGTAAAGAAACTTGTTCTCCGGCTTCACAAAATTGCTTGAGAACTCCTTCACGGCCTTTGCTTCGATGGATTCCGCCACATATTCTCCATATTTGTACGACGGATAGTAAAAGAACTTGTTCTCCGGCTTCACAAAATCACTTGAAAACTCGTTCTCGGCCTTTGCTTTGATGGACTTTGTCCCATCTTCTCCTTTTTTGTAAGACGGATAGTAAAGGAACTTGTTCTCCGGTTTCACAAAATCACTTGAAAACTCCTTCTCGGCCTTTGTTTTGATGGATTCCGTCCCGTCTTCGCCTTTTTTGTAAGACGGATAGTAAAGGAACTTGTTCGCCGGCTTCACAAAATTGCTTGAAAACTCCTTCTCGGCCTTTGTGATGGATTCTGCCGCGTTTTCTCCTTTTTGGTACGACGGATAGTAAAAGAACTTGTTCTCCGGCTTCACAAAATCGCTTGAAAACTCCTTTGCGGCCTTTACTTCCATGGATTCCGCCACATGTTCTCCTTTTTTGTACGACGGATAATAAAAGAACTTGTTCTCCGGCTTCACAAAATCGCTTGAGAACTGCTTCGCGGCCTTTGCTTCGATGGATTCCACTACGTGTTCTCCATTTTTGTACGACGGATAGTATAAGAACTTGTTCTCCGGCTTCACAAAATCACTTGAAAACTCGTTCTCAACCTTTGTTTTGATGGATTCCGTCCTGTCTTCGCCTTTTTTGTATGACGGATAATAAAAGAACTTGTTCTCCGGCTTTGCAAAATCGCTTGAAAACTCTTTCGCGTCTTTTGCTTTTATGGATTCCGCCTCATCTTCTCCTTTTTTGTACGACGGATAGTAAAGGAACTTGTTCGCCGGGTGCACGAAATCCCTTGAAAACTCTTTCTCTGTCTTTTCTTTGATGGATGCCGCCCCGTCTTCTCCTTTTTTGTACGACGGATAGTATAAGAACTTATTCTCCGGTTTCACGAAATCGCGTTCGAACGTCGGTGCCTCTTCGACTCCACTGATTGGCTGTTTGATGACAAGGTTTTCGGGTAGAGGTTTCTCGCGAAAGAGTTCGAGAAGTGCTTCAGGAATGGGCTCATCTTTCATAACATTCTTCCAGTAGCTTTGTATTGGACCCTCTCGTGATTCTGCTACTGCAGCGTAGTACTGTATACAATAGCAAACCAAAACATAACTGTAAACACAATGATATACAGAAGCTATATGCATCGTTATTTACAACGTTTCAATACTTGATATTTATTCCCGGAGTTATGTTGTTGTTCTCCTTCACATTTAGTACATTAATCACTATCAGTGAACAAAAATAAGAACGTCTTACTCAAAACGTGTCAAAACATGCTATGATAATTACGAAACAATTAACTAATACTAGGCATAAGAAGAAGTTTGCAAGAGTAAGAGAGAATTAATTAACAGAACATTCGTATGGAATGATATATCCTAAAGATTGTGCAAACAGATATCATAAGAGATCTTCACATTTTTTTCGAAATTATTATATTGCGGCGAAATTATGAATCAATAAGTAGGAAAATATGGTGTCATTTATATATTAAAAGTAGAGTATATAATGGTATTACTATAATATAATGAAATGTACTTAAATTATTAATATTATTAAATACTAATTTAATTATAATTATATAAATTACTCATGTAACTAATTATTTACTACTTTATATTAGATTATTTAAACATGTACCTAGAGTAATGAAAATTGAATATATTTTTTTTATTGATCTAAATATTTATTAGACATAATATTAATAAATATAATATTACTTTCAAATAAAATATACATTTTTATTAGTAAGATAAATTTTGTTTGATTAAATTATTATATTTATTTTTTTATTTTAGATCAATTAATAATTAACAAAAGATTAACCAAACAGTGTTTCTAAAATCAAACTCCCAAACTAGTTTACTAGTTTCGCAAATCAAATTCTAAAACTAATTTTTCAAACCATTTAACCAAACGCTCTATAAATTTATTCGTTACTTAAAAAAGGCTCTACTCAAGAGTTACTTCAAACTAAAAGTATCTTAAAAGAAAGAAAAAGACAAAAAGTTGTATTGGGTTCACATATTTTTCTTTTTTTCTTGTTTTCATGTTCTTTTGTAACCCTATTCAATTACGATTAAACTCTTAGCTCTAATATCTTGTATATATGCAGGGGCGGACCCATGCACGTTTGGGGGTGACAGACGTCACCCCCGGCTCGTCCGGGTAAAAAAATATTTATGGTATAAACTGTAATAAAATTTATTTCTCTTATATAGTTTACTACATTCAAATATAGAACCATAAATAACTTTGGTTCAATGGACAAATGCTTAAGTTATATCTACCTTCCGTAAGCCAACCCTGAGATGAGCTATGCCTTTACCTTTTTGAACCCACTATTTTCTTTTTTATATAATTCAGCCTAGTGTTTTTATTACAACTCATTTATCTATGGTTTATTAGTCAATATTCACCCAGCCTCTATATTTTATTCACCACACTTTTGTATCACTATATTCTTTTTATTTTGATTAATCTTTTAAAAAGTAAAGTTAGTGAATTCTTTTATTTATATATAATTATGAATAAAGCAATTTGAGAATGAATTCTTTTACTTCTATATATATAATTATGAATAAAGCAATTAGTGGCTATTTAATTTGATAAATATTAAGAATAGTTTTTTATAAAGTAACATTAGTAAATAAATGGTAATTACTTAAAAAATATTATAATAACAAAATACTTAATTTGATAGTTGCTTTGCTCTTTACTTAATAAAAATCATTGTTGAATTTAAGAGTCTAAAGAAGATATTATTTTCGTTCCCTAACTCGTAAAAATACAACTATACATAATTTATTTTATCTATAGTTCGTCACCCCTAACTCAGAATCCTGAGTCCGCCCCTGTATATATGATCAATAAAATATACACAATTTATGTATATTTCTTTTCTATTTTCTTTAGCCTTTCATGGGCATATAATTATTAGTTTTCTATTACTTACCCTTTGCCAACTCGTGTAAACGGAAGAAGAACATGAGGAAATAAGATACTAGTATTTAATTAGATTATACTCTTATAGTACATAGAGAATATAAGTTTTCTGTACATTTTTTCATTTTTTTTTTTTTTGGTAAAAATACATTCTCTATTAGTATTTAAATATAATTGTGAAATAACACTTAGAGTGTGTGCTTCAATTGTTTAGGAAAATATCAAAATAGTTTTTTGCAAAGTATAAGAATATAAGAAGCAATTTTTCTCTCAAGTGTATATATATGTTACAAAAATAAAAAATAGGTCACATATTGATGTTCCGCCCTAGGACCCAAAATTGTGTAGTTAGATCGCAAAAGATTCGATACACGAATATCAACATCTTGATTTTCCTCTCCGTTTTCTCTTTTCTGTTGATCCTTCTCTTACTATAAAAGGAAAGTCATTTCTTCGTCTTACTATATGATCCTTTTGCAGACAATTAACATGTTATATACATTTTACTTAAAACATGACGAATACTTCATATTGCTTATGATTCGCCAATAAAATTACCCAAATACATAATATTTATAATCAGCTCCAACAAATAAAATGTTAAGGATTTAAGATATTTAAAGTTCCGTTCTGATAATCATTGTTTACTTTTATTTTATTTTTTTGCATTTTTGACATTTTATAAGCTCCATTACAAGTTATATCACTTCAACTTAAACCAAAAAAATTTACGTACAGCGACTAAATTTAGTAATGATTTCACAATAATTACATCTTCGAATATCTGCTTATATATATATAATGGTTTTGTGATGGAGATAGAAACTTTATTTAGAGAAAATGCTTACCAGAATAATGGAGAGGAGAAGTAAACTGACGATCTTCATTTCAGAACTGATATTTGTATTACTTTCTCTTGTTTGAATTATATCGAGCTCAGTCCAACTGTTTATATAGCCCGCGAAACCAAACTCAAAGATAAGAAACGACAAAACTACTTGCATATTATATATTTCTGTGGGTACATTTACATTAAATGGATGAATAATCTACAATATCTTCCACGATAATGAAATGACAAATCTTATCTAAGAATTCATAGTAATAATATCATGATGTCATGTCAGAGATTGTAGATCCAAGGTTCAAGCCCCGATTTACCCGTACGACGGAAGTCCCGGTTCTCAGCGGTCACCGATCCAACTACTGAGTCTGGTCCAAGTAACGCTCAGGCGGAGGTCCTAAACTTCTTTGGTAACAGGTCGAAGGACCCGGTTCTGGACTGCCCGACTAACGGACGTCACGGCTTTCAAGATTCCAAGGTCAAAGCCTCATGCCCAGAAAAGTCAACAAACGGCGATGGGTCCAACCCAATATCAAGATGTGGGCCGCTACCGTGTTTGATCGTTTTTTCGGATCAACACTGACATATAACATTTTGTACATCAATCTCCAGTCATTTGAGAGAGCTGGGATCTTCTCGGCTGATAAAATTAGCTAATTTACATTATATGTTCCTAGCTAGGTAGAATAACTATAATGTAAATTTATCTGTGTATTATTGGTGACGTAGGAGAAGATCGCTAGAATAGATTTGCTTATTATTAATATCAATCAACGATTATTTTAAACTAATTGGTTGACTTAAGAATTCTATATTAGTTTAGGGCATTAGATATCAAATTATCTAAAAACTCGAACTTACATTCAAAAACAGTGGCAGACTTAAGAGTTACATACCAGAAGTTAGATTTAATCAATTTGCCAAAAAATTAACTTGCGGGAGTTACATTTAAATTTCTAAAAATTTGAGGGGTTAAACTAAAATTAATATGAATTTATATTAGAAATGAAAATGGAGTTAGATGGGGTGGGTTGAACCCACCCACGCTATGCTGCATCCGTCACTGTAATATATGGTTTGAATTAATCTAGCCATAATTCAAAATCGTAGACTAAAACGAAAAACAAATAGGGTATACAACACAAAGTACTGCTCAAAACTTGCTTAACTCGTGACTTATGATAAAGTATGTTGTAAGCTCAGTTGGAACACAACAACTACGGATCATCAAAATTATGGCATGCGCAAGTGCTTCGTAAAACGTTGTAAAAAATTTTATAAAAAAAAAGTTTGGGATTCTAATTTTCATTAAATACCGTTTGTTCCCAATGGAAATTAATCTGCCAAAAAACACGTAAAAATATATAATATGTAATATTTTTCATATTATATACAATATGTGATGAACGTAGACAAAGTAAAGGAAGGACTTTGGGAGAATGGCGATATCTCAGATTAATAATGTCGAATGCAAAAATACAATAAATGAGTTAGAAAATAAATCACTAATACTAGTATTTAAATGGAACAGAAACAATTAAACCCTAACTAAAATTTCCGAAAATACATTCATTCATATCACTACAATTATTTTCATAAAAAAATGAGAAACCAATTAAATCCTCAAACTTGATCCTCAAATTTGGTACCTTACCTGAATAGCTTATGTTGACTTCTCGCGTGTGCCTAACTGACCATCTAAAAGGTTTATACCCGAACAGAGCTACTAGGATGCACCTAGTTGAATTTCTAGGGAGCTCTGTCAATTCTGCTCGAGAGAATACTAATCCTGCTATAGTAAGTTTGAGTAATCCTGCTAGGGTGTGTTGAACTTTTCTGCTTGGGTCCCTCTCTGTTAGGGCTCAATTATGTTAGAGAGCATTTATGCTCGGATCCCTTTCTGCTAGGGTTCATTTATGTTAGAGTGTGTCTAGTCCAATCATCCTTAAAACTCACAAATACTCCCTTTGTGTAATATTCCACCCCCCTTTGTGTAATATTTCACCCCTTAAAACACTAAGGGGGTGGAATATATGCAAAAAGTTGAAAGGTTTTGCTTCTTCTTTTTTACCGCTCCCTACTCTCAATCTCACCAACTGTCCTTCATTTCTTTTTTTTTTACCCGCACTACCACTTCCACTACTATCACTTTTACTATATTTATCTGTCATCTCACATAAAGTAGTAGTGCTACTACAAATCTATAATTTCAAACGCACCCCTCAATTTTGTTCTTCATGCACTTTGATCTTTGACTTTTATTTTTGTGCCCCAAAATCCTCCATTGACTTCATAATACTCTATTAACGTATTTGTCAATTTTATTAATTTTCTCTAATCTTGTATGAGCTTAATCATTTTCCATCCATGCATGGCGTACTATATAGCAAGGTTTAAAATGCCGCTTGCCGATGTCGTTTCGCATTTTCCGTTTTACGGATATATCGCTTGCCGATGGGTATGTCGATGGGCAAATGGTTAAAAAAGGGCATGCCGCATATACCGCATGGGCATACCACATGCCGATGGGGTTTTCGACGGATATTTTGTAAAAAATATTTGAGTATTTAAGCATGATATTTATATAGGTTCAAAACTACATATTTAATAAATACAAGATATAATTGTATATAACAAAACACATTTGTAACTTAAATATGTAGGTGAAATGTATAATGTAAAGTCACATTATTAGTTGAAGTGTATAATATTAAGTCAAATTATTATGTGAAGTGAATATGTTAAGTGTGTTATAATAAGTGAATATGCATGTAAATTGTGTATGTATGTTAACAAATTTATTATTAGTTGAAGAATATAATGTTAAATGAATATATATATATATATATATATTAAGTGTATATGTATAATTATTTTTGCCGAAAGTTTAATTATTTTTGCCGAAAGTTTAATTCAATTTTTTTTATTTAACCGAAAAGTCCTTATTTTTTACACACATTTTGTCGAAAATCGGTTGGAAAAAGGTTTTATCGAAAAGCTCGATAATCGTCGAAAAGTATATCAAAACGATAAGTATTACAGCCGGCAACTTACCGGTAACTATCGAAAAGACCGAAAAATCGGCGATTATCGACGATTATCGTCGAAAATGCGATCCTTGATTTGAAGTGTATAATATTAAGTTAATTTATTAGGTGAAGATGTGAAGTGTATGTTAAGTGTGAATGTGTGATATTAGTTGAATAACAAAAGTCCCACATTGATAGATGATAAGAGTTTTGTGATGTTTATATACCAAATATTAGGGACAAGGGCTTGGGCCCTTAGGGTCATAGGATTTTGTGGATGGGGGAGGACTCACACAAATGTTCTACCACGCGCGCGCGCCGTCGCCATCCGGTCGGGGTGGGGTCTTGGGCAAGTATAAATATTTTTGGCGAAAGTTTAATTGGTATTTTTGCCGAAATCTACCAAGAGTTTAATTTTTTGCGAAATTCCAATCATTTTTCGCAACTTTTGTGAGTAAAAATGAGAAACGACATTCCATCCACGTGCCCATGCGAATTTCACGAAATTTGGTAAAACGACAGCGAAACGAAAAGAATGTCGTTTCGGTGTTCCTCGGAAAACAAAAATCGACGCGAATATCGAGCGATTTTCGCGGCATTTGATACCTTGCTATATAGTATTTACAGCCATTCAAAACGGGAGAGTTTGGCAGCGGTCCTATCAACATATAACTCATGCAATAATTTATCATTAATTTTTCAAGATCTTGTCATTAATCTCGTCACTGAAAAGTCACTCAAAGAATCAATCTATATATCTATATATATCTATATATATATATAAAATCAAAATCACAAGTGATGACATGGCACAACACAAAGCTATAGAATCAAGATTTCTATTTTATCAGATTTTAAATATTTTTATTAATAGAAAATACCATTCATTCACGATCAATATCTCATTTAATTGATGTCTCATTTAATTGTAGTACCTCATTTTAGCATTAATATCTCATTTTTATGAATGCTTTTGTTATTCTTTACCATGGAGTTATCAAAATTATCCAACTATTGCTCCATAATATTCACATGGGTGGAGTAATTGAATATTGACGCTTCAACTATTTCATAATTAATCTCAAGCAGTGAAGAATTAGGTCTTTCAAATCCTCATTCATTACACCTCTTTCCATGCGTGTTTTGCGTTTTTCTCTACCACACGAGCTTTTTTCTCAGTTCATCGCGTTTGATTTTTTATTTTATTTTATATATTTCACAGGACGCCGGTCTCTCTCCTCACACGTCGCCTATCTTCGGTGACGCGACGCTTGCATGCAAACATCGTCAATATTTGCCTGACACACCTCTCTACCCGAGCGAGCCAGGCCGGAGAAAGTCGTCCCTCACAGATATGCTTCTCTTTGTGTTCCTCTATATTTTTGCCTTTCGTCTGTGCTCGGGTTCTTATTGCTTGGATTTGGGTTTTCAATTTTGGCCGTCACAGTTTCCATATTATTTCTGAGCATTGTTAACTTTTTGGTGATTTTCAGGGGAATTTCTTCTGTCCGGTAAGTTTCTTTTTCCAGAGTCTGGTTTCCATCTTTCCCGGTGAATTTTATTTGATTTAAGGCATTGTTTTTTATTTTGTTGATTTTTCAAGGGGATTTCTTCAATCAAGCTTAATTTCGTCACTGACCCGTTTATATCTCATTTCCCAATTTTATATAGTAATTGCACGTCTTACATTGTATATCTATTTTCATCGTTTCAATATTTGACAAATGAATTTGATATTATTAATTGACAATTTATCCTTTTGTTGAATTTTCAGAAGGAATTATTCAATCCAGAGTAAGTTCATAATTTTCTGGTGAGTTTCCTTTTGTTCATTATTCAATTCAAACCATTTTCGTAAGTTTACCGGTGAGTTTCTTAATTCCCTTATATTTCATTCAATTTAGTCGTGAAATGTACGTTGCTTTTTTTTTTTCAGCACCATATAGATTTTTGCAATTTTTTCTTATTTTGGGCAAGATATTCTTCTTTCCCGGAGTTTGATTTGATTTTTTCCCGGTGGATTTGATCTGATTTTGGACATTTCTTTCCTTTTGTTGTTTCTGCAGGGAGATTTCCTCAATCACGCTTAAGTTCGTCGCTTTGTCGGTTAGTTTCTTATTTACTGGATTTACTTGAAAATGTAAGTATATTAAATTTACATTGTAGATTTATTTTTAAGCATTGTTTAGCTTCAGTTTTATTCATCATATTCTATTTTTTTTCAGTGAGTTAATTTGATTAACACATGTTCTTTTTTCTCGGATATTTCAATCAATTTAGCTACTATTAAACTCTCTTTAATTGTTTGTTGTTATTGCTAATTTTTATACATTTCATGTATTGTTGTCATGCTGTGATTTTAATGTTGTGTTAAACTTCAATGTGATACTTATATACATTATTATATGTATTTTGTGATACAATTTTTCATGTACATATACATGCAGGGCTTTGTACATTATATATATCATATCATGTAATATGATATGTACAATTTTTCACTGTACAGGTACATGTACATGTACAGTGAAGACCTTACAAGGTGTTACATTGTGTTCATCGACAATCTTGGCAAGCATTGTTACCACTTCTAATGGAGGCGGTACACAAACGAGTGGAATCATGAGTGTTGAGGGAAAAAAGTAGAATATAAATTATAAGGCATTTTTTCATATTATCATTAATTCATTCTGTCGTCTATTTTTTACATATCCTATTTTGTTTTATTATTAACGATAAACCTTAGACCGTGCTTTTCGTTGATTATAGTATCTAAGTCTGACAAGCATTTGGGTAAGTTTTATGTGAACCAAACCATCAATTCACTCTCTGTTTTGGAACTTTATTTCTTTGTTGTATGCGTTTGGTGGATATGACCAAGTGAACAAATCTATATATATATATATATATATATATATATATATATATATATATATATATATGACATGGCACATTGAGATCACACGAATTCTTTGTTCCTAATTTTACAAATTTTAGTTCTTTTTCCAAAATTCTCATTGATCAGACAACTTCATTGCTTCAATATGAATTAAATATTGTAACTGGTGCATTTTCTAAGAATCCAAACAGTCAGATTCCAACAGATACTCTCCCTCACGTCTCTTCTTCAACCCCATTTCTCCCTTTTCACCGTTCTAACTCTCTCTCCGTCTAATCATCGCTCACCATTCTACGGATGCAGCAAAGAATTCTCCGTTCAAGAGGGCTGGTTAATCAGGTTCACCAGCCCTCTTGAAGTTTCCTGATCTTCCTTTGAGCGAGCTGCGTCGAGTGAAGCCCAAACACGCAATTATGTTCCACGTCAATTCTATAGTATGATTATTTTCCCCATAATTTGTGTAGAATTCTGCAGTGTTGTGAGCCATTCTTTGTACTCTTCCTTTCAATTTTTCTTTTGTGAATTTGTGTCATTCTTGGTCTTTGTGGTTTTGGTGCTATGCAGATTTTTTTACGACTTCTCGGTAAGATTTTCTCCCCGTATTTTGATTTTGATTTTTTTTACGACTTACTGTGAATACTTAGTCACTCTGTTACTTATAGTCTATCTTCAAGTTGGGGGTTTCAAGAGTAATATCGTAGTAAATGCACACGAGGCGATGAAGTTTCAGCGCTCATTAAGAATATAGTTTACTACTAAGTCATCCGAAACATGTGCTCCACAAACACATATAATAGAGGCAAATGCATCTCAAGTTTTTAAAAAAAAATACTATTTACTTTACCAATAATTAGATCTACGGTTTATTTTTGAAAATATTTTTGTGTGTTTTTTGGTGATTTTTATCATGTTTTATTAGAACTATTGTATGTTTGCAAATTGCAATTATTAACGCTTTGAACATCTCATATTATTGTACTTTGTTGCATAACACGTTTCGTTATGCTAGACGAATAAAAAGAAGATTTATCTCAATGATTTTTTATTAAAAATTCTTCATCAACGAAGAACTGCTCCCACTTAATGCTTTGTATTAACATTGTTTTATTACTATTATTAATTATGTATTCCTAAAAAACTTGCCTTGGATACACGATATTGAGAGTTATTATGGAACAAGATTGAGAACGTACGTATTTTTCAATTATCTATCTTGAGATTCAGATACATAATTACTTATGTAATTATTCTGATTACAACATAAAATCAACAGAATATAAATTTCTTCACCAAAATTTGATTTTTTTTTTTAATTTTGTTCATTTACTCATTCAACTATTGGTAATATAAATACATGTCCATAATATTGTTCACAAATTTATCTATAAAATTTTAGTGTTAATTTATTTATTTAGCATTTCCGTTGGAATTTTCATAAATAATACCACGCCACCGCCGTCCACTAGTTATAGTAATCCCTACTGATTTTGAGGAGTGCAACCCACAAACGGACATGCCAATTTTCAAAGCGCTCGCACGCACGGTTCCTATTTAATATTGATAAGCCGTGACTGTTGACTCGCGTAGCCGAACTGGGCATACAACATATTGAATTGAAGGTATCGATAATACCTAAAATCAAGGTTTTAAATACCGCTTGCCGATGTCGTTTCGCACTTTTCATTTTACGGATATATCGCTTGTCGATTGGTATCTCATAGGTAAATCGATGGATATGCCGATGGATATATCGTTTCGCATATCCTCGAAAAAAGATTTTCGATGGGCATACCGATGGATATTCGAGAAATTTAATACCTTGCCTAAAATATTATTAAAAGCGAGTTCCTGTAAAGTTTTATTTATATTCGTTTACATGTCGTTTGTTTGTTTGTTGTGTTTTCCGTTTAGGCTTGTTTTATAAATAGCAGTCTATTTATGCCTCAGGTTTGGTTTGTGATAGAAACAGGGGACATTATATAAGAGTAATTAAAAACCTGATCTCCTTGGAATATTTGCGGGTTTAATAGATTGTTAAAGACATAACTGTCAAATGATGAAAGTATTTGCAAATTTTCTTCAAGTTTCTAGAATCTATATTTCGTGAGCGCAAATCTAGAGATTAAGGAATTATTTGGCCGATCCGGTCTAATTATTTATTAGTATCTACAAATAGAAAAGTTGAATTATTAAAGGCTTACATTATTGAGTTGATTAGACAGGCCAGCTAACTCTTTTATTATTATTGTCTTATTTCATTAGTCCTTCTATTATTATCGCTAAAATTATGAACTTGTATATTATCTGTTGCTTGCTCAGTCTTACTATAGAGGACGAGAATATTAAAAGAGAAAAATTCAATTAAGTAGTGCCAATATTAATTTGCCTTAAAAATCAAAATGCACTACTCAAAGTTGCAAAATTATAAAAAATACAATTTCGACTATTTAATGCCGAAAATACTTTCGCGCTAATAAAGTTTAAATTTTATATTTTTTCTTCACACTTTCAAAAGATAAACGTAATATGTCTTTAAAATGTTTAAGAAGAGAACATTAATATCGTGAGAGGTAGCTTGTGATTGTATTTGGATGAAAAATTAACGGATATATATATAGGAACACATTGAGACAAATTTTTTAAGACGAAACTATTGGGCTATTTATAAGACCTCCTTTCAAAAGATTTTTTTTTCTCAGTTTCAAGAATTTGAACGAAAATAGGTGAATTATAGCCAAGCTATGTAATAAAAAAAAAAATTGGAGATCTATATTGGGGATTCCGCACATGCTGGGTAATGTTCGACGAAGAGGAGTGGTGGCAACAGAATTCGATAAGAAGGCACGAAGCTCTATTGAGCTTTCCCTCTTTAAGTTCAAAGCTCCATTGGAGCTTGAAAGTGTATCCTGTTTGAGCGAGCGAGAGAGAAGCGAGGCCTAGAGATTAAAAAAAAATATATAGTTTTTTCTTTAAAAATTATTTATAGAAATAGAAATAAATAAAATATTTTTTATGTGACACGTGGCACCCTACCGGTCTGCCATGTGTCCAACAGTAGATTCTGTTAGTCAACTTTGCCGAAACGAATAAAAGTGCCTAATAGAACTAAGATATGGTACTTTAGCCGCCAAAAAAATGCACGAGTCTTTAACTCGATATCCGTAAACTTTGAGTACTTTTACCAGAATTTACCCATTTTATTTATGGATAAATATTTTAACGCCCGGCTGCTAAATCGAATAGACGACTGCCCCCACAAGCCAACACGAGTCTTTTCAGCGTCCTTTGTCCTCACTCGCACGCTTCCCGAGAAACTTTCCAGTAGGTCACCCATCTCAGGATTGATTCGAAGCCAAGCAAGCTTAACTTTGGAGTTCCTATGAACGGGCTACCGAAAGAAGATGCATCTTGTTGACATAGGTAGTACCAATCAATTCATTTAAGCCTCTTCGATCATACAGTCACATACATGTATGATCTCTGATAAACGTGCAGTCACATCCATGCACAGTCTCGGGAACGTCCCATCAGCACATCCCTTTGCCCAGGCGATGTGTGATTGCACAGCTTACCCAGTCTTCCCCTCGTGGCTCACGGGATTAGTGACTGTCACAATCACCCCACCTAATGGGAGCCCGACGTCCTCGTCGGCCACACTTATGGCTGGGCTCAGCTCTTATACCATCTGTAACGCCCCGCCTGCTCAATCGAATCGACGACTATCCCCACAGGCCAACATGAGTCTTTTCAGCGTGCTTTGATCTCACTCGAACGCTTCCCGAGAAACTTCCCAGTAGGTCACCCATCCCAGGATTGCTCTGAAGCCAAGCACGCTTAACTTTGGAGTTCCTATGAACGGGCTACCGAAAAAAAGATGCATCTTGTTGACATAGGTAGTACCAATAAATTCATTTAAGCCTCTTCGACCATACAGTCCCATACCTGTATGATCTCCGATAACTGTGAAGTCCCATACCTGCACAGTCTCGAGAACGTCCCATCAGCACATCCCTGTGCCCAGGCGATGTGGGATTGCACAGCTTACCCAGTCTTGCCCTCGTGGCTCACGGGATTAGTCACTGTCACAATCACCCCACGGTGGGAGCCCGACGTCCTCGTTGGCCACACTTCCGGCTGGGCTCAACTCTGATACCATCTGTAAAGCCCCGGTTGCTCAATCGAATCGACGACTGTCCCCACAGGCCAACACGAGTCTTTTCAGCGTGCTTTGTCCTCACTCGCACGCTTCCCGAGAAACTTCCCAGGAGGTCACCCATCTCAGGATTGATCCGAAGTCAAGCAAGCTTAACTTTGGAGTTCCTATGAACGGGCTACCGAAAGAAGATGCATCTTGTTGACATAGGTAGTACCAATCAATTCATTTAAGCCTCTTCGATCATACAGTCCCATACCTGTATGATCTCTGATAACCGTGCAGTCTCATCCCTGCACAGTCTCGGGAACGTCCCATCAGCACATCCCCTTGCCCAGGTGATATGGGACATATCATCAATTATTGGAGTCATTATTATAAACTCTAAAAGCCTTGACTATTTTTACCATTCCATCAAATATCGAATGAAAGCATTTCCAAAAGTTTTTTGCGTTTTATCAAAAGATTCTTAGGGTATATTCTCTATAAAACATGGTTGGTTGTTTTTTTCATAAAATATTTATCAAATCATTTTTTTTTCTTTTTCACTAATTAACCCTGTGATATGAAAACGTCTTTTTGACGTTTTTGTTTTCTTTTGATCATTTGTTGACTGTTCACGTTAAATTAACGGTCCTTTAAATTAACCTTTCCTCTCCATTCACGTTATTTTCCTCTCCGCCTCCGCCGTGGCTCGGCGCTTGACTTTTCAATCTCTGCCTCCGCCGTGGCGCGGCGCTCAGCTCCGTCTCTCGGCGCTCAGCTCGGCCGTCGCTCGATACTCATATTTCGCGTTCGTCCTTCTGCGCGATTCTCATGGGATTTGATTAAGAGGCCAAAGTTTAGGTCGAAATCGTAAGTTTCTAATTCCCTTTATTCTTGTGTCTTTTTCATTCGTCCTCGTTGCTCTCTGTCGAGCTGCACTAACATGAAATTTGGGGAATTTAGTAGTTAAGGAATTTTGTTGAAAATCTTCATCTTTCTTATTATTAGTGAAGTAGAAGATGTTATTCTTTGATTGTGATTGTTTCAACTTCATTACCTTTATAGTATTATTATTCATTTTTATTGTTAAGGTGATGAAGTGTAATGCAGTGATGTTTTGATTTTTTTCTGCTTTTCTAGGAATAATGTGTTATTAGAACGTGTTTTTTCAGAATTAGACATTATTTGACGAGCATAAATTAATCGGGTAAAGTGGAATCGGCATCGACGATCGACAATGAAATTTAAAGAATTGGTAAACACCACCGGGAATTTGGAATCGGCATGACGACTACTGACACTATAATATGTAATGCATGCATAAGCAATGCAATTAATTTACGTCATTTTGTATGGTTTACATAATTAAATTGCTTATATATACGTATATATATTTGATCATTCTAATTATGATTCCCGGAGAATTCTTGGTTATAGATTTGATTTATAAGAATTCATAAATTCTATTAGCTTACCATGATTAGATGTTGGATGTATGGAATCTATTGGTTTCTTTCAAAACTAAACCTAAACCTAAATGTTAATGTCAATTTACTTATTTATATATATTTAATCAATTACAATTATTTTTTTGAAAATTAATTATAACAAAAAATAATAACAAAACACTGTTTGTTTTTTCTTTTCCAAAAACAGTGTATAAAAATAGTAACCAATCACATTTTCAAAATATTTTTATAAAACTGTTTTATAAAATAAAAAATAGAAACAGAAAACGAAAATACAGAACGCTTCCAAACGCTACCTGATATATCTAGTATTCCAAATTTATATTATCTACAGTATATAAATTTAGTGTAATCCAAATTTTGTCAGTATATATTATATATCTACAGTATTCTATATATTATCTACAGACAGAGAAGTTATCATCTAGGTAACTTGGTCCAGTATTATTGAAGGCTAATAATAGAGCATCACCACTCCACTGGAGCTCTACAGACAGAGAACTACCTCTCACGATATTCATTTCTCATAAAAAAATTTAAAGAAAAATACCAGATTCATCATTTAAAAGTTTGATGAAAAACATCTGAAGATTTTAAATTTTGTGATGTCATTATTTTTCCTTACATTTGATATACTTTTATATAGATGTTAACTTGTTACAATGTGATTTTATACGCTATTCTAAATATGGATCATTATAAAATACAAGTGGATAGGCACAGCGCTTCGCGCGCCGCGCGCGGTGAATGTTGAACTGCAACATTTATAAATTTTAATTGACATACGTATTAGATAAATTATTAATTTTTTAAAAATACACATCAATAATTTTTTTATAATTAAATAGCTCTAAAAGAGAGAGAAAATAATTTAAAACATCTATGTATAGAGGGAATAAATCATTGTGCTGTAACGAAAATAAAAAGTAACGATTATAAAATTTGATAAATCATTGTAATAGATCACCAACTATATACATCAGTCTTATCGATTTTTTTAATATATTTTTTGTTAAATATGAGCATATATATAGAGTAGAATCTCGTTCAATTTATACTCGATAAATTAATAATTTTAATAAAATAATAATTTTTGTATGACTCTGATTCTAATTACCATGACTAAAATTTACCTCTATAATATAATAAAATCCTCCTGTCCTAACAATATAATTTATAAAATAAAAAATAAAAAATTACCGTACATGTATTTAAAATTTTGAAATGAAAGAAATATACCAATTTCTCTCTTGTCCACTTAAATTTCATCGTCTTGATTAGTTAAATTCTAATGGACTGTTAATTAATTTCAAAATTTATGTTCATCATTTTGCTTTATTGTTTAATATAAAATTCATGACCTATTATATCATTAGTGTATTATCAAGAATAATTTAACCAGATTAATCTTAATCTTTTGACTAGATTAATTATTAATTATTATGGATAATCTGAAAATATGGTAAATAGATTTTCTCCAATTCGGTTGGAGCTAGACTCTATAAGTAGGAGGCTTATTTGACGTATTTTTCACATCTTTCCCAACAGAAATATTCAAACTTTCCCTCTCTCCCTGGGGTTTGTGAATCTTCTCTCACACCTTTTCGGCTTAGTGAGACTATATCTCTGAAAGCTTCAAATGAACTATTAGTTGAATATTTGTTTGAGTCATGTCGCCGAAGCCTACTTTTCGGTACGTGGAGTCCATTAGTTCATCCCGGAAGATCGTGTTTCCCATAGCAGGTGGAGCCATACCAAAGTTCGAAAGTGCGGCCGAAATCATCGAACTGAGGTACGCTCTTATGCATTAGGTTAATAAATGCAAAATATTTATTTATTGTTTTATTTATTTTCTCTAACTTGATTATTATTTATAATAATGTTATGATTATAATTATGTTAATTAATAATAATTAAATTATTAATTATTTATCCAGTCGTTTCTTTTAGTTACCCAGAGTTCGGTCAGTGTTACGGAATAACTATTCCGGTTTAAAATATTTTTAAAAGTCACCCGGACGGACTGACAGACAAATCTCTGATAATTTAGACGGGGACGTTAAACTTTATCCCAACAATTAAAGTAAGAAGTGTATCGTGAAGCAGATCGACAATACGTGTTGGAGAGTGTGCGCTCTCATAAGTTACACTATTTGGGAAGGTAATTTTAACATTCTCTAGCTATTTGAAAATTCCGTGCTCTACACGATTAAGGACTCTGCGAATGGTCGGGATTGATTGATGGGAATCTAATTGTCTTCTCTGTCATATCTCAGGATGGGTCATCGATCTATAGGGATAACCATTAAAAAATCTTTAAAAGGCTCATTTTACACTTTTTGGATTACTTCTATAACTATAATTGAGCATTGGGATACCGAAATTGACCGGATTAAATAATTACTAATTTTAATTTCATACACAAATAGTAATTCTAGTTACAGAAATTAATATATAGAAAGTTTTCATTTATTAACACAATGCATAAGGCCATACATTTTAACTGAAGATGACTTCCACTACGCTTCTGAACTTAAGCAAGGCTCCGCCTCTCTCGTAACTTCTAGTACTTTTGTCGCCGCCAAAGGAAACTTCCATGATACTCCAAAATATTCTTCTAGACTCCTCGTACCGGAGTGTGGGCCTCCGACGGAAGCTTCTAACAAAAAATTTAACTAGTCGGCTTTTTCAAACTTCTAGAGACACATGCTCACCAGATTGAGATTTGTAAAAAAAGTGAAATGGAGCCTCTACTTACAGTGAAGGTTATACCCTCTAATTAAATTAATTGCAAAAATTTCATTCCTAATTCTTTATAATAAGCTCGAATTAATTTCGCATATTATACCAAATATTTAATTCTTACTAATTAAATAAATACCAAGAAAATTCAGTTTCCTTCCTTTTATAAGAAATCGAATTTCTACCATTTATTTAACAAAAAAAAGCTAATTCCCAATAAATTAATTATGATGACATGAAAATAACATTATTCTATATTAATATTAACCAACCAATCATTTGATTTCCATGAAACAAGACATCAATTTAAATATCTACCTATTTCGAATTTAATCAAAACTTGATAAGCAAGTTTCATAATTCATGGTATATATAAATTATTCTATATTTTAATGGGTAAATGAACGAAATGCTCATTTTGTGTCAAATTTTTCAAAAAAAATGCCCATTGTGTTTATCTTTTACTATCACAAATGGGCATTTCTTAAAAGGTTTGACACAAAATTGAGCTTTTCGTATAATTTTTTTATTTTAATTATGTCTTGAACTTCTATTTTCATGATAAAATATTATTATCATATATATTTTGAATTGGCCAGTATTCCTAATAACCAAAAACTATTAACATAATTCTATGATAATTAATTAGTTACATACCAATAATAATATGAGAAGGAAAATACCCGATGAGCTTACCACATTAGGGCCTTACTCGAATTTTCATTGTCTTCAATGCATTGGATTAAAATCGAGGCCTTTTGTCAGAGCTAGAGGTGTTCAAATAAAGTCCACAACCACAAGTCCTTCACCAAAGTAATTAACAACCATTTCTTTAGTTTTAGCCTTGTTTACATATTCTCCTAAACTTTAAATTCCTCCAAAATTCAAATTTTAAATATTTTCTCAGCTCCTCGACCAACTTATGATGACCACGACTTCCTTAAATTTTTCAACCGATACGGATCAATTCTACTCTATGAAAGACGGAATCACAAATACGACCAACAGTACAACCAACAAAACTGCCAAACGTATAAACACAGCAAACTGTCAAATAACAGAAATTTATGGGGCCATGAATTCCTTCTCCATATAGTGCCATAAATACTAAGTCCTTTGAGCGCTATACATCACATTTAAAGGAGTTTATCGAATATATGATTGAATTTGATGCACTATTTTTCTAGTTACTAGATAACTCTTTTATGAATAGGACCAAGGTTCAACTTACCGAACTTGCCGGTAAATGCTTGCCGTTATCGACGGATTAATCGATAACTTATCAGATTATCGACGAAAAACTAATAATACTGTAGCTTACCGATTACCGATCTTTTCGATGATTATCGACGGATTATCGACACTTATCGAGGATTATCGATGAAAAAATCACTAAAATATTTTAAAGAATATATTCACTAAGTTTATAATGATAAAACATTAAAAATGCCAAAAATAAAATCCTTGCATACGTAAACATAGGTAAATAAAATATAGTCTCACTCTCACATATGTAAATAAAATCATCGAAAAGTGCAAAATTTCTTGAAAAATACATATTTTTGTTATTTTTTTAAAGATGTTTGCAGATTTTTAGCAAAAATCATGGAAAAGTACTAGCATGGCCGTCTTACCGATAACTACGGGCAAGACAGATAATCGAAGATTATCGAAGATAATCGTGAAAAAATCGAACCTT
This sequence comes from Parietaria judaica, assembly GCA_954871525.1. NCBI lineage: Eukaryota > Viridiplantae > Streptophyta > Magnoliopsida > Rosales > Urticaceae > Parietaria > Parietaria judaica. Next base: position 29,570,509 of record OX940862.1, on the reverse strand, counting down.
GAATAGGACCATAAAGTTGTCCACGCATATGGAGAGGCGCATTTAGAGTAATGATCAACAGGGCAAGAAAAGGCACATCTAATAAAGTTATAGAAAAAGCTTGTTTTTTTTGTTTTTTTAATCCCTTATATTATTATGTTAGGGTAAAAAGAGCCCTGTTAAGGAAAGTGATGAGTCTTAATGGGCCGTTACTTTTGACTCAATAATTAGAATTGGGCTCACAGTGTGTCGAATTAGAAATACTGCCAATATCTACAATTCATGCCTAAAATAACGTTTAGAGCTATTCCTATTCCTGACACTTTAATTTTTATGTATTTTACTATGTTTTTTTATTTGTCGCTCTTTTTGTTTAAGTGATTCTTTGGCCTTATTGTAGGACAATTTAGCATTGAAAAACCTTGAATTGATCCTCCATTTGTGTATTTGAGAGGGTAGCGATTTTTCATGCCCTAGTCTAGAATTCATACGCAAATTGACAGATTACTAAAGAATCTTCTGTTGACATTCATGCGCTAACAATATGATTGTACATATCATCGCTGTACATGGGTGAAATAAACCGCAATATTATATCGGCTTGTTAAATTGATATCGGGATAGTAAACTGGTATCGGGAATCTCATCGTGACGCGTTAGCATAGATTTACGCCGATATTGGTGTAGTATCTTTTATAATTGTATAGGTGTAAAGTAAAATTACATGTGCATGAAAAAATCAGTACGAAATCGATCAATATCAGTTATTATGGGTCTTCCTTCCGAAATTATGGCGGGCGAAATATTACATGACCGAAGAAGAACCGTTTTCACCACGCTAAAGATTACCGTGCACACATTTATTCATAAGAACTAGGAAGGAAAAGGGAAAAGGGAAACACTAGGGCTGATAATCTAGGGTCAACACGAATTAAGACACAGTTTCGACCATGCATGGGTTTGAGTCTAACCGTGTTGCACACAATTAAGATAAGCTAAATAACTAAGGTGAATATGACACGAACACAAATAACACGACAATATTTTTCAGCGATTTCTTTTTCTTTTTCTTTTGTTGCCAAGGCTTGAGAACCTTGAGCCAGGCTTAGAGCGAAGGTGACGTCGGAATCCACACGAGATTCTCTGCCGGGAAGAAGTGGCACACGGGAAGCGTTCCCGGCACGATCCCAAGCACACTGAACGACACGTGTTTCGGGCTCCAGAGAGAGGTGTCGAGGTGGCAAACGGCGACGGCATCGACGATGTCACCGTTCTCCCCGTGCAGCGGGATCCTGAACACCTTGCTCTCGCTCTCCTGGTGGTGGCAGTAGAACACCGCGTAAGGGTAGGGCATGGTATGACACGCCACCATCTTCGGTGCCCACAGCTCCCTCGGAGCCCCCGAAACGGTGTAGTTCTGGAAGGTAGTGCTTGAGGCAGTCACGAACGTGGTCGTCACAACGCTCACCCCACCCCGCTCCGTCCCAAAGGCGTCGTCCACGAAGTCGAGCATGGCTTCCAGCGAAGTGAGGCAGGCCTTGGTCTCACCTCTGATGGGTCGAGCCTCGCAGTGCCTGAGAGTCTCGTCCATGGCCGTCCCTTGCGGAGAGTCGCGGGATAAGTGGAAGAAGTCGAGGAGATTCGGAAGATCCTCCGACGAGAATGCGATCGAATCGGCTTCTTCGCGGGGAAGAAATTTGGGGGAGGTGGAGATGTCTTTCTTAGGGAAGTAGATGGGCATGGTTTTGCCTTCTTTGAGGTCATCCATGGTGAAGAATATCATGACGTTAGTGTCATCCATGTGATGATCCATGTGATATGTTGGGTTACTTTCTTCGCCTTCGGGTAGTCTCAAAATTCCACTAGACTCCACACCACTGGCGATCAGCTGCTAGAAGAACCCATGAGCATTTGATATGTAAATCAACTTGCGGCATAAGTACTCAATATTTTGATGGCATAAACTATTTTGTTTCTCACTACAATTCCATCCACTTTTTCATGATATAATTACAGATTTTTTTTAACTGTGCTGGTAATAAAATTTCTTCATTGACTCGTGTCTTAAACTTAACGCCGCATTCAACATTTTATTAAATCAAATGAAAAAAATGGACAAAATTTTAGAGAGAAATAAAATAGTAATATTGGATTTAATACCATTAAAATAAATTAAAAACATTAGGTAGTTATGCTCCTATTAACTTTTTCTTTCATTATATTCGTCGATTTAAACATATTCTTTTTGCTCCAGAATTTCTTGAAAATTTTGTAGTAAAACATTCACCTACGTACGTCTCTACAAAGTCTCGAACCAAAGGTAGAAGTTCTCGATCATTCTTTGCTGTTTTTCTCTTTTGACACAACAAAATAGAGAATTCAGGCGCTTATACTATTGATGTGATTATTATTTTACAATTTTTTTTCACTAATGTTCAACGATTGATGAAAAAGAGTGATAGTAGAGTATGTGAAGATACGTTACCATGATGAATAGATGAAGAAAGAGACTCCATGAAGCCATTCTTAGACCTATCTTTCTTCTTTCTCAGCTGTTCTTGAATATCTTGCAGCAGCTAGGAACTAACAAATAATAGAAGAAAAGGTTTCATTAAATAATAATTATTCACTGTTTATATAGTTTACACGTACATCACGTTATTCTAGAAGAGAACCCGATAAATTATAGACATCTGAGGAGAATCATGCCAAATATATTTATTTTAAAATGCCCTGAAATCTAGTTATTTTTTTCCACTTAATGAAAATGTCCTATTAATTAGGGGTGATCCCGGCCCGGCAATCCCTTTTTTTCTTCTTCAAAATCGCACCCATATCTGGAATTTTGCTCTCCGGATACCCAAAAAAACATGGTTATGCGGGTATTGATTTTTAGAACGCACTTTAATAGGATCCGATTTTGAAACCTTTACTAAATTTTTGCCCATATCCGGTTGGCTAAAGAAGAAATTATAAATAATTAGATTTAAAAAAAATAAGCAAAAAAAAAAATATGAAAAAAATATGTCTCGTTAAAAACCCGGATAAAAGAAAGAGTGAAAATGAAAATGAAAATGAAATTGTTATGCGTATTTTTTGTATCATTAAAAATGTTGACCCACGTGGTGGATACATTTTTGAGCATTAACAGATATAAAATTAAAAATATATATATTTAAATTTATGCAAGGAAAAGGTAATAAATAAAATAAACTCAAAACTCAAAATATATTTCACTTTTTAAAAACGGGTTTTGGTACCTAAATCTGGGAGCCTGTAATTCCAATGCAAGTACTCGGATCCGAAATCTAGTTTGAAACTGGATACAATTATTACTGAAGTGTAGAAATTTTGCTGTAACTGGTAGTCATTTTCCCAATGCATAAAACTAATAAATTTAAGCATAATATTATGTAGGTCTAAAATTTATTTAATATGAAATCTATCCGATGTATTAATCATCTTATAATTAATACTCTTTGTTGAACGTCACTAATTACGATTGCTTATAATAATGGAGGCCATGTCAGCTTATACGGATTTAATTACAGATTCATCAGCTTTTTAGAAGGTAGTCGGATTTGATTTGCGATTATGTCGGACCATATTTTATTAAGAGATAATAACAACAAAAGTACTTAAGAGTAATGATACTAAAATTCATTCAAAGGAAAAAAAATATATAAGTTTATTAAAACAAGATATTATTATATGTAATCTGGAAAAATAAACGATGTTAAAAAAGAGGCCTAATTTTAATTAAAATAAATTTAAATATAATAAGTTAATCTAAAAAAAAATATTATGTGGATGTGATTCATAATTTTATATTCCTTTACAAAAAGAGCTATGTCGGGAGAGTGAGTTGTATATGATTTGAGATTAGATCGGAATTGTCAATATTATTTTATTATATATTGTAGGCCACGTGATCAGCTAGTAGGAATTATATGCATACATATATATATATATATATATATTATGTCGTACTATTATTATACACTATATTAATATGGCTGCATCTGATTTTCTAAGAATCTTATTGGAGTTCTGTAATAATAATTCACAAGGCTCCATAACTTTCACATCTCAATTATATATGTTAAAGAGCTAACAATTAGCAAACGGCCAAAGACACAAATATGCGATAATTTGTATATGTTTGTTTGAGTATCAGTATCATGATATTCTATGTTCAGAATATGTGAAATACGCACATAAAACTTCTTTCTTCTTTTTTCATTTTTGAGAAGAAGAGGCGGAGAAGAACTGCGGATCGAGGAGAAGAAGATGGAAGAATAGAAGTGATAGCTTCAAAACCTAGTAACGAAAAGTAGTAGAGCAGGAACCGAGATAAAATCCAAGCTTTTTAATCTATGTTGTCTCCGTCGCAAGATATTAAAATTAAATTTCCAAATTATAAGCTATAATCAGGCAGGAACTAGAATTGGAATTGGGACAAAACCGGAAACCAACTACAAACTAATATTATTCTAGTCAATATATCATCGGAATCTAGATTAACAAATATGACTTGTTTGTTTTAAAATATTTGTTAATCTACAATAGCTTGTTAATATGTTGATATCACAACATCACAATATACATGATCATTTATATATATATATATATATATATATATATATATATATATATATATATATATACTGGTAATTGGGATCAAAGGAAGAGCCAATCATCGTCATATCCGATCAGAATAATATAATTGGTTCTGCATTTCCACTCTATTATGGCACAATGGCTTGACTGCCTCGCTATCATCTTTTTTCCCAATATGCAATACGAGATATTATTTATATTCTGATTGTTTTCATAATATTTTTTGAGACAACATATCTTATCAATGATATCTGTCATAAAACGATGTTTTTAAGAAGCAATGCAGCTTTATAAGATACATGGAATTCATTTATTAGATTAATATTATTAATTAATATTTAAATTAAAAAATTATTAACTTATACATTTAAAAAATATGAAATGTCAGCCGAAACTTAAAACTTGACATTAGCGTAATGAAAAATATTTGTTGCAGGCCAATTTATATATTATAAAAGGAATTTTATGATCAAACGTAAAGTAACAATGCCGTAGATATATCTTTTAGCTTTCCATCAATAGGTCATTTGTAAAATTTAAAATACAAATAAATGAGTGGTACAAATTGATTCCGGACAAGTATCATTGATTTCGGTCATACATTTGGGAGGAGTATTTTGGCACAAGTATTTTGGCACATAAACAGTAAATTTCACCCATTTTTAAATTTAACAACATTCAGAGCTTCTTTTCATTTTTCCCCGTAAAATATTACTACTTAATAAATTTTCCCAATACTAATTATTAGGATCCACAACTCTCTTGTAACGTTATATACAAGTTATTTATTAGTAGTTTGTGCGATAAAAATTAGAACGCGCGTAAAATTTCGAAAGAACTAATCACAGAGAGGAAAAAAAAAGTAAAATAAAAGTAGTTTTTTAATCATATATGAAAGAAGACTACGTACATTATTTTATATTTGTGCCAATATCAGATTTTATTGTTTGTATTATCTCATCAATAAAAAAGTTAAGAAATACAATAATTTTTCGATATAAAGCTTCCATAAAGGTTGTTCTAGACAAATTATGGTTGAATCAGGTGAGGAAAAGATAGCAGATCCAGCTTTATATCAATATTAATAAAAAGATAAAAATTATGGTATATATTATTCGTCACGCTTCTATTCGTTTGTATTGTATCCATAGTGATATTCATATATATATATATATATATATATATATATTATATATATACATTCGTTCTAAATTAGGAACAATATGATCAATTATAACCAGGAGTTTTATATATATGTAAATATATATATATATATATATATCTGATTAATATAGAAGATTTATTATTAGTTTACTGAAAATCGGCTAGTATATATATACGGGGAAAAGATTCATACTTAGAATTATTTATTATATATAGGTAAAAGATTCATAATCACAATTGTTTTATGATATACCACGGACGGATCCCAATACACGGATCTGAGAATATCACAAGGATAAAACAACCTCAAGAACACGAATGGGAGAAAAGATTTCTCTGGTTAGATTGAAGAACAAAATACAAAGAGATAACTCGAAAAACTCTAATGGACTCTGTACACTCTACTTACGGCTGTACTCTATACAATGTGTATAATGCTAGGTTTATGTAGGCCTCACATAGGCAAAACCCCAGCTAACAGAATCGCACTAAATCGGGAAACTACCCTAAATAATCTCGCCAAATATTTGACTTGATTTGCTTGTTCCTCAAGCTACGCGTTTTCCTTTCTGGGTACGTAGAGTTTCCCTTTCCTGCCCAGACAGTCTCTCTGTCCCCGAGCTGACCTACTCGTACGCTCCGGGCTGAGCTTGCCTTCTATCCGGACATTCTGCTCGTGTTCACCCGAGCTGGGCTGAATGGTTGTCCGTCTTCTGTTCTGGTCGGTGCCCGGGCTGACTCCTCGCAAGTGTTTCTGCTCGTCCTGGGTTCTGGTCTACCCGGACTAAGTCAAGCTTAAGCTCACAAAGAAATATGGCGCCCAAAGAAAAAAAGATAAAAACATTTGATTACTAGAAGATTTATTATTGGATTTACTGAAAACCGGCAAGTATATTGTACGCTTAAAAGATTACAATTGCTTTATGATTTATCAAGGGTCTATTGAATATAAAAATAAAAATAAACAGAAAATCCCGATGAATATTCACAAGAAAAGAGACCCCCGCTCAATGATAAAAACGCCCGCAATTTTGCTAGTTTTTTCAGTGGCTGGCAATATTCATTTTGTGTATTGTTTTTGCCAAAAATCCAACTTCAAACTTTTTTTTAATAAAAAAGAATTAATATTTCTAACTACTATTATCTTACGTAATACTTACCAGTTATCAATAAACATTACATGCAAAATCTGTTACCAGCTTTGAAGTTTTACAACTTACCCCTCACAGACCTGCACTCATCGCCGTCAATATACCCATAAAATTAAATATATATCGGGCGATTATCGATAATTCTCGGTTATCGTTCCCTTGCCCACACTACTTACAAGAAAGACGAGGTGAACTGGTGAAGAAAACATGCATGCAGAGGCTAAGGATTGTTTTCAATGCATGACGGGACAGCCAGCAATAATGTGAAAATAGTGAGGAGACGAAAGGACGACCAAACAGCTATCTTGTGGGGTATAATTGTGAAAAGTTTTCAAAATTAAGTTAATTTCGCTTTGTATAATTACAATCGAGGGTAATATTGCCAAATTACAGTTAGACATTTTGGTTGTTTATAAAAATAGAAGATATATTTTTGCGAAATAAAAACAAATTAAAGGTATATAAAGCAATTTTTTCTAAACATAATGACTAAAATGAAATGTAGTCATTAAGTTAGGACCAAATTAAATATAAACATATTGACCTTGAGTAGTTTTCTTTCTATATAAATAGAAGACCACATAAATGGTATACAACAGAGTGCAAAAAATCTTTCCTAGGAAGAACATTCTCAGACATGAAGTTCTCTTGTGCTATTAAAGTTGTCTTTTCACTTATTCTGGTAAGTAATTATTAATTATGTGACATAATAAATTCCTATTCATTAACATAATAACTGTTTTTTAGTTAGCGTTTTTAATTGACTTTATCTATATATTTATATTATTTCAACTTAATAAACAAATTTTCTATTCATGTCTACTTTTTTATCAGATTGTTGCGTTGACAACAGAATCAAGAAAAGATTTGGCAAAAGATTACTGGAGAGATGTCATGAAAGACCAACCTATGCCCAAGGCAATCTATGGCCTCATCGTCCCTATTTCCCGTCCATTTTCCACAAATGATAACACGGGTCGCCACGAGAATGCTTTCACTAGCGATACTAAGCCGATACCCGACGTCACTGCCTACCCAGATGGTCACGAAACCACAATCACAGACATCCCAGTAAACCATAGTCATCGCCACAAGAGTGCTTTCACCCGAGACTTCACGCCGATACCCGACATCACAGCCTACCCGGATGATCATGAAACCACGATCACAGACGGCCCCGTAAACCATGGTCATCGCCATGAGAATGTTTTCACCCGAGATTTCAAGCCAGTACCCGACGCCACGGCCTACCCGGATGATCACAAAACCGTGGCAAAAACAAGCAAAGGAACCAAGGCATTCACTGATGAGTTTGACCCAAGCCCTAACGTTTCTGCCTACAACGAATGAAAAAGTAACTATAAACTGCTGAAGAAGTTTCAATATTATGGTCTCGGATCTTAGACTGAGCAAAAATAATGTACGGCTTTGAATGTGTGCAACTGTGTGTAATCATCCTAAGAAAACTATGTAGTGGGGTTAAGAATGTCTCTCAATAAGATCTACTGTGTGGAAATATATTCATGAATCGTTCTTTTTCATTTTGTTCAAAGAAATTTGATAAAATAATGTCTTTGCTTGTTCACTATTTGGCGGGAAAAAAAAAAAAAAAACCCTTAAATGTTCATAATTGGGAATTAACTTTCAATCACTCATACAAATTATTTGCTAAAAATATCAAATGTTAAAAATGTCAAGCCTTGAATTATAAATTGTGTATGCAGGTTGCAGGAACACCCCAGATATGAAAAATCTTAGATCGCATTGCACCAACTAGCTGTAAAACCCGAAAGTAACAAGAACAAAAAAATTCTGGTTAATATTTCGTGTGTTGGAGACAGAGAGAAGTTTTTCACTGTAATCTACAGTTATTCCCTTTTATATCCAAACTCGCGATCCCAAGCCTGAGCTCGACTCAAAAGTCAAAACCAGTGGCAGCTGCGCAACACTACTATGACAGCATGTGAAAATAACAAGAGACTACACATATTTAAGTTACAAATGTGCTTTATTGTATATATATTTATGTCTTACATTTATTAAATATGTAATTTTGAACCTATATAAAATCTTGCCTAAATACTAAAAAACATGTTCCAGAATATTCGTCGAAAATCCCATCTGCATGCGGTATGCCTATGAAAAATATGTGGTATTTTCGGCATGCCGCATATACCATTTTTCTTATCTATTTGCCAATCGGCAAACGATATGTCTGTAAAATGAAAAATGCAAAACGACATCGACAAGCGGCATTTAAACCCTTATCGATAAGTAGCATTGGGCATAGTACCGACATAGTTTTTGTAAAATAATAGTATATATTTTATTTTTTATAAACTAAAAAAAGGATAACTGATTTTTATTATACTAATATAGTGCTATTTCGGCCAATAACTCCAATTATAAGTATACACCATTAAAAGTACTAATCTTGTTAACATCAATACTGATACCGAACCCAATTTTGTATCTTAAATTTAATCAGCCTTAGCTATAATGGACCAAAAAAACAAATTTAGTTACTAAATTGATCCAATAATGCAATATCTGCTCTTCAAAAGATCTTTTGTTTTTATCAAAATTACACTTAGATAGTACGTATATATTGGTTGTCTTAAAAAAACAGAGGGTATATTTATAAATAAACAAAAAACAAAAACAAAAACAAAAAAGATATCGAAAGTATTAAAAAAAAAACTAAATTAATTACTAAAATAAAATTTGGTCTATAAGTTAACTAGTTAAGGACCAAATTAAATTAAATATTAAGTGGGGCTTGAATAGTTTTCTTTCTCTATAAATAGGAGACCACATAAATGGTACAGAAAAACCAAACTCTTTCTTAAGAATACCATTCTCAGACATGAAGTCCTCTTGTGCTATTATTTCTGTCTTTTTACTTCTTCTGGTAAGCTCTTATAATTTAATAAATGTGACATGATAACTTCATATTCTTTTAAGATAATAACTTTTTTTTGTAGTGTTTTTTAATTTTTTTTATCTCATGAGAATCTCAAAGATGAAACTCAAATACTTACCACTTATCGTTGAGCTATCTGTTATTGACAATGAATCAATATATATATATATATATATATATATATGCCTCTTCATAAACAAATCTTCTCTTCATGTCTACCTTTGTGGATCAGATCGTTGTGTCGACAACAGAATCAAGAAAGGACTTAGCAAAGGATTACTGGAGAGATGTCATGAAAGACCAGCCGATGCCCAAGGCAATTTATGGCCTCATTGTCCGTAATTCCCATTCACTTGCCACAAATGATAACACGGGTCGCCACGAGAATGCTTTCACTAGCGATATTAAGCCGATACCCGACCTCACTGCCTACCCAGATGATCACGAAACCACGACCAAAGACGGCCCCGTACACCATGACCATCACCACGAGAGTGCTTTCGCCCGAGATTTCAAGCCCATACCCGATGTTACGGCCTACCCAGATGATCATGAAACCACGATTAGAGGTGGGTCCTTGACCCATGGACATAATCATCGCCACGAGAGTTCTTTCACCAGAGATTTCAAGCCGATACCCGACGCGACGGCCTACCCGGATGATCACGACACCGTGGCAAATATCGGCAAAAAAACCAAGGCATTCACTGATGAGTTTGAACCAACCCCTAACATTTCTGCCTACAACGAATGAAAAAGTAACTATAAGCTGCTGAAGATCAAGTTTCAATATTATGGTCTCGGATCTTATATTGATCGATCGAGTATAAATAAAGTAAATGTATGGCTTTGAAAACCTGTAATGTGTGTTGTGTCATGTGTGTAATCCTATGAAAACTATCATGTAACCAGGTTAAGAATGTTTCTGAATAAGATCTTTTGTGTGAGAATATATATATTAAATAACGTCCTCTTTTTCATTGTTCAATTTGTTTAGTGAAGGTGATACGTGTCCCATATTATATATATATTTTTTACAAAATGTTGGACCATTCATCATAGTTTTCTAACTGAAATTGGACGACTACTATTGTTTTACTGGATTTTGATTAAAAAAAACCTCGAGTATTCGCTAGCGAAGTTTACTACTAGCAAGAACAACATAATATACGACAAACGATAATTCGCACTGCATGCACCAACACGCTGTGAAACACGAACTTACTTAGCAAGAACAAATAACAAATATTTTTTGGAAAATTTCGAACTAGTGTTAGAGAAAGGGAATTCGGTTGTGATTTGCAGAGTTCTTTGTTCTCTAAACCCATCATGTCTTATGCATGCAGAAAACGGTAACAGTTTGTGAAGAATGTCAAATTTATGCCTTGCTACAAGACATCATTTATAATTAGTGCCTCTAGATCTACATTTTTTATTCCGGTCTTGAGCCCGAACCCTGCCTTGACCCCAACCCGGTGTTTTTGGGATGACACCGGCAAGGCGGACAACGTGTGAAAGCAATAAGAATTAAGTGTCACCAGTTGTTTGAGCTAGTCAAGTATGATGCATATCATATTTAAATTGCGGAACTCGTTAATATTTCTTTTATGTGAAACTTTTCGCCACACATAACTCTTAATATGCACTTTTGTTTTCAAATGAACGCCGATAGGGAATAGGGCGTGCAAAAGATTTATTATTATCGAAGCTATTCATGCTCGTTTACTGCGATTCGCCTCAATTTTATTTTTCGTTTCGTACTAGATATATAGGAGGATGATACCGGTACTCCCTTGTTCAGTATTTAATTAGTCATGAATGCTTCATTTTAATTTTTGTTTAAATTAAGTGATTCACCTCAACTGAAAATTTCGCTTCACTTAGACATAATTGGAAAGCATAAATAACTCGACATTAGGGTGAGAATTAAAAATAATATAGAACATTTGAACTATTATAATGCAATAATAAAACCTATTAGGGTGAGAATTAAAATACTAATATAGTACTAGTATTGCATTGATTATGTAGCTTTGAAAATGAGTCTTGATTCAAAACACCATTAATTATAGATCTATTGGAACTATGTGTATTATATCATGCAATAAAACATACTAGGGTGAATTAAAAATAAAATAATACTATTTCGGTCACTAACTCCAATTATACGAAGCATTATACAAGTTCAAACAACAATCATGATACCGATCCAATTTTCTATCTTAAACTTAATCAGCCTTTAGCCATAATGGAGCAAAAAAACAAATTATTATTGCCCTATCTGCTCTTCAAAAGATCTTTTGCTTTTATCAAAATTAATTTTTATAGCTATCCTTTTTTATGTTATGAGCATGGTGGTGACAATAAAAAAAGAAGAAGTTAATGGAGCAGTTAGATTTTCGAAGTCATGTATCGATTAGATTTGTTATTCTATTATTATTTGTGAAAAGATTGGGATTTAGCACTAAAAAGAAATAACTAAAATGTGGTGGTCAAAGATTCTTAGATTTAGTATTATTTATTTAATATATAACATATTACTACCCAATAATTGACATTCACATACTAATTATCTTTTTGGAAAATGAATTTAAGGTTCGAAAGAACAATCACCTTCATATATGCTGCATGTTTTGAGGCTAATTAATATATTTGATAGTGAATCGAATAAAGTTTCTCAAATATATATGTTATTTATATATGATATGTATTTTTTTTTACTTAAGAATATGAACCTGAAAGGCTAAAGTCAAGGGCCTTTTACTCAAATCAAGGCTTGTCGTCCCAAGTCCGAGCCCATTGGGCAAGCCCGGAAGACAAAGCCCAAATAGACGATGTCAAGACGCTAATGACAACTAATAAACACCTCCCGTGACGACCTAGAAAGAAGCCAGCGGATTATCTGGCGAGGAGCGGACGACCATAGAAGGGTCCTGGCGAGGTGACGACGACCTTATAAGAAGGCTCCAGACAATCCCAGATGGCGACCGTAGTAGTCATTGACAACCTTATCGACAAGGCAAGCTCTCCAGGCAACCCTCTAGACAAGGCAAGCTCGTTAGGTGACCCCTCGACTAGGCAAGCCTTCCAAGCGACCCCCTCGCCAACGAAAGCTCATATGGCGATGATGACCCTTCTTTTGACCAAGTCATTGACGACGTCCTCGCCTAGGCAAGCTCCCCTAGTGACGACGACCTCTCTTTGACCAAGTCAACATCAAGGTCTTCAACACGGTGAGCCCCACCGACGACGTGCAACCCCTCACCAACAAGACTCGACAAGCCCTAAATCACAACAACTTTAAGAAACAAGACAATCCAATATTACCAAGACACTAAGGACGTTCCAGAGACACCTAGGGACCCGACATGCAAGCCAAATCTCGCCCGACGACCACCCTGCATGGCAAGGTATCTCGGTGAGCCTCCCATGGCAATGGGACCACGAATTCGGTAAGGGAAACAATATATGAATATTCCTTTTAGATGCCCTCAAATCAAGGAAAGTGATTACACTTTTCGCTATAAATATAAGCTTCATTCTTTATATTTACACGCAGTTCTCTCCAGAGCTTCTCTCTCTAGTTTCTCTTTCTATAATTTTGAGTTTTCTCTCCTCGTTGGCTCAGAGAAATTCGCCCTCCTTATAATACAGGAGTCGAGGGACTTTCCTCATGAAGGGTCCTCATCAACGTATCATCTTCGAGTCAAGAATTGATAGGACTTTGCTCCAAACGCGTTCATTTCTCTAACGCTCGTCTGTCTCGCCGGTCATAGCCTCATCATACACGACGGTCAACATCCTCCCCACCTCGTCAAGAACACTCGCCTGTAATACCCTCGTCATCCACAATGGTCACCCATGTGGCTCCACTTCAGGAACAAACGGAGGTCGTCACACTAGTCATTAGACGACACATTCGGACCCTCGTCAGGGACCCTTGTCCTCATATTTCACTAACCCTGGATTAAGTGATGACCTGATCCCCCTAGGGTACGTTAGCATCCATGTTATAAGTGACGGGATACGATATCTTACTTTCTTTTTTGCAGGCCCTCCTCGCCGCCGAGTTATCATCGAGGAAGTAAATACATCGAAAGGACAATTTGTATCTTGCCAAAGAAAACGATTCACCTTCAGCAAATTCGAGGCAAAGTTAACCCTCGTTGACGCGACCACAAGGTTCGACATTGGGCTCGAATCGTGGACCAAATTTTATGTTAATCCATTTTCGTGCATGAAAAAATGCTAATTGAAATCGACAGTACTGATTGCCATTCATAAAAACATTTTCTATATTTTATCGGTCATGGGAAAAATGAATCGATTGTCATAATCCGACATGATATTTGTTAATGCAATTTGAGAAATTATATAAAAGTAATCTACTTTACCAAATATTAATTCAATAATAGCATTCCTCTAAAACTAAGAACATAAATATTATTATAGTTTTATTTATTGTTTTATTGGATTGTATTAAATACAATCAAATAAAACATAAAATCTTCTCAAATCGGTTTAATGAGTTGCTAGTTTTTTTTGTTTTTTTTTTTTTGTTTTTTTATTTATGTACTCTTGATCTATACTCTATAGTAGCCATAAGTCATAACGATTTGGAGCACAAAGTCTAAGCACTACTACTTTTAGAATAGTTACTGCAAATCGTGATTATAGAGAAATGCTATAATCGACAGACGAAACGTAACTTATGACTTGATTGTTAGACCTAAGTTTAAAAAAAAATCAAATTGAAATTGAAGTTCTTGATGATACCTATGTTCGTTTATAACGATTCTCAAATTTTGTTTTACCAGTTTTTAGTTGACTAGTCAAGCTTCATTTTGAAATTGCAACAGAGAATCGTTTTAGGCATTTTTACATTTATTCCCTCCAATTCTTAGTTTAACAAAAATCGCGATTTAAAGCTTTATATATTTATTATTTTACAAATAGATATTTTTTTAAGGATCTTCGATTTATTTTCACGTGCGAATCAACAATCGAAGATCTGGTGCATATATGAGCTTCTACGCATCATCAGGGGCGGAGCGGGGGCGGCCGCCCCCACTTGGTCCGAGCACGTTATTTTTATTTTTATCTATATATATTATAAGTTTATATATAAATAATAAACATATCATTGATTGACTAAATATCATTAGGGTTAATGACGGTAAAAATACTCAAAGTTTGGTCAAAGAATCTTCCGTGTATCCAAAGTTTAAAAGTGGTGGCAAAAATACCCAAAATTACATTTGGGTCGTTGACCACTCCATTCTCGTAACGCAGTTAACTTACCCGTAAACTCTGGCCACGTGGACAAAACTTGCATTTCTGACATAGCAATTTTTTGCCACGTGGACGAGCCCAATTTAGGGTCCAATGCGTTGTTTTGCCATAAATGAGGCTGATGTAGGCTCATCCACGTGGCAAAAAATGTTACGTCAGTAATCCACGTCTGTCCGCGTGGCCAGAGTTAACGGGTAAGTTAGCTACATTACGGGAATGGAGTGGTCAACTCCCTAAATGTGACTTTGGGTATTTTTGCCACCACTTTTAAACTTTGGGTACACGGAGGGTTCTTTGACCAAACTTTGGGTATTTTAGCCGTCATTAACCCATATCATTATAGTGTAGTGGAATTTTGATAATCTTAAAGTTCTCCTCCAAGTTATAGCCTAAGGTTCAATTCCCAAGCCCACTATATTTTTTTTTATTTTTTTAGCATTACTTTTTATGATTATAATATTTTTTTTCATGGTACTTTGTGCTCTATTTAATTGTAGGTATACTAAAACATTACAACTTACAAAACTAAAGAATAAAAACCCCCCATCAATTTAAGACGTGCAAAATTTAAAATTTTGAAAAAAATATTATATTAATATTTTGAGAATGTAACATGTAGATTTCTAATCATAGAGAGATCCTAATTAATGTTCTATTTTCACGAACCGAAAGTGACATCATCAATAACAAAATCTTTGATTGCACAAATTTATATCGAAAGCCATGATCACAAAGCAAGATCAAATTATAAGAAAACTTGAACAATCATAACCATAATTAACTACGAATTTGCAATATCTATTATTGTATTAAACAATAATTTTAAATACATTTTATTTGAAGAAAAAAAAAACTAAAGTTATTGATGACGATTGTTGATGTCGGATTTCGTCAAATCCATCCACAACACACTATTTATGTCGTTTTATCCTAAAAACGACGTGAAATGGAGGCAAGGAAGTTCGTTGAATATCAGTCAACGAGAGAGCATGCTCGAGGAAGTCACGCGATGAGGTCCAATTGGAATAACAGCAATCCGTGATGAAATACTTCATCGCACCCCGACAAGGAAGCTTCGAGGAAGTTTATCGCAGAAGAAATTCCTCGCACAGAAGCCAATCGGAGGAAAGCGCATCGCAAGATCTCGGCGAATTAAAAGACGAGATAAGTCAGAATCGCGAGAATAAAGGAGAATCAGTTAATCAAGTGAGGAAATCGTGGGAAATCAGCGCATTCAAGGAAGGTCAGCAACAATCAAAGCAAGAAAGAAGGAAACCCTAGCGAGATTGAAGGAACCAAAGAAGGGAACGATTCAAGGGAACCCTAAGCCTATAAATACCAGCGTAAACCTCATTAGAAAGGAGGGAACAACGAAGAGAGAGGTATCTCGATACATTCGGCCATAGAAAGAATGGGCCAGATGGAGAAAAGGATGCCCAAGAAGAACATTCGACCAAGGCATTCGATTAAGGAAGAAAGAAGATGAAGAAATCACCAAACTACATTGAACTACGTGATGACCATATCTCGGTACGCCTGTACGTAGGCAGCCCCGCCGAATACGGCGAGGCGCGGCATCAAATCTAACCAAATTATATATTTACCATCGTTATTGTATCCTCCAATTGTCCCATTATCAAACAGGAAAAACCGAGTCCTTTCGGAAATATAATAAATCGGAAATATTCATATTGTCCATGTTATTTTATTTATGTCTTTGATTATCTTTGTGACTGAAAAGAGTAGTGAAAATCGACTTCAACAACGATGAAACACAAGAAAATTGCTTGGAGATATGTGCAGCCAGCATAGAAATCGAATATTGCTGTTTAATTTAATCATTGATATCAATCATTTACTTTAAAAACGAATATCATAGGAAACAAATACAAATTGACAGACTTCCTTTATGCAATAATAATACAAAAACTAAATAAAGTGGCATATATTTGTATGTCGATGAATCTTGGTCTTGAAGATATTGTAGTAGCAAAAGAGCAAAAAAGACTAATCTATTATAATAGAAAATAAATTAATTTTATTGAAAAAACAAATATTTACGGACAGAAGCCAAATCAGTCACGAAGATCTCGTTAATTGAACCCTTTCTGTTAGTATACTTTTATTAGTTTTTTTTTTGTAATTATTTTGAACCGGTTGTAATGAAGATCTCGTTTATGATCGGGTTATGCTCTAAAAATTCAGTTTTTTGCCTCTATTTTTGTTGTAATAAATATCTTATGAATTTTTTTTCTCTGCCTTTATAAGTAGTTCTCACTATTTTGATAAATTGATAAACTTATTATGTTAAATAGTTGGTTAAAATTAATTCTATACAGTATTTTATTAGAATGATAAATTAAATATAATTAATTATTGAACAAGATATTCAGTTTAAATGAGTGTTCGATACCAACTCTCAAAGTTAAATACAAATACTGACAAAGGCGGAACCAGATGTATCACTAGTGGGACTGGAGCCCCACAGATGGCGACCGTGGGAGTCATTGACAACCATATCGACAAGGCAAGCTCTCTAAGCGACTCCCCCACGATTAAATCCTAGTTCCGCCACTGAATACCGAAGACCTAATTTTAATGACACAAGTCATATAAAAAACAAAAACCCTCAGGTGTAATTTCTTGTCTATCTCCTCCCCAGCTGTAATTCTAAGCTTCACTATTTTGATATAACGATTGTATCATACTTCGAATAAAAAAAATGTCCCAAGTGTTATGAAAAAAAATATATATATATATACGCTCCCGTAGAGAATGACATAATATTTTGATACAACGACATTAAAATTGAAAACACAACAAATAGATGAAAACGACAGCACAACCAAAAGACCGCAAGTCTAACAAGAAAATATGCAGAGCATGACCATAAAAAATTAAACGACATAAAGTATGGAAACGACAAGCTCTTCTTTTTTTTCCCTTCTTTCTTCTCCTCTTTCATTGTGATTGATTGTTGTTGGGAGTCTGGACTTGCTTATAATTTTTTAACGGCCAAGGTCGGGCCTGTTGCAGTGGTATTAGAGTCAAGCCCAATCATTAAGTGAGATAATAAAGCCCGAGGCAAGTTAAATTGTTACTACTCATACAAATCATACAAATAAAAAAATAAATCGTAATTATTTGTAAGTTAATAAAAAAAAAAAGCACGAATATCATTAGGTATCTATAAGTTGATAGAAAACCACAAAACTAATATAAATGAAACTGATTCTACTTAGGAACGTATTTATAAATAACACACAATTAGATTATATAAAAGCATTTTAATCGTGATTTTTTTGGGATCCTAAGGTGGCGTTTGGTTAACTGGTCTGGGAAATCAATTTCGCAATTTGGTTTGGAAAACAAGTTTGAGAGTTTAGTCTAGCAAACCAGTTTGGGAGTTTGATTTTTGAAACATTGTTTGGTTAGTCTTTTGTTAATTTGTGGTCGAATATGAATGAAAAAAATGCAATAAAATGCAATTTATGTTACTAAAAAGAAAGTATATTTTATTTCAAAGTAATATATATATTAATATTATATCTAAAAAATATTACCATAATAAAAAATTATTCATATTTCATGACTCTAATTACATGTTTAAATAATATAATATATAAAGTAGTAAATATTATGTTTCAAGAGTTTGTATCATTATAATTAAGTTAGTATAATAATATATAATTTAAGTATATTTGTTAATATGATAGTAATATCATTAAAATATATAATTATATATAGAAATGAATTTAATAATTTATTATATAAGTTAATTTCATTGTTAATACCTTATTATTGTAATTAAATACTATTATAGAATGATAATATATAATAATGGTTTTATTTTGTACGATTGAGTTGAAGACCAAAGACAGAACACAACTTCAAGTCGTTTTCTAGTTTTCCTTCATTAAAATTTCAGTGATCTGCGAGACCGGTCTCAGAAAACAAAGACAACTGGTAACCAAACGTGGTTTGCGAAACTAATATGACACTGTTTGAAATCAAAATCAGAACCTGATTTCGGAGACCATAACAAAACGCCACCTAAATCTTTAATTTTGAGGCCCTTTATTTAATCTTAAAAATTGCTAAAAGAATTGGGCCCAAGGCATGTGCCTCATTGGCCTTAAGTAAAGGGCCGGTAGTGATTAGAAGTGCAAGCGGGCCGGGTACCCGGATATTTTTGCCTAAACCTTAATCCGGATTAGCAATACGTGATGTTGGAGATTGAAAAACGGATACGCATACGGATTATAACACAGATTTAAAATAGAAAAATGATTTTTTTTAACTCGGATTCGGATTGTGAGAGAAATAATATATCAACAAATTCAAGATAAATTAATTCAGTAGTTACTAATTTTTTTCATTTATTTTTATAAAATAAAAAAAAATAGTATTTTCTTATTGTTTAGAGAAAAAATAATATTTTTTTAAATAGTATTTTCTTGTGATGCATTTTAAACGACATGTCGTTCTGGTACGGAGTGGAAGAAACAAACAGAGAAGTGGAGAAATCAATTAATCAATAAAACCTTCGGATTTCACTTCTTCTTCTCTTCTTCTTCTCACTCGGATCACTGCAAACCCCAAACCCTCGCGCCATGGACGAGAAGCGACGGGACGCCGGAACCCTAGCTCCGGCCATCGGAGACTCCCCGTCCTCCGCCGACCCGCCAGCTTCCCGGCGCCGCGCCGGGGGCCAGAAGCGCAAGTCCGGGAGCCTCGGCTCGCTGGGCTCGTCGTCGGCGCCGTCGAAGCGCGTCACGCGCGAGAAGGCCATGCTCGCTCAAACCCCGATCCACAGCCACAACGGCCCGCAGACGAGGGCCCGCCAGGCTCCGAGCAGCCTCGCGGCCATTTCCTCCGCCGCGCCGGCGGCGGAGCTGTTGGTGGCCGGAGAGAAGCACGCGAAGGTCGGGGACACGGCGGCGGCGGCGGAAGAGTTGAGGAAGGAGAGCGAACTGGTGGAATTGGAAGCGGAGCTTGAGGCCAGGTTCGAGCTCGTCAGATCTCGCTCTGCGACCGCCCATGTCGTCCCGAGTCACTGCGGTGAGTTCTAAGGGAAAAATTCGATGTTTTTCTATAGATAATCAAAGAAATTTGCTCAATTACGGAATTTTTTTTGAAGATTTTGAGACCTTGTTAGGTTTTCATTTTCCATTTTTAGCTCAAGAAATTCAGCTTTAATGGCATTCAGTTAATGATCTAGGAGACTCTGAGGATTTGTTAATGGCGTTCACTTCCTTATTTGTTTGAAGTTGAACAATGGAGATCACTGAAGAACACTGTGATCAAGGTTGTATCTTTTCCTACAGGGTGGTTTTCTTGGACAAACATACATCTCGTTGAGGAGAAAACACTGCCGTCTTTCTTCGACGGGAAGTCCGAATTACGAACTCCGAAAACGTACTTGGAGATTCGTAATTGGATCATGAGGAAATTTCATGCGAATCCCAGTGTGGAGATTGAGTTGAAAGACTTATCAGAGCTTGAAGCTGCGGACTCGGACGCGAGGCAAGAGGTGCTTGAGTTTTTGGACTTCTGGGGTTTGATAAATTTCCACCCATTCCCGCAAACAGGTTCTGAGAAGGAGAACGCCGATGGAGACTGTCCGGTTTCTTTGGTCGATAAGCTGTATCACTTTGAAACACCTCAATCGTCCAAGCCTGTTGTTTCCAAGAATAGCGTAACGGCTGTAGCTGCACCGTCTGGGCTCTTTCCAGAATCCGTGATAGCGGAAGAGCTGGTGAGGACTGAAGGCCCGGGTGTTGAGTACCACTGCAACTCCTGCTCTGCTGATTGCTCTCGCAAGCGCTACCATTGTCAGAAGCAGGTTTGTTTTGTTCTTTAAGCACATACCGTTACACAGGGGTCCAAATTTCGCTTTGAAATATTTGTTTCTAGTCCCTGTTTTCTCACTTTAAAAGAAGAAGACACGTTTCAAGACCATTTTGCACAATATCTAGTGTAAAAAGTGATATTTTCAACTCTTAATAAATTTTGTTGTGCTCGCGTCTATTTATTACGATTTGGTGCGGTAGTTAAATATTCGTTCAAATCCTTGTTTTCTCACTCTAAAAGAATATACCTTTCAATACCATTTTTGGCAATATCTACTGTAAGATGCTATGCTTTCGAGTTTCAACTCTTAATTAGTTTTGTAGAGCTAGAGTTTGTTTCTTACGAACTCCGTTTCTTTCAATTTTAAGCTACATGCTTTCTGTTTTCTGATAAACATGCGTACTTGACAGGCAGATTTTGATCTATGTAGCGAGTGCTTTACTAATAAAAAGTTTGACTCGGGGATGTCATCTTCGGATTTCATTCTCATGGAGCCTGGTGAGATTCCCGGGCTGAGCGGTGGGAAGTGGACAGATCAGGAGACTCTCCTTCTCCTTGAAGCGTTGGAGCTTTACAAAGAAAACTGGAGTGAGATTGCGGAACATGTCGCTACAAAAACGAAAGCTCAGTGCATTCTGCACTTTGTCCAAATGCCGATTGAGGATTCATTTCTTGATTTGGAGGATGATGATGCTGACTTGAAGTCGAAAGAAACTGCAAATCCCGCTTCAAGCGAGAAGGACCAATCAGCTGCTAAAGACACGGCTGAAGCCACTGAATGTGATACGGTTGCTAATGAGTCTAAGTCTCCAACCTCTCAAACAGAAACGCCTAAAGAGGAAACTGCGAAACCGGACGCTAGTCAGGAAACTTCGAAAAAAGAAGAGAAGAATGAAGATAAAACTTCTCGGGACTGTGAAGACCGTGGGATGGTGGCTCTTAAAGAGGCCTTTGAAGCTGTCGGTTATCCTCTTACACCTGAAAGACCACTTTCATTCGCAAGAGTCGGAAACCCTGTCATGACATTGGTGAGTAGAATGCCTATACAAGGCATTTGCCATTAATAACTGCCTATTTATTATTTGATTATTGAAAAAAGAAAAAATCAGTTGTATTGAAGGTGTTACGGACATAAAATAAATGCACCTTTTTTAAATATTTAAGTTATATTATCATAGGCCGACTTAGTCTGCTAAGTGTGAAATTTTGTTATTTAAATAGCGAACAATGAGAAAAGTAAAAAATAGTATTATTCAGAAACTAGTTTCGTTATTTAGCTTAGTTCTCTCTAGAGTTAAAGGGTCACAATAATTAAATGGGTTTCACCGGTATTAGACCCGTGAAGAGATTGATACATGGGAACATAACTAAAGGTTCCCAAAAGATTGGAATACAACATAGAAGGTAGTAGGCCTTTAGTTAAATTCGAATGTTAAAATTGCATCACAACTACTCTCCAGCTTTTACTATTATCAATTTATTATAGATCTATATTTTACAAAAAATTGATCATTGGCAGATTACATATATGAAACTGTTTATCTTCAGGCAGCTTTCCTTGCAAATTTGGTTGGGGCTGATCTTGGAACCGTTTCAGCCCATAATTCATTGAAATCCCTATCTGGGAAATCTCCGGGAATGGAGCTGGCTACAAGGCACTGCTTTCTCATGGAAGATCCACCAAACGACGATAATAAGGAACTAGCAGAGCTAAACAGGTATTTGATTCAAACACGTGTTCATCATGTACGTTTTTGTTTTCTACCTTACATTATAAATCTTTTGCAGTGTTGCTGAAGTGGCGGACGGGGAGACTAACAAAGAGGAGGTCAAAGAACACCAAATAGAGAAAGACGATTCATCAATCGAAAATCATAACAAAAAAAGTCAAGATTCTGCTATTGAAGAAAAGAAATCACTGGGTTTGCCCGATGCTAAATCTCCCGAGAAAATAGATGATGCAAAAGCAGCAGAACCTACTAAGTTAGATAAATCGGGAGGTATTGTAAATGATGATTTAAAAACCGAGCCAAAGATTCCAGAAAGCACTGTGAAGGAGACCAAAGAAAATTCCGGAAAGCCTCCCGAAGCAATAGACGCTGTAAAGGATGTCGAAATGTCTGAGGCGCGTCCTTCAGAAAATAGTGAAGCTCGGCTATCAGAACCAACCGCATCAATACATGTTGACACGGCGTCTAATCCATCCCTAAAAGAGGATAATCAGGTAGCGGAAAATGTCAATGCAGGTGCAGAAACACCTTCCAAGGCAGCTAGAGATGTAGAGATGGCTCCTCAACTGTCAGAAAAGAACGAGACTTCTCAACCAGTTTCAGCATCTACAGCAATCGAAAACCGAGAAAGTACGTTTTCCTCCTCTTTATTTCTCGCCCTCGTTGTCTTCGGATTAAATAACATAACACGGTATAAAAATAAAATAAATAATTAACCTCTAAAATGATTTCATGTTTTATAACAAACCAAAATATGGGAAGAGAGCAATTTCTTCATTATAACATACGTGCTGCGGTTTTTGTAGAACAATTCTTTACTCATTCATTCTTTAACTCTTTATTATTATTTCTGTTATGAATCTAATTTAATATTTTCTTTTATTATAGGAAATCAGTTTTTGATTTACCAATTATCTTCATATTAAATTTTCTATATATAGGCTGTTACCGATTATCCGTCAGCTCAATAAGAAATACCTCTCTCTAAAATTCATCTTTTTTTATTCCACAGTATCTTACTAATTCTCTCTTGTTTTACCGATGATAAAGAGAAGCGTGACACGAAAGAGACGAAGGAGGAGAGTAAATACGATAAGATAAAGCGTGCTGCAATATCCGCTATTTCAGCTACAGCGGTGAAGGCGAAACTCCTTGCTGATCAAGAAGAAGACCAAATCCGACAACTCTCGACTCTATTGATAGAAAAGCAGGTACGAATCCAACTTGCTCTAACTCTTCTTAGCTTGAAACTCAAGTTAATCCTTTTTTTTTTTTTTTTTGCTCTTTCACAGTTGCAGAAATTGGAATTCAAATTAGGGTTTTTCAATGATATGGAAAACGTCATCTTAAGAGTCAGGGACCAAGTGGAAAGGTCGAGGCAGCGGCTGTACCATGAACGGGCAAATATAATCGCAGCCAGACTCGGCTTGCCTGCTTCGTCATCGAGGATGATGTCGTCGCCAATGCCCGGCCAAAGACCTGGCATGAATATCGCCGGCTCATCTCCAAGGCCTCCTCTTGGGATGATAGCCCAAAGGCCACAGATGTCAAGGCCCATTGGGCCTCCAAACCCGTCACTACCGTCGTCCACGTCAGCAGGAAGCTCCCTTCAACCTCCCAGTCAGGAACAGCTCTCTTCAATGGGAGCTAAATAGAAACCCGGATTACAGATTTTGCGAGTGATTTTCTAACCCTTTTTGTAAAACCGGAGCACTAATCGGCAAATGTACTGACAGATGTCATTAATTAAGTTATAAAGATAGGATGAAGAAAATAATTGTTATGAAATGTACCGAAGGAATGTATGATTTATCTGCTTTGTGGTCTGATTTCTAGGTCATTTTATTATATTTAATTTTTTCTTGAGATCTTGATATACTAGAAAATGATAACTTAATTTGCCAAAATCGCAGGTTTCCAAAAGCAAGATTTTAGTTTTTGGAGTGTAGATATGTTGTGTTTGAAAATTAAGTACGGTGAATTTGATTGTGTAATTTAAACTGAATCGTTAAGGTAATGTCAAGTTAGTACGTTCGGTAAAAAAAAAACCGACCCGGTCTCTGTTTGGTGCTTGGTTATAATATTTATTTATAATTGTAATTTTAGCTTTTAGAAATTCTTTTCTCTCAGGGATCCCTTAGTGTCGGCTCATTTTATTTTAATAATTATATTAAATGGGTTCGGGACAAAGCCATGATGAACGGACGCTGAAAAAAGGCGCAAAGCCCGATATCGGGTACCGGTTTCATAGTTTTCGTATTTGGGCTTGTGAGATGATCTAACATGGTATATTGGTATTAAATGATTAAGTATTAACGGTATAAAAACCTAACTCTGACAACTACTATAGTTAGTCACTTTCTTGAGTGTAAACTAGAGTCTTCGGTACTGTCTTTTATAAAATAAGACTGAATATCATATTTTGATATTTTTATAATAAAAATTGAATACTTTATATTTTTTTAAATCGCATTAATGGTATATTCAGTTGCGGTAATAGTAGAATTTTTATTTCATTTACCGCTTCCAAGAATATGGCTAAAATTGAGTTAATATATTAATCAATATAGATCATAAAATTTTAATAATATAATTATTAAAATAGAAGTTGATACAATGCAATGCAATGTAAAATATAAAATTATATATCAAATTCTAATCATATGAGGTAAATTTAATTTTTGGTTCGTTTTAGTTATAATAACCGAATTCCGCTACCGAATATGATTCGGTTTTTATTCGTACATTTGGTTGTAACCGGTTAAATTCGGTGTTTGGTATCTCCGGTTTGCGACTTTTTTTTTTGTACAACCCTAGTAGTGGCAATCGAATGTATGTCGGTTTTGGCAACAATTCGATCAATGTTTTTTTCCTTAGCTCTTATAGTTCGGTAAGTTTTAATATTAAAAATTAATTACTTATTTTATATTTTTATACAGAAAATAAAATACTTTATTTTTAGAATGCAAAAATTACATTTATTAAATATTCAATTTTCAGTAACGATAATGTCAATTTTAGTCACATTTACTGCGTTGAAAGATATGACCAAATTAAACTGAAAATATTCATCAATATATATTAGGAGATTCCATTCACATTAATGAAGCAAAAATTAATTAAATTTCAAAATAATGATAAAGATAAACTAAAATTTAATGTAAATAGAGGACAATATATTGTAATAATACTATTGGTAATAATACTACCACTGCCCCAATTCTTGGGTCAGAGAGAATCGAATCTACAATGTACAAAATTTTAAATATTGTTGTTCCTTGGAAGCCTATATCTCAAACCGAAGCCCAAAAAGTGTGAAACAATTTTCACTATAAGAATAAAAGTTGAACAACAAAACGCGACATTCGCGGGCCGTAACAAGACCTCGGATCGCCCTTACACGCCCTGTCGGGGCGCGACGCACCTTGGCGCACATTGTCATTACCATCACCTCCCAGCTCTCCCAATTATTGACTGCTCCAGCCACGATCGTCGACCTGCCCTACGGAGGCTTTGGTTCTCAACGATCACCAACCTATATCTTGAGTCCTACGACTTTGTTGTGACGGGTCAGAGGACCTGGTTCTGGACCGACGATAAGCGGGTGGTCTGATCTGCCAGATCCTACAAGAATAGTGAGTCAAGCATTTAGCCCAGAAAAGTCAACAAACGGCGACGGGCTGGCCCAATATCCAGTTTTGGGCCACTACAGTGTTTGATCCATTATTTCGGCATCAAACATCGTTAATATATATAATAAATTCTAATCATATATGATAGATGTTATATACGACTAAATTTATTTATAATAATTGATAACCATTAATTAAATCGAGCTACAAATAATATGCGAATATTCAAACTTATTTGATGCAATTAATTTAAATAGTTCAATTTAAACACTTATTATTCTTTTGTCGACCAAGGTTACTATACACTCTCAATTTAAAATTAAATTTGATCAATAATCAATTAACCGCTTATTATTTATTTTTTATTTTGAATAGAGATGGCAGTGGCACTATCGCCCAAGGTTACAACAATGCACTCTCGCTTTTGAAAGTTATATTTGATCAGTAGTTGATTAAGCACTTATTATTTTAATTTTTAAATTGAATGTGGGTAACACTATCAGTCAAACTTACATTGCATTCTCGCATTTACTAGATATATTCAGCGTAAAAACACGTGACACTGTTGGCGGGTTTACACGTCTAAAAAGGCATGCATTTACATTTCAAATAGTTTAAAATCAAACCTCTTAGAGAGACATCCACCAGAGAGACATGCGATGTTGTCGATTACACCCTTACTATTCATTCACTAGTACTTTATGCAAAACATGCCTATTCATAAAACATGGCTATTCATAATTTATACAGTGTTCGTACGGCAGGTAAACGAATATACCACCCAATCAAAGAATACGGGTCCCGGAATCAATCAAAATTAATCATAAACAAAATTGACCAACGAAAATTCACCGAGATGATTAATCCCTTTTCTTTTTTTTTTGAATAAAAATATAAAAAACGATAAACGGACCGACCCTTCAAGAGCGAGATCCAAATCTCCCCGTGAATTTCCAATAACCCTATGAAGAAAAAACACAGATGCTAGCTACGTGACGACTTCCATAGCAGTAGCAAACCCCTAAAGGAAATGGGAGAAGCCTCTATTAGTTAAATGATGCTTCTTCTTTTTTTTTTTTTAATGAATCAAGCTAATTGCTCGCTTTTTCTCGAGGAATGGACACCAATCATAAATAATAATAATAATAATAATAATAATAATAAACACAAAATTATTAAATTTAGAAGATATACTTTGTTCACATTTTTGGCAGGGGGGGAATATCAATAATTAATTACAAAGAACAGAAGAAACAAAGGCAAGAAGAAGCATTTATGGGACCAATTTGTTTCCATCACACAAACACTAATGTACACTTCAACACTCTTCTAGTCTCATACCAACCAACAAAATGGCCAAACTGTCTTTGCCCTCCAAACACACTTATTCATTTACCCGCAACGAATCACTTACTTAGCACTCGCAGCCCGTCGACCTCGATTGGTTGTTGTTCGCAACGTCAATGGTGTCCGGAAGATATCTACATGTACAAAATCAGACGGAAATCAAGCGCAGACTCAGATTAAATGGAAATTCAATCATCAAAATAGCTCATGCAAATGGGCAACTATAATAAAGAGATTGCAACTTGGGTGTGTCAAAATGCTCGAAAGTGATGATAAAAACATGTATTTGTTTCCTAGAACTAAAAGAATTTCCTAACTAGAATAAAAAAATCGGGTGTGGGTGGATTAGATTTATCAAATGGAAATTCTAGCCACTTACATCTCTTCCTCTTCTCCACTCTTGAGAGCATTCTTCGCTATGCATTGAAAAGCTTCTTCGACGTTTAATCCTTCCTTGGCAGAGGTCTCGAAGTAGGGAATGTTCCCTTTCGATGCACACCAAGCTCGAGCCTTTTTCTCCGAAACCTGGAGGATCAGCATACCAAAATTGTCAACTGCGAATAATAATTACAGGCATATACACTCAAGCGAGTGAGATAATGAGAGAGACTGTGCCCGTTTTGGGTTTTTGGTTCGGTGAGTAGATAGTTGCAAAACCATGTATGTATGGTTTCAAATCCCAATTTCTATTTTTTTACCATTTATTTTTCATTTTAAATATCAAGCCATTCAAATAAAATTAAATATAATAATGAATTTTTCTGTATTTTTTATTTGTAATTAAGATTATTTTCAATTAAAGATCGTTGTATAGTTAATATATTTAAGAAACTGAGACTTTAATGTATAATTATCCGTTTATTACAATCCTAACTTCAGATGCATATGCCAAACTATTGAGTGAACATATGAAAAAGCAAAATTTTGCTTACCACTCTGCTGTTTCCTCCATCTACATCAATCTTGTTACCTATGACGACGAACGGGAAATTTTCAGGATCTGAAGGGCTTGCCTGCATGTTCCTCGTGTCATCAGTACATAGTATAATACAAAATCCCAATATGTTTTACATAAAAAATCATGCCGAAGAATTCATCAGAATATCCATAAAAAGAAGTACCTGAATGAGGAACTCTTCCCTCCAGTTGTTGAGGTTGTCAAACGATTTCATAGAATTAACATCGTAGACAAGAACACAGCAATCAGCACCACGATAGAAAGCAACACCGAGACTTTGGAATCTTTCCTGACCAGCCGTGTCCCAGATCTACCAAAATTATCGAACACTGACTTAGTAATATCCTAAATTGAAAAACTGATAAGTGCGAAACACTTTTTAACATCATGATGTAGCTCTATCTACAAACTCGACAATAATTCAACCTCTTTTTTCTTTCTTAGTTTCTTTGAGTTATATAAGCCGAATTGTCCCACGCTAAGAAAGAGTAACAATTTTTTAGACCTCTCAATAACCAACTATGAGGAACCGAAACACGTCAAGTTTCACATGTGATTTGGATACGAAAAATGCAAGCAAGAAACTGGGCATTAACACAAATAATGATTATTCATAAGAACAACCCTCATCTCCCAAGTAAAACCCCAAACTTCTAAAGAAAAAGTTAAGAAATTACCCGAAAATTTTATTTTTCTCACTTTGCACCGTTAATTATCTAATATTTTTCATTTTTACCGGTAATAACGCTTACTCCGACCCTTCCACATTACCTGCAAGGTGAAGAGTCTGTCTTCAAACTGCACTTCTTTGGTCAAGAAATCAGCTCCAATCGTCGCCTTGTACTGATTGCTGAACTTCTTGTTCACATACTGATTCATCAAAGAGGTCTTTCCCACCCTGAGAATCACCAAAACCAAAAGCATCAGAAACAAAATTACTCAATCTGCTTCAGTTAGGGTGTGATTCAATTTCAAAAACGGCGAAAAATCAAATTTTCACTGCAAAAAGATAGGCAAAAGAAATGGGAAACAAAATTGCTAGGGATCGACATCATAGAAAACAAACCAAAATTATAAAATCATACATGCAAATCCCCAATCCTCAGCCCCAAAAATTGCAGCGCAATCGAATCAAACACATCGACACATAACAATTCAACCAATTGGCTCAAGGATCTAGAGAGATCCTTCGAATTCAAAACCCTAGCACGGAAAGAAGAGAGAGAGGAGGCATGCATACCCGCTGTCGCCGAGGATGATGACCTTGAGGAGAGTTCTTCTTCGCGATGGCATGGTGTACGGACTCGGAGCTCGATGGATCTGCAGAGAGAGAGAGAGGATTCTAGTCCTTTTGTTTGGGTCTCTCACAAGAGCTGGACTGACCTGTATTTGGTTTGTTTCTAAACCATTTTTATTATTTTTCTTAGGAATTAAAATAAATATTCAATTCTAAATTAATCTTTTTTTTCTTTTTTTTTTCTTTTGTTAGAAAAATATTTTTATTCATTTTGTTTGTATGCATTTTTTTAAGTCTCGCGTAATTGGAGGACATGATTAAATTAATAAAGATAAACTAAATTAATGTTTTTAATCTAAAATGAATAACTAATAAAGGTTTAGTAAGATTTCAAAAGCTGATAATTGGTTGTGCTAATGAGATTTTACATGTGAATGTACGAATATTTATTACAATAATAATATTTATAAATATTAATTACAAAAATTCATTTTTTTTTACTAGAAGTATAGATCTAGAGTTTTGATTTTTTTAGGTTTCGCGGGTTTTCTTAGGATTTTGGATCCTCTTACATTTAATGGATTTTGTAATTTTATTGGGTTATCAATGGGTCTTCTAAATGATTTAAAAAAAATATATATGTATTCCAAAAAGTGTTGATTTTTTTTTTTATTTTAGATTTCGTGGATAAATTACATTAACTAATTTAATTTTTATGTACTGCTTAAATATTAATATGTTTTCATTTTGTAACATGTAGTCATGTATTATATTATCAGTGTGATATAATTTATAAAATTTAGAGGACATTTAAAAAAAATAAAAACTAAAATTCAAATACTAAAGTACAACAATAAGATGTGTAATTACGTGGATGGTTGGACTGATCTACTCTCTGAGAAAAGATTCCCTTTCCATGATCATTCGTTTTTTCGCTTTCACATATATTCCTAAAAAACTAGAGTCATTGTTAGTGTTATTTTGTGGTATAAATACATTATTTTATTTTTATACTAAGTTTATCGATATATTCTTAATTTTTTTTGGATAACAATACTCGAAGCCGCAAAATAGTTTCAATGTTGAGTTGGCGTCTGTAACACGAGAGATACACGTGCTTCCACTGGCGGAGCCACTAACGCACCGGTATACGCACGTGCGTACCCTGAGGTCTTAAAAAAATTACCACTGTATATGCTTGTTGGTGACTTGGTGTGGTCAGTTTATTTTGTATATATGACGTCCTTATATGTATACGATCACTACAGCCTTTATACTTATTTATTATTGATATATTCTCAATGTTTAATGTTTATTTATTGAATTGCATAAAGATTTAATGTTTTATTTTGTCGGCGACACACTCGATCATCTCGAAGGTGTGGGTGATATACTTGGTAGTAGGGGTGCAAAGAAAACCCGAAAACCGGGTAAAAACCCGAATCCGAATCCGTATCCGAATTTAAAACCCGAATCCGAATCCGAATCCGGAATTCGGATCCGGGTACCCGGTACCCGGTTTAAAACCGGGTTCGGGTACCGGGTAGTGAAATCTTAAAAACCGGGTACCCGGTACCCGGTTTAATACCCGGTTTATTTAATTTTTATTTTTTAAAAAAAATAATTTAGGGTTAGGACTCGACACTCATCTCTCATTTTCATTTCTCATTTTAGGGTTTCATTAAAATATTTTTTTAATTTTTGATGCGCGGACGGTGAAATTATGATGGAAAGCCGGAAGAACTCGAAGTGCTTTATCATATGTTTTTTTAATGCATTTTAAATTTTAGACAATGGATGCATGTTTTTTTTTTATGTACGAGACATGTGTAATGTTTATTTTGAGATAATTTAGTTTTTCTTAAAAAAATAAATAAAACGGATCCGGGTAAAAACCCGGATCCGGTTGAAAATCCGAACTTGGTTTCCAAACCGGGTACCGGGTACTAAAACCGGGTACCCATTTTCAACTACCCGGAAATTCGGGTACCCGGAATCCGGGTACCCGGATTTCGGGTATCGGGTACCGGGTAGTAAATTTTAACTACCCGGAAACCGGGTCCGGGTACCGGGTACTTCAAAAAAACCGGGTACCCGACCCGGTTTCACCCCTACTTGGTAGTACCGGCGACGTACTCGGTGGTGTCGGCAACACACTCGAGTATTCTCGATGATGTTAGCAACTTACTCGATTATCGACGACGCACTCGGCGTTCCTGACGGTGTCGACGATGTATACTCCCGATTCCCGAATGCGTCATTGATACCGCCAAATATATCACCGACACCTTCGAGATCATCGAGTGCGTTACCAACATCGTCGAATACGTCACATAAACTTAA
Organism: Parietaria judaica; assembly: GCA_954871525.1. Classification (NCBI taxonomy): domain Eukaryota; kingdom Viridiplantae; phylum Streptophyta; class Magnoliopsida; order Rosales; family Urticaceae; genus Parietaria; species Parietaria judaica. The sequence continues at coordinate 29,538,280 of OX940862.1, read as the reverse complement.
TGATAACTTTAATCTAGAGATGGAGACTCAACTATATAGAAAATAAAAAATTAGTGGCTTTAAGGCGGCAAAAACAAACATAGAAAATATATTTTCTACGAAAGATAAATATGAGGTCTCTTTGCGGTAATTATCTATTTATTTTTCAAAATTATTAAATATATTATTACTCTCCTATCCTAAATTTATTTTTTGGATAATTGTTTAATAAGTTAATTTAAAATAAATAATTATAATTTCTCTCTCTCTCTTTTTTTTTTTTACTTTTATGATTAAAATTATTTTTCTTCACCAAATTCTTTTACCCTACAATATTTAAAAAACTATATATTTTGTTAATTATACAGTGCTTCATCTGAAACATAAAGTTGACTTTGTCATTACGTGCTTCTACTAATAGACTCGTAATAATATATTAATTTACGAGGCGATGACTCAACATAAACGGAGTTTGAATTGTACATTGATTTGTAGAACTTAAGTATTGTTCTTGAAAAAGAGTGTATATACGACACAGTTTATACAAAATTAGGTACTGATTTCACAAATATCTCAAATTATTACTGCCATTGTCGTTTTTGTTGACCATTTATAATCATTGAATAGTCTGTCGTTTCTCTCTCTTGTTACTTTACTCATCAGCTGCTCATAAATATAATACTGTCGTTTAGTATACTAATGTCGCTACATGATCCTACGTTGTCCCTTAATGTCTTTTTTTCTTTTTTTCTTTTTCTGTAAGTCAAATGGTCTTGGACGTCACACACACACACACATATATTTATATTTAACTTATTTAATGTCGTTTCATGTTATAAATACACTGTAATAAAAAATCAGAACTCTTAAAAAATGCCTCTCATATTTAGACATGTTTCACATAAATGTTACATGTATCAGGAGTAAAACCGGGACAACGACTAAAAAATTTAGTCTCTTATCCCGAGAGATGCAAAAAAATCACTCGTGTATATGTATATATATATATATATAAATATAAATATGTAATCACGTTTTGAACGACGGAAAAAATTGTACAATCGCTTGAAAGTATAAAAATTCACATTCAAACGACAAAAACCCAATGCCATCGTTTGAACATCTATATTTAAAAAAAAATCACGTTCAAATGACGAAAAACCTCTAACGTCGTTTAAAGCATAGCTCGCCGTAGCGGGATTAATTTCAAACTCGTTATCAACTATGAATAACAAAATAGTATTCACGTCACATTACAAGAATAATAAAAGGGTCTAGAAATTAAAGAGATTGTGAAATTAGAAAGAAAGCGAGAGAAATATGGGCTGCTTTGTAGGATTAATCCAAACGGTTTGGCCATATCGAGAGGTCATCCTTGTCTTCCCCGCTTTCTCCGATCCAACCACCTTTCAGACATTCTTCAGGTTTTTTCTTTGTTTCTTTCAAATCTCACGTAAATTTATTCATTATATTATCGTTGATATAATCCCCAGGGCCACCGGGCTTGGAGGAAAGGCGGAGCTTCTCCGGCACCTTTCCTCCACCGAACATGGCGTCTCCCCCCTCCGACTCCCCCACCCCGCCTATCTCCGACTCCCCCCCGCCCTCGCCCCCGGAACCGCAACCTTCTCCTCTTCCATCTCCTCCACCTCCGGTCCTAATAATTACCCCGTCCCCTCCTCTTGCTCCGGTCGTAAACCCGCCCCTTCCACCGGTAATAACCCCATCCCCTCCTCCGGCTCCTGTGGTAATTACCCCGTCCCCCCCTCCGGCTCCGGTGGTGATAACCCCGTCCCCTCCTCCGTCTCCGGTGGTAATAACCCCGTCCCCTCCTCTGGCTCCGGTTGTGAACCCGTCCCCTCCACCGCCTCCGCCTTCAGTTGCCAACCCTTCACCGCCTCCACCACGCCAGTCTCCGGGGCGCCGGGGCTCGCCGCCAGCTCCAGGGGCAGAGAGAGCGGTTGCACCAGCGGGGGCGGCTTCAGGGTCGGGGTCGGGGTCGGAAAGCGTGGTGCCGCTGGTGATTGCGGTGGTGGCGGGGGCGGGGCTGCTGCTGCTGGTGGTGGCTCTGGCGGTGTTCGCTTTCACGAGGAAGAAGAAGAAGGCTCAGCCTACCCCGGCGACGGCGCAGCCTTCTTATGGGCCTCAGTCCCCTCGTGGTAACGGTACGTGTATATATATATTATATACACACACATATTTTGTTACGTTTTTAGTTAAAGTGTGCAAACGAGTACATACGAATAATATCACGAGTCCTTCAAAGAAAGAAGAAACAGCATAAAGTATAAACCCGTCCTAGTACATTACTAATTATAATAGTATGATTTTTATTTTATTTTTGCCATTTTACAATTATGTGACAGTAATCCTGTATTGTAATTGTATTTATTTTTATTTATTTATAAATAATATTGTCTTCCTTTTTAGAGGTAGAAAGAGTTGATGGAAATAGATGGGCATAAAAAGAGAAGTAATTTGTGATTACTCAATAATATTCTCTATCTTGAGTTAATAATTAGGCGATAATAGCGGTAAAGTTACTCTATCTTCGTTAACACGACCAACATGTTAAATTAAAAAATTAATAACTTAAAAATATAATATTTATATAATTTCCGCATTATTGTTTTATAATATATTATGTCAGGAAGCAATATTAATCAACAATATGCACCGCCCCGCCGCTCCCACCAACAGAGCTGGCCGCAGCCGGCAGCGTCCTCCGGCGACCATGTGGTCAGCATCACCCCAACCCCGTCTCCATACGGCGGATGGTCGGGCATGTCACCACTTCCGCCTCCGCCGCCACCACCCGAGCTCTCGCTCAGCGCCATGTCCGTGTCGTCGTCCAGCACCCTCTCCGGGTCCACTCTGCTGCCCCCGCCTCCGCCGCCGCCCCACGGCTTCACCAAGAGCGTTTTCGGGTTCGACGAGCTGGCGGCGGCGACGGGGGGATTCGCAGCGGCAAATCTTCTGGGGCAGGGTGGGTTCGGGCTGGTGCACAAAGGGGTGCTGCCCAACGGGAAGGAGATCGCGGTGAAGAGCCTGAAGGCGGGCAGCAGCCAGGGCGGGCAGGAGTTCCAGGTGGAGGTGGAGATCATCAGCCGGGTGCACCACCGCCACCTCGTGTCGCTCGCCGGATACTGCATCGCCGGCGAGAGGAAGATGTTGGTCTACGAGTTCCTTCCCAATAACAGTCTCGAGTTCCATCTTCATGGTACGTCGATCTACATACATAATATTAGATAGATGATATATATTATCATGTATAACTGGACATTCATAAATTCACTCGACATTTATATATATTTAGTTAAGAAATATATTAGCAGCATAGATACTTTAATATATATACCAAAGTAAGCGGTATATTCTCATTATATTAAAAGGTTATTACGGGCAAAAGTACGTAAGTAGTTTGGAAATGAAGCAAATGAAGCAGGATAAAGTCAAGTTTAAAAACTCGTGACAATAGTACTCAAGTTTATTTAAAAAAAAAAAAAAGAATTCCATGTTCTGTTAATTTGTATTTTGGCATAACTTACTCATTTTATATCAGAAATTTACAAATAACATATCGTTGAAAAACTAAGAGATATCTACAACTTTTTAGTTTTACTTTTTATTATAAAGGCCGTCAAGTATCTGAAAATAAGCTCACTGCCAAAAATATAAAAGTTGTGCAATTTTTCTCAAAATTCGGCGTTGCTATCACCGAAGTCGACGTTTGGCTCTAAAAGGGTAATGACAAATCTTAAGAAATAATATCCGGCAAAGAAGTTACTGGAACTAACATCAACGTGGATGAAATTCTACAAAATTTCTAAAAGTGAAACTTGGGTAATATTACCATGGGTTTTTTAACTTGGCTCTATGCCGCTACATTACCAACTACTTGGGTAATTTTGCACATAATAACCTTATTTTTAAATAAGTCGAATGTTCCAAACTGTTAACGATAATTTTTTTTACCGTTAGTCCTAATTCATTAAGTGTCACTTGGGTGGGTCGTGGGTCCTTCCATTTTGAGAATACAATATAATAATATTCTCAATAATTAATACTGCAAGGATCACAAAAAATTATTATATTATCGAAATTGTTATTAGTTCCGCTAAAGAATTTGTTATTGACTCCGAAAAAATAATTTAATTAAAATTATTAATATAACGAATTTTTTCCGTTATTATAAAATACAGGTAAAGGGCGCCCAACTATATTAGACTGGCCGAGCAGACTCAAGATTGCCATTGGTTCCGCGAAAGGACTTGCTTACTTGCACGAAGATTGTACATATTTTTTTTTCTTCTTTCTATCATGTTTATATTTGTCCATTTATTTATTTTTCTTGTCCCTTTCATCCCCTATTATAAATTGGTTTATTTACCCTATATTGGCTATTGAATTTTCACAGGTCATCCTCATATTATCCATCGAGACATCAAAACCTCCAACATTCTACTTGACTACAACTTTGAGGCAAAGGTAGATACAATCGCTTACAATTAGAATAGTGTAAATTGACAACATCAATTTAAAATTTCACGAGATAGCACATTATCCTTTACGCCTTAAAAATGACAGAAAATGTTACCATATGTGTGTGGAACACATTCCTTATTTTAAAAATATATTTTTGTCGATTTATTATATATTATATATTCTCTACTTTTGTTGGAATCTCATCCAATCTTTGTTGTGAACTATAGCTCTAATCTTTTCACTATAGTTTAGTAAATCATCAATAAAAATACCCTCGAGTAAGTCTTGTATGTGCTCCATTATTTTTAAACGCATAGGATTATGTGCACCGATATACGAAATTGAAGGAAAAAAAAAAACTCATCAGATTAGTATAAAAATTGTTCGTTATTTGATGAGACTAATCCTATTTTGCTACACACACATATATGTATGTATATATACAACCAAGTGAATCCAAAACATTTTCAGGTGGCAGATTTTGGACTAGCGAAGCTCAGTCAAGATAACTTCTCTCACGTCTCCACTCGTGTAATGGGAACATTCGGGTATTAATTAGAATTAGAATTTTAATATTAATCTAACTGTAAAGTCCGATTTCTCACAGTTTATGTTAAACCTTATGATAGAACATTAAACAAAACATAAACACAACACGGGAGTTTTTGTTAACCCAGTTCGCAAAATCCCATGTTGGATAGTCTACTTCTGGGGAGCCCTTGCTCAGATTGATCAAACAAAGATTACAGAAGGATTGTTACAATATGAATATTCCATATTAAATAAACATAAAAAGGCTCCCCTTAATGTTGTAACAAGCTTAGGCAAAGCTATCCTTCATCTTCCGTATGATCCGTGGTGCAAGCTCCACTTGCGGAATGTCACGCTGAACTCCTTTCAGCTACCGACACAGTGGTTGACGTTCACCTTCACCAAATGATTTTTCAGTGTGTTTTGAAGTTGTAGTTTTTGTGTGAAGTGCAAACAACAATGGAGTTCCAAGAGAGATAAAAGAGAGGTCCTTTCTCTTTTCTGATTTTGCACTTCCAACGGTTCAAAAATGGAGGGGCAAAAGTGTCACCAAGTTGAAACACTCTTTGAGGGAAAAGGACAAGTCATGTCCTATATGCCCAAAATAGTAGAACACTTTTATGAACCCAAACCAAGGATAAGAGAAGCCCACAAATGCATATGAGCCAAAATACATATTGATCCACAAAAATAGACAATAGAGAAAAACGTGAATCCATCACTAACATTATAAAATAATTTAATTATATATATATCTTTTAAGATAAATACTAAGGATCAATTCTTAACGGCATAATGCAGGTACTTGGCTCCTGAGTACGCAGCAACCGGAAAGCTAACCGACAAATCAGACGTGTTCTCATTCGGCGTCGTCTTGTTGGAGCTCATCACCGGTCGACACCCGGCCAAGTCCTCCGGGAACCAAATGGAGGACAGCCTCGTCGATTGGGTTCGGAATTAAGCCTTTTTTAATCCTACTTGCACCATCTCTAGTTAATAATTTGTTCCATATATTTCATAGACTTTGTAATTACTTTTATCGTATTTACACAATATTGCTGTCTAGATCAGATCACATATGTTGACTTAATTATTTACACCCTATTTACTAACTCACTTGATTAAATTTGTTGGAATGAGCAGGCGAGGCCTCTGTGCTTGCAAGCGGCCGAGGACGGTAACATTGAGGCGTTGGCAGATCCGTTATTGGAGCGGAACTACAACCGCCAAGAAATGGCGCGCATGGTGGCCTGCGCTGCAGCCAGTATTCGCCACTCCGCCAGGCGCCGACCAAGGTTGAGCCAGGTAATTAATCATGAATTGAAAAACAAAAAAATCAGTAATAAAAAAAAACCCGTCCGGAACCGGATCCAGGAACACCGTTTTTTTTTACTGGCTGCGGTAAATTTACTTGTTTTGAAACTATGTACTCAGATAGTGAGGACGCTGGAAGGGGACGCGTCGTTGGAGGATTTGGACCGTGAAGGAGGTGCCCCGAAGCCCGTCGTTCCCACGTACTTTCGGTCGGGCAGCTCTGACAACTACGAGCCAGGGTCGTACATCTCCAAGATGAACAAGCTCAAGAAGAAGACGGCCTCTTACAGCGGCGCCGCCCAGAGCCAGGAGTATGATAGCAGCGAGTACGGCGCCACCAGCGAGTATGGCCTTGACCCCTCTTCCAGCAGCGCCGAGTCCTCCCCCGACGCAACGCCCTCGGCCTCGCACAGCGCCGCTAACTCCAGGGACCATTTATGAGGCCTATATGAACACATCACGTGTATGCTTTTTGACCATCAAATACATATATATATGTCTATATATATATATATACACGTTGGTTTTACTTTTAATTATTTTTATGGTTATGTTATTCATTGTTGTTGTGTAATGATCAGTTATTTCCACTAACCAGTGAGCTCAATTGGACAGACTTGATTAAACCTATAAAAGTTTTGTCCATAATATATAGATATTGACTTGAGAGATATTTATATATAGTTCCTTTTCTTTTTCTAGTTCAAGAGATTCATGTTGGAATTGGATTGTGTATATATGTTGTTTTGAGCAAAGGGAAATTGATTAATCTTGTCCTTGTTTTTATGTAGCGGAGCCTTTGAATAAATATTCAAAATTATGAAACTTGCGTTTTTAATTGATTTTTTTTTCTTATATGTGTATTTTGATTGGTCAACATTAAGTTTTTTTTTCTTATATGTGTATCTTAATCGATCAACATTAAGTTTTTTTTTTAGGGTAAACTGCGGTTAATGTACCTAAGGTTTGTTTTTCCGCGGATTCTTTACCCAATGTTTATTTTCGACGGCTAATGTACCCAAACTGTATTCCGTAGATTTTTTCGTATATTCCGTCACTTCATGACCATCAGAGAGTGATATGTACACTTTTCGTATTTTTTACATAACTCACTCGTGTTTTGTCCAAATTTTATGCACGACTTACGATTGGAAAGATAAGAGATATATCTACAACTTTTGTGTTTTAAGTTTTGTAACGCCGAAACACTGGATATATTTCCTCGGTCAACTCCCAAACACTGAGTTTGTGAATAATTGTCGCCCATTTATGAAAGTTGGGTAAAGGGAAGAGAATTTGACACTTTATCTTTTTGCTGCAATTAATCCTTTGATTAACAATAGTATCTTTGCCACTGATTTTGAACATAAACATTAAAGTCAAACCTTTATAAACTTAGTAATTTTTGTTGTTAATATCTCCTGAACATATACTAATTTTCTAGATAAAAAATTACTCTATATTATATTACACTCACACTGCCTAAAAGGCGAGAGTCGTGCTTCTTATTTTAATTAAAAAGAAATAAATGATAATAAATTTTAATCTATTAAATAATAATAAAAATATATTTTTCTGTCCAAAGTCAACTTTAACAAATTTAATGTAAATTCTTATCATTTGACTCTTTTTCTTTCTGTATACATCTGGCATTTTATAATTGGGTTAATAGTAATATTAGTACGAAATGGAAAAAAAAATTGATGAAAAACAAAACGGGCAAATATCAGCATAAATACTCACAAGTCATTTAAAGTTACATGGATATTCTCAAAATGAAATGTAGCGATAATAATACTCAAATTCTTAAAAAGTGAATATCTATTTTTTTTTTTTTTTGTATGGTGTAGTGCTAAATGAAACGTGTGACGGTCTCAACATGTACCACCACACCACTTTTGCCACAAAAATAAACTAAAAAATTAAAATAAACTCAAAACATTAAAATATTGTATCAAAATACCCAAGAGTTGAGATTTCTCTCGATTCTTAGCGTGCTCTCCACTATTAATGATCTTTTGTGGATTATATATACACGCACGGGACACACACATGTATATAATATATGTATGCATATATTATGTATATATATATACTATATATAGATAGTAAGAAGTAGTGTTAACAAACAATTTGATTTAAAGAAAATGGAGGTTCAGGTAATCATTGTTTCAAGAGAGAGTATCAAGCCATCTTCTCCATTAATGAAAATGAAAAAAGCTCACGAGCTCTGCCTTTTCGACCAACTATTTCCCTCCCTTTACTCAGTGGGTGTCGTTTTCTACCCCAACGCTACCAGTCCCTCCAAAACCCTAATCGACCATCTCAAGGAATCCTTGTCGGAGACGCTGAACGTCTACTACCCGTTCTCCGGGAGGATCCGGGACGAGATCTTCATCGACGACTTCGATACAGGCGTTCCTTTCTCGGAAGCCACTGTTGATTGTCGCATGGAGGAATATTTCTACCTAGCCGACGCCAACGATTTGATGGATAAGTTCGTCCCTATTCCTATGTTTGGAAGAAGCGAACACGACCCAGCGACCCCGATTCCGATGCTTGCTGTCCAAGCAAACATCTTCCCTTGCGGTGGAGTAGCTATCGGAGTCTCCGTGTACCACAAGCTCGCCGACGGCATGTCCATGTTCTATCTGTTTAGCTCTTGGGCCGCATTGTCCCGGGGGGCAGAGGACGAAGTCCTAATGCCGAATTTCTCTGATGCCGCCACTACCTTTCCGGCGGTGAAGGGCCTGCCGGAGAAGTATCTGGGTTGTTTCGAGCGGGTCATGTTGTTCCGAAAAGGGAACTTTGTGGTGAAGACGTTTAGTTTCAGCACTGAAGCCGTCGAAGCCCTGAGAGAGAAAGGGGCGAGCGAGTGTGTCCCCAAGCCCACGCGCAACGAGGCTGTGACGTGCTTCATATGGAAGCATGCGACGGAGTCCTCGTGGACCTCCTCGGGATACCGGAACCCGCTGTCATTAGGGAGCCAAGTAGTAAACCTTCGAGGCCTCTTGAAGTCACGGAACGCTATGGGGAACCTCTTCTGGATCTCCCCAGTGGTGGTGAGCACCAACGAGGGAGCGCCGGGAAGCACGTTTGAGCTGCCAGAACTGGTGAAGAAGATGAAGGGAGCTACGGATGAGTTCCGCCGCATGTTTGAGGGTATAGCTGTGGGGAGGTCGGGCTCGGAGGCTTTCCTGAGCCACCTCGATCGCACGTTGCCGGAGCAACCTGGTGGTGTAATTGCGCCACAGCAGATAGGGTTCACCAATCTGAGGGATTTCTTCAAGGACATCGATTTCGGTTTCGGGAAACCGATCAAGGTAGGCACTGCTCTCAGCCCCGGGACCGGGATGGATTCGTGCAACATGGTGGTTTTGATTGACTCCCCGTCGGGTAAGGGAATGGAAGCTACCATGATCTTGGAAGAGAAGCTGATGGCTGTGCTGGAGCGTGATGCCAACTTTCTGGCTTTTGCTTCCCCAAATCCAGGCATTTGAAGGCTGCTTTTATTCAACTATATATATTGTGTGTGATTTAATTTACAAGTTTGGAGTTTGGACGTGTGTGATGTGAATACCTATATGACCTGGATAATTACTCAAAAGTCAAAATCATCATGTTTGTATTTTCATTGGCATGTATGTTGTTAATTATTATGTTTTGTATCTATTTTAGATTAACACTCGTCTTTATTACTTTTTAAGACTTTTCATATTAATACTTCAATAAAACATGCACGCATAAATCACATAAGATTAGCTAGCGGAGACACGTAATACGGAACCAAGTTTTTACTCAGCGCAAGTTGAAAAGCTTAGTTGAATTTATATTCCGCGTCTTATAGATAGCCTCTAATGTAGATATATTATATATAAATATATATATATATTTTGAACATAATAATTAGAGAATACAATTGAGGGAGAGAAATAGAGAATTCAACAATTGAGAATACTGATGATGATCCGTAAAATTGCATGAACTTCGATGTGGCTTCCGTCTGGAGGATTATTATGTGTTAGAAGTAAATTCCTAACACGCTACTTTTCTAATAGATTAAGGGGAGTTCTTCGTGGTATTTATATCCCGGCCCCATGTCTTCCGCATGAGGCTAAATAGGGTCTTTCTTTTCTTAACTCCCAAACTGTTGGGCTTTAGCGGGCTCAGACTTGTCCTCTTGGGTTGCCGCGTAGTCGAAGAATAGATCTTTTGATCTTGAACTAGCCATTGGTTCTAATTGTTGGTTGTTTGAAAGTGTATATGTAGAAGGGTTCTCGAGTAGACTTGGTCATCCCATGGGTGGGAATGCGAAAGAGTCCAGATAAGACTCCCCCGTGTATTCGGCCACCATTTTGTGGTATTAAGGTCATTTGGGTTTAGATTATGGGGATTTTCTAGATAGGCCCACTTTTGGACTTGATCCAGGAATCCGAGTGAGGCTTTGCCTCTATCTATTAATTAAGGGTAAATGGTTGTTAATGTACTCAATGTTTGATCTTTAGCGGATTATGTACCCAATGTTTATTTTGAGCGGCTAATGTACCTAATGTTTTTCTCCGTTAGTTATTTTTGTGTTTACCGTCACTTGACCGTTAGAGAGTTTTCCTCCTCTATGTACACTTTTCGTATTTTTGATATAACTCACTCATGTTTTGTCTAAATTTTATGCACGACCTATGGTTGGAAAGATAAGAGATAGATCTACAACTTTTGTGTTTTATGTTTTATAAAATAAGTTTTAGAAAAATACGATATTTCAAATACAACGTAAAACTAGACATTAGTTTAATGCAAAATATTTGTTTCGAGCATATTTTAATATAGTTAATGACTTTTTATGATGAAATATAAAAGTAAAAAGTTGTGGATAAATATTTTATCTTTCTAACGGGTGTTTAGTTATAAATTTTGGACAAAAAATGAGTGAGTTATGCCAAAAATATGAAATATTATTTAAAAAGTCACGGAATGAGCCTCTGAACCGTCTGGGTAACATTTAAAAAATTATTTGAAGAGGAAAACTTGTTATCCGTACAACGGTCCGGATATCGGATAACAACCATTTCTAAGATCTGATAAATATTATGCAATTTAATATTCATAAATCATTATTAATAATTTAGTCTATATGAAATAAATAGCACTAAATGGTCGCATTTATTAACCCAATGCATAAGGCCGTACCTCTGTTGCCGACTTCCGGCAGCACATTCTGAACTTGGCAGGGCTCCGCCGGTACTGAGGGACACCCGCGATCTTCCGGGATATTCTCCTAGATTCCTCGTACCAAAGCGTGGGCTCCGCCGGCAGGACTCCGTCGCAAACTTTACTGGTCGTTCTTTTAAAGCTTCCGGAGACTTTGTCTCTTAAGCCGAACCAGAGAGATCAGAGGAAAAAATCAAAGACCTTAAAGGAGAGGGAGAGTTCGAATTTTTCTCTAGGATAGGTGTGAAAATTTTGTTGAATGAGCTCCCTATTTATAGGCTCAGACTGTAACAGAATTGGAGATTTTTCCTCCATAATTTCGAATTCTATTAATTAAATATAATTAATTATCTCAATCCAATGGTCCAGATTTAATCCTATCTAAATCCAATGGATATAATTAATTAGGGATTTAATTAAATAAGAAATACATGATAAGATCAAATTACTTAATCATATCACCTTATCCTTATTTATTCGAAATATATATATATAATAAAATTCAAATAGTGATTATCCAGATCCAATGGTTGAGATAAATCTTAAACCGATCTAATGGATCAAATTAATTAACGATAAAATCAAATACCCTAGGGTTTTATTAAAACCCTAATTCGAATTCTTATCCTTATATTATTCAAAAATTATAAATAATATATATTGTTAATTAATTTGTAATCCGACGAGGAAGATTAAATCTTAAAACCGATCCAACGGATATAATTAATTAACCAAATTCGAAATACCTAAGCCTGGTAATCAAGCTATCAATTTCGAATTATCATTAAGGTTAAAATCAATTATCTTAATCCAAAGGTTGATATTAAATCCAAACCGATCCACTGGATTAAATTTATTTTAGGATTTTGCTCAAATACCAAAATATTTGGAACTTATGCCGCAAATATGGAAAGACTATATCATGTTATTCGAACTCACTAATTCGAATTTACACATATCAAAAAATCCTTGTCGGAGACGCTGAACGTGTACTACCCGTTCTCCGAGAGGATCTAGGACAAGATCTTCGTCGATGACTTCGACTCTGGTGTTCCTTTCTCGGAGGCCACCGTCGATTATCGCATGAAGGAATATTATGAGCTCACCGACGCCGACAGTTTGGTCGATAAGTTCGTCCTTATTCCTTCCTCCAGAAGAAGGTCACGCGACGTGGCGACCCGGATTCCGATGCTTGCTATCCGAGCAAACATCTTTTCTTGCGGTGGAGTAGCAATCGGAGTCTCCGTGTGCCACAAGCTCGCCGATGGCATGTCCATGTTCTATCTATTTAGCTCTTGAGCCGCATTGTCCCGGGGGTCGCCGGACGGAGTCGTAACACCGAATTTCTCTGATGCCGCCACTCTCTTTCCGCAGTGAAGGACCTGCCGGAGAAGTACCCGGCTCATTTCGAGCAGACGTTGTTCCAGGAGGGAAACTACGTCAGGAAGACCTTCATTTTCAGTGGTGAAGCCGTTGAAGCCGTTGAAGCCCTATGAGGGAAAGGGACGAGCGAGCGTGTCCCTAAACCCAGTCGCAACGAGGCTGTGACGTGCTTCATATAAAAGCACGTGACGGAGTCTTCGTGGACCACCTCGGGATACCGGAACCCGCTGTCCTAAGCGAGCCAAGCAGTAAACCTACGGGGCTGCTTGAATTCGCGGAACGCCATGGGGAACCTCTTCTGGATGGCTGGAGCGGCTGCGATGAGCACCGATGAGGGAGTGGCGGAAAGCACGGAGCTGCCGGAACTGGTGAAGAAGATGAACGGAGCTACAGAAGAGCTCCGTCGCATGTTTGACGGTGTAGTTGCCGGGAGGTCTGGCTCAGAGGCTCTCCTGGGTGACCTCAATCGGTCGTTATCTCTTCTGGAGCAACTTGGCGTAAGGGCGCCACAACAGATAGGGTTCAGCAACATCAGGAATTTCTTCAACGACATCGATTTCCGTTTCGGAAAACCGATCAAGGTCGGCGCCGTTGTCAGCCCCGGGACGGATTTATGCAACATGGCGGTCTTGATGGACTCCCGTGGGGGTAATAAGGGAATGGAAGCTACTCTGATTCTGGAAGAGAAGCTCATGGCTGTGCTGGAACGTGATGTCAACTTCTTGGTTTTCGCTTCACCGAATCCAGCCATTTGAAGCCTTTCATATGTGTGTGAATTTGTTTCTTTGTATGATTACACTTCTTTGGCTCTCTCCAAAAAGCTTATGATCGTCACTTGTGATTCTCACTTTATGCGTCTGATCTTTCAAATATATAAGAAAGAAGGAAAATTTACTTTCTTGTGCTAATTATTTTTATTTTTCGTAAAAATCTAAAATATATATATCTTTAAGGGTAATTTAACAAAATTAAGGGATATATTATAATAGGGGTAAACTACGGTCTATGGCTAATATACTCAATATTTGATCGGCTGCGGATTATGAACCCAATGTTTATTTTTTACAATTAATGTACTCAAATTTTATTCCGTAAGATTTTTCGTGTTTTCCGTCACTTGACCGCCAGCAAGTGATTTCTCTTCATGTATAGTTTTCGTATTTTTGGCATAAAACACTCAATTTTTGTCCATATTTTATACACGATCTACGATTGGAAAGATAAGAGATATATCTAAAACTTTGGTGTTTAAAGTTTTGTTAAATAAAAGGTTAATTACGGCAAAAATACCCAAAGTTTAGTCAATGAACCCCTCGTGTTCCCAAAGTTTAAAAGTGGTGGCAAAAATACCCAAAATTACATTTGAAGAGTTGACCACTCTATTCTTGTAACGCCGTTAACTTACCCGTTAACTTTGGCCACGTGAAAAAATCTGTTTTGTTAAGCGTAATCATTAGGGCTCAATTAGTTGTATTAAATGGTACTAATTAGGGGTTTAATTCGTTGTTTTTTCGTGAACGAGGCTGATGTGGGCTCGTCCACGTGGCAAAAATTGTTATATCAACAACTCACGTTTATCCGCGTGGCCAGAGTTAATAGGTAAGTTAACGGCGTTACGAGAATGGAATCTTCACTCCCCAAATACGACTTTGGGTATTTTTAGCACCACTTTTAAACTTTGGGTAAACAAGTATTTTCACCTTCATTACAACGTACAAAAAAAGTACAAAAAATACGAAATTTTAATTACAACGTAAAACTGGACATTAGTGTAATGCAAAATATTTGTTTCGAGAAAGTTTTAATATACGTAATGATTTTTTCTGATAAAGCGTAAACTAAAACGTTGTAGATAAATCTTTTATATTTTCAGCGGTAGTTTATGTAAGGAATTTTGCCCTAATTCCCAAATCAAAAAACGAATAAAGCGATAAAACGAAATTGAAATCGACGCCATAATTATAGTGGTTCGCTCCCAGTGTAGGAGGTACGTCTACTTGCCGCTTGTAAATCTCGATCCACTATCAATCTCTCAATCGAAGTTTCTGGTTACACCATCAATCTCGTCTCTCTCAGTTTGTGCTACAAAACGCACTAATGACGGCTACAAGCCTTATATGCTAAAATTAATCCTAGGGCGATCAGCTTTACTGCTCCGCGTTGGGTCTCGGTAGCGCTTCCGTGTAGATTAGGCTTCACACTCAACAGTTTATTTATAAATTTTGGATAAAAAATGAGTAAGTTATGCCAAGAATACAAAAGATTTTTTTACATCACATCTTTCATATGTTTGGCATAACTCACTCATTTTTTGTCCAAAATTTACAAATAAACTACCGTTAGAAAGATAAAAGATTTATCTACAACTTTATAGTTTTACCTTTAATCGTAAAAATCCATTATGTATATTAAAATTTTCTCGAAATAAATATTTTGCATTAAACTAATGTCCAGTTTTGCGTTGTAATTGAAATTTCATATTTTTTAATTTTTTTTTTTTACAAAACTTAGAACACCAAAGTGTAGATCTATCTATTATCTTTCGAATGGTAGGTCGTGCATAGAATTTGGACAACAAAATGAATGAGTTCTGCCAAAAATACAAAAACTGTACATATAGAGGAGGAATCACTCGTTGACGGTTAAGTGACGGAAAACACAAAAAAATCTAACGGGATCAAGTTTGGGTACATTAGCCATTGAAAATAAACATTAGGTACATAATTCCAACGAAACCCACGGCTCCCCCAGCTTCCAACGAAACCCACGGCTCGCTCAGTGTCCGACGAAACGCACACCCTCGCCCTTGACTAGCATTTGACTCGCATTTCCCTAAAACTCAGGTTAGGCATCGTTTTACGTTAGGTATATTTGATATTAAGGTTTTATTTTATGTTTATTAGAGATTAGGCTTTGAATAACTTGTGTTTGGTTTGAGATTAATGTTTGATAGTTTTTTTTTTTCATTTGAGATTAGGGCTTGATTGAGGTTTGCTTCGGTTTGAGATTTAGGGGTTGATTTAGGGCTTGATCTGGTTTAGGATTTTAGGGGTTGATTTAGGGCTTTATTAGGGGTGATTTACTATTTAGGGCTTGAACCGGTTTGAGATTTAGGGGTTGATTCGGTTTGAGATTTAGGGGTTTATTTTTTTCTTGATTCGGTTTGAGATTTATGGATGATTTATTGGATAATGTAGTTACTCAGTTGATTTTGGTTGGACTTTTATTGTGATATTTTTTGTTCTCTTGTTTAGTTATGGCTTGCACTGCTCCAAAAAAATCTTCACGATTCAGCCCAAGTTTGGTACCCTTCCGCAGAACAAGTTGTGGAGATTGTGCACTCCTTTGAGGCGCATCAAGCTACTGACCGAGAAGTGGAAGAAAAATTCCTCTACCTTTTTCGTGAGTTCGACCCCTCGAACCCGAAAGGTATGATCCATCAAATCCTTTTGCACAGGATTTCGAGCTTAGGAGGGTCAAACGAGCTTCGGTTTAATTTTGGCGGAGTGGTGAGTAAGTTTGGGCCTCGGGAGTTTGCATCCATCACCGGTCTAAGATACGATCCCGAATTCGTACCGGAACCTCAGCCTTCCTTAAACGGTATCCCTCTGGAAGAAATTATGAGTTTCGACCAAATATTCAATGCTTTGATAACTTAGGATCCTCCACCCCCCCCCCCCCCCCCCCCCCCGATTCTGGCTTTGCATTTTTTTTCTATTCGAGGGAGTGCTACTACTTGGTCGTAATGGCGTAAGAAATTACCCGCCCCAAGCCCATATTATTTATGTTCCGGAATATTTGGGTAAACCGTGGGCCAACATTGGATGGAGCCAAATAGTCAACTTTGTTTGGAAGTTCGATTGGAGTGCTAAAGTAAAGTATTTCCAAGGAATTGATAGGCCCCGAGGAACTTATCCGCGCTATACTTTCAAGGTATATCACAAGCCATTCATTACGTGGGCTTTGAGTATCTTTCCGGATCTCTACTTTTTCAAGACGGCAAAAATGTTTTTCAGAAAACAAGATGTACGTAATTTCATTTTCATTTTTGGATTTTTTACACAATTTTTATGTGTTTGTTTATAATTGTTAACACTTTTTTATATTTTTTATTTGTAGATTCTTGTCATTCTGTATATTATAAATGAAGTTGAGAACGTCAATTGTCGAGGAGAATCTCTAGAACACGACGACAACCGTCAAGAAGCCAATCCCGATTGGAAGGAGAAGCTCGAGGAACAAGCCAGCAAGATTGAGGAACAAGCAAAGAAGATTGAGGAACAAACAACGAAGATCGACGCCCAAGCAAAGAAAATTGAGGCGATGGTACGTGTTGATGCAGAAAAATGCTTCAATCCATGAGCGGCCCAATTGCTCGTGTTGGGCCGGGCTTTAACGTCGTCTCGTGGATCTGGGCAAAAATTCCCCTAAGTCGGGCCCCTCGTCCTGAATTGTGGGCCCAGGCTCGGGTCCCCAGGCTATACCCTCAGCCGCGCAATGGACTGGGGGGATAGACTGGACACCGCGTAGAACTGGTCCTATCAGGCGGGCCAAGAACCGAGTAGGAATTTCGCCAGAGCTTCCGCTTTCGTTGGATTTTTCTCTTCCGGGACCTGACAAAATAGCACCGCGGTCAGGGAGAAACGAGGGTTTTGCCCCCCGATTCACCTCCGACGCTCAACATTAGCGGGGTATTTGAGTGAATATCGGTTTTTGAAAGTCTCGAGAGAGTTTTGGGAGAGTTTTGGGCGTTTCCCAAGTGTTTGGTCGAGTGAAAATCCCTTGTGTTTTGAGGAGATCCGAGCCCCTATTTATAGGAAAAAGCCCGGATCTTGTTTTGAATTTATCTCTTCATCCGGGAGGCCCCCGGGGGAAAATTATATGTTTTTCTGACTCCCCGACGCGCCCCCACGCGCGGCCAGAAGGCGGCGGACTCAGCAAACTTTGGCTCCAAGTTTTGCTGACTCAGCGTCCACGTGTCACGCTGTGGTTGGCTGAGGCGTTTCCCTCGCGCCCATTGGCGTGCTGACACGTGGCTGGGTCAGCTTTGACCCTTGTGGGCCCTGCAGAAGGGCGATGGGGCCCACCCGGGGGTCCCGGAGGGCCCTCGGAGGCCTCGGGTGGTCCCCGAGGCCGATTTTCGCAAACTTTATGTCTTTTTTGGGTGTTTTGATATTTTTGGGATCATCGGGACCCTTTGTTTTTCAAAAACGGACCTCCGGTGAATATTTTGGTAAAAAATAGGTTTAATTAATAAAGAAATAATTAATTAAATAATTTTCCTTTATTAAATAACTTTTGCAAAATTACCCCATAACATTAACCCCCCAGTTTTTCGGAAGGCTTTGCCTTGTGGAAAACTAGTTTTGCTCGTAGGGTAATTTGTAGCCTTTGCTTTTTGAAAAGATGTACGGTGGCGTCCCTGGGATGAATACTCTGTTTACGTTCGTGAGGGTGTTTTGCTAGTACCTTACCGTCATACGCTTTTACGGTCTCGTGGGGGCTTCCCCGTAGATCACTTGCCGTGTGTGCACGGGAGTGTCTCAGGGATAACCTGCCAGCGACGTTTTTGCGTGTGCGGAGTCGGTGTTCTTTTGAAATAACCCCCCATTTACGTTTTCAGGAGCTTTCCTGAGAGATGACCTTCCGTATTTTCTTTTTTCGCAAAAACAGGGTGAGCATGAGAGCTCTTTTTTATGAAGAGGTATGTGGGCGTCACCGGAAAAACCCTATGCTTGCATTTATGAGGGTGTCTCATCTGGTCCCTCTTCGTCGCACGCTCTTACGATCGTGGGGGTTTACCCGTGGATCACCTGCCGTGTGTGCACGGGGGTGTCCCGGAGATGACCTGCCAGCCGTGTTTTCGCGTGCGCGGAGTAGGTGTCCCTTTGAAACGACCTCCCATTCATGTCAGCGCAGTGTTTGTTCCAAGAGATAACCTGCCATATCCTCTTTTTCACAAAAGGGCGAGCGTGAGAGCTCTTTTTATATAACGCTGAAAAGCGAAAACTTGTACCTCGAGGGGCACTCTTCGTAGAATCCAGTGTACTTTCAAGGGTACTTCTTGGAATTTTAGTTTAGTAGAAAAAATATGAGTTTACCCGAGAATAAGCAGCTGACAGTTTCCTAGCGGCCGTGGGAGGCTTAGCCGGATGTCGTGTCATTGTGCGTGGCTTGGTGTGTCGAGTGACGCTTTTAGCGTTCGCAATTTTTTTTTGTCGAGTCGGCGGGATTGAGATCCTGGCCTTTCTCGGTCTTTTTTTCTGAGTTGGCGGGATTGAGATCCTAGCCTTTCTCGGACTTTGTGGTGGCCGCGAGGGCTCTTTGAGATCGTCGGGGTTGCCATGATAGCCTTTGCTTCGTGTTTGGGCTTGACCGCCGATTTTGAACTTTTTAGATCTGTACCTCGAACTTTGATGATAGAGCTTTCACCACGGGCCGTATATACTTATATGTGTACGTTTTTTTTTATTTATTTATGGAAGAGGCTTTGTTTTTCTTTTTTCTTTTTTCTTTTCTTTCTTTCTTTTTTTTTTCTTTTCTTTCTTTTTTCTTCCTTTTCTTTCCTTCGACGATCAGGAAGTTCTCTTCCTTCCTCTTTATTTTTATTTGCCTTCTCTCTCCGGCGAGCTCCGGCGTGCGCCTCCGACGGGCCTTCTCCGGTCAACGGCGAACGATGGCGAGTTTATAGGGAGTTACTCTGACCGGGAGGCTTCCTCGGGAGGCACGGATCTCGACAGGGAGGAGGCGAGCAGTGGCGGTGCGAGGTGGACCGGCGACTCCGATCGCAGCGGGGAGCGGCGTTTCGCCGCGGGTCTTGACGCTCGTGAGCTTTGCAGCCCCGACGAGTTTCTTTTGCCGGACACTGTGCGCGACAAGGCTCAAGGCAGGCCGGAGATCCCGAGCGGCAGTGCTTTGGTCGCCGATCTTGGGCGGTGTGAGCCTTGCGACGCCGAGGCGTCTTCGCGCCAGCGATCTCGTGCGGATTGGCCTCCCGAGCTCGTGGTGGGGCGAGGTGGAGCGGCGACTCCGATCGCGGCGAGGAGCGGCGTTTCGCCGCAGGTCTCGGCGCTCGTGAGCTTTGCAGCCCCGGCGTGCTCCTTTTGCCGGAGACCGTTCGCGTGGAGCTTGTGCGTTCGGGGTGGGTTCGGCGGAGTTCCTCGGTCGCCGATGGCCGTTGCCGACGGGCTCACTCTCTGATCTTATGTATATACTATATATGTTTATATATATAATATATTTGTAATATATATTTGTGTATATGTATAAGGTAATATGCATATGTGTGTATCAGCCTTTCAATTCTTGCTGATCACGTTTGTTTTTTGTGTATATCAGTATATGTATAAAGGGTATATATATGCAATATATATTTGTGTATAATATATATTTGTTTTGTTTTTGTCATATATACATGTGTATGTGTATATGATAAAGGGATATATGTTTGAGGATGTTATATATATATGGAGCTTGACGACCGGCAATGATACGGCGGTGTTTGTCGGTGCAAATTCGAGCTAGTGGTGGCTCGGTTACAACGAGTGTAGAGCGACCGCGGTGGTCGGATGTGCTGGTAGGGACTCGAGGCTTAAACTCGTGAGCCCCTCCTTCTAGCGCCAAAATGTTGATGCAGAAAAATGCTTCAATCCATGAGCGGCCCAATTGCTCGTGTTGGGCCGGGCTTTAACGTCGTCTCGTGGATCTGGGCAAAAATTCCCCTAAGTCGGGCCCCTCGTCCTGAATTGTGGGCCCAGGCTCGGGTCCCCAGGCTATACCCTCAGCCGCGCAATGGACTGGGGGGATAGACTGGACACCGCGTAGAACTGGTCCTATCAGGCGGGCCAAGAACCGAGTAGGAATTTCGCCAGAGCTTCCGCTTTCGTTGGATTTTTCTCTTCCGGGACCTGACAAAATAGCACCGCGGTCAGGGAGAAACGAGGGTTTTGCCCCCCGATTCACCTCCGACGCTCAACATTAGCGGGGTATTTGAGTGAATATCGGTTTTTGGAAGTCTCGAGAGAGTTTTGGGAGAGTTTTGGGCGTTTCCCAAGTGTTTGGTCGAGTGAAAATCCCTTGTGTTTTGAGGAGATCCGAGCCCCTATTTATAGGAAAAAGCCCGGATCTTGTTTTGAATTTATCTCTTCATCCGGGAGGCCCCCGGGGGAAAATTATATGTTTTTCTGACTCCCCGGGATGTGGTCGATCCAATTCCGCAAGAATCGCGGCAATCGGAGCAGCGACGCACCCTCACGCGCGGCCGGAAGGCGGCGGACTCAGCAAACTTTGGCTCCAAGTTTTGCTGACTCAGCGTCCACGTGTCACGCTGTGGTTGGCTGAGGCGTTTCCCTCGCGCCCATTGGCGTGCTGACACGTGGCTGGGTCAGCTTTGACCCTTGTGGGCCCTGCAGAAGGGCGATGGGGCCCACCCGGGGGTCCCGGAGGGCCCTCGGAGGCCTCGGGTGGTCCCCGAGGTCGATTTTCGCAAACTTTATGTCGTTTTTGGGTGTTTTGATATTTTTGGGATCATCGGGACCCTTTGTTTTTCAAAAACGGACCTCCGGTGAATATTTTGGTAAAAAATAGGTTTAATTAATAAAGAAATAATTAATTAAATAATTTTCCTTTATTAAATAACTTTTGCAAAATTACCCCATAACAGTACGTTTTCAGTTTTGTTTGTTTTTAGACAGTTTTGTGAGTCTATTTTTACAGTTCTGATAGAAAAAAGCAAGTTTTGTAAAACCAGTTTTTTGTAGACAATTCTGAGAGTTCATATTTTTTTAACTTTGTAGACAGTTTTAATAGTTTTGACCATGTTTAATTAACATTTCTATCAGGAAAGCATTTTACAAGAGCTTAGTCGAGCGTTGGTTTCTACTTCGAGCGAAGTCACGACGGACAAAGGTGCAGATAAGAGCAAAAGGTCCTCAAACGATTGCATCATCATCAATTTGGGGAGCCCGACTTGAGACAGCCCCGCCTCACCCGCAAGAGGAAGACCCTGGAAAAGGGAGTCCCCGACGAAGACCTACAATCCCGTAAAAAAGGCTCGTCTCTTGCCAAAAACCCGACACCGTTGTTCGCGGCGATCGATGGGGAAGAGCCAAACACTAGCCGTTCAATGGTTGTTTCGCAAAGAAGCTGACAAAGAAAGCCGACAAAGAAGCTGGGTGATTACACGAACGCTGATACGATGGAGTTGATACTGTAAGAAACTAAAATAACAAAAAAATCATTAACACCCAAGCACTCATATCACATTCCAGAAAGTTATTATTAGTTTTGTAATCCCCATTGAAAAATTACACGACATTTTATTCATTTAAAATTATATTAAATCATTAGTGTGTCTCTTATGAGTGTTTATATATATATATTATTACTTCTCGTCATTGCCCAATCTGGCTAATTAGCATAATTAGCAGCTCTTACATATATGTGCATGGTAGAAATAATTAAATGACAAGAAGTGACAATATTTCAAATGGTTGAGTGTATGCTCAATAATGTAGAGGTCATGGGTTCAATTCTCACCAAGCACAATTTTCTTTTACAATTTTGCATGCCACATAACATGTGGCAGGTCACGATTGGAGGAATCAACGCCACGAGGGTGCTTAGGTGGAGCTGACGTTGTACTGGTTAACGATCAAGTGACGGTATGGATGAAAAATCTAACGGAAATAAACATATTGGGTACATAATCCGCAGCGGAATCAAACATTGGGTACATTAACCATCAAAAATAAACATTGCGTACATAATCTGAAGCGAATCAAACATTAAGTACATTAACTACAATTTACCCATATTTTAAAGAAATAACTATAAATTGTTTGGCCCCGTTGGCTGAAATCGCTATGTCGTGTACCTCACATTGCTTGAAGAGCTAATTAAGGAATTTCTTTAATCAAACTGCTAAAATATGTACGAAATTAATATAGTAAAAAATCATTAGCACCCAAGCACTCATATCACATTCCAGAGAGTTTTTATTAGTCTTGTATCCCGATTGAGATATTACACTATCTTTTATTCATTTAAAATTATATTAAATCAGTAGTGTGTCGCATGAGTAATATTTATATATTATTTCTCTTGATTGCCCAATCTAGCTAATGAATCAATCATCAATGCTCTACGGAGAAACGATATCTCCCTTAAAATAAATAAGTTATGCCGCTCAAATATTAAAATATTGTAGTTAGCTGGCCGCTATCAAAATGCCGAAGAGTTGAGATTTCACTCTATTCTTAGCGTGCTCTCCACTATTAATGAATAATGATCTTTTGTGGATTATATATATATACACGCAGGACACACACATATATACATGTATGTACATATTCTATACTATATATAGATAGTAGAAATACAGTATTAACAAACCATTCAAAAAAGAAAAAGTAGAGTGTTAACAAGCAATTTGATTTGAAGAGAAAATGGAGGTAACCATTGTTTCAAGAGAGAGTATCAAGCCATCTTCTCCATTAATGAAAATGAAAAAAGCTCACGAGCTCAGCCTTCTTGACCAAGTCTTTCCCTCCTATTTCTCAGTGGGTGTCGTTTTCTACCCCGACGCTACCACTCCCTCCAAAACCCTAATCAATCATCTCAAGGAATCCTTGTCGGAGACACTGAACGTGTACTACCCGTTCTCCGGGAGGATCCGGGACGAGATCTTCGTCGATGACTTCTATACGGGCGTTCCTTTCTCAGAAGCCAGCGTCAATTGTCGCATGAAGGAATATTTCCGCCTTGCCGACGCCAACGATTTGATCGATAAGTTCATCCCTATTCCTACGTCTGGAAGAGGCGAACACGACCCAGCGACCCCGGTTCCGATGCTTGCTGTCCAAGCAAACATCTTCCCTTGTGGTGGAGTAGCTATGGGAGTCTCCGTGCACCACAAGCTCGCCGACGGCGTGACCATGTTCTATCTGTTTAGCTCTTGGGCCGCATTGTCCCGGGGGGCGGACAACGAAGTCCTAACGCCGAATTTCTCTGATGCCGCCACTCTCTTTCCGGCGGTGAAAGGCCTGCCGGAGAAGTATCTGGGTTATTTCGAGCAGCTCATGTTGTTCCGGAAAGGGAACTACGTGAGGAAGATGTTTAGTTTCAGCGGTGAAGCCGTGGAAGCCCTGAGAGAGAAAGGGGCGAGCAAGCATGTCCCGAAGCCCACGCGCAATGAGGCTGTGACGTGCTTCATATGGAAGCATGCGACGGAGTCCTCGTGGACCTCCTCGGGATACCGGAACCCGCTGTCATTAGCGAGCCAAGTAGTAAACCTTCGAGGCCTCTTGAAGTCGCAGAACGCTATGGGGAACCTCTTCTGGATTGCTACAGCGCTGGTGAGCACCAACGAGGGAGCGCCAGGAAGCACGTTTGAGCTGCCAGAACTGGTGAAGAAGATGAAGGGAGCTACGGACGAGTTCCGCCGCATGTTTGAGGGTATAGCTGTGGGGAGGTCAGGCTCGGAGGCTTTCCTGAGCCACCTCGATCGGATGTTTTCGGAGCAACCTGCTGGTGTAATGGTGCCACAGCAGATAGGGTTCACCAATCTGAGGGATTTCTTCAAGGACATCGATTTCGGTTTTGGAAAACCGATGAAGGTAGGCGCTATTTTCAAACCCGCGACAGATTCGTGCAACATGGTGATTTTGATTGACTCACGGTCGGGTAAGGGAATGGAAGCTACCATGGTCTTGGAAGAGAAACTCATGGCGGTGCTGGAACGTGATGCCAACTTTCTGGCTTTTGCTTCCCCAAATCCAGGCATTTGAAGGCTGCTTTTATTCGACTATATATATTGTGTGTGATTTGATTTACAAGTTTGGAGTTTGAAGACTGCTTTTATTCCCTATATACATTTCACGATCTCTCTATTGACCTGAATATATACTCAAAAGTCAAAATCATCAAGTTTGTATTTTTAATTGAATTTGTCACATGTGTCTCCTTAATTATTTATGTTTTTTTTATATGTCAGATTAACACTCGTCTTTATTACTTTTTTGAGATTTTTCATAATAGATGCTTCAGTGAAACATGCACGCGTAAATCACATAATAACATTAACGGAGACACATAATACGGAACCAAGTTTTTACTCAGCGCATATTGAGAAGCTTAGTTGAATTTATATACTTCTGTACATATGGTTTTATATGAGACTAACTGATAAAAAAACAATTAAGTGAAAGTATTACGAATGATTGTCAATGGAATGGATGTTTATATTATATTACATTGACCTTGTAATAAAAGTTATATGGTCCGAAAACATTTCCGTGAAACATCATCGACGTGGGGCTACAATAAAACTCCTAAAGATGAAAAAATGATGTTTCGTTACCAATAAGTTTCTATAAGAAATGGTATCAAGAAATATAGAAGGAAAATATATTATATGAAAAACATTCCATTAAGAGAGAAAATAATAAGTCAAATTAGAGAAAAAATAATCCATGAAAATTCCATGAACAAGTTAGGTCGGAAAATGCGATCAAAACAAAGTGTCATAAAAGTTGACTAAAAAGTCAACTATGGCTAGCATGAATATTTCCCAGTCCCCAATGAAATAAAAAATATCATTTTTGGAATCTACACAAAATTTTATGGAGGATAGGTGTGTTCAAATTTAATTTCCCCATCAGGTCCTTAAACTTTTAGAAAAATTGCACATTGGCCCATAATTGCCAAAAAATTTGCAATTATGCCCATATTCCGATTTTTTACTTTTCAAACTGATCCCTTCTTATTATATTCATGTCCCACACTCAATATGAGCTGATATATTAATTTAATATCAGATTAGTTCACTTAGAAGTCAATATAAGCTTCAAATGTCTTTTGTCTTGCATGCTTGGCTTATATGCCTTAAAAATAGAACAATGGTGACATTAGAGTGTATGAAATCAATGAAAAACTCTTAAGGAAGCCTTAGCACGAAATGTATCACCCAAATAGAGCTAATGGGTGGCTTGAGAGGCTTCCAGATAGCCTAGAACCAATAGGAAAACCTAGTGATCATAATTACACCCAAGGGTGAAAGTGCATGCATTTTTCTCTCTCTTTTCTCAAAAATCCGACCCAAACTCTCTCTAAAGATCAGAAACTAAACTCTCTCATCACCCATCTCTCTCTCTAAGAAATTAATAATTGCAAGTACTTGAATTATTTTATGAAAATAAAACATTGAGTTGTAAGTTTAAGAACTTATGAAAGCTAAATAAATTGATGACCATGAAGAATGCTCATACTCGATGGTGTTTCAAATTTTCAAAGTAAATGTTATGTTTTCGAAATATGAAGATACACAACTCAAAATTGTATTGAAAGAGAATTATCAATAACAAAGTTTCATATATTTTCAATATAAATAAAAGTATGATACTTTCATATGTTATAAATAAGAATACTCAATCGACCGATCGTTTGGCCAATCTTCTGGTAACTTTTTACTATGATTTATATTATTTAACTATAATCAAAATGACCAAATTATTTTATGAAATACTTAACCCATTTTGGGTAATTGATTTAAGTTTGAAAGAATTTAGGTTTCGGAATAGATGACTTGGCTGATCTATGTTATGGGTCGAACCCCTAAACGACCTGACAAACTAGTCAACCGACCGCCAGTTAACTTATCATAACCCGATGAAAAATAATCACTTCCTAATCAGCTCGTTGAGCCGATTGGCACCTCTAGAGATTAGTCGATTGTGTAATTAAAGTGTTTCCGATCGACACCATCATTGCCTTATTGATACCTAAATAACTGGAATGAATAAAGGGATGGATGTATACCTAAATCAATAACATTATACCATAAGTACCCTAGAATTCCAACAACATAGAGTATGCATGTCATATTGCATGTAGACATGAATAGGGTCACCATAATTAAGAATATGACCAACGTTATCAAAGCTCGTGTCGTGCCACCCGATTGGGGTATAAACATGTTATAAATGGGATTTTTAGCCCAAGGTTGTGATGGCTGGGGACATTGCAACCCTCGGACCGGACCATCTACGGCCGCACGCAATTGACACGTACACATATGGGTGATCACCAGGCAAGACAGGGCCAATTCCTTGAGCCATTTAAAGGAACTTAATGTAATGTTTTTTTCTTTCAAAAAGAAATCATAATCTAGCATAACTGGACATACATATATGCATGATTGACATATATTTTTGTGAGGAAAATGTATGTACTCGCTGAGCGTAAGCTCACATTAATGTGTTCATGCTGTAGGTAAGAAACCTACAGCATGATCGTTCATGATGGGCTCGTGAAAGAACGGTGATGTGCGTTTTTGTTATGGGTCAGGATGGGCAACCGCAAATGTTTCCCCATGTTTTGATAAACAAACTATTTTGACGTATGTTTTATTAACTATGAATTATGTTTGGGAGTAGACTATTTATATTACCTCCCTCTGTTAAGAATTTACGTAAGAAATGACTGTCTCGGGTTCATAATCCGAGTCAGCAAGTACTAAGTATCACATGAAAATTTTCTAAAATTATTTTGGTAAACCATTTAACAAGCCTTCAAGTTTTATGATATGTTTCGACGATTGTCCGATAATGGACTCTTTTAAATATCTTACGCTGAAGCGTTGATCTTAAATTCTTTAGAGGAAGTTTATATGTGCGTTCTTAAAAGTACAAGTGAAATGATGTTTTTTTTTTTTTTGAAAAAAAAATTATTCCTAAATTTCACAAAAATTTATTTTGTTCAAAGTTAATAAAGAAAGCAAGTCTTATGTCGTAACATTCGACGCTAGGTCCGGGTGTTACAAATATCCTTTTAATTACATTATTCGAATAATTAAGGCTTTTTTAATTTATTTATTAATTATTTTGTTTAGCTACATTTAAAGAAAATATTTTAAAAAATATATCAAAATATATATCAGGAAATTAAAATTGATATTTAAATGTAAAATAAAATCGTCAAACGTAAAAATGATTAAGGGTATATTAATCCATATTTCAATAAATTGGTAGTTTTGATTACCATAAATAGATTTGGGCATTTTATTAAAAATGTTTGATCAAGGGTTGACTCATAAACCTTTTTTTTTTCTTGGATATGCGTCACTTCTAGAGAATTTCATCTACTTTTATATTTTTTTATTATCTAATAATAAATGGATAGAAAATTTGATGAAAAACAAAGCGGGCAAATATCGGCAAAAATATTCTTAAGTCGTTCAAAGTTACATGCATATTCTCAAAAGTAAAATATATCCACAATAATACTTAATTGTTAAAAAGTGAAAATCTGTTGTTGCTTTTTTTTTTTTATATAAACCATAGCGTTGAATGACACGTGTCACGGTCTGATGATGCCCGTCATTACCTCGTTTTCCTAATTTCCATGTGTTTGGAAACGTGTATCAAAAATTAAAATATTGTATTTAGGCCGCTATCAAAATACCCAAGAGTTGAGATTTCAATCGATTCTTAACGTGCTCTCCACCATTAATGATCTTTTGCGTTTTATATATACACGCAGGCGACACACCCGTTTTTATGTTTTCCGAGGTAAAAATGGTCGTTACCTTCCATTGATGTCATTGTGAGATTTCATGAATTTCAAGAACCCAAAAAGAAAGAGATGACAAGAACCCAAAAAGAAACATGGAGAATATTCAAGAATTTCCACTAGATAGCATGGAATAGTCACTATTCGTATCCTTTTTTGTATAAAAATGGTGTTCAATCCTTAAGTACAAGCTTTTTCTCAAGAGAACAAAAATGAAGAGACACAAGTCTTCCTTAACGAGGTCTTCTCTATTTATAGATGTCTTAATAATGGGCCTCTAAGTGGGCCTTGATTACATTAGATTACCCTAATTTTTTGGTCCCAGTGGTCCTGGGTCGTTGATTAACAGGTAAGGTGGCGTCCAAGCTGGTAAGGGTGGTTTGATCATCAGGGGACATACCCACGCGAAGGAATATGCTTTCTTTGTACTTGGAGTGTCTAGCTCGTCTTAACAGGTGCTTAAATTGGCTTGCTCTTCATCATGGTCTCTGGGTGCTGATTCCGTCTGAGTGCATGACATGCATCGCTTCGGCACCAACTCGCTGATCACTCAGCTTTGGTACCAGCTCGCTTGTCACTTCAGCACCAACTCGCTGGTCTCAGATTTGGTTCCAGCCTCTCGGTCACTCAGCTTTTGTACCAGCTCGTTGATCATTCATTACCAGCTCGCTGGTCACTCAGATTTGGTACCACCTCGCTGATTTCTTTGGCCAATGTCTTTCGTTATTTTTCATCCCTCTTCAAATTAATAGGTGAAATATTACCCTAATAGCTAATACCCTGTTCCTTTAAGTATGTAGTGCTTATAGAATATTTTATAGAAATAGCTATAAGTTGTTTTGCCCACGTTCACTAATCAGCAGGCTGAGATTACTTTAATGACAATCGCTATGTCGTGTACCCCACATTGCTTGAAGAGCCAAGGAATTTCTTTAATCAAACTGCTAACATATGTACGAAATTAAAATGATAAAAAAATCATTAGCACCCAAGCACTCATATCAGTATCACTATCACATTCCAGAGAGTTATTATTAGTTTTGTAATCCCCGTTGAAATATTACACGGCATTTTATTCATTTAAAATTATATTAAATCATTAGAGTGTCTCTTATAATGAGTGTTTATATACTTCTCTTGATTGCCCAATCTTGCTAATGAATCCATGCTCGATCTACGGAGAGAAGATATCTCCCTAACCTTCTTATCTTTAGGCTAAATTTAAAGTAATTGTTTTAATAAAAAAAAAAAAAAACTATCTCCACAAGCCCACGTCTAATATGAATTGGGTCGAGCAAAAAAAAAACCCTACAGCTCGACTCGGCATCTTATTAGCACGTGAAATGTAGCGACAATTCCTTCAAAAAATGTAGCGACAATAATACCTAAAATTTTAAATGTGATTTTCTTTTATTATGTTGTGGCGTTAAATGACATGTGTGACGGTCTGCTGATGCCACGCTACTACAATTTTAGCTTGCGTTTACTACAATGAGAACTTTTGCCATAAAAATAAACCAGTAATGCCGCTCAAAAATTAAAATATTGTACTTAGCTGGCCGCTACCAAAAATACCCAAGAGTTGAGATTTCACTCGATTGTTAACGTGCTCTCCACTATTAATTAATGATATTTGTGGATTATATATATATATACACACACGCACATGTTTATATTCTATACTATTACTACACTATATATAGATAGTAGAAATACAGTGTTAACAAACAATTTGATTTGAAGAGAAAATGGAGGTAACCATTGTTTCAAGAGAGAGTATCAAGCCAGCTTCTCCATTAATGAAAATGAAAAAAGCTCACGGGCTCTGCCTTCTTGACCAAGTCTTTCCCTCCTTTTACTCAGTGGGTGTCGCTTTCTACCCCAACGCTACCACTCCCTCCAAAACCCTCATCGATCATCTCAAGGAATCCTTGTCGGAGACGCTGAACGTCTACTACCCGTTCTCCGGGAGGATCCGGGACGAGATCTTCGTCGACGACTTCGATACGGGCGTTCCTTTCTTGGAAGCCAGCGTCGATTGTCGCATGCAGGAATATTTCCGCCTCGCCGGCGCCAACGATTCTTTGATCGATAAGTTCATCCATATTCCTACGTCTGGAGGAAGCGAACACGACCCAGCGACCCCGGTTCCGATGCTTGCTGTCCAAGCAAGCATCTTCCCTTGCGGTGGAGTAGCTCTCGGAGTCTCCGTGCTCCATAAGCTCGCCGATGGCGTGTCCATGTTCTATCTGTTTAGCTCTTGGGCCGCACTGTCCCGGGGGGCGGACGACGAAGTCCTAACGCCAAACTTCTCTGATGCCGCCACTCTCTTTCCGACGGTGAAGGGCCTGCCGGAGAAGTATTTGGGTTGTTTCGAGCAGGTCATGTTGTTCCGAAAAGGGAACTTTGCGAGGAAGACGTTTAGTTTCAGCACGGAAGCCGTGGAAGCCCTGAGAGAGAAAGGGGCGAGCGAGCGTGTTCCCACGCCCACGCGCAACGAGGCTGTGACGTGCTTCATATGGAAGCACGCGACGGAGTCCTCGTGGACCTCCTCGGGATACCGGAACCCGCTGTCATTAGGGAGCCAAGTAGTAAACCTTCGAGGCGTCTTGAAGTCGCGGAACGCCATGGGGAACCTCTTCTGGATTGCCCCAGTGGTGGTGAGCACCGACGAGTTTGAGCTCCCAGAACTGGTGAAGAGGATGAAGGGAGCTACGGACTAGTTCCGGCGCATGTTTGAGGGTATAGCTGTGGGGAGGTCGGGCTCGGAGGCTTTTCTGAGCCACCTCGATCGGACGTTGCCGGAGCAACCTGGTGGTGTAATTGCGCCCCAGCAGATAGGGTTCACCAATCTGAGGGATTTCTTCAAGGATATCGATTTCGGTTTCGGGAAACCGATCAAGGTAGGGACTGCTCTCAGCCCCGGGACCGGGATGGATTCGTGCAACATGGTGGTTTTGATTGACTCCCCGTCGGGTAAGGGAATGGAAGCTACCATGATCTTGGAAGAGAAGCTGATGGCTGTGCTGGAGCGTGATGCCAACTTTCTGGCTTTTGCTTCCCCAAATCCAGCCATTTGAAGGCTGCTTTTATTCTACTATATTGTGTGTGATGTGAATCTCTATATACATGTCACGATATTCTTTCTATTCACCTGAATAAATACTCAAAAGTCATAATCATCAAGTTTGTATTTTCAATTGAATTTGTCCCATGTGTCTCGCTAATTATTATGTTTTTTCTGTTACGTCATATTTACACTCGTCTTTATTATTTTGAGATTTTTCAAAGAACCAAATTTTTACTCAACGATCATCATCAGTATTCTCAACTGTTGAATTCTCTATTTCTCTTTGTATTCTCAAACCATCAATAAAATATCAAAGAAGAAGTAATCAACTACTTCTTGGGATGAAATTCTACAAGTGTTCAAATAAATTGTATATATATCTACAGACGTAGAATCGAGGCGTAGACAGAACTATATAATTTCAATATAGCCAAACAGCCAAACTTCAAACACTAATTAGCTAAATAGTAAATGTTTTAATTAATATTGCCAAATAGCCAATCAACCACATTAATAAATCACAAAAGACCGTATTACCCTTGTATTAACGTGTATTAACTATATCAACGTGTATTAACTAAGTTAATTTGTTTAAAAATAAATTAATTTTTTGTTAAAATTTTAATCACGATTTTCTATTTTTAAACAAATTAACTTAGGTAATACACGCTAATATGTTAAAAGGGTATTATAGGTATCAAATATGTTATTATACAAGTAAATGTTCTTATTTTTAAGAAAAATTAACTTAGTTAATACACGTTAATATGTTAAAAGGGTATTACAGGTATAAAATATGTTATTAAATAGTCACCTCATCAATTTGGCTATTTTGCAAAGAAAAATGAAAGGTTGGCTATTTGGCTAGTCAAACGTTTCAATTTGGCTATCTCATGCAATTTCTCTAATTTCAACTAAGCCTCTCAATAATTTTATGTCGTTTTGTAGTTGTGCAATTGTTTCTTCGATTTTCTTGTCGTTTCTCCTGCACAATTGCATATTTTCAGTGCTCTTCGGCGCTCCCAATATTTTAACCATTTGTGGTAAAAAAAAAAAAGAGAAAAAAAAAGAGAGGATAGTTTGTTTGATTTCTATTTTCTCAATTTCAAACATATTTTTAATTCATTGTCGTTTATATAGTTGTGTTCTCCATTGAATGTAGTTTCCAGTTCACTAGTCCTGCACTCATGTTAATTCTCCCTAATTATCTTCTTGTGGATCTTCTGTGACATTTCTCTCAATATAATAGTAAGGAATAATTGCGCCATAAGTAACTATAAATTAGGTGAAAGTAGCGGAAAATTCTACTTCTTATTTTTACGAGCATATATCCGTAACGATCCTAAGTACGTTATTAGGGTTTTGGGCTTTAGAACTACAACATAATCAATATTAGAAATATAAAAACCCCGATAAAGCATGAAGTGAAATATAGTGCCACATTTTCTTATCAGTTAAATACTTATACCGCAAATCTATATATATATAAAAGTAAAATAACATCAGGCTTAAAAAACAAAGTTTTTAGACCCCATTCTATTTTCTCCTTTTTTTTAATTTTTTTTTTTAAATAAAAAAACTAAAACTCGGTGGTCGCGACTCTTTATTAGTAAAATAAAATAAATAAAACAGTTACCCGTACTCAAAAGTTGCTTCGTTATATAACAATAACCGCTCCTTGGAATTCGTTGGAAGAGAGGCGCCTCCTCATCGCACCCCTTCTAAGAGAAGTATCTCCTCTCTTCCTGATCCCAGAGGCAGTTCTAAGTGCGTCTTCCTCTCCCTCAAGGTACCTTTCTCTTCTTCTTCTCTAATGGCTCTGTTGCTATGCGATTCCTCTTTCTTCTTCTCCTATGGCTCTGTAGTTGTGCTCTGCGATTTCTATTTGGCTTTTTAGGTTGAATTTTGTTTGCTTAGATTTCTGATCTCGGTTACGTTTGAAATCGGCTCTAAGCGGCGACGAATTTTCATTGCGGAAGTGCGTTGATTCATGCGTTCCTAATTTATCGCTCATTGACTATCTCCTCTCATCGGATCAAGATGTCTTCGGCAAAGACGATCGATGACGACCGTCACCAGCAAGATTCTCTCCAAAATCATCTAGAATTGCTAGAAGCACGTCGATGCCACGCCGTCCAAGCCCGCCTCCTCTGCCGCCACACCGACCCCTGAAGACCGCTCTGTCGCCGCCACTGCCGATGACCTCAAGAGTTGCGACGCCGGCTTTGTCAATTTAGACCAGTCACGCTCTTCGATCTCATCCTGGCCAGTCCCTCTTCCGTAAGGTTTCCGATACTTTAATTCAAAAAGTTAATTTGTTTGGCTTACAAATTTTTAATTTTGTTCGTGTTAATCTTAAGATATTTTTTATTTTCAATTTCTATTAGGTTTTCGAGTTTCAATCATTCATGGACTCGCTCTTCTTCTCTGGCCTTCATCGGTCAGTTTTTTGTCATTGTTATTATCATATAATCTATGCTTATAGTTTTATGATTAGTTTTATTGTTACCGTTTGATCGATTAGTTTCACTGATAGTTTTACTATTGCAGTTTGATTATAGATTAGTCTTTCTATTAGTTTTACAATAACAAAGATGAAAATCAAGCGGAGAAAGAGAAAGAGAGGGGATTAAATCAATTAGACGGTTATTCATTCGGGAAAAGGTACAACTTTTGGTGAAGAGTTTCTAATGATACTTTATTATTTGTGATTCTTGGTTTTATTTTTTATTGATTGATACGATTTTTTCGGTCCAGTTCTTCCGATATGAGACAAGAAGCAGATGAAAAAACGTCGCTTCTCTCTACAATTATACATTCTTAGTGTAGTTTGTTAAAGGCAATTTGTATTTTCCTATATGTGCTTACATGCAGATTTGTTCTATTAATTTTTTCTGAATCATAATACAGATTATTCATGTTTTTAGATTAAAGTTTTTTATGGATATCTGAAGTAATGCTCAAGTATAAAAGGTCGGACTTAGAACTAGAAGTGTTCAATATCCAATTTAATTTTTTATATCCGGTTTTTTTGTCTTGAATTTTACAGATCAGGAAGATAAATAAAAATGACATCGACACAAAAGTTATACAGATTCGTCGTCTCTCTGTAAGTTTCTTACGTCAATCACAACTTCTTGATAATGTTTCTCGGTCACAATTTAAATTTTTTGTTGTATCACAACTTTTGATTAAGTTTTCACAATATAATTTCATATTAAAATCTTTGATTTTTATAATGAAATGTAATTATGTCGCATAACGATAAAATAATATACGGATTTAATGCCTTTAGAATCTGCCCTTCTGCCATGGTCTTTATGTGTGATGTTAAAAATGAGTGGTTATTTTTTAATAATCATGTATTATTAGAAATGTAGTCATCGTTTTGTATAGCTTCATATATAAGAAATTTTATGTAATTTAATTAACCAGGTCAACTTTTATATGCCGTCTCTCAAATTCAAAAACGATTATGTGTAATTTTTTACTTTTATAATTTTAGTGTTGCATTAATGATCTTAGAGTATTTTTTTTTCTTGGGATCAGTTAGTTACTTATTTCTTCTCTTCTTTTTGGCAAAGCCCCTTCTTAAAGAAACCACGGTCTGTCTTCAAATATGTAGCCCTAACTGCCGTCTCCTTTCTAGCACACCAAAAAAAGATGAAGATGATGTGTAACTGTTACTCTTTCACTGGAAACTCTTGAACACTTTCAGTTTTTATTGTCTTTGCTCTCTTTGTAATTTCCAGTTTTCCGTTCTTTTCGTAGTGGTGCAATAGTCGACGAAAAGGAAAGCTTCAATATGAAAAATAATGGCGTCTGATAAGGAAAACTTCGGACTTAGGCTTGAGTGTGCAAAAGATCCGACTTCATCAGTGGAAAATATGTTGAAATCTCCCAAATCTCATATTGTCGTGAAGAGAAACATGTTAGTCTTTTAATTTCTAAGTTTGAGGATTTGTTGTTTTTTTTTTATATACAAACAGAGACCAACGCCTGGCTCTCGATTAAGTTTTAATTTTATTTATGTTAGTCATCAGATAATTTTTATTTTCAATTTATGTTTGGTTTTCGAGTTTCAATCACTCATCGAGTCCTCACTATAGGCCACGCTCTTCGATGTCATCCTGGTAAGTTCCTCTTTCGTAGGGTTTTACGATTTTTGATATTATGAAATTAATTGGTTTTGACTTATAAAATTTATTTATGTTAGTTTTCAAGTATTTTGATTTTCAATATACGTTTGGTTTTCGTGTTTCAATCACTCATCGAGTCCTGTGGAAGTCTTCTTCTCTGGCCTCCATCGATGTGTTTTTTGTTATTATTATTATATAATCTATCTTCTATGCTAATAGTTCTATGATTAGTTTTACTTTTACTCATAGTTTTACTATTACACTTTGATGATAGATTAGTTTTCCATATAGTTTTGCTAATCTGATGCTATTGAATTATTTCTAATAAAGATTTGCAATAGTGCTATTTGATCGATTATATCTATTGCTTCTTGATTAATTATTTAATGATCTATTTCTACTTGGAACCAAGTGTTTGATAATAGGAGAAACCGAACATTAAAGTTTCAGAACACTCTTCTCTCTGTGGGTTTTTTTTCCTTTAGAAAAAAAATATAAGGTGTGTTTGTACTACTTATAAAGTACTTTCCTTTTTACATGCTATTAGTACCACAAATGAAATTTCTGCGCTATTATTAGTTTCAGAAATAATATCTTGAGAATTAAATGATTTACACATTGTTTATCAAAGAGTGACATCTATTGGCATATATGTTTGACCTAATAAAAAATGGATCGAATTATGGATTGTGTCATAAAAACCCTTATGTCCACGTCCCAATCGCCCCCGGAGGAATATGTGCCTCTAAAAGATTTTTTATACTATGCCCAATCCACATTGTTGTAACCTCTTATGTTTAATGCTCATTAGTGATAAATAAATAATTTGACTTATTCACGATGTTGAATGAATTGTATTCAAGTGCAAGTATAAGTATCAGACGCAAAAATAGTATTGATTTGTTAATTTATTTTTATTTCTTAAATATAGTTTTTGAATCTGCAGTCAATTTTGTCAATTTAAGAATGATGCTCTGACCTCTTAAGTGATGACCGAGAGAGGGAATCCAATATTTGGTGATTTTCGACTTTCAGAGGTACTTCTTTATGACTCGCATTCTCTTCTCTAATTGTCTAATTGTCAAATGTTATGTCATTTCTAACTAGATTATGAAGTTTTCACTGTTATAATACATAGTGAAAACAAATTACTAATTTAGTACCTTTAGATCCGTCCTTCTAATTTTTTCCTTGTGTGTAAAGTTAAAAATTATATTGATTGATTTTTGGTAGCCTGTATCATAGAAATGTAATCATGTTTTTCCTTTAGCTACCCGATATAAGAAAATTTATGTATCTTAATTTCCAAAATATACTTTCAGTCGCCATTTGTAAAATTTAACATAGAAAAGTGTTCTCTATGATATTAGTTGATATGGGCTCTACTTTTCGTTCTACCATGTTCTATCCAATTTGTTCCGATTGATTATAGAAGACATATGAGATATTTTGCTTTGTTTTTTTTTTTAGTGTGTAAGTGTATTAAAAAGAAAATTTGACATGTGAAAATACATTTTGCTTTTTTTTTGCGTGTGTATAGAAATGAAATTGATATATTGCTACTCAATTTGTAAGACCAAATAAGACTTCAAGAGTTTCCAAAAAAAAAAAAACATTATCATGATATCACACATAAAGTTCTCTCCTGTGTCTGGCAGTATTTCATCAGTTATCTTTGAAACATATTAGCAACAAGTGATTGGGATTTGAAACAATTTGTAAGACCAAATAAGACTTTGCAAAAAAAAAAAAATTATCATGATATCACACATAAAGTTCTCTCCACTTAGTTGCTTGGGTTCACATTCTGGGATTAGGATATGAATGTGTTTGGAGGTTTGAAGTCGTATGGGAATCCAAAATGCAAGAAATTAATTTTGATTTGTTTGGATTACTATGGTTTCATCGAGCCTTAAGTCATAATTTTGCTTGGAAGCGAATTTGAGCGCATGTGTGGTAAGACGAGTGTCGGCTCATTATGCGGAAGGGATAGTGTTTATCTTTTCCAGTTCTTCCTATACCGAAGGATCTGTTCTTAAGAAAGTGCGAGTTTACCTAAACTCCCACGAATAGACCTGGTTTGCACCTATTAATTGTGTCTATTTTATTAATTTTGTTCCATGATTAGTTGTCGTATTGACGTTAGTATTTCCCGGTTTAGATCCTATGTTTATCGATTTTACACAGGTACTTCTATATTGGATTTCAACATAGATTTATCATCCTACATCCAGGATATGTTTTATTTTTAGATCTTATTTTAGTGAAAAATCAAAATACTTGTTAGTAACATGAATCGAAGGGATGTGTTTCATTAACATAATGTTCTTATTGATTGCCATGGTGTAAAATTATTTCTCAATAATTCATTCATGTTTTCTCTAAATTTTGGGCGAATTTTATGATTTAGTTCATCATAGGTGCCAAAATTGGTTGTAACTTCGCATGACATGCATAATTTTGGAGACCAATTGAACACTCGACCTTGATAGTGAGTCTCTACTCTCTACCAATTAAACTATGACTGTTTAATTTCATATTATCATTGTATTAATTTATTTGCAATCATTAACTAAGTTAATATTATATATATAGATACATATATATATATATATATATATCTTCATATCATTCATTTTGCTTAAATATAGATGATTGAATTAATTCGGATTTCAGTGAGCTGAGCATATTTGTATAGTTACTATATTTGATCTTTGTTTTTATTTGTCTGATTGGGTTGCTCTGCTCACAAGAGAATATGCTTTTAATTGTTTTTAAAATAAATATAAAAGTATAACGGATTTATTAGACTTTGCATAAGTTATAATGGTTTAGCTTTCTTATTTGTCATTTTTTTTTATTTTTTTTTATATAGGTATTGTTCATCTGCTGGCGAGAATCAGTTTCTTAGCAAAGCACAACGCACTATATATACTTACACTTTGTTTTCATCTTGAGTATGTCGACTCTAATCTCTATGTTTTATTTTATATTTTGTTTCCATTTTTTTAGGTAGTAATAAAGATTATTTTTTTGCTAAAAAAAAGGCAATGGTTGTATATCTCAATCTCAATAATGTGTGTTAACTTGATGAAGCATGAGCTCCGGCCAATATCTTTTGTTTTTTGTTTTTTGTTTTTTTTGTGTGTGTGTGTTTTTTTTTTGGTGAATGTGTAAATCTATTTATATTGTCAATAT
This sequence comes from Parietaria judaica, assembly GCA_954871525.1. Classification (NCBI taxonomy): domain Eukaryota; kingdom Viridiplantae; phylum Streptophyta; class Magnoliopsida; order Rosales; family Urticaceae; genus Parietaria; species Parietaria judaica. The sequence goes on along the minus strand of OX940862.1, from coordinate 29,499,406 downwards.
ATTCTGTTAAAATTCCATGCCATGGGTTTATAAGGCGTCAAATCTATATATGAGTAGTGTTTGTTATAATAGTCTCAAAACTCTTTTGATTCATTCTATCGACTCTGAGAATATATTATTTTCGTTATAATACAAAATTAAGAACTACAATAAAGCTTTTAAGTTGTAAGGTTAGTTTTAGTTCTTTTTTATCTCCTAGAGGCTAATGTAAATCACGTCTTATGGGTTTAGGAGATAGATTTTCAGTATTAGTATGTGAATTCATGTATCAATTTTATTATTGAAAAATAGAAAAACGTTAAATTAAGGAGAATAATGTAAGAATTAAGAAGCTATAATAGTATCCTTTGTTTCTCGGCCATTTGCGGTAAAAATATACATGAAAGGTTCATCACCTTAAGCCCTTAAGTTATAACGTTGTTATTTCAGAAATGTTATCCTTTGAACTTTGTTTTTGGGTCATTTTACATTTGTGTTAAACATAATTAGTCTTTATGTTATTATTATTATTATTATTATTATTATTATTATTATTATTATTATTATTATTATTATTATTATTATTATTATTATTACATGACAAGCTCATACGTAGTCATTTACTCATTCTATTATCAAATTAGTTAATGGATGTTAAATAAAATTTTGACATAAATTTGTGGCAAACGTATGTTTATACAGCCCAATTATATATGTTTTTCTAAAAAAGATTAACATCAAAATTCCAACAAAAACAACGAGAGGCAAAAACATTAACAACATATGATTAATTGCCGGAAAAAAAAAAAAGGACTGAAGTTCACTTCTCTTAAAAAAATATATATCTATATATATATATCTTTACTTAAAAAGAAATATACGTACTTTTTCCATAAAAAATGGATAATGACAGCCAAAAAACCTATGTTCTAAGGGTGTGTTTGTTTGCACTTATTAAGCATCTAATTCTTAATGAGTTAGATGTATAACTATTGAGTGCATTTGTTTTATCTTTAAAAAGTCTTAATAAGTGTAAATTAACTAAATTAAAAATAATAATTATTTTATTAAGTAAATAATTAAATAATGAACTAAATAATCAAATTAATTTATTCATGAAAAATTATGATTACGTTTAGTCATATAATTTTAATATTATTTATTTATATATTAACAAATAGTTTATACTAATTATTTCTTGAAAAAATAATATTAAATATAATTAAAATTATATGTAATATTATTTAATGATATGAATAAAATCTTAAATATTTTTATTAGTTTTAAAGTTAATACTATATCAAATATTTTAATAAATTATATTAATATCTATTTTACAATAGGTATTTTTTTCTCAAAGTTTAAATAAAACAATAATTTTTATTGAATACTATATCATAAAATTAGATCACATCTGTATTCAGATCTTAAAAAATGAACAAACTTGATATTTAGTCATTCAGATAAGATGTAACATCTTAATAATCCGATGCATTCAGATTCAGACGTCTTAATCTTAAAAAATAAATAAACAGAACGTAAATCTTTTTTTTTTGTGGCAGATGTTTCTAATATTTCTCAAATATATTTTATCATATTCCATAAAGAACAAGTGAATAACATTAGACAATTATTTTAGCAATTGTTGAGCGCGAAGTTATATTTTTTTCTTTCATTTACCGCACTTAATATTTCCTATGATTTTATATAATTAATTTAAATATTATTTTCAAGAACACCGTGCGAAGCACGGTGCCATTTCACTAGTGTTCATAATAATAATAATAATTACTTCAAGATTAAATAGCTCAAATTTTCTTTCATTCTGAAGCTACGCATTTTCATTGGTGGAACACCAAAACTTCCGTACACTCACCCGCACGAGATCATAGCCACTCTCGCAATCCGATCCACCATTTCTATAGCCTGTTCGTTCGTTCTATTTCTTCCTTCACTGATTCTCTGAAACCGACTCACAAACTCTCGCCGAGATCTCCAAGATCCAATTCTCCGGCGACATGGCTCAGCCTATGGTCAAGAAGGACGACGATCGCGACGACGAAGGTACGCCTCTCGCTCGCCGGATTTCGATCTCAAATTTCCGTTTCCGATTTGGTCTGGTTTTCGTGTTTGTCTTCGATTTTCTTCCAATTCGTCGGATTCAGCGTGAGATCTCTAGGTTTATGGATTCGCTTATTTGTGTGTTGCGATCCAGTTCGATTTAGGTTGATCTGAGTGATTTCGTGGTTCGTTGGGAACAGGCATTACTTGTATTTATGCAATGTGAATGACTATGGGATGTGAATGTGAGTTTGTTCGTGGTTAGATCTTGACTCAGTGTGCTGGATTTTGTGATTTAGATCTTGTGGAGTTTGTAGGTGTGAATAAAGGCATTGTTTTTATGTTAAATTTGTGGTTTTAATGGATTATTTTCCATTTGGGGATCGAGTAGGGTGCCGATACTATTCGTAGATATGCAATGTGAATTACGAGCTTGTGCTTGGTTAGATCTTGATTCAGTGTGCTAGATTTTGTGATTTTAGATCATGTAGAGTTTTGGGTTGATTCGCAAGCCATTGTTTTTATGCTAAATTGGTGGTTGAATGGTTTGACAGCCGATTACTCTCCATTTTTGGGGATCGAGAAGGGTGCTGTTCTACAGGAAGCTAGAGTTTTCAATGATCCTCAGCTCGATCCGAGAAGATGCTCTCAGGTTATTACTTTTACGCTACATTAGATTAGATACCTACCTGTTCTGCCTATAGTATAATATAATGTGTTATTAGGCGGATTGATTTTGTTTTCCTGTAACAATCCAGGTCATTACCAAGCTTTTGTATCTATTGAACCAAGGAGAATCATTCACAAAGGTTAGAGAGTTATATATTGGTTGTTTAATTCTTTCCATTTTTTCAAAATATATTATGAGATTTATTATTGATGACGTGCCTATGAACATGTGTTGAAATGTTTCGAAATAAAATTAATAGGTTGAAGCGACAGAAGTTTTCTTTGCTGTGACAAAGCTCTTCCAATCTAGAGATATCGGATTAAGGAGAATGGTTTATCTAATGATAAAAGAGCTATCTCCCTCTGCTGATGAGGTGACATGTCCGAGAGAACTATATTTCTTTCTTTGTCTATTGCAGAATCTGGTACTAACCCTTCATAATCCGCTTCAAATGAAGGTTATCATCGTGACAAGTTCACTCATGAAGGACATGAACAGTAAAACTGATATGTATAGAGCAAATGCTATTCGTGTGCTCTGTCGTATAACGGATGGAACCCTTCTTACCCAAATTGAGCGGTATTTGAAACAAGCCATTGTTGACAAGAATCCTGTAGTTGCAAGTGCTGCTTTAGTTAGTGGCATCCATTTGCTCCAGGTACTTGTATCATATATATACAGCTACTTTGGGACATATTTTTGCCATCTGTATAGAAATTTTATCTGATATTTGTTCTAATTCTTGACAGACAAACCCAGAGATTGTGAAGCGGTGGAGTAATGAAGTCCAAGAAGCTGTTCAGTCAAGAGCAGCTCTTGTGCAGTTCCATGCTCTTGGTTTGCTCCATCAGGTATGCTATGATCTTGATTAAACCATTTTTTAGGCTTATTATCAGCCAACCTGTTTCTTAGCTGTAAACGGCACGTAGGGTGAGTTGACCGTCTGGTCATAGTCTATATCTCCCTTTTCTCTTAAAATGTGTCGTATGGAACATGATAGTATTCCAACCTTTGGAATTGCCTTTATGAGCCGAAGTAGGGTGCAATATTGTCTCGTATTAGATTAAAAGAACTAATGAATTCTTTGTGAATTTTCAGATACGACAAAATGATCGATTGGCAGTTAGCAAACTAGTGACTAGCTTGACAAGGGGAAATGTTCGATCTCCATTGGCTCAGTGCTTGTTGATCCGCTATACCAGTCAGGTTCTACTTCTGCTTGCGTGACCATTGACATTTGAAACATATATTGTTTATATATTTGCTAATCATATATTTACAGGTTATCCGGGAGTCGGGTGTAAACCAAGCGGGTGACCGCCCCTTCTATGATTATCTCGAGAGTTGTCTTCGCCACAAGGCAGAGATGGTGATTTTTGAGGCTGCCAAGGCAATCACTGAGCTGAGTGGTGTGACCAACAGAGAATTGACTCCAGCCATCACTGTTCTTCAGCTCTTTCTGAGCTCTTCTAAGCCAGTGTTGAGATTTGCTGCTGTGCGCACTTTGAATAAGGTATTCCCAACTTATCCGTTGCCAAGTCTGTTTAATTTATTAATGGAAATTGTGTGGTAAGATTTTGCTCTGATTGTTTCATAGTTTCTTATATGAAGTATTTTGAAGTACAAACAGTGGTAAATGCACAAATTCCTTTATCTGATTGATGAATACTATCTAAACATTTAATTATTTATGGAACAGTGAAGGAGAGAAGTTCTAATAAGTGAGCGATGAAAACAAATATTATATATTTTTTATCAACCTTTCATGTGATCAATGAATACGCAAATCAACCAAAAAAAGGAAATCGAGGAAGCAGTAGCAGAGGAAGTCGAAGGAGAGAGAGGCAGCAGAGGATGACAGCAAGACACTCTATTTATTTTGAGTTATAGAGTAGGGTTTATAAATATATAATACGTATTTAAATAAAATAAGTATATAAATAGGGCTTTCTAAAAAGTCAAGTAACTAATTAAAAGAAAAATAAATAGAGTAAAACAAAAACCACCGCGTCACTTGCCTCAAAGTCGCATGTCTCAAGGCGTGAGGCGTATGTCAGTGCGTACAACTGACATACGCCTCAAGGCTTATGACTTGAGGCGTATGTCATAAGGCGCATGACTTGACTCAGTGAGGCATAAGCCTAAGGGCTTTATTGCCTTTCGCCTCACTGTTGAGGCGTGCCTCAGTAACGTTTTTTAAAACAACGATCGTAAGTATATTTATGTTTCACCGTTTGATTATTTGTTTTTGAGTGTTTTAAGTTTAAGATATTGGGTTTGAATTGTTATAATTCAAAATTTATTGTATCTATCTTATTTTTAAATAATTATATTGTATTGATCAAGGCTTATGCCTTGAGGCACGGCGAGAAAACGCCTCGAGGTTTAAATTCGCAATTTAAAAATTCAGTGTTGTGAAAAACGACATTGAGGCGCGCCTCAGTGAGGCGCATGGCAATTTCGCAACGAGGCTTACGCCTCGGAAGGGAAGATTAAGGCGTGCGCCTCGGCGTGCGCCTCGGTCATTATTTTGTCGCCTCGAGGCTTAAAATAATATTCTTGTGATTTTTTTCCAAATCTTTCCAAATCTTCGAGTTAATTTTTAATATATTATTAATATTTCATATCTTTTGTTTTTATTAACCTAATATTCAGGAATCAGAATATTGTTACCTATTTTAAAGCTAATAATTAATACGTATAACATCAATTTAAAAACAAAACCCTACTATATAATATATGATATCTTAGCCTTTATGTTAAAAAATTATTTTATCTATCTTATTTAATATATATATATTATTTTCAAATATTTATATAATATTTATTAAGGCTTACGCCTCGAACCCCTCAAGGCTATACGCCTCGAGGCAAGGCGAGAAAACGCCTCGAGGCTTAAATACGTTATTCACAACATTGTAAAAATTAAATACAAGTTACTAATGTTTCGAAAAACTTTGCAGGTAGCAATGACACATCCAATGGCCGTCACGAACTGCAACATTGATATGGAGAGTCTAATATCTGACCCCAACAGAAGCATTGCCACTCTTGCAATTACCACACTTCTGAAGACAGGGAACGAATCAAGTGTGGATCGCTTGATGAAGCAGATTACTAACTTTATGTCTGATATTGCTGACGAATTTAAGATTGTTGTGGTTGAAGCTATAAGATCGTTGTGTTTGAAGTTCCCGTTGAAGTACAGAGCTCTGTGAGTGATCTGTACAAAAATCTGTATTCTGAATGGTTGTAAATGTTTCTGTTGTTGATGGCTTTAGTGATGACTTGACTTTGCTTTTCTTTTTAACAGGATGAACTTCCTAAGCAACATCCTCAGAGAAGAAGGTGGATTTGAGTACAAAAAGGCAATTGTTGATTCAATTGTGATCCTCATAAGTGACATTCCTGATGCCAAAGAGAGTGGATTGCTTCATCTTTGTGAGTTCATTGAAGATTGCGAATTCACGTATCTTTCCACGCAGGTATGTCTTTCTTTTCAAAAACTTTTTTTTTTTCATGAGTGACTCTTGAACCTAATCATCATTGGGATTGTAATATTGTAGATCCTTCACTTCTTGGGAATTGAAGGACCAAAAACACCAGATCCCAGCAAATACATACGTTATATTTATAACCGTGTACATCTTGAGAATGCAACTGTCAGAGCCAGTGCTGTGAGCACATTGGCAAAGTTTGGAGCCATGGTGGATTCTTTGAAGGTATAGCCTTTTTTCTGTTCTGTTGTATTTCATTCTTCTCAAATAAATAATATTTTTTTATTATTGATATAAGCTAAAATGATTTTTTTTTTCTCCCCTGCTTCAGCCCCGGATTTTCACTTTGCTGAGGCGATGTGTCTTTGACAGTGATGATGAGGTTAGTTTCTTCCGAAATATTATACTCTGAGCCTATGGAAAATATACTAATAAAAAACATGTGATTTCCATATATATATGTTTTGCTTCTCCCTAACTCTTTGATGTATATACTTTTCTTAGGTTCGCGATAGAGCGACACTTTATCTTAACACTCTTGGAGGAGATGGTGCTGTTGTCGAGACCGACAAAGATGTGAAGGACTTCCTTTTTGGGTCTTTGGACATCCCCCTTGCCAATTTCGAGACTAGTTTGAAAAATTACGTGAGTTAACCCTTTTCCTTGTGAGCATTCTGCACTATTAAAATGGCGCACCTCTTGTTTCTTATGGTGTCTTTTGACATGATTACAGGAGCCTTCAGAAGAGCCTTTTAACATCAATTCTGTACCCAGAGAGGTCAAGTCGCAGCCACTTGCAGAAAAGAAAGCTCCGGGTAAAAAGCAAGCTGCATCGGCTTCAAGTGGGCCGCCGTCCACTGTTGATGCTTATGAGAAGATGCTTTCTTCCATTCCAGAGTTTGCAAGCTTTGGAAAGCTTTTCAAGGTTTACAAATTCCCCTTCGGCTTTAACTATTTGTGCACTTTGCGCCCTTTAATATATTTTGTAGGGTTGTTCTCATACAAGGTTTATATTGAAGCAGATAGCCCTTTTTTGTTATAAAATGATCAAAATCGTTACCTATCTGACTTAAGTGAACGCCCTTCTAACTTCAATTTAGTTGATAATTCATTTTTAGTGCACTTTGCCCCTTGAGTTTGTTACAAAATTGAGATAAAATAAAGTTTAGGGGCATTATGTGCCAGCTACTCTACTTGTTTCCCGAAACTGAAAAATACGTTTGTTTTTCCTTTTCTTATCAGTCATCGCCACCAGTGGAGCTCACAGAGGCAGAAACTGAATACTCAGTAAATGCTGTCAAGCATATTTTCGACAATCATGTCGTTTTCCAGTATAACTGCATTAACACTATCCCAGAGCAATTACTGGAGAATGTAAGGAATATTTGAACAGTTTAGCTTCTCGTCTTCCATTTTGTTGAGAATTTATGCTTACTATACCGGCATCTGTTGCCAGGTCACTGTCGTAGTGGATGCTTCAGATGCTGAAGATTTCTCTGAAGCAGCGTCTAAGCCCCTCAGATCTCTCCCATACGACACTCCTGGACAGACTTTTGTGGCCTTCGAGAAACCTGAAGGAGTCTCTGCAGTTGGAAAGTTCTCGAATACATTGAGATTTATAGTCAAAGAGGTAAAAATCAGGATATATTGCTCCTCGGGACGTTTACACTCCTTTGATATAACTGATTAGTTTTGAACTGTTATCTGATACATCCGAACTTCTTTTAATTTTAATTATCTTTTATTTATGTTTTTTTCTTACTTATTTCTTGTTATTCTAAACTTTATGATTTAGGGTTTGGGCTCGGTTCATGAAGCTGTATAGTTTCTGGCTATAATATGAAAAAAGTTTACTTAGATACAATTTCCGTGTTCCGTAGGTTGACACGAGCACTGGTGACGTGGAGGATGATGGTGTGGAAGATGAATACCAACTTGAGGACCTCGACGTTGTGGCGGCAGATTACATGTTGAAAGTTGCAGTCTCCAATTTCAGGAATGCTTGGGAAAATATGGACGCCGCCTGTGAGAAAGAAGAAGATTACGAAATCCCCGGGGAGAGCCTCACTGAAGCTGTCACCACCGTGATCGGCGTTCTCGGAATGCAGCCTTGTGAGGTAAGTTATCTACTCTGCATCTTCTTCGTGGAATCACATGATGCTGCAGACCTTGCTTATCAAACAAGTCGACATTATGACATAACTCGATACTGCCGCTCTATGCTTCTTCATTTTCTCGTGTCGTCTTAGTTTCTCCATTGCAGTTGTTAATTGTAGCAATTTCCTCTCTTACCTTTTCATAATCGACGGTTTACATCAAATCTTGAGGCGAAAATACCCAGTTATTAAAATTAGCACGGCATATTTCTAAGCTTTCAATTGCACTGAATAAATACCCGAAGTCAAATTTACGAATGGTTTCGTCTCTTATGTGTATCCATTAATGTGTTTCAGATTTTAAAAAATTTATCATATTGCCACGTTTTGAGATATTTCACCATTTATTACATGGCAAAAAAAAAACTGAGGCTTTCGGGTTTAAATGACTAACCGTTAACGAAGTTTATTGGAGGATACCAACTTTTATAACTTTGGGTATTTATTCAGCACAATTTGAAACTTGGGGATATAGCTAATTTGAATAACTTTGGGTACTTGTGCAACAATTATCCCGTAGTTCAATTTCTTTTGCACCACTCTTTAAAATTGTCATTAATTTCAATAAATTCATTTAGTCATAATCTTCTCTTCACCCTGATATTGTTTTCGCTTCAGGGTTCAGAAGTGGTTCCCAACAACTCGAGGTCCCACACGTGCCTGCTATCCGGAGTCTACGTAGGAAACGTGAAGGTGCTCGCTCGCGTCTCGTTCGGGATCAAAAGCGCGAAGGAAGTCACGATGAGACTGGCTGTCAGATCGGACGACGAGACCGTCTGCGACGCGATCCAAGATATCATCGCCTGTGGTTAGGGCCAACCCGTACCCGTGGATCATTTTGGCGGCCTTTTCATTTTCTCCATGAGTAGGTAGACGATAAGCGACAACGAGCGTGCCGTTCTGTAGAGAGAGATTCATTTTACGACGACAAAATTTATGATTCTAAGGCTTTGAAGGACCTTTCAGCTTGCTCAAATTGGAATGGTATTTTGCCTTTTATGGTTCTGGTTATAAGAATATTCAACAATATGTATTTTACATTGAATTTTGAGGCATAAGGTAGTAATTCTATTGTTTGTTATATATTGAATTTTAAGGAGTTGGGAGATTAAACTTTGTGCCACAAAACGAGAAAACTCGGAGAAGGATAATCCTATATCGTGAAGATTTTATTCTGTTGTAGGTGCTAATGGTAAAAAATCGGAAATCAAAGTTTGTCGATAACCGATAATTTGATATCGTATATAATGAATATCAAATTTAAACAATTTAAAACGAATGTATAGACTAAAATTATATACATATAATGTGTCGGCAGTATTCGGTCATTATAAAATAAATCGAATTTACTTTTAGTCTAGTATATTATTTTAGACTGCATAAGATATTAACCTCTATTTATTTATTACTTCTTGAGTTTATTAATTTCAAATCTATATTATCGTCATTTTTTTACTTTTATCGGAATTTTATATTATATATTTAATTAATGTTAATATTCAATTTTGATTATATTATTCAAAGCAATAATTGTGGTTAAAATACCAATTTTGTTCATATTCGGTTACCAATATTGGGCAATATTGAATATGTTGTAAATGCAGTTTCTATTTTTTTCAAAGAGGGTATTCAATTTCTCTTTATAGAAATACTAAAATGCTTTATTTGATCTATTTTATATGGAATACCGCATCGAGAATTCGATTGTTTACCCCGAGTTAATTATTGTTGTTCATTAAAATCTATGCATATACACAAGTTGCGACCTTATTTGTTACTCGCATAAAGTGTTTGTATACATTAAATGCGTGTTATTAACTTGTTTGAAAAGTTTCATTTGTTCATTTCTATATTTTAAAATGCATGTTATTAGCCAGTTTTATAGTGTGGTTGTCTTTTTGTAAAAAAAAAAAGAAAAAAAAACGTTAATCGCAGCATAAGTCTCCAACTTTAGATTAGCTGGGGCGGCATGTCCCTAAATTAATTCAATACGATAAAAGTGCTAAAAGATGGGTTTACACTATGTTAAACTAGCGATTGTTAGTCAAACGTCCCACATGGTAGTCAAACGTCGATGTGGCATTTCTACATCACTTGATATATACGTGGCATTTTTATATATTTATTTTTATGAAAATATATTAGAGTGTCTCGTGGAAATGCCACGTGGACATCAGGTGATGTGGCAATGCCATGTGAGATATTTGACTAACGGCCGTCAGTTAACATGGACGGAACTCATCTTTGGATACTTTTATCGTTATTAAATGGATTTGGGGTCATGCCGGCCCATTTGGCCTAAAGTTGAGGACTTATGCTGCGATTAACCAAAATAGATTTTAAGCTATGTCGTTTAACAGTTGAGTTTAAAAGTGATAGACTGCTAACTTATTCTACAAATTTAGATTATCATCATTGTATCGATTCAAGTTTACAAGGCAAAATGATATTTTTTTTAAATAGAAAACCTACCAAAACCCAAAATATACTTAAGGTTTAAGAAAATTGTTCATAATTTCAAACACTTAATTTAATCAAACAAACAAACCAAGCTCTGAAACTGAAACCAGAGAAACAAATCTCTCTCTCTCTCTCTCGATCGACCGACTTCTCACGATATCCTCGTCGGATTGACCGCCATCGTTGGATTCCTACCGATAGGAGAAGAGCACGGCGCTTCTCCGTCACCACATCCTCGGCGAGGTCGACCCACTCTCCCACGACGAGTAGATCTGCTCCGGGTTCCGCTCCCTCGTCGGGAAAACCATCTCCGAGATTGTCGAAAACCACTTTCTCGTGCATGTCGCCGATGGTGAACGTACGTTAATAAAATTTTGTAAATATATCTATAGTTTGATATTGGTATATACATATACCAAATTTATTTTGATATTTACGATTTGCACAGACAGTCCTCGTACTAAGTATTGGTATATACATATACAATTTTGGTAATTAAATTTATAGTTTGATATCAGTATATACATATACCAGATTCATGTTGATATTTACGATTTGCACACACTCCCTATATTAAGTATTGATATATACATATACAATTTTGGTAATTGAATTTACAGTTTGATATTAGCATACATACACCAATATGGTTGAAATTTACAATATGCATACACAATTTTGGTGGAAATTTTCACAAATTTGTTGATAATTGATTTTCGTAATTTTGAATATAAAATCATAAAAAATCCTGATCAATAGGAAAAAAATATTTCAAAAATAATTAGGGAATTTTTAAGATTAATTTGTTATTCTATTAAGCTACATTTAAGGAAAAAAAATATATAATCTAATTTTTAAATTATTAACTAAATTGTAATTTAAATAATTAATTTTAAACAATAATTAATTTCATACGTAAAAAATGTTAAGGACAAATTCATTAATATTAATTAATTGGTGGGATTTAATTTAATACCATAAATAGATTTGAGCATTTTTTTGAAACGTTGAGTCAAAAATAGACATTTAGCTCATTTACGTTTTTTTTTATAATAAGTCTGACAGATGGCTGTACAGAAAATAGTTGCGACATGAGACGCAAATTGCAGCCCATTCCGTTTATCAATTATCCGGGATATTTGAATAAAAACAAGATGCAAAGGTAATAAAGATATATTTCTTTTCGAATTAGACACACAAGCAATACAAATTAGGAGTCTCTCGAGCAGAAGGTCTCAAGCAATATATTTCTTTTCGACATTGAAACCGTCATTTTCCACGTAACAACCGTTATTTTCCACACTGACCGTCATTTTACAGCAAGCAAAGAAAAATCATTCACAAGATTGCAGCGTGTCGATAAGAACCGGCAAATATCTAGAAGCTCCGTGCTCAATGGTTAAGTACTCTTCTATGCCCTCCAAAAGCCCATATCTGGACAAGAAGGATTTCATATTATAAGTTATCCCAACATTAAGAGTTCATACTAGTATACGGAGAATAAATATGACGGAGCCTGGATCCGGAAACCATTGAGAATTCACCGAGACGATGAATCCAAGGATATTTTATTGAAAAATAAACTCGAAATAACAATTTGATGTGCCTATATGATGAGGATTAAGGACCAGGGGCGGACCCGGGATACAAATCACAGAGGGGTTATATGATGTGGACGAGGCCGAGTGAGCAGAACTTAGTTACTTAGGGTAAAAATAAATTAAGAATTTTAGATAAAATTTTAACATTTTGAAAATACCTTAGTTGTAAAAAAAATAAAAGAAATACATAAAAAGACCAAACTGCCCTTCCTTCTCCAATGGTGGGAAATTTTTGATGCAGAAGAAACAATGACCAATCAAGAAACTCATCATAATTTTACTAGATACTTAAAAGGGGCGTTTGGTTATGGTCTCCGAGACTAGTTTCTGGTTTTGGTTTCAAACAGCGTCATATTGGTTTTGCAGACCACGTTTGGTTACCAGTTGTCTCTGTTTTCCGAGACCGGTCTCGCAGACCACTGAAATTTTAATGAAGGAAAACAGAAAACGACTTGAAGTTGTTTTATGTCTTTGGTCTTCAACTCAATAGTACAAAATAAAACAATAACAATATTATCATTCTATAATATTATTGTATTATTTATAATAAGATATTAACTATGAAATTAACTTATATAGTAAATTATTAAAATCATTTTATATATAATAATAAATTTTAATGATATTATTATCATATTAACAAATATACTTAAATTATGTATATTATTAAATACTAACTTAATTACAATTATATAATCTCTTGAACGGAATATTTACTACTTTATAGTACATTATTTAAATATGTAATTAGAGTCATTAAACATGAATAATTTTGTATTATATGACAAATATTTTTTAGACATAATATTAATATATATTGCTTTCAAATAAAATAAACTTTCTTTTTAGTAATATAAATTGTGTTTTATTGTACCTTTTTTTATTTATATTCAACCACAGATTAAAAAAAAAAACTAATCAAACAGTGTTTCAAAAATCAAACTCCCAAACTGGTTTGGTAGACTAAACTCTCAGATTGGTTTCCCAAACCAATTTGCAAAACTGGTTTTCCAAATCAGTTAACCAAATGCCACCTTAGTTAAAAGTTAAAACAGATAAAAAATTTAGGAACTGAATATTATATAAAGATTACCAACCTTTAGGTTAGAATCCCAACTTCCTGTACACAACGCACTCCCGTCATTCGACAAACCCAAACAGCTGATCCGACCCTCGTGCGAGTTCTGCAGAGATCCTAAGTTCAATACCACCTGCCATATGACCACTTCATTAACTTCTAATTTTACTCATTAACACAGCAATATTTTTGTTTTATTTTTCTGAAGAGAAATGTGTTCTTATATTATATTTTTTCCTCAAACAAAGTCGGTTGTTACTTGTTACTTTAAACTACATTACAGTCTCAGATGAAAGGATGAATAAGCTTTTTCGCTACAGAAACGACCGATATACAGCAAGAGAGTGGAATATTGTTTGTTTCTTGAAGCCAAGAAAAAAAAGAAAAACAGGATAAGAGTGATCTTATAAGATCGTTTAATACAACAATAATTAACACTCACACACAGACTAGTCAAACACTGCACCTTTATTTATATATATATATATATAAGAGGATCTTAGGATTTCACTGCCCTCGTGGTGACTTGAAATTAAGGCCTCCAATTTTTACATGGGCACCTTACCACTAGACCAAGCACATTAACGGAATGTGGGTTATTTTTACCCCAGCAACTAATTTTGAGGAATACAGGCGGCAAAATTCTCTAAGTTTATCGAATGTTTGCACTTTGATACCTACGCTAAAAATTGGCAGCAAAACTATTGCTGTCAATGAATGTAACGAAATGAGACATTGAATCTTCACGTGGCACGATTTATAACGTCTCATTCCATTAAATGCAACATTTCATTAACGGGAGTAATTTTTGCCGCTAAGTTTAGAACATAGGTATTAAAGTGCAAAAAACGTGATAAACTTATAGCTTTTCACCGCCAATATCCCTTATTATAATAACTCCAAAATATATGAAGAAATATGGAAGAGCTTATAACATGAAATATTTTAGCTTATTTAAGAGCCCTGGGGCCATACATAATGGCTAATAACAAATAAGAGATCTGCTTAAGCCTTTACTTCAAAGTGCAAGGCAAAACAGTGACACCTAAATCAACTTGTACACGAGAGAGACTATACCACATTGGACATATGAAGGGCGTGTTTTGGTAAGAGCGAAGTCGAAGAAGCCAAATGTGGGAGTCATAAAGGGATGTAAAGTTCGGGACAGTGAATTTAGAAAAGTGAACACAAGAGGCTGCTTAATAATCTTAGCTCTAAAAATTCTGTTAATTCACTTTGAATTATGCTATGTTCAATTACATGAGAGTTCATACATGTACGCACTGTCCGGCCGAATAAGTGTAATGTTTGATTTATCTAAAGAGCCCTAAACAGTCAGAAGAGAAAACCAAGTATTATTCAGTGAATTAGTTCGTAAATTAGCAGCTTCATCCGTATGAAAAATGAAATTCATTTATTCTAGCCCCAAGACTAGAAGTCTAGAACACATTTAATTTAGAAAGTTTTCTCATTCTTCTGTATTTTTCCTTCTAATTAAAAGAACAACATACTGCTAAAAAAAAAAAAAAAAAAAACGCACCTCAGCCAAGAGAGTATCCCATACATAGCAGTCGCCGTTTACGTAACCAGCAAAGAGGAGTCTACCCGAGATGGAGAACGCAATTGAAGTGACAGCTGGATTCTCGGTTTCACCGTGCAGCTGATGATACACTTGAAGCTGATGCCCGGTTCTTATGTCATAGAGTCTGCACGTGCCATCATCCGAACCACTTCCGAATCTGTTTCCATCGGGAAAGAACTTCACAGAGTTCACATCGCCTTCGTGCCCATGAAACGTACGCACTGCTCGGCTTGCAACACGTGTGTCCCACAACCGAGTGGTCGAGTCGCATGAACCGGATATAAACATTCTCGGATTTGTTCCATTAATCGAGACACTGAAAAAACAAAGACGATAATAATTATATCGAGATGTTTTATGAACCAACCCGGGAATGATCAGCCAAACAAAAATACTTATACTATTCTCTCCTTCACATTAAATGGGAACAAAAACAAGATTACTCTTTCGAGATTAAGTTTTTGAATGATTATTGGCTACTTTTTCATTAATCGAAGCTCTCTTAAATAGAGCGAGGAATTACAACCTAATGGGCCGGACCGGGCCCGACTAAATAAAGAGTCTAACTTAATTAATTAACCTAATAACATAATTAAATAATTAAACGACAAAAATAAAAACGACAACTCAACTAAAATATCCTAAGACCATAATTCGACGACATAAAATAAACGACGCAAATAAATTAAACGACATAAAGCTTTGGGGCCATATCAACTTGTGTTGATTTCCTCGCGAAATCTTGTCGAAGCTAAAAACGCATTAAAAACATTCCTAGTGCATCATCCGTAAAGCATCTATATACCTCAGAACATCTGCAGTATGACCGGACTGAAATTCACCTCCAAAAACCGAAGTCCTCAAGCCAGTCGTAATATCCCACAGAACACAAGTCTGATCACCGGAACTGGTGATCAAGTGCGTGTCTTCCTCGGGAACATACTGACAGGACGAAACATAGCCCTTATGCCCACTCAGCATTTTGGCCACAGGAAGAGTCCCGTCCCTGTCAGTGGGCGAATTCAGATTGAAGATAGAGCAAACACTGTCAAGACCACCACAGGCAACAGACTGACCGTTCGGCGAGAACGCACAGGTCATAACCCACGCACACGGAAGCTTTATGGCGTGCGTTTTCTGGCTCGTTAGCGCGTTCCACACTATCAACCTCCCGTCTTGAGATGCACTCACAATCCGATTCTTTTCGGGTGTCCAATCTAACGAATACACCTGAAAAAATACCGGCAAATAAACATATTTTCATACGCAACACACAGCATCGTGAATGATCCTAAAAAAAGTCAAGTTTTCACAAGCCATAGCTCACTTGATCAAGCAAAAATAGAATGGAAATCCAGTTGATATATACATATATATATACCTTCCCTGTGTGACCTAGCAAGGTTCTACAGCACACCAGATCCGTGGGTCCGAACCTGACCGGACTTCTTCCCTGAGCCCTCGCATACCCTGAAACTGTAGATCCCATCATCCAAGCAACTAGATCAGAATCCGAATCAGTCTAAAAATGGAGAATCTACAAACTCGTAAGCAAAGAGATCAGAGGTTCCATGGCTTGACCAACCATCAGTGTCGAGCAGAGCGAGTCGCCTCTGCCTCAGCCGCGACCGGAGAGAGTTGACCGTCTCGGTCGCCGCCACGTGGCGCTCCTTCAGCTCCGCCACAGACATTTCTCTCTCCGTTTCTCCCTTCTTCGCCTCTTCTTCTTCTTCAACGTCCCATTGTGATCGGAGTAGGGAAATTCGAGCTCGTCTGGGTCAGCACGGAGCTAGGGTTCCCTGCACCATCTTCGGTAGAGCTTCCTTTGTTCCCTCTCCTTGCTCGAAGGCTGAAGCTCTCGTTAATGGAGACCACCACAAGCACTAGCTATGGAGAGTGATGGGATATTGCAGCGCAGGAGAGAAGCGTGAAAGTGTCGCCTTCTTGCGGAACACAAAGCTCAGAGAGAGAGAGAGAGACTGGTAGGAGAGAGAAAGCTCGAACAGAGGAGAGAGAAGACCTGTTGAAGAGAAGCGCGTGAGAACACGCACATTCATATTTGTCATTAGCGTTTATTCGCGGCACAAATACCAGAACTAGTATATTTCAATACTTATTTTCTAGTCAGATAAAATATTAATATTTTTCTCTTACATTGTAGATACTAGGGGTAAAACTGGTACCGGTAATCAGTAACTTAATTTTTTTAGTATTGGTATTGAAAAATCGAGGTATATTTTTTTTGGTATTGGTATTGGTATCGGTTCTAAAATTTCTTGGGTTTTTATCAAACCGAAACCGAGAAAAAAGAAAAGGAAATTGATAAATAAACCGAGACATAAACCCGGAATAACCCAGCGCAAAATCCAAAAATAATACGACATACCATGTCTGAATTATAAAATACATGTGTAATACATAAAAACATCAAACATAATTATACCATATCATTTCTTTTCCGGTTTGATTTTGATTTTGATTTTCAGAAACGTGCCTTAATTTTATAGTAGAAACGACATATAGTACAATCTAAAACGACATGTAGTTAGGAACCGGAACCGATTCCAAAATTCGAGAAACTTGGTATCAGTATTGGTATTCGAAACCGATAACCGATGAGTATCGGTTCTTGGTTTTAAACTTAATTTATTGGATTTTTTTTAAAACCGATCCGAGATCGATACTGAAACCGAGACGATACCGAGAAACGGTTACAAAATTTTCACCCCTATTAGATAGGTATATTTTTAGTGTTTGGTATCTGCCTATAACGTGGGAAAAAAAATATTGGTATATTGTTCGACTAAAACGAAAAATAAATATTTAAAGTTAGTTTTTCAAATACTTTTGATATTTATGTCGCTAATATCCGTTGTCATCACGTAAAATAATTTGTGTATTAATTGTGTGTGTATATATATATAATTTAAATATGTGTATAGTATAATTAGTGACCGTTCTGCACAATCATGTAATAATGTTTTGAATTCCGGTTTTAGCTGGTCTCACTCACTCCCTGAAAAGGTGAATTGAAATTTAGATTCCGAAAACAAACAAATAAATAGAACAGAACTTAAATTCCGATTCTATAATTTTATATGTTTAGATTGGTGTTTTTGTTTGTAAAGTAGAAAATGGCGAATTTGTGAAGAAAATAATAAATGAGGATCGTCGATTCGACGCAAAAATAATCGATAGAGAAACTTTCTTTCGTCTAAAGTGACTGACTGCCTTCATCTTCACTACTATAAATGACTATATCGTACACTTGATCTTGTATTTTCTTTCATTTCGAGTATGCTCGATCCTAATTGGTTCCCTATGTAAATAATATATATTAGGTATATTAGTTAAAAGATTCATACTAATTAATAAAGTAAATACTGGAATTATATGTAAAAGATAAATTTTAGAGTTTCCTAGTCGATAAGTTAGCCATTAGTATATCAGTAAATTAATTTTAAAGGGGCTTCATTTTAAAGGATTAAATAATATATCTCTACGTGACTTTCAATTCATTATTGGTCTTTATTAATACCTTTCAGCGTAGAGCTGTCACAACTAAAAATATGAGGTCGCACGAAGTAAAAATTATTATAAAATTACTAATTATTGTTTTTCTAAGTCTTAACGTTTATCCAGGATCCTCTGAAAATTTCATATTCGGTGATGAGATAATCCTAGGAATCCCTTCATTATATTTATATATAGAGCATGTAGACGTGTCATGCTAAACTTCGTTAACCTTTAGAGTTAGACGACAATTGTTGTACGGACACCTGAGAAACCACATATGATGCTTGTATCAAATGACATAACCTATAAACTTGTTTATTGTCTCTATACTATAGCCTAAAAGTTCTAATTTATTTGCACTTACTTTTAAAGCTTTACTAAAAAGAAGGGTAAATTGCGGTTAAAATATCTAATGTTTCATTTATTTTTTATTATATACCGAAAGTTTTTTTTGGTGGCTATAATACCCAAAGTTTATTCTGTTAACGCCAAACGTACCCACCGTTAAATCTCCGTTATTTCGCCCGCGTGGCATATATTAAAAGGGTAAACTGCGGCTAAAATACCCAATGTTTCATTTTTTTTAATTATGTACCCAAAGTTTTTTTTGTGTGGCTATAATACCCAAAGTTTATTACGTTAACGCCAAACGTACTCACCGTTAAATTTTCGTTATTTCGCCCGCGTGTCATATATATATATATATTTACAGGGCCCACACACTCTCTCTCTCACTGAGACACAAAATTAAAAGCGTACAGGGGTTTTCGATCACACGCCCTCCTTGAACCCGCAGACACACTGAGCCACCCGTCCACCTTCATAACCTGCTATGGTAATCAACATTTAATTTTTTTTATAAAACAAGTGTACTTATATTGTAACATGCAAAAATGATACATTTAACATATAGTTAGACTTAAAATTGTGACATGTTAAAGTGTCATAAAATTTAATTAAATATAATTATCCATTTTAAAGTGAATGAAGTAATATTATATTTTTAAATAATATAATAAGTAGATAATTTATATGTAAAATTTATAAATTATATAATTTATAAAATATAACATGTAAAATTCAATTACAACTATATAATAAAACATGTAAAAAATATAATAAAATAACATTACATGTAAATATTCATAATTAATAGATTGAAATAAAACTATAAAACATAAAATAACATTATGCTAGATATATTATATATTACACAATCTATAAAATGTGTCTAAATATTATTTTTATAAATATTTATAAACGATGTTATAAATTGTCTATTAAACCCTAAACCCTTTAAAAAAAGAATATATGCCATGCGGGTGAGATAACGGAAATTTAACAGTGGGTACGTTTGGCGTTAACTGAATAAACTTTGGGTATTATAGCCACAAAAAAAACTTTGGGTACATAATTAAAAAAAATGAAACATTGGGTATTTTAGCCGCGGGCGAAATAACGGAGATTTAACAGTGGGTACGTTTGGCGTTTACGGAATAAACTTTGGGTATTATAGCCAGCAAAAAAAAACTTTGGTACATAATTAAAAAAAATTAAACATTGGGTACTTTAGCCGCAGTTTACCCAAAAAAGAATCGGGATCTTAAAAACCCGGAATCCCGGTAGTAAGTTACTATATATATATATATAATATTCAATTTTTTTATATTAAAAATAACCATTCTTTCTACTTTTAGTTTACTTTCATTTTTTGGTACATTTCATGTATTCAATTTTAGGTCTTAATTTGTGTGTGTGTAAATTCAATTTTTTTTTTTTATAAATAAAGTTTGGTTACAAACCCAAAGACCGGATTTTGTTTAAACCAAAACTTGATAAAATTCGGATCCGTGTAAAAAAAATTAAAAAAATTAATTTATTAGTTTTGAAACCGGGTTTAACCATCTTGATTTATGGGTTTATTATTATAATAATAATAATAATAAACCGGGTCCGATTTTCTATTTCCAAAACCTTGATTTTGGTTTAAGGGTTCCAGTTTTTACAAATAAATATGATTAACCGAACCGCTTTCGCCCCACAAATATTATCACCCACTTACATCTAAACATATTAACAAGCTAGTATCTCAACTCCAAGTAAATTGTGTGAGAATGAGAACCAACCTCATCAACTATAATTAATCTTTATAGTATTAAATTTTATACCATTAAGCTCTACAATGGAAGAAATGGACATTTTGGCCTTATTATTTTAGGAACCCCTAAATCTTTTTATGTGCTTCCACCAGGATAAACGCAAGCATTGTAACCTACAGCAAACAGAGAAGAATACTTCATAACATTATCAAAACCACCAAAATTCTTTTAGCAAATAATAAACATGATGTTAAATTTCATAAATTAGTCAAATATCGCAATGAATACCCGCTTGTTCAACCCTACATTAGTCACACTAAACTTTGTTAACAGACACAGAGCTACGCGAGCGCCTCAGGTGTTGTATCCCTTAAAGTTATCAATTTTGTCCGAATATTTTTGATATATTTTTATTGTTTTGTTTAATCTACTCCTCAATATCATTTAGCCTCTTCTCGAATTCGAATCCTTAGTCCGGCCATGTTTGCCAGTAGGTTAATTGATTTTATTTTGTTGTAAAATTGGTATCGTAAATTATATACATTGTTTGTTTATTTGATTATTAGCCTTTGCCAATAATCACTTTATGTTAATTATTTAATTAGGTTCAAATGTGTTTTTTATGATTTGAAATTTTGATAAACTAAGAGAAGTACAGCCTATTAAAAAGATAATAAATCAGCGAGAAACATAGAATAATAATAGTAAATTATTCAAAATTCAACAAATGAGAAGAAGTCTACTTACTTGGATTTGAGGATGTAAGAGTGGCTGTTTGGGAGAAATCACAGTTCCATGGATTCTTCCCAAAGGTTTGGTAGTAGAGATTCATGGCATAGGTGGCGTGCGAGGCCAGAGTGTTGGGCTCGAAACACGCTCCGCCCGGGTTTATCGGCCCGCAATCGACGCTCTGGCTGCACACATAATCCAGATTCGACTGCAATTCTGCATCTGTCACACCCGCCTTTGCCACACACCACTGCGTTGCCATTGGCTTTGGCGTCGGGGTAGGGGCCGCCGGGGTTGTAGACGGAGTTTGAGACTGATCCGTGACCAAAACCAGCATATAATATTAATTGATTGAGCATTTGAACTAGTATTCTTGAGATATAAATTAAAAAACCGAAATGATACTATCTTAAGAATTAGGCTACTCGAAAAAAGAAAAAAAAAAATCGCAAGCTACATATTTTGGAAATACATTACATACTTAAAGAATCTGACTTTATACTATAATCTCAATATTCACGAGTTTTCAATTCGTGACAATTTTATTTTTCCGGTTTCTCATTTCATTAGTAACAATCTTAAATATCCATCTCGAATTATAATTCAACCTCATGCCTTTCCCCTTGGGCTGAAAATTTTCTTTTGGTTTTTCCAGGTTCGGGACAAAATCGCGTACTTATTGTGCCTACACATGTTTTCTTTACCCTTTTGAATTTCATGTCAATTTTCATGGCTTTCTTTAGTCACACACACCAACCACGTTTCATTATTATCTACTTTGACTATATTCCAAAAACATTACCATTTTTCAGCATGTTCTTCTGACCTGACTAGATTTGGAGAGCCCAACGTCGTATGTCATGGTGAGATCGGGCTTGAAGAGCCCGAATGCCCGCTCGGAGGCGGGGCCGGGTTTGAGATTCTCGTCGTAGAGTGCAAATAGGTACGTCGTCACTGACTTTCCAGGCATGAGTCGCGTGCCGACCTGGGACCGGAGGTGAGCGATCAAGTTGCCATTGTAGGCCTTGGCATTTTCGACGCTCGGGCCCGGCTCACCACTGTCTCCGCTGTATGGCCACCCCGTCTCCGCCACCATTATCTCAATGTCCTTGTACCCCATCGTGCTCAGGGCAGAATGCACGGCGTCAACCTATTGCTTTCAACGTTTTAGTTAGAAATGAAACCAAAACAAACAAACAAAAAACCGCCATTTTGGAAGTATTTTTTTCATGCTATTTTTTTCGAGATATCAAAGTTCTATACTAACATTGGGTTTTAAAAACCGAGTTTTGGGTAAAAACAGCTTTATCGGTTTTGAAAAAGAAAACCCTAAAACCGTTAAAATTTATTTTCAATCAAATAATTTGTAATAAAAATGGGACCAATATTAATAATTAGTGGTCTTTTGAAACCTATTTCGGTTCTATTTTTCGAACCCGGCACACTTAAATACCAAATCCCTTCTTTAGCTCCAAATACCGGAACGTAAATATTGTATTCAAACGGAACCGGAACAAAAGTTTCACCCCTAATTTTATTTTCTTCCTCTTCTTTAATTCACGGTAAATGTGGGCAATTTATACAAGTTTGGGTTAGAAGTGGAAGCAATGATGCAAAAGCAGAATCAAACAAAAAAGGAAAGTGAGGTGAAATCAAACAAGTTATTCAAGTGTATGGTGAAAAAAGACACCAATTAATTTTGGGACCCGATTTGAGAGTAAATAGTCTAAAAGGCAATCAAATTTATTTGGAACTTTATGGGTCCTAATGAGCCCCATGAAGAATGAATCATGACATAACATGCACTAAATTTGTCTTAGATGTGCACATATGGACTTATGTGAAAATTATTGCAATTGCCAGCCTGTCCATCACGTTGAAGACTAGGTCCCATCATTTTCATTTCAAAGGCTCCATCTCTACCAATTATTGATTATTGTCTTTCTAAAAAGTGAGAAATTAAATACTAAAAAAATTACTACTTACAGTAATTTTATCATTCATTTAGATTAGTTACATACAGCCTTATAATCTCAATCCAATTTATATTAAACTAACTGAAAGCAGATTTAATATATACCAAGGTTTGAAGTGAACGACCATCGGAAACAAATGATCCCGGCAGTCGCCAAATTTTTCCCGGGATAGAATGGAATTTTTCAACTAATAAAAAAAACTAAATTTTAATTTTGAGTAGAAAATTCAAAATATTTATATTATTATAATTAACATTATTATTTATGTAGTATCCATCACTAATTAACAGTTAAACCATACAACTAAATAGACACAAACGATTTTTATTATTTAAAAAATATACAATTAAAACCAGTAATCTATAACCTAATCAGTAAAATTAGACTGGTTATCAATTGAAACATTGATATATAGTATTAGGGGTGAGCATTTTAGACCCAACCCGATGGCCCAACTCAATCCGTTGGAGACCCGACCCCAATCTAACCCGCCCAATCTAACCCGCTCAAAATTGGGTCGGATCGGGCCGGACCCGACTATTATTCGGGTCGGGGTCGGGTCGGGGTCTCCGACCCGACCAATATAATTAATATATATTTCATATTAATTTTTATTCAAGTAATGCAATCTTTAGTCTTTAAAAATTTCTCATTCTCAATTTTATTTACATTCAAAGACCGTTCAATCTCTCATTTTCATGTTTTACATTGTTTAGAGTATGTTTGTTTGATTAAATTTGTTTGGAGTATTTTTACTTGAATTTTGAGTTACATGGATGTATTTTTTTCATATTATTTTTTGTTATATAAGGGTAAATTTTAATTAATCGGGCCATGGCGACCCAAACCAACCCAACCCGATTTTTATTGGGTCAGTTTGGTTCGGGCATTAAATTTTTTTGGGTCGGATCGGGCTTTTTTTTAGGAACCCGAAGTGATCGAGTCGGTTCCATAAAAAGCGTCGGGGCGGCCCAACCCAACCCATGCTCACCCCTATATAGTATACATTGTTAATTGAGTTGACCGGTTGACCCATTGGTCCAAACAAACCGAGTGAACATATATTATTATATAATTAAGGTCCACTTAATTCTTAACTAAGATTAATAAGGAGCTTACAGCTAAACCTAATCCCTAATAGTAAAGGGTGATAAATATTGATTATTGAGTGTTGTTTTTAATAAAATAATAAAATTGACCGACAATTCAGAAAATACTACGTCATGTCGTTGATTTTTGCGTAGAAAATTAACCATAATAAAAAAAGTATGACATAAATGTCTACCACGTGTTGACTTCCACGTCCATTTATTTTAACATCATTGGATTAAACGAGAGGGAAACAATTATCTTGACTATTTTGAACGTACCTATTATTTTACTGATTACAAACTAAAAAAATAAAATATTGAATAAAAAAGAGCATAAATAAATATAATTTGAGTTAATATAAAAGACTTTAAATTTATACCAATATTAATTTCCAAACAGGGACTAACTATGCTCTAGTGGTGAAGTTCTTTTTGTTACCGTGTCCGGTTGTTTTGCCGGTTCGCAATGCCAGTTTATAAATTGAAATTCCCGGAAAATAAATCAGGTAAACTTTATTTCCTGATCCCAGCTTTAATTCTAATTTATTTTTATATAGAAACATAGAATAGACTACTATATATAAAGGTAAAATACAAGTTTAAAACCAGTATATATCGGTTAAAACATGCATTTATTTAATTAAAACCAGTATTTTTATCAATCTTGGTGTCTGTTTTTTTTTTTTTTACCGATTTCCCAAAAAAAAATAAGTTTTACAGAGAGGAATAGAAAACCGGCTCTTAGTTTCGGTCCCGGTTCCGGTTTTACCTCGAAGGCAAAAAGTTAATGGAGAAGCTGACTAACCTGCGCATCAAACATGTTCATGTACTTGATCCCACTCCCCGAATCCACCCGCCCCGCATTCGGCTGAAACAAGCAAAACGCCAGCGTCTCAGGCCTCGGGTCGCTCTTGTATGCGAAAAACGGGTACGGGTTCACCGCAAACGGCGACCCGTTCTCCCGAAGAAAATCCAGCACCCCCCTCATCGGGTCCT
The DNA here is from genome assembly GCA_954871525.1 of Parietaria judaica. Taxonomy (NCBI): domain Eukaryota; kingdom Viridiplantae; phylum Streptophyta; class Magnoliopsida; order Rosales; family Urticaceae; genus Parietaria; species Parietaria judaica. Next base: position 29,473,915 of record OX940862.1, on the reverse strand, counting down.
CCACCTCCGGCCTGAACCGCCCCGACGACGGCGGTTCCGACTGCCCCAGCACTGACATCACGTGCACCGTCGAGACCCGCACCTTCCCGCCGAGCCCCGCCGCGGCGATCGCGCGCTGCAGGCTGCGCATCGCGGGCACGAGCTGCGCGGCCAGCGCGGCGTCGCCGAAGGTGAGGACCTCGTTGCCGACGGTGACGAGCGCCACGTCGCTGGCCGGGACGAAGGGCGCGACGTAGGAGGCGACCCACTGCGTGGCGGCGTTGGGGTCGGAGGCGAGGGCGGGGATGTCGGAGTTGGCGGTCCCGATGACGATGGAGACGCCGGAGCCGGCGAGGGAGGCGAGGATGGCGGGGTCGGCGTTGTAGAGGCGGACGCTGGCGATGGTGGTGGATCGGAGGAGGGTGGCGGTGGCCGCCGGAGAGGGGAGGTTGTCGGCGACTTGGCCGTAGTTGACTCCGATGAACGGTTGAGATTCTGCAATCGATCGGATCAATCAATGTCAGTCATTCAATTCAACAAGATCGGGAAAACGGCGTCGTTTTGGGAACTGACCGGTGGAGACGAAGGCGGTGATTATGAGGAAGAGAGGGACAAGAACTGAAGCCATGTTCAGTAACTGACTAATGTTGCAAATCTATATATGTGTGTGTAATATATATATATATAATATATGTGTGTGTGTATATATATATATATATATATAGAGAGAGAGAGAGAGAGAGGATAACGTGAAAGGGATGAGCGAGAGAAGTGTGAAGGAAATGCTTCTTTGGTTGAGGAAATTGTGAGAGAAAATTCTGGACTCATACGCTTCATTGCGACTGTTGACTTTGAAGTCAATGGGTCTCAATAATTAATTAAATGATTTAATTTATTTATTTTAGTTATGGTTATTCACGGGATAAGTATTATAAATGTTAAAAAATCAAGTTAAATATTTATTTTTTGTTTTAATCAGACAAAATATTAATATTGTTCTCTCATGTTACAGATATGTACCTTTTTTTGAAGTTGTTTGGTACCTTTTTATAACGTGGAGAAAAATATTGGTTGTTTGACTTTGCCCCGCTAAAACAAAAAATGCGTATGTATTAAATGTTGGTTTTTAAATACTCTTGATATTTATGCCACAAATATCTCTTTTATTTATAAAGAATAATTTTGGAAGATTGATGAGATGGGAAACTGAAAAGATACCCGTCTTTTGGTTATGCCTTCAAGATCTATAAGCATATAATAATATAAAAATATAATGATGCAATTTTAATTGTTTTGATTCAAGTTTGAACTTTTAAAGAAAAAAGCAAGAGCAAGAAGACTAATGTTATTTATTTGGTAGAATCTAAATATTTAAGTTCAGCTTTTCAACGACGATTTTTTTTTTTTTAACATTATAATCTTTTATAAAATTTAATCGTAGGATTTGCAACAAAAATGCCATACTAGTTATTTGCAATACAAGTATTAAGTGCGACGGAAATAAATAAATAAAAAGTGTATAATATATATAAGCATTGATGAAGACCCAATCATTAAGAATTACAAAATAGTGTATAGTTCAGAAACAAGGGGACTGAATTTGAAAAACTAGAAAGTGTTAATCGGAAAAACATCGTGACAAATGAAATGGGACCAAAATGGCAAATTAGAGACTATTCATATGTAATGATTTTCTAGGAATTTTCTTACATTCATACTATGTATGCCTACTTCGTAAAATATATCGTATGCGACTGCTCTGTGTGACAGACTTAATATTTTATGTTTCAAAACGTCCAGTAATAAAATAGCACATATTTATCATCTATTTACCGTGAGTAATAATAATTCGGTCTATATGCAATATAAATTAGGCATAACCCATATATCATTTAATTTTAGTCAATAAAAAAAAAAAAAGAGGAAGTAACATGTAAAAGCAATTTTTCTTTCCCTCTATATATATACACATAAAACTAACACAAAGTTCTAAGCACTAATTATTACGTTTTGAGTAGTTTTTAAAAAAAATTATATAAAACGAATATTTCGTATAAATTTCTTATTAATAATTAATGGTAACATAAAGTATTATTGGAAGGAAAATCAATTTCACAATGACTTTGTAGATAAAATGTTATGGATAGTAGTCTTAACACTTAACATGAAAAATATGTTGTCATTGAAAAGAGTCTTGTTATAAATAAAGAGTAATAAGTTTTAGCTCAATGCTATATTGTCATTGAAAAATATGAATATCAGAATAAGTAAAGTCCACATTAATTAGTTACTTCTAAGCTCTTGTTAATCTAGTTACTCCTTGAGTCATAATTACCAACTATGGTTAGGTTAGTAATTATTAATTATTTTTCAAAATACACACGGGTAATCTCCATTCCCGAAAGATAGGCTATGAGAAAGATGAACTGAGAATGACGATTGTACGATGAATTTATAGGCATATTGTCGAGTGAAAATCGTAACGTTTTGTATACTCAAATCTGTAGAGACTATGTATAATTTTTTGTTATATGTAAATGAGTATCATGTCTTCTTTGTAAATTGTACCGTGTGTGACTCGTTTGTTCGGCAGATGCAATAAAGTTCGGTTACCCAAAGACCGGATTTTGTTTAAACCAGAACTAGATAAAATTCGGATCCGTGTAAAAAAATTAAAAAAATAGTTTATTAGTTTTGAAACCGGGTTTAACCATCTTGATTTCCGGGTTTTTTATAATAATAATAATAATAATAATAATAATAATAATAAACCGGTCCGATTTTCAAATTCCAAAACCCGGATTTTTGTTTAAGGGTTCCAGTTTTTGCAAATAAATATGATTAACCGAACCGCTTTTACCCACAAATAGTATCCCCCGCTTACATCTAAACATATTAACATAAATAAAAAAGCTTCCTTAATCTCAACTCCGAGTAATTTGTGTGAGAATGAGAACCAACCTCATCAACTATAATTAATCTTTATAGTATTACATTCCAGATTTTATACCATTAAGCTCTACAATGGAAGAGATTGACATTTTGGCCTTATTATTTTAGGAACCTCTAAAGAAGCTTTTTATGTGCTTCCACCAGGATAAACGCAACCATCGTAACCTACAACACACAGAGAAGAATAGTTCATAACACTGTCAAAAGCACTAAAATTCTTTTACCACATAATAAACATGATGTTAAGTTTCACAAATTAGTAAAATATCGCAACGAATGCCCGCTTGTTCACCACTATATTAATCACACTAAACTTTGCTAACCGGCACGTAGCGACACGAGAGCCTTTAGGTGTTGTAGTTGTAGCCCTAAGTTTTTAAATTTGTCCGAATATTTTAAATATATTTTGTTCTTTTGTTTAATCTACTCCTCCCACTATTTAGCCTCTTCTCGAATTCGAATCCTTAGTCCCGCCATGTTTGCTAGTAGGTTAATTGATGTTATTTTGTTATAAAATTGGTCTTATAAACATTGTGTGTTTAAATATGGTAAGAGATACCTTATATAAAAAATCCCATAGGGTACAAATTCAAATGTAGCCTTTGCCAATAATTACTTTATGTTAATTATTTAATTAGGTTCAAATGTGTTTTATGATTTGAAATTTTGATTAACTAAGAGAAGTACAGTCTATTAGAAAGATAATAAAATCAACGAGAAAAATGGAATACAATTATTGAATAAATTATTCAAAATTCAACAAATGAGAAGAAGTCTACTTACTTGGATTTGAGGATGTAAGAGTGGCTGTTTGGGAGAAATCACAGTTCCATGGATTCTTCCCAAAGGTTTGGTAGTAGAGACTCATGGCATAGGTGGCGTGCGAGGCCACAGTGTTGGGCTCGAAACATGCTCCGCCCGGGTTTATAGGCCTGCAATCAACGCTCTGGCCGCAAACGTAATCCAGATTCGACTGTAGCTCGGCGTCTGTCACGCCCGCCTTTGCCACACACCACTGTGTTGCCGTTGGCTTTGGCGTCGGGATCGGGGTCGCCGGGGTTGTAGACGGAGTTTGAGACTGATCCCAGCACGAATATTAATTGATTGAGCATTTGAACTATTATTCTTGAGATATAAATTAAAAAACCGAAATGATATTATCTTAAGAATTAGGTTACTCGAAAAAAGAAAAAAAAAATCGCAAGCTAAGTACCATATTTTGGTAAACGTTACATACTTAAAGATTCAAACTTTATACTATACTCTCAATATTCACGAGTTTTCAATCCGTGACAATTTTCTTTTTCCGGTTTCTCATTTCATTATTAACAATCTTCAATATCCATCTCGAATTATAATTCAACCTCATGCCTCATGCCTTTCCCCGTGGGCTGAAAATTTTCTTTCGGTTTTTCCAGGACCGGGACAAATACGAGTACTTATTGTGCCAGCCTACACATGTTTTCTTTTCCCTTTTGAATTTCATGTCATTTTTCATGGCTTTTCTTTAGTCACACACACCAACCACGTGTCATTATTATCTTCTTTAACTAAATTCCAAAAACATCACCATTTAGCAGCATGTTCTTCTGACCTGATTAGATTTGGAGAGCCCAACGTCGTAGGTCATGGTGAGATCGGGCTTGAAGAGCCCGAATGCCCGCTTGGAGGCGGATCCGGGTTTTAGATTCTCGTCGTAGAGTGCAAATAGGTACGTCGTCACTGACTTTCCAGGCATGAGTGGCGTGCCGACTTGGGACCGGAGGTGAGCGATCAAGTTGCCATTGTAGGCCTTGGCATTTTCAACGCTTGGGCCCGGCTCACCATTGTCTCCGATGTATGGCCACCCCGTCTCCGCCACCATTATCTCGACGTCCTTGTACCCCATCGAGCTCAGGGCAGAATGCACGGCGTCAACCTATTGCTTTCCACGTTTTAGTTAGAAATGAAACCAAAACAAAGAAACAAAAAAACCGGCATTTTGAAAGTATTTTTTTCATGCTATTTTTTTTCTCCGAGATGTCACAGTTCTATACTAACATTGGGTTTTAAAAACCGAGTTTTGGGTAAAAACAGTTTTATCGGTTTGAAAAAGATAACCCTATAATTACCGTCAAATTTTATTTTCAGTCAAATAATTTGTAATAAAAATGGGACCAATATTAATAATTAGTGGTCTTCTAAAAGCTATTTCAGTTCTATCTTTTCGAACCCGGTACACTTAAATACCAATTCCCTTCTTTAGCTCCAAATGCCGGAACATAAAAATTGTATTCAAACCCAAACCGGAACCGGAACCGGAACAAAAGTTTCATTCCTAATTTTATTTTTCCCCCTTTTTAAATCATGGTAAATGTGCGGAATTTATAAAAGTTTGGGTTAGAAGTGGAAGCAATGATGCAAAAGCAGAATCAAACAGAAAAGGAAAAGTGAATTGGTACAATTTTTATTTAAGTGTACGGTGAAAAAAGACACCAATTAATTTTGGGACCCAATTTGAAATTAAATAGTCCAAAAGGCAATCAAATTTATTTGGAACTTTATGGGTCCTAATGAGCCCCATGAGTTATGAATTATGACATAACATGCACTAAATTTTTCTTAGATGTGCATATATGGACTTATGTGAAAATTAAACCAGTAATCTGTAATCTAATCAGTAAAATTAGACTGGTTATCAATTCATACATTGATATATACTGAGTTGACTGGTTCACCCATTGGTCCAAATAAATAAACCAAGTGAACATATATTATTATATAATTAAGGTCCACTCAGTTCTTAAATAAAATTAATAAGGAGCTTAAAGCTAAACCTAATCCCTAACAATAAAGGGTGATAAATATTGAGAATTGTTTAAAATAAAATAATAAAATTGACCGACCATTCAGAAAATAATACGTCATGTCGTTGATTATGCATAAAACAATTAACCATAATAAAAAAAAGGTTAATTGCGGCGAAAATAACTTTTGTTCAAATGCTCTGTTGTGTATACAACTTCCGTAAATGGCGGTAAAAGTATCTAAACTTGATATTTAGAAGTTGACCGAGAAAATCTATTTATGTGGCAATCAACCTTTGCCATGTGGCATGTCACATGGTACTTGACCGTCATGTGGCATGTCTGTTGTGTATACAACTTCCGTAAATGGCGGTAAAAGTACATAAACTTGATATTTAGAAGTTGACCGAGAAAATCTATTTATGTGGCAATCAACCTTTGCCATGTGGCATGCCACATGGTACTTGACCGTCATGTGGCATGCCACGTAATTATTACATTTTAAATAATTTTTACATTTTTTAAAAAATATATTTTTATTTTTTTAATAAAAAAATTAGTTTTTTCAAATAATAAAAATTATTTTGAAAAAGTGAGTTCACTTTAACTCCGTTTCCGATCCGGTTCGCGCATCGAATAAAATTGTTTAATATTTTTAAAAATAATAACTAATAAACCCATACATATTGTTTAAAAAGTCAAGACATAATCAAATACACACTACTTATTCAATAACAAAAAATAGTAGTCATATTTATATTTAACGAAAAATTATTTTTATTTTTTTGCATGATATTTTTTTATGTTTGCATTTTATAATAATAATTGTTTAATATGTTTTTTTATTTATATATTATTATGTTTAAAAAATTATCATTTAATAATCATATGATTATTATTGGTTATTATTATTAAACATATTAAGGGATTTCGTTTCACCCGTGAACCGGATCGGAGGCGAAGCACGAATGAACCGTGAACGGTGATTTTTTTCTTTATTTATATCCTTTGATTCACTTTTCTAAAATTAGTAATTATATTTAATAATAAAAACCAATAATTATATTTAATAATAAAAACCATTAATTATTAGTTATTATGGAAAAATAATTCAATTTTTTTAAAAAAATAATATTTTTTAAATTATTTAATAAAATAATAATTATGTGGCATGCCACGTGGAAAAGAGTAATAGTCACATAGACAAATATTCTCGGTCAACTCTTGCCAAGTTTGGATACTTTGATGCTATTTATAGAAGTTGTATACATAACAGAGTATTTAACCAAAAATTAGGTCTTTTAATGTCTACCACGTGTTTACTTCAACGTCCACTTTTTTTTAACATCATTGGATTAACCGAGAGGGAAACAATTATCTTGACTATTTTGAAAGTAACTATTAATTTTTACTGATTAAAAACTAAAAAATAAAATATTGAAGGAGAAAGAGCATAAATAAATATAATTTGAGTTGATATAAAAGACTTTAAATTTATAACCAATATTAATTTCCAAACGGGGACTAACTATGCTCTAGTGGTGAAGTTCTTTTTGTTACTGGTGTCCGGTTTTTTTGCTGGTTCCTAATGCCGGTTTATAAATTGAAATTCCCAGAAAATAAATCAAGTCAACTTTATTTCCTGATCCCAGCTTTAATTTCAATTTATTTTTACTTAAGTTATTTTTTATTTAGAAATATAGAATAGAATGCTATATATATAAAGGTAAAATACAAGTTTAAAACCGGCTCCTAGTTTCGGTTCCGGTTCCAGTTTTACCTCGAAGGCAAAAACTTAATGAAGATGCTGACTAACCTGCGCATCAAACATGTTCATGTACTTGATCCCACTCCCCGAATCCACCCTCCCCTCATTCGGCTGAAACAAGCAAAACGCCAGCGTCTCGGGCCTCGGGTCGCTCTTGTATGCGTAAAACGGGTACGGGTTCACCGCAAACGGCGACCCGTTCTCCTGAAGAAAATCCAGCACCCCCCTCATGGTGTCCTCCACCTCCGGCCTGAACCGCCCCGACGACGGCGGTTCCGACTGCCCCAGCACCGACATCACGTGCGCCGTCGAGACCCGCACCTTCCCGCCGAGCCCCGCCGCGGCGATCGCGCGCTGCAGGCCACGCATCGCGGGCACAAGCTGCGCGGCCAGGGCTGCGTCGCCGAAGGTGAGGACCTCGTTGCCGACGGTGACGAGCGCCACGTCGCTGGTCGGGACGAACGGCGCGACGTAGGTGGCGACCCACTGCGTGGCGGCGTTGGGGTCGGAGGCGAGGGCGGGGATGTCGGAGTTGGCGGTCCCGATGACGATGGAGACGCCGGAACCGGCGAGGGAGGCGAGGATGGCGGGGTCGGCGTTGTAGAGGCGGACGCTGGCGATGGTGGTTGATCGGAGGAGGGCGGCCGTGGCCGCCGGAGAGGGGAGGTTGTCGGCGGCTTGGCCGTAGTTGACTCCGATGAACGGTTGAGATTCTGCAGTCAATGAATCAATGTCAGTAGGGGTGTGTGTGCATGGGTTGGATCGAGTTGACTCGAAGTAAAAGATGAACCTGGCCCGATCTTATTAGATTTTAGACTAGCAACCCAATCTAATCTAAATTTTTTGAAGACCCAATCTAACCCAACCCGAAGAACAGTGGGTTAGATTAAGTTGGGTCATTGGACTAAAATAAAATAAGTAATTTTTTTTACTCAGTAACGCTTAAATATAATTTGCCAATCAATAAACATAAATTCAATATTAATGTTCTTAAACATCAAATTCATAAATTTATTATTATTATAGTCTTAAACATTCAACAACATAAGTACGGAACATAGTCGTAAACTAAATTAGAAATGTAACCGTATTCATAAACTAGAAACAGTCATAGACATTAAAAAATGACTTAACATAAGGATGAGTGAACGATGTGTGTTTTTACTTACCTAAACCACATAAATGTATTAAAATTTTATCTAATTATTAAAAAAAGAAAACTTGATTGGGTCAATTAGGCCGACCCAACCCAATGTATGTAGCCCAACTCTCACCCGACTATTTATTCGGGTTGAACCCAACCCAACTCGATAATTATTGGGTTAATTGAGTTGGGTTAGTTTAAAGTTGGGTTCAATTGGGTTCGGTTAAAATGTTGAGTTGGATTTTTTTTGCACACTCTTGTCGGTCATTCAATTCAACAAGAGTGGGGTGGTTGTTAGGATAGTCTAATGGTAATTCTACACCACCTCTAAAGTGGAGATTGTGGATTCGATCCCCACTGTATCAAAGCTGCTTTCAAAAAAAAAAAAAATCAGCAAGATTGGAAAAACGGCGTCGTTTGGGAACTGACCGGTGGAGACGAAGGCGGTGATTATGAGGAAGAGAGGGACAAGAATTGAAGCCATGTTCAGTAACTGACTAATGTTGCAAATCTATATATGTGTACTGTGTAATATATACGTACCTATATATATGTGTGTGTGAAGGGATGAAGGAGAGAAGTGTGAAGGAAATGCTTCTTTGGTTGTGGAAATTGTGGGAGAAAATTCTCGACTCATACGCTTCATTGCGACTGTTGACTTTGAAGTCAATGGGTCTTCATATTTTATTTATGGGTTAATCCCGGCAAAAATACCAATACTTTTAAAAAGGGGACCAATAGATTCTTATTCTTTTTATTGCCCGGACAAAGTTCCAATTCTTTAGTTTTGTGTCTCTATTGGTACATCTGTAAAAAAAATCGTTCTCCACTGTTAATCATGCCACCGTTACAAAATTTTATCCACATTTCGGGCGTAAGTAAGCCATCGGAAAGTTGGACGATCAAAGTTAATCGTGGATATGTACTTAAAAGGGAAAAAAATTACTTTTTAATTCAACGCTGAAAACGGCATAATCCATAGTTTGGAATTTTCACGAAAGTGATATGAGGAGACAAAACAAGAGAATTAGAACTTTATTCGGGTAAAAAAAGCATTAAAATACAAAACAAAAACTTTGACGTGACGTGAGTAACGTTGGAGGATAATTTTTTTACGGAGGTACCTATAGGGACACAAAACTAAAGAATTGGAACTTTGTCAGGGCAAAAAAAAGAATTGGAACTTATTGGTCCGTTATTTTAAAATATTGGTACTTTTGCCGGGATTTACTTTTATTTATTTGTTTCTAGTTAGGATTATTCGCGGCATAAATATCAAAAGTGTTTAAAATAAACGTTAAATATTTATTTTTTGTTTTAATCAGAGAAAATACTAGTATTTTTCTCTCACGTTATAGACATGTATCTTTTTTCGAGGATGTTTCGTGCATGTCTATAGCATGGGAGAAAAATATTGGTTTATTGTCCTGTTAAAACAAAAAATACGTATTAAATGTCGGTTCTCAAATACTTTTGATATTTATGCCGTTATTATCTTTTTTAGTTATTAAGAATATTTTTTGGAAGACTGATGAGATGGGAAACTGAAAAGATACCAGTCTTTTGGTGATGCCTTCAAGATCTATAAACACGCACACGTCAATAGAAATTGATTATAAGCATGTATAAATTAATGATGCAATTTCAATTGTTTAGTTTGAACTTTTAAAGGAAAAAGAAATAGCAAAAGGACTAATGCTATTTATTTGGTAGAACCTAAATATTTAAGTCAGCTTTTTAACGACGAAATATTATTTAGCATTATATTTTTTATATAAATTAATCGTAATATTTGATACAAAAATATTATACTAGTTATTTGCAATAAAAATATATTGTATTTAAGTGCTACGGAAATAATTTAAAAGTATTGATGAAGACCCAATCATTAAGAATTATAAAATAGTGTATAATTGGAAAACATTGTGACAAATGAAATGGGAGTTGGGAGTTGGGACCAATGGCAAATCAGACACTGTTCATATTCATATGTAGTGATTTTCTAGGAATTTTCTTACATTTATATCATGTCTACTTTGTAGAATTTTTTTTCTCCCATGCGTACTATGTTTACTTTGTAGAATTTTCTTACATTTATATATTTTTTTTCTCCCGCTCATACCAAATCTACTTTGTAGAATTTTTTTCTTCCCATTCAAAACGTCCAGTACTAAAATAGCAGGTATTTATCATCTATTTAATATTTATTGTGAGTATTAGTTCGGTCTATATATATGTAATATAAATTAGGCATAACTAATCTATCATTTAAATTTAGTCAATTAAAAAATAAGAAGTAACATGTAAAAGCAATTTTTCTCTGCCTCTATAATTCAAGGTATAAAATTTTACGAATATTCATCGACATGCAGACCGAAATTCTTTTTTCGAGAAAATGTGAAACGAAAGCTTGCAGTTATCTCTGTTGTTTTATCATTTTTCACGAAATTCCTGTGGTATGCCCATTTTCCCGCTCAATGTCGTTTTTGTGAAAGAAAACGTGGAAAATGATGTGAATTGTCCTAAAAAGTTAAAATTTTGTGGCAAAAATACCAATTAAATTTTGGCAAAAATATTTATGTTTGCCCACCCCTCCACGGACGGTCGGTCGGCGGCGCGCATGTGTGGTAGTGCATTTGTGTGAGTTCTCTCCCATCCACAAAATCATATGGCCAAAGTGTTGGAATTGATATCGCTCTGATACCGATTCTGAGCCGTGCCTGCGGATCTAGACCCAAATTGGTCACCGCTGGCTCCTAAGAAACTGTAATCGTTTATTGAGGCACATGGTGTAACCTTTTAAAAATTTACTGGGTTAGAGTCCCATACCAAAATCCCTGTCAAACCGTATGTATCAAAATCAACTTACAATTAATTTTCCCTATCGTGATGAATTAATTAAATTTAGTTTATTAACATGTTTATTGTTTTAATATGAGCCTTGAGTAAAAAGTGAATAATCTCATAATCGATTAATACAAGAACATATACCTGACATCTTCGACGATTCTGTATGCGTTCTTTGATCTTCAAGAACTCCGTGCCTTCTGATCCACACGCTCTTTGCGATTTTCTGTGAGAAGATAGCTCCCAATTATCTTCTGATGAATGACTCCGGGATTACGTCGGCAAGAGCGTGGGCTCTTCTAGAATAACCTCTAAACCCTAAAAGCAAAATCCAAGGAAGAATTCTCCCTGAAAAATTCTCAGGAACTGAGAGAGGCTGAGAGAAAACGAATTTTCTAAAGTTTTTAGGATGTGTTGTGTGTGATTTAGGGTTTCACAGATCTCCTATTTATAAGCAGCTGATCCCAACCACTTTGGAGAAATTATCTCAACCAATTTGGAGATATTCACTCAAATATTTGATTTAATGATTAAATCAAATAAAAATACATCCAAATAAAATCTTTTCAGAAAATACTCTAAAAGATTTAATAAATCATATCTTTATATTTTCAAATTGAAAATCACTATAACCATAATTCGAAAATCATTATGATTATTTTTTAATTAAATAAACCAGGAATTAAATTCAATATTTAAATTTCTCTCAAATTCGCAGGTAAAAACAACGACTATTTCGGCCTTCGCCGAAAAACTGTTTTGACCTTTCTTCTTTTTCTCCGTACGAAATAACTGAGATGAATGGTTTTTTTATCATGAAATTAAATCCTTTCTCCCTCCCCCCACTGGCCCCTTAATACTATATATTACAATAACTCTAAAACCGTACATCATAACTGTACGATTCAAAATGATATATTCACAGAATTCAATTTCCCATAATCCTAGAATTATCTAGGGGTCAAGTTCAATTATCAATTTTTCAAATTCGATTTTTCAAATTCGCGGCCAGTACCAAAAACTTTGGTACTTTTTGCCACTTTTAGGTTAATTAGAGAATTTGTGAAAATAATCACGAATTCTCTTGATTGGATCTATTCAATGTTTAACTAGTATATTAAACATAATTGCGAGGTCATCCTTGTGGAGCTACATAGGGGACAAATGGACAACACACCCGAGCTACGATGAAAGTTTAGAACTTTCACAAACTTTGGTAATTTCCACTGTACCGCGAAGCTGAACTACAATCAGATATCCGAAGATTGGTTTTCGTATTATTATGATTCTCATAAAAAAAAGGTAAATATATTATTATCGTTCTGCCCTTTTGACGACACTAACTTAATCTATGATTTATAGCAAATTACTCACTTATCGGGTTATGAATTCGTAAGCTGGACATGCTTATTTTCTTTCCACAAAATCACAATAAGAAATCATAAAGTTAGTATCCATATCTGTTAGGCGTGAGCATGGGTTGGGTTAGGTCGCCCCGATGCTTTTTATGGACCCGACTCGGTCACTTTGGGTTCGTAAAGAAAAGCCCAATATGACCCAATTTTTTTTAATGCTCGAACCAAACTGATCCGATAAAAACCGGGTTGGGTTGGATTGGGTCGTCATGGCCGGATTGACTAAAATTTACTCTTATATAACAAGAAATAATATGAAAAAATGCATCTATGTTACTCAAAATTTAAATAAAAATACCCCAAACAAATTTAATTAAACAAACATAATCTAAACAATTTAAAACATGAAAATGCGAGATCAAACGGTCTTTGAATGTGAATAAAATTGAGAATGGGAAATTTTAAAAGACTAAATATTGCACTACTTGAATAAAAATTAGTATGAAATATATATTAATTATATTGGTCGAGTCAGAGACCTCGACCCGACCCAAAGTTTTGGACCCGACCCCGACCCGAATAATAGTCAGGTCCGGCCCGATCCGACCCAATTTTGAGCGAGTTAGATTAGGCGGGTTAGATTGGGGTTGGGTCTCTAACGGATTAGGTTGGGACATCGGGTTAGGTCTAAAATGCTCACCCCTCTGTAATATGCAATTTACCAAGGCCAATCTTCCGTCTCAAAATAAAAGTGTTGGGGATACTTGATTGTAAACTGAAACGATTAAATCAAAGATCGTTTAAGTTAAACCGCACAAACCCATATTACCTCTGGGCATCAACCGATTTCACCTAATCATCTTAGCGACTTTATCGTACTTTCATTAGTGACTAACTTACATGATGATTTCAGATATAAGTCTGTCCATGTCCAATATGAAGACACTTCATACCCGATGAACGTAACAGTGCATGGACATCACTCTCAACCGGTAACAGGTCATCACATGAATGTGATCTTATTAAGTTCACCAGTAGTCGTTCACAATCAGAAGTTCCCACTTCCGATCTTGACTATGGACCAATTTTAAGTTCTTTATTTATATTAGTCAAACCTCCTCACACACAGACCCAGTGTGATTTAATCATAAATACAAAAGTTAAAGAACTAAGGATCAAACATTCAATTTGATAATTATATCTACAATCCATAGATAACTACATAAGATTAACATTAATAAAAACCTTTCATTCCTACGTAAACGATTATAATCTTATACAAGCGGGACTAGCATCTGAATAGAGATATATGGATTGATTTAAACTCTTATCTCAAAAGTTCAAGCCTTTATTAGTGCGAAAAAACAAAAAATATTGCATCTGCATGGTGAACATGTTTTTTTTTTCCCTTAGAACAACGTCAGATAGCTCTTTGCAATGCGAGCATCAAGTAAAATTAATCAATAGTGTCCCCGCTAAAAGAATAGAATATGGTGAATCTCTTATATTCAAGCCTACCTTTGTGGTCATGGGAATCCAAAATGTGAGATTCTCATATTTTCTGCCAGTGAGCGAGATATCGAGATTATTGATCGATGATCGAGCTTTTAGGGCTTATGGATAAGTTATCTCTGTTAATTATTGTTGTTTTACAATTTTCGATGGATAATTGATGGAAAAACTTAGTCACTTTTTGATGAAATTTTTTAGTGCAATTATCGATAATCGAGTCACTTTTTCATGAATTTTTTTAATGCAATTTAAGCACAAGAACCAACAACGACTAAAATATCAATTTCAAGGTATTTTCTATGAATTTATTTTGTGGATTTTGTGGGATGTTGTGTATTATTGTCATATATTGAAGAATCCTTTCAATTTTTCATAAAATTATTTATCATTTGTAGCGATTGTTTGAAATGTATAAGTTTGAATCAAAGTTGTTCATAATAGTTTAGATCTTCGTTCTTTAACATTATTAATTTGATAAATTAATCTTGATGAAATAAATTTGTTATTTATTTTGATGATTATATATAGTTGAGTATAAATTTGTTTATGTGGCAATAAAGATGTTTGCATAAATTTGTTTATATCATTTGAATTTGGAAGGTTATATACTATATATATATATATTATAACATTTAAAATGTGAGTATGACATATTTTATTTTATAATTTTAAAAATTCTCAAACTTTTTTTTTTAATTGTGACTATAGTATTTATTTTTATATTATCATTTTACATAGAAAGTATTTTGAAAACTATAGAAAAATGAGTTTAAATATGTATAAAAATATTTTATAGGTTTTTCATAGATAAATACATCAATAACCGATTAAATCATCGATAAGTTTCGATAAGTGTCACGATATCTTTTATAGATTTTTCATCGATAATCGATTAGTACGTCGATAATAGCAACCGATTTATCAACAAAAACGATTACCAAATCCTTGTTTTATACCACATAAGCTGAAAAGTTCTTGATCTTATTTTTTTCAAACTAAAATATATATTCTGGTTCAGATTTTTTCAAAACCATAACCTTCTGGTATTAGATTTTACCAAAATAGTGTATTGTATTTTTTCTTATCAAATCTGAAGATCGTAATCAATTTTTATTTTTTTTTGAATTGGGTGACATTATTGCCCAAGATTACATGTACTCATATTACAAGATATTTGTCACGGTAAGAGCAACCGATAGTATTGGTCGCAGGCGCTATCGGCTAAGATTACAAATATTACGCATTTTTTGCGTCTCAAGAGATCGATCCTAACACAACATGAAAGAATCTTATTGTAGTGGGTTTACTACTAGGCCAAACAAATTTAGTTATCGTAATCAGAATTGAAGCTCCTCAATGTATTTGTTGTATGAATATTTTACGTAATTTGAGTTCGCCTACTTTTGTTTTGGGAGTATATAATTAATTTACATTGGTCAGTCAATACGACCACATCTAAAAAAATAGCACGTATTTATTGAGAAGTGGAACAAGAATTTATTCACATTAGCAGACATCAGATAATGATTCATAAAAGCTGTAATTAATTAATTTTGGTAGGTAATTCCATTAAGCTTCTTTAAAAAAATACTGGAGCTTCAATGGTACTATATCAATATAATACCACTCAATTATTCGCAAGATTCCCCTCGGAAGCGATGACTACAAAGACCGCTTGGTTTGGCACTTTGAAGAGGATGGAAACTACACGGTTCGTTCGGGTTACCGTCTTGCGAGGGCGGAGGTTCGAGGGGAGCCTTCAAGTTCCTTTTGTGGAGAACAC
The DNA here is from genome assembly GCA_954871525.1 of Parietaria judaica. NCBI lineage: Eukaryota > Viridiplantae > Streptophyta > Magnoliopsida > Rosales > Urticaceae > Parietaria > Parietaria judaica. The sequence continues at coordinate 29,457,789 of OX940862.1, read as the reverse complement.
CATTGGTGGAAGAAATTATGGGGTCTCCATATTCCGCCTAAGGTCAAACATTTTGTGTGACAGGCGTGGTACGAGGCTTTACCTACGTTCGGTGCACTTCGGGGTCGTGGTGTGGAGTGTCTCCCTTTTTGCAAGTCTTGTGGCGCGTTGCCGGAAGACACATTCCATGCGGTGTGGTCGTGCGTACGGGCTCAAGCTCTTTGGGAGTGCTCGTCCTTGCATAAATGGGCGGAGAAGACGGCGGCGGTTCCGTTTCGGGAACTTTGCTTAAGGGCCCTTGACACTCTATCCACGACGGACTTGGAGTTTTTTTGTGGGATCCTTTGGGCGACGTGGTCCGACCGAAACTTAAGGCTCTTCGAGAACCATGCCAAATTACCGGAAGTGTGGATCGAGGAGATAGTGTGTTGGTTTGCTAGCTTCAAAAAATGCACTAGCGGTACGGAGCACTTGGCCTTGGTTCGGCCTACTACTCGTCGGGGGTGGTCGGGGGCCGAAGATGGAGGCGTCAAACTCAATGTCGATGCGGCGTGGGACAAGGATACCGGACGAGCGGAATTCGGAGGGGTAGCAAGAGACAACCGGCGAAGACTCCTCGGGTTTACGGCAACGTCCATGGAGAAGGTAGACTCGGTCTTATCCGCGGAATGTTTTGCAATACGCCATGGCCTCCATTTCATTCTTGAAAGGGGTTGGACGGTATCGGAGGTGGAAACCGATAGTTTACGTGCAACTCGCCTTGTCAACGGGTGAAGTCTTAATTGTGTCCAAGGTCCGATTATAGCGAACATTAGGAACTTGACTAGTGTGGTCAAATGTCGTTGGGCTCCTCGTTCTTGTAATGAGGCGGCGAACTTTGTAGCTCGTTCTTGGCTTGCGGGACGTATTACCGACATGTGGTCGTGTATTTGCCCGGAATGGTTTGTAAACACTATCCTTAGGGACTTAAATCCCAATCATTAATTTATGGCTACGTTTTCTTCAAAAAAAAAAATTATTCGCACATACATTATATGCATTCTCCAACCCTATTAAATGTTTACTCTACTATATATTAAAATCGAATTGAATCGAATTAAATGCTTTAAAGTTTAAACTAAAGGTAGAAAAATATAATACATGTAACACTAACACTCGAACAGTTCCACCTATTTTAACAACTCACTCAACTATCACTGCTTTGAAATTTATTTTACTTGAGAATTTTGTTGCAGTTCTCAACAAATCACTGCTGAGGATGAGGAGGCATCTTATTTACTTGAGAATTTAATTAAAATATCTAAATATTGGGTGTAATTAATGATATATCAAGTTTTATTTTATTTTGGCTTACTTTTGGAGAAATGGGTCATTTATATATTTTGAATATATAATTGGGGAATCTTGATCAGATGAGGCTAGTTATACTTGTATCATATATGAGATTATTCTTTCCTACATTATCTTTGGAGTGTGAATACTGAGGACCCATGGTAAAGCCTTTTATCTATTCTCTTATCACTTATTCTTTGTCTTCCATATTCTTTTCTTCTGAATATGTTTTTTTTTACTAGCAATTCTAGATGCCGGAATGCAAATCAAGGTTTATTGCAAGACCTCATGGTAAAATAATAATATATATATGTAATGTATAAACGATGTTCAAATGCTCGCAAAGCGACTGCGGGATAAATTAACCGGTATAACAATGTTCAAATGCCCGCAAACCGACTCCCAGACGAATCAACAAATATATAGGGATGGAAATTCCGTAGAAAAAAAAAATTAAAACCGCAACCGATTGTCAAACTAAAAACCAGTGGGTATATTGATGGAATATTCTTTAAAAAACTTAATATTATTCAAGATTCAAAAAAATATCATACAATATAAACAAAAAATAAAGAAGTTTCTTACTCGAACATGAGATTTTATTTCAGACGAGTTTTGAGAGATTAGAAAGTTGATGTAATTTTTTTTAATAAAGTAATAAATAATCTTGGTTAAAAGATCGAATTTGAAGGTTAAATTTTTTTAAGAAGAAAACTGTTCTCATGCTAAAACAAGATTATGATATGGTCCCGAGAGTTTAAACTTTGTATCGTTTAAGTAATTAGCATCATTTAATTTTATGTCGTCGTATTTAATTAAGTAATTAGGTCTTAGGATAAATAAGTTGAGTTGTCGTTTTGATTATGTCGTTTAATTATTTTATTATGTTATTTAAATAAGTTAAGAGTCTTTATTTAGTCAGGCCCGGTCCGGCCCATTAGGGTTATAATACGATGCGCTATTTAAGAGAGCTTTCGTGAATGAAAAAGGCAGCCAAAGAATTCAGAGACTTGATCCTAAGAGATCGGGTTTTTGAGTGTTGGCCGAAATTCCCAAAAACAATCCCGTTTCGAGTTATCGATCTTCCGGGCTCATATCAGATTACCGCAAAAAACAAAAGAAAAACAAAAAACAAAAACAAATAACCGCACTCGTGAAAAAAGAAAATTACCGCAGGTATACGGTGACAAGCTACCTTGACAAAGGCGATTCCGAGTTCTTCTATCCTGGAGACGGCATACCGACTCCGTCTAAACTAAAATTCCGCAGCCAATTAATAATTCATAATGGACTTTTAAGGATTGATATATACACCTAACATTACACTTCCTAGTATTTTCCATGAGGACTTTTGAGGAGAATATCAGCAAAATTCTCTACTCTAAAAATCTGATAAGTTCAACATTCCAGTCAATGGAAGAAGAGCTTGAAGGAAGACCAAGATATGTGCATTCCCAATTTATGACAATATTAAGCTCCTTTTTATTTTATTTTTATTTTAAATGGAGAACTTTCTTTGCGAGCCAAAAAAATTATGAACAAAGAATGTACGAATTATGAACATCTCGAATGGATAATAAGAGCAAGAGGAACCTCGTAAATATTATGGAATTCAATTATAAAAATTTCGAAACAGTTGGGTTTTTTCTATGTGTGTAGAGAAGTTGAAATCAAGTATAAAAACCTCACAACACCATGTAAAGACACTTGTATAAAAATAAAAAATTATATGCTCGAAATCACACGATGAGCAAAACCGACACCTTCAACACCTCACCATCAAATGCTGAAACCAATTGAAACACAACACAAGAACAACCAAATGCCCAAGAATTCAAATTCGGAAAACAAAACAATGCAAAATAATTACCAAATCACCCTCCGGAATGAGAGAGAGGGGTCGTATCGAAGCGGCCGTCTTTAAATTCGTGAACATATTGCTGTGGCAAAGCGTGCTCAGCCTGCAATATGCCGTGTCGAAAAATTAATTAGAACAATTCCACACACTCGCCAGTTTAATTGTACTCCAATATATATCATTTTCCGCAACGGCGTTGGTGGCAGAAACTTCCATTGGAAATTCAAGAAGAGCATATTATGTGTTCGATTTAGGGTTTTAAGTGTTCAATTTAGATCCTCTTTAGGGTTTTAGAGCAGGCACAATAAGGGAAAAGGGATGGGACTAATGACGAGATCCATAACTTGGGACCGTAACGTATATCTGTGAATAATATATTTGAAAAGTGTATAACAATAGAAACTTACCCAGTCACCATCAGGCCCAGAACTCGGTACCAACACATTGATCTCGCTTGACTTGGCAGTTGTTATTGATGTTCTGAGAGAATCTTTGCTCAAGTATAGTTGACAACCCGACGTGTTGTCAACTGAAATTGTCGGAGCGGAACCCTGAAAGCCAAAAGTTTATCTATATGCTAAGAACTATTTCACATAATCTGGACAGTAAAGGCATAACACGTTTATGGAATAAAAATAAAGAGCAATTGCATGTTAGTGCTTTTTCCCCTTAAACATTAGTTTTTGGCAACAATGCCCCTACGCTTTCAAAAGTTAGGCGTGTTGCTCCCTACATTTCTTTAGAAAATGCGCAAGATATGACTTGTTTTTTGAGGATCTTTTCATTAATTGTCTAATATTTCTCTAAACTTCTAGGACTTTTATCTTATTAGTTCGTAGATAACTAAAGTCGCTGATTGATTCTCAACAGTCCCGTAATCTAGTATGGTGATTTTGTATAGTATTCGAGCAAGTCATGTGTTGCACACTACACTAGTTAAACAATTTTCGCCATGTCTATCGAATAGGGGCAGAGCGCTGCTATTTGAAATTAAAGGGGTATATATTAAAGTTCGCGGGGGCACTTGGAATTCCCATCAGAAGCTAAGAAAGGTAGCTATGCAAATTTCAGAGGGCTGTCAATTACTCTAAAACATTAAAAACTGACAATAGTTCAAATTCTTCCACTGAATCTTCAAGAAAATTTAGAAGGCGAAAAGTACCTGACACTGCACTTCAACACCATTGCAATTGACAATCTCAAAAGCAGCCACAACGTCCTGTATTTAGAAGACAAACTTTAATGAGCCTACGTATATCGTGACATCTAGCTTGGACTAATTATACCGTACGCACCGAAAATACGATTCCCATCTTCGTGCATTTGTCAACTGTAATGTTATTGACTTTCCCTGAAATAAAAAAAATATACTAATATGCTTAGCTTGCAAAATAATTGCTATAATTTTTTTGCAAGATAAATCAAGAAACAATTACGGTGCCAAAGTTCGTTACCTTGAACCTGCAAAACCGAGTCTTTGCATCCAAAAATATATACAGATTGCTTTGCATCACAGTCATCAATCACCAAGTTTTTCCTTCCATTTTGATTTTCAACAACCCACCTGATATACGTAATGGAAACTGACTTAACATATAACACGATTATCCTTCACATATTCAACGTCAGAAAAGAGATTACGAACTCACTTACGACCCATTTGAAGCTCTAGCTTAGGAGGGCCTGTTTTAGAAAAGGCAGTCGAAGCAGTACGGGTTTCTTTAACACCAGCACCAACAACACCAGTTCTATCAGCACGGTTCTTTGTCTTCATATCATCTGTCACCTTCCTCAAACCTAGAAGAAAAAAAGGCGGATATAATTAGTCCTATAGTATATATATTTCATAGACTACTTAATATAATATGCATATTTAAATGAAATAATTAATTAATTAAAAAAAACCAGCGCGTAAACTGGTAAATAAGGATGAAACCTACCAGATGTCACGGGTTTAGAACTGATTTCTTGGAAAACAGCCGACATGCCTTGTTTAGAGCCTGAAGAAGACGATGCTTGGGAAGAGTCTGAAGCGAATAGAGAAGCCGGTGGCGGGGGCGGAGGAGCTGGTGCTCTTGGTGTAGGAGCTTTGGTGGGCCCCGCCGTGACTGCTTTTCCGGTGGTACTCCATACTGGACCCAAAGGATAGTGACTCTTAACGTAGTCTCTCAGGCCAGGCAAATAAAGCTCCTTCAGGGCTTTGGCCCACTCTACATGGTTCGGATCTTTGCTTCTGTACTCCACGAGAACCTGAGTTGTAAACCCAATTCTCCGCGTGACTATTGTTTCTATAGTTATTGATAAAAAATGATCAATTCCCCCAAATTTTTTTTAATTATTTTCATTTTTGGCTTTTCACTTTGTAAAATGATTATATTACACCATTTTTTCGTTGTTTTTATTCCTATTTAGCCCTTATTTGGCCCCTGTGTGGGTGCCAATTCATAAATGTAAAAAAACACAAAATTTCGACTGTGTGATAGTCATATTTCATAAAGTGGGGGAGCTAGATAGGGACAAAGAGACAGCGTCAAGGGACTGAAAAAGCAACTGGGCCTCTTTATCTGGTGTAAAACCGAAAAGTCTCAATAGATATCGAATAAAAGTATACTTTCAGATTGATCAGATATATTTGAGAAGAAAATTAACAAGTTTGGCACAAAAATTTTGTATACAGGACTATTTGAAGTTAGAAGGGGCAAAAAGAAAAGCAAGTATATAAGTAGGTTTCACTCAAGCATATTGCTAATACATACCGATTGACAAAAGGCGCATTATACAAACTAGTATCTATTCAGAGTTTCAGACTAAGTGAACTCAAAGGCATCAGATCTTCATCCAACAAACTGAGCATACTGATAGGAATGGTGCTAACGGTACCTTATTGTTGTAAAATTCAGCCATCTGCCAACTGTCTTCCACGTGTGCGATGGGCATGCTCATTCCTGTGAAACAGAAAAAAACAATTAAATTATATTAAAAACGGATCATCCGTATTTGTTCTCTTTTTAACAGGAAAAGCTCTTTAAGCTTCCTATTGCTTACCACAATCTTTTCCAGTGTATGCAATCCACGCTAAAGCTGAGAGACTATCCGCAGCAGCCTTCAAATGGTTGAAGAAATCCGATCTCCTCCCTTCTGTCAGAGAATTTGCCTTCATGATCACTTCATTCAATGGCTTGAGAAATTCCCCAAATCCTGCCACATCTGGTTTCTGCACATAGAAAACCGGCTAATCAACAGTGGACCGAGTCTAACAAACTTATGCAGATAAAAACTTGTAAGTACTAACTTCAAATCAATTTCAATACTCAATATTATCATTGTTTCTAGTTTAGCATCATATGGTTCTATAATTAAAATAACCAACCGAACAATATTATATATATATATATATATATATATATATTCTCAGAAAAAGTAGAAAATCGGTTCTATGGGTTGATGATCAAAGACAAAACCAACAAAAAAAGGTATTCTTTTACGATTACCGACGTTCCCATCAAGCCAAATGTTGAATACTCGGACCATTATAGGATAACGAATTTCGTAAAACACAAAGTTATGATCCATCTATACATGTCTATCAAGAAACAGCTCAAATATCGATAATGTAACTATCAATCATAAGGCAACTCATATCGCTCAGCTTCAAGTTAGCTCAATCTTAGTTGCATTTACATGTCTATCAATCACACATTTTCAATCTACAATACGAAAATCCAAATAGAACTAAGCAATTCCATCGTTTCCAGCACCAACCAATCCGAAACAGCCAATCCAGAATAACACCCATCATCTCAAACAGAATTGAAGAATTCACCGACCTGAGTCTGCTTGACCTTGACGAGAAGCTCCTTGAGAGCGGCGAAAGCATCCGCCACAACCTTCGTAGCCTCGGCGACCTGTCCGCCGATCTTCTCCGCCGCGGCCGAAACCCTAGCCAGGTACTGCCCCGTGAAATCATCGAACGCGACAATCGCCGGATCCGCCGGCGCGTCGAAGCCGATGTCGCGCGAACCGACCGTCGCCGACGCCGTGGAAAGCGCCTCCAGTCGCGCCACCGCCGATTCCAATCTCTGAATGAGCTTGTCCTCCATAGCTGCTCTCTCTCTCTCTCTCTCTCTCCTGTTTCTCTCTCTAGAGAAAGAGAACAACAAGCATTCTCTCTTGTAATAGATCTGAGTGCGCGTGCTGTGGAGTGGCTGCTAATTGTTTTTTATTTTATTTTTTATTTTTTTATAAAAAAAAAGAAGGAATTTTTCGCGGGTGTTGTGATGTTTTTATCGGATTTGATGCCACGTGGCTTAACTGTCTAAGCTCAAGCGATAAGAAATATATGTGATGCAGATTGTAGACTAGAGGTGTCAAATGGGCGGGTCGGCCGAGGCCCGCCCACCTTGACTCGTAAATGAAATGAGTTTGTTTCGTTTTCTTTCGGGTCGGGCTAAGCATGTCTCTATATTTGTAGGCCCACCCGGCACCCCCGCCTACTTGTAAGTAAAAAAAAAAACGAATTTGTCTCGCCTAGCTTCCTTATGAAAAAACTTTAGATGACAGAGAAAAATAGAAGAAAACAATTGGGTATGTATTAATTTAGTGGCAGCTGGTAAGCGCGTCAGATCTAATTGAGTTATAAAAAGACGGAATTAATTCTATACAAATGAAAACATAAATATATAAGACTAAAAAGTTCACATAATTATTTTTTGAAATAAAAAGTTCACCTCTACTTTTTATGTGTTACTTCTTTTTTCTTCTTTTATTGATCTACAAAGTACAAAAGATTAACAACTACTAGGAGTGATAAGTTACTAATTAAAGAGGGTATTTTGAATGGATTTTTAGTAAAAATAAAAAATAAAAAATCGATTTGTTCTTGTTTCATTGTTTAGCACGAACTATCTTTATTAATGCACCGGAGTTTAAAGAGATCTCAAATTACAGTAAAGACGAGTTGTTATATATTTTCAAAGATTACAATGAATGTCATTAAGTACTCTTTGAGTTGATCCTGCACTTAAGAGGATAATTTATTCGTATTAATTTAACTCAAACATATATATAGGTGATTATGGATTTAGGGCTATGCCTAAAGTATTTCCGTATAAAGTCGAGCTCTTCATACTGCTCAAGAGCATGGTTTTAAATTTTTCGATATGCTTTTGGCATGTGGCATGCATGTACTGTACGTAGCCGAAAGAATTTCGAATTAGTTCATATCACACGTGAGTTAGGAAAACGACATCAACACAGATTGATGATATATAACCTAAAGTAATTCAAAATGAAGCCTAGTTCTTCATATTGGTCGTGAGTGAGGAAAACGACATAATACATATTGATCATACATAACCTAAAGTTTCTCAAAATAAAGTCTAATTCTTCATATTACGCAAGAGAGGGAAAAACGACACCAACACAGTCCTTGGAGTGCTCCAACCAACAAAGAAGAAAAATGAGTTCGTAGTTGGTACTTGATGATATATAAATTAATGTTATACAGCTAAATATGGCACATGATTTATTGCTTAAAGCTGAAAACAAGCATGTCCCTATATAATATGGTTTCTGTATCGATTTTGAAAGGAACAACATAGGCTTTTATTTGTTTTGTTTGCTGAAAAATGCAGGCAAGAAAGTGATCTCTCAGATGCTGTTGGTGAGGTTGGTTAAGGTTGCCTTTAAGACTTGTGGTCCTCATTTCTCATCCTCACCAACACTTGCTAATTTCACTCAATCTTTATATTGTTCTTCGAGTTTGTGACTGAATCCGTTTTTAAGGTTCGGTTCGTGATGAACCCAATTGTGTAATTAAAATTTATGAATTTATGAAGACTCGACACAGAGTATTTTAGAAATTTCATATGCATTTGGTGTACCCCTGAATTTTGAGCATGTAGACTGACTTATGTAGTACTAGTAGAACAAAAGAAAAAATATGACGAAAAAAAATTATGACCATTAAGAACTCCAACATACATATATTATAGGGTTAATTGCGGTAAAAATACCCAACCTTTGGTCAACTTCTCTACTGTGTATACAACTTCCGTAAATGGCGGCAAAAGTACCTAAACTTAGCAATTGGGAGTTGACCGAGAATATCTATCTATGTGGCAATCAGTCTTTGCCACGTGGCATGCCACATGACACTTGGCTGCCACGTGGCATGCCACGTAATTATTATTTTATTTAAAAAAATTAAAAAAAAATATTTTTTAAAAATATTTTTTTAAACGATTTTTTTTTTATTTTTAAACAATTTTTTTATTTTTAATTTTAATAATTTTTGTTAATAATAACAAATAAAGAATATTTAATTTTATATTCATTATTGGTTATAATTTTTTTTTTTTAAAAAGTGGGTAGAACAAATTAATTTTCACCGCTCACGGTTCACTTGAACTCCGTTTCCGGTCCGGTTCACACGTCGAATAAAATTGTTTAATATGTTTAATAATAATAACTAATAAACACATACATATGTATGTTTAAAAATTCAAGACATAATTATATACACACCACTTATTCAAAAACAAAAAATAATAGTCATATTTATATTAAGTGAAAAATTATTTTTATTTGTTTGCATGATATTTTTTTGTGTTTGCATTTTAAAATAATAATAATTGTTTAATATGTTTTTTTATTTATATATTATTCTTTTTTAAAAAAAATTTATTGTTAAATAATCATATAATTATTATTGGTTATTATTATTATTAAACATATTAAGCGATTTCATTTCACCCGTATACCAGATTGGAGGCGGAGCTTGAGTGAACCGTGAACGGAGATTTTTTTCTTTATTTATTTCGTTTGATCCACTTTTCTAAAATGAGTAATTATATTTAAATATTCAATATTGGTTTTTATGGAAAAAATAATTTTATTCTTAAAAAAAATTAAAAAGTTTTTTTTTTTAAATAATTAAAAAAATATTTATTTTTTTAAAAAAATTATTTAATAAAATAATAATTACGTGGCATGCCACGTGGCGGCCAAGTGCCATGTGGCGTGACGTGGCAAAGGCTGATTGCCACATAGATAGATATTCTCAGTCAACTCCCAAATGCTAAGTTTGGGTACTTTTGCCGCCATTTACGGAGGTTGTATACACAACAGAGAATTTGGCCAAACGTTGGGTATTTTTGCCGCAATTACCCCTATATTATATATATATATATATATATATCTCGACCGTAATTTTGTTTTCACATAATATCTTTGTCTCAACTTTTTATTTTTATTTTCCTTGGTAATTTGAGTTGGATTTATGAGAACTTATAACTAGTTGCACAATGGTAGATAGACAAAATAATGTAGCCATATATGTCTCTGACCTTACTATATTGATCCAACCTCCCAAAGGGTCACATTTGTAATGAACTTAGAAGTGTATAGATCTAAATGATAATGAACACAAGCTAAAGTTCAAGAATACATATTTACAATGCTCCTCTATAATATAGGAAGCAGCAGTGCATAAACAAAAATGATATAAGAGAATCTGAATAAGATGTATGAATATTCTAAGGCTTTTTTTTTTTTTTTTTTAATTTGTGAAAGATACGACTATGATACAGAAAACAATTTCAATAGATGATAATCATCTCCACCTTAATCTCTCTGAGCCAGTAGCGCCTATCTCGGAATTCTCCGGCTGAGTTTGAATTTTATTATCGGATACAACTTCTCGGGATTCTTGAGCCGATCTTGGTTCCTGTAAGTTCATCAAACGTACATTTTCAATTACTTTCAGCCGAATTGAAAGTGTATTTTCAGTGTGCGTAAATCATGTATGACGAAACGTACCGCACGAAAAGGGAAATCGTCTCCTTCGAGCATGTGAACAATTTGTCCCATTTTCGGTCGCTTGAGGACGTCTAAGTCTATACATCGAAGGCAAACAAGCAATGCCCGCTTCAGATTTCTTGACGGCGGCTGAACTTCGATTAACGGATCAATGACTTCCTCACCACGGCGATTTGCGACCATCCCTTTGAACCAGTCAACCAAGTTCATCTGAAACTCACCAATAAAAAATTTATAAAAATAATGTTGCAAAAGTAGAAACAAAATCGTTGTACATTTGTACGTGGGATAAAAAATTGACTAAAACCGTCGATTTTTTGATGACCAACAGTGAAATTATTACAAATTACAAGTTGAGGGGGAATCAGTCAAAGTTTAATTTACGTACGAAATATGTACGCAACGTGGCTTAAAATTTGACGAAAACCGTCGACTTTTTAACGACCTGGGGTGAAATGACTACAACCTACAAGTTCAGAGGAGAAATTGAAAAGTTAATCTCACCTCTGCAGGTGCTCGAGAATAGTCAATCGGACTTCTTCCTGTGATGATCTCCATTAATAGAACCCCAAAACTATAGACGTCACTTCCCTCGTTGAGCATACCGGTGCTAGCATACTCTGGTGAAACATACCTGAAGAAAAAAGTGAGACAAACGGATTAAATACACTTGCAAGATTGGAAAATCGGTCAACAAAAATATTGATTTGGCTTTTCGAGGAAGAACAAACCCGAATGTCCCCATGACACGCGTGGTCACATAGGTCGATTCCGGTCCTAGGAGCTTGGCCAAACCGAAATCCGATACTTTTGCATTCCACTTTCTGTCGAGAAGAATGTTGCTTGACTTCACATCACGGTGCACAACTTTGGGCTCTAAACCTTCGTGCAAATAGGCCAGCCTGAACGATGCCAAAAATCGCAAAGTCAATGATGGGTGAAGTATCAACCGAAACACAGCACAATTATTGCAAACAAAATGACTGTTTTAGCCTTATGCCAAATATTGATGAAATGGACGAAATATGAAGTCTCATGAATACCCTTTTGCTGTCCCAATGGCGATCTTCATTCGAATTTGCCACGTCAGAGGACTAACAGGTCCGACATCACCATGCAACCACTGCTCCAAATTTCCATTATCAACGTACTCGTACACAAGCATTCTGAAACAGAGTAAATTTCAAGAGAATTTTATTGGAAAACTAAAAAGTTTATCATCGACTCATTACCATTATATTTTAGCCTGTTAGACCTTCGATTTTGACGTGTCGCCAAAGGAAGGACAAGACGGTCGCTTAGTCATTTATTCATGTCGTTTTACTTCATTTTGCGTATTTCATGTCAACATATTATTGCAGGCACCTGCAAATGTGGAGGCATATTTGGTTTTGTTCGATGCAACTAGACCAAGTTCTCGAAAAACAATCGAATTTATCAACTAATTTTGTTTAAATAGAGTATTAGGAAATTCTTAAATCGCCTTGGTGAATTCCCAGTGGCTTGCATTTCGACTCGTGAATTCCCACCACGTTTTAAATTTTGTTCAAATTTATCCTTTTCTTTTACCTTGTAATTTTATTTTATTTTTAATTATTACTCTAGATTTATACACAAGCAGCCCCACCCACACTAGTTAGGCTCCCCGCTAGTCGTATCTTAGATCCACCCTTTTCGGTTCCAATTCCGGTAGTAAATAATTACCTTTGAGGCCCTTCCGCGCAATAACCAACTAAACCCACCAAGTTCTTGTGCTTCACTTTCCCAATGGCTTCCACTTCAACCTTGAACTCCTTCTCAGCTTGACCCCTGAACCATAAAAACACAAGCTTTAAGAAAAAGCATCAAATTAATAGTACCGGACTGGACCTAGCAGAATTCAAGCCACCTATTATTTCTTCCAGTACAAGTTTAGTAGAATTAATTGAATCTTAAAAGAAAAGAATTAAAAGCAGCAATAATGATCAATGATAATAATAAAGGAAATAAAGAGAAAAAAAGCAGATAAAGTAGAAAGTGACCATGTACTGTTTTTCCGAGTAGAAAGATGGTCTCTTTCTTTCTTGCTTCACATACTTAAAAATAAAAAAATTCAAATGAATCCAAAGCGAGGAAATTTCCAACTCCAACCGACACTATAATCAAAATAGATACAATCAAATGCAAGAATTATCCAAGAAAAAAGGTCGGATTATGGATTTATTGACGGATAAATTGTAAAATCTTAAACACCAATAATCTATTGCATCGATCAAATTTTACGGGTTCATCAATAACCAACGAATTTCATGTATTAAAAGTAAATATTTATGGCAAAAAAATGCAATTTTATACTAAGAGTATTGTGAAAATTTTGATGCACAAAAAATATGTCTATAACGGAATACCGTATATAACCTTTGAATACTATTATCGCTTAAAAAGAATATAAATATACCGATCAAAATCGAATACTTATGCCACATATATACCATAAAAAGTATGTCAAAATGAAATTTGAATATTTAAACCACAAGTATCCCATATAAAAATGTATTAAAACAGTTTGAATTCAAGAGACAGACATTATTTTCAGAGCAAATAACCCATCTTCGGATCTCGTGAAGCGCCGATTAAACAATTCCATTGTTTAATTCTAACTTCGGTCAACCATAAATAATATTGTTAAAAAATAAATAAAAGTGTGGATATGGAAATCGAATTTACTTGTTATTGAGAAGATTCTTGACCGCGACCACAGAGCCATCTCCCAAACACCCTCTGTACACGATCCCGTACCCTCCTTCTCCAATCACGTTCTCCTCCGAGAATCCACGTGTCGCAATCTCCAGCTCCCTCAGCCCGTACCACCGCCCCCACCCGATGTTGCCCTGCTTCGCCGCCGCCGCCGAGGCTTCGGCCACCGACTCGTCGCTCCGGCTGCCGAGCGAAACGCCGTCGTTCTCGCCGCTCTTCGCCGCCTCGACTGCGAGCCTGACCTCGCCGGGGACGGCGACGGCGACGGCGACGGAGAGCGCTCGGTCGTCGGGCTTGACCTCGGCGATCTCCTTGGAGACGAGCGGGATCGATCCGGAGCTGTGCTTGACGCGCATTTTGCGCTTCCGCGAGATCCGGTTGGAGCGGACGCAGAGGCCGACGAGGACGACGGCGCCGAGCAGGAGGAGAGAGGCTGCGGCGATGACGATGTAGAGCTTCAGGTTGAGGATGGGCGTCTTCGAGGAGAGCGTGTGAGACACCGTGGTTGTGTAATTCGACATTGCTGGTGCAGAGCAGCGGTGTGTTTCTGCTTGAAATTTTCTCGGGAAAGTGAGGGAAAATGGGTTTAAGGAGAGAGAGAGTGTGAAGAAAGTTAAAGACTTGGAGTTTTTGGGTATTGAGACTTGATATGTCGGATTATTACAAGAATGCCACCAGGTAGCCTAGCCTAGTAAGTAAGTAGACTAATAAATAGCATGACCGTTTGGATTAAAAGTAATGTTATAAATACGGTAACAAATACGGTATCAAGTTTCGGATCGGTTTCAGGTCGGTCAATCAGTAAAAAGATTTAGAACTAAAATATTTGGATCTAGGTTTATCCGAATTTAAGTTCATCCAACTAATTTAAATATTTAATAGTACATAATATGTTTAGATAAAATTCGGAATCAGAAACTTTGGTTCTAAATTATATCTGATATCGGACATCTTGAATCCATATAAAACTAAAAAAATGTGGTCTAGTGATATGATGTTATAAAGTATACAATTATAATGTATAGAAAAAAATAATCTATAAAAAAAAGAGTGTTAGTATGAATAGTACACGTCAGTAAACGAGGAAAGCTTTCTTGTTTATCATATGAAGAAGCTTCATAAGTACACACTTTTAGACTCATTTAATAAACACCATAAGTTTAGAGACATTATTTGGTTAATTACATGATACATTGGCATGAGTGAGTCAATGATTGTTTTTTAGCTGGAACTTCACATTCACAGTATGACATATCATATAGAATTTGAACGCCGCAAAAATATGTCATGGCATCAGGACACGCAAATGATGAGAGGCACAAAAATCACTCATTTTTCATAATGCAGAATGGCGGTAAAAGTACTTAATTCTAAGTTGGTATACAGACAGCATGAGTCTAATATTTTTATTTACGACTAAAGTTACACCTAATATTATACTAACATCGGATAGCGTGTGGACTCGTGGCAATCCATTTGATTGTCGCGTGTTACAACCATTGATTTTTTTGGATAAATATTTTGGGTCAACCTTGAAAACCTAACGTTAGGTACTTAAGCCACCAAAAAAAAATCCATACCGCCCCGATTGTCTTGAAATGAGTATTTTTGCCACTATTTCCCTTAATAAATGCATTTGAACCCTTTTTCCATATATCAATTTTACTTATCTATACATGTAATTAAATTTTCAGTAAATTGATCAAGTGCCAACAACACAACAAAAAATAAAACAAAATACAAAAGCGGGTCACTCTTTGTATTTGGTGTCTGAATTTATGTTGGCTTCTCAATCTCAACAGCTTCGTTAGAGACACTGATTTGAACTTGCAGACACGTATGAGCACATTATTCAATTTGCATTAATTCACAACACAATCATATCTTCAAGCATTCTTCACATTAATTATTATTTTCTTTTCTTTTTTGATTGGTGTTTTTAGCAATGTTGCTTGAAGGTTGAAGCAAAACATGGTTCGAATAATTGAAGAAAATGAAAACGACACTGTTTATTGTCGTCTCTCTAAGTAACACAGCAGGTGTAAAGCCTTGATTGAACTCCAACTTCTCTTGTAGAGTCCAAACACTTGGTGGCCATTTAAGGTTTTTAAATGAGAATGGAAATAGAAAAATATCGAGCAATTTTTTTAAGTGACATCATTGGTCAAAATTATATGTTACTCGCTTTACAAGTAACATGTACTGTTATCAGCTGACGTTATCAGCTGCATGTACTGTCGCTTAAGATTACATGTGTGTATCGTCAAGATTGAACTACATTGCGTTACTTTGAGTGAGTTTTTTTTATTGTATGAAATCGAGTAAGGTTTTGTTACTACTCTAACAAACTAACTCGTTAAGTTTCCTTTTATGGTATTTTTTACCAATAACTAATTAACACATAAATAATCCTAAATTACAATTGAGCATATTAAAATTTTACAAATATTAGTGAAAAAAGATATAACTAATATTTAATTTCCAAATATTATTATTGGTGGTAGTGGTATTTTCATAGGTCCCACTTTGAGTCCTCGTGCATAATTGAATCAAAGTGGACAAGATGAGAACTCACAGTTGAAAGTGAAACTTGCACTTTCCTATATGCATTTGTGACTAATTATAAATGTTATATTTGCCCAAAAAGTTTGAGTATGACTCATTATTGGTGGTTTATTAATTTAATTGCATGCATTTGGAGCATAGTTTTACAAAATCAATCATTATGTTAGTATTGGTTCCGATATTACCAAAAGGGGGTAGGTTAAATTAAACTATATCAAACAATGACCAAGAAAACCGACATATATATATATGGCTAATTAATATAAGACTTCAGTTCTGTTCTAGCTATGGCTTAAAAAAATCGCAACGGTTCATCCTAAAAACCGTCGTAACAAATAGGTTACATTTATCTTAAAAACTCGTAATGCGTTCATCCTAAAAATCGCCGAGCAAGTTGCACGATAGAAATTGCACGACGTTTTAAATTGCCAAGCAATTTTGTACCAGTGAATAAGCTACAAATTAACGTGATTATTCTTATTGAATATTGATTGACATAAAATATTATACGATAATTAGCATGCAGGTATTCATTTTTATTTATAATCACATACAGCATCTAAGTAAAATATTGTGATGAGTAAATCTATCTATATATATATATAAAAGGATAGTTTTACAAGTATGACATGGCATGATCAAAAGAAAAGAAATGTGAATTCCTATTTTCTCATATTTTTTGTTTTTTAGAATTGTTCCTCACTCAAATGGTATTGGATTATAGAGTATTAAATGCCCCCAACATATCATCTTTAATCCATAGTAATTTACGATTGCATATCCTTGATTGAAAGTTTAACAAAGAATATTAAATACACAATAAATTGAAACTGTTAAAATATATTTTGCTATTCCCTTGATATTCAGCTAATACTTTTTAGGTTGTTTAATATTTTCTTTAAATTTGTATTATCTCTTATTAATATGTAGATTTTATTTTTATTTTCATGTAATTTGTTATGTTTATACTTTGTATCATTTTATTTTTTGTGTATTTTTCTTATATCAAATATTGTTTATTAATTAAGAACACGCATTTTTACATATGAATAACATTTCTAATTGCAATACTTTAGGATGGGAAGTCCTTTCCATTTCCATTATAAATGCAACGTTTTTTTTTTCTTCCTTTAGTAACATATATTTTTATTCTTCATTAATGGTACTTCAATTTTTATTATCTGTATCTAAAGCAATCTTTGTAACCATTTAATTAATACCTTAGACTCTTCATGTCCTAATTATTATATTTTCCCTATTAAAATAAAATATTTATGGTAATTCTTCATGTTCTTTCATGTCTTTATATACCACTATTGTTCATCCTCGAGATAAAATTTGGATCTTCATTTGCTCTTTGTCTTTTGTAGTTAGTAACTTAGTATCATTAATCGTGGAATGGTAAGAAGCATGGAGTTTTCATCAAGGTATATTTGTTTGATCTAAATCTAATTTAGGAATGCATCTATTTTATACGCCCCAAATTTTCTTTAGTCTCTTTTTTGCTCATTGTAGGTTTCTTTTTTCTTCATAAAGTTTGTACTTTGTTCATCCAGAGAATTTTGTAACATAATCCAAGGCGGAGATCTTCGGTATCCTGGTGACTTTTTGATTTTTTTTTTTTTTTTTTTACATAAAAGATAGATTATATAGAATAAGAATCATCATAAGATCGACTGACTTTTATAACAAGTTTTTTTTTATTATTGATGTCGTTTTTTTACAAAAGAAATATTTTTTAAGTGAAAAAATGATAAATAATCGCTTCATCTGTATGGAAACAAAAAGAAAACGTTGTTTAAGAAAAATGATTTGTAATTTCAAAAGCAGCTAAAGACATTGACATATGAATTTAAATGCCAATGAAGTTTAAAACAAAGCAAGTTGGAATACTACACTAATATTCTCCTTTATCTTCATATATGATGAAGAAATTAGAAATATATATCATTGACAAATTAGAAATACTATACATGAAGAATTATACTGACAAATAAAATATTATTGGATAGGATTCATTAAATTTATATTTCGCAAAATAATCAATGGGTAAACTCACTCTCTTTTTAAACGTATATGATCAGTCTAAACACTTTCATTGATAATGATAGTAAGTGAGATAGAGTAATATATATTTAATTTCACATATACAAAGCACTAGCAGAGTCAATGCTAGTAATATAAGTTTGTTCTATGGTTTAGTTAGTACCCATTTTGTGTTTTGTAATTGCCTGCTTTTTTTCTTCTTCTCATGTTTAATATCTAAATTAGCTGACAAGTATCTTATGTTTAAGTATCTTTAAAAGTTTGTATATGTACAAAAAATATAATAATTATAACGCTAACTCAATTTATCTATAAACATGACGTGACAAGTTATGAATAAGGTATTGAGAATTCTATTTTTTCAAATTAATTTAGATTATCTTTTATCCTTCTTATTTTTCCTCTCTTCGTGTTTGAAGAATCGAGCATTATTTATTACAGTGATTATACATAATTATTAATTTATGAATATTTACTTCTTTTGTTTTCCATGATATTTACTATATGTTGGTTCCACAATGTAATCAATTCATACTAAATCCTTTGAAAGTAATCCCGCAAAGTTTATTAAGATCAGTTTCATGATTTTAGTAAAAGTTAATAATTTATTAGTGTTTTCCGTTGCATTATGCCTTTCTTTTAAGTTAATTTTATCTCTTTGATTCTTTTCTCAATATATATATATATGCTTGAATCTTTATCGATTCCCTGTTTTCTATCAGTTTAGGTTTCAGAGACTTACATAGGAAGGTTCTTGATGAAACGACAATGTAAATATGGTCCAATGATTCCTACCAGGTCAAGAAGCTTCTGCTCCTTCGGCTAGAATTACATCATCGAGTTTGCAGTCGATACATTTTCCATGCCGAGAAGACCAAAGCCGTTGTGCTAAATCACTCTCGACGTCTATGTACATATGTGGTAGCGGAAACAAGACCAGGTATGAAGTTTGCTAAACATTTTTCGGTAACTAGAATGAGTGGTTTCTTACATGCAAAAAGAGAATTTGGATGACTTTTGCTAAATGTATGGAGTCTGAACTTCAAGTTTGATTATTTTTGCGTGTTGTGTTTGTATAGGTATAATTTCTATTTAGCTCTGTTTTTATATTCACTAAGGGAACAAAAGTAATTTCTTATAACTTCATTTGTGTGGTTATTAAACCGCTTGCAACACAATTCGCGTGTTGTATCTGTATATGTTTCATTTTTATTTATCTATGTTTTTATTCTCTGCCGGAGAAACAAAAGTAATTTTTTAACTTCTCATTTGAGTCATTATTGAAGCATTTGCAGCACAATTTAATAAGTTTTTTTCTTCTAAATGGAACACGTAAAATTTTAATCTTCATCGATTGTAAGTTAATTTTTTAATTTAGGATAATTTCACGTATTATTGTTTTCTTGCTTATAGATCATTTATCAAAATTGAAATGATTCGTCTGTATTATCTTACATCACAACTTATATCGACGAAAAAAAATTAAAAATATATTTAACACACTTTGTGTGAATATGTTTAATTTATAATATCGAGATCCATATTGCTAGCTAACTATTAAGAAGATTTTAAATGGAAAAGTAGGTCGTCTTGTTCTTGTAAATTGTAATTCCTCATTTGACCATTAAAAACCCTACGTGAAACCGAGTCACCAACTAATTCTGCATGGAATTTATCTTGCAAAAGCAAATTCGATCAGAATTCAGAACGTTAACTTTAGTGGCAATTCTTGTAATTTCTTGCACAATTGAAGGTCTTTTAGTATCGCGGTCGTGGGACCCATTCAACCATAAATAATCGAGCATTTTGATTAATTTAGACTTTTTTTTTTTTAATTAATTTTATTTGTATGAGATTGAGGAGCGTGGTGACATGCAATTCTTTGCACGGGTCACGGCTCCTCCTCCATAATGTAATCTTACATTCGAATTTTTCCATTAAATGCCGACGTACGTATTTCAGAAATGTATTATTTAAATTTTAATATTGACATTTTCTTTAAGTATATATTTTTTAAATGATTTCAATTTTTTTATATGCTTTTCATAAGATGCAAATTATAGAGAAAAAAAAAGTAGTGAAAATAAGAGAAAGAGACAATCAAACGGTCACATACTCGTTGAAGATGCAAATTTTAATTTGAGATAGTGTATGTCCTAATCATTGCTAATTTGCTATTATAAAACGGAAAGAAGTGTTAGAATATTTACATATTTTACTTAATATTTTGTTAAGCCAATTTTATTTTCTTTCTCTAATATATATTTTATCGTATTTTTTTCTTTCTTTCTTTCTTCCATTGCAATATATAGTATAAAATAAATATTTTTCAAAATTTAATTAAAAAATGCACATATTTTTATATAACAAACTTTAACTTAGACGAAATCAGATATCAACATTATTTTATGACCTTTATTTACTATTGTCATGCAAAAAATTAAGAATCCACCTGGCACACTTAATATAAAATTAAAAGTGTATTTATGTGAAAAATATCTGTGTAAAGTAATTACCATAATTATGGGATGAAATTCCAAGCATTATAATCATTTAATGCTTATATGTAGGAAACATTGTCACACACCCACTTTAAAAGTAAAAAGTAAGAACCATTATCTTAAGGCTTTTTGGACTCCTCCGCTAAATTTATTATTATTCCTTCCATGTGTTTTGGTTTTTTAATTGACCATCAAAAAATGTAACAGTCATTTCTCCTTGATTCTCATATACAGTTAAACATTTATAAATTAGTAAGGTTGGAATTAGAGAAATTTATTATATTATCGAGTTTATTAATTTATCGAGGTAAAAATTGAGCAACGTTAGTTTAGTCGAGACCGAAAAAAATATTAATTAATCAAGATATTAATTTATCGAATATTAATTTATTAACGTTCTACTGTATATGTTTCTCTTTTATTACCATCTATATTTTAGTGTTGCATTATGATGGCTCATTTTTTTACAATCATTGCCTTTGATTTATAGTGTAAAATAAGCACGAGGATATGATAGTGAGTGAGAAAAATAAAATAACTCAACATATTTTAGTTTGCTCATAAACGGTAAATCATGCATTTTCTTAATGATCTAAAATGAGCTTTGTTCATTAATTTTTTTTTTTTTTATTATTATTATTATTAATTTGGTGAGGCTAAAGCCAAAAGTTTAAGAATCATATGCCAACAACTGACTCCCATTAAACAAATAGGACGTATAAAAATAAAATATAAAATATAGAATATAGATTGAATCTCTACCAACACTTTAAATATACATTAAATATAATAAGATTTTTTTATTATTTTTTATTGTTTGCCCAAATTCAGGCACACTGGAACCATACATTGTACTCATTTTTGCAAAATCTGAATAAGTTTTGGTTCAGATTTTCTATTTCTCATCTTTTTAACATATAACAACTCATCTTTACTCAAAATTAAAATCAACGAATATGGTATACCATTTTATTCTATTTGCAAATTGAGGAAAAAAATTATATGATAAAAGATATACAAATTGAATATATGGTACAATACATGTATAAAATATGTAGCACTTTGCTCACGCATATATGTATTTTTTACATTACTTATTACATACATATATACAAACACATACGCTTGATAACATAACCAAACTTCTGGTAATTTGTTGGATATATTTTGGTACAGAATTTATTTACAAGCAAGTCAGGTGAGAGAGATTGATTTTTTTCTTCTTTTTCTGGTGGCATTAGTGCTAAAAGAAATGTTTGAACTTTGAAGTATTTTATGATTATTACCATATTTGGAAATTATTGGGGAGGAAAGAAAAAGGGAAAATTTTGTTGTCGTATAAAGTTAGTTAAAACGACAGGGAAACTTTTGCATGTCGTATAATATAGTTTTAACGACAGGAAAATTTTGCATGTCGTATAATAATATAGTATGTAGTTTTAGTCTTTTAGAGTCCAAGCCCAAACATCGATGAAAAATTTCGAAGTAATTAAACCAGTTGGCTTTTCTTCATGAGCTAAAGTTTGTCTTCCTTGTCATTCTCCATTGAAGGTTGACTTGAAGCTCGTAATTGAAATTATGCACATTACTTTTCTGAATGAGATATGATTTGTTCAACTTCTTGATGATCAGGGAAAGTTCAAATTTTGTTTATGGTGTAGATATAGTTTTAGTTTAGTTGATGATCGAACATGCATTTGGCTCTAGTTCATCATAAGTAACTGTCTGAGAACTTAACTAGAAGAATTGTCCAGCTTATATGGGGAGAAGAGGTTACGGGTGAAGAACTACATTAATCGGTACAAGATGATGACCAGGTCAGAATTAGGTTCATCTATCTTTTGCTGTGTATGAATTCTTTGAGAGTTTTGCATGATGCATGTTTGATCTATATCTCAAGTTTCATCATCAGAGATTGCCGCTAGTCATTCTTGAGTGTGGAACTGCCTGCTTTATATGTTCGATAATTTGAATTTGAATTATAGATTTTTTATGATTGGATTAAATGATTTTCAATCCAAAGAGAAAGCGTAGTCGAGATTCGTTTTTGACCTTCTACTACGCTTTTTTTTTATATAATGTTATTTCAAGTTTACACGACAGGTAAATGGCCGTCGTGTAAAGTTTACACGACACGTATTTGCCTGTCGTTTAAAGTTTGAATCAGAAGAAGTAAAGACACAGTTGGGAAGTTATTATTGATGAAAATCAATGAAACTATTCGATGTTATATCACTGCTATTTTATAGATTGAATATTATATATATTTACATAATATAATATTACTATTATTTGTATAATGTTTATGTATAACCACTTAACCGGTAAAATTTAACCGATAAAATCATTTCTTAGAGTTTATATACACTTATAAAATGTCGATAAACATGTTGGTCGTTGATATACTTGTAAAGTCAAAGTGTCAAACTATCTACATCTCATTAGTATCACTATCATCAACTTGAATCTTGATTTTAATTTAACTATTTTCCATAAATTAATTAAACCCAATATACAACATAACCTCTATAAATTAGTATTGTTGGGACCGGTAAAAAATATTATCTTATCGGATTATTAATTAACATATAAATTAATAATTTATTAATAGAAATTGTAAGAAATGCCTATTTTGTGTCAAAGGTTTAAGAAAAATGCCCATGTGTCAGAGTAAAAAATACACACAATGGGCATTTTTCTTAAACTTTTGACACAAAATGACATTTTTTAAAATAACACATTTATTAATTAATAAAATAATTATTGATCAGCTATGATTATATAAACATCTTTACTAACAAAAAATAATTTCAAATTATTATATCGAGAATATTAAAGTATCAATATTAAAATTACTAAAGAATCATATTTTAAGAAGACTACATGATTAGTGATGTAGTGTTATCTTTTTATGTAATGTGATTTCGTAGTTATTTATGTTATACCGTATTTTATTTATAAGTATTTATGTAATTTTTTTTTATATTGAATTATTAATTTATATATCACTTGGGACCTATATACTTTCTTAAAAAATTATTATCTTATAAATTTAGCGGATTATTAATTTAGCTAGTTAGGCCCGAGGTGGGACCGGATAAAAATATTATTTAATCGCGATTATTAATTTATCGAGTATTAGTTTATAGATGTTCAATTGAGTTTTTTGTTTATATAATTATTTTTTAGTTGGAGCCTCGTTTAAACATTGGAAATGCTTGTCCTTCAATCATGTATTTGTAGTAATGATGTATGGAACATATTATTACAGTTGTGTCAACACCATACATAAAGAAGAGTGTCACTTGGGTCTTGGCGGGAGCACGGGGAAGGAGTTTCCACCGCCTTGGATTCTGCGAAGGCAAAACACCGAAGATGGCCGGTTCGTGCTCTCCGTAAAGTATGTTAAGAAGACAAAGACAATCATAGTGACGTCAACCCAACTACTGTAAATGCTAATAGTTTTCATCAATTACATTCTCAACATGTTGGCGATTCAATACACTTCTCAAGTGTTGGTAAGATACCTAATAAACTCTGTTCTCTATGATTTTGTGCCTAACAATATTCAATATTTTGTGCAGTTCATCACTCTTGCTTGTCTGATATCGGCTTTGGCAATAGGGAAGACGCCGGTGACACATCAAATATTTCTCTTAGCTTTCAGATATATGGTACTAGAAGACCCGTTCAAATGGCGAAATATCTTCGTCGAAGTGGTTGGCATTGTGCTCTACCACTGTTGTTAACTTGGAAAGGAAGCACCACTGAAATTGGCATTCCAATCACGACACAAAGCATTCCTCTAATTGTTCACGCCGCTAACGCCTCTTGTTTTTCCGCTATCTAAAATTGGACGAGTATCAATCTGTTTCCGATTTGTTATTATCCGTGTCTTGAATTTCTCCCAGGGAATGTAAGAGTGTTCCACCGGAGAGGCAGGGCCGGCCCTAGGCGATTTATTTTCATGAGGTCCGTAATTAGTGAATATTGATAGTTTTACACTTAGTTATAGAATCACCATTGTCATCGAATTCACACACAAACAATGTGGTACTGAAATATTCAATTCTTACTGAAGTAGAAAACACTCAAAAATTATATTTTGGCGAATTGGGAAGAAAAGTATACAGTACAAGAAAAAAATTTATAATTAAACATTTTTAAAAATATTAACGATAATAAAATTAATTTTTAATCATGTTGTTATTAATCAATTATCAGAGGGATGTATCTTGTTTTAGGTAAAAAGAAAAAAAATGTCAAATTATCAGTATTTTATTAAAATTATTTCATTTAGAAAGCGAAAAGAAAAGAAAAAAGTATATATTTTGTATTGATGGAAAGAAGTATCTAAATCTCTAACTGCCACTTTTATTTGCTAGATGAAAAATAAAATAAAGTAAGCATGGTTCAAACACGTGAGCTCGTGTGTGAAACAGAGGTAGGCTTCCACTGCACTAATTAAATGTAATAAAAGCATGTGTAAGTTATATAGTATTTATCAAAATTATGTGGCCCTTTCAACTAAACTCATTTTAACCGTTTTTGTGGGGGCCTAAGCACAGGCCTAGTCCGCCTATGCCTAGGGCCGGCTCTGAGGAGAGGTCATGTTGAAAAACTATTTTTTTTTCTTTTTTCACCACTCCTAATAGTTGTGTCGGCCTTGGTTTCTTGGGTCGACGACTATTGGAACAGTTGGCAGGACGTTACGACAAACTCTTTATGGTATAAAATTCTCTATTATTGATTTTTTTTTTGTGCTAGTTAAGGGCATTCATATATATATATATATATATATATATAAATATTTGTTATTAAAAAATACTAATTTTTTGCACATCGATCGGTTCTTCGAAAAGTAAATACTTAAGTGGCGTTTGGTTAACTGGTTTGAGAAACCAGTTTTGCAATTTAGTTTGGGAAATCACCCTGCGAGTTTAGTCTACCAAACCAGTTTGGGAGTCTGATCTTTTAAACACTGTTTGGTTAGTCTTTTGTTAATCGGTGGTTGAATTTAAATATATATTAAAAAAAAAGACAGATAAAAAACAATTTATGTTACTAAAAGCAAATTATGTTTTGTTTGAAAGTAATATATATTAAAATTATGTCCAAATATACTTGCCATAATACAAATTTCATCTTTCACGACTCTGGTAACCAAATGTGGTTTGTGAAACCAACGTGACACTGTTTGAAACCAAAACTATAAACTACTCTCGGAGACCATAACCAAACGCCAGCTTAAGTTTTGCACATCGACTGGTTCTTTGAAAAGTAGATACTTAGGTTTTACACATCGACCGGTTAGATACTTTTTGCACGTAGATCGGATTTTTGGAAAGTAGATACTTTTTGCAAATCGATCGGTTCATCGGAAAGTAGATGCTTTTTGATCCATGGGCTCTTCAGAGAGTAGGATATAATTGAGAATATTGACCAGACTATGCCTTGGTAGATGATGAACATAGAATAAATTAAAACGACAATGAAAACAGCTAGTAAATAAAAAGGCGAGAGAGCAAAAACGACAAATAATAACAAGACAGGCTATAGTTCAATATATGTCGTTTTATGCTAATGTTAATTTTTTTTATTTTTTTTATTTTTTTAATGTCGAATTGGAATTTTATAAGGATTTCATAGTAAGATTAACGGAATTGTACCAAAAATGGTTATTATAGTTTTACTACTATATTTTGTTGATTGGCGAAACAAGTTTATTTACATACTCATAGAATTGATGTCACGCTTTCTCTTGTTTCGATTTATTACGTTTCATGTCGTTTAAATGTATTTCTCAGATAAGCATAAATAGTTAACAAGTTATTTTAGAGAGTGTATTTTTCTATTAATGCGTGATTCGTCATAAGCCGTTAATCAGCAAGTGTTTAATGATCTGCAAGGAGCTTTTGTTCATAAATTTAAGATCTATCATTTTCTTTTCAATTTTTAATGTTGCTAAATACTAGAGCTTCAGCTGACGATGTCGCGACTCGTCGCGAGCAAAATCGTGAGAATCGCGAGTGTCGCGACGGGTCGCGACTGCCTGCACCGCGAGAAATCGCGAATCCGCGGGAAGTTTGGTAGTTCGTTTGCGGCATATGTACCTCGTTGTTTGTAATGTTTAACTTGATTAGTTTTTACCCGAATTTAATTATCAAACTTTATCAATTATTTCAAAACTGTATTTAAATATGTTTATTATTTATAAATATTATTTGTAATTAATTTAATTAACCATTAATATTTAAATATGTTATAATTATTATTTTGTAACATATTAATAAGTTTGATTTATATGTTATTTTTAATTTGTAACATATGTTAATAAATATTAATTTGTAACATATTAATAATTTGGACAAATTTAATCAACAATCAAATAAATAAATACAATAAGACGGGATATTTATAAAAAAAGTTGTATTATTCATTGTGAATATTACAATAAGGTGGAAGAGAGCTGTAAATATTCAGTGTAAATATTACAAGATGTCTCACTAAAACCTCTCTTGTAAAACCCTCCTTAGGGACATAAAACCAAGAGAGGAAAGAGGACATCATTACTCGGGGAACATTGCGTTGAACCTTTCCGTCATTAGCTCCAGTTTCCTTGGTTCGGAGCGTTCGGCAATCACCGGGGGCTGGAACAAGAAATGATTCAACACCACTATTTGCTCGACGTGTATGCTGGTGGTTGACGTCCGCCGGTCGTTGATGAGATATTGAGCCGTGCTGAAAACGCTCTCCAAAGCAACGCTGGAAATGGGGATGGACAGTATTTCCTTCGCCATTCTCGCCAATATCGGATATCTGTCCCTTTGATTCTTCCACCACTTAATGACGTCGAACTCGTCGGATTCTTCGTCGAATAGCAGGCCGTAGTAGCGCTTCAGTTCTGGCGGTTGGCATTCCGTGTCGCCTGTCAACGGCTTAGTGGATGCCCCGCGATGTAGCCGTTGCTTGAGTCTCCGACTGAAGTCTAGTCCCGTCTTGGTTGGGCTTGCCATCACTGCCCTATGCTCCTCCTGTGCGTTGAACTGTGGGAACCTTTTGTCGTATTCACTAAGAAATCCAATAAGAACTTTATAATTGTAACCACACATACAAATTACCTTTTTAATTTTATTAACTTATTTAAGTAACCATTTAATGTTTAAATGATTATTAAATCCCAAGAAATTCGTTTTTGATGTGGAAGATCAGTCGGAACTGCAACCAAAGAGCATACTAAGACTTTCAAGAGACGTATCAAATTAATTAATTAAACTAAAATGATTAAATCATTATTATATCTCAAGAATTCATTTCTGATGTAGAAGATCGGTCGGAACCGCAACCACAGAGCATACTAAGACTTTCAAGAGACATATCAAATTAATTAATAATACTAAAATAATTAAAATAATAATGATTACCCCGTTGCTGGGCGCGGAAGTCGAGCATGTCGAGGACGTTGGACTGAGCCTTCGCCGGTTTCGTGATGGGAAGAGATTGGAGAACCATCGTGGTACGATCCGACAACAGAGGAATGGTGCGGTTCCTCCGTTGGTTGAGTCGGTTGTTCCTCCGGTGGTTGAGTTTCGTCGTCCTCGCGGTCGTCGACGGGTCCGCCTTGAAACATGAGCGCGAAAAATGGATCGGCAGTCCTCGTCTTCCGACATCGACGTACCCCATCCACCATTGATGCGGGCACACGCTCCGGATCAGCGTCGTGCGCGCCCATCGCCCGGACTAGACTAGGTCTTAGAGACCGTTGTGTATCATCGGGATAATTTGGATTTTCTTGGGAAGGAAATATTTCTTGTGGTAGCATAACGGGAATATAGCCCTCGGGCGTAGGTTGATTTGTTTCCGCCCAAATAAATAGGGGTTGCTGATCCCTAGCCCTTCGACCCCCGGAACCACCGCTTCTTTGAGACATAATGAGAAATTTGAGAACTTGAGAGCTTTAGAGAGAAAAAACTTAGAGAGTTGAGAGAATTTGAGAGAGAGTTGGAAGATTGTTGGTGAGGAAATGGGGGTGGGAGGGGTGGTATTTATAGGATTTGAGGAGAGTGTTGGGTGGGTGAATAATTATTGAGGTGGGTGAAGTGGGTGAATAAAGTTGGGGGAAAAATATTGAAATTTGAAATTTTTGGGTTGGAATTCAAGTAAAGTGGGTAAAAATTGTGGTTGGGTAATTAATTTCGGGTAAAAAATGTGTTATTTATGCCACAAACAAACACAACACCCGGATCGCTGACGTGGCTTAACGTGGGCCGTTGATCGCGATGCTCGGATTGCAATCTCACTACGTCGCGACAAAGCCGCACGTCGCGACGATTCCCGAAGTCAAAGCAGGAATCGCGACTCGTCGCGACGACCAAAAACAAGTCGCGACGTGTTCAAAGCCATCGCCAAATGCAGCTCTACTAAATACAAAACTATAACAATCATAGGCCTAAAATAGGGAAAATACCAATAAAATATCTTCAACTTCAAGTTCCTCAAAGTTTTCGGTATATTTTAAATTCTAATTTTATAGGCAAAAATACCAAAATATTAAAAATAGTGCTAAACCGTTAACTTTCACAAAATATCAATAAATTTTGCGGCATAAGTACTTAAGTTGTTAATGACGACTAAATACTTAGATAAATATCATTTATTAGCGACATGTCTCATAAGTACTCAGTTATTATCATAGACGTTGAATTAGTGGATAAAATTACAAAAACATCATTTACAAAAACCCTATCTATATGATGATTTTGCATTATTTTAAACCAATTCTACATATTTTATGGATATGATATTAAATTAAGTACTTATGTCGCTAATAAATGATAATAACTTAAAAATTTACGTCGTCATTACGTTAACTTAAGTACTTCCGTCGCAATAAATGTCGATATTATGCGGAAGTTAATGGTTTTGTACTAATGGCATAAATAATTTTTTTACAAATTAATACTTTTATCTCTAAAAATAAAATTTAAATATACCATGAACTCTGAGCTATTTTAAGTATTTTTGCTTGTATTATCGCGTAAATTATATTGAACTAATTTTTACTTTTGATTTGGGCTTGGCATGTGGATTATAGAGGCCCTATAAAATGGCTATTTTATTAGAAGGCCCATCTCCCTTATGCAATTAGATAAATAACAAGTCCTTTATTATTGTTTTTTGAAGACGAACTCTTGAACCAGCAAATACTTTCAAAAAACAAAATCTAATAGCCAGTAATGATAATGTAACTTCTTATTGTAATCGTGTTATCTTCCTATTATGCGGTAGTAATTACTGATTGCATTTCTTTTTGGTATTTTTTACTATCCTCATCATTTGATTAAGTTATCTTTCTTTTAAAACACATAAAAGATAAACAATATTAAAAAAAAAAATCTCTAAATAATTATAAGATATATATATATATATATAATCCTGTAAGTAGTTGAAGTTAATAATATATATGTCTACCATTTAATCTTTATGTAATTTATTTTAATTTATATATATTGTTAATTTGTTGGCAGATAAAATCTTATCGTTAATTTGAATTTTTCACGTTAAATAGATAAGTTTTGATAAAATAAAGAAAAAATTTATCTACCAACTTAAATAGGAGTGAGCATTTTAGTCCAACCGCAACCGGATAGCTTAAACCAATCCATTAAACACCCGGCCTCAATCTAACCTGCCCAATCCACCCATCTAAAATCGAGTTGGGTCGGGCCGGACCCGACTATTCCTCATGGTTGGGCTCGAGTCAGTTTCGATCCGACCAATATAATTAATATATATTATATTAATTTTTCTCTTTACTCAAGTAGTACAATATTTAATCTTTCTATATTTTCATTTTCGACTTTATTTCAATCGAATAACCGTCCAATCTCTCATTTTCAAATCTTACACAACTATTAGTTTTTGTTTAAAATCTAGTTAGCAATGATTAATTCTTATTTGAATATGTTTGAATTTACTAAAACTTGTTTGAAATGAGTGGTAATCATATATAATTTAAAATAGTTTTGTAATTTTCATTTATTGATAGATTGATTTAAGTTGTTGTCTGAGTCAAATATATATAGAATTTATTTGTTGTATGCTGATTGATTGATATTATTTTTATAAAATTATATTTTAAACTTAGGTCCAACAATCCAAACCACTTAACCTAAAATTTATCAAGTAAGTTTGGTGTAATCAGGTCAGGTCCATAAAAATTATCGGGACAACCCAACCAAAATCATACCCCGGCCAGCTCTAGTTCATATGAGTCCAAAAAATGATATTTTTCTATGAATCACTAGTAAAAACCTAATAAAAAACGGTAAATTTTTTTACAGGATTAATTAGTCTTAATAATAATTACTACCACAGAAATTTCGGTTTCCATATTTTAAATTAGATTTTCAGGAATAAAAAGTTGAAAAACCTAATAATTAGCTGTTTCCGCGTCCCTTCCCTTCCCAAACCCTAACAAGAACATTGCACGACGAAACGATGGGCAGGAAGAGGCAGCGCGTGGTCCCCACCGCCCACGCGCCGGCGAACTCCACCGTCTCATCCACCGCCGGCGACATCGTCGGCGCTTCCGGTGAAACCCCGGCCGAATACTACAATCTCTCCCCTCCTCAGAGCCCCATTCCTCCCACCGCCTTCCATGACTCGTCGCCGGCGAACGTCGTTCTCAGCCTCTTCGTCGAGCCATCGCCGTTCGCCTCACCGTCGGAGCTCGCGTCGGCGTCGTCTTCCTCGGAGACCGTTCTCAACCTGCACTCGCGCGTCCTCAGTCGCTGCCGGTACTTCGCCGCGCTCTTCTCCGATCGGTGGAAATCCGGCGATGGCGGTCAATCAACCGAATCCGATAAGATTCACCTGAGTTTGGGCGTTTCGCCGACGATCGATTCGGCGATCAATGTTCTGGAGCTCCTCTACACCGGCGATTTCGCAGCCAAGGTCAACAGCGTCTCTGCGGCGCTCGATTTCCTTCCCGTCGCGGTGAAGCTTCTCTTCGAGGATTGCATCCGCTCGTGCTTGCAATTCCTCGAGGCGGTGCCGTGGACCGAGGAGGAGGAAGCTAGGGTTTTGAATCTGATCCCGCTCCTGAGCGGCGCCGAATCGGAGGAGCTTCTCGCTAGGGTCTCGCCGCGGAACATCGATTCCTGCGAGGAGATGCTCGACAGGCTGATCGTGTCCGCGATCTACAGCCACCCAAACATGGCGTTCGTTAAGGCCTTCGTGGCGAAGCTCCTGCGGGACTTCTCAACGAAGGAGTCGGCGGCGAGGGTGCTGAAGAAGGCGTTCCAGGCGAGCCTGAAGGGCGTGAAGGAGTCGCTGGAGGAATACTCGAGCCCGGACTTCCGTGGGGACCACAACGGGACCGAGGCAATCCAGAAGCTGAACCTCCAGAAGGCGGTGACGAACGGAAGGCACTTGCTGTGGCTAGTGGAGAGGATGATTGAGCTCAAGGTGGCCGACGCCGCCGTCGAGGAATGGAGCGAGCAAGCATCCTTCGCAGCCGATCTGCTGAGGGCGTTCCGGGACGATGCCTGCAAAAACCTTGTTCCGGGGCTCCCCGCTGTTATGATCCGGTGCACGTGTAAGCTCGCTGGAGCGGTCGCCACCGGTAGCATTTTGGCCAGCCGAGAGGTAAAATCCATGGCTGTTTATTCATTTGTTTTTTTTGCTGATATACCAGAACTTCATGGTAGCGATGAATTCCCGATTATATAATTGAACAATAGAGTCGAATAAAAGAGGTTGTTCCTTCGGGAATACGACCAATGCGAGAAGCCGAGAACGACGATTAGGGGTTCTAATTTGATATGCTCTTCTACAATTCGTAGTTAATATTCGATTGTCCAGTTCCGATATGGACCGAGTTTTTCGGAGGGTAGTTTTCTTAAATTCTCTCATTGCCGATATCCAGGTCCGAAAGAAGCTAGTATTGAATTGGCTCCCGGTCCTAATCGTGTGCAAAGACAACATATCGCCTCTGTCGCCCAACACGAAAGTGCTCTGTCACGAACTGGAGGGTACCCTTCTGAAGATCATCTCGACGCTTCCCATGACCGATGCGCGGGAAATGCTGCAACAGTGTCTCAGCTTCTCAACCCGAAACGTGGACGACTGTCCTCACTTGGTCGACGCGTTCAACACGTGGTTCCGGCGAGCCGCTCTTCCCGCACAAGCAGACAGCCACGAGAAGTAAAACAGTTTGCTTGGTCTTTCCATTTCCATTTGCTCTCAGGGTTTTCCAGTATTCAGCAAGTGTTGTGCATATTACTGTGTAGCTATTATCTGAGTAAATATAAATAAACTATAAAGAGTTTGAGCATTTCTCTCTGTGATTTTTTTATTATTATCGAATTTTCAGAATTGTTACCTTTTACTGTAGACACGATGCTGTAAATAATAATAATCTACAGTTTGATCATGTAACTTCCCCAAAGAATACCTCATTACCTCTGATAAAATTACGAGATATTTACGGCATTAGTATCTAACTTTATATCATA
Source organism: Parietaria judaica (assembly GCA_954871525.1). Classification (NCBI taxonomy): domain Eukaryota; kingdom Viridiplantae; phylum Streptophyta; class Magnoliopsida; order Rosales; family Urticaceae; genus Parietaria; species Parietaria judaica. The sequence continues at coordinate 29,424,436 of OX940862.1, read as the reverse complement.
TTTTATATTAATAAAAGATTCGATGGCAATAGTCTCTAAAGACCACAAAATAAAAACGAGGTCTAATTTCGTTAATGTCAAGTTAACATGTGTGTTTCAAGTTTAATACAAGTGTTAGGTACTGATAAATTGAACTTCAATGTTGTTTTGTGAAATGTAGTACTCCACTAAAAACAGAGGTTAGAAAATTTATTGACACAGTACAAAGTTGTCTATTTATGCTGCAAATTTCCTTAAAATGTAGACTTTTACCTCTTGAAAACGTTTTACATAGACTTTTATACCTAGGAGTTAGAATGAAGATAAAGTATTAATGTCATAAAAATTCATATCCTTTTTTTTTATGGCACATTTATGGCGAAAATACCCAAAGTTATCCTATTAAAATACTTAGTCAACCACTTTCAATCTCATTCCATAAGGCATAGATCATACTCTCATTTCACACACATTTATTTCTAATATCCAAACAATAGGATCCTCTGGATTAAACTTCCAATTAAAAAAAAAAAAGGTCTTAAAGACTCTTTTCGGTATAAATAAACCGGCTCTGAGAGTTATGACGATGATATAACCGGGTCTGAGACATGAACGGAAAATAAGACGAGTACAAAATCGAAGTTTTTTCCATTTAACAAAAAATCTCATTGCCTCCAAAAATTTCTGATTACAAACTAGCCTACAAAAATATGGAAGCAACGAGCACCACCAATCACCAAGAACAAATCTACAGTCCATAATGAGAACTTCGGATGCGACACGACGATCCGAACACCGAGAATAAACGCAAAAGCATCTGCTCTCATCATCACATAATAAATCCCATGGAACCAGAAGGAAAAAGAAAAAAGAAAAAAGAAAAAAGAAAAGACTACGTTGCGGAATTCTCGCGCTTCAAACGAGCTCGGAAACAGCTTCTGTACCGTTCGACTTTGGATTACGAGGGACTCTTTCTTTCGTTCTTTTTACAGAATGTGCTTGAGTGCGGGTATGATTTAGGGCAAACGCCTTCTAAAGTTACGGGTGGTGCCTTGGTATGTCTTGACCAAAAGGCCAATTCCTAAGCCTACTCCAAGGCATATGCTGAGGCCGATACCGACGCCGACTCTGACGCCTGCATTGAACCACGTGATCTCACCGTCTTCATTCTCCATGAACACTGTTTCGGGGTAGATTCCGTAGTCTTCGCTCTCCGGTTTGTATAGTGGATACTCGACTTCCTGTGAAGTGGCAGTAAGAAGAAAAAGAAAGACGAATAAAAAACCAACCAAGGGCGGATCCGGGATACAAATATTTATGATCAATGCCAACCGACGAATTCACAGATTACCAGTGATTTATAATCGTACTCGGAATCACGATTATCAAAAACTTGCCGAAGTTGTCTTCTTTTTTCGTAACGATTATCACGTAATTCACAAGGCGATAAATTAAGAATAGCTAATACCCGTAATGCTAGATCGGACGGAACTTCTTTGGGGTCTTCTGCCGCGTCGTACTCCGGTATCGAATCCAACAATGCCTTCCTCGAATGCTTCTTCCTAGAGTTTAGTTGCAAAGTCTTCGTTAAGATGATCGGAGTCCCACCGAACGAACCGGCAATGTAGACCTCGATGGTGGGTGAACCGGAGTCCATGCTCGTTGATTGCTTCCCTTTGAATAATCCGGTTCCGGAAACTACGCCCGATTCGCAATGCATGCCCCATCTTTGACATTCAGCGTTAGTTTCGCCAGAAACACCGTCGCTGCTGCGCAACTCTAAAACCCCGGATAGCACGAGAATGTTCTTATCAAAGACCTCGAATTTCACGCTCCCCGTGATTCTGATATTGTCCGTGCTTACAAATGTCACTTCTTCGGATTTTTTGTCGAGCCGATCTCTTCGGAGAACGGTCGTTTCACCGTCGGAGTAGATACTAGCTCTGACACCGTTGACTTCAAGAAGCGTGTCGGGATCCAACGGAATGTGATTCAGAGTAAGATACTCGGGGGTGGAATCGTCGGTCTCGCACTTACTCACTCTGACGTAAAAAACCTTCAAATTGAGCCACGGCAAAAGAACCTTCACGTTCGCTTTGTGAGGCACGTACCCGTTCTCATTTGACCCGTTTTCGTACAAACTCTCGCCACACTCACCGTCCATAGTTCGGATCTCAATTTCTGAAATCCACTTCAATCAGATCGACACGCCGGTGCATCCCGTCAAGAGCTCAAACCTGCATCCATGCCAAAGAACAGAGGAACTTTCAGGATGAGAAATAACTACCAAAAACCGTCCGAAAAAGCGTGATTAAAAACCGAGAAGACGAATCCGAAAGAACATAAATGCAGATTGTAGCAACAACCGAAATGGACAAAACCCAGAAGATAAAAGACAAAGAGAAGCACAAAACAAGATAAACAAAGAGATAATGGGATATGAAAATTCAAGAGAAAATTCCAAAACTCAAAAGCTTCAAAGCTCAATTACTTCTCACTCAAAAAATGAAACCCAGTAATGTAAACTCAACAACACTCGAGAGACAAGACATATATAAATACATATATATATTAAAAAACTTGAAGAAAAAAAAAAGAGAAGAAATTCAGCGATGAACAGAGCAAAATCCAAAAACCGGCCAAGAAAAATGTAAAATAAATGAAAATAAATAATTATCGCGTATTCCCAACGAACAAAACGACATATTAATACTCAGACGTCACAGATATGAGGGCATTGATTACTCCACACCAGAACAAGCATCAAATTTCTCATATTTAACCAAAAAAAAAAAAACTCACCTGAAAAAAAAAAAAAAAAAACTGGGGTGTTCAAATTGGGAAAGCCTCGAATTAAAATTGGAGAAGCGAGGGTTTGGGGTTTCGAATTCCTGGATTCGGATTCGACAGTTGGTTCGATGGAATATCGATCAGGTTTGCGTTTTGGGATACGAGTGAAGAGAAGAAATAAAAAATGGATAAAAAGGATATAAAAAAAGAATGGTGGGGTCAGGAGTGTATATCTGATATTCCTCAGATCTTATCCTACGAACACGAAGAAGATGAAGATGATGAACTAGATTGTGAAATAGAATATTATTTTTCAATAATTAAAATATATATATATATACTTTTTTTTCTTTCTTAATTAATTAAGTAATTAATTAATATACAATTTAAGAAGGGTCACGTATCTACGAGTAGAAAGCTGACAAGTAGTTTAGGAATTTCTGAGGGTAATTACCACTTTTGGCCCCTCCATTATAAAAATAGCGGAAATAACCATTCAATTATTAATTTTTGGGTAAACTGCGGCTAATGTACCCAATGTTTGATTTTCTGCGGATTATGTACCCAATGTTTATTTTTGGCGGCTAATGTACTCAATGTTTGATCCGTTAGATATTTTTGGGTTTTCCGTCAGTTGACCGTTAGAGAGTTATATGTACACTTTTCGTATTTTTGACATAACTCACTCATTTTTTGTCCAAATTTTATGCACGACCTATGGTTGGAAAGATAAGAGATAGATCTACAACTTTAATGTTTTAAGTTTTGTAAAATCAGTTTAAAAAAAATACGAAATTTCATGTACAACGTAAAACTGGACATTAGTTTAATGCAAAATATTTGTTTCGAGCAAATTTTAATATACTTAATGACTTTTTATGATGAAACGTAAAAGTAAAAAGTTGTAGATAAATGTTTTATCTTTCCAACGGATGTTTATTTATAAATTTTGGATAAAAAACGAGTGAGTTATGCCAAAAATATGAAATATTATTTCACATCACATCTTTTATATTTTTGGCATAACTCACTCATTTTTTGTCCAAAATTTATAAATAAACAACCGTTGGAAAGATAAAAAGTTTATCTACAACTTTTTAGTTTTACGTTTCATCATAAAAAGTAATTAAGTATATTAAAATTTGCTCGAAACAAATATTTTGCATTAAACTAATGTCCAGTTTTACGTTGTACTTGAAATTTCGTATTTTTTTAAAACTGATTTTACAAAACTTAAAACATTAAAGTTGTAGATCTATCTCTTATCTTTCCAACCATATGTCGTGCATAAAATTTGGATAAAAAATGAGTGAGTTATGTCAAAAATACGAAAAGTGTACATATAACTCTCTAACGGTCAACTGACGGAAAACCCAAAAATATATAACGGATCAAACATTGGGTACATTAGCCGCCAAAAATAAACATTGGGTATATAATCCGCAGAAAATCAAACATTGGGTACATTAGCCGCAGTTTACCCTTAATTTTTTATGGATTTGGCCTCTCCATTATGAAAATTGAACCAGATTGTGAAATGGGAAATTTATTTTTAAATAATAATAATAAAATCACAGGCGAGGGGAGGCAAAATGAGAACGACATTTCAAAAAAAAAATCTTACTTAAGTGATTAATAAAATACAATTTAATAGCTATAAATGTCAGGTCTGTCACATATCTACGAATAGAAAGCAGACAACTAGTCTAGAAATTAACTTCTTTTTTTTTTGGAGAAAGTTGAAATGTACATCAGTTGAGATTTTAGTACATTTTGTTTTTTGGGGTAAAACTCTATTGCATTTTCTTTTAATTAGATTTATGATTTATCTATAGAGGGTATAAAAGAACGACCGTGATTGAACTGAATTCAAAACCAAACAAAATTAAACTATCGAGTTTTTTATTTTTGGGTTTTTATGATGAAAAATAAAGATTAATTTTTTCAATTTTTTAATTCGATAATGAATCAAATCTCTTCAAATAGGATTCAAACTTACGATCAATCAATTAACACATGACTGCTTTACCACTGAGCTATTAGGACTGAGGAACAATAAGAGGTTAGATATCATAAATTTCAATTCTCGTTCTCAACCCATGTTCAGTATGAGCTAGAAGTTTACAACAAAGCCTGTTAAATTTGCTACCGGATTTTGCTAAGCGATATTGATTTTGGTTTCTCGTTTATAAGTTGAGAACCGAATTTTTATTGCTTGGAGGTCTTCTTTATATATATATATATATGACTTCTTAAATGATATGCGGATTGTTGGTCGGTAAATTATTATTTACAATTACATGTATGATGTATGGTTCTATTTTTTAATTTTATTTTATTTTTATATTAAATATGAGGAGCTTTAGATTTCACTCCCCTCATAGTGACTCGAAGTCAAGACCTCTAGTATCTTATGTGGTGTGCTTTTTACCACTAGACCAAACACATCTTCTATATTAAAATTTATAGTATTGTACTAGATATTTAACTTTCTAGTAATTATTACATTTTAAAAAATTATTGTGATTAGATTTTGTTTTTATCATGATGCAGTTAAATAATAATTGAAACCGAAAGAAACTAAAAAGTTAATAAAAATAATTTTAACCTCAATAGTACAACTTTCTATACTTCTAATTATACGAGATACACCGGTCACCGAGCCTATTTTTGTGTAAATAATAATAAACTGAAGAATAAAGAAATCAATGCGAAGTTTCTAAACCAATAAATCTCTCGAATGCAATATCTAATCAGAAAACATGTCATCATAAATAGTACCGGCCTTGAGGGTATACGTGGTAGGCCCAAGACTATAATAGATTTGTAAATTAGGGGCCCCACGATGGAAGAAAAAAACATTGAGTGTATTGTGCTCACGTTTTACTGTTATGAGGATATATAATAGAAACAATTCATATTAAAAAAATTCATGATAAAAGTGGGCTTGATATAAAATTGGTGCCCCAAAATTAGTGGGCCTGATATTTATTTTTATTATTACGATAGGGACCTCAAAATCAATATTCGCCTAGGGCCCCGATAAATTCAGGGCCGGCCCTGATCATAAAAGGCGTGTATATAAGAGTATTATAACACATCACTATAATACTAACAAATGAAAAAACATAAACCCTACGCTTTTACGCGATTTGAGTATTTCATCCTTCGCAAATTGAAATTGAGTACACGATCGCCGACTTTGCCTCAACTTGAGTACATTTATCGCTATATCTCTTGTATTTTATGAACTACTCTTCTAGTACACGATAAATACGTTAAAGGTAATATTTTGTTGGTGTTAGCTTATATAGTTTAACCTAGCAATAAGTTTTGAAAATATAGAACTTTTAGAGGCAAAATAATCCACCAAAAATATCACTTTTATTAAAAACTTGAAGCAAAAGACTTGAATCCCCATACGGCAAATTCATACAAATCCCTGTGTTGATATCGGTTGCAATATCCGATACAGAACCGGTATCTTATCCGATAACCGGTATAAAACTTTCACCCCACTCACAAGGTTTCTTCATCTCGAGCTTCCAAATAAACACTATCGAGGCTGACATTCATAGATTTTCAGAGCATTATTTAATTTTTCTTACTCAAGTATGGACTCACACCTGAATCACCCAAATTTCACGTGAAGGCAAGGCCTCTAACAATCACAGAGACAGTTACCAAAAACACCCTTCTTCTATTATTTTATTTGAATAATTTATGAAGCCAAATATCCAATAATACATCTTGATCAGAACAAAGTTTGGGCGATGGCAAATTTTCAGTGCTGTTCAAGAGGGTCAAAACACTTCTTGATCCAACAGAAGGGGTCAACGAGGCTTTTTTAGCTCGGTTTGTTATCGCTCGTTCGCTCAGCTCGTGTCGATTCCTACAATTCCTAACAAACAACCACTTTCGTAATTAGCCCATTTACAGCTTATTCAATCACAGGGAAACAGAGATGTAAACACAGAGGCTTCTGTACTGAATCGAACAGCCATTTTCGATGAAACAGGTACATACTGTAAAATGGATATTAAAATAAAGTGAATCGCACTTTTCAATGAAGTTCGAAAACCAACTATGATTGGTCATTACAAAACAATATTCGGACATATCGCTTGCGTGTTAGGCTCTCTTTCACCTAATTAAATACTCTTAGTAGATGGTTCGCACACATAAAATATGCATGATTCAAAAACAAGTGATTAGGAAAACAAATCTACAACATGAAATTGATGTCTACCCAAAAACATGCAACTCCAATTGAATCTTACAGGAGCGAGAGTCGAGCAAAAGGTGAAAGTACAAAAAATCAACGAAGAACCGACATTAACACCCCTGGAGTGCAAGAAATGATGAAGCCGAAGCCCATAGTTGTTTTCACCGAGGAACTGCACAGTCTAAGGGAGCCCAAGAAAGAGTAAAAGGAAGACAATCAGTAGACGCAAAAATTCTACTGGCGAAGGAGAAAACGAAATTTGCATTGAGATTGTGCACGTGCAGAAGACAAAGAGTTAATTAAATTTGCACCATTTCCAGGTCAGCATCCAAAGAAATTGGTGGGAAAAAAAATATTGGTATTACTTTTATAGTAACCAAGCTTCTTTTGGAAGTTCACGAGAAATTGACGAGTTAACAATGTCGGTCATGCCGAAAACCCATGGAATGAATAGTTAATAGGAGTTATGACTCAAATTACAAAGAGTAAGACTACTTATATACACATGCTAGAGGTAAGACTAAACACAAAATTAACATATAATTACAGAAATTTCTCTCACTAATCTTAAGAGTCCTAAAACTCTTAAAGTTCTTTTATACGATCATTAATTGCAAAAAAACGGAAACAATAGCACACATCATAAAAAAAGGAGCTTCTAATGATACATTTCTTCCAAACTGAGCAAAAATTCCAACAACAATTCATTTATACCATATGAATGGAAAAGATGACAGGCCTCGAAACGCAAAATTCACAACAAATTCAATTTAGAATAATTTACTCGAGAGAAATTTTGAAATTAAAATTACATGGTACAAAGCCCGAATTTTCAGAATCAAACACTCTCGTCTCTCACATTGTAACACGGGAGGAAAACCCTAATCACTTATTGCCTCACACAGTCGTCGGGCCGTGTCACAAAGGTGATGCAAATCCTATACCATAACGTAGAAAAACAAGTCAGAAACAGGTTTTGCAACATTTGACGTAACCCCGTGCCAGCAATCAAGAAAAACCCGGAACAAATCCCGGGTCGGAAAACTTCTATTACTTATTAGGGAAGGGAAAATGTGGGCCAACGCCTCTAAAGGCGATTCAAAGCTTATACGACGGTTTTCAAAACGAAAAATACTCGAAGGAATTTCAAAAGAACACCGAACAAGCATGGGCTGACTGCAATTCAAGATCAAAATTTACACTCCAAGCGATAATCAAGGCGAGATTCAATGCGTAACAGATTCTAATAACCTAACAAAGAAGAGATTCATCAATCAACTAAGATGAGTACCTTGAGATAGGCAACTCCAGAAAGAAGAATCAGTGGCGATGTTAGATTTGAGCCTCGCCGCAGCGATGGCACTGTGAAGAGGCATCAGCGAGTCCACACTTCCCAGAGCAGCAAAAACCCTGGAAATGGAAATACGCTCAGTCGAAATTCTCCAAAAATTACGAGGTTTTGGCGATCCTGAGGAAGATCGTACCTCGAGGGTCGAGGAATGGGTGAGGAGGCCGAGGAGTAAAATGGAGACGGAGCCGGTTTGGCGGTGAATGATTTGGGAGATGCGAATCTGGAGCGAGACGCCATAGACTTAGCTCCAGAAACTAGAGCTGATCTACAGAAGGACGCCATTGTTGGGTTTTGGAAGCTTTGAATTTCAGAGAGAATTGGATGAGAGAGAGTCGCTTAAACCCTAAACTCTGCTTCTGTCTTTAGGGTCGTTGGCTTCTGCAAGTACGAAACGATGTCGTTTCTTTCTATTGACAAATAATTTTTTTAATTGGTAAATAACTTTTCTCCGTGTGTATAGCGGCGAAAATACTCAAGGTTTGATCAAAGAATCATCTCGTAAACTCAAAGTTTAAAAATAGTGACAAAAATATTCAAAGTCGCATTTGGAGAGTTGACCACACTATTCTCGTAATTTCTTAATTTACCTGTTAACTCTGGCCACGTGGACAAATATGTTTTGTTAAGTGTAATCAATAGGGGTTGAATTAATTGTATTAATTAGGGATCAATTCGTTGCTTTATCGTAAATGAGGCTGATATGGACTCTTCATTCAATGTGACAAAAATTGTTATGTCAGCAACCCTTATTTTTCTACGTGGCCGAAGTTAACGAGTAAAAGTTAATGGTGTTACAAAAATGATGTGGTCAACTCCCCAAATAAAAATTTGAGTATTTTTGCCACTACTTTTTAAATTTGAATACACTAGTGATTCTTTGACTCGCCGTCATTAACCCTTTTCTTTCCTTTCAAACCCCGTAATCAGAGTTTTGAATTTTAGACAATGAAATCACGTCTGTTTTTAGATTGTAAGATTCGGAAAACAGAATATCCAATCTTAAAATCGAATTGTTTGTGTCAAGATCATATTAGTACCTTCAATATTTACTTTTTACTAAGAATATACCCTCAATTTAAAAAACAAGTAATTATACTTTAGCATATGATTTGAGAATCTTATTAATCTTTATTTTTTTTTATCTAGTGTTTAGTAAGTAAAATATTGAAAGAAAGAAGCATGCTTCTGATAAGTTTTTCACATTGTTTCCCCCATCTATATCATTATATCTCATTCCTTGTTTAACCTCGCACCGCCTTGCTGTGCTATCGAAACCGTCATTTGAATCGTCGTTGCTCCGCCACAAGTGGCATCTCTCAAGTTTCCATGCCGCTTCATGCTATGGTTGAGATGGCATGTTCTCTAGACAAGTATTGTACTCGAGTTTTCGGGTTTTGTACTTCGATAGCGGCAGCGAGAACCGTGAAGCCATCACTCCGCTGCATCATATCCTGATGCGTCAATACACCCCACCAGCCCTTCCACCACGTGCAAATGCGGTACATGGAGCGCGTTCTTGTCCAAACTAGGCCTCCAAACTCTCGCTGCCTCGGGGCAGTCATCTAGATATCTCCTCACCGCGTCCCAGTCTCCGCGGAACACATCTTTAAAGAACCACTTGTATGGATTAAAGTAAAAAACCGGAGCTGGGTTGGGCTTCACGACTGGGTTTCGGCTCGTGTGGAATATACCTAGTGATCTTAGTAGTAATATCAGAAAAACAGACATGATTTTCAAACGGAGAAGCTGCTTGAGATTATATTATATCTATCCGGTCGGTCACTTCTTGCTTCCGCAACTCCTTCCCTAATTTATAGCTCTTTCATTCTCTGTTGATCACAATTGGAGAGAGAGGGAATAAAATATTGAGGTTGTAAAATTTCTTAAGGAAAAAACACGTGTAACAATGACAATCGAGTCGTAAGCCTCAGAATACCTCTAAGGCGTAAGCCTTGAGGCACGGCGTGTGAATGCCTGGAGGCTTAAATACGCCCTTTAAACCTTGGGCCACCAAGAACAAATCAACATGGAGTTCAAAGCAAAGAGAGGCATAGAACAAATATGATTATTGAACCCAGATGTAAACAGATCCAGCTTAAAATGCGATAACCCGCCAAAAGCTTCGGTTAAACGCATCCTAAAAGATCAAATTCCCGTAAATGAACACAAAACAATATTACTCCTTCCATGTTCTTGATAAAGAAAAGAAACGGCATAGCTAATTCTCTCGCAAGATCGGTCTTCTCAACGACAATCTAGATCCTATTACCTACACAATGAACAAAACAATGAGATTCACCTACTGCCATTCATTAAAAAAAACCTCCGGACATAACCAGCTATGCTAAAGTTTCCAATTGATGCCTGATAATTATAATGTAGCGCGTATACGATAGGCTTGTGTATTATTTGACAATAAAAACCCAAGAACTATAAAGCACAAGCAAATTCCGTACTTGAGATACAAAATGAAAGCAAAAGGAAATACCCTCCGATGATACGACCCCGAATCGATCTAGAAAAATAGGAGCTTTGCCTAATCTTCACCGAACCCAACAATCATTTACAAAGTTTAACATTTCTTAATGAGAAGAGATTGAGTACAGAGCTCCTATTTTTCGAGAACGATTTTGGGTTGTACCGTTCACCGAGCCCAATAAACATTCACTAAGTTTGATGTCCCTCAAAGAGAAGATATTGAATTCCGTTGAGATTAAGCAAAGCTCCTATTTTTAGAGATCAATTTCCGTTCGTATCGTATAACCGGAACGAAACGTGTGAAGCTGCCGTATTTGAAAGCAGCAAAACGTCAGACAAAGCTCGTAAGATACGTACCTTGGGAGAGAAGTCAGCTCCAGAAGATGGAATCTAGCTCAACAACTGTCGGCCATTCTTCAACCAGAAGAGCTTCCTCTTCCACTCATCCTTCTCAGTCGTTTGAAGAACTATCAGCTGCTTCTTGACTCTGATCTCGAATTGCTCTCGCGACTTCTTGTGGACGTGAGGCGATCGATTCACCGTGATCAGCTTCCGCGTCATCGGCAATCGGACCCTCTTCCCCTCAAATTTGTCCTCGAATATCAGCCGGTCGTACGAGCGGAGCGCGATGGTCATCTTCGCCGGAGTCGAAGTCCGGCCGCTAGACACGGTCTTCGCGCCGCCTTCCTCACTAGGGCTCCGGCGATCGAGAGATCGCACCAGGACGGTGATTTTCGGCGTCGATTTGACCATGAAGCCCGGCGATTTGACCCGCGGAGGCGAATTGAGACGGTGGAGCGGCGTCAGCGACTCCGCGCTTCCGAAAGAGGACAAAATCCTTCGATTATAGGACATTGCAAACGGCTCAGAACAACAAGGCTCGAAGAATACAGATACAGTACGGGATTAGAGGGGACGAAGTTAGGGTTCGGGTGTACCGCGAAGCTTGAGAGGCGCTTGCCGATGCTGAGGAGGAGAAGGGAGATGTCCTGAGGTTTGAGCTAGTTCCCGCCATGAAAGCTGATCTGAAGAAGGAAGCCATTGCTGGTTCGGAGGTCTGAGCACGATTCACCGAAAAAAAATGGTGGAAATGGAAGGGAGTGGCTTAAACCCTGCGTTGCGTTTTGAGTTTCTGTAAAACGACAGGTTTCACATGATACCCACTATTTTTCACAAGTACCAATTCTCGTGACAACGACGTGGGTGAAACAGAACCGAAATGTCCGTTTTTGTGCCAAATCTTTTAAGAAATGCCCATACGTGAGACTAAAAATACACATAATGAGTAGTTTTTAAAAATATTTGACACAAAATAGGCATTTTGTTCATTTACCATTTTTTTTAATCCAGGTTCCGCTTATAAAGAATTTTTTTGTTTTTTTTTTCTCAAACCGGAATCAGGATAAATTAAAAAAAAAAACAAATGAAGCCGGAGACATAATTCAGAAAAAATGATGAAAAATAAAATAAAATAAAATACTAAGTGTTGATGCAGAAAAATGCTTCAATCCATTAGCGGCCCAATTGCTCGTGTTGGGCCGGGCTTTAACGTCGTCTTGTGGATCTGGGCAAAAATTCCCCTAAGTCGGGCTCCTCGTCCCGAATTGTGGGCCCAGGCTCGGGTCCCCAGGCTATACCCTCAGCCGCGCAATGGACTGGGGGGATAGACTGGACACCGCGGAGGACTGGTCCTATCAGGCGGGCCAAGAACCGAGTAGGAATTTCGCCAGAGCTTCCGCGTTGGTCGGATTTTTCTCTTCCGGGACCTGACAAAATAGCACCGCGGTCAGGGAGAAACGAGTGTTTTGCCCCCCGATTCACCTCCGACGCTCAACATTAGCGGGGTATTTGAGTGAATATCGGTTTTTGGAAGTCTCGAGAGAGTTTTGGGAGAGTTTTGAGCGTTTCCCAAGTGTTTTCTCGAGTGAAAATCCGTTTAGAAAGGGTGGGGATCGAACCCCTATTTATAGGAAAAAACCCGGAAAAAACCCGGATCTTGTTTTGAATTTATCTCCTCATCCGGGAGGCTCCCGGGGAAATATTATATGTTTTTCTGACTCCCCGGGATGTGGCCGATCCATTGCCGCAAGAATCGCGGCGATCGGAGCTACGACGCGCCCTCACGCGCGGCCGGAAGGCGGCGGACTCGGCAAACTTCGGCTCCAAGTCTTGCTGACTCAGCAGCCACGTGTCGCGCTGTGATTGGCTAAGACGTGGCTCTCGCGCCCAGTGGCGTGTTGACACGTGGCTGGGTCAGCTTTGACCTTCGTGGGCCCTGCTGAGGGGCGTTGGGGCCCACCCGGAGGGCCCTCGGGGGCCTCGGGTGGTCCCCGAGGCCGATTTTCGCAAACTTTATGTCGTTTTTGGGTGTTTTGATATTTTCGGGACCATCGGGAACCTTTGTTTTTCGAAAAAGGACCTCCGGTGAATTTTTTAGGCGAAGTTGACCATAATTAATAAAAGAAGAATTATCTTGAATAATTCTCGCTTTTGTTAATTAAGTAAGAAATCAATCGCGTAAAAATACCCGTAACACTAAGTCTACATTACCAAAATCATTTACAAACTTAAAATTTAAATAATAAAAACATAAACCGAGATATTATAAGATATAAATAATATTATCTTATAATAAAAATAAAAAATTATATTTATATTTAAAACCGGAACAAAGACAAAAAACCTGAAATTTAAGGTGCCGTCCCAGTTTGATTCGCGTTTCTTTAACCAGGAACTGGGACCTCCATGTTCTCGCTTTTAACACTAAATTTCCTATAAAAAAAAAAAAAAAACAATCTGTAGCCAATATTGGAACGGGGAACAAAATATTTAGCCATAACAGATAGGCATATAAATTAAAACCCAAGTTTTGAAATGTGGCTCTGAGTTCCGGAACTGGATCGCGACATATATATTATTTGCCTTGGTCAAGATTGTATCTTTCCGCTCTCAACTTTTAAATATCCACGTTTTAAACAAAATCGGATACCGGTATTCAAGCCGGTATCCACGACAAAGAAGTATTGGTACATTCAAACGACATGGCGTTTTCCTTATTGGGCCCAAAATAACGAAAAGTTTTCTTTGAGAACTAAACCGACAAACGCTGCTTAAACCAACGAGTTCGAAACTAGCCGACCCGGAGAATAACTCGCTCAGCGGCTCACTGAGTCAAGCGATTCCCCAACTCGCTCCACTCTATTAGAAACCAACACCTTCTTCCCAAACGAAAGGGATTTGGGAAAAAAAAAAACACCCAATTTCGAGTCCGACTCTGCTGAATCTCTCCAATAATGGCTGCGATTCTAGCTCGCAAATCGCTTCTCGCTCTTCGTGCTCGTCAGCTCGTAAGCAATCTCACCGATTCCCCAATTTTTTCTATCTCCGATTTTTTTCTTCAGGATTTTTCATGGATTTTTGGTTTCGGTTACGATTGCAGACGATTTACTTTCCAAAATCTAGGTTTAATTCGATTTTTGAACTTCTCTATGTATTCGAACTATTCTATGCGGTTTGTATACCAAAGATCATAGCAAATTACATGTTTTTTTTTTCAGTGTAATTTATTTCTATGTTACCTGTAACCCTAGAAGTTTTCAGGATTTCCCGTTTCTTTTTTTCATACATTGGTGTGATCGTAGTTTGAAAATGATAGGAAAGGATTTTCGATCAATTGTCTTTATAGATCAGCCGAGGTAGTGTTGAGAAGAGTTAGAGAATTTGCTTTGAATATTTGGGAAACAACGGTTATTAGCATATCAGCATTCCATCTTGATGATGATATAGGGAATAAACAAATTGTCGTAAATCGTAACTGCGTGTCGTATGTTTGGATGAGGTTCTTTCGTATATTATTTAATAAAAAGATTGAAGCTTGAAAGCAAGAGGTCACTGAAAACATAAGGCTTTATTGTTTTGTAAATCGTAGAAGTTTGTTTTTTATATTTCATGGCTGGGTTTCCTCTACTTCTCGACAAGCTTGCATAAATGGTTGTTATTCAACACCATCAGTTTTATGGCTTTTGTTGCCCTCTCGAGAACGGGACACGGTTGTTAAATTTGATGATAAATTTACGGGGGTTTTTTCGGTTCTTCTTTTACGTTAGAAATCATTTTAATTCTGCCATTTTTGGTCTCTTAGGCTGCTCCAGCTCAAGCACTGCAAGGTCATGGACTGCAATTTGGTGCACACTCCTTTTCCACCATAAGAGGTTACCTTTTGCCTTGTTAAATATTGAGTGGACTGAGATGCTATTATATGTAGGGTATTTCAATAAGATACTGGAAAAGAAAAAGCATTAAACCAATAAACCTTATATGGTTTAGACTAAGTGTGTGATTTGGAATGAGGGTTAGAGAAGAGAAAGAATATGAAGTCATTGAGGGTGTAGAAATAATAGTCTGTGAGTCTCTGTATTAGCTATATATTTATGCTGAAAATGATTTTAAGCTTCTTCTTCTTTTCTTCCTTTATTCGAAATGCAGAAGATGAAGAACGGGAGCAGCTTGCGAAGGATATTTCAAAGGATTGGAGTTCAGGTACTTGTCTTTCACACTTTCCCATTGTGCAATTCTCATCATTTTCTTTTTCTGTTAATTATTTGATGCATTAAAATCATTGCAGTTTTCGAAAGAAGCATAAATACGCTATTTCTTACTGAAATGGTTCGGGGTCTGAGTTTGACTCTCAAGTACTTTTTTGACACAAATGTTACGGTAAACATCTTTCTGAACCATTTTCTATCTTGCATTGTGGTGAATAAGGTTGTATTAAGCCTACTTCTAAAATTTGCAGATCAATTATCCTTTTGAGAAGGGCCCTTTGAGCCCCCGTTTTCGTGGTGAGCACGCCCTAAGGCGATACCCAACTGGAGAAGAGCGGTGCATTGCTTGCAAGCTATGTGAAGCTGTAAGAGAGCTACAACTTCTCTGTCGGTTTTATTTTTATTTTTATCTTTATTTATTTTCCTGCTATATTATTATATTAGAATATTTACTTTTGCTCAAAGTTCAATTTTGCATTTACCAGCAGTTTCACCCACTTTATGAAATTTACTTATGGATCTTCATTTTGTGAAGTTGGTATATTTATATCCAAGTAGCAGTTTTTCTCTCCTTCCTTGAGGTTTAATTGTTTTATTTTTATATTATTGGTTTTATCTGACTAATTCCTACGCATGCTAGATATGCCCGGCTCAAGCAATCACAATCGAGGCCGAGGAACGTGAGGATGGTAGCCGTAGGACTACCAGGTAACCGTCTCTCTCTCTCTATACATATACATATATATATATAAATATTTGTATCTAACGTGTGTGAGTTGATAGGTACGATATTGACATGACAAAGTGCATCTACTGTGGTTTCTGCCAAGAGGCGTGCCCTGTCGATGCCATCGTTGAGGGGCCCAATTTCGAATTCGCCACTGAAACCCACGAGGTTAGCCCTCACAAAATAGTTTATTAATTATAAGTAATAAACGGGCGGTCCATTTCTGCTCAAATCTCACATAAAACTGATATGAACGATGAACACTGCAGGAGCTTCTGTATGACAAGGAAAAGCTTCTGGAGAACGGAGACCGTTGGGAAACCGAAATCGCTGAGAACCTCCGATCCGAAAGCCTCTACCGCTGATTCCCGTATTCTTTCGAGTAGTTTGATTATGTCCGAAATAAATGGATCTGTGGAGAAGTTGCAGATATTCTGTTTGTTTTTCCTATGCAACGAGATTTTGTATTTTATAACCTCGATTACCGCTCGGAACTTGTGTTTCTCCGCGAGCTCGGAGAATGAAAGCAGTGGAAAGAAATGACATGTGTTTATGTTTCCCCTTCATTATCTCGTATTCCAAATGAGAGGATTTGAATCAAAATTACCTTGTATTACGCGGACATGAAGTAAACGAGTTTGTGTCGATGATGACGATTTATGATTGATTCGGTTACAATTAGTAAAATGAAGTTTCTTTTTATTTATTTGGGATAATAGCGGCAAAAGTTGCCAAAGTTAGGCCAAGTGTGCAAATAAGTGGCCAAACCGATTTAATATCGGCATAAGTAGCCAAAGTTTACCAAATCGTGGACAGTACAAATTCCATCCATTTCATGTCAACGCCGTTAGTCCCGGCTCTAACTAACAATGAGGCCAAAATTATTAATGAGATTATCACTTTTTTTTTTACAAAGTTTTTAAAACACTACCCATTTTGGTACGTTTTAATACACATAATGAGTAATATTTTTAAAAATATATTGTGGCTAAATGGGTATTTCCTTAAACAAAAATTCGGGTCTCTAACAATTAAATATATCTCAATAAAATAATATTACAAAGTCTCGATTTTAGCCTCGACTCTAACTAACAATGTTAGGCCAACATTATTAACGAAATTTTTATTTTGTGCAAACGTATTAAAACATACATATTTTAGTTCATTTTAATACACACAATGAGTAATTAAAAAAAAAAAACTTGTGGCTAAATGGGTATTTTTGCTTATGGCAATATTTTTATATTTATTAGAGAAGTTTTTTGTGCTATTGATGTTGATATATTGTTTTTATTGTTCATGTAACATTTTTGAAGTTCATTTAGTGTTCTTGATATTCATATATTATTTTTAATGTTGATTTTAGTATTAGTCTTCTTGATGTTCATATCATGTTTTCATATATTGACCTAAAATCTCAAACCAATTGAAAAAATAACGATTTTAGCGCTGACGTGGCTAACGGCGTTGACATGAAATGGATGAAATTTGTACTGTCCACGGTTTGGTAAACTTTGGCTACTTATGCCGATATTAAATCGGTTTGGCCACTTATTTGCACACTTGACCTAACTTTGGCCACTTTTGCCGCTATTATCCCTATTTATTTTTATATGTTATTATTATTTAACACAATAAGTAAATAAATAGAGTACAGTGTTTTCACGCTTTTTAATTTATTACAAATTGATAAATGCGGGTAATACTGCTTAAGATTTTCGCTAAGAGGTGTCAGTTGTGGTTATTATCTGATAAATTGATAAACTGCTAATGATAAACGGTTGTATCCGGATTAGAACTCGATGCGGGTATCGCTATTAAAATTTTAAAAATCGGGTACCGGATTAAACTCTATTTATTTTAATCATTTTTTTTAATTTTTTAAGGGTTAATATCCGGTTTATTTTAATTTTTCCTATAATATCCAGTTTAATGCATTTTGGTTTTAAGACAATGAATGTTTGTTTTTGTTTCTGAAATGATATACAATGTATATTAAAAAAAACGGATAGTAAATCCGGGTTCCAAAACTGGGTACCGGGTAGTAAATCCGGGTATCAAAAACTAGATACTCGAATTTCAGGTGGTGGATCCGGGTATCGAGTACCGGGTACCCTACCCTGTTTCACCGCTATACTGTATATCGAAAAGTTACTATCAACTATGATGTATAATTATTGTATTTATTCCGTAAATATATACATAATAGATTAAATTACATACTCATTTGTTTTGATACGAAAGATTTTTGCACATCACATCTTTCATATTTTTAGCATAACTCAATCAATTTTTGTCCAAAATTTATAAATAAACTACCGTTAGAAGATAAATATTTATCTACAACTTTTTAGTTTTACGTTTCATCTATAAAAATTCATTAAGTATATTAAAATTTGCTCGAACCAAATATTTTGCATTACACCAGTTTCTAGTTTTACATTGTAATTGAAATTTCGTATTTTCTTAAAACTTTTTTTACAACACTTAAAACACAAAATTTGTAGATTCATCTCTTAGTTTCCCAACGGTAATTTATTCATGAAATTTGAAAAAAAAAAGAAGAATGAGCTATGCCAAAAATACGAATACTGTACATATAGAGAAGAAATCACTCGACGACGGTCAAGTGACGGAAAACACGAAAAAATCTAACATAATCAAATTTAGGTACTGTAGCCGTTGAAATAAATATTGAGTACATAATTCGCAGCCGATCAAACATTGAATACATTAGCCACAGTTACCCTGAAAAGAAATATAGAATTCGAATAGAATTCGACGGGCCATATAATGAAGTGTTAATGAACGAAATGATCATTTTACGTCAAACTTTTTAAAAACTGCCTACTATGCATATTTTTTACTTTCACAAATGAACGTTTCTTAAAAAGTCAGACCTAAAATTAGACATTTCGTACCATTTCTTTATAATAATAAATAGGGCATCAGAACCAAACCCAGCCCTTTTACTCGCTCTCTCTCTGAAGAAGAAGCAACAAGCCAACAATGGCGGAAGAGGCGATTCTCGGCTACTTGGAGACCAATCACGAAATCTCCGACTCCGGCCAGTTCGCATCTGAGCTCGCTTTCGACCACAGCGACGTCGTGAATGTCATCAAGAGTCTTCACGGCTTCCGCTACGTCGTCGCCGAGGTCAGTCAATTCGCTCTACTCCAGGTTTTCACTTTTTCGTAGATTCTCGTGACTGCAATGGTGGTTATTGCTGGATTCAGCTTTGGATGCGAGTTCAATTTGCTGTTTAGAAAGTCTATGTCTCCTTTGAACGGAGAGTGTTTCTCCACTTAGATTCATGTTTTCTCACTGCTTCGCGTTCAATTTGCTTGGTTTGTTATGCTGTACAGGACATTAAGAAGGAATCGTGGGTGCTTACTGATGAGGGGAAGACGTATGCCGCCACGGGATCGCCGGAATTCCAACTGTTTATGGCCATACCACCCGAGGGTATCTCGAAAGAGGAATTACAGGTCTGTTCTGTGATTGAGATTGTAGGAGTGCAGAAAGTTAGGGATTAGTTCGTAAATTATAATTATGCGTAGTTAGTAAGTGTGGTTATGATTAAAGGGACTAGTTCGAATAATTGTGATTAGTTTGTTTATTATACCCGGGTATATCAATCATCATTTGTCCTGGTAAACTATGGATTATAGATTCCATAATTCTGTTCGTTTTCTATGACGATGAATCATTATCATGTGCGTGCTCCGAAATTGCGCTTTTGAAGACTGAAATTAACATCGATGCAGAAAAAGCTCGCCCCGGCAGTTTATAAAATAGCTAGTTCCCAGGCAGCAAAAAACAAATGGGTGGAGATGGGTAAATTGATCCGAAGAAAGGTAATATTTCTCAAGTGAACGCCTTCTATCAGTTTCTTTACTTATTTAAGTAAATTGATTAGTAGTTTTTTATCTTAATAAACTTGTGGTTTTCACGTGACCTTAATTGGGATTCATTTTTTTCACCGTGATGTACTTGTTATTTATGTTACCTTTTTTCTACTGCAGGTCGAGAACGTGGATGACAAAGTCAGAGATCTTCTTGTTCAGATAAATGATGGAGAGGTGCGCTAACTTTCCTATTTGTGTTAACTGTTAAGCCTTAGAGGCGGTATTCAGTATAGTGGATTTGACAAGGACGAAATAATTTAGTCCTGTTTGTTGTGAATATAGATTGTAGGCCAAGATGATATTAAGGCCCTCAAAGCGAGAAAGCTCATTACTCAACAGTAATTTCTAAATCCTCTATCGTTCACAAGAGTCAGTCTAATTTTGCTCCGCTTCCGTTTAACAGACAAAGAGTTTAATCTTTTGTCTAAATTGTCGCAGGATCTGGAAGGGATATTCTTTGAAAAAAGGCCCCAACTATGCTCCTAGGAGAAAGATAGTCGCCACCGATCTAACCCGGGAGAATTTGCAGAGGTATCTCTCTCTTTATTAACACAAATTAGCACCATACCCTTCTATGTTTTTATCAGGATTTTTCTGCTCTATGCTGTTTGTTTATAATTATTTTTATGCTAATTTGAATAGTGGTATGCTGCTACAATATTGCTGATGATATAATGTACCTATTCTTTCTTGCTTAGTGGTGAATGGAAGGAATTAGAGTTCAAAGAGTATAACTTTGCTGCTAAAGGTCAACCTCTTGACGGTGGTCATCTTCATCCGTTATTGAAGGCACGGAAAGAAAACGCCCTTCTCTCGTCGCATCAACTTTTTTTTTCGTTAACTAAATATTTTTTTGAGATTTTTTTAATTTCAGGTGAGACAGCAAATAAAGAACATTTTCAAGCTGATGGGGTATGAATTATTTGTCTTTCTTTTTGTTGGACGGTTTCTAAAGTTGCAACAGACATATTTACCTTTGATGTTTTATATGGGTATATTTTTTTTGGCTACAGATTTGAAGAGATGCCTACAAATACTTTTGTTGAGAGCAGGTGGTTTTTCCTTCCCTTTTACTCTAAGCTGTAATAGAAATAGAACGCTTAATGTATCTCTTTCACGTGCAGCTTCTGGAACTTCGATGCCCTTTTCCAACCACAACAACACCCTGCACGTGATTCACACGATACTTTCTTCTTGAAAGGTTAGTTTTTCTTTTTTCTTTTTAAATTTAGGTCTGTTAATTGGGATTTATTTCTGATGGAGCATTAAACGCAATATCTCTAGCTCCTTCAACCACCAAGGAACTGCCGGAAGACTATGTTGAGCGGGTGAAGCGTGTTCATGAGTCTGGTGGCTACGATTCTAGAGGGTAAGTATTATTTTCTTCAGATAATCACAATTTTCATTTTAATAAGCATGGCACAAAGTAAAAAAAATGTATAAAAAAATCTCTTTCACAGTTATGGGTATGACTGGAAAAGAGAAGAAGCAAACAAAAATTTGTTGCGAACCCACACAACCGCTGTGTCGTCAAGAATGCTCTACTTGCTAGCACAGGTACTTCAAGATCGTTCTTGATTTGGGAAAAGAAAAAAAATATAATATTTTAGAATACTATAGTTTTATTTGATTTCCAAGCATATTTGAAGGCTTTATAATCAGGTTTGTTTTATTGACATCATCTACAGAAACCATTTGTCCCCAAAAAGTACTTTTCAATAGACCGTGTCTTCCGAAATGAAGCTGTAGATCGTACACATCTCGCAGAGTTCCACCAAATAGAAGGTAAGTGTTACTGAGTTCCGATAACTTTCTGAATTCTATTCAGACATCTTTGTGTCTTTTAACTCCTGTTTCTGGTTATAGGTCTTGTATGCGATCGAGGGCTTTCGCTTGGTGACTTAATAGGAGTCTTAAATGATTTCTTTGCACGCTTAGGTATACATTTACTAGATGAGAAGTATTCTCCTCGCTATAAAAGCAATTTATTCTTGCCATTTTACCTCCTTTATATGTTATCTCAGGTATGTCGAAACCTCGTTTCAAGCCGGCTTATAATCCGTACACCGAACCCAGCATGGAAATTTTCAGGTGATAATTTGCGCAATTTCTGACATCGGCAGTTTGGTAACTTTGTCAAATTCGGTATAATGTGTTTTTTATTGTTTGCATAGTTATCACGAAGGGTTCAAAAAGTGGGTAGAGGTTGGAAATTCCGGAATGTTCAGACCCGAGATGTTGCTTCCCATGGGACTCCCAGAAGATGTCCGTGTCATCGCGTGGGGTCTTTCCCTTGAAAGGTGAGAAGAACTCTCAAAACTGTCTCGTTTTGTGTTATATTTTGATGAATCTATAACTTGCTCATTGTTGTCATTATCATCTCGTAGTATCACTTAGTCATAAAAACATTAGTATTGGTACATTTAAAAACCTAATTTCAATTGCGCTTGTGATCTCGTGACGGGAGCTGTGGTATCGAAACGGAACACTCTTATCCCTCACGAAACCTAATTTCCCCTTGCTTGAGAATAATTAGGTTAATAGGTGAGAAAGAGACACTGATATCTAGGTCACCAATTATAACTGGGCTTTTCTTATATAAGGTCTTTTGGTAGTTGCAGCAAATAAACTCATTCTGAAATAATAATCGGCACAATTGGAACTTGGTTTAGTCGTCTATGGTTGTAACAATAAATAAACATAGCTCGGCCCATAGCCTGGGGGCTATCGGCCCAGCCCGTTATTTGATCACTTCTGACAATTCATTATTACCAGGCCCACGATGATCATGAATAAAATCGATAACATCCGAGATCTCTTCGGTCACAAGGTATAATATTTTGGTATAATTTCTTTGTTTTCTGTAACTAGTAGTACACTTTTAGTATTTTACCCTTTTGCTTGAACGGTTTCTACTTTCTAAAATTTGCAGGTGGATCTTGGTCTCATCAAGAAAAACCCGCTTTGTCGCCTCGGACTCTAGAGTGCTCAAATTTCATTGCTAATTGTATTTTTTTCTTTTAATGTAAACTCACATTTTAGGACAATTTTGGTACCTGTTGATGACTCCATTATAAGGAAATATTGGTTTTTTGGTGCAAAATGTAAGCACGAAAATGAACTCGAGCAACAATTTTAGTATTTCGAAGTTAACTATCCGTTTCGTCTTGTACGTAGAAACTGAAAAGATCGTATACGGTGAAGGAACGCAAGAGCTTGGAACTTGGTTCAGTGGCTGTTAAAGGTTTTGCCTCGCGTGTTGAAACTTGAAAGATCGTATTTTGTTGAAAGAATGCCAGAATAGGGATTTGGTTGAGTCATTGTTGCCGTTTTTTTTTTGTCTCGTGTGCCGCAAGATCATACCTTGTTGAAGAAGGAATGCCAGATTGGAAATCGGTTGAGTCGTTAAAGTTAATTTTGTCTTGCACATCGAAAGATCGTATCTTGTTGTCGAGAGTCAAAACGACACCAAAACTTGGAACTCGGGTGAGTTGTGTCGAGAATATTGTCCACGTGCAAGATGGTATCTTATCGGCAGGAACTTGGACAAGTCGTCGCAGGATCGTATTTTGTCAAAGGAAGCCGGAACTTGGTTAACTCTCTGATTTGCTTACTCTCTTTTTAAGACATTTGGTCGGATATAATGAGGTTAAAACACTGAAGCTCTTTACACTAATTGCCTTTTTAATGTACGAGATTACCTTCTTTTAAAAAAAAGATGGGATTCACTAAATCCAATTTAAATTGCATTTAAAAATGTTAAAAAAATGATTTCTCTTTACCAAATGCTTCATCAATTTTGGCCATACAAACAGAAGAAATGATACTTGTAATTTGTCAATTTTGGCCATCAATTTTGTGCAAAATATGTAAAATACAGGGACCATAAAAAAATAGTGGGGTACAAATGTAATTAATTTGTCATTGAGAGTCGACTGTTGCAATTTGTCAAATTTGGCCATCAATTTTCTGCAAAATCTGTGAAATACAGGGACCATAAAAAAATAGAGGGGTACAAATGTAATTTTCCATTGAGAGTTGACTGTGCCCCCCAAAACCCCAGAGAAACCTCCTTCGCTGAAAATCTCTCCGTCGTGATCGCCGATCGCCATCTCCGGCGTCTCTCTCTCTCTCTCACTCTCAGGTACGCTGGTTCTCAGTTCATCTCTTCCAGAACTTCCCGAAGCTCTCGATCACTGTATATACACACGCATATATTATATAAACAATCTATACAACTGTTTTCAATTCCTGAAGCTGTTGTTTCTCTCGCCTTTCCTTATTCCTTCTCCTTCCTCTGCGTTTTTGGATTTTAGATCGCTCGGTTTCAATTCAGATTCGAGATTTCGGTTCCATTGATTCGTGTGATCCATCCATTGCAGAAGTAGAATTATGTGTTCTTAATTGATCTTGAGAATCTCGGAAACAGTATGTAATAGAGAAATGGAACATCTTTATGCATTTTGGTTGATGAAATTGCACTCGTAAAACCGTTGATTTCGAAGCTGTTCTCGAATCTAATTAGTTTGAGAGCTTGATATGGTCTTTTTATGTTAAACAGCTTTGCGGAATTCACCGAACACGATGAACATTGCTTCGATATGCAATAGATTGAATTTAAGGCAGCTGATTTCGAGTCCCCCTGTTTACAAGAGTGCGACCGGTATGCGTGGATCTTATTCGTGATGCGAATTACATGAGGTTTTGGTTGGAAAAGGATCATTAATCTGTTGCTTAATTTCAGATGTTTCCGGTGAAGGGCTGAGCTTGATCATGAGGCGCTGGGCTAGCAAGAAAGCTGCCGGATCAACGAAGAACGGGCGAGACTCGAACCCTAAGTTTCTCGGAGTTAAGAAATATGGTGGAGAGGTGAGTGGTTTCTCCCATGAACAAATTAGATTGCATCTTATTTGATTTTGTTTAATTTTCAAGCAATTTTGCTTTTATCGAATATCGGAAAATTTCTGTAGAATGTTATGGTTGCCTGATCTTGAAATTCCTCTGAATAACTTTATAATCTTCCAAAGATATTAATCGATATTGGCCATTTTTTTGCTTCCGGTGACTGCTAGGAACAAAGTAAGACTATATCTTATTCATTTTATGGAACTATAAACCCCGTAACCATGCCCGTGTCCCGGGATATAAACAATTAATTAACTTTGCGTTTATTAATTTGTTGGCCACAGATGCATCATAATTTTTAAATGGTGGCTGAACTGATGGAACTTTCCAAATTCTGAACTGATAAAATTCTGGTTATTTTGCAGAAAGTGATACCCGGAAACATCATCGTTCGCCAGCGAGGCACAAGGTTTCACCCCGGGAATTACGTGGGAATAGGAAAAGATCACACGCTCTTCGCTCTGAAAGAAGGTAACGTCAAGTTTGAGAAACACAAGCTGAGTGGTCGAAAGTGGGTCCACGTTGAGCCCAAGGAAGGCCACGTGCTTCACCCCGCCTATGCCGTTGGCGCAGCCTCCAAGCTCGAGACTCTTGCCTAAGTTTCTTCTTTTATAAATCATAATGTACTTTTTTCAGTTCAGTCTCAGGAATAATATTCACTTTCTAGGGCTCAGTATTACACAATTGTTTATTGGCTGTTAAGCTTGGTTTAATTTGAATTTGAATGTAACCGAGCTTGCCATGGGCACGAGTCCCTTATTGAGCGTTTAAAAGCTCGTTTTTTTCCTACCAGATTATATTTAGGGTTTAGGCGTTATGGCGAATGATCCGGATGGGATTACGGAATTTCATGATACTTAATTCAAAACCGGCCCAAAATTATTGAGACGAGAGAGTCAATTCGATGGGATTGCAGATTTATTGTTTGGTCAAGTCTTCCTAGTTAATTGCTCTATAAACATAAATTAGAAATTTGCGATCTTTTAATTAAGCAGAAAGGCTTTCCTCTTTTCTCCATCTGAAGAACAACAGTGAAAGACATGGAGATGATAATATGTGATCGAGTTGACTAATCACAGTTTACCCTTTCTTTTTAACTCTAATCAACCGTTGTTCCCTCCTCTAAAGAAAGATCGTTGTCGAGCTCGGGATCACGGAACTCGGGGCTCGCTGCACCGGATTCAAATCTGCGACGCTTTTCCTTGATTTCTTCAACTCTCTTTTGAAACTCTTCATCTGTGGAAGCAAGCATGTAGCGAAGCCTCATAGTGATCCTGTTCTCCACCAGAATCTTGTGCCGTGGAATAATCCGACGCTCAAGAGAGTAGCTAAAAAACCTACAAGCAAACTCCACTTAGTAAATTTCAAGAAATAGAGGCATCGGGCCGGCCTACAAACCGTTTGACCTGCCAAGCCTGTCCCATCTTCGGGCGAGTATTTGACGAGCCATCAAGGCCCACAATGATAAAAAATAAAACGTGATGGGGCGAGGTCAACACGCTTTTTTTTTTTTTTAATTTTAAATAGGAGAGGGCGGCCCAGGCCACACCTCTAAATCAGGCAATAAGTAAACCAATTCCGAGGTTAAGAAAAAAAAACACACTTTCACCAAAAAGATTCATTTAAATAAAAACAAAGGGAATCTGCTATAATTCCCCCTCGTCTAATGGGAGGGGTCAATTTGCTTGTTAATTTTCGTTTGTGGCAATAATATCTCACTTTCGTTCAAAAAGTAACACCGTTCTCTGTAGACGGTAAAAAATAGGGAAAAAAATAATTTACTAAGCATCACATAGTCTGGTATTTTCGTCATTATCATTATATATATATATATATATATATATATATTTGGTGGGACTTTCATCTAATCTAACCAATTCTATAGACTTACAGTGTACTTCACATTTTACTTCATCTTTTAATGTAAAGAGCGCAATATTATACTTTTTAAAATACGGGGTATAGCAGCCATAGAATAAAGTTCAAGGAAAGAAGAGGCCAATACCTCGGAAACTCGATGACATCTCTCAAAGGCCGGACCATAGTTCTCCTCAAGTAAGTATACTTGGGGCGCAAAATGTCGGGGTTGTATCGAAGAAGCAACGGGAAATCGGCGATCATCTCACCCAACAGCCAAACACGTATCCCAAGCGAGAGAAAGTATTTCACATTGTGCTCAAGCTTATGTGCAATATTGCATCCCAAAAGTTCCGGTCCTAACGCTATAACCTTTCCAATATTCTCCCGCTTCACTCCCGCTCTCGTTATCAGAAAAATAACCTGAAATAATTGTCCAACTTTCAGTCGGCATTTGGAAAAAAAGAAAAAACTCAAAAGGAATTTGAATGAGATAACAAACCACGGGACGGATTTTTTTGAAGAGGCTGTACGTTAAAAGAGGAGGGAACTTTACAAGCATCTTGCCTATGGCGTCGTCTTGAACTCCAATGTCTTGGAAAAATTTAACCTTTGCAAAGAGTACAAATACATATTATTTTTAAGTCCAATTAAATTGTTCAAAATCTAAAAGCAATGCAGAATATAATAGAGTACCTTTGGCACGATGGTCATTTCCAAATCGACGCAAAAAATCATCGGTTTAATGACTAGAATTCTCCTCATACCGTCTCGATCTATTCCGTGATAATACATGTACTTAACGAGCGGCTTCCATCTTTCCTCAATGCTACAACCCATCAATTGTGGCTTGAAAGCTAATAATTTGCCAACTTCCTCATGGCTTAGGCCAAACTCCTTTAAATAGTTCACCTGAAATAGGACAATCATTAGTCTTGTTATGAACTGTAAAATTTCAGTCTCAGAAGATACAAGATAATCCAAAAGTAATCTTTCCGGCTAATTCGCTAAGATTGCAGCGAAACGGCATTATTCCGAAACGCAAGTGAAAGTTTTGAAGTAAAAAGAAGAGCAAAGGCGTAATTAGCAGTAATGCCCCTGAACTTTGCTCGTTGGTGCCTCCGAAATGCTCCCGAAACTTATAAAAAGCAGCATATTTCCCCCTACGCATGAAAAGGTAACGGAGAATACATGACTTTTGCAGGTATTTTCGTCAATTTTGTTATTTACTCTTTTTCTGACTTTCGGCTCAACATATTTTTTTTTAACTAGACTTTTTTTTATTACTTAACGGTTATCTTATAATTTACTGCGTCCGAACAACGTAACAATTTTCTATACTTTTTGAAAGTTAGGTGGGGCATTTACGACTAAAAACTAAAGTTCAGGGGGCATTACGGTTAGTTACTGAAAAGAAAAGTTTGAAAGGGTGAGCATTTATCTACCTTTTCGGTCATCTCTGTCAGAGAAAAGAAGCCAAGTACCCTCGGATAATCGAATACCATCGTTCCGAAATCTTTCTCGTTCATGCCCATATCGAAGAAGAACCCGACATGGGTTCTTAGCTCTTCCATGCTAAACGATAATAATTGCGGGCATCGGCTCAAGACATAACCCATCCACTCTCTCCTCACTCCGTTTCTCTCCAAATACTCGACAACCTCGTCACGCTCCTCCTTTCTTCTCTCCAAAACATGTTCACCTGACTTCAGCATTACAGGCCCGATGAACTCTCCCTTCACGTATACCGACTTCAGCCATTGGGCAAGGTCAGTTATGGACTCCAGATTCCCCTTCGTCCTGCATATGAGCTTCCCGATTTGCGGATACGACAACGAATTGTGCTTCAACCACCTGTGGAAAGGCAAGTAAACAAGCTAAATACGAGTTTCTCCTCCATAAAATCTCAACTTAAGCTATCAAGCTGCAAGGTTGACCCCTTTGCTATGGCGGATTGATAAAGAAACCACCAAACGATCTTGATAAGCTAAACTATCTGGTACTTTTGTTCAACTTCAAGCTTCAACACTAAGAGCCTTGATTTCACCAATCTACACAAAAACCGAAGCTTCGAAACACCGAATTTCGCAAACATTCGATAAAAACCTCCACATTCGAGCTTCATCTGATCAAACTCTTCAAAGAAACTGTAACACTTGCACACCATGTAATATTTCACAGACAATTTTGAGAAGCTAAATCTTCTGCCATTTTTGTTCAACTTCAAGCTTTGCCACTAAATTAGCATCATACAGAACACTAAGAGCCTTCCTTTTTCACCGATCTACACAAATACCGAAGCTTCGAAACACCGAAATTTCGTAGCCATTCCTCAAAAACCTCCAAAATCGAGCTTCATTCAATCAAATTCAACAAAAGTTCAGAGACAATTTTGCGAAGCTGAATTTTCTGCCATTTTTCTTCACATCAAACACTAAGAGCATTGATTTTACACGAAAAATTCACAATTATTTGACAAAAACCACCGAATTCGAGCTTTCACCTGATCAGAGGCACGACCTTGGAGTCGTCAATGACGGTCTGGGCGCGCACGTTGAAGCTCGAATCAGCGTACTCCGGGAAGCGCTTCAGAGCCGCCGCTTCCACCATGACGTAGTCGAGGAACTCGCCGAGGTTCTCCACGACGTTGGTGCTGTACGTGATCCCGAACTTCCCCTTCCTCATCATCGCCTCCTTGAAGATCTCCGCCGTGACTCTCCTCCTGATCTCGATCGCCTTCATGATCAGAGCGTTCTCGTCGCCGCCACCGCCGTGGTCGAGGAGGTGCCGGATCGGCGGCAGCGACGAGGCCACGTCGGCGTCGGCGGGCGACTGCGCGTAGATGGAGCCGGGGAACTGCGGCGTGCGCCGCCGCACGAGCGAGAGCTCCAGCAGCCGCGCGCGCTCCTCCGGCGGCATCTGGCGCCGGACATCGCCGTCGTCGGCGGCGGAGGGGGAGGGGGGTGACAGGTGGCGGCGAAGGAGCGAGGCCGACTTGGAGTTGTGGCTGCGCGGGCTGAGCTCCGGCAGCGCGTGGGAGGAGGGGTCGTCGTTGGAGTGGGGGCGCGTGAGGGAGGCGCGTGGGGCGGGGAAGTGGCGGCACGGCGGGCACGAGAGCATAGCTTTGTAGAGAAAGAGAGAGAGTGGATAAAAGAAGCGCGAATAATGGCTATGGTTTATAACTATCTAAATATTAATTTATATATAAAATTTGATTAGTGGTTTTAAACCAGATTGGTCCCATGGTCTAGTGGTCAGGACATTGGACTCTGAATCCAGTAACCCGAGTTCAAGTCTCGGTGGGACCTTCTTTATGTTTTCTTTTTCTCGATTCAATCTCTCAAGAACGGTTAAAGTATATACTGCTGATTAAAATGCACACTCAAAAGTGCTCGATCACACACCAATACACGCTCAAAACTCTCGCTCTTGGTATTTTCGTCAATTTTATTATACGTTAGGCGATTACAGGCGTTCCGGTCTAACCGTCTTTCCCGCGCAAAGCCCGAGTCTTGACATTGAATGGCACTTGTCATCCAAGCATAGACAAAAGAATTGTTAAACCTATTTGAATTACGAGATCTTTTGACAATTACACTTTACAATCAACAAGAGGATCCAAAACTAAACAAAGAAAATAAGTGAAAAAACCAAGAGTAGAGAAAAAAAAAATATGAATTGAACTAAAATGTGAGCTTGTCTTGTGCCACAAACAAATAGGAACCTATCTCGCCGGAGCCGCAACCGTTTTTGGCTCGACCCTTCTCCGCTTCCCAGAACTCCAATACCACCTTTTATCTTTCGAAGAAACCCTCGCCTATACAAACAGCTCCAAGTGCAAAAATATCCGGTTTTGAATCACATTTTCTGACCATTTGACTCCAAGAACAAGAGATATCCCGGGAAACCCGGAACAGACTCAGAAAATGGGAAAGCCTGCTGTATTATTGACAAAAAGAATTAAGAACAAATGGGCAAGTCTCTCTTTCTCTCTCTCTCTCTCTGCTAATCTTGATCCGACGGCTCAGGGAATATCTCTCGGGAATTCCGCCGTCGCGACGATGAGAGCTCTCCGCCGGCGCCGTTTTGCCCGCCGCTCCCTTGTGACCCTGTTGTCCCAGAGTTTTTCAGGCCACTGACGCCTTCCGCTTTGGCCGAGTTTGCCTGAATGACTGTGATGTCCGACGAGCTCCGCCAGCTGCCGAAGAGAGCAGCATTCCACGACCCGCGAGAGGAGGTGGTTCGGAGCCGGGCCGACCCGGAAGTTTCCTCTCTCACCACCTTCAACGGGTTTTCGAGAGCCTTGAGGATGTACCTCATTGGGGGCCGCCGCGAGGGCTTCGGGTTCAGGCAGGACCGGGCCACAACGGCCATGGCCCACACTTCCTCTAGCAGGTCCTCGTCGACGATCAGAGACGGGTCAAGAATCTTCGTCACGAGCTCCTTGTCGTATATGCTGATGTACGGAAGCGTTTGGTCCAACCACTCCTTTGTCGCTGCGTCGCTCGAAGCGCTAATCCCCATTTTACCCGTTACCAGCTCGAGCAACACCTTTCCGAAGCAGTAAACGTCGTATGCGCATATTGCTGTTGGTGTACCTGCAAGTTTTCATAAAAAGTTCAGAGCGAGTCGTTCGATCGGATATAATGAGTATCGTTCATCTAGATGTTTGGTTTACAAATCCCTCGGAAATCATCATATTTCAAGTGAAAACACTTTTGTTGAATGTTGTTAAATGCATTACAATCGTTTTTTCAAGTCACTACATGTTTCGCAAACAAGTTAAGATACTTGACGGATCCGCATGGAAGAAACTAGCCAATCTACGAGATCACAGATAGATTAAATCCCAATTTTACTTTCAGATATATGAAGACCCGATAATTACAGGAAATAATCTACATTGTTCGAAGCAAATTCAATATTTTTTTATAGAAACTAGTTTACGTACCAGAAGTGCTTGGCTCGGATGACCTGCATTACAAGAGAAATCAAGTTCCGTCAGTAACATGAATCAAACTTTCATTAAAACGAAAGAAATTCAATTATAAACAGCGAAAGTATGCCAAACTCATGAACTATGTCTATTCTATACATCCGAGCGACTTTTCTTTTAGATCATTCTCCAAACGGAAGCCCGAGAAACAAGCATGTTGTGAACAGTGAAAAGCACAATAACTCATAGAAGCCGAAACAAATACTAGAGCCTAAACATGAAGCAAATATGGCAGATCATCTCGACGGGAAACCAAGCGTAACTTGCTCAAAATGTTATAACCGAAAAATCTATTCAAACTTACTGAGGCAACCGCAGCAATCTGGTGATCTTGCTCTGATGAGTATCGCCTTCTTGAGCGCAAATCTCGCTCAAACTCCCCAACCGAACTTCGAATTTATCGTCCAGAAGTATACTGCTCGCTTGCACGTCTCTGCAGTGACGAGAAAACAAATAAAACACGTGTTTAAACAAGACACTGCAATCATCCGCCATTGTTGCATCAAGATCATCAACTATGTGAAGTACCTGTGCACTAATGGCGGATTGCATTCGTGATGCAGATGAGAGAGTCCCTCGGCGGCTCCGAGCGCGATCTTCAGCCTCGTGATCCAATCTAATGACTGCAACCCGTCGTCCTCCGTCACGCTCTTCTTGTGCAGCGAGCTCGCCAAGTCGCCGTTCGGCATGAACTTGTACACCAACAGCTTCTCGTCCTCGCTCTCCAAGCAGTGCCCCAGAAATGGTACGAACCGAGCGTGCGAGACTTTCCCGAAGAAATCCAGTTCCGCCACGTGAAACTCCTTCTTGACCGTGCCCAGATCGACCCTCTTCACAACCACAGGAATCCCGCTCTCAAGCACGCCCCGGAAGAGGTCTCCCGAGTGGCCTTTCTTCAGTAAGTTTGTGTCGTTGAATTCCCCGGTGGCTTGGAGAAGCTGCTGGTGCGTGAAGGCGTCTCCGACACTCGAGTAGTTGATGGACACTCCGGGCTGCGGAGGGCTGCTGCTCGGTGGGACCGGTCCGACACCGACGCCTCGTTGGCTTGTGTTTCCTCGCTTCCGGGCGCATAAGAAGATCAGCCCGAGCGCTAAAGCCAGGAGCACGATCAGACCAACCGAGCCAAGAACAGCAGCAAGAATGATGGTCCTCCTATTGCTCTTTTTTGACGCTGCTCTCCCAGATGAAGGAGGCTGTGCGGGGCTCGGAAGTCCGAAGTTGTCAAAGGTCAACCCCTTCTCGGCGTAGAATGATTCGCAGTCCGACTGGGTCCTCTGCTCGGAAGAATTCCGGAGGCAGTTTCTGGCTACGAGGGTCGTGTTGACCACGAAGTTCGGGACCATTCCTTGGAAATAATTCCCAGCGAAATCAACCGAAGAGAGCCGAGCTAGCGCCAGCGATAAACCTCCGTAGAACAAGTTACCTGAAATGTTGACCGAGGCATTGGCACTCGCCGTCGTGTTCGGCAGTTGACCGGTGAAGTTGTTGCCGGACACATCAAGAAACTGCAAGCTCGGTGCGGTCCAAATCGCCCCAGGAAGCTCGCCGGAGAAGTTGTTCCCTCTCAGTACCAAAGCCCGTAATCCACTCTGACCATCAAACAAGTCCTCCGGCAACGGCCCTCCAAGCGAATTGTCGCCGAGATCGAGGTCAACGAGCCCGGCGATCGCCCTGATCGCCGCCGGAACCGACCCGCGCAGCGAATTCGACGCGAAATCGAGCACGGTGAGGCTCCTCAGGTTGCCGAGTTCGACGGGGATAGATCCGGAGAGAGAGTTGTGAGCGAGATCAAGAACAGAGAGAGACAGCAACTGACCCAAACTGCCCGGAACAGAGCCACTGAGGCTGTTCCGAGACAGGTAAAGATCAGTGAGGTTCTTCATGTCGCCGAGCCCCAGAGGAATCGGACCGAGCACAGAGCAGGACCGAAGATCAAGCACTCGCAAAGAGGCCAAGCTATGCCCGAACAGCGCAGGAATCGAGCCGGGGAGAGCGAAGCCCGAAGCGTTGAACGACTCGAGAGCAGTGAAGTTGACCAGAGAATCCACGGCGAATATGGGATTCTGCCGGCCGATGCGAGTTCGCCGGAACCCGGCGACGCTAATCGCCACGACCCGGCCATTCCCGTCGCAGCGGACCCCGGCCCAAGCCAAGCACGGGTCGGATTTCCTCGGCCAGTCCCGGCTCCGAATCCCCAGCGACGATCTGAGCTCGTACAGAGCCGAGAACTCGAGCCCGGAGCTCAGGGGAGCAGACGAGCTCCCTTGCTGGAATGTGGGCCCAATCAGAGACGAAGTCACAGCGAAGAAGACGAAGAAGAAGAAGGAGAGAGATCGATCCACCATAGCTACAGAGATCCGAGCTCGAGCAAGCCCACCATTTCTCGGCCTCCGCTAAACCCTCGCACATGTCGCGGCACTGTCGCTCGGTCGAAGCTCGTCGAAGCTGCAACAATGTCTGAGAGAGACACCCATTTCAGCTTTTCCTCGAAGCAATGAAGAAAACGTTGAAAACCCAAAATTCGGACAAGGCTTTTTCGGCTTCTGATTGTGATTTCGAGTTTCTTCGTTGATTTTTTTTTTTTTCGCCAAAAAAAAAACAAAAAACAGAAAACAACGCTTTCTTTCTCTTCCTTTCTACTTCAGCTTCTTCTTCTTCTTCGTTGACAAAAAAAAAATAGAGAAAGCGAAAAAAAATAAATTAGATAAATACAAAAGAAATGGGAAATTGACCAAGGTTAGGAGAGAGAAGATGGGACGATTTTATTTTTTTATTTTTTTTTATTTTTCGAAAAATGTTTCTTTAGTCTGTAAAGTTTATATGGAAAGTTGAGAGAGAGAGAGAAAGACAGCGAGTTGGCGAGCGGTCTGACTCACCGCCGAGTCAGGCGAAGTGCTGGTGACTCGTCGGTTGGATGGTTGACACGTGTCCGATGTCGTTCCGGCGCCGACCGTCGTTTTTGTTTGGCAGGGTTTGACTTCCGGTTTTCTCGGTTCTTACAGGCACAGCTACTACGCCAAGTCTACTTCCTTCAATGTCTTTTCTTTTTTTTTTTCCTTCAATAATGGATATATATATATATATATATATGTATGTTGAATTTTGAAATTTAAAAAATGAATAGTTGGAAATTGATTTTTTCTTTTTTCTTTAATGAGTTTTATGTTAAATGGATAGCTTTGGTTTATTTTCCTAAATATATAAAGATTTGTTTGAGCATTGAATTTGAGGTATCCAATCTATGAGTAATTGATACAGATGTTCCTTGAATTTTGTATCATGGTGCACTAACCTTGTAAGTTTTAATTTTTGACAAAAAAATCCTTAATTAAAAAAAATAAAAAATAAATATTACATTCTTCTTACCATATAAAACTTGTTAAAAATAATAATATATACGCGTGCATGATTCATTTAAATGTATTTTTATTAATTTTATTATTTTTTTAATCTAATAGACTCATTGATTGCAAGTGATTTCGTGATCTATTATATTGATTTTCGATAATTTATAGATTAAAATACTCTAGACTAAACTATATTTTGCACACAAATTATTTTTTATATATAATGTGTTAATTTTAAAAATTAAAAATCACGAGATAGTGCACCGATATATAAAACTCGGGAAAATTTTTTATTAGCATTTAAAATTAAGTTAAAATTGTGTAAATTAAAATAGTCAAAATTAATGGAAGATTTTTTGTGTGAAATGGTGAGTTGGTTGAGACTTGAGGGA
The DNA here is from genome assembly GCA_954871525.1 of Parietaria judaica. Classification (NCBI taxonomy): domain Eukaryota; kingdom Viridiplantae; phylum Streptophyta; class Magnoliopsida; order Rosales; family Urticaceae; genus Parietaria; species Parietaria judaica. Next base: position 29,388,937 of record OX940862.1, on the reverse strand, counting down.
GTAGGTGGAAATTGTGTGTTTAATCGCATTGCACACTCTGTCCTGAATGGACTTGCATACATTAGCATAGATATTTTGCAATATTCCTCAATACTTTTCATTTCTTTATGTGTTAAAATTCTAATTTATGAGTGGTCTTTGTTAAATAATGTTTTTTAGAGGGACTTTTAAAATATTATGGAGATTGGGTTTTATCCGATCACCAAACATTTTGGCCTTATTTGCATTTTTTTCAATGTATTTTTTGTCTTGCTTCTTTTGGTTGAGGGATTGTAAGTAACTATATGATTGAGACGATCTAGCCCCAAAACAAAAAAGAAAAGAACAAAAGAAGATATGCAAAACATTTCTAGGAAGATAATAGAAATTTCGTAAATTAATATCCTTGGGATTAAAAAAATACTATATTTAGTGACATTAGTTAAATTATATGAAAGGGTTATTTAATTGAAGTTATTATTTAATTGAGTATTAATTTAATGAGGAATTACTGAATAGTTTAAAATTTAAAGTCCCGCCATTAAAAAAAACAACTATTGTATTGAGTTTTGTCAAATTTCAATTGTGTTGATTAAATATTTAAAATCGTAAAATTTATATTTTTGATTGATTATGTCTCATCTGTCTGTTTCTATTCACGATGGATTTTTTCTATTTGTAAGATTTATTTTAACATTTTTTTATGTTTTGATTTACTCTGTTAAATACTACATTTTTACTTTTTAGGCATAACTTTGACAGAGAGCCTAAGACACCTGGACAAATCCAATCGATTAAAGAAAATTGCACAGACTTTTGGTACTTAACCGAAATAATAATAACAAGATTATGAGATTTCTTGAAAGTTTCAAGCTTTGATTCGATAACATTTATGCACGACTTAATTTTAAATCTCAATAATGCACTGTTTCCCCAAAAGTATAAGAGTTGATAAAATCAATATAATATCCCATATTTATGAATCTGATTTTGTGATTAACCCACTTTAGGAATCTAACGATTTAAGAAAAAGGTCTTTTCGGATATACGTTGTAATTTTGCTAATGTATTGTCTAAATGTGTCTCAATAAATACCCATCTTTCTCATCTATAGTTTTATTCCTTAAAAGAAAAATTAAACGCGTTCTATTTGTTTATTTCCTTTTTGTCTCGCTAAGAGAGTGGAAATGAGAGATTTTCAAACAAAACATTTAATCATTGATTTGAAATATAGCCAAAGTAATAGAATCGGGTTTGAAAATCTTGGCCATAAAAATAAACAACCAAAATTTGCTGTATTGTTTCTTTCATCTTTCAGAAGTTTAGAACCGGAGTCACATTTCAAACATCCGAAGAAGAAAAAAAACCGCAAATTACTCGCCAATCGATTGACCAATTTTACTTATCTAATTAAACACATCAGGCTAAACTCGTCTGTAATAAAAAAGGATAATAGTTTCTCAAGGGGTATGTCGTTTTTCAATAAGCATCGATAGACTTTTCGTTGTATATTGTTTTATGAAATAGTGACGACTATCGACGGGAAACCAAACGTCTATAGTAGCCCGATGACATTGACGAAAAATCCACAATTCTTTCCTTTTTTATCTTAATAGTATTGTCAAAGATAAATCTTTAAAAACCCGATGACTTAAGAATAAAGAGAAAACAGTTGTAACGGATCATAACGTTCGCTAAAATAAAAAGTTTTGACTCTCAAGCGATAATTTTTCAGGTAGTTATGATATGATTACCACTAGTGTCTAATGTCCTTGTAAGTTTAATTTCTTCGACATATGTATTTATTTTCATTTTTGTTATTTTCTTAAAGTATACCAATAAAATATAATCATGACTTAAAAATAGCTTGTTTACATATATTGGTACTTCGTAATTGGTAATAATCAGTATCCAGAATGTTCATGACTAATGGGTAGACCGTATACCGCAATATTGATAAATACATTGTGAGAATTTTTGTAATAATAATATTAAAAAAAATATTAGGATGGATTTTTAAGCCGCATGCGGTTTCATTTTTTTTAATATATAAAATGTGTATCATTTTTTAAATTGCATACTCGCAATTTGCGGTTTTCCTACTAAGTGCCTGTGACTTATCCGGGTTTGAAAAACACTGGAAGTCACTAGTAACCATGATATTATTTAACTTGAATGCATCAAATGATTAGTCAAACTCAACTATGCTATTAAATATGATCATATATCTATATTATACACATGTATAATATAACTATACATATATAATATATGGAGTTATTACCACATGAATACTCGAGATCTGTAATATTAAATATATTTAAGAATGTACCGTTGCTAATTGGGGATCAATTGTTTAAATAGACAATTATGTATACTTATGAATTATGATCCAATTGAACCGGTGATTTTGGTAATTAAATTGTGATGCCAATATAAATATATAATATGATGTTTGATTTGATAGTTTATTTATTTATTTATCTGCGTAGTTATTGTATGATCAAAGAATATTAATTCAGATTGATCCACTATTAGTTGTTTTGATCAAGCCGCTTAAAAAGACCATTGATTATGAATGGCTTTAAAGTTTTTAATTAGTGCATTAAATTTGTGAAAGTATGCATATTTGTGGGTCCCTTTTTTATATATTTATCAAACTTCAATATCTTCATCACATGACATGCCATTGTAACTGTATTTTTATTTTTATTTTTGTCTTTTACTCAACTTTATTTGTGTATATACTATATATAATTATTACCAAAATCATATAAGAGGATTAGTTAGATTGTGATAGAACACCTTATTTTCTTTATATAGTATCATATTGTAGAAATCATACGAGGGAAGAAATTATGAATGTATTACTCGAATATGTTTTCGTCAATGTTATACAATGAACAAGAATAATATACTAGATTATGCGATTATTTTAAATTGACAAAGATGCCCTTAAATACACATATATCATTTTTTCAATTAGAGATAGTATAGTAATTTCTTTAAAAAAAGGGTATTTAACTGGAACGGCCAACCAGCTTAGAAACAAATAAGCAATTAGGAATGATAATATAAATAAATATTGCCACAATATTCTCTTAGGGTCTTTGTATGAGAAAACAATTGTTAAGACACTAGAACAAATTATATAAATAGTCTTAATATTCTCTTAGGTATTTTGTATTACGAGTTATGATATAATCTAAAATATTCTTAAATAATACACCTCATTGAGAAGTTTTCTCATACGATTTAAACAACTATTATTACTTAGAACTTAGAAGTCGAACTGAAATAGAAATTGTCTCTTTTTCAAGTTAGGTTGTTTTTGCAACCAAATTGAATGTTTAAAGAAAGACAATCACACAGCCTAAAAAAAACAAACAAACACACTGTAGAAAGGATAAACGAATAGAAAGCTTTAATTATTAAAAAAAAGGGAATTTTACTTTTCTATACTTTCTAGTTTCAGTTTTAGCAAAAATATACTTTCTAATTTCATAAACAACTAAAACATACCCTTAAGCAAGGTTCAACTTACCGATTTTACCGATAAACCGATTACCGTTTTTGACGGATTAATCGATAGCTTACCGATTAACCGACGGAAAACCTATAACACTGTAGCTTACCGATTACCGATACTTTTCGATGATTATCGACGGATTATCGATACTTTTCGATACTTTTTGACATCTAACTTATAAAATATTTTGATAATATCATACCACAAAACATATGTTAAATTATTAAGTGTATAATTATAATATTAATATTAGTTGAAGTGTATAATATTAAATGAATATACATATTAAGTGTATATGTATGTTAGGTGAAGTTAATATGTATGTTAAGTGTATAATATTAGTTGAAGTGTGTAACATTAAGTTAAATTATTAAGTGAAAGTGTATGTGTATGTTAAGTTGTGTAATATAAGTTGAATAACAAAAAGTCCCACATTGATAGATGACAAGAGTTTGGTGATGTTTATATACCAAATATTAGGGACAAGGGCTTGGGCCCTTTGGGTCATAGGATTTTGTGGATGGGGGAGGACTCACACAAATGTTACACCACCACACGCGCGCGCCGCCGCCGTCCGTCCGGACGGGACGTGGCGAGGTGGGGTGGGGTGACCTTGTGCAAATATAATTATTTTTGCCGAAATTTTTTTTACCGAAAAATACCTTTTTTTTACACTGATTTTACCGAAAATCGGTTAGAAAAGGTTTTATCGAAAACCTCGAAAATCGTCGAAAAGTATATAAAAACGATAAGCATTACAACCGGCAACTTACCGGTAACTATCGAAAAGCCGAAAAATCGACGATTATCGACGATTATCGTCGAAAATTCCAACCTTGCCCTTAAGTGTAATTTATCACTTTTATCTTTTACTTAAAGTCAAATTAAACATTGTTCTATACCCTTGAAAATGTGCAAAGCTAGTCACCACCATTCCCAGACCATGCAATCAGGTGGGAGAAGTTCTGGTTTGGTATTTGCCACTAGACTACAGTTGAAAACCAGTTGATTGATGTGATGTTTATTATATACTTGTGATATGTAGTGTATATATATCTAATATCAAAATAGCGGGCTTGAATTAAGTGGGGACGGCCGACCCCGTTTAGGCCTCTTTAAATCCGCCCCTGGGCACATGGACTGGAACCTCGCGGGGAAGAGCTCTACGGGGACGATGAAGGTGGTGGTGTTGGGTTTATTTGTCGTGGACTGCCAAGTAAGAGTAGTAAGGTATGGCGATGGAGAGGTAAACGAAGGCCCCATAGAATAAGCCGAGGAGCTAAATCTTGACGCGGCCGAGGTGGTCGAGGAAGAAGATGTGCACCAGTGGCCGGGGATGGGGGAGCAAAGAACGACGATAACTTAAAGTTGGCGACGTTGAAGGCCTCCTCAGTAGAAGTTGGTTGTGGGGCCCTCATTGAGGAAGCTGTTGTATGTGGGACTGGAAGAGGTCGGTGCTGTAGAAGACTATGTCGAGGAGGAACCACGAGGCTGATCAAGCGAAGAGGTTGTGGCCGTGTCGCCGGAGGAACTGCTTCGACATCATCGGATTGGGCGAATTCGCGCGGAGTATCTCCGACAATTTCAACATCATCGGGTTGGGCGGGTTAGCGCCGAGTACTCCGGCAGTTCATAAGCAAAACAAAATTGAAAATAAGGGTAATTTTGGGATATTAAAAATTAAAAAGGCTAGAGGGGATAGAAACAAAATTAAAGTAGATATTGAAGATATTTTTTAGTTATTTATGAAACTAGAGGGTATATTTTTGCTAAAACTGAAACTAGAGGGTATAAAAAGGTAAAATTCCCTTAAAAAAAATTGCCTCTATATACTCCTTATTTTTATGTTTTAATTAACTCTATTTAAAAAACAGACAAAATATACCTTCAATGTCTTTAAGTTTTTCTTTTATACCCTTATACCATTTAATTTTTAAAAACTTTGGGTGGCGTTTGGTTATGATCTCCGAGACCAGTTTCTGGTTTTGGTTTCAAACAGTGTCATATGGATTTCGTAGACCACGTTTGGTTACGAGTTGTCTCTGTTTTTTGAGATCGGTCTCGCAGACCACTTAAACTTTAATGAAGGAAAACAGAAAACGACTTGAAGCTTGTTTTCTATCTTTGGTCTTCAACTCAATCTTACAAAATAAAACCATAATAATATATTATCATTCTATAACAGTATTATATTATTTATAAAAAGATATTAACTATGAAATTAACTTATATAGTAAATTATTAAAATCATTTTTATATATAATTATGTATTCTAATGATATTACTATCATATTAACAAATTTACTTAAATTGTGTATATTATTAAATACTAACTTAATTACAATGATATGAACTCTTGAAACAGAATATTTACTACTTTATGTATGACATTATTTAAACATGTAATTAGAGTCATGAAATATGAATATTTTTTGTATTATGGCAAATATTTTTTAGACATGATATTAATATATATTACTTTCAAATAAAACATACTTTCTTTTTGGTAACATAAATTGTATTTTATTACATTTTTTTAATTTAAATTCAACCATAAATTAACAAAAGTCTAACCAAACACTGTTTCAAAAATCAAACTCCCAAACTGATTTGGTAGACTAAACCCTCAGAGTGGTTTTCCAAATCAAATTGCAAAACTGGTTTCTCAAACCAGTTAACCATTTGAATTCCCAGATTCCAATATTCAAATTTTTTGAGTACCACGTTAAAAAATAGAAGATATGTATATTACTATCAATATATTTAACTGTTTTTTTTTTTTTTTGCAAAAATAAAATAAAATAAAGATATAGGGTATAAAAAAAATCCTATTCATCACGTTCAAGTATTGACAATTCTGCGCGTTCAAGTAAAGACCTTAAAAACGAATAATAAAGTTTAGGTCCATAAAATAAGATCTTCGATTTATTTGGACCGCAAAGGGATCTTCGGTATTCGGTTCAACTTTAAGAACCGGTATTAAAGACTCATTTATACCCAAAGAAGAAGACTCTACTAAGTAATTATGTATTTTATTACAAATTATTATATAATAAAGTAACTTCTATAATACTAAATTGTGTATGTGTACTCTGTTTCATTCACGATGAGAGAAATGATGCACTGCTTTCTCAACTTTCTCTGAAGCATCGCCCCGTTCTTTGTTTTTCTTCTTTTTCTTAGGGCTAAGTTAGCAATAAATGTCTTTATGCATTATTTTCAAATAAAAAACACAAAGTACTATTAAATATTAACAAAGATAAAGTTTCGTAAAATAATTTTTACAATAACAAATTCAACTAAGTTCAAAATTAAATCTAGAGCCGAATTTCGATCTTAAACGTAGTTTTTGGTACAAACTATTCTGGATTTAAAAGAAAAGGTCTTCAATTTCCAACTTTGGAAAATTGACAACGACGTTTCAGTCATTCTAAGAGTGAAACCGACCCCGAAAATCATATTATTAAGCCCTACAATTTTGGATGAATCTAGAGTGGTCGCACGTGTGTAAATCCTCAAAGTTTACCCTTAACAATGATATAGCTTTATTTTACCGAAGACGTGGTAATGCAACAAAGTGTTACTACGAATAATGAGTAATAATGTGTCTTTGTAAATTGTAATACACCTATCTTTTTACCTAGCTTTCTTTACTTTGAAATCAAGGACCCTAACTTTTTACTCAACCTACACGCCCACAATAATTGATAGACCGAGTAACACTGAATAATTATGATATATTGACAATGTAGGGGTATTCGCGGTATAAATACTAATTCTTTTTCAAATGATAATGATAAATTATAATTCTTTCTTTTTTAGCCGAACAAAATACAAAAACTCTGATATTAGATATAAAACAAGTACCGAAAGTCTGATGAAAATTTATTTGTCTTATATATAAAATAAAAAAATTGATAATTTTACCCTACTAAAAAAATAGGGAAACTTCATAAAACATCCCTCAAAACACCATAAATTATTTTACTACACCTCAAAACATCATAATTGGAAATAGATCCTTTTCAAATTCGTAATACAAAAATACCCTTTCAAAATTACATATTGTGTCTTGAAAAATCGACATATTGCCTCCTGAAAAATGGACAAGTCGCGTCCGAAAAAATGGACACAAATAAGGGTATTTTGGTACATAAAATTTAAAAATGATGTATTTCCAATTATGATGTTTTGAGGTGTAGTAAAATAATTTATGATATTTTGAAGGATGTTTTATGAAGTTTCCCAAAAAATACAACTTATTGTAGTTACTTTTTAAAAGAGAATATGTACTTATGTCGCAAATAACTTTAATAAACATGCCTTAAATCTCTCAAATTTAATTCATAACTCCACCGGTGATCTACACCGTTGTTCTAATAGCAGACACTATTTTAGTCTATGATTTGAAGTGTTTTAATGCATATCTTTTAACTTTTGGTTAAGCTTCTCGAACCTTCCATTCACTCGTGTCATGGATTTTGTTTATTTAGCCAACATTGCGTTTATTAGTCACTATCTTATAATTATTTGTATATATATATATATATTATTTGGGTCACTATTTTCCAAAATAAATAGCACTATGTAATTATGAGTTTCTTTTTTTATTCCTTTTTTAATTGATATAAATAAATAATAAAAAAAACAATATGATTAGGAATCGGCCTAGTTATAATTCTCTTTGCAACCACTTTTATCAATGAAGCTAGGTTGTCAAGACTCAAGACTAGAGGGATTTCAATGAAGACAAGTTCATAAACGTGGGTCATACGATATAAAATCTATATATTAAGGGTCGCCAAATAATTTTATTGTTCTAAAAAAACCTCACACATATACAAAGTTTAAAAAAAAAAATCTAAATCTATACCATATCAAAATTTTGGATATCTCACTCTTTGGACATCTCTTATATAAATATAAATTCTCTCTCTCTCTGCTCGTTATTCCCCGACATGACCTGCTATATGACCCGGATTTCTGATCGGCTTGTTGTGCCTCGCTTGCGCAGTTGAATAATTAAGTTTGACCTTTGTTAGTTAGTTGTACTATCTTAGTTATGTTACTATCCGGATTAAGATAGTCTATAATCCGACTAAGTTAGTTCGATAAATTTTGATTCCCATATTCAATGACTCATCTTCAAATAATCAGATAGACAGTGCATAATTATAATAAGAGATTAAAATATTTCAGTGGATATTAAATATAACCCTAGATTATATTAAAAAGTAATTACATGATGATAATATGATCATATGAATGATGATAGTGATAGTGATACAATTCACTTTTAAATTTAGACAAATAAAAGGTCAACCGGATTTTGTAGAAGTTGAAGTTTACTTCAAATATAAAACGAACTAAAATATATTTCAAAACTGACATTATGCTTTATATATATGTATATAACTATATCTATATATAATAATGCAGCACTTGCTATATGTTTGGTGGCAATGGATTGGTGGGATACAAAATAGACAAATAAAAATGAGAGAAAAAGGAGGAAACAATTCTGTGCTTGTATTATGTTTAATTTTTTATTTTTTTTCTGAGGAAATTGTAATTTGTATTTGATATTGATGCATAATGAAAACTAGGGTTTTAAAATCTCAGAAACTTGGCCATATTTTGGTTTTCGACGGTCAATTTTTTTGTACTTTTAATTATGAACAAAAAACCTAATATGTAAGATACAATTTTGACTGAAATTCTTCGATAATTTAGATTTTTGGAGGAGATATAAAAAATTCTGATGGTACATATTTTTATAGATATTATTACTTCACAAGAACTCCATCAATATACTTATAAACCTCTCGGTAAGAGCATTTGAATTTAAATATTTGATTAATCTACTTTTCATTTGTTTCTCACCTATTAGGTAGACACAGATGTTAATTTAAAAAAATCAAGAAAGCTGATTACAAAATTAAAATGATTAGGCAATTAGGGAGGCACTCACGTGCACGCAACATCTTTCAAAAGGTTGTGTTTTTTAATTAGTGCAAAGTCAAACACTAAGAGAGTGGTCAAACCTCCTTAATTTGTTTTTGAATCAGTGGAGATCTCTCTTCCATGGTCCCAACCCAATGGCCAATTCCCAACAATGCTGTTTAAAGCCACTAACAAAACAACTATTTATAATTGCTATATTTTATTTTAGAGTAAAATATACTGATAAATGTACTTCAATTATATTTAACTAGACTAGTAAAGATAACTTAAGTTTTTTTTTTTTTAATAGCAAATGTTTCACTTTCAAGTTCCATTTTATTGCATACTCAAGTTTCACTTTATCGCAGCAAAATTTCAAGCTGGCCATTTGGTACACGTCCATTTGGACGCGTTCAAGTCGCGACGGGAAGAGCCACATGTGTCCACACACCGCCAATCATCTCCCGGCGTGGCGCGCACGGGAGACGGACGAAACGTGCGGCACGCGTCGATGGAGCAACGCACAGTCCAATCTGGATGGGGCTTGAGGAAGCAATGGGAAGACGACACGTGGCATGTGTGGTTCACTCGAGTGGGTTAGAGTAAATAAAAAAAGCTCCAGCGTGCCATACGAGACGGGACGTGTAGAGCCTTCTCGTGGCGCCGTTCATCGCGTCCACTCTCGTTCGCGTTTGGACTGCAACGTCGGACACGCGTCCACGTCTGGACGTGTACGACGTCCACCAATAACTGTCCGTGGGCCAGCTTTAGCTAAATTGTACTCAGTGTCTCAAAAGAAAAACTCCAATTCCTCGGTCAATAGAGGAATTCAGATTTTTACCTATATTTACCACATTATCCTTACTAACGAAGAAGAAGTTTAACACTGAAAATATTTTTTCTTTACTAGAAACGTCAGTCTCATTTCATCACTATGCCTAAAATGACACGAGTCTTTTTATTATTATTGTTTTTTATTACATATTTTTTTTTTTGGAAACCTAATTTCTGATGTGTGACTAAATTGATTTTTGAATCTCAATGCGAATGTGTTGATGTCGTGTTAGAAAATGGAGAGGACGAGAGGTCAATGACCACTTGCATCTTTGCATGTTCTTATTTCGTATGTCGGCTATAATACATATACATATACTATACGTATTTAATATTATAAATATATATATATGCACCACTTGCATACACATTGGCATTACTATATATCCATATGGTATTTGAACACTTCGATTTATGTAATTTTATTGATTTTGTAAACAATTTTAGAAATTAGAGACACATGTTCTTCTTGAATACTTAAATTGTATGTTTGTGGACTTGATGATCCAAGACTTGTATGTTCATGCTGTTTGAACTCGGTTTTAGATTTGTAATTGTTCGAATTCTACTTCGTCCTTCGTTGCTAGATTCTAACACTTTTTGTGAAGCTTAAGCACAATATATTCCTAGCAATTTTGTTCATTTTAGAGTTAATTCCTAACAATATATACCCATATTATCTTTATGATCATATATTTAGACCTCTTTTATTAGAGATTTCTTCCTATATTTTTGAGAGGACTAGGGCTACGATTTATTGTTCTTTGTCTCGAAACCGGCACTATATGGTATCGAGACTCGTTTATATAATTGGTAACTATATTGGTTGTGAGCCGGTTATCGTAAAAAATAAGGACTAATCATCGGTACTAGTTGAAATCAGAAGCTAATAACTAAAAAAGTTACCCTTAGTAATTATATGGCTTAAAGTTATTTAAAAAAGTTAGTGAAAGCCTTGTAAGATCATTATCATCATAAATGAGTCACTTGATCTTGATCAAACCATGCAGTTTGTCCATTGACCGGCAAGTTCATTCCCCGGCCACGGTGAAATTAGAAAAAATTAACTAAGGTAATTCGATTTCATGACCGATATGGCCATAGTTTTGGTGATAACGTTGTGCATTTTTGCCAATACTTTAAGAAAGGGAGGACCTAAAACCCCTGTTAATCAAAAATTGTGCACTGCCACAATTAACCCTATTATTAACACAGAACTTCCAATAAATTTACATATAAATTGTATGAGAATATGTATGATTAACTTTCACAACTAATCATTAAAATCATGAATGATTTAAGCTTTAATGTAAGTGGGCATATTTCTGTGTGTTTAATTGCCACTGAGTGAGAACAAAGTACAAACAAACCCCATTATTATATGACTATCTATTTGTCACGCATGTCAAAGAAAATAAAAGAAGAAGTACCTGTATTAGGTCATATAATTAACCCAATAAAGGAAAATTATGAGGAATATAATGTGGTTGGTGACCTTCGGGTGATTCCAAAAGAAATTTATAGTTGGCTTGTTTTGGGAACCTTCGTGGAGTCCCACGCAATATTTAGAGATTGCTTACCGTAATCGCTCAAACATTTGAGTCAATTGAAGACGGTATAAGTATACAAAATGATTTTTTTTCATAAGATTCTAACCTATCGATAGTGTCGATTCAATTTTATGGATAATACTGCAATATCGACAATTGTATTCATAGGATTTTTAAAAAAATATATTACTCAAATTTTAATAATAATACTAGTTATAATATTTTGTTTATCGAGATGAGATTTTGAAAGAGTTTTGAGAGATTATGCATGGGTTGGTGTGAAGAAGTCGAAGAATGAGATTTTTCAGTCAAAGATCGAATTTGAAAATCAAGAAAGCAATTTTGAAAGAAAAAAAAAAACGATCTTTATACAAAAAACTACTTAAACTCATGCGAAAACAGAATTACCACTAGTAAATTGTGGTATACTAAGGGTTTTATAACCCTATCGGACAGTATCAAGCTAGCTTGCCCGAGAAACCTTGTTTAGGTAGCTCGGGCTTCCGAGCCTCATGCACAATTTGGGCAGTCCTAACTCCTATCTGGCCAAGTCATGTATTCTCAAACGTATTTTTCATTTTTTTTCATAAGCTATTACGAAAAAATCTATAAAGCGCGCAAAACTAACCCGCCCCAAAGCTCATATATCGTGCCCCGATATCCCGCACCCAGCTTTCTTATAAAATTGGCTGCATTGACTCTGTGATTTAAGTACAAAATGGTGACGAGGGTGAGTACTTTGTAGAGCTATATATATGTTGTTAGTCATGTAAAGTTGCATTAGTGGTGTAACTAAAGTCAAAGAGAAGATTCAAAGTTCAAACTATTATTGCGTGCTTGTCGACTGTCGTAGGTATTTAATTACTCAATTCACACCTAAACTTAACGTTGAATATAATAAATGATCCCATAATCTTTATTCGAAAAAACAGAATCCAGAACATTAGTATAATATTTTTTGGAAAATCGGGACCGGGTTTTAGTTAAAGATATAATAGGACATGAATATATCATACTTTGTAAAATTAAAAGAATTAAATGATTTTTTTTTTCTGAATCAGACCATATATTTAATAATAGACAACTAACACCATTATTTAAAAAAAAAAAAGTAAAAAATTGATAGTTTCAAAATGAGTTAGGAAATATTTTTAAAGCATAATAATTTTGGGATTTTCCTGTCAAATGGAAGAGGTGGGTAATTGTAAATAACTAAACCACTGAAGATGTAAACAAATCCAACAATGTACTATTTGAGAGATAAAGTCATTACATTAGGTAAATATGAGATTACGTAGCATTTAACGGATTAAGATCAATAAAAATGCAAAATAGGTACTAAAGAAACGATGCTTAACTAACTTGAGAGCATTCGCTTAACGAAAAAAAAAAAGAAAAAAAAGATGAGAAATACCCGTCTACTTATATTTCATTTAGCCTTTATGCCTTTATGTACTTATACAGTTAACTTCTCAAAAAAATTATTTCTTAGATTCATTTTACATACATATATTAATTTAATTGGGTAGACAGGGCTAGGCCTGAGGGTATACATAGTAGGCATGGGCCTACAATAAGTTTTCACCTATTGATACCGAGGGGCTCCAAATGAAATATATATATATATATTATACTCTTTGCATTGAAATTTAATTTTATAATTACGAAAGGGGCCTCAAAATTGATCTTTGCCTAGGGCCGCGACAAACTCAGGGCCGGCCCACAGGGCTAAACCTCGCAGCCAAATACCGGTCATAGGACGAACACCGCGAGATTTTTATTTTTTAGTTCATGGCCATAATATTACTTTTTGAGCCTTTTAAATATGGTGAACAAATTGTTATGTATGACAAGGCACCGAAGATTGAATTGTTCTTTGGTGTAAAGTATAAAGTATTGCCTAACTAATGACCAGTTTGAAAACGATTTCGAAAGTTTATCCAATACATAATCTCTTTTCAGTAATTTAGTCAATTTTAATGGCTGGAAATAATTTTATTTCTCTTTGATAAAAAAAAAAGAAATAAAATATTCACTTTTTTCAATTACGAAATCGAGACTGAAAGTTTTGATCGTGAAGTTAAAGTTCTGACTCGGTTTTTTATTTTTGGTCCGGAAGTAGATTTTTTTTCATAATTAGATTATAATAGTTTAACTTTTTAGAATTTAATATTAGTCTTTAAATCATAAAATATTTACTACTTGAAGTTGATATTATGTTTATCACTGGATCTAAATATATTTTTTATTTCCTTAACCTTTTAGTCATTGATGTAAGAAGTTAAAATTTACTTATAAATGACTAATAAATGAATTTATTAAAAATATGGGCCTCTCTAATTCCTATATTTTTCTTACTAAATTCGGATTTTACTAAAATATAATTGGATCTAAATTTGAAAGACTCGGAAAATTTAGAATGTATTGAAAAAGTTCCAAAAGACCGGTACCGTGTCCTAGTTTCATCCCTAAGATAAATGAAAAGAAAGAATATTAACTTATATGCATTTTGTTTTTGATAAAAAAATCATGAATTTAAAATTAAACAACATGGAAAGACATGTGATTTTTGAAGATATATATATATATATAAATATATATATATATATATTTATATATTTTTTTGAATGGATTTTTGAAGATAAATAAAAAGTACACTGAATCGATCTAAGTAGGGGTGAACAAACGAGTATTCGGTTCGGTTTTCATACCTATTTATACAGATTACTGCATTTTCGGTTTTTTCAATTTTAGAACCGAAAGCCGCGCTATTTAAGTTTAAAACCAATTTTACCAATTACCGATATATCGGTTTTAAATTCGGTTAAACTTCGGTTTTAACCGCATTTTTACAAAACGCAATAAAATCATCGTATATTTGAAAAATCAAATTAATACTACATAATCTAAAGTATAAAAAAACTAATTGATGAAATAATTCAAATGGAGTCATTACTCTTACGGCCTTTATTCATTCTTATTCAAGTGGAAAAAAATAATTGCAATAACAACAAAAACTGTTCAAATAAAATAAGATTGAATGAATCAATGAATAAGAAAATCCATGTCAAAACATTGTTATATAGATCTTAAATGCTAAAAGTCGTACATTTATCTATTTTTAAATGTATAAAAATATACAAATTTATTATCGGGTTAATCGGTAATCGGTAGCGGTTTTTACCGTGAAAACCATAACTGCTACCATTTAGCAAAAAGCGGTAGCGGCTTAAACCACAATTTTTTGTATTTCAAAAAAAGCATAAATTTTCGGTAGTGAAAAAATCGGTAAATTAATGTTATCGGTTTTAGATTCGGTTAAGGGTCTTTTTTGTACACCCCTAGATCTAAGTGATATACTCAATGTGATGTAGATTTGAATAAACAATCGAATTGACTTTCCCCACCAGAATATTTTGAAAAGTTCTAACTTCTAACGATGGATATAAGTGCATATAATATGACTACAAATTTAGTTTTGATAATGTTTTCTTAATATTATAACTAGTTTGAGTATGTAAGACTTGATAGGAAATTAGGAATAAACTAATATTAGTGAAGTACATTCTTTGGTGATGAAAGAATGTGATAGTGATGCTCAACCCTTTTTGTGATACTTTCATGAAAATCCTTTTTCCTTGAAATCGCCACATGAGATAGAATTATAGGTTTATAGAAAGATAAGTTTACTGGATATTAGTAATATGGGATGTATGCGGCAAAAGTATCTATTTGTATGTGATATTTTTTTGTCATGAAAAAAGTTCCCAAAAAAAATGATTTTGTTGTAAGAAATTAGAACTTATGGTATGATAATTTTTATTTTTTTGGAACTTTTCGCGATAAAAATACAATTTAAAACTTACGGCATGATCTTTTTTTTTTTTTTGTGGTTTTTTGAGTCCCTACAAAAAAATAAAATTTAATTTGTCGCGTACAATGAGATATTTTGTAGTAGTTTTGCCGCAAATATCCTTAATAATATTTACTCTATGATAATTGTTGAAAAAAAAAAAAACAACAAATAACAAAAAAGGACTTGAAAGCCATGTGATCCAATTACTCAATGAATGGGCTAGGCCTAATTAGTATGCCCAATGGAAAGGGCTTGTGACTTGTGAGATAGACAGTTTCAACTAATTTTTCTTGACTTTCTAGCTTATTCCTTTTAGTCTTTAGATATGAGGCCGGTACATTTTAGATATTAACATGAAGAACATTGTATTAACTATTAAGTACCATAATCGTAATCACTCATTTCAAGTATTGCTTTGTGTCGATAAACATCTCATTTTTATTAATTTGAGGGATATCTTGCGGCATGACATGAGTGCTACCAAAGTTGAGGTTCAATTTTGTTAATGTCTAGTTGAAGTTTGATACACATGGGATATGTGTAATTTACGATTAAAGTCCGAAAATATAAATGATTTAAAATTTTGGATTAAACTTAAGACGCATGCATATTTCTAACTTTAACAGATGTTTATCCGACACGGATGTAATTGGACTTTGACACTACTTTGCGACCTTTGCTATTGCCACTAAATTTTTTGACGGCATGTCGATATTGTTTAGAGTACTTATGTTGCAAATATTTCTTAATATATGTACGGACGCAATGAGGCCTTAGCTTAATAGAGCCGGTAATTATAGCTTACCAGGTTTGTGCCACAGGCCCATGAAACTGTATGTGAACTTCCAGAAAAAGAATTGTTAGTTTGGAAGTCCAATAACTGAAGTATTTTAATTTATTTGAGGAATATATGACCCGTTTGATGGATTTTGGTTAAAATTTGATTTAAAATCGATTTATGTAGGGTGTTAACTGAATTCGAAATCTATAAAACTAATTTAATGGGTGTGGGATTAAATAAGTGTTATGATCGACGTGCTCAAGATACCACTTGATGTAGACTCGGAATATTATAGGGAAAACGGAAACACACTCTTGATCAAAAAGACCGATTTTTCACTTCTTTATCAAAAACTAATCTCATACGTACAACTTAATGAATATATATAGCATAACATAATTCATATTAAGAATGACCTAATTGACCGAAACTTACGTAACTAAAATACCTAATTCTAAGTTGATTTAATCAACACACTAAGGAAATAATTATTAAACTACATACCTAAAATACCTAACGAGATATCTCATTTATGAGTAATAATAACCTAAAATATCTCAAATCCTATAACAAACCGATCAAATCAAGCATATGAATAAGTCATAACTAGTTAAGATTTCTAATACCTATAGCAAATATATCACAATACTAAATATAGTATGATATTCAGATCATGAATTCTTGCTGCATCATTCTCTCCACGCAGGAGAAAATTCGTCCTCGAATTTTGATCGCGGTCGGTGTCGGTACTCCGGTACTCCGCTTCCATCGCTACGCTTGTGCCGGCGCCAAAGCCGTCTCTGTAGAAAGACTCTGTTACATATGCACTCTTGCAGCCATAGGGTGATGTCTTGAATACTTCTTTTTCGTACGTCTCGCTCGTGTCGTTTCTCCGATTGTTGTCGAGTGTAGCTTCCGAGCTTGAGTGTCGTTCCCAAACTCACTCTACATATTCCGGCATGGACCGGCGCCCGTAAATCAATAATCAAATCTCCTCCGCAATTTTTATTTTATTTTTTGGATTTAACATGTTTGTTGCGGTCATTGAAACCATCAAGCCCACGGACTTTCTCGGTAAGACCGCTTCGGTGACCTAGCTTAACACCAAAACAATCTCATCGCACATGGCTTCATCGTCCGATTCATCGTACAAGGGGTCGTCGTAGTTTGTCTCGTCGTCCGACTCGTCGTACACGGCCTCTCCGTGCTCCGCCTCGTCAAACTCGGTACTCCGCGTCACCGTACACCGATTCATCATACACGGCCTTGTCGTACTTCGCCTCGTCAAACATGGGCTCGTCGTACTCTGATTCTCCGTACACCGATTCGTCATACACGGCCTCGCCGAGTTCCGCCTCATCATACGCTGTCTCGTAGTACTCCGGGATAACCACCTGGAACGCCAATTTTCCAGAGCTTCGTCACGCGAGCGCATCGCGTGGACGTGTCTACCAAAATTTTCGGCGACAAAGTTTTCATGGTCGTCTTCGGTGTCGGATTCGTCGAGAGGGGTCGGTCGTGCTTTGGGTCGCTGTTTAATAAGCGCTTCGACGGAGCGTGTCAGGGCCTCCACTTTTAGACGTAATCCAGCGTATTTATTACATCTATTCACCTCGTCTGAAGATGCATCGCAAGCGGATCGTCTCTTCGGCGCCATCGCGCAAGATCGAATGGCTCTGATACCAACTGATGTAGACTCGGAATATTATAGGGAAAACGGAAACACACTCTTGATCAAAAAGACCGATTTGTCATTCATTATCAAAAACTAATCTCATACGTACAACTTAATGAATATATATAGCATAACATAATTCATATTAAGAATAACCTAATTGACGAAACTTGTTAACTAAAATGCCTAATTCTAAGTTGATTTAATCAACACACTTAAGGAAATAATTATTAAACTACATACCTAAAATACCTAACGAGATATCACATTTATGAGTAATAATAACCTAAAATATCTCAAATCCTATAACAAACATATCACGATCAAATCAAGCATATGAATAAGTCATAAGTAGTTAAGATTTCTAATACCTATAGCAAATATATCACAATACTAAATATCGTATGATATTCAGATCATGAATTCTTGCTGCATCACCACTCGAAGAACTCAGATGCTTCAAGGATACTCGATCCGGAAAATCAGCTAAAGGAGAACCACCGATATCCAATACAACAACGAACATATACCCAAGAAAACAAATGAATATGAATAACTCAAACCCACAAATCTACAAAGAAAAGTTTCTCCAAGAGATTTATTGAATCACGAAGATGAAATATACAATTGAATCCACATTCTCTACCTCTCTTTAGTTCCCTCTCTACTGTGAGTCTCTTTAACATAAACACCATTTTTGCACTTGTTTTTAGACTAATTAATACATTCTATTTATAAGAGATATGTCACTTTCAAACTAAATCTCCAGAGATAGTTATGACTCCAACCAACTTCTATTGTAGACTCTAATATTTCCTGAAACTTGCATCCAAGCTCCCGCAAAAAGCCTTTGCATGCTTCAACTTTCTAATTGTGACCCGAATTGTAGCCACAATAATATCTCCAATTATAACTACGAAGGTCACGTCACGTATCTAAAAATAAATCTGTGATAAACACTTGTGATCAAAATTCCAAAGAGAAATAAGAGAGAGAAAAAAAATCGGTAAACTTGTTGGAGAATCGTTGGAATATTTTTATATCAATTTTTTTAAATCACATAAAATTTCTTGAATTAGAAAAAAAAAAACAAAGATCATTAAAATGTAAATAAATAAAGATCGCGTTAAAGGGAAATATAAGATCTTTCAATAATAGACGGTTCATTGCCTATTTACGAGAGAGATCGTATAACACGAACATAGAGTTGTGGATAATTTAAACGAGTCCATAATTCGAGTGTTCTTGCTTTCTAATTCGTTACCAACACGAAGTCGAACTTTAATTGAGTCATTTACTTTTACGGGCCCGATATTTGGATCAAATCATATTTCGACGAAATAACGGTCACCTAATAAGTTGAGAACTTGAGAATCGTATTAAATATTAATGTGTAATATTTGAGAATAAAAAACTTAGTAGTAAAAATAATACCACGAATGCGATTCGCTAATTCCTTAAATAAATAATAGTATCGTTGTGTCAAATTACTTTCTTTTCCTTTCACTAATTTACATTTCTAAAATAATTTGTAATACTTTCGTCTGCGTGACTATTACTATTTTAATTATATATGCACACAACTATATTTTTAATAATTATGTTATATGCTTCGCTAATTTATGAAATATATATATATTAAAGCTTTATATAATTACTATAATGTGACGTTGCCGTCTATGATACTTTAAATTATTTATGTGTCAAATTGGATATTTATTATTGCAGACCTATAATTATATAGTATTCATAAATTTGTCGAGCTAAAGTTTATTTAATATTATCATAATCACTCCACCATGATATACAATTACATTATTTTCGTTTTAATTTTGATTTATATTTCGACAAAGTATTTTCCTTTCGCAATCAATTGGTCGAGCGTTTTCCTTAACCAATAAATTAATGAACGAAATCCAACGACCGAATCTTGAATGCAATTTGGTGCTGAAAGTCAGGGCAAAAGCGTCTTTCTATGTGGGAGATATTTTCTAGGGTGCTTATAAATATCTATAAATATTCATGCCTATCGGCGGCATCACGTGAGGTTATTGTCCGCACGTGTCTGGGTGGGGCCATGCATCGAACGCTTCGCATTTTTTAACCGCACTACAATCATCCTCCCACTTGCTTCTTATTCGATGCAAGGATATCCTTATCCCCGTTTTACTATTCTTCATATACTCCTTTTCTTTTATCTAACATATATATGTGTACATTGTATACTGTTCTTTTCTTTATAGAAAAATATGTTTCTCTGAAAGATCTATAAAATAAAAATAAAAATCAAATGAGGTGTTTAAAACTTTAATTTATTGAAGAGCTCAGCAAATGCTTGATATTAATTAAGTATTTGTATCATAATTAGAGTAAGTAGCAACCTAAATATCTCTTAAATTATTTGAAACGATCAATATTTCTTAAAAATAAAAAGTAGTGATAATAATACTTAAAGTGCTAAAAAATAAGATTATGTTGATTCATTTTTACCATGTGTTGGGCGTATTTTCGCAACAAAAAAGAAGTATTATATTCTATATTAATAAAATCAATTCTTACAACAAAGTGTCGCACGGAGGCCCGTCGCAAAATAAAGTGTCCGGTGTTTCCAAAAATATGAAAACACACAAAAACGACATAAAGTTTGCCAAAAATGGGCTCGGGGCGCGCTTGGGGGCGAAAAACACCCCGGAGCACCTTTCATAGGGCCCACACATGCGACAACCCTCCAGATGATGCCACGTGGCAGAGAAAAGACGATCCTGTCCTCGCTTGTTCGACGCCGCCACATCAGCGAGGAGGAAAAGACGATCGCACCCTCAAGGATGCTCATCGCACGGACGAGAAGCCTCCCCGTCGAGCGAAATGACGAGCGTGCCCCTCGCGGCTCGCGTCAGGCCAAAAAGAAGATCCTGCCCTCGAGGATGCTCATCGCAAGGTCATGAGGCTCCTTCGTCGAGCGAAATGACGACGCTGCCCTCAAGATCGTCTGGCACCGCATTGACGTGGTTAAAGACGATCGAGTCCCTCCACCTACTCCTATCGGACGGTTGAGGAGCGTGCTCATCGCCACATCGACGAGCACATTTTGCCCCTAGCTCCTTCTATAAAAAGGAGCTCGCTGGGACGAACAAGGGGGCAACTTCACTATCTCCAAGAGATCGACACCATCTCTATCACCACAAATACAGAGAAGAACTCTCAAATCTCTCTCTCTCTCTAAAACTCCCTTAAAATCATCCTCTCCAGACCAAAACACTATTGTTGAGCGTTAGAGGTGAATCAGGGGGTACCCCCCTGTTTCCCTTAACCTCGGTTGTTTCTCTTTTCTCAAGCTCGGGAAGTGAAGGATAACTCAGTAAGGAACGTCCGAAAAAAACCTTGAGAAGGTTAGCGATCACGACCGCCATTCTTGCGGATCGAAGATTCCAACCTCCTCGGGTCCCCTTCTTTGTCGAAGAGCATTCCGTGTTCGCAGCGACCCTCGGGCACCCACTTGTCAACCCGGCCTACTATTTTCTTAGGCCATGCGGTAGCAAGTGACGAGTAGCCCGGCTCGACCCGTCCTCGGACGACGACGAGGCTCCCGACCACGAAGGGTCTGCGACGCCCAAACTAGAGCTCCTCGCTAACCGACGATAGTTCATAGAGGCCACACCAGAGGGCTCCTCGCCACCCGACAATAGCTCATCGGGACCACTCCAGAAGGCTCCTAGCCACCTGACGAAGAGCTCATCGGGACCACACCAGGAGGCTCCTCGCCACCCGACGAGGTTCCTAACCTCGACGCGCCAGGAGGCTCCTTGCCACCCGACGGGAACTCATCGAGACCATTCGCCCGAAGTCTCCTCGACGAGACCTCCTTGCGGACTCGACGACAGCTCCTCGCGAACTCGACGAGAATCCACCAAACCAACGACGAGAAGCCGGATCCGCCACACGATCTGCTGCCCGTCACGCGAAGTCAACCCAATCCCGCCAAAGTTAATTGTACGACACTGGGCCTGGCCCAATCCATGCATCTGGGCCGCTTTAATGTTTTGATCCAAAAAACGGCATCAACACCATGTTATATTCCAAACGTATAGACACGTGTTGCGCTCGAATAACGTCGTCACTACCTCATTTCAGCTCAATTTTTATATATAATAAATACTAAAATATTATATTTATAATAAAATAGATCAGAAAAAGTTCTTGTCACATTTGATTGGCATTAATTTGTTAGCATAAGATGTAAAATTAAGTAAAAACTCGAACCCGCTTATTTTTTTAAAACTATAATAAAATTTAATGTTGAACATACAAATATCATTTGGTTTACATATATACTTTGTAGTAGGGGTGTGCATGGGTTGGATTGGGTCGACCCGAGGTAAAACATGAACCCGACCCGATTTTATTGGGTTTTGGAAAACCAACCCAATCCGACCCAAAATTTTTGAAGGCCAAATCCAACCCAACCCGATAAACTCTGGGTTGGGTTGGATTGGGTTGGGTCATTGGCCTGAACTAAAATTAAAAAAATACATAAAAATATTTTACCAAATAACACTGAAATTTAAACCGCCAATCAATAAACATAAATTTCATATTACTATTTTTAAACACCCAATTCAAAAATTAAACGTTATTATAGTCTTAAACATTAAATAACACAAGTACGGAACATAGTCGTAAACTAAACTAGAAACGTGGTCGTAATCATAAACTAGAAACATAGTCATAGACATTAAATAATGACTAAACATAAAAATGAGACTAACTACAAAAATATATTTGAAAAAGTTAACTAATTATTTGAAGAAAAAAACTTGATTGGGTCAATTGGGCCGGCCCAACCCAATGCATCTAGCCCAACCCCAACCCGACTATTTATTCGGGTTGAACCCAACCCAACCCGATAACTATTGGGTTAATTGGGTTGGGTTAGATTGGGGTTGGGTTAGATTGGATTGGGCTAAATTGTTGGGTTGGGTTTTTTTTGCACACCCCTACTTTGTAGTTGTATCAGCAATTCTAATGAGGCACAACAACCACACCTACAGAAAACGAGGACGGAGTAAAACGCGTATCCAAACAAACCTAACCAAGGCGCGATGACTCAACCCTAGTTAACAAGATTTGCGTGCGCAATGCGCACCCCTGGTCAACCCTAGGTTTTCGAGACCCTAAGGCAAAACCCAGCTATATATTCATCGCTGCGCTCTCCGGAATTTTCCATCCTCGGAAGCCATTTTCCCATCCATTTTCTCGCCTCCCAAACAGAACCAGAAAATGTCTGACGTCGAGTACCGGTGCTTCGTCGGTGGGCTCGCCTGGGCCACTGACAGCCAGGCGCTCGAGCAAGCGTTCTCCAAGTTCGGCGAGATCGTCGAATCGAAGGTCCGTCGTTCGTCTCCTCCTCGGCAGGGATCGGATCTGGCTCCGATCGCGATTCGGCCCTCGAGTCCTCTCTGATCTGATCTGTGCTCTTTACGATTCTCTCTCTATGTGTTTCTGTTACTATATCTCTGATACTTATTTTACTCCTCACTCACTCGCTTAATCGGTACGTCCATCTTCATCCTCCTCTAGAGAACGAAGATCCGATCGAGTTTTGTTTTTCTTTTTTTCATTTCCTTCGATCGCCTCTCGGATTTTCTAGATCTGACCAATTTTCATTCTTTTTTCCCGTGAATTTTCTTCCGCAGATCATCAACGACCGCGAGACCGGCCGATCCAGAGGCTTCGGCTTCGTGACCTTCAGCGACGAGAACTCCATGAGGGAGGCGATCGAGGGGATGAACGGCCAGAACCTCGACGGCAGGAACATCACCGTCAACGAGGCCCAGTCCCGCGGCTCCGGCGGCGGTGGCGGCGGAGGCTACGGAGGCGGCCGCGGCGGTGGCGGCGGAGGAGGCTACGGCGGTCGCCGTGAGGGCGGTGGCGGAGGCTACGGGGGTCGCCGCGAGGGCGGTGGCGGAGGATACGGAGGCGGCGGCAGTGGAGGATACGGCGGCGGCGGTGGATACGGAGGCGGGCGCCGCGAGGGCGGAGGAGGGTACGGCGGCGGTGCGCCGGAAGGGAACTGGAGGAACTAGGGTTTGGTGGTTCCTAGGGTTTAATTATTCGAAGTGAAGTTTGGTTCTTGTGCTCGTTGTGTTAGGACTTTCATGGGTCCTCTCTATTTTTGATCGATGGTTCTGCTCTGTTCTGTTACTGCGATGAAAATAGATTATCTTTACTTTTTTGCCCCATTTTGTGTCTCATTTATGCTTGAATCTGAATTCGAAATGGACGAGAATGTGAATAAGTAATGTTTTTAGTTGAATTTAGAGCTGTTGTAGGAAATTGAGGGACTGGTTTGGGAAATATAGTAATGTGGGGATTCACTTGCTTTGTCAGTGGTGGAGTTAGGACTCGAGATTCGTGAGGATTCGATTGCTTTTTTGGTATTGATTTTAGGGCCTCAATTATTAAAATGCATGATTATCTTTACTTTCTAAAATTGGTTATATTTATATATTTTATATTTAATTTATTTAACTTCACTGAATGGTGATGACTTTTGATTGATTTAGTAAAAAAGGCTGTTTATTCAGTCCTGAAATTCAGGACTGGTGGTGAGTCTGATCTTTTTAAAAAAAAAAATTATTTTGTCTATCTATTTGATTCGCAACTTAATTTTCTTTTATTACTTTTTGCTGTATATATATATATATTTTAGGACTAGTATTATAAAGTGATCTTTCGATATCTACAAATGAAATTGAGAGCCATGTTTCGTTGCAAAAGTAAAGAAGAGAAGCATGATTTTTTTAACCGTTTTAGGAAGGAAAAACTGAACTCACATTTTCCTGAAGCTTTTGTGAAAGGAAAAAGAGGAATCCAATGACAGAAAGTAGTGACAGGTTAATGATTTTTCTCATCAATCAGTCTTATTAACTATAAATTCATGAGAAAGGATATTCGCTATTGATGCCACTTAACTGAGCCAAAGGCCAAGGATGTGTCCATTTTAAACTCGGGATTTTGGGAGCCAAAGGCAGCTTTGCTCAGCTCGAAGGTTTGTGCGCTTTCACGCCCTCTGCCTGACCGCCACTTGGGCCCTGGCCTGCACGGGCCTGCAGGCTGATACATTTTTATTTTATAAATTAAAAGTGTTGAAAAACAAATAACTATATGTGGCTGGGCAACCCACCCGGTAGCTCACCTAGAGCTGCACATTTTGGTCGCGAGATGCAACCGCGACTCGTCGCGACGCACGCCTGGAGATCGCGACGTTCGCGACGTGGAGGCCAAAAATCGCTACGCGTCGCGACGTGCAAATGGTCGATCCGCGCAGTCGATCGACGACCAGGATGATGCCACGTCAGCGATCCGATGGGTGTGAGGTTTTGTGTTTGTTTTGGGCGTAAATTCTAATATTTTTACCCGAATTTCAATAAAATTTCACCCGCCTCAATAATTATTCACCCACCCAACTATCTCCTCCAACCCTATAAATACCACCCCTTCCTCCCTCATTTCCTCACCAACAATCTTCCATCTCTCTCTCAAATTCTCAAAGTTCTCTCAATTCTCAAAGTTCCCTAAAGTTCTCAAGTTCTCTATTATGTATCGAAGAAGCGGTAATTCCGGGGGTCGAAGGACGGCTAGGAGATTGGAACCCCAATTTCAACCCATGACTCCCGGCTAACCTACGCCCGACGGCTACATTCCTGTTATGTTACCGGCAGAAATTTTTCCTTCCCCACCAAATCCCGATTACCCCGATGATACGGTACGGTCTCTACGACCTAGTCTAGTCCGGGCGATGGGCGCGCACGACGCCAATCCGGAGCGTGTGCCCCAAGTTTTGGTCGACGCGGTACATCAATTAAGGGCGGGAAACAACGATCCGTTTTTCGCCCTCATGCTTCAACAACAAGCCGGTCAAGAAGTCCAACACCCCGACGACGACGAAACTCAACGCGCCAACGATGCCAACTTTCAAGAAACTCAACACGCCGATGATGCCGATCTTCCGACGCCGCCCTCTATCCATGGCTCCGTTGTCGGCTCGTACCACGACGGTTCCCCCGAACCTTCCCATCAAGAAGCCACTGAAGCCTCCGTCGGCCGTCCTCGACGTTCTCGGTCCGAGTAATAATTAATAAAACTTAGTCATTTTTTTTGTTTATTAATAAGTAATAAAAATATTATTAGTTTAATCATTTTAGTTTAATTAATTAACTTGCCACGTCTCTTGAAAGTCTTAGTATGCTCTGTGGTTGCGGTTCCGACTGATCTTCCACATCAGAAACGACGTTCTTGAGATTTAATAATCAATTAAACATTAAATGGTTACTTAAATAAGCTAATAAAATTAAAAAGGTAATTTGTATGTGTGGTGATAATTATAAAGTTCTTAATGGATTTCGGTGTCTTAGAAAGATTGGTTTTTAAATAAAGTTTGCTTTCCAATCTCCTCCAAGCTAGCTTGGGAACCTCGGGGAGTTCTGTCTAGAAAAGCTTGGGCCTAAAGCGAGATCATAGCATCCTTTCCAATCGATCTGGCCGTGGAACCTCGGGGAGTTCCGTCCAAAAGAGTTTGATAATTATTTCCACACATAAGAAATACCAATTTAATAATATGTTACAAATTTACATTTTTAATAATATGTTACAAATTTATATTTTTAACACTTAAATTCGGCTAAAAACTAACAAAGTTAAACATCGGAACCAAATATACAACTTTTGCCGCAACCATAAAAAACTACAAAGTCTCTCTCTTTCCCTTAATTCGCGACCAACTCGCGACGCGCCGCGACCACACACGCCACGACGCATCGCGACGTGTTTTCTCGCGATTTTGGCGACTTAGTCGCGACGCGCCGCGAAGTCGTGAGGAGCAGCTCTAAGCTTACCCCACGTGCCACCTAGGCCCTCCAATGGTTCGGGCTCGAGCTGAGGCCCCATGTGCCTGCCTGATGCCCAGGTTTAATCCATTCACAAAGGCAAGCTTAAAAAATCCAAATGTTAGACGAGTCAAAAAAAAAAAAATTCTTAGTTGTCACAAACTAGTACGTAGAGATGTCATCTGGCGCGGCTGGCCCTCACCTCGACGTATTCTTTTTTAGATACCACAAATCGCATGTATTACGTATGTTCATAGTCAACATTTATTTTGTTATTTATGAGTGTCGGTATTTTTCTTCTGCACGCTCGGGATTTTTTTATAAGCGGATCTTTTGTTATGTGATCAATATTTTAAATGATACTAAACGTTTTTGTCTCGTTTTTATTCTTTCCATTGTCTCTAGATAAGGATTTTCTTTGAGATCTTTATATTGTTTCTTAAGCGACAATGTAGCAATTTACCGGACTTTAGTGCCACCGATTACTAAGTATTTAGTAAATGCGGGTTTCACCTCCAATATATAGTATATAATTTACGTTGAAATATATAGAAAACATGATATTAGATCTTTTGATTTAGTAAAAATAAATAAATAAGCTTGTTAGACGTAATGGTAACTCTACTAAATGATTTTTGTGAGATGTCTTGAATTCAATCCCAGTGAGACGCATAAATTGTGTGTGTATATATATATCTCGCACTAAGTTCGTCTCTACCTTGACATGTAAGTAAAAAAGAAATTTAGATCACAAGGCTACATATCCAAATAGCTAATTCTATGATCATAATTATGCATTTGAAACTTTTTATTATTAAATATTCAAATAATACTATTTTTACTCCAAACTATTCTTAGAAATTGGTAGACATTTTCCATTCTAAAACAAAATTATGTAAAGAACTAAGAAGAGAAAGAATTTCTATAGCAACCACAAAGCAAAAGATGCAGCTTCAATGAGTGAATGAGACATGGAGTCTCTTTATTTTACTACTTGAAAAGTATAAATAAATAATTAATAAAAGGCCCATGAGATACTTACTGTTTTGGGCCTAAAGTAAAAACCAAAATAATTGGTTGGGCTAATAATTAACGTAGCAGCACATTGGTGGGCCAAACATGAACGACACAAACCACATTATAATTTTTATGTGTTATATTATGTATATGTATATGTATATGTATATGTATATGTATGCGTATGCGTATATATATGTATTTTACTAGACCCTTCGTCAAAAAACGAAATCAACAAAATTAAAGAAAATGATTACGAATTTTTTTAGAGAGTGTGCGACGTATAACCCCGAGACTTAAAATCAAATATTTTGATAAAATCCTTACTGAGTCATACAAAAGAGGTTCCAAAAAAATCAGGTAAGTTTTTGTGCGCTCGCAAGACTTTTGAACAATTCGGGCTTTGAAAACGGAAACGGATCACAAACTTGAGCTTGTTATCTAACCATTCATAAAGTTAATATATCGTAGTACCTATGTATATTTATTTAGAAAAAGTAACGAATTTCGTCCAAACTATATAAAGTATTTATTGAAGTGGCTATTCTCAAATTGAATTAGTTTCATGTATTGTGGCTATTCTCAATCCGCTCCATGAGGATTTGTGGTGTAAATACCTTAATGTGTAATTATCCTTTTGGACCATTAATACTCTCGCTTTCAAAAGATATGTGAAAATGAGAGAAATAAAGAATAGTAGAAGACAGCCATAAATCTTTTATGCTGAAGTGAGCGTTTTTCAAATTCTACACGTATGAGATTCGAACTCATGGATTTAAAAATTTGAAGCAAAATTATTATCACATATATATGTAAAGAGTATGGATCTTTATCTTAATTTCACCAATATTCAGGGCAGGCCTGATTCGGGCATCTAAAAACTGTTAATTCATACATGAATATAAGTTTTCGGGCATCAAACTCAACGGTTGCGATTTCTCGGTTTGAGAAAAACTCAAAATTTCATCTTCCATTCATGAACAACTTCACAACATAATGCTTATATAGTGCGTCACGAAATCTTAAACCACAAGTGATATGTAGTTTTAGGTTAAATTAAAATGACAACAAACACACAACGACATCAATTAAAATGATATAAAATAAGAAAAATGACAAAAGATGCTCAAACGATGAAATTTTCATTTTCAGTCCAGTTTCGCGCATGACTTCTTCCTCGTTTAGCAATCATCCCAAATTTAGATTTGGTACGCTGAATGCACTAATCGAACACTCGAATAAAAAAATACACCGCGTCAAATTTAAGACATGAGCCGGATCAACACTTTCTTCCGGGCAAGCCTCTTGGACACTTGTGGGTACGCTCCTCTGACCGCCTCTTTTTCTCGGAGCATTTCTTCTGAGCTCCCTCCCTTGGTGTGCTTTTCGGAACTTGCACCTAGGGAATGTCTATAGATTGGGTCTGCGTTGGTGTTTCTTGGAACATGTTGCATCCGGATCACCTCTCAACGCGACTTCTATCGATGTCTTTTTCATGTCGGATTTAATAACAGGCACCCAGTATTATCATTGCATAACACCTTGGAAAATAATATTCCGAGACATGGAGGAATTAAATTTGTATAAGAATTATTCAACAATGTTAAAAACTGCAAGTTTCTAATGTTGATGATATTATTCACGGTGATCGACCAAATAATCATGTAAAATAAAACATATAAGTAATAATTTATTTTGATAAACATTATAATTTATTCGATTTCATGGAACTGCAATATTAATTTATTAGTTTTGGAAAAGAAATATTATTATTCTATCAATTTTCATGCAAAAGAGAGAGTACATTATCAAAGCAAAAACTTAATTTGCAGTTTTGCATGTCTACCTTCGACGCCTTCAAAATCTTCCACCATTACTAAAAGCTAGGAAAGCACCATTTTTTTAAAATAAAAAGAAAAAAGAAAGTCAAGGTTTGGTTTGGAATTTGGATTGCGTTATTTAATTGTATTTTTGGTGCAATATATCGTTTGTCATATATAATTGGCCATTTCCTTATACACCTTATTCTGCTTCTTATAGGCTTTATTTATAGGGTATATTATAGGAGAATAAGTTCGGTTTAAAGGAAAAGGAAAAAAGAGAAAGTGGTGAGAGAGATATTTTCGAAGTCTTGTTTTATGGGTAATTAAACAGAAAATTTAACGAAATCAAAATAATAAATCACCTTTTAATTGATATATCAAATTCGTCTTATGTTAAGTCTTCTCTCTATAAATTAATAGCATTTTATTTATTACCAAGTTCCATATCATTGCTCCTTCTTAAGATATTTATACTTAATACCACGAGAATTTGTGTACTCGTTTTTCAAATTAGTTTCGATTTGTGTAAGTTTCTAGCTCAACTATTCACATATATATTACAAAGCCGTTCGATAGTTTATGATTTGTATCATTGATTTACATTATTTTATTGTTACTTTCATACCCGCTCTCGCTAATGTAATCATATAATCTTACATGCCAAGGCTTCGTAAAATTGTGTACATGCTAGGGGTGCAAATAAAACCCAAAAATCGGGTAAAAACCTGAATCCGAATTTAAAAGCCGAATCCAAATCCGGATCCGGGTATCCGGTGCCCGGTTTAAAACCGGGTTCGGGTACCGGGTAGTGAAATCTTAAAAACCGGGTACCCGGTACCCGGTTTAATAACCGTTTTGTTTAATTTTTAATTTTTTTAAAAATATTTTAGGTTTAGGGCTCGACACTCATCTCTCATTTTCAGTTCTCATTTTAGGGTTTCATTAAAATATATATTTTTTAATTTATTGATGCGCGGATGGTGAAATGATGATGGAAAGCCGGAAGAACTCAAAGTGCTTTATCATATGTTTTTTAATGCATTTTAAATTTTAGAAAATGGATGTATGTTTTTCTTATGTACAAGACATGTGTAATGTTTATTTTGAGATAATTTAGTTTTTCTATTAAAAAAATAAAACGGATCCGGATAAAAACCCGGATCCGCTTGAAAATCCGAACTTGGTTTCCAAACCGGGTACCGGGTACTAAAACCGGGTACCAATTTTCAACTACCCAGGTACCGGGCACTTAAAAAGAAAAAAACGGTACCCGACCCGATTTCACCCGTAGTACACATGCTTATACAGTCTCAAGACTGTTCTATACACTTATCGCTCGTATTGTGCAATATCACGCAACTTACTTTTTCTTACCTTCTTACTTCACAGAATTGTGACTCGTAACAAAATATGTGTAAAAATAAAACACGTAAAATGCGCTAAAACGAAGCAAATGGAAACCTAAACATATCCATGGTGACATCTTCAAATATGATCAACCAAATGAAAAATCGAATCAATTTAGTTATTCAAATAATCAGATTTGAAGCAGAATAGAGATCGACAAAGTTTTCTTTTTTCTTCTTTCTTTTATCAACTTTTTGTCCTGTTTTATTTTAAATTTGGGCTAATTTAGTAATAATATTCACGAAGAAGAGAATGAGACAGAAAATTGACGTGGGACCATGCTACTATATATTGCAATAATGACATTGCAAAATATATATATCCATATATACCCCACACGACATTTTCCACTATTTCTCTTGAATTCCACGACTTTTGAATTGCGTACGGCTTATTCGCCATGCAAAATACTATTATTTCTATCTACGTACATAGTACGATATAATTCACCTACTTAGGTAGGTTCATTCATGTGTGTATGAAATTTAAGATTTCAATATAATAATACGATCGATGTAAAGTCTAAATTTTAAACGACACAATATAGGAGAAAAAAATTATATGATTTGTATTTGTGGTACTGAAAAAGACATGGTTGTTTATGCATTTCTTATCTTTGACTTTTTTTTTTCTTCTCTTTCTTCTTCATTGCGAGACCAATGTTTGTGTGACCTCGTTATCTTATTCTTATCCATCAAGTATTCAAGCCACAGAAGTATTATCAACAAGTATACATATATATTATGGCCTCAAAAACTTATTTTGAACCCCTTTTTTTCTTTCTTTCTTTTAGAGATAACTTATTTTGAACCCTAAACCTAAATCTATATAATAAAAAGATCTATATCGATCCAAAAGCTTATCAAATTCTGTGGGAGGCTTCTCAATCACACAAGCAAGTATAGCCTATCCTCATGAATATTTACTGTAAAATATTCTTAATTAAAAAAAAAAACTCCGTATTTCACTTTTTTTTTCCTCAATGAATATATTTATAATTTTTCATACTAGGGATTTCATTGGAATTTACAATTTTAACAACATTGAGAAGATATGCTGCGCATATTACGTTTAGATGAAGCTTGAAGTAAAAAACAAATTAACCATTTCAAACACATAAAATCATAAATAACCATAATAACATTGTAACATCTGTTAAAAGAAAAAATAAATGATGTTACGTAGTGCAAATTATGATATCGCGTTTTTATCTTTTGAAACTATTGAATAATCCTCACTGATTTTTTTGTTGTTGTAAACAAACGAGAATCGATATTAAGGTGAAACCATTTCTCATAATTAAGTATTTTCGTCGCTAATAACTCTTTTGGAATAAAAACTAGGATAAATGCAAAATGAAATAAAAGCCCAACAAGAATTGAAGTTGTATTGATTGAGTGAATGGGATGGAATTTGTCATTAAATTGTATTATCATCTTACTTGTTAAGGTAATATTAAAATAAATAATAATAAAAACAAACTGAATCTCAGCAGCCTAGACATCCATGGGCTCTACGTGGCTCCACAATTGGCTGTGTTAAAAAAAGTAAAATATGCAGCTATTTTCATCTATTATTTTGATATTTATACCGTAAATATTCCGAAAATAAATAAAATAAACTACTTTATATTCCCTGTATCCCCGTCTTTGCATCAAGATTCTAATAAAAGTTGAAGCTTTCCACTTTTCAGCCCATATGAACCGACCTTTCTCTACACCCCATTAATCTAAAAGCTCAAGATTCTCGATATCATATGCTCTTCTAACAATCATATATTTTTAGTCTCCAATGATTAGAGGTATTTTGGAGTTATCTCAACAATAATTCATAAGCAGAATTAATATATAGATCTTTATTTTATCACAGTCCAGTCCAAGCTAACTACTTTTTTTTCTTTCTTACAAGAGAATCCATAGGTATTGCTTTTCCAAGGAGATTGACTGGATAATAAAATTCAAAATAATACTGAAAGGAGGAGGTGCATGGAAAAGCTTGGACACATACTTTGATGTAATTAAGTTCCTCTCTATATAATTTTATAATATAGTCGTTGGGGTCTGATTTTGTTTGGACAGAGAAATCAACACACGACCTTTGACTAGGAGATTACGTGACGAAAACGGTACGTGGAAGGGCACGCTCCGAACGTGTTAGAAAGAATATCAACGACTGAGTACTCAATCGAGCCTAACTCGGTCGAAAAAGCACGGCGTGGTCAAGAAACTGATCCTTGCTTCGCGCGATGTTTTGAAGACAGGGGATACCCCCCGCGAGACCGACAAGATCTTGCTCGCCTGAGTTCGTACAAACCGCCGGGACCACAAAATTAGGTTTTTTTACTTCTCGTAATCATAGCTCATTAAGAGGTAAAAAAAACCATGTCTACGATTAGTATAAGATGTCCTTCAAAAAGGACCAATGCTGATAATTTAAAAGCATTCACTACTTGAAATATTCTATTCTCTTGAATCCCAAGAGAATGCCAATTTTTTTCTTCATCCATTTTTTATGCTAGAGAATTCAAGTTTATACTTGTTTTTCTCCACATTTGTAAAAAAGACATTAAGTAATGAAGATGATTATACACCAATTTACTCCCCCCTCCATTTCTTAAACTGTTTATTAATTTGCATACGATATTAACGGAGGCACACGACCCTATTTGTCCCTCAGAAAATCTACTCTAAACTCCACGTTGTCATGCGCAATGCCATGAATGTTGAAAGCGGTTTTTCCATCAACGATAATAATATTTGATTTTTATTTTTATGTTGTAGTCCCTGACGATTTGTATCTTAATTTGGCCTGTAAATGCTGTCGGTAAGGCAATTAACGAGAATTATATATTTAAGATGATACTCCAATACCGATAAAAACAACATCCGATGAAGATAGATATAAAATTAGAGGTTATACATAGAAAAAAAATATAGTCAATGATCAAATATGGACACTTTTTTAATTTTAGAATAATAAAATTTTAAGAACGTAGAATTGATTTAATTTTTGAAATATTATATGCACATTGTATATTCTTAACTAGTCTTCAATTCGAATTTTATGTAGCCATTATTTTATAACTGTGTCCTTATCTAAATTTAACCAATGAATTTGGGTGTTTCTCCATATATATATATATATATATATAGCTAACCCCTTTACATAGGAGTATCATGAAACCAATTCAAAAATAAATTTATGCTTAAAATTTGAATAAATAGTACATAAGAACATCAATACAAAGTTGAAGGTGCGATAAAGTTATTTTATAAATTAAAAGGCGACCCAATATAACAAAATATAAAAATGTGTCTAGAAATATAATTAAATAAATCTGAAAAGCTTGACATTTATATATATATATATATATATATATATATATTTATATTGGAAAATTGGCTTAAGATTCCTAGAAAGTTGCTTGAGGTTGTTTTCAACTAATGATCAGTGATAGCCCCATGAGCGTGTGGCCATTATCCCATGAACATGACTCTTTTGCATGTTGACAACTAGCATTTGATGCTTCTTTTTAAATTGACATATAAAGTTATGACCATTCGGTTTTACCTATCCATAATTTTTATAATAAACATGTAGATGTAAATAAAACACAATCATATATAATTTCAACAAAAGTTTGGTCACGACGTTGGTCCCTTCCCTATGATTATGACTTACTAAATTAAATTTAAAACAAATCATATTTATTTAGTTTAACTAAACCGTAAGTAAATGTATTTATAGCTATTATATGACTAAGATGACTTCATAAGAAAGTCCACTATAATAAAGAGCGAAATGTTAAAGTTACCATGAGGCTTAATTCATTAACTAGAATTATTATGAAGACACGATGCAAAGCAGTCAAGTCTAATTCTGGTGTATGTAATCTTAGTTTATGCATATACACGGTTTGTAGTCATTATTGTGTGTGTGGTAGCACTATCATTGTTAACAAAAACCGAAATAAGATTTCGAATGTGAATATCTCTAAGGAAGACGCGAATACTAAACATCAAAACGCTTATATTAGTTTTCACGAGATTGTATGATGATAATAAACTGTTGATCTATCTTGTTGTTTTTTTTTTAAATTTTTTATTAATTTGTATGGCATCACAATATTTTAGAAAGGTCACATCCTAAGAATAAGTGTGAGAAGGGTCATCAATCGTAAGGTCGTAGAGACCTAATCATTTCCAATTCCATAGATAAGGTGGCAAATATGTGAAGAACTAAATATGTGGAGACCAATTCACAATAATGCTATTCTCACATGCATGACGTGTTTGGTGATACAAAACATAGACACCATTTCTTTGACGGAAAAAAAGATCACTATAAAGTTATTTTGCATGGTAATGATTGTATATGACCACTTGAGATTCTCTCATATATGGTTCATCTATGTTTTCAAATTATTGGTTTAGCAATTAGAAGAATAATTGGCTCCAAATTCCTTTGATTTTTTTCTTAATGCTTCGTAGTTCTAATATTAATATTTCTCCAAATTTGATAATTTGTCCATATTTAGATATTAATTAACTTTGTATTTTTGTCAATATGTAGCCTGTGATTTGTATTTTTTATTTTAAATCTCTTGTAACCCATGACTTAATTTGTATTTTTTCTCCCATATTTGACCTCTAAGGAGAGTACCGCAAGTAAAAATTATATTTTTCTTGCTATAATAATTTTACGATATTTTGTTTTAAAAGTTTTACACACCGTTTTCAAGTGCAGCACATCCACACGCTCACGTAGTAGATGAACGTCAAGGAACTTCCAACAAAATTAAGCTAACCATTAGATATATAGATCATGAAACCTTGAAAGGCAAAGTGCCGAAATCAAGATTCACAAAATGCCCTTTCATTCACAACAAAGTGCCTAAATGCACTTGAGTAAAAATGCTAAACTTCCATTTTCCATTGCAAAGCCGCCTCATCGTAGCAACCTCAGAAGATGAAGACTTGGTATAGTGGATTCTAAGAGGCTTGAATTGACCTGAAATACAGAAAGGGATGTTCTTTTGTGAGATATTTAGTAACAACTCTATAGGTTGGGGCTACACCTAAATCAACTTGTGACCGACCTTTTACCATTACTTTCTTATTCGACATGATTTTAGTGTATTATTTATTCCACGCAGATATTTAGTGTAAATTGAAGTGTCATTCTCATGGTTGGAGCCAAGTGTTGCAAACCTGCATGGTTTGGGAATCATATCCACTCATTGTGCTATATATGATTATTCATGTAAACTTTCACGTATTATGGTTCTACTCGTATGTGATCATAGATTTAAGTTTGGAAATTATATATACTCGATCGGTATAAAAAGATATTGGAGTAGTAGAATCTCCAGAAATGCCCGAAAGTCACGTGTGACGTCTTTGTTTAGTATCACAAGTTTTTTTTTTTTTTTTTATTATTTAATTTATATACGAGAGGAGTTACAACTTGTAATCTCGTAATATTTTTTGCTATTTTTATCTTTCCT
Organism: Parietaria judaica; assembly: GCA_954871525.1. NCBI lineage: Eukaryota > Viridiplantae > Streptophyta > Magnoliopsida > Rosales > Urticaceae > Parietaria > Parietaria judaica. The sequence continues at coordinate 29,352,152 of OX940862.1, read as the reverse complement.
ATGTTGGATTCTTTAACACTAACAACTCGTGACATCGTTATATTAGTATAATCATTGCTCATGATGGATGAAAATGTGGCACCAATTTTTTTTTTTTTTTTTTGGGATTTACCAAAAGTAAAAAATGAGGCAATCTCGTGTTAAAGCAAGTTATAATATATAATTACTTACAACTAATCAAGAACAAAACAAAGTAAAACGATATAAGCGTTTCATTTATAAGCGATCGATACTCATTTATTTATTATTATTATTAAGGATATTAGTGGCAAAATATCTTTACATTTATCAAAATTTTGCATTATAATAATTCTTTTAAAAAATCAATGCAAAAACTACCATTACTGTCGCGTTCCGTTATCGTAAAATTGGTTGTCGGCACAACACATGTATTTACACGTGGGGGGTCTCTTCCTCTTTACTTTGTACAACATTTCAATATTTTACTAGAAAATTGTTGTACTTTTTAAAAATAAAAATCGTAAGCACGCGGGCATATATATTAGTTAGTAAGTGTTTTACGAATAAATATAAGAAAATAGTTAAAGTAGAATAGAGAATGGCGTTCTTGAAGCAACAAGTGATCTACCAAAGACCTGGTCTAAGATAGTTAGAGAGTGTTTTACGAATAAATAAATAAATATAAATTGGAGCGAATAAAGAAGTGGTCCAAAGTCCAAACTATTGCATTAAGGTTCTCGTGAAGACTCTGGGGTATGGATATTCCATCAATAAAAAATAAATAAGTAAGAGAATCAAACCAATTATCAACCCAAGTAGAGTAAATTTTCAAATTTCAATTCCATTTGTAGTAAGATAAAAGCAACCCATCAAGGATTGAAACCATATAGTATTAAGGGAAAGTTGACTAAGTCAAATGACCAATCTTTGTCCTACAAAGTCACCATCCTCATCAACAAAGCATGCTATAAAAATATAGATTAAAAAATAAAGGTTGTTTAAATTTAATTAGATATCACATGTTACGTGTAGATAAGTTTTGTTACATATTTAACAGTTTGAATTGCTCGAGGTGAAGCATCTGTTGGGCACATGGACTAATATAGTAACTTTTTTTTTTTTTGTCTTTGTACTAAAACTTGGTGAATGTTGCATGGACTTGGACTCATGCTTGTTTGAAATTGAATTATTAATAGAGTATTAGTGGAGTAGAGAGTAAATCATAAAGTGACTCATGACTTTTCATGACTTTTCCTCAGTGGATGAATTAATTATGTTTGATTATGGTAATAGATTAGGTTTAAGAGCATATATAATTCAAACCAAATTTGTTTGACCTAGTGTATACTCACTCCACGATTCTCAAGAGAGGCTCTAGGTGCGAGACTCACAAATTGTGTATGTATTACATTGCGGCCAATAGTGCATGCGGTCAATAATGACAATTGCTCTTACACTGTGAATATATATTGTGATGCTAGTACATGTAATATGGCCGATATTGTCCCTCCAGTAAAAAAACTACATATCACGTAATTATAGGCACCAATATTTCTGCGGGGATCTACTTAACAATATTCTTACAAGAGCCGGCGAACACAAACGTAAGACATATATTTGAAGAATAATGTGGTTGTTGGACATTTCGAGCCTTATCGTATTGCTGACTAACAGGGTAATAAGATTTAAATTTATTTGTGATCGATCATAATCTATTAAGGGTGAGCATGGGTTAGGTTGGGCCACCCTGATGGGAACCAAAAAATATCAATGCCCGAACCAATCTTTGCCCGAGCAATTAAAATTTAATTTTATATTACAATAAATAATATGAAAAATATGCATCAATGTAACTCAAAGGTCAGTTAAAAATACCCCAAACAAATTTAATTAAATAAACATACACTAAACAAAATTTTATACATATTAGTGTTGTAGATATCTAATGGAATCATATATCGGATTCCTTGTTTTTTTTTTTAAAGCCCGGACCCGGACTGATACGGGTCCAAAAAAATGCACCCGAACTGGCCCGGGTCCGGGAGAAAAATATTTTTTATTTTTCTTTTAAAAATAATTTTAAACACAAAAATTAAAAAAATTAACATACGGACCCAGCTTAGTCCGGGTCCGAGAAAAAATAGACTCGGACCAATCTGGGTCTGTTTTTTTTTTTTTTTAAATCTCTAGTGTCGAAAAATAGATAGATATGGTCGACATTTACAGGCTTAATACATATTGAATCAAACAACAACTCTAATCAACCTATGAAGAAATCCCAAATGAAACTTATAAACTATTTTAAACTACGTACATAAGTATATTACTCATTTTCAAACATGTTCATATAAATTCAACCATATTCAAATAGTAATTAATTACTACCAACTAGATTTCAAATGAAAACTAAGGGTTGTGTTTGAGATTGAATGTTCATTGAATGTAAATAAAATTAAGAATGAATAATATAAAAAGACAGATTGTACTACATGAATAAAAATCAAGAAACTTTATTATGTATATTAATTATATTAGTCGGGTCGGAGATCCCGACCCGAATAATAGTCGGGTCCGGCCAGATCTGACCCAATTTTGAGCGGATTGAATTCGGCGGGTTAGATTGGGGTTGGGTCTCTAACAGATTGATTTAGGTTTAAAATGCTCACCCCTATAACCCATCGACGTACAATGACAGGTCTATTAAGACTCTAAATTTTAATTTTTTCATTTTTGTTTTAAGTTTTTTATCTTGCTTAATTAATTCCGATCCATCACTAGGTAAAAGTGACACTATAATTCGGATAGGACTCCATATTATCTGTACCTAAAAAGCATGATAAACCCTATAATTAAGTAACCTTATAATCTCTAAATTCGGAGGGGAAAAAAAAAAAAAAAAACCTTGTCACCAAACAGTCAAAACCGTATGTTTCCCTTAAACATTAAGCATCAACCCTCTGAAACTACAAAGGAGTAGGTGAGATTTATAATCTTTTTGTTGAAAGAAAGATAACAAATAGTCCCATAATTGTACGGACCAAGCCTATACCAGCTAGAGAGTTGAGAGTGCTTGGCATGTTGTTCAGGACAAAAAGTACATTAAAAAAGAAACACTTGTCAAGAGAGGAAGGTTTCTTCAGTCCTCTCTGCAAAACTCTCTTGCATCAAAAGGGAAAAAAAGATAAAATATGTATATTTGTGTACATATATGCACACGTGAAAAGTTGTGTACGGGTTGATATTTGTTTGATCTTTGGGCCCTTTATAATTAAGAACATTTAAAAACAGACATGATTATTTTATTATAGTTTAATCTTTACACTAATCTTAGTTAGTATATATATATATTGATTATATCTAGATACTTCCCTCATTTTAATAAGATATATAACAAGCTTATCTTCAAAGGGTTGCATGTAAATTCACTTCTTAGTTTAGTCACCTTATAAGTTCATGAAAAGTTCTCATTAATGTTATGTTGAGCATAAGGATTGTTGCAAATATATACTATTCTTCCATTGTTGCTTCATTTTTGTGGTTCTTATGAAAACAAATCACTTAAATTCTAAACTTCTACTAATGCTCAATGGCCAACTAGCCATACCACACATCACCTCTTGCTCTTCTGTTGCTTATAAAAGGGCATGAATTGCGTACCCTTTTGCTCATAAATCTTCCCACTTCCTTCTACTTCACTTTCTCTTCTTTGCACTTAAAAAATTCTCACTCTATCATCACTCCTTGCTCTCAACAATGGCGTCTAGCTCAATGAATGTATGGACCGCGAAGCAAAACAAGGACTTCGAGAGGGCTCTAGCGAAGTACGACAAGGACACCCCCGACCGTTGGAACAATGTTGCCAAGGCGGTCGGATGTGGGAAAACTGCCGAGGAAGTCAAGAGGCACTACAACCTTCTCGTGGCGGACATCGAGCGCATCGAGTCGGGCCAAGTGGCATTCCCCAACTACCGCACCACGGGTACCAATACCAAGGAAAATGACGATGAGAAGAGGTATATATATATATTAAATAATCATGCCTTGTCAACCAAAGTACTAAGTTAAAATAATGAACTTGGGTGATTACTTAAACTAGTTGTCTATTATGATCTCTGGCGGAGCTAACCTTTAACCCCAATAAGGCGACGACCATGAGGTCGCGACTTAGGGTTAAGGTAACAAGCCATAGCCTATATATAAGTTTATTTTTACAACAAGTACTATGTATTAATTGCTCTTTTTATATAGAATGCCAGAGACATCAAGAATAGTCATCTCTTATGGTTCCATAGTTTTTTTCCCCTCCACATTCAATGTTTTGTTTTTATTTTTTTTAATCGTGGCTAAACACGATCCTTAATTAATATAAGTTCTCGTTGGGTGCGACTCGAGACTACAAGATTCAACTTACACGACATAATAAATAAATAAATAAAAAAATGGAATATTCTTCCTCAATTGTAAAGGTGATCGATCTCACTTTATCCTCATTCATCACCTATGTATCATAATTTATACAACATTCTTTATTCGTCAACCAATTCGCTGATTTTATACAAAGAATGTTCTTGTGAATGTTTCCATCCACAACGAAGAATTTATATACACTCTCCTTACTAAGTGATTAAATGTTTGACTACATGCAAATCTTGCATGCTTAAATATATGTCACAATATCATATATTATAGCACTAACGTGTTTATGTATGTTTAATATTAGAATATTTATTATGACATCTTATTAATCCGGTTCCTTTACTTCCATTTCAGGATGAGAAACCTGAAGCTCAACTAATGGAGGACTCATGAGTCTCACGTCAACAAGAATAAAAAGAACCATTCGATTCTAAATCCTATATATTATCCTCTTATATAAATATGCATATAGAGAACCGTCAATGCTGGTTTCTCTTTTTTTTTTTCTTCTTCTTCACTTTTTTGGTATATTGTATCTCGAAATTTCGGTGTAAGATTTCTCTTAAGAAATCGTATTAATCTAAATTCAATAATCAATTCTGCGTTTCATTCTCCTATTTATTATTGTTATTATTATTAATATGTACGTGAAAGGAAACGATAAAGAAGAGTGAGAGATCCTATGGCTTATAAATTTATCTATTGGATAAATCTTCTATAAGTTTGAGACTATGGACTTTGATCCCGAATTGATGAGAACTGATCAATGAGATAATTTTGTGACGAAAGGTTATGTATGTAACAAAGAAATAAAAAAGGTTTGAATTCATAATTTGCTTGCGAAATGTAGTGTATAATGCTTAACAAGTTATTCTCCGCAATTATTAGGGATAAAAGCAAGAAGCAAGTATGTTCACTTGATAAATCAAGCTGACAACCTGCGAAATTTACTGTTAATTTTTAAGGTTTTATATCTATTTATTTATTTAGGGATTTTTGTGATAATAAGTACGGTAAAATTGAGGGCATATTCCTTTTTTCTTATGTGATAATTATTGATATAAAAAATATTTCGCCGTTGGTACACATCATTTCTTTCGTTAGACTTGATATTAAAAAATATTTCGCCGGGGGGAGTGTGTTAGATTTAATTTTTTTGTTAAAATGGGAGGCTTTGAACCTCACTATATGTCATACATATAGTTGCCTATGTCATTTAATATCTCCACGTACAATTTGGATAGGGGTCTCAAAATCAGTCTTCGTCTAGAGTCCCAACAAACTCAGGGCCGACCCTGTTTAATGGGAGACCTACTGTAAGAAAGATTGTATTCTTACGGCAGAACACTTATTACATCAATACGTATTATTGCAAAAAAAAAAAATAAAAAAAAATAATGAGAATATTGTGCCGTCAACTTTAACACACTACTCTAATATTATTACAAGAAATCTATAATTCTAGTGGAAAATTTCTAATTTTATTACTATATGCGCTATTAATTTTGTCCATTATGTTTTGAAAATAACAAATTCGTTTTACTTGTTAAGTATTAATTTATGGCGAGATGTATACGACCTTATAAAATATTAAACAAAAAAGTTTCACATACTAAATTATTCAAGTTACCTAAACAAATTAATGGTGTAATGTTTTCGTCTTCTTATAAAAAACTCATCACAAAAAATAAAAATAAAAAAAATTACACAAACAAAAACATGCATAATTAAAACACACACACACATATAAATAAGCTCTTCTCATTATGTAGTTCTCAAGAATATATTACATATATATATATATATTAATATGCGTATAAAACATGTCTGTGTATATAATTGTTTTGCCTGATGGTCCTTTGGCATCAAAAATCATTTGCAATTATTAATAAGTGATCCTAGCTTTTCCCTGGCCATTGACAGCAGCTTTGAGTAGTTCTTGTATCAGTATCACTACACTGGACCACATGAGAAGAAAGAAAGTGATATTTCTTGATATTCAGTCTCGTTTCTTTTTTTCTTCCATATATATAAATAATAATATTTTTATACATATGTTCAATAGGAAAAAAAAAAGATTTTTTATTTTTATTTTTAAAGAGGATTCTCTTCTTGCCCTTATTAGTACCCGGTCTCTTTGCATGCCTATAAAAGAGCATGAATCGCATACCCTTTTGCTCACATAAGCATAAGCTCTTGAGTTTACTCTCAACTCTTAAAGCTTCTCACTTCCTTCTATACTTCACTTTCTCCTCTTTGCACCAAAAAAGACTCGCTCTATCTTCATCATTACTCCTTGCCCTTAGCAATGGCTTCTAGCTCGATGACGTTATGGACCGCGAAGCAGAACAAGGACTTTGAGAAGGCTTTGGCGACGTACGACAAGGACACCCCCGACCGTTGGTCCAATGTTGCCAAGGCGGTCGGTGGCGGGAAAACTCCCGAGGAAGTCAGGAGGCACTACAGTGTTCTCGTGGCCGATGTCGAACGCATCGAGTCGGGCCGTATTCCATTCCCCAACTACCGTACAACGGGAACCAATGGGTATAGCAACGGAAATGGCCATGAAATGAGGTATAATAATAATAATATTATGAAGTCCGGACTTGGAGTCGAGGTTCCAATATATATATATATATAAGCACGCGCTTTCAACTCACACAACATAAAAGAAAAGGAAGAAGAAGAAAAAAAAAACATAGAGCCTAAGTCCCTAATTACTATCTTCACTTTCAACACCAAATATAATTATTCTTGTTCACTCTAAACCATGAAAGGAATATCCAATCTCTCATGCAGTGTACATTATAAAGTATGTTTTATTTTATATAGTCAACTCAAACCAGCCTATATTTGCAACAATGGTTAAATCAAATAATTATCTCTTTTTCCTACAATATATATCGTACTTGTTCAAACCCTAATATTCTTGCTTCATAATAAAAGTGATTGCACTTTATCCTCATTCATCACCTTTGTATCATAATTCATACTCATTATCTTTATTGGTTGACCCATTATTGTTCTCGATTTTTTACTCTTATTAACAAGTGATTAACTGTCATGTTCCCATCCCATGCAACTTTTGCATGCTTAGTCATGTCACATATGCCACTAACGTACGTGATTATGCATGTTTGACATCATAATTCCTTATTAATCATTATATATTATTAATCAATTTATTTTTCTTTCATTTCAGGATGAGAAACCTTAAGCTCAACTAAATAGGGTTCATGTGGTGACACGTCTCGTGGCTTTTATCAACAAGAATAAAGAGAATTCGATTATAAACCCTTATATCGTAGCTATATATATGTGTCTAGTAGAGAACCATCAAAGCTGGTCTCTCTCTCTCTTTGCAATATTGTATTTTTGAATTTCGGTGTAAGATTTCTCTAATGAAATCGTATTTAATCTAATTCAATAATAATTTTTGCATCTTCTTCCCGTATTATTATTATTATTATGAAAGGAAACGAGAAGGCCGAAGTGAGGGATCTCTTTGACTAAACTTGTGGATTGAATAAATTCTGATTCGGGATACGTATCTTCTATTAATAGTAAATGTGACTATATATATATAAAAGAACTTTGATTATTAACATATTTCATTTATAAATGCTTCATTATTTCGAGTAATTACAAAAATACCCCTCATAGATATATATACTATTAATCTTGATTATAAATGGCGCTTCTACAGTTGTGTCTATTAATCGTCCCTCAGTATTTTGTCTCCCCACAATTTTGCGACTCTAAATTAAGTTTATATAATATAATATAATTTTAATAAGTTAACAATAGTAGATTTAGAACTATATAAATTAATGATCATACTATTAAAGTTACTTATTTATCAAGCTTTTCCCGGACCATTGTTGGCTGTTCACAGCAGCTTGGAAAAGTTCTTCTATCAGTAAAAATCAGTCTGCATGGACCACATGAGAAGAAAGTGAATCCTTCATATTCACAAATCACAAATCATTTTCTCTGCCCCTTTCTATATATATATATATATATATATATTATATGAAAAGTATTACTACGGTAAGCCCCTCAATTTGTTTTGTTTTTTTTTTTTCCCGAAGTGACCACTCACTTGTATAATGACTATATGACACTTCCGACTTTGTATTGACCACTCACTTGTATAATGACTATATAAACCTTTGACTTTGTATTCTGTATTTTCACTTCAACGTGGAATCACTACAAAATAATTACCTCGGACTATGGAAGAAACCTCAAAGTACTAGGAAAAAAAAGACAATATTTTGAACTTTGAGCTCACAAAGATATTGACCACAAGCTTCATTATTTTTCGAGATAATAGCGATAAATGTACCCAAATCTCAGAAAAAAATAACCGTCCAATTTTCATTTGTAGCGACCGAAGTATTTAAGATGCGTAATAATGTAGAGCCTATGTTTTCTATAATCTATTTTATCGTTGTTCTTGAGAAAGTATGTATAAATCATATCATATCACAAGGTCTATATGACACAAAATAAAAATTGAGGGTGTTCGGAATCATTTTCAAAAAGCATTTTGTATTTTGATAAAAGATTCTTAAGGTATATTATTAAGAATATAGGCTGGTCACAGCCTTCCTCTAAGCTTGCTGTTCATCGTAAAGCTTCATCACTCCTTCATCGCTTTAACCTCATCGGACATATCCGCTCCTTATTTCATATCATCGACAAGCTTCATGTTATTGTGTCGTTTATTACCTATGTGTCGTTTCTTTTGCTCAGTTGTTATTGTCATGTCGTTTGTACTGTAAATCTGTTTACAGTCATTCTCGTTGTGCTATTTATAGCCTTCATTTGTAATTCTTCTTCATTGATTTTAATGAGAATCTGATGTATTTTTCAAACTCGTTTCTCTCTTTCGATCGTCTTCTCTAAACTTTCACTCAAGAAAGTTAATATATATTCCTTACCAAACGTGAGTGGTTTTTTTTTTTTTTTTTTTTAAATTTACTTCGCAAATTGAAAACGTCCTTTTGACGTATCATTTTCTTTCTATCGTCTCGTTGAATTTTTGCACGAAAAGTTTAAGGCCGGATTAAAAAGATCTTCATTGAAAAAAAAAAACTGTGGTCGAGAGTTAAAATAAAAATGTGAGCCAAACAAAAAAAATTATAAGTTGGATAAGCTTAGGGCCAAGTTGTGTCGGGTTTGACAATCGACAGGGAGATTTTAATATTGGTAAATACTGTTGGGTTTGGATGGGATGTCAATATTCAAAATCTAAACCCGATCGATTTCTTTCAAAACTAAATATAAATGTTAAGTATTTGCATACAATGATTAGTTACAATTAATTTTAGTACGAAAATAACTACACACTATTTTTCTTAAATACTGTTATAAAATAGTTATCAATCACATTTGTAAAATATTTTTATAAAAGCTAATTTAAAAATTAAAAATACAAACAAAAAATAAAAATACTAAAGCTACACTTTTATTCAAGTTAAACTCTGTAGTTGCTAAAACAAGGTTTAAAATGTCGCTTGTCGATGCCGTTTCGCATTTTCCATTTTACGGATATATCGTTTGCCGATGGGCAAATAAAAAAAAAGGGCATGCTGCATGCCGAAAGTACCGTACTTTTTCAATGGGCATACCGTATGCCGATGGAGTTTTCGACGGATATTCGGGAAAAAATATATATATTTGAGTATGCAAGCAAGATATTTATATAGGTTCAAAGCTACATATTTAATAATACAAGACATAATTGTATACAACAAAACACATTTATAACTTAAATATGTAGGTGAAATGTATAATATTAAGTCACTTATTACTTGAAGAGTATAATATTAAGTCAAAATATTAGGTGAAGTGAATATGTATGTTAAGTGTAATATTAAGTGAATATGCATGTTAAGTGTATATGTATGTAACTATGTTAAGTGAATAATATTAGTTGAAGTATATAATATTAAGTGAATATGTATTTTAAGTGTATATGTATGTTAGGTGAAGTGAATATGTATGTTAAATGTATAATATTAATTGAAGTGTATAATATAAAGTTATATTATTAGGTGAAATGAATATGCATGTTAAGTGCGATATTAGTTAAATACCAAAGACTCTCATACTGCAAGATTGCAAGAGTTTAGAATGATTTATATACCATAGTATTGGGATAAGGGCTTGGCCCATTTCGGGCATAAATTTTGTGGATGGGAGATGACCCACTAATGCACCACCACGACGCACACACGCCGCCGCCAACCGGACGTGGCGAGGCGGGGTGTGGTGGGGTGCAAATTAATTAATTTTTGACAAAATTTTAACAGGTATTTTTGCCGAAATCCACCAAAAAAATATAATTTTAGCGATATTCCAACTTTTTTTTGCCATTTTGCTTCACAAAAACGACACTCGGCGTCGTTTGGGCGTGCCAAAGACATATCACGGAAATTGTAAAACGACCGCGAAACGATGAGGTTTTCGTTTCGCATATCTCCGAAAAACAAAAATCTGTCAGTTTTTTCACTGAAAATCGCAAAATTTAATACCTTGCTACAAATAAAATTTAAATATATGACATTTATTTCCTCTGAACTTTTGATCCATTTACCGATTTACGGCTATTATCTTTTTTTTTTCTCTCTTATATACATATAGAGCTATGGAAACTGACCGTTCATATTTCATAGTGCGAAGTCTGAACACTGAACCGAACTAACTACTATTTGATCATTCACATTTCACAGTGCACATACTGCCAAATTATAAGAATAGTTCTCCATTATAAAAATACAATTTATACATATGCACGTTTTTTTTAATGGATATGCACGTTTCTTTTACACAGTGAAATTGATATCTTAAAAGCAATAGTGCAAACAGTGTAAAACTACTATTATATATGTATCTCTACATATATCTACAAGCATATATATTTCAATCAATGATTCTCGTCCTTTTAAGATCCTTGTACACAATTTTAGTCACGGTATAGTGAACCCCAGAATCAGAAAAAAGTTTAGAGTTTTGCGAAAAATATTTGCCATCATTCACAGCCTGCCGGCCATGGCCGTGGAATTCAGTTCACACCCTGCCGTGGCCTAGAAAATCAATTAATTATTTAATAATTTTTTTCCAAACACATTATTTTTATGAAAAAACCCGGGAAATGACCACTGAACAATGTAGTATTAGCAAGTAGCAACACATTTCTTAACTCTGTTAGTTCCGCATCTCATCTGTGCATGTAAATTACCACAATTTCGACCCGCTTGCTACGAAATTGCCTGTTTTCATCGAATTTCAAGCTACGTGCAATGCATATATTAGTGTTTTATGGGAATAAAATAAGATGCATAAGCATACGCATTGCACACAAATTAAAAATTGATGTTGATTATTAACGGTCATGGATAATTGGATATAATTGCTACAGAACTGCAACAACACGAAAAGTACGGGCAATAGATACACGTTAACCTTAAAATTAATCATAAATCATAATCCAATATTCATGGTAGTTAATCATATCTTCATATAAATAGTAAAGAAGGCACGGAAAATACAGAAGAGAAACAGCATAAAACCCAAATGGTTAAACTCGGCATTGCTAAAGTACGAAAGTAATTTAGATTCTTATCTTAAAATCTACATCTTACTTTCGAACTTCAGTTTCAAGGGCAAGAGCGCTTTCAACTCCCTCGGCTCCAGAGTTCCGCTCGGCAACAATCTTCAACATTCTAAACATCTGAAAATAACGACATGGAAATGAAGACTGGAATGGGAAAGGAAAAAAACGACATGATAACTGGAGATTGGAACGAAGAGAACCTTTTGGATGGTCTTCTTGAAGCAAGTTTTGTGTTCATCTATGGAGGCGTTAATGAACTCGTCGATGTGATCCTTGACATCCTCCAAGAAAGAAGCCTCTTCGCTCTTCTTCTTTCTGCAAGACTGGACGGGCGGATTTGCAGAAGGCTTTTCGGTCTGTGGCTCCATCTTTGGTAAAGTCGGATATACTAGAATTCAAATTCCCGACAAAAGCAAAAAATATATGGAATTGGCACAATAACCCCGGTCAATTAGACTCGGTCGGTAAGCACATAAAACATCGCATAAAACCTATAAATAAATCGGATGACTCTAAAAAAATCAAGCCTCCCGGAGATTCTAAATTCGGAAAAAGATGGATCAGGCAGTCAACCGCTTCTTACTACATACATACTCGTGCCAAAAGCAGCATAAAGAATCTGAGCATATCATCTTTCACACGTAAAAACAATCTGAGCATATCGTCTTTCAATCGATCTTAATGAAAAAAAAAAAATCAGTTCATGTCCCATTCATTACCGATGAAACCATGAGGTCAACTCCCATGAAATCGGTGAAAACTAGAGTGCTCCGGGCGCGACGGGCAGCGTGCCTGGGCTGGAACCGGGCACGGGTTTCCCAGCCAGCAGGCAAAACTCGCACGTCCGGGCAACCCATCTTCAATACTTTTTTAATAAATCTCTTATTTTTAAGCGAAAAATAAAATAAAACATTTAAGCGGGTCCAAACGGACCGCGCCCACCCGTTTGGACCGCACTACCTAAAACGTGCGAGTTTCTAGTAGACATTTCATCAAACACCTAGTGGCCGAGCAAAGATGCGGAAAATAATACGAAATTATATTAAAACAAGATTGAAATTTCTAATTAGATAGTTTAAATTATCGAAAAATCCGAATTCAAAAGAAAATCCAAGTCCACAGTTATTTCCTCAAAACCCCAAAGTCAAGTTTACGAAATCTCCGTCATTCCGATAATCGACGTAGAGTAAACCACGAACCACACAAGAATGAATCCGCAATAACTTAGCTTCACTCGTTGAAAGAGAAGTTTGCAGAAAATTCCGAATAAACAATGAAGTCGCAGAAAAGTGGAGAGAGTGAGAGCAACAGAGAGATCGTACCCGGACTGGAGAGCCTCGCGATTTGAGGATGGTGCTTCTGAGGGAGAACTGCGTGAACAATCTTGACGCTCAACTCAGGAAATCTATATATATATAAAAGCAAAATAATCACGTGTCTAAAAAACACCAATTTTTACTTCATTCTTTTTTCTCTATTTCTTAAATTATTTTTAATTACTAAAAATCTAAATACGATACCCTCCCTCTGAAGTGGTTCCTCTGGGAAAGAGAGGTTGTGTCTCTTTATTCTTTCAAAGCGATTCTTCAAGTGAACGGTTATTCGAAGCATGGCGACTTCTCTCTCAAACGTTCTCAAGAAAACCCTCGCTCTTCATCGTTCTTGTCTCCACATCAATTCTTCAAAAAATTTCACGGCCTTTCCCCGCATCAATTCCTCTACCGAGCAAACCGCCGCTCGCTCTTCATCATTCTTCTCTCCCCTCGCGACTTCATTCCAACGGAGACCAAGCGCTCGAGTCTACCGTTTTAGAAATCTGTGATTATTGGTAAGTTTCATTAATCAATCTCCTTCCTGAAGCTTGCTATCTTTTTTCTGTCTTTCATTGAATGCCCTTTGTTTGATTAAATATCGCCTTGAAGGTTCGTTTCCTTTTGATTCCACTGTTCTTATTTATTTGATTTCGGATTGGGATTTTTTTTTTTTTTTTTGTATGTTAAGATTCTTATATTGTTGAATTTGATACAGTAATTGCTTGCCTATCGTTTTCGTTCATTTTTTTATGGATCTAACACAGCATTTTTTGTTTGTTAATTTTGAGGTTTCACTAACATTGTTGAAATGAGTTTTAAATAGCAAGAAAGTAAGATTGATTGGTGATTTCTTAGTAGCAATTTTATAGGCTCTGTATATTCTGCTATGTTTTTTTTATATATAATAGGGTAAACTTCGGCTAATGTACCCAATGTTTGATTTTCTGCGGATTATGTACCCAATGTTTATTTTTGGCGGCTAATGTACTCAATGTTTGATCCGTTAGATATTTTTGGGTTTTCCGTCAGTTGACTGTTAGAGAGTTATATGTACACTTTTCGTATTTTTGACATACCTCACTCATTTTTTGTCCAAATTTTATGCACGACTTATGGTTGGAAAGATAAGAGATATATCTACAACTTTAATGTTTTAAGTTTTGTAAAATCAGTTTTAAAAAAATACGAAATTTCAAGTACAACGTAAAACTGGACATTAGTTTAATGCAAAATATTTGTTTCGAGCAAATTTTAATATACTTAATGACTTTTTATGATGAAACGTAAAAGTAAAAAGTTGTAGATAAATGTTTTATCTTTCCAACGGATGTTTATTTATAAATTTTGGATAAAAAACGAGTGAGTTATGCCAAAAATATGAAATATTATTTCACATCACATCTTTTATATTTTTGTCATAACTCACTCATTTTTTGTCCAAAATTTATAAATAAACAACCGTTGGAAAGATAAAAAGTTTATCTACAACTTTTTAGTTTTACGTTTTATCATAAAAAGTCATTAAGTATATTAAAATTTGCTCGAAACAAATATTTTGCATTAAACTAATGTTCAGTTTTACGTTGTACTTGAAATTTCGTATTTTTTTAAAACTGATTTTACAAAAATTAAAACATTAAAGTTGTAGATCTATCTCTTATCTTTCCAACCATAGGTCGTGCATAAAATTTGGACAAAAAATGAGTGAGTTATGTCAAAAATACAAAAAGTGTACATATAACTCTCTAACGGTCAACTGACGGAAAACCCAAAAATATCTAACGGATCAAACATTGGGTACATTAGCCGCCAAAAATAAACATTGGGTATATAATCCGTAGAAAATCAAACATTGGGTACATTAGCCGCAGTTTACCCTATATAATAAATAACAACTTCTACAAATCGACGAAGTGATCGCCTTGACTAGATAACGAATATCGCTCCCTGGAATCAGAATTTAAAGTAGACACGTTTGATGGAACAAATTCTAAACACGATTGACCTGACATTATAAATTTTAAGGCTGATTTTGCTTTGTTACAGTTGAAAACTGAGGCTCCGATTTAAACTCAACCACTGATCAACCTCTTTGAAACTTTTGTGAATTATACGCGTTTTCGGATAAGAGTTTCAGTTCCATGTCCCGGATTGCATTTTTATAAATATGTAAAAGATTGAACTTGTGTCTCTACTTTTATGTCATTTCCATTTCCTTGAAGACATTGATGTGATAGTGTTCCCATGTTAGGCCCTTTTGAAAGGCAGGTTGGAATTTATTTTATTTATTTATGTCTTTAGTTTTTTTATTTAAGTAATTAGTTTATTTTTTCTATTGAAATTTATGAAGCAAAATCTTTCTGCGTTATTTTCTTTATCAGTCCTTCCCTCGACAGCCGTGTCACAGAAGCCTCGCCAAGTCGAATCACCCAAACGGAGCAATCAGCCGTTTCCAATGTCAGCCCCGGTAGCGAACTCAGTCGCACAAAGTTCTTTAGGCAGCGGCAACGGCAAGTAAGTTATGTTCGTTTCATTTTTTTTCTTTTTTTTCTATACATACCTCTTTTATGTACAATTCTATCGAAATATATATTTAGGCTCTTTATTAAATTCTATTTACTGTCCACAAAAAAAAAAAAAAAACACTTCTACATACTGCAACTATGTAAAAGTCTGAACGAGGCGTATATCCTGCTACATGAAATGCTTATGAGAAAATTTCACAGTAACGGTATTTATTTACGTGTTATTTTGTCTCCGCATATCAATTGTTTTTTTTGTTAATGTGTCTTCTAATAGCTGAAATGAAATTATTGTAGCATAAGAATTCTATCTACTCCGGTTTGCCGTTTGTATATCACTAATACCCTTATTATTTCACAAGCGTTACGATCTATGTAGGCCTTATTTTATTCGCCAGGTTTCGAAAATTGTGTTGATGATTAGATTCATGCATAATTGTTGGTTACACTTTATTATGTATTTTTTCCAATTAGTTTTTATGAATATGATTTTTGTCTGTTTGAAGTTGTAATTACATGGACAGAGAGTTCACATACATGAAGCCAATTAATTGCGGATTTAGATAGAGAAACATAAGTGTTATAAGTTATAACTACATATTTACAGAACGAGCAATACGATTTGCTACTCAAGTGAGCTCGAAATGACAGATATATTGATAAACCATCGTAAATCATGATATTGTGGAAATGTATCTGTTTATCTTGAGCAATTCATTATTCGCTCTTCCATGAACTATCTTTTTCCTCGATCAATCTAATATAGCATGTTGTATTTCATTGCTGCACTTCACAAAGTACAATTTTTATGTGTTTATATTGTGTTTAATAATTGTTATTTGTTAGATATACTATTTTTAAAAACAATAATGAATCAAAGTACAATCGGCGAAGTAGGTTAATATCTCGCTGCCCTATATTTTTAATGGTTATGGCTCTGTTTAATAGCTTCACAAAGACCCAACAAACTAAGAAATATTTGATCAGTCGAAGGTTGTAGTAGGAAATATCATTAATTGTTCACTTAATAATATAAAACTAACATATTTCACATTGTATGCATCTTTTGGTGTTGATCGTTCATAAATAAATATTTCAACTTTTCACAATGTACAAAGAATATTGAGCCTTTACTTTAAACTGAAGTGGATTGTTCTGTTTTTCTTTGGTTGCTTGCAGTTTACAATTGATGTTACCTTTGGCTTGCTTTGGTTACTAGCAGAATTTAAATGGTGCTTTTGTTTGGTCATTTTGTTGTAAGTTGCTTATCATAACGGTTTATAAATCATTATTTTGGTATACAGTTGCATTTCTGTTTGTTTGACGGTTTATGTCTGTTTTAATACAATTTGTTTGCCTCTTCAGTACACAAATTTCTCAAGTTTTATTACCGTATATTAAGTTTTTTTTTCTTTTTCAATGGTCACAGTCAGTGCAGGTGGTGAGTACGGCTTCTCCGATCTCTACGTCGCCAACATCCTCTTCACTATCGACCATTTTTTACTCATCCCATTTGTTGGCCAGCATTTCTATTTTTGTCGGCTCAGGACTCTTCACTTTCAAGAATATTTATGATCCACCATCCCTGATATCTCTCTGGT
Source organism: Parietaria judaica (assembly GCA_954871525.1). NCBI lineage: Eukaryota > Viridiplantae > Streptophyta > Magnoliopsida > Rosales > Urticaceae > Parietaria > Parietaria judaica. Next base: position 29,334,715 of record OX940862.1, on the reverse strand, counting down.
TAGTTTATAGTTCAATACTTCAATCTATTTGTTACTAGCTTATCATTCACCGGTTCACCCTGATTTTTCTCAACGCGTTTGTTTGTTACTTTTGGTTATCGGTTGGTGGTTCATGTGCATGTTCATTTTGCCACTACTCTCCATCTTTTGCAAGAGGCTGGAGAGATGGTATTACATAATGAGCTTCTTAATACCAAAAGTAACATATTCCATTGCTTCTGATCACGGTTCCTATTTTTTAATCTAAGGTACTATTTTAATTATGTTTGGTAGATTTAACATTGGTTAAGAAGTTAAGACCATATTTGCTAACTTTATTAGATTTGAGTTTTGTTTCTTAGTTTCACAGGAAGCTGTATCAAAATGTGAAAGAACTTTAGACATCTTCGGATCATTGTATCCATTTTCAGATTCAAAAAACTAAGTTTAATGAGTACCGAAAGATATTGCATGAAAGATATTGATACATTTTTTATTTATTGTTTATTAGCTATCATCTAAAGACTTAAGACGATCATTAAACAATGTAAAGTTACTGTTGTTGTGAAAAATGTTATCAAGGCACGCCTTGACGCCTCACAGAGTTAAGTCAGGGCGTACGCAGTACGCCCTGACATACGCCTCACACCTTGAGACATGTGCCTTTGAGGCAAGTGAGGCGGTGGTTTTTGTTTTACTCTATTTTTTTTCTTTCTTTTAATTAGTTATTGTACTTTTTAAAAAGCCTTATTCATATACTTATTGTATACATACGTAATATATATTTATAAACCCTACTATAGAGCTGGGGCAGGCGACGTCGCGATCCGTCGCGACGGGATCGCCAGCAATCGCCAACACCGACGTCGCGATGCGTCGCGGTGCCGAGGGTCGCGATGCGTCGCGACGATGAGGGAGAGAGAGAGAGAGAGAGACACAGAGAATACGTCGCCATCCATCGCCAACAATCGCGATGATTCGCGATTTCTCACCTCTCAGTCGCGACGATCGCGAACTCCTCCTCCACGTCGCGAGGCGTCGCGATTCGTCCCCATCAGTCGCGAGCCACAGCTCTGCCCTACTATATCAAAAATAGAGTGTCTTGCGTCATCCTCTGCTTCCTCTATCCCCTTCAATCATTGATCACATCAAAGTTTGATAAATAATATATACTATTTGTATTCATCGCTTATATATTAAAACTTCTCTCCTTCACTGTTTGATAAATAATTAAATATTTAGATAGTATACTATTCATCAATCACATTAGGATTTTTTCAATTTATCAATGTATATTTCTTCCTAATCGTAATAATATATATGTTTCACTGTTTGATTACTTATTTTTGAGTGTTTTAAGTTAAAGATATGACTTATTAAGTTTGAATATTAGGTTATATTTTAAAATTTATTATATCTATCTTATTTTTTATTATTTTTAAATAACCATATAGTATTTATCGAGGCTTACACCTCAAACGCCTCAAGGCTATACGCCTTGAGGCACGGCGAGAAAACACCTCAAGGCTTAAATACGTTATTCACAACATTTTCATCTACTGACTACACCGACTGCGACCCGCAATCTCCGGCGACAAACTAAGGTGAGTAGTTTTAAGATTGAACGTGTTCTTTATTCTATTCTATTCTATTCATTTATTTTTCATTTTAAAAAGTTTTCACGGCATTTATTGAACTTCTTATATTTATTTGCCGCGTCTAGCGGTAAGTTCCTCCTCTTTGTCGTCTCTCAGATCGGAGCCGTTTTTCAACTAATGCTAAGTTAGAGACTTTTTCTTCGATAAACTGAATGGTGTTTTATTTTACGGGCATTCGTTTAGCTACTATGTAGTGAGGATTCTGCTTAATTATCATGGATAATTTTCATTTGGGTTTATTTACGAACAATTTATGTTACAGGTCCCACATATTGACCCAGCCGTGTCTTTGAGCTCAAAAAATGTGAAGATAAGCTTGGACTCGGTCGGGAGCACGTTGGATGATTTAGTAATTTAGCTATCTTCCCAGCTAACTTCATAACTATTATATATATTTTTTTAAAAAATTTGTTATTTTAATGTTAGTTTTTTCCTTCAAATATACGCAATGTTTTAGTATTAATATACAACCGTTGAGATTAATATTACTATTAATTATAATATCATAAACATTTGACGATATCATGACTTGATATAAAACAGAATTGCTAAGTTCGCTTTGGTTGTTATTTCGATTATAACAACTAATTTGTAAAATTAATATATATCTAATATATTTATTTGTATAAAAAATATTTTCTCATCACCGCGCGGAGCGCGGTTTCGTTCACTAGTTGTTTTAATAGAAAAGAAAAAAAAATCGCAAAAGCTTGGAGAAGAAGGCATAGAGATGAGTCGGTGAACAGGAGTTGTCACTTCTTTTTTTTTTTCAATTATTTTTAACGAGATATTTGTGGCGAAAATAACTTATGTTTTGAGTTTTTGAGCATTAATCTCTGACGTCGATAGTTATTGGTAAAAATAAAGATTATTGGCGGCATAAGTATAAACATTTTTGACAAAAAACATTACATGGGTCTAAAGTAAAAAAAACATGGCAAAAATATTTAAAGTCGACAAAAGTAAGGAGATATGTTATGGATATTTTTTTTCCAAATCAATTTCGGCCCAGAAATGCACCCGGAAGTCCATATATAAAAAACGAGAAGCCCAAAATATATGAATTATTTTAATATTGAAATAAAAATTAGATGATAAAACGTGCCGGCCCAGAACCTCATATAAATGAGAGGTTCATATTATTCAAATGATATCAGATTCAAACGCTCTCTACGACTATATACCTCCATTTTCTCTTATATATGTATATATATTACAGTTTAATATCCAATTAACATTGAAGCAGCGCATCTACATAGAGAGAACGCGCTAGCGGAACTCCTAAAGGTAAAGACAGAGAAGCTAGTAAGAGATGAGGCGCCAGAGGAGGTCCGAGTGTCGACCGACTCCTATCTTCGCTATCAGCTCCCGGCCTGCCCAGGCAAGTTTAGGTATGATTCCCTCAACTCCCACTTTGAACAAGGTGATGATCTGATCTTGTTAAAACGGGTACTTAGGCTGCCTTGTTATATTTGACGAGATGCAGCATTGTATATAATGTCACCCACTAACTCTCCCAGAATCAACAACTTCAGATTCAAACGTTGACTTTCCCTACAGAGGTCTGGTTCTAAGGTGTTGCCAACTTATATCCCGAGTCATGTCTGACCACCAAGGCGGTGTACAAGGACTTCATGGTAACAAGTTGGAGAACTTTGTGGTAACAGGCCTCGAGCAGTCGTCAACCTATCCTATAGAGGTCCCGATTCTTAGAGGTCACAGATCTATATCCGAGTCTTGTCCGTTCAAAGACTTTGAGGTGACAATTGAAGGACCTAGTCTCGGACCAACGGTAAGGAGGGTTAGATCAACGACTTGTCTTACAAAGGTTGAAGTTCTCAGCAGTCAACGATCTATATCCCTATGGTAACTGGTCGGAGGAGCCGATTCCATTAAGAAGGTTAGCGGATGGTCGGATCTGCTAGACTCTACGAACGACGATGGGCCTGGCCCAACATGCAGTTTTGGGTCGTTACAGTGTTTCGTTCATTTTTCTGCATCAACAAGATGCATATTTTTATTCACTTTTCTTTTTAATAACGAAAGTTAGTCAAATGCCACGTGGTATGACGAACTTTTAACAAAATTGAGGTGATATTTATTTCAATCAACTTTGCATTATGTGGTACTTGAGTACTTGACCAACGTCCAAAAAGAAAAGTGAGCAAAAATATGCATTGCGTCTATTTTGTTAACTTTAAAGACTTTTATCATTATTTTTGTTTTTCACTTTAGACTATATTGTTTCACTTGTCAAAATTTGAGTAATTTTGCCGTTAATATTCCTAATAATAATTAATAATACGTTTCTTTAGCAATTCTATCCTCACAAAAATGTGATGATAAAGTGACGTAGTACTTTAATAATAAAATAAAAAATAAAATCTAAAAGAAAAAATCACTACGTTTTTTTAGCACTTATATATTTAAATTCGGGTAGAATTTATGGTAAGATTAGAGCTACTTAACAATAGATATTAAAATTCTAGAAATTCAAATCTTAGTCTTAAATCATATACTTTTATAATGCTTTCTAATAATGTGCCTAGCGACCAAAAGCCCAAAACACTCTAACACAAAACGACATTTTTTATTTTGAGAAATTGTATGTCGTTTCATACGTAAACTACTGTCTGTTTTGTAATTGTAATTTCATATATATATATATATATATATATATATATATATATATATTTCCTATGTAAACTACTTCGGCAACAAGCTCAAGTCACTTTTGATCTAGTGATCTCCAACTGCATCTTCCGCGTCGGAGCTCCTCTAAACAAGCCATCGGACTGCCGCTGCCTCCTGCCATTGTACGTTTTCCGACACATTTTTCTTAGTTCTCCAAAGCTCTTGCCAAATAGATATTGTTCTTTATTTAATATGTTAATGAGATTACATTTGTGATACATAAAGGTTTATTTTTCAAAATCTTCTTTGAATAGTTGAAGAAGTAACTTTTTTTTTTGAAAGATTTAGCAGAAGTAACTTGAAATGGTGTGCGAGCTTCTAATACGTGTTATGAGACTTAAGAGGTTCTTGAAACCCTAGTCAAAACCTAATACATAGCCTATATATTGCTTTTATATTTGTCACTGTGAGCTTAAGCTTGATTTAGTCTGTCACTTAGAGGAAGTCAGCCCGGGTACTGACCAGAACCAAGGACGGAAATGAGTTCAGCCTAGCTCGGGTGAACACGAGCAGAACGTCCGGATCGAAGGAAAGCTCAGCCCGGAGCATACGAGCAGGCCAGCTCGGGGACAAAGAAATTGTCCGGGCAGGAAAGGGAAAGTCAGCAACTACCCAGCAAGGAAAACACGTAGCTTGAGGAGCAAGCAAAGATCGAGTCAAAGATTTGATTGGATTATTTTAGGGTAGTTTTTTTGATTTTGTGCGATTGAGTTGAGCTAGGGTTTTTCCTATGTGAAGCTATATAAACCTAACAGTGTACACTTTGTAAAAAAAAAAAAGCTGAGTCCATTAGAGTTTACGAGTTTATCTCTTTGTAATTTTGCCTTTGATATCAATAGAGAATTCTTTCTCCCAAATTCGTGCTCTTGAGTTCGTTTATCCTTCTGTTGTTATTCGTGTTTTTTGCAGATCCGTGAATTGGGATCTAACATTCACGTGTTATGGATCGTACAATTCAAGTTATTTATGTAATTATGTATATATATACCGAATCCAAAACCTCTCTTTCCCTAATATAAATCCACCGATATAACTCAGTCTCTACAAGTCAAAACCTAACGATGAATCTCTTTACAGCCGTGACTTTGATCCTCCAACTCATCCTAAAGCTCTTTGGACTGGGACCTATTACCGTAGAGATCGAGCCACGTGGCACGGTGATCCATCTCTGGGCAAACCCCGACCGAGCCAAGCCAACCATGTTCTTACTGCACAGCTTTGGTGCCTCAGGGTTGATGACCTGGCTTTTCCAGATAATTGCATTTTCAACAGACTACGCAACCTTCGTGCCAGATCTCCTCTTTTTTGGCGGCTCTAGAACGGAAAGCACCGAGCGCTCCCCAGATTTTCAGGCCCGGTGCTTTGCGCACATGCTCAGGGAGCTTGGAGTGGAGCGGTGCGGTGCACAGTGGTGGGTTGCAGCTACGGAGGGATCGTGGGTGTCCGGATGACTGAGGCCAAGGCGGGGTTAGTTTGCTGCCTGGTACTATCGAACTCAAACCTAGCGCTGAGTTATTGCTGCCGGAGACCGTCAAAGGTTTGAAGAGGTTGTTGCGCGCGGTTGTTTACCGGCACCTTTGGATCCCGGACTGGGCCTACAAGCATTTTCTTCAGGTTTGTTTAGGAGTAATTTGCTACTTTTATAATAAAACAAGCCTTATAAATTAATTATTAAGAAATTATGTTAAAAACCAATTGAATCAAAATTTTATTTATTGATTATGATAATTGTACATATGTGATGTTGAGAATAATTGTGAGATGGTATATTTCTTCCAAAAATGAATTAAGATGGTGAAACCCAAAATGCTTATTTATTTGGGACCAAATTAAACTCTTATTAGTGATATTTTTTGTTTTAATATTTTTTATTATTAATTATGTAAAAAATAACGATTATTTTAATCAAATTCGATATATACGATTAATTAAATTGTTACTTTGTATCACACATCACTTGTGTGGTTTATTTTATTAACTGCCATTTTAATTAGTACTACCGCGATTTTACCCGTATTTTAAATTATATATGATTCCGGTACTATATCTATATATGTGTCGCTAAACAACCTAGTGAAAGTTATATATGGCTAAACATACAAGTAATTGCATAAGTCAGGGCTATAGTATATGATTTTTATCATAGTCACATTCATACCAGGAATATTTGACGAAATATTTAAGTATACATACTGTATCTAATGTACCGATAAGACATATATATATATATAAATATGTATACATATATTATATGCAGGTCATGTTCAACGGTAGAGAAAAGAGAGCTCAAGTTTTGAAGGCTCTTGTTATAAAGGATAACGAGTTCGTCGTTCCCACATTTTCTCCTGAACTGGTTAGTTTTTTTTTTTTTTATTATTATTATTATTATTAGGGTTAATTGCGGCGAAAGTACTCAATCTTTGGTCAAATTCACAGTCGTTCCCAAAATTATTATTATAATTATTGTTAAATATTATTATTATTATTATTATTATTATTATTAGGGTTAATTGGGAGTTGACCGAGAAAATCCACCTATGTGCCAATCACTTTTTGCCACATGGTATGCCACATGTCACTTGGCCGCCACGTGGCATGCCACGTAATTAATATTTTTAATTTTTTTTTAAAATATTTTTATTTTTTTAAACACGCTTATTTTTTCTTTTTATTTTTAATAAAAAATAATTTTTTCCAATAATAACAAATAATGAATATTTAAATTTAAATATTCATTATTGGTTATAATTATTTATTTTTTAAAAAGTGGGTAGAACGAAATAAAAATCACCGCTCACGGTTCACTTGAACTCCGTTTCCGATCCGGTTCACGTGTCGAATAAAATTGTTTAATACGTTTAATAATAATAACTAATAAACACATACACATTTTTTAAAAAGTCAACACATAATTAAATACACACCACTTATTCAAAAACAAAAAATAGTAGTCATATTTATATTTAACAAAATTTTTTTTATTTGTTTGCATGATATTTTTTTTGTGTTTGCATTTTACATAATAATAATAATTATTTAATATGTTTTTTTTATTTATATAATCTTTTTTGAAAATTGTCGTTAAATAATCATATGATTATTATTGGTTATTATTATTAAACATATTAAGCGATTTCGTTTCACCCGTGAATCGGATCGGAAGTGGAGCTTGAGTGAACCGTGAACGATGATTTTTTTTCTTTATTTATTTCATTTGATCCACTTTTCTAAAATGAATAATTATATTTAATAATAAAACTAATACGAAATATCTAAGTTTAAATATTCATTATTGGTTATAAAATAATTTAATTTATTATATTTATCATCATCATCATCATCATCATCATCATCATCATCATCATCATCATCATCATCATCATCATCATCATCATCATCATCATCATCATCATCATCATCATCATCATCATCATCATCATCATCATCATCATCATCATCATCATCATCATCATCATCTTGCGTACTCTCTTTTCTTGTCATTTTTGTTGAAGGGTGTTATAACTTATAAATCAAGTTAATTACTTCTTATTTCAATATATAAGGTATCATAATCTAACTATCTATATGTGTATATATATATATGTATATATATAGTCGATACATTTTGGAATATAACGGGTACTTGAATGAATACAGATCTTTCAACTCTTTTACCGCACATGGATCATCAGGCTTTAAACTATATATCAGCCCCACAAAAGCAAAGTTTTAATTTGAAAGTAACTCATCACCAATCACCATCATGCCCAATTATTGGCCATGCACGTACGTTGATATAATAAATGTAAAAATCTTCTCATATTTAGAATGGTTTTATTTATTTAGTTTAGCTTTATCAATCTATACACTATACATATGCATGAATATTGTAGACAAAGTAATTACTAAAAGTGACTAACATTGTAGGCAAAGTAATCACTAAAACTAAAATTCTAAAAGAGAGTTGGACTTTTGTAGTTGGGACATAATTAAGAGATTGCATGAACAAATCAATATTAATTAATAGACCTCCAATATAATTGTGCATTTGTATTGCAGTCGACGTAATCAACCTTAATATATGAAGATGATGAAAAAAAAAATAGAGATTTAAAAGAAAATAGAATAGAATCTTGTTAAATTATTACTCGATAAACTAGTGACTTTGATTAAATAATACTCCTGACTTTAACTAACATCACTAAATCATCTTTCGATAAATTAATAAATTTGATAATATAATAAAATCATTTTGTCCCAAAAATATTAATTTCGAGGTTCTAATGCATGTTTTGATGATAAATTACTTATTGTTATTTATAGCATAGCAAGCCAAGCTTAATCTATCTCATTCGAGGATGATAATATATATTAATATTATATTTTCTTATATCCATAATTTCTTACATTTGAAAACAGCCAAACTTAATTATGTTAATTAAATGCGTGGCTTATTCTTGTAGAAAATACATATCATAGCTGGTGAGGAAGATCATGCTCTTCATCATGATTCATGAATAAATGCGTGGCTTATTCTTGTAGAAAATACATATCATAGCCGGTGAGGAAGATCATGCTCTTCATCATGATTCATGAACAACCTCAAGAGGACAAAAGTGTGAGCCATTATATTATTTATTAACAATTTACTTTCTTCATTTAATCCTTTTGCTAGTAATTTTCCTTTAAATATTAAAAATAAAATAATATTTAAATATTAAAAATAAAATAATAAGATAATTAACTTCAGGATGTTAGAGTATATTCTGTATAGCTGTAGTTTAGGCTTTATGTTTAGCTGTTGTTATTAACAGCTGTAGTTATCTGGGTATAAATACCAGATTGTAATAGATTGTTCATTAAGTCAATACAAACAGAATTCTCTTTCCAAATCTGTTTGGCTCGCTCTCTTTCTTTCTCTTCTATAGTTCATCATGGTATCAGAGCAACGATCTGCATCTGAAGAAGCTTCCATGGCGGATTCCAGAAGCAACAATGGCGGATCTGTGAATCTCGTCTCCTTCAGCCACTCGTTGTCGATCAAGTTGCACGAAACGAACTTCCTCGTCTGGAAACAGCAAATTCTTTCAGCTGTTCTTGGATATGGCCTTGAGGAGTATCTTTTCAACAAGGATCTTGCACCTTCAAGATTTGAAGAATCTGGTTCTCCAAACAGAGCCTTCAATCTCTTTTGTAAGCAAGATCATATCCTCATGCTATGGATCTTGACCTCGATCTCAGATCTGCTCCTTCCTCACCTGGTTGGATGCGATTCAAGTTATGGTTTGTGGAATCGATTGAATGAATACTTTACCTCGCAAACAAGATCCAGAGCTCGTCAGCTGAAGCTCGAATTACAGAGCATCAAGAAAGAAGGACTTTCTTTGCTCGAATATCTCGCAAAGATCAAGTCAATCGTGGATTATTTAAATTCTGTTGGAACTTTCTTGACAGCTGAAGATCACATTGATGCAATTCTCAATGGATTGCCACCGGAGTATGAATCCTTCGTCACGTCATTCGAGTTCAGCACGGCGCAATATTCGGTCGCGGCAATCGAATCAATGCTTCTGTCACGAGAAGCTCGCCGTGAAAAGACGTCCATAGGATCGGAGATCAACATCTCTGCAAACTACACGGCGAACCAGAACCTCTTGCAAAGAGGTAATTCTCCTCATCATGTCTCTCGTGTTCATTCCTCGGCGAATAATCCTCGGCTCGGAACGAGTTCTGGAATGCGTGGGTGAGGCAATTTCCGTGGGTATGGCAGAGGTGGACGAGGAAAGCATGCGTGGATGGAAAATCGACCTCAATGCCAACTTTGTGGAAAGTTAGGGCACATTGTTGCTGAGTGTTACTATCGATTTGATCAGTCATTCCAAATCCCGACGAATCTGGTTGGGCGTGGCAGGCTGCAGTCCTCACCTCAACTGCAGTCCTCTCCTCAGATTCATGCTGCCTTCTCCACTCCCGAGGTCATTGATGACTCCGACTGGTATGCAGACTCGGGAGCGACTCATCATGTCACTCCAGACCCTCAAAACGTCCAACATAGCCACGAATTTGGAGGAACAAGCTAAGTTCAAGTCGGTAATGGAGCAGGTTTGTCTATTTCTCGTATTGGCTATTCAAAAATGAAATCCTCTATTTCACACAAAACTTTCCACCTTCACAAACTCCTTGTCCTCGAAATTAGTAAAAATTTACTCTCCGTGCGTCAATTCTGCAAAGATAATGGGGTATTCTTTGAGTTTCATGATGACTTTTATCTTGTGAAAAACAGCAAAACACGTGAAGTTGTCATAAGAGGGACGCTCAAAGATGACTCTATTGCTTTGACTCATCAAGTGTCAAACTCCCGTCAAAGTTCAAGGTCTCCAGTCACCACTCTTTGTCTACAGATTTCTTTCCCGTGTCTGTCAATTCCATTTCTGCTTGTAATGTTTTCGATGTATGGCATAACAGACTAGCTCATCCTTCAACTGCAGTTGTTCGTGATGTATTAGTCAAATGTAATGTGCCTTATTCCAATAAACAAGCAGCTTCTTTTTGTGATTCTTGTTGTCATGGGAAAATACATCGACTGCCCTTTGCTAAGTCTAACTCTGTCTATACTAAACCGCTTGAACTTGTTCACTCCGACTTATGGGGCCCTTCCCCTATCTTGTCTAACAGTGGATACAAGTATTATGTGACCTTTGTAGATGCCTTCTCACGTTTCACTTGGATTTTTCTGCTCAAACTCAAAAGTGATGTTCACACTGTGTTTGAGCAATTCAAAACTCAGGTTGAAAAGCAACTACAGTCCTCTATTATTACACTCCAATCCGACTGGGGAGGTGAGTATGAGGCTCTAAAAGGATCTCTTTCCAAGAATGGGATTTTACACAAGGTGTCGTGTCCCCACACTCAACAACAAAATGGCGTGGCCGAGAGGAAGCACCGTACAATCATTGAGCATGGCTTGACTCTGCTTCACAAAGCTTCTTTGCCTATGAAATTCTGGGATGAGGCCTTCAGAACCTTTGTGTTTGTCTCAAATAGGTTGCCAACAGCTGCTCTTCACAGAAAGTCACCCATTGAGGTCTTATTCAATAGGCAACCAGATTACAGCTTTCTCAGAGTCTTTGGTTGTGCGTGCTATCCAAATCTCAGACCGTATAACAAGAAGAAGCTGCAGTACAGGAGCACGAGATGTACATTCCTAGGTTATTCTATTAATCACAAGGGCTACAAGTGCATGAGCTCAGATGGGCGAATCTACATAAGCAGGGATGTTATTTTTGATGAGGTATCATTCCCTTTTTCCACCATAAACACTAGTCCTACAAGTGTTCCTCGTACTGGTGTTCTACCATCAACTATACCTCCTATAGTCACCAAAGAGTCGTTCAGCCCGACGTTTGAAGCTATAGTTCCTGAGCGTGAAGTTGTAAATGGAACTGCAGCTTCTGAGCAGTCACATGAGCTGTCCTTCGACAGCTCTCTCTCCTCCAGCTCCAACTCAACTCCAGCTCAGTCTCCAACTACAACTCCAACTCCAGCTCCAGCTCAAACTCCACCTCCAGCTCCAGCTCCAACTCCAAATCCAGATCCAGCTCCAGGTACTCCGAACCCTCTTAACACTCATCACATGGTCACGAGGAGTAAAAATGGCATCCAAATGCCTCGTGTATTTGTTTCCTCTGCTCTTGAGCCTTCCAATGTTCGCGAAGCACTTACTCATCAGCCTTGGAGACTTTCCATGCAAGCTGAGATGACCGCTTTATCCAAGAACTGCACTTGGACTCTCGTGTCTCTTCCTCCAAACAGGCGTGCTATTGGGTGTAAATGGGTCTTTAAGGTCAAAGAAAATCCTGATGGATCTATCCAGTAGTACAAGGCTCGCCTTGTGGCTCAAGGCTTTCATCAATAGCCGGGTTTTGACTTCAATGAGTCATTCAGTCCTGTGGTCAAACCAGCCACCATTCGTGTTGTCCTTACGCTTGCCCTTTCCCAAAATTGGCCAGTGCGACAGCTTGACGTGAACAATGCCTTTCTAAATGGCATTCTCGAAGAAGAAGTTTTCATGCGACAACCTCCTGGCTTTGAATCTTCGGACAATCCACAGCTGGTCTGCAAGCTGCATAAAGCCTTATATGGGCTCAAGCAAGCTCCTAGAGCCTGGTTTGATCGGCTAAATCAAGCTCTTCTCTCTCTTGGATTTATGCATGCCAAGTATGATCATTCCCTTTTCATCCATCACAGTAATGATCATGTCACCTACTTGGCCATTGACCGTCTTATCACCAAGCTCAATGATGCCTTCTCTCTCAAGGACATGGGATTGTTGAGTTACTTCCTTGGCATTCAAGTGACACGTACTGCAGATGGATTTCATCTCAACCAGGCCAAGTATGTTCGTGACCTTATGCTTAAGGCCAAGATGATCAATTGCAGCTCAGCGCCAACGCCCATGCTGTCCAGTCTTAAGCTGCGTGCTTCTGATGGAGACCCCCTTGAAGATGTACATAACTATAGGAGCTTGGTGGGCGCTCTTCAATATGTTACCATTACACGCCCTGATATCGCCTTTAGCGTGAATCGTGTATGTCAGTTCATGCAGAAACCTACAGATGTTCATCTCAAGGTTGTCAAGCGTATCTTGCGCTATCTGCAGGGGTCCCATGATTATGGCTTACATCTTCGGCGTGGTCACTCGCTCAACCTTGTTGGGTTTAGTGATGCTGATTGGGCCTCAGACCTTGACGATCGCCGGTCTACTTCGGGACACTGTGTGTATCTTGGTCCCAATCTCATCTCCTGGCTCTCAAAGAAACAGCCCACGGTTTCGCGTTCCAGCACTAAAGCAGAATATAGGAGCTTGGCTGGTCTTGTTTGTGAGGTGACTTGGCTCACTTCTCTCCTTCGGGAATTACGTGTGCCTCTGCCCTCACCTCCAGTGCTTTGGTGTGATAACCTTAGCACTGTTCTTCTCTCAGCCAACCCAGTGCTTCACGCTCGGACCAAGCACATTGAACTCGATCTGTATTTTGTTCGTGAAAAAGTGTCTCGTCGAGAAATCATTATCCAACACGTGCCGTCAGTTGATCAAATAGCTGACACTCTCACAAAGCCTCTCTCCGAACCACAGTTCAAGCATCTTCGGTTCAAGCTCAAGATCGAAAGTCTTACCAATCTTCAGCTTGAGGGGGGATGTTAGAGTATATTCTGTATAGCTGTAGTTTAGGCTTTATGTTTAGCTGTTGTTATTAACAACTGTAGTTATCTGGGTATAAATATCAGATTGTAATAGATTGTTCATTAAGTCAATACAAACAGAATTCTCTTTCCAAATCTGTTTGGCTCGCTCTCTTTCTTTCTCTTCTATAGTTCATCACAAGAAACTAGGTTAAATAGCGAGTTTGCACTCCATAAAGAAAGCGGGACATCTTGTTCAATTTAAGCGACCCTTTGTTTACAACTCTCTTCTCAACAAAATTCTCGAAGGCTCTCTTTAAAAGGAAGATCGTATTCATTAATTGTATGAAATTTTATTTTTGTACCAAATATATACTAGTTAAAATCTTAAGTTCCTCTTAAATGACTACAAATAAGCTCGACTAAGTCGCTAAATATAAAATATATTTTTTAACTAATATTTGGGGTTTGCACAATGGTTTACGGTAGTGTTATTAATGTCTTTACCGATAAAAAATCGGTGGTTTGATTTTACGGGCCAGTTCACTGATAGGTAATGGGTTTACCGACGGATTTTTAAGAAAAATTAATTTACCGACATGTAAACTTATTGATCTAATTTTATGAGTAAACAACAAACGACTATTTACTGATGTGTTTTTTTATAATTATTTTTGTACTTTTAAATATAATTAGTTATAATTTTATGTATTTATTTGGAGAAAATTAATAACTTTGTTTTTTTTTTAAATATAATTATAGGATATAAGTACTGTAGTTATATATATATATAAAGATTGTAAATGCAATTCTAAATAAAATATATTGATAGTATAATGTAATGTAGAAATACAAACTTTCGAAATATTGTCTATATAAGAGGTAGACAAACATTAAATACTCTGTGTGTCCATACTCAATAATTTAATTTGTTGAATAGCCAAATACATTAAGTATCAGTGTAAAGTAGGGGTGTGGTGATTCTCCGTACGACAATCGAGCAGATCTAGTGACATAATTATTACACGATTAATTATATATAGGACTATTGACGGTAAAAATACCTAAAGTTTGGTCAAAGAGCTCATCGAGTACCCAAAGTTTAAAAGTGGTGGCAAAAATACCCAAAGTCACATTTGGGGAGTTGACCACTTCATTCTTGTAACGCCATTAACTTACCCAATAACTCTGGCCACGTGGAAAAATCTATTTCGTTAAGTGTAATCATTAGAGGTTCAATTAATTGTATTAAATAAAATTACTTAGGGGTTTAATTCGTTGTTTTCTCGTAAACGAGGCTGATGTGGGCTTGTCAACGTGGAAAAAATTGTTCTGTTGGCAACTCACGTTTGTCCGCGTGGTCAGAGTTAACATGTAAATTAATGGTGTTACAAGATCGGAGTGGTCAACTCCGCAAATATGACTTTGGGTATTTTTACCACCATTTTTAAACTTTGGGTACCCGAGGGGTTCTTTGACTAAACTTTAAGTATTTTTGCCAATAATATGTAATTTGGCACGTTTTGCCAATAATGAGTACGATCTACTTTTGCCAGCTAAATAATATGTAATTTGTCACGTTTTTATTTACTCATCATAACGTTACCATAGTCTATAATAATATTATAAGACTATCACAAGCCCCATGTATCAACAACTTGTGCGTTTGAGAAGGAGAGATATACGTAATAATAGTAATACGTACTCAAATCACTGCGTGAACAGGTCAAGCTCAGTGTATGACTGTACGTACGGTTTATATATATATATATAAACATATTTTGATCACTGTTACTTATTTGATATGGTTGCTATTTGTTATAGGGTTTCGTTCACTCCGATAGTAATTTTCACGAACACATGATTGTCGTTTCTAAATTTATACACACTGCATGGCTGCATGCACTTACAACAAAAAATTGAATTGCGTATCAACTATTATTTCAAATTTGTTTAGTTCGAGACTGATCGATTCATGCTATCATTTGATTACCAGTCAAAATCTTTGCTTTGGTGTTGGTTGACTTATAGATGTCCTTAAGTTCAAAAAATAGGGAAGCTTTTAACATTTAGGCCCACGATTCTCAAATTAACTAGGGCCTTTTAACATTTGGTGTTGGTGTTGGATATTCATGTTACAACAGAAAGTCTTTTGGATGTTTATAAACTATTGAATATCCCATTGAATATCCAATTGTAACATCCTCGTGGAAACATTTGATTCATCAATAAGAGGATTTGATCTGAGAGTAGATTATCTAATATGATAATTGACTGAGTTATGGAAAAAATTACTATGTGGCCACTTTATGTTTGATTTTATGTTCTAAATGCTATATAATAATAAATTAAAAAAGTCACAGTGTAGAGTGGAAGGAAATGCTATACTGAGACGCATAACAGTCAAAGCTAATCGTAGCTGATTGTAGGCGTCATGTAGTGCTCGCCAACTTCAAATTATTATGTAACCAAGAACTTTAATTGAGGTTATAGTTGATCCAGATTTATAAGCAGCAAGTGGACATATCTCTTACACAAGGAGCGGACAACTATAGTTCTGGTGTCAATTTTCTATTTCGTTTTACAATAATTTGTTTTCAAATTTGGAAATTTAGGCCAAAATTCCTAATATATATAGGTCAATCCATGTGTGAGAAAAGAAAAGAAAAATGGCGGGATAGCTATGCTCGGCCTACCCCTTCCCTATAGTCATAACACATGAACATGAAGTGTTAGTATCTTTCAGAGCTACAGACGAGAATGTCTTAGAGGTTCAACTGAAAGTGTTATTTATTCCAAGGTGTTCAATGTCGTTTTCTGCAATGTTTCGGTCCCTTTATTTCACGGGCATTCCGCATGCCGATGGGAAAATTCAAAAAAGGACATGCTGCATGCCGCTAATATCGCATAAATTTCATGGGCATACCGCATGCCGATCGGAATATCAACGGAAATTCTAAAAAATATTTTTAATAGTACTTAGGCAAGATTCTTATATAGGTTCAAAATTACTTAATTATCACCGTAAGACATAAGTAACTAAAAAAAATCATAGTATTATTAAGACATCACATTGATACGTTATAGTTGTATAATAATAAGAGTTACACGTGTAACTCATAAAAAAATATAAATATATGATTATTATTAAAATAAGACGTTATATTTGTAATTTTATATGTTATAGTTGTTCACGACATGGCTTTAAAACCTCGACATGACTTTAAAACCTTGATCGATGCGAATTGATCATTTAAGTGTTCACAAATCACACGGGCTTTCATATGTAAGATATATTTTACTGTCAATAATATATTATATATATATGAATATAATTTGTATAACTGTATTGAACGTGCCAACACTAATTGAAGCCATTTATCTTCATTCTTCCCATAGAATGTATATTTTTACTCGCACGACTATATAAGTAACATATATAGAAAGTCAAACTGACATTTTGTCAGGTTCAACTTGCAAATCAATATGAATAAATATGATCGCTTGACGTATTGAATTAGAAAAAGGTGATATTAACGGCTTTAAGTATTTAAAAAAGTATATTGAATTAGAATATGCACATATTTCTAATACAATTGTGTAAATTAATGTATTTAAACTTAAAAAGTATTCTCTATTAGTACTCTTCCTACTAAAACTTTTTTTTTTTACTTTATTTATTGTTACATGTTCCTACTTAAAAAATTCAAATCTTTTTTTGTGTCATAAAAATTCAAAGCCCGTTTATAAGAGTTTCTAATATCGAGAGCTCTGACGCGAGATCCGAAAAAGAAAACTGGTAGTCTCAGGGGGTCGATCGAAGCTGTGGACTGCTCCATCTCTAAAGAAATCGACCAATGAGTGAATAAAGTGTTTAACTAAAATGAAGCAACATAAAACTTAACAGTTTATTTTACTAACTGTTAAAAAAGGTACTAATTAATAGGGGTGAAAATTTTGCAACCGTTTCCCGGTTTTGTCCCGGTTCCGGTCCCGGAACGGTTTTAAAAAAAATAAGGGAAATTTAGTGCTAAATTGGGAACCGGTACTTCCCGGTTCACGGTTTATGGAACCGGGAACTGGAACCAGAACCATAAGTAAAATTTCACGATTTTTGGTACCGGTTCCGGTTTTAAACTATATGTAGTTTTAGATGTTTTCATAGAATGCTGTTTTTAAATGTTTTTTATGCTTATTGTAGTTTTTGGGTTATATGTCGTTTTTTATGACTTAAACTATGCGTATTTTTTCGTTATTAGGGTTTAATATTTACCATTTTCTTTTCTCAACCCTTTCAATCTCTTTTTCTCCCTCTCTCATCCATCGTGACATCATATTCTTATCTTCGCCGAGAACCCTCCACCGTCGATTACATGTCTTCGTCTTCCAATTAGAAGATTTCACTCGCAAGCAAAATCTATGTCTCGTGTTAATTTATTTTTTTTGGGCCATTAATTTTTGTCTTGTGTTAAGTTTTTGTTTCGGCCATTAATTTTTGTCTCGTGTTAGTACTAAATTTTTTCACGAATCTTTTCTTATTTTTTCCCGGTTCCGGTTCCGGTTCCGGTTTTTAAAAAAATAGGGAAATTTACAACCGGAACCGGGAACCGGTACCGAAAATAAAAATCCCGAATTTTTGGAATAGGTACCAAAAACAACTAATTTCCCGATTCCCGGTTCCGCTTTCACCCCTACTAATTAAGTAGAACACTTTCAAAGGTTAGAAATATTTGCCCTTGCAAATATGTCTCCTATTTTTATGGGGGTACATGTGCCACTAGTATGTGAGACTGAAAGCAAAATTATATTTAATTAGATAAAGAAAAAGATAATATACATGTTTATATTATTTAGTTGGTGTTTTAATAAAGCCAGCAATATACTTTAACGCAAGGTTCAACTTACCGAACTTGCTGATAAATCGCTTGCTGTTATCGACGAATTAATCGATAACTTACCGGATTATCGACGGAAAACTAATAATACTGTAGCTTACCGATTACTGATATTTTTAGATGATTATCAACGGATTATCGACACTTATCGAGGATTATCGATGAAAAATACTAAAATATTTTTAAGAATATATTCACTAAGTTTATAATGTTGATAAAACATTAAAAATGTCAAAAATAAAATCATTTCATACTCAAACATAGTTAAATAAAATATAGTCTCACTCTCACATATGTAAATAATCGAGTAAAATCATCGAAAAGTGCAAATTTCTTAAAAAGTACCATATTTTTTGTTATCTTTCAAGATGTTTGCCGATTTTTGACAAAAATCATAGAAAAGTATTGATAACATGGCCGTCTTGCCGATAACTACCGGTAAGACGGATAATCGAATATTATCGAAGATAATCGTAAAAAAGTTGAACCTTGCTTTAACGGTTCAACCCCTAAAATTAGAGGTCAATTTGCAAATTTTCAATCAAATATAGTAATATATTATTATATTACTCATGAGCTCCTTTCCATCAGTGTGCGTGAAATTTGGCGAATTAAATTGTCAGGATATTTCATTATTTGGTGATTCTACGTTTATATCTAATAATTAATATATGTTCTTCTGAAATAAATACTAAGAGACTATTATTGCAAATAAATATAGGTTTATGGATAAAAATTCATGATTTTAATTAGTTATTTTTATCTGATCTGCATAGATCAGAAGAGTTGACTTTTATTGTTTCAATGTTAGTTAGGGATTTCATATGGGTATCATGGATATGGGTAGTATGGGTATCATCATGGCATGATATCAATTAATGTCGTGTCAGAATGTACATGCATTTTTCACGTGTTTAATACTATTAAATCTAGACTATCTTCTCTGATTAATAAACCTTACGTACGTAGCTCTCAACCACAAAAAGATATAAATATGCAATGGATATAATGGAAATCAATTAGTTAAAAACCTAATTAACTTTTTAACGATCACTGCATATAAATAATATCTTAAATCATTAATTACAGAACATATTTCTCACTTACCGTTTATTCTTTCTAGGATAATATATGCTAAAACGCCGTCGTAGACTAAAAAGTCGTTGCTAATAAGATTATAACGACATTACTTTATCGGTGCCATGTCATCGCTATAGCCTTCTCGTTGTTACTTATTATTAAGACGGCAATATTTTGAAATTTAAGTTTATCAAAAGTTTAAAAGAATAAACTGCGGCTAATGCACTTAATGTTTATTTTTCTGTGAATTATGTACCCAATGTTAATTTTCGAGAGCTAATATACCCAGACTTTATTCCGTTAGATTTTTTTTCGTGTTTTCCGTCACTTGACCGTCATCGAATGATATGTACACTTTTCGTATTTTTTACATAACTCACTCATTTTTTGTCCAAATTTTATGCACAACATATGGTTGGAAGGATAAGAGATAGATCTACCACTTTGGTGTTTTAAGTTGTAAAAAAGTTTTTTATTATTCCGAAATTTCAATTACAACGTAAAACTGGATTAGTTTAATACATTTTTTTGTTTTGAGCAAATTTTAATATACTTAATGACTTTTTATGATTAAATGTTAAGCTGCAAAGTTGTAGATAAATCTTTTACCTTTCCAAAGGTAGTTTATTTATAAATTTTGGACAAAAAAAAGAGTGAGTTATGCTAAAAAAATGAAAGATGAAATGTGAAAAAAGCTTTTGTATATTTGGTATAACTTACTCATTTTTTGTCTAAAAT
The DNA here is from genome assembly GCA_954871525.1 of Parietaria judaica. Taxonomy (NCBI): domain Eukaryota; kingdom Viridiplantae; phylum Streptophyta; class Magnoliopsida; order Rosales; family Urticaceae; genus Parietaria; species Parietaria judaica. The sequence continues at coordinate 29,314,491 of OX940862.1, read as the reverse complement.
TTATAAATAAACTACCGTTGGAAAGATAAAAGAATTATCTACAACATTTTAGTTTTACGTTTTATCATAAAAAATCATTATGTATATTAAAATTTGCTCAAAAAAAAAATAATAATTTGTATTAAACTAATGTTCAGTTTTACGTTGTAATTGAAATTTCGTATTTTTAATAAACTTCTTTTACAAAACTTAAAATACAAAAGTTGTAGATCTATCTCTTTTCTTTACAACCGTAGGTTGTGCATAAAATTTGGACAAACAATGAGTGAGTTATGTCAAAATACGAAAAAAGTTTACATATTAATCACTGACGGTCAAGTGACGGAAAACACAAAAAAATCTAACGGAATAAAATTTAGGTACATTAGCCGCATTTTACCCACTTTAAAACTTGATAGACTAATATAGTGAAAGACATTGTCGCAATATATTTGTTTTCATACGAATAATAAATAACAACCATTGTTAATAAACCTAGCTAGACAAAAAGTTATCTTAGTTTGCATATAATTACCAAAGGAAAATCTATTTTTTAGTTTGAAATTATAATAATTTTAAATAACCATTAAATAGACAATAAAATTTAGTCAAATAAATTTTTCTTTGTCATATATGGCGTTGTCTATGTAGGATGGGCCAGCTCACGTGAATGTCTGCCCGTCTTGTGTTTTTTTGTCACACGAACAATTCGTCCTCGAGTTAGAGCGGCTAAACTCGCTCGTCTGGATGGGGCATCTCCCCTTTTATTTTATTACTTATTTTGTGTAATGATCTTTTTAATTAAGTGGGCCCCGCCCACAACCCGCAGGAGCACTGTTCGGGTGGACTGCGTAAGCGACCCGCGCCCACCCGCCTTGACAAATTAGATCATACATAATGCAAATTTTAAGCTATATCAATCAAAATACAAAATGATATTAATTATGCTCAATTTCACAATGTAATATTTGACGTGGCCCCACTGGAGTACGGGTGGAGTTGCTCTAATCCATTCATTAAGAGATAACGCAAAACTGAAAATAAGTTGGATTTATACGGTCAGTGTGCCACTAGCTAGTCAACTCATTTATATATATATATATATATCATTGATGGCCAAAAACTAATTAGTATTTGATAGTAAAAAAGTACAGGAAAATATTAAAATTAGTATTTAGTAGTCACAAGTTAAAGGAAAACATTAATTTATGATATTTTATAAATTACATATTTTCTCTTATATTACAAGATTTTCATTTACTAGCTCTTTCAGATAGATTTTTTTCTTAATAATCTCATAAACAAATATATATTGATATTCTTCGATATATAACTAATAATAAAAAAAAAAAACTAAAGTGCATACTGTCTTGATAAAATTTAATATTTTCCGTAAATTTTAATGTCTAGCAAGCAATTTGCGCGGTGCGCGGAAGAGCAACGTTACGGGCCTTGACGTCACCGACTAGATTTCAGAGCGCAATCTGCCCCAAAGAGTACAGTTTAGGGGCATTTTCCAAGTAGTCTTTTATTTTTGGGTAGTTAAGTAAAGTTGGTATAAATTATGTACACGCAAACGATGCATATAGATATATACATGTATATATATATATATATACACACACGCACTTGTTAGTTACCAAGCCACGCAAACATGGTGAACTTAATTACATCGATAGTAAACCCTCTCGTTTCAGCCCTGTTGAAGCTCCACGGACTGAGCTCTCAGACAGTTGAGATCGACCCGGGAACGACGGTGCACTTCTGGGCACCGACGAAAATGACACCCACCACAAAAGTCGACCGGAAACAGGCGCTGGTGCTTATCCACGGCTTCGCGGGGACAGGGGTGCTCACGTGGCTCCCCCAGGTGGCAGCATTCGCAAAGGAGTATGCGGTTTACGTCCCCGACCTCTTGTTCTTTGGTGGCTCCGCTGTGGCGGCTGATGTGGCGGCCCGTGGGCCTGCGTTCCAAGCCGAGCGCGTGGCAAAGGGGCTCAGGCGCCTCGGTGTGAAGCGGTGCACAGTGGTAGGGTGCAGCTACGGGGGTATTGTGGCCTCGGCCATGGCGGCGGAGTCCGACCCGGAGCTGTTCAACTGCCTGGTGCTGTCCAACTCCAACGCGTACGTCACCGTGTCTCAAGGAATATCCGTTTGTGAACGGGTCGGGGTCAGGTCGTTAGCCGAGCTCTTGCTCCCGGAAACTGTTAACGGGCTTAAGTTTCTCTTGCGGTCTGTGATTGTCAAGAGGCCTTGGCTGCCGGATTGGGCTTACCGGCATTATTTAGAGGTAATATACATATACATATATATATATATTATATCTATACATAAAATAGGGTCATTTATGTCTTATTCATGTCTAATTTATTAATGTGTCTCTCAATTATAGCTGAAAATACGTAAAAACAAAAATGGGAGAAATGCCTAGCCTAGGTACGTACGTACACATGAAATTCGTGACTACTAACGGTATATTTTTCTGGTATGTATATAAATATATATTATATCTATGTTATATTATAAGCGTTAAGGTAGATGTTCGTAAGTGGTTGAATTAAATGTACAGCGCAGAAATACATTTTTAAAATCTTATTAAATTAATAGCTAGTGGATAAGTAATAATAACTTTCGATTAGATTATATTTTTGTCCGATCCTAATTTTAACAAACGATCTCAAATTGATAATGGATATATTAATAACTCCATTAATACACTAAATAAACTTCTACCTTACTTTGATTTAAAAAGAAAAGAAAAAGACAAAAGAGAGACTAAACTAAGCATAACTTGGAATTTTATATTGTATAATACCAAAGAATATTTTCAAGTATGCTGCATATCTTAATCTCTAAAATTATACTACTTTTACGACATAAAATTTTAAAAAATTAAATATACATCATTGATACATTTTTGGGTCCTATATTTTGAAATTTATCATTTAAGTTAGACAAGAAAGTTCTCTATCTCCTTACATAACTAATATAAAGTTATAAACTTCCTTTTAGCACTAATCGTATTGTCTCGTTACTTTGCATTGATGGTCTTTTTTACATTATTGTCGATACATATAATGATAAAATATAGTTATATGGATTCCACGGAATTTCGCTTTTATATACCTTTCATTCCATTTTTTGAATTTTTTTTAATTATAAATATACCATTTATTTTCAGAAATGCTAAGTATATCCTCAAAGTTAGGGTACTTAAGTTTTAATTTCTACCTTCTTGCCATTTTAGTTTTTTTTAAAAATAAATAACAACCCCCATGTTCATATTGTAAAATTTTGTTTCTATACACTCTAGTTTCATCTTTTAATAAAAAATAAAAAATAAGAATCCATATTTCATCAAATTGTCATTTTAAGGGAATTAATTTTTTTATGAAATTAATTAAAAAATTAGAAGCATAAGAAGTAGTATTGTCGATTTACTTAAAGGGTATTTTCGCTTTTTTTTTTTTTTTTTTTAATATAAAGGTATATTATTACGAAAAATGAAAATAAAAGGATATGATCAGTTAAGTAGTGATTAAGATTGATGACTTGCTAGAACCGATTGCAGTATTATTACGAGGCATGATAGGAATTGGTTGGTCTGAATTCATTGCTCGTTTATACAGGCACAACCGTGTATATAGTGACATGATCAATAATTGCATACACTGTTCTTATTATTAAAGTAAAATTCACATTTACTAGTTATGCTCTCAATTTAAAATTAATTACATAGCTAATATATGGCAGGTAATGTTCGACAATAGAAAAGAGAGAAGTGAACTCCTCGATGCTGTTTTGGTCAAAGACAACGAGTGTTCTCTCCCAAAGTTCTCCCAGGTTCGTCAATATATATATATATATATATATATATATATATATATATATATTACTAGAACTCTTACAAACTATGGTAAAGGACAACCGGGACGGGCTCGCCTGCCCGTCTCGTGATTTTCTTGCACCTGAGCAAGGCACGCCCGCACAGGTTGCCTTGTGTTCTTGAGACGAGCAAGCAGTGATCTCATGTGATATTTTTTTACAATACCCCCTACGAAGAAGAATATAACTAGCTAGAATAATTTAATTTAATATATATTTTAATTTAATTTGGAACGTAATGAAAAGAGCTATAAATATATTTACAGAAAATATATATCATTGCCGGAGAGGAAGACAAGATCTTCGACATCAACATAGTCCGCGAGACAAAATCGTAAGTACCTAATAACTTTTACTTTCAAATCAAAGTTCACTATATATATCTTTTATCACATATATTATATCATTGTGTGCAAAAACCATAGATCATATAGTGTTATTTTTTTTTGAAATTTCTCAATTTTGACTCTGTATCTATGTATATACTTATTAACTTGGTAATTATAAAGATAAATGATGTTTAATGTTTTTGAAAAATTATTGTAATACAATTTCGACCAGCTTTTGATTTATTAACACGTATTTTATTTTGGCATATAACAATGCAGAAAGTTAGGTGACAACGCAACTATTCATTGTCTGAAGAAGACGGGCCATCTGGCTCACCTTGAAAGACCCTTCCTTTACAATCGCCTCCTAAAACAAATTCTTGTAAACTCTAAAGTTTAATATAGATTTACAAGAAATTACGCCATTATTTCTGAAAATTATAATACTGATTGTATTATTAATTTATTATTCATATCATCGCTTTTTTTCTTCTTCTTTATGGTTTACATTTCTTAATACCGATGTATTGTATTCATATCATCGCTTTGGTTTCTGTATATATATTTGTATAAGCATATAGTGTTATAAACTTATAATATTGAATATTATACGTCAAAATATTGTATAGTGCATTTAATTAGTTAGCATGAAAATTAACCAGCATATAAGTTACTTCCTCGATGAAAAGGACATGATTGGCCAACAATAAAATGAAGACAAAGCAAAAACGACAGGAAATATTATGACAAATAAAGAAATAAATAGTGTGGGTTATGGAGGTCGAATGGAGACCTCTTCGCCTTTCCGAAAAATTGTGTTCAAGAGGATGGTCTTAATCAAGGTGTTAAATGCTACTTACCGATGTCGTTTTGCATTTTTTATTTTGTAGGCATATCGTTATATACCCAATGGGCATGCTGACAAGCAAATCGGTAAAAAAAGAAAAGAAAAAAAAAAGGCATCTTACATGCCGAAAATACCACATAAATTTCATTGGCATACCGCATACCGATGGAGTTTTTGAGGAAGATTCTAGATTTTATTTTTGAGTATTTAAGCAAGATTCTGAAATAAGTTCAAAACTACATTTGTTACAATAATAATTGTCTAACTTAGTAACTAATATTTAATCAACAATTCAACTAAGTAAGTCAGTAAATTATGAAGGTTAAACACTAAACTAAATAAATAAGTAATTAACTAAATAGTGAATAATTAACTAACAAATTAATAATTTAACAATAAGATTCAAGGTAATCAACAATTATTTGGAAGATCTAAACTACAAGGACTGGACTCGTGAGATCTAGAAGATAACATTTATATTAACACTAATATACAAGATCTTATTGTTGGGGTTTCCTAAGATTTTCTCATCTCCGGAAGAGAAATTCCGAAGAATCCGGGAAACATTGATCTAGATAAAAGCGATTTATTCAAACTTACTTGGTGAGAATAAATTTTCTAGCGATTCCTTTTGCCTTTGTTCATGAAGCCTAGCACCACGTCGTTGTCGAGATCATGAGCCGCTCAATTTTCGGTCCTGTACGTAGTTCACCACATCGTTAATGGAGCGCTATTTACGCCAAAAATTGTCTCGTCGGGATACTAGTGCCTCCTTGACGATTAGATAATGAAACGAAGACCTCACTGATCAGGAAGAATTCGATTTATCTCTAGGAATAGGAGAAGTCAAATTATCTCATTATGTCTCTCTAATTTGGGTGCTTATGGAATAATGAATTAGTTGAAATGAGACAATAATCAATGAATTAGTTGAAATGAGACAATAATCATATTCTTATATAGAGGCAAGGATTTTGTTAAATATGGGCTTTATGAATCATATTAAAAAAGCCCCATTAAACCTATTAATTTATTTAAGGGTTAATTGCGGAAAAAATACCCAATCTTTGTAAATATTCTCCGATAGGTACCCAACCTCAATAAACGTAGGCAAAAGTACCCAACGTCACACTTTTGTCGCTGACCAACTAACGCCGTTAGACACTGCCTACGTGGCCGTTACGCTGTCTCATGTGGAATGTCACGTGGCCAAAGGTTGGGTACTTTTGCCGCCACGTGGCATTAAAAAAACATTTTTTTAAATTTTTTTTCTTTCTTGTTAGCCAATATGTTTTTATTTTTTTACGTATATCAAACATGATTAAATATAATCAAATGTTTTATAATTTTTTTTTTCTTACAGGAATAATTTTTCATTTTTGAATAGATTATATTAAATTTTTTAAACTAAAAAATTATTGTATATAATATCACGGGTATTTTAATATTAAAATTAAGGCATGATATGATTTTTGAAGACATATAACATACATGAAACTAAGGCATGATTAAAACAAACAATTGTATCAAATACGGTTCAAACTGAATGTAATCCGAAAGTTCGGTGATTGGTAAAAATTATGTTTAACCTTATTATTTTTTGTTTTAAAGTGAAAAAAAAAGAATAACTAAAATATGCGTTAAGGTTAATCTGTACCAACCGCATATAACCAACCACATGTTTTTATTACTATGTATTAAATATTGGGTTAATTGCGGCAAATAAAAAAATATATGTTTTTTTTTTTCACTTTATAACAAAAAATAATAAGGTTAAACATAATTTTTACAAATCACCAAACTTTCGGTTTAAATTCAGTTTGAACCGTATTTGATACAATTATTTTTTAATCATGCCTTACTTTCATATATGCTATATGTATTCAAAAATCATATCATGCCATAATTTTAATATTGGAATGCCCACGATATTATATACAAGAATGTTTTAGTTTCAAAATTTTAATACAAATAAATTATTCCTGAAAAAAAATATTTTTTTTATAATTTTTTTTATAATATTATTTATTATATTTAAGATATGTAAAAAAAAATATGTGCCATGAGAAAGATTTTATTTTTAAATAAATTAAAACTAATAAATTTAAGTAATTATTTGATTATTTAAAAAATAACATATTTTTTTATAAGTACATATTTTATAAAATTATTTGATCATGTTTGATATATTTAAAAAATAAAAATATATTGGTTATCGGGAAATAAAAAAAATTTATAAAATATTTTTTTAATGCCATGTGGCGGCAAAAGTACCTAATCTTTGGTCACGTAGCGGCAAAAGTACCCAACCTTTGGCCACGTGGCATTCCACATGAGGCAGCCTAACGGCCACGTAGGCAGTGTCTAACGGCATTATTTGGTCAGCGACAAAAGTGTGACGTTGGGTACTTTTGCCTACGTTTATTGAGGTTGGGTACCTATCGGAGAATATTTACAAAGGTTGGGTATTTTTGCCGCAATTAACCCTTTATTTAATTAATCATCATGAATCAACCAATTAATACAAACGGGCCCAAATGGCCCAATCCTTATCTTTGGACACTTATGCCACAATAGCTCTAACAATCCTTATCTTTGGACACTTATGCCACAATAGCTCTAACAATCTCCTACTTGCATGAAGATGCCAGGATTTGAATTCACAGGCAATATAATCTTAGTGCCTTCGAACTTGTTATGTCTATTGGATGAGTCTTTCGTTCTTTTATATCTTGTGGTGTAACTCTCGTTGTCCCACTCTCCTTCCGTTGCTATTTTAGTGTGACCCTATAGAATCTTGCAGTGTTGACCATGGGTTTTAATCCATAAGTAGCAATAGGTCTCTAGTAGACATTGGTACCCGCAATCCAAAAAAAATCGGTGATCCAATATATTTCCCTAGTCATGACAACAAATTAATAATTCTAATTTTGCACGAAACTTGTATCCCTTCTCATCTATACATCTCGGAGAGTGACACAGACCATGGTTTGGTACTTTTGTATTGTCAATTTTTAGTTTTCTGTTTTCTTGGATTGAAATCATTAAATTAATCAAGTGTAACTTATTTACCAACTTGAGCATGGCAATGCTTTTTATGATTTGTTCCATACAAGAGGCCTTGAGGTGTATAAATCTAATCAGGAGAGATGATTACCATTTTGCATTAATCAATCGATTCTACAAAGTCTGTGACAGAACCAAATAAATCTGTTATAATCACCAGTTACGGATACGTTGAAATGCCTACTAAGTTTGTCACTTGTTAGGTAATGCATTTATGACCTTGCTCCGGTTTACGGAATCCTTTAAATTTGTTATTTATTATGGAGATATCAGTGCCACTTTCTTAAGGTTTTATTTCCATTTGTATATCCTAGAGTGTGGATACGTCCAACTAGAGTTCTCTAAGCTCATGTCAATGTAATAGAAGACTTGACCGATCATGGTTTGGAGCTCTTTGTATTTTCATATTATATTTTCATATTACATATTGCATATTAAGTTTGGGCTTTATGCTGTAAGATTGAGTTTGCGCTCACCGATACTCACAAAAGTTAATATTGATTAATTAGAACTCAACAAGTTTTAGTGAATATAAAGTCTAATTAAATTACACTCTAAGTCTATAAATATGAATACTAGCCTTATATCTTTATAAGTCATCAAAATAAACCTAACCTTCGTGTTTCTCTCTCCCACCTCTCTAGCCGTGCCTCCGCCTCCTACACTCTTGGGATTTTGCACATCATTGATTCTTATTGTATCACCTTCTTTGATAGAATATTCTAGATGAAAATTGTGATTGTGTGAACCAAGATAGATGGAAGCTTAGAGATTGTTTATCACTTAATTTTTGATATTCTTTACATATAGATTGATTCAGACTAAAATCCGTGTAATCTCTTTGAACCTCGTCACTTTTATCAATTGGATACTCCAAATTTTCAGTCGTAAACCCAGGCCACGTTCTATTATGTGGATATCAAAATCTTCATCAACTTCAACTGTTTGTTGCTTTGGAGGTAGAGCATGATCATCTTCACTAGTAAAGCGAGTATCGGGGACTTGCATATCACTACTTTTTCTTTTAAAGAATGAATCAATAGTTGGCGCTTTCTTCAGCAGTAGTAAACAAAACAAAACAAAACAAAAACATATCTTATAATTAATTCCTATTTCCAATATAAAAAAACTTGTAACAAATGCTCCAATACTAATTAGAAAAACTAAATAAAGTGACTTATGTTCCAAGAATTACCTTAAAAATAGAAATAAAAGTATGCCGAATCCACTTGTGGAATTACCATATTAAAGAGCTGAGCGTGGATACAAACTTGAATCTGCAAAAAAAAAAAACTAAATATCAAGTATACGTTGAACTAACATCGATAGAATTATTTACCCAAAACTACAAAAAATAAATCAAGAAAGATGAAGCAACCAAAATTAATAGAGTTATTTACCGTGATTGATGAAGGGTAAACCAAAGAATTTCACGAGAGGCGCGAATTAGATAGCGAATAAGAGAATTTCCGGCCCGAATCAGAGATAAAACCAAAGAATTTCCAGCGACAAATTAGAGGTCTTTCCGACGCAAACCAGAAGGTTACCGGCGAGATACGACGCTAGAGAGTAGTTAATAACGACGAAAGAGGATTTTTAATTCTGATGAAGAGAAAAATGAGTGAGAAATAAAATAAAAAAAACACATGTGAGAAATAAGGCTACGAACTTACAATGCAGAGAAGTTGTATGGAAAATGGGAGATGTTAAGGTCTCATGCTCATGGTCATGGCGATTGGAGAGAACTAGAGAAACCAAACTCACCGAATAAGAATCGACGTGCATAGAAAAAAAAAGTCGTATGCATAGAAAAAAAAGTTAATAAATTTTTATAAATTAATATACAAAATTTTGAACTGAAAAGTTATTGACGTGAGCGTAGATTAAGGTTAAGAAGAGAGATGATACATATTTAGTCTTTTATAATTATTTTAAATTACAGTACGACAATAATATTGGGGGTGACATCAGCCACCCGTATTAGAATGTGGGTCCGCCCGTCGTTACAACAACTTCGGTTTTTATTAAAAACATTGTTATTTTGGATCGCTGCTGAAACACACTACTCATGATACGAACACACCGAGAGAGCACAACAAGAAAAGATAAACGACAATACGAGTTTATAAACTCAACGACCACTCACGTCACTTTGTGGTGTTAATATATAAATATACATTATAGTGATGTATGCTGATCAAGATACGAGCAAGAGAATGGGAATTGGAGAATAAACTTCTCGTATATATCGAAGACAATAAAATGGGAGTTCACATCACAAGCTACACACACACGGCATGTGTTTGTATAAAAACCATTTACCTAACAAAATACCATTATAGCCTACTACTTGTGGTTCAAGTAAAAGTAATTAGAAAATAATAAATCAAACTTCTTAGGCTGCAAGTATCGTACAAAGCCTAATCACTTATATTTCACAAATACCACCAAAGTTGACAGTTGCGTACTACTACAACTAGTTTTCTAGGCAACGACTTCGCTTGCTAATCCATAACTTCTTATGGTAATTATCTTAGTGCTACACTTAAAGTCAATAAGATTATATAAAATAAATATTAGAGATTATAGGGTAAACACTTTTAAATTGTGTAAAAATATAGGACCAGAGTTGTTTATATATATATATAATTTAGAATCAGAATTTCAGTTTTTGAAATTTTCCGGAATCAAATTTGGTTAAATAATTTATAATATTTTTTTTATTTAATAATAAGCAGTTAATTTAGAGCATGGGATAAAACCATGTATGTTATTTTAGATTAATTAGTTGGTTATTACTATTATTATTATATTCTATGTAAATAATCGTAGTCCAGTAAATAATTGAACAGTAGAACTGCTATAACACCGTTACTCTGCTGATTTTACTCAATTAAATAATCATTTTAAAATATAGCATGGTGATGCTATTCATAAGTTTCTAATATATTAGGATCAAACTAGATGTGTCAATTGGGCCAGGCCCACCCACCCTGATTCGTAAAAAATAGTGTTTGCCCCGTCCTGTTTATTAGTGGGTCAGGCTAGACCCGCCCATGTCAAAAGGCTCAGTCATGGTTATGGTTTTCAAAGCCCGCCCCTAACCCACCCTGCCCCGCTTAAAAGCCCACCCGTACCGCCCCAAAGCCTACATAAATTCGTCCCGTGGAAAACCTGCCCCGCCCCGTTGAAAATCGCACATAAACTATATTTTTATATAAAAAAGTATTAAGTTGTAATATTAATACTAATGAAAATATAAAAAATAAATTGCTCTAAATATTTTATTGTTATAGAATTTTAAAATTATCTTTATATTACATAATTTGTTGTATATCTTCTATATAGGTCTTTACTTTTTAATTAAACAATTGTAACTTCATTAACCAATTTCAAAATTCACTAATCGATTTGAACATTCTCTGATTTTAATTTTATTTTCATTAGAAGTAATCATTTACAATAGCGATTTCAAGTGTAATTACATAATTTCTCAATGAATTTCTTAATTTACTGTATTATTTTCAAATTTTCATGACTTTCAATATCTTCAAATTTACTTATTAATTTTGGAATTGATAATGAATACACTATAGTATATAGCATAATTATAAAATTATAAATAGTATACTATGTATGATATATAATAATATATTTTACAATAACGTAACGTAGTATTATGATATATAAATTATAATAATATAATTAGATTTTTGGTATAATTATAATATATAATTTCTAAGTATGGGAGTGAATTTTATTTGCATTACGTTACTTGACTTTCTAAAATTATCTTTAATGTTTGTATTAATTTTAATTTGTATTGAATATCATTTATACGTTCCACTAAAATATGTAAATGATTATTGCATATCAACCCGTAAAAATGTAACCCGTTTTAGTTTGTGAAAAGCCCACTTAAATCTACTCATAAAAGCCCACTAAATTCGATTCATTAAAGCCCGCCCCGTGACATTGTGGGCTCGAGTTCATGGGCTAGGGTGGGCCTTGATGGCTCTTCCAAAAACCGCCCTGCCCCATTTAACAAACGGGCTTAATGGGGTGTGGGCCGGGCTGGCCCAACCCGGCCCACTTGACATCTCTTGATCAAACCAAGAAAGCAAATTAAAAATGTAAATAGATATACCTCGTCCTAAATCAATTAACTTATCAATATAATCTATGTATTGGATTAGTTTTTTTTTTTTTAAATCAGATTATGTGACTAATAGAATTTGACATCAATTCTACTTATTCTTACAGATCATTAGTGTATTTGGTAGAAGAAAAACAAATTAACAAATTAAACTTATCAATTAATTTATATGTTAGATTAGGTTTTATTTTTATTATTAAATAATACGTCAATTTGAACTTCATATTCGACTTATTATAATCATAAAGTGTATTAGGTGGATAACGTGTATCACGATTATGTGAGCAATCAACGGCCAATTTCTATATATTTGTACTCGTATCTGATTTCATATCTATCCAGAAAAGCTTTATTAATTGCAACACATATATCTATGTTATATGTTACTTATGACAATAGGGGTGATTTTCCCAAATAATTTTTTGCCCAAAAAGGTTCCGTGAAGGCCTATTTTTTTAAAACGAGAAGCACAAATTATCGGAAATTATTTTATTATTAAAATAAAAATTAAATGATAAAAACGCACAGTCCCGCGCTGTAACGAGGTGTCAAGGCGTGCTGCCCGCCCTGTCAGGGCGCATTACGCGGCACGACGACGCGTGACCCGCGACACCTCAGCGCAGGAGGGACTAAAATGACTGTATTTTATTGCGTTTAAGTCCTTCGACACTTATATAACTAGGAGTTTCATTTCAATCAAACAATATTTGATTTATATGCTCTCGGCACCTATATAACTCCCATTTCCTCTTTTATAAATATATTCCGGTTGAAAAACATTGCTAACGTTCGAGCAGAGGAGTTAGCTGGACAGAGAAGGCCGGAAGAATCCTCGACTCTTCAGATATTGAAGAATCGAGGTCCGAGCGTCAGCTCAAAGCAGAGGCGCTGGAGGAATCCCCAATTCTCCAAAGAGCCAGCTACAAAGAAGGCACCATAGGAAGGTTCGAGCATCGTCCGACCCCCGTCTCCGCAATCGGCCCCCTCTCAGCCATGAAACCTAGGTACGCACCCGCTTAACGCCTACTTTGAACTACGTGATGACCTGGTAAAACGAGTATGTAGGCAGTCACACTGTATGTGATGAGGTGCGACATCATATACCATCACCTAGCACTCCCAGACACCGAAGACTCAATATTCTAGCATCTATATGCCGTACTAAGGTTTCGTTTCTCAGCTGTCGCCGACCTATATCGAGAGTATTGTCCGACTGCATAGACGGAGATACAAGGTTTTTTGGTAGTGGGCCTGAGGACCCGGTCCCGGACGGACTGTTAGTGGAGGGTGCAATTCGCCAAACTCCACGAGAACAGTGTATCAAGCCTCTAGCCCACGAAATACAAGAAATGGCAATGGGCCGGCCCAACATGCACCTTTGGAACACTACAATGTTTGATCCATTTTCGGCAACAACAACTAATATAGATAATTTTTTAGGGTGAAAATGATGATAATTGTCTAACTATGGATTAGAACTCTATCACTAGCCAAACAATTTCTAAAACTTGACTTAAATGCTGACGGGGATTTCAGTTTACAAAAAGGCTTTTGAGGTACTTTATCGAGATATTAAAATCATAGCAGAATTAGAAAAGTGTTCTTCGCAAACTTTTATTAGTTATTTAAAACAAAATTTTTTGTGTTTTGATAATTTTCACAAAAAGGCAGCAGCTATGCGGTATTTTAACTTTTTAATTCGGCAGAAATACTAAAACCCAATTTCGGCTAGATCCCGACATTTTTTCAAATTTCGTAAAACCCGAAACCTGCTCGAAATTAATTTATTTACATAACCTATATCTAGATAAAAACCCTAATTCTGACTCTATGAATTGTTTTGCATAATTTTTTCAGTTTCTCTAAAAAAAGTAAAATTTGAAAAATCAATTTTGAGCGATTAAGAGGTATAAAAATTCTGAAAATAAATTTGTAGCTTCTCTAAATCTAATCGAACTACTGGTTAAATTTTTAGCTAATGCTGATTCATAGTTTGAGAGATAAAATTAGAAAAAATTATGCACCATAAGATTAGGAAATTAAAAAAGAGTTAAGAGGATAAAACATCTATCATACCTTATGACGATGGAAATATGAGGTTTTTTGGTTGATAAGATGAATTAATCAATGGATTTTTCTCAATTTCTCTCTTGAGAAATTTCTAATTTTGGGAGAATGAGAATGAGAGAATATGTTAAAACTTTAGTCCAATTGAATTTAATTATAATTATAATTAAATAATAATTTTTGCAGCTAATTAAATAAACATAAAAATATTATTTTTATCAAAATATCAGAAAATATTTCCTATTATCTTATATAAAAATTAAATTAATTAAAAATAAAAATAAAATAAAATAAACACTTATATCTTCTATTAAAGGACTCTAAAAATACATATCTATACTTATGTATATTCGCTGCAAAATTCGCAAATAACTTTAAAAATATATTATTTGTTAAGGTCAGATTTTGTCAAATCATCTCTCAACGCTACTGATGTCGTTTTATGCGCAAACGACGGAAAATAGAGGCTAGGACACTCAAAGATTCAAGGCCCACCAAAAGGCAGAGCAGTTTAGAGCCCAATAGCGATAAGGCCCAAGGAGATCAAAGCCTGCCAGCGCATGCCACCTCATCGCGCCACACCAACAAAGCCTATCGGGAAAGCAAGACCTTATCACCTAAGAAAGTGCATCGAACAGAGGCTTATCGAAGAAGAGTCTCATCGGGAAAACCCAATTGAATTAAAAGAGGAAGTCAGTCGAGATCGCGAGAAAGTGGGAGATTAGTTCATTCAATTGAGGAAAGTGGGAGATCGCGAGAAAGAAGGAAAGCAAGGACGGACGAGAAGGGTCATCGTCCAGAGCGAGAAGGGAAGGAGATCGGAGAGACCGACGAGACCGAGAAGGTCCTAACGATCGAAGAGCTTCGGAAATCCTGAGGCATGAAGTCTAGCAATTAGACGAAAAAAGGGGGCTCGTCGACAACCAAGGGAGCCATCCGCCAGGAAGTCATCAGCAAGGGAACCCCCAGCTGGGAAATTTCCCCGATAACCAAATTGGCTCCTCAGGGGGCCGAGGAGGCAATTCCGGAGGCCGATGAGGTTTCTCTAACAACCGGGGAGGATTCTCTGGCCACCGAGGAGGCTACGAGAGGAAGACGTGGCCGAAGGACATGAGCAAATATTGCTCCTTCCACGAGTATTACAGCCATGCGACTGATGAGTGCGCCACCCTGAAAAGAGTGATCCAGAGGAAGATCGAGCAAGGGGAGTTTCAGAATCTCTCCCAGAAGCCTTCCCAGCCATAGAGCAACAACAACCGATCATGGCTAAACCGACAGGAGGCGCCTGCACAGCGCGCAGGAGGTAACTAGGAGGCACCGAAGAGGAGCCTCGCGATCGAAGAGGCCTCAAAAGAGCGCGCAAACGATGGAAGACCGGCTGCAAGGCCAAGGATCGATCTAATCATGGGTGGATCTCGCTTTTGCGATGATTCCATCAACATCATCAAGGCCTTCCAGCGTAAAGGAAGAGAATCCGTCCGGGAAGACGTGAGGATGGCCGGTCCGAAGACAACGATAGAATTCGTCGACGACGAAGTCTGCGTCGATGAGCACGACGACGCTTTAGTCCTGGAGCTCAACATATGAGGCTGCGACGTCGCCTGAGTCATCGTGGACAACGGGAGTTCGGTCGACGTTATCACATACGGGTGCCTATCACGGATGAAGATCGAGGGCCTCGTCATCGGAGGCTGCCCACGCAAGGTGTCGGGTTTCAACAGAGATGTGACTCTTTCGATGGGAAAGGTAAATCTCACCGTCTACGCCGGAACCGTCCATCGGATGAAGGAGTTCATGGTGTTGGACGTACGATCGCACTTCAACGTGATCCTGGGGAGACCTTGGATTCACTCGATGAGGGCGGTCCCGTCCACGTACCACTGATGCATCAAATTCCCGAGCAGAGAAGAAGGGACCATCGACGAAGTCCGAGGAAGCAGCGAGGCCTACCGCATCTGCTATATGATGCACCACAAGGCGATGAACGCGCCTAAAGGGATCGAGAAGGCCGAGTGCAGTGGCAGCAAGCCGGCCGGCCAATAGCAATTAGCTACGGCCGCTCCACCCCCACCAGCGGCAACCAGCAGGAAACGGCGCAAGAAGAAGGGAAAGGGTGGAATCCCCGGGGTTCCCAAGATCCTCAGCATTGAAGACATAGAGGACCAAGCCGCCGAAGAGAGAATGGGAGGGCCGCAGCTCAAAGAGGCGGAGCAAGTCTGCATCGACGACTCCGATCCAACTCGGACCATCGGTATAGGCGCAGGACTCGAACCAGAGATCAAGGCTCAATTGATCGAGTTCCTAAACAAGAATCGAGGAAGCTTCGCCTGGTCCCACGAGGATATGCAAGGGATCTATCCAACGGTGGTCACCCAGCGACTCAATATGGACCCCAGGCACAAGCCGGTCATACAAAAAAGGAGGAAGATGGCCTCCAACCGAAACAAGATCATCAACGACGAGGTGGACAAGTTACTCGCGATAGGAACCATCCGGGAGATGAAATACCCCCAGTGGTTAGCCGTCACCGTCGTGGTGAAGAAGAAAAACGGCAAGTGGAGGGTATGCGTCGACTTCACTGACCTCAACAAAGCGTGCCCGAAAGATAGTTTTCCGATGCCGCACATTGACCGCCTCGTCGAGGCCACTTACGAGTACGAGCTCCTGAGTTTCATGGACGCCTATTCAGGCTACCATCAGATCAGGATGCATCCGGACGACGAGGAGAAGACCGCATTCATCAGCGAAAGAGGGACCTATTGCTACAAGGTTATGCCTTTCGGTTTGAAGAACGCCGGGGCGATGTACCAAAGGTTGATGACGAAGATGTTCCACGAGCAGATCGGGGAGCGTGGAGGTATAAAACGACGACATGGTGGTCAAGTCCCTGAAGGCGGTGATGCATGTAGAGCACCTGGAGGAGTGTTTCGGCGTCCTCAACAAGCACCAGATGAAGCTAAACCCTACCAAGTGCACTTTCGGCGTCTCTTCCGGAAAATTCCTAGGTCAAATGGTCACTCGGCAAGGAATGGAAGCCAATCCCGAACAAGTCGAAGCCATTCAAAGCATGCGGTCGCCCCAAAATCGACGAGAGGTCCAAAATCTGACGGGGAGGATCAACGCGTTGAGACGTTTCATCTCGCGGCAGGCGGATTGGACTCTTCTATTTTACGAGCTCTTGAGAAAGAACAAGAAGTTCGAATGGACCGACAAATGCGAAGAAGCCTTTCAAGAACTGAAGGTTTATCTCTCATCATTCCCCATCATGACAAAGCCAGAGCCCGGCGAGCGCTTTACCTGTACATCGCCGTATCGGACCAAGCGATAAGCTAGGTGTTCGTGCGGGGAAGAAAATGGAGAACAGAAGCCAGTCTCTTACATCAGCAGGAAGCTCCTCGACGCTGAAACAAGATACCCTACAATCGAGAAGCTGGCGCTGGCCGTGTACGACGCATCGGAGAGGCTGCGTTTCCACTTCCAGGCTCACACTATCATCGTTATGACGGATAGGCCGATACGCTCCATCATTCAGAGCCCAAATCAATCCGGCAGGATCACAAAGTGGAACATAAAGATGGGGGCGTACGACATCGAATACCAGCTAAGGACAAGCCTGAAGTCACAAGTGCTAGCCGACTTCCTCATCGAATTACCGAAGGAGCCCGTAGAATTGAGCGACGAGGCCAGCACCTGGAGTCTCTGCGTCGACGGATCGTCAACTTCGACGGGATCGGGAATCGAAATTCGGCTTATCTCTCCGATGGGGGAAGTGGTGGAGAAAGCTTGTCGTCTCGCATATCGTTCCACCAATAACGAAGCAGAGTACGAGGCCCTCATCATCGGAATGCAATCTGCTCTTGGCCATCGAGGTCAGAAACCTGAATGCTTTCTCGGACTCTCAGCTGGTCGTGAAGCATGTTAACGGAGAGTACGAGAAGAACGATGAAAGGATAACAACCACGTCGATTCCCTGGAAGGTCTGGGATCAACCACCCAAGTAGGCGAGCTTCGATCAATCACAGTGGAAACGGTGCACAAACCCAGCATCAAAAGGGGAGAAGGCCCCGTCAAGAAAAAGCAGAAAACGGGCGACAAGGAACTGACGACGCCCCAAGAAGACAATGCCCATGACGACGACAAGGTCCTGAAAGCCGGTGAAGAGAGCATCCAGGACATAGAAGAGGAAGAAGACAAAGATGAAGAGCGAGGAGTGGTGGATGACACCGGAGCGGAAGATTGGAGGACCCCCATCCGGACGTACTTGCTCGAAGGGAAGCTGCCCATGGACCGACAAGAGGCAAGGAAGATAAGAACAAAGAGCTCCTGGTACACCATCCTGGATCAGAAACTCTACTTGAAAAGCCTCGTAGGTCCATATCTACGCTGTCTTGGCGAGAAGGAAGCGGAGTACGTCATGCAAGAGATCCACAGCGGAGAATGCGGAAACCATTCCGGCGGACGCAACCTGCTAAAGAAAGCCAAGCTGCAAGGATTCTTTTGGGAAACCATGTGCGCGGACTGCGTCAACCACGCCAAGAAGTGCGAGAAATGCCAGCGACACGCCCCAGCGATCAACTGTCCGGCAGAAGAGCTATCGGTGGTGTCCGTGCCATACCCTTTCATGAAGTGGTCTATGGACATCGTCGGTCCTATTCCGATTGAAATGAGGCAAAGGAGGTTCATGCTGGTCGTCACGGATTTTTTCACGAAATGGACAGAGGCCGAGTCCTACGCCAACATCAGGGATTCCGACAACGGCTTCCTAGGGAGATCATCACGGACAACGGCTCTCAGTTTATTTCGAAGAGGTTCAGGGATTTATGCGCACGTTGGAGGATAAAGCTAAACACTTCAACACAAAGATATCCCCAGGGAAACGGGAACGCTGAAGCGGTCAATCGAACGATCACCGATAACATCATGAAGCGACTTGACAAGAAGAAAGGATTATGGGCGGAATAACTCCTGGGAGTGTTGTGGGCTTATCGGACAACACCTCATTCATCCACTGGTGAAACTCCTTTCGCTCTTGCATTCGGGGTGGAAGCGGTGATCCCGACGGAGGTGGGAGTCCCTAGTTTTCGGCGATCCTGGGCACCAAGCAACGAAGAGGCTAACAACCAGAACCTGCTTCATCAGCTCAACCACATCGATGAGAGGCGAGAGCGGGCCAAAGTTCACATCGCCAACTATCAGAACACCATCGCACACTTTTACAATAAATAGGTGCGCCCGAGGAGGTTCCGAGTCGGCGAGTTGGTCCTCCCAAAGGTTTTCCGGAACACGGCTGAGCTGAATGTAGGAAAGTTGGGAGAAAGTTGGGAAAGTCCGTACGCCGTTACCGATATCGTCAAGCCTGGAATGTACGAGCTCAAGAACACCGATGGGGTAAGAATAATAAGAAGATGGAACGTCAAGCATTTGAAGAAGTTTTATCAATAAGCGTCATCAGTGCTTTCCGTTTCGACTCATCCTTTTCTGTATCTTTTTTATTTTTACGTCTGCTTTTCTTTTAAGTTTCATGTAAAGTTTATTGAAAAGGGAATCCCGGCCCTGGTTGTTCGGGATCTACATGCTTGGCTTCGGCCTTATCAATATAACACAGAGTATTCTTCCCTCGCGAGCCGCACCCATTGGGGGACTCGAAGGGTTTAATGAGGCTCGTCTCTTAAGACAAAAATATTTGCCTACTTTTAGATTTCAACTCATTATCTACAAAAAAAAAATTCTACGGCAAAAAGGGCCAACATACAAAAGAAATACTACGGCGAAAAGGGTCAACATACAAAACAAATACTACGGCGAAGAGGGCCAACATACAAAAAAAATACTACGGCGAAAATGGCCAACATACAAAAAAAAAATACTACGGCGAAAAGGGCCAACATACAAAAGAAACACTACGGTAAAAGGCGAAAATGCCGATAGAAAACGCCGCGATGAGCCCGGTGTCACCGACAAGCTCATCGCTGCTCCCAAAGTTCATCGTTTTGACGCATACGGAACAAGTAGTGTATACGCCATCATGTGGAACTTGGCCACGTCGAGTTTCATCCCCGATGATGATCTCTTCGCCGCCCAAAAAAAAAAGGAATATACATATCCCCATACTTCTTCACCAACACATCACATTTAGAAATTCACATGCTTTATTGATAAATTTCTTTACAAAATGATACATTACAGTCACAAAGTAGGTTACAAAACAAGCAAAGCGAGGTCAATCATCCCGAACAACCTTGTCGTTGATTTGCTCTATTACGAACTCCGCGCTCTCAACCAGGACATCCATAAGAAGCTTCTCCACCGCGGCATAATGCTTAGGGTCTCGCCTCATGAACTCGAGCAGAATATCCGAAGGGGCCCCCACCAGCTCAGAGATTCCAAACTTGTCGTGCGCTTGGAGAGCCTCATCGTTCGGGTCCTCGGAGAGCGTAGCAGCGGTGCGCCTTATCAGGTCTTTCGAGAACTCCTCAAGGATGGCAGACTGCTCATCGCTCTCATCGAGAAACGAGGCTAGCACGTCCTCGGCGTACTTCAATGGACAAGAAACGTGAGGAGTCTCATCGACCTGCGAGAAGAAATCTGAGAATAGCCGGATAGTAATAAAAGAAAGAACGCAAGAGAAGCGACAGACGTGGCAACGACAAGGTAAGAAGGAAGAAAGTCTGCTACTTTATTGATAAGATTGTTGGGAAGATTACAAAAGCTACAAAGAGATAATAAATAATAAAAATCAAAATATAAAGAAAAAGGGGAGGGTCTAAGGGATTTCCTTTCCCCGTACCGCTTCGCCCGAAGAAGAGACGACCCCTTCATTCGTCCCATACTCGTCAAGGCCGTCGGACGCTGAAGAAGTATCCCCAGCGATGAAGCGAGACGCCAAATCAGCGTCGAGAGGCGGAGGGTTGCAAGGAGAAAGCGGAGGAGAGTTAGGATCAGGGGCGGATTTGTCATCCAGCTCCCTGGCTTTGGCATCATTCTCATCCGCTAACTATTTCCACTTTGGAAGACGATGCAGGAGACTCCCTACGGCCGTCGCGGGCGGAAGCTTCTCGAGAAGGCGAGTGTTGGCCCCATACGCGGCAGTGCGGCGATGAACATTGATGGATTCCTCCAGCGCTGCGTATTTTCCGAGGCGCGTTTCGCCTTGCTATGGGCCCTCTCAAAGAGACGTAGGCGTGCCTCGCGCTCGGAGGACGTCTCAGTCTGCGAAATCTCGAGATCCCTAGCAAGACGCCTCATGGTGGAGGACACTCGAGAGGCGAGCCGGCTTTCCTGCTCAACCGGCGTGCTCACCGCCTCACTGATTTTGGCCAGCCTCAACTTCTTCGTTTCGAGATGCTGGGAGTAACTTTGCACTATCATAGAATGGCGTTTCTTCTCCTCGGCAAGCTCACATTTACGCGCCTCGACCTCCCTCTCCGCTTTGGCTTTGTATTCGGCAAACTCAATTTCCTGAGCCAGGCGAAGGGAGGCCTTCCTTTCCAGCGAAGCCTTCGTGGCATCCAGGTCACTGACGGACCGCTCGGCCGCCTCAAGATATTTCCGCTCCCCGGGGATAGATAGCTCAAGGCGCGCCTCGATCTCGTCTAACTTTGATTTGAGCTGCCCGGCCTCGTGGATGGCCTCGAAAGCATCATCATTTTCGCCGAGGACGATAGAGTTGAGGCGTGCAAAGGCCTTGAAGAACATGGCGACAGCTTGGGGGTAACCCTCAATATTGCCCAAGCGCATACCAGACTGAAGCTTGGAGGGATCGAGCCAGAGCAGATCTCGAAGAACCCGAACAAAATATGTTTTCCACTCCTCAGGTGAGGAGTTCGGGGTGGGAACGACCGGGAAGCGCTCCAGAGAAGGACGAGCAATGGATCCCTTCACAGAATCAGGGAGAGGAGACGACGCAGGAAGAGGAAGAGCCCCCTGAGAATCGGCGGAGATACGGGGGGGGGGGGGAAGCGAAGAAGAAGCCCCGGAAGGGCCGGCGCCGTCAGCCGGCTCCGAAGAACGTTCCGTGTGAAACACCTCGGGAGGGGCGGAAGGTTCAGGGAGAAAGGCGTCCGGAGAAGGGTCATTCCCTTCTTCGGAACGCCCTTCGGCCCGAACCTCTTCAGGGAGAGGACGAGGTTCCTCCGGTATCCCTGATTGTCCGATAGGCTTTAATGCAAGAAGCGCGTTGGCAGTTTCGAGCGCCTCATCGGGCACCGTAGGTTCTTCGCCGGCCAGAGGGATGCCTACTGAAGCACTCCCCACGGCAAGGTCGATGGACACCTCGGGAAGAACCTCTGAAGGAGTTGCCAAATCGGTACAAACCGGAACCTAACATCAAAGAGATGTTAGACATCAACAACGCAAATCTCACGAAAGAAAGAAAGAAAGAAAGAAAGAAAGAAAGAAAGAAAGAAAGAAAGAAAGAAAGGATCAGAAGATACCTCAAGGGCCGGAAGAGTCGATGTCGGCACCAAATCGCCAAAGTCATCGTAAAAATGGTACCTCTCCCGGGAAGACGGAGAGGGACTTACGTCTCCACCAGTCGTCTCGGCGGCCTGATCGGCCTCGACCGGGGGAGTTGGAGAATGAGGAGTCGGGGCTGCCTCCCTGATGAGAGCGGCCCCGTCCTGTGAAGCGACGGAAACAATCTCCGAAGCAGGAGAAGCCGCCCTGGTTTCCTTAGGCAAGTTGGAAACTTTGGCCTTCTTCAGGGGATGGGCATCTCGTGTCTCTTCGGACGCCTGCCTCTTCGGAGCAGACTTGTCGCGAAAAGACTCCTGCGAAGAAGCGTGAGCTTCCGAGTCGCGGTGAGCTCCTGAAGGACGACAAGCCTCGTGAGGTCGAAGTACCTCCGAGGAGCGCCGATCTTCCGACGAGCGAGGAGCGTCGGCGTCTTGCCTATGTTTCGTCCGTCGCTCAGCGCTAACCTTCTCGGCGGGAGGTCTATCGCTTGAGAGCCACCTATCGCCCCCACTCCGAGGCACGAGACCAAGATAACCTGCTTTCGACAGGTCCCTCTGAGGTTCGGATGGATCCCTTCCTTGTCCTGGATCTTGGCCTTGATGTTGTCGAGAGGCCGTTGATCCGCGAGAAGCCGACTGGGACCTTTTCTTCGGCTTGAGAGCTTTTTGGAGAACAGGGGGCGAAGAGCCGTCTTCTAGGTCCTCGAGGCGAAACCCCGCTGGCCACAGACTGTGAGGGGGCGGACCCAAGATGTCACAGAGCTGATAAACCCCGAAGTTCTTAACGCGGGTACCGACAAAATCCACCGCCCAGTCTCGACGGGGGTTGTCTAGGAGAGCCCTGACAACCTCAACGAAGCGCTCATCGTTTTCTTTGTTGGCAATGGGCCTAAACTTGGGCAGCTCCTGTTTGACGACCCACTCTGTAGGCAACGCCTCATAATGCGGCCCGAAGGTAAAGCGGTTCAGCTTCGCGAAGAAGTACCTGTTCTCCCACCCAGACTCGTTATTGGGTGTATTCTCGATGATGTGAGGATTCACGACGTGCGAAAGGAAGAGACGACCCAAGTTCTTCGGGTTCTTCGACCACTTGAAGAGCCGCATCAGGTCCAACAGAGTGATGGTCACCTTCTGCTCAAGAGCAATCGCAAGTGTGCAAAGGAGGAGGCCGATCGAGTTGGGGTTGACCTGAGTGATTGGCACGTTGAAGGCGTGGAGGAAAGAGACGATGAGATGCGGCAACGGAAGATGCAACTCCACCGATCGGAAGAAGTGCTCGTAAAGAGCGATATATCCGTCTTGGGGCTCATCGGCGAGCTCGCCGGAGCGAGGAAGACGGAGATGGAAGGGGATTCCATCCACATAATCCCTCCTCAAACACTCCAAATGCTTCTCGGTCATGATGGATTTGGGAGACCGAGTCTTGAAGATCTTTCCAGGTTGAGACGTCCTTCACCGGCGGCGAAAAGAAGGAAGAATGAGGTCTGAAGATTTTGAAGGCGAGAAAATTTCAAGAAAGTAAATCTCAAAGAGATATCGCGAAGAGTTTTTAGAAGTTTCAGAAAGCAAAGTGTTTAGGTCGGAAGCGAAATTCGAATTTATAGAGGGAAGGCATCCGAAGTTGAAAGGGCGTGTTTGGATCTGACGGTCCAGGATCGAAGCGAGGAAAATTGATCAACGGTGGAGATCGAAAGAGTCGTTGCGAAACCCAAAAGCACTCGAGTGCGGGAAAACCCCACATTTAATGTTGATGGATTGACATCGATCTCTGAGATTTGACAGCCTGGAAAAGCACGTCGAATCAGAGCTACATGGAAGCACGCGTTCGGAGATTCGCGCTCAAGAATTGGAAGAGTCTTCGAGAGGACACGAGCTCTTCGAGGACACGACCTCTTCGAAGGCACAACCTATTCAAAGATGTACCTCCTCGCGAAACTCCCTTTTCGGGATATACTGCATCGGAGCACACTTCAAATTTATTTCACCAAGTGTTTCACACTTGATAAAATGGGGGACTAACTGTTAAGGTCAGATTTTGTCAAATCATCTCTCAACACTACTGATGTCGTTTTATGCGCAAACGACGGAAAATAGAGGCAAGGACAGTCAAAGATTCAAGGCCCATCAAAAGGCAGAGCAGCTTAGAGCCCAATAGCGATAAGGCCCAAGGAGATCAAAGCCTAGCCAGCGCATCCCACCTCATCGCGCCACACCAACAAAGCCTATCGGGAAAGCAAGACCTTATCACCCAAGAAAGTGCATCGAACAGAGGCTTATCAAAGAAGAGTCTCATCGGGAAAACCCAATTGAATTAAAAGAGGAAGTCAGTCGAGATCGCGAGAAAGTGGGAGATTAGTTCATTCAGTTGAGGATTTTGTGGGATATCCAACGCATTCAAGGAAGGTCAACAACAATCAAAGCAAGAAAGAAGGAAACCCTAGCACGATTTGTGGGAATAATCTAGAAGCCCTAAAGCCTATAAATATGCATGTAAACTCATTGTTAAGCGCATTCAGTTTTAGTCGATCGTGAGTTTGAGAGAGAAAGTCTTATGTTCTTGAGTTTGCTTATTCATAGTATTCTCGATTTCCCAAAAACTAGAGTGTGTAATCTCCGATTGTCCAAGCTAATAAACGGAAGAAACCGGGTCCTCTCGGAATTATAATAAATCAAGAGTATTCGTGTTCATAATTATTTGTGTTCTTTCTATTATTCTTGTGACTGTAAGGCGTCCCAAAACGCCCTCTACATTATTTATGTATATTCGCTGCAAAATTTGCAAATAACTTTAAAAATATATTATTACTCTTTACGAAAATAAATAGGTAAGTGGATAAAATAGTAGGAGGGTAAAGAAAGGGGTCCAACGAGTAGTCCACGCGGGACACAACAAATGAGACCAAAAGAACGACAATACAAAATTGTATCAAGTCATCGCTGCCTATATTGAACAGATTATTAACTTCCATTTTTCTACTTTCTTCCTATTTCAATTCTTCGGACTGATCAGCATATATAGAAATTAATAAAGCAAAATTAGAAACTAATTAGACTTTATTTTTATTACAATTGTCAGAACTCCGAAATAAAATCAGCGTACCTCCAGTCATATTAAACGGTAACAAATCTTTCAATTTGTTGAAAATTTTCCGTTTCTTCCATTTTTTTCAAATTACATAAAATAACTGTTTCTTATTATAAACATATTTAAAATTATATTATTTGTGATGATTAATTTGGAAATTTTAATTTTTTTTTTAATTTTTAAAATATTTAATTTTAATTACTAATAATTTCATTAATTATTTATTTATTATTACGGTTTTGTTCCGTCATAATTGAGAGCAATTTTTTAAATTTGATGGGAAATTACGATATACGTTATTTATGATTTTAGTAATAAAAAAAATCAGGAAATCTTAATTCATTAAAAACATGGAAATTGGCTATTTTATGATGTCACTGACAGGACAAAAGTTTCATCAATATTATAACAAATTTCTGTCTTCGTCTTCCTTTCAGTGTCGTCACGCATTATCTCTTTATCATTTGCATAGCTAGATATATATATATATATATATGTATATGTATATGTATATGTAGAGAGAGAGAGAATGGTGAACATATTCTCCATATACACGCCCTTATTACGCGCCGCTCTGAAGCTCGCAGGCTTAAGGCAGCAGCGAGTGGAGATAGAGCCAGGCACCACCATCAACATCTGGTGCCCTTCTCCCGCCAAAGCCGAATCCAAAGATGCCGTCGTTTTCCTCCACGGCTTCGCCACCACCGGCATCTTCACGTGGCAGTTCCAGGCCCTGGCGCTGGCCGGGGAGTACGCTGTCTACGTCCCCGACTTCCTCTTCTTCGGGGATTCGGTGACGGACCGGCCCGACCGCTCACCGCAGTTCCAGGCCGAGTGCATGGCGCGGGCGCTGGGGCGACTCGGCGTGGAGCGGTGCACGCTCGTGGGGCTCAGCTACGGGGGCATGGTGGGGTTCAAGATGGCAGAGACGTTCCCCGAGCTGGTCCGGGCAGTGGTGGCGACCGGCACCGTGATGGCGCTGACTGAGGCGGTCAGCTCGGAGTCGCTCCGGAGGATCGGGTTCGGGAAGTGGTCGGAAGTCTTGCTGCCGGAGACGGTGGAGGGTGTAGTTAAGATGCTTGACGTCGGTAGTTACAAGGTGCCCAATGCCCCCAAGTGGCTCTTCAGACATTTTTTGGAGGTTCGATCATGATTTAATATTATATATATATATATATATATATTTGTATAATTTAACGTTATTGTAGTAAAACAAAAATATACACAAAGTTAGAGAGGTATTAAGTAAAGCCAACTAGAATTTGATTGTTCTATTGTAAAATTAAATTACAAATATACTTTTATATAAAATAAAATTACAGTTGCACTGTATAAAATTACATTTGTAACGTATATAATCTTATTTTATAAAAACTCATCAGTAAACCTCACAAAAAAATTTCATTGTAAACTGAGTACGCATCGAAAAATCCATTTAAATGAAGTTATCAGCTTTGCTTCGATAACGATATTTAGAAGTTTTGGGTTTGTAATAAACATCTAGTGCATTTACAAACAATTTTTTTTAATTGATTTAATCTTTTATGCTCGTAAATAGTAATGGCCCGAAAGGTGGGTACAGTTTGCCCGTCTCGCTTGAACTGGGGCGGGTATTGCCCACTCCCGGCGCGGATGTAAACAAAATGTCATTTTTACCGTAATTTTATTTAGTAGGTCATAAACTAGTCCACATTGGCAGGTAATGTTCGAGAACCGAAGCGAGAAGAAAGAGCTTCTTGAGGCGTTAATTGTTCCGGACAAAGACTTTACTATCCCTCGTTACACACAGGTTATTCATTTAATAATAATTATTAATATGCTTAGCCATATATATTTATTATTTAATCTGCTTATGATCTGATCGCTGTGTTGACTTTTATATATGATAACCATATCATGCATATAACAATTAAAATCATATATATAGAAGATTACGACCCAGTACCTTATTCACAACTACTGTAATTTAAAATTTATAGCAAATTAAGTAACCTAATGCTTTGAGTGATTGAGTTTGTAATACTAAATATTAGAGTCATAAAATACATAAATTATAATCAATTGCACCGAATTTTTTTTTTTTTTTTTTTGAAAAGCTTTTTAATAGTGTGTATAATACTTAATATCAATAGAAGAGTAATTTTAATCCGTCCAATATCTATCATTGTTTTATTAAATTCAGGTACTAAACTCGCTATTTTTTGTTTTTAGAATATTCACGATATTCGACTATAATTTAAATATTTTTTTCATTAATACTTTTATAGTGTATCAGCTCTCCACGTTTCTCGAACTTCGCGTGTTGAATAAAAAAAAAACTAGTATTAGCTGTGCATGCATCTGAAACATTGGTAACACTATTAAATTCATTTTTTTATATAAAAAATATTTCTCTCTCTTTTCTTTTCGTTTTTCCCTTGTATATAAATATGAAAACAAAAAAAAATCTGTATATTTTGAGAAAATAAAATATTCTCTCACAAGTATCAGATCATATTTTTGCAAATAAGTTGGTCAATATACATTTGAAAAATTAAATACAGATTTATTTTAGCTGTTTACAAAAAATTGATAATATTCCATTTCTAAATGACACATATCTTCATCAATTATTTTATGTAGGGTAGCTATTATATATTTTTAAAATGTCTTCACAATTATTGCTACAATACAACTTGTGAATTTTATTTATTAATTGAAAAAACATTAACGGTTGATTTTGTGAAAATTGAATGATTACTGTCTTCCGTATTTAAATATAAGATTGTAGTTAAGTCGTTTTCTAATTACTCAAATGCTTTTTTCTTTTTCTTTTTTTATACAGAAAGTGGGTATTATATGGGGTCAAAGCGACAAGATCTTCAACATGGAAACTGCCGAGACTTTGAAGATGTAAGTGCAGTGCATATTATTATATTATGGGTTGTACAGTTGAATAGTCAAATGGTAAAAATTATTTTACAAAACAGTAAACTTTTTGATAATATTGTTAAATAGCGAATTAACCACATTAATAAATCACAAAAGTCTTTATTACCCTTATAATTAAATTAATTAATTATTAATTTAAACTAGAAACAAATGGTATTTTCCTTTAAATATAAATCAATCACCCCAATAAATTAATTACCACATATTAATTCCTAAACATAAAGAATTCAAATAAACTTATTTTGATTTCATTTTTTCTCTCATTCTCTCGACTTCGCCCACTTAACTTCACCATTTTTCTCTCTCTCAATATTCATTATAACATTAACTTTGTTAATACTCGTTAATTTTTTTTAATCACATAACCATTTACATGTTAACACTATTAATATAATTTTTTGGTAAAACAACTAAATGTTCTTATTTCTAAGAAAATTAACTTTGTTAATACATGTTAATTGAGACTTTCACTCATACAATTATTTACGTATTAATACATATTACGTAGATAATATAGTTTTTCTATAAAACAAGTAAATGCTCTTATTTTTAAGAAAGATTAACTTTATTAATACACATTTATATACATGTTGTAACGTTGATTATCCAAAATATATATATTAATGTTGTTGTTTTCATTTTAATTTTTTAAAAACAAACCGTGATTAGCTGTAATTAGCCACGAATAAGTAATTTCCTTTTGAACTAATTACGAAAAATATTAATAAAAATAGGTTAATTAAAAGGGTATTAATTATAGGTATAAAATATGTTATTAAAGAGCCACCTCATCAATTTGACTATTTTGCAAAGAAAAAAGAAAGGTTGGCTATTTGGCTAATCAAACGTTTCAATTTAGCTATTAAGAGTCATTTCTTATATTAATAATTGAGTTTTTTTTAATACAAGTTTGAATAATCAAGAAATAAGATTCATTGAAAAACAAATTGGAGTATGTATGTTCGTAAATAGTGATAGCCAAATGGGACCGACATGCCACGGGCGGGTGCCGTCTTGCGTTTTTACTAGGGCGATCTATCAGGGTTGACTCGGGCATGGATTGTCTGTCCCGTGGTCTTATTATGGACGGGTAAACCCCGCTCGTCCCAAATACGAGACATTTTTGCCTCTCTCTAATTTTTTTTATTCTACATTAATTTATTTTCCAATTAAAAAAAATATTTTCTTTACGAGACGGGCAAGATCAGGCCAGGTGGCCATAATGAATATATTTACATAACATGAAAATCCATTTGTTTTGATACATTTGAGCCCCTCATTCTTACTATTTTACACAACTTTTTTTTTTATTATATATGAGGATCTTTGTATCTCACTCTTACTCCCATGATGACTTGAATTCAAGACATGTAATGTCTGAAGTAATGTATTTGTTACCACTAGACCAAACACATCTTATCAAATATAAATTATATTTTATTAATTGTATGTGTGTTATTTACAATTAACTTTGCAGCTAATTACTCTCTATTGATGTCATCATTGCAGGCAATTGGGAGAGAGTGCTTTGACCTTTGAAAGCATAGAGAAAACTGGTCATCTTGTTCCACTAGAAAGGCCATTTGTTTACAACAAGGAGCTCAAGAGAACTCTTGCTTCCTTGTTGAAACACCATTGATTATGTGCACAAAACATGCCATGCAAAGACGAAAAATGTTATTAAAATTAAATTTTCGGTGCCTTGATTTAATTTATTTTTCACTCCCGTCATTTTTCCCCATTAATGTGTTGCAAATATTGTCATGTGTTTCTGCGACATCCCAATTTTGTATTTACTCTACTTTTTACTCTTTCTGTGCTCATGGATGTGAAGTTGAACATGTTTCTTTTTCCTTGTCATCAACGTTATTCATTTGCCTATACAGTATACTCTTCATGTCTTTCGATGAAAAAAAAACGAGCTTTTACTTGTGAAGTCGAGTTTTATATATCTCGTAAAGACATGTTCTTTGTGTTCTTCAGAGTCCGGTCTACATCAATTGGTATCGGAGCAACTCATTTCTGTGCAGTGGCACCGAAGAAGCGAGCCGTTCCCGACACTTCCGTAGAGGATATGATGAGACGAGAAGAAGTCGACCATTCCCTGTTCGGGTGGAATTGGTGATCCGTCAGATGGCTGCAATGATGAAGAATCAAACGAAGCAACGACACTACACTAGTACAAATTGTTGATCCTATCACGGAGTTTCAACCATGGATTTTTTAATCCATGGTCGAAATTCAAGTTTCTACCATGGAAAATTTTTTCCATGGTTGAAAATCGAATCACGCCGCAGCACGCCTAAACACGCCGCGGCACACTCTCAAATTCACCACGGATATATTTTCCATTGTTGAAAAGATTGTTAGAAGTACATCCGTGCCGCGGCCTATTTTACACACGCCGCGGCTTATTTAGACTTTTAACCATGGATGTCAAAAACCATGGTCGAATCCAACAAAAATTTTACCTTTCAACCACGGAGATAAAAAACCATGGTCTGATCCTACAATGTGCCGCGGCTTATTTTACCCACGCCACGGCTTATTTAGATCGCGGATTGAACTAGGGCTTCGTCACTTTACACACATATCACTTCTCTCACCCCGAGCTTCTCTGCTAGGGCTTGCAGATTCCAGCGACGCACGTTGGTGCCCCGAGCTTCTCTGCCAGGGCTTGCAGACTCCGGCGACGCACATTGGTGCTCCGGTCGCCCCAGACGTGGTGGACCTCGACTGCCCTCCGTCAACCTGGAACCCCTTCGAAGGCACGAAGTGTATCACAGCCTCGATCAAGCGAAGCGAGGAAGCCTGCGCACTCTTCGATGAACCCCGTGCTCGCTATGAGCTCAAGGAGGGATTTGTATGCCTTGGACTTCGATGATGTTCTCTACGATAGCTGCGGAGAGAGCTCTCTCTCTGCCCTCAAGGTTCGCCATTCTTTCTTTCTCCAGCCTCTCTTCTTCGATCAAAATCATGACGCTTTTGGGTCTCTTCTTCACTCCTCAGGCTGCGAAGCTGAGGTGGCCAGCTCTGTTCGCCGACGTGGACTCGGCTTTGGAGGCTTGGATTGTGGATCAAATGCACATTGTGAGCTTCTACTTTTGCCATTCTCCGATTTAATGAGATGATTACAAAAAAACGGAGCCTGGAAACGTGTTTTGCAGGTGCGGCCCGTGGTGGAGACGGGGTACAAAAATCTCCTGCTCGTGAGGTTGCTGCTGGAAACGAGGCTGCCCTCGATCCGGAAATCATCGGTGCGTATGCGTTATCAATGGTGAATTGGGGAAATGGAGCTGCGTTTTGTTCAAAAATCAGAGGGAATTTTTAGTCTGGCATTGATGATCTTGCTTGTTGAATGTGCAAGGTTTCAGAAGGGCTGACGATCGAGCGGATCCTGGAAGAGTGGTCGAAGCTGAACATGTACAGAGATCGCCGCGGCGGCTCCTCACAGCCACGATCTTCCTCTCCATTTCCATTTCCTCACAGCCACGAGAAATTGCTGTTTTTTTTTTTTTTGTTCATCTCTGATTGTTGGGAATGAATTTGAAGTTTTCTTTTCAAAGATATTGAAATTGATTTGGGGATTTTAGATATGTAATACAATGTAAGATATTTGATGTTTAGTTTGTGCAGAGATTGAAGCAATGTGGATTTAGAAGATCACTTTTGGATAAGTTAGTTTACTTTTGAACGACGCCTTGTGACGGTCTTTTGGATATTTATGTTTGTGAAGCTTTAGGAGTCGGATTTGAGCTGGTTTTTGCTGTTCTAGGTTTTCATATCGATTGGTAATAGAGGAAATAATATGCTTTTTCTGATTTTTTTTAATCCAGTTTTGACCCTTAGACAACGGAAATAAGTGTGGTCTAAACTAATCTCGCCGCGGCTTAGCTTCATTGTAGCCGTGGCACGCATTGAGATCCAACAACGGATATCATCCGTTGTAGAATTTAAGATTCAACCATGGAAAAAATTCCGTGGTTGGAACTTACTACCATGCAGGATTCTACCATAGTTAAGAAACATGGTTGAAATTTTTCCACCATGATTTTTAACCATAGTTGAAACCCGGATTTGTAGTAGTGCTAAGACGAGTCCGACACCGAGGACGACCGAGCAAACCTGTTCGGGCAAAATTTTGGCGACTACAGTCACGCGATGCGCCGACATGAAGCGGTCCCAGAAGATACGGGATGGGTAGCGGTGTTCCAGGTGGCTATCCCGAAGAACGACGAAACGACGTACGATGAGACGGAGGACGGCGAGGCCGTGGACGACGAATCGGTTTACGTTGAGACCGAGTATGACGAACCCATGTACGATGAGTACAACAAAGTTGTTTACAACGAGCCAGTGTGCGATGAGACGGAGTACGACAAAACTGTTTACAACAAGGTCGTGTACAACGACAACGTGTACGTCGAGCAAGAGGAGTCCGTGTATAATGAGGCTGCGCGTGAGGAGGCCGGAGATGACAAGAAGCAATTCAAGGGTGACACGATTATATTTTGTGTTGTTCACAAGTCGTGTTTGACTACAAAAGTGAGGATAGATTTTTTCTGGAGTCCGAGCAATCTTTTTCCGAAGAAATATTTCTTGGTTCGTTTTGAGAAAGAGGTGAAAGAATCCACAATTATTTTTGGGTTAAAATCCATGGAGTGTCCGAGGAGGAACAACATCATGATGATATCCACACAAAGCCAATAAAAAAGTGTGTGAATGAACCACCCGACATAACGTTCGTGACGCCTACCTCTGACGAGTCACCCAATTCCACTACCAAACCGCCTAAAGAAATTCGAGCGGACGAATTTTTTCGACTTCGACAGAATGATGAAGCATGCGTTGACTATAAGTGATTATGCATATTCATGCGTACATGAATGAATGATTTTACCTCCTTTTATATCCTGCTTGCGTATATATCTTTTATTTGGGTTGATTACATTTTATTGTCATTATTCCTTTTCATTTATGTTTTGATTCGATTGTTTAATATAGGAAGATTAGGTGATTAATTTTGTATGGCTCTTATTCCCTATATATAATGTATTTCAGACCTTACGTGGGTTTTAGTTTTGATAATGATATGAAAAAGAAAAAAAAATGAATTTTTGATTGTGAAGTCGAGTTTTATCTCTCAAAGACGTGTTTTTTGTGTTCTTCGTAGTCCGGTCTACACCATTAATATTTTTATTCGGAAACCTAAATAAATTAACAAGATCATATTATTTTTGTTATTCGGGACGGAAAAGACCATGGTCTAAGTTTCTAATCAACGTTAAAAATATTTATTTCTTTCTTAATATATGTATATATATATATATATATATATATATATATATACACTAGATAATTTAGGATCAAGACAAATTTCGGCTTTTTATACCATCTACTAATCACAATTCTCGATGTTTTATGTAAAAACCAAAAATTGGGACTAGCGCAAATTTTTATGTGTGGTTATTTTAGCCCCGTGATAGTCGAAATAACCCATCGAATTTTGCTTCATTCCCGACCTCATTACGAAAGTTTTTTTTAAATTTGGTAATCATGACATACTAAAAAAAGTTTTTATTTATTTATTTATTTTAATTCAGGACGGGATAGAACCGTTTCTAATTTTGAATTAACATATTCAGCACATGAATATATATAGAGAGAAAAAAATTAAATTTTGACCTTGTCACGTTCTTGATTTCCAATTATGCTTAATAATCTAGGAGATGCACGAGATCTTGTCATTTATGAAGCCGTTTTAAGTCCAGCCTTTTAGTAGACTCCGTTATTGAACAATCCTTTCAATTCGTAAAAATAATAATCAAATTTAACATAATACGTCGAATAAATTATATATATATGTTATATTACGATCACTAAGATAACCTTATCTTTAACCAAATTTGACTGGTCTAGTGGTAACTCCACTACATGCATATGTAAGAGGTCCACGTTCAAATACAATAAGACGAAAATGTGTAGTTGTTTATACATTTAAACTTCGCCAATAGTACCACATATTCTTACGGTCAATATATCTACTAATGTAATAGTGCATTGTAATATAGGCCAACAAAGTCACCCTCGTTGAAATAAAATAAAAAGCAAAAAAAAAAAACAGTTTACTTCCTTAACAGAAAAATATTAAGATACTTTGGGCTCGTTTGGTAACATTTTCAAAAACTGTTTTCTTGTTTTATGACCGTTATACAGTGCTTTTTGTTTTCAAAATCTTGTTTGGTGGACTTTTACTGTACAAATGTTTTTGAAATCAATGTTTTCACTTTAGGCTATTTGTGGGTAAAAGTGAAAACGAAAAAAAAGTTGTTTTCTTCAACACTTCTCTACCAACTTCATATTTTTTTCAATATTAACCCGAAATATTATTTTAAACACTTAAATAAATATTTATAGTACCAACAAACTTATATATTATTCCAAAACTAAAACAAAATAAAATTTGTAGGATTATATCGATCATTAATTATACCAATAAATTTATGAGTATACGAATAATTGAAATTTATTTCATAAATAATATCATTAGAAATATTAATTATAAATATTTTTAAGAAATGTATTAATTTTAAATCTAAATTATTTATAAATAAATTTAACTGATTTTTCATATTTATTTTTTTAATTAAAATTCCCATAAACATGATTTCAATATATTTGTTTTTTAAAAATATTACACCAAACATAGTTTATGTTTTTCTGTTTTAGAAAATACTGCTTACCAAACGCAATTTTAAAAATAAACAAAAAACAATTTTTTGAATTCATACTCACAAATCAATTTATGAAAAATGAAAAAACAACAAAAACACTACCAAACGGGCCCTTTATTTCTCCGTTTCCCTTTTAGAGCAAGGCCCAAAATAACTTGGGACCATATGCCAAGACTAGAAGGACACAAATATAAGCCTTTTAAGTTCTATTTTAGCCTGGTATTGTCATAGTGGGCTTTATGTTTATTTATTACTATTATTATTCACATATATAAATTAAAATATAGCAATTTCCTGGAGTTCGAACTCCGAGTTCATATAAATGCAAATTTACAGAGAGTATATGATAATACGCTGCAAATCTATTTGGATTTAAAAAACAAATTGAAAAATGGAGATTCAAAATCCGAACGAGGCCTAATTCAATTGAGATAAGCTTTATTTGAATACATTTTTTTTCATAGACCAAAGTCACCAAACTATAGATTGTTGTTTTCTAGTGGGTTAATGACGGTGAAAATATTTAAAGTTTGGTTAAAAAACTCTTTGTGTATTTAAAGTTTAAAGTGGTGGTCCAAAATACCCAAAGTCGCATTTAGGGAGTTGCCACTCCATTCTCGTAACGCTGTTAATACCCGTTAACTCTTGCCACGTGGACAAACATGGGTTGGTGACATAACAGCTTTTTGACACATGGACGAGCCCACATCAGTCCCGTTTGCCAAAGAATTAAACCCCTAATCAATAGAGTATTTAATATAACTAACTAAACTCCTAATGATATTGCACTTAACAAAACATATTTGTCCATGTGACAGAGTTGACAGGTAAGTTAACGGTGGTACAAGAATTTAGTGGTCAACTCCCCAAATACAATTTTGGGTATTTTTACCACTACTTTTAACCTTTGAGTACACGAGGAGTTATTTGACTAAGTTTTAGGTACTTTCACTGTCATTAACCCTTTTCTATTTATTGTTTCTGAATGATATCTATAAAAAATTATAATTTACATATTCACTATATATAGATATATAGACAGAGTATAATTTATGGTCTTGAAAGGAAAAAATGGTAGGTCCATGGGATATTTTGATCGCTGTCTTGAAATATATTGCGTGATAAAATAGAAGATTCATTCATAGACATTTAATTGTCACAACAAATATTTACTGCTCTGTGTTTTGATGTTTTGCTAATAATGGTGTATGTACTTTTAGTTCAATGTATGTGCACAAACCGTACCTTGATTGTTTTTCTATTTTTGAAACCAACTAGTTGTGTATTTATTTGCAGAATTTTTTTTGAGATTTTATTCCTTTAATTCAATTAAAAACGGTAAGTTAAGTTTTACTTAAGTGGAAAGAAGATTTATAAAAACAACAATGCTAGAGACAACATAGAAAAATAGAAGATATGAGATTTTTTCTACCGTTGATCCCTCGAGAAATTGTACATGAGTTTCGGTCGACCATTTAATTACTCATTCCGACACTTCCACAAGTCGTTCCAAACATGCAGAGACGTGTTTTGAACAGTGAGACTATTAGAAGACTGAAGAAATTTATGATAATTAAATACCGTGTTTTGTTCGTGTTTTATTCTAAGATTAGTTGTTTAATCTTCTTAATGACGTTTGCCTACCTTGTTTGTTATAGTAGAGATTCAAGCGGCCTGCGAGTTCTCTGGATTAACTCCTTGTTTTTCTAAGTAATAGTAGAAACAAAATTCATTGTACGGATGTTTGTACGTGTTTGGCTGCTTGTCTCGAAATATTAGAACGAGTATTAAGAGAATTTCCAAAACAATAAATCGTAGTTAGTTAAGAGAAATAAGCATTATTTGCTTAAATTCTTATTATTGAGTTGCCATAAAAGTGGCTGATTCGACCGGCACATTCATTTTTAGCTAGAATCATGCCTTCCGGAAAAAAGGAAAAAAGGAAAACAACGCCTTATTATGGCGATGATTTTCGGGAACATAGATACGACTGAAAATTGCACTAACTTAAAGAAGAAGAATAAGAAAAACAAGAGAGAGGGAGCGAGATTTAGTAGTTGACGCTGATAGATGGCTTCGAAGGCTCGGCCATTCTGAAAATTGTGATATTTCATGACCCTGTGGAACATAAATGAAAAATTGAATCTCAGATCGTAAGTATGTATAAAAAAGATTAAAAAAAGGTAATTATAAATAATTCAATATTGACTGGCAAATGCATGAAACAGTGATGTGAGAAAGAAAAAGTAATTTTTTTTTTTTTGAAAGCGAAAAAGTAAAATAATTTATTCAACGTTACGTTAGGATAAGATCATTAGATATGTATTACTACGTAATAACTTAATAATAATAATTAATAATTATAATAATAATAATAGTAAAAATATATGTCTTATTCGGACAACTAATTATCTGCTTTGTGTAACATTTTTTTCCTCGTTATTAGATTTCTTGTGCTGAAAGGTACTAATCAAAGCTATAAAATTCGAATAGTACATGTCATGCATGTGCGATTTCTGTAGAATTAGGAACATGATAAGAATCTGATTGAATATTTACTATCCTTTTTATAAAAGCATTGAAAACTTCACTAACACTATTCACTTTTTAAGGTATGCAAAGAAAGTGATTTATTTTGATTTTAAATATTAGTTTGGTTATTTGTTTAGTAGACTAAATCAAACTCAACCCAGCAAAAAGGTAGGAAAATTTTGATATCTTCCACTTTTTTAGCTTTGAGTAAGTCAACCACCCATATAATTTATAATAAACAAATATATCATATTAATTCACTTTAAAAAATCAAAGCAAAAAAATTCCAAGATTGCATGCATGCGACCACAACTATTCATAAATTTGGGTCCCATTACTATTATATATATTGGTGGAATTCTAATTACGAATGTCCGATAAATTTCGGAAATATATGCAAGTTTCGTTAAAAAAAAAAAAAAAAAATGTTTTTTCAGTGTATATAAAAAAAAACATGTGTATACCTAATTGAAATTGAAATTGTTGGTCCGGTAGTTGGGGATGGCGACGCGGCCGCACTCGATCTCGTTGAGATCCGAGATGAGGATATCGTACTGTCTCTTGCATTCATCGGCGGTCTTTCCCCCTCCGACTTCCCTGGCCACGTTCTGCCACCGGTCCGCCGTGTCGCGGTCGTACTTCGCTAGCGCCCTCTCAAACTTCTTGTTCTCCTGTGCGGTCCACACACTCTGCCTCATCGAGCTCGAAGCCATGAATATGCAAATTGATCAAACTCAGAGAGAGAAGAGATCAATTGCAATGTGGTAATTTGTGTGTTGAGTGAGAAAATGTGGTGAGTTTTGGTGTGTATTTATAGTGGTTGAGTTACTTTGTGTTGTGTGATCAGATTCTGAGGAGTGACTCGTTTCCTTTGGAACCACAATTCTGAGAGTGAACCAGATACTC
Organism: Parietaria judaica; assembly: GCA_954871525.1. NCBI lineage: Eukaryota > Viridiplantae > Streptophyta > Magnoliopsida > Rosales > Urticaceae > Parietaria > Parietaria judaica. The sequence continues at coordinate 29,275,521 of OX940862.1, read as the reverse complement.
TTTTTCAGGCTTTCTGATTTTTATTATTTATTTTTAAATATAGTTTTGGGGAGAAAGAAAAAGGGAAAAATATATCACCTTTAGTATCTATGGTGTCTCTTTTTTCCTTCTTTGATTCCTTTTAAAGCGCATAAATATCTCTAGCTATTTACCTCTTTCAAAATCCAAGTAGATTTAGTTGTTTCGGTTTACAATTTGATGATAACTTACTTGAGAAAGATAAATCACTTTGAAGAGAAGGAAAATGATAATTAATAATAAGTTTCTATGGGAAAAAAAATGAAAGTAATAGGATTTTTCTCAATTATAATCTTTTGTACTAGTCAAGTCTTTGTCCCGACCTGATCGATAAGTAATTTTGTTTCAAACCGGGAACATGTTGAAATGGGTGTCCATTTTTTATTTGCTCAAAAAATTAACGTAAAGTAACAAGTATTGTAAAAATATCATATTACGCGATTTAGAAAAAAAAATGAAACATTAAATTATAATAAATACTAGAAGAAGAGAGAAAAAAAAGATCATAAACGGCAGCCGGGCTTTCCGAAGCCTGATTCTTACTTTTTTAAGCATGAATTTTTCACTTGAATAGTGACTAGGATAGTGAACATAAATTTCACCTCTTGATTTAAAAATAATTTGTCCGTCAACATATTGAAATCAAATACGAAATCACTTAGATCGTCTGATTGGTGCAATTAAATATTTGTACACTATATTTGATCGTAAATTTGATTTCTTATGGATTTCTGTAGTATTTTAACAAAGAATCCGATAAATTTTCAGTTATGACGCCACCTTATATAAGTGAATCCAAACATTTCAAATATAAGAACAACATTGTAGTATCCAAAGTAGAGCGCAGATCCTTGTCACGTGGCTGCCACGGGGCGGCTGTTTGGGAAGCTTTTCTAGCGTAGCGCGAGCTTCGGCGTCGCATGGCCTCCTCGAGGTTCACTACATAGGTTTTTTTCTCGTGATCGCTATACAACACAATTAGAGTTTTTTTGTTTTTGGTAGCAATATTTAAAGAAGTAATTAATCATCATTAATTAAAATATGGATGATCTTATTCTTCATTGAGCTCGAGAATATTGTACCTAGGAAACTAGAGGAGGCTATGCTTTGAAACTAGAGGGAGCTCGGTGATCAAGAGAAAAGCAAAGCCATGCACATTATATTATAAGGTTTAAGCAGTGTCATCACCGAATCATTATTTGGATTCGGCAGAAGAAAAGGCCAAGAAATGTGGCGTAATGCGAGGGTTTTCACGATTCGTGCAGTGTATCTTTGTTTTATTCAACATCATTCGTGCAGTGTATCTTTGTTTATTCAAAATATTCGGGGCGGATAAAAAATACGAAATGATTACGACGCAATTTAAATAGTGAGATAAGTATTAATAAATTTGGGTCCAACGGTGTCGAACATGATAAATAAGATTTCATGACGGGATGAGCACAACACGAACATGATAATACGATGTGAGCCAATTAGATATGATTAAGGATAAAAGTTACATTTTGTATATGTTATTAAGCGTTTTAATACTTATTATATTTAAAATTTTTGTTCTCTATTTAATTAGTTACATCGTTCATTTGTTGAATATAGAAAATTATTAATTAATATTATAATTTAGACAATATAATTAAATAATTAAGTTAAACGAGTGAAAATTGATTAATTTATCATTTTAAGACGCTTGAATTTGTTAAATATGTTAAACAAATAGACAGGACAAACACGATTATTATATGGGGCGGTTTGAGTTTTATTTTCTAACACAATTAAAAATGAGTCAAGCGAATCTGTTCTACATAAAATAAGTATATAAAAAAAAACCGAACGAACTCCACGCGAAACACGAATTTCCACTTTAATTGTTTTGTCTTTATTACTTTAAAAATGACTAAAAAATCTAATGAGTAAATATTTAATGCTCTCAAATTTATCACTTTTATAACATTACCTCTTGATTTTTTTTTCTTAATTGTTTGTTCTATTTAATGTACTAGGTGGATTTTATTATTAATATATGTACGATTTAATGTTGGTTTTAAGTTGGAGACGGGTCTATAGTTATTGCACTCTAAAGTCTAAAGTGTAAGCAAGAGAATAGAAGTTTGAAAGAGCGTGGCGGAAACCCTAGTTCCCAAACCGCCGTCGACCAGCTCCGGTGGTTCTCCGCCGCCGCTCTGACCGTGACGATGACGAGGCTGAGCTTCTCATTAGCTTCCTCGAGCTAGTCTGTCGTGTCCCCCCTGCTTTTGAAGCCGTCGCCCTAGCTTCTTCTTCCTCCGCTGATGCTCGCCTTCTCCGTCAGGGCTGCTGCTTCTTCGCACTGGTTTTCTCTCCTCGCTCAGTGATGACTACCACTCTCGCCTGAGTTCTTGAGCACCTCTGGTCTTGCTCCCCTGATTCAGGTCTTTCGTTTTGTTCGTCGGAGTTGCAGCGTTGTGTTTTGGAGAGCTTTGGTGATCTTCTCTTGCATTTCTTCACGTGGTTTGGTTGAGAAGTTGTGTTTTTTCTGTCTTTTGCTTGGTGTGTTTGAATCCTGCCCACCATGTGTTTGCTGTTTTTGCCCAAGGAAGTCTGCAGCTTGTTGTGTATCCAAATTGAGTTGTAGAAGTTTCTTTATGCTCTCTAGACACTAGAGGAGCCCTCCTTCGTTGGATTTCTCGATTTGAGACCTTCTCGTTATTTAGATAATGGAAAGAGACCCAGAGCCAGACGTCGACGTTGATTCTCTGGTTAATCTTACTGATAGCCTTAATATGGATGATGAGGAATGGGAAGACATTGACGATACTGCGGACGGTGGCTTCCCTACTCTTCGTCTCCAATCAGCGGTGGTGGGAAAGATTCTTGGAGGAAAAATTGGATCTCTGAAGTTGTTTAATTCCATTTTGAGTCGATTATGGTGGAATGAACCGGTTTGGAAAACAAAACTGCTTGAGAGGAGTAAAGGGGGGTTTTACATCGGGATTGAGTTCGCGAACCCTGTTGTGCGACAAAAAATGATAGAAAGAGGACCGTGGTGTTTCAATGGCGGGGCTCTCCTTCTAGAGCCATGGCCGGATTCGGAGAATTGGAAGGAATGCAAATTCTCATCCATTGATGTTTGGGTGAAAATCCTAGGTGTTCCTACCCAAGCAAGGACAGAAAAAAATACCCTTCGTTTGGCCGGATACTGCGGCAAGGTTAACGTCTTTAAATGGGATAAGAACTTTTGCTCTGTTTTGAGAGACTCCTTCAGATGTCGTGTTTCTCTTGATTTGTCCTCGACTATTTGTCCGGGTCGCTTCATCCCTGTTAAAGGAAAACCGACTTGGATTGCATTTAAATATGAGAGACTCCCATTTCTCTGCTACAGGTGTGGCCTATTGGGCCATGATCAAAGGGGATGCAAAAACCCTATGATCACCGTAAAAGGCCTCGACGATCGTCCTCGACAAGCCCTTGGACCGTGGCTTCGTGCTGAAGAAAAATGTGTGTCTTGTTTCGATTCTGTCCAAGCAACAGATCTGCCAAGAAAGAAATCGTCATCGATGGCTTCGAAAGACGAAGCAACTTCGTCGGGAGTTGGGGCTAATTCTGTAGCAAAAGCAAACACTGGACCTCCTTTGGGCCAAAAGGACTCCTGTGTTCTCAGTTCTAAAGCTCATTACTCGTTGTCAGAGCCTATGGAGGAAATCGAGCCAACAGTCACGCATCTACAGATGGAAAACCAAGGGAATAATATGAGGGTCCCTGAAACTTCGAATCCCGAAGAAGTCCGCTATGATCTTCGCAAAACGGAAGAGGGGGCTCAGGATGTTTTCATCGACAATGACCTGAGAACTATTCTAGCCTCCTCGATCGACAAAAGCTCGGATTCTCATGGGACTTCCCCGTCCTTTGTGGAGTCTGTCTCGAGAGATGTATGAGGGAATGAGGGTTCTCTTTCTATAGAGGTTCCGATCAAATATCCTGTTCCTTTTGACAACCCTCTGTTCATCCCTGAGAAGTCAAGTATGCTCGTGCCCCCACAGCCGCTATCGATTCCGAACAACGAGGTATCCACTTCTCTTTCAATGTCTATCCGGGTTTCTAAAGGAAAACGCATGTCTCCCGCTGAAGGGCGTGTGCATTTAGCAATGACAAAAGGTTCCTTTGTGAAGAAGAAGCCCAAGCGCTCTCTCAAGTCCTTGGCGAGAGAAGGCAAAGTTAGTACAGAGTTAATCTCGAAATCCTTGCTTGAAGGCCAGTTGGTCCAGGTGGACGCCTTGGACCCGTTAGCTATGAATGAAGGGGATAAGGTGTGTGGTTCGTCGATGGTTTGTTCCAAGAAAATGGATGAAATCATTGGCACATCTGAATCTGAAGCGGCGTACCCTGTGAATCAGGGCCGCCGAGCCCAATGATAGGCCTTGTGTGGAACGTCCAGGGTTTGGCAAACCCTCGGACATTAGGAGCTCTTCGCTCTCATGTGAACCAATTTAAACCGGACTTTATTTTCTTGTCTGAAACTAAGTTGGTTCGCTCGCAGTATGAGAGAGTCCGGATAGAGCTTGGCTTTGAATCGTGCTTTGGCGTTGAAAGAGTTGGTATGAGTGGGGGTCTTATGTTTCTTTGGCGAGATTCTATTAAATTCTCGTTGGGATCTTTCTCTAAGTTTCATATTGAAGGGGTTCTTCAGTGCGATGGTGAAGTGGATTGGAGATTTGCCGGTATATATGGGGATCCAGTCTCAAGTCAGCGGAAACATTCGTGGGAGTTGATTCGGCGCCTCCGATTTATGCATCCTGGCCCTTGGGTGTGCGGGGGCGACCTTAATGAAGTTCTCTCGAATAGTGAAATCAAAGGTGGTTGCGCGCGTGATCCATACCTGATCGATAACTTCAGGACTTGTCTTGACGAGTGTGGTCTGCATGACTTGGGGTATGTTGGGGAACCTTTCACATGGAGGCGAAAGGCTGGCGCAAGAACGGTTGAGGAGAGAATCGACAGGTGTTTAGGTACCTCTGAATGGGTTGATCATTTTCCGAATGCGGTTGTGCGCCATCTTGACTTCTGGAGCTCAGACCATCGCCCTGTGCTTCTCAACTCGAAGGGTGCTCTTGAGTTAGAAATCTCCCACAGAAAGCGAGGCCGAAGGAGATTCTTCTTTGAAGAAGCTTGGTTGCTCGACGAGGGGTGCGAAGATGTGATTCGTATGGCTTGGGACTCAACTAGATTGGGCCCAGGCAATTGGCAGCTTAAGCAGAGTTTGAATCTCTGTCGTGAAGGTCTCCGGCAGTGGGGGCGCGGAAAGTTTCGTGAGCTAAGGGAAAAAATTGAGAGGCAACGACTTATTCTTGCTCGGATTAGTGACGCGAAAGAGGAGATGGATTGGGTTTCTTTCCGAAGAGAAGAGCGTCAACTGGATTCTCTTACTGAAAAGGAGAAATTTTTTTGGCGCCAACGAAGTCGGGCGACTTGGCTTAAGCACGGAGACATCAACTCGAAGTTCCACCATCAGCGGGCCTCGGGCCGTCGTAAAAAAAATAAAATCGATGGCTTATTCGATGAATCAGATGTCTGGCGAAATGGAGATGAAGGGGTGACTGGGGTTGTTACGGATTACTTTCGATTCATTTTCACTTCTAGCAGGCCCAGTGAAGAAGATATTGAGGCGGGGCTGGTTGGAATATCTCCTAAAATCTCGGCAGAGATAAATAACTATCTTCTCAGTCCCTTCACGGCTCAAGATGTGAAAGATGTAGTCTTCTCAATGGATGCTATCAAAGCTCCTGGTCCTGATGGATTCCCGGCTCTTTTCTACCAGAAGTTCTGGAATATTATTGGCCAAACGGTGACAAAGGTTTGCCTTGAGATCCTGAATGACGGGAGATCAGTTCAGAACTTCAACAACACAATCATCACCCTTATCCCCAAGATCCCTAACGGGAAGAAGGTGAGTGATTTCCGCCCTATTAGTCTCTGCAATGTTATTTATAAGATTGTCTCAAGATGTCTCACAGATCGCCTAAAAACGACCATGAGCTTGGCAATATCTGAGAACCAGAGTGCTTTTGTGGGTGGTCGTCAAATCTTTGATAATGCGATGATTGGCTTTGAAGGGATCCATACTATGCGTCGTGGTCGATTTGGTAATGGGGAGTGTGCGGCCCTTAAACTTGATATGGCTAAAGCTTATGATCGAGTGGAATGGTCTTTCCTCCGTGCGGTAATGGTTCGTCTGGGTTATGCAATAGAATGGATCGATAAGATTATGTGCTGTGTCACGTCGGTCTCTTTTGCCTTCAACGTTAACGGTTCTGTTCGTGGCCGGGTTATTCCACAAAGAGGTCTCCGTCAGGGGGACCCTTTGTCTCCATTTCTATTCCTTTTTTGCTCTGAGGGTCTTTCAGGCCTCCTTCGGAATGCGGAGGAGCGAGACACTCTTAATGGGCTTAGATTCGGAGGGGAAGGCTTGTGGATTTCTCATTTGTTTTTTGCGGACGACAGTCTCATCTTCTTCTCAGCATCGGATGATGAAGCTGAAACAGTCAGAGACTGTTTGAGGATTTATGAGAAGGCATCCGGTCAGATGGTTAACTATACAAAGTCTGACGTGTGCTTTGGGAAAGACGTGGACGAAGCCAGAGGAATTAGGATAGCCAATTGCCTTGGGGTCACAAAAACTGAGTGTCACCAACGCTATCTCGGTCTCCCGGCTTTTGCTGGGCGTCGGAAGAGAGAGTTGTTTGCCTATGTCAGGGAGCGAGTCTGGAACAAAGTCAAAAGCTGGAGGGGCACCAAAGTATCGCAAGCGGGAAGGGAGATTCTTATTAAGGCTGCCCTTCAATCCATTCCCACCTATGTCATGAGTTGTTTCCGTCTTCCGATCAGTCTCATTGGCGACATCCACAAAATCTGTGCAGGTTACTGGTGGGGAGACAGTAACAAAAATCGAAAAATCCACTGGTCGAAATGGATCGAGATGTGTCGAAACAAGTGTGAGGGGGGCTTGGGATTTAGAGACATGGGATGCTTTAATCAAGCTTTGCTCGCGAAAAATATGTGGCGCCTTATCCGATCTCCGAATTCACTCGTGAGTAAAGTCTTTGCAGCTTGTTATTTCCCCAACGGAGACGCTTTGTCGGCTGGCTTAGGATCATCTGCTTCCCATGTATGGAGGAGTCTTCTTTGGGGCCGTTCCATCATCTTAGCGGGCTCCCGTTGGCGGGTTGGCAATGGAGAAGATGTGGATATTTTGAACGACAATTGGATCCCGAGGTCGAACTCTTTCCGTCTTATTGATCCACCTCCCCTACCTGTGAATATGCGTGTGTGTGAGCTTAAGTCGGCCTCTGGAGAGTGGAACGAAGATCTCATAAGAGCTATGTTTGGCTTTGAGGATGCCTCAGCCATTCTAAGCATTCCTCGGGCGAATAACAATCAAAGAGACATGATCATGTGGCATTATTCTACGAATGGGGAGTATTCGGTCAAAAGCGGATATCGAATTGGTTTCGCTTCGACTCATGACCTTGGATCAACATCCTCATCTAACAACGGAACGACCTGGTGGAGGAAGATTTGGAGGATTGCGGTTCCTCCGAAAGTTAAACTCCACGTGTGGAGGGTCTGTAAAAAGGTTTTGCCAACACGGACTATTCTTTCTCGCCGCGGCATTCAGCTGGATACGAGGTGCCCTCTTTGCCGTCTCGAGCATGAAACGGTTGGACATTGCTTTTGGGGATGTAAATTCAGTCGAAAAATTTGGAAACTTGCTGGGTTGGGTTGTATTCTGGACCTGTTTGAACCTAGAATTGATCCTCAATGTCTCATCGCCTCGGTTCTCACATCTTTCAGCCCAGGTGAGTCTGCATTGTTTTCTTTACTCCTATGGCAAATATGGAATAATAGGAATAATGTAGTGAATGGAAGCAAATCGAGATCCCATATGAATATTGTTGAAGGGGCGCTTACCTACCTCACTGATTTTAATGAGGCACATAATACTGAGAACCCGAAGAAGGATACTTATCAAACTGCTCCTGCCTGGAAGCCCCCCGAGGAAGGCTATGTTGACATCTGTGTTGACGCCGCGATTGATGGTTGTGGGGACAATTATGGCATTGGCTTAGTAGCTCGCAACCATGAAAACCGTGTGCTTGCTTCGGGAATTAATTTCCATAGGCATGGTTTGTCCCCCCTACTTGCGGAGGCTTCTGCTATTCGTCGTGGGGTTGAATGGGCGTACGACCAGGGATGGTCGAAGATTCGTATCCAATCTGACTGTCAAGGAGTTATTAAAACTCTTAATAATAAGTCCATCCCTCTATCCGATTTAGGCACTATTGTGTCTGATATCCATCGCTTAGTCACGCAGATTGAGTCTGTAGTGTTCTACTTTAGCCCGAGATGCTGTAATGAAGTTGCGCATGGCCTTGCCAGACTCGCGATAAAGTCTAGAGGGAATATAGTTTGGTTGGAGTCTGTCCCGCCTAGTATTGAACCTCTTGTTGCGCGTGACTCGGTTTGTAACGAGGGAGTCCCGACCCTTGTTCGGGACGTTTGTTTGGCTTCTGCCGCTAGTAATTTGATGTGGAGTACTCTTCCCTCTAGAGCCGCACCCGTTTGGGGGACTCGGAGGGTTTAATGAGGCTCGTCTTCCTTTCAAAAAAAAAAAAAAAAAAATGTTGGTTTTAAGTTATTATATTTGGTTTCCTCCATGTAAGACGTACCATGATATATCTTATTAGGCTAAGATTGTTGTCAGCTGTCAAGGTTAATCTATTTTTCTTATCTCGAGGTTTGGACTATTTCGGTAAAATACTTAAATATTACAGAAATATAACTTATATCTCTAATATTTTATCATAATTTACGAATGAATTTTTTTTTTGGCAAAAGTATAAAATTATTTCATTAAGTACATAGCATGAAATTCCACGTGACAAAATATGAGTTGACCCACTTTTGCCCTATAACCATGTCGTCATGTATAACTTCAAGGCAAGAAGTTAACCTAAGAAAATAATTACATATGCTAAAATTTTAAATCATATAGAATTTGTACCAAAAAAGAAATTAATATTGAAGTCATACAAATATAACATATGAGAATTTTTTTCACAAATGTCCAATAAATATGTACATACATTATTGTAATTTTTTATTCTTTTTTTTTTCAACAGATAAATTCTTTTCATTTGGATCATTGATCTTTTAATTATATTAATGACTACTATAATTTTATATAATACACTCCAGTTATTGGTTGACTCAAAAAAAAAAAAAAAAAAAACACCCACACACAAAAACAGTTATCTTTATTTAAGAATCTACAATTTATGTGTCTATTAATCCATAACCAGCAATCAGCTAACCTGTAAAACTGAACCGATATTTTGTTCTGTTAGGGGTAAAAGATTACATCTTTCTGAATTTTCGTAATTCACCATTATTCCCATGTCTAATGTGGATAAAGTTTTCTTATAGCTGAGCTATCTTTATCTTTGAAGTGTAGTTAATTTTTGAGGTTATCTCTTCTGAATTTTCATATATAAATGTCAAAGATAAAAAAATAAAAAATAAAAATGAGTCATTAATAATCGGTTTCAGATATGATCTTTTATCTGTGGTCATATTTGCATGGTGGACAAAGCACCTCTGTGAATGTTTGTTTGTGTTTGACCAACTTGCTATGATCTGGAAATCTCCACTACTGCAACTATCTGGAGTTTATTATATTCGCATAAATTAGTGAAACATATCACCTTCAATTATTCTTCACCCGTATTAGAAAATGGAGGGATCCGGTGAAAACGGTCATAGAGACCACATGACTCGGTTACTATAGACACCCATTAAGGAAAATTTGATAAAATGATCTTTTATAATCATGAACTTTTTAGTATTCTGATCTCCAAAAATTTAATCATAACATATTTATAAAAAAAAAAATTAGATAAACGTACTTGCATAATTTTGGATAAAATCGGGCAAATCGGAAATTTGTTGCCAGTCTTGCATTGATCTTTTTAATGATATGGTTTGAATTTTTGATAAATTAGGAGCTTAATATACATTGAAGACCCATCATTGAAGTTTTAAATTCAATTTCCATGACATTATTAATTACTTATTTATCTAGACCCAGACCCGCCCCATTTATTAATCGTGTTAGAAGACGAGACCCAGACCCGCCCCATTTAAATAATGTGTTTATCGTGTCTACCCGTTTAACCCAATTAATAGATTTATTTATTTATAAATAATAAATTAATTCAATTTATACTCATTTAACTTAATTTATTTAACTATATTATCGAAGATTTTAAAATTTTACTAGCAAATCTTTATGTTCATCAATTGTATGACGTAATTAATAAAATAAAAACATAAATTTCATATATAATAAGCATTAAAACACTTAATAACATATATAAAATGTAGAAAATGTATATTTTTGCTCTTAAATCGTGTCTAATTGGGTCTCATCGTGTTATCGTGTTCGTGCCGTGTTTACCCGTTATTTACTCGTGTTAATCGTGTTCGACACAGTTGTACCCAGATCCATTTATGATAGACCCAGACCCATTTAAATCGTGTCGTAACCGTTTCATGTATCGTGTCCGGCCCCAAATTACCACCCCTATTAAAATACGCAGTGGAAGTATATATGATATTTATGTGTTTTTCTTTCATTTTATAAATGAAAATGGTGGTTTTGTTTGGTATCATCGAAAAGAGTCTCTGTTTCCTTTTTTTGTTTGGTTTTTACTCTCAAGCTGTACTGCAATTCGTGGAAATTATCGAACTTGATGACGTGTAGAAGCTAGCCAATAAACTCTTAAGACTCGACATAAGACAAACTTCAACGGGATTGCATAACAGCAAAATGTGGTCTACTTTGCTACCAACGGGACGGCAAATGTTGCTGCATTTTTGCAGTTTGTGAACAGTACCACATCATATTTGCCATTTGGTAATATGACATTTTCGAATTTTTTTTAATAAGGTATTTATATATTTGATATATTTTTTATTATGTAACATTAAGAGAGAATAATCATCCACTAATAGCACATTTTGGTTCAATAAGAAACTAAACCTATTTTGATATGGGAGGTTGCTAACAATGGTTTCTAGGTTGCTAATACCTAATTTCGGGGTTAAATACCAACTTCAGAGTTAGCAACGTCGAATTCGGAGAAACTAACCCCGTAATATATCTGCCAAACTTATATATTTTTGCATAGCTTACATATTTTTGTATAAGTTTTACAAATGACCTATCAGTGGTACGATAAGAGATAGATCTACAATTTTGTAGTTTTGAGTTTATCCTAAACTGCCTTTAATATATGACAATCAGCTCGCGGCAAATTTTTTTTATTATTACACAAATGTTTAGTTTTACGATTTGGGTTAAATTTCATAATCATTTTTGCACTTTTTTCCAAAACGTAAAATAGAAAGTTTTTTATATATATCTTTTATCTTTCCAACTATACATCATTTTGTAAAATTTGAACCAGAAATGAGTGAGTTATGCGAAAAATACAAAAACAATACAATGTTAATAAACATGGATTACAATATAAAAATAAAAAACACTCCCATTACATTGAAAATAAAGGCAATAACATACTTCTAAATACAGAATATAAACTAAGGCAGTTGGTAAGCAAGTTTGGTCGATATTCTTAGCCTAATATCACCCTCACCTTTTGAAAATAATTTTGAACCGAGAAAATTATTTTCAGTTCCATTACGATATACTAAGAAATTAATGTTAAACCGCGAAAATTATTTTCAGTTCCACTAATATTAAATATTAAAATGAATCTTTAATTTAATAATAATAATAAAGGATATTCTTTTTGATGTAAAATTTAGTGTTGTGCTTGAGTTTGAAAAAAAGATTGTTGCAAAATTACACCAAAATGAAGTGATGGTTGTAGTTACCCTGAGGATGAAAGCTAGTGAAACAATTTTTTTTTTTTGTTAAATGGTCAATTACGGCATAAATACTCAGCATATGGTCAAAGTTGATGGCACACACTTAACTTCGAAAAGTAGGGACAATAGTACCTAACGAAAGTTTTGGGGGTTGACCAATATCTCTGTTACTTTCTCAATCACTTCGCACAACGTGTGTGCCTCCTTAGTCATATGTCCGCTGCATTGTTTTAACATTTTCATTTTTTTCTTATTCACTTATAATTTCTTACCGTTATAATTAAAACCAACAATTTAAACACATGCATAAAATCCACTATTTGTCATTAATTATTTATAATTTATACAAAACATTTATATTTCATTAGTATTTAGTTCTCAATATAAAACAAGTGGTGCGAAGTGACGGAAAAAGAAACGGTGATACTGCTCAACTCTTAAAACTATTTGTTGGGTACTAATGCCTCCACTTTTCAAAGTTGGTTATATGTCACCAATTTTGACCGTAAGTTGAGTATTTATGCTACAATTAATCCTTGTATTAAATAGTGATTGTAATTTGTCATGTATAATTTAATTAAGAGTTAATGGTAATTTAAATAAAAATCGATGGTACAAATTATGTTCGTAGTAAAATCAAAATAATTCCAGGCGAAGGTTCATGTTCCAACTAATTTCATAACATTAAGTGAAGCACATTGTTAAACAGTATTAAAACAAACACTATTTTTTAGAGTGTTTAACCATAACAAAAATTGAATATTTTTTTTTTCAAATTCTTAAACAAAATTAAGAAGCCTTTTAATGAAAATAATACTAAAAAAGCCGAAACTAAGAGCCCAGTGTGCTACCCAACCTGAACTAGTGAACCAAAATCTAAGAAAAAAAAAAAAAACTTGTCATAAAACCAATATTTATTAGTCTCTTTTTATTTCTCTTTCGTAATTATTCTTAAAATAATCATAATTTATCAGACCGTTGTTTCTTTAAAAAAAAAAGTATTGTTGGTCAAATTATGAGTAAACTAAGAGCTATCTAAATGTATGAGTAATTGAATAAATGATGCGTCCAAATAGTAAAGCACATGTCTATAATTAATTGACAGCCACAAAAAGATTCAGTGGTGAATTTTACCCTTCTTTCTCTCTCATCAAATCATGATACGATAACGATGCTGATAAAGAGATTTCAAAACCCAGTGGCTAATTTACTAGATAGGCTTGGTCCCAACCTATTTTCTTGGTCTCTGCCTCTCAAATTGACTTTCTTTTTTCTCATCCTAGTTTTTTACAACTTTTTAAATTTATATTTACTTGAGCTTTTTTTTTTCCATCTCTCTCTCTATTCTTATCCATTCGATGTATGATTGTTCTCTTCGGAAATTTACTTAAGGCTAGCAAAATTTCGAAACCACTTGAGTCTTTTGAGAAGAAAAAGTATATATTCTATATGCGAATATATAGTAAAATATATATATATATATATATGTGTGTGTGAATATATAGTAAAAAAAATACTGAATATATATATTCATTTTAATACGACTTTCAATTAAATCTTTAGTTAAAGCATCATAATCGCAAACTAAAGATTTTCATTTTAAGACGATACCACGACATCTTTTATGTTCTCAAATACTCTCCATAAAATTATCCCCGAACCTCCATTTATATATGTCGTTGGAATAATTATGATGAGATATATTATTTTTTTGATAAGTAATTATATGTCGTTGTTTAAAAAAAAATTCATTGCCAGAATATTAGACAAACACCAATTAGAGTTTTTTCTGAAACCAAAATTTGATTTAATGAACAATGTTTTATCATTATTATTATTACTACTACTACTATTATTATTATACGTGAGGGTTTTTTTTCAATTAATATTTTTTATGTCGTATTACTTATAAAGTCAAATGGTCAACCACTTGAGTTATGAATTCTTCACAGAAACAAAGTCAAAAATAGATAGTACGTAGCTAGAAAGTTAATTTTCTCAACAATATTACTCTTCTATATGCACATTCTATAGACTTTTGTGATAAATTAGTGACAACGAAATTGATAATTTTTTGACATTAAATATCAATTCTGGAAGAAAAAAATACACAAATTATGCAAAAGAGATATTCTTGTAATACGTTGATAATCAACGACCTATTAAAACTCCGAGGCCCGTCTCGAATATTAGTTATACCCAGTTATAGATCCATCAAAGTTCATTTAAAAGATATGGAAAAATCTCTAAAAAAATATGAAGTTTTAATCTTACGCGAAGTTCAACTTGTAAATTGATTAAAAAAAAGATATAGCTCAAACATTTCATCAAAATTCTTGTTTGTTGTGGTTTTCGTAATCTAAACTCTAAAATTTTCGACATCTAAACACATATTAATACAATTTTTTCATGTGAACTTTTCTAACAACATATACCAGGCTTCGTTTGAAGGCTTGATGAGAATGATATAGAGACAAGATAAAAAAAAATCAAAACATTAGTTAAGAGGTAAGTACTTTAATCTCAAATTGAAAGATACCCGTACCATTCGAATGTTCCAATGTTTTCACTCTACACATAAATTTATTTTTAGGGTAAACTGCGGCTAATGTACCTAATGTACATAAAATTCCCTCTCATGGTCCAAGCCCATTAATAAATATTTGGAAAATTCTCAACGTGTTGTTTTCGCAGCATGTTCTGTGGCACAAAGAAGCTACAAAGAATTTATGCATGAACAACATTGTTTCCATATAAATAATACATTTATCAATTCCATATTCTTGGTCTTTTTTCCTCACTTGCTTTAGCAACCAAACAAGAGGCTCTGAAGGAAACAACAACGAACTTTGGGCAATGACTCACAATTTTGCGTCAAAAACTCCGATAAGTATCGAAAAGGTTCAAAGTACAAAGTACTAGCCTCGTAGGAGGGTCCCCAAATGGCAAGTTGGCAATCATATTTCGTTAGGTTTGACACATTATTTTTTGGTATATAATAGCAAAAGGTCTGGTCGTTGATCATTTGAATAGGATAATTGGAAAGGTATTCCCTTGGTGAGAAAAAAGTGGTCCTTTTAAATGATTCTTTGTCTGATATTTAGATTCATCAACGTCGACTGTTAAACAACCAATCATAAGAGAAAAAAATTAGGAGAAGAAAAGAAAAAAAGAGAAGCTATAATTTGGGGGCTAACTCATTCCCTATCCATAGCTTCCCTTTTCCTACGCCATAGCATGGTCCTCCCAAATTTGGAAGGTCCTTAAAAACATTTGATTCACTTTGATAGTGAAATTATTATTAAAATTATTATTATTATTATTGTTATATTTTTATTAACGAAAGCTATCATATATTAGGCATCAACACATTTTTTAGGCATCAACTAAAAGGGAAACCAGATACAATTTGCAAGAGTACCAACTCACACATTAGGATCATACAAAGATTACACCACGCTAGAGAGATCATGCGCAACAATATTCACAGATTTCAAGACAAACCCTACACAAATCGGAGAATAGTGCTTTTACAACTCTAAAAAATCTGAAACTAATAGGGGTGTAACCGGAGCGGATATCCGGTTTTTCGGAACTATCCGAATCCGGATTCGAAAAAACCGAATATCCGAAAATAGGTATCCGGATCCAAAAAACCGGTTATCCAGAAATCCGGATATATATTTATTTTCAAAACACGGATCCGCATCCGGTTTTTAATTATTAAAAAAAAGTTAATTTTAACGACTAAAAAACCCGTACAAGTCTACATATTTTCCCGTTGTCCAAAAAACCGAACAAATCTAATACATTCCTGAGCATTCAAATCGCCGTCTTCATCATATAAAATTAAAAATGCATTCAAATCGCCATCTTCATTCCGCACCATCTTTTCTTCATTCCCGTGCATCATCAAGCGTCAACATCATCATCAACTGCAAAAGATATGACAATAAAAAAAAAGCATCACAAATAAATAAGTAACCCTAACATAAAAAATAAAATAATTAAAATATTAAAATAAACCGGGTTTTAAACCGGATCCGGATATCCGGATTTTTAAATACCAAAACCCTTATCCGGATCCGATTTTAAATCCGGATCCGGATATCCGTATCCGGATTTTGGATTCGGATTCGATTCGGATTTTAAAATCGGATGCGGATTTAAAACCGGATTCCGGGTTTTAGTTACAGCCCTAGAAATTAATACGTTGAAGTCTGATACACCATGGATGGATGAAAGACTGTTAATGATTATTTGAGAATCAGATCATATATTAGGCATCAGCAAAATGGGAAACCCGAATACAATTTGGAAGAGTACCAACTCACTCCGTAGGTTGGAAGAATACCAAATCACTTCTAGAGAGATCATGAGCAACTTTATGTGCAGATTTCAAGACCTAAACGCACTTTGACAATTCTAAACAATTCAAATTTAAGACACGGAAGTCTGATGCACCGCAGATGGACGAAAGACTATTAATGGGTATTTGAGAATTAGACTCATGATGAGTATGAAACGTAATATAACATAAACGCTACCGAGACTCGATGCTGACCAGGCAAAGAAAATGAACAAACACAGCTCAAAAGAACATGTACTTAAACGCCCACCACTCACCTTAATGGTCCATTCAATGCATTAGTCAATATTGAAAGCATATACTAAGATGCAATATATACCAAGAATCTCTGATTTCAAAAAAGAGACGCAAAATGGGTCGCAAAATTGGTTCTTCTGTGGCCCTCTTTCGGCGCTAGTAATTGCACTAGATGGTGAAGAGATAAGCCGGTTTGTAATTAGTTGTTTTCACAAGTACCAATCAAGAATCATCTCATCAATCATCATGATTTTACTTCGCAGATATTTAAATGATATCCTTCACTCAAATGGTCTGAACAATTCCGAACAGCCATTTTTGGACCCCCTATAATTAACCAATATCACCCAAACATTTATTGTTCGAAAGAGAAACATATTTAATTTCAATCACAGTATATAAAAATATTAGTTTATTTGATAGTAGAATGTGGTAAGAGTCATATTAACCAATGGATTTCTCAAAAGCCAAATCCTTTACGAATTTGCAATCGCAATACATATATGGTCTTAGATGAATTTGATCATGTGGAGATAAGATTAATAATTTGTGCAGAGGAATCATTCGACGGTGTATGCAATTTTCTTCACAAGTCATTTATTATTCATTAACATTTTTAGTTAAGAGAAATTGAAATCATATTTCTTAGGTATGATTTTATAAATAATAAAAAATTATTAGCTTAATGTTTATGCAATACAAAGTCGCTTTAAGCCTTGTTATTGTGAGTAATTACTAAATAAGTTTGATCGATATAGTTACTTACTCCTCCATTTGCAAACAATATCATTTAACACCAACGTTAAGAGCTACCAAACCGAGAACTATTCCTTCAAAGATCCACGTACCGCGTGCGTTACAAGTATACGATGAAGTTCTTGTAGGGTTTTAAAAATTGTGCCAGTAAGATTTAGAGGAAAGGACAAGTATTATTATGCATAATAATATTGTTTGGAAATATTAGATATTTATAAATAATTCTACTGAAAAATTAAAATACTCTTGAACTTTTTTATTAAAAAAGTTAAATTTTGATTTTTCTTCCTAAATTTCAAGTTTCATATTTTCCTGCCATAATTTATCTTGAAAATTTTAAACCAATGTCAATCGCCGGTAATCATCAGGCAGTGACGGAATAAGAAATTACATGCTAGAGGGCTAGATTTATATTCTTGTAAGAAAATACAATTGGATGGTTATACTAAAATTTTAAAATTAAGGAGGGTTAACATAAAATTTATGTTAGCACTTATGCAGTCATTTTAGACACCAATCTTGAAATTGGAAGAGCACAAAACTGGATGTAACATGATCAATTTACGCATATATTTATATAAGACACACACAATGCCATCAAACAACGACCACTCTATAAGAGATCACAATTAATTGGTAACTTATGTATCATTAAAGGGAATGATACTTGTGCACTTAAAAATAATCCTAGTGGAAACCTAGCCTACCTATATGACATGAAATCTCAAAAGTTATGTTCAATTATAACAAATCATTTCCATGAAACACTGCTAAACACACTGCTATACATAATGTGGAATTTTAAGTAAATTATTTTGATAGTTTAAATCCCATCTCATGAAATGAGACCTACAAGTTGTTCTCGAATAAAAATAAAAATTATCGTATACACGAAAAGTTGAATAGTATAAGGACATCGTATCTGCGGATTTATTGATGCAGTCGCAATAGCAATCATGTTGTGTGAGAAAGCATGAGTGGCTCATAATAAAGTTAAAAGAGTGGAATTAAAAAAAAAAAATTATTTTTTCATATTCGTCTCTCAGATTATAAAAAAAAAAAAAAAAAAACTTATTTTTTATTTCCAATCCTCGTTATGAAGATGAAAATTCAGTTTAACATGGATAAGGACGTCCATGTTTATTAATTCTATAACAGAAAGTGAGTATTTTAAACTAGAATTGATGATTAAAATATTATATGAAGAAAAAAGAAGAAGTCAATAGAACAAAATGCTATATTAAGAGTTCAACTTCCACATAGAACATAATGCTCAGTTATACTAATATTTGTAGACATTTTTTTTCAAATTATTTTTTCATTTTTCTGTCCCAAACCCAAGTTCATTTTCTATTAGATATTGTATAGGTCCAAGTTTTATGCCTACTAACAATGCAATTGAATGGTCTAAGCTAATGGATTATTTCAAGTCCATTGTTCTCTAACTCAAAAGGGCTTTTCCTTTATTTAATGGGCTATACTTCTATCTAAATCTTGCACACAGATCAGAGCTTTCCTTTTACATGCAAAACTTGCTGATTATATGAAGCCCAACTTTACTTACTGAAACGTCAAACAAATCCATTAATTTAAAACACAAAAACCGAGAGAACATGGATGAAATCATGAAACGAAATCTGGGTACCAATCTAATCTTTCTTGAAGGAGTACCGGTTTCTTTTGGCCTTCTAAATTGGGGGCTGTTCCCGGTTAAATATTAAAATTGTAAAACAAGTTTACGAAAATTTACGAAAAATCAAAATAAATTCATCAATAAAATTTAACATACTCAAACATCAATAATCACAATTCAAACGCCATGGTCCAAATAGAATATACGCAAACTCCAAACAGATCATTAAAAAAAAGAGTTCGTAATTATACAAATACAAAATTCAAATGACCAAACTAAATTATGTGTTCTAGAGGGGTTCATTGAGCTTTGTGAGTAAGATTGAGCTTCACTTAACATACGATAGAATTTTGTTAAATTAATATTTGATAACGATTAAAAAAATATGTTTGTATTGTCCTGACTCTAAAAAATTATAGAAGTACGTATCTAAAAATTTAGGAGGCTCGGCATCTCGTGGTTATAAAATGTGTACATTATTGATTACAACCTATCAAAATTCTAATGTTCCGGACGCTAAATTACATATTATTGTTCAAATCCCATTTCAAAATATTCTATATTTTGTCATATGTACTCTTGATCCGATCTCGATTCCCAATTTTCAAAAAAAAAAAAAAAGGTTCGGTTTCGGTGCCAAAATAATTTTCTTACCCCTAATAAGTGAACACCTAATTGACATGATTTTTTTTTTTCATTTTGGCCAAGTTTCCTTCTTTTTTTTCAATTTTTTTTTAAATGGCATCACCACCTTTTTTCCCTCTACACGAATGGTTGGCAATGGCATAATTATAAATGTAGAAGTGTGTGTAAAGCATATATGAACAATATGAAATCTCTCAAAATCTTATGTCACATATTCAATAATAATTAAGGGCAGTCACAGCTGGATCTGTTGAAATGGAATTGACTTTGCTGGGCCTCAAGCGAACACAATCATAATCTTGGAGGACTAATTCCCCACCAGCCTTTACAGTTGGGGTACCCACTTTCCCAAGGCTGTTTTTCTCTTCACTATTTTCTCTCATTTTTATTCACAAAAACTATTATTATTTTATTATAAAACTCTTGAATTGACCCTTTATGGGTCACAGTTTTATCATTTTGGATCTTGATTGTTGTTAATTGAATTGATTGTTTATTGTTTTAGTGCTTGATTATATATATAACCAATGGAATTAATTCACTTCTCCATTATCTTAAATATTTAATATTATTCTTTTGGTTTTCTTTCTTTTATGAAACCAACTCGGTTCGAGCCTTGAATGGTGCTAATTAAGTGATTAATGGTTAATCTACTTTTTAAATTAGTATAAGCTCTTTACTTCCACAATATTTTAAAAAAAATAATAACAAATAATAGTTCATGACTTGACCGGTTGTGGGTCATAGACTAACATTGTTGATCATCTTGAATCTTAGTTGTTGCAAATTAAATTCATTAATCATAAATTTGATTTGTCATAATTATGTATATTAAGGAAATGAAAATTGTGTGTATGTGTCTTTGTTCATAATTAATTGTTTTTTAAATCTATTTATCGTGGATTGTTGCAAATTATCAAGCTAACTAATGATTGCCACTCTGATCACAAACATCTGATGAGTAACTATTAAAGAGCTTTTAGTGTTGGTCTAATCTAATTAAGACAAACATTCTTATTAATGATAAGTATTAGATTCTAAACGCGTTTGATTAATTTATTAGTCGTGATAATCGTATAATGTAATGTTTATTATATATGAAGATTGATTTATTGCGACCATGTACATACTTCACAGTTCACTCGATTAAATCGACTTTATTATTTTAAATAGTGCTTCTTTTATGTTGATTGTTTTTGCCGGAAATTATTACTGAAATATTGGATACGCTTGGGTATGCATCATTGTCCTTGCAATAAATTCAACAATATATGGTTTTTATGTCACAGCATTAATTTTAGTGGTCTTCACTGATTGCTTATGTCGTCATTTTTATTAGTTGGACTTAGATTTTGTGTTATCCATATCCATATTATTATTCTAAAGAAAGATATTCAGGAATAAGTTATTTATTTTCCCACTCATGATGATATATTAATATTTCTCTACATTAAAATGATATAGCTAGCTTTAACAACAAGCCGTCCTATTGTCTAGTTCCAAATACCGATGCCACAGAGAAACCGTAGTCTCTATTTTACGAATATGCCGCATATTATAATTACCAATGAGATTCTACTTGTATGCCGCATATTGACAGAAATATCGATGGATGTTCGGAGAACATTAAAAGAATTCAATATTATTATATAATTAGTGATATTAATAACTAATTGTACAATTTTTTACTATTAAATTCAGTAATTATGTTTGAAACCATATCAAAAGAAAAATGATTTTTTATGTTTGAAAACCCAATCTTTTGAGCCCATAAAATCTTAGACCCAATCTAAAAATGGAAAATTTGGTCTCAGGTGGTGGGTTTGGGCGACAAGAGAGTGGCACGCTGAATTCTTCTCCCGAGAAATGAAAATGAGGGTTAGGCTAAAATATTTTGTTTTCAACGAAATATAAAACAACCTATCGTTTTTTTCTTTTCTTTTCTTGATATCACCTAAAACGACATCGGAAAAGTGGTAGGAAGTCAAACGACATGCCCGAATTAAGTAAAAACAAAAAAACAAAAAACAACAACAACGTATAAGGGTTTTCGTGCCGAATGTCTGATTTTCGGGCGTTCCCACGATTTTACTTTGGCATATCGCGAAATTTAAAACCATGGTCTCTATAAACTGTTCAAGTGATTATTTTATTCAAATTTTAGAAAGTACCATAAAAATCAAATAATATTAGGATTAACTTCTAACCCTCAAATAAAAAACGAAATATAACTTATTATACTCTATAAATATTGTTAAAAAATTGTGTAATGATAGAGAAGTGAGAAGTTGACATGCATACATCAGCAGTAGGTAGAGAAGGGGTTGGAGGGGGACATAAGCAAAAGATGATGAGTTGGTGCTAAGTTTTGGAGATAAAGATCAGTTGGTTTTGTGCTTCAAAGAATTTGGAACATTTAATCACATATTGTGTGTGAAGAGACAAAGATCCTCCAAACACTCCCCATAACCCATTTCTCTCACTATAAAATTTAGCCCTGAATTTGAAGTTTCTAGATCATAATAAATAATAACGTCAGTTTGTGACCCGAATTCATTTTTTCGGCCTTATCTAATTTTAGTTTCGTGGTGCGAATGATTTATTAGTAAATAGTTTAGAGCCATGAACTTTTTTGGGTTACATTTTTGTCGTAATTTTAAGTTTCGGGGCCAATTTACGTTCTAGGGTTAATAGTGTTCTAATTTGTGACCTTTTTTTTTGGCTTGATCATGAGTTTCTAACTTCGTGATGGAGTCTGTTCATACTTATTTGATATTTTGGAATAATGTATCTTTTTATTGTAATTTATATTTTAAGATTAATTATAACCTAGTCAATATTTAAATTCGCAATATTTTTACTATTAACTTTTTAAAAAAATTATAGTGAATTCTTCTCATTCATCTATAAATTTTATTTTCTAAGAATTTGATTTCCATCTTAACTTCAAAAATCAATTATTTTTGTCATTGCCATATATTTAAGGGTATTAATAATAGATGTTGCTGAGTAAGACTCAAACACAAAGCATAGATAAATCGTTTAGCCATATTCATGTTTAATGTAAATAACTAGCTAGTTGTTTTTAGTTTTGACTAATCTTTCATAACCATTGACCATATAAAGCATAATATTACAGAAGCTCTCTGTGCAGCTCTTTGACCAGCAAATAAGAGACTGACACGTCGAGCCATAGACAAGACTGCAGGCTTTGCAAGATGTTGATCGAATGATCTGTTATACACTTTGAAAAGCTCTCACATCTCTATTATTCAACACCAAGTAAAGAAGTCAATTTTGTTTCTTACCATTCAAATTTCGAGGAGAACAAGTGAAATAATAATAATAAAAAAAGGTTGATTGCATCTATATATTCTTTATTAATTCTGTGATTCGAATTCCTATAAACAAATTATCATCCGTTTATTTTAAGAGATGCGACGAAGAGACGTGGGGCAGATTATTCATATACAGATAATATATATTTTGTTTAATCGTTAATTTTGATGCTTAAAATTCTTTGTTTGTAGCATTTACAATTCCAATATGACTTTTCCGTTTCTATGATTTTTTCAGTTAAGAATGCATGCATAAGCATCTATGCTCTCAGCAGCGCCCTCCGGAATAATGGATAACCAAAATTTAAAATTGCAAAAGAAAATTATGCAGTTTAAAATAAACGTAATTTAAAAAAAAAAAAAAAACAGGTTAAGGTTAATTGTGGTTTCAAATCAGAATACGGTTACTGGTTATTGATTTTTCAAAATTCAGATTAGTTTTGTAACCGGTTTATATAGCCGGTTTTAATATTAAATATTTAAAATATATATTTTAGAATTAAGTTAGAGAGTTATGTATTGGACCGGTATGTTTTATTTAAACTGGTACGTTTTATTTACGATTTATTTTGAACCGGTATCTATTATTTGGATCGATATGTTTTATTTTTTAGGAAAAAATTATTAAATTGTACGTCTTAAATTGAATAAATGGATCTAGTTAGCCAGTTTCATAACTAAAACAATAATATAATAACCCAAGCTTCCCAAATTTTTTTTAACCATTTCTATAAATAGGAGGTTCTCCCTATCAAACGGTAACTCATTCAAACGCTATCTACGTTTAAAAAACTCCATTTATGTTTTTCTTACTCTTGACTCCAAATACTCGACTATGTTGAGTGTCAGAGTGGTTTATCGTTGTAGTGTTTAATCTATTTTTCGGCATCAACAATGAGTATGAAAAATGTAGATAATGAAGTCATGAGATTTTTTTTTTCATTTGCAAATATATAAATATATATAACTTAATATAATTTAAATTCCGGATTCTAGTATTGATTTTGCAAATTCTAGATAAATTTGAAATAGAAATTTGATTCTTAATTTTTTTTTTTATAATTTTTTTTTAGTATCGAATAGCTTAAATTTACTCCGTTTCATAATTTAACAACTTAGATTTAAGATATAAAAATATGTTATACCACTTTTATATATATATATATATATATATATATATATATATATATATATATATATATAATAAGAATCTAACGTATGTCTCCTGGCGAAACTAGGATTTCAAGTCTATAAGAAAGTCTCATATTTAGAGAGTAACCTTATTTAGTGTATATAACCTTATTTAGAGAGTTACATATATATATATATATATATATATATACTGTATATAGCCTTTACATATGGGCTATAGTATATAAATATATAAAGTTAACTTCACTTGTGCATGCATGTGAATGAGACTTCAACAATATTTCATTAGTCTTTCGTTTGCCCGAATATATCATGGAACGGGTTTTCTTCAATTTGTGTATGGGAGCTAAGGAACAATGTTTTTAAGTGTATGGGAAGGCATATTATGAGTCTTATTATTAATAATACTTTATTTTTGTAATGGTGAACAGATATGTAAGCTTTTAGAAGTCAAATGAAAATACTGGTATATATATCGACCAAGTATGCCATAATGAAGAAAAGAAACAAAAAAAAAAAACTTTGTTATATTAATAAGAAGAAAAAAAAGCTAATGGAAGCCGGGACATCAATACCTTATCTAGCTATATTTTCCACTCACTTTATCTTAGGCCGATTCTCTAATGCAGATTATATATATATATATATATATATATATATATATATATATATATATATATAGTCTAGAATATTATGTATTGCTACACATCTATGCAAGGGACATAAGTAGACATTGGAATTTCCAAAAACTATTAATCTTAGTATTCCTTGCCGGTTATGCCTAGGGCTAAGTATTATAACTAATGCAACTTGATAACATATATAATTAAATAATAATTGATTCCATATTAAGTAATAATTTATTCTCCGTTAGCATAAACTATTAGAACATTATGTAAAGTATAACAAGGTTTCTGATCTTTTAAATCATATTACACTAATTATTTTAAAAAATTAAAATTTAAAAATCTTTTTGATAACATGTAATAATTTGATGAGACAAACTTTATTTAGACAAAGAGGGTATGATTAAAAGAATAAAAAAGTAATCTGGAAATCTTTAGCAAGTACAAGTAAGACCTACACAATATAAATTAGTTGTATCGTTATTTTAGTGGATAGTATTATTATTTTCTTATCATCTAAGGTTTAATTTCTAGATAATGGCAGACAAAAGTTGGCGTATTTATCTTATTTATTAAGTTATTTAAAAGAGTTGCTTTGAGTATCGAACTAAGTCAATGTTGGCTAATGTTGATAACCTTCATTCTTGGTTTACTAAGGGATCCTTATACTAAAGGAACACATAAATAGAGGAAATTTTTTTGAATAGAAAATAATTATCTGTATATTGAAGAAGAATAAGAGTTTATGAAGGATTCTTTCTTATGTATGTACACGTTATATAAAAATGACAAACGTATCCTTATTTCACATAAAGCTAATCAATCAATTCGCTTAAATCAAAGAGATTACACTAATTATTAAGTAATCACATTTAGCAGATTATTTTTCAACAATTAGGCTAACATATCTCGTTGCTTCGGTTCAGTTGAACGCCACTACATGCTCTTCTTCAACCAAGTCGGCCTAATTCCCGGTCGAGGTGACATTCTCATCGTAGGTCGATTTGTGTCGTGGTCGATCATTAAGTCATGGTTGACCATTAAGACTTGGTCGACCATTAGATCATGGTTGATGTGGTGACCAAGTCCATATTAGTACTATCCCTGGTCGATGAGACATCATGGACATAACCTTGCAGATGACGCCTGGTCAGGAACTGAATGAGTTGAACCAAGTCGAGTTTAAAATTACTTACATTTTGTCAAACAACTATTATAAACTATACTCTTCTTCAAAAAAAAAAAAAAAAAAAAAAACACTATTATAAACTATACTCGCTGATGTTATTTATCTTCTTTGCTTTTGAACTTTTATTTTCAATAACAATAATACACACAGTTTGTACAAGTTAACAATTTTCATCACATTCATTTTTTTTAAATGGGGAAGTACTATCGGTCAAGGTTACAATGCTCTCGCGTTACTAGATATATTCAGTGTAATATATCAGCCAAGGTTACAAATTTTCATCACATACCTTTAAAAGTAGCATGTTGCATGTAAAAATAACAAAAAATGTTAATTCGTACAAACCATGTGACTTATTTGAGTATATTTTTCTCTATGGTTATAAAATTCTAATTAATAGTAGTAATATGTTTTTTTATTGAGTGATATATTAAACGTAGGTTAAATATATATTTTTTAAAATAAAAATGGATACCATAACATTTTTTGAAAAATTTATGATACATTATTTCAAAATTTTAAAAGTCAAATGTGAATTGTACCAAAACGCAAAGTTTGCATTACTATTGATAATTAACTTTAATATAGGCAGAAGCACGTTCAACGTTAATTGAGTTCAAACCCCCAAGATCCTCAAATTCATGCATTTTTCTATGGTAGTTTTTAGTTTTTTACTTTCAAACCTCCCTTTCTTACTAATTTTACAATTTAGCCCCCTTAAAGACAAATTCTAATTCCCTATATGAACTTAATCATGAACTATGTGCTAGCATCATCCAGATTTTTATTTGTTGTTAACACTAACAATAATTTAATAAACATGTTAAGATCTTGTCGTAAATCAATATTTTCTGCTTAATTGGACGTCAGAAACATGAATACCGAAGTTCGAATTTTACGAATATATCCTATCTTTTAATATGTCACCTCATAATTTTTTTTTTCTTTTTAAAATGTCATCTTGTAATCTTGTTTTCCCCTTTGATATTTTTTTTTTCCTGCACTGAAATCATAATTTTAATATATTTTTAAGAGCACAATAATTTAGACAAAATACAGTGAGGAATCTTTTAGACAGAGAAGTTAATTGGGCTGCTCATGAATATGGCCCATGAAAAGAGAAGCATATTTATATATGAACATATTTAAATATATATGTGCGTGAAGTTGTCATTATTATTGCTTGTTTTGTTAGGGCAGAGCTGGCATATATGGTCTTTGACCAAAATGTGACTTAAAGTTGACCAAGTTCATGCATATATACTTTAGAGTTTAGACCCAACTCTCATATCATGTCTTCTTATCTTCACACTGTTCACTAAACTATTCATATATTATACACCATTATTATTCAGTATTCTCTTTTGCTATGCATGTATATATTTTTGCAGCTACTAAATTTGCTGTATTCATCTTTGTAAAAGGAAAAAAGATATATAATTGGAACAAATCAAGTATAAGTTGTATAGCATGACAATGATAATATATATATATATATATATATATATATATATATATTGGCGGACTTGTATATGTACGTTTTTTTTTATTTGGAATCATTGAAACTTTCCCTCAGTGACATTCAGACCTTTTTCATGCATGAGAAATTTGTGCACAGAAAATGAGAAAATTAGTTCAACCAATTCCTTGTCATGGTTCGTTGCTTACCCTTTATTAGGCAATGTAATGTTAAGAAGGTTAAAAGAGAAAGAAAAATGTTATAAAAGCTAATAAACTTTTAAAGGTCTAATAATGCTCATTATCTTGGTTAAAGGAATTTGAAATGAACAACTTGTAGCCTCCATCAAAATGCATATTCTATTTTTTTAACGTGTCAAATTAGATCTCATTATTATTCATGCTCGATACGAGTAGGCTAATATTCATTTAATGTTAACTCGTTATATCGTGTCTCGTGTCCGGACTCAAATTGTCATTTTTGCTTTTCTATAGATCTAGATCATTATGATAATGATTTATATGAACGTTGCTGTTTAACGTGTGGCATCAAATTTTAGATCATTAGAGTTTGAGAAAATATCAAATTGCATGAAATTAAGCATCAATGGTATAAAAAAAAAAAACTAGAATCTTAAGTTTGACCGCATAGGTAAGAGAACCATAAATAAATAAATACTTGTTAAAAATGATTTTTAAATCAACTTTTGCCCAAATTCAACTCTCGGAGGCTCATATCTTAAAATCGAGAAGCCCAAAAAATGTGAAAATAATTTTTATTATTAAAATAAAAATATTAAATAATAAACCACGAAATCCCCGCGCCGTAACGGGGCATCAAGGCGCGTTACGTGCCCTGTCAAGGCGCATAAACGCACCGTCGCGCTGCGGCGGCGTGAGAAGGTCTAAAGTGACAGTATTTTACTGCGCCTAGGTCTCTGGACCCTCCTATAAATAGGAGCTACATTTCAATCAAACATAATATGATGCAAACGCTCTCTACAGTTATATAACTCTATTTTATCTCTCTTATAAATATATTCCGGATTAGATATCCCACTAACGTCGGAGCGGAGGAGCTACATAAAAATAAGGCACTGGAGGAATCCCCGACTCTTCGGAGATAAAGGAATATAACCTAGGAGGCGCGAAAGGAAAGTCCGAATGTCCAGACCGACCCCCGTCTCTGCTTTCAGCTCCCGGCTTACCAAAGCAAGCGCAAGTACACTTACCTCAACTCCCACTTTGAACCACGTGATGACCTCGTTAAAAGTGACGAGGTACGGCATCATATATATTATCATTCCCTAGCTCTCCCTGACATCGAAGATTCAAGATCCAAGTGTCGACCTGCCCTGCGGAGGCTTCGGTTCTTAGTGATCATCAGCATGTATCCCAAGTACTATCGGATCGCAAAGGCGGAGGTGTACAAGGAATTTTTGGTAACGCGTCGGAGGAACCAGTTCTGGTCCGACAATTAGCGGAGAGTCAGATCGACCGGTTTCATAATCCAAGCCCCGAACCATCGTCGACCTGCCCTACAAAATTTTTCGACTTTCAGCGGTCACCGATCTATGACCCGAGTCTTATCCGTTCTAAGACTTTGTGGTAACAGATCGGAGGACTCAGTTCCCAACTGAGGGTTAGCGGAGCATCCGATCTACCGTACCCACCTCAGTCTGATCGTTGACCTGCCCTACGGAGGTTCCGTTTCTCAGCAGTCACTGATCCATATCCCGAGTCCAGTTTGACCGTCTTGGCGTAGGTCTCGAGACTCATCGGGAACGGGTCGGAGGACCCGGTTCCGGTACGACGGTTAGTGGAGGGTCCGATTAGCCAAACTCCACGAGAACAATGAATCAAGCCTCTAGCCCAAGAAAGTTAACAAACGGCGATGGTCCCGGCTCATTATCACGACATTGGCCGATATAGTGGTTGATCCATTTTTTCGGCATCAACATTTTGGCGCTAGAATAAGCGTCTCCTGACAAGTTCAAGCCTCGATCAAGTCCCTACCAGCACACAACTTTGGTACTGTCTTGGTCGCCCAACGACCTCGGAACCGCCATGGTCGATCCACAATAAGTACAAGACACGCACGGCACCAACAAGACCTCCGCCACGCCGCCACAAAGACAGCGGATTTTCCCGCCGTACAAACCCCCTCAACAAATGACGATGGACCCGGCCCATTATCAAGACATAGGCTGCTATTCATTTTTCGACATCAACAATACTTATTGTTTATAATTTACCGAAACGTGAGTACACGTAAGAAATATTTTGTACAATGATATGCTAATTTGTATATATATGCATATTACTATATAAGCTTACACTGACTTCGAAGCGAATCCGTCGCGTTCCTGTATATCGTAGCTTATGTCATTCATTTATGTACTAATAAAGATTGCCTCTGATTAATATTATTATTATTAAATGATTGTTAACGTAATCAGTATGGTCACTTAAAATAAGGCGTGTAAGTGAAGTGTTACCATACTAGGGTTTTCTTCATTAAAATCTTGCAACAACTTCCAATTATATCGTACGTGCAGTAATAAAATGATTAAAATCCATTGCTAGTAAAATAATTTACACGATAATCGCTAGCTCAGTTGTTCGGAAAGTTTGGGATAATAGCGACCAGTGGCGAAATTAAAAATTACGACTCGATGAAAACTAAAATCGAAAAAACTTCGTGGAAGTGTCAAACCCCCCATCATATGAGAGAAAAATGAAATATTATTGTAGAATTCACATTAAGATTTACGTGCAAACAAAAGAAAATCAAATACTACAAGTCAGAGCTTGAATCGAAAGTATAAGTAATAGTATTTGAAAAAAGATAAGAAAAAAAAAGGAAACTGATTGGACAAAGTATAAAAGACACACACACACACACATATATATATATATATAAATATATATATATATATATATATATATTAAAAAAAAAACGACACGTCGTTAACAATCCCAAAATATGTGTGAGGTCCAAAAATATTTATGAGTCACTACGACCATCTTTTATTTTAACTCCGAAGGAAACACCGGAAACACCACTATGAACGACATTCTTAGATATAAATGATCCCTTTAGCAAATAAATAAATAAATATAAATGATCCAATTACTTATTAGAACTTGATCACTAATAAAAATTCTAATATTTGGCTTAACGGTTAAAAGAGGATTTGGATTTTCAAAAAAGACTTTTAAGATATTTTATCAATATAATAAAATCAGTAAGGAATTGGGAAAAATGTTCTTCACAAACCCTTATTATTTTTTCGAAAACAACAAATTCTAATATATGTTTCAAAAAACGGCTGCAACTATGAGATATCCTAATTTCTTAATTCAACCGAAATATTAAAATACAGTTTTGGTCTAGATGCAGACATCTTTTTAAAATTTGAAAACATGAAAGATACTCAAAACTGAAATTTGTACAAGTTCTATCTCTATCTTAAAAACTTAATTCAAACTATATAATTTTTAATAAATAATTTTTTTAAATCAGATGTGCATAATTTTTTGTTTCCTCCCAAAAAGGTCCAAATTAAAAAACTTTTTTTTGACCGATCTAAAGCTCAAAAAATTGTGAAATTAAATTTGTAGGTTCTATAAAGGTATTCAAGGAGGTGATAAAAAATTTAGGGGAAAAACATACTAGTTTAGGAGATAAAAATTTGGGAAAATTAAGTCACCATTGGACCACGAAAATCAAATCGAGTTTAAGAAGGATAAACATGAACATATATCTATTGATGATGGAAAATGAAAGCTTTTTGGCTGATGAGATGAAGAGCAAGGGGTTTTCTCTCTAATGAGATTTCTAGGTTTTTAGAAGGTTTAGAGGCTATCTCGCTATGTATTGATAGATTGTTGAAACCCTAACTCCACTATAATATGATTTAAAATAAAACCCTAACTAATCCTTATTTTTACAGCACTCTTTTTTCTTAATATATCAAATATGTGATAAATTAATTGGCTATAAATAATACCTAAATTAATTAAGAACAAAATAGTTTTTTTTTTCTTATTCTATTTTTCTTCTCTAAAAAGATACGGGATCTCACAATTACAGGCTTTAACATTCTAATAAGAGACTTGCTTAAAATTTAATTAGTATATGTTAAATCTATTTTCTTAATTTGAGGATGGTGTTATTAAATCAATTTTTTATGATGTTAATATATATGGTAATTAATTCATTATTTAATTATCTTAATTTGAATAAATAAGACAAGTTCAGCAAATTAGACTTGTTTGTGTCTTATCTTCTCAAAAAATTAACTTTTTTTCTTAAGATTTAAAATTGTTCCATGCATTAAGAAAGAAAAAAGAAAATCATATTCTATTGTGCAAATTTTGTATGTGTCATTTCGATCCCTTTGGAACTTAGTTGTTAAAATAATTTGCGACATACTGAATTTTTAGTTCTATAGTAAAGTATTTAATTTTATTTTTTTTATGAATGGCGCACATTTGGATTAATAGACAAAAGAAATATATAAAGGGGACACGATCTTAGACCCTAAAATATTGAAGATAAAAACAAAACATATGTATATATGATATAGTACACTATACATAATAAATCATATTTTCGAGACAACCGATTACGGGTGATAATTATTCTTTATAAATTTTTTATTTTATGTTTTATTCATTAGCTTAGTTGCCTCACATTAGTATAAAATATAAATTATCCGTCTGCTTATACGTATTGCTTGCTTCTACCTTTTTCCTTTTACGAATATTAATATATTATAGGAAATCTTCGACCGTATTAATATACATCATTAATACATCTCAATAATATGAATTCTCCCAGCCAGTTCATGAATATATTATTAACTATTAAATCAATTAATTATTTCTTGGAGAATTAGATAACTTGACATCGTTTGTTGGTGCCCATCTCCGAGGTGAAGTAGATCATGGGAATACGACACGATATATTTATATATTCATCTGAAAATCATTATTGATACATAATAGCATGGCAGTTAAATTTATGTGGCGTGGCGTAAATGATGCGTCACAATGGTCCAAAATCAAATCATGCATGTAATGAATTTGAATTAATACTTATATATATATATATATATATATATATATATATAGGATCTGCCAAACTACATTCTTGATATCTGGAGCCTAAATTATGAGGGACATATATATAAATAATGATCAAGGCAAAGATTGGGATGGCCATGGTGCAATAAATTGAGAAGAAGGAAGCCCATATTATTTGTGATTTTCTATTCTGTTATATATTATTAGGGTTTCTTCATATTTATCCATATATAATATTACAAAAATTAATGAGTTATTGGATAAATGAGATGGATATGGAGCTACACTCTGATCAAGACGGTCTTCAAAATGATATCCCGGCCTTTCAGTTGTATCAAAGACTCTCCCTCACTCTTGTTAGGATTGAAGCCCTCAAGAAAAAATAAAAACAAAATTATAAACTAAACATCAGAGATCGCTAACATCAAAAATTATAATGTTAGAGGAACGTCCAATTGTCATTAACAAATCAGATTCGCCGCAATCTAATAGGTCAAATTTATTATTATAAGTCTGACGTCAGGTTAAATTATGGAGATTTTTTTTATTACTACAAAACATTATATACTAAAAAATTAGGACTACACTATTAAATATGTGAAATGCATAAAATACCCTCTCAATCTTCTTGTCGATTTCACAAATCAACAATCTCTCACTTGACGATTAATCGCTATATATCACCGGTATCCAAGCTTCCAAGCGAATGCTCTAGTCAATCACAAAGAGCCCAACTGAAGTTGTGGACAATTTCAATTCCTCAAGCATGGACTTTCTTTAACATGTTTGCAGGATTCGAACTCTTATTGGGATCCTCCTAATCAGTAGCACTTCATCATCCAAACTTACGAAGTGGTACCGGAATTGTATATGCTTACATCGAACATGATAAACTTGATTTTCGGCCAAATCAATGGCATGTTGTTGACTAGCTTTGACTGCCTGTTTCGGGTGTGCACTTGCGGCATCAATGAATTCGGTTACACACAACTCTCTCTCATAATAATAATAATAATAATAATAATAATAATAATAATATATAGGGTTAGAGAGTGGAGTGGCTGCAAGAACTAGGATTTCCCATGCATCGGATCTGCTGCTATATATGGTTTATTTGGTTGCCTCATCTCACCCATATATCAACATGTGTTCATGTATCTCTCACCCTCATTATTAACATATATATACTCTACTCACCCTTCTGTACCTATTAAAGATAAGATAAGAGAGCCTACCCATGAATTCATTTCAAGGTTTCAATGATCTACAGTGAGTAGAGAACCCTATACATTATCTACTTAAGAGATTCATACATACATAATCAATATTCCCAATTTGTCTCTTGTAAATTTTCTATTTTTGGGGTATTTAATTAGGACAATTGAAAATTTTGGAACAACCTAATTAGAGTTTGTTGCTAGCTAGTCTACGATTATCCTAAAAATGAAAAAGTTCTGAGGGTTATGTCTGTGTAGAACAATATTTGACCGATTAATGAGGACACACTGTGCGGATCAAAGGCCACTATATTAGTATATAGTTATTTAAAAATTTAAATTGGGAATGTTTTTGGCAACATGGGTACGATAATGGAAATTGAGCAATAAAATAATTATTTCTGTTGGGGTTTTTATTTATTTTATCATATTACTTGCTCAAGACTGTTTGGCAGATACAGACTCATTGATGAATAACGACCATTTATTCGTTGATATATATATGGGTTGGGACCAAAAAGACCGTGATGAAAGGTCAATTTCTTTCTCTTTTTGTAGCAAGCATTTACATTTCATGCTTATTATCATTTATCACCTATGTGCGTCACTCTTGTTTTACCTCAATTTTTATTTTATTTTTCATAGAATATATGTATGTGATGATTAAGTAAATATCGTGATATTTTATGGGATAATTGAGGTAAAAGTACTCAAGTTGTAGTTACCAGGGAGGAGAGTGCCAAAGTTCTTTTTGTGTGGCCAAAGTACCTAAATAAAATAAGAAGTGTGCGACTTGAAAACTCCGTCGAAATGTCGATCTCTTGTACGAAGCGTTGTTGTCCATTTTCGCTTAAAGTGAGAAATTAGAGGATGGTTGATATGTGCAGAACCTTTACAGAAGAGATGACAACTGGAATAAATTTTCTAATGGCACACTTTTATTTAATTTGGGTACTTTCCCACCACAAAACCAACTTGGGATACTCTCCTCTCTAGAATTGACTACAATTTGAGTTCTTTTGAAATGAGCATATAAGTAAAATGGGTACTTTAGTAATTAATTATCTAGTAATCAGATATACTTTTATAATGAGCATATAAGTATATTACTTTTTAATTATAGAAGTTATAGTCGTCAGATATATAAATATAAATGAGCAAAACGAAAAACAAACAATAATTAAGTGAATACAGCAACAAAAGCCCCTAAATTGGCATGGTTGTTATACTTGAATCTCTATATACGAATTTTGGTGGCAAAAGTCTCCACTTTTATAATTTTTGTAATAAATGGATAGAGCATAATTTTAAATGACGCGTGTCCCTTCACATGTCATGCCCACGGCAAAAGTCTCTTTCTTTACATGTTTGTAGTAATTAAATGCTAATTTGATTGCGAAAAGTCCACATTTTTATATTATTTAGAAATGGACGGAGCTTAACGTTAGATGTCGCGTTTCCCTTTATGTGTCGAGCCATATATGTGTTACGAATTGCTCTTTACTTTGATTATTAAACACGGCTAAAATACAACATATTGAAAGCGAAAAATAATACTTAAAAAATGGGTGTGGCACTTATTCTAGAAAATTCAAATGGCAGAAACTATTGCTACTAAATTTTCTTCTATTGGCACTTATAGATTAACCGCAACATACATGTTAATTCAGGGACTTCTACTGATACGGCTCAACACGTGTCATTATATAACGCCGGCCTCCGTCTAATTGCGATTAATATAATCATATATAACAATGAGGCATCTGCTTCCAAAATTCATGCATATATGAATAAAGATTTAATGGCGACAAACTTATAAGATTAGATACTTGTGCCACTATTTAACCGAAACAATAATGAGAGTAGTTTCTCTGTTCATCAAGACCACATAGAAAGCGATTGCTGAATTGGGATAGCGAAGTTATGGCCCCACTTGCCTTTACCTCTAGTACAAGGGTCATATATATTCAGAATACATATTCATATATATAATAATTTAATAATAGTGACGTATATATTTATCGATTGAGAGAGATGGAAAAGTGGGGTGATATATATGTATATATACATACATATATGGGCCACTGCTGGAATATGAGTGATGAATTATTTATAATGGAAGTACCCTTCATCCTCTCTGGAATTGTTCCAAATAAGACCCATGGATATGAATGTTTTAGGGTTTGGTTGATGATTATCAAGTGGAGAGGGCGATTAATATCGAAAGCAAAGCTGGGATTTGGACTGCAATTAATGAGCCATGTCTGTTTATTAAATATGAATAGTCTCTTTTCGAGGATACTCATACTATACACCCATTATGTCTCCACACTCAAAAACCCTATTATTATTGCATTATATATATGCTTATTGCTTTTAAATATATTTTTTTAAAACTACTAGTATAGGAAGGGAAAAAAAGGGATTATATACTTCAAAAAAATGTTCATCAATTTTTTTTATTGGGGTATTTTTATGTCTACTAAGATTAATAATATTGGTGCACATATGTGAGCTAACGGTATGAATATCTTGTTTTAAAAAGGAAATCTAAAAAAATACTCAATTTTTCACTTATTTTCAAAATAATCCGCCAAATTCGTAATTCTAAAAATGATATTTTCAAGACAATATCAAGAAAAATATTGTCCTTAAATTTGAACAAAAAAATTATGAAAATTGTATTTTTTGAATTATGAAACTTGAAACATTAATCTTAGAATTTATGGTAAATAGTTTGTTATTGAAAATAGTTTGTTATTTGTAAAAAGAAGGTGATATTGAGTTAACTATAGTGAAGACTTAATTTTTTGTATTAAATATAAAAATACAGAGAATTATAGTTATATTGTCAGATTTAGGAGAAGATATTTTGGCACAAACCCTACTACGTACTAATAAAATTATGTCCTAATCAATTATTATAATGGAAAAAAAGAGCAAGAACCAAGGCGTATCACTTTGACACGAGGTTTTACTTTTTCGATCAAAATTCATCGTCAAGTCCGTTTCGAAGCGGTGTTATTTTCTTTCTTGGATTCATACAATCCTTCTAAACGATATTTAATTGCTCTTCATTTAATAATTTTACATATATTAATGCAAATATATAATAGTATTCAAGAACATTACTATTCATATAAATGCAATTATTACTATTTTACTATGAACCCGTCGATTAGTTATACACCCGCAAGATCTATTCCGCGATATCGGGTGAGGAATTCAAATTTTAAAATACATAAATCCGAACCATCAATATTTTATCGTTAATCGCATATTGAACCTAAAGTTATAAATATACTAATTTCGCAAATGATATAGAGAGATAAACAACATACTAAGATAGATGACTAAACTCAGAATACAGTGTGCGCCGATGAATAATATACTGTCAGCTTTCTATTTAAGAAGTTTTTTTTTTCAAAAAAAAAAAAGAAAAAAGAATTTTAATAGGGAAGTTAGTTACACAAAGCCTAGGATTAGAAGAAAACGACACTAATAGCCTTGCTATATTTAGAAACTATCCCTAATACCCGCAGAATCTCTTACAAAATAGAAAATTGTAATCATTCTCTCCCTCTCTTTTTCCTCCCCCACTCGCATTTTCAAACGTTAACATCACGCGACAGACTGATGTAGTTCGTGTGATCCACGCGCGTGACGAGAGAGTGGGGTTAGATATTTCCCCGTAGGATTTTTTTGTCTTCGGCCGTTTGGTAATCTCTTACAACTTCCCAGGTACCAAGTACCAATCAAAGAGCGAAGCTGCTAAACCCCCGTTTCAACACGTCAGCGTCCACGTCACCTCTCTGACATGTCGCCAACGGGGCCACCGGAGGGCGCCACGTGTTATTGGTCACGTGGGTTTGTCGTAACGGCTGGCCCCAGTTTCGGGCAGTCTTCAAGGTGTTGAGATGCTCATCAAAAAAATGTTGCAAATGTTTCGGGAATTACCCCTCGGTTTAGAGACTTTGGCTTTACTGGCCCGTTGTTTTCTGAATCTGGCATTTACCCCCCTCGAGATCTTGTCAGTGTCACTGGCTTGTTTAGTATCATTATTATTAATTATTTTGCGAAATAGGTACATCAAATTGTGAAATAAAATCGAGCATCAACACCGAAGAGAATAGTTTAATTAAGAAATGTCGAATTTACTATAATAGATTAATAATATCAAATTATTTGGATGATGAAATAATTTAAATTAAAAATATTAAGCAAACAAAATGACCATTTTAACTTATATATATGTATATGTATTAGATTTGATTTATGGTCCTTGATTTAGGAATTATTAACAGTTAATACATAGTTTAAAATCTAATAACAATTAAACCCTGTCCTTTTTCTTAATTCTATGATGTTTTTTCTTTTAATGGAAAAAGGCTATTTAAGAAAATGTTGCTTGGATGTTAGGTAAGAAAATGTTTCTTTATATGACATTGCTTAAGGAGTTAAATTCTCAACCTTATCCAAATTGCCCCAAATTGTTCATGTCTCAACTTGTCATTTAAAAATTATTTAATCTTAAAAAAAATAAGTGTATAGATAGTGAACGCTCAGATAATATTTAAATGTTCTCGTAAATGACATGGGAAAGGGTTGACGGCTGCTAATTAATAATGATTAGTTCGTCAACGTGATTTGAGGGACTAGAAAGGGTTGTTAATACTGATTAGTGGAATGAGAATCTTAATTATTCAAGAAAGTGACCTGAAATAGTGATTTGTTTTCATAAATAGCTATGCTTAGTGTCTTTTTTAGGGTATAACGGTGTCATTACGTGCATGCAAAAACCCCCATAATAATATATGATCATATCATCATATGACTCTGAGAGAGAGAAAGAGAGAGGGACAAGACCACGTGGCAGTCATGTCAAATGGGCCCACAACCCACGGCCTCTGGTTATGGATACATTCGATGGCTCACTGCCCCATTTGCTCTCTCTCTCTCTCTCCTAATAATCCCGGTTAATTTCTGTCAGATTCCGGTGAACCCTTTTATGCCCTTTATTTATACCCCTCTCCTTGATGCCTCCACATCCTTACCTCACAAACCCATCTCTCTCTCGCTCTAAAGATCGAAACTTTAAAAATCTCTCCCCATCGGCGCATTTTAGCAGCGAGCACGCAGCCACGCTAACGTAGGGCGCGCGCGCGCGGCGCACGTTATTCGCGAACGAACACTGACGCATCAGACATAGTTAGGTGCACCCTTTTGTCAGAGCCCGAAAACGCCTTGGGCGTGAGAGTGGGACAGACGGACAGAGAGCTTGACGAGCGCATTTTAGCACTGGGACATGAACAGAGTAGTGTCGCCGGAGATGTTGCAGATGCACTGCCTGAACTCACCGGGAGGACACTCCGGCGCCGGGAACTGTACGGACATGACGGTCTTGGAGAGGCAGAGAGCTCGGATTCACACTCAGCAACAGAGTAACTATTTCAACGGCAACGAGCTTAACGGGCTTTTCTACAACCCGTTCGAATCGCAGTCGGGGCAAGCCCCGGGTTTCCTGGGAATGATGATCGGTGCGATGAAACCCGACCCGGATTTGGACAACGGGTTCGACCTGCCCGGGGTGGGGTACGCGGAGTTGGTGGCCGGTGGTCTTGCTCGGACCACCAGCTGCCCGATGACCGCAGCTCCCGTAATCTCCGACGTCAAAGCTCGGGTGGTTGGTTTCTCGCCGGAGAAGATTGGCTCCGTTGCCGGACGTGAGAGCCCCAAGAAGAGAAAAGCCGACAGAGTACAAATGACAAAGGTATATTCTAATTTTCTCAATAATGTTATATTTACATAATTTAATAATTAGATTTTGATTTTCTATGTGATATAAAACTATGTGTGTATTTTCCATGGTATGCATTTTAAAAATGTATGAATATATCTACTCTCTTTTCAATATGATTTTTCACATTAACCTAATGACTTGTATCAAATATCGGTATCGGAATAAGCTCTGATCGGACCTATTCGGACTTGCAACGAAGACGTAATGGAATGAAAATACACAAAAATTACCCCGTACGTAACTATCGACTTATCCACCGAAATAATTTTTGTTGTAGATTGCGCAAGACGATATTAAAAGGAGCAAAGGAAGCTCCGAAGAATCGGACTCGAAGATCACTGACCAAAACAACGCAAAGATTAGTAATAACAATAGAGAAACCTCCGGTGATACTTCCAAGGAGAATTCAAAGGCTTCAGAAGTTCAAAAGCCCGATTACATTCACGTAAGGGCAAGGAGAGGTCAAGCCACAGACAGTCACAGCTTAGCCGAGAGAGTAAGTCAAAAGTAATTAATTAATTACATGAAATAAATAAATAAGTAAGGTGTTTAATTTTGAATAAATTAAATGATTCAGGTACGAAGAGAAAAAATTAGCGAGAGAATGAAGTATCTTCAGGATTTAGTGCCGGGGTGTAACAAGATCACAGGCAAAGCTGGAATGCTTGATGAAATCATCAACTATGTTCAATCACTTCAACGACAAGTTGAGGTAACAAAAAATTAAAATGTGTAATATTTTGATTAAATTGACCTATTTGACTAAATTTAGTAGTGTATTGACCCTTTAATTCAAATGAAAAACAGTTCTTGTCAATGAAACTAGCAGCGGTGAATCCTAGGCTTGATTTCAACATTGAGGACCTGTTCGCCAAAGAGGTAATTGAAAAATGCACGTTATTTGCGTGTTTGAACTTGTATTCTTTAGAAGGGGTTGAAAATTAACTGACAAGAAAATTGGTAATAATTATTGTTGTTGGTAAATTGAAAATAGATTTTCCCAACTTGCACCGCGGGAATTCAGACGCTTGGGATTTCAGAGGCAGAAATGTCGAATCCGGCGTTCAATCTCCAGTTCAATCCGGCGTGCATTGGTTTGGAGATGGGGTTGACTTCTCAAGATTTGGCTCTTAGAAGAACAATCAGCGCTCCAGTGTCGGTCCTCGATCAACCCTATATCGACGCGTCTTCTTATAATGTGATTATACTTAAACCATTACCAAATATATTTTGGTTAAGTTGTAAAATTGAAAAAGTATCCTAACATGAAATCGTTCGGACTTTTGCAGCAACAAATCCAGCCGCAATTGCCGGCGTGGGATTCCGAATTGCAAAACGTGTACAATGTGTTCTCTTCACAACCATTTTCAGGTAATATATTTGTAATAATGTAATATTATATTTAATATTTTTAATTACTTTTAATAATTACATCATTACGTAGTAAAAAAGGGTTAATTTTACTTTAAGATATCTGGATATAACACAAGCTGGATCCACCAAAATGTTTAATAAATTTGGCCTATGAATTACTAGTAGAGCTGCACACATTGAACGCCGCGGCTCGTCGCGACTCGGTCGCCAAAACCGCGAGAAAACACGTCGCGACGCGTCGCGGCGTGGGCGGTCGCGGCGAGTCGCGAGAGAGAGAGAGAGGGTTCTGTGAGACGGAGAGAGAGAGAGAGCGGGAGAGAGAGAGAGAGGGGGGGAGTCGCGACGAGTCGCGATCGGAAGCTCGGAGTCGCGAGAGTCGCGACGCGCCGGCAACCACCGCGACGAGTCGCGACGAGGGTTGGCGACGGATAATGTGCAGCTCTAATTACTAGGGTCCATTCTCATTGGAACAAAGAAACTATGATGATATGTGTCTATTAATGCATCTCTTTTCCTCCTAAACCAAGAGAGAGAGAGGAAAAAAAAAAACTTAAATTTTTGTAGTGATATTGATATTCGACCAACCAAAAAATAAAATAAAATAGATGTAAAAACTAAAGGGTTTCATCATCAACTAATTTGTCTATTCATTAGATAAGGTATCACTCAAAGCCTTCTGGGTCTTGTCAAATTTAAAGAACACCAATCAATAATACTGATTCCTTAAGAGCATCTCAATATAGGACATTAGGAGCTACCACACACCAAATTTCCCTTTTAAAACATATAGAATTTACTAAATTATTGCTCAAATATTTATTAATAATGATATATTTAGAGTATTTTCAGTGTCGTGGTTGTGTAGAAAATAAAAATAGTAATTAAGATAAAAAAATTCAACATTAAAATATAATTTACACAAGATGGTCTAACATTAATAACTCGTGTCTTGGGATATATGGGCACTATTTGTCATATTTTCTTTATATGTAAAGATAATTGAAATGAAATAACTAATAATTTGATTCATAAATGTGCAGGTTCCATTGAAGCTTGCAATCTAAAGATGGAGATGTGAAGGAGATTAAATCATCATACCATTTTCGTTGAACGAGCTCACTTCGATCAAGATTATTTTCGACTATCCTAGTACATAACATATAAATATTTGTATGTATACTTGCGACATAGTATCAATAAATAAATATCCATTGACTGCAAAAAAAAAAAAAAAAAAAAAAAAAAAAAAACTTAGAATATTGTACATACATGAAGTCGCCAATTAAAAAGTGCTTAATCAAATATGTATTATAATTGTTATACTAGTATAACCCCCATAATAGTGATTATCATCATCAATGGCCATAAAAAAATTTCACGAATATCAAATTATTATTCCGTCTTAAATTTATTAATATATTTTTACTTATATCGGGAAAAAATCATCTTAGTAAGAAATATACATGAAATCTACATATATTAAAAGGTAAATATTCCAATTATAAAACTAACAATTAGAGTAACATATATTAAGTCATATTTATAACCCTATCTTATATTGCGTGTAATTTCGAGGTCTTTCGTATTACAGAGTACATACTACAATAACAAGGACAATATATTCGTTTACATTTATAAAATTATCTAAAAGAACTCATGAGATTATTGACTGAACAAGAGTGAGTTTAACTAATTGTACTATGATTAATCTCACATAAATTAAGCTGTTAAACTATTGTGCAACAGCTGTGATTGAAACGGTGTCGTTTGGTGCAACTTTCATTGAATTAATTGTCCCTTCGATGGGCGAGACACTTTCCAACACAAGGAAGACATAACCCAACAAAATTGTGGGGCAGAATATGTGATAATATTTGTTGAAAGAGACGCTCATGGGAAACAACTGCTAAAACAGACCAAAGCTCTATAATATCATATCAATTTGCCAAACTAACCTATCCTAGCAATTAGCCACAAAAAGAATTAAAAAAACATGCTTTAAACCACCACGGGCGAAGGTAAGAGTATCGGTATTTAATTCCTTATTACGTCATTGCCGAGAGTCAAAATTGGGCCAACGCGGAAAAAAAAGAAGCTATTATTTGAATATCATAGTTTTAGTCTTTGAATTTTAGTCTAACCGTACCCCAAATTTTAGACTGCATTTATTATTTGATTTTATTTTATTTTTTAATCAGTTTTACCGAAAAAATCAATATAAAAATCTATTTTTTTATTACTTACTAATAAAAATTACCCTTTGCAATATATGGAGTGCAAGCATTATCCGGACTCTCTTTATCCAAGCTTGCGTTGCTTTCTAGTAAAAATGCATAAAATTGCTAAAGAGTAGTAAAGTAAAGGCTTAGAATTGACACAAAAACCGTCATATTTATGTGACTCCATGACATAGACACTCACTAAAGCTTGTGAAGCTGCGTCGTTTTACTTCTATTATCTATATTGTGGAGGTTCTGTTCCTCTGCCCACAATGACCATGTGTGCATGTGGTGGAAGATATGGAAATAAAAAAAGTTTGGTTGTGACAATTGTGATTTTTAGTTGATTTTGATTGGCTAAGTGTAGAATTAGAGGCTCCAACTTGAAGGGGCTTGTTTCCATGCCTTTACAATTTTATAGTGGGAAAAGAAATTGCAAGTCTTTTCATGTGGCTTGATTGATTGTAGTTAAACGCAAAGCAATTTGAGTTCAGCAATACTAAAGTTTAAGAACGACCATAGGCATATAAATAATTGCATTTCTTGAAAGGATTAGATCTAGTCATTGGTACTTATCACTTTGATAGTATCAATACGTGTTTTTTCGAGATAAAATTCGGTGAACGGGAATTCGTCGATGTGATAAGTATTAGAAACATAAAACTCAATTACCTTTTCATGTAAGCGCTTATATACGCACTCAAAAAATAGGGTTACCATAGCTGTTGCGTTATCGATTGAACGA
Source organism: Parietaria judaica (assembly GCA_954871525.1). Lineage (NCBI taxonomy): Eukaryota > Viridiplantae > Streptophyta > Magnoliopsida > Rosales > Urticaceae > Parietaria > Parietaria judaica. Next base: position 29,231,732 of record OX940862.1, on the reverse strand, counting down.
GGAGAGACAACTCAAATTACAATAGAAAAACAGAATGATCGAATTTTAAAGAGAGTTTTCTTATAAATTTATCACAAAATAATTATATATCCGTATTCAATATACAGTTTTCTTATAAATCTATCACAAAATAGTTATATATCCTTATCCAATATATCTAATGCCAATAAGATAGAAAACACAGTATGTCTACCATCAACACTAGGGCTGAAACCAGAACCATGAACCGGGAATTTGACTATTTTTTTTCCCTGTCCTGGAAAAACCGGGACACAGTTTTTTGTCCCGCTTTTGGTTCTAGTTATGAAAAGTCCTTGTTTTTTTTTTTAAATCAGAACCGGGACACCAATTAAAATCCCAATTTTTTAAGGACCAAAATTCAGGACGAACCGTGAAAACCCGGGACAAAATCCAAGATAGAAACATGAAAAAAAAAATTAAAATGCAAATTACCGAATCCGAGTATTTCGAAAATGTAAAATACCAAATCCGAGTACGAAAGATAAATACAAAATAAACAAATGCAAGATCCAAGTTCACGTCGTGAACTTCATAATACCAAATCCAAATCTCCATGCAAAAAACCGAGTCTAAAATGCTAAATAGTAAATACCGAGTACAAAAAAAGTATTTTTTAAAACAAACCGACATATAAGAAATGATATGTTAAAAAAATATTGAGTAACGACTTAACAATAAATGACTTGTTAAAATAGTGGGCTGAAAAAAATAAAATAATGGATTAAAAACCTAATAGTGAACGACTTATAAGATATGACATGCTAAAAAAACGACAAACTTATAAAAAAACGACATAAAATCGGAACCGGGACAAAAAAACCGAGAATTTCATATTTTGAATTGGTTTTGGTTTTGGTTTTTCAAACAGGAACCAGGACGTCCCTTTTTAAGTCATAGTAAAAAGAAAAAAACTGATTTTTTTTACCAAAAACAGTCCGGTACCGGGACCAAAACCGGGACAAAACCGGGAGCCGAGTACAAAATTTTCACCCCTAATCCACACACCTTCATAACTCCAACTCAAAGATTCACTATACTCCCCTCCAAACCCTAATGATTTTTAACTGATAATCACTAAAATACTCTTAATCATGACTAAAAAAAATAAACATTAAGGACTAAGATTTAATTACTGTCTTGATTTTCTCTCTCAACAAGTGTGGGCTCTGAAAAAATTCATGTCCATTTTTTTTTCCGAAAAAGACATAGTCAAATTTTCATGCTCTTGAATAAAAATAGACCAATAATTTTACACAAGTATTCTTCAAATTTTGTGAAACTTCCTTAACAGTAATAAAATGAAGAAATATGACATAATATTGGTTTAATTTACACCATGAATAATCATGATATAGAATATCTAGCTGAATAGTAAGAATAGAGGCTCTCAATGCCTGCAATATATATTTTTATTTTTATTTTTATTTTTATTTTTATCTTTATTTTTATTTTGAGGGACCACAATTAAATTGCCAATACATTTTGTGTATCATCTCTCTCTTCTTCTTTTTCAAGCCTTATGTAACAATGTCAAGCAGTGGGGCTAGTCTCATCCATATTTAAGATATCCTTGATTCTCCTTGTTCCATTGGATAGTGAAAGATGATTTTGCCTTTTCCTTTTCTTGGGCCCACAATTCTTGAAACTTTGTGTATGTTCAATATAATTTTTATCTTGGTAGATTAGTGGTACTAGTATGAACAAAAATAACACTATTTAGCAAATGTTACATGTCCCATTGTGAGATCAAAATTCAAAACTAATTGGGTATTTTAGCTTTTTGGATCCATGGATAGGATTTAAAGAAGAAGAAAGGATTTGAAGCATTAAAGATTCTTTGGGCAATGAAAATACAAAATAGTATATCAATTATATCAAGCATATGTGCATTTGTTTGGGAGCTAGCTGTAAAATATTAGATCCCAAGTCTCAAAGTTGTCTTTTTTTCTTTCCCAGTGAGGATCCAAAAAGGCTACAGATGCAACGGTACATGCCTAAAAATTAAAAAAAAAAAAATATGACCTTGTATATAAACACACACATATGTATATGCATATACACGACTTGACGAGAGCGGAATTTCATGTTGTTTAGATAGTTTGGAATGTCTTCCTTGGTAATCAATCGAGGTACACTGAATTTCCGTGCAAATTCTTTTCCGGGTTTGCTTATAGTCGAATAACTGTATTGAAAATCGTTTACTTCGATCATTTCCTGTAATTTGTTTTGAGCCTGTATAGATCCATTTTTTTATGAGAAATATTGTATCAGCTATTCTTTGCGATCAAAAAAAGAAAACATTGTATTAGTCTTACTCTTATAGGTTAATCGTATTTCTTTTTTATATCGGGAGTCTCGTTCTCTTCACGATTTTACACGGGATGCGCGGTCATGTATTTTAACTTTGTTGATTTTAATTTGAACATTATTCTTCTAGGCCCATATATTGAGACTGGCCCAATTGTGGTTTTCTATTCACCGATCCTCCGCTTTGGGGAAATTTTGATAAAGGTTTTCAAAAACATAATTTGCTAAAATAAATTTAATAAAAAATACTTGGAACCTGAATATAATGTAAAATAAAAATTATTAAAAGTACTTACTTGTATGCGTGAGATGAGCATAACATTATATAGCAACAAATAATTAATATGTAATTAATTTGCATGAAAATTAATACTTCCTTTACTAAATAAAACATCAAAAAACTTTATACAAAAAGCTCACTAAGCTACAAATACATTATGATTTATACATCTTTCGTTAAACAAATTATGTATATATTTTGTTCACAAACCAAAGCACATAATTACACGACACCCTAATAAAAAAGACCAGATAAATTTAATTTCCTTTTTGTATTTCCACTTGATCAAAGCGACTCATCTGTAATGTTGTAAACATAGGAAGAATCAGAACTATAGTGCCTCTTTTATCGATTCCAATTAAATCCAGAACGGGAATTCTAGATTCGATTTTTTTTCTTCTTCTTTTATTATCACCGGATTTACATCTTTTGAAAAAAATCATTTGAAAAAGAGTACATTAGTATGGACCGGTGGATCTCGATCTATCGGTTCTGAGCTCGGGAGTCACATTATGAATTGGGTAATTACCTTTTCCGGGAACAATTATAACCGGTGCGGTTTTGCAGTTGTGGAAGACATACTCGCTCACGCTTCCTTGCAGCACACTGAACATGAATATAAGAAATTTAATCAAATTTCAACCTTCATGTTAGTTTAGTTTCTGAAAGTCGATTGCCCCATAATTTTTATTTGCGGAACCCTTGAACTTTGAAAATGTGACCAATTGCCCCTTGGTCATAAATATGTGGCAACATTATCCCCTGTTTGGGAAATGTTGTCTTATAATTTTTCTACTCTAATATTTGTTAATGATATATTATATTCTTATTCCCAAAATACGTTTTTATCACTATTTAATGATATATATACCTTTGGATTAAGCTTCTGCCTCGGGTGCCCATGACCACAGCAACAGGTTTGAGTTTTGCCGCTTCCTTGCATATAACCTTTGCTGCCTCACCTTCCACAATACGAGCCACCGACCTCACCTTTGCACACACACAACCAGTGACGGAACCAGGATTTAGACTTAGGGGTCGGTTTAATTTTTTAGTGAACATATGGGGAGTTGATTGACCTAAGCAAATCAGTGTAAGAGTTACCTAATTCATTGTTAATAAAAGAATTTGCATCAATTTGATAATATATATTTAAATTACTGTATTGTGTGAGAAATTCACAAACAAGATATGAATTATGAGGAAGTGATGAATTGCAAACCATGGCGGTTTCTAAGGCCTCAGCAGCGAGCTTCTCCATCAGCCTCTGACTTGCCTCGTAAACCAATTCGTTCTTTACACCTAAAACAGAAACGCGCACAAGATTTAGTTATGTACGAAATCGAAATCGGAACTTGTATAATTTTTAGATAACAAAGTATCGGTTCGGGTATTTTTTTTCAAGTACTTCTAAACCAAGTAGGGTTACTATTTTTTATGAAAAATCGTCTATTTTAATTTTAAAGGGTAACCGGTAACGTTTCGGTAAAACCAATATTTTTATTGGTTTTGAACCGGAAAATGGTAAAGTTTCAGCTTATCCCGTTTTGAGCACAATAGTAATCCCCGTTATTTTTTTTAATCCAAGAACCGATATTCAATGCAGGGACCGGCAAAAACGTTTTAACCCCAATACTTAACTAGAAACGGCGTGTACAAGGTGGAGCGTGTCATCATGGCGGCAGAATTGGCTCAACGCCCATTGGAAGGCGAGCCTGCTTTTAGGGCCGTGGTCCACCGCCACCAGAATGTGTCGACCCCGCCCTGTGTCCGCAGAGTCTCTCTCCGGAATCTGCGAGGGAAGCGTCACCTCCCGCCCGCTGAACTCCTCGTCCTCCATCACGGTCTCCATCGCCGCTGCCGCAGCCGCCATCTTCTTACCCGAAAACGATCTCATCGTCACAATCACGGATTTCGTATATTCGATTACTCAAATGCTTTGTTTGGGAAAGAACTAAGAAAGTAGAGATTATGGCTTTCTGATTTCTCTTTATTAATTGAGGGTTGATTTTTGAGGTTGCGTGTCTTAATTAATTAGTTTGGTGCGACAATTAGACTTTTCTTTGTTTGCCAACTCTACTTTGATAATATTATGCACTCGATGTTCTCGAACATATTTCTAGAATCCAAAACCGACAAGGAATTCTACAATTTATCATGAGAAACACGTGCTTTGTATTACTCAGAATATAGAAATGTTTGGTGGCATTTGGTTAAGTTTATAGTCTTCATTTCCTATTTGCATACTTAATTGAAGTGCCCTCGAAATAGCCCAAATGACATTTTATTAATTTTTTGATGAAAAATTCAATTATATTTATATTTTCGTATTGAAATTTAATTTTGCAATTTCAACAAAATTCCAAAACTACTATACGCTGAGGGCCTCGACAAACCCAAGAATAACCTTGGTTATGACCAATGTTTTAGAGTCCAGCCACCGAAAACACCCGAAACTAGGATCAGTTATCGTAAGATTTTAAAAGTCAATAATTAATTGTACGAATTTGATTTTATTGCACTTTTTTTTATGCAATAGCCGGGCTCTCTGGTCTCGTGATCCCGTCTCAAATTCATTGATAAAACCTCTCTTATAATTTTAATTTATTTTATTGCACTTATATTCGACATACCCTCTTAAATCTTAATGAGCAAAGATGATTTATTAAATCTTCCAATCAAAATGTGGACTTGTCCTATAACCTCAACTCTTAATAAATAGCGTACTTAGCCTCTGGGTCACTTTTATTTAGTACTTCAATTCTTCTATTCTCTTTCTTATAGCCTTTTGAGTAAAAGGCTCATCCCACGACACTTTTTAAGATAGAGCAGAAGTTGAAAACGACATCAAGAAAGGGATGTCGTTTCCGACATACGACGTGCTTTTTTGGATACAGCATTCAATATTAAGGAATCAAATGTTGCATTAACCAGAAGGAATGGGATGTTGCATAATTAAGCCAGGGTTTAAAACTTGTGACCGTGAGTAACCCGAAGTTGTTGGATATCCAGGATAAAATTGTTCATCCAGCGACACATTTTTCAAAAGTCTAACCAAAACCGGAGAACAAGGCCAACCCTGACAATAGGCTAGCAAGACCGGCACCTCGGGCCGACAAATTTTAAAACTCTCTAATAACACCTAAAAACTCAATCTTCTTAGAAAATTCAAATTTATACTTTAAATTTATAATATAATTTATAACTTTTTTAGTAAATCAAAGTAGTGATTATATGTTGATTTTTACAAAAGAAAAAAAAAAAAAACGTATACTCATTAGTTTTAAGTATATTCAGATCCACACCATCAGAGATCAGTAACCGGTTTTTAAAATCTTACAAAAACCCTACTCAACAAAACCGAGTCCGTCATCGATTCTTAAAATCTAACGAAAAAACTACCGGTATACCCACACGCCCCTCAATAAACCCATAAAATTGAATCTGGACACAGTTTTTGGTTAGTGGTTTGGCTCAGCCTTTAAGCCATACACGACAAAGCGATTTCTGCATAGCTTTTTCTTTTCATAATTTCATTGATGAAAAAAATTCACCAATAGAGTTCTCGTATCAACACTCATAGAGGCTCTTTCATCAAGCTCTGTTACTTGCCAATATGATAAAGCGAAGAAATGTATATGCCCAAAACAGCGATTAGCAAGAAGGTGCTCAGAAAAATATGAATGGATGAAAATTATCCTCATATGAATCAGATTAACGAGATTATGATATCAAATCATCATCGCACCTTCTAAAAAAAACGAATCAAAAATAAGCAAAGCGGCGAAAGTATCGAAAGAGTTGGGGAGTTTGGGGGTTTCAAAGTCGACGACATGGGTGAATCGCCACCGGAGCTCGGATTCGATTAGGGCTTAGGTTCCATGTCTTCTTGTCTTGTATTTATAGTGCTCTTTGAGGGTTTACGGAGAATGGGCTTTCCGAGGCATTTACTAAATTACCCTTAGCAAATGAAAGATAATTGCGGCAAAAATATACAACTTTATTAAATATGTGCGCCACTATCAAATTCACACCAACCGTATAGGAAGGATCACCTCGGCGATTTCGTGAACGAATGGATAAGGGATCATTTATGCTATTTCTTAAAACGGATTAGCCAAATCCATACATGTCTCATAAACGAGGGGGTCAATACCTTCAATAACTCTTATCATGTATCAATTTTACATAGGACTATATGTGTCATTCATTTATATACATAGAGCTTTGGAACTCGGTTTTGTGAGCATTCGCTATTATACGCGGTGGTTTAATCTTACGCCTACTCCTTTATAGTTTATATTGCTAAATAGAACCCGTATAAAGTTAAAAGGAATAACTCAGTGGTTGAGCACTTGAACTTGTATAAATGCGGTCTACGAAGATATATTACCAGTTTTTTTTGCTCTTGCTCATGTTATAGAGTAGTTGGAACAAACGTTATATCATGTACTTGTGAAATTCGGGTTCTTACAACGTATGGAAAAACCGACTTTTTGGCCTGATTTAGGCAGGACTCTGTCCCTGCTGCTGGGTAACATAGTACATTAAAATAAGCAAAACCTTAAGCTCAAAGTAATGTATTTCAGCCCAATATTTTATACTCAAAAGTCAAAAAAGAACAGAGCCTTGAACCCTATTCAATCTCGCTAAGAAATTGTCAAGGAATGCTCTTATAAGCATTTTGGCCATGTTCGATCTTAGAAAGCAAGAAATCTAACATGTTAGGCCATATATATGTGTATATATGTGTGTGTGTGCAGTTTGCTTAATTTCTCTGCAATCACATTGGGATGAATCAAGGAAACACCACATGCTTGCACATGGGATTTTTCTCAAAGTTCAAGCTTTGAAGAGAGTTGATGATATATAACACTATATATATCCTCATTTGAATTACTCATTCAGTTCAAGCTTCATATATTTAAACAGAAATGTCCACAGCAATACTAATTAGGGTCGACCAATCGGGCAAAGGGGACTTCAAGACGATTCAAGAAGCGGTTGACTCGGTCGAGTCAAACAACTCGGAGCCCGTCTTCGTATGGATCAAACCCGGGACTTACAGGTTAGCTCTTCACTTCTTCTTGGTCATCTGAACGAGTTATGAGCTTTAAATACAGAAATATTTATCATATATGTGCAGAGAAAAAGTTGAGGTGCCTGCTGATAAGCCCTTCATTACTCTGAGTGGCACGAAAGCCTCGGACACCGTGATAACTTGGAGCGAGAGCGGCGAGATATTCGACTCGCCGACGCTCGCCGTGCTAGCGTCGGATTTCGTCGCACGATATCTCACAATTCAGGTTCATTATGGAATAAATTTATGAATTTCCATTGATAAATGTATGAAGAAATTCATGCATAAACAAATTAGCGCATGTTGGAAAATTCATTAGCAAGTCTTTTTAATAAAAAAAATTACTAAAAATGATAAATGTATGAAAAATTCAGGCATAAACAAATTACCACTCATTTTCCACAATCAGTCAAACATGTCAATGTCTCATTTTTCTCTTTTGAATTGTCAATAAATATTCAAAAGACAATTTAAGTTGGCGTTTGGTTAACTGGATTGGAAAACTAGTTTTGCAAATTAGTTTGGGAAACCAGTCTGAGAGTTTAGTCTACCAAATCAGTTTGGGAGTTTGATTTTTGAAACACTATTTTGTTAGTTTTTTGTTAATCTGTGGTTGAATATAAATGAAAAAAATACATTAAAACACAATTTATGTTACTAAAAAGAAATTTTATTTTATTTGAAAGTAATATATATTAATACTATGATTAAAAAATATATATTAATATTATGTCTAAAAAATATTTGCCATATAATACAAAAATTATTCATATTTAATGACTCTAATTACATGCTTAAATAATGTGATATAAAGTAGTAAATATTCCGTTCAAGAGTTTATATCATTGTAATTAAGTTAGTATTTAATAATATACATAATTTAAGTATATTTGTTAATATGATAGTAATATCGTTAAAATTTATGATTATATATAAAAATAATTTTAATAATTTATTATATAAGTTAACTTCATAGTTAATATCTTATTATAAATAGTACAATAATATTATAGAATGATAATATATTATTATTGTTTTATTTTGTAATGTTGAGTTGAAGACCAAAGACAGAAAACAACTTCAAGTCGTTTTCTGTTTTCCTTCATTAAAATTTCAGTGGTCTGTGACACCGGTCTCGGAAAACAGAGACAACTGGCAAGCAAACATGGTCTGCGAAACCAATATGACACTGTTTGAAACCAAAAATCAGAAATTGGTCTCGGAGACCATAACCAAACAGCCCTTAAGTGTTTTTGATTTTTTTTTTTTTTTTTTAGTTTTTATTAATGATACAAGTACAAATACTCAACTATCTAATATGTATTTTCGACTTTTTAGCGATTTCGTTTCTACTCTGCTTATAAGTACATGGTCGACATATTCAAATAGTGTACTTTGGTGATATCATTTTCAACTCTATTTGTAATTTAAGCTCTAACTTCAGAACACGTTTGGGACGGGAGGGAAAGCGGTGGCGCTGCGCGTGTCGGGTGACAGATCTGCGTTCTACGGCTGCAGAATCGTGTCGTACCAAGACACTCTCTTGGACGATAAAGGAAGGCACTATTTCAACAACTGCTACATTGAAGGAGCCACTGATTTCATCTGCGGGAACGGCGCTTCTCTCTATGACGTAAGTAAAGTTTAAGTTTGCACTCGGAAGCAATAAACGTGTTATCAGGGCCTCTCATAGAGATCTTAACACGTCGATGACTGTGTGTTTGTAGAAATGCCATTTGCATTCACTGTCGGAGCGAGACGGGGCAATCACCGCTCAGCGCAGGGTGGCTTCGACGGAGAGCACGGGATTTACGTTCTTGGGCTGCAATATCACTGGCACCGGAGCGACATACCTTGGCAGGCCGTGGGGTTCTTTCTCAAGGGTAGTGTTCGGCTACTGCAACATGTCTAGGGTCATTGCCTCGCAGGGATGGAGTGATTGGGGAAACCAAAACGCACAAAGGTATGATTTTCTTACCGCATAGGAAGATGCATAGTAACAAATGGATAATTGAAAAATACATACAAAATAAGTCCCCTTGAGTGACAAACGTAAAAAATATATATGTAAAAAAATAAAGGGCAAGAATTAACCATATATTATAGAGGTAGATGTAGCATGTTGAAACGTTACATAGTAATATGCGTTGGCTAAAGGTTTGACATAAACTTTAGGGTTAATCGCGGCATAAGTCTTTAACTTTATGCAAACTAGGGCAGCATGGCCCCAAATTCATTTACAGTGGTAAATTTATCAATTGATGGGTTCTGTGCATATTAAACTAATGATTATTAATCAAACGTCCCACATAGCAGTCAAACATCTACGTGGCATTTCCACATCAATTTTAAAATAAAAATTGCCACGTGTCGGGACCCAGAAATAATTTAAAAAAAAACTAAAATAAATAATAATTTTAAAATTATATTGAAATGCCTCGTGAAAATGTCATGTGGATATCAGGTGATGTGGAAATGCCACGTTGATGTTTGACTACCATGTAGAATATTTTACTAACAACCGTCAGTTTAATATAGACGAAACCTATCTTTTGATACTTTTACCGATATTGGATGGATTTGGGGCTATGCCGTCTTACATAACCTAAGGTTGGAGAGTTATGCCGTAATTAACTCTAAACCTCATTCATATAAGATTATCAAGAAATTTAATTTGAGAAATCACATAACTTATCTAATATAACATTAATATGTATACTAAGTTTCTTTATGACTAGTTTTTTTCTCAGCGTCCCTTCTAAATTTTCCATTTTAGGATGATGAGAGAATATTGGTTAAAATGTACTATGAAAAAAAATATTATATATCTTGTATATAATATAGTGCATATTTTGGTATGGATAAATGAGGGAGATGCCCAAAATGGCTCAAAGTTTATAAAAATATCCATTTTTATTTTTGGTAATCAAAATTCAAAACCACAAACTAATTGAAATATGGACTAATATACCATTCAAATTAATTAATATTTGGAATTTAAATTACGTTTAAAATTAATTAATAATTCAAATTAATTAATAAAATAAAAATAAAAAAAATTCATTAAATGTAGCTAAATAGAATAACTGATTAATCTTAATCATTCCTTAATTATTTTTGAATATTTTCTTCGAATTAATCAGTATTCCAACGATTAAAATTTTAAAATCAAAATTTCAAAATTCCTAAAATCGTAGGAAATAATGAGCAAAAATTAATATAAAATCTACAAACAAAAATTGTATTTAAATATACTAATTCCAAGTTGTAAATTTAATTATGAATCTTCTATATGGATATACGAATACTTTATACGGGAACTGTTTGTGCAAATCGTAAATATCAACCATAACTGTATATATATATACCAATAACAAACTGGTAATATTTACAAAATATATTTAAACTATAAATATATATACAAAATTTAAACTGTAAATATAGTTACAAATATATATATATATATATATAAAAATATATATCAATACCAGACGTATATTTAAACTGTAAATATATATACGGAATTTTATTAACCTGTAAAAACTATATATATAATTACAAAATTATATTACTAGTAAAAAAATGTAAAATTTTGTAGGAAAGTTTATGAACCTGTTGAACATTTTGAAATGTAAATATTTTACAACGCAAACAACGACCACGACCGCTGAAGTTCGTCGTAGATCTGAATCAGGGTCTCTCCCTTGCACGCTACCACGACTGTCGAAATTCGTCGACCAAGTCCGCGCAGACCTCCTCCACGGCGCCGTCCCTCTTCAAACCACGACGTCAAGAACGCCATGAGCGACTCTCTCCGGCGACGTTAAACAGCCCGCGACTTCTCTAAAGCGGATCAAACCTCCCTCTCTCGTAACTCAGGCGACCTTCTGGCGACACGCAGCCACGACGTGCACTCCAGATCGGTGCATTTATCTGTCTGACGAGAATTTTCAGCAATCTCTCATCTTGCCGAAGCCCAGAGCAGAGAGAGAGGGAGAAAGAGAGAGTCAAAGGAGGAGGTATGAGGATGAGAAGGAAGAGAGAGAAATTTTTGGAAATTTAGGTCAAAATAACAATTTAAACGAAAATCTGATAAATAAGGGAAGAATTCAACCATAATTTTAGGAAAATATAAAATTGAAATTAAAATACATAATAATTAATTAATAAACGAAAATAAAAAAAAATATAATTAAAGTTAGGGTTACTATGGTCCAACATTGTTTTTAAAATAGGTATAAATGAATTGTTTAAAAGTATGGATAATTCTCATAAACCTTAGGCTGTTAAATGGGTATTTTATGAATTTTCTTTTTGGTATTTAATAATATTCTCATGACTTTACATCATAACACTAAGAGCATATGAAGTTTTTGTATCATATATATGTATGATTCTAAATGAACTTATCAAAAAACAATTATGTGACTTATAAAAATTAAATAAATCCATAGTTGTTATTTTACACATATAATGTTTATTGTTTCAGTTCTGTATACTATGGTGAGTACAAGTGCTACGGGCCGGGTGCGAACCGGGGCAAGAGGGTCGATTGGTCGCGTGCTCTAGCGAGCGACGAAGCTGCTCGGTTTTTCACAAAAGACGTAATTGGAGCCAAAGAATGGCTCCTAGCTGCTCCCACCAACTTTAAGCGAGGCTCTCAAGTCTTTTCTGCTCAAACTGCCGAGATTGAATAGAAAGGAGACCTCTAAGCCTGGCTTATTAGGATGTCGTTTATTGTCAAAACGACAATACATACCAGGATATAAACTTTGTACTATAACTTTCTTATCTCCATATCTGGATTCTGGACCACAATTTCTACAAGTTGATCGTCGATCGTTATCAACTAGCAAGATCGAATGGATCTTGACCCCACAAAAATAATAGTACCAAGTTTAAATTTTTATTAAAAATTTGACTTGAGCGAGCGGTTATATTTAATATTAAAAATTAGGACTGCGGCTAATGTACTCAATGTTTAATCTTTTGCAAATTATGTACCCAATGTTTATTTTTGATGGCTAATGTACTCAATGTTTGATCTGTTAGATATTTTCGTATTTTTCGTTAGTTGACCGTTAGAGAGTTATCATCCTCTACATGTAACTTTTCGTATTTTTGACATAACTCACTCATTTTTTGTCCAAATTTTATGCTCGACCTATGGTTAGAAAGAAAAGAGATAGATCTACAACTTTGTTGTTATAAGATTTGTAAAATAAGTTTTAGAAAAATACAAAATTTCAAATACAACGTAAAATTAGACGTTAGTTTAATACAAAATATTTGTTTAGAGCAAATTTTAATATATTTAATGACTTTATATGGTGAAACGTAAAACTAAAAATTTGTAGATAAATATTTTATCTTTCTAACGGGTGTTTATTTATAAATTTTAGATAAAAAAATGAGTGAGTTATGCCAAAAATATGAACTATGTGATGTGAAATAATCTTTCATATTTTTGGCATAACTTATTCATCTTTTGTCCAAAATTTATAAATAAACATCCGTTGGAAAGATAAAATATTTATCTACAACTTATTAGTTTACGTTTCATCATAAAAGTCATTAAGTATTGTAAAAGTTTCTCGAAACAAATATTTTGCATTAAACTTACGTCCAATTTTACGTTATATTTGAAATTTCGTATTTTTCCAAAACTTATTTTAGAAAAATTAAAACATAAAAGTTGTAGATATATCTATTTTATTTCCAACCATAGGTCATGCATAAAATTTGGACAAAAATGAGTGAGTTATGTCAAAAATACAAAAAGTGTGCATAGAGGAGGATAACTCTCTAACGATCAACTAACGGAAAACACGAAAATATCTAACAGATCAAACATTGGGTACATTATCCACCAAAAATAAACATTGGGTACATAATTCGCAAAAGATCAAACATTAGGTACATTAGCCGTAATTTACCCTAAAAACTATAGAGGTTATAATACAAAATAACATATATACGCTAGAGAAAGAAAAAATAAATAAATATGAGCTATAATAGTTGACCAAATAGTAATAATAATAATAAGGAAGGAGGTTTGAACCCGGTCCATCTTCGAAGTTACTTCCACCCAAGATTTTAAAACCCCGGCATGCCTCCGATATACTTGCGGTAAATTTTTTTATGAGTGCAATTTTTTAGCGGTAATTTGTTTTAGCACATGTACCGTTTTTCTTAAATGTCTTTTGACCATTAAACTCGATCTTTGACCAAACAAATTATAAACTTTTATCAGTTTTTTCATATCATCCCTTACAAAATATCTCAAAAAACCCTCTAAAATTCAATTTCGGGAAAAGAAATTTTTTTTTAGTGAAATCTATGACATTATTATTGAACCTTGCTTTCACCTATGATGTCATGGTCAAAAAATTTAAAAATGTAACTTTCTTAAAATAGTATGGGAAAAATATTTATTTTTTTGAGAAACTATCATATCCAGCTCTACCGAAATTCATAAGCTTCCGGCACAACATATTCCGATTCCGTCACAAAGAATAACACACAAGTGCAAAACGTGATCATGTTTATATGAGCTTATATATGATCACTTGATTTCACCATCTATAACAACTTTTATTCGAACCTATAAATAAAAAAATAAAAATAAAATGAAAAAATCATTTCATGTACTCGATCCGAATCCCACCAATGGTAACGCCCGAACATGCCGTCGTCCTCGGCATCACGGTCACCCAAACACTCTCGTCCTTGTCTGCTTCCAAATCCTCCAATGCCTCGGAGATTCCCAGCTTCAACGTACTGTTGTTCCTTGCCTTTCCCTGTCGTAGGTCCACGTACGTCCCCACAAACTCTCGGTAACTTGGACCGAGCTTCGTCTCGTCGACTAGGTTTACGTAAACATCGAACTTCACCATCCCGTCCTCCATGGCACCGCTCGCGTCGATCCCGTAAACGACCAGAATCTCCTCCTCTTCGCGCTTTTCCTCCGACGAACGGTGTTGTTTCGGCCTGTAAACCTTCAACCTCACGGGGCTGCTTAGGTTTCGCTCAACAATGTTCATAAGTACTACTTTATTATAAACCCTAATTCCATTATCAATGTCATCTCGTTTTTCTCTCAGCTTTAGTTCATGCTTTGCGACTTTGGGCTCAACGGACGGCTTCGGCTTCTGGTTTAGCCAAACCAGCTCGAGGTCTTCGTAGGCGTACCCGAGATTGGTTACGTTTAACACGTCGGAGACTTTGATCTTCACGAGGTTGAGCTTCTCGTCGTAGAAGTAGAAGTAGGAGTTGAGCCAGACGGGGTTGTTTATCGGCACATCGATGCCGTGTAGGTTCCTCCATACGTCCCAAATCCGGTCGATGTTGCTGTGATGGGGGTAAAACGAGGGGTCCCATGCAGCGGAATAGAACGAGCCCATGTTCTCGCGCCCGGGATTGGCTGCGCTGCCGACCCATGAGTGCACGTGGTTGTGCGGGGCCGCTTCAACGGTCCCGGGCCCATCGCAGAAGCCGTCCGGGCTCGGAGTTAGCGGGCAGCCCATGAAGAGTTCTGGGCGGCGGGCAGCAGAGATAACCTGCAGTGGCGGATCCACGTTATAAATCTTGGAAATGTAAGCATAATTTAGGGTACTAATTGAAGAATATTAAAATTTAAGATGAATTTTGAAAAAATCTGAAAATTCGGAGAACAATTGCCCCTGAACATGCCTACGCACCTGGTTGTACATGAGGGCGAGGTTGGCACGGAGCTGCTCGGGCGGGGCAAGGACGTTTGTTTCAGATTTTGCGCCAGTGAAGGAGAGATCAACGGTGGCGGGAGAGAAGTGCAAGGGGTCGCGCTGGGTGTCGGTGAAGGGCGGGGAGGTGAAGAGGTCGGGGAAAGACATGGCGTCCGGGTGGTCCCAGGCCCAAAAGGGGATAGCGAAGGTGTCGTCCCCGATGAGGCTGCCCAAGATGCGCTCGTGGAAGTGGAGGTACATCCGGTGGAACGGGTAGAACATCCACTGCCGGTGGATGTTAATTACAGGCCTGTAATCATGTACGTTAAATTAAATCAGATGATTGAGAATTTGAATTTGTATTTTTTAGATGTTCTCACGTCAATAAGATCATAGATTCATAGTCATTAGTCGCTTGAGTATTTAGATACTATGATGATTCTGTACTCAATAAGATAAGCTCGATTGATAAGTTATGTCATCATAAAATACTCATTATCATGTCAATTATATATTACTCGTATTGGTTAGACCTAAATTTTTTTAAAAAATAGGGGCACATTGCACGAAAACTGCAAACCGCCGGTATAAGGTTATAAATTGGCACACACGGTTGTTAGTTATCTAACCAAAAATCGTAGATAACCCGCACGCCGCCTACTAAAACACATAATAATAATAATAATAATAATAATAATAATAATAATAAACAATTTATTTCTTCAAAACGCTGTGATTTTTTAATTAAATCTATTTATAAAAAATGGCATTTCTCACTCAAGTTCCTGAATCATATTATTATTACGGAAAATCATTGCAGTTTATCATTCGGATTCGCGATATGTCCAATTAATTTGTGGTCTACTAATTGATTGTGGGTTTTTAAAACCTTATGGAAATCCTATCGTATACTTGCTGTGACATTGATATTTCCGTAAATTGAACTTGCAGTCGATTTGTGAGCTGTTAGGCATTTGAAATTTTGAGCATTGATTAGACCCATAAATCACAATGCCGCAATTGATAAAAAAAAATATACTTATACTGATATTTCTTGTTTCTTAGAACTCAACTTTAAACTCAAGCCGCACATTGATAGCTAGCACCACTACTAGCCACAAAATTTCTCTTTTCACACTCTAGTCCGTAAAAAGCAAAGTAAACAAAAAAAATACTGTATCACGTGCGTAAATCAATTGAGGAAATGTGATTTTTTTTTCTTTCTTCCTAAAAGAATCAAAAGTCACTTCATTAGCATTAGAAAATTTGAACCACGTGAAATAGCAGAGATCAATTATTACACGCAACTGTTGCTGGTGCCTGGTAGCCTGGGCTCTCGTAGTACATCTTAATTACTCGAAATTATTTAAAATTTTACGATATCTACTTTAGTGTTAGTCTATGACGTATTGACATTAATTCGAACCACACCTACTCTTATCAATAAAATATCCTTATCAAGCTACTTTATTTATCGTCAACCTAATTTATTTCATTAATATGCTACTTCATTTTATATTAATTACATAAACAAGATTATCGTGTTAAATAAATTGTAAACGGTAAATTAATCGAATAATAAGATAAACTAACCAATTGTTTTTTTTTTTTTTGTTGGTCCACTGTCCAAGTATGAAGATATATCAAATCTAACTTAGACCCTACTTTTCTATTCAGCTAATAATTCGAGTTATGAAAAATGCAATTCGCTATCACAAAACCTCAATTCACTAAATGCAAGGAATTGACAACATATCAAAGAATTTAAGCTTATTTAAATATTTATTGACTATCTATAGAAATAAAATAAAAAATTGTTTGGACAAGGATGGAGAAAGGCATACCCTGTACCGCCGGTGACATTGAAGGAGTGCCACATGTCGTAGGCGCCGGAGCAGAACGTGCAGTGGATGATGGCCTGCCGGGAGAAGCTCCGGGGGTCGCTGTGCGGCAGCGACTTCATGATGTTCAACGCCTTCGTGTATTTCGCCAAAAACTCCTTGTCAAGGCGATGCATCGGCCTCCGTATCCGGAGACCGGACTTCGAAGGGGTTGGAAACCGAAAATCGACCGGTACCACATCTTTTCCGGGGAGGGGAGGGCAACAGTTTATGAGGAGGTCCGGCCGCCCCCATGAGTCGTGGCAGCTCGTTATGTTTGGACCGATCTCTGCAGCGTAAAAGTTGCTTGGCAGGTCGTTCTTATTGGCACGGGAAGACGAGTTTCCGAATATTTGAGGGGCTATTTCGCCCCCGAGCTCCCTGCAAATCATACCGTCATTTTTGGTGAAACACGTAGGAGAGGAAATACCGTTATCTTCAAATATCTTTTATCTATTTCTTACAAAAAAAAAAAAAAAAAAGTCAGCCTCGAAAGTAATAGCGACGCTTAATATTTTCACCGGCGCATTTTTTTTTTTCCTTCAAAATTCCGGTAAAGGTTACTATCTTTACCGGCAGTTTTGGAAACTTTTATGTTGTTTTCTGCGCCGGAAAATTGTAATGCACACTCATCAGTGGATCAGTAGCTCATACATATATACATATAGCTATAATATATGTGTGTATATTACCATAAGAAATGGGAGTTGAGGAAGAGAAAAGTGGCAGGAAGTGCTAGTATGAAGACCAAGGTGAAGGCTAATCCACAACCGCATTGCTTCCTTTCTTCCATTGATTCTAGTATTACAAGCACTGGCTTGATTCTATCTAAGCGTACCTACCACCAATACAAAACACTTGTATAACAATGATATGTTCACCAAGCAAAGAGAGAGAGAGACAGAGAGAGAAACACAGAAGGTCTCTTCTCTCTCTTACACTTTTTTTATGGAATAATTGGGAGAGAGAGTGGTGTGTATATAGAGATTAGAGGGGAGGTAGAGGGCAATCAATAAATGTTTTTTACATTTTGAATTTTGACCAAGTTGTTGCTCAACTTGCTGTGTGTTGGTTTGGACTTTGGAGAGTGTTTCTCATTTTTATTTTGATAACAGCAGTATTATCGAGATTATATGTATTTTTGTTACAAAATATATTGGCTATGTAAAAATAGTTTGGCACTATTGGTCGCAAGTATGATTAGTCAAGATTACATACATATACAATTTTTTGCGTGTCGTGGGAATTGAATTGAACGACCTCTTTAGGAGTCATGTAGTGAGTTTACTACTAGACCAAACAAATATAGTTAGAGTGTGTTTCTTTCTGTATATTTTTCATACATCATGTTATATATATATATATAATTTGTTTCACCAATTGATAACGAGTCGAATAACTTGCACTGCAACACTATTAAGTCTTTATATTTTTGTTTCAAAAAAATAAAAGACAGGTCAAAATAGTCTTGCGAAGTGAATTTAATTCCAACTAAATTAGTACCCATAGTAATTTTTTCGTTTACAAAGACAAAAAAAAATATGGATGCGAAAACCACCGATAATAATTCCAATTTTGATAATACTAAAACTAACATCGGCATCAACGATTCTGATTCGCTCAGTAAGTATAGAATACTTTGTAATTAATAATCTCTATAAAAACATGCATCTATACTACCTATGTGCCTCCTTTATATGTTTCACCAAAGATTCTCAACACTCTAATTTGAGAGATGTTGTAAGTCCAAATATTTTTAACATAATCATACTCTTTCTTTTCTTTTCTTTTTTTTATTTTTTATTTTTATTTTTTGACCTCACATGCCTGCTGCCCGATAAAACCCGGGCCAGATGGGCAACGAATCCGGGAAAACCCGCCTCCCCTTAAGGGCCTTTCCACCTCATGCTTTAAAGTTAAAAAGAGTAGGGATTGACCCGAATGCTATATTGCTGTGTTTGGTTCGGGTAGTGGTGCGAGGCAGTACCACGTGGCACTTGCTTGATCAAGCAGCCTCTCACTGTAAACGCAAAGAGACGTGTCCTTTCCTTTTGCCTTTAAAGGGTTATAAGAAATAAATCTCTATCAAACAGAGAAATATTGGACTTTCATGCGAATATGCCACATGCGATGCAACCAATGTTTAAAATACCGCTTGCCGTTTTCGTTTCGAATTTTTCGTTTTACGGATATATCGCTTGCCGATGGGTATGTCGATGGGCAAATGGTAAAAAAAGGGCATGTCGTTTACCGGATTTACCGAATTTTTCGAATGGGCATACCGCTTGCCGATGGATATGCCGACGGATATTCTGTAAATTTTTTTGAGTATTTCCAAATTCCAACCGTATTTTTATATGGTATTGGATTATTGATTTCTAAATTACCTATTTAATAAATATGACCATAACCACAAAAACATATTCAAATAATAAATATGACACCATAGAGTTTAGTACACACTCATCATAAGTTCATAAGTCATAACACACTAATAGTAAAGTCGTAGAGTAAGAAGTACAAACACACATAACCATAGAGTAGTAGAGTACGGTACACACTGATAAAGACAAAGTGATAGAAAACTCAAAAGAAGCTCGATGAAGGTGGCTGTTGGAAAATGTGAGGCTGCACAGTCTGGTAAGAGCAGTAATCATACCACGACATCATGGAGGAGTAGTTGGCTACGTTTGTCTGAACATGAGATTCGTAGTTGTGCTGGTCTAAACCGACGATCGTGTTGAGAATAGGGAACTCCACATATTGACGAATCGCTGGACGTTGTATAACTTCACCAGTGGGTGCCCGGATGGCGCCGTCTGACGTACAGAATGACATTACTTCGAATCTAGATGACAAACTGTCGATATCGGTCGACCGCGGCGGCGAAGGAGACCTCGTGTATGACTTCCTTCAAGACCTGGAAGAGGTACTCTGAGTTCTTGATCTTGTCTGAAGCGTTGATGGACTTCAGGAAGACCGTTTTCCCCGCCGAGTAGACCATGATGTTAATGATCGAAAGGTTGGTTGGACCCGTCCAACCGTCTGACATGACGGTGCACCCTTTTTCTGCCCAAATTTTTCGAGCCTCTTCTATCATCCGATCGGCAGCCGCCACCTCTAAGGGCAAATACTTCTCTGAAATTTCGTATGGCGTGGGCATAGGACAACCTGGACCTGCTTCTGCGATGCTATCCGTCATATTCAAGAAGTGTGGCGACTTCGCTTTTCTGAACGACACGCCTTCGTGAATAAAGAACTTACTCACGTTATGGCACACTCGGTCAATCATTTGGGGGAGAATCATTGAAGGCAACTTCTTTTGTTTCGACTTATCCTTCTTCAAGTGTGAGAAGGACGACGGAATCACCGGCGATGAGGTCGGTCGAGAGGATGACGAGTCACCTGGCACAGCGCCTGCGACGTGCGGGCATTGTTCCAAAATGAATCTTTCGGCTGCCGCTTGTCGTCTAGCTTTATTTTTTATGCGCGTAATCGCATTCTCCGTGGCTTCATCCTCTGAATCTATTTCATCTCGTATCTCCTGATATCTCTCGTACACCTCGGCCGGGACCCCTGCAAGGTTGGAGCGTATCTGGCGCCTAACAATCTCTTCCATCTTGTTATCATTCTCTTTTTTCTCTCGAAACTTCCCGAGAACGCCCCGACAAACGTCTCTCGCCTCAGGCGGTGCATTTGGGCACGGTCTGGTGTTTTTTTTTGGATCGTTCCCCGCGATGTGGTGTTTCATCCGCGTGATGCCACCACCCTTTATCACATGTCCACAATAATTACATTGGAATCTAGCGCCAACTGGAGTACAATGCTCCCTGGCGGGATCGACGGGTGGCATATCTCAATTCTCACCTATAATTAATAATCAAGATTACAAACAATTATATTCAAAAATCGAATAACCAAATTCACTTAATCAATAAATTCATTAAAATTTAAAATGAATCAATAAACTTAATTAATTAATCAAGCATTCAAATCTAACATAATAAAAGATTAAAACATAATCTAACATATTAAAATTAGTAACTAAATTGAACAACAAGTTTATGAATCAATCTAACATAATAACAAATTGAACAAATGAAATTTATAATCATAAGTTGAACAAATTCAACAAGAACACATTCATACAAGATTTAACATGACATATCAAAATCGATTTTCAACAATTAAAATCCTAAAAAACGTACTAATATAAGTAAATAGAGTAGTTTACCTCATATTAATCAATATATCCACAAGTCATTACTCTAAAATCAAGCCCAAAGAAAAAAAACCCTCAAAAATCGGAACCCTAATCTAATTAAAATCTAAAACGAAATTTGGTAAAAAATACAAGCAAACGATCGGATTTCGAATGGAATACCTCTCACAAGTTGGCGAAAAAAAGGAAGATCTGGCAAGCGAGGGTGGGAAGTCGGGTGGAAAGTCGAGAGGAAATGGGCATGCGAGGCACTCTGTCGGCGAGAAATGGGAAAGATGAGAAAACCCTAGCTTTTACCGAATTTCGAAGCTCATTTCGTCGTTTTACAGCATAAAAACGACAAGAGGCATGCAAAACGAAAGTCGTTTAGAATTTCCCGAAAAATGGTAAAACGACAGCGAAACGGTAGGGTTGTCGTTTCGGTGTTCTCTGAAAAACGACAATCGACTCGAATTTCGACCGAATTTCCCGAAATTTGACACCTTGGATGCAACCTAACACCTTTGTTATTATTATTTTATTATTCACAAGTCTATTCTATTTCTACTTATGTGATGCGTTTTTAAAATGACGAGGCACTTGAATTATTTTTAGTGTGTAAATGGCTGTAATACCCTTTGGAACATCATTGCTTTCTGGCTTTTTTTTTTCTTTTTTTCTTTTTAAATAATTTCTTGCTTTTCTTACTATTCTTTAAGGAAATAACTTGGGGGCATTATTGTCTAAAAATCAATTTTAATGGACAAAATGCGCAAATAAATAAAATCCTAACGAATTAAAATTATAATAAATCAATTCAAACTATCCATGAAAACCTAGAACATTGGTTGGTGCATTTACAATGTCGTTTTCGTAATAGTGTATATTTGTTGTTCTTTTTTTAAATAGTACCAGTACAAGTTCCTTCACAAACAATTAGGGTCGTGTCTGAGGGGAGACTAAGCAGGCGTCCGCCTTTAATATATATTAATTTAGAGGCCCCAAAAATTAAATTTAAAGGCCCTAAAATCACTTAAATTAATTTTTTACATACTAAAATCACTTAAATTAAATCTAAGGACCCAAAAGATACAATCAAAATCACTTAACTATAAAATTAATTAAGGCCCATAATTTCCAAATTAATTAAGGCCCCTTATTCTCACTTTACTATATAATTTCCTAACGTCATTGATTCCCCTACTTTGAAAATTATTTTCTCTCAATATTAAGTGTTTGCCAACCGACAAGAAGAGAGTGATCGATGTTTTGAATTACATACAAGAATTGGATTATAGGTATCCAAATGCTTGGATTGCCTACCAAATTATGTTAACCATACCATTCGCAGTTGTGTATGCAGAAAGAACTTCTCGAAGTTAAAATTGATCAAGTCTTATCTTCGATCAACCATGTCTCAAGATAGGTTGGTGGTTTAACTAAATTGTCTATCGAAAAAGACATGATCGATAAATTCGATTATTAAGAGTTGATTAATATTTTTCCTCCTAAAACTGCAAGACGCGTTTTATTTGAATGAGGAATTTATTTATATATAAATATTGTATATAATTTTGCATCAAAATTAAAATTTCCAACTACGATAGGGGGCCCCCAAAAAAATTCTTCGGCCAGGGTCCCAAAATTCTCAGGCACGCCCCTGAAAACAATCGTTATTTTAGGTAATATATATATATATATATACATATATATATAGAGAGAGAGAGAGATGTGGAGCTACATGTGCACTAGTGAGTTTATGTGTATACACGCACTTTAAACAAAAATAATTATCCATGATTTGATTAGACTATTCTCATTTCATCTCTCTTCTTGACTCGATAAATTTATTCTACTAATACTCAAAAATTAATATTATCTATTTATCTGCCTAATAGTCATTTTAATATTGTTGTTTATGTTTTTTATTTGTTTATGAATCTGAAAAAGATCAGTTAAAATATGTTCTGTGCTTTACTTAAATGAGTGTCTGGTTATGCCAGTGTATATATATTAACTTTATATTTTATATATAAAATATGGTTCAACGTGGAATCGCGAAAATCATTCGCTATGAATAATCACTTTAAATTTTATGGTATTATTATTCATGGGACGTCTATATCAATGAGGGTGGATTACTTAACTTGTGCTACGCTCTCTCTGGATAATGGATTAGAGATTAAAAAATGTGGCTTGGATTACGTATGAAGTCTCTTTCTGTAATATTTCAAGTTTTGTTTTCTTCTTCTAAAACATCTTAAATGTCAAACAGCAAGAAGACCACACGAAAGAATTGTTCATGGTTGTAAAAAGTAAATTGTCGGGTTAGAGAGCTCGAGAACCAAACCGTTATCACTCACCTGTGCCACGCCCTTTAAAGATGGCTCGCTCACAGGCTTAGTGAAACGAGCATCACATCTCATATAGAAGAAGCGATTCTCTTCTAATTTTGTATAGCATAATCTTCATGAATTAACAAATAAATGACACTGGACAGTTTTATTATACTATCGAAAACACTAATTAATTTACTGTACATTAAATTAATTGAAACTTACTCGAGTCGGATCAAATAAAATTTATATAATTTATCAAATTTCATTATCTACTTTTGGACTAATGAATTAAATACTTAATGATCCAGCTACGTCTATTAATACATAACAGATCCAGCTACATTTACTTATATATAGATACATGAGAGTGTGTGCACAGACTGTAGCTGGTTTTTTTTTGAAGGACCAATACCGCCAATAAAATATATGCGACATAGTAGCAATGATTGTTTCTTTCTTATTATTTAGACGTGCATGATAACAACAATGAAATTTATTATTATTTGATGCGGATATAGGGGGGTATCTTCAATATTTATAGTATTGTAATTATTATTTATTTGTTTCCATTTTAGTTAGAGAGAGGGAATTTGTTTCCTCTTTTCTTGCGTTTCGGTTTAAACCCTAGCTCTATATAAGAGAATGGGATGTATTGTATTCGGCAGATTTGATTGAATAGAAATTTTGAAGCTTTACTTTGAAGAACTGAGTTTTATCTCGTTGAGACGAGTTCTTTGTTGATATCCGTAGCTCGATCTACATCAGTTGGTATCAGAGCCACTCGTTTCTATGCAGAAGCACCGTAGAAGTGAGCTGTTCACGACGCTGTGTGCAGTGGATATGGTGCGACAACAAGAGGTTGACAAATTGCGCGCTCAGATGGACTTGTTGACCCGACAGATGGTTGCACTGCTGCAGAATCAATCGGAGTGACGACGTTGAGGCAAATCCGAGACCAAGGACGACCAAGCCAACCTGGTCGGGCAGAATCTAGGACGTGCAGCGGTCCAGACAGATGCGCGATGGGTAGTTGCGTTCACGATGGCTATACCGGAATACGACGAACTGACGTACGATGAGGTGGAACACGGTGCAGCCGTGTACGACGAGTCGATCTTCGGCGAGACGACGTATGCCAAACCAATGCACGATGAGTACAACGATTCCACTGACAACGAGGCGGAGTACGCCGAAACCGTGTGTGGAAATGTTGTTCGCACGAACACTTTCACCGAAGAGGCAACTACAGAGGGCGACACCCTTGAGGAAACCCCTTCGACAAACCCGCCTAGAGGAATCTTCCTCGACAACCCCCATACCGTGGCAAACGATTGTTACTCCAACGAGCAGAATTTCGTCGCGACACCTCGAGGAACTCTTCTCGACAAACCAAATACCATGGCGGACAAGTTCTGTGCCGACGACCTGCCTTTCGTCTCCAGGAAGACATCCAATGAAGCTACGCCAAGCAAGTCCACTGTAATGACGGTCATGCCGATTGCGAACATGGCTTTGCCATTCAAGCCAAGCACGCGCATATATGTCTTTTTACACCGACGACTCTGGCACCGACACACGCGCACCGATGTCGAGGAACCCACCACCGTCGACGACACTATTGCGTTAGCCGGTGACGTCAAGTATAATATTATCCGTCGCCGTGCCACTCTCGAGGAACCTCCCCCGTCAACTCTGCCTCCAGAAACCCTCCTCGCGGATATCTCCTCGCAAAACCTTCCTCGTGGACCCTCCCACGACGAACCTCCCTCGTCGGGCCTACCTCGCGAAACCCTCTTCGATGATACTTTCATCGATGAGACCTCATCGGCGAGACTTTCTCGACGATACTTCCTCGTGAATTCCTCATCGCGAATACTCCTTCGGCCACTTCATCGTGGTCACCTCCTCGCGGCCACTTCATCGCAGTCACTCCTCGTGGTCACCTCCTCACAAACACTTCATCGTGGTTACCTCCACGTGGTCACCTCATCGCAGACACTTCGTCGCGGTCACATCTTCGCGACCACGTCCTCGCGGATACTTCATCGTGGCCACTTCATCGCGACCATTTCCTTAAGCACCCTTCCTCGTGGAACCGACATCGACGAATCTTCCGACGTCGCCACGTCAACACTCATCGAGGATGCAACCTCGCACCATCCTCTTCGCCCTTGGAGCCGACATGAAGAATTTTGGTGCACCGAGCCTGTACTCACTACGATGGAGCACATCGAACCCATGCTCGACGAGGCCCACGCGAAGCCATTTATCGGGCGTGCCAAGGAACCTCCCGACAAGCCTCCCATCGTGACATCGCAACCTTCCTCCCCCGACGCCCCACTTGAATTCCCCCCGACCTAACCCCATAAATTCGAGGACGAATTTTCTCAATATCGGGAGAATGATGCGGATATAGGGGATATGTTCAATATTTATAGTATTTTAATTATTATTTATTTTTTTCCATTTTAGTTAGAGAGATTTAGGAAATTTGTTTCCACTTTTCTTGCGCTTCGGTTCAAACCCTAGCTCTATATAAGAGAGTGAGATGTATTGTATTTGGCTAATTTGATTGAATAGAAATTTTGAAGCTTTGCTTTGAAGAACCGAGTTTATATTGTTGAGACGCGTTCTTTGTTAATATCTGTAGTCCGATCTACATCATTATTATAGATATTACTACAAAAAGTTCTCAAATTATCATGAAAGTACTTAGTTGTTTATTTTTTTTATTAAATTCCATCTATATTTTTAACGAAAAACATCAAAATTTCATCATTCATATTTGATAATTTTAACTTCTAAGTCATATTACTAAGCAGTCAATTTAATTTTTTTCATGTTTTTAATTTGTAAATTATATTATCGCTGAAATTTCATGTTTTTATTTAATTTATGCTTAATAAAGATATAAGTACTTAATACTAACCGTTATTTTTATTAATTATTCTTTACTTGAATTTTTTATTAACGTTACAATATTACTATGTGATTGGTGTTATTCATGTCCTTAAAGGAAAAAAAAAAAACTTGCTTTTATAAAAAGCGCTAAAATTTTATTTTAGCGTTACCTAATAAGCTGAAATCCCAATTGTCTTCAAGGACTTAGCGAACATACGTGATAGAGTAATGTATTCGATATGTGTAATGTACTAATCAAATATAAGTGCACGGTACGTAGTGTTTTTCCGAGACATACTAATCAACATTCAAGAGTCGAGACAATTAAATACTATTCAATAGAATTTTTATTATTATCTTGACCGAATTATTTAAATCAAGTATAGCTGAAAACCATTCATGCAATAAATAAATATGTACACATATAGTTGAGGACGAGGAAGTCGATAGTATAATGAAGATCGACGCATTATGATTAATTCATTCTCTTCCATGTCTTTCGTAATCCGCTGTAAAAAAAAATTGGAAACTAAAGTACTTAAAGTCGTTTTTTTAGTCGACAAGTTTCTGTATCAGATTTTTTTTTTAAATAAGAAATTAAATTTATTGACTTATTTTTATATACAAACAAGTTTGATGAGTTTAACCATAAAAATTTCTAAATGAATCACATTTTTTTAAATAAAATTGCCACATCAAATGAAATGACACGTGACAGTCAAGTAGATACCTGCATGTGGCACTTAACAATCTATAATTTCTATTTGTAATATAAATGTAATGTTAAGATTTTTCAACTTAAAAAATCTAATCAAGAGACTTATTTGTTAAAATTGTAAGATTTTGGGAACTTTATCCGCAAAATTCCCTAAATAAATCAATAACTCGATATATGGGTTCCATGATGAACAGAGTAATATCAACTTTTAAGGAAAAATAACTTGAATAGTATAGTAAGATTGAGATACATTATTATATTTAAAAGTAAACTCCGCCCTAATTGTCCAATGTTTGACGGATATTAAGTTAAATACTGAAGGTTTTTTTTTTTTCTTTTTTTGCGATTAAAGTATGTAAATTCGACACGTGACAAAGTAACAATTATATATTTTAAATTCTTATAAATAATTTTAATTAAAAACTTATTATTAAAAAATATTTGTTTTACCATGTTCCCGCCACTCTTCCTCTCTCTATCCGTCAAACATTAGGTACTTTGATCGGAACTTTTCTATATATAGTAAAATCTCTATAAATTAATATTGTCGAGACTAAAAGTTTTATTATATTATCGAAGTTATTAGTCTATTGAGATAAAATTTAATAATATTAATTTGGATTGAAATCATATAGAGAAATATTATCTTACTAAAATTATTAATTTATCAAGTATTAATTTAAAAAAATATATTACAATTTACAAATAAATTTCGTCACTTACAAGTTACAAGTTACAACTATTTTACTCTCAGCTTTACGATGTTTGAGAGAGAGATGGGCAATAATTGCATGGCATATATAGGCGCAGCTAGTGGCAAGTGGAGCCATGGCCCAGCCCAGCCTGGTTAGTGATCTTCTTCAAATTTCTTGTAATTAATTCTTTCAAGGTTTTCAATTATTCCCAGACAGGTCAAGATCACTTTATTTTCGTTTAATTAAAAATGTTTAGTTTAATTAGACTTTGAATTAAATCCATCTTTGAAATCAAACTTTTTCAATAAGCATGGTTATTTGTAGCATTGATCATTCAACCTGTCGCATCGTCGGCGACCGGCGGGCATGCCCGGTGGTCAGCCAGCTTATCAGGTGGCAATGTTGATCGAATGATTTTTTTTACTTTTCCAATGCAAAAATTTATTAAGTAATTTAATTTTTATATGATTAATAATTTGGAATACTGTTGCTTCACTTAATACTTGTCGGTTACATCGGTTAACTCGGAAAATTTAATCAATACGACGAACAATATAAAAGCTTACAATTAATCTATCAGTTAATTTACACCTCGTTTCAATGTAAAGGAATTTGTTTACTTTTTTCTTTTCTTTTCAAATTTACAAAATTTGATTATAAATTATCACAGATCTCTAATTAGAGTATATATATATATATATATATATATATATATATATATATATAGCGTGTAACACACAACTAGCATTAAAATTTTTGAAAACGACGAAAACGAATATATATATATATATAGTGTGTGTGTGTGTATTGGGTAACGCTAAGTCTAACACACAACTTAGTTCTTTCTTACATTAAAAATGTAAAAAAAAAGCGAGGAAAATATTACAAGTTGGGTGGGATGTTTTTTGCTAAAATATTTGAGTAAAAACCGCACGTGTTTCTTTGGCATGTCTCCTTGCAATTTAATGAAATCTTTTGCTTTATTCAACTTTGTGAATTGTTTGTGTTCATATTAAAAAGTCAACAATGCTCACGCATGCCAATTAGTGTTTTTTTTTTTTTCATTGATATTTTGGTATTATCATTAGAAGTGGCGGAGTCAGCGTGCTTTTTTTTTCAACCGAAATATTCTATGGTTATTATTAATTTTATCGAACAAATTTAAATAGCATCTAACTTTTTATATTTATTTACATATTTATATCTCGATAAATGGGTCAAAACTTATAATTCTAGAGAGCGATCAATTTTCTTATTTCATATATTAATGAGCAATCTATTTATGTGCAATATTTTTTCTTATCTCATTTAATAATTTATATGCTACGTATTTTGTATTACAATATATCAAGAAAACAAAGCAACAAAATTTAAATAAGCTTTCTATAATAACTATAAAATAATAAGAAAATAAATTAAAGATAATATTTAAATAAGAGTATATGTGATCAGATAAATCTCAATTATCTCATCCTTAAACACAAAGGAAATGTCTTGAAAATTTTATGTACACTCAAATATAACATTTTTCGACTTAAAAAACACAAATACAATATAAATTTATTAATTTTTGTTTTAATATCTGAACGTAAGCACGTGAATACGCTCGTGCATATGTAGCTCTGCCTATGACCATTACTATCATAAGAATAATCTCGACATAATAATATTTTTACATATTTATTCAATAACCTTTAACATTTTAAGTTTATGTTAGTTATAGTTATAAAAATTAGAAGAAGCAAATATAGGCTATGCATTTTATTCCAACTTTCGATAATTATAATAGTAAAAAGAAAAGATTTAAAATAAGTGCCGATGAGTGTCACGGCAATATGTATCATCATTCATTTAACACCATAGCTTTCTCTTCGGACAATTTGATAGTTCTAAATGCCCCAGACATGCTTCTGCATGCCTTTTGGTGATAAATACGTATTCTTAATATATATATATATATATATATATATATAAATCTTGTTTAGATATTCAAAATTATTTTTCAAAACTTTTGGTCGAATTTTCTATCGACATGCGGTATGCCTGTGAAATTTGCGGTATTTCTGTCATGTGGCATGCCTTTTTTTTTTTTTTTTTTTTTTCAATTTGCCCATCGGCATGCGGCATGCCTGTTAAATGGAATGAGCGAGACAACGTCGAAACGAATATAGTGGGGCAATCGATGTCATTCTCGATATGTAAGTACATCGAATTTTCTCTAAATTTCATTTATTGTAATTCTAGATTCTTCTCACTAGTTATTTTTTCCTTTAAATTTTTTAAATATTATTTTAATTATTCATCGATATGTGTTGCCAACGTATAAAATGTTAATATCATACGATAGTCCATGTATATCTCGAGGTTTTAAATTATAAATATTTAAATACGAATTATCTATTAAATTTTATGAATATATTAACGAATATTTTATAAAATAACAAAACCCGAAATATATATATATAATAGTATTTATTGTATAAATATTTATTGTATAAATATCTATTCAAAAAATAAGGGTAGCATATCAAATTAATAGTATATTAAAGGTCTGTAGTAAGTGGGAAAGTATTTTTGAATGTCGAAATTAACGAACAATTATCAACAACAAAAGAATCATGACAAAAATTAAAAAAATGTGAGGTTAGTTAAACTTGAAGTAGTTCAACTCGTTGAGTTAAGAGCGACCAGACCATGTCGATCAGTTCTCGATGACCTAGTCCCAGATAAGTTATTCACCTGGTCATGACAAGGTCACGATAATTCAAAACCAGGTATCCCGATTCCACCGATCAGTTGCATCTAGTATATATAAATAGCCTTATTTTGATTGATTATATTATCAGTATAGATAGCCTTGTAACTTCTTTGTAAAATTTTTATTTCGGAATCCCTTTGTAACTTTCAACATTATTCATATAATCTTAAATATGGCTCAAATTAATGAAGGCTTGCGACCACAGAGTATCGAAATCGGCTTATTTTTTTACTGTTTAGTAAGTGTCTTATTAGTTGTATTATTAGCTCTTCTATGAATCTATAAATAGGAACACATGTGAGTCATAGAATAAGAACAACGGATGATTTGTAACATAGAGAAAAAGATTTAGATTGAGAGAGAACGCTTCTATGAGGGAAACTTTCAGGGACTGTAACTTTCTGTGTAACTGAGTTGTGCTTGATCTTGAGAGAAGACATGAGACGCATAGAGTAAAAGAGAAAGAGTCGAAGAATCTCGAAGAGAGCTCGCTCTAATCATCTGGAAATCTAGTAGATTGGACACGAAAAGGGTTTCTCATCCCTGTCCATTGGAGTAGGATTCCACATTGGAACCGAACCAAGTAAAATTGACTTGTGTTCTTTATATTTCTGCACATTTTACTTTCTGTTTGGATCGCCGCTTTGGATATTTTGATTTGTCGAAGAACATGGAAGATCGGTTCGACGCGGTTCATCGGATCGAAGACGTAATGATTTCTCAAATCGTTTGGTAGACTGAACTCTTAGACTGATTTCTCAAACCAAATTGTAAAACTTGTTTCCCAAACCAATTAATGAAACACTACCTAATATCTCAAAAAAATATCATTTGGTTGTTTCTATCCACTAAAAACATTAATTATTATTACGATATCTTCTTCTTTTATAGTAAGGATATTTATTATATAAAATATAAAATATAAATACTCAAAGTATTTCAAAATTAAACATAGTCCCGTAATATTAATACCTAGGGGTGCGCAAATGAAGACCTTAAAAGAACCGAATAATATAGTCCGGGTCCATAAAATAAGGTCTTCGGTCTATTTGAATAACATTGGATCTCACTAACCGGTACCAAAGACTCTATTCAGTTATTACAACTTTTTATTATATTATTAATTATTATAGTGATAAGGTTATTTCTAAACATAAATTTAATCTATTATATTATTTACAAAGGGAGGAACCCCCCCCCCCCCCCCCCCCCGGTCTCTACTTTTTATAAACATAACACAAAAAATATGATAAAGATTCAAAATATTAACTATAATGTCTACCCCCCCGTCTCTACTTTTTATAAACATAACACAAAAAATATGATAAAGATTCAAAATATTAACTATAATGTCTATTAAGGGTAAATGTTATTAGATATATCTATCTATATTATAGTATATATAGAGACATATATATAGTCATATACAAACTTATAAAAAGTTGTAATAGCAACCAAATATAAAATACTTTAGACATATATATATATATAACATTAAAAAAAATATAATAGAGAAATTTTTTCTAAATCCCCGGCACGTGAATCCTAGTTCCGCCAATAATTATTTATGAAGTAATATGTCCTCATTCAAGAATACAGAAATAATACTCTACTCTCTCAACTTTTCCTGGAGTATTGTATTAGTGCCATCATTTTTTGTTATTATTGCGTCTTGTTGTACAATCCTACTAATAATAAAGAGCTACTGAAGTCTAATAGTAATAATAATAAAAAAAAGTTATTGTAGTCAATGGTATGAAATATTGAGAGAAAAATTATAATTACTTAGGAGTAAATAGTATTATTCTAGTGTATATTAAAGAAAGTTATAATAATTGTTGTGGGTAAAAATCACTTGTTCAACAGTCACGGCGTCGCACATGGCAACGCTGCTTTTTGAGTGTTTTCCGAAGAGCAAGTTTGGGCCGTGCATTTTCGTTAATATTGTATGTAGAATGATAAGCAATTTAGAAGAAATGAAAGACAAGATATGATGCTCAAACAATTATAGAAATGCCTCTTGATTCCATTCCATTCCTTTTGTACTCGAAATCGTGAAGAACAAGAATTACAAGCTTGGATTCTTGTTTTGTACAGAAATAGCTGAAAAAAGAAAGAGAGAATGTTCTTCGGATGTGCTCTTTTTTTGGTGAATGACTTAGTACTTTTAATAATTGGCTATCCTTAGCTTTTATGAGAGATTGTTGTGTACTATTTATAGGCATGAATTTAGGCCTCATAATAAGCTCTCATTACAATATAACAATAAACCCTAATTTGGTGGTTCCCTTGGAATCTCTTAGGGTGACCTGGATTGTACGGAACCTTGCCGCGCCAGGCACCGGCGGAGCCACTGCAGCACCAGTGCTCGCACGTGCTCCAGCTGACTAAAGAAAAACTACCAAATAGAATATGTTATGATAATATTGTTACTTTGGTTGAGAATGTCATTCAAAACTTTGTGATCATATCTTATATTATAATAATATATATTCGTCCACTTGTTTAAATGCTGAAATACAACAACACATT
This sequence comes from Parietaria judaica, assembly GCA_954871525.1. NCBI lineage: Eukaryota > Viridiplantae > Streptophyta > Magnoliopsida > Rosales > Urticaceae > Parietaria > Parietaria judaica. Next base: position 29,198,317 of record OX940862.1, on the reverse strand, counting down.
ATTTTCGTATATTTACACACAAAATCATCAATTGCTTCATGCTCTCAATAAGTTATTATTATTTGCAAAGCAAAACAATCGAATTATTGTGTAAATTATTATTCATTCTTATGAAAATATGAGATGTCCAATATATTTAAAAATAAAAAAGTAAATATTATGAGCTACGATGAACAATATTGGTCCGTCGTTGAACTACGATGCGCGGCGGCATGTATATGTACTGCACTGCATCGTACGTCAAATTTGTTGCAAAATTTTGAATGAACGGAGATAATTTTATTTGAAATAGATGCGCTGCGGCATGTAGATTTGCGCCGTGGCACGTTTCAAATTAAAATGATGGTACAAATTTTATTCGTTATTTGAATTTGAATTTTTACGCTCAAACGACGGTACAAATATTCATCATGTAAAGTACGTTAATTAAACTACAGATTTTTCTTCTCGTGGTATAAATTTTGTGAGGTAATTCCTATTTGTAATAGTGATTGTGCTTCGCCTCCTTCAAACGTCTGGCTCCGCCACTGGCGCCAGGGGAGATAGACTTCATTCGAGCAAGTCGTCATTGTCGTATCCAATCAGGGTTCGGACGAGGCGCCCTTCCTGGATCGTGATGTAAACTGACCCGTCCTCCTTTGCATTAGATCGGGCAAGATGTGTCCTTTAAATGGCTTCAGCTGGGTTTCCTTCGGGCTGAGTTGGGTCCGATCTCACATTTTGGCTTCGGGTGGGTCTGTGCTCGATTGAACCTCCCTTCCCACCCCGACTTTTGGGCCCAGAAGACCCGTGTGTGGGCCCTTTTGCTTAAGGAATTAAATTCGTCCCCAACAATAATACCAGTACTAATTAGGAGCTTGGTGGCAAAATGTTCAAAAGTTTTTTTTATACTAAAAATAGGATACGAAGTTACAAAAGTTATAAAGAAAAGAAAAAACAACTATTTATTAGTTCGCCATCGCTAATCACGAAATATTATTCTTTGAAGGATTATATTGATAACATATAACTTTTTAAGGATTAAATCAAATTTATTATAAATAAACTGCAAAATCAACAAGAGCATAAAATATAAAAATCAATTACTTTGGGTGGTTGACACGCGAAAAACAACGAAAAACTCAACGAAATTGACTATTTGGTGCTTATGAGAAATTGCACCAAATAGCCAAATTGCAACATAGATTTAGCAAAATAGCCAAACTTTGGTTAATTTTGTAAACTAGCCAATTAACCATTTAAGTGAATTTCTAATTTGGCTAGTTTACAAAATTAACCAAAATTTTGTAAATGGTTAATTGACTAGTTTACAAAATTAATTAAAATTTAGCTATTTTGCTAAATCTATGTTTCAATTTGACTATTACCCTTAAGAGCCCTATTATTAATACAAATCCATTGTTGCCGGGGGCAATTCCTACCAAACTCCACCACTCAATACAACAAGAAAGACTCTTCAAATTCATATGTGGTTAGCAAGTGCTTGGTGCGCTAGTCTTCATTTGATTCATGTAGCGTTAAAAAGAGCAAGGAATTTCATTTATTTAAGATAAATAAGTCACAAATCATGTCACAAACTTGTCTTACATTGATAGTGAATTAAAGATTTGTTAATAATAAAACATAATTTGAATAGGATATTATTGAATTAAAGATTGTTTCACGCAATAATTTGAATACGATATTATTGAATTAGAAATTGTTTTATGCAATGATCCAATTGTAAGGACAATCAATTTGAACAATTACATCGCGAAAATACAACACCGGACCTTCTTAATGCCATGTGAAAATTTAAAGTTTAAAGAATATGCAAATAACTTCACAATCATATTTTATAAACACTGTGTGATTAATTATTATTTTATTTATTTATTTTTGATAATTTTATAACTAACTATTTAATGTTTTATTTTATTTATAGTGAATTCATGATTAAATATGTAATTTATATATCAATTTGAGACCTATATTTAAAAAGAAAAATTATATTGGTCGTTAGATCCATTGGTTCAAATTGACTCCTTTTGTTTTTAAATATCCAAACCCACTCTCGGATTGACTCTTTAAAAAAAAAATATCCAGAATCTGATTAGTCCGGGTCCGGATAAAAAAATTCAGGGATCCGGTTGGTATGGATCCCCGATATTTACAGCACTAATCGGAGCCAAAGAATGGCTCCAAGCTCCTCCCACCAATATCAAGAGTGAGGCTTCCAAATCTTTTCTGCTCGCTTTCATATGTCTGGCTTTTTATGTCGTTTTGTTTAAAAGAAAATGCCTGTTACCAAGATATGACAGTGACACGTTGTACTTTTAAATTTAACTCGCTATTTTCTTACTACAAAATGTGTACCATGTCAAGATTTTGGACCACAATTTGTACAAGTTGATGGCCGCAATCAATAAGCAAGATCGCAATGGATCTCGACCCACTAAAAGAATAGAACTAAACAACACAATTACTTCTCGGGTTAGACTTAATTGTTTTTACCGATTTTTTTTATTTGTGGGGTTATATTTGAATTAGAATTGAAGGTTAAGGGTTGAGAGTGTTAAGATAACACACATGTACTCGATCACTTGTCACATTTTGATGAACCGAGTTCATAATAGGTTTGAAGTTTAGAGTTTAAGGGACATTTGGGCTCATGCTAATGAGCTCAGAGTATGTTTATATAAGCTTATATATGATCGCTCGAGCCATCTATAACAATTTTATTTGAACATAAAAAAGTAAATAATAATAATGATAATGATAATAATAATAATCATTTCATGTACTCGATCCGAACCCCGCCAATGGTAACGCCCGAACACGCCTTCGTCCTCGGCATCAAGGTCACCCAAACGCTCTCGTCTTTGTCTGCCTCCAAATCCTCCAACGCTTCGGAGATGCCCACCTTCAATGTACTGTTGTTCCTTGACATTCCCTGTCTTAGATCCACGTACGTCCCCACAAACTCTCGGTAACTCGGACCGAGCTTCGTCTCGTCGATTAGGTTTACGTAAACGTCAAACTTTACCATCCCGTCCATGTTGCTTCGGCTCGTGTTGATGGCGTAAACGACTAGAACCTCCTCCTCTTTGCGCTTTTCCTCCTCCGAGCGATATTGTTGGGGCCTATACACCTTTACTCTCACGGGGCTGCTTAGGATCTTCTCAACCATGTTATTAAGTACTTCATTACCCCTAACTCCATTATCATAATCTTGTTTCTCTCTCAGCTTCAGTTCATGCTTTGCGACTTTAGGCTCAACCGACGGCTTTGGCTTCTGTTTAAGCCAAACCAGCTCGACGTCTTCGTAGGCATACCCGAGAGAGGTGACATTTAACACGTCGGACACTTTGATCTTCACTTGGTTGAGCTTCTCATCGTAGAAGTAGAAGTAGGAGTTGAGCCAGACGGGGTCGTTTATCGGCACGTCGATGCCGTGCAGGTTCCTCCACACGTCCCAAATCCGGTCGATGTTGCTGTGGTGGGGGTAAAACGAGGGGTCCCATGCAGCGGAGTAGAACGAGCCCATGTTCTCACGCCCGGGGTTGGCTGCACTGCCGACCCATGTGTGCACGGTGTTGTGCGGGGCCAATTCGACGGTTCCGGGCCCGTCGCAGAAGCCATCTGTGCTCGGGTTGAGCGGGCAGCCCATGAAGAGTTCTGGGCGGCGGGCGGCAGAGATGACCTGCAGTGGCGGATCCAGGTTAGGTCAAATTCAAAATATAGTAAAATATGTCAATGATGGGGAAACTAATGCCCCTTAATGTTGGTTCTCACCTGATTGTACATGATGGCGAGGTTGGCACGGAGCTGCTCAGGCGGGGAAAGGACGTTTGTTTCGGGTTGTTCATCGTCGAAGTAGAGGTCGACAGTGGCAGGGGGGAAGTGGGAGAGGTCGCGTTGGGTGTCGGTGAAGGGCGGGGAGGTGAAGAGGTCGGGGAAGGACATGGCGTCTGGGTGGTCCCAGGCCCAGAAGGGGAGGGCAAAGGTGTCATCCCCGATGAGGCTGCCCAAGATGCGCTCGTGGAAGTGGAGGTACATCCGGTGGAACGGGTAGAACATCCACTGCCGGTGGATGTTAATTACGGGTCTGTGAATATGATCATTCGCATAAAATTAGATCATATGATTGAGTATTTTTTTTTAATTATATTCTCATGTGTCAATAAGATAAAGTTGTTGATTGAGTATTTAAATTCTGTGAACTGTGATTATGTACTTAATAAGATCAGTTATGTTTATGGGTTATGTCATTATGGAATAGAGATGATCATGTCAGCAATTTTTTATTCGTATTGGGTACTATTGGCCGGAATTTTAAAAAGTCAGCCATTCATAGAAAGTCATTAGACCGGAAATTTAAAAATTGGAGCACACCGCGTCACGACGCAAGAAAACCGCAATTTGTTAACATGTAAGGAGTTTAAAACTTTTCGTTTCAAGAGCGCTCTAGTCAGTTGTGTTAGTAAATGGCCAAGTAAAAAGCAGAGTAAAAAAATTCTGTTAAGTAACGTGTGCGGAAATCAAAAGAGATCAGTATTTTTTTAATGGAATTCAATTATTGCACACGATTGTTGCCGGTTTCCTAACATAAAAAATACTCTCAGTTTTTAAAAAATTTAATGCGATCTACTTTTATGTTGATGACATAAATTCGAATCACACCTACTTTTAAAGTTTTAAATTTTAACCAATAAAATATCTTATCAAGCTACTTCTTTTAATTTCAACCTATGTATCTCCTATTTTTCGAGTTTATAGTTTTATTAATGATAAATGATACTTTAATTTTTTTATGACATTTCCTTTTATTTTATATGAATTAGATAAAGAAAGGTTTTCGTATTTAATAAATTTCAGACATAAAATTAATAAAATAATAAGATAAACTTACCGATTGCTTTTTATTGGTCCAAGTATCAAGATATATTACAAATTTAACATTGACTTACTTTTTTGTTCAACTAATACAAGTTACGACAATGCAATTCCCTATCAAAGAATTGAATCTTTACTGACAATAGTCAATGATAGAGATTTTTATATAGTATAAAGTTGTGAGAAATGCATACCCTGTTCCGCCGGTGACATTGAAGGAGTGCCACATGTCGTAGGCGCCCGAGCAGAACGTGCAGTGGATGATGGCCTGCCGGGAGAAGCTCCGGGGGTCGCTGTGTGGCAGCGACTTCATGATCTTCATCGCTTTCGTGTACTTCGCCAAATACTCCTTATCAAGGCGGTGCATCGGCCTCCGTATCCGGAGACCGGACTTCGAAGGGGTCGGAAACCGAAAATCGACTGGTACCACGTCTTTTCCGGGGAGGGGAGGGCAGCAGTTTACGAGGAGATCCTCCCGTCCCCATGAGTCGTGGCAGCTCGTTAGGTTTGGACTGATCTCCGCAGCGTAAAAGTTGCTTGGCAGGTCAGTCTTGTTGGCATGGGAGGACGAGTTTCCGAATATTTGGGGGACTATTTCGCTCTTGAGTTCACTGCAAATAATACATCCATCATTGTTAGAAAAAAAATAAAATGTTGGAAAGTAAATACCGTTATCGTCATATATCTTAATCTATTTCGATTGAGAATAAAAAAAAATAAAAACTTAGGAGGGAAAAAGTCATCCTTCCTCGATCTCGAACGAGATGGCAACGAATAAAATTTTCACCGGTATTTAAAATTCCCGATAAATATCTTCCGGAAAAAGTACCATATTTTCTGTAGAGAGCACTAGTCAGTGGATCAGTACGTAGCTCATATATATATATATATATATATATATATATATATATATATAATATGTGTATTACCATAAGAAATGGGAGTTGAGGAAGAGAAAAGAGGCAGGAAGTGCTAGTATGAAGACCAATGTAAAGGCTAAACCACAACCGCAATGCTTCCTCTCTTCCATTGATAGTATATTATCAATCACTTGCTTGCTTCTATCTAAGTGTACCTACCAATGTACACAACACTTGAACAACAAAAATAAGCTCACCAAGCATAAAGAGAGAGAAGATCAAAGAGCGTATCTTCTCTCTCTCTTTCACTTTTTATGGGAAGATAACGAGAGAAAAACGTGTATATAGAGAGAGAAGGTAGATGGCATTCAGTAAATGTTTGACCCCATTTGTTGCACAACTTGTTCTCTGTTGGTTTGCATAGTGTTTCTATTTTTTTATTATAAATTATCGGGTTTGCATGCCACGGTAGTAACTCGTAAGTATCATGAACTTTCATTTTAAAATTAAATGGTAATGGGATAAGTAACACATGATTTGTTAAACGATGTTAAGTTCCGTTATCTTTTTCATGTAATTCTTAGTATACTTATCTAAGATGGTTGTTTAATTATTCTATTGACTTACTCATTATCTTATTTCGGTTTTGATTATTTTGAATCAATGCTCATTTGAACTTAATAGACTCTAATATCACATCATCAACATCAACTTGTACACAAGGGTAGATGCAATGCGGAATGGGTGAGGTTCAATTACCCTTTCAAAAAAAAAAAATCAATCGATGCTTCATTTTTATAGTGTAAATTCATATAATATTTTAATTTAATCCCTTTATTTTTAATGAAATTTAAATATAAACCTCTCATGTACATTTTTGACAAAAGAATTAATCTAACTTCCTCGATACCTAATTGTTATTCCGCCACAGCTTCTAAACACTGCTTTAACATTATCTGAAATTAAAGTAACGTGTCTTTCCTCTTTACCTTTAAAGAGTTATATGAAGAATTTTGTCTCTCTCGTGCGGGTCCAAAAGGGTAAAAAAATTCAGTGCAAGAAATTGAACTTGCACGCGAATACACACGCAATGCAACCTAACACATTTGTTATTATTATTATCATTGCTATTATTATTATTATTATTATTATTGAGACGTCTATTTTATTGCGTGATGTGTTTTCAAAATCATGACTCGCGACGACGCATGATTTTTCTATAATTTATTTTAGTGTGTGAATGGTGTACGTAATTCCTTTGGAACATGTTGATGTTATATAATTGTTTTCTGATAATTATTATTTTTTACTATATGAAATAACTTACGTAAGGATATAATAGGTTACCTTTTAAAAATCAGGTCTAAAAATAAAATATAATGGACAAGATTTTCTCCTATCAATTTTCTCGTGTCACCGTTATTTTTAATTTTTAAGGGGTTTCCGTTATGGCTCATCTGTCAAATGTCACTTGTCACTTTTTTTTAGTATCACCGACAACAGAGTTGATAACCCCGATGTCGTCGGTGACGGAGGGAGGAGGGGCCCACCATGGGCCCATGCCCTCCCTCATTTTTTTTCGGTACTGTGGTTCGAGTCGCCTTCTCGGAACACAATGTGGTTTATGGTTTCTTCGTCTCGGACACTTGGTTATTTGTTTCGTCGATGGACGATTTTTATAGTGTTTTCCTGCTCACCGTCTTAGAATGCAACCATCATGGTAATCTATCTCTCCGTCTTAGACCCTCAGAACTGTAGGAAATATATCACTGTGGCAAAAGTGCCCAAAGATTTGGATTGAAATTAATAAGCTCACATGATGTATTATGACGAATGGGCTTGATTTAATTAGATTAATAAAGCCCATTAACCATAACCTAATGTCTATAAATATAACATGAATGGTCATGTAAAACTCTAATCATAAAATTAGTTTTTCCGGCTCCCACCAAGAGGAGAAAAATCGCCTCCTCCCTAGACTTAGAGAGGGTGCGATTTTCTCATAGTTGTCAAGTCGTTTTGTCCTCCTTCTAATCACCAAGAAGAATCTAGTATTCTTACGAGGTGGTTTCCGACCAAGAAAGGTGTTCCGTGAGCGACGTAGTGTACGAAGTAGAGACCGTACGTTTGAACGGTTTCGTGGTCGAATTGGCGTTGAAGGCTAGGTGACGGAAAAGGTCCAAGATCATATCCAAAACCAAGGAAATATTCTCACAAGTAAGTTTTCATCATTTCACATTATCTAGATCTAATATTTTGAGGATACGCGGAATTTCCGCTTCCGCGTTGATATTAAATCTTCGAAAAAAAAATTCAACAGGAACAACCAAATTCGACGGATTTATGTTTTGCTCAGGGTGGACCAAGCTTTTGTTAAATTCATCTGATTACTATTTTGCGCGTAACACTAACAATCTAATTGTATAAGTTTCTATTCCTTTTCATTATCAAATTATTCCCTCTTATTTATTTGCTAGTTTATCGTCGTTAGTGATTGTTGATTATTTTAATTTTTATCTTAAAGAAATGCAGTTTTCTAATGTACTAACATTGTGATTCTCCTTAAAAAAAAAAACATTGTGATTCTGATTATTTCAACAGCCTTACGCAAGATTTAGGTTTTGTTTACTAAAACAAAACCGGAATCGGAGACGCCAACCTCAAATGTGAGGTTACAAACTCCGACTTGAGGGTTAACTTCTTCGAATTCGGGAGAAAGTGGAATATGTAAGCGTATTGACAATTGACATTTGACTGAGAAGTCAAAACAAAAATTATATTTAGTACTTTTATCACGGTCAAATAAGATTTAAAATGTGTACTTTAAAATACTTCTGTTTGTTTTTATCCCTTTTATAAATTAACTTTAAGTAGATAAATCAAACGAAATAGGTCGATCTTTGTATATGGAAGACTTGAAATAAGTTGTGCATTCACTAATAATGTCGTTTTCGTTATAAATATATATTAGCTGTTATTTTTAGACAATACAAGTTCGTTCCCTAACAATCGTTATCTTATATGTATTATAAATGAAAATAAAAAGTACGCAATTACGTGGAACTGTGAGGATCGTCCAATCTCTAATCGAAATAAATAATTTATTGAGATTCTATCTTTATTAACATATAGCTCGACTCGAAGGGATTGGCAAAAACACGTGACAATGTATATTATTTCCCACGTTTAATCTATTTTTTATTTAATATAAGCAGTGGCGGAGTCAGGATTTTAATTTAAGTGGTGCCTTATATATTTTTTTTAAATCAATCATACAATTAACAACAATCAATAATAACATTGTTTCCCTAAAAAATAACATTGTAACATCTCTCTCTCTCTATATATATATATATAAAGAGAGAGAGAGAGAGAAAAATATATAACGACTTACCCTAGTAAAATAAGACGCCGCGTTTTTTTTTTTTGAAAGTATTGCATTGTAAATTTATCGTTGGTAGAAATAGAAATATCCAATCGACTGGTATTCAATACAAAATTAATTTATCAATATTTTTATGTATAATATTTTTAATAATGTAATAGGCGAGTATAAAAATGTATCTATATATTTTAATAACTGAAAAGAAATAAACAAAATAAAAACTTAAAGAAAGAAAAAAAAAACAAAAAATATGGCTCGCCCAAGACTCGAACTAAGGTCCTCTCTCTTAAAAAGAGAGACTTGGGAAAAGCACTTTGCTAGTTGGGCTGAATGCTCTTTAACACTCTTAATATGGTCTCATGAAATATTATAATGATATATAAATTTTTTATGTTGCTTACACACTATTATTTTAATATTTTTTACGTTTTCAGGTGATACCCGGGCGTACACTAAACTTTACATAGCTACACCACTTAGTATTAATATGAAGTGGTAGTGTTACTCTCCCTCGAGACTAGACAACTTAATATACTATTCAATAGAAAAATATAAATTTATGTTGACCGACATATACATAAATTAGAAGTAAACCAAAAAACCATGCAGAAAACTAATTCGTACGTAAAGTCGCTGCTATAAATTAAAATGAAGATCGATGCAATAAATGATATACTACTGCTGTGATCCATAATCAATATCTTAACTGTACAACTTACTGTAAAAAATAAACAAATAAATTCGCTATATATGGATTTTCATTGATGAACTGAGCTTTCAATACCAACTTTTTCAAAATTGTTGGTACATTGGTGAGTAATTTATAGCATAAGGGGGTTAAGCGCCCGAAAAAATAATAGTTAATCGGATTAGGCTCAAATAGTTTGACGGGTCCAATGGGTCTACGGAGTCCACATGAGGCATCATAAATTGGTATCGGCTCCCACAGGTCTGGCAAATTATCATAAAAAAAAATTAATAGTTAATTGGATTAGTTATTGAAAATTAAATGATTTAATGGGGTTGACTCATTAAATGGCTAAATTCTTTTTAAGTCATAAAACATCTTCTTATTTAAGCTCACATTATGGGATTGAGTCGTCATCCAAACACCGACGAGAAGCTAGTATTCTGACGAGGTGTTTTTTGGTCCACGTACGATTTGTGGAGTTCTCAAGACGTCGTGGTGGACGATAGTGGCGAAGCCACATGATGAGTAGTGGGGGCCACCACCCTTACTAGCCGGTCCAAGCTCGTCCCCGAAAGATCAAGTTCGCTCCTCATGCCGGGACTTATTTTCTTTAGACTTTTGCGTCTCCGTTACCTCGTTCTTCAGGGTATCTTTGCATATAGTTTTTTTTATTTGAGAATAAGCGATACCGAATTTTCAAACAAATGATAAATAAATAAATTTATGAGGAAGAAGAAGTATCTTCGGTTCGAAAACGATGTTGTTAGTGTTGAAGTTGCAAACAAAAAATACTCATTCATTAATGTTGTGCTTATCTTGTTAACGACATTGTAAGCTAAATATTAATAGGTGAAATCATGTCTATAAAGTTGTTTTGTAGAGTTTTTGCTTATCATTTTCAACTTTTCTTATCTGAATTTAGTTTGGGTTTGGCGTTTTATTCGTTTTTTTGTAACTCTTGTGTTTTTTTTAGAGATTGAAAGTTTTTATTTATCTTCTAGCCAGCTCACTTTGTAGGTGCCTTGTACATGTCTAACCTTTTATTACGGTGTTAAAAGTATTCACACAATTTTTATCAGAAAAACATTCAATTTTATCATATCTTTTACAAAAAAAAAAAAAAAAAAAAAAAAAAAACCTTATACTTGTTTATTAATTTTTTCAGACTTACACATATTAACAAGAGATTTATATGAATTATAGTTAAACGGGCTTTAAATTTATATTCGTTATTCTTATCTATGTAGAACAATGGAGTACATGTTTAACATTTGAGATACATCAAATTTAATTTTTAGAGGACCATAAAATTTATTTTTTTCTAGACTTCTTACTTTAAGGCCGCTCTAATGACGACAAGTACAACCATTTTAATGAGATACGTAGTTATTATTTTCCACCCCCTTATGATAATTCATGTTTTCGCCCCTGGTAGACGAGATAGAGACTCGATACTTTTCGAGTTGTCAAATTTTTGCCCCACTTAACCTTATTTTAAATATCAACGCGCGTAGTCATATGTAAATAATAGAGGCCATGCACTTATTAACAAAAATTCAGATCCCAATATTTTCGATCCAATTTCGATACCAAAACGTTTATTATCTAAATAAATCTGGATCCAATTTTTTTATTCTAGACAAAAAAGAAAATGTAAACATTCTCTATTTTAACATCTTTAATCTAAGCAGCTTAATCTAATTTGATCATAGCTAGGGGAACAAAAAATTAACTTTTAGAACCTGAATTTTTTATTCTAAATTTCCCGGATTTAATATTTAAAAAAATCGTTTGTTACCGTGTATATGTATTTATAGCGTTTGGAGAGCCAATACATGTTAAAATAAAAATCGATTGATCGAATCGAGTTTAATGTTTTAGTTATCTACCTACCACATGCTTCAATGTAGCGTAGATAATTATAAAGGTGTGACACTCGAGGATTCAGAATTTATTTTAATTTAATTTACGAGTATGGTCTACCGAATCCGATACCTGCACATGATCACATTATGGCATCACATACCTTCTTCAGTTTTCACATTTTTGAGTCATACAATTTATTACGATCTTCTTTCAATTTAATAATAATATCATTCCATTTCCATATAATTCTAGGATATTATATCTTTGAATACCAAAAGTTCAATCAACTGGTTGTGTTGGCTTGTCTGTTATTTTACTATCTGATTTTTCAAAAACTGAATAGTTTGTGATGTGAATTCAGATTTAAGACGTACTTGATGATTTGAAATTTGATTCATAAAATAAATTGCATTATTTGTGCTATATATATTTAATTATTATCCATACTGAAAAAAAAATCATTAAAGTAATAACAAAAACATATTAAGTATACAATTTATTATAAAGATAAAATTCTACAAATGCTCATCGGTATACTCATCAATTATTGGAATACTCGTAAAATTGAATCATCATGATCGCTTTCTAAATTTTTATGAAAAAATTGGATGGTTTATATGATCTACAACATTGATCTAATATATCAACACCCAATGATGTTTGCAAATATAATGATAGATTTTTAGGCATATTTTTCAGTGAAGAAAAAAAAAATACATTACTCAGAAGAAAAAAAAAATCAGTTATTTTGATTAAATTGCAAACTTACACTAAATAACAAGTTTGATTTTTGATTCACTTACACATACAATTAATCAAATTACTTTATGAAAATTATGTTTTTATTTTTAAGGGAATTTTTTTTTATACCTTTAACGTTCATTTTTAGTAAAAATACCTTCTAGTTTCAAAAAACAGCTAAAATATATCCCTAATGTATGATTTGATTATTTTACCCTTCCTTTTTTTATAGACTATTAAAAAAATCTAAATAAAATATATATTTTGGTGAAAAATAAAACTAGATCAAATATAAAAAAATTCAAAAATTGGTAATAATGAATAATTTTGAGTTTTAAAAATTAAATTTATTAGAAAATATAAAAATAAATTAAAATCAATTTTAAAGTTATAATTTAACTGTTTATGAAACTTGTGAGTATATTTTCACTAAATTTTTTGAAGGTATAAAACATAAATTACCCTATATTATATATCAGTATAAGACTTTTATACAAAAAGTCGTTGTTGGCTTGGGCCTAATCCAGCCTCTTCTTTTTGGGCCTAATACCTTCAACTTCGCCGTTGGAGATAATTGAGGTACAATACCATCAGGGGTCTCATTTTATTTCTGTAAATTATATAACTAAGGAAAAGTATGATAAAACCAATTATCGGCTCTAATGGTCCTTCTAATTAGAGATGTGCGGGATAACTGGTAATGGAATTTTTTAGCCGTAATAGAAAAGTATCCGATTTAAAATAATATTAAGTAGATTTTTTGAAGGAAAAAAAAAATTAAGGTTAAGCATATTCGGTTTCAAAGTGATACGATTACCGGTCATTGATTATTTAAAATTGATTATTTTTATAACTGATTTTTATAAACGATTTTAATATAAATATTTTAATAAATATATTTTAGAATTAACTTAGAGAGTTAAGATTACTTCTCTACATATTTGTTATACTGTTTCAATCAAATTTTTGGACCGGTATTTTTTATTTGGACATGTATGTTTTATTCGCAATTATTCTTGAACATGTATGTGTTATTTGGACAAATATGTTTTATTTTTGGGATAAAATGTGTTGAATATAATTATTTGATTTCATAAAATTGAATAACCAGACCCGGTTAATCGATATCATAACTGGAACAGGTTTAAAAACATGTTAAAGTTATTAAAAACGGTTATTATATTTTGATAACCGGTTACCCATTTCTTAATAGCAGTTTAATGTTATTAAAATATGAATAGCTAGAATTATGTTATAAATACCAAATAGTGTAAATAAAATAGGCTAACCAATGGGTTGAACCCCTACTTCTAAGGATGGTTTTAGATTCCCAGACGCGCTTTTGGTATTCTTTCGGCGTGCTTGTTTTTGGAGAGTTGCGGCATGCTTGTGGCATGTGGCATGCTCGTGAACAACTATAACCTATCAATATGATGTCTTATTTTAATTGTAATTCTATATTCATATTTTCTTTAAATTACAAGTATAATTATTATTGTATATAAATACAACTATAATTTATCAATACAATAGCTTATTATAAGCGTGATTTTTCACTTATTTTATGTCTTATGATGATAAAAATGTAAATTTGGACCTATATAATTTTTTTTTTTATCAAAATACTCAAAAAATATTTTCTAACTTTTCTATCCGCTTGCCTGTGAAATTTATGAGATATTTGCGGAATGCGGCGTACTTTTTACCGACTTTTCTGTCGATCTTTCTGTTGGCATGCGACACTTGTAAAGTAGAGGCATGCGATACTTGTAAAATAGAGGGAGCGAAAAGGCATCGACGTCGGCATTTTGAACCTTGCTTCTTAGTACAAAAATAAAATTGTTAGCGGAATGGTATATCTATTATGTTTTATTGTACGGTTTTATTAATTCGAATCTAATTAAATGAAAATACATGCAAAGTTCTAAAATTTATTTTTTTGCATTTTTTAGGATGTTTACAGATGACTAAACATGGAGAATGTAAAAATGGATATTCCCGCAGGAAATATTAATTCTCTTTCAAAGATCAGTAACAATAAATTCTAATTCTTTATTTTAGTCGAGCAAAGTACCAATACTCTAATATTGAAATTGTAGGTTATGCCCGAACCGGAAATTATATCCATCGGGTTCTCGGGTAGGGGTGGCAATTCGGGGCCGGACACGAAACACGAAACAATTACGACACGATTTAAACGGGTCTGAGTCTACCGTAAATGGATTTGGGTCCAACCGTGTCGAACACGATTAACACGATTAAATAATGGGTAAACACGGCACGAACACGATAACACGATGGGACCCAACTAGACACGATTAATGAGAAAAAAGTTACATTTTATATACGTTATTAAGTATTTTCATACTTATTGTATATAATATTTATAGATTTTTTACTTATTTATTACATCGTACAATTGATGAACATAAAAAAGTGTTAATAAATTGTTAATTTTAGATAACATAATTAAATAAATTAAGTTTAATGAGTATAAATTGAATTAATTTAACATTTTAAGACACATGAATATGATAAATGAGTTAAACGAGTAGACACGATAAACACGGTATTTAAATGGGGTGGGTCTAGGTCTCATCTTCTAACACGATTAATAAATGGGGCGGGTCTAGGCTTTAAATAAAATAAGTAAAAACTAAGTAAAACCCGGCACGAAATCCGAATTGCCACCCCTATACTCGGGTAACGAACCGAGACCAATAACATACTCAACGGGCCCAATTGGGCCCGAGTATTAATTGTGATACTATTAATTAATTAATAAAAGGGCTAATGGGCCTTTGTATTGAAAAAACCCATTAGGTCAAAAAACAAGGTATTATAAATACCTGTTTATATCATAATTAAAACCTAATCCTAAATACATAATTCAGAGAGAATTCGAGCTCCCCTTCATTGGAGCTTGAATTTGGCTTTTCTCTCGGTTCTTCTTTAGTTCGTCGTCAAAGTACCGACAAGTATTTAACCTATCTTCCGAGGTACTTTTCGGTCATCAGACGTTCCCAGAGTAACGTGGTGGACGACGTAGAATGCTTCGTCCAAGCCCTAAATCAGCAAAAGTCTGCGTTTTTGGTACTGCTGGCATAAGTACCAAAGTTCGGTAATGTTCCTGAAACGATATCTTAATTTTTAAATTGATTCTAGATCTATATTGTTCGATGATATCCCGTGATTTCCGACTCGGGATTGAGAAAAAGTCATCGAAAAACCCAATGGCATACAATTTTTGCATATGTTTTTACAGATGTCACGCTCACTTTTAAAAGGGATAAAACACCCCAAGGCCTTAAATGTTTTCATTTCATTCATCGAAATTGAAATAAAACCATCTCTCTAAATACATGGGCACCTTTTTTGTTGTTGTTGTAAAGTTGATTAAAATACCAATGATTAAATATATTTGAATATTTGATTAAAAGTATATAGGCACAACATTTTTTTACAAATATATTTGAATATTTAATTAAAAGTATCTTAAGCTTTACAAATATATTTGAATATTTGATTAAAAGTGTTAGGTAGGTACAACATTTTTTTCAAATATATCTGAGGTTGTACCTATCTAAACATGATACTTTTAATTAAATATTCAAATATATTTATATCATTGAGGATGCCAATACGATGCGGTATTTATTTGAATATTGGAGCTAAAAGGACTGTCATATAAATATCACGTCATACCGGGAGTGCTTGAGTGGGTGCCAATATGACTAACTAACTAGTGGAGTGGTTTGATTGAAAAGTTTGCTACACGTAATAAAATAATAATACTTATGGTGTGTGGGAAAATTATGACACTAATAAGAGTGCCACAAAGAAGATGCTCTAAGACTTTTTTTTTTTTTTTTTCTTAAAGGATTCAACTAAGCGAGTAGTTAAAAAATAATTTAGTGAGATCGGCTTCGTATGTTGTACGTCAGATTGTATGAACTTTTTTCTTGTTAATATGAACCATGTTCTTAGACTAATTATTCGTTTGGTCAAATTAAATAAACTAGCTTTCAGTTAAAATTAAATAATAATTGATTTCCCCACAACGAAAGCCCAAAAGGAAAAAAAAAAAAAAAGTATTATCATTGTAAGAAATTCCACGGGGATAAAATAGAGTGAAGTGAGAGTGAATGAATAAGCTGGTTTTTACTATCATTTTTACTCATAACGCGGTCGCGCGCGGCTACAGCCCATCATAAAATACCAATATCGTCCAAGTTTTCTGGCGAAGTGTAAAAATATTTACCGCCATAAATGTTTGATGGCTAATATTTAAGTTGAATCAATTAATTTTTTAAACTAAGTAGTCACATGGCTAATATTTACTCACTAACCATTAATATAAAGACTTTAGACTTGGTTTTCGTGAGATCAACTACACAAAACCAAGTCGACACATGAGAAGAAAAATCAATATGTGAACAGTGAACATGCTATCTTTATTTTGAAGTATATCTTGCAATATAAAATTGGTAGTGTCAACTGTCAAATACTAGGAATCTCTCTTCCGCTTGATAAAAAGAGCTTCCTTTTTATTACTTCTTTGATATAAGATCTGCCATACATCGAAAATAAGAGAAGAAAAACAAAATGGAGGATGCAGAGCTCCACTTCTATGTCAAGCTCTTTCTAACCTCCCTCATATTCATTTTGGTGCCGCTGAAAATTATATTAGCAGCTGCGAGGAGAGTTTCGAAACCTAATCTACCTCCGGGGCCGTGGAAACTTCCTGTGATTGGAAATCTCCACCAGCTTGCAAGCTCTCTTCCACATCGTCGCCTGCGAGATTTGGCCCAAAAACATGGCGGTCTCATGCATTTGCAGCTCGGAGAACTACCCCACGTCGTTATTTCTTCGGCCGAGTTTGTGGGTGAGATGATGAGAACGCATGACATCAACTTCACGAACAGGCCGATTTTCCTCATTGCAAAATTTTACGAATCGAAGAACATGTCATTCGCACCTTATGGAGATTACTGGAGGCAGATGAGGAAGATCTGCACACAAGAGCTGTTGAGTCATGCACGTGTTAGGTCATTCCGATCGATCCGGGAAGCAGAGGTCTCTTTTCTGATTGAACATTTACGCTCAGCCTCAGGTATGATTGTTAGCTCTATGTCTTTTTTGATTCCTACATAGTTTTTCTTTTTGTTTCTTGAACCTCAATCTTGCTGGATTGATCTTGTGCACTCTATGCTTTTCCGTGCCTCTGTCGTTAACTAAAAAAAGGTACACCAGTCAATCTGAGCGAGAAATTTTTCTCATTGATTTATGGGATCACGGCGAAGGCGGCTTTTGGTAAGAAATGCAAGGACCAAGAAGCATTTATTTCCTCTGCTAAGGATGTCTTGAGGCTCTCTGGAGGTCTAAGTGTCCCGGAGTTATTCCCTTCCCAATATTGGCTTGAATGGATCACGGGAGTTTGGCGCAAACTAAAGAAACATTTGACGGTGATGGACAGAATATTTCAAGACATAATGGACAATGCCAGAGCAGAAAGAGCGATTATAAGTGCCAGTAAAACAAGTCAGAGAAATAGCTTGTTGGATGTTCTTCTGGATATTCAAGAGAAAGGTGACCTCGCGATTCCTATGGAAACGGACAACATCAAAGCCGTAATCATGGTTAGTAATACTGCATTTATCTGACAAGTAATAACATTGCCTATATATATTTGTTCATCATCATATACAGGATTAAATGCTTGAAATTTTGTTCTATCAATTAATTAGGATATATTTATTGGTGGGAGTGACACATCGTCGACCACTATGGAATGGGTAATGCTGGAACTGTCTAAAAACCCAACAGTGATGAAAAAGGCTCAAGCAGAGGTGAGACAAGCGTTTGGCGCAGACGGAAAGATCGACGAAACTCGCCTTCACGAATTGAAATACTTGAACTCTATCATTAAAGAAACGTTGAGACTTCACCCTCCAGGTCCTCTTGCTCCGAGAGAATGTAAAGAAAGTTGTATGATAAACGGATACGACATACCCGCAAAGACCAAGGTCATTGTCAACATTTGGGCAATTGGGAGAGACCCCAAATATTGGAGCGATCCAGAGAAGTTTTATCCCGAGAGATTTATGGAGAGTGAGCTTGACTTCAAAGGGACACACTTTGAGTTTATTCCCTTTGGCGGCGGAAGAAGGATGTGTCCAGGAATGTGGTTTGCGCTGCCTAATATCGAGCTTCTTCTTGCGAATTTGTTGTTCCATTTCGATTGGATACTTCTGGATGGGAATAATGTTGATGACAGTGAATGTTTTGGTTTGACAGTCCGGCCTAAAAATGAGCTTTATTTTATTCCAGTTCATCGTAACACTTCTTTGGACATGTAATTGTTCTCTACATACATGTATTCTAAATTTCTAATGTAGCTCAAGATGTTTCTAGTGTTTGGAACGGAACTTGAAAATAGTTTCGAATAAAGTGGATCATTGGTATATGTCGTCAGATTTTATTACAAAACTCTTGACTTATAATATATATAACGTTTATGGAGTACAAAATAAAGCAAAAAGAGTATTTTCTACTTTCTTTACTAAATTTTTGTCTATCTGACATATTCGACACTTGAGTGGCTGATAAAACATGTAAGTTTTAGAATATGTTTTTATATTAAACTAACTCTATATATTTTTTATTTGTTGTCTATACTCTATATCATTTCTGATGTATTCCCCGAATTTCATATATTGGATCAGAGAACTTATATCGTAACAAATTATGGTGCTTTCAAATAGGAAAAAAAAATGTTGTTTTATTACTTCTCTCGTTTATATATATATATATATATATATATATATATATATATATATATATATAATGACCCCAAAATGCAAGTTCTACCCGTTTTGTTCCCCGATTTAATGTTTCTGAAAAACTATTCCCGAACTTGTATTTGTCATGTTTTTGCCCAAAATACCCTTTAGACAGTTTTTTACATAAAGTTTGATAGTTTTTCCTATCAAGCTAGACAGGGGCGGAGCTAGAGCTCTGGTTAAGAGGAGGCGAAATTAATTGATTATAAATTTCATAATAAAACGAGATATTGAAACTACTATTAAACATAGCATTATAACTATTATTTATGAACTTTCGGTTTATGAAAATAGTTCATTAGGATCTTTATATTATTAGAAATCTATGTGTTACGTTCTCAAAATATTCTTTGCACGTCTTAAATTGATTGGTAGTTTTTATTATCTAATTTTGTAAGTTGTGATCGTTTTAGTATACCTTTAAAGTGCAAAAATACCATGAAAAAAAAGTTATAATCATAAAAAGTGTTGCTAAAAAACATTGGGAATTGAACCAAGGGTTATAATTTGGAGAAGAACTTTAAAAGTAACAAAATTCCACTAGACTATAGTGATATTTAGTCTACATATACTATGTTTATTATTCATATAGAAACTTTGAATGATATGGAAATAAAAAATAAAAATAACGTGTTCGGACCAAGTAGGGGCGGCCGCCCCCTCTCCGCTCCCCTTGGCTCCACCCCTGTAGATAGACAGTTTTGAGGGGTGGACAGTTTTCTATAACAAGTTTGATTGTTTTTCTCATCTAGGTACACACATTTTCCTTTTTAAAAAAATATCAGGATCTGGTGGATAGTTTTTAAGCTATGGGTAGACAGTTACTTGGTAGGTAGATAGTTTTCTACAAACGTTAGATTGTTTTTCTCCTCCGGTTAGACAATTTTTTCCAATTAAAAATGTTGACAACTTTTCAAATTAAGTTAGAAGTTTACGTCATTAATGTTGACTTTTTGGGGATTTATGGTTAAAAAAAACTGGTAATTTTATTCCCTTCATCAAAATCTTAATTTCTATTTTTGATAGTTTTTCACATAAAGATGAGAGTTTTTCCTATCAGGGTAGACAGTTATTTGGTAGGTAGATAGTTTTGTACAAAACGTTAGATTGTTTTCCGCTCTGGTTAAAGACTTTTTTCTTATAGGAAAAAATTGCAAGGAAAAATGTAGACAATTTTTTCAGATTAGGTTAGATAGTTTACACCATTAATGTTGACACTTTGGGGATTTAGGGTAAGAAAAGGGTAATTTTATTCCCTTCATCACAATGTTAATTTCTATGTTGGATAGTTTTTCACATAAGGTTTGAGAGTTTTTACTATAAGGGTAGACAGTTACTTGGTATGTAGATAGTTTTCTACAGAACGTTAGATTGTTTTTCTCCTCAGGTTAGACACTTTTTTTCTATTGAAAAAAAGTGCAAGAAAATGTAGACAGTTTTTCAGATTAGGTTAGATAGTTTACATTTTACACCATTAATGTTGACATTTTGGGGATTTATGGTAAGAAAAGGGTAATTTTATTCCCTTCATCAAAATGTTAATTTCTATGTTGGATAGTTTTTCACATAAAGTTTGAGGGTTTTGCCTATCAGGGTAGATAGTTACTCGGTTGGTAGATAGTGTTCTGCAGAATGTTAGATAGTTTTTTGCAGAACGTTAGATAGTTTGGTAAAAAGGGTACTTTGGGAATAAAAAAAGCAAGAGCAATTTGGGAAATAATTTTTGAGATACATGAAATCGGGGAACAAAACTGGTAAAACTTGCATTTTGGGGGTTATTTTTTTCAAGTTTCCCTATAAATATTGGTCTTGTTGTGCTACATTTACTTACTTTCTTATTGGCCCTTCTTATCTTTCTTTGAAATCGGATACCAACAATGTTGGAGATTTTGTCACGACAAGTATAACAACACACAATAAAATCACCCAGATTACCAAAAAGCGTGTAAATGATAAGTGAACACGCGATATTTGGTAATACAGTTCGCGAATCTCTCGTGAGAACCTACTCTGTGGGGAACTGTCCCAAATACTTTATTCCATTGGAAAACATTCAAAAATGATATACGGTTATACATGATATGTTCACCCTGACAATAAATTCAACAACAGAGGAAATCCCACTAGAAAAATACGATCAGCTTTTCCATTTTGTCTTTGATGAGTTTAAATAGTTGGAAAATAACACAAACTGCTACATAGACACGTACTAAGCCACATCTCCTACAACTAGGGGACTACGTGATAGTGGCCCTGAGAGGTTCAAAAAGAAACTGAAGCAAACTAATTAATAAATAAATTTACTAACAAACTCCCATTAATTAGTTTCTTCAGATGTTGCTGACTCCCAAATTTTGTGTGCAGCTCCTGGAACTTAGCCCGCCCGAGTACTTTAGTCAATATGTCCGCTAGCTGTTCCTCGGTAGTGTTGGTATAATTGACGTCGATCTTGCCGTGTTCGACACATTGCCTAATGAAATGGTAGCGTGTCTCGATGTGCTAACTTCAGTCGTGGAACACCGGATTCTTGCACAGTTGGTATATTATCTTTTATGTTTTAATAGTAGTTTTAATATGATTCTTTACGAAAGTGAAACTCTTTCTAAGAGTTTTGCAAATTCATCAGATTCTTTTGTGGCATTCATCAACTTATCAAGTGAATTCCGCCTTCAGCTGTAGTGTCATCACTTCATTATATGGATTTGTTGTCTCGCAAAGGCACTGGTAGTGGTCGGGATGTATACACTGACTTTCAATTTGTATACATACAGTTCGAGTTCAAGAAATAACCGATGTGCAACCTCTTCAAATCTGATCGAAAAAGTCATCAATACGATTTTTCCTATCAATACGATTTTTCCTTTCGGTCTTGTTAATCTTGATGGACTTCTTATACGTATTAAATATCGATGAATACTTTGACATATCAATAAAGGTGTAATTATGTGGCTTTATTAATAAGTCAGTCTCATTTGGGTGTTTATAGCCTAACCTTAGGATTTGTGAAGTGAGAGAGAATGGGGTGTGAGAATATCTTATTGGCTCTCTATACATGAATTCAAATACTTATTTTAATTGCCTTGCCATAATTACCGCTCAAATTTGAAAGGTTCTACGGTTTATCTTAAAATGATAACTGATCTCATCAAATTTGCCGATATGGGAAAGTAAAATATGACAAATGTTTTGGAAAAGACATTATTAATCTCGAGATCTACCATGTACCTAGTCAATAAGATAAGTATTGAATATGGAAGCTTATATAATATATCGATGAAGACTTCGTCCTCGTAATTGTGATAGTATATCTATTATTTTCTGTTTGTTGTCGTTGAGCTTAAGAAAAATAAATGATTCGGCATATGTTTATTATTTCTAAGTTAGCCCACGTGAAAAATCAGAAATAGGCAGAGATAGGAACTTCAAGTTGCCAATTTTCTATAAAAATAAAAAAATAAAAAATCGTTAGGTATATATATATATTCCAATCTAGTACCAGCTAATAAAAGACAACACAAATTGTCGATCTAGATTACGTTTGTCTTTTAAGGCATGTATATTAAAATATGCTACATGGATCAAAAAAAAAATATGCTACTCACATGAGTTCGCTAATAGTGACAAAATGTACGGATGTCCATTCCTTGTATTCACAATTATGGTAAACTGCGGCTAATGTACCTAATGTTTGATCTTTTGAAAATTATGTACCCAATGTTTATTTTTAGTGGCTAATGTACCCAATGTTGGATCTGTTAGATATTTTCGTGTTTTCCGTTAGTTGACCGCTAGAGAGTTATCCTCCTCTATATGCACACTTTTTGTATTTTTGACATAACTCACTCATTGTTTGTCCAAATTTTATGCATGACCTATGGTTGGAAATAAAAGAGATAGATCTACAACTTTTATGTTTTAAGTTTTGTAAAATAAGTTTTCGAAAAATACGAAATTTCAAATACAACGTAAAATTGGACGTAAGTTTAATGCAAAATATTTGTTCCGAGAAACTTTTACTATAATTAATGACTTTTTATGATGAAATGTAAAACTAAAAAGTTGTAGATAAATATTTCATCTTTCCAGCGGATGTTTATTTACAAATTTTGGTCAAAATATGAGTAATTTATGCCAAAAATATGAAAGATTATTTCACATCACATATTTCATATTTTTGGCATAACTCACTCGTTTTTTATCCAAAATTTATAAATAAACACTCGTTAGAAAGATAAAAAAATATATCTAAAAATTTTTACTTTACGTTTCACCATATAAAGTCATTAAATGTATTAAAATTTGCTTGAAACAAATATTTTGTATTAAACTAACGTCTAATTTTACGTTGTATTTGAAATTTCGTATTTTTCTAAAACTTGTTTTACAAAACTTAAAACAACAAAATTGTATATCTATCTCTTATCTTTCTAACCATAGGTCGTGCATAAAATTTGGATAAAAAATGAGTGAGTTATGTCAAAAATACAAAAAGTGTACATGTAGATGAGGATAACTCTCTAACGGTCAACTAACGGAAAACACGAAAATATCTAACAGATCAAACATTAGGTACATTAGCCGCTAAAAATAAACATTGGGTACATAATTCACAAAAGATCAAACATTGGGTACATTAACCGCAGTTACCCCACAATTATTAAAGATTAGTATGTCAATTTTAGGTTGTAAATGATAGATCTCTGCACTGCACTTAAGTTAGGAAGAAGAAATACTCTCCTCAAAATATATCACGAACACGAAACCATGTCTTTTGTCTCTTCTGTGCATTCAACTAAGCCCTCTCTCCAAATTACTCGCCGGGGACGTGATTTTCATCCCACCAATTTGGGTAATAATCTCCTTAAGTACGCCCATGAGCCCCAGGTACTCTATTCTCTACTACTTTTTAGTCTTTCATTTTATGTAATATTATTTCTTTTATTATTATTATTCATACATCACTTGTACAAAAATGCTTTTGCGCACTGTCGTGGAATCTAATCGTTATTAACATCACAACTTTGCTGCGGAGAACGGGAGAAGTACCTTGCTTGCACGATAGTTTTTTAACCGTCATGCAAAACTCTTAAATTTTGCTAAAAAAAAATTTTGAGAAAATATTTTCCAGAAACATACTTCACTGTCCAAAATTTTCAATCTTTGAAATTTGAAGATATATATATGAACATGCACTATACGCACATGAATAAATTGAGAAGAGGAAGAATGAAAGAGCATATTGAAAACTGGAGAAGAAAGAGAAAAGATACCAATTCGATGAAGAATAACTAGACATGAAGAAAAAAAACACGGAAGTTCGCAAGATGATTTCCCTGCAACGAGCATATTTTTTACACTACACTTTACGGAGCTGTACTTGTGCAATTACAAGTTGAAAATTTGACATATTTGCATGATAGTTAAGAAAATTGTTGTAAAATAATCTCTAAATTCGCCTTGACGAACGAATATGTTTAATTACACAAGTGTATTAAGGAACTATCGTGAAATTTTGGGGGTTTTCAGTTTCAATGATGGGTTTTGAGCAATCCTTTGGAGAACCGCTCCGTTTTTCACATTGCACATGACAGTTTTTATGCGGGGTATCGTCAAACAAACCTCCGCGCTTTCACTTTGCACAATAGTTTTGATGAACGGACGTGCAAATTGCAAACTAGTAGTGATTTTTTTTAATTCCATATATTTTAAGTATTTTTTATGTACAATAAAAAATGATCAATCCGGCAAATAATATGTACATATATATTATACATTTTGTCGATGGAGTTTGACAACAAAGGAGTGCAATTAAACAGGAAAGAGAAAAGGAAAAAGCGAAGAGGGTGCTAAAAAGCACCAAATCTTTTGTCTCTGCTATTCACTCAAAGAAAAACACACACCAAATAACTCGCCGAACCGGTGATTTTGAACCCACCATTTGGGGTGATTATTTCCTTAGATATGCATATGAATCCCAGGTATTACATTTTTCTAGCACATCTTTGTTTTTGTATGCACTATTTCTTTTATAACTATCAGCTATATCTACTAATGGGATAATATATAATCCCATAATTTATTCGTGCTCTAAGTCTAAAATCTCAGGCAATAATAACATTGAAATTCCTCATCCAGTTTCGCCAGTTAGAAGTATACTAGGTTACAAACTTAACTTACAACTTTTGTTTCGGAAAAAATATATAAAAAATAAAAAGATAGAAAAACTTTGAAAAAGTCGTACAAGAATATACTACACTCACCGTATATACAAGAATATTAACATGCATACCCTTTTAGTTATTGGTGACTGTATATTAATCGAATTTCAATTATTCTGGATTACTATCGCTATAATTGAATAATTTTATCCAGTGGTTTCCTTGCAATAATTTGTGTATATATTTTTTGTTTGATTAGGGAGATGACAACAAAGCAGAGCAAAAACTACTGGAAAGCAAAAAGGAACAAGTCAGGAGGATGCTATGTGACACTAAATCTTCTGATCAAATGCTCATTCAACTAATTGACACTATTCAACGCTTGGGGATTGCTTACCACTTTGAGAGTGAAATCAGCAAAATATTGGGACAGATTCACAAATTAGTTTCTGATGTTGGATTCTTGCAAGACGATCTTTACACTATATCACTTATATTTCGGTTGCTTAGACAAGAAGGGTTCAACACATCAAGCGGTATGTATTACATAAAACTAGTGTATATGAGAATTCCTAGTCCTAGTTAAAAATTCATAATTTTTTATGATAAAATATATTCTAGGAACCGGTTGAGGCAAAAAAAAAAAAATGGTCTCGATCAAGCTCCTACTTTGTTTTGTTTATCTTTGTTTCTAAAAATTATTTGTTTTACTTTTAATCTTAAGGGTTTTACTTTGGCCTATATTTAGATTGAACTATATTTATTATGTGAATATATTTCTTATGGTTTTTAACAATATTAAATATAAGGTAATTTTTTTAAAAAACTGCAATCAACCTAGTTATAATTAAACATTCAATAAATGCGCAAATGCAAAAAACCTGCATGTATGTTATCACGTCTAGATTTGGTCACTTCTAAATGAAAGCTAATTATACGTTTGGACTTTTAATACACAGATATATTCAAGCAGTTTATAGACAAAGAAGGAAAATTCAAAGATGAACTTCATAAAGATGTTCAAGGAATGCTGAGCTTATATGAAGCTGCACATTTCCTGAAGCGTGGAGAGGCTGTCCTCAATGAAGCTCTCTCTTTCACAACGGTTCATCTTCAATCCTCCATTACATCGTCTGATGATATGAGCCTTTTTCTTGTGATGCAAATCAAGAATGCCTTAAAGCACTCGATAAGAAAGGGAATGTCAAGAATGGAGGCAAAGCATTTCATATTGATCTACCATGAAGACCCTTCTTGCAATGAACTTTTGCTTAGCTTTGCAAAGTTAGATTTCAACAATGTGCAAAAGTTGCACCGCAAGGAAATTGGCGATGCCTCCAAGTAAGCAAATCAAATTTTAAACTAATTAATGTTGGTTCCCAATGAGAATGAGAATGGATCTTCCAAGAGAAAAATGCGAAGAACAAAAGAAACGGAAAGCAAGAAAACTTTGGGAGAAAGTTTCTCTGATTAAACGAAATCGCAAATCCCAATAATGGAGTTACAAAAAATTGACCACTAACTCTAGTATTTATTGGAGAAACTAGAAAGCTAAACCCTATCTAAACTTCCTAAAATAAACGCAATTAAATCTTTATAATTTACACGTTTCCTAATTAGAATGGGAAACCAAATCGTATCGTATCTCCAAACTTGCTCCTCAAGTTTGACTTCTGGTCGTATGTTCCTAGCAGGGCTGCTAGGCTCTCTTTCTGCTCGTGGAACTCCTGCTAGGAGTTTTGCTGGTAGGGGCATCTCTGGTAGGAGCATTCCGGTCGGGCCCATTCCTGCTAGGAGGATTCTATGGTCGGACCCATCTCTGGTGGGAAGTTCTCTGGTGGGAGAACTCCTGCTCGGAAGATCTCTGGTCGGGCTCTTCTCTGAAAGCTCTGGTGGGGAAATCCCTGGTGGAGAAATCTCTGCTAGTAGTTGAGCCAAATCAGGCTTAAACTCACAATTAAATATGTTTAAATATGTAATTTCTTTTGTTCTTTCTTTCCAGTTACCCAATGAAGAAAAATAATCTTAGGTTAAATATATCTTTATTTGGTTGGTTTTTTGGAGCTTAATTTATACTATTTTATTCTAGGTGGTGGATCAAAGACCTTGACTTTTCATCTAAAATACCTTATGCTCGAGATCGATTGGTGGAATGTTATATGTTCAGTTTGGGATCACATTTTGAACCCAAATTATCTCTTGCTCGGATAATGTTGACTAAAGTCCTATGTATCGTATCTGTCATTGATGATACATATGATACTCACGGAACATTGGAAGAACTACAAGCTTTCACAGACGCAGTTCATAAGTTTGTCTCTAACCTTTTTTTTTTTTTGTATTTCTACAATCATTAATGTACCTAATGTTCTAACTAAATTTTTTGTTTTTGTTTTTTGTTTTGATATCATTAGATGGGACATCAAGTGTATCAATCAACTTCCGGAGTATATGAAGCCCATCTATCAGGCGTTGTTAGATGTATATGAAGAAACTGAGAAAGCGATGGTAACCGAAGGAAGAGGATCATATTGTATGTATTATACGAAAGAGATAGTAAGTCAGATTTTTTTCTCTGTTTGCACCGTGATACTTTCCAATCACAATCAACTTAGCTTTTGCAATGATGCTTATGATTTGATTTGAAATTAATAATCTAAATAAACAGGCCAAAAGACATATCCAATCCTATTTTGATCAAGCAAAATGGTTCTTTATGAATCACGTACCCACAGTGGAAGAGTATATGGAGGTTGGTCTTGTAACATGTAGTTGTGACTTGATGCCGGTATTTTTTTTCCTTGAAATGGGTGATATTGCTAATGAGGAGGCCTTTAAATGGCTTTGGGAATATCCGGAGATCGTTCGGATTGTGGCAATCATTGGGAGAATTATGGACGACATTGTCAGCCACAAGGTAATCTTATTAGAGAGAGCTTCAACATCTTTTTACATCTTTCGATTACCAAGAACCTATAATATGAAAATTTTATGGGATTATATGCTTCAATTCTATGCACTATAATATTTGCAACGTCCTCTGTTGACGAGACCAGGTATTAAAAGTGTGATTAAATTCATTTATCTCGATATATACAGTCTGTTTATTTTGCATATTATACGTACCTTTTGTTGTTAGTTGTATGGTATCTACTATTTACTATCTACAAAAATCGCATGACAATATAACAAATAAATTCCTTCTCAGTTTGTCGGGATCTTAGGCGAAAGATCGATTTTGGGGGCCCTGTTGTAATAATAATAAAAATTATTATTTGACTTAAACTTAAAATAAACTATCCTAAATTTTAAAGGAAACATAATGAATTAAATTAATTCCTATTCAGACTTGTACTAGAGATAATATTTTTTACTAAAGATAATTTTATTAGCAACTTTTTTTACTTGCTCTATGGACCTATCGGGGTGGCTGAACGGACTTAACCAAGTCGTGCTTATTAGTCTGACACGTGAATATAATGGATATTAGGAAAATCAATCTAAAATAGAGAAATGAACAAACAAATTATACCAACAAAAAGAAGCAAACCAACTAGTAATGAAGATCATACAATGGGTAGTCCTTATATAAATATATGCATATTATGTGTTGCAGCTTGAGCGAGAGAGAGGACATTCGGCTTCGTGCATCGAGTGTTATATGAAGCAATATGATGCGACAGAGGAAGAAGCGTACAACTATTTTCGTGTCCAAATTGAAGAAGGTTGGAAGGATCTGAACGAGGTATGGCTCGAGCGTAGAGATATGCCAAAACCTCTCCTTCTTCCATCAATCAACCTACTAGGCTTTGTAGATGCTCTATGGAAGGACGAGAGTTGTTACACTAAACCGGGAGGAATAATGAAAGATACCATAAAGTCACTATTCGTAGATCCGCTACCGGTGTGACGTAATGTTGTTGGTATATGTTTGTCATATTAAAGCTCATATAATCTAATATTAAAAGTTGATGAATAATTGAATACTTTCTACTTACTCTAGTATTTCACTTAGCTTACGTTGTATTTGTTTGCACTTAATGTGCCTCTGAATCTTAATGAGTTAGATCTAAAAATATTAAGTGCGTATGTTTTTTTCTTTTAAAAAGTCTTAATAAGTCCGACTTATACTTTTTCTCTTGCTTCCTTTATTGTTGACATGTCATGCTTTATTTTTACTTCTCACGTATCATCTTGGTCAATTTATATATTTTATTATTATAATTTTATCTCTCCTCCTAAAAACTTCAAAACTTTATAACTTTTTTTTCGAGTATCGGATTGACTAATATATCATTGGAAAGTTTGCGACGAGAGGAATCCAATGATAGGTGTGAAGATATAGTTTTGATGAATAATTAGCTAAAATCATCTAATTAATTATTTTATAAATTAATTATTAATTAGATAAATAACTAAATCATCTAATTAATTATTCGTACAAAAATTACACGAATACAATAATTGATTAAATTAATAAATTATTTTCTTCATTAAACAAAATAATCTAATTATATGGAATATTAAAATGTCATGAATAATTTCGCAAATATCTTGTTTATTTTTAAAATTTTATACCATGAGTAATATTTTAAATATATATTTTATAAGTATTTTCCTTATTTAAAATAAATATAATTAACTTTTACTCAATATTATATATATATATAAAAAAAACTTAATTTAAACTCAAAGCTCATTCAGATCTCTATTCAGATCTTGCAAATCAAACGGTCTTAATTATCTCTCATTCACACCCAGATGTCACATCTTATTATTCAAATGTGCATTCAGATTCAGATGTCTACATCTAAATGTAAACAAACACACCCTTAGCTTATTATGATATGAAGCTTGGCTACAATACATGCAGGTATGTGACCTTCGCGTTGGAAAATAGTTGTAATGTTATCGAATTTTGAGTGGGACAACCCAACGATCAAAACGAAAAAAATTTAAAGGACAGATTTTCTATATATGGAAGAGTTTCTGATTTCCTAGGCCTTTATTTCAAATATTTGTTGGTATTTTTTATTATTATTTGTTTCCCATTTTCCTTTTATTTGTAGGTATTTATTTTTATACTTTAATTAACTAACAAAATTGTGTCCATTAATGTATTTTAAAAATATTTTGTTGTTCAAATAGGAAAATTCATTA
The DNA here is from genome assembly GCA_954871525.1 of Parietaria judaica. NCBI lineage: Eukaryota > Viridiplantae > Streptophyta > Magnoliopsida > Rosales > Urticaceae > Parietaria > Parietaria judaica. The sequence goes on along the minus strand of OX940862.1, from coordinate 29,167,739 downwards.
CCTAGTAATGAAAGTATAGGTACAATCGATACTTACTCATGAACGTTCTAAATTTTGAAAACTAATGACGTTCACTATTTCCTTCCGATACTGCCCTGAACTTTATTATCCACCAACACTGATTTAGTATATCAAAGCACACTATGTTTGCCAATATATTGATAAATTTTTAGGCATATTTTTGTACGTAGGAAAAAAAAATAGAGCCCTACTTGAAAAAATTCAATTTATTTCGATTGAATTGCAAATTTACACTAAATAACTTCATTTTTTTATTCTTTTGCTCGTACAATTACCTAAATTAGTGGAAATACACCGTGCTCTCGCACAGTGTCGTAGTATCACTAATAAATTAGACTGAAAATAACAAATTCATTATTTGGTTATTGTGTGTTGTAGCTAAAAGGCATAATCAACTTCGGATTCGAATTTTGATAGTTTTATAATGGAATAGTTGTATAAGGAATTCTCAATACCTTGTTGATATTGTACGGAAAAAAAATATTCTAAACTAAAAAAAAAAATCTAAATCTCGATACCTTTCTCACATCTTATCGCATCATCTTATGTTTCTTCCTTTTAATATATATATATATCCTTTAATGAAGCAAATTTATATTCTATATTTGGATAAGACTCTTACATTAACAAATCGTTTTGGGCTTCGACGTAATAGAGCCTTGTTTTGTTGGGCTTAATACTCTCAAGGGAAAATGAGGTTGGTTTAAGACTCTAAGGCCTATCTATGCCCCATTAGGGGTCTCATTATATTCCTCGGATTCAACGAAGACTTTTATCGGCTCTAGTGGTCCTTCTGAACATAAAAGGGGAAATTGATAGCTGAGTGGTCTGTCTATTATTTTTTTCTTACGGTTTTATTAATTCACATTTAAATGAAATGAAAACACATGAAAAGTTCTAAAAAATTATTTTCTTGCAATTTTTTTTGGGAATATTTACAGATGATTAAATGTGAAGAATGCGAACATTCACTCGCGATATAACTATTAATTCTCTTTCAAAAAATAACGATAAATTCTCATTCTTTATTTTAGTTGATATTTTAATGTCTTTTAACCTTCATCCATCCTTGTTAATCTATGTCATGTGGCTTCAAGTTAATTGCCCAAAAAAAAAGATTAATTGCCACATAGCATTGTCATGTCATTAGACAACTATGTCATTACACGCGACTTATTTGAACTCCGTGCCTAATTATAATATATATTTAGCAATATTTAATTTTAATTTTAGAGGATTACTAGCTTTCAAGTAATTAGTGCTAAATTCCTTCTTAAGCTTACCGTCAACTAATTTACAAGTGTAATTTGTGCTTCAATACAATAAATTTGATTTAAAATATAGTAATGCTCTTAGATAGAGTACTAATTTTTTTTTAAGTAATCATCACGAAAGAAATGACCAATTTCTTTTTTATAGTTATTAGGGTAAACTGCGGCTAATGTACCCAATGTTTGATTTTCTGCGGATTATGTACCCAATGTTTATTTTTGGCGGCTAATGTACTCAATGTTTGATCCGTTAGATATTTTTGGGTTTTCCGTCAGTTGACCGTTAGAGAGTTATATGTACACTTTTCGTATTTTTGACATAACTCACTCATTTTTTGTCCAAATTTTATGCACGACCTATGGTTGGAAAGATAAGAGATATATCTACAACTTTAATGTTTTAAGTTTTGTAAAATCAGTTTAAAAAAAATACGAAATTTCAAGTACAACGTAAAACTGGACATTAGTTTAATGCAAAATATTTGTTTCGAGCAAATTTTAATATACTTAATGACTTTTTATGATGAAACGTAAAAGTAAAAAGTTGTAGATAAATGTTTTATCTTTCCAACGGATGTTTATTTATAAATTTTGGATAAAAAACGAGTGAGTTATGCCAAAAATATGAAATATTATTTCACATCACATCTTTTATATTTTTGGCATAACTCACTCATTTTTTGTCCAAAATTTATAAATAAACAACCGTTGGAAAGATAAAAAGTTTATCTACAACTTTTTAGTTTTACGTTTCATCATAAAAAGTCATTAAGTATATTAAAATTTGCTCGAAACAAATATTTTGCATTAAACTAATGTCCAGTTTTACGTTGTACTTGAAATTTCGTATTTTTTTTAAACTGATTTTACAAAACTTAAAACATTAAAGTTGTAGATCTATCTCTTATCTTTCCAACCATAGGTCGTGCATAAAATTTGGACAAAAAATGAGTGAGTTATGTCAAAAATACGAAAAGTGTACATATAACTCTCTAACGGTCAACTGACGGAAAACCCAAAAATATCTAACGGATCAAACATTGGGTACATTAGCCGCCAAAAATAAACATTGGGTATATAATCCGCAGAAAATCAAACATTGGGTACATTAGCCGCAGTTCACCCTAGTTATTAATGTTTCATTTTCACGTACGTAGAGAAAAATAGATCACTTCTCCTTAACGGTAACGATATCGTTGAGCTTCAGTAATATGTACTTATCACGTATATAAAATGCATATCACACAAAAAATAAAATAAAAAAGCCATATGTTTCGCATTTATTTGCGTACTAATTACTATACAACAATTTTCTACTGCCTGTGCTAAATGCTAATTGAATATATTGTTTATAATTAATTCAATTGTTACATGTTACATCAAGTTGTGTTTATTTGTATTCAATTTGCAAGTCTCTATCGGTGTTATTTTGCTTAGAAGATTTGAAATGTAACCTCTAGATAGTCACCACCTAATTCACCAACAACAATATATTCTCTTCCTAGCTCTAACAAACTATACATTATATATTTAACTAATTTCCATATACCCTATATAAGCCAAACAAACCTAGCCTTTTATATCTCACCCAAAAATACATCGAAGAACACAATATATATAACATTGTGTTCGAATCTATAATCATTGTTAGCTGCAGCATGGAGATACCAAGTCAAATGATGAAATATTATTCATTTTCTTGGTCGGTCATTTGCTTCTTCTTATTGGCTGGTCTCTTTGTTTCTCCAGCAGAAGCTGCGGTGAAGAAATATCAGTTCAACGTAAGTATCAATATTATTTCATATTATATTTTTGTACAATAATGATATGTGGACATACTAATTACATATTTTGGTATGATATTTTGATCAGGTGGAAGTGAAGAATGTGAGCAGGTTGTGTCACGCGAAGCCAATAGTGACAGTGAACGGGATGTTCCCAGGTCCAACCATTTACGCAAGAGAAGGAGACACTGTTCTTGTCAACGTTACAAACCATGCACAATACAATATGTCAATCCATTGGTAATATATTTATATTACATATAATTAACTTTTTTTTACATGCATATATATCAAACTTATTAGGCCTTTTTGGTTCGGTTTTGCGTGCTTTCCAAAACCGAGCCCATGTCCCGGTATCACAAACATCCCATTTTTTAAATTACTAATTCGCTATTAGAACTCATGTTTGGTTTGTTTTCTGAATGTATTTTTATTAATTGGTCAAGAAAAAAATAACAAACAGGTTTTACACCTATTTTTTGAATTATTAAAAAATGAATAAGATAAAATAAATAATAAGCATAGTCCGAATTAAAATTATACATGCACAATACAATATGTCAATCCATTGGTAATATATTTATATTACATATAATTAACTTTTTTTTACATGCACATATATCAAACTTATTAGGCCTTTTTGGTTCGGTTTTGCGTGCTTTCCAAAACCGAGCCCATGTCCCGGTATCACAAACATCCCATTTTTTAAATTACTAATTCGCTATTAGAACTCATGTTTGGTTTGTTTTCTGAATGTATTTTTATTAATTGGTCAAGAGAAAAATAACAAACAGGTTTTACACCTATTTTTTGAATTATTAAAAAATGAATAAGATAAAATAAATAATAGGCATAGTCCGAATTAAAATTATACATGAGGTAGGATTAAAATAAAACTCTAAAAATTAAAACTATAGTAAACAAATTCTTAAAAATGAATTATTTTAAAATTCGGGAAACCACACTAACCGCAGACCGTATACAGACCTTGCTTTTTTTTAAGCGGTCGACTCCCATGTCCAAGGTAAAAAAAACTGGATTCCCTATTTTTTTTTTCCAAAAAAAATCCCAAAACCAAGCCAAACCCGGGTTTCGTGCCCAAAATTTACCCGATACACATATAACATGTAACAAATATATATCTGATTTTCTATGATAGGCATGGATTAAAGCAGTATCGAAATGGATGGGCTGATGGACCAGCGTACATCACTCAGTGCCCTATTCAGAGCGGCAACAGCTACACTTACTCCTTCAACGTGACCGGCCAACGAGGCACTCTCTGGTGGCACGCCCACATTTTCTGGCTGCGAGCCACCGTCTACGGCGCCCTCGTCATCATGCCCAAGCCCGGCACTCCCTTCCCTTTCCCTCAGCCTCACAGGGAGCAAACCCTCGTCTTAGGTATGCGTCACACAAACGCATAGATCGGCTTCTAATAATGTTTTGGTCATGTATATATATATTTCCTTATGGTGTGTGGGTTTTTAACTTTTCATAATATGTAGGAGAGTGGTGGAATAACGACGTCGAAGAAGTTGTTAAGCAAGGGAACGCCTTGGGGTTGCCGCCGAATGCGTCGGATGCTCATACAATCAACGGAAAGCCCGGACCGCTTTTTCCGTGCTCGGAGAAACGTAAGTGATCATCCAAAGCTAAGGGAAAAAACTCTCAAGACGCGTCTATATATATATATATATATATATATATATATATACATATATCAAAAAATGTTTACATGACCATGGGAGCATGGGTTAAATGAAAACATTATATTAGATGCCGAACTAGGATTGAAAATCTGAGAGACGGGCCGGAAGGTAACACAATTTTTAAATATGAGCGGGTAGAACGCAATTTAAAAAAAAAATATGTGAATTCGTAAAAAAAAATGATGTCATTTATCTCATTTATTTAATTGTATGGTTGCTCGTTGCTGTATATATATATTATGATAAGCACATAATCTTTAATATACAAGATTAAAGCTCAAAAATAACAATATATATATATATATATATATATATATATATATATTAAAATACCACATTCATAGAAATAGTTTCATGTATGCTTTGAACTTATTTTTTATATATACCAATAATCTTCACCAACGTTAACTTCTTCTTCAGATACGTTTGCAATGGAGGTTGAGCAAGGAAAGACATATCTTCTGAGGATAGTCAACGCTGCACTCAACGACGAGCTCTTCTTCGGCATCGCCGGCCACAACATGACGGTTGTGGAGATCGACGCAGTGTACACAAAACCCTTCTCGACAAACGCCATCCTCATCGCGCCCGGCCAGACCACAAACGTCCTCGTCCAAGCCTCCCAAAGCCCCGGCAGATACTTCATGGCAGCCCGGCCGTTCATGGACGTCCCTCTCACGATCGACAACAAAACAGCCACTGCCATTTTCCAATACAAAGGCGTCCCGAACTCTGTCGTCCCTCTCCTCCCCACTCTCCCGATGCCAAACGACACGGCCTTCGCGCTGAGCTACGATGATGCGCTCCGCAGCCTCAACACGCCTCAGTATCCTGCAAACGTTCCCCAAAAGGTCGACCGGAACCTCTTCTACACAGTAGGGTTAGGGATCAACCCTTGCCCTAGCTGTGTCAATGGTACGAAGCTCACAGCCTCGCTGAACAACATCAGCTTCGTGATGCCCAAGACCGGGCTCCTCCAAGCTCATTACTTCGGGATCAAAGGCGTTTTCACCACGGATTTCCCCGACCGTCCTCCGAAGGCGTTTAACTACACCGGAGCTCCATTGACCGCGAATTTGGGCACGACAGTGGGGACCAGAGTGAGCAAGCTTAAGTTTAACTCCACCGTTGAGCTTGTTCTGCAAGACACCAATCTTCTCACCGTGGAGTCGCACCCTTTCCATCTCCACGGCTACAACTTCTTCGTCGTCGGGACTGGGGTCGGTAACTTCGACCGCAAGAAAGACCCTGCTAGGTATAACTTGATTGATCCTCCGGAGAGAAACACCGTCGGAGTTCCCACCGGTGGATGGACAGCGATAAGATTCAGAGCTGACAATCCAGGTGAGTTTGTTTATTCAATGTTTCTCATTGCTCATTCTAAAATATATAATAATTTGATATATGTGTGTATATAATATATATATACAGGTGTGTGGTTCATGCACTGTCATTTGGAGCTTCACACAGGGTGGGGATTGAAGACTGCTTTTGTGGTTGAAAATGGAAAACACAAAGACCACTCCATTTTGCCTCCCCCCAAAGACCTTCCTCCATGTTAATTAATTATTATTAATGTATTTTCCATTGTAATACTTTCTGCAAATTGCAGCTCGTTTATTCGTGTGGCCTTTGATTTGTAATTCAACTTTGTGTATTTGACATTCTTTTTAAATTCCAATAAAAGTGAATCCCAATCCCATGTTTAATCTGTGCCATATATATATATAATATAATATATATGTGTGTTTGGTGACATGTATGTATGTGTATAGATTGAGTGGAATATTTCAGCTACTATACTCCACTCCTCCACATTTATATTTATTTGTTTATGAAGGTGTAAGAGCTAAGCAAGGAATAGTGCTTCTCTTTACTCTATATAAATTACAAAACTTCTAAGTAATGGAAACCAACCTTCACTATCATATACCAGAAAGAACTACTAAAAATGTATTAAATATATGTCCCATGTTTTAATTAAATTTGTTGTAAACTTAATTAGTTTTGAAGATCGTGTATCTTATGGAGACATTATCGTATTTGTTGTGTTTAATAATTGTCATTATCATGTCCCTCGCTCGTGTATACAGCTTTAGAATGCATTATTGTATTTTTCCGTTTTGGAGATATTAATATCATATAATTTTGTGTTTAATAAAAACGTTAAATCATTGAGTTTTTTAAAATTAATTCTAGACGATACAATAATTTTTTAGAGAATTTATTGTCAACACTTCAATTCAAATATGGGTTTGATTCACAGTCCATGTACTGAGAAATATTTACCATAGCCTCCTCCTCACATCTTTTTTGCTTTAAGTACTTACTGCTATTTTTTACTACGAAGTATGAACCCATTCCATTTTAATATGTCAAAGTTTGAATACTTTTGCCGCAATTATCCTTTATATAGCATAATTACCAACACTGCCACTATCAGTGGCACTGAAACAGCTGCCTGGACCTTCAGCCGAACAGCTCTTCTCAGCCACCGCCGGCGAAATCTCCGACGAGGAAAATGGAGGAGACGAAGAAGAGGAGTAGAATCTTGATCGTCGGAGCGACGGGGCATCTTGGCCGCCACTTGGCCGAGCTCAGCCTCCGATTCTCTCACCCAACCTCCGCTCTCGTTCGACCCTCCGCCTTCTCCGACGATTCCAAATCCCGAACTCTCCGGTCACTCTCCGACGCCGGCGTCACGCTCATCAAGGTCTCTCTCTCTGCTCCGATTCTCAATTTTCCATAATCTCACTGCGAAATCCTCCCCTTCCTCTCTCTCTCTCTAGGGTTCTCTGGACGACGAACAGAGCCTCAGGGAAGCCGTGAAGGAAGTCGATGTCGTCATCTGCGCCGTCGCGAACAAGGACGTTCTCTCCCAGAAGCTTCTGATTCGAATCATCAAAGAGTCTGGTTCCATCAAGGTCTGTTTTTTTTTTTTTATTGGTGATTGAGAAAATTTGACCGATTTCTATTCGTTTTAGAGGTTTATTCCAGCGGAATTCGGATTGGATGCCGATAAGACTCGGATTCCTGATCTCGATCGCGGATTCTACTCTAACAAATCGGAGATCCGGCGCTTGATCGAGACGCTGGAGATTCCGTACACCTACATTTGCTGCAACTTCTTCATGAGTCGGTTCCTCCCGTCGCTGGTCCAGCCCGGTCGGAGCTCGCCGCCGAGGGACAGGGTCACCATCTTCGGAGACGGAGAAACCCGAGGCAATGAATCCGTTCTATGGCTTTTGGTCTGACTTTGCAAGTGCCTGAGTTTCATGTCCTCCGATTTTGATCTGTTTCTCTGTTACGCAGGCGTGTTCATGAAGGAAATCGACGTCGCGGCTTTCACGATCATGGCGGCGGACGACCCCCGAGCGCTGAACCGAGCCCTTCATCTGAGGCCCGAAGGGAACACGTATTCCATGAACGAGCTTGTCGACATATGGGAGGTCAAGATCGGTACGAAGCTCGAGAGGGTTTTCGTCTCCGAGCAAGAGCTTCTCCGGAGAATCCACGGTAACTAGCTAACTTTGATCTTTGGTCCGTGGTCGATTTTGTTTCGACGTTGATGCTGAATTTGGCTTGCAAAAACGCAGAGACGCCGTATCCGGAGAACATGGAGATGGTTTTCATATACTCGTCTTTCGTGAAAGGCGACCAAACGTACTTCGACGTGGAGGCGTCGGGCGGGGTCGAGGGGACGAAGCTGTACCCGGAGCTCAACTACACAACCATTAGTGAGTTTCTAGACACACTAGTGTAACAATTCTTCAAGGTTTCTTCAGTGACATGATTGTTTCCATTTGATTGTTCTTCATTGACATTTTGCATTTGTATTGTCAAGGCAGATTTCTTTATTTTTTATCACCCTATGTAACTCTACTGAAGCAAACTTTGTTCATGTTGACAGAATATATATCTATATATATATATATATACACGTCGAAATATTTGTTTAATGTTGAAGGAAGAAAGAAATGGTGAAAAAACATCTATTTCGGAAAGGACCGTATCGGATAATCGCTCTTTGAGAAGTGACAAATTGTGAAGAACAGAGGATGAAACAGAATAAGAAAAATGGAATAAAGTTTTTAAGTATTCATTAAATACCAAGTAATAGAAGATTACCCTAATTACACTTGATATTAGCGAGACAAGAGTAATTATAATCCGAAACAAACCTTTAGGGAGAGATGTAGATTTTTCCTGGGCCTCATCCTGTATATTATTGGGCTTTTCCAAACGGACGGGTTCGTAGTCAAGAAACCGCTAAATGAAAAACCGGCAATTGCATGTTGCATAGGATAAAAGAAATGGTTTGTAAACCGAATTGTTTGCTTGTGAATATTGAGAAAGAATACAATAATTTAGCAAGTGATTTTACAATAGATGATTATCATATTATGGAATCAATACATATTAATGATTGAGCAAGTACATGTTAAAATACTATTCTATTCGTCCATGGTTACTCTCTACTTGAATTCTAACTCTAGTAAGTTCAAGATTATGACACTTTTCGAAATTATCCGTCCATGGTTACTCTCGACTTGAATTCTAACTCTAGTAAGTTCAAGATTATGACACTTTTCAGAAAATTTCGAGGACATTTCGAAAGCATGTCATTTTTCATGGATCGACGAAACAATATTTAATAAAATTCATTATCGTTTTTTACTAGGTAATCGTTGCCTAGTTTTTATACCTTCCTTAGTTATACATTTGTTTAATACGAATTTCATGTGGGACTAATGGCTTCTTTATTTTCCACAAGCGTTTGATGAAGGGTTTTGATTCGCTGGGACGAATGACTTTTTTTTTTATCTTCAAATTATTTATTATTATTTTATATTTATTAAAAAAATAAAATTAGTTTAAGTACTATGTTTGGTGTTACTTGAATATTTTTTAACCTATATAAATAAATTATTGATATACTCAAAATTATTTTTGACTTTTTTTATCAATATTTCTATGGGCGTGCCCATGAAATTTATGTGGCATTGCCATTTGTGGCATGCTATTTTTCTAATTTTTCTGCGATATTTCTATTGACACGCGATATGCCCGAAAAATAGAGAGAGTAAAACGGCATCGAAAACAGCTTTTAAAACCTTTAAAACCTTGGTATACATACAGGATCCAAGAAATCAGGAAGCCAAAAACTCATGGATCATTTATCATTAATGGCTGACTATACACCACTGACTATTTAAATAACTTTGTCTATAATTATGAATCTAGACAACAAATGTGCCACTAATGAACATAGACGGTTTATGATACCATATTACTCAAATCCTTCTTTAACGGAATAATTCAACGACATATGATTCGAAACAAGAAGAAAAAGTAGTTACTATAACTTGGGTGTCAATTTGGGTATAACAAGGGTGGCGATTTGGGTACGGACGTGAGACATAAACCGGCGGGTACGGACAACGGTTTCAATCAACTTCAAATGGATTTGGAACAGATCGACACGTACGCCATAATCGGGGATCTATAACATTGTTTCACTGATAATATATGCATAAATTCATGGACGACATATTTTTATATCTTAATATTATACCAATGAAGACATCAACTTTCTAACACATGCGATGAACCTAGTTGATTCGTCGTACCGCATTAATCTATAAAATATATTTCCACGAGACATTATCGAAAAACAAGAAGAAGAAATAAGCACTAGATGACTATCTGGGTCCGGATAGCTTGAAAACACAAAACAATTAAGACACGACAAATATATTTTAATCGACTTCAAATAGATCTGTATTCGACTGACACGAACTCGATTGAGTAAAATTTACAACATTGTTTCAGATATTTAGCGATGACATACGATCCAAAAATATCATGGACAGTATATTGCTAAATATTATTCCAATATTGAAGAAATAGATTACTAACATGTATGAACCTAGACGATTTATCGAACCACATTAGTCAAGGTCATATTTCAACGAGGAGACATGTACAACGTAATTCATACGTCATGCGATACGTCATCAAACACGAAACATTTGACCCTTGACATGTTTTGTCTTTGCTATTTTAAGGAATCACCAATTCTAAATTTAGAGGATAAGAATTTAAAAAATAGGATTCGTAAATTAACATCATATATTCCTATAAATACCGGTTGAGAAACTCATGTAATAAATATATCAACGCAAATTCCCATTTTCATCTCCAAATATTTGACTCCATCACAATTCAAAACCTTCAACACGACAATGGCGGCTGAGAAGAGCAAGATTCTGTTCATCGGAGGGACCGGATACATCGGGAAGTTCATCGTGGCGGCGAGCACGAAGGCGGGCCACGAGACGTTGGTGCTCGTGCGCGCCTCCACGCTGAGCGATGGAGCCAGGTCTGAGACGATCGAGTCGTTCAAGTCGTTGGGCGTGAAGCTTGTCGAAGGCGACTTGTATGATGACGCATCCTTGGTTGCCGCCATCAAGCAGGTCGACGTCGTCATTTCGACGCTCGGACACGGGCAGCTCGCCGATCAGGTCAAGATCATCGCGGCCATCAAAGAAGCTGGAAATGTCAAGGTATGAACATTTCACTTTGTATTGCCATATTTATACAAAGTTCAAATTATGGTAACAAAAAGAGAGAAATATATATAATTTCACTTGAAATTATGTTATCTATGGATCGGGTTTTTGTGGTTTGACTCTTTGGAAATTGTTACTTAATATTGAATAGATTAATATTTTTTATTAAATTATATATTTTAGAGATTTTTCCCTTCGGAGTTTGGCAACGATGTGGACCGCGTGCACGCAGTGGAGCCGGCGAAATCGGCCTTTGAGACAAAGGCGAACATCCGTCGGGCCGTGGAGGCGGCGGGAATTCCTTACACTTATGTATCGGCTAACTTCTTCGCCGGATATTTCCTTCCTAACTTGGCGCAGCCAGGTGCCAGCGCTCCCCCTAGGGACAAGATTGTCATTTTGGGTGATGGAAACCCTAAAGGTGAGATTCTCTAAATTTTTTACACTTAAAAATACACATTATCACACACCCTAGATAACAAGTTAGAAACTTAATGTCACATACACATTTTGTGTAACAAATTTGGAAATACAAGAATTTTTCTAGCTTAAAGAGATATAAAGAGATTAAAATTTCATATTTTTCATATTATAAATTAATTTCTTTAATGATGGGCGGTCACAAGTAATGTTGTAGACATGGGATAAAATTCGGATTCTGATATTGTTCAGAAATAATTGACAACCATGGTATTCAAGTTTGAATTTTTATTTTATTTTTTATATGTTTTCGTATCCAACGGTTCATATTTACACGAATCAAGATCAAACAGCTTAGATTTACGGCATAAAAATACAAAATACCTTCTTCTTTTTTTTAATCTGAAACCATAATTTCATAATCCGGATTTTTATGGTTACAAAATGAGTCCGAAATCCGAACTCCTATATCTTCAACAGTAGTCACAAGAGTTTGAGCGTTGGACTTCAACGATCCTGCAACAATAACCGTGCTTCGCTGTACAGAGAAAAACGTTTGCGAAATCCGTCGTCTTATAGTATTAAGATCCGGAGTTTTGTTAAATTTTTTTGGGGGTTTTTTATACTTTACAGCAATTTTCAACAAAGAAGAAGACATTGGAACCTACACTATCAAAGCAGTGGATGACCCAAGAACACTCAACAAAGTCCTCTACATCAAGCCACGTGGCAACATCTACTCCTTCAACGACATCGTTTCACTTTGGGAGAAGAAGATCGCCAAAACCTTGGAAAAGATCTACGTTCCCGAGGACCAACTTCTCAAGAACATCCTAGGTTTGTTGTGCCTTGTAACACAAGAAACATCAGTTACACTCTTCTAAGAATAGCTTGATGTGGGCACTAATGTCCTTTTCTTGTTTTGCTGCAGAGGCCCCGATTCCGATCAACGTTATACTGTCGATAAACCACTCGGTTTTCGTGAAGGGTGACCACACCAACTTCGAGATCGAGCCGTCGTTCGGAGTGGAGGCATCGGAGCTGTATCCCGACGTTAAGTACACCACCGTCGACGAGTACCTCACTCAGTTTGTCTGAGGGTGTTGTTTGTTTATGGGAACTTTATATAATGTGTAAAACCTTGTGAATCATGCAGATATAAGCATGTTCATTGAATCTTTTTTTTTTTTTACTGGACATGTTATTGAATTTCACCTTTGTTGCTAAATGTTTCTATTATTATTTCTTTTTATGTACATAAATATCAAAGATCTTAAAAACTAAATAACTAGGTCCAACCCGTAAAACAAGGTCTTTAATCCAATTGAAGTTTTCGTTTTTGTTTTTCGTTTTCATTTCCGTTTTGACACCGGGTACCAAAGACTTTGCCAAATACCCTCTTTAAGTTATAATACACTTAATCTAACACACTAACATAATAATTGATTTATTTAATTTTTGACATATTATTTAACTTTAGTCTTTTGTGCCTATTGTCTATAATATATATATAAAATAAAATAAAAATTAGTTGGAAATAGAAGTTTCTTATGAATTTTTTTTAAGACTTGATCAAAATCAAGACCGAATTTTTTATTTTTTTTTATAACCGAATTTAGGGCCAAATTTCAATACCGAACACTGCAATTGGTTTCATGAACAAAAAATAAGATACAGTTTTTAATTATAAATAACGAAAAAAGAATAACGCTAAGGCAAAAATACATTAAAAAAATATCAAAACTGTAAGCCATTAGAGATTCTTGAGACAAAATTTTGGAGCACATAATTTGAGCCATCACTCAAGAAGACACATCAAGTCCTGCCCTTCTTCCCTCTGTTATTACCTCCTTTCCCCGGCGACTTTGCATCCTTGCCCTTCGGGGGACGCCCTTTCCCGGGCGATTTCACATCTTTCCCCTTTGGCGCACGCCCTTTTCCCATTTTACCCTTCTTGTTGCCCCCCTTCTTCTGTCCCCTAAGATCCTTCTTCATCCTTTTGTCAACGAGCTTCTTCCCCGGCCCGACCCTAACTTGCACGCCCTTCTTGGCCACCACAAACTCCTTCCCAGGCCTTTTCGGCTCCGCCTTCTTGTAAAGCACCTCAATTTGCTTCCTCTTTGACCTATCAGAGATATCCGGTTGGTCTGAAATCACATTCGCTTTCTTCCTAACCTTCTCGAGCCTCTTCGCGGCAATGCGTTTCTTCCTCGCCTTGGCTTCGGCGACCTTCTTTGCCGGACGGGCGTCAATTTCCTTGAACTGTGCTTTCATTGCGTTAATCTCCTCTTTCGTGATCGGTTTGATGGGTTGTCGGTGTCGTTTCTCTTCCTCGAGAAACCAATTCGGTAATCCCTCGTCGTCAAACATGTATTTGTTGTAGGCATCGTCAAGGAGGTTGTTCCTTGTTTTTTTATTTAACATTTTCTTCGCGCACGCCAAGATCTCGGCTTTTGTGTCGACGTCGAGGTCGGATTCATCGGACGATGAGCTGTCACCAGAGTCGGATTGTGGAGCGGGGACGATCTCGAAATCCGGTTCAGCTTTGGAAGCTTTAGGCTTCGCTGTCGAAACTTTATCATCAGCGGGTTTGGGCTTGGGGTTTTTGGGCTTTAGGGGTCGGACTATTTCGTCTTCGGAGTCAGAATTGTTGTGGAGATCTCCGGCTTCGACAGCTTCGGCGAATATGCCCTGATTGTACCAATTTGCTTCCAATTCTTGCGGTGTGGGACCGAACCCTTCATTGAGTGGGATCATGAGAGGATTTGCTTCCTGAAGAGCTTGGTCTTTGTCGGAATCATTGTCAGACTGGACCATTTCCTCGTCTTCGCCGCCCTGAAAAATTAAAAGGGGTTAAACTTAATAATGTCGAACTGGAATTCATCAAATTAGACGAGTATAGAGTAAATTTATTGACGATCAATAAATCTCTAACATTAGAATTTAACATCACATATCAGTACCTCAAGAGTGTCTTCAGAATAAAGCTTCTTTGCACGCTTCCGCTGCTTTGAGCTTCCCTCTCTCTTCGCCATATACCGCTCGTAAGCGTCGTCCAAAAAATGCTCGATTTGTTCATCGTATCTAAAATAAAAGAATAGAGATCGGTTATTAGGTTTAATATAATTTGTAAGTATTGCAAAGTTCGGCTAGTTATGGGATTGAAAAAGTCAACCTTTTACGCTCTTCCTCGGAATCAACATCGCTTGATGAATCCTCCTCGGCCTTCTCATGGCGGTCTTCGTGCTCATTGTCACCAGCATACCTGATTTCCTCATCAAACTCCGTGGTATCCACTGCACTGAGATCTTTCTTACCCTGAAAAAAAAATCGAAGACAGAGATTTTACCACTAATGTGTTTTTGCATAAATATTATCATAGCCATAATTTTCAACTAAGATAGAAATACGTTCAATTTATGTCGATACGTATTTGTAGGATTACATCTTAATTCAAAAATCAAATCAAAGAAAGAAATATCGCTACCAATATGTTATTGTTATCAATTGCATTAAAGAGCGTTCGTAAAAAAAATCAACTGATTTTTTTTCCTGGCAATAAAGGGAAAGTCGCACCTTTATAGCAGAGAGTGAAAACAGCTCATGGTCAACGTAACTCTCGTCAACGGCATCTACTTGCGGACCAGTTGCTTTCCGTACCTTTTCCTGGAATAAAAATGTCACAAAGCAATAACAAAATGAAAATTTACGACATTTATAAATAGAGAAACTACTTTAGAAAGACAGGGTCAGCTAGACCAGCATATAATTATATATAAACGAAGGTTGTAAAACTGCGGGGGCCGGAGGCAAGAACCATACAAGAATCTCAGGAATTCACCATAGCGGTGAATTACAATTACCCATTATTATATTGAACATATAAAACCAAATAATAAAGCAAACGGCTATTCCTTCAAGAACATGACCTGGAATCTCTTAAACCAGTAAGAACACAAAGCAAAACACGAATGGACAGGAATTCACCTAAGTGACACATTGCCGATTATTTATATTGCCTTACTGCCTCAAAAATCATGCCTCTTAGTCACTCTCTTCTTGACTCACAACACTACCATGATAGTTAGCAATGAACAAACCTTAGCTTTTCTCTTTGCAATAATTTTTTTCTTCCGTTTCTGTTTCTGCTCCATAGCGTATGTTAGTTCCTCCATTTCATTAAGTAACTTATCATCCTCATTCTCCTTATTTTCATTTTCGGTCTCCTCAGCAGGAGCGGCTTGTTCAGCCTTCTCTGCGGGAGTCAAAGCCTTCCTTATATGCATCCGCCACCTTCATTATTGGAGAAAAATATTGATAGTATTTAGTTCAATGTGAATTAATAGAGTGATTAGAGAAAATAGATTAATCATATTACTAACTTAATACGTGATAAAATCAAGGATGCAACAATTAATCACATCAATATCGTCATGAAAATGAGCTTAAAAAGATAGATTCTTACTTCAAAAGGTGCTTGAAATCTTGCTTCCCGAGCACGCGCAGATCGTCACAGAGAGTTTTGACCTGCCCAATAAACATTGTACAAAACTTCATATTGGTAACAGGACCTATAAGCCAAAGATAAAAAACGAGAACTTCCAAAACAGTACGAAAACATAGCAAACAACGGCTGGAAGGTACCTCTTCTGTTGTTAGAGCATTTTCCTGAATGGGCAAAGAAGCCGGATCATCAAAGCTTATGGAAGTGACAGAGCCAAGGATATCAAGAGGGCTGTCCGACCAAATAAAATCGGCCGCTGCTGCCACTTTCCTCAAAGTGGTGACTCCTTCTTCATAACTGGGGAAAAAAAGAGATGATAGAGTGAGAACTGAGAGAGACTGAAAAAGAATATATACTATATATATATATAGAGAGAGAGAGAGAGATGAGTTTTACCCCTCACGGTATCTTTTTTGCTTGGTTCCTTTGAGTACATCGACAACCTACAACAATGATTTATCAAAATTATTAATATTATTTACTACAAAATAATCAAACAAACCATAAAGTGTTCTCGAACATCATTAAAGAATTTTCCCGGTCTATCGAACTAGAGGCCGGGATTACGTTTATTGATAAATTGTATTTTATTCACTTGGATTTATATACCGCGTCCTATCGATATCCTCTACACTTATGAGGAGGAATACCTTTCTCACTGGCTCAATAGCTCCCTGAAAGAGATGCTTCACGTCAAGAAGACGCGGGTCGATCTTTGCGGGAGCCTTGTACTTGAAAGCCAAAAGATAAGTCTCCGCCGATGTGGAACGACTAGCAGCCGGTTTGTGAACCTCCACCTTCTCAAACAGCTGCACCAATAAAAAAAATAAGAAAAAATAAGAGAACTGTACCGTCAAAGTAATATGCAATATGTTGATTAGATAAGTTGAAGAAAAGTACCTTAGTGAGACAGAACTTCACAGACTCATAATCTTGTGACCTGAAGACCTGAGTCGATACAGCCAAAGACAAACTAAGAAGTGGCGACGTCACACAAATGGAGAATATCGAGAAAGAAAAGAAAACATGTAAATCTACAGTAGGACACAGGGTACCCAAATTTAGTTTGCTAATTAATCTTATAGTTCTCAAATGATTTACCGGACACCCTTCCGGCTTACCACTGCTACAACTCAAAAGAAAATGAGTTTTTCCGATAGGAATTGATTAAAAGCGCGGATCTTTTCGTACTTTTAGAACATTCCCCAGAAAACAAAAATTCAAAAACCTTATGACGCATTCCCCCGGTAATGAGGAACATCCACAATTTATAGGTGAATGCCCACAAGTTTTTGAATTCACAAGCTAAAATATAGAATTCATTTCTTAGTATCGCAACATAAAAGCGTGGATCTTTTGGTACTTTGTAGAACATTCCCAAATTCAAAAATCTCATTTCAACACGACCAAAATCAACACCTCGATGAGGTCGAACATTCGCGATTCTTTGATTGATTTCTCAGTCGATTTTGACAGTATTGCAACCATATTCCAGAGCTAAATTTCAAGTAGAACCTCGGAAATGATTAACCGAACTCCATACCTTGGTGATGAAGGTCCCTTTCGGAGCGAGCAGCTGCGTGGCGAGCCTGATCGAGTCGACGACGAGCGCGTTCTGGCTCATGGCCTCCTGCGCCCAGGCGCCTCCGACGTTGGGCGAGCCGTCGTGGAGGACGAGGTCGAACACCGAGCACCCGCTCTCGGCCATGACGCGCTTGACCTTGACCTTGCACTCGGGCTTGGTGATGTCCTGCTGCATGGCCACCGCGCCACGGATGGGCGCGATCGGGACGAGGTCGAGGCCGAGCACGAGGCTGCCGACGGGCACGCGCTGCACCGCGACCTGCATCCATCCGCCCGGCGCGGCGCAGAGGTCGAGCACGGAGCGCGCCGAGCGGAGGAAGCTGTACTTGGCGTCGAGCTGGACGAGCTTCCAGGAAGCTCGCGACCTGTAGCCGTGCTCCTTGGCCAAGTGGTAGTACTTGTCCAAGCGATGCTTTCCCTTGACCTTGCCCATGCTCGTCAATGGCGGATCGGCGAGCTCGAGAGCGGGTTAGGGTTTGGGTTTTGATTCCAACGAAGAAGATGAGAAGAAAGAAAGAGAGAGAGAGAGTTTGAATGGGCTGATATTCTAATTTGGGCTCATTTCGTTGGCCCAACATAGTTCATCCTTAATGTTTTTGCGGCAAAAGTACTTTATAGTATATACTACGGTACGCAGCATATTCTAAATTCTATTTTGTCATGGAAAAGGTACTAAAAGTAATTATACCGTAATAATTTGAAACTAAGGAAAGATAATTTATTGGTTTTTTGAAACATTTTTCACGACAAAAATAGAACTTACGACTGAATTTTATTTTTTCAACTTATACCACTATATGAAATTTAGACTATGCCGTGTATATAGAGATACTTTGTTGTATCTATTTTTTATTGTGTATTCCAAATATCCTTATTTTTTTATTATTTTATCTACAATATTTTCATAATAAAACAATATTTGTTTCGTTTATCTGATATGTTGAAATGTCTTACGTTATATAATATTGCACATAAATCCAAGACTAATTGAGTCTTCGGTATCAACTCTCAATGCAATTGGCTTATAGACTAAGGACATTATTTTATGAACTGGACTCTGTTATTCAAGCTTTAAGCTTATGGTCTTCGACCCGTTTTTTCCATTTTGATGTCGTGCTAGCTTATAACTTGAGAAGAACGAAAAAATTGTTCGGTAAATTTAAAATAAAATATTAGTTTTTTTAAAAACTCAAAGTAGTTAAAAAATGAGAAATAGGTATTTGTTTTCTTTGCTCAAATTATGAGTGCTTAATTATGTCCCAGCAGTGAACTTCAAGGGGGTAATTGAGGCAAAAGCATTAAATTTATTTTAAATAACGCGGCATATTCTCAAGCTTTAATAGTTTCATCTCGTGTATCTCTACTACATAGGAAAAATCTCAAACAATAAAAAAAAAAAATAGGTGCTAATTTAAGTAGCGCACGTAGTAAAAAAAACTCAATATAATAAAAACGGACGGGACAAAATCCATTAAAACATAAATTTAACGACGTTGGATATTTAATCAGCGCAATTGAAAGCTTAAGTATACCATGCTATTATGACTGGTTAAAAGTATATTTGACGCAATTATCCCAAAATTTAATGTTGGAATGCTCGATCGAACAAGTAAAATAAAGTGTCATAGGATTTGTTTGTAAGTCTAACAACATAATCTAAGTAACAAATTAATAGTGCATCATCAAGCAGACGAATCCTAAATTGAATCTTAGAAGGGTATAATATAAATATAATAGAATAATAGCTCACAAGACATGCCAAACAATTTATATTATGTGAGTGCATATGAAAATCCATAAAGCGTTAATGCACGTCCTCACAAAGCCCTTTTAAAAAGAATTCTAGTGTAGCTGATGATCAATCTTCACAGGCCTATCTTCCTTTGCCCCCAAACCGGGTTCTTCGTATTTCGCTCACGAGCCTCTGTTTCAGTCGGCACGGCTGGTTGAGCCCAAACTCGAAGAAGGCCTTTTACCACCGTATTTCTGTTAAAATTGAAACGATCCGTGCATTTCGTTAGTTTGCCACGTTCACGTGAAAGGAATTGGTTAGTGCACAAAATACCCCCAATCTGCTCGGTTAATGCGCTACCCCTATCATCTCAATTTTTTAACAGATCGGCCTTGATCTGATTTCGGTGCGCATGGAAAATTACTATTGAAAGTTCTTAGAGTTTCAATATTAAGTATAATATATTTATAGTAATGTAAATTTTATGTCCTTATCTTGCCATGGTATTCTGAATGAAGGATACACTGTCGCAAATGAAAAAAGGCGACATATGACAAAAATATCCCTAGTAATATAAATATGAAATTTTCATTAAAATTTATGAAAGACAGCATATGCACAAAAAAAAAACACTGATCAGGGGGGATTTTAGCAAAATTATGAGATGATGGGGGCATTGTACATTACCCGACCTAGTTGGGCGGACATTCGGACAAATAACCGTATGATGAAATGTGGTGCTCGGTAATGGAGGCCAAAAGACGAGAGGTATTAGAGGCTTTACCTGTTTTCCCAAGTTGAAAGGAATGTACTTGTACTTGATCATGTGTGCGATTTGGCGTCTCATTGTCAGGACAAAGAGAACAATCCAGTAACAAAGTAGGATCGGCCAGAACACAGGAACGTCGAACATGGAAAAGAAGGTCATCACGAATGCCACGCAGAAAGCCTTGGTGAACGAGTACCTGAAAAGAAAGAAAAAATAAGTCATCCATCGAGCACTCATAAACAAAAACAAAATAAGAAATAAAAAACGTTCCAATTAACATGATTCGGAAGAATTTATAAAAAAATTAATATCTTGAAGAGATTAATGCGGACGGCACAACGCCCATTGAGTACTGTCAAATATCTTTAGCATTCATAAGTTAATAGCAATAACTTATGAAAGTTTACTGGCTTATATATAGTAAGTACATAAAAAGTAGCTCCTTTCGTAGCCCGAAAAGATTGATAGTTGCAGAACAAAGGAGACACGGGACAGTAGATCACCACCATGAATTATACTATAGAAGGTATTTTGGGTCTTTAGTATTAATTCGGTTGAAGCGGGTTGCACTTTGGATAAGACTAGTAGCCATAATTCAGACTGTCCGGCATATAAGAACTTGGAAGTAAGCAGTTGAAAGTCAGAACACCTATAGTTTAAAACATCCCAAATTTCTAACCATCGCGATTGAACATACGTGCGCAAATCTTTCTCAGAGAATAAATTCATCGACACACTACATAAAAACTAAAGAATATGAGATTCTTGAGATAAAATAAACATGGAGAAAGTATTGATAACAAACACATATAAGAGATGCGTATTTACCAGAACTTAAACTCGGGAAGCCGGCGAATGAAAGGCTTGAACTCATCCGAGCCCTTCGTAGGCAGCATCGGCCCATCCGAAACCTCCATCTCCGGATCAACCAAAGGCGATAAGAACCCGATCAACAGATTCAGGAGATATATTCCCAGCCCGTACGATACAATGTAGAACCCCTGAATGTAGTAGACCCGCAACGCGTAAATCACCACCATGGCAGCACTTCCGACCCATCTGTACGTCGAGTGAGGGGTGCTCTTGTCCAAATAATACTGAAAGATCCTCGACGTGTCGGTCACCCACTGGTTCACCGGCGCTGCCGGCCCCGCCGAAGCACCATCGCCACCGCCACTATTCTCCATCCAGCTCAAGCTTCCACAATCTGCGAAAAATACGTAAGAGAGGACCAATCCACGCGTATCAAAACCAATGTCCCGAATCAAATTTCAAAAACCATAATTTCCTCGTTTCCGACCTAGGGTTTCGTACAAAACTCAAGCAAACAGCACAGAAAAGCTTCAACGAGCAGATCTACAGCCAATGAGCAATCGAAATCAACAATTACAGATTCGAAAGGAGCATTTTCGCAGAAATCGCATGGAATCCATTACACATGGCAAAAAACAGAAATCAAAGAGGGAAATGAGGCATTACAGAGAGCGAAGCAGTGAATCGGAGTGAGAAGTGAGAGAATGAGACCTGAGATTGACCAGACGAGCTCAGACCAGGGAGAGAGAGAGAGAATCGAAGAAGACGAGAACGAGCAGATCTGTATGGAGTTGGGATTTGATTTTCTTTCTTCTTTATTTTTTCATGCTTTAATTTAATCTATTATTTATTAGATTATTATTATAATTGATTATATTGCATTTTAATTTTCGTCGTTAATAAATTCAACTTCTATTTGGCATATCTTGAGGTAAGGTGTTATGGTGGGTATAAAGAAAGAGAATATACCATGTGAGGGTAATCTGGTACTTTTGCTTTAAATTTAGGGTTATTTTAAAAATTACTCATTTTTGTGTCAAAGTTTTAAGAAAAATGTCCATTGTGTGTATTTTTACTCTCATGCATGAGCATTTTTCTTAAACATTTGACACATAATGGGCATTTCTTATAATTTTTATTAAATTTTATATACCTATATATATATTATAAACTTGTAACTCTTCGGAGCGGACTCCGGATTTCGGACTCGGTATCGATTCTCGTAAATTTCACTCATGTTGTCGGTACAGCTTGGCGGGTGTTTGTGGTTTATGACCTAGTTTACGGTTCAGAGGAAAAATTAGTATTTACGACTACTGGTTATTGAAAAACAAAAAAATTTATACATTTATTAATTATATTCATTAAAGATACACAAATGTATACTATTATATATATTTCCCTTAAGTTGTATATAAATTTGATTCTTGCGATTTACAACACACACAAAAAATATTTATTTTCGTTGCCTAATAAACATTTAGCATGAAACTATTCAGGGCAAAAATACCAATAAACAGTCACAAGGATCACTCCTCGAGTTTAAAGAAAAGAGTCCGGATTTTCCCTCTTTTAGTGTTAAGAATCGGCAAAAAAAAGATAATGATAATTTGCTATGAACTCTCTATGTATCTTTCTATTGATTAATTTTGGATTATAAGCTTCTCAATACAAGTTCTTTCTTTCTCTTAGTTTCTCTCTTGGGAAAACTCAGGATTCGATCCCCTTACAATGGTGATTCCCTTTTCTATTTATAGGCGAGTTTCCCTAACTAGGGCTCAGTTCCCTCGGTTGATTCTCATGTGGTCCTTCCTCTGAAAAGTGTCGTGGTCCTCACTGACATTCTCAGCAAGATCAAGAAGACGCACTTCCATTAACATTGTCGTCTGCCACGTTATGAGGACAACCTGAGCAGATAGTGCGCGTACGGCTCCCCTTTTGTCAGTTTCGCCGACCATCTCTCAGCTACATTTATTGAAGGACGTACGTCTCCGACGCGTCCTCGCTGGCACTCTCCTTAGCCTCTTAAGCATCTCATCTAAAAGGCTTCTTCGACCGTCTTCCTCGAGCTAGTCTCCCCGAGCGTTTCCTTCGAATACGTTTCTCCGATCATCTTCTCCGAGGGACATTCCCAGACGTTCTGCTCGAGGACGCTCTCCTCGAGGATGCTTTCCCGAGCATCTTCCTCGAAAGTACTCCCTCGGGCAGGGATACTTCCTTGGGGTACGAGGAAGTATCTTTTTCGTTGACCTATAGTCAACGAACTTCTTTGCCTTATTCTTCGTCATATTTAGGATAAACGACACGAATAGTGTTAAGGAGGAATTTGGCGAAATCTGACTTTAAGATAAACAAAATTCACAATTCTTAAGAGAGAGTAATTATACAAATCCTCTAATTTTTTTTGTGTATTTTTTAAAGATTTCATAAAGTAAGATGAAATTTAGATAAATAGCCAGAAAGTCAAGTGCAGCAGATGAGCACCGGCGCCACGTGACACTGTCTGGCACGTGCCAAACTATTCCATTTTGAGCCAGCCCATTGCAATGTTTTGATTGGTCCACTGAGCTTGCAAGAGGCCCACATTTGAGAAGCCCAATTACGCAACCTGGGCCAATATCACACATCAACATAAAGCATAAAGCAGATAGAGAGTTCGTTATATAATAATAATAATAATAATAATAATAATAATAATAATAATAGTTTATGAAGGTGATTATTGAAAATTGCATGAGTTGATCATTGTTTTGCATGTGTTCAGAATCTGATCTAGATTTTCAACTATTATTTATATATTATTTGAAGTTGATAGAGATAAAAAACGTCGTTGAATCACGCATGATTTTTGTTTCCTTTTAATGTTTCGAACGCCTCTAAAACATCTCTGAAAGGTCTACAAATACGATTCGCAAGTCATGCAAATATGTAATGCAATCTATATAAGTAAGATCGTAATTCACAGATGCAACACAATATATATATATATATATATGTATATATATATATATTTATTAGATTAGATTTAATTTGTTTTGTTTATCATAATTAATAAGTGAATTATAAACTTATTAATGTGATAAAAGGTCTTCATAGGATTAGTCTTTTCTTTGTATAGGATTAGAAAGTGTAGATATATAATTTTTATGTAATTATTATTCTGGTACTTTTGCCAGCTATTAGTTTGTATCTTGTTGTTGTTGTGAGTGTGGTATCATACATGTACCACATATGTTCTTGAAATTCATATACACAGAAACATATTCTTCTTCTATCAATATATAACACCATTTGATATTTTGAATAATATATATATGTATATATTATGTTTTAAACTCGAAAAGCTAGTAGATAGATATGTAAAGCTTCCTTGTACTTTTAAGGAGACAGGGTAATTCGAGGTAGTATATAGATATCATGTATAGTTTTTTGTTTTGGCATAAATATTCTATGAGCTTTTTAAAAATTGGCACATTCCTTTCCTGCATTCAATATGAAGATTTTTTTTAACATGTCCGTGATAGTTATTTATCAAATTGGTAATTTATCAATTTTTAACTATTTTTTACAATTTTAACGTTTCATCAAAATTTATTCTAAAAAAATATTTATTATTAATTAAAAAAAACTGTATATTAACTCATGTGTTGCGTAAAAAAGATATATTATGTTATTTAATATTTATAATGCTCGGGACAATGTGTTATTCTTTGAAAAGTTTTTTAAGTATTTTTTCTTTTTTGTCATAAATTAAAGTTTTGAGAATAACTACACGTATTCAAAATATTCGGAGATATTAATGCAAATTACTCTTATTTTCACTCAAAAGTTACCGACTAGAAATAAAGGAGCGAGACTTCTTCTCTTTTATTGAAGTAAGCTCATACCCACTAGCTTATTGGGACCACAAAATGCAAATAAGATATGGTGACGTGGCCGTACACATAATTAAATGTCAATAATTAACTTCTTTCTAAAAAAAAGTCAATTATTAACTCAAATCTCAAATATTTAACCTATAGACAGTAGAAAATACTATACACGGAATTATTACTTGTTAAAGAGTCAAAACAACGGTTAACTTAAACAAAATTATAGGTTAATACTTATACAACTTGGCGACCAAGGTGATCATAATCGACGGTCAAGTCGCAAGAGGTAAGCTCGTCGGGCGTGTATGTGTTTGGTACCCGTTCTCGTTTTTACCTATTGGCTATTGATAAAAAAAATAAAAAAATTAAGCTTGTTTGACTTAATCAATACCGCATACATCTTTGAAAGGTTACTAAATCAGATCTTATAGGACTCAAATGAGTGCACTATTTACATATGTAAACTTAGTCAATAGTGTCACGTGTTCTTACACCTAATATATATAGTAATGCAATAGTGCATTGTAACATTGTCTGATAGTCTCACTCTCATTAAAAAAAACGATGCTTTAGAAAAATGGGTCGCATCGCCTAGAAGTGTTAGTTTTATCAAAGGTGAAACCGGGTAAGGTACCCGGTACCTAGATCCGGAAACCGGGTATCCAAAAATTGATACCCGAATCCGGTACCCGAAAATCCGGGTATCTATTTTTTGATACTCGGATTTACTACCTGGTACCCGTTTTTGGAAACTATCCGCTTTTTATTTTAAATATATCATAATAAAAAATAAAAATATACATTCATTGTCTTAAAATTAAAATGTATAAAAAAAAACATAGTCTCGCGCATCAAGCATAAGTACATCACACGAATCCTAAGAAAGAAATCCTAAAAAAATAAATGAGAAATAAATAATTAAAATAAACCGGGTATTAAATCGAGTACCCGGTTTTTAGAATTTTAATACCCGGTACCTGTATCCGGTTCTAATCCGGATACAAGTACCCGGATCCGGGATCCCGATTCGGATTATTAATCGGTTTCCGGGTATTATTTTCACCCCTAATTTTTATAGTGTTTTGTAGTGAAGGATCATGATTTCGCACATATTTGGTAATCTGGACGCTTTTATTGTGTGTTGATATACATGTAGTGAGAACGTCTCCAACATCGTTAATATCCGATTTAACGCATAACCTAACTCGGTCAATTTTGATCATTTTGCGTCGCATCTCAACGTTATTTCGTATAGATTGACTTTATACACAACAATTGTTTTTGTGAGAAAAATCTCCATGCATGGACGCTTGTCTTGGGACTTTTGCTCGTGCTTACTTAGGACTACATAAAACTTACAAAAACAAAATCTTTATGTTAATTAAGTCGACAACATTGGACCCCAAAGTATCATGTCAATTTCAATGTCTTTAAATATGAACTTCATATCACGCTATATCACGTGACCTTTTAGCTAGTGGATTGAATAACTAGAATTTCTTCATGGGACAATTATTTATATTATGGTTTATAGATAAGGGGTTGAAATGTGACACTTTTGGTTTCATTGGTTACAAATGATTCACATTATTGTTCCTATCTATCTTATTTGCTTGGTGCTTTCTCTTTTTCCCTAGGACCAAGCTTGGTTCCATTTGCTACATGTTTAATTATTTATTTTTCATCTCTGATAAAGTATTATTCAATTTTTGAGATTTTATTATTCAAGTTAACTCAACATATTATCTATGAAGCATTTGGAAGTTCTAAATTTCTAATAACCATGGATTCAAATATCAATACCGATTAAAAACTATAACCTATTTTATGGGTATGTTGATGAGTAACTAGCTTATCGATTTTTTTTAACAAACTTACTGATGAATATTTTAAACATTAATAATATTTATAGGTTACAGTTGTAATTTTCTACAATAAGAAAAATTATACTTATAATTTGTTATATATATATGGTTACAATTATAATTTATGAAAATTAAAAATAATAAATTACTATAGAGGATATAGAGATTGTAAAAATTCATATATACAAAGATCAAAAACTAAAACTGTGTGGTGGGAAGAGTGTTAATGTATGATGAAAAGTCTCACATGAAAAACTACAAATGTTTTGAGCGACATTTGCGCTTATTGTGGTTTCTTTGGGTTTTCGAACCGCACCTCTCAAAATAAAGGCATGCGGAGAATATATTGAAGACTCTCCCCAATTTTTAAACCCTGATAATAACCAAAATTAAGTCATGACTTTCAGCGGTGGCAAAAGCATTCATTCACTCCGCTCGTGATTGGAATTTTGCGGGCATAACGGTTGCAAAAATGGTTTCATTTTTTTTTTCCGACGAGCTTGGCTAATATAAGACAAATAGATCGACAATAAAAAAAAACTGAAAGTTATTTATTCGTAGTGATTTAATTAAAATAAATTAGTGGATAGTTTTTTTTGTTTGCTTTTGATATTAGAAGTACGGCAACGTAGTTGAGAGTTTTTTCACATAAAGGAGGTGGATGCGAATGGACTCGCTACTAGTATCGTTGTGACTTGTGAGTGCTAGCCTGTCGAAGCCCTAGATTGCGACATTGCCCGATCTAAAGCTATAAGTCGGGTTGGCACACCCGAGGTTCGACGTTCGGGCTTATTTATTGTTAGGGATGTGCCCTTAAATCAGAAGTATTCACCTCTTGTATAAGTACTTTGTCATTTTCGAAGAAATAAAGTAAAGTCTTATTAACTAAAATCTTACTATAGTACTGAAGATTAAATGAATGTATCCATAGTCCATCAATGTTGCAATTGTATTTTACTATCACACAAGAGTCAATGTAAGAGAGGATTGATAAATACAATAAATGAACTAAAAGATAGTATGTGGTTTAATTAAGAAGGTGAGAGCCTCTTAATTGTCAACCATTAGTGTGACTCAAATATGGTAATCTGATCCGGATTGCAGTATTGGTGTAATACTAATTGAGTGCACAAAGTGTGAAGCGACTTCACACTAGACTCGACTTGACTGATTCGTGAAAGTTACTCAACTAAGACCGTCCCTAATAACTTTAGAATTAAGTCGCAAAAGATGATCAAATGGTAATTAATCTAAATCCTGAGTTGATTTGAACCCCTACTGTTGGCTTGATTGTTCTTTGATTTGCAACTTAAAGAACACAAATATACCATTGTTCCCAAAGCCGTAATATTGGGAACATGATAGTCGACAGGGAAGGGTAGCTCGATTATAGATATGGATATCACATAGCTTTCTCTAAAGTCAAGATGATTCCTTTAATGGTCGGTCGTGAGAAATAAATGGAACTCATGGCCAACTTACGATTCGTACCGTAAATGAGTTGTTTATAATACCACCGACTAGATTAAAGAAGAAAAAGCACGAAGGGGCAAAACGGTAAATCGCCTGCTCGAGTGTGAATCATCAAGTGAAATATTGATTAACCCTATTTTGGTTATATCACTGGACACCTTTAAGATAAAGGAATATATTATTCGCATCACTAAAGAGTACAACGTCGGGTTTATAGTGGAGTAACACCGGCGTTAACAGACTTATCCGTTGAAGCTTACGTAATGTGGGTCCATGGTCCCCAGGATAGCTCCGTAAATGGTGAATCGTACAATTAGGATATTTTTTATTCTAATTTATGATAGAACTAATTGAAATCGAAGCTTGTGTCAAGTTTTGGAATGTTTCAATATGTTGCGGCAAAAGCACCTAAAGTTTGCCCGGGAAATAGCTTATCGGTAAAAGTAAAAACTGGAATAAATTGTCAACGTAAATGTTGTAGGAAATTTAATGATAAGAGTTTTTTCTTCTGTGATTTTATGTGTAAGAGATACATAGAAAAAGTTATGAATTATAGATCATGACATAACATTATGTTAATTCATAAAAATTACTTAGAGATAAAATTAATGGGCTAGGTCCATTGGGTTTGATCTTAAGTAATAGTAAGAGAGGGAATTCAACCAACCTTGTGGTTAATCCCATTATGTATTTTCCTTATAATATTTTGTTAAGTAATCAATCAATTAATTATCATGGAAAGTGGAAACATATTAGGTAATATTTGAATCATGAAAATTGCCAAGCTTACCAAGTAAGAGGTGGCCATTTTATGAGCATGAAATATTCAAATATTTATGTGTTTTGATAATTAAAGATCCTAATTGATTATATACATATGGTATTAACTTAATCATTTAATTAAGAATCATGTCATGATTTTCAATTGTACATGAATCATGAAACTTGATTATCAAGTTTTAATTATAAGATTCATATTGCATGAGAATTTAATATTCATTATATTATGATATTATTTGATTGAAAGGTTAATTACAAATAATGAAATGACAATGAATTACATGTCATCTTAATTGATTTAATTGGAATTGATTTTTGGTTAAAAATAAAGAGAGAATTCGACGTCTCCTATTAATGGAAGGAAATGGAATTTCTTGGCATTTATTTTGATTGGCAAAAATCAATTCCATTATTAAAATAATAAAGAAAATTCGAAATACACCATTCATTGGTAGGTATTTGATTTTCTTGGTATTTACTATAATTACATGAAATTAAATCTTTGGTATATTAATCATGAAGAATTCGAAATCTTCCTTGCATGGAAAGTCGGAAAGTCTTTGATTGATTTGTAATTATACTCATTAAGGTGATTGATTCATTTATACATGGAAGTTGTGAGTATGAGTTTTTCTATAAATAGCAAGCTCATTTCACAATTTCAACATACAATTCTCACACTATTCTCTCTCAGATTTCGTGCTCCCTTTCTTAGAGAAGCTTTCGAAATTTCTCTCCCTCTCTAGAAAGTTCGACTTAAAAGGAAATTTTCTTCCCGAAAGCTTAGAAATCGCATAAACTATCATGCAACGAAGTTCTGTCGACGAAGCCCACGCTCTTGGTACGACGAGTTCAGGAGAATATCCCGGAAGACTGTGGGAGTTTCCTTTGGCGTGAAGAAGTCTCAAGAGCGGCGGCAGCCCTGCTCAAATTCCATAAGCGCAATTGGGAGTATCCCGGTGCTTGATCCTAGTAAGGAAAGTAACATCGGAAAGTGTAATATGGGTCTTTCCGTTAAAATATTTTTAAAGGTTACCCCGATGGATCGAGACCCATTCTCGAGATATGACGGAGGGGACGATAATATTCCCAACATTTTTTACTTTTTCCCATATATTTTTTAAAGGAGAAACAAAAATATGAGCAGTTCGATTCTGAAGGTTGATAATTAAGGTCTCGGACGGGCTACGGTTGGCCATACCCGCTCAGTTCTCACAGCTCTAATAAAAATTACGTTTCGCTTTATTACAAATAATAAATATATACGTTGATTCTTCTCCAATGCGTCTAAGATGGAGACTTCTTTAACAAGATCTTTTTTTGAAGAACAAATTCTTAAATATCTTATCGTGGGTCTTTTGTCTCCAAATTTGAACACTTTACTTCCTTCTTGGAACTTATAATTTTTAGAAAAAAAATGTAGAGAGAAACGAAATTAAATGTGAACAACTGAAAGTAGAAAAAAAGATCATTGTATCATCATTCTTGAAATATTTAAATAAGTAAAAATTAAAACGTCTTTTCTTTAGTTCTCGTAAGACAGTATGAGAAGGTCAATCTGGTCACTTTTTCAACTTAGATATATCGAGACATGTGGGTGAAGGCGTGAAGCACAAAAATCAATTGAACATCATGCAGTACTCGTAAGTAAATAAGTGCATAAAATAATTAAAAAAAATTATAAAATGAAATACAAAATAAGTATTTATGTTTTTGACATATGTCATTTTTATAGTTTAAATACTTGTTTAGTTTAGTGATAATTTCAGTACACAGATTTACAAAAAGATCACGGATTCAAACCGCATGACAGATATATGCTTGACTCCTTTACGTATGTAAACTTAGTTAAAAGTGTCACATGTTCTTACACTGGATATATATAGTAGTACGATAGTGCATTGTTGTAGCCTTGCTTTTAAAAAAAAATACATCTTGTTTTTTAAAAAGATACTTAATTTTATATGTTTATTGCAACTTAATGTTAAATGTCACGTGATCCGCTAAGGTGTTAATTCATGTCACGTTATCGAGACATGAATTATGCTACGTAAAGTGAACCAAATAATTAAAAAGATATTTGAGACTAAAATATTCTTGTTATTCGTTTTATAGAACTCTTTTTCTTTGCACCTGAATATTTATATTATTACAATTGGAAATCTTAACAGAGATATTATCAACGGAGCAACAAAATTGTAATGGTAAAATATATTTGTAGTCGAAGTTTGTACATAGATATTGAAGTGTAAATATCCCAGGAATCAAATATTTTTGTCCAATTAACTCAAAAAATAAATTTCCCTCGTTATGTGCCATTAATATAAGGTCCCATACGGTCAACATGTCAAGACAACGTGCCAAATAAGTATTTTTTTTGCTACATTTTAATAAAATAAACTATATTCACCGTCAATCTTTGAACTTGAATTATAAAATGCAATTTATGTAAAAATTAAGTACTTTTTACCCCTATCAGCCTTTTTATTTTATCATTCAAAGCTCAATTATATATTTTAGACACATTTCATTGGTATTCAAATGCTCGCACACCGCAAACTAATTAACTACAATTCTAATTTACGAGTCTATTGTGGACATAACGGGTATATTGATAATGTTGCCATAAAAAAAATAAAAAAAATTAAACCACAAACAATGAATATTTTTGTATCGATATTTGTACCTAAAAATAAGTCATTTATAATTTTATAAATAAATTTAATAATAAAATATAGAAACTTTGTGTTTAATCTGATTTTTTATGCAATTTAAAAGAGTTTTATGTGCATGCAGTTATATTTATTTTTTGGTAAAATGACAATGTATAGGTTTTACACTGCATACTCGCAATTTGCAATTTTCTGTTGTGTGTACCGGTTTTTAAAACCTCACGACTTGCATAGAGAAACAATAAATGACACATACAAATAATATCTATTTTTATAGATGATATTCGAGCAGGACGGACCCAGGAATTAAATCGGTGGTGACGGATTATAAATAAAATAAATTAAAATATATCATAGAGTTTTATAGAAGAAGAAAAAAATTAACATAGATGATAGAAAAACTCAATGGCGCATCTTTAAATTATGTGATGATCTTGTAAATGACATGAGGTTTCCGCCATAAATTTAGGATATAATAAATCTAATGTCTAACAATGGAACTATGTACACGCTTCACAATAATTATCACATAATTACACAAATTATCTTATGAATACATGTGCAATATTGTAATTATTTTTATCGAAGATCGAGGCAGCAATATTGCAATAGAAACCCATTATTAAAAAAATATTTTTATAAAAAATAACTCTATAGAGGTTAATAACAATAATGGTTAATATTTTTATACAATACTCTAAATATTAGAGGAAAAAATATTACAAGTGGCATGTATATTTATAACATATTAAATTGACACTCTTTAAAAGTTGTTTAAAAGCTTAAAGTACTAAACGAAATCATCAACTAGTGGACAATATAATTTGATCTTGGTATTGAATAAGCATTACAGCCTACAGGGGTGGAACTTGGGGGTGACATTTGTCACCCCCATATACAGCTAGTTCCGTCCCTGTATTCGAGGTTTGGGAGGTAGGGTTGCAGATGAGTGTCAACTTAACGATAATTCAAACAGAAGGTAGAGACTGGGAGTGGGAAGAAAATTGTGCGAAACGGCAGAAGCCAATTATCAATTGGTTAAAGATCAATGTAGATGCATCATTTGCTTCACATGAGTTAGGAGGAAGGTTTAATTGTGTGATAAAATACTTAGAAATAAACTTCATCATGGTCATGGCTTAATTTTAACGTATTAATTTCTCTACTCGTGAAGACGGAACTCAAAGTTTGAAAGAAGCTCTCTCGCGGATTAAAATAAGGTCAAAATGAGAGAGTTAGATTATTGTGTATTTATGTTTGATTATCAAGTAGAGAAAATGACATTTTTTCCAAAATGAGATGTTATATAGTTTGGAGAATAATTATTCAGATTCATTAAAGTGGGGAACAATAAGCGTTGAACTTGTGATTTGGGGAATATTTTTCAAGTTTCCCTTTTAATACACACCATAGGTAATGTTACGGGTAAAAACGGGATTGATTTTTATAAATAAATTAATTAAACGGAAATTGTCTCAATAATTTCCATTAATTAATTAATTAATTCGACTAATCTTTTAATTAAGGTTATGAATTAATTAAATCAATTTCGAAACCCAAAACTCCCCCCAGAGGCCCGTTTTCGAAAAACAAAGTGTCCCGGTGTTTGTAAAAATATGAAAACACCCAAAAACGACATAAAATTTGTGAAAAACGGACACGGGACGGGCCTGGGAGCAAAAAAGGCACAAAACCCCCTCGGTGGGACCCACAGAAGCGACAGCCTCCAGGATCGCGCCACGTGGCGGATCCAGGGGCTGCCTCACCCCGCGGGACCCACCTGCAAGTGGCAGCCCACTTGTGGGCTCCTTCCCCTCGCCCACTTGCGTGGGGCGGGCCATCATCGGCCACGCGTAGGGCCGAGGGCTCCCGATCTCGCCCACTTGCGAGGGGCTGGCCCTCGGTAGCCACGTGTAGGGCGGGGATGACCCCTGCCCTTTGAAGCCGCACGCAAGTGACCCACCTGGGAGGAATGCGGGCCGTCCGATCCCGCTCGGACGGCCGGGATCGCTCCATCTTTTCTGGGGACCTAAAAATAAATAAATAATTGCCCGGGGACCCCTGGGACAATATTTTATTACACGTGGGCCCCCGGGCCCTACTATAAATAGAAGCTCAGTTCAGTTAAACGGTAACTCACTCGACTCGAGTTCTCTCTCTCTCTCTCTACCCCCGATATACTCGCCTCCCCTCAAAAGGGGGTACCCCCCCTGTTTCCCCTGACCTCGGGTGTTCCCTTTTTTCAGGTTCTAAAAAGTGAGAGATTTATAAAAAGCGGAAGCCCTAGTGAAATTCCCACTTGGTCCTTGGTCCGCCTGATAGGCCCAGTTCTACGCGGTGTCCAGTCTATCTCCCCAGTCCATTGCGCGGCTGAGGATATAGCCTGGGGACACGAGCCTGGGCCCACAATTCAGGACGAGGGGCCCGACCTAGGGGAATTCCCACTAAGATCCGGACAGCTGAGGGATCACTCTGAGAAGAATCCCCTGGAGAAAATCCTAGGGAAGGTCCATGACCCCGCCTGCCCTTGTTCTAAAGATCTGCGCGGCCTTGATCCTGTCTCTTAGTTCCCGGATCTGAATAGGATACCGGTACTCCGAGGACAGTTCCTGCCCGGACTAGAACAAGTCATTTCAGGACGAGAGTCTAACCTCCCAGGATTCACTCCCTGGTCAAAAGCACTCCCCCGTTCGCCGGTACCTACGATCTTAGCGGTTCCCGAACCTGTAACCCCGGCCTCTGGCCCTGAGGTAACAGGTAGTGTGTAAACCCGGGTCGCCTAGGACCCCGAACGGCAAAGAGACCTTTGACCAGGCTAGTGCCAGGAATACCTACTCAGGGTCCCCAAATCAGTCAATTAAAACCTCACCCTGAAGTCAGCGGCGACCACCTCGAAGTCAACGGGGGTCAGAGGGAACGATCATTGACAATAAAAGCCATCATCCCACAATTGGGCCATCAAAGGCCCATCCAAAAATCAACAGAAGCCCGCCACGTCACCAACGACATTGGGCCAGGCCCAAAATACATAACTTGGGCCTCAACAGTGTTTGATCCAAAAAACGACATCAACAGGTAGTTTAAAAAAAAAATTGTAGCTAATTGAGTATATTGTATAATTTTCTATTTACCATTATTAATAGTAACATAAATGATTTTTTGATTTTTTGTATTGAATATAAAAAACTAACCCTTATCCTAACGGTAAGAAACCTTTTTTTCTTTCTTTCTTTTTTTCCTAAAGGAAACTTCTCAAAATGGCTTAACCTGCCATAATTAATTTTTAACCCTAAATCTAAAAACTATAAAAATTCAAACTTCCACTATTTTCGGAATGTTTTACCCTTAAGTTTATTGTGTTATCAAGGATAGGGTTTTGTGTTATAAAAAAAAAGATTAGGATTAAAGGATAGTGTTGTGTTATAGGATTAAAATATCCTTGATAATATAAAAAATATCACGGATAGCATAAACATTTATCATTGATAACACAAGAAATTTATATATATATATATATATTCATTTAAAGTTAAAAAGTTAATTATAGGTTGAAGAAACCCAACACTAATATAAGGCCCACTGATCGATTGTAAGGGACGTCCAAGCGAGAAGCCAAGAGAAGAGCGCACAACAAAGACAGACGACGAAGACATTCGTCGACGAGGGTTTGCCTATCAACATAGCCTCGTCGATGAAGTCTCATCGACGAAACCTCGTCGCCAAAGAGGACCAGAATAAGAAAAGAGCCAAGGATGGAATCTGGGCGACGAAGCTCAGTTATACGACGATACCAGTGAGCATACGACGAGGATGAAAACAAGCAATCAACACAGCGCAAACGGTGCCTCAGGGCTGATGATAACAGTTACGCTCGTGATTGTTCCAATGTAATTAAGACAATTATGAGGGAATTAAACACATTTTATAATCGACCATTAATGAGGTTGGATTTCAGTTATTAAGCTATATGAATAGTGAGCTAAATGATGTAAAAAAGGACCGAAAAATTATTAACAAGTAATATAACGTACTCACACCAAAATTCTCGAGCATCTTACTCTCTTCAAACCCATTTTCACCAACGTGATTTAGTTTTAACAAAAAGACCCGAGTTATGAGGTAACTTAAAAACAAAATTACACCAATCGTAACTCCGTGACTGCAGAGGTGATTTTTCACCAAAACAATTATCATGCAAATTTTCAATTTTTAAATACTCGAAACGAAGAAAAAAGTCACAATCAAGACCAAGTATCAATATTTCGAACAAATAATTATATATTTTATTTATTTTTAATCTTACCATGCAGATTTCAAATTCATTTAATCGACACGTTTAAAAAAGACACATATCAAGTACCAATATTTCGAATAAATATATATTTTTTTTGTTTTTTAATCTTACCATGCAAAATTCAATTTATATACTTCGACACGTAAAAGAAAAGGCACATACCAAGTACCAAATTTTTTAATAAGAGAATAAAATTTATTTTTCCAACGTCTCATTCAAGGTTTTAAACACCGCTTGTCGATGTCGTTTCGCACTTTTTATTTTACGGATATATCGCTTATCGATTAAGATCTCATAGATAAATCGATGGATATGTTGATGGATATATCATTTCGCATATCTTCGAAAAAAGATTTTCGATGGACATGTCGATGAATATTCGAAAAATTTAATACCTTGGTCTCATTTACGTATGTAGAGAAAGAAAAAAAAAGACAAATTATTCCTAAAAAACATTAAATAATTTCTTTTTAATATTTTTTTTACAATAAAGAAATCCATTTCTTTTCTCACTTATTCTGAAAGAAAGGACTCGCGAAAGCTTGAGCTTTTCAGTCCTTCCTTTCTCTCTTCTTCATCTTCTTCCTCGCTTCTCCCATTCGCCATTTTCTCTCTCCATTCGCACCTCGCCAAGCTCACCATCGATTCTCTCTCTCCGATTTCGCCTCGCGAATAAGCTCGAAGCTTTCGGAGCTCTTTGCATTTTCAAGGTCTGCGGAGCTAAAATCTGACTGAGTTCGTATCTTTTGCGCTTCGGAGTTCGCGCGTTTCTGTGACGTGAGATTCTCCGAATACGATGTTTGGTTTGTTTAATTGTGTGAATTCAACGAGATTTTATGTGTTTTGTTTGGGTTCAGCCGTTCAGGCATAATACTTCGATGATCTGAAAAGGGTCATTCGTCTAGTTTTGAGCTTTGATTTCAGTTCGTCCGCCTTTGTTGAATGTTTGTGATATGGATTTAGAACCCTAATTTGTGGACTCTACTTTCAGGTGAAAACTGGATTTAAGTGTTGCTCTGAAGGTTGAATCATACAGCTTATTTAGGTTTAAGATATGTCCGAAAATGTCGCACAGTCGTATAGCGACACTAGTGGCGTGCCGCTGCCCAAGCAAGCTGTTCGTTCTGGGCCCCGGTCCGTCTGGATCTCTCACTGGATGAGCAGCACGAGCTGTAAGACGACGACGAGGCAGGCTCACGGCCGGTTATCGGTCGGCTACGATCCTCTGGAAGAGGAAAATCATGAGACGAAGCAACTTTGTTTACTCGAAGGACCCGTTAAAGCCCAGCATGTGTCGGAGGCTGGTGAGAAGCCGGGTGGAACGGCCGAAACTAATTTGGTCGAAAACGTGGAAGATAATCTGGTTGTCAAGTCTGAGAAAGTTAGGAGTTCGTTTCCAATGTTCGGCCTCCAAAGGAAAGGGGATAATGCTTTGACGCAGAAGGGCGAGCGATCTTCTGGTTTTAATTTGGGGAATTCGGCGACTCCAACGGATAATGGCTCGGAAAGTCGACAACCTTCTCTGTTTGGAAATGAGAAACAGTTGAAGAACTCGACGGCGATGGTTAAGTGGGTTAGTGATGCGATAACAAAGGAGGAGGAGGGTATCTTAGAGTCCAAAAAGGAGGAGGTCATCGCCGAAAACAATAAGTTATCTTTGGAGAAGTCGAATGCTACTGATTTAGTCGTAGCAAGTCCCGTGTCTCGTGGTTTTGATCATGGGAACCCTATGGTTAGATCTGTGAGTAAACGAGAAGAAATTAATCAGTCAAACTCTGTTCTAGGATCCGGAGAGCGAGCAACGAATACTGCTTCGAACAAAAGATTTGTGTCTCCGATTTGCGAGGGTTCCGTGTATAACCTGTTTGGAAGATCTCGGAGCTCATTGGCGAGGCACGGCGATGCTGATTTGATGCCATGTGAACCCTCGACAAGGAGAATTCTGCAGCCAGAGTCTGTTGCTAAGCAGACCGAAGCAGATAACTTAATCAGTAAAACTTTTCCATTATCACATGGCATGGACACAAAGGACGCCGAGGGAGAACCGTCGAGAGCTCGTAAGAAGCTCTCAATGTCTCGTCATTTTCTGTTTGCAAAGGCGGAGTTTAACGTGATAGAAGAAGGTTCAATGGTGGAAGATGCGAGAGTGTTAAACAAATTGAAAGGAAAACACTCCTCGGAGCTGTTTTCTTTTGATAAAGATCATACTTTTCCAGTAAAGGCTGGATTGGATCTGAATTCGCTTGGAAATTGCACGGGTGTCGGGGAAATGAAAGACACGAGGGATCTCAAGATTACGTCATCCGATACTAAAACCATGGACTTAAATGGATTCAAGAAATATCATGTTCCTGGTATGTATATTTCAATTTTTTCTTGTCCCGTTTTATGATATTCTTAACTGTTTGTACTTTGTCCCGATTTTTGTCGTGCTCTATTCTTTTCCGCTTTTTATTTATATTTACCATCTCAAAATTTTGAGATTTTCATTGCAATCAAATAATTTAGTTTTATTCTTTGTTTCGCAGGTTTGATCGCTTCCTCGTCAAATAAGGTAATCTCATGAATTCTTTTGATCCTTGATGGTATTTTCTTTCGAACAATCACTGTTAAATTAGTTCAGTATCTTTGTTTTCTCCGATTCATCTAAAAATTTCGTCACGCGCATCATCTTGTCGATCCGTGTTATTAATTATTGTTACCACTTTTTTCTTTTTCTGAAAGTTCATCTAGTTTGTGAAAGCTAAATAGGGAGTCTGATCTCACTATTTTTTACCCTTTTGACTAAATTAATTGAAACTTCGTGGCAAATCGTGTTTCTGCAGATATTCCCGATGTTTCAACCTGCTGTAAACCCATTTAAAGAAGCCCAACAACAAATATCGAGACCAAATCTACCCGATATGAACAGTCTTCCCACTGATCTCACTGCTATTGCGAATTCCGACACAAGCACCTCAAAAACTCAGAGTTTTGGCACCGAGGACCTCCGTTTGAGCGCTGAGCAGCCACAGGATCTCAAGCGCAAGGCCAGGGAATTAGAATCCGAGCAGAGCATATGGGTCAAACGTCTTAAGTTGAACACCGGCTCTGCTTCGGGCACTCAGAACTCGAAGATGGGAGACGAGTCCTCCCACGAAAAAGTCAACCATATCTTCAGGAATATCATGAAGCTCGGTCGGCCTCACGGCAAAGATCTGATGCAGTTAGAACCATGGAATGGAAAAACTCTGTCCATCGACTACGTGAGGAAGAATCGGGACGTAATGATGACCCATCCTTGGATCAGGAGGCTGTGTCAGAAGTCTCAATCTCCTAACGGAAAGTCAGACAGTTCGGAGTCCAAATTCTCGAAGGAGTCAATGGACAATGACCAACCGAAGCAGTTTGCGAGCCTTGGTGCCATGGCGCTGATGGGAAGGGTCATGAGAAAGTTCAGTCCGAGCGAGCTGGCGATAGACGATTCATGTGCATCTCGGAATGTGTAAAGACGGGCATGCCGTCGGACGAGGACGAAGAATGCTTGAATCGTCCGATACTAGAAAAGCGAGGGTAGAATAGGTCTGTGTATCTAGCTTATGAAACTTTTGTTGCAAGTTAATTATTGTTTGTTGTGTAATGTGTAATATGTTTAATATTTCAAATCAGTTAAAAAAGAAAAAAAAAATAGTGTGTGTTGTTGTATTTGAAATTTTGACATGAGTTTTGAATATAAAGTTAATTTGATTGCACTAATGACCCTTGACATTAGTTTCGTCAGAAATCGTATTTTAAAAAGATACAATAATTTAGATGCGAATACTAGGAAATACATTTTATTTTGCTATGATCTTAAATATATAAAAAATAACCTACTTTATAGATATTTGTAATACGGATATTCCCATGCATGTGCTTCTTGACTGTCATAAGCTGGTTCTTCTAGTCCTTGATTGTCTTGATGTGGTTTTTGTCACGTGACAGAATTCACACTAGAAGAGTTCCACGTTTGAGGTTGCAGAGGTACACACAGTCACAAACAAACACAGACACATGCATGTATAATATATTATAAGGTTAATTGCGGTA
Source organism: Parietaria judaica (assembly GCA_954871525.1). Lineage (NCBI taxonomy): Eukaryota > Viridiplantae > Streptophyta > Magnoliopsida > Rosales > Urticaceae > Parietaria > Parietaria judaica. The sequence continues at coordinate 29,127,533 of OX940862.1, read as the reverse complement.
ATAATGCACAACCTTTGGTCAAGAGGAGTTTTAGGTCCCCAACCTTTCAAAGTGTGGGCAAAAATACACAACGTTTGTTGAATGTAAAATACGTTGGTCCTTCCGTTAGGGATGTTAACTTCTTCTGACGTGACATCGTTAAACTGCCAAATGGATTGCCAATTTGTAATATTAATTACATAACCTAATTAATAAGAATAAATTTAAATATTTTAATTATGATTCAAAAAATAAATTAAAACTTTAAATTAACGAGCAATACTTATTTAACGCGTAGTCCTTATTTTTGAACTCGTGCTTCAATATTATTCACATCTTTACTATGTCATCTTTTTAAATTACAATTGTTTTCAATAATCGGTCGTTTTTTCAAAATTCTAGTCGTTTCTAATAAACCGTTATGTAATCTTTGCAATTTTGTCGTCTTTAATAATCCGTCGTTTTTCAAAAAATTTACTCATGTTCAAATGAAGAGCCTGTTAGATTTTTAGGGGGAGTAAAACTTATTTATTTAATTTAAAGTATTAATTTTTTTGAATCATAATTAAAATACGATTTAATTTGTTCTTATTAATTAAATTATACAATTAATATTACAAGTTGGCAGTCCATTTGACAGTTTAACGATGCCACATCAGCAGAATTTAACATCCCTAACGGAAGGACCAACGGATTTTACATTTAACAAAGGTTGTGTATTTTTGCCCACACTTTGAAAGGTTGGAGACCTAAAACCCCTCTTGACCAAAGGTTGTGCATTATTGCCGCTATTAACCCTATATTATACGTAATATTATTTACATTTTGTTTATATAGTTTAAGTGTAGCAGCTTTGCAAGATAAGGTAATGGTAACTTTTTTTTGCATGAAATAGTTGATTGTGTAATAACAATGTATGTTACATTAGAAGCACTTAACTTTTTCTCTTCTTCCGAACTATGAACGAGTACAACGACCGTGATGTATAGCAATACTCAAATATAACAACTGATCGGTAACAGGTAAAAAAAAATGGAGAACCGGTAGAAAAATTCACCTCTACTAACAATATCATATTATATCGATGCAATAAATAGGTATTTTCTTTAAAGAATCGTTGAGATTCACTCTTTTCACTCCGCCCAAGTAGTTTGATCGCAGTTCCATGCAATAATTAGCTATTTTCTTTAAAGAATCGAAAAATGAATTAGTTTTGTCTATTATTCTTATTATTGATTTCAATCGGTTAAATAGAGTAAAGGTATTTGTTCCTGCCCATTCGACTCGACTAGTCTAGTTTAGGGATGTAACAAAATCTTAAAAATGCATGTATAAGTGTATCCGGTTTAAAATGAGATAAACGGATTTGGTTTTTCAAAAACCAACGCCGGATTAAAATTAGATCTGGGTTCCAAGTTTAGAGGCTAAAAAATTTGTAATCAAGATAATATGATACTCAAAATCATATGTAAATATTTTTCAATTTTACTTATTTTAAAACTTATTTTGTCTTAGAAATTAGTGTTTTGTATATATATATATATATAGTTATATCTCTAGTTTTTTTTAATAAAAAATTTAGTGTATAAATTAAGTCCATATACAATTTTATTATATATACCATAAGGTTAGTGTTGATGCCAAAAAATAGATAAATTGTAGCGACCAAATACGAAAGAGATACAACTCAAGTACAACTCCATTAAGCTCCGAGCAGCAGCGGCGACGGTGCAAATCTCAGATATCCAAGAATCTGCAAAAGAAAAGATCTGAGGAACGAAGCCTAGGCGCGTTCGACTCTTCCCTTGAAGCAGATTCGGTCCCTCCCGGTGCTGGAGAACAACGGACCGTCTTCTTCCCAGGGTACAGAGGCTATATCGCCGGATTCGAAACACCTAGAAACCGGCGACGAACTCGATCGGTACTTTATCACCCAATGAAAATGTAGAAAACCAACGGCTGTTCTATAAGAAAAATCTTTGTTTGTGCTCTGTCTAAAGCTTTTCTATATGTTTCTACTTATAGCTAACCTAAGAGCATGCAACGTTCAAAAACTGATGTGATGAGTGCTAAAAACGTTCGACCGTTGGTTTTATTCATCCATAATGTTTATTAGTATTAAACGTCTTTAATATTCATAAACACTAGTAAATTTCATTTAATAGAGAAATATCCTAGAGTATATACATATAAAACTAACTCAAATATTACCTAGTAGTAAATTTAATATATAGAAGTAGTAACTTTCTTTACTACGAAAATGTTAGTTTGCCTAAACATTAATAGTTAAGGGTAACATTTGAGTACTAGATGAAAAGAAAAAAACGTACCATCCGTTGAATTTTATAGAAAAAAATGTTAATGAAGAATAGTCTGACACTTGAAATGAAAAAAATCCCACATTGACTTTGTCAAGAAAATGTTGTGAAAAATCTTGTAATAATTAAAGAACAATGATCTTAATATTTCTATGTATTTTTGGCTTTTATAATCGGTTTACTACTTAGAGATGGAAAACCGGATTTTTCCTTCCAAAAATTTAGATCCCGATTTTAATTTATGAAAACCCGGATATTTGGTTTCGGGTCTCAATTTTGGCTAAATAATTAGGTACCTGAACCAGTTTGACCCAAGTCCAATTTATGTGTCGCGTGAGTTATTTGTTCTTTGAAGCGGTGTAAAGTGATGATCTTATGAAGCAGCGTAAAGTGAAAACTGACCACTTTAGTCTCTGAGGACGAGTGTTCAATTACATCGAAAATCGAAAATCGAATAACGATATCAACCGGTTAAACCTACTTTTTTTTTATTGTTGCAGTTGTTGCAAAAATTGTTCGGTTAGACTTCTTGATGCTAATGTACCGTCAATAAGCATTTTTCAAATAGATTTGTATACATTTTTTGATCCATTTTAAAACGGTCGAATCCCGTGTGTTCGGTAAATGCAAATATTGGACTAAAATTACTACCGAATATAAGTAACCTGTTGTAAACTAAATAACTAATAATATATTATAGAATCCACTCTTTATTGTTAGGCTTGTACTAATGAGTGGTAGTTCCTTCTCGAGTTCTCGTACTCGTGAATGTCTATCCCGGCTAGAGCTTGGCTAGACACGGACTAGACTTGGCTCTTGTTTGTGATGCTACCCAAGGCAACTTGCATTTATTGCAAGTATAATCATATTGAACTCACTTCTTAGATTTCATCTCGTAAAATCATATGGATAGACGGAAAGAAAGGAAACAACATTCCGAGCACGCCATAGCCGGTCCCGGCTGATTTATTTTGTGTACATTTACTTGCTCGGTTTCTCTAACACATTGGTCGTTGGCGAAAGTGGCGCGAAAATATCTTCTGTCTCAGCTGCTGATGCGAAATGGCTCCGTGAAGCTCTGTGTTGTCGTTTATATGACTGTGCAGTCTTCGATGGTCGCCTTCTCCATAATGATGGTGATTCCCGAACGAATGTAGAACCCTTCCTCCGGCCGATCAGCCTCTTTCACACCCTGCAAAATAAAAATAAAAATTAGATTGGACGCGAGTTTCGCTATGCGCTTCGATGAGGTAACTCAGTTCTTCTTACTTCTTTGTTCGCGATCACGACGTTATTTCCCACTCTCGCGTTCTTATCGATTATGCAGTTCCTTCAACGAGATGATTATCAAAATACAGTCAGAAACCGGGAGTTTTTGTGCGTAAAGAGTTTTCGGAAGTTCGATCGGATTCTAGAGCTTAGTTACCTGATTTTTGTGTTCTGTCCGATCCCGATCGGAACCTTGCCGTCAGCGAGGAGGGACGCAATCTCTGGCTCGGTTTGGTAATGATCCGCACCCATCATTATGGTGTCCTGTCAAAGAGAGAATCCGGTTATTCACATACTTCCCAGGCTACGGTTCTTCCATTCGTGGGAATTTCTGCCATTAATGTACCTTGAGCTCAACGCCATAATCTAGCCTTGATCGCTCTCCAACGATGGAGTGGTGAACGCTGCACTCTCTCAGGAAACAGCCGTGGGAAATTATGGCGTCTACGATCTGCAAAATCCGGATTCAAGTGTGAGAGTAAGAACACGCTTGAGCTTGAGATGAAGTCTGTGAGCTTACCCGGGAATTTTCAATCTTGGTCGGAGGCAAGAACCCGGGAGACGTGTAAATCGGTGTTTTCGGGTCGTAAAACTCGAATCTCGGTAACTGTGACAAGAGACGGTGAGAAAGTTCTTTTAAGAAATCAATTATATTTAGCTCTGTTGGCTTCTAAAAATCATAAGATACCTCTTCCGTGAGTGCTAAATTGGCATCGTAAAACGTCTTTATAGTCCCGATATCCTCCCAGTAATCTCTGAAGATATAAGCCTGTCAAAGTAAAATTCACCGGCTATCAATAGCTGGCATGTAAACTGATAAACCCGTGACCTTGGCGTATCACCGAAGGACGGGCATGTTGGTCTTTAAGTTATTATTGCAATGTCCATTAAGACTCTTATCATGTTTTACGTTGAAGGTGAATTAATATGAGCTTTGGCCGTGTTCTTGAAGGAACGATCTTTTTGGTTATTGTTCAGAGACTTTCAAGTAATCATCACGTTGGAGATTACTATCAAACCCGTTTTTGAGAATCTCAACATGCCGAAAATGAAGTCAATGTTCTGTTCCTACAGCCTTTAAGATTTGTAAAACTCTCTTACTTGAACATCGTGTTCCTTAACAGCTGCGGGAATGATCTCTGATCCGAAATCGTTGGACGTGGGATATCGCCACCGCAGAAGCTTTAGCAAAACGTCAGTCTTGAATGCGTAAACTCCCATTGACGCGATGTACGGTGAATTCGCAGCATCTTGCTTGGACAGCCCAACAAGGGTGGTGTCGACTTGCTTCATAAATACGACAAAGATGTGCATGTCAGATGTTTATTTCCATCTATCGATATAACTCGGATCATTCGATGTGGTTTTCTAAAGCTTCAAAGTTTGAAACCATGAAAGATGGTTCGGTTTCATATACTAGTAGAATCCTAGCGAATAGGGGTGAAACCCGGACCAGGAACCAGGATTTTGAGGATTTTTCCTCCTGGTCCTGGTATCGGTTTTGCGCGAACCGATTTGGTGAAGTTCATTATTTTGCTGGTTTTAAAATGGGACCAGTAACCGGTAGATGTCGGTTATAAACCAGGAAATGCCAGTTTATATCGGGAGAATCCAATTTATTGTGAGATTTACCAGTTCTCAATCGGGATTGTATCGGTTTTTATATTAAAAAAATATAATCAGTATGATAAAATACATCATAGTTAAAGAAATCAGGGAAATCAGTCCCAGTTCTCAAAACGGGACAGGGAGTTCCCGGTTCCCTTTATTTCATGTAACTTCCCTTTTTTTTACCGATATAAGGAACCGCTAATAAAATTTCACCCCTACTACAGATTATGAAAATTTGGTAAAGATAAAAACACAATGTAGAGCTGTTATATATTATAATGTTCTTGCTTACCATTGCTTTCAGATCAGCACCCTTTGGTTTCTCAGAGAATTGGAGAACTTGCCCTCGGCTGTCGATCTTCACAAGCCCGTAATCCGATGCACGACTGCATAATATTACTCGCTTAGTTTCACCAGTTCATTTAAGTACGTCTATCTTTTCCTTTTTCATTTTATTCATTAAAACTCTCGTACAGTATTATGTGCTCTGATCACAGCGGTTCAGAGCAAACTAAACCAAACAAGAACCATTCTAACCGTACCTGTCCCCGACCAGTGCACACGAGATTGTGATGTCAGCGTCCCGAGTCACATGGCTCTGCATAAATCAATTAAGACATGTTACTAAAACCTTTTATGTTTTGAGAGAAATACTACAATATCTTACCTGCACAAAGTCCATGTAATCCATCCGGTAAAGATGATCACCAGATAAAATTACGACGTTCTCTATGTTGCGGTTCTTGGCGTCCTACGAGCATCAGCGCAACCCATATTTGAATTCAACCGAAAATATATTCTTTCGAGCCTAGAATACGGGAAAAATATAAATTTTACTCGCATTCATACACACCTCAAACACCCAAATAAATTGCCTCACAGCATCTGCGGTTCCTTGAAACCACTGCATCCCCGCTTCTCCTGATGTTTGCGTGGCTGCTAACACCTATAGATATAATATTCATGAAACGTTATACGTATTTATATACGATGCGAAAAACATAACCAAGCGAATTTTTAACAGTTGCAAGTGCAGATCCGAGCCAAATACTGCAGTCCATGTCGAGACTTCATTGCCTTAAAAAGATTACCTCCACAAAACCATCCCCGAAGCTGACACCATTTCCGAAGTATGTTCGGGCCAGGTGGCGGTTGAGAGAAGCGGAATTGAACTGTGTCAGCACGAAGATCTTGTTGATGCCGCTGTTGATGCAATTGCTCATCGGAATGTCTATCAGCCTGTAGCATCCTCCGACAGGGACCTACACAAACAAACATCATCATCACCATATTCGTCGTCATCAATCATAGAACTCAAACTTCACAAATAGCTCAAGAAATTCCAAACTAGCTCTTCTAAAATCAACAAGTTTAAGCGGCAAATAAACGAAAACATCAACACACACAAAATTTTATGTCGGATTCTTAATTTGTAAATTGTTGACCCGATCCCTCCACCACCCCGACAAAGTCCCAAAATAACAACTTTTCTTCAAAAGGGGACGGGCCAAAGAAACACGTATATTAACGAAATTCACCGAGGATATGAATTTCGCCAATAACTACCAAAGCTAATAAAAAGATCCTAAAACATAAATATATAACATAATAATTTACTTCAAAATAACTAACTATAATATGAAAATGACTTAAATTTCAACTAGTTCATCATTTTAGGCATGCCAAATTGTTTATACCGAAAATGACCTTCACAAGTGTAAAAGAGAAGAGACATTGTATCATCTTACAGCAGGAGTGGCTGCATTCTTGGTGAGAGGAAAGAGCTGCGTCCCGGCGCCGCCTCCCAGAATGATCGCCGCCACGTTCTTCGGATCCGCTTGCCGCCGATGGAACTGAGGCACTTGCAAGCTCTGCCATTCAAATCCACCGTCAATCACAACAGTATACATATACATTTACAGTAATTGTATCACACTATCAGAATTCATTGATGGATTCGAAGCTCACCAAGCTCTCCTTGGTGTCGTTGGATGTAAGAACGGAGAAAGCGACGCCAGGTTTGATCTTAGCGACTCGCTTCTGAAACCGAAGAGTAGTCCGATTCTTGAAGCTTCCTCCGAACACGCCATTTTCTGCGCTCGCCATCGCCAAACAGGAATCCATGGCGAATCCGAGAGAGAGAGAGAGAGAAGCGTGGCGATCACACAAAGGAAAGGATGAGAGAGAGTTGGAAGTGTCACGATCACTCAAAGAAGAAGAAGTGTGAGTGAGATTGAAGGAGAAGAGTGGGGTTTTGTAGGCATGTGAAGGAAGATCACGAGAAGTCCTTCCATGGAGTAAAAATTATATTTATGAATAATTATAATTATAAAGTATATATTATGACTCCTAGATTTTATGAATCATGATTCATTCATGAGATATATATTATATTATATGGTCGCATGAGGTCATGTGGCAGATTCATAATTCCATAGTCCAAGTTTCAAGGCTCCTCTGGTTTTGAGAAAACACCTGTCTATTTCAAGCCACAGCTCTTAAGTTCTTAATTCTTAACGACGTAATAACTAAATGTTAATGACGGCGAAAATATCTAAAGTTTTATTAAAGAACCCTTCGTATACTCAAAATTTAAAAGTGGTTATAAAAATATCTAAGATTACAGTTAGGTAGTTGACCACTCCATTCTTGTAACGCCGTTACTCTAGTCACGTACACAAATCTATTTTGTTAAGTGTAATTCTTGAGATCATCTCCATCCCACAACTCCATTTTCTACACCGTCTTGCAACACACGTCTCATTAACTACTACCCAATCTCCATTTGTACTCCCTTCTTTACACCAAATTAATATATTAATTTTACATTCAATTTTCTCTTATTTATCTCCGCACCCTCACATTTATTTAGTATCTTTTAAAATATATCACTTATTTATTATTATCAATCTATATTTTTGTAATGTGTATTCTATTACTATTTTTTTTTTTTGCATTTTGTGTCGTAACGGTATTTCATTTTGGTATTACTATTAATGTCACTTAAGTTTTTCTCAAAGTGCAAATGTTAATGTTGTATTTTAAAATATTGTGTCTTTCAAAATATTGAATATAATAAATAGTAAACTCACCAAATGCCCAAAAAAAACACCTAAAGTTTAAAAGAAATGCTCATAGTTTCATAAAACTAACTCATTAATAATTTTGTTTGGAGCATACTACTCTTAATATTAGTTATAAATATTAATTTTTGTTTAATTATTATTAATTATACTTTTAATTTCAAAATTATTTTTCCTATAATTGTGGATGACAACTTCCACCTCTTAATTACAATATTATGTTATTTTTTTGAAAAAAAATAAATTAAAACAATTGCATTAATTGGTATCAACACCTCTTTTTTTTTTACTTTACATTATCTCCGTCTTCTCTCTTTTCTCTCCAAAATTGGTCGACATTCTCTCACTTCTCTCCCCGATTGGTCATCGTCGCTTCCCGTCGTCAATTAACTTAATAGGGATTGATAATAAAATACATAACTTAAATTACAAATACCCTGTTACGTCTCAGAAGTATCTTACTAACATCGAACACAAGTTTAAAAATGGCGAATGATATCTACCTATTAGAATAGAATTGATTTTTTTTAAATAATTTATATAATTAAATAATTAATTTTTTTGAATTTTGAACTAAAATCGTTTGAATACTGATTAATAGGGAGAATTTTAAATCGTTAATGTATTTACTATATTTAAGGAAAGACTTTTATCTTGATTTAATTAATTAGAATAATTAATTGATTTTTACGTTATTTAATTTATCCACACGTAAAAAAAAAGGAAGGGCATATTGGTCTATATTTGAATTAGTTTGTAGTTTTAATTACCAAAAATAGGCTTGGATATTTTTTTGAAACTTTGAATCACAAATGGGATTTGGCTCATTTACCCTATAATAAATAACTTTAAGAGTAAATGTGAAATAGTTTTAAAAATATTACTATTCATATAAATAAAATACTTTACAAGGACTAAAAAGCAATTAAGAAAATAAAATGAAGGGATGAATAATCCAACACCAAATTTGGCGTTGAACTGTTGAAATAGTGATCCCACGCCACGTTGGTTATGCAGGTGGAATAGATTGCTTTACTACTGCATTTTATCAATATGAAGTACAAATGGAGTTGCTCTAAGGGTTCAATTAGTTGTATTAGATAGTATTAATTAGGGATTTAATTCGTTATTTTGTCATAAACGAGGTTGATGTGGGCATGTGGCAAAAATTATAATGTCAGAACCCCACGTTTGTCCACGTAGCCAGTGTTAACGGGTAAGTTAACGGCGTTACGAGAATGGAGTGGTCAACTTCTCAAATGCGACTTTGGGTATTTTTGCAACTACTTTTAAACTTTGTGTACACGAGGGGTTCTTTGACCAAACTTAAAGTATTTTCGTCGTCATCAACCCTAACATTAATATTTTTTAATTTTTTTAGAGACATAGGTTTATAATTATTTTTTATTCACGGTCAAAATATTTTTCTCTCTTTTTTTGGAAAGAAAGACGCGCCTCATTAATCATCCGAGTCCCCCTAATGTACTCCACATTATAGTATCATTGGCAACAACCAGCGCGCGTCCTGAATAAGGGCTAGGGCTCTGGCTCCACCAAGATGTTCCGTTGCTAGAAGATGATATCGTTCCTAGGTCGAACGTCGAAGCAAAACTGATTGGTATCCGCTTTTGACAGCTACTCACGGTTCGAAAAATAATGCCACATAATCATATCTTCTTGAGCGGTGTCTCTTGAATTTTGCTTATTCGTTATTAGAATTCTAATGCACAAAACTTTTATATATATATATATGTATATATATATTTATCAAATCCATCGGATAAGATGGCAGAATTTATAAGAAGAATAAATAGTTGATATTGAGAAGTTGAAAGATAATTAATTTATGCCTATAAATTTTGCATAGTGGTCTATTTTGTCTGAGTTTATAGTGGTCTATTTTGTCTCAAAACTTTCAAAAAGTCACGTTTCCTACCTATGCATTAACAACTTATATATATATTTGAATATTAGTGCAACGTATAATTTTTTTTTTGTTGCAATGGTTTCATAATTTAATATATTAATAAAAAATAATATAAGAGTTCATGAACTTATAAGAAAATAATATAGTTACAAAATACCTTAAAAGTGTACATGATATGTTCAATATTAATTAATCTGTACAATAATATTTTTTCATGTTAAGAGGGTGTTTTTAACAAATGCTAAATTTAAGGCGAATCTAGGTATTAGTGCCGAATACTCAAATAAATATATCGAAGCATTTGTTGAAAAACAAAATATTAGATACTTTTGATAAATTATGAGCCGTTAATATTTTTTTTAAAGAAAATAAATTGCCAACATACTAATCAATGTTTTGCATCACTTGACATGTTGATTTTTGCACTTGATGATGACTTAAACAACTTGTTCAACTACGCGATTCATTATGAATCTATGATTTGCGACTACTCTCACTTTGATAATTAATAATTTTTTTTTATTTAATTATCGAAGTTATTAAATGTATGAAGTATCAAAATTTATTAACGTTATTTCAACTCGAGATTGAACAAAAATATTTACAAATTTATTGTACTTCTATTGTATTCAATGTTAATAGTACTTTTGAAAATTTATTGAAAAAAATAATGTAAATATCCTTAATGCATGATTAAGTAATAATATTTAATAGTCAACATTTTATGATAATAATTTGTATGAACCGAGGTTTAAACGCTTGCCGGTCGCCCGGTTTTTCAGTTATAAACTGTATTTTTTTATATACTTGCATCAAATTAAAGGAATATATTGGAAACGTGATAAAGCATGAAACATGGTTGATTTCTTGGTCAGAAAAAAGGGCAAAAGGTCACATTCGATTGTCAATTACTATGTTTTAAATCAACTTTACAGCCTAAATAATCTCGCATATACGAAGAACATAAGACTCTTCTATCAACAAGTTGATGATTGATTTCACTTAATGTTAAAGCACAAGTTGGTGTTAGATTATGAAACCATGTATCCATTCAATTTAAATGAATAATTTCATAATGGACGATTACTTCATGAATTTTTGAGATGAGATCATGAATCTATGATGATTAAGAAATTATATATATGCATTTTATTATGAATATTTAGGATTAACCCTGTAAATATGAAAGTTCGGAATCTCAATTTTTTTACCCCAACATTTAGAATTAGAAATTATGTATTTCAAATTTATTTTTAAAAAATAGTATACTATATTTTCATATGTCATCTAGACTGTTGGATTTTATTTGTGAGTAAATTTGAACGGTTGGATGATAAAAGAGTGAAAAAAGATTATTCCAAACCAAAATAGTACGGTTTGAATTTTTCTATAACATTCAAATTATTTTTGGTTCCAGATTTACTCGGTTTTTCTTCTTCTTCTTTTCAAAATCCGAATTCTATACAAAAATATAAATTTAGGAAACGAAATCCTCTAAAAAGATAAAAGTGAACTATCAAACTAGAAACATCAAATAGGATATGTAATTTGATAAACTTGCATTTTGATGGCAGATGAATTCCAAACATGAAGTTTAATGTAAGTAGTATTTTACACATTAAGTTTAGAACAATATATACTTATATATATTCTTTTTTCCTTCTGTTCTATCTATTTGGAATAAGAAGATACGACAAGGAAAAGAAATAAAAATTAGGAAAGAAAAATGAGGTCCGTTGAGGGAAGTACAAACAAGAATATCCTTCAATCATGTTTGTGAGTTTCTGTTTTCGGAATATGATGTACCTAACCCCATGGACGGTTCTGATTCAATGTGGCTCAAGCCCATCAAGGCCCTTGTGAACGTGGGGTCCATTGCCACTAATGTCTTGTCAGGCCTATCATCCACCTGGGCCCACTTCTAGGGAACTCTTATTTAATTGCATTGCCATATGCATTTTTTAACTGATGATTAGAGTGTGAAAGTCCTAGGGCTGTAAATTGAGATTTTAACCTATTTTGAGTATGTATCGGTTAAATCGGGCCTCCTAAAATCAGAGTCGGTCTCGGTCCTCGTAAGAAAAAAAAAAACTTGTATATTTTATGGTTTTATTTGTAATATCTAATTTACGCGAAATTCTACTTCAATTTTCGAAAACAGCTAATATGTATTTATTTTATTATTTGTAACGTGATTTTCACAAAAAAAAAGAAAGAAAATACTTCTATTTTCTAAATTTAGAAACAAAGAATACTAAAATTAGAAGATAGATCCCTAAATTATTATTTTCTCCCGGCTCTATTCCTCACCCTTGACGGGTTTTGTCGCATTGCATTCGTTATTGGCTTTTGGTTGCTTTTCATTTTTTCTAGTCCGTGGGGGTGCCTTATCTACTCGTCCACTCGTCGTCATCGAGTCATCAACTCATTAAAATGGAGCCAGAGAGTATATACAAAAACAAATTTTAAAACTTTAACAATCATCAATTTCATACATTAAAATGATCACAAAGGTATAAAACATAAAACAAAAGTAAGTTTATATATTTTGGATCGTTTTGAGACTAAGGTTTATTTTTGTGAAATTTAATGATAGAAAATATATAAAAGTAAAATTCCGGAATAGCATAACAACATACCGAAGCCCTAGAGATTGATATGATATATAAGGCAATATTTCACGAGTGAAGATGTGCTTTAGTGTAAGGTATGATATAATAAAGGGCACAACACCACAAATGCACTTATACAATGTCACATGAGGATTCCGATTTCAATAATAGTTTATATGTGAATCACGTGATTAGTATTACATGTTTTTAGATAACTCGAGTGAATGGAGTGACTGAGTTTCTTGTATTATGACAAGTCAAATACCAAAAGGAATCTAGATTAAAAAAAAAAGCTTGCATATATATATATATATATATATATTTACAGAAAATCTATAGACCAATAAATATTATATGCACATATGATATGCCGGTTATTACAAGAGACCGAAGCCGGTTATTACTCTTATTTGATCAAATCCTATCACATTGTGTTCATCATCTGAACTGAAATGTGACGGGTTGTTCTCTATTGAACGTACACGTGTCATGATGCCGATATTAGAAATATCAAAGAGAGAAAAACCTTGTCAATTGTGAGCCGTGAATTAATAGATAAATAGCCTGAAATTACATGTGTGGGTGTTCTATCTATACCAAGCCAAGTCTGCTAATGCAAACAAAACGACAATGTTCAGTGTTCATGCTCAGATGAGAAATAAACACCACTCTCATAATTGTTCAAATTTTCACGTGCTATGCTTATGATATAGATTATTGATCATCATCATGATCGTGATCATATCAACAAACAACTTGTCTATTTCTTTTGTATTTTTGGTTTCAAGGGTTTAAATTAAGCATTGTGGACCAAGTACAAAAAGATAATAACGATAAAAGTACTCAAGTTACACTAAATTGTGACAACTCACGATATAGATCCAAGTTTAATTTTTAATAGTACCACGTTTATGTTCCTTACGGAGCAAACAAGCGTTGTGCTTGTGATGGAAACGGGCGTTTAAGCTTTTTTTTTTTATATATATAATTATTATTTTACAAAATACGATTATTTTTAGTTATATAGTAATAATGATATTTTGCTATAGTAATAATGATATTTTGCTCTTTCTATATAAGACGCTTACTCATTTTAATAATAACCGAGGTATGCATTTTTATTTTCTTTCTTTCTTCACCCGACTAGTAACTAGGGAGCTCTGACATTATCAACCGGAAGACTACCCCAGTGGCCCCAATTGTTGCATCAAAGCAAAATCGAATTTGGGATGAGCAAGATCCCAAGTATCGCCCTAACCACGAGACCAAACTTTCAAACCCAGATTTAATGGAACAGCAGAAGTTACCAACATGTTTTTTTTACTTTCAGAAACTCAATATATGTCACTTCGATATCCTTAATCACAAAGTTTGCAATTGTAATCTCGCAAGTTCTTTAGGTTTGGAATAGCTTTCTCAAATAAACAGATCACTCAAAATTTCTTATGCGAAGCAAAAGAATACCGATTCCGATTATTCTCAAGAGCATTCTTCCTACTAAGAAAAATGGTCGAAAAAAGCGCTAATGTTCTCTAACAAGAGGTTACTTAAGATAGAAGTTAAATAGCCATAAAACTCATCAAAAAATACTAAAAGAAACTAAAAACAATTTTCATAAGGGATTTGAATGTATCTAAGTGTTGGTTGCTCTTGTGTAGATTTGCTGGCAAGAATGATCCACGACCATTCTGATCGAGCCTCTGGCTAGCAATTCTTTGATCGCCTTCCTCGCGAGCGATCCGCTAATCTGTAAATGTCACGTATCGATACACATAAAATTTGGAGTTAACACAGCTGGGAGAAATCGAGATGGGCACTTATCAGTTATTACGAAAACAACTATCCCCTAATAACGAAAATCTTTTAAAAAGTTTCATGTAAGCATTCACAATCATAACATATTAGATTTCGAATATTTAATCGTTCCCGAGAATAATCGGCTTGAACCAGCCATATATAAAATCCAATATAATGGAGAATTCATTGGCTTATTAGATTTTGAACAATTGATTGTCCCGGAAATAAACCGCTAGAACTAGACGTATGCAAAATCCAGTACCCGAGACAGGTTGTAAGGTCCAAAATGGATAATTCATCGGCTTAGCTAGTGTAATAGATATTTGAATATCGCAAATCCCGCTCCCGAAACAGGACAAACAAAGGAATTCAGCAACCCAATTCGATTCTCCGCAATTTAGGCTATTACAACAATTCTATAATTCACCACATCATCAAACAGTATAGTCAACACTTCCGATTTCAGCAAACCCTAATTCCTAAACAGTCGATCCAATGTTCAATGAAGATTACTATACAATCACCCTATACAGTTTAATCTACAGCACTAGATTGCATATATATATATAATCTTACCCTCATCCGATCGGAGAGAACAGAGGGAGTGATGAGCTTGAACTTGGGAGCCTCGACGAGAAGCTTGTCGAAGGTCGCCTGATCGAAAAGCACCATGTTGTTCACCTTCTCCTTTTGCTTTCCCTTGCTCCACTTCTGCAATTCGCCAAATCGATTCAATTTATTTAGAATTTCAAACAAACACACAGAAAAAGAAACTCCATTGGAATTCAACAAAGAGACCTTCTTCTTCTGCTTCCCACCGCCGGACTTGGCCGGCTTCGACGACGGTGGCGGAGCCTTGTCCTTCTTCGGTGCCTATGCAAAAAAAAAAAAAAAATCAGAAACCAAACTCCATTGAATTGACGACGAAGCTTTTTCGTGACGGAGAAGGAGAGAGCGAGAGAAGGAAGCTTTCACCATGATTGGATGGGAAGGAAGCTGGAGAGAGAGAGAGAGTGGGGTCGGAGACGATGAGTAGTGAAGGTCTAGGGTTTATGAGAAACGGAGATGATTACGATGTCGTTTCGTGCTGGTTTCTAATGGGCTTTATCATGAGGCCTATATCGTGGAAAACGACACCATTATAGAAAACGATAATAATAGAAAACGACACAGTTATATACTGGGAGGTTATTGCTTTAAAGTTTAAACGACATATGTATATATTGTATTGTAACATATCAACTATGCCCATAGGTAACCAATCGCAATGGAGTTTTTAGATATTTTTGTCTTAATTTAATAGAACGGATGGTATGGGGTTAAGTGTAACTGTGCCATGGCACGAACGGATGGTGGGAGGAATACGCAGGGCCGGCCCTAACTCACCGGGGGCCCTAGGCGTGGACAAAATTAGAGGCCCCTAATAGTATAATAAATTTGCATTTTACTGAATAAAAATATCATTATTTTTATTTTATTTAAAATATAGTAATAAACTATCTTTCTAATGTGTCAAATTTTTATATATATATATCCTAAATTGTAAGATTTTAAATTTTATTGTATTTTTATATAAAAAAAGATAAAATAAATGAAGGAGAAAATTAGAGTAAATCAAACATCTTTTATACATTAAATAAACACTTAAAAATTCTAAGTAGTGGTCATATCATTATTAAAATAGTAATTCTTGCTAGATAAAATGTGATTTTACATGTCTCTGATTTAAGTTTAATTACTTATGATTTTATTTTTATTAGCTAATTATATTTGCAACCGACCAAAATATAATTATAAACATTTAAAAAAATATATCAACAAAATATAATCCATCATGTTTATTAAAGAGGCATTGATGAGTTGTGACTGATAATAATAATAAAACAATTCACTAGTATAGGTCTAAAATTGATTTTTATAGTTCACTTCAATCTTCATGTAAACAATTATATTAGTTTGATAAAAAGAAAAAGAAAAGAGAAATGTGTCCCCCACTTGTATATCATCGAGAAAGCGATTATAAAATTTAAAAAAGATATATATATATATATATATATATATATATATATATATATAAAATGTGAAAGTGGGGCCTGCTTCACACTACCAAATACCAATCTTCTCGCTCATTCTTGGGGAAGAGAGAGTGCAGAAGACAGAGAAAACGTAAGAACCTCATCCATAGTGCTCGGCAAAATTTAACATTAAACTTCCGACGACCACGACGGGGCCCTCTAAAATCGAGGGCCCAAGGCCGCCGCCTTGTCCGCCTACCCCGAGGGCCGGCCCTGGGAATACGTCGTGGTGAAAAACTATAACAACGACATTTCTCCACCGATAGCAACTATAGGGCTTCCAATCGGAGGGAATATTTCCGCTCGAATAATCACGTTATTATTAACATGTAAATTGAGAGTACTAGTACAATTTTGTGCGGATTATATACCCAATGTTTATTTTCAGCGGCTAATGTACTCAATGTTTGATCTGTATCTGTTAGATATTTTTGTGTTTTCCGTCACTTGACCGTTAGAGAGTGATTCCTCCTTTATATGTACACTTTTCGTATTTTTGACATAACTCACTCATTTTTTGTCCAAATTTTATGCACAAAATATGGTTGGAAAGATAAGAGATAGTTCTACAACTTTGTGTTTTAAGTTTTGTAATAAAAACTATAGAAAAACTATAGAAATTTTAAATACAAAGTAAAACTGAACATTAGTTTAATGCAAAATATTTGTTTCGAACAAATTTTAATATACTTAATGAGATTTTATGATGAAACGTAAAAATAAAAAATTATAGATAAATATTTTATCTTTATAACAAGTGTTTATTTATAATTTTTGGACAAACAATGAGTGAGTTATGCCAAAAATATGAAAGATATTATGTGAAATAATCTTTCATATTTTTGGCATAACTCACTCATTTTTTGTCCAAAAATTATGTTAAAAAGATAAAATATTTATCTACAACTTTATAGTTTTACATTTCATCATAAAATGTCATTAAGTATATTAAAATTTGCTTGAAACAAATACTTTGCATTAAACTAATGTCCAATTTTACGTTGTAGTTAAAATTTCGTTTTTTTTTATTACAAAACCTATAACAACAAAGTTGTAGATCTATCTCTTATCTTTCCAACCATAGGTCGTGCATAAAATTTGAAAAAAAAATGAGTGAGTTATGTCAAAAATACGAAAAGTGCACATAAAAGAGGAATCACTCTTTAACGGTCAAGTGACGGAAAATACGAAAATATCTAACGGATCAAACATTGAGTACATTAGCCGCCAAAAATAAACATTGGGTACATAATCCGCACAAAATCAAACATTGAGTACATTAGCCGCAATTTACCCTAATTATTATTCTTATATTCTACATAATAGACAATATCCCACATACTCAGAAAATTATAAGCCTATTAAGTTGAGAATTATGGAATTACTTATATATCTAATCAAATCTAATCCACTTGATCAGATCACACACGATCTTTGAGTTTTGACCCTATTAATTAAGCCGCTTTATTACCGGACGTGCCATTGTGAAGCCAGAGAAGATTGCCGTGAGGAGGGACGAAATGGCAGACGGGCCTCCCTGGAACCTGAACCTTCCGAAACGCCCCGGCACCTGCATCCCACTGTGCAATGGTCTCGTGGTAGGCAGCGACACCCCGGACCCAATCTCCGTTATCTCCAGCGAGGAGAGCCTCAAAAACCCTGTCCCGACCCCCAAAGTGGTGGCAGTAGAAAACCGTGTAGGGGTAACTCATGACGTGGCACCCCATCATCTCCGACGCCATTATCTCCTTCGGAACTTCCATGATAGTAAAGTTCTGGAAAGCTACTCGGGGGAGGTCTAAAAAGCCGACGTCAGGAGAGACGGGGAGTTCCCGCGGAAGAAGCGCTGGACGTTCCGGACGAGCGACTCCATCGATGTGGCGCAGAACTTGGTCTCGCCTTCGATGGGTGAGCTCTCGCAGGATCGGAGCGAGGCTTCGACTTCTTTGGCTTGTGGAGAGTTTGGAGGGAGGGAGAGGATGGCAAGGATTTCCGGGAGTTCTTGGAGAGAGAACGGGATCGAGTCAACTTCTTCCTCGGGGAGAAAGTACGAAGTCGTTGCGTGGGTCGGGAATACGAGGGCCATCCTGGCTCCTAGCTTCAGGTCCGTGGTGGTGAAGAAAGGAGAGTACGTAGATGAATCGCCTTTGTGCATGTGCATGGAAGATTCACAAGTCCCACAAGCTAGCTGCAAATCAAATTTGTGAACAAATTATTAAGAAAATCACGCAAGTTCATAAGGGTGTACGAGTAAATTACCATGAGGACGAGCACAAGAGATTTAGGAACATCAAAATCCAAGTTTCTCATTCTCTTCTATAATGATAGATTAAGATTAAAATTGATGTATATGTAATCGAGGACAATTATAATATTGTTAATCTAATTTTTCTCTTGCACTAGATAATTAATAAATAACTCTCACTTCACACTATTACATTGTGACATGCATAAACACATTCTACATACATATATATATATATATTATATAAATACTTGGACTTCATTCGGGTCACTCCCAACTTAGTCTTGAGTTAATTATATAAATTTATATTAATTCAATTAGGGTAAGATTTGTATTATGCTATATATAGCATAATTATGCACCAACTGATCGAGCAATAATGCACGTCTATATATGTACATTATTGACTGCATACGTGAATAAAGGACAAATTAACTTAGACTTTTCTCTTCATGCATTACGTACATCACGGCGACTACATATCTTCTTTCAATCTATATTATGAAGAAAAAATGGATAAAATATTATTAACTATTGCTAGGTCATCCCAACTGCCAATAATTTTTTTGGATATTGTTTTATAATACGAGTGTCATGGGTAGTTGTTAGAATGGCCAAAGTTGTAATATTTAACATCAATTATTAGTCTAGTTAATTAATTATAGAGACCTCGTTGGCGTCTTGTTTATCGTAATATGAATATAATAATAAGTGAGAATAATATCTAAAGAGCTGAACAATCATACAAACATGAAAATAGCAATATTCATAGAAATTTCTACCTTTCATTACAAGGACGAGATTTCCACACATTTTATTTAGTGTGAAATGTGTTATAAAATGTTGTCTGTAAAATTGTTAAGAGTTTATGGCTCAATCTATTTTTCGACCAGCCTATTGCATAACAATATAACGTAGTATTGATTCATTAAGTAATTTGAGAGCTCCACCAACACGGGTCGGACTTTTCGAATTGAAGATTTTCGTAGTGGTTAAATTACGGGTTGATTAACTTGACCGTCATTTATCTTTTAAGGTGCAACTCAATATATCTATCTTGTGTGCAATTTCTTCATTGAAATTGTTCAAGCTGCATCATCAATAGTTCAACACTTAATTAATCAAAATTTATCTTCTCTTTCTTACGACTTTTTCGTTTTCCTTTTTCAAATTATTGCCTTCGATAATTTTAGCTCTATATCTATCAAGCAGAGCAGTATAAGACTTTAAAATCTAAAGGTATACGAAGAAGAGAAAAAAAAGAAGAAAGGAAAATGGAAAACGAAGATGGCCCAATAATATACCTCTCCATTATTATGTAATATTAAATTATAGAAAGAACAAAAGCTCTCACAATTATTTAGTACGTTTAGTTTAATTAGGGGTGACAATTTGGGGCAGGACACGAAATACGAAACGGTTACGAAACGATTTAAACGGGTCTGGGGTCTACCATAAATGGACTCAGATTATGGTCTGGGTCTACCATAAATTATTAAACGGTTTAACTACTAAATAATAATGTTTATAGAACTTATACCGGAAAATTACATGAGAAATTGAACAAAGTTCGGGGACGTATACATAATTAAGTTATACAATGCTTCCCTATAAAATGTCAATTGATCGACCCCAAAATTCACATAATTCAACTTGAGCACAACAAACTCAAATTAAAAAACTTTTTGGAGAATTTGGTCGATGGGGAAATCTACTTGTGCCATTTTTATTTTTCTTTCACTTCTCCTGGTAAGCACTTTTTAATTATATATCTGTATACACACAAACATGTATATTACTTTCAGTTATGACAAAAATATAATGAGATTTCCGGCCCAGATATATAGGGGGGACTCAATTTGTGAAGAAATTACGAGCATTAGAGAAGAAATCACAATAAACAAATATATATGTTGCGATAGAGTAGCGAGTGCGGAAAGATAAAACCGGATCATCTAGATTAATATTACATACTGTAGTTCCAAAACACATAGAACATGAAATTCCAAAAAACATGTCCTGTTGCACGCAAAATTCTCAAAATATCCTATTTGTATCGCAAAGTTTTGAATAAAAATGCAGTGACAAAAACAAAAACAAAACAGTTTCAGTATCAGGGGTGGACACACATCTTTCCCAAAAGGGGTTGTAGTTCCGCTGAATTTTCATTTTTTTTTGCAAAATTCACCACATTCCGGTAATACAAAATAGCCTCTTCAGAATCGATCCTATATTCGCGATAGCCTGTAACTCTACTGAAATTCTCTTGTTTATTTGTGCATATATAGTTTCGAAGTGGTTGGACTGAATCAAGAATGTACCCATTGGGAGAATATTGGACAAGTGCCATGAAAGGCGTGACAATGCCTTATGCAATTAGAGAGCTCATTAAGGATCCAAAACAGTCCTCATCTTCCGAGTCACAGGATTATTTATCTTCAAAAGATAATAGTTTCTGGATAGGGTTTCCGAAATCATCATCTTTAGACTCGTCTAAAGATAATAATTGGTGGATAGGGTTTCCAAAAAAATTATCTGAAACGAAGGTTGATCATGATGAAGAGAATTATCCCATGTGAACGGACATTAAAATCGATGTTAATAAGGCCTAAGCTTATGCCACAACGTTTATCTGTTTACTGTATTAGAAGTATAATATACGGTGTATAATTATAGAAAGCTAAATATTTAAGTATGTATGAGCGTGCTTGATGTACGTACTTAAGTCGTGTTTAGAGTGTAATTAATTTGACGTTTATGTATTCGTCAATGTACTATATATATATATATATATATATATTGTTTCAAGATTCAAGGTTATGGATTCAGAATAATATTTAGTAAATATAATATATTAAAAATGATCAAATGACTTAATAGAATGCGCAATATATATTAATATACTGAAAGCTGAAATGTACGACGCATGGTAAGAATTATATATAGTTGATGCAGATTAGACAAAGGTTGAGAACCCATTTTGCTAACCCCACCATAAGCCGAAGGGACCGGGTTTCACTGAAAATCAGTTGTCAATGAAAAGAGTAACCAATGACATTCTTAAATCGTGTTAAGTTCCATATCTTTTTTACGTGGGACTTGAAAAATTATAGGAACAACGATCACAAGTTTATTAGTACTCTTTCAGATGTTATCACCTGACATAAAAAGCAACGTAGCACAGCAACAGGCTTCCAGCACATATATGTCGTTTTGAATAAAAAAAAAACGACACTATTTTCAATATTAGATATGAACCACATGTTTTATGAACGTTCGTAGTAGATCGAAACACAAGCCTTAGCATGTTCTATTTTTTTTTTCAGCTCGCGTTGTGCATTCTTTGGATTCTTCGCAACACAAGAACGACCATCGAATGTGTTTTAAACAACTTTTTCTTTCCTTGAACAACCATTGTTTATTGTTACGAATTACGAGAACCATTTAGTTTTTTATGAATATTATATGAAGTGCTTTATGATTATATTTCATTGACTCTTATAATTACCAAATATATACGCAATATTTTATGGATCTTTCGAAGAATCAGACATTTCAAAAGATTTAGGACAAAACCGTTTATCAAATAGTTAGAAATTTTTACACTTTGTGTGTTATGTTGCATTATGAATTCGTAATATTCGGTTCAAAATAAACTTTTTGCCGATTAATCTGCTTGATTGCTCTGAAAAATATCCGCAAAAAAATATCGTGAACTCGTCATATGAATCATCATTATGTTGTCATGTATTCTCTTTGATTACTTTCACGTTTTGGTTATTCTTGCTAATTGTTTATTATTAACTAAAACATAAAAAGAATCAAGATCCCACTTCACAAAATGTAGTATGTATTTTCCTAGGACTACAATTGCATCTCGACATCATTAATTATTTATTTATTTGATAAAAATGACTGCTATGTTAGTGATATCGATGTCATGATATACAACTACTCATTCTATTTATACTTCTCTCCGATATATATATATATATATATATATATATATATATATATATAATATTTCCAAATTCTACTGGAAAATTTATCAAGAAATGCAAAATTCTCAATCATTATTATACAAACTACAAAGAATCTCAATGATTTATGGAAGATACAAACTACTTGTCTCATGAACACCCCACATCTAATCTTTTTTCCGTCTCTAATGTTGAACTGTCCTGGTCTTCATCGTTCGCCGGGACGCTCTCTCCAACCAAGTACGAGCTGCGATCACGTTCATTTTCCGGTGAGAGAAGCTTCAAATCCTAGTCCTCCTTTTCCCTTTCAGTCACCGGTTCAAGCGCGACGTGAGACTGATAAAGATGTCCTCTCCGCACAGAATCATGAGGCCGCCCATCGGATGGCTATTCCCGTACTCCTCCACGGCTTGGCTGAGCAAAACCTGAAACTCGCAGTGGTTCAAATACGAAAGCGGAATCACAAAGCGCTTCTTTTCACTCTCGCCCACGTAGACCGTGCAGTAGCCCTTCCCCTTCGGGACGTCTCCGGTAACACCTCTCGAGGGAGATCTCCGGGCAACGACGATACCCATGTCATCGCTATAGTAGGTGGCCAATCACAACGATTTAAATACTTATTTCTTAATTTATTATAATGATAATTGTCATCGTTATAGGCTGCATACATGTATCGCCACACAGCTTAAGAGTTAAGTGTACCTGTGCCATGGCACGAACGGATAGTGGGAGGAATACGTGTGGTGAAAAGTTATAACAACGACATTTGTCCACCTTTAGCGACGATCATATTGTCGCTATAGGGTTTCCAATCGGGGGAATATTTCCGCTCGAATAATTACGTTAACACGTACATTAAAAGTACTAGTACAATAATAAGAATTATTATTATTCTCCTTAATAGACAATATCCCACATACAACATGGATGGGTGATATAGATCCGTTTTATAGGAAAAATGATAAACACGTATTGCAAGTGTAATACTCAACTTTTTTATCCATATTCAACTCTCCTCCACGTAAAATTCTTGAAGTACATTATATAGGAACTAAAAGACATAAAATATGATATCCTAATCTTCCTAATATAGAATCAACCGAATAAATAATAAATAAGAAGTGATAAATACAATACAAATCATGCATAATCAACTCAAATAAATAAATATAAATAAACAATCATAGATATAATAGGACCTAAATTATTTATTGACGAATCTTCATGCTCTGTGTTTTGCGCATGCTGCATCACCGGGTTTACGTTCATTGTTAAGACTAAAGAGTACAACCTACAAAAATAGCATTATACTCGGAAAATTATAAGCCTATTATTTGAGAATTATAGAATTACTTATATATCTAACAGATCTAATCCACGTGATCAGATCGCACACGACACGATATTTGAGTTTTGACCCTAATTAAGCGGCTTTATTACCGGACGTGCCATTGTGAAGCCAGAGAAGATTGCCGTGAGGAGGGAAGAAATGGCAGATGGGCCTCTCCGGAACCTGAACCTTCCGAAACGCCCCGGCACCCGAGTCCCACTGTGCAATGGTCTCGTGGCAGGCGGCGACACCCCGGATCCGATCTCCATTGTCCCCAGCGAGGAGAGCCTCGAAAACCCTGTCCCGACCCCCAAAGTGGTGGCAGTAGAAAACCGTGTAGGGGTAGCTTATGACGTGGCACCCCATCATCTCCGACGCCATTATCTCCGTCGGAACTTCCACGATAGTAAAGTTCTGGAAAGTGACCCGGGGGAGGTCTACAAAAGCCGATGTCAGGAGAGACGGGGAATGCACGTTCCGGACGAGTGACTCCATCGATGTGGCGCAGAACTTGGTCTCGCCTTCGATGGGCAAGCTCTCGCAGGATTGGAGCGAGGCTTCGACGTCTTTGGCTTGTGGAGAGTTTGGGGGGAGGGAGAGGATGGCTAGGATTTCCGGGAGTTTTTGGAGAGAGAACGGGATCGAGTCAGCTTCTTCCTCGGGGAGAAAGTACGAGGTTGTTACATGCGTCGGGAATTTGAGGGCCATTCTGGCTCCTAGTTTCAGGTCCGAGGTGGTGAAGAAAGGAGCGTACGTAGATGAATCGCCTGTGTGCACGTGCATGCGCATCTTTGAAGATTCACAAGTCCCACAAGCTAGCTGCAAAGCAAATCAAATATATGAACAAATTATAAAGATATATAATTAATCATGTAGTTAATATCATAAGTGTGTTGGAGTAGATTACCATGAGGATGAGCACAAGAGATTTAGTAACATCAAAATCCATGTTTCTCCTTTCTCTTCTAGCAATAGATTAATATACATATATATATATATATTATGTATATATGTGTGTGTGAAAGTTGATGCATATGTAATTGAGGACGCAATTATATTATTACGATCTCGAGATAATGAATAAATAATTCACGCTTTCACATTAGTATAACGCTGTGAACATGGATAAATACATATATGCATATATGTAATATTTAATTATCTAGTCTATAAATACTTGGACTTCAGCAGTCAGTTCACTCCCAAATTAAATCTTGGGTTAATTGTATTAATTTAATACATATTATATAGCATAATTATGTACCAACCGCGTAATAATTCATGTCTATATCTGCACATTATTGATTGCCATACTTATCGTGAATCAATGGCAGAGTTCTGTTTCAAGCGAATCACATGGCATATTTCAATCGATTTTTCTTCGATATGTAAACAAATAAAAATCATACACTACTACAAATACGGGATTATACTACGGAGATTCCACTACACAAAACAAAAAGTGTCGTTGGAATTCAAATTTCGACGATGGAAATTATTATGGTCGTCGTATTTAAAAAAAAAAGACTTCCGACTACGCAAATTTTTATGTGTCGTCGGAAGCATATATTCGCCGCGGCGAACTACTATTTGCCGCGGCGAACAGTGTTCCAACTACGCATATATGAGTGTCGCCGGATGGGCTTTATGAAGCAAAAATTCGCCGCGGCTAACTAATATGTGCCGCGGCGAGTAGTGTTCCGACGACACTTATTAGTGTCGTTGGAATGAGTTTTAGGAAGCAAAAATTAGCCGCGGTTAACTAATATATGCCGCGGCGAGTTGTGTTCCAACGACACTTATTAGTGTCGTTGGAATGATACGCCGCGGCAAACATAAACTAGCCGCAGCGAGAGTCTTGTTTAACGCAAACACGAGTCGCAAACACTTATTGTTGTTCGATTTTTTCATTTATAAACCCAGTCACATATCTATATATTTTAAGTAGATCTTAAGTGCTTTGAAATTTATATGTTGTATATATATATAATTACAATTCTTTTGAAGTCGTTATTTAGAAAGCTATATTACGTTGAATGAAAGTTAAACTTTGAGTTTCTTATAATTAGTTTAATTGTAAATTAATTGTTTTGAAACAAATGTCGTTGTTGAGTTTTTTATTTTATTTTTTATGATGGAGTATAGATGAATTAAGATGGGTTGTGTGATTTTTGTAAACTTTTTTCCATATTGGGGTTATGTTTTATGGTTAATCCTAATTGTTTATAGAATAGCGACAAAAGTACCTATATTCCAGAAAGTGGTGAATTTGAGATATATTTTTATATTTTTTTATGTAGTTTAATTTTGTAACATTATATATAATTAGTAAACACTTAGTTTACACAATTAGTTTGGTATTTGACGTTTTCCCGGATTGTGACTTTATTGCGGCAAAAGTACATATTTTTGAAAATTGGTTAAATTGGGTTTTTTGTTCGATTTTTTTTTTATGTATTTTCACTTTGTAACTTAATGAAAAATTTTAGAACTGTGATTTTAACATTATCATGTTTTGTAATTTATATTTTTCCAATTATTGCGACAAAATAACATTTAGTAAAATATGTTATCAACGATCGATTACTAGATTTTGATTGGAAGAGATAAATTATGTACTCTTGAATTTATTTTCGTTTAAATAAAAGTTGTTTCTTAGGAATTTAATAAATTGGTTAAATCCTAGCTAACCCTAACCCTAACCCCAACCCTAACCCTAAGCCCTAATAAGCCCTAAACCCTAAACCCTAAACTCTTTGTTGGCAAAATTTTACTTGGGAAATCAATTCATTAGTGGTGTTCATAGTACGCGCACCCCAAAAACGCACAAATATAAAGATGTTGTTCATCGAAAACTTTAGAATATGTAATTGAATGAAGTAATAATTTTTGTGATAAAAATTTATATTGATCGATTCATGGTTTTTAATGACTTCATGAGTTTTTTTAATTTAAACAATTTTTTACTATTTTAGTATAAATTAGATAATATAATTTAAGTAGAATAATCTAAACCCTAGCTAACCCTAACCCTAACCCTAATCCTAAACCCTTTGTTGTAAAATTTTACTTGGGATATCAATGCATTTGTATCAGGATTAGCCGCGGCGAAATAGTGTCCGCCGCGGCGAGTATACTATAGGATGACACAAATAAGTGTCGTTGGTTATGTTAGCCGCGGCATGATTATTTTAGCTGCGGCTAACTTTTTATCCAATCTTTGTACGGGTTTGATATGTATCAGGATTAGCCGCGGCGAAATATTGTCCGCCGCGGCGAGTATACTATACGATGACACAAATAAGTGTCGTTGGTTATGTTAGCCGCGGCATGATTATTTTAGCCGCGGCTAACTTTTTATCCAATTTTACAGAGGCTATGAGTCTTATTTGTATCAGGTTTAGCCGCGGCGATATCTGGTACGCCGCAGCAAGTATCGGACATTTACACGACACATATCATCTTATGTCGTCAAAACCCCAAAGTTTTCAAATTTTTTTCATTTTTTTTCGTTTCCCTCCCTTTTTCTCTCTTATTTCAGGCTTTCCCTCTCTCCTTTTTCTTCACTTTTCACGTCGGTCTCTTCTCTTTTTGTCTCACTCTCCCCACTCTCACTCTCTCTTTTCATCTTCAACTTTGTCCTAGACGTCGCCGTCGCCGTTGCCTTCATCGTTGCCATCGCCATGGAGGATAACGTCGGCCGCCAACAAGTCTACTCCCTAATCGAGTTTCTACCTTGAGCAAGGTTAGAATCCGAGCCCTAAATTAATACTACATTTCTAATGTATTTTTGTGTTAAAATAATATTGTTTATAGTTTATGTGATGTTATTTTGATGATTTAATGAATATCTCTTAGCGTGTTAATGAATTTGTTGATGTTTCTTAGTTTGTGTCGATTTGTGTTTTGGTATGTTGGTGGGTTTATATTTTTTGAAATATGTTGATAAATTTTGTGGGTTAAATGAACTTTCTTGGATGTTTTTTTTGTAGGCTCGGGGCAAAGTTCATGTTACACAATACAACCGACTTGAATTTGCAAAGTTCATATTCACGATGAAGAATAGAATATTATATATATAGAGGGTTTTACATTCTTAGATATAGGAACGTTGGTACTATTTGTAAGTATGAATGATACTTTTTGTAGGTACAGAATATTATTTGTATAAATCGATTAATTTTGGAATTTATTATATAAATATATATTATTTATTATTTACAGGTGATACCAAAGCATCCGGGCGATTTTAACCGCCCATTTTTTTTAAAATTTTTTTATATCGGCATATTCGACGACACTTTTAAGTGTAGTTGGAGGTAATATTCGCCGCGACCAACATTATAACTGCCGCAGCGAACATTACTTCGAACTACACTTAAAAGTATCGTCGGAAACAATATTGGCCGCGGCAAATTATATTTGCCGCGGCTAATATTGTTTCGGACGACACTTTTTAAGTGTAGTTCATGGACACTTTCGACGACACTTAAATAAGTGTAGTCGGATATCATACGACGGAGGATCCGATGATACATTAAAAGTGTAGTTGGAACACTTCAACTACACTTTTTAAGTGTAGTCATATCCCTTTTCTGTAGTAGTGATAAACAACTATATTAAAACGACTGTTAGACATATAAATATATAATATTACTTTTCGAAAAATAGTGGAAATAGATTTATCGAGTCAAGAAGGAAGAGAGAATGAAAATAGTAAAATCAAATCCTGAATAATATTTTTTGTTTAAAGTGAGTGTATGCACGTGAACTCACTGATGTACATGTAGCTCCGCCAATGTCAACGAATAATTGACAAATTAGGTTAGACTTTGTCTTTTGTCTTCATGCATTACGTATATACAGTGACATATCTTCTTTCAATCAATATTATTTAGAAGAAACGGATCGAATATATCTCTTGATGGGTCATCCCAACTACCAATGATTTTTTGGATATTGTTTTTATATTACAATTGTCATGTGGGTAGTTGATAGACGATGGCCTAAAATGTAGAATCCAAATAATCAATTATTAGTGTAATTAATTAGTTTATAGACCGTCTTGTTTATTGTTAAGGTTCAAAATGCCATTTTTGCCGATAAATTGATTGCCGTTTTCGAGGATTATCGATGAAAAACTACTAAAACTGTAACTTGCCGTTACCGACATTTATCGAGGATTATCTACATTTATCGAGGATTATCGATGAAAAACCACTCAAATAATTTTAAGAATATATTTACTAAATTTACATATGTAAATAAAATATAGTCTCACTCTCACATATGTAAATACTCAAATAAAATCATGTCATATTCAAACAAATGTACATAAAATCACGTCATGCTCAAACGTAAGAAAATAAAAGCAAAATTAAAAGATACTACATAATTAGATAACACATAATTATTAAAAAATACAATTTTTTTTTTCAAAAAGTACCTTCCATTTTGTTATTCTTACACTGTTTTTACGGATAATCGATTGGCATGGAATATTTGCCTATGACTACCAGCAAGACAGATAATCGACGCTTATCGAGGATAATCGTAAAAGATTCGAACCTTATCTGAATATCAATAAGTGACAAAATAGGAGTTAAACAATTATACAAATATGAAGCTAACAATACTCATAGAATATTTTCGATTTCATTACAAGGACGAGATTTTCACACAATTTATTTAGTGTAAAATCTGTAAAAATGTTGTGTAATATGTCGATTTGGTCACCATATAGAGTTGTTAAGAGTTTATGACTTAATTTATTTTTCGGCCGGCCCGTTGCTTAACTATATAGTGCAATATTAATTGATTAAATATTTTGAGGGTCTACCAGTCGGATCAGACCTTTCAAATTGAAGATTTTATTAATGGTTAAAATTTACGGGTTAATTAACCTGGCGGTCATTTATCTCACCGTGCAACTCAATATCTCGATCTTATGTGCAACTTTTTAATTGAAATTGTTCAAGCTATTGCGTAATCAACAATTTAATACATAATTAATCTAAACATATCTTCTTACTTTATGACTTTTTTGTTTTCCATTTTCAAATTATTGCATTCAATAATTCTAGCTTTATATCCATCATAGCAGACCAGCCTTAGACAAATAAATAAATAAATAAAAAGAGAATGGGAAAGAAGGTCCACTAATAGACCTTTTCATTATCTAATAATAAACTGAAAAAAAAATGTTGGTTCTAAATTGGATCTTTAAGCCAAAACACACAAGATCATGAAGAGAAAGACAATTTTTTTTTTGTTGGAGAGAATACTCTTTATATTGAATAATGTCACAAGTTATAAAGAAGGGAAAAATATCAAAGGCTAAGTCGTCTTTGTAAAAGACGATACACCTCTATTTATACTACTAAAACTAGAAATCAAATCCCTACACTTAAGGGTAATTACACTGATTCCTATATACATATAAAGAAGCACAACGTTAACATTCTCATTCAATCAATCCCACAAATCTCGTTGCCTTCTCTTTTGTGT
Organism: Parietaria judaica; assembly: GCA_954871525.1. Classification (NCBI taxonomy): domain Eukaryota; kingdom Viridiplantae; phylum Streptophyta; class Magnoliopsida; order Rosales; family Urticaceae; genus Parietaria; species Parietaria judaica. Next base: position 29,096,800 of record OX940862.1, on the reverse strand, counting down.
CAGTTGATTGACACTCACTAACTCCTTGGTTCTATCCCACCTAGTAACCTCGTTCCTTGTCGACGTTGTGTCTTGGTCGACCATTTCGTCAAGGTCGACACTTGCATCCTCGTTTTTGAAACCTCCTCTTCGCAACCTCCTCCTCGTTGGAACCTGCTCGTCGGCTCCTTGATTCCTGCTCGTCGTGACTTGATGACCAGCCTGTCTGCGACAAGGTTGTGTGCGACCAAGTCCTCCTGGTTGGGTCTTGCCTTCTTGGTCGCTTCTTGATTCAATAAGCTGAATAACGTTGAGCTTAACCTCACATAAAGAAAAAAAATGCCATAATTATATAAATGTATTTCATCAAATATTTATGATATTTTATATTATCATTTTAATCCCTAAACAATAATACTTGAACATATTTTCTCATACAAAAACTGTCAAGTATCACTTCTAAAACATACTATCGGTTAATAAACCGCTACATAATAATGTTTTATAGTACTTATACTTTAAAAGTACAAGGAAAAGTGAACAAAGTTTGGGGGCGTATAGGTAATTTAGCTATACTATGTTTCCCTATAAATTGTGAATTGATCGACCCCCAAAGTTCAAATTAAACAATCTTTGTAGAAAATGGGGAAATCTAGTTGTGCCATTCTTGTTCTTCTTTCACTTCTCCTGGTAAGCATGCTTGTTTATTATCTGTATCTAATATACTCAAATATACAGACACAAGTATATACATTGATGATTGATCTTTCGTCACTATACTAATATTTAATCATGTTCTGCTTGAGATGAATCAGGTCATTAATTGATGGTCCAATGGAGGATATCTCTAGATTAATTGCACTGTACTACTTGTTATAAATCAGACACCGTAAATCAATGGATTATAAGATCGCACACTTTTTTTTAATACGCCGGAACTCTGTTTCGGAAGAAAATTACAGGCATTATTATTTATTAGAGAAGAAATTACGATAAAAAAAATATGCTAGATGTGTGAAAAGATAAAGTGTAACATGAAATTCCAAAACTTCTGTCCGCTTGCACCGTAGAATCCTCAAAAAGTCTAATAAGTTGTACCGTAAAGTTTATATAACATGTTGAAGAAAAAAAGAAAAAACCGGATTCATGGTCGGTGGATGTATTTATCCTAAACTGGGGCGTAGGTGATCCTCATGAATCTTAAATAATGTTCAGAATTCAGTATCGATATATTTTTCCCCTTCATTTTTAACTTTTTTTTTTTGTTATTTTTCCTTTTTTTTTTAATCATTTCATGGTACTTACTGTTCAACCTCTCCAGAAGTAGTATCTTAGTTTGTCCGTTACTTACTGTTCAACCTTTTAAGAATTGGTCTCGTGATCCGTCTCAAACTTATAACTACTAAACTTTTCCAGAATCAGTATTGTGGGTTCGCCAATTCTGGTAGACTCTCTACTAAGTTTTTCTTGTTTATTTGTGCATATAGTTCGGAACTACTTGGACAGAGTCAAGAAAGTATCAATTTGGAGAATATTGGACAAGCGCCATGAAAGGTGTGACAATGCCTAATGCAATTAGCGAGCTCACGACGGATCCAAAACATTCCTCATCTTCAGAATCACAAGATCAATCAGACGATAACTATTTATGGGTCCGATTTACAAAAAATCCGTTATCTACACCGGTTGAAGTGTCGAAAGAAAATAATAACGGGATAGGGTTTCCAAAATCCTCATCTTTAGATTCGTCTAAAGATAATAATGTGTGGGTAAGGTTTTCAAAAACATCATCTGAAACATAGGCTTATGAAGAGAACTATCCCATGTGAACGTACCTTAAAACCGAAGTTAATAAGGCCTAATTAGTTTATGCCACAATGATTATCTGTATGCTTATCAATGTATTAGATGTTTGTCCCTAGAACTAATTAAGTAGAGCGTGCTTGATGTTGTAAGTCGTGTTTAAAGTGTGATGAAATATTAATAATGTATTTCGGGGTTTATGATTTCCTGAATGTAAAATATACACACATATATATATATATATATATATATATATATATATATATTAAATGTCTCATGAGTTACAGATTCAGAAAATTTATTATTCAATAAATATTAAAAATGATCAAATGACTTGAGAGCATGTACAATGCTGAAAGCTGAAAATAGACGATGACCAAGGTTTGAGAACCGTAGGTAACCCCACGGTATCCCAAAAAAAAAAAAAAAAACTCAATAGACTTTATAAATCTTATTAAGTATATATCTATTTATAATTTATTTTTCTAAATGCTACTAGTCTCTATGAACTATCCATTGTTATCGGGCATTTTATCGGTTTTCAGGCTCTAAAATCTTGAATTGAAACAAGGAAAATATATGAAGCATAAAAATAAGTATGTGATGAGACGAGGAAAAGCGGAGAGATACATACTTAAAGAGTAATCGGTGTTTGCAACTAAACTATTTTTTAGAAAGGTTAATTTGTATTGTTAAGAAAAAGATTATTGTATTTATAACAACTATTTATTTTCTAAGGTCAACAATTAATATCTCAATATTGTATTCATAAAAACTGGCCGTTTTTATTTCTTGGACACGACGGTTCCTAAGAAACTAGGCTGCCATAATCCAAAACACCAAATCCGGAAATCGTATGACATAGAGAAGTTGAGACGGAAATCCATACTAAAAAGGAAACGTGGTAAGGACGAGGCTTCACGAGGAACATAATTTGGTTTTGCTAAGCGGTTTGCGGATTTGACGTTAATTGATTTCGTACTATTTTGGGATAATATATATGGTTTTTGAGTACCATGCAGAATTTATGATTTGGTACCATTTTGGGATATTTTAGAGGTGGGATGTATTGGGCTTGGCATAAATCTGGATGATGTATAAAAATGCATACCAATATATTTGCGGCTTAAGTACTCGTAAGACATGCAAATGTGGCTGACATATTCCCAAAACTTAGTCGCAGTAAGAGTACGTACCTAGTTTTGTCCGTTAACAAGCCTATGTGAATTACAATGCGGAGGGATTATCCAGAGGGTCGAATGGCCTAGTCTTCCCAAACTTGCATTTCACGGACGCTTGTTGAAGGGCAAATAAAATACCTAGAAAAACAAATTTTTACATTTTTTAGAATTTTCATCATGACTTTAAGCTTTGAAAATATGCCTCTACATTTGCATGATTTAAATACGATACTTAAAAATCAAGCTTGCTTAGCCTAGTGGTAAATTCAGTACAAGACTCTTCAAGAGCTCGTGGGTTCAATCCATTTGTGACTCAAAAATTGTGTATATATGTTATCTTGGCCGATACTGTGTGCGGCCAATTCAATTATTCTTATCGTGAAAATATATCTTGTAATACCAGTACAAGTAATCTTGGCCAATAGTGCTACCCCATGAAGAAAAATAAAAAATACAATACGATACTTAAAATGTGTGTATAAATGCAATGCTGGTCCTTTCACAAAATTTTGAGCGATCACCTAAAGTTTCCACGATTAAATAAATATTATAATAAATTATATATTAATAAAAAGGATTGTTATGATTTAATTTATGTATATTTTAGCCAAAAGACACAAAAATTATTGGGCCGAGCCTGACACACCTTCTTCATTACAATTAGTAGAGTAGCTTATTTTACAAATGAAAGCACCAAGGATACACTTTAAGCAATCTTTTTCTTTCTCAACGAAAATGTTAAGTTCACACATGGCCATGGTTCCTTCGCCATAGCTTCTTCGATCTTCACGGTGAACCTCTAAAATATACTATTTATAATTATCTCACCAAATGTTTTCACAAACATTGGCTCCATAACTGCTCTTATAACGTCACAAACATATTGTGCTCTTTTTCGCTTCTCTCGGTCACATCTATGATCGGAACTTGGCTCGTCAAAACTGGCATCGATGTCCGTCTCAAAGACATCGAACTTTTGTAGAGAGAAAGATCCTTCTTCATCAATCACGTTCTTCACTTCCGCAATACTCGGTAAATAGTACGGCAAATTGAAAATGAGCAAATTTTTCCCCTTCAACTATACCCTGAAATAAAAACAAATAATAATAATGCTTAAAAAAAACATGTGACATATTTTTTTTTTATATTTAGTTTATAGAATGTTATATCCTGAATAAAAAATTTCAATTTACTTACCTCTAGGACCATGTCATGCAGTGCCTTCCCTAGCTCCTCTGCAATATTTTTTGGATGTTCGACTCTACCGATGAGGGTAACCACCATGCCGCCATCAGTGACGAGTTCTTGGGAACGACATCGTAAGAAAATAGCGAATCCTTGTTGAAATTCATCAAGGTAGGTCCTTAAAACCTCATGGGGACATGTTTTGGAGATGCAAATGCTCTCTTTGTTAAGGGCCTCTCCCTCTTTACTCACCAACCCCTTTGGAACCTTTATGAATATACACACACATTGTTTTAACATTATTATTGTTGGAACTAATGCATACAATAATTCAATAACTCATATTATGGTTTCTTTTAGAGCTAATACTGGCACTAATGTTTTGTTTTGTTTTTTTGTTTGTTTTTAAACGTGCTCTAATTTGAGCGTGAGCTGTGAAAGGCTTTAATGTCCTGAGACTAGGATAAGGCCTACATGGCACCGTGAAATTAGTTGATTAATTTAAGACTTAATGAGCTTGACTTAAAAATTGATGTTAAGGCGACTTAGGCGAGTTTTAATTTACAGTTTCCACATACGTGTTTAGCCCTCATAACAATGAATGAACGAGATAAAGGAAATAACGAAGTTAACTATTTTTTTTAATAATAAAAGTCTAAATTCTATGAAAATGGGATTCTCAAATCTTTAGTTTTTTAGGGTGCCACTTGATTAAAGAAAGATTTTCAAATTTATTATTATTATAAAAGCCAAATTAAGTCATATAACCGTAAGTCTATCGTATGAAGTTTAGGGATAAACATCATTAAACGACAATTTGCCTCATCCAGCCATCACCTTTTTTTCCTTCTCACATGCACTGAGTGGGACCCACTTTGAGAGGGGTTGAACTTGAATCGATTGTACGATATAAGTGTTTAAATTGATTCTCGAGTTACTCGACGAATCGATTCTCCACCGTCGCCCAATTTTACGTGTTTGATTCTTACAATTTAATTTAGGTATTTGAATTTGTGTTTGATTGTACGATATAAGTGTTTAAATTGCAAGAAAATTGTATTTGAACTGTGGTGGTTAAAACAAAATTTCTGTATTGAATTTATGTTTATATTTTACATATTAAATTATTGACGAAAATGCTAAATATATTTTGATTTGATGATGATCAAGATTAACGTAAGGGTTAGTGAGTAAAAATGGCAAGAGGTAAAGGTCAATTTTATAGCTCGTTTCCGACCCTGGCCTACTTGAAATCAAGGTGTTTTTTTTTTGGGTACAAAAATGAAACGCTGACTGTGTCATATAATTTACGGTTTACTCCATTATAAAAAAAATTGTAGCCCCCTCTTATATGATTTCTTGGATCCGCCCCTCCTAAGCGAGTCTAAATTTTGTCTCTTCCCAGGAACAAAAACAATATCGTCATACAATTTCCAAAAAGGTTCTAGCAATCCGACAATGTGATTTTCAGCCACCGTCATTAGAAGATAGAGTCGTGTGGTGGGTGAAACATAGGTTTCGACCGTAGTCTGTTTCGGGATGTAATCGTTGAAGAACAAAATAGAGCGTTTAAGATTCCAAAGAATCCTGAGAAAATCGCACTCTAGGCAAATGAGGATCTACAAAGGGTAACGAGTTTCTAGTTACATTTGCATTGTCATCAATCACAATCTTATTGGTTTCAATGACTACTTAAAACTTTCTCTTTCGGTAATGAGAAATTCCTTAAGAACCCAATAAAACGCTCACGCAAGCAATCCAAGCAGTGTGCTCAGAAAGACGTCCCAAGAGGCGCGCCTAAATTCACGTTGCTTTGGTAGGTTCAAATTTTTTTTTTGTTCCGTATTTGTTGAGAATCTTCTTATTTTTGTTGTCATTTTACTTTAGAGTAGTTGGGTGCACTTGTAACTTGTAAGTGTCATTTTTGGATTTATAAAAAAAGGATGCAAAATTGAATGGAACTTTGAGTTTCCTTTCCAATTAAATTATACTTGAGAGGACTTGATTGTGATCCCCGAAATTGGTATATTCGCGTACATGTTTGATATTCGTTAGCGAATCAATTGGTAAATGAAGATTCTTCGATCAGATATTCACGCGTCGAATATAATCTTAGTTCGGTTAGAGATTTCACAAACCCCCCACGCATCAACATAGAATTTATAGAATTTTGTTATTTCTTATTCATATCACACTGAAAAGCTCTAGCTATATAGAATTTTGTACCTGACGAAGCCAATGGAGACTGTAAGATGAGTGAATGATATGCATGAAATTGTTTGGGAACAACCTTCCGTAGAAATTCCCTGGCATTCCGGCGACAAAACACGGCCCAAACTCCGATCCTTTGACTTTCTTTAGGCTATCGTAGAAGCTGGGAAGTGACAGGAAGATAGTGTTGAAGTCATTCCCGGGAAGATCGTTGAGGAACACTTGGAAAACCGGTGGCTTTCTGCTCAAGCGACGACACGTGGAGTCGACAACGTCAAGAATATTGGACACCACTTCAAGAGAATTGGGTCCGGAGGAGCAACCTAAATCTGCTATTCTCATGCATTCCGGGAACACCGAGCAACAAACCTCTCTGACGCTTTCCTCTAAAATTGGCTTCACTTTGGATATTACCAATCTCTGTAAGAAATCAGCGAGAAAAGATTTTGATATTTTTAGTTTTATAGTCTTTTTTAATACTTTTTTCTACTTTCTATATTTTTAAAATATTTCAAGGTTGCGTTTATAAGAAAATAAGTATGGCTGATATTTTTATAATAGTTTGAAATTTGGATTATTAAATCTTGTTAGTTGTATTATGAATAAATTGTTTTTAAAGCTAATTTTATGAAAAGTATATTTGGACCGTATTCAAATTAGTTTTGTACTTTTGCTTGAAAAAACTTATAAGTAAACTGAAGAAAGGTTAAATTAAAATTTGTGATTATATATGGCTATATATATTTATAAATATAGACATAGTTGAAGAGATGAGTTCTTGGCGTCAAGGTTCGCATTTTCGACGATTATCGTCGATTATCGCCGATTATCGGTCTTACCGATGTTTACCGGTAAGTTGCCGCCTAGAACAATTATCGTTTTATAAGCTTTTCGACGATAATTGACCTTATCGATAAAACCTTCTCCAATCGATTATCGGAAACTGTAGTGTAAAAATGAGTGTCTTTTCGCTTGATCTTGTGCTTTTCAGTGATAATCGTTTAAGCATTTTTCACCAAATTTCTCCATTTTTTTTTTGAACTTTTGGGTATATTTAGGAGTTATAATAATAGATCTATATTTTTCTTGTAATTTTTATTTGATATTTACTGATTTTCACGATTTTGAGATGATTTGCATAAGTTACAAAAACAAAGAGTTAGTTGTTCATGAGTTATGTTTAGAGATGGATAAAGATTGGCACTTTTATGATTTTGAGTTGTTTATTTTTTGCATTTCTATGAATATATATTGATGAATACTTGTTTCTATGACTTTATTTGTAATTATTTTGTTGGATTTTGATTAAATATATCAAGATTACAATATCTTTTAGGTTTTTAAATGTAAAAAGTATAGAAATTCATATTTTTTTTTAAGTTTTATAGTTATTTAATAAATTTTTGTTATGTATATAGTTGAATAATAAATTATTGAAATAATGGTCTTGCACTTCGGTCAATTTTTAGGCAGATTTGATGTATAATTCGGATTTCTTCATAGTTATGGGAAAAATATTCAAAGTTTACTTTTTGTGAATTGTGAAGTAATCTATTCATTTTTTTTTGGGGTTTTTTGGTTTTTTAAATATTTTTTAAAATATTATTTTGATTTTTTTTTTGTAGTTTATTTTCATATTTGACGATAATTCGGTTTTCCTTATAACTGCGGCAAAAGTATTGTAAGTTTATCTTTCGTGTTTTGTGAGTTAATCTACTCATTTTTTAAAGTGTTTTACTTTATAAAATATTTTTTAAATATTAATGTGATTTTTTCTGTAGTTTATTTTCAGATTTGAAGGTATTTCAGTTTTTGTCATAATTGCGGCAAAAGTGTTTGAAGTTTATCTTTTGTGATTTTTTAGGTAATGTAATCATTTTTTAGGTGTTTAAATTTAATAAATATTTTTTGAAATATTAATCTGATTTTTTGGGGTAATTTATTTGAATATTTGACGATAGTTTGGTTTTTGTCATAATTGCGGCAAAAGTCCTCAAGTTTATCTGCTCGTGATTTCTCGGTAATCTACTATAGTAAACTATGTATTTGATAGTTGAGACTTGTTGGACTATGTTATAAGTGTTTTAGATTTGAGTTTTTTGCTGGAATTATATGTGTGTATGACTTTATGTATCTACATATGTTTTGAATTTAAGGTATTATATTATAAAAATATTTTATAAGTTTTCCGTCGAAAAGTATCGATAATCCGTCGATAATTATCGAAAAGTATCGGTAATCGGTAAGCTACAGTATTATAGGTTTTCCGTCAGTTAATCGGTAAGCTATCAATTAATCCGTCAAAAACGGTAACCGATTTATAGGTAAGTTCGGTAGTTGAACCTCGCTTGGCGTAGGCGTAGCTAGTTTCTCCGAGACCGCCATTCATGTGCTCTCTAGTTCCATAAGATATATTTTTATGTGTAGCGTAAATTTAAAGAGTATATTTTATAGATTATAAGATAAGTTATATAAGAACCATAAGATACTGATGATGATATCTGATTAGATGATGAGTTATTTTGTATCTGATTTAAGTACTGTTGAATATATCTTAGTGGGGCGTTCTGCATGGCTGTGGTACATCGTGTACTGTATATTTGGATAAGATAAGAATGATCGATGACTCCAAGTCAAATCATTAATGTAGAACTTACTACTGTTCGGGGAATAAACCTTCAATATATGGCATACAATATCTTGTGAACATGTGATGATGAGCAATCCCTGGTGAAATGTTGAAACTAGAAATCGAGAAATTCATTTTTCACGAGTTAAAAAAAAAGAAGAAAGATGCAAGTTCAGCAGTTCTAGTTATAGTTATGATAGAATTGGAATATAACATCAATATCGGTGTTATATTTCCGATTTCTTTGATTCGGCATATCTTTGTATTTTGATCAACTCACTTGTTTCATATTAAAATTGTATTGTTCAACTCTTTTAGTAAGATATAAAAGTATACAATTTGTATTTGTAAGATGAAGAAATGAATTCTTGGCGTAGCTATAGTTTTGAAATTATTCATGTTAATGCGCGCATTTCGATTAATATGTACATGGTCCACGGTTCGAGCCTACGACTGGACCCTGTGGTCGCGTGAGCAGTTGGGTGTGGAGTCAACGCGGGTTGACTTAGCTGAAGGCGAATCGTCGTCTTCAACGCTGCATAAATTGTCTTGTCGTTGTGCTTTCCTTCCTTGGCGACGTCCCTGACGGCGAGGGAGACCTGCAAAAATGAAAGAGATAAGTCCCGCGTCCCGTCACTTATGGTTGGGTGAGGCTGCCTACGTATCTCAGTTTAATAGAATCATGTCTCACGTAGTTCTGGGGTTAGTGAAATCCGAAGACTGATATCCCTAACAGGGGTATGAATCCTCGTGGTTGAGGTCGTCAGCGGATGACGTGACCTGAGAATCTCGAGGGTAAGCGCAATCTTGGCGACTTGGAGAGTTACGACGGGGGTGGTCGTTTTGACGTGCCCCGGTGCGAAATTGTGCTTCCTGGCGAGCTCCTGGGGATTGACTTCCTATTTGGCGATAGGCGCTCATGGTGCGGGCAACTTGCTTCCTGGTGAGACTTAGTCTCTATCGATGTCTCAGCTCGAGTCGGGCCTTCCTGGCGTGCTTCGGGTGTGACGTTGCATGGCCGAAGGTGGCCGGAGGAATGGGCGAACTCGAGGGAGAAATGGAGTCTCAGGAAACTTCGAGTCTTCTCGGCTCCAAAATTATGTGTGCTGAAAAGAGGAGAGAGACCCTTTATTTATAGCTTCAGCTGCTCCAAATACTTCATTCCTAAGCGATGTGGGACATTTTGGGCGTTCTTGGGGCTGGTTTGGCGCACATAGGCGAGCTCGGGGCCTAGATGGGGTACCAGACTTCGGCGGCTTCGAAAAGGGTCGTTTGAGTGTACGATTTCCGATCCGCTGTGTGCATTCCTGAGCGTCTGGGGAACGTCTCCGTGCTTTTTATTCTCCCTTTAGCTCCTTTTAACATGATGATGTGGCATCTCCCGTGAGTGATTTTATTTGGTCTTCAAGCTTCGTCTTTTGGGTCTTTCCTTCTGTTTTTCGTCTAACGGGCTTGGACCTGGACCTCTCGGGCCCATATTTTTTTGTGGGCTTTGACTTTTACTTTTCGGGCCCATATTTTCAATTGTTCGAAAAATACGCATAACAGTTCATATTTAATAATATGAATAATTTAAGAACTACCAAGAATCTCCTATTGTAAGAGATATAGTATATTAGTACTAGATCAATTACAATAGTATTAGTTCATGTAATTAAATTACTTAATACTTCATATTATATTATTTAAATTTGTAATTACTGTAATTAAATTTAGCTATATTTTTATATTAATGTAAATATTTTTTTAGGCTTAATATTAGTATATATATATTACTTTCAAACATGCATACTTTCTTTTCAATAATATAAATTGTATATGATTTATGCTTTTACTTTTTATATCACATGATTAGATAAAAATTAACAATATTTTAACCAAAAGGGAAACTTGAAAAAAAGTCTCCCAAAAAGCAAGTTCTACCCCTTTTGTTCCCCACTTCTATAAATTTGAAAATTTATTCCCCAACTCATTTTTTACCACAATTTTGACAAAAATACCCTCTTTTACCATTTTTTTTACTCACCATTTTCACCCATCTCTGTGTGGTTAGACCGTTTTATGCTTCAATTTGGACCGTTTTTGGTATCTTTGCAGACAGTTTCTTGGTTTCGAAAAAATGGTTAGACACTTTCATGCATAGACTTAGACAGGAAATAAACCCTAAGTAGCCACTTTTTAACAATAAAAGTTTATTAAATCATAGTTTATTTTAAAATTACAAGTCTATATATAATTAGACACTTTTTAACAATAAAAGTTTATTAAATCATAGTTTATTTTATTAAATCATAGTTTATAAACTATGATTTAATAAAAGTTTATTAAATCATAGTTTATTTTTTAACCTAGTTTATTTTTTGGACATTCCCTAGGATTGTCTCCAAGGAATCCGTTTCGGAGTGATCTCTTGGTCGTCCGGATCTTAGTAGAAATTCCCCCAGGTCGGACCCTTCGTCCTGAATTGTGGGCCCAGGCTCCTGTCCCCAGGCTATACCCTCAGCCGCACAATGGACTGAAGATAGACTGAGCACCGCGTAGAACTGGGCCTATCAGGCGGGTCGAGAACCGTGTAGGAATTTCACCAGGGCTTCCGCTTTTCGTAAATTTCTCACTTTTCGGACCTGGAAAAAGGGAACATCCGAGGTCAAGGGAAACTGGGGGGGGGGGGGGGGGGGTTACCCTTTGATTCACTTCCGACGCTCAACATTAGAAAGGTATTTGAGGGGAGGCGAGTATATCGGGGGTAGAGAGAGAGAGAACTCGAGAAGATTCGAGTGAGTTGGAATGAGTTACCGTTTAACTGAACTGAGCTTCTATTTATAATAGGATCCGGGGGCCCACGTGTAATAAAAGAAGGTTCAAGGGGATCCCCGAATAATATTTTAACTGTTTTTTGGTCCCCGGGAAAAGATGGACCGATCCCGGCCGTCCGTGCCAGATCGGACGGCCACGCAGCCCCCAAAGGGGGCCACTTGCTCGCTCCGGGCCCTACACGTGCCCCTCACGGGCTTCGCCCCTCGCAAGTGGGCTGGCCAGCTACACGTGGCCGATGGAGGCCAGCCCCTTGCAAGTGGGTGAGAGGGGGCGCAGGTGGGTCCCGCGGGGTGAGGCAGCCTCTGGGCTCGTCACGTGGCATGATCCTGGAGGCTGTCGCCTCTGTGGGTCCTACCAAAGGGCCGCCGGTGCTTTTTTCGTTCCCGTGCCCGTCCCGTGTTCGTTTTTCGCAAATTTTATGTCGTTTTTGGGTGTTCTCATATTTTTGTGAACACCGGGACATTGTTTTTCGAAAACGGGCCTCCGGAGGGAGTCTTGGGTTTTGAAATTGATTTATTTAATTCATAATCTTATTTAAAAGATTAATTTGAATTAGTAAATTAATTAATAGAAATTGATATGATAATTCCCGATTAATTAATTTTTTTAATAAAATCAATCCCGATTTTTACCCATAACAATGTGTTTCCAAAATATAATTTTAATTTTTGGATAACAGAAATAAATAAAGACTTTTTTTTTAAACCAAAATGGAATGACCAAAAATATTTATGTGAAAATATAACTTATGCAAAATCTAAGATCTATTGTAAATTTATTTTTACAATTAAAATAGTCCTTAATTTCTTAGAACAACAATGATATCTTAGAATTATGACCTTTAAGCCAATACGATTAAAACCTGAACTATGTTACAGCTAAAATCTGGACGAGCATTTTAGCTCCTGGCTCAGAAAAAAAGATAGTCTTGTAATCAATATTTGAAATAATTAGTTTATTATATTATGTTAAAAATAAAGATAAAACATGCAAGTAATATTTTGATAACATAATTCTTTAAATCTAATATCGAATAACCTATTTTACGGGATCTTCATCAAGATTAATCATATAATAACGTTTACACATGAAAGCACACAACACAACGAGAATATATGAAACATAAATAGAAAGATGTGGTAACCAAGCATACACTTCACGCAATCTTTTTCTTTCTCAACGAAAATATTAAGTTCACATATGGCCATGTTTCCTTCTCCATAGCTTTAATCACCTTCACCGTTAACCTCTCAAATAAACTATCCATAAATATCTCACCAAATGTTTTCACAAACATTGGCTCCATTACTGCTCTTATAACATCACAAACATATCGCGCTCTTTTTTGCTTCTCGTCGTCACATCTATGATCCAAACTTGGATCGTCAAAACCGGCGTCGACGTCAGTCTCAAAAACATTGAGCTTTTGTAGAGAGAAAGATCCTTCTTCATCAATCACGTTCTTCACTTCCGCAACACTCGGTAAATAGTATGACAAATTGAAATGAACAAATTTTTCCTCTTCAACTATACCCTGAAATAATAATAATAATAATAATAATAATAATAATAATAATAATATACCATGAAATAATAATAATAATAATAATAATAATAATAATAATAATAATAATAATAATAATAATATATGTGACATATTTTGTTGTTTATTATATAATGTCACATGCTCAATCTAAAATTTCAATTTACTTACCTCTAGGACCATGTCATGCAGTGCCCTCCCCAGCTCTTCTACAATATTTTTTGGGTGTTCGACTCTACCGATGAGGGTTAGCACCATGCCGCCATCGGCGACGAGTTCTTGGGAACGACATCGTAAGAAAATAGCAAAGCCTTGTTGGAATTCATCAAGGTAGGCCCTTAAAACCTCATGAGCACATGTCTTGGAGATGCAAATGCTCTCTTTGTTAAGGGCCTCTCCCTCTTTACTCACCAACCCTTTTGGAACCTTTATGAATATATACACAAATTGTTAACATTATTGTTGGAGCCAATGCATACAAAGTCAAGATATGTAACATGAGTTGTATAACCAAGCTTTCAGAAACTTATATTTTGGTTTTTATTAGGGCACTAATTTGTAGAATCTTGTTCTAATAATTCTAGATGAACTCTAAAGGCATATATACTAGTAGAGAAGGTTTAAATTAATGCTCTCATACTAGGATTGGGCCTACATGGGCTCGTGAAATTCAATAGATTAATCTATGATTTAATGAGCTTGTAGAACTATATGTAATTATTAGTCTATATATTTGAAGTCTAGGGTAAACTTAATTAAGCAATCATATTAGACAAAAATTGTCACACCCTATCCTCATCCTAGGGGCTATTGGAGTCAAATTTTTATCTCTCTCGGAGCAAAAATAGTGTCGTCATATAATTGTCAAGATTAGCAGTCCGACGAGGTGATTTTTAGGCCACCGTCTTTAGACGATTGTTGCGTTTGGTGGACGAAATAGAGGCTTTGACCACATATATGTTTAGGGATGTAATCCTTGAAGATAAATTTAGAGCTTTGAAGATCCCAAAAAAATCCTGATAAAAATCGCACTCTACAAGGGTAACGAGTTTCTGTTAAATTCCTATTTGTCATCAATCTTAATTTGGGCGAAGATAAGAAATTCCTTAAAAACCCAACACCTTAAAAACCCAACACAAAGCGCATGCATGCAACCCTAGCAGTGTGCTTAGAAAGACGTCCCAATAGGTGCGCCTAAATTCACGTTTCTTTAGCAGGTTCAGAGTGAGTTTTTGTTTTCTCTCGTATTTGCTGGGCATTTGCTTATTTTTGTTGTCATTTTGATCTAGTGTTGCTGGATGGATTTGTAAGTGTCATTTTGGGATTTGTAAAAAGAGGATGAGAAATTAAAATTGAACTTTAAGTTGTTGGATCCCAATATACGGATTTGCGAAGAATCACGAATAACACCAAGAATAATAACAAACTCGAGAACACGAATGGGAGAAGAGATTTCTCTGATTAATAATGAAGGAGATTACAAAGAGATAAACACGAAAAACTCTAATGGACTCGATTCTACACAACTCGACGCTTTACAATGTGTACAATGCTAGGTTTATATAGGCCTCACATAGCCTAGCTAACAGAATCGCACAATATCAGGAAACTACCCAAAATAATCTCGCCAAATCTTTGACTCGATTTTCTTGCTCCTCAAGCTACGCGTTTTCCTTTCCTGGGTAGAGTTTCCCTTTTTTCTCCTCGGACAACTTCTCTGTCGGCGAGCCGACTTGCTCGCCCTTCCTCGAGCACACTTGCTCGCGCCTTCTCGAGCACACTTGCTCGTTTCTCTCTGAGCACACTTGCTCGCATCTTCTTGGCGGACTTGCTCGCGTCTCCGAGCAGGGCTTACTTCCTGTGTGTGACGAGTTAAGTCAAGCTTAATCTCACATAAGTTTCTTTCCCAATTGAAGTGTTCTTGAGAGGATTGATTTCGATCCCCAAAATTGGTAGACTTGTGGAGTGACTTAATAGTTCTTGGATGCTCTTTTATGGTATTCGTTAGTGAATCAATTGGTGAAGGAAGGTTCTTCGATCGGATAATCACACGTTGAATGAACAATTTTAGTTTGGTTAGAGATTTCAAAAACCCCCAATGCACATAGGATTTATAAATCTTGTTATATAGTTCTGCGATTTATTATTTATATCACATTGAAAATTCTAGTTATATATATATTTTTTTACCTGACGAAGCCAGTGTAGACTGTAAGATGAGTGAAATATATGCATGGAATTGCTTGGGAAAAGCCTTTCGAAGAAATTCCCCGGCATTCCGGCAATAAAACACGGCCCAAACTCCGGTCCTTTGACTTTATTTAGGCTATCGTAGAAGCTGGGAATTGACTGGAAGATAGTGTTAAAGTCATTTCCAGGAAGATCGTTGAGGAACACTTGGAATACTGGTGACTTTCTTCTCAAGCGACGACACGTGGAGTCGATAATGTCGAGAATATCTGACACAACTTCCAGAGAATTGGGTCCTGAGGAGCAACCCAAATCCGCCATTCTCAAGCATTCCGGGAACACCGAGCAATAAACCTCTGTGACACTTTCCTTTACAATTGGCTTTACTTTGGAAATTACGGCTCTCTGTAAGAAATCAGCGAGAAAAGATTGTGAACGTTGGTTATTACTTTTCAATTTTTTAGTTTTATATATAGTACCTTTTTCTACTTTCTATTTTTAAAATATTTTAAGATGGCGTTTATTATATAAGAAAATAAGTATGGTAATGTTTTAAACAATAGTTTGAAACAAGGTTCGACTTTTCCACAATTTATCTTCAATTATCCGTTTTGCCGGTAGTAATCGGCAAGACGGCAATGCTAGTACTTTTCTATGATTTTTGCCGAAAATCGGCAAACATTTTGAAAAATAACAAAAATATGGTACTTTTCAAGAAATTTTACACTTTTCGATGATTTTATTCAAGTATTACATATAAGAGAGTGAGACTATATTTTATTTACCTATGTTTGAGTATTTTTATTTGGGGCATTTTTAATGTTTTATCAACATTATAAACTTAGTGAATATATTCTTAAAAATATTTTAGTGATTTTTCATCGATAATACTCGATAAGTGTCGATAATCCGTCGATAATCATTGAAAAGTATCGGTAATCGGTAAGCTACAGTATTATTAGTTTTCCGTCGATAATCCGGTAATTAATCGATTAATCCGTAAGTTGAATCTTCGTTTGAATCTTGGTTTGAAAAGTAGAATATGAATCTTTTTATTTACAAATAAATCTCAGTTCTATGATTTCTTTTATTTACTGATGATGACAAAACTTTCAATATCATAATTTAAAAGAAAAATGTATTTCAGAATTTGATCAGCACACTTCGCAGGATCATATTTTTGTGATGATATATGGCTATTCTAATATTTGCCAAGATTATCTGACCTATATATATATGCATTATATATACATATATACGGTGGATTGACATACTTGAAGGGATGAGTTCTTGGCGTAGCTAGTGTCTCCGAGACCGCCATTCATTTGTGGGAAACTTGCTCTACTTCAATAAGATATATATTTTATGTGAAGGTAATAAGATAATGATGATGATGATGATGAACCCTCACGGCTCAAAGGTTCGGAAATTTATAGAGCTGATGGATATATGATAATTGCTTGTTCTCTTGGACAATATCGAGTCAAATATTTTTAAGGGGTATTATTGGCAAAAGTTGCTAAGTTGTTGAGTTTGTATCAGTTATATAGCTAATGCAATTTATGTTGGCAATAGTATATGTAATGGGTATTTTTGCCTAGCCTGAAAGTAGGGCCCAAAATAATAAAAAGCCCAAAAGTATGGGCGCGCTTGAAATGTACACCCTTTAAACGGGCTCCTTAGAAATGGGCGCGCTGTAAATGAGCGCCCTTGAAATGGGCTCCCTAGAAACGAGCGCGCTTACTTTTTCATATCAATCACTTAATTGCCCAAGGGCCTAATAAAGTTATTTTTAATTGCTCAAAGACCCCTGGACCCTTCTATAAATAGAAGCTTCAAACTCACAAAAACGGATATCCGATCCTATTCGAGCTCGAAACTTTACACATTTCATTCAAACACTTTCTAGAGCGGTAAAAGCTCTCGAAGCTCACTTTGAACTACGTGAGGACCTGATCCTAGTAATATGGATACATATGCAACCTCGCGACAAATGACGAGGTCCGACATCATATATTATCAAACTCTTTTTTTTATGCCCTTAAACATATCTTCGAAGGCGGAAAATCAATTTCAAGCTCAATGTGACTGCCAAACGGACATTGGGCACGGCCCAAACTCAAGACTTGGGCCGCTTTATTGTTGATCCATTTTTCAGCATTAACAGTATATAAATTTTGCTAATCGTATTCGTTGCATATTTTCATCCGCTTAATTTGAATTTCATTAGTCAAACGGTGACGTGACACCATTGTCCGTCACTTTGGTGTCCCCGTCACACACTACATTAGACAACAGGTAAGTAAACGGCGTTACGAGAATGAAGTGGTCAACTCCCAAAATAAAACTTTAGGTATTTTTGCCATCACTTTAAAACTTTAGGTACACGAGGAGTTCTTTAACTAAACTTTAGGTTTTTTTGCCGGCATTAACCCTTATTTTTATTAATGAGCTTTTATTTTGTTTTTTATTTATTTATTAACGTGTATTCGATTAGCTATCCAATCATTTAAAAAAAAAAGAATTAAACAAACAAAACCTTGCTAAATGTTCAAACCAATGTTATTAATGTAGTAATTAGTCTTGCTATCTGTTCGGGGAAAAAACCTTCAATGGAGACACTCATGGTGACCACTGAAGAACCCTACAATCCTGCTTTGACTCAGTAATGAAGCGAGTGGGGACTCATTAATTTATTATTGTCGGCTCGTATATATCACAATGAGCAATCCCTGGTGAAATGTTGAAAACTAGAAACTTGATAAATCCATTTTTCATGAGTTAAAAAGAAAGATGCAAGTTCAGGAATTCTAATTGTAGTAATTACACAAACTATCGGTATTGTAATTAAATGAAATATAACATCAACATCGGTGTTAATTATAATTGCAATTCCTTGATTCGCCATATCTTTGATTAGAGTTCTATACTTACAAGTTACAACAGTTGTATTTTGATTAACTCATTTTTTTCATGTCAAAATTATATTATTCAACTATTTTTGCAAGATCCATCTTTCTACTAAAAATTGTATAAATTTAATATTTAGTATTAATTTTTAAATACTAATGAACCATGCACATAGTAATATACATCAAAAAATTGTTCTATATATTAATATTTTTTCATTGCCTCGATTCTACTAACATTAATAAATTATATATCGATAAATTAATAATTTTAATTATATATTAAAAGACATTATAGCTTAATAGCCAAATATAAAGTTGATATTTGCTAAATAGTCAACTTTTGATTTATATGTATCCATAGCCAATTAACCATGTTAATGGATATAAAATGACTTATATACTCTTAATTATCAAATTTATACATTTTGATTTTAATATCCAATCATAATTAACGAGATTCCTTTCTACTATTAAATTCGGATTTTAATATTTATATTAAGTGAAAATTGTATATGAAATTGAAAATCCCCTAAAATTAGGGAATACCGAATTCAGAAAAATTTTGAACCCTCCTTCGTAGAATACAAGCAATTTCAACACTCTGATCTAACCATTCAGTTAAAATTAACAATTAATCCATCTATATATGGTTATATATCCATACTGTATAAATGTGAATATATATATATATATATATATGAAGTTTGTTAACGTATAAACTGGTAATACTTGTTTATATAGATATATAAACTTGTAATACTTGTTTATTATTCCACGATTCAGGGAACAATTATTTAATCCATCTATATACGGTTATATATTCATACACTGTGAACATATATATGAAGTTTGTTATGTATAAATTGGTAATACTTGTTTATTATTCCACGATTCATGGAACAATTTTTTAATCGCATATTCTTTGTATATTAACCGTTAATTCGTTAGAATTTTAATCTATAAAGAAAAGATAATTATTAGGGTATAATAGGAAAAAAATTGATGTTAAAATGCCACCTCATACATATTTGCTATTTTACAAAGATAAAGTAAATGTTGACTATTTTGCAGATAAAACGTTTCTATTTGGCTATTGGGGAGCAATTTTTCTATATTAAAATTAATTAAAACATTACTAATTTATAAAAATTAATTCATAAGTATTGATTGTAATAAGTAACAATGGATCTGTCCTTATCGACCTTTTTTTTGTGATGGCTTGTTCTCTATATAATTAAAGATGATGTTTCCTACCAACACTACACATATATTTATGATTTTGTTCTATTAAAGAAGTTTTGATGCACTTGTCTGGGTAGATTTCGTGTGGTTGTGGTACGTCGTACAACTGTTACTCTATATTTGGCTAAGAACGATCAGTTTTTATGACGGGGACCTAGGTTCCAAAATTGGATATATATATATATATATATAAAAATATATAAATATTCAAATTCATATATATATATATGTAAATATATATATAAAAAAAATATATATATATAAATATATATATTTTGAAAGGGTATTTTGGTACATAAAATTTAAAAAGGATGTATTTCCAATTATGATGTTTTGGGGTGTAATAAAATAATTTATGGTGTTTTGAGGGATGTTTTATGAAATTTCTCTATTAATATTGTAATTAAGGAAATTGTCAACCACAATTATAAGGAAACGAATTTCGAAATTAAAATATATAATAATAAATAAACAAAAAAAATTAATATTAATTACTAATATTAAGGGTAATAGGGTCCAAACAAAATTATTAGATGATATAAATTAGTTTTATGAAACTATGGGAATTTATTTTAAACTCTAAGTGTTTTTTGGCATTTTGTGGGTTTTTTTTTTAATATTTATATCTTTTCCATCGCTAAGATAATTGATTCGTCCGTGATAAGTTTTGCTAACGATAATCGGCTCTAAACCTAAATTCTTACTAAACGATAAATCCATCGATAACGGCAACCGATTTATCAAGCAAAACGCGGTAATCTTAACGGACAAAGTACTAAAAAGGATAAGAAGATTAAACCTTACAAACAAGAGAAGAGTTTATTAATTTTTATTTTTTTAAACCAAGTTTAAATAACCTATAATCTGAGTTTTGGGTTTTTTAACCCCTTAACTCGGTGTGGTCGAATCGGTATGCGGTTTATTGTCGATATACGACGCTATCCACTGGTTACCCAGAGGCATTCTTAATCATGAGCTTGAACCTGAATGTGAATGGCAATACAAAAGAAATTTGACATTATAGCACAAACTTATTGCTTCATATAATAATTACTTTACATACACTGACACACACAGTAGTACGGGTTCGAATTCACACTAATTAATACATTGCATAATCAGAAAATTATAATCATACCGAATTACCGATACAGAATCACAATTACGTATTGTGTCCCCTAAGCAAATTCAATACCAGATGTGCGATTGTGAAGCCAGACAAGGTTGCCATGAGGAGGTAGGAAATGGCAAACGGGTCTCTCCTGAACACGAACCTTTCGAAAAGCCCTAACACTATCGTCCCACTGCGAGATGGTCTCATGGCAAGCAGCAATGGCCCGGACCCGATCGCCGTTATCGCCTCTGAGGAGCGCCTCGAAGACCCGGTCCTGACCGCCCAAGTGGTGGCAGTAGAGCACAACGTAGGGGTAGGCCATGACATGGCACCCCATCATCTCCGTTACCTCCACCTCCGTAGGACCTTCCACTACGGTGAAGTTCTGGAAAGCGATCCGGGGACTGTCGACGAAAGCCGATGTCAGGAGAGAAGGGTCGTTTGGGCGGAAGAAGCGCTGCACGTTGGCGACTAGAGACTCCATCGACGTGGCGCAGAACTTGGTCTCGCCTTCGATGGGCAAGCTCTCGCAGGATCGGAGCGAGGCTTCGACGTCTTTGGCTTGTAGAGAGTTTGGCGGGATAGAGAAGATGTTGAGGATTTCCGGGAGTTCTCGGAGAGAGAAAGGGATCGAGTCGGCTTCTTCCTCGGTGAGAAAGTACGACGTTGTTGCGTGCGTTGGGAAATTGAGGGCCGTTCTGGCACCTAATTTCAGGTCCGAGGTGGTGAAGAACGGAGAGTATACCGTTTTTGATGAATCGCCTAAGTGCATGTGCATGTGCATGTGATCACGAAGAGCATGATCACTACGGACTCTAGTCCCACAACCTAGCTGCGCAATCAAATTAAAACCAAGATAAAAACCATATACTATACGTTGAAAAAATTCACTTGTTTTACCGAAATGTTGTAGTGATTTGTGAGTTGATATTGATAAATATAGCAAGGGTGTTTGATAATAGATAGTTGATTACCATGAGAAAAAGCAGCAGAGATCGAAGCAAGAAATTGCAATTAGGAGCATCGAAATATGCCATATTTTTCTCTAGTGATCCTCTCTTGTAAGAGATTAAGAGAGTATGTATAATGACATTAAAATAAGAGAGGATTAATATTTGGGAATTTACCATCGAAGATCTTGTCTCAAAATTGACTGCATTTTTTTATTTATTGATCACTCATATTTTATGTCCAGAAGTCTCCTATATAGTATATTGATGATCCTCTTGTTCGACTATTAATTTGAGAATATTTTCTTCATTAATATTTCCCACGATATGGCCAAGATGTATAATGGTCATTCATTGCATTATATTACTTGGGAGCCGAATTAGAGCTAAATACTTGAGGATATCACTCATATCATGCGTATATATTGTTGATGGGAAAAGGTGAGGAGGTGGCAAAAATGAGGATGTATAATTTAGGGATAATGCCAGTACAAGTACCAATAGTCTTTTTTATTGTCATCGATAAGTTTTCATTCTTTTTTTGTGCATGGTAAAATTCTTATTCTGTGAAATTGTTAGGAAGTTAGTCTTCCATCAACCATTTTCTAGTCAAATGCCACGTGACATCATTTTGACCACCACGTGGAATGCCATGTCAGATGTCTGCCACATGGCATGACATGTGGATATATATTTTTTAAAAAAATTAATGTAAAATAATTTATTAAGAAGTTATCAATAATTTTTTTTAATAATTTCAATACCGGAGAATCGGAATAGGGTTTGGGTAGTAAAATTTCAATAATCAAATTTGAACTTTTGGGTATCATCGTATTTTGTGCATACTGAGATTGAATAATAATAGGACAAAAAAAGTTAAAGTGGGTATTTCAATCCAAGTATTTTAATTAGATTATATATTTTTATATATCAAAATAAAAAGTACATAGTTATTTTAATCCATGTTTTCTTTTATTACGCGTAATTTAATACCGGTATTTTGTATTATGAGTAAAAAGAAATTGTATTTCAGTTCGGGTATTTCATTTCAACTCATCTGTATTGTAATTATTAAAAACTTATATTAATAACTACTTTTAGATTTTTTTTAAATTAATAATTTTGGTTTTTTTTTTTATGAAAATCTAATATTCACATGTCATGCAATGTGACAGACGGATGACATGGCATGCCATGCCATGTGGCGGTTAACATGATGCCACATGGCATTTAACTTGAAAATGGTGGATGAAAGACTAAGGCTGTGTTTGGTACATTACTTTAAAACAATTTTTTAATTTTCTAACTTGCACATTTGCACTGAAAAAAGTAAATGACTGTTTGGTGTGTAACTCATCAAATTATTCTCCAAAACGTTTCAAGTTTTATTCTGTTCTCCTTAAGGATTTTTAAATACACATTTTTGTTGTTTTTTGTTTTTTTCACTCAGTTTTTTTTTAATCATTCCTTATTTCTTTTGACTTCATTAGGAGTAAAATTAGAACCGGGGAACCGGGAAATAACTTTTTTTTCGTCCCTGTTCTAAAAATCAAGAATTTTTTCTTGTACCGGTTTTAAGTTTTAAAAGTGCTTGACTTAAAAACCACACGTATTTTTGAAAATTAAAAATTAAAAACTACAAGTCGTGAAAAAAAACGACAATAAAAATCTAGAATACATTAAAAACGACATATTAAAAACTAAAAAAAATGACACGTAGTTTAAAATTGGAACCGGTACCAAAAATCGTGAAATATTTGTTTAAGACATTGTTTCTGGTTCTCGATTCTTTACCCGTGAACCGAGAAGTACCAGTCCGTTTTAAACTAAATTTCTTGAGTTTTTTTAAAATCGATCCGGGACCGGTACTGGAACAAAGAAAAAACCGGAAAACGGATACCAAATTTTCACCTCTAGACTTCACCATTGAACCTCAAAGTCTCGATGACGACCTCGACACCAACGCTAACTGCGGTACTAGTGCCGACGCCGAATCTAATTTTGTATAGAGATATATATTATACAGAATTCAGTTTCGAGAAAGTTTCATGTTTTACAAAATTTGAAAAGATGTCGGGATCTAGCCTGAAACTGCTTTTAGTATTTCTACCAAATTAAAAATATAGGATACTACATATTTGCAGCCTTTTTTGGAAAATTATCAACACATGAAATTTAATCGTTTTCAAAAAATAATTGCAGCTTGTGAACTTCACTTTTTCCAGTCTTGTTCCAATTTTAGTATATCGAGAAAACGCCTCAAAAGTTCTTTTTAAAAATCAAAATCCCCATTTAGCGTTTAAGTCAAGTTTTAGGAAATTATCTAGCTAGCGATATAGTTCTAATCTATAGTTAGATAATTGCTATCTTTGAGCATCGTAGTAGAGGCGTCTTCGTCGGAGTTGCGAGAAAGACGGTCGTACCGGTTTAGGTGAGTTCAACCTCAGTGCAGTAGGAATTAGTTTGAAAATAAAAGTTTTGCTTGATATGTTTCATTGTATTGTTGGCTGAGATGCATGTTGAGATGCATGTTAGATATTATTGAATGTGCATTCCTTTTATTTTTCAAATGATTGTTCTACACATGTTACGATGATTTTATAATATATAGATGAATATAAAAATCGATGTTGATCATGTGACGATTAAGATTGATTGTCGATAGATGTTGTATTCTGTTGGATGATGGAATATGATTGAATTTATTATATGTGATTATGTTATTGATCAAATGCATATCACAATAAGAACAAGTTGAACATAGGAATTAATAAAGTGACGTACCACACCAGTAGACGGAGGTTTTCCTAATATTAAATTATTTCTCCTTGATAGGATTAATCGTGCGGTTTTGATGAACTGCCAAAGAAAATTTATGATTACTCCTTGACGGGATCAATCGTGCGGTTTTGATTAACTACCAAAGTAATATTATGATTTCTCCGTGATGGGATTAATCGTGCGGTTTTGACGAACTGCCAAAGTAAAATTATGATTTTTCATTAATGGGATTAATCTTGCGGTTTCGATGAACTGCTAATGTTGAGTTTAGATTTCTCCTTGATGGGATTAATCGCGCGGTTTTGACGAACTGCCAAAGTAAAGTTATGATTTTTCCTTGATGAGATTAATCTTGCGGTTTTGATGAATTGCTAATGTTGAGTTTAGATTTCTCCTTGATGGGATTAATCTTGCGGTTTTGATGAATCGTCAAAAAGAAACACATGGGTACGTACACAAGATGGTGATCACTTAGGAAAATATTAATAATAGATTCCTAAAACGTAAAAGGAAGCATAGGTTTGCATGTTATGTTTTCCTTGTATGTATTTTTGTGAGCAAATAGTTGTATCTCACTGAGCTTTTAGCTCACACAAAATATTTTTCGTTCGTAATGTAGGTAAGAAACCTATGATATGATTTTATAGTGGATTGGACGGTGACGGTGGAGGATGTGAGAGGGATTGGGTGAATGGGTAATCACTATGAAGACGTTTTCCGCATATTTTATTTCTTATACATTTTGCTTTTGAAAAAGGAATTTATGATAAATATTTTTAATATTTACATATTTACTAATTTACTTTAAAGTTATAAAAAAATGGCTAAGTATTTTCAAAGAGTTCTAAACTATTCAGTAAGTGACGGCTTCGAAAAACTCGGGTCGTTACAATAATATTTATGTTATTATTGTATTATTAATGTAATTATTTTTATTATTTGTAACGACCCAAATTTTTTGAAGCCGTCACTTACTAACTACTCTATAACTCTTTGAAAATACTTGGCCATTTTTTTTATATAACTTCAAGTAAAGTAAGTAAATACGTACGTAGTAAAAATATTTATCAGGAATTCCTTTTTCAAAACCAAAATGTATAAGAAATAAAATATGCGGAAAACGTCTTCACAGTGATTACCCATTCACCCAATACCTCGCACATCTTCCACCGTCACCGCGTAATCCACCACGAAATCATATCATCGGTTTCTTACCTACAGTACGAACGGAAAATCTTTTGTGTGAGCTTAAAGCTCAGTGAGATATAACTATTTTCTCACAAAATAATAATGTAAAGAAAACATAACATGCAAATGTTTAAGTATGCTTCACTTTTACGTTTTAGGAATCTATTACTAATCTTTTCCTAGGTGATCACCATCTTGTGTACGTACTCACTTGTATCTTTTTGGCGGTTCATCAAAACCACAAGATTAATCCCATCAAGGAGAAATCATAAATTTTCTTTGGCAGTTCATCAAAACCACTCGATTAATCCCATAAAGGAAAAACACAACTTTACTTTGGCAGTTCATCAAAACTGCAAGATTAATCCCATCAAGGAGAAATAATTTAATATTAAGAAAACCTCCATCTAGCGGTGTTGTACGGCACTTTATTAATTTTTATGTTCCACTTGTTCTTATTGCGATATGTATTTTATGACATGTGTGAGCAATAACATGACCATATAATATTTCCAAACGTCTTCCACATTCTAATGGAATACAACATCTCTCGACAATCATTCGTGATTATCACATAATCTACACCAATTTTCACATCCATCTATTTATTATAAAATCATCGTAACATGTATTAAAAAATTAATGGAAACAACATACTGAATGCGCATTCAATAATATCAATCATGCATCCCAGCAAACAATACAATCAAACATATCAAGCGAAACTTTTATTTTCAAACTAATTCGTACTGCAGGGAGATTGGACTCACCTGAATCGACACGACTCTCTTCCTCGCGACTCCGACGAAGACGCCTCTACGAACAATGCTCCAAGGTAGAAATTTTCTAACTATAGATTAAAGCTCTATCAATAGCCAAATAATTCCTAAGACTTGACTTAAAGGCTAAACGGGAATTTCAATTTTTAAAACAACTTTTGAGGTATTTTCTTGATATACTAAAATCAGACCAGAATTGGAAAAAAGTGTTCTTCACGAACTGCCATTATTTATCGAAAACGAATAACTTTTGTTTTTTTTATAATTTTCAGAAACAGCTTCCAACTACGCGATATCCTATCTTTTTAATTCGGTTGAAATACTAAAACGCAGTTTCGGGCTAGATCCCGACATCTTTTCGAATTTTATAAAACATCAAACTTTCTCGAAACTGAATTCTGTATAAAACCTATATCTATGCAAAAACCCTAATTCGGACTTTATGAATTTTTAAAAATCAAAATCAAAATCTATTATGCAGAATATTCCAGTTTCTCCCAAAAGGGTAAAAATTGAAAATATCATTCTGAGCGATCTATAGCTTAGAAAATTCTGAAAATAAATTTGTATTTTCTATGAAGCTAATATAATCAGTGGTTAAAATTTCAGTTGAAACCGATAAGTATTTTGGGAGTTAAAAATCTGAGAAAATTAAGCAATAAAAAGGAACTAAGAGGATAAACGTCATTATACCTTTATGATGATAGAAGAAAAACGTGTTCTGTTGATGACATGAAGAAATCAAATAGTTTTTCTCTCTTTTCTCTCTTGAGAGATTTTTAGTTTTAGGGAGGGAATGAGGCTAGGAAGAGAATATGAAAATATGTGAAAACCCTAACCTTATTGAGTTTAAATATAAGCCTAATTAATAATAATTTTCGCAGCTAATTAAATAGCATAAAATATTTTATTTTTTTATTAAAAAATCAAAGATATTTCTAATTATCTTATATAAGAACCCTAAATTAAATGTGAATTAAAACAGAATAAATACTTACTTATTCTATTTTGGGTCTCTAAAAATACGGGATCTCACATTATTATTATTATATTAAATATTTATTTTTTAAGAAAAAATCGAATTGTATTCCAAACAGTTATTCTGTTGTTTTATTTTTTAAAATTAAAAAATATAAATGAGTACCAAACGATTATTTAAAAACAACTGCAAGAGATTTTTACAATACAACTATAAAATTCGTAATAGAGAAAATAAAAACAGTTTGAGTTGTTTAAGTGTCTCACAACTTTAGAGAATGAGAACTTTACTATACGTATATAAATAAAAGGAATTTATAGATGACAATAAAAAAACCATAGGTACTTTGGCATTATCCCTAAATTTAACTTTTGAACTCGTTTCTTTAGTGATGAGAATTGGAAATGCAAACATTTCAAAGTTAGGATATTTGAACCCAAAAATAATAATTATAACGTTTATTAACGTCCAGAAAGCAGATTTTCCCAATGAGATTTAACGAAAAGGATCTAGAGAAAATAGCGGCATAACAGACATATTCTCACAACCTAAAGTAGTGGTACAAATAGTTAAGTGTTAAAAATTAAAAAATGTGTTTTGGTTCTTTTAAGCTGTCATTATCAAGATAATAAAATAACATGTGTGGTACTATCAAGCAAGGTTTTAAATACCGTTTGCCGATGTCGTTCCGCACTCTTCATTTTACGGATATATTGCATGTCGATGGGTATCTCGATAGGTATGTCAATGGGTCGCATATCCTCGAAAAAGATTTTGATGGGCATACCGATAGATATGCGGGAAATTTAATACCTTGCTACCAAGTACGAAACGTCTTTTGCTTCTCAATTTACAATGATTGAAAACGTCAAAATTTGACTGAAATAGTGGTAGTTGACAAAACGTGAAAATTTAAAAGAGGAACTAACGGATTTTTAGTTTGCCATACTTTAATTAGTATTATTATTAGGGATAATAGCGGCTAAAGTAGCCAAACTTTCATGATTTTTGTCGATAAAGGTCCAAACTGGATTTATAGCGGCTAAAGTAGCCAAACTCGGTCAATCTATGGCAAGCACTAATTCTGTCCAGTCAAACTTAACATCCGTTAGTCTATCGCCACATCACTTACACGTTATATCAAACTTTGGGTATTTATGCCGTGATAAAATCAAAATTTGGGTATTTATGCCGCGATAAACCATTTTTTATATTTTTGTTTCGCTTGTTCATGTCATCTAAATAAAAGTTAAAATATTATAGTTTTAGAAGGACTCGAACTCATCACTTTCCCCCTCATAAAATGACAATATAACCATCAAACCACATTCACTTCACGTTATATCTTTACAATAAAAAAAATATACATAAAAACTTATTGATAAGTGATCATAGTAATAGAAACATATGTATTTTTGGACCAGGGTCGAGCTGGCTTTTTTAGAACGGGGTAAGTTTAATTTTTTGGACAGTGGTCAAGTTGAATTTTTTGTACCGGATTCATGATGACTTTGTCGGTACGAGTTCGGGTTGCCTTTTTCAGAACCGGGTCGAGTTAACTTTTTTAAACAGGGTCGGGTTAACTTTTTCAACCTGAATCCAGTACAAAATATTCAACTTGACCAAATTCTGAAAAAGTCAACCCATGGGTCTGAAAAATTCAAACTGACCCCGTTCCAAAAAAGTCAACTCAATCCTGGTCCGAAAAGGTCAACCCAACCCCTTTCCTAATAAGTTAATCCGAAACCGGTGCGAAAAACATATGTTTCTATTACTATGCCACTTATTAAGAAGTTTCTATTTATATTCTTATTTTTGCCAAGATATAACGTGAGGTGAATGTGTTTAGTGGTTATGTTGCTCTTATATGTGGGGGGAGTGATGAGTTTGAGTCTTACCAAAGCCATAATATTTTAAACTTTATTTAGATGATGCCAGCAACCAATTTTTTTAAAATAGTTTATCGCGGCATAAATACCCAAACTTTGGTTTTATCGCGGCATAAAGACTCAAAGTTTGCCACACGTAAGTGACGTGGCGATAGACTAAAGGATGTTAAGTTTGACTGGACGGAATAAGTGTTTGCCACAGATTGACCGAGTTTGGCTACATTAGCCGCTATAAATCCAGTTTGGACCTTTATCGACACAAATCATGAAAGTTTGGCTACTTTAGCCGCTATTATCCCTTATTATTATCTTTTAAATTTTAGAAATATAGTTGTAATTTTCAAAGATTTAAAAATATTTATGTTGCTAATTTTTTTTATTTTATTTTAAACAAAAAGCAATTTGGAGAGAAAAGTCAAAAGTCGTTTCGTTTTGCTGGATTTTTCGCATTTTTTGCATGGGCAAGTGGATGGAATTTCGTTTTTCGTTTTTGTGTGTAAAATGTGCAAAAAATGGATGGAATTTCGCTAAAAGTTAAACTTTTGGTAGATTTCGGCAAAAATACCAATTAAACTTTCGGCAAAAATAATTACACTTTCGGTAAAAAAAAATTGGTAGATTTTGGCAAAAATACCAATTAATATTTGAATTAATATTATACACTTCAACTAATAAAGTGACATAACATAATACATTTCACCTACATATTTAAGTTACAAATGTGTTTTGTTGTATACAATTATGTCTTGTATTTATTAAATATGTAGTTTTGAACCTATATAATTATCTTACTTAAATACTCAAATAATTTTTACAAAATATCCGTCGAAAACCCCATCGGCATGCGGTATGCCCATGCGGTATATGCGGTATATGCGGCATGCCCTTTTTTTACCATTTGCCCATCGACATACCCATCGGCAAGCGATATATCCGTAAAACGAAAAATGCGAAACGACATCGGCAAGCGGCATTTTAAACCTTGGTTGAGGGACCCTCAACGATATTAAAATCCGTATTTTTAATCAAGTAAAAATACAAATTTTACAACTTTAAATATTTAATAAGCGCCCTTGAAAACTTAAAAATATGCCACACTAATTTTAAAAAGTTAAGGTACATTTTTCTTGCAATCATCCCATTAAGGTATCATTCAAAATCAGTGACGGAGCTATTCATTAGTTAGTGTATATACGGGCTGCACCTGAAAACCGCGCGTCAAAATTTAATCGAGAAAATATTTTTTGAAAAAAAGAAAATCAAAATTGGTAGAAAGGATATAAATAGTAAGTTACACTATGGACAACCAAATAGTTTAGGTTAGTTGGTCGATCATTCTATAATTATGATCTTATCCCAGGTGGTCACAGGTTCGACCCCTGTCATGCACACTTTTATTTTAATATTAATTATATTTTTTAATACAAAAATTATTATTATTTTAGAAAAAAGTTTTTTTTTATTATTATTTTGTGCTATACAATAGAGACGAAAACTCTTAATAATTTTTCATAGTAAAAGTCGCGATATTATCATTATCAGTTCTTATAAAATTTCATTCACATTGTTAATAATAAACGTTAAAATTGGCATAAGCACTTAATATTTTTAATTTACAAGTTATATTACATTTTAGTACCATTATATTTTTTAGTATTGAAGATTGTTGTTATATATGTGCTTGAAAAATTAAATAAATAAATATATTTATTTTAAAAAATTGTTAAAAATTTACGGTAGACGCTGAATTGAAATCCTGGCTCTGCCACTGTTCAAAATTGAAATTACTAGAATTTGCAATGAATTCAATGGGAAAATGAACAAATTTCGAGGGGGCATATACGCAATTAAACTGTACTTTTTTCCCTATAAATTGACGATTGATCGATCCCAAAGTTCACTCAACAGCTCTATAAACTTATCGAAACAAATCTTTTGAAGCATTTGGCGATGGGGAAATCTCCTATGGTCATTTTAGTTCTTTCACTTCTCCTGGTAAGTAATTGTTAATTCTAAAATCATCCACTAACTTATGTCGAACCGTAAATATCCGGAATGGGCCGAACTTAAAACACGGAAAAGAGTAAAAAACTCTAATCCAACTTAATTTCTCTCTTTTGTTGTGTAGTTCGGAAATACTTGGACAGAATCAAGAAAGTATCCATTTGAAGAATATTGGACAAGTGCCATGAAAGGTGTGGCAATGCCTAATGCGATCAACGAGCTCATTATGGATCCAAAACATTCCTCATCTTCGGAATCACAAGATCGATCGGACGATAACAATTTATGGGTCCAATTTCCAAAAAATCCGTTATCGAAGCCGCTTGAAGTGTCGAAAGAAAATAATAATTGGATAGAGTTTTCGAAATCCTCATCTTTTGAACAAAAAAAACTGTCGACAGAGAATAATTTTTGGATACAGTTTTCGAAAGAGTCATCATCATCTGAGTCGCTTGATCCGTCTAAAAAGAATAATACTTGGATAGAGTTTTCAAAATCCTCATCTTTTGAACCAAAAGATTCGTCGGTGGAGAATAATAAGTTTTGGATACAATTGTCAAACCATTCATCATCTGAGTTGCTTGATTCATCTAGAGAGAATAATAATTGGATAGAGTTTCCGAAATTCTCTTCTTTTGAACCTAAAGATTCGACGGCAGAGACTAAGTTTTGGATACGATTTTCAAAAGAATATGCATCATCCGAGTCACTTGATCCGTCTAAGGAGAATAACTTCTGGATAGGATTTCCGAAATCACCCTTGGAAACGCATAAGAGTTTGGCTGAGGAAGAGAAGCCCGTGTGAACGAACCCTAACCCTGAAGTTGAGGCCTATGTATGCCACAATGTTTATCTGCTTGCGTGTATTCTTATCAAGTGAAGCCTGAGATTCCGTATGCTATTGTCTTCCTATCAAGCGTTCAAACCTCGATGTATAATTATAAAAGTTTTAAGAGTGTGCTAAATGATATAAGTGTGTTAAAGTGTGACGAAAGATTATTAAAATAAGTGTTTTTAAACTTCGATGTACTCATGAATGAATGTATATAATGAGATGAAGACAATTGGAATCGAAAAAAGAACACTGTATAATGTTGCAGAAACTGGAAGGGCAAAAATAAGGTTTATCACTGTAATGAACAACTCTAATAAACAAGAAGATATGAGATTTTCGAATTTCGAACTTCTTTCACTTACACAGAATTGGAAAGTCATGTTATCAACATGTAAATTTTAAAAGTCCTCCAACATAATCAAATCTTATCAGCTATTCAAAATATATTGCGACCTCTAATTTGGGATATAAAACTGAACTGAAACTGATCAATATAATATCATGGTGCGCTCTAGTATAACTTTGATCATTATGTCGATACTACTGTTAATGTCGGATTTCGACAAATCCATCCTTAACACAACACATGCCATAATGGCCCAAGACGACGTCGAATGGAGGCAAGAAATATGTTGACCGTAGTCAACACAAAAGGTCCAGTTCGCAAAGAAAGGCTTAATCCACGAGAAAAGGCCCAGTTCACGAGAAAAGCCCAAAGAGAAAAGATTCCACCAGCCCTAACCCTATAAATACACAAGGAAACCTCACTGAGAGGGGATCCAGGATTTGATCCAAGAAAAGGACGGCTAAAAGAGAAAAAAGGAGAAGGAGATAACCAACGAGAAAGAAAGGAGGAAGAAGGAAGAGATCAAACCACAACCACTTTGAACTACGTGGTGACCTGATCTCGGTTCGCCGGGTACGTAGGCAGCTTCGCCGAAGGCAGCGGGGTGCGACATCAAATCATATTTATATTATTATTTCTTTGATTGTCCAAGCTAATAAACGAGAAAAACCGAGTCCTTTCGGGATAAATAAATCAGGGAATAATCGTGTATATATTTTATTGCATTCCTTACGGTTTTCCTTGTGACTGGTAAGGTGGTGAAAATCGCCCTCTACAGTTTGGCGCCCACCGAGGGGCTTAGTTTTTCTCTAACTCGCAGCTAGGAACTCGAAGAGATGACGACCAACGACAACAACGACAACACCGAGCACTGATATCGTCTATACTTGTGATAAATAAAATTGTATTCTTTCTCAGCTTTCTTGCAGGCCTTTCCTTGGGCTTTGATTTGACAGGTCATTCGCCCCTATCGGATGCTCGAGGCAGAAGTTATGGACGCCGGAAGATTGGTCACCGAGGACGATGGCTTCGTCAAACGCCTGCTCGTCGCCCGTCGCTCTTCTGGCCATATCCTCGTCGTTATTTATCACCTTCATGCGAATTCTATTTTTTTTCTCGAAGATTATGTCTTGATCTCGGTTCGCCGGGTCATTTGCTCAAATCGGACGTGCGAGGACAAAGTTGTAGACATTGGAAGATTCGTCATCGAGGAAAAGCTCAATCAGCGAGGACGATGTGCTCGCTGGCCAAGAGGAGACCTGCTTCCTCGCAGGAGAAGAGCAGCTTCTCCACCGAAGTAGGACCCGATAAGCAGGACTTCCCGACAAGGTCAACCACGAGCGAGACGAAGACGTTCCCGCAAGGTATGACGACACCTGCTTCCCCATGGCAGGAGAGCAGATTGCCCGACGAGTTAGGACCCGACCACGAGCGAGAGGACGAAGTGCCCGCACGGTACGGGGACACCTGCTTTCCCCATGGCAGGAGAGCAGCTTGCCCAACGAGGTAGGACTCGACGACGAGCGAGGTCGATGACGTGCTCGCCAGGTAGAAGGAGACCTGCTTCCCCGTAGGCGAACATCAGCTTGACCGATGAACCAAGAGCCGGCAAGCGAGGTTTCTCGATGAGCTGCTTGCATCCACGGCGATGACGTGCTCGCCGCCTACTACGAGAGTTGCTTGCGCCCTTAACGATGAGGTGCTCGCCGCCTACTACGAGAGCTGCTTGCGTCCGTAGCGATGAGGTGTTCGCTGCCTAATACGAAAGCTGCTTCCGTCCAAGGCGATAGGGCTACTCACTAGGCAAAAAGAGAGCAGTACGCAGGAGGATACCTACCTGCCGCTAGCCGCCGATATAATCTCGTCGCTCACTAGCCATCACCTCCTCGCTACATAGAACTGACCAGTGGTTCGATGATGACTTGCCCGCCTGCGGGCTTGATGATACAAGACCCGAAAGACCCGATATCCTTAATACTTCTACTTCGTTTCATAAAATGATTTATTTGAAAAGCTAATCAAGTTGATTTTTGTTGTTTTCGATAGAAACCTAATCACACGGAAAGATTGAAGGGTCCCACGCTAAGCGACTCCCGTCAATCTCAAAAGAAGCACGGCGAAAAGGGCCAACATACAAAAGAAATACTACGGCAAAAATGCCAAGAAAAATGCTACGGCGAAAATGCCAAGAAAAATACTACGGCGAAAAGGCCACGAAAAATACTACGGCGAAAATTCCAAGAAAAATACTACGGCGAAAAGGCCACGAAAAATACTACGGCGAAAATGCCAAGAAAAATGCTACGGCGTGAAAATGCCAAGAAAAATACTACGGCGAAAATGCCAAGAAAATTGACAAAGGCAAAAAAGAAGCCTACGATTATCGCCGCGATGAGCCCGGAGTTGCCGATAAGCTCAACGCCGCACTCCAAAGTTCGCCGTCGTGACAAGTACGAGATTATCAACGGACTCTTCATCGTGCAGGACTTGTTAAAGAGAAAAATCAAAATAAAGCCTGAGTACGGCAAGAAAAGAAAAATAGATCAAGAAAAGAAATACGAAAAAGCTTGAATACGACAAGAAAAGAAAATAGATAAAGGCGAAAAAGAAGCCTATGATTATCGCCGCGATGAGCCTGGAATTGCCGACAAGCTCATCGCCGCACCCCAAAGTTCACCGCCATAAAGAGTACGAGACTATCAACGGACTCGTCATCGTGCAGGACTTGTCAAAAAAAAAGGTCAAAAGAAAGAATACAAAAGTAGCGATAAGACACCGCATAGCGACAAAGAGAAATACAGCGATAAGAGTGTCGCGCAGGAAGTGAAATAAAATTATAGCGATGAGGGCATCGCGATGAAATAAGCCATGTTATAGTTTTCCTCCCTATAGTTTTTTTTTTAAGGGTTGGGGAGGAGATGTACATTCTGACATTTTCATCAAGCTAAAAAAAAAATACATACATGTTACACTTGCAACCGCAGGATTCACGGCAAGGAAACACGAAAGAGAGAGGGTGAAGTTAACCGAACATCGTCGTCTTCATCAAACTCTTCCTGGCAAAGGACTTCATCGGCAATTTTGTCAATAACTTTGAAGCGCCTCGAAGGATGATGTTTCGGAGAGATTCCTCCATAGCGGTCAAGTGTGCGGGATCGTGAGTTAGTAATCTCGACAAGGCATTTGGAGTGGTGTTCGGCGAACAAGGTGCAACAGTTTCACCTTCGCTGGGGAAGCATCACCGGCTTGATTCTCAGAGAGAGATGGCAATCTGAAGAATCATATCCCTAGTGAATTATTCGACGAGGATCGCATGCTCGGGATCTTGAGCGACGAACCACTATTGAGTTTTTGAATAGACGATAATGAAAATAGAAAGGGGATTTCAAGAATGATCATCTGAATATTATTGAATGAAAGAATCAAATGATTCTGAAAATGAATACAAGAATGCCTTTATATGGGCAATACTCTGATGATCGTACAAAAATACAAGTAATGAAAGTACAAAATACAAAGTAAGTACAACAAAAGAAATAAATGATCATCTACGAAGATGCTTGTCGTTGAGAAGCTTATCGTGGAGACTTCGCTTGATAAGAGCAATAAATTTCTTCAAGAACTATTTTCCCGAGCAGCGACGAGGAGCTGCTCCGACGAACGACGAAGAGCTACTCGCTGGACAGCACGAGAGCTGCTTGCGGAGGGGAGGCTGAGCGATAAACTTCCTGCCCGATAACTGCTGGGCGATAAGCTGGTCGAGGACGCAGCGATAAGGCTCCGCGTGGGAGAAGAATTGCTTCTACGTGGGAGGAGAGCTGCTTCCATAACCTTATAGAACTGACTTGCGAGGAGATCTTGATGCAGATCAAAATAGCGTCTTGCTTTTTTTACCGGTCCGGTATCAGATCTGCTCGCTAGTCGATGATCTGCTCGCCTACTAGAGGGATTCTGCTCGCTGATATGACTTGCTCGCTAATAAGAGCTGATGATGACACTAGATCTTTGATAACCACGCCGGCACCTCTGAAGAGGATCTTGCCGATTGAAATGCACCAATACCGTCGTCGGCTTGCGAATGTAAATTTGAGAATAGCACATGACAAGGAGAACAAGGAATGCTCAGATAAGATAAAGTGCAAAACAAAAGTAAAAAAAAAATTATATTTCATTAATCGCAAAAAATTGTGATTACAGCAAGGGATCAAGACTAGCCAGAGAAAAGTAAAGGAACAAAGAAAGAGTTAGACAGGAGCGAGGAGCGGGGAAACCCGAGGAGCAAGGACGATGACCTGCTCGATGGGTAAGAGAATAGCAGTTTGAACAGTGAGCTACCCAACGACCAAGGAAACCCGACGAGCCACGATGACCTGCTCGCGCAACAGGAGGAGAGCTACTTGGGAAAGAAGCGAGGACCAGCTCGAGAGAAGGCGACGAGCTGCAGCGATGAAGACAAAGTGACGAGCTGCAGCGATGAGCTTGCCCACGGAGCGCGGTGATCCGCAGCGATGAGGAGGAGCGGTGAAAGCCCGATGAGCTCATCACGAAGAAAAGCTCGAGGAGCTCGTCACCAAAAGAAGAGAATTCATTACCTAATAGAGCCTGCTTCTACTAGAGATCAGCAACGGAGAAAGTAAGTGAAGATCATAAAATCAAGACGCCATTACCTAAAGGAGCAAGAAGACAAATGACGAAGCCTAGAGTATTTAAATATTCATTATTGGTTATAATTATTTAATTTTTACAAAGTGGGTAGAACGAAATCAAAATCACCGTTCATGGTTCACTTGAACTCTGTTTCCGATCCGGTTCACGCGTCGAATAAAATTGTTTAATATGTTTAATAATAATAACCAATAAACTCATACATATTGTTTATAAAGTCAAGACATAATTAAATACACACCACTTATTAAAAAAAATAGTAGTCATATTTATATTTCACAAAAATTATTTTTATTTGTTTGCATGATATTTTTTTTGTGTTTGTATTTTATAATAATAATAATTTAATATTTTCTAATATATTATTCTTTTTTTAAATGTCATTAAATAATCATATGATTATTGGTTATTATTATTAAACATATCAAGCAATTTCGTTCCACCCCTGAACCAAATCGGAGGCGGACGTGAATGGTAATTTTTTTTCTTTATTTATTTTGTTTGACCCACTTTTCTAAAATGAATAATTATTTAATAATAATAACCAATAATGAATATTTAAATTTGAATATTCATTATTGGTTATTATTGAAAAATAATTTAATTTAAAAAAAAAAATTAATATTTTTTAAATTATTTAAAAAATAATAATTATGTGGCATGCCACGCGGCTAAGGCTAACAACCACATGGACTGATTTTCTCGGATAACTCCCAAACATTGAGTTTGGGTATATTGCCGCCATTTATAGAAGTTGGGTACACGGAAGAGAATTTGACCAAACGTTATGTCTTTTTGCCGCAATTAACCCTAAAAAATATCACTTGTTAATAGGCCAGGATAATGCCCCAAGGCAATATTGGGCTTAGTAGGCCGGCCCATTTAAATTTAAATCTTAAACTATGGCCCAGTCTAGTAATGCTGGGCTGTGATCAGAATTGCTTTTCAAAAGCAATTCAGTGAAAAGTGCTGTCAGTTTAAATAATTTAGTGTTTGATAAATTTTATGTATAAGCAGTTACTGTTTTAAGAAGTTTTAATTTATCGTTTGGTAAAGTTTTATTTTTTATTGCTTTTTAAATGTTTAAATGCTATAATAAACATATTATAACTTAATTTCCTAACTATTCAATAAAAATAGACGAGGTTCAATGTAAAATTTTACCTAAAGAAATAATAATAGTAATAAATAAATAAATTAAACTATTTCAAAATAAAGATCAATAAAAGTAAATCATTCAATAAAATTATTGTCCCATCAAACTTGCAGCAGTTGAGTCTCTTATAGTTTTCATCTCCAAAGATCCTGGAATATCATGATTTTCTTCGTTGTCGTTGTCATGATCATCATAGATATCAGAATCTTCAAAATCTTCAAACCACCTACAGGTTGTCCACTTAAACGAAACGTCGCAAGATGATATCTTTCGCGTTTATATGGTCTTAGAAATCCGTTCAGTAGTGGATATCCAGCATCAACCAAGTAATATTTACCTATTAAATGAAGATAATTTTTCAAAATATGTATGTAAATACGTTACTGTATAAGCTTATTAAAATAGTTACTAAATGAATATGTATGTTGATGGGCTCAAACCTGTAGGTGGTTTCGGAAACTTAAGATTAGGATCACGCAAAGCAGTTAGGAATATTCTTGCATCATGAGCCGAACCTTCCCAGCCTGCATATGAGTAGATAAATTGCATATCAAAATTACACACTGCCATGATATTTTGAGTTGGGACCCCCTTTCTTCCAATAAACGGCACTTGATCTTCAGGAGATACAACAGCTTGAACATGGACGCCATCAATAGCCCCCATGCAATCCTTAAAATTTATAAAGTCATTACTCATTAGTCAAGTAAAACGATTTAATTAAAAATCGTAAGAAAACAGTTTTACCTTAAAATGTGGCATGTATCTATTGTCGTTGAGAATTTCTTTCGGAGTGGATCTGAATTCTGGATCTTCTGGTTTTATTATGTTCGCACTCATATTGCATATACAACCTAAGACCATATTAAAATATCTGCTCATTGTTTCACCAGAATGTTGAAATCTTTCTCCGACTAATCGATTTGAGGCACCGTGACTTAACGTAAACAAAAACATTGCCAAGATTTCATCAACACTCATTCTTCTTGAATTTTCCAGCCCATAGTTTCTCTTAAGTTCATTGCTTAATTTGATGAATACGGTGATGTCCATTCTAAACATATTATAACACCTATGCCCATGTCCTCTTAAGAGCTCCATCAACCATACATGTCCTGTTTGAGAAGCATTCATACACGGTGTCTTATATATATATGTTAAATAATATTGTTTAATAAGATGTGACGTGGTACATATAATAAGATCCGTGATACTTTCTTCTTCCTCATCAACATCCATCTTCTCGGTGTTTTATAAAAACACAGTCAAGCTGTAAAAAAAAATTCAAACATGGAAAAGTAATATTAAAACATGAACTTTGATTTAAAAGAAAAATATAGTCATTACAAACTTAAGAACAATAAAAAAGAAAAAACTCATGAAAGATTTTAAGAAATCTAACTATATTTCTAGATACTAAAAAAATAGACTATGGATCATGCTGTTTTTTGAGATTGCTCATACTTGAGCCATGTAAGTATCATGTCTGCATGTTCAAAAGACATTAATATCTCTATTTTTTCTTTGTTTAGTACTAACGTAGTCGTAAATAAATGTAAGTCACTTCCCCTCTCCAATCCAGGTAATGAGTTAACAACTTTCATCACACTAGCTATGTTTGAATCAGGCTGAAAACTTGCAGCTGTTGATGATGAACTTCTTTTTTCGACAACGTCACATAAACGCTCAATTTGTGCTGACAATTTTGCCGCACCTCCAACTTTCTCATTTTTTATTCCTCTTTTCCTTTTCTTTGAACCATATTCAAACGGTGTAGAATTTAATTTTTTCTTGGAATCATGTGACTCGGTTTCACTTTCAAGTGGTATAACTTCTCCAGTTCCTTTTTCGAGTTCAATCGGAATAGTTCCAGAGGAAGGTGTCCAAGCATGATCAGCAGAAGCTGTGGTATTCATGAACATCGTAGCTAACTTCTCCATCAACTCTGGTTGAAGACCTTCTTTGCGAAATTTTTCCGCGTTAGGATGAACCTGTATAACGAAAAATATCTTTACTTAATCATAAATACGTGCAAAAAAAAATATAAAGATTATAAATATTAAATGGTAATTACCTCTAATTTTTTGTCCCACCATTCGTCACTTGCATCGATCGTTCTCTTCTGAATATTCCAACCAAGGCCAGTTTCTTTGCCGATGAGTTGTTTCCATAATTTCCAATCATTCTTGAGAGCATCCCATTTATTTTTTAGTTGAACTTTATCATAAATCTTTCCCATGCTTACTCTAAAAATTTTCACAAAATTATCCCATCCAACCTTTGTAAAATGAGTTCCAAGTCGTTGTCCACCTTCTACTTGTTTAATGCACAACTCACAAAAGAAATTCACGCTCTGCATATCCCAAATAGCCTTGATCTTTGAGACACTACCCTTACTTTCTACTGAACTTTCATTGTTTTGGCCGGCCATCTAAAACTAAAATTATAAAATTCAATACTCAATTATAATTATGCATTAGTTAGGGTTAAACAACAAATACATTAACGAAGACAAAAAAAATATATATAAGAATTTGATACCAATATGGAACACTAGATGTATATTTTTTCTTATCAAGTGATAATTTATTTACATATTATTTTATTCATGTTCGTAAAGATGATATGCATTCATATATTTCAAAAAAAAAAAACTCAATCAATATTCCTAAAGATTATATAGGCATTTATATCTTCAAAAAATAAAAAATAACAGCTCAATCATTATGAAACTGATACATGCATGTATATGTACATGCCTATTTCGAAACTGATGCGTATTACGAAACTCGTATATGCCTAGTTCATGCATGTGTATAAACTGATATCAGCACATAAGTAATCATTATGAATTGCAAGAAAGTTATACATTTTTTTGAGAAACATGATTTTTTGTGTACCTGTTTATGAAGAAAAAATTCTCTGAGCGAGGAGGAGAATTTCTGTATTTTTTAAGCGTAATATGTGATAACCTAGAAAGTATTTTATAAACCCTAAATAGTAGTTAGAGAAAAACGTGTTTATGGGGAGAAAATAAAGGAAGCATTAAAAAACTGATTCCCTAAAAAGCATCCGTGAGTTGCTTTTGTATTTTGCCTAGAGAAAAGTCAGGATTATATTAGAAGGATTTTTTTATTAACTAACCAAACGTACTATTTGCCTAAAACTTAGGAAAAAAGTAAAAGCACCCTTGTAAAAGCATTACCAAACTGGGCCTATGTAAGAGAGCATTGGGAAACCTAGCATCTAGTGTGCCTGCAAACTAATAATAATCTCCCAAAACCTAAATTTTATTTTAAAATAAAATTATGTTAATTTAAAAAAAAAAAATTGCATTGAAGTTTTATATGTAAAATTTAACCACTATACTTACTCGGTTTCTTAGCTCACCTGAAATTTGTATCATGTGAGTTCTGCCAGTGTATCTAAATTCATTGAAAACTGAAGACGCTATATCTATATGTGCAGTCGCTAGGGTCAATAAAAAAAATATGTTTATAAGATATATAATCTTCATAGTTAGGAAACACATGAAATAAACATAAAGCTCTTCAGGATGTTGTAACACGTGATCAGCGTCGTTGTAGACTCTCACCAATGAGTGTCGAATGCGAGATTCCATTGCTCATATTGACATTGACACGGACTTTCTTCCGTTTCTATCTCATAACTAGGCGCAATTCACGCTTAGCTGCAAGTACACCCTTTGCGCATACTGACCTCAACAAAACTCCCATATACTTTCTTCGTAAATAATGTCGACCG
This sequence comes from Parietaria judaica, assembly GCA_954871525.1. Lineage (NCBI taxonomy): Eukaryota > Viridiplantae > Streptophyta > Magnoliopsida > Rosales > Urticaceae > Parietaria > Parietaria judaica. The sequence continues at coordinate 29,054,657 of OX940862.1, read as the reverse complement.
CCGTCAACCAAGGAGTTTAGAGTCCCCTCAACACCAAGGCACAACGCTAAGTCGAAAATAGAGTTGAAAATGCTAGAAATACAATATAGAACCTTTACATATATACATATATATATATATATATATATATATATATATCAGGCCAAGAATCTCCCAAAAATTAGGAATTATTTGTTATAATTAATTATGGTATAAATCACTTATTGACTTAAAAATTGTGAAGAATCTATTATCATTTACCAATAACAAATCATTCAACAGCCACAAGCATGGCATAAAAAAGCAGTGTCATACAGCCACAACGTTCCTACATAAAAATGTCGTTTTCCGTAAAACGACATTATTTTCATTACTATTTACGAACCACGTGTTTTTATGAAAGTTGTAGATCGAAGTTTGATTGCCATTTTATTAGAGAAAGCCATAACAAGTTCTATTTATCTTTTTTCAGCCCATGTTGACTGTTGAGCCTTGTATAATTACTTATAAGGATTCCTCGCATGCAACACAAGAACGCTTATCAAATACGTTGGAAACCATGTCGTTTTTCCATTAGTCGTGTAATAAACTATTGATTATCACGTACCTTTTTTTTTGTTTGTTTACTTTCATTGCTACATATAATTTTCATTATTATTTAACAATTTATGTTATTATACTGTAAAAGATTTTAGGACAAAAAAAAAATATCTAACATCAACAGGTTTACCGATTCATTATCATCAGCAGATTTTGAATCATGGATTCAAATATTGAGTACCAATTAGAAACCGGAACCTCTATTTTACAGGTACGCCGACGGGTAACAAATTTATCGATAGGTAAGTAAAAAAAAAAAAAAACATGCCGACAACTACACTTACCGATGAAATTTTACGGGTATGTTGCATAGCAATTAATAATGTCGAGTATTTCAAAGATATTTTTATAAATGTTAAAATTACTAATTTATCATCATAAGACATAAAAACTAAAAAAAAACACACTCCTAATAAAGGTATCATGATTGTTCTATTCTACAAATACAACCAAACTTAAATAAGTTCTAAATATAAACATACAATGTATACACAATAAAATAGCATGGCAATACTATAATATAACATAGTCAGAACTCAAATGATGCAGCACAAATCGTGGGATTTAGTTTCAATATTATGAGCAATTACAATTACATAATTTGCATTAATTATGGGCTTAATTACTGTAGCCATTTATTTCTTTTAATTGAATTGTTATGCGACATTTGTATTAGGTTAGTCAACAAGTGTTTAAAAAATATTCATTAGCAGTATATATGATGGACGTAAAATAATGGTGAGGCTAGTTTATGATGAATGAAAATTGAGCTTATGCTTGAGAAAGTCGAGTGTTATCTCGCAAAGACGTGTTCTTCGTGTTCTTCATATCCCTCTCTACATCATGACTTCACAAATTACACGTATTATTTTCCTAGAAAAAATTTCTTATTGTTCATTGTATTTTTTTTTTTTAAGAACAACAACTCCGGAGACAACATTATTTATTTACTTATTTGATAAAACTGAAAATTGAAGTGATATCCATGATATGTACAAGTACTAATTCTTTTCATACTTTTCTCCATATTGACAAATTATTAATATATAGTTCCTGGTTCACATAAAAATTTACTCAGCAATACAAAATTCCCAATTCATTATTGTACAAACTACAAAGAATCTCAATGTTTTATGCAACATAAAAACTACATATGTCGTGAACACGCCGCAAAGAATCGTTTGATCTCCCTCTAGGTTGATCCAAACTAAAAAACTTGTCTTGATCTTCATCGTTTGTTGGAAACGCTCTCTCCGAACAAGTTCGAGCTTCGATCGCCGTCTGTTTCCTGCGAGTAAGGCTTCAAACCGCAGTCCTTGTTTGCTTTTTTTTTTTCAGTCACCGGCTCAAGCGCGAAGTGAGACTAAGAAAAATGTCTTCTCTGCACGGAATAGTCAGCCCGCCCATCGGATGACTATATCCATACTCTTCCACCGCTTGGCTGAGTAATACCTGAAATTCGCTGTGGTTCAAATACGAAAGCGGAATCACGAACCGCTTCTTTTCGCTCTCGCCCACGTAGACCGCGCAGTAGCCCTTCGGGACGTCTCCCGCAACACCGCTCAAGGGAGATCTCCTGGCAAGGAGCTGCTTCGCGTGAACTATCCCGCGCAAGCGAATGGCCATAAGGGTTTGCTAGGGTTTCTCCGAAGATGATGATGAACTATATTTCAAGACAAGTGAGAATTGCTATAACTACTTAATTAGACACTATGATTGAGTTTGTGTGTATATATAGACGAGTGAGTGATCATTATTTAGAGTGGAGGGGTCAATAGTTAGTGATAAGCGTGTCATGGATCACATGAAAATGTCCTCATCCAACTCATAATAAAGGTTATTGATAAGGTGTCATTCGTAGTAGTCAAAGGACAAACAATATTGTACCCCATATATCTATATCTTTTTTAAAGTGGAAATTAAGGACGTAATTCGTCGTTGTAAAGAGACCATAATGATAGGTTTAAAGCTGAGAAAAGAAAGAAGATGATTGTGCTTTAATTAGTGGCCAGCTTGAGTGGCTCAACTTGGGTGTAAAGAAAAATATCGGGTCGATCGTACGTACGTGTGAGTCACACAGTGTTAGTGGACCTCCTTGTCGTTCCTCATTATAGGAAAAGGATAAAAAAGGTCGAATCAATTTAAAATAAATAGATATATTTTTCTTTATCGACCAAAAAAAAGATGATGAAGATTGAAGAATTAAAAAGATGTTGAAAAACTAACATAACTACATTGTTATAAAATTCTTACACTTCTACCCCATGCGGATACACGCATGCTGAATAAATACTTTAGTTATAAGTATATAACGATCATGAGTAATATATATACATATATGTGTATATATATATATATATATATTTGTGCCCGTGATATCACTACGAGCGAATTACGAGAAAATTCAATTCGGGGATGAAACACACATGCGGCAGAGGAAAATAGTTGCATTACGTACAATGGAGAGAGAGTGAGACCGTGAAGATTAAATGAGTGTCTATAATATATATTAATACGAGTGTAATAAAAAATTAAAAATGTGGGTTTAAAACTGCATTTGGACTAGATCCGGTAAAAAAAACATCCGGACTAAAATCGAGTTAAACCATATAAGGTTTTAGGAATTAAAAGACCTAGAACCCAAATTATAAGTTAGTAATAAAATCCATAATCTAAATCCGGACTTCGGACCCACTTTAACCCATGATAAAACTCTAATCCAAAACCATATACCACAGAGATAAACCTTAACATGTCTAGTAAAATGGTCTCATCGCAATAAAATGGATTGGCCAAGAAAATAGATTTGGGTCACAAACTCTAATAATATCAAATGTTTTTATTTTATTTTATAAAAGTATATTCTTAATATTAAAAAAAAAACGAGTTAAACTCAAGTTTAACTATAAAAGATACAAATCAAAAGCAACATTTTTCAAAGAAAAATTACACGGACTAGCCACATGTAATCTTTGTGCTTGCATTTTAGCTACTTTTTAATTTAATTTTTTTTTTTGTGAAATAATCATATTCGTTGACGTGACATTTTCAACACAAAATTAGATTCTTAAATTGCCTTTTGTATTATTTGAAGAAACTTTATAATATGAAAGTAAATCAACACAATTAACAAGAAAACAATAAAAACAACACATATTGACATGAGTTAACAGCTTTCAAAACAACAAAGTTTCAGAGGCAGATGCCGGAAGCTCAGATTAACCAAATTAACACGAACAAACACATATGTAGGAATCTCGGATTAACACGAATCACAGATCTGAGACGTGCTTCTCCGATGACCTCTAAATCTTCTCGGATATGTACTGACATTGTGGATATGACGCTTGAACCTGGTAAAATGGGCACCCATTTGCGTCCGATGAGATTTGAGTTTGAGACCTCTTGAAGAGGCATGTAGTGAGATCACTACACCAAACATGCTTACACGTTACACATTAATTACACTTAAACTCAACTATAGATACGAACAATTTATTCTAAAATAGCTATGCATATACTTAATAATATGCCGGTACTACAAATTAAGTCAACACTTCATGAATGTAGGAAATAACTCGGAAACTATATATATTCGTTGCTTTTATTGCAGGAGACATGGTACGGATATATGTACCGGCGTAGTATGATATAATATATATATATATATATATATATATATATATTAATATGTCAACCTGTAAGGACACCAAAACAGGAAGTCCCCATATGTTGTGAAACTAAACCCTGTGAAACACCGACGCTTTCAGCATTTATTAACTTATAAATATATTCATTCGAACTTAACGCGGAAACTTATAATTATGTTTTCTTAGTTAAGTGTTTTTCTTTATATAAATATTTTAGTTCATAAATACTTCTGTTCTTTCAAATAAACAAGAATTTATGTATACATATATATGTACATAGATATAATTAAATATCCAAATATACAAAGTTTTCAACGATTCATATCACTAAGCTAATGTAGTTATAGTCCATAATTTTCTTCTTGTATATGTAAAATGAACATAATGACTATTGTACAAAAAGTCGGCACTAAATAAAAATGTAATCGGTCCTAATCTATTTCTAATCAGCAATATTATATTATTACAATCGATCCCATCATCACTTACAGCTATATATTTTTATTTTTTATCATAATTGCTCGTGAAAGATTATTCTACTAATCTTTTATAAGATAATAATATATAAACCTTACGTACAGCTATTAGCTATATATATAAATTATATGATGACGGTACATATAAATGAATGCGTATAGTACCACTTCAGGTGTGTGTACAAGTCGTACTCATCCGTACTGAAATCAAACGACAACAAAATCCACTTGCACCACTTGATCAGATATTGCACCACTTGATCAGATATTACTATTATTATTATTATTATTATTATTATTATTATTATTATTATTATTATTATTATTAGGCATAATAGCGGCTAAAGTAGCCAATTTTTACAGCTTGTGTCAGTAAAGGTCCAAACTGAATTTAAGCGGTAATCGTAGCCAAACACGACAAATTTGTGTCCAATACAAATTCCATTCACTCGTCTCTAACATCCGTTAGTATCTTGCCACGTTTGTTAGTATCCGGGTTTGACCATCTGTGCAAAACGGCAAGAATTAGAATTTGTATGTGGAAACGACGTGGCAATACTATAACTTACGTTAGAGCTGAGTGGATGGAACTGGTATAGGACACACGTTTGTCGCGTTGGCTATTATTGTCGCTATTAATTCAATTTGGATCTTTATTGACACAAGTGGTGAAATATTAACTACGTTAACCGCTGTTATCCTTTATTATTATTTATTAGAAAGACAAACTCTTAACCGCTGTTAGCCTTTATTATTATTTATTAGAAAGACAAACTCTATTTGGGAGCACACCATGTGATAATGCTCTCTGACTTCACTTTCATAACATAAAGCCCAACACAAGACCGCGTATAAGGATCAAACTCAGTGCCCCTCAAATCCATTTACTGTTTTGTATGCTCTTTCTTATATATATATTAAACGTACGGTCTCGATCTCAATTATGTAAGAAGACCTAGCTAAGACGGGTTCTAACTTCTTAATGTAAATGGAAAATAATATAGGTATTATGGTACTTAGAAATTTCATATCTATAGTTGTATATGTATCCTGAAAAGTGGAATTACACATGGTTTTTTATGCTCGGCATTCATCAGTCCCTCAAAATTGAGAATATAAGAAAAAATAATTTGCGTTGGGTCGTATTTTTTATGAGCGATATAATGAGCCTATGGGGTATTATTGAGATTGTGTAGGTATATGGAAGTATACACTTGTTTGAGAAGGTGCAAATACGAGACTTTACAACAAAAAATACTTAACGGAATTGATTGATACCAAATATGTGATGTCAAAAAAAAAAAAAAACTTTGTAAGTCGTCAAAAAAACCCCCCTCAAGCTAGTTGGAAATGTGGCAGACGAAAACTTACGTCATACCCGATTAGGTGGGAGAATGTGATTCATTAATAGTAAGCTGACAACGCAAGAAAATGTAAGTTTTAAAATCGTGCATTGCCTTGAGGATGTAATAAAGAGTTGATGAGGCGATCACGAGATTGTATATGAGACCCTACGCTTCTCTACAATTGAAAAATATATAAGAGTAAGACTATGAAGAATTTATTGGTACAATTTCTATCAACTCTTTTTCTTCATAAAATCACCCGAGAGAACTCCAAAAAGCTAAGCATGTTTAACTTATAAGATGAATGACCAATAGGAAGTTTCACAAGAAGCGTGCGAGCGAGGTCAAAACACGAATACACGATAGCAATACTCGTGGTGGCATTGTGGAGACAATCAACCATTCGGTAACTTTGTGGAAAGACTCGTGTTAGACGCTGGGATAATTTTTCAATTGGATTTGTAAAGCAGGCGGGGTATTAAATATGGCTGACGAAGACGTCAAGCCCCCATTAAGTGAAACGATTGTGACAATCATCAATCTTTGAGTAAAAAAGAGAGTAAAAAAAATGATAAAACTTTGTAATCCAGCATCGATTGGATAATGTAATGAGCCAATAGGGTATTCTCAAGACATAAGTATGGGATTGCACACTTTTATTAGATGGTAGGCTCTCGGTATTAATGAAAAAAATATATAGTTATTTATTGTACTTACAAATTTCATATCTATAGTTGATTACTTGATTCCATGTGTCTTTAAGATGTGATTTGGAAATTAGTAACTTTTGTAATTTAATAATGGAACGAACCAAATAAGACGTGCCGTATTAGTATTGTTTGATTGAAAAGATGAACATGAGTAGTAGACAACGATGAAAAAGGACAAAGACGGGCCAAAATGATAACAATTTGAAGATAATATTAAGAAATAGTTAGGGAGATTGAAAAGGTGACCAAAAAGATAAATATTGCAGGTGGAATTTAAACCGAACAAGTAATATTTTTTTGTCGTTTTCGCCCCTATTTGCATGGGCTCTTACAAGAAGGGCCTATAGAGGAAACTTCATAAATGAACATCAATGCCCAAAGGCCAAAACTCTATATGAGCACACCTTCACCGAAAAATTATTGACAAAGAAATTGTTCATTAATCGATTACAATAAATATGTTTCAAAAACAGTTTTTTAGATATATAATCAAATAAAATTGTTTTGAGCTGAATGTTTTCAAGTCTATAAACCGTCTGAAACTTTACGGCAGACATACAAATTATTTGGATTTTTTTTTAGTGTGGTGGAAACGGAGTGATTGAACTGAAAGTGAAAAAAATGTAAAAGAAATGTGATAAGTTTTTTTTTTTTTTTTTTATTTTAACATAGCTACTGAAGAGTTGAGTATTTACGCCATAATAATTATTTGTATATGAGCATATTCCTAAAAATAATTCAGCATAACTTTGTAAGATAAACACGTTGCCAGCGAGAAGCTAATTCGAAGGCTTGGAAAAAGATGGGAAATGACTAATTGATAAGAATTTATATACTGTGTCGTATTCCACGATTGATTTCGTCACCGGGCTTCTCGTCCTCTATGTGCAATGGCACGAAATATCACTACAAGAAAAGCGGCCATTGGATACCGACTTAATAGTCGTTTATTGGGCATCCACGACTAGTTTAACCGTCTCTCGTACTATTAAGAAGTAATTTTAATGTGTCCTTTATTCAAGACATAAAGTCGATCACAAATAATTTTAGGGTATAATTTACGAGAAACTAAATTTCGGTCATAGGTAGATATATAATCATTTTCGGATACACATTGTACTTTATGTATTAGTTATTCTTTTTAAGGAAAATTTGGAAACTGAGCTATCTTTCATCGTTGATGAAAGATATAATAATAGACTACAAGATATAATTAATTCTAACTGAGTTAGATATAATTCTATTTCTATATAAGAAAAAAAATGGATTGGCTAGTCAAAGTATGAATAAGTAAGGCATGATCCACAAACGCCTGAAGATTGAATTACGGGCTTTTTTTGTTCAAATTATGGGCTTATATACTTATACAATACAAGAAAATATAATATAATATAGATATAAAAATCATTTTTAAATATTGATTTATTGATATCTAAAATAATATATAGCATCAATCTATCTTGAAATCATTTCTATTTTTACTTTTCTTTTTTTATTTCAAGATTTAACCCATTAACATAGAAGCAAAAAGAATCTGGAAACAAAAACAACTTGACAATAAGTTTTGGTACGTCGCTACATATTTGTAACCCTTATTTGTAAGAATTTTGCCCTTTAAATTTAAAGATAGGGGTAAACTTCGGCTAATGTATCCAATTTTTGATTTTTTGCGGATTATGTACCTAATGTTTATTTTCGGCGGCTAATGTACCCAATGTTTGATCCGTTAGATATTTTTTGGTTTTCCGTCAGTTGGCCGTTAGAGAGTTATCCTCCTCTGTATGTACACTTTTTGAATTTTTGACATAACTCACTCATTTTTTGTCCAAATTTTATGCACGACCTATGGTTGAAAAGATAAGAGATATATCTACAAATTTGGTGTTTTAAGTTTTGTAAAATAAGTTTTAAAAAAATACGAAATTTCAAGTACAACGTAAAACTGGACATTAGTTTAATGCAAAATATTTATTTCGAGCAAATTTTAATAAACTTAATGACTTTTTATGATGAAACGTAAAAGAAAAAAGTTTTAGATACATATTTTATATTTCCAACGGGTGTTTATTTATAAATTTTGGATAAAAAATGAGTGAGTTATGCCAAAAATATGAAATATTATTTCACATCACATCTTTCATATTTTTGGCATAACTCACTCATTTGTTATCAAAAAATTATAAATAAACACCGGTTGGAAAGATAAAACTTTTATATACAACTTTTTTCTTTTAAGTTTCATCATAAAAAGTCATTAAGTATATTAAAATTTACTCGAAATAAATTTTTTGCATTAAACTATTGTCCAGTTTTACGTTGTATTTGAAATTTCGTATTTTTTTAAAACTTATTTTACAAAACTTAAAACATCAAAGTTGTATATCTATCTCTTATCTTTCCAAACATAGGTCGTGCATAAAATTTGGACAAAAAATGAGTGAGTTATGTCAAAAATACGAAAAGTGTACATATAGGGGAGGATAACTCTATAACGGTCAACTGACGGAAAACCCAAAAATATCTAACGGATCAAACATTGGGTACATTAGCCGCCGAAAATAAACATTGGCTACATAATTCGCAAAAAATCAAACATTGGGTACATTAGCCGCAATTTACCCTAAAGATAGGGTTATTCCGACATAAGTATCAACTCTTTCCAATATAATTACAATAAGTTTGAAAAATAAAATTATCTGGAAGAATCATTATTCTGATATTATATATAAAGCAGGTAAAAAAAAAAAAAAAAACTCGATGAAAAGGTAATGTCTTGTATATACCGATATACGGTTAAATGTGCCAAATTGATAAGCTTATTATGTTCTTTCACGCAAACGTCCCATACCAATTGCAAACTCAGGATCGTGTTGTTTAAGACTTTAAGTAGTAATATGTCGTTTTCATATATTTTTGTCGTTTGAGCATAGCATGGGCTTTTTTTCTTTTTCTTTTTAATTAATGGCATAGCATGGGCTTCTAACACAGAATATGATTCTGTTTGAGCAGTTTGAACTTTTTTCATTAATGTCGTTTGAGCTTTTTCTGTCGTTCACACATTTTCCTTCCAATATGTCGTTTATCTCTCACACACAGACACACACACATATAAATATAAGGGTTAATAGCGGCAATAATGCACAACCTTTGGTCAAGAGGGGTTTTAGGTCCCCAACCTTTCAAAGTGTGGGCAAAAATACACAACCTTTGTTAAATGTAAAATTCGTTGGTCCTTCCGTTAGGGATGTTAAATTCTGCTGATATGGCATCGTTAAACTGCCAAATGGACTGCCAACTTGTAATATTAATTGTACAATTTAATTAATAAGAACAAATTAAATCGTATTTTAATTATGATTCAAAAAAAATAATGCTTTAAATTAAATAAATAAGTTTTACTCCCCCTAAAAATCTAACAGGCTCTTCATTTGAACATGAGTAAATTTTTTGAAAAACGAAGGATTATTATAAACACGACAAAATTGCAAAGATTACATAACGACGGTTTATTAGAAACGACTAGAATTTTTTTAAAAAAAAACGACCGATTATTGAAAACAATTGTAATTTAAAAAAATGACATAGTAAAGATGTGAATAATATTGAAGCACGAGTTCAGAAATAAGAACTACGTGTTAAATAAGTATTGCTCGTTAATTTAAAGTTTTAATTTATTTTTTGAATCATAATTAAAATATTTAAATTTATTCTTATTAATTAGGTTATGTAATTAATATTACAAATTGGCAATCCATTTGGCAGTTAGCAGAAGTTAACATCCCTAACGGAAGGACCAACAGATTTTACATTCAACAAACGTTGTGTATTTTTGCCCACACTTTGAAAGGTTGGGGACCTAAAACCCCTCTTGACGAAAGATTGTGCATTATTGCCGCTATTAACCCTAAATATAAATGTGTACATATCAAGGTTCTAAATACCCGGATACATTATCGATATATCAATGACGTGCCTAGAAAATGAGAAGTGCGAAACGATATTTGTAGGAAATCGATATATCCATTTCTTCTCATTTATTTGTTCGCAAGCGATATATCAGTAAAATGGAGAGTGCGAAACGATATGGATATTGACATTTGGAACCATGCTTCGTATATATATTTGTACTTCGCACTCTATGTTCATATTTAAGTTCGTATTCTATGACTTTATTATGATCGCTTATTTTATATATGTTATGCTGACATTATTTTATGAGTTATGACTTTTCTGTTTATATATTTGTGTTATATTATGATTTGCGAGTGTGTTCTTTAGGCTATAACTATGTGTGATATTTATTAAATAAGTAATTTAAAAAATATATATAAATATGATTGAAACACTAAAAATATTTTCGGAATATCCGTCGATATTTCGATAAGAAAGTGATATATTCGTGAAATTTATGATGTATTATCGACAAGCGATATATTCATTTCTTCGGATTTATCCATCGATATTGGCATCAGCAAGCGATATATCTGTAAAAAGGAGAATGCGAAACGACGTATTTATTGATATTTAAAATTTTGATACATATATTATAAATCAGCCTGCTTGTCGCATTCCATCAATTAAGTATCGCAGATATATGTCGTTTGTGATCAATAAATTTATCGCCACTAATTAGAGTTTTCCACTCGAAATGTTGAATAAATTATTTTCGTTTCAGTATTTCCTTCAAATATAATGATAAAAATTAGTACGTGGCTTTATAATATTTAAGTTGATATGGAAAACCACATTTCATGAAAGGGCAATTAACTATTACACGTATTTTGATAATTAATGTGACTCTAAAATATATTCGCAGAAATTAGCATCGCATGCATGCTGATGCGTAAGTGATTCTATTTGCTTCCCACTTTCATCAAAGGAATAGTTCGAAGAAAAAAAATAAATTATTAATTGGCTTTATAGGTACTATTTTGTGATATTATAATTGGTCGAAGATTAAAAAAACCAAAGGAAGAAACATATGGTGCAATCCAAGTCAATAATTCCGAATCCAACGTATTCGATATGTGGCAGAGAGAAAATTTTAAAGAAAATTAGTTTCTTAATCTATTATATATGTATATTAATTATATATAATATTATAAAATCTATTTGGAACAAAAATTAATCTGAGGCGAATCAGTTCCCTCTACATCAGATAATCTTACCATAAAGGAAATATTAAAAGTATTTATAAAAAACTTATATATCATATGTCAAGCACAGAAGATGAATAATACTAATAAAGTCGGAAAAACTAATTTTAAAAGAAAACAAGACAAATTATACTAAGTAGTTGCTTGAGCAAAGTAGTTAGTAGCTTTTAACATTTTGTTGTATTTAATTAGGAAGACCTTATCTATTCTCCATACTATATTAGAATTGCCAAAAGAAGAACTTTTAGATATAAAGCATTAAAAAATAAAAATAAAACTTTTAATCAACAATATATTCGAAAATTGTGTTATTTCTGTCATGCGAAAGATTTTATCTGGTAATAAAACTCATTTACAAATTATCTTCCTTTATGTGTGATTTAAATGTCGATGTCTTTTATGTTTAGATTAATTTGCGCCTTTTCTTCCTGAACTTATAAATAGTGTGACCGACACTTGAGATATATATATATATATATACACCCATTGATCTACGGCTTTTTTTAATCCATAATTGTCCGTTGAGCACATGTTGATCCCTAAATTAATACTTTACTGTGTCTGTGAATGCTCTTTGAATTAAAAAAATTTATGCTGATATACTCTCTATATTCTTTGCATAGTAGAGACTTTTTCCTAACCTAAAATTTTAACTTAAATGCCCCTTGGAATCAAAATTTAGAAATATATGATTCAAAATTAGTAAGTATACTTCTTCTTCTTCTTCTTCTTCTTCTTCTTCTTCTTCTTCTTCTTCTTCTTCTTGAGTAATTCCAATAAGCCTCGTAAATCCCCACCGTGATATGGATTAGAAATTTAATTTAATTTGTGTGTTAAATTTAGAATAATTTAATCGTACATATAAAGAAGTAATTATTCAAATCTATCCAAGTTTAAATTTAAATTTAGAATACTAAGTTACTAAGTGAGAGTTTTTATGGCATGTGCTTTTCTAACTAAGTTTTGAGTCCATTGAGTTTAAGGGACTATATTAGCACTAAGTTTTGAGTTGGAGAAGCAATTTAAACATGATCCCATGACTTAACTCTTTAATTAAGTGAGGCTCTATTTATAAATACTTACCTTTAATATTGGTGATTATGTCTCTTCATAATTGGATTATAATCTAAAATATTGAAGGAAAAAAAGGAGCCGAGAGATTGAACCCATGAAAGTGAAAGCTTCCCAACAAAATGCTCAATCATTCATAGTATTTGTCTCCCACTATATGATATGACTCCTTTGCGAATCGCTCAACTCTACAATTAAGGAACCATTTTCTTTTCAAATAGTTTTTTTTTTTTAAATCATTTCTCTCAAACTTTATGTTAAACAAGTAAATTGCATTTAATTAATCCAATATATAAATTGCATTCCCAAGGAAAGTGGAGCCAATTTGATTAAACAACAAAACTTATGGGAGTAGTTTAAGTGATTGGATTTGTTTGGGTCCACTAAGGGTATTTAGGGTTTTGAAGAAGGTCTTGTGGGTCAGCTCTAAAATTAAGATTTGGGACTTTAGGTTAAGGTATTTGATAATAAGGCTCTAAAATTGCCAAGTGGCTAAGTTTATGGTCCAAAAGTGAAATAAAAGAAAGTGGCCGTTGTTATTATCAAGGCACAACAGAAGGGTAAAGAGTAACGGAATGGCTCTTTCTTAAAAGTGTAAAGTTTGACCATCACCAAAATTAGACATGTGGATTTTTATTTTGAAAAATAATAGTCATTACGTGGCATTTTCTTAGTGAGTAAGCAATTGAGAGTAAATTAGTGGAGAGCAAAATGATAGTGATGTGCTTTTGTTTCGGCTGCCACGTGGCAGTATATATATATATATATGAGATAATTACGGCATAGATACGCGATTTAAATTTGTAAGGCATAATGTCAAATATTTAATTGTGTGAAATAAATATCTAAAATTATGAAATTTTTGTTATATATATTGATTCCGTCTCATATGACCCTATTGATATTGTGTATAATACAAATTAACAATCATTTTTATTTCTATGTCTGTTTAGTAGAGACATATATTGGCTCAGTGTAATTGTATGTTTAGCATTATGCAATACAAACTTTAATAAGTTTAAGTACTTATGTAGCAATTATTCCTATATTATATAAACTCTTCTTTTTTGTTTGTAGAAATATATTTTGTCGTCTCTAAATTTTTCTTCTTTATATCGATGTGACTACCCCTGTTATAATTTTTCACTAGTAAAGAATCCAATTGACTTGAACGTCGAAATCAAGATAATCATAATCATATTATGAAATTCAGTAAAAGGGCTATTAAGGATCAAATATGAAGTTGCTGGTAAAACTAAAACCGAACAAAATAACATATAATTACTACTATTTGTATAATAAAACTTCGAGTGATGTATAATATAATTTTAGTGAGAAGAAAAATTTCGAACAAATGCTACCTAACAATACAAATTACTGACTATTATCTGTTTGTAATAAATTTAAATGCGCTGATATTTACGGCTTTTAAATTTCCTACATCAATTTTTTCTTTCTTTCTTGAACAATTATAATTAGTCGTTTTTTATTTGCTTTTATGCCGTAGACCTCGAACGCTATATTTAAAGAATACATGTTCGAATTTTCAACGATTGATATAATCTTTATTAACATAGTAATAGTTAATTTATTGAGATAATCAAATCTATTATGCTCCCACAATTCTTATTAATCATATGATCTAAAACTTTAGTGCGGACGCATCTTTGAAATTATATTTTGAGTTCAACGAGCAATTCCACACAACTGAATCAATCCGCGGGGCATATCTGAATTTTAAAATCTCGATTCAAAGATCATTCACGCTAAATTCTGAGCTCAAAAAGCAATTCCGAAACTACTCGACGGGTTTCGAGGCTATGTCTGTAACAAAAACGTAGTTCAAGAGATCTTCAAGCTAAAATTTGAGTTTATAGGTCAATTATTAACTATACAAGAAATTGAAGGGACATTTACACAAATTAATTAATTAAATATAATTATGTTTTGAAGGGGTATATATAGATACTAGCTAATTAAGGAATATGTAGTTTTATAGTGCGGTTTATATCCATATCATTAATTAATGTTTTGAATTAAGCATGTTGGCTATAATTTAATATATTTCTCTTGATAATCCATGAGTTGGAATAAAATCTAGGAATATAATAATTTTTTTAGAATAAGATGAACTGGACAAATACCTAAAAAAAACCTCACTTGAAATAAAGTAAAAAACATGGACTATAATTGAAAAGAAAAGGCTAATGCTTTGAAATAAATAACAAAAGAAAAAGCTCTATATTCCAAATAATATCCTTTTTTTTTATCCTTCATTTATTTATTTATTGCAATTATGCTCTTGCCTTTCTCCAGTGTCCACACCGTGTAAGGAAATAATTATAAATTGTTTACAACTAAAAAAACAAAATATTTTCAAGGCCTATATATACAAGTGCAAAGGACTTGAAACAACAATAACACATTCAATTCAAATCCAACAAAGAGAGAAATAAGAACAACAACAAAATCTTTGTTAAATATTACATATATATATATTGATATATTGTCCAGAGAAATTTTCCATGCTTCTAATCACAAAAATATTCACAAAACCTACTATCTTCATAGTAGCTTCTCTCTTCTCTCCTTTACCAAACCCTACGCTGAAGTTCGAGTGAGAAGCCCTAAGAAAAAAAGGGAAGGTAAATATTTTTCTCTCTTCTTTGCCCTAATGGACGCGCTCAAGCTGTACGACATAAAGGCCGAGAAAGCAAACGCCATGCTGAGCCGGCACAGCAAGCTCCGTCGCATCGGTAATTTTGTCCGCTTCTTCGAAGCCCTAGTTGTCCTCGTCCTTGTTTCCCGTCTTTCCGCAAACATCCCTCACACGTTGAAAAATTCCACCGGTCTCTTCAGAGATCTGTATGCAATGTTCTTTAGTTCCCGCTTCGTCTTCTTCCTCGGAAACGTAATCGTCGTCGTGCTCTTCGCCAAGTCCGGCCAGTTCTCGCAAAAGAAGGTCTCGCTTCACGACAACCTCTACGACGAGTTTTTACGAAGCAGTAGCAGTAGCGAGAAAAAGGTCAACACTACTAGTGCTATTACAAAAAGCGCTATGACGAGGAGCAAATCAGCTGTTTTTCAAACGGGCCGGGCGAAAAAGCCGAGCAGGGCTCTGACAAGATCCGAGACTGAAAAGTTCGGGAATCCGAGATCAGCATGCGGTGACGATGGTCAACTACGCGGTGAGATTGTCAAATTAGCAGTGGTGGAGAAGAAGAAGAACTGCTTGTACCCTGAAGACTTGATGAGCGGTGAAGAGTTTAGGATGAAAGTTGAGGCTTTCATTGTTAGGCAACAGAGGTTTAGATCAATGGAAGTTGACTTCACAATCTATGAATAGTTTCGACGAGGATGAACATTAAATGGCCTTATTATTAATGTTAGTGATATATATATTAGTACTTAGATCTTTTTGATGTTTTGTCCTACTTTTTTTTTTGAAAGCATAGCGTATATAGTTTCGCGTTTTTGATGTTTTGTCCTACTTGTATGTGGATATGCATAGCGTATATAATATATGCCTTTTTACTTGTATATCTTTCCAAAATCAAACTAAAATCATACGAAACCGTTATGAAGATCCGACATAATATTTTTGTAATGCTTGTAGCACAGAAAGAGCGAGTCGGAAGAGAGTTGTAATAACCACCAAAAATTCGGATCAGTTATAGCGAAGGTGATGTGCAAGCTGACACGTGGATGTACAACTCTCACATTAAACGCGAATTACTATAATTTTGTGCATCACGTTCATATTTCGCTTTGATAATTAATTTATTTTCTAATTTAGGAACTACAGTTTAATATAACATTTACGCCTTAGTTTTTATTCCAAATATGTGTTTAAAATGGGTAAATAATGGATTTATTTAGTTGGATTAGGATTAGGTATAGATTTGCATGTGTGTATTTATTGTCAAGAGATTATGATATCGAATGAAGTATTTATGAATAAATGAAATGGAATTCAGCTCAAACAGATTGTTATTTGTAAGGAAGAATTTGATCTGGGAAATTCAGTTAAAATCCCGATCCCCCGTCTTGTTCAAAATTGCAGTTAAATAAATTAAAAAAAAAAAAGAAGTATATTAACCGGCCTTCACGACTTAAAACCCGAGCCTGACTGAGAAAAAAAAAAAGAAAGAAAAAAAAAGGTATGGTCCCAGCTCGGTTCATGGTTTATAAAGCAGGACTAGACCGAGGCATTATTTATAGAACCAAACTTTTGAAAACTGGGATCAGGTGAAAAGTTGAATAAGGCTAGTAATCAGTCCAAGTTTCAAATATAATTACTGGTTTACTTTGAGTATGCATATTATCTATTTTAAATAAATTGGTTTGATTAGGTTTTATTGTGCTTTACTTTAAAAAGTCGAATCAAACCGATTTACATGCATGATATAAAAGCATTATAATATATTATCTATATATTGTGTCTAGAACATCGATCTAAATAGAATACAAAATGTTATGGTTATTTTTTTTTTAACAAAGATTGTATTATAAAGAAAGTTATTTAATTAATTTTTCGGATGTTACATAAGTCATTCTCGGCCTTAAAAACGCCCTCTGGAAGTTTGTTTTTATCAAACGATCGAGAGGCCCAAAATATAAAAAAAAAATATTCAAAATAAACAAAGGCGCCTCGGGAGTCAAAAAACGATCCAGGGACGCTTCCCGCACCCTATAAAGGGCCAGGGGGCGACGTGGCACGCCTCCATGCGCACCCCACGAGCGCCATGGCGCCCTCACGCATTGGAACGTGTTGCAGCGCACGTGTACCCTGGGGGGCACTCTGGCACAAGCGAGGAGACCCTTGTGGTGCGCGTGAGGTCTTTAGAGAGCATGTGGCACGTATAAAGGGCGTTGTGGCACCCGGGGTACAAAAAATAAATATTTTAGTGTCTGGGGTCCCCTAATGTTATTTTTAATTACACATAGGTCCCCAAACCGAAAAATATCCGGCTAAAGTCGGGGAGGAGGAGCTAGCTAGAGCGAAGTGCCGGAAGATTGTCTGGCTCACCGGAAGAATCACCGACTCCTAAGAGGAAGGTCTGAGCGTCGTCTGACTCCCATCTGCACCATCGGCCTTAGTAACCGAAGGAATCGCCAACTCCCCAGAGGAAGGTCTAAGCGCCGTCTGACTCCCGGTCTCGGCCATCGTCCCCTGGCCTTCCCAGGCAAGCCCAGGTACGCACCTCTAACACTCACATTGAACTACCTAATGACCTGGTCTCACTTGGCTACAAGTGGGTAACTAGGAAGCCTCACTATTAGGTGACGAGATTCACCACCATATATCATCACCACAGGATCTCCCAGTCATGTACTAACCTCGGACTAATCTGTCACCTACCCTACAAAGGTTCTGGTTCTTAGTGGTCACTGATCTATCCTCAAGCCTTATCTGACCCGCCTAGAGGAGGTATTTAGACTCTATTGCGATACACCAGAGGACCCGGTTCCGGGCCGACGGTTAGCGGATGGTCCGATCTACCGGGTTCTTCGGCGGCTAATCGCTAACCTCCCCGGTCCTAGTTCTCAGCGGTCACTAGACCTGTAACCCGCGCCTAGTTGATTCCATACTTTTCGGTAACAGGTAACAGAGGACGCGGTTTTGGGTCAACGGTTAGTGGAGGGTCCGACTGGCAAAAGGCGTGAGGAATCCAAGTCTCAAACCCTAGAAGTCGACAAACAGTGATCGGCCCGGTCCAACACCCAAATTTGAGCTGCTACAATGTTGGACTCATTTTTCGACATCAACTTAAAATAATATAAAATCTTTGTTTTATCAATAGTTATACATAAGCCAGGAGTCTCAAACAGTTTTGACTTTTTGTTTTCAATTTACTATAATGATAGTATAACAGTTTTCAATTTTTGCCAGAAATGTCTTTATTTAGAGAATAAAATATAAAACTTGTTATAAATTAGATGATTCTATTTTATTTTTCTAAAGAATGTTATTACACAAAAATAATATAATTATCTAAGAGAAGTTTCATCAAATTTAAAATCTCATATTTTTAAATTATTTTTTAGAAAAAAAATGTTAATAATAAATATATTTAACGAGAAAATACATCAAATAATTTCAAAAATATCATATCCACAAAGTTAGAATTATTTACATATATTTATGATGTACATAAACATATACAGCTGAATAATAAGGAAAAGTATAGGTAATTAAAAGTACTTTGAAGTATCTAAAATTTCACGGTATACTCAAAATTTTATTTTTCACGAGGAAAAAAATACTAAACTGTTAAAATTGTTTATGCCGTTAGTACCAAACCATTAACTTTTCACAAATTATTAATATTTATTGTGGCATAAATGCATAAGTTATTTGTGATGACGTAAGTATTTTAAAGTTATTATCATTTATTATAGACATAAATATATAACTTATTATCATATACGTAAAGTATATAGAATTCGTTGATAGAATTACAAAAATAGCATTATAATAATAACAAAGGTAATTATATCGTCGATAATAACTTAAGAACTTATGATATTTTTGTAATTTTATCGACAAAATTCAATATATGTTATGTATAACATAGTAAATTTAGTATTTATCTCGCTAATAAGTCATAATAACTTAAGTTTTACGTCGTCAAAAATAACTTACAACTTATGTCACAACAAATGTTGGTATTCTGTGAAATTTGATGGTTAGGTATTTACAACATATTTAACAATTTGATCTTCTAAAAATAAAATTTGAAATATATGTCGTTAATTTGGAAGTACTTCAAAGTACTTTTACCTATATTATCCCAAAATATAAATATAACTCAAAAAAATATTAAATAGTATTTATGAATAGTAACAAATTAAATAGTTGATTCACTTTATTGTGGAATTAGAAAATTATATATATATATATATATATATACATATAGAATAGAACTCTTGAACTTTTACATGAGATGGATTGACGCAGCTTGCCTCAAGTTATAATCTCCGGTTTCACAAATGTTAATCAAAATTTAAGAATTAAAAGTTGTTTTTGTTTTTCGGTTTCACCAGTTTCGTGTGTGAAAATGTTTTGTAGAGATGAGCTAGTTATCAATATTTTTAAGTGGAAAATAAATTGTTAATTTAGGTGCTAACTATCTTGGAGAAATTTCGAGAAAGGGCTTATTAAATATCGTCGGTGGACAGTAAAATTTTTTTGCTCTGATAAGGAAAAACAGACGCATTTTGTTTTGACTTTTAATTTGTCTCATCAAAGTCAGTAGGTTTGGGGATACTCACTATGTTTTAAATATGTTTTAGTAAATGACCATCCATATATTAAAGAGTTTCGAAACCAAAAATTGCTCATATATATATATATATATATATATAGAATAGAGTTCTTGAACTTTTACATAGGACGGGTTGTTCTAGAGATGAACAACCCGTGCTCATGTTATTGAAGCAGCTTATCTCAAGTGATAATCTCTGGTTTTAACAAATGTTAATCAAAATTTATGAATTAAAAGTTGTTTTTGTTTTTCGGTTTCACCAGTTTCGTATGTAGAAATGTTCTGTAGAGATAAGTTATTTATCAGTATTTTTAAGTGAAAGATAAATTGTTAGTTTAGTGTGCTAACTATCTTGGAGAAATTTCGAGAAAGGGCTTATTATATATCGACGGTGGACAGTAAAAAAAAAAAAACACTCTCATACGGGATAACAGACACATTTTGTTTTGACTTTCAATTTGTCTCACTAAAAGTCAGCACTTTGGGGACAATATATTTTAGATTTCGAAACCAAAAATTGCTCCATGGTTTGATTTCATCCACACCAGAAAATCAATAAGTAAATCGATAAATTTTTCCTTTAAATAACAGTTTTTAAATTATTAACTATTCAATAATAGATAAATTAAAATTGAAACATTTTTGAGTTTTTATATTAGAAAAGTTAAAATTTTAATCTTAGAAGAGTTTTTGCCAAAATAAAATTTAATATTAGAAAAAGCTAAAGAATAAATTTCGGCGTTCATTTTTTTTAATTTTGGCTACCGGTCGCCGTGGTAAAGTAAAAATCCAACGGATTTTCAACGATTTCTTAGGGATTAAAATCGTAGGCGAACACGCCCTAAAGAAAGAAAAAAAATCTCGATTGCAATAGTTTATTTAACCTCCAAATTCCGCACACAAAGTATTATCCACGTCTATTTTTAATTAGACAAAAAGCATAATTTATATAAAGAAATTAGGATACAGGGAAAAAAATCTGCTTTGGAAAAAACAAGAAGCATAGGATTCTCTGTCCATAATAGAGATGAGCAAATTCAATTTCAGATAAGGAATATAATGTTTTTTTTTTTTATTGAGCATATAAAGATTCGGGAATTTTCCAGATCGGGTTCCATTAACTCAGGTATGGGTGAAACAAATTGCATAAATTGGAGGGAATAAATACCAAATTCTGTTGAATTTGATTCTTCTTAGAAATTTTCCACAATGAATTGAAACTCAGCCAATCCATGTAGAACTCTCTATATTATTTCACTGCTACATCAGGATAAGTATCTTTATCTTACCCATAGAGATGTAATCCTCATACAATATATATGGTAATAAATATCACAACATATAAAGTAAGTATCAATAATACCCTAATTTTTCATTTTCTAGAAGCCTGTCCTCCGATTTTATCAAATCAATTTACACTCCTTAAACTTGTCATTCTGTATTAAGTTGCTCCATGTTTTTTTTTTTTTTTTTATCAATTTATCTCTTAACTTTATCGTTTTATATCAATTTACACCGTGAACTTTAAAATTGTATTTGGATCTTTGTGAATGCTTACCACTTCAGTCAAAACTTAAAGACCAATCACTCTCTTCTCATTTTTAACAATAATATTTAAGCCATTAATTAATAAAAAACAAGTTTTAAATTTCACCTCATTCGATAATCCCTAGATCTTGTTGTTACCTTTATAGTTTTGCATCAAATTTTATAGATAGTATATTTTTTCGTCATCTTTCGAACTAAATATTTGAATATTTTTTTAATAAATATTTAAGATCTCTCTTAGGCTCTTTTGGCATCCACTCTTGTAACTTTTATATTTTATATATATAAAAAAAGTGACATTTAGTGCACATTAAATATCGAGATAGAAAATTAGTAAAAATAGGGGCAAGCTCATTTACTAGACAAATCAATATAATAATAATAATAATAATAATAATAATAATAATAATAATAATAATAAGTAATTAAGTAGATGATCGTATCCACCATAAATAGCACTTTTTTTTATTCTTTCGACCACGAAATTATGGGTTGCTTAGAAAATAACTATCTAAATATGTCCAAATAATATTATTTGGTTGATATAATAAAACTCACCTAGGTATTGTCATTGATGCATATGATCGAGAGTAAAAAAAAAATCATGTTTAATATAAATGAGTTCAATCCCAACGTTGTGTGTATATGTGATGTTGGCCAATAATCTCAACTATATATATATATATATATATTTTCTTTGAGTAATTAATAAATGTGTATGATCAAATTGATGTTTGTTGGTTCTTGCGAGTTGTGAGACGTGAGTGACATACGAGTTTTTCATCAAAATAGTTTTCTGCAAATTAAATTATTGCTTCGAGGACAACAACTTTTTATAGATATTCCCAACACTAGTCACTTAATTTATATTATCTTTTATTTATTGATATTAATTACGTGGCACTCGTGGTCATGATATAGCGATTCGATTGAAGGACCGCTTTACTCATTGCTGTAAACATATTTTGAAGGAATATATTCTCGTAATATTTCGCCAAAATGGAATTGGAGCAAGTTTTCCAGATGAAAGGTGGTATTGGAGAAAGTAGCTACGCAAAGAATTCATCTCTCCAAGTAGGTCTATATAATTAGTATATAATATATATATATATATATATATATATAGTTATAAGGGTTGATATATAATTGGTCTAGGGTATTATATTACCTCTTCTTTTCGTTGAACAAATATCATTAGTAAAATTAATAATTGATTAGCTTGTCGAATTAATTAAACAGTGGTACTCAATACTCATATGTTTATTTTGATCTATTTGTTTATGATAATCGATTTTTTTAAATCCAAAACAAGGCATGCTTACAGAAAAATTAACTTTAAATTCACTACCGAGCGTGAACCGATTCCATAATCATATATAGAAAACAATTACAAACCACACAAACATCATAAGATTATAGCACAATTGAAAGATATAGTTATTAGAATTAAAGCTTCAATCATAAGAATTTTTTTTGAAACAAAGAATAAAGATGCCACCAAAGATTATAGTAGTTCGACTACAAATCTAAGCGTGAAGTCCACTCGCCGTTTACAAATTTGATATATTACAACCCATTTATATCACACTTTTCTCTTTTGGTTCGAAGCACTACAATGTCAAGTACAAGCCAATATAGTATAAAAATTAAGACTAAACCATAAATATGAATCTCAGCGCGTCTGTTCCTTCAAGCATATCGGGTACAAAGTTTTCAAATAACTTAAAAATAAATTCATTCATAATTATATTTATTAGTTTCTGTAATTTTGACTTTGTCATCACATGTGCATGTGCAACATTCTTAAAGAGAGCAGTGATTTTCAAAGTGAGACCAACCTTAGAGGAAAGCGTGAAAGAGGTTTATAGCTCGGTTTATCCAGAATGCATGAGAATAGCGGACTTAGGCTGTTCCACTGGACCCAATTCTCTCGAAGTGGTGTCCCATATTCTCGACACTGTGGACTTCATGTGTCGTTGCTTGAACAGAAAGCCACCGCCTTTCCAAGTGTTCCTCAACGATCTTCCCGGAAATGACTTCAACACTATCTTCCAGTCACTTCCCAACTTCTACGCAAGGCTCGAGAAAGTCAAAGGACCGGGGTTTGGGCCGTGTTTTGTTGCCGGTATGCCAGGGTGTTTCTACAGAAGGTTGTTCCCGAACAACTCCATGCATATCATTCACTCATCTTACAGTCTACATTGGCTTCGTCAGGTACTGATCAATCTCGAACGTTTCTTTAATTTTTGGAGAACTATAGTTTTAAGTGATAATAAGAAAAAAGAAGCATAAAAGAGTTTTATGAATTCTTCCAACCCAGATGTTTCTACATATTCAATTCATAAAGAGCTAATCAAAGTAATTTTTTGTTATTATTTTTGGCGGAAAATTACCGTACCTAACAAAGATATGTAATTATAGGAATTTTGACAAATAATATCATATATGCATGAAAATTAACATTACATACAAAACAACATTTAAACAGAACATGTCGAAGTTTATCCAACATAAATAGCATTTATATAATCCATTCACTACAATAATGGTACTTTTTTCGACACAAGAAGATATATATATATATATATATATATATTAAACATTAAATTCATACTCGATACATTAATAATTTTAATTAAATAATATTTTTGTATGATTCCTATTCTTAATTACTACATTGCTATATATATATATATATACACACACACCAAGACACCACAAAGCCTAGGAAAAGTAACCACAACGGTGTATCATGACCAGAAGGCCACTAAAACTTTTGATCAAAGCGCCGGCGAAAGCGTTTTTCCGGCCCACGCAAAAGTTCCGTGAAGTCACTGATGAAAATATTGATAGTATCCGAATCATCTAAATTTTATTAGTCTCCGAATTGTCATAGGGAAAATTAAGCACACACAATTAGTAAGATTCAAAATTAATTCAACGTCTTAATATATGAAGGTCCCAAAGGGATTGGCATCAGCGAATAAAGGGAACATCTACATCACGAATGCAAGCCCTCCTCAGGTCTCTGAAGCGTACCTCAATGAATTCGAAGAAGGCTTCGGTTTGTTCTTGCGATGTCGCGCCAAGGAAATCGTACCTGGTTGCAGAATGGTCATCACAATAATTGGAAGAACGGAGAGTTCTCATAATAGTGTAATGGAGTTATTAGGAAGAGCATTAAAGGACATGGTCATGGAGGTACGTGATTTACTTTAGCAGATTCGGAATTCGAATATAAGACAATGCTCCATGTGAACATGCTATGCCGAGACTCAATAGGTTATAATAAAATTAATTTCAGGGAATAATCAAAGCAAAAAAATTGGACAATTTCAACCTTCCATATTATACACCAACTCCCAAAGAAGTGGAAAAGGTGGTTGAAGAAGAAGGGTCTTTTTCTCTCTTAAAGCTTGATAGATTCCAAAGTGATTGGGATGAGGGTTTCACCGAAGAGAAGAGCACATACACAAGCTCATGTAGTGACAAGGGTAAAAGAGGTCAATACGTTTCGAACTATATGAGAGCTATAATGGAGCCTCTTCTCGCCAGAGAATTTGGTCAATCTCTCATGGATGACTTGTTTCAAAGGTGCACTGCCAAAGTCATGGAATCTTGGGAGAAAGGAAAGGGGGTGTATGTTAACTTGGTCATTTCCTTGAGAAAGAATAAGATGGCTTAATAGGTCAATCATATATATATATTCATGCAATTGTTGTATCTTGATGTTATTTCTTTCTAGTTATTTCGTTAGCAAAAAGTTCATCTTGATTTCAATCATTTTGTTTATTATCTTGATGTTATTTCTTTCTAGTAATTTTAGGTACTTTTTTTTATTATATATATTTATAGAATGGGCCAGGGTGTAGTGTTATTTCTATATTACGAATATTATTGAATATTTTGTAGATGCGGTAATGTTCGACTTACAGATCAAATAGTACCTTTATTATAAGAGAACAAACGTACCGATGCAGATTATAGTGAATGCGTATTTCTTAGAGAACAATTGTATCTAACGTATGGCCGTTGTCTACGTATGGAAATTATTGATTCTAATTTTGTTGCCTATATGAAAAATATTTCTTAAATAGTACGATAAACATACTATTTGTGAAAAATTGTTAATAAACCCATAACTTTAACCAAATTGAACTATCAATTTTTCCTAAACAAATGTTTTTAAAACCTTGGTTTAGAGAGCTACTAAAACCGATTTCACTATTTTTGTCAATGTTCATTTTGTGGTTCCAAAAAAATTTCAAGTGGGAGGGGTTATTTGAAATCAAAACATGCATTTTAAGTGGTGTCCGACCCCGCTCGGCCCTAGATAGATTTGTCCCGGCCTACCAACAAGTAACACGTGTATGTGACAAGATGTGCTTGGTGTAGTGGTAACAAGTACATCACTTAAGACATAAGAAGTCTTGAGTTCGAGTCACCATGGGAGTAAGAGTAAAATTCAAATATCTTCGTATATATATAAAAAAAAAAGTAACACGTGTATGTATTTTTGGTTGTCGAATAGACGTGTCAGTATGATCATTTGGAGTTGACAGTGTACATGTTCGTGATTAAGATCATTGATTAATATATAGTAACATTATCTTATCTTTAACTTCGTTACGCCCATAATGGCGATAAGTACTTGATTATACCACGCATCTCCAATTATGGTGGAAGAATGTCACATCTTTCTTTTAAAATTAATATTTTAATATTATTTAATAGAAAAGGCAGCAATAACACATTAAATATATACACATGGATATGTGATCAATTAATCTAAAAGTAAAATCGCCAACTTGATTAATCATCGGCAGAGAAGCAATCTCGTAACAGCAATTCATTTTCATCATATGTATAGCTCCTAGATCTTCTTTGAGAATCAACATTTTCCTGTTGCAGCTAGCTAGGTATGTATGGCATTAGATCTTGTAATTAAATATGGCTTTGTTTATAGTTTTTGTAATTATATATACACACACATCAAATTTTATACAGAAATCTATTCGAATGTGGATACGCAAATTCATACTTCAATTTATCTTGCTTTATATATTTATTATTTCTTATTTTGAAATAAGAACTGAAATAATTTCACTTCTATCTTCTTCTTCTTTTTTTTCTTCTTTGTTTTATTATATATATATTCAAGGTTTATGCTCATATGTAAAAGATAATATTGAAATGGGAGTAGAGCGGGTCGGTCTCGGGGACACTAGTACGCAAGGAACTCATCTATTCAAGTATGTCCGTAAACAAGCTCACCTCATTTAAACCCATCTCAATCTATCTAATTAACATAATAATGATTGAGTTGGATTCGACTAACCCAATTTGAGGTTTGGATCAAACACGTTGGGGTTATGGCCGGCCTGATTGACCTAAACGAATTATAATATATATATATATATATATATATATATATTAGTTTTATTATAATTTATACGTAAAACACTTTATAGATTAAAATTGAAGATATTGGAAATATATGATAGCTTTATTAATCTACTATTCTTATTGAGTTGGATGCTTAAAATTATGCTTAGTTTACGTTTCTCGATGAAATGTATAAGGTAATTTTTTTAAGAAATATATGTTATATTTTTTAAATTTTTTATGGATGCAATTTAATGACTCAATTCAACCCAATCCAACTTATAGTTTTTGCCTTTTGGGTTGGGTCCAATTTTTAAAGCCCAATATAACATTAGATCAGAGCTTTAGTTGTGGGTCAACCCAATTCGGCCTGTACATGCTCTTACTTCTTCAATATCTCGTATGTGAACAAAACTAGTAGATGCAGTGGCAAAACTAGGATTTAATCATTGGGGGTGGGGGCTCGTTTAATTTTTTTTTTTTGCAAAGGAGGGGCTAATTTATAGTTTTTAAAAAATATTTAGCACTAAAAACATACAAAAACATAAATTTAAAGGGTTAAAAAATATAAAAATTAAAAATTACGGGGGGCTACAGTCCCCTTAGTAATAGGCATGCTTCCGCCTATGAGTAGATACATAGGTAAGTTATGCATATATTCATGTGATGGTGAAGATTGCCATGTCGCCAAAATTAAGTGAATTTCTTAATAACATGTATTATATATATATATATATATATATATATATATATATATATATATATATATAACCCTCACTCACTAGTCACTATTAACCCTCACGTACACTCTATATGTGTGTGTATAGATTTATATTATGTATAGTGATGTGTAGAGACTAAAGAAATAAGGCAGAAGGAAGAAATGGGAGAATATATTCTCTTAAATTAAGCAACGTCGAATACAAGTTGATCAAGCGGGAGTGCAAAATACAAATGGTAGAATAGGTGTATATATAGCTGGATCACCCACATGTAAAATTTATTTTTACCTTAAACTTGGGACTCAAGTAAACTTGCTAGGAAAGTCAAGATTATGTTCACAAATTCGTCATTAGAGACGGTTATATGATCAACTCCTTCTCATCAGTGACCAGTGGCGGAACCAGGGGGGTGGGCAGGGTTGTTCAAACCACCCCCCAAACTTTTTTTTTTTGTACTGTTTTACCCTAATTTTATTTTTTTATTATTATTTTACCCTTAAATTTCACTAAATTTTAATTTTAGCCACCCCCGAGTATAATTTCTGGTTCCGCCACTGTCAGTGACATAGACTTGCATATTCAAAAAAGAAAAAAAAAATTATGTTGTTCCATAGTCCAAATTTGTACTTATCAAAATATATAGATTTATGTATACAATTCATGCTAATTACACAAGAAAGGTTAAAAGTTCTGAACCTGAGAAGTTGGGGTAAAATCCCTAAAGTGCTCAAATTCTACAGACTCGACCTTGTATTTATGAATTTGCTCAGCTTATTATGGACTCTGCGATACATTCTTTGTTGTTTTGCAAATCGCCTAAAGAGGTAAAAGGTCGTACAAATTCCTTTTAAATTAATTTTAAATATTAAAAAACACACAATAAATGAAACTAAAGAATTTAGTGCTCGAAAATAGAATTATGGGCCACAAACCCAATGGGCCTTCGGGGCTCACATGGACTGTCACGTGGGACACCAATAATCAATAGATATAAGACTAGTTTACTCATCAAAACCTACAGTTGAACCTCTATAAATTAATAAGGCTGGGACTAGAGAAATTTATTATATTATCGAGTTTATTATTTTATTAAGGTTAAAATTGAACTACGTTATTAAAGTCGGGATAGGAAAAAATTATTAATTAATCGAGGTATTAATTTATAGAGGTTCTACTGTAATTCCTAACAAAATATATAACTTTGTACAACTACAACGAATCACGGCCACATGAAAATATCCTTGTTCCAAACGTGCCTCGAACATATTTAGCTTTATGCTCAACTTGAGCACTTGTGGTATGAATTATTTCATATTTATAAACAAACAAACTTAGAATGAGACGTTACAAATTAAATCTGTGTAGGACGTACCACAGCCACATGAAATACCCTTTGTTCTAAACGTGCCTTGAAAAAAAAAATAGATAAATATTTAACCTTCTCTGACCTCTATACGAAATGTTAGAGCACGTGGTTTGATTTTATATATAAATATATATATATACACATATATATTATCAAATTGGAAATGAGACGTTAATACAAGGTACTTATAACATCAAAGATACTTGAAAATACAAAACCTACATAAAAAGATAAAAATTTCAACAAGTTAAAGGATTGTCAAAAAAGGAAAAGTTGACAACTTTTTTTTTTATTAAAACTGCCGCTTTGAGACCCCAAATGATCGAATTCGACCACAATCTTGGAAATCTTGTTTTGGGATCGTTCCACTCGTAAATGCTAACGGCACTATTTTTGTTGTTTGTTATATTGGTCTCATTGCTCCACAAATGCCGACTCCTTCTGTATGGTGTCATCAATGTCACCAAATTTCGAGAGAAGAATCCATCATAATGTATAGGCCATAGGCTTTTGATTAATATTTATATGTCATAGTAAAAAAAAAAAAAACTAACTATGCATTTTACTCATCATTTTTGTCATTAAAGAAGAGAGAAAAAAAAAAAAAAAAGTCGTGCATGTATCATATTCTGTACTCCTCTCCCCAAAAGAAAGAAATATACTGAAAGGAAGTGTAAATAGGGTTCACATCATCTTTATGTGGATATACGTTGAAAATTCTGGCCAAAATACCTTCAGAAATTTATAATCAGGCCACCATGCATGGAGAGATATAGTCCTGATTTTAAAGTTCTCTTTTCAACTTATATGCCTTTATGTTAAGATTTTATGTAAACCACAACTGCCGTATCTGTCGAATACTTTGTTTTAAAAAATTGATATTTAACAACATATTACGCTGGTGTAACAAAATAATTGCATGTGTAGTTAAATATCAATTATTTTGTTACAACAGCGTAATATGTTGTTAAACATCATTTTTTTAAAAACAAACAATTTTATTTACGTATTATAGAGTTAAGATTATTAATCTTCACCGACTCTCTTGTATTATACAGTCAGGGAACAAGCACTATCAGATGAAAGAGATGTAAAGCTAGAATATTCCATTATTATCAAACCCGGGCTCCATTACTATATAGATCCGAGTGCTCGGTTCTTCAGTATATCACGTTTCTTATCTTCTATAAAATACACATAGAAGCAATCCATATTTCTCACCTTTTGGGGTATTTCTACTTCTTTATTTATTAATTTATTTATATATATATACATATACATAAACATATATATATAAGGCTCGTCGATGGAAGTAGAGCAAGTTCCCCACATGAACGGCGGTCTCGGAGAAAGTAGCTACGCCAAGAACTCATCTTATCACGTATGTCTTCATAGTGTATTCATAATATTATCTTACATATGTGCCCCATACATAGTACTTTTATATGCATGCATGGTAAATAGATTTCGAAACTTACTGTAAATATATATAATTTTATTTAGAATAGCCATGCATCACTAATAAATTATGCAAATTTATATATTAAGAATGTAGCCATGCACCATGAAGGAGACTATCACACAAAAATGGAATCCTGCAAATTGTGCTCCATTTCGGAGATAACCTCTTTTCATTCAAATATGTTGAAAGTTTTTTCACGTCTAAGAAATGTAACGATATAATATTAGACTGTTAGGGTGACTTACCAAAAACCGCTCGCAAGTCTAATTTACGGGTACACTAATAAATAGCATTTATCGTAACATAAAAAAAATCAATTCGTTGTGCCAATCCGATTTTTAGGTATACCGCGAAATTGATGGGTATATACTTGATATTTGTAAAAAAAACAATTAAACTCAAAATGTTAAAACAGTAATAAAGATTTTTGGGGAAAAAATTCAATTTTTTTTACGACGACAGAGGTTTGGAGATATTATGTAAGCGCTGATGTAGAAAAAACATGAAGAAAGTATGCGATTTTATTTTTTTTGTCAAAAAATAGAATTTGAGGAGAAAAAAATAATAATAATAGAAAAAGGTCCCTACCTGGTGCTAATTTTTGCTCATCTTCATGCCAATAGAGAGGCTGTGGGGAATTTCAAAACATTGATTACATCGACAACAACAAAAATCAATAAACAAGCTAAGAGTAACCCTTTTTAGATCTCTAACAAAACATATTGATTAGAGTATTTAAAAAATGTTCCTCATAAAAAGTGATATTATAATCTTTTATTACATTCAAATATATTTTGACAAAATTCGCTTAAGAAATAACTTTATCATATCATAACTAACCAAATTTAGATTTTCAACCTTTTGTGTCAATATCCTAGAGGGCAGTGAGTTCCATAGTGAAGCCAATTCTAGAGGAAAGCGTCAAAGATGTTTTTTGTTCAATATTCCCAGAATGCCTAAGAATAGCAGACTTAGGTTGCTCCTCCGGACCCAATTCTTTGGCGGTAGTGTCTGATATTTTCGACACCGTCCACTCCACTTGTATTGGCTTAAATAAGAAGCCACCGATTTTTGAAGTGTTCCTGAACGATCTTCCCGGAAATGACTTCAACACTCTATTCCAGACACTTCCGAGCTTCTACGAAAGGCTCGAGAATGTCAAAGGACCTAACTTTGGGCAGTGCTTCATTACCGGAACGCCGGGGAGTTTCTTTAGGAGATTGTTCCCTACCAACTCCATGCATATCATTCACTCATCATACAGTGTACATTGGCTGCGTCAGGTACAAAATCTCATGCAACCTTAATTACTAAGTTAACTAATAGCTATCTCTAGGGTCTTCAGCAATTTGTATATCAATTAGGTTCCAAGGAGGTTGGTGGGTGACGAAGGAGAAGCCATAAATAAAAAGAGTATTTTCATTTCGAAGACGAGTCCTCGTGCGGTTTTACAGGCTTACATTGATGAATTTCAACAAGGCTTCGCTCAATTCTTACGATGTCGTTCGCAAGAAATCGTCACCAATGGAAGCATGGTTCTTACCCTCATCGGTAGAATCGAACATCCTATAAATATTGTAGAGCTGTTGGGGAGGGCACTATACGACATGGTCCTAGAGGTAATTAATTAGTTATATGGAACATTTTGGATTCAGAATATGACATTGTATTTTTGTTGATTTCAGGGTATTGTTGAGGAGGAAAAACTTGATCATTTCAACCTTCCGTTTTTTCAACCGAGTGTTTCGGAAGTAAAGAACGTGATCAATGAAGAAGGATCTTTCTCTCTACAAAAGCTCGCTGTTTTTGAGACCGAAGTCGATGCCGGCTTTAACGAGCCAGTTTTCGATCATAATTGTAATGATAGGAAAAAAAGAGGGCAATACGTTTCAGGTTACATAAGAGCAATAATGGAGCCAATATTAGTGAAATCGTTTGGTGAAGCAATTATGGATTGTTTATGGATTGGTCGTAGAAGCTATGGCAAAGGAATCGTGGCCATTTGTGAATTTAACTTTTTCCTTGAAAAAGAAATAACTCGCTCGATGAGGTATTGAAGTGTTACCCTACGACTGTTACAAAAAGAAATAATGAGTTAACATTGTTAGCAACATTGTCGTTCAGCTTGTTATTCACGACATATATATTATTAGTTGCTTTTGTTGGGCATGCGTGTTGTATTAAATGTAGTATCACTATATGCTACAATTCATTCTTACCAAATTAAGTGTCGTCCATCTAATGATTTTGTTAGAAAAACTGAAGGCTGCAATAAAAAAAGTTTATTCATACAATTTCGACACACATCAATTTTACCTTGATATTTCAGAAAAATCCACACAGCCGCTTGCAAAAATTACACGATGACAGACCACTACGAAAACAATTCAAAATCTGGTCTTTTCACGGCTCAAATCGAGAAAACCAAGCTTCCCGTCTTGATCTCGCATATGAAGAAATAGAAAAGAGCAATGGTGACAAAAAGCAGAGTCAAAGAAATTGAACAAATTATTTATTGAAAGATGGAGAATCGACAGAGAATGATCATTTTTAGAGACATATATGCTGCTAAGAATTGTAACGGTTCCATGGCACTCTAGTTTTTTTTTTTCTTTTATTTAATTTATGGAACTTTGTGATAAACGAATATACTTATAATTGGTTAATACTTAAAGTATAAAGGACTTACAAACAGAAAAGAGCTTTATTCATATACTCAAGTCTCAAGAAGGTCTATATTAAATTATTAATATAACCATGAATGTAATGTTATAAATGAAAATATAAATAAAAATATAATAAAAAAAATATAAATTTGGAAAATTTCAAAATTTGAGGATTCTTAAATCCTCAATTATTACAACTAATTTATTTTGGACTATTGAGGGTTACTCTTTTTTTAAATTTATTTACAAAATATCATTAAAAGCTCTAGTGTTATTAATTTCATCTTTATAGTAATAATTTTATTATTATATACATGTTTATATAGAATTATTATTGTCCTCATTTATTGTTTCTTTTATATGTAACTAGTGGATTGGCACCGCGCTTCGCGCGGTGGCGATAAAAATATTAATTAAAAATTTGTTTACTCGATTGTGAGTTATAAACAAAGACCTATATCATTTAACTAAATAGTTTTTTAATATAATTTGTGGTGATAATATAAAATGTTTATATATAAGGGAACTTTTGAAGGCATTGGAAAAAGAAAAATATTCTTCCTTTTCCACACATTTAGTTTTTATTTATACATACACATTTAGTTTTTATTTATACATATAGATTGATCTGTAATATTTTCCTGAAAACTAAGGGCCATTGATAGACGGTTGTCGTTATGGTGTCGTTATGGTGTGAATGTGTGAACCCATTAACTCCTCTATAATTTAATCAATTAAATCGACGTTAAAATATTAATAAAAAAAATATCTCCTTTCAGAAAAGAAAAAAAAAACTCTCTCATTTTTTCTTCAAGGTTTTAAATGCCCCGGTATGCCTGGTTTTTTAGAGTTGTTCCTTCGGCATGCGGCATGCCCGTGAACAACTATAACATATCAATACGATGTCTTAAATTTTAATTTTAATTGTAATCGTATCTTTATATTTTTATAAATTATAAGTATAAATCTAATTTTTATATAAATACAACTATAACATGTCAATATGATGTCTTATTATTAGTTATTTATGTCTTATGATGATAATTAACTTAATTTGAGCCTATATAAAATACTAAAATACATATATATATATATATATATATAAAAGGCTTCGTTGAAATTAGTTTCAAAATCATGTCTAGTACTCATAACTTTTTCGTATGTACATGACATTTATAATCTAACTAAAACTACCACATAAAAAGTAATACAAATAGCAAACCGAAGAACTGTTATAACACACGCTTCCGCTTTTCTTATCAATCTATACATAACACAGTAGAAATCGATACATGATACGGAAGCTAATTATGGCCCAGTTTGGCATTGTTGTGCTGTGTTCAGAATTGTTTTTAAATTATACTGCCAGAAGAAGTGCTGTCACAGAAAGTAATGCACTGTTTGGTTAATAAAAACAAAAAACAATTGGTTTTTTTTTTTAAAATTCAGTTCAGTGTTTGGTAACCATTTTTACTTAATTAGCTTCTAAATATCAAAAATATAAAAGTAGATATAAATAATATTTGTTAAATATTAATATTAATATAAAAATTTTAAAAAATAATTTATATAATATAATTATTCAATAAATAAAAAGAAAAAATATTTATTAGCTTGTTGTGCCTTTTGTGCTTTTAACTGACAATAATTATAATGAAAGTACCAATTTCTTACATCCATGTTTCTTTTGTCCATGATAAAAAAATTAGTACTTTTACCAACGAAAAAGAATTAGTACTTTAAGTGTAATAATAATATGTATCTGTTTTTTATTTATTTACATTTACCTTCCAAAAAGAATTGTTACTTTAACTATAATAATTTAAGAATGTGAACATAAAATAATGGTACTTTTACCATCTTAAAAAATTGGTAATTTAACCGCAATAGTAAAATATTTTGGTACTTTTACCATCCAATAAGAATTGGTATTTCAACCAAATAATTTTAAAAAAATGGACATAAAAAATTGGTATCTTCACCATCCAAAAAGAATTGGTTCTTTAACCACAATAATTAAAAAATATAGACATAAAAATTGATACTTTTACCACTTAAAAAGAATTAAAATCATAACCGCAATAATAATATGTATTTTTGGTACTTTTACCATCCTAAAAAAAATATTTATGGGGATAGAGAATAAGAAAAGCAAAAGTAGATTCTACCAAAAGCATCTATAACTTGCTTTTGAATTTTGCCTATCCAAAAGCAAAACTTTTTACTAAAGTGCTTCTAGTGTAACTTACCAAACACAAATATTAACTTAAAATTCTAAAAAAAACAAAAGCACCTAATAATAAGCAATGCCAAACGGGTCCTAATAAAAAACAACCTAAATAGAAGTTAAAAAAATTATTATTATTTGAGTGATCAAATTTTAGGTACTAAATTGCTTCATTTAGACTTGAATTGAATATACTGGTACACAACTAAATCATGTGAAAGCTAAATCCATTAACTTATAAAACGCAAATAAATTCTAAATATTCCAAATAGTCAAATACCTAATAATATTTCATCAATCATTTCTAAGAACGTATAAACATCAATCATTCCTGAGAATATTTATAAAAAATAATAATATTAAACATGAAACCATTTAGCATGTACGTTAGCCATATATAATTCAAAGGTTTGATGCGTAACTGTTAATAAAGATTTTAGTTAGAGTTATTTTGCTATAAAAATAATTTAGGTTTTGAGTTTGTTGCACTAAAATACATAACATTAAAATTTTGTAGTAAAAATTATTAACTTTATGTTTATGTATCACTTTAATACTTAACGTTAAAGTTTTGGTAAAAAAAAAAAGAAAGAAAAAAACAATAATATTATGTTTTTTTAGCACTTTAATGGGTAACGCTAAAAATATGATTAAAGTTTTTTTTTTTACTGTGTATTTCACTATTTTTTCATGATAAAAAGTTCAATTAGGTATTTAAAAAAAAATAATTGAATCTAAACATATAACAATTAATTTTTTTCAATTTAATTTGAACGGTTACATCAAAATTGTCTTATGTATTTACTTTTTTTTTTTTGATGTTATCAATAGTAAATTTAATTAATTAAAAATCTAATTGTTATTCATTTTTACATTTACGATGTGACTTTTATCCGGTAGAATGGAAGAAATATTAACGTACAAATTACGAACATACAAAATATAATGGTGTATTTTTGTATATATATTTAAAGAATTATTATATATAAATTTAAAACAAAGTATCAAATTGAATTAATTATGAGGATATAATTTCATCAGCTTTAGATATCATTTCTTAAACTTTTTAATTAAAAAATAATGGAAGAAATACTAACGTAAGCGGCGGCGTTGCACTGCAACTCTAATAAATTCAAAAATTAGTGCAAAGGAGTATATCTTTGCGTTGTGCTTGATACTAAAAGTAACTATTATAAAATTTGAATTATTGTTTTTTAGTATTCTTTTACGTTGCGTGTTATAAAAAAACACCCAATACATATAAATTTATATATATATATATTAATCTTAACAATTTTTTTGATATATTTTTTATTTTATTTTCGTTGTCGTTTGTCTATCGATTGTCACCGGAAAAAAAAAAAAAAAAGTGGTTGCAATCAGCAATTGCCAAAGCAAATAACCGGGGAGAATGAAACCTATAATAGCAGTTTATGTACTTCAAAATCATTAGCTTTAAAAATGCTTTTATTCAATACATCATCAAGCAAAGAAACTTGAAAACCATTGATGCCAAAAAGAGAAAAGGTAGAAAATATCAATGAACACTTTTCTGATTTACTTTAATAGAGTGTAAAAAAATATAATTAGTCAACAGAACTACAAAAAAGAAAAAAAAATAGTTCATTGTTCTCACAATGTATAGCAATTTAAAGAAATCTGGAACACAAATACTAAACTGGAACGCAATGCTAACTGCACGGAAAAACACATCATAAAGGTTTATTAGCAAAATTTTATCTTTTCAAATACAAAAATAAGATCTAGAATGGTCCATTTTTTTAAAATAAAATCTAAAATTTGAAAAATAATTAGTCTATTTTGTATCACTAAGGATAATAATATATAAGAATATCATTGTTTTTTTTTTAACCGTAATTATAAACTTACTATGATATATTTTCTTTGACAACTTCAAAGGTATTGAACCATATCTTAAAACTCTAACCTCACTAAACTTTGAAAACAAATGGCTGTATGTGGCGAAACCGGTAGCATGAGACTAAGAGTTACCATAGGGGCGGGCCGCAATTCCGAGGCCATCTTTAATTATATCAAAAACTTAAAAAATAATAATAATAAAATTGCAGGAAATATTATAAATTTGGTGTCTGAGAAGAAATATTCGATGAAAATTTTAGAATAAACTTTAATAAAGGACAATTTTGTGCGAACAGAGGCCAATGAATCTTGAAAATTTCGGAAAAATTATTAAAGCATAAATAATATACTTGAAAGATCCACGTATATAAAAATACTTCCCCAAAATTATCCCGTTAACTATTTTTAACAAAAAATGTATGATCAAATAAGCATAAATAATAACTATTTAAAATAATATTTTCACTTAGCCCTGCAAAAAGTGATTGATGATAATGTGCTAAATTAAAACCCAAGCATCAACACAGTATGTAACCTAATAAAATCAATACCACAAAACACGATTCTCTCTCTTTTCCTCGGGTCTATTTGGTGAAGCTAGAAAAAGAAACAAACGATCACAAATGGTCAGACTTTTAAATAAAACAGAGAACATATTTTTTTTTATTACCTTTTGACACCAAAAGGCCCTGCTATGGGGTGGTGAGGCTTACTGCAGTTTAACCCATTGACCTGAAAAACATTTTTTTTTTCCTTAGACATAAAGCAAAAACTAATACATTTCAAGAAATTTTTATATGCTAAAAATCCAAAAAAAAAAAGAAAAGAAAAGAAAGACAACTGACCAAATACTGTGAACTTCTTGCCGTTAACAATCAATTCTTTTGTGTTGTCAATTCTTGAAGCTAAACATGGTACTAAACTTTCTTTATACAAAACCATGAGTAAATTATTTGAAGAAGTGAATCTAAGAAACATGTGATTGTACAAACTATCGAAGAAGTTATTCAAATCATTAACCATAGAATCTAATATTCGGGATAAGACTTAATATGTTACCATTAGAGATGTCAGAGTCATAACTCTATCAACCAAAAGAGCCTGCTTATTGCAAAACATGCATACTTTGCCAACCTAAACATATGAACAATGGATAAACATTAACAATAACCAATGAAGAATAAAGACCGAGAACATGATGGAAGCTATTCAGAGAATAAACAATGAACAAACATTAACCAAACCAATAAACTATTTTACAGTTTGGAACAGAAATTGCTATCAAAATTCGGGAAAAAATCGATTGTTTTAACACTTTGTAACGGTAACTTAAACCAAACTCCAAGGAAAAACAATCTCACATGAGAAGAGAGGAAAGGCTATCAAATCCCCGAAATCCCTGAAATGATCAAGATGTTGGTTTGTTAAAGTCAAACATATTATTGAACTTTCTTTATGAAAAACCATGAGTAAATGAGTTGAAGAAGTGGATCTAAGAATCATATAGAATCTAATATTCGGGATAAGACTTAATATGTTACCTTTAGAAATGCCAGAATCGTAACTCGATCAACAAAAACCAATGAAGAATAAAGACCAAGAACATGATGGAAGCTATTCAAAATTAACAATGAATAAACATTAATTAAATCAATAAACTATTTAACAGTTTGTAACAGAAATAAACTATTTAACAGTTGGAAACAGAAATTGCTACCAAAATCCAGGGAAACAATTGACTCTTTAACAATTTGTAACTAAAATCCAGAAGAAAAAAAAAAGACTATTTAACAATTTGTAATGATAATTGAAACCAAACTCTAGGGAAAGAGAAATAAGCCGGAGAAATTAAAATCTCACCAGAGAAACCAAGAATGGCGGGAAAGAAAATCTCACATGAGAAGCGATGAAAGACTATCAAATTTCGAAAATCCCTGAAAAATAAAAAAAGTAATCTAAGGAAAATTGACATCAAAATCAGGGAAAAAAATCTACTCTTCAACGCTCAGTAACGAAAATTGAAACCATAAGCCGGAGAAATAAAAATCTCACCAGAGAAACCAAGAATGGCAAGAAAGAGAATCTCATATGAGAAGGGATGGAAGCCTATCAAATCCCGAAATCCATGAAAAATAATAAAAAAAAGTAATCTAATGATAACTGACATCAAAATCGGGAAAAAAAATCTACTCTTCAACGATCAATAATGAAAATTGAAACCATAAGCAGGAGAAATAAAAATCTCACCAGAGAAATCAAGATTGGCGGGAAAGAGAATCTCACATGAGATGCGATGAAGACCATCAAATCCCGAAAATCCCTGAAAAATAAAAAGAATGTAATCTAATGAAAATTGATATAAAAAAAAAGTTGGGAAAAAATCTACTCGTAACGAAAATTGAAACCATTAACCGGAGAAATAAAAATCTTACCAGAGAAACCGGCTAATAAATCTCGTAAATTCCTAAAAATGATTACTTTAACCTTAACCGGAGAAATAAAGATCTTACCAGAGAAACCAAGAATGGCTAATAAATCTCGTAAATTCCTAAAAATGCATACTTTAACCGACAAATACAATTTGTAACTTGAATAAGAATCTAACCGGAGCAGCAATGGACTTTGTACAGCTTGGCTCGCTCAAGCGTTGCCGCGTTATTTTGGGGAGAGAGTGGCCAGATCTGCTGAGAGCCCTTCGTGTGGATTGGCTCGCATGATGGATTCACCGGAATGGCCTCGGAAAGTCGCGCGAAGAGAGCGAGAAAGGAAGCCAGGGTTTAACTCGCGTGAGAAGTGAAAGGGGTGGAAGAAAATGAAGAGGGACAAGCTAAAACGTAAATAATATTAATAATTAGTCTAAATGACTTTCATAATTAGTAAATACTGAAGAGTCGCTTTTATGCGTTAGTTGTTTTTAGTACTAATACAACTCCAAAAGGCAAGCAATGTGAAGATTAAAAGTCCAAAGCATTATCAAATACTGATTGACCACAAACCCACGCTTAGTAGATGCCATTAATATCAATATTCACTAACTCATGTCATTAGTAAATAGTATCATTTTTTTAATTCAAAATTCTAGAAAATTAACTTTCTCATCATGCTTAGAATGAGAGAATGGTAGATTTCCAAGCTTTTTAGACAATGAATTAATTGTAGTGAGATTTTCCTTTTATATATATATAGATTTGTAGAAGAGAAACAATTTCTAATAGTTCACTAAGATCGATCCTTGAGAAGAAGAAGATCTTGAATGGGAAGAACTTCTTGGAATGGCGAAGACGTGTCAAATTAGAGCCCATGCACGAAATAAAGGAGTACATAGTTGCCAATTAATGTCATGCTGAGCCACCAGCCAGTGCAACCTGTGCAGAACGGGATGCTTATAAGTACACTGATGATGCTGCAGAAGTGGCATGTCTCATGCTGACTACTATGACCTCAAATCTAAACGAGCAGCATGAACGCATGACTGCATGGATGATGATACAACATCTCAAAAAGTTGTACGAGAAAGAAGCTCCACATGCGAGATTCAAAATCATGATAAACTTGCTCAGAGCAAGAATGCCTGAAGGCTTGAATGTCAACGATCATGTTATGACAATAATCGCATGGTCTGGAAGTTTGACTCGCTTGTAGATTAAGACACATAATTGATATTGTCATTTGACTCTCTCCCCAACTCTTACAACCAATTCACACTGAACTACAACATGTCTTCAGAGACAAAGAGATTGCACCAGTTCCACGATATGTTGGAGACTGTTGAGGGAAATGTTCCCAAAGCGAATGCCAAGATTGTCATGGCATTCACCGGTGCTCCAGGAAGAAGGAAGATAGTGGCCCAACCAAGAAAAGATAAGGCAGCCCTGAAAGCTCAGCCAAGAAAAGGAAAGACACCAATTTTTAGTCCCAGTTCCAGTTCTATAACTAAAAAAAAGTCCCTTTTTAAAAGAAATACCAAAAAACGAGACAAGCGAAAATCTCAATTTTAAGAGATTAAATTCGAGACAAAATATAAAATACATGTCCAAACTACCGATCAAATTCAAATGCTAAGTCTAAATCTAAAACATAAACACATAATCTAAAATATTAAACTAAAATACCCTCGCAAAAGATTATTTGCGAGGACGAAAAAGAATCGGCAGAATCAAGAAGATATGGAGGTTATAGAGAAAATGGGTGAGATACAGGATATGTAAAGCGTGGTATTCATAAATCCACGACATCTGAAGCTAGGATTATTAACATTTCCTGTAACTGACTGACAAATTTGTTGTGAAATTGTACATATAGTTTTTTTTTTCTTTCTTTTTTTAAAGAAATAGTGAATTTCATTGACAATGGGGCCTTAAATCCCTTTAGAATTGTACATATAGTTTATATGTTATGAGATAATGGTTGTCTATTTATGGATATTTTCAGTATTAAATTAGGCTAAAAGATCGCTGAAAGATGCAGATTAATAAATTCATGGGAAAATCGATTAAAAAAAGTTTTGAGGGAGTTTTTGATACATAAATAATTACAAAATTTGGGGGTATGATACTTCCTCAAATAGAAAAGAAATGGTGATAAGTATGAAATTCATGCCAATCAGCTCATCATTTGTATTGTATCCAAAATAAATATCATATTAGATAGAATATATCTATCTAATTCTATCAAAATATGTCCAAATAAAAATATTTAGAAGATAATTAAAAAATTCAAAGTGTCGGTATTGTCGTTGATGCAAAATGTGGGTCCAAGATTTCAACTCTAAATAATTGCACTTGGTAGTCAATATATATATGCTTGAGGGTATAAGATCATGTTTGTTCACTCTTGTGAGCTGTGACTTTTTCATCAAAAAAGTTTTCTGCAGCATTATTGGTTCAAGGACAACACGTTTCTTATTGATTAGAAATTCCACCAACAATATTTAATTTCTATTATTTTTGTTTGATGTTGTTGATTACGCGTGACAGTATTCATGGCCATTAATTAATTTCTTATCCTCTGTGAACGCAAGCTTGATTGATATATAGCTCAACGTGATACGCATGTTCTTTCAATTAGTTTCAATTTAGATATCGTGTCGTGTTCGTGTCAGGTAACTTATGAATAGCAATAACATATCAAGTTTGGAGTTTGTCGGGTCTTATTGTTATAAATGCCAAAAAAACACTTAAAATATAAGAGAGTTGTCCATAGCTTGTTAAACTCATTTCTGCCCATTAATAATATTTTTTTGGACCAAATTAACCTTGACTAATGAACTATATTATTTAATTTCAAAAATATATTTATATTTGACCAATTTTCCATACTAATGATAATATCTATTTAATTAATTTTTTAAAATACTACCCCTCATTTATTTCTTCTCCTTCATCTCTCTCTCTCACACACACACACACAACATCCTCGTCGGATTGACCGCCATCGCCGGATTCCTACTGATCAATCGGAGAAGAGCGCGTCGTACTACAGACATGTTTGTCGCTGCCGCTCCATTACCGCCGATCTTATTCTTCTCGGGTGAATCTTCAAATCGCGATTCGCGAATCCTCGGAGCCACCGCCATTGTTAGACGACGCTCGTGCCCTGGTTTCCTTCTTCCAACGCAATTTTGACGACCTGCAATATGCAATATCCAACTCTGATCCGAGCGAATATATTTACAGTTCAAAAGGTTCAACCTTTTAATACAATTTTGTAAATATATTTATAGTAATTTAAATATACGTAAATATACTCACCAACAATTACGTTTCGTGTGAAATCCTTAGATTATTGTGTGTTTATTTCCTTTTAAGCCTTTAATTTCTGTACATGAGACGATGAATATTAAATTTATAATTGTAAATTTAGTTACGTAAAAATACACAATCGTAAATATAGTTACGTAAAAATACAGAAACGCACATATAGTTTTGTAAATATAGAATCGTAAATGAAGTTACGTAAATATAATTACAGATTCGTAAATATATTTACGTAAAAAAATAGGTTGAAATAGTAGGATTGATTTTAAATTGATTTTTGAAAATTTTATTGCCAAATAAAATATCGTTAGAATCTTTATAAATAGGGAAAATATTAGATGAAAATATTCTTAGACTCGTTATAAATAGGGAAAATAAGGAACAAAAATATTCAAAAATAAAGAGTAATCAATTATTTATTTTTGTTACATTTAAGGAAAATTTTGTTTTTGATTTTATTAATCAAAATTCAAATAATTATTTAAATTTAAACATATTTTAACTTTCTCTATTAATTTCACACGTTAAAAATTAGAAGAGCATATGGGTTCATATTTCAATTAGTTGGTATTTTGAATACCATAAATAAAAATGGACACTTTATTCGAAACAGAGTCCCAAACCACATTTATCCATTACATAATTATATTATTTAATATTTTACAATTTATTAAGAATTCTATATATTCATTAATTGTACAGCGTAATTAATAAAGTAAAAAACATAAGTATCATGTAAAATAATTATTAAAACACTTAATAATATGTAAAATTTTGTTTTTACAAGATCTGCTTTTACAAAAAGACCGCAAGAAATATAACCAATGGATATTGGTTCCTTTTTAAGGGGGTAAAGAACCCAAATCCTTCATTCTACGATACTCAAACTCGATTTTAAAAAATCAAGTGTTTTATTGGCGTGAAATAATTATAGCATTTTATCTAGATCGATGATTTTTTTTATTTGGATATTTTTTAGATATTTAGATATTTCTTCTTTACGTTTTATCTAGATTTTTTTATTTTTTTTAGTAGTTTTTTAACTTCATGCATTAAGTTAAGTTGAGAATTTATGATTAGATACTATTTTTCTATTATAAAAAATTGTCTTATTTAGAATTTTTATTTAATTTGGATACGAGTTTTAAATTCGGGTTTTTTGTTTTAAAAGCATGTTTAAACTCGGCAGTGTTGGTCTAACGTTTTCGGGGGCCTTGGGCAAAAATTTAAACGAGAGC
Source organism: Parietaria judaica (assembly GCA_954871525.1). NCBI lineage: Eukaryota > Viridiplantae > Streptophyta > Magnoliopsida > Rosales > Urticaceae > Parietaria > Parietaria judaica. Next base: position 29,010,150 of record OX940862.1, on the reverse strand, counting down.
AATTTTTTTAATTTTTTAACAATATTATATTTGATAAACATAATATGTTTAAATACGAATATCTATCATTTTCCACTAAAACATGTTATTTTCTTGATTTTCTACTGACCATGTTCTTCTTCATGACCTGATAAATATTTTCTTCTAGATATTGTTTAAACAAGACAACAACATAATTTTTTTTATCACATTATAAAGTATATGAAGGAAAGATATAACCTTGTTCTTGAACGATGAATCTTGAATCAAAGTGTGTTTTATCGAATCCCAAAGTGCAAAAAAAGAATAAAATTAGTTGAAGTGTCCTCTTAAGATGGAGAACTTATTACATCAACACATAAATAAACACATATTTTTTTCACAATATATTTAAAAATCAACAATAAAAAAATTACCTTGTCTTAGAAGCTGGAGAATGACAAGAGAGAATTAATTGAAATTACCCAAATTCACACTCATTTCCATCGTATAATTCATACGTAGAGTATCTGAGAATGAGAATATGAAGAAATTAAGAGAAAAAAAAAAAGACAGAGAGGGGAGGAGAAAGTCAGATTCGAAGGGAGCAGAAGAGTGGGAATTTGAATGGCCACTTTCTCGATAAAGAAGAAAATAACATTAATTTTTATTTAAATTTCAGCAATAAAAAACAATTGGCTATTGTATATTGGGCTTTTCAAGTTGATCACTTATTAACACCACCAATATAAAGGTCTTTTTAATTATTTTTTTTATTTATTTGTTATACTATAAATATTGGGGGCCTTGGGCGGTCTCCCAACCTTAGGGCCGGCCTTGAAACCCGGATCGAGATATTGAGGTTTTAGACTTCCAATTAGGGCAATCATTGAGCCACTTTTTGTGAAATAATTATGGATGATTTGTTGGAGAAGTTCGGAGTGAAGTCCGAAGAACCCATGGCCAAGGAAACATCAAAGATGGCAACTTTTAACTCTCAGAATGAAATATTTTTATTTCCAGCAGTTTTCACGAAAGGGAATGCTCATCATCATTTCTATAAATTAAGAGCCGGAAATTTATTTCTCACTCACTTAATTAAGTTAGAACAGCACAATAATGTATGAGGGTCGACAGTGTAAGCTCTTAGCTGTAATTGTGGGACACCAATAATCAACACCGATAAGTTAGTTGAGTCACAGCCACATAAAGAAACAAACAACCTGAGAATGAGACATTACAAATTTAATCTGTGTAGGACTAGGACGTACCACAGCCACATGAAATACCCTTTTTCGAAACGCGCCTTGAGAAGACATATATTTTGTCCTCCCCTGGCCTCTATACGTAATGTTTGAGCACGGGGTTCGAATTTACATCTGAAATAAGATACTAACGATGTTGGAGACTTTTTCATGACAGATATATTCACACAATATATATGTCAAAGTACTAAATATGCGTATAAGTTTTTTTTTAAAAAATAAATAAAATTTAAAAAACAAGTCATGAGCAAGCGATAGATAATGCCATTCGCGAACCCTTCGGTGGGAACCTACTTTTTGGGGCACTGACTGAGATACTTAATTGCACTGATAATCATTAAAAGAATATTACACGGTTATACCATATACTTAATTGAGTTTCACAAGGGAATATACAACTCATCCTAAGGGCCAGACTCAGCTAGTGATCCAACTCCAGAGAAAAAGTAAGCTTCTCTTCAGAACAATCTTGTGATGCTTCAACTGTCGGACAACTAGTCGTCACTCCAAAAATGAGATCTCAATATCTTCCCGCTCTGAATCAAGCGAATGTGTGTTTACGTTCAAAGTGCTCAATGTTCATTCACATCATGTCAAGGCTATATATGTCGGTCTTCTTGGCATCCGAATAAGGTAAGAAAGGATTCCACGACATCTGGATTGAAGGCAGCAGCAGAAGGCTATAAATCTTAAGAATCATCAACTTTTCTAAACAGATGGAAAGTCTACATCAAATCCATTGGCTTGCTCCTCAAGTTTGACATTTTCCTTGCGTAGTTGTTGCTGACTTTCACAGGTGCTCCGATCGACCTGAGATTATGTCTGTAATATATATATATATATATATATATATATATGAATTTAAATATCCATCTTAAAACAAAAATTATGTATGTAAAGAGTTAAGATATTTGATTTTCACTGACTGTCAGGTAACAAGCATTATTAGATGAAAGAGAGCCAAAAACTAGAATCCATTATTATCATCCAGACTCAAAAAGCACTATATATACTATCCGGTTCATCAATATATCTCACGTTTCTTATCCTCCATATAATAAAATAAAATCCTCATCGATGGAAACAGGGCAAGTTCCCCACATGAATGGCGGTCTCGGAGAAACTAGCTACGCCAAGAACTCATCTTATCAAGTATGTCTCTATACTGTGTACACTTTATGCATGTGCCCATATATGCTTCACCTTGTTTTTATATAGGTGATGAGACAAGTGCATGGTAAATAGCAGATTTCGAAATATAATGTAAACACTTACAATTTTATTTAAAATGGTCATGCACAACTAATTAATTATGCGATCGAATTTATCAAAAATATAGCCATGCACCATGAAGGAGACTATCACAAAAAATGGGATCCTACAAATTGTGCCCAATGTCTGAAAAAAACTCTTTTCACACATATATATACATATATATATATATATAGGGAAACTTCAGTTTGTATGCCCGGTAGAGCATGTGTTTTCGAAAAAGTACCCGAGTTTGTTAAATTAGAAAACCATGCCCCCAATACACTTTTTGTCTTTACATAAACACTTTTAAACACTTAAAAATATGCTCCAAAAAATGTTAATGTATATATAAACACTTTTTGTCTTTATATAAACACTTTTGGAGTATAGTTTTGTAATTTAATAAATTCGGGTACTTTTCTAAAAACACATGTTGTCCGGGCATACAAACTGAAGTTTCCATATATATATATATATATATATATATATTTTGAAAGTTTTGTCATGTCTAAGAAATGTAACCATAGCGTTTGTAAAGTCTAACAATCACAAGCATTGCTCTAAGTTGACTTACCACAAAACACTCGCAATTTTAATTTACAGGTATACTAATGGGGTTTTTATAACGTTATAAGAAAAACATATATTGATTATGCCAATCCGATTTATGGGCATACTTCAAAATCGATTGGTATACATGTGATATTCGTAAAAACAATATTACCCAAAATTCAAAAACAATAATATAGATTTTTGGAAGAAAAAAATAATAATTTTTTAAGTTTCGAAATAATATGTAAATTTTTTTTTTAGAGGAAATATTATGTAAAGGTTGATGTAGAAAAAAACAGGAGGAAAGTATGGGATTTTTTGGTCAAAAATCAAATTAATTTGAGGACCAAAAATCAATTTTAGAAAGAAAAAAAAAAGTCCCCACCTAGTGCTAAAATTTTCTCACACTTATGCCAAAAGAGGATTTTCACAGATATACCGGGAGTTTTAAAACATTGATTACATCAACCACAATGACGACAACGACAAATCAATAAACAAGTTAAAAGTGAACCTTTCTTAGCCTCTAACAAAAAAAAATTAATTAATGTATGTAAAAAAATATTGCTCATAAAAAATGAGTTTATAATCTTTTATTACAATCATATATATTTTCACAAAATTAGCTTAAGAAATAACTTCATCATAACATGCAACTAACGAAATTTCAATTGTCGACCTCTTTTGTCAATATCTAAGATGGCAGTGATTTCCATAGTGAAGCCGATTCTAGAAGAAAATGTCAAAGATGTTTTTTGTTCGGTATTCCCAAAATGCCTAAGAATAGCGGACTTAGGTTGCTCCTCCGGGCCCAATTCTTTGGCTGTAGTGTAACGCTCCGATTTTCCGGGCCCGTTACTTTTTTCATAAGACTCGATTAAGTCCCGGTTTATAAAATATATTTTAACGAGAAAAATATATAAGAAATAAAATCCTTTGATAATAGTAAATATTTTATTTTTATAAATTATATGAACTCTATACAACCAGTACTCGGGACTAACTCCGATTGAAAATAAAGTTTCGGAACTATTTGATTTTACAATCGTACAAAAATAATTCGCGGAAAATCACAAGATCGTTTTATCCACCGTATGCACCCGTATATGTCGCATCGCCGCTGATTCCGCTTTCTCCGTAAGTTATCAATTTTCACCTGATTCTGCAACACAACTATACGAATGAGCTAATGCTCAGTACGAAAAGGGTTTTTATTACTCACAAAAATAATAAATGTAATGCACGTAATGCGATGCCATGCTATAACGTCTTATAGATTTCTTAAAAAATATAATCTTGGGCCCTGCGTACGTACCAACGTTACACGACCAACAACGTATCATTCTGAGTTATCACATCTCGATACAGTCGAAGGCCAATACGTATTATATCATTCAGAGACGCCACAGCTCGATACATTGTACCATTTTGAGACTACCCGTCTCGATACGTTGTACCCTTCAGAAACTACGCGACTCGATACAACAGTGAGAGATTTAAGATCTCGATACGACGCGATTTTATAAAAAGAAGTCATACATATATATTTAGTATCATAATAGATTATATATGTATGCATAAATGCTCGTGCTTATTCCGCACAAAAATGATACTTTAAATAACGAAAATAATTTTGATACATATATCACACATTTTAAACTATACACACATCATATTATTATTGTGTTGCAGTGAGTGCTTTAACGTACCTCATTAAAAAGACTATTGAAAATCAAATTGAAAACGTGCTTGCTTTACTACTCTATTTCTCTATCCCACGAGAGCGTGAAGAGTTTCTCTCCTTTCTTTTTGCTATGATCAGACCAAATGATCATATATATATAGATGAAAAATGTAAGTCGGCTAAACTACCATGGAGATAAAGATGAGGTTAAAAAATTAACACGTGGCTAATAACGTGGCTGATACATAAACAAATGAGTCAGTTATTAAGATCAGGTTGATGAAATATATATATATAATAAAGTAATTTGATTAAACAATGAAAATTCAGTGTTAAACTCATAAACAACCACGTATAATATAGTGTTTGTAAAACTTACACGTAGCATGAATTAACACTTAGTAACTAAGATATATATTGCTATAGATAAGATGAAAAGCTAATAAGTTTTATTTGGATGGGTAGAAAAATAGAAAACGTGGCTGAATACGAGAGCATTATTAAGTATAAAATGACTCAGGTAAAAAAATAAATAAACACGTGTAGTATAGTGAATATAAAGCTTACACATATAGGATAAACATATATTAGTATAAAACTTCATAGGTAACATATATACACTTTTAGATAAGGTTAAAAGAAAATAAGTAATAATATTTAGATAGGGTAAAATGTGACACGGGATCAATGAAAACGTGGCACAAGAAAAATAAGTTTAATGTATTTGCACTTAAGGTAGCAAAGTTTATATTAATATTGTGGCTAAAAAAAAAATCATCAAATAAGGTTTTCAAATAATATCATAGAAAAATATATAATAATTTTTTTTTCTGTGAAAAATAAGGATATTACATGTAGTGTCCGATATTCTCAACGCCGTCGACTCCACTTGTATTTCCTTGAATAAGAAGCGACCGACTTTTGAAGTGTTCCTAAACGATCTTCCTGGAAATGACTTCAACACTCTATTCCAGTCACTTTCCAACTTCTACGAAAAACTAGAGTATGTCAAAGGACCCGATTTTGGGCCGTGCTTCATTGCCGGAATGCCAGGGAGTTTCTTCGGGAGGTTGTTCCCTACCAACTACATGCATATCATTCACTCATCATCCCGTGTACACTGGCTGCGTCAGGTATACAATCTCATGAACCTTATAAATTACTAGACTAATTAATAGCTAGCTAGTATATTTAGCCATTTGTATATAAATTCCCACAGGTTCCAAAGGGATTGGTCGATATAAAAGGAGAAGCCATAAATAAAAAGAGTGTTTTCATTTCGAAGGCTAGTCCTCGTGTGGTTCTAAAGGCTTACGTTGATGAATTTCAACAAGGCTTCGCTCATTTATTACGATGTCGTTCCCAAGAAATTGTCTCCAATGGCGGCATGGTGCTTACCCTCGTCGGTAGAATTGAACATCCTAAAATTATTGTACAGTTGTTGGGGACGGCGCTATACGACATGGTCCTAGAGGTATAAATAAACATCTTGGATTCATAATGTGACGTTGTGATTCCGAGTAATTAATAATTATTGATGCCGGAAATGATAAGGAATAACCAAAATACCGACAATTCAATACGTTATAAGCCTTAATTTCTACTATTATGCTCTCTTTTTTTTAGATTATTACGTTTTCCTTTTTAGTTTATTTGCTTTCGAGATTTGTGGCATTTGTTGTCTTCTATTGTTTAGCTTCCTTTTTTCATTTTTTGAACCCAATTACAAAGGGTCTACATGGTTTGTAATACATTAATTGAATGTTTATGAAAAATTCGAGTTTTGTCCTTGCAAAACCTAGAAAATTCGCGTCTACATCACACTATATAACATATGTCATTGTATTTTTTTTCTTTTGATTTCAGGGTATTGTTGAAGAGGAAAAACTTGATCATTTAAACATCCCGTTATTTGTACCGAGTGTTTTGGAAGTAAAGAAAGTGATTGATGAAGAAGGATCTTTCTCTCTACAAAAGCTCCATGTTTTTGAGACTGACGTCGATGCCGGATTTAACGAGCCACGTTCTGATCATACTTGTGATGAGAAGCAGAAAAGAGGGCAATATGTATCTGATTACATAAGAGCGGCTGTGGAGCCAATATTAGTGAAAATGTTTGGTGAAGCAATTACGGATAGTGTATTCGAAAAGTACACAATGAAGGTGTAGAAGCTATGGCAAAGGAATCGTGGCCATTTGTGAATTTGACTTTTTCCTTGAGAAAAAAATAACTCGATGAGGTATTCAAGTATTACTTTCGGATGAGCAAGTCTTGGTGTTCTTAAAGCTTTTTTTTTTTTGTGTGCTATTAATCATATGTGAAATAAATTATTTGTACGCATTATAACTTCATGGATTTTTGTTTTCCGATCTTCGGGACTGATTAGAAAGACTATCATTTTGATAAGTATATTGTACGCAGTCTCTTAGTAAACTTCTTATTGTTTATTTATATCAAGGAGCGGAACTACGCTTGCCGTAGAGGGGTCGGCTGCCCCCACTTGATCGAAGCTGGTTATTTTTAAGCGAAATGGTTCATAATAGCCAAATATAAATGTTTGTTTAGCAATATAACCCTCTTTTCATTTTTCTTTGCAAAATAGCCAACTTAGATGAGGTGGCAGTTTCAAAACTCATTCCCAATTTATCCTTATGAATTTTATTTTAGTTAAAAACGTTTTTTATTTTTTATTTTTGAAATAAAAAATTGTTATAAATTATGAAAATTAATAGGTATTAAATGCCTATTCAAACTCTCTCTCTCTCTCAAACTTTCTCCGGCATGCCTATTTAAACTTTCTCTCTGTCTCTTAATTTCTCTCTCTCTCTCTCGTCCGATGCCTCGCTCCGATCCTGCTCTGCACGACGGGCCGTCGACGGAGAAGATTTAGACACACGGATGAAGACGATTTCGACGCTGAGGTCGACGGAAACAAAGATCTTCGCTTAAGATTTGGTTTTTTACTGATATAAGAGATTTGGTTGTTTACTGATATAAGAACATTGTTGTTTAGCTATGCAGGATTAAGGGTTTTAGCTTCATTTTTTTGGCTACGAGCTTGTAATCATGGTTGCTTTCATTGTTTCTTGTAGGAATTGTAAGCGTTAATTTAATGTCGTACATGATTATGCAAACGAGTTCTCTAATATTGCATAGAACATTATTAGCCAAGATCTTAGAACGAGATGATTTTCACATATGAATATTAGATCGAGAAAGCGTACCTTGATCCATGATCGGAATAATAACGGAAACGATTAATCACCGGAATTGCGTTTCTCTCTCTTAACCTCTTTAGAGTGACAAGCCTTCTTTGATAGAGAGGAAAACTTACGTAGGTAGAGAGAGGACCAATTCCTAGGGTTTCTCTTTATATAGACCCACCATCAGGGTATAATAGGAATTTACCTTTATTTAATTAAATCAATTAGATTTATCTTATTATTATTAAACCCAATAATTAATTGTGCCCAATGGGCCACACGTGAGTCCAACATTCTCCCACTTGGCCCATGTGTCATTATATCCTTTATGGTTTAATAATAATCATAATTGCGCATACTTAAGATAAATCCATCGTAATGTTTAATTACATCATAAAGTTATTATCAAGCATGACGACTAATATGGATCATAGCGGTTGTACATCAGTTCACGACATAGTCCATTCCATGTATCACAATATTAGTTTCATACTCAACATAACACATAATAAGGTAATAAATAACGGTCCGACGATAATGTCTTTGTCAGAGACAAAAGATCTTGTTTGGTTCACATAATGCATTCATGTATATACTAATCATAAGAAACAAGATCCATTCATTCATATCAGAAACAAAATAAGTGAGCTCAAAGTGTCAATCACATAAAACATAAGACGTAAAATAACGTTAATGATGACATCCAAGGATCCCCATTCTTTCAACATGTTCAGTGAAAACCTTAGGGGGCAATCCTTTCGTTAATGGGTCTGCAACCATAAGTTTTGTGCTAATGTGCTCGATTGACACTCTTTGTTTCTGAACTTCTTCTTTAACGCCAAAGTATTTCAATTCCATATGCTTAGCACCCTTCGAATACTTGTCGTTTTTAGAAAAGAAGACTGCTGCGGAGTTATCACAATAAATTTTCAGCGGCTTGGCGATACTGTCAACAATTCCAAGTCCTGAAATAAAATTCCGCAGCCATAAACCATGAACTGTAGCCTCAAAGCATGCTACAAACTCAGCTTCCATAGTGGATGCAGCAATGACAGACTGCTTCGCACTTTTCCATGAGATTGCTCCTCCGGCTAGAAGGAACAAATAGCCAAAAGTGGATTTCCTAGAATCCACGCATCCGGTAAAATCTGAATCTGAATATTCAATCACCTCAAGGTGATCAGACTTCCTGTAAGTGAGCATATGATCTTTCGTTCCTTGCAGATACCTCAGTACTTTCTTTGCAGCTTTCCAGTGATCTATTCCTGGGTTACTTTGATACCTTCCCAGCATCCCGACAACAAAACTGATGTCCGGTCTGGTACAGGTCTGTGCGTACATCAAGCTTCCCACAATAGATGCATAAGGAATTTGTTCCATCTGATTGTGCTCCAATTCATTCTTTGGACATTGATTGAGACTAAATTTATCTCCCTTCTGAATTGGTGCAACACTTGAAGAGCATTTGTCCATTTTGAATTTCTCTAGAACTTTATTGATATATGCTTTCTGAGACAATCCCAACCATCCTTGTGATCTATTACGAAATATTTCTATTCCGATCACATAGGATGCCTCACCCATATCTTTCATTTCAAAGTTCTTCGAGAGAAATTCCTTGGTTTGACGTAATAAACCAAGATCGTTAGTAGCAAGCAAGATATCGTCAACATACAAAACCAGAATGATAAACTTGCTCCCACTGATCTTTAGATATATACATCGATCAACGATGTTTTCAGTAAATCCAAAAGATGTAATGGTATCATAGAACTTAAGATACCATTGTCGGGAAGCTTGTTTAAGTCCGTATATTGACTTCTTGAGTTTACACACCATATGTTCTTTACCATCAACTTTAAAACCTTCAGGTTGATCCATAAAGACATCTTCATCTAAATTCACATTCAAAAAGGCGGTTTTCACATCCATTTGATGGAGCTCCAAATCATAATGAGCCACCATCGCCATGACTATCCTTAAAGAGTGGCAAAAAAGTCTCTTTGTAGTCAATACCATCTTTCTGAGTAAAACTTTTGGCAACGAGTCTGGCCTTGTGTCTTTCGATATTGCCTTTCGAGTCATGCTTGGTCTTGAAGACCCATTTACACCCAACTCTTTTACAACCTTCTGGCGATTCAACAAGATCCCAAACTTCATTGTGATCCATTGATTTTAGCTCTTCTTTCATGGCATCTAACCATTTATGAGAGTTTTCACTCTCTATGGCTTGTGAAAAAGAAACTGGGTCATTTTCAATTCCGGAGTCAAATTCAGACTCCATCAGATAAACCAAATAATCATCTGAAATGGCAGATTTTCTTTCTCTCCCAGATCTTCTTAATGTGATTTCTTGTGGTTCACCCATAATAGGTTCATTTGCTATTATAAGTTCATCATGTGGAGCTTGATCGTTAATTTGTTGTTCTTGCAAATCATTATCATGTTCAACATGTGCAGGAACAACAACTTGAGTAGAAGATAAAGGCAAATGGATTTGCATTCTAACTTCTTGAATTTCCACTTTACGTGGTTCCAAGCTCCCACTAACTTCACCATTCTCAATGAACCTTGCATTTCCAGTTTCAACAATTCTTGTACTATGATTAGGACAATAAAATCGATACCCTTTAGATTTTTCTGGATAACCAATGAAGAAACCACTGATTGTTCTTGCATCCAGTTTCTTTTCATGTGGATTATAAATTCTTACTTCTGCAGGGCAACCCCAAACATGCAGGTGCTTTAAACTCGGTTTCCTTCCCGTCCACAGTTCAAAAGGTGTCTTAGGAACTGCCTTACTAGGAACCCTGTTTAGCAAATACACGGAAGTCTTTAAAGCATGCATCCACAATGATTTGGGTAAAGAAGAATTGCTTAACATACTCCTAACCATATCCATTAATGTACGGTTACGCCTTTCTGCAACACCATTTTGTTGCGGTGTTCCTGGCATTGTGTATTGAGCACAAATACCACGACTTTCAAGGAACTTAGCAAAGGGACCAGGGCACTGTCCACTTTCATCAAATCTTCCGTAATATTCACCACCTCTGTCAGATCTGACAATTTTCACCTTTCTATCTAATTGCCTTTCAACTTCATTGATAAACACCTCAAGAGTATCTACCGATTGAGATTTTTCATGCAGCAAATAGATATATCCATAACGTGAAAAATCATCGATAAAGGTGATAAAATATTTTTCTCCACCAAAAGATGGAACATCAAAAGGCCCACAAATATCGGTGTGAATAATTTCAAGGAGCTGTGTGCTTCTTGTGGCTTCTTTCTTAAGTGTCTTTCTTGTTTGCTTTCCCTTAATGCATTCAATACAAACACCAAGATCAGTAAAATCCAAATCATGCAGGATTTCATTCTTTACTAATCTTTCAATTCTTTCTTTGGATATATGACCCAAACGTTTATGCCACAAGTAAGCAGATGATTCATCAGACCTACCACGTTTAGTTCCAACATTATGATGCAAGGTCAATAAAGTCTCGGCAAAAACAGTATCAAGCTTTAATTTGTAGAGATCATCGTAAAGAGTACCCGAACCCAATAAAAGATTTTGTTTAAACAAACTAAAACATCCATTGCCAAATTTAGAAGTGTACCCAACTTTATCAAGTTTGGACACAGAAATCAAATTGCGAGAAATAGAAGGAGCATACAGAGTTCGAAAAAGATCTAAATGGCACCCAGTGTCTAAAACTAAACGATAAGTTCCAACAGCTTCAACTGGAATTTTGACTCTGTTTCCCATGTAGATAAATTTCTCATTTTCGCTTGTGGTTTGGGTCGAAAGGAATCCCTGCATCGTATTTGAAACATGAGTGGTAGCACCAGAATCAATCCACCAGGTATTATAAGGAACTTCAGCTAAATTTGATTCGAAACATACTGAAACATAATGTATACCTTTTCTTTCGAACCATGCCTTACGTTTCAGGCAATCTTTCTGAAAGTGTCCAGTCCTTTTGCAGAACCGACACGTTTCGTTGCTTGGTTCCTTCTGGTTGATTTGGGCAGATGACTGATTAAGCCTTTATAGTCCTTTATTGCCCTTTCCATCCTTTTTCCAAGGTTTCTTTCCAGTACCTTTATGACCAGTGAGATTAGCCGAATGATTTCCCGGTTTCTTAAGCCTCGCTTCCTCTTGAATGAGCATGCTTTGTAATTCATGCACATTCCATTTATCCTTCAGAGTATTATAGTTCATATGAAATGGACCGTACTCATAAGGTAAGGAATTAAGGATGAACGTTACTAGGAAATTTTCATTCACTTCCATTCCCATGGTCTTCAATCTTGCTGCAATGTTCGTCATTTCGACGATATGCTCATGCATGGTACGTGAACCATTAAATTTCATAGTGGTTAACGTACCCATCAGTGTCCCAGCCAACGACTTATCAGCCGACTCGGACTGAGAACTTTCTTCCACAGACTTCAGAAATTCCTTAGCACTTTCAGTTCTGTTCAGTGTGGACTTGATGTTGTTTGCTACAGTCATTCGCATAAACATTAGGCTTAGTCTGTTAAATCTTTCCCAAGCTTTATGGAAAGATCTTTGCTCAGCACTGCTAGCGTCAGTAAGGGCAGCAGGTTTCTCACTTAAGAGTGCAAGATCAAGATCCAGAACACCGAGGTGAAACTGAATTTGCTCACACCATTCTAAGAAATTGAGCCCATTAAACTTAATAACAGACGTTGCTTGCGAATGAAGAGAAACAGGAACAGAAGCTGCAATATATATAACATAAGCTCACACGTTAATGCTTTGAGTAAAACTTCATAATACAGATTCATAACATTAGAAGAAGCAAACATAAGATGCATATTGAAGATCACCTTTGGGTGAAACAACGATATACATGAAACATGATTGATGCACAATTAATTTCACATAATTGGTAACTAACATACTCAAATTAGATATGCTTGTAATCTTTGGATATACTAAACATACCTAACTGATTAAATAGATTACCACGATAATGTTCATAATTATAAAACGAATGATCAACCTTTGGGCGATCCAGAAATATTTTATAATCAATGAACTTCAATTCACCCGTAATAAAACATTTATGTCATTAAAGCATCACTTAATCGGGGTGATTTGAACATTAATAATTTAATATCTATGAAGCATTCTAATTCGGCCACTTTGGTGACTAACAAATTATTCATAATATAGATATCAAATTGAGTTAACAGTAAATGTCAACTCGGGTCAACGAATTCAGTCAACCAAAATCGGAGGTAAATAAAGAAGTTTATTTATTTACCTAAAATATAAGGTACAATATCATTAAGCCCACAATATTATAATTCGTAATATAATATATATATATTTGTAAATATTTCTTACTCTCTGGTTCTATATGTGCGGCAAATAAATGTGATATAAGATTGCATTAGCCACTTAATAACATAAGCACGTGGCATGAGAAGCTGTTACCAAAATATTCGGCTATAGTTAAAGAAGTGGGTCAACAAATTATCCACGTAATTATAGTAACAAATAAATCTTTTAATAAAATAATACTTATCATTAAAAGAACGGTTACTTTGAAGACTTAGAATAAGGTGGTTACAGAAAACCCAAAATAAGTGGGTAACTTTATCCTAAATAATTGCCACTTCAACTTTATTATTTAAAAATAATAATAATAATAATAATAATAATATAATTAGCCACGATTTACCGTAACAAAATATATATTTTATTTTATATTTTATATTTTAAATCATAAACACGATTTTAAAACTTTATACGTGTTTACAAGATCAAAAACATGGATCATCATTATATTGATCATGAAAAATAAAATAAAAAATAAAATAAAATATATACATACTGACTATGATGAAAAATAAAGTCAGGATGTTCTTGATCGATCAAACACGTACAAAAAAATAATTGCATATCAATCCCAACATATATGCACATATACAGATTCCATATACAAATTCAATCATGATATTAAGCATATATACATATGTCAAAGAAGACCAAAACATCGATCTTCACATTAAATTGATCGACATGAACAAGTAAATCAAATAACGTAATAGGAAAATCATAGGTTCAACAATCATGGCTCTGATATCACATGTAAGCGTTAATTTAATGTCGTACATGATTATGCAAACGAGTTCTCTAATATTGCATAGAACATTATTAGCCAAGATCTTAGAACGAGATGATTTTCACATATGAATATTAGATCGAGAAAGCGTACCTTGATCCATGATCGGAATAATAGCGGAAACGATTAATCACCGGAATTGCGTTTCTCTCTCTTAACCTCTTTAGAGTGACAAGCCTTCTTTGATAGAGAGGAAAACTTACGTAGGTAAAGAGAGGATCAATTCCTAGGGTTTCTCTTTATATAGACTCACCATCAGGGTATAATAGGAATTTACCTTTATTTAATTAAATCAATTAGATTTATCTTATTATTATTAAACCCAATAATTAATTGTGCCCAATGGGCCACACGTGAGTCCAACAGGGAATCATAATAAGGGAATAACCAAGGTTTAGATTGTCAAGTTCTTTTTATCTTTATACGAAGTTTATGATTTTATGAATGTAGATTCATGTGCTTCAAATCTGATTGTTAAGACTTCGTGAATTCACATAATATGGGTTGATTGAGCGTGGGTTCACTTCATTCAAACGACAATTGCTTATTTGATTCGTGTTAATTCACGTTTATTATGTGGTTCATACGACTTAATATTCGTGTTAATATGTTTGTTAATATACGTGTTAATAATCGTTAATACGTAACGTCTGTTAATCTAATCTTTGTTTTGCGTTAGTTGTTCTGATTTGCTCTTTACCATAAAAAAAAAAAAAATTAACAATGTAATCATTGTTTTGCTTTAGTTGAACAAATCAGTTTCGTGAACTTACGTGTTAATGTTTATTACTTCGGTTTATTTATGTTAATTTTCAAAATTTTAGAAATAATTCTTGTTTAATTCAACGTATATTTACGTTAATCTATATATATATAAAAGCATGATGACAAGTTTTCTCAAGACAATTCTATCATATAGACATGGTCAAATCCTATTTTTTTAGAATTTTGAATTAAAAATAAATTCATACATAATTGCATTTAAAACCTAATTGGGTAATTAACTCATATTAATAGCACTATACACTTTAGAACCTTGATAGCAACTTTTTATTTTCAAACGTTTTTTTATTATATTTTATTTTTATCATGTCATACATATACATTAAACATTTCATCATAAAATTAATGTATACAATTAATAGCAATACATAATTTAGAAGTTTAATAGCAACTTTTTATTTTTATACATTTTTTTTATTTTTATGTTTTATTTAAGATGTCACGTTTTAGTTTTTATTCAAAGTTTCTATTATATAGACATGCTCAAATTCTAATATTTTAGAATTTAGAATTAAAAAAATTGGCTTTATAAGATCAAGTCATTGAGATTTTTTAGTTTTTTTTTTTTATAGAATTTTAAAAAAAAATCATTAAATGTCATGAAGTTGCTACAACTTAACAAAAATAACAATAATTTAATTACTATTATATGAAAATCAGTAATTCCATAGAAAGTGGTTTCATATCAATATGCTCTATCAAATTTTCTTAACGGCGTTGATGAGGAATCTCAAGAGGATTTGCAATAACTCTGCCACCTTTTCTTTTCTTTCAATTCAACCCGAGCGAGTTAAAAGTCTTTTCGAATTCAACTTCAAGGCACTATATATAAACATGATCTCTTTTGTTCGACAGTTTGATCACGAGAGTCACATGCAGAAAGCCGAGTCTTTTTCTTCTGTCCTTCCGGTAAGAAAACATCAAATAATTGTTTATAATTTCTTTTATAAATACGTAAAATCATATAGTATATGCACTATATATGTTCGCATGTTTGTATATTCTAATAGAATTCTGACTACGTTTTTCGGAGTTGAGTGCTTATTAAGTTTCCTCTGTTATGTAATTTTAGGTTGGAAAAAATTATGAAGCATGCGCGTGTTTATCGGTAAGATTTGATTTTTTGACTTGTTGGTATGAGTTTAGTAAAATACACATGAGTATTTTACTAAACTCAATACACATGAGTATTTTATCAACTTAACTAAATACACATGAGTATTTAGTTAAGTTGATAAAATCCAGGCTTAGGACTTCATGATTGTGGGTACATTCTTTAGTGGCTGGCCTGGCGGGTACATGTTGTAAAGAGCGACGACGGCACCGGCTGCTTCAATTAATGCACAAGAGTTAATTAACAATGAAAATAAAATAAGATATTGCATGACCAATAATAATATTTAAAAGTTAAATAATTATTCTTTTAATTACTATTTTTGGCATATATGTGTTACGTAAATATTATATTATTTTAAGATAACTACCACGATTTATGTTTATTAAAAATTAATTTTTATGTTAATTATAAACAAGAGGATTTATTATCTTTTTAGTTTAAGTTTCAATTAAAGTACTGATATTAGATGTAGTGGTCTTACTTATTTTACAATTTTTCTTATTGAATTTAGACTCTATTATTCTTATTCTTTTTTTCGTACATGAAATTTAGTTGGTCGGTATAATTATATTGGCCAATTATTTTTCAAAATATGATATATTTCTCATTGAGAAGAAAGTTGAGCAATAATTTATTTATATTTTCATGTATACTTTTCAATTAAAAACAGAGAGATAAAGTTAATTAAATTTGTTCGATATTTTCTACCCACCGCGCGAAGCGTGGTGCCATTTGACTAGTTGTTTGTTAATTCGTGTTAATTCACTTTATTTAGTGTTATTTTTTTGAGATTCCTAAAGTAATTCTTGTTTAATTCAACAAAGATATACGCTAATTGTTTTTTAATTCGCGTTAATTCACATTTATTTTGTGTTTAATTTAGTTTATTGGTGTTTATATAGGTTTATGGAGGGCATAACGGGCAAAGTGGGGGCGTGAAAATACCTGAAATTTTGGTTCTTCGGTTTAAAATCGCGAGTGAAGATCTTGAATATTTTTTGAGATTTTTATTCTATTAATAGAAAAGTTGTTTATTATAATCTCTTTCATTTATTAAATTTATTTTTGTTAACTAATTTATATTTGGTAATCCTTCATTTTTTTATGAAGTGTATTTTTGTCTATTAAATTAATTATTGTGGTTAATCGGTTAGGTGCATAATATTAACCAAAGAGAAATTGCACGTGATAGCCAAATTGATATGTTTGTTTAGCGAAATAGCCAAATTTCTCATTTATTTGCAAAACAGTCAATTGAGTGAAATGGCTTTTTATTTTCATATTTTATACCTATAATACTCTTTTTAATAATATATTTATACTACATTTTTTATTATTAATAATAAAAAAAAATCGATGGCTATTTTTGTAAAAAAAAATCCGCGTGTTTTTTTATTTATTCATGTGGTTTATTGGCTATTTGGCAATATTCATCAAAGATTGGCTATTTCGCTAAATAGTTTTTGTAGTTTGGCTATATAGCTATATTGCCCTTAACCAAAATATTTAAAATTTTTGCCAATTTTATGGTTTAGAAAGGATTCAAGCATTACGACCAATACTCTTTTTAGCCACAAAACATTCATATAAGATATAAAAACGATAACAACGATAACGAGTTATATAGTGTGAAGAGTTACCATTTTTATCGAGACCGCATAAAAACGAGTAATCGCCGTTTTAAGTGATCATTTAATATTAAATTTAAGTAAATATTTGTTGTAAAAGTCTCCACAAGTTACTTAAACTATTACTTATGTTTTCATTATTTTTTATCGCGGCAAAAGTATACAATGTACAAAAATTATCTTTCCATAAGTACCCCAATTCCATTCCCTAGATTCTCTTCCGTTAAGATTTAAGTGTAGCATGACACGTTTTAAGTGGTCCACGTATATCATATAATAATAAAGATTGTAATTCTAATTTGATATAAGTTATATCTAGTAAAACAGTGAAAAACTTAGAACGAGACAGACATATATTCCATTATTTTTCTCTCTATATTCTCCCTCTTTTCCGTTTCTCCTCCCTTTTGATAATAACCATATAACCATTATTCCGCACAATGCCGAAGACAAGTTTCTTTTACAAATAAACTTTTAAGATACTTTTTCGTCGGTTCTAAGATTTTGTTTGCAAAGAACTTACCACTACAAACTGTATATTTTTATCTTACAACTTAATTATCGATAAAATAGTACGCCAAAATATCAGAAATATAATCTTAATATAACACCGTGATTGATGTTATATTTTAATTAAGCATAAGAGCGATATTTTGCATATTACGACAATTCCTGAGCCATAAAAACATCTCATGTCCAAATTTGTTTAGATCGAGCATTTGTTATAAAGACAAAGCAACCTGAAAGGTAATTATTTTTCAATAAAAATCTGTGTTCATTAAGGTGACTAGTGATTTTACTTAATAATTAACCTTTATCAAATATAAGCTGTAATATGTTTTTTTATTGGGTCGAGTCTAAAAAAAAAAAGCTTGTTACAAGAGGTGTTCACGCACGGCATGAGTTTCGGAGATAACAACTTCCGGCTCGAACTTTCAATTGGAGCATATGCAGGGCCTGAAAATGTTGTTTCCGCGTAGTCGATCCGTTTTGTTTATCGTCATTTTTCACCTCTTCCTCTTATGTATTTAGTTTTCACTTTCTAGCTTATGTCTTCCTCAATTTTGTCATTTTTGTATTAGGTTAAAGCTTGACCGATCTATATTAGCCCTCTTTGCACATCTTAAAGGCTTAAGTAATATTGAAAGAAAAAATTTGAAAAGAAAAAAAAAATCCTATGTTTTTTAGGACTCAAAATTGGATGCCAAGAACCTGTAGATTAGTGCGCGATTTCTCAAGTATTGGAAGAGATGTTTGTAATTGGCATGCGTGAGCGAATTAACACTGTGTACACTTAGTTAACTTGTTCGAATTTCTCGGTTCGTCAGTAATATTTAACTCTCAAAATGAATTATTTTTATTTCCAACACGAGAAGTAGAGAAGTATTCAAATTCAATAAAATTTATTTACACAAAATTAAATAGAGAAGTAGACGGAAATTGTAGTCCTCCCATTTTATTTTTATTCAATTTCAATTTTGGTTGCAATATGTATTCATATTATAGCAAGGATTTATAAATCGTTACCGATGAATAACCGATGACTAAATTTCAATGGATTACTGATGGGTAACTAACATGTATCATCGATGGATTTTTTGGGGAAAAAATAAAGAAGAAAAGTTTTACCGAACCAAATTTTTCGGATAACCCGCTAACCAACGGATTAAAGAAATATATAGTTTACAAATGTAATTTTATGTCATAATAAGGATTATAATTGTAATTTGATGTTAATCCACGACACTCAATGTTAAAATTATAAGCACTTCATCAACTGACCGACAAATCTGTTCTTTTTACTTTTTATGAGATAATGAATATTGATTTTACGGATCATTTTCAATACTTAATTTGGCGAAAAAATAGTTTTTCTGCGCGTGAATTGTAACACCATAAATGACCACGCGAAATCTTGCAGTCTACTACACGCTTAATTTAAAGTTTAAGTCTCTAATCTTGTCGTTTATACTTGTGCTAGTAAATGACAAAAAGTAGAAAATTTTATGTACGCTGTCACAATTTTATATCAATTTTTGATGTGAGTGACGAACATCAATTTTCTAAAATTATTATTTGTATTACAGCTATAGGACTACCAAAGTTATTTAAATGTGAGCAGTGTAATCTCAATCTTTTAATGGAGCGGAAATAATACTCAAAGACTACAAAATGATCATACTCACACACAATACTCCCTTACAATCTCAATTTAACACTTAATGAAAAACATGTATGTGTCCAGTGCTTACCGTTAACGGGAATTTGGGATGAAACAAATTATAAAAAAAAAAATAACTGTGTTGCATTATGTAATAATTCCGCATGAAACCTTGAAATATTTGATGTAGCGTGCCTTTATCATAATCTTTAGGGTTATTTGCGACATAACTGCCCAATATTTAGTGTTTGCGTACGTATTAATACACTTTTAAAAATGCTTAATAAAGTGTCAAATGTTTGATTCTATTAGTTGACCATTAACACACGTAACTCTGAGTGTCAAATGGCATCCACATGGTGTCGCCACGTAGCAAAAAATTGCCACGTGTCACCAATTCAATAAAAAAAATGGCATTAGTGACACGTGGCAATTGTTGGGCTACGTGGCGAGGCCACGTGGACGCCGCTCTGATGTCATTTGGCACTCAGTAAAGTCTGTTAATCAAACATTGGACTTTGCTTTGAGCACTTTTTAAAATTTTCTTAATACAACACAAATATTAAACAATAGGCATTCATCTCGCAAATAATCCTAATCTTTATGATATCCATTTCACATTTATCATTAACTAGTTGCAAATTTTGAGGAGTTTTAGGTTATTATTCTTGTTCATTTCCCATTTTGATAAATTTTTATACTTGTGTTGCTATCAATATATCATCCCATTATTATTCAATACACCTCTATATACTACTATACAAAAACTCTTTAAGTTTTACATTACCGTCGTTTTTGTTAGAATGGTTTACCAACTGTCGTTTTTATGCTTAGCTTACAAATTGTTCGTCTGTCATTTTCTAACTATATTGTCGTTTTCTATACTAATTTCGCTGTCGTATTCTTCCCAGTGGTCTTTACTCTTCACGTTTACTTCTGCTCACTAATCTCGTCGTTTGCACTCGTCCTGTTTCTTATTTTCGTCTATCGACTATGTGTCTTTCGAACATCCATTGTCGATTTTATCATCGTTTTTCTATTCATGAGTTTATGGACCGTAACAAATTTCAACAAAATAATAAGAAACTAATACTCACCAAATCTAGTAAAAGAATAACAACGCTTGACTCGTCTTTTTTACTCATAAATTACATCATTAACGACTAACTTTAATTTTTTATATTAATGTTTACTAAAACTAACAATAATAAATAATTAAAATACTAGAATACTTAAATTAGCTAAATGTACTACTAAAATACCCATGAATTATTTTAGGCAAATTTATTCCTAAAATTTGGTATACATCTCGTAAAATACCCTCTTCCCTCTCTCCTGAATCATTCTCTCTTTTTCTCACTTTCTATTATTTCTACTATTTCTACTAGTGGATGTTACCGCGCTTCGCACGGTGGCGAAGTAAATCAACATTGACCCTATTAAGCACTCAATTTTAAAGTTTGAAATGCTATCGTTTATAATTTCAACCGAAATGTTAAACAAATTGATTAGCTTAATTTTAATATGGTCTTAGAAACAAAAAAAAATCAACATTGAACATAAAACTTAGAAATGCTCAATTTTGATGACTTTTAGCAAATACGATCACGTATGTGTATATATAAATAGAAGACGTCCCCCAAAATTATATAGAAAAATTTGTAGAACAATTATTGAAAATATTAAATTGTTAATATTATTATGTAATACCATTACCAACTACTTGCCGTTATGTGGATTTAATTAAACTGAAATATTGAAAGACCTATATATATATATATATATGAATTGCTCAATTTTTTATTTTTTTATTTTAAGAAACTCGTTACCCTTTTTTTTTTTCTTTTTTTCTTTTTTGCATAAACAATAACATAATAATATAATAGTATGTGCCTTTTTTATGTTGAAAAATCTTAATCTCAGTTGGCTTTCTTATATGGAAATGTTGAACCAAAATTTCATATGCAATTTTGGGACCACTATTTCATTGGAAACTAAGATTGATTCCGTGCAAGTGCGCGAAATAACTAATAAGAATGAATTTGAATGTTTGTAAAATTCTTGAAAACCCGTACTATTAGATGCATATTCAATTATATTTTATTAATAATCCATGAAGCTCTTTGGTTTCAAATAATGGCATCCAGCTTACTCTAATTCGTCATCTAAATTGAATGTTTGTAAAAAAAACTTCTAAATTGTGTATTGCTGTTAATTGTATGCATTAATTTTATGATGAAATGTTTAATGTATTTGTACGACGTGATAAAAATAAAACATAAGAAAAAAAAAAACGTATAAACATAAGAAGTTGCTATTTTACTTCTATTGTGTATTGCTATTAATTGTGCACATTAATTTTATGATGAAATGTTTAATTGTATTTGTATGACATGATAAAAATAAGACATAAGAAAGAAAAAAAACGTATAAAAAAAAAAGTTGCTATCAAAGGTTCTAAATTTTGTATTACTATTAATATGATTTAATAACCCAATTAGGTTTTAAATGCAATTATGTATGGAATTTTTTAATTTAAAAATCTAAAAAATTAGTATTTGAGTATGTCTATATTATAGATTAGACGGGGGACCTTATTATAATATGAATATGCTTTGTATAATACATTAGATAGAAGTAAGAAAAAACCTTAAAAAATTAATTACTCGGATTATAAGGTGATGCTAATCAACAGATAAAAATTATTTTTAGTAGTTTATGAAAACGACATTCCAGAACCAACTAAATATATTTTGTAAATTTTTATGAAGCATGATTTTAATTTTTCAGAATCTCTATATCTATATATATATATGTGTGGAAAAAGTTTAACAAATAGGGGGAAAAAAGCTATTATGTATTAAAAACAAATTTAAGCAATAATTTAAGCATCTTATACATACGTTATTATCAAACACATCGACCACGAAGTTGAAGTAGCTATGTGTGGTTTTAAGTTTTCGTTCAACGGCCGTATCGGCTACACTTCTTTGCTCGGCCTTAGGTTTAAGGATGTTCCACCAAAATTGATCAACAGAACTTGATTTTTTTTTGCCTTTCATATCACTTCGTAGTCAGGACTTTCAATAGCGAGTGAGACTCCGATGAAGAATATAAAACTGAAAATCAAGAAACTAACGGTGAGCATCAAGAATGAAACAAAGAGATATTACATATATAAGAATATAGAAATATACATATATATGAAAGTTATATTACACATTTTTTTATATCATATAGAGTATAGACTATATGCATGGACATGCGTATCTACAAAGCCTTTTTTTATTACTAAGTTATATATATGGATGGAAAATTTATATTATTAATTTTTTTTTTCTTCCACTATTTAATACCATGGTTAATTCTAATCAACTCTCAAAATAAGAATCTGTAAAGTTGCAACAATACATTCAATAAAACGTATGAAATTATCCATGCATATTATTCATACTGATTGCCTTATGATTCTACACACTGGTTTTGATACTCCACATATTAATAGCCATTAAGAGTAATCAAAGGTGAACAAAATTATAACTCCCACAAATAAATAAACTTATTTCCCACTAATATGTATTTTTTCAAGAAGAAAATTATTAAATATAAAGCCCACTAATAAATATGATATTCAATTCTCACTATGAAATAATATTTTTTCAAGAAAAAAATTATAAAATCATAGAAAATAGGATTGTACCATTTTTGAAATCTCATTAAGCCATGTCATTTACGTGAGATTTTTCTTTTATATATAGATAAATTTCTATTACAATTGATTTATTTATTTTTTCACCCTCATTCATTCCCTTTTCTCTCTCTATATTATTTCTCTGCGTTTTTTTTTCTTTCTTTCTCTCTCTCTGTCTCGCTCAATTTTCTTTTCTATCTCTCTCTATGAATCTCATCGATTTGGATGCAGACTTCCGTCGATATTTTCCAATGCTGATTTCTGGAAATTTGGGTGCAGACAGTCCCGACGACTGTCGTACTCGAGCCCTTATTTGAATTGCAGTTGTAGCTCGCTCAAAGCTCTAATTGCAGCCGCTCGATCTATTTTCAATCGAATCCGCAATTCAATTGAAGCTCGTTGTTTCTTGCTTTCTGAGGTATGAAAAAACAATTGTTCTAGTTATGTGCAATTTTTTGATGACCAAAAATATTGAGCCCGAAAGCGAAAAATCCCACTTCAGGCCTAGTGGGCCCAATAGGCCCATTAAGTCAAACCGGGGCCACATAGCAAAACATGACCCAGTACTGAACCCGACAAGGCCCATCAAGTCCCACAACGACAAAACTACAGACCAATTCCGACATGAAGAAACAACCTTGCGCAAAACGCAAACTGTTTGCAAAACCAGGCGAAGCGCGAGAATCGACCGGAACGGCCAAAAAACATCTACGGAGGGGTTAATTTACGCAAATTGTGATGCTTCAGTGACGAAGTTTCCCAATTCTCTTTGCTCGATGTTCAACTTACAAATGTTGAAGCTTGCACGTTGTGGTTGTTGGTTATGCCTGAACCCGATATTGTATCTCTCGGGTTATCGGATATAGACCCGATAACCATAACCGACATTATGGGCCCACACGGGCCCAAGTATTAATTATGATTCATAATTAATTAATAAGAGATTAATTAATTCATGATTGGGCTTTTAGAAAGCCCAATGGGTGGGCTTTTAGAAAGCCCACTAGGTCATGACCATAGGGTATTATAAATACCCTAATATGACTCATAATTAAACACACAAGATAAACCCTAGCCACCTAGAAATTCGAGCTCCCCTCCCTTGGTAGTCGAATTTTGGCTTGCTCCCCGGTTCAATCAACGGTTGATCATCTAAACACCGACAAGGATCTAACCTATCATCCGAGGTGTTTTCCGGTCATCTAAGACGTTCCCGAGTGACGTGGTGGACGAAATAGAGGCGCAACACTTGAGGCGTTAAATCCTAAATTCGGCAAGCTCCAGAATCAAAGGAATCGGCAGTTATTCGGTACAGTTGGCAAAAGTATCAAAGTTTGGTAACGATCTCTAAACGATATCTTAATTCTCGTAATTATTCTAGATCTTTATTGTTCGATGATATCCCGTGATTTCCGCCTCGGGATTGAGAAAAGTCATCGAAAAACCCAACAGTTGTATCAGAGCCGGTCTGAGTAATTTTCGAAAATTAGATATGTTAACCGAAATAATTTTAGAAAATTTTTGGTATGATTAGATTTTCAGTGGGAGCATTAGAAAATTAATTATGATTAATTGTGTGTATTGTTCGGAATCCGATTTAGAATCGGGATTGGATTTTATTTAATTTTAATGCGTATTATTAAATAAGAAAAAGGGAAAAACAAACGACGGCACCACCATCGGAACCGGCGGCGATTTTACCGTCGCCGCCAAGGTTCCGGGTGGCGCCGGCATTTGTGGCTCCCATTCGATGGGAGCCAATGGGCGACGGCTAGGGTTTCAAAACCCTAGCCGAATTATTTTTTTTTTAAATCGTGTGGGCCTGATTGGATCAGGCCCACGGGCTGGGTTTTAACCCAGCCCAATTTTTAAATGCGGGGTGGGCCTGATTGGATCAGGCCCACGGGCTGGGTTTTAACCCAGCCCACTTCACCCATCCCGGATCGCGATGATCCGGGCACACCCTACCCGGGTCTGACCCGGGTAACCGACCCGGGTTGGACCCGGGGCTCCGACCCAGGTCTATCCTGACCCGGGCCCACACCAAACAGACCCGGATCCGGGTCAAAAATTAAATATTTCCAGGCAAGGGCCTTTGGCCCTGCCCGGTCTCCCCTTTCGTGACCGGGGTTGCCCGAGGGCAACCTGTACAAGCTCGGGTTTATCCCGAGCTCGTATCCCGATATTAGATATTTAATTATATTTATGTTTAATTATTTTAAAATACAATTTAAAGTGTTTATTTTTATTTTATTTATAATTATTATAAATATCTTTAAATATGAATATTGAAAAATCTAATATATGATATTAATTATTAATAAATATGATTTATTCAATATTATTATCAATCTTATGAAGTTTTGTTTCCATTTAATATTATGTTATTCATTTATTGATTTACAAATTGTTTGTTCATAAATTTTATTCATAATCAATAATTCTTAATTAGATTAAGATAATGAATAATCTTTTATTTATTATAGTAATAGAAAAGATATAAACTTTAATGGAAATAAAAGATATATATATTATGATTAAAGATATTTTATCTATAAGATAGTTATTTATCTTTTATTTTGTATTATGACAAAGCTTGATTAAAGATATCTTATCTATAAAGATAGTTATTTATCTTTTATTCATTTATAGAAAAGATAAATCATGAATAAAGATATTTTATCTTTAAGTGATTTATTTATCTTTTATTTAAAGATAAAAGGGTTTGTCTTTAAAATTTTCATAATATATATTTATATATATATGTATACTTTTAGAAGTATATTTAATTCAAAATAGAATATGTTTTACAAAATAGGATTATGTATTACATATTCATTGTCTTAATTCTCAGAATATTTTAATTAGTTAACTATGTTTAGTTTAAGACAAAAGTAAGGATCACATAAAACCCCTCAATAAATATTAGGTATAATGTCTTCCACCGGCTGGGTCCTCGATCTAATTGAGAAAAGTTTTGAGTGTGTCTCTAACCCAAGGGAGTACTCTTATACACTCTTTTAGACGCGTAGGGCGACCTATACTGTCCGCCGATTCACCCCGTGGGTCTACCTAAACGAGTACTCTAATTAGATTAGATATCGTAGACAATTCTTTTGAAATCGGTTAGAATGATAAATGAAAATTTGTTTTTCTTTTCTAAACGTCAGAGATAATATAGGATGTTAGAGCAATTGTTGACTTTCTCTGAGTGACTAATTAATGGAATTGATGAGGGTTACTTTTCCATTAACTAATCACGAAATATTATATAAAGTCCTTATAATATATATACTTTTATGTAACATCTTTATTATAATAAGTAATTTATAATTTACATGTCAAAACTAGAATTAATATTGTGCTTATTCAGTTTTTATTTAAAATTGTAGAAACTGAACAATGTCTAGCAGTTCACTAAGATCTATCCTTGAGAAGGAAAACATCTTAAACGGAAGAAATTTTCCGGAATGGCAAAGACGCCTCAAAATTGTGCTCAGGCACGAAAAGAAGGAGGTTATCATTATGAATGCACCTCCAGCTGAATGTCCTGCTACTGCATCCCGAGCAGACAAAGATGCTTATAAGAAGCATACTGATGAAGCCGCTGAAGTGGCTTGTCTCATGTTGGCGACCATGACACCAAATCTCATGGAGCAACATGAGAACACGTCTGCCTGGGAAATGATTCAACATCTTAAGAAGATGTATGAAAATGAAGCACGTCATACAAGATTCAGAATAATGAGAAATTTGCTGAGAGCAAAATTAACTGAAGGAACCAATGTGCATGATCATGTTCTGAAGATGATCAGCTGGTCAGAAAGTCTAACCAGACAAGAGATAAAGATCCCTGAAGAAGTGTACATTGACATTGTGCTCAACTCTCTCCCCGATTCTTATAATCGGTTTATACTGAATTATAACATGTCCTCTGAAACAAAGAATCTTCATCAGCTTCACAACATGTTGCAAACAGCTGAGGGTAATGTACCCAAAAGACAGACTAGAACTATTAATGCTGTGAATAGCAAGTTCAAGGGAAAGAAGCAGTATGTTCAGAAGAATAAAGGCAAGGCTCCATATAACTTGAGGGTTAAGGCTCGTGCCATGAAACCCAAAGTTGGAGCCACTCTCGATCATAAGTGTTTTCACTGCGATAAGAAGGGACACTGGAAAAGGAATTGTCCTTTGTACCTTCCAGAGATCAAGAAGGTGAAGAAGAGTTCAAACTCCACCACAGACTCTGAAGAGAAGTAAGATGCTGAGGAAGGATGAGACCAACATGCGCGTGGCAAATGGAGCACCGGTTGTTGCAAAAGCTGTGGGCCATGTAGATCTCAACACCTCAGCAGGAATGATTTTAGAATTAAATGATTGTCATTTCGTACCTTCCATTACCAAGAACATAATTTCTATTCCAGAATTGGATGTTTTAGGTTTTGATTTTAAAATTGGGAACAAGCGTTGTGCCGTTTTTAAGGATGGTATTTGTTATGGTATTGCTTATTTATCAAACGGTATTTATTCGTTAAATACCTCTAAAAATCATGTTTATAACATCTCTAATAAAAGAGTGAAACCCAACCTTATCAATACGGCCTATCTCTGGCACTGTCGACTTGGCCATATAGGCGAGAAGCGCATTACTCGGCTTCACAAACAAGGAAGACTGGATGATTTTGATTATGAATCTTATCACACATGTGAATCTTGCCTGGTCGGGAAAATGACAAAGCCTTCCTTTAAAGGAACTTATGAGAGAAAGAAAGGACTATTGGACCTCATACATTCGGATGTATGTGGACCAATACCCATTCAGGCTAAAGGAGGTTTCAGGTATTTCATCACCTTCACTGATGACTTCAGTCGATACGGTTATGTATACTTAATGAAACACAAATCTGAATCACTTGAAAAGTTCAAGCAATTCAAGAATGAAGCTGAAAATCAATTAGCAAGAAAAGTTAAAGCCATACGATCTGATCGAGGTGGCGAATACTTGAGCGATGATTTCAAAGCTTACCTCTGTGACATGGGAATCATTTCATCACTGACCCCTCCAGGAACACCCCAACTAAATGGTGTATCTGAGAGGAGAAATCGAACCTTGTTGGACATGGTTCGATCAATGATGAATAAAAGTGACTTACCTGAGTCCCTATGGGGACACGCACTTATGACAGCAGCTACCACACTGAACTGTGTGCCATCTAAGACGGTTCCTTCGACCCCATATGAGATGTGGAAAGGAAGAATACCGGATTTGCATTTCATGAGAATCTGGGGATGTGAGGCATATGTCAAGACTCTAATGTCTGACAAGCTCAGCCCCAAATCGGTTAAATGTAACTTTGTGGGATACCCAATGGAAACTCCTGGGTATTACTTCTCTCAAAAACACACAGGCAAAATAATAGTTGCCAAAACCGGTGTTTTCTTAGAAGAAGATTTTCTCTCTAGAAAGTCTAGTGGGAGAAACATTGTTCTTAATGAAGAGCAAGAACCACAAGATACTCAAGAACAAGAAATGGACACAGAAGGTACTCACACATCGAGTTATGAACATCGTGATCAGATCATGGTTGATAACCAAATAGAAAACGTTGTTCTAAACGAAGAAGTTGAGAATGAGATTGTCAATGAAGAACCTCAAGAAAATATAGTTCTATACGATGTACCCATACAAGATGGGATTAGTGAGCAACCAGATTACACACTGACATCACGAAGATCAATTAGAGAGAGTCAACCTCCTCTTAAATTGAACCTTCTTGTTTCAATAGAAGATGAAACTGTTCATGACGACGATGGTGAAGAACCTGAATCTTATAACGAAGCAATTTCGGGAGATGACTCAGACAAATGGCTGGAAGCCATGAACTCTGAAATGGACTCCATGTATAGCAACGAAGTATGGGACCTCGTTGATGCTCCCAAAGGGTCCAAACCCATTGGTTGCAAATGGATCTCCAAAAGGAAGATCGACATGGATGGCAAAATACAAACTTACAAAGGAAGATTAGTCGCTAAAGGTTATCGACAAATTCATGGTATTGACTATGATGAAACTTTCTCTCATGTTGCCATGTTCAAGTCCATAAGAATCTTGCTAGCCATTGCAGCATTTCATGATTATGAAATCTGGCAAATGGATGTGAAGACCGCGTTCTTGAATGGTGTTCTCGAAGAGGATGTGTACATGACACAGCCTGAAGGCTTCATAGACCGCAAACATCCAAATAAGGTTTGCAAATGGAAAAGATCAATTTATGGTCTTAAGCAAGCATCTCGAAGCTGGAATCGTCGCTTTAATGAATCAATTACTGATTTTGGTTTTGTTAAGAACAAAGACGATCCTTGTGTATATATCAAATCGAGTGGGAGCAAAATAGTTTTCCTTATTCTTTATGTAGATGACATACTGATAATAGGAAACGATACATCTGAATTCCAGACTGTGAAGGAGTGGTTGAGAAAATGTTTCTCAATGAAAGACTTAGGAGAAGCCGCCTATATACTAGGCGTAAAGATTCAAAGAATAAGAAATCAAAGAATCTTATCTCTAAGTCAAGGTACATATATTGACAAAATAGTTAAAAGGTTTAAAATGGACAAATCGGAAAAGGGTTTTACACCGATGACCCATAAGACATACTTGACCAAGAAGCAATGTCCGGTTTCTTCAGAAGAAATCAAAAGTATGGAGAAAATTCCATATGCTTCAGCTATTGGTTCAATAATGTATGCAATGATATGTACGAGACCAGATGTAGCTTTTTCCTTAAGCATGACAAGTAGATTTCAATCCAACCCTGGTTTTAACCATTGGACAACCGTTAAGAATATCTTGCGTTATTTAAACAGAAAAAAAGATAGATGTTTGACATACGGTGGTGCAAAAGAATTAACTTTTGAAGGATATTCTGATGCAAGCTTCTAAACAGACATGGATGATTTCAAATCTCAAACATGATATGTATTCTGTACAAATGGTGGTGTTGTTACGTGGAACAGCAGTAAACAAGCTACGGTAGCTGATTCAACCACAGAATCTGAGTATATTGCTGCATCTGATGCTGCAAAAGAGGCTGTATGGATCAAGAAATTTGTTTCTGATCTTGGTGTAGTTCCTAGCATTGGTGATCCTGTGAAGCTGTTCTGTGACAACAACGGAGCTATAGCACAAGCCAAGGAACCAAGATCACACAAGACAGCAAAGCATGTACTCAGAAAGTACCATCTGATCAGAGACATTGTTGATCGGAAGGACATAGAGATGAGGAGAGTAGACACTGAAGAAAATGTAGCAGATCCGATGACAAAATCTTTGTCGAAAGAAAAGCATTTTCGTCATGCGGAAAGTATTGGGATAAAGAACCCATAAATGTCTGTTACGATTTTATTATCTGAACCTGATTTTGGTTCGGGAACAAATTTTATGTAATTATTATCATTCATTAAATTTGAAGCACATTATTATTTTCTTTAAAAGGCAAGTTTCATCATTTAAAAGGTTCATATCAATATTTTATTCAAAACATTGATATCAAGCTAAACAAATGTAGTTCCTGAGATGTCTTCGAGACATTCTTGAATTTCCCCAGTCAAAGAAATCATTATGAAGAAACAAAGAGGGACTATCAATGATATTCATAATTGACTGGTACATGTTGTTAAGATAAAAGGAAGGGGTCCTTGATATCTAAGAGATATTCTTATACATGTAGGCACTAGTCGGAATGACTAGCAGTGCTGGAAGACTCGCACTCTAAGTATTCTCACATGGAAACGAAACCTTGGAACAAGGAGACACTGAGAAACTTAGAGATATGAAGAGACTCCAAAGTTTGAGAACATCATGAGTCCATCACTGGGTAAGTTGCATGCTTAGATTACAACTCAACGCTTACCGTAACTGGAAAGTCATAACAGCTGTAGTTGGGCATGCGATGAACCTTGTAGGATGGAATGACGTTTCAAGAAAACATGCATCTCCCCATTCCTTTTTGGGGCTATACACTCAGGGCCTTCTGAATAGTATAAGTAAAATGAAATCTGTGGCCACAGGCAAAACAAAAGAGTTTCTGTTTTGATGTTTCAATAC
This sequence comes from Parietaria judaica, assembly GCA_954871525.1. Taxonomy (NCBI): domain Eukaryota; kingdom Viridiplantae; phylum Streptophyta; class Magnoliopsida; order Rosales; family Urticaceae; genus Parietaria; species Parietaria judaica. Next base: position 28,978,585 of record OX940862.1, on the reverse strand, counting down.
GTATACCTGAATCAGAAATTAGATCGAGGCTTAACAGGTGTTCCAAACCATGACATGTGCCTCATCTAGAGATGTAAAAGGATGTTGAAGGAATCAGTCATATACCTTATTTTAATCGTAAAGAACCACATGGTTCACCTCGATTAATCTATAAAAGAGGATTTAAAGTTTTGTAGATTGGGGGAAGTTAAGTCTAGGTTGAGGCCACTTACTTCTTGCATACTCTTATGAGTATGTGGCCAACACTACAGAATCCTATAGAGTCACACCGAACTCGCAACGGAAACGGAGTATGATGATCAAATTACAATGAAACAAACTTCGCTTGTAACTTTGATGAACCAGGCATGAGTAGCTGAGAGAATGTACATCTAACCCAAGGCGGCATTCTCGAGTAATACTTTATGTGCAGTGCGTGCACGGAGATAGCCAATCCGGTGCGTTCGTGCAAGTGGGAGATTGTTGGTTATGCCCGAACCCGATATTGTATCTCTCGGGTTATCGGATATAGACCCGATAACCATAACCGACATTATGGGCCCACACGGGCCCAAGTATTAATTATGATTCATAATTAATTAATAAGAGATTAATTAATTCATGATTGGGCTTTTAGAAAGCCCAATGGGTGGGCTTTTAGAAAGCCCACTAGGTCATGACCATAGGGTATTATAAATACCCTAATATGACTCATAATTAAACACACAAGATAAACCCTAGCCACCTAGAAATTCGAGCTCCCCTCCCTTGGTAGTCGAATTTTGGCTTGCTCCCCGGTTCAATCAACGGTTGATCATCTAAACACCGACAAGGATCTAACCTATCCTCCGAGGTGTTTTCCGGTCATCTAAGACGTTCCCGAGTGACGTGGTGGATGAAATAGAGGCGCAACACTTGAGGCGTTAAATCCTAAATTCGGCAAGCTCCAGAATCAAAGGAATCGGCAGTTATTCGGTACAGTTGGCAAAAGTGCCGAAGTTTGGTAACGATCTCTAAACGATATCTTAATTCTCGTAATTATTCTAGATCTTTATTGTTCGATGATATCCCATGATTTCCGCCTCGGGATTGAGAAAAGTCATCGAAAAACCCAACAGTGGTTCCCTCTTTGGGCTGCCCGAAAATGTCCACTGTCTCGTGAATCTACGATATTGTGACGCCTCGTTCACAACGCTCGAATCGCTTCCCTATACTTTTTGCAAGTTGTCGACTTTGCAAACGCTTATCCTAAAAGGTTCAAAACTTAGGACGCTCCCCGATAGTATCGATGGACTCGTTCATTTACGACATCTCGATGCTTCCTAGAAAGAGTTATATATTTTGCCAGCTGCGATTGCCAAGCTGCACGATTCGCAGAAGCTACATTTACACAACTATTTGAAGCTCTGTATTTTACCTGATGGGTTAGATCAGCTCACTCAGCTCCGATATCTCGATGTCAACTTAACCGGGATCGTTAGCTTGCCACTTACTCCGCATAACATGTCCGAAAGTTGCAGTAAGTAACTATTTCTTTATATGTTTATTCGATAGTAGGAGCGAACGCATGTTGAGAATCCGGATTTTTTTTTCTTTCTATACTAGATGATTTGTTTTGAATACCAGAAAATAGGATTGGAACAATCTAGAAAATAAAAATATTTCAAAAACCGGGTTCAAGTAACTACTACGGTTCTGTGAATTCAACACTTGTTGCAATAACTAGAAACAATTACAGGTTGATTTGGAGCTTGTCAGAGGTAATGATATAAGTAAGGAGTTTCAAGGTTGCTCAATCTGCATTTTTTTCTTGTTGTTTCGGGCTTTCCATCTTTAGATTAGTCGGTGTTTTAGACCTGGTTTCCGTTTTCTTAGCCCAGCTTGTTTCTTAGCTTATTATGACTACATTTTAGACTCGGTGGTATCTCATGGCCAGGGCCGGCCCAACCTATGGGCGAGTTGGGCGGTCGCCCGAGGCCCCTTTAAGAGTAGTTTATTAATGTGTTATGTAAGTTTTGTTATATTGTATAGCTCCTGTAATACCGTAATACAACAGCTCCTGCAATATTGTGTTGTAGGGTCCTACAATATCGTATATCTTATGCAATACCGTAATACATAGTTACGTACTGTGATTGTCGGTCATCCCGGTGAAGTTGAAATCAAATTATGGGGCTGAGCGGGTTTCTCCAACCCATGAGGAAGAATACAGAGCTTCAAAAAATTGCGTAAATGTAGCTTCTGCAAGTTGTGCAGCTTGACAATTGAAGTCAGCAACATATCTAACTCTGTCGAAAAAACATCGAGATGTCGTAACTAAACGAGTCCATCCATATTTTTGGGGAGCTTCGTAATTTTTGAACCTTGTAGGGTAAGAGTTCGTAAAGTCGACAACTTGCAAAAAGAACCGGGCAGCGATTCGAGCGTTGTGAATGAAGCATCAAATTACTGTATATTCACGAGACAGTGAACATCTTCGGGCAGCTAACAGGGAACCACAACGTGCAAGCTTCAACGTTTGTAAGTTGAACATCGAGCATAGAGAATTGGGCAACTTCGTTACTGAAGCATCACAAAGCTTCAAGTAATGAAGATGAACTCCTTAGAGCTACTAGTGTTCCCCGAGAACGAAAAAGTTCTCGAATTCATCACTTTGCCGAGTATCTTGTGTACCACTTCATGAGAAACACGCATGGCGATAAAACTCTGCATGTTGACTGCTTTGAAATCTGAGTAGAACTTCTCCAAAAGCCTACCGAGGTCGTCAACGCAGAGAAGATGTAGCACCTCAGTCTGAGCTAAATCATCTGAGATTGAACTCCGTTGCCGATAGAAATATTTGCCAGAAATAGCAGTGGCCATATCTATAACGAGATTGTGAAGAATGAATTCAATTTCACTCCTATTGGATGATTGAATGAGAGAGCTTGATACAAGTTCATGAATATACTGATTGTCTTGTTCTTCTATTTACGTAATCGATTCTAGATCTTCAAACAAACCTAGAGACATCCAAATCGAGATAAGATCGTCCTTTGCAATTGTACAATCTTTTGCAAAAATTGCAAAATAAGAAAAACATATTTTTACGAAAAAGAAAAGACTATCATTGCTTAATTTTAAAGAAGGAAATACTTCACTTTGATTAACTGGTAAATCGTATATTTCCGTAGCCAGAAGTGTATCCCATCGACGAATATCGAACCTGTTACGCAATAAACCGCCACAAGTCTTCAGAGCTAATGGCAACCCGTTACATTTGTCCACGATTTTTTGGCCAATCTTTTCGGTTTCGGGATTTTTATTGAGCTTGTTGTCGAAAGCATGCTCGGAAAACAATAACAACGAGGCATCTTCCTCCAATACGTTAAGGTAAATTGAAATGCCGGTTTTCAAAAAAACCGCTACAATATGACTTCTTGTCGTTAGAATGACTTTAAGCTTCCTCGAGCTCTTCCTTCGAAAAGGTTCTTCATATTTTCCCAATCGTCGTAGCTATCGTTCCAAAAGTCATCTAATACAATGAGGAACCACTTTCCTATTAGCTTCTCACTCAACTGAAGTTGAAGAGTCTTATATCTTTAGAATCTACAAAACTCGATGCTTGACATTGTAGAAGCGCCTTTGTTATGTTGAGGATATCGTAATTTCGGGACACGGAAACACAAATTATCGGATCGAAATGCCCATCATCGTAAAACCGGTTGAAGGCGGATTGAGCAAGAGCGGTCTTGCCTAACCCAGCCATTCTGACAATCGGAATCACAAGCCTATCATCCTCCGTTTTCAAGAACTTAATTAAAGTCTGCTCCTCCGAACTCCGACCATAGAGTTCAAATTTGATGGGCAAGAATATCGAAGCTCTCTTTTCCCACTATTTCCCTACAAGCTGATGGGGTTCAAGGGACTTCTTCTGCTTCGAAACCTCATCAATCTGATCCAAAAACGCCTTAATCTGACTTTGCAATTGCCTCTCCGTTGTTTCGCCAAAGAGTGATGAAATAGTTTTCTTCCATCGTTTAAAATTGGTGTTGGAATCTGCTTCGACTTTACGGCGCAAGGCTGTTGTACTCGATCTCAGCCAATAAATCACCAGCTTCGAACATTGCCTCTTGAACCTTGTCAAGGCAGGCACTAACTTGCATCGTGCTTAATCTGCAGGTGTTCGGTTTCATCGAGCTCTTTGCCGAGAGATTTCACCGCCTCCTTCAGTCGTCTTGCGTGATCATCAAACAGTGAGTCGTCACTGAAGGCTTCGCACAGCGAGCTGGGAGTGGTGAAACAAAACCTGAGACACCCCACTCACGAACGTTGAGCACAACACTTCACCGGCCATGGCTCAGATCTCCCGCTTCCTTAATTTAATAATCTCATAATTAAAATGAAATATATCATAACAAAATTATAATCATATATTTCAGAAAAATAGTTCAAAAACATACGTAAAAATGGTGGAAATTGATATATTATAAACTTTGGAACTTTTGCCACAATTGTAAAAAAATTGGAAATCAGTAATAACACTTGGGAATAAGATTAATTTCTGATTTCTACATTTTTGAGTTGTTATTCTTACATATTTCTTAAAATTTTAAAGATTGAGGTAAAAGTACTAAAAATGAGAATTTAATAAATTCGACCTATTCACATTTCCAATTTAATATAAATCTATTAAAATTAAGTATAGTATATATTATGATCATAATGCAGATTTCACACTACAGAGCATAATAGCTCAAAAAAGCTGAAGAACTGATGTATAAACCCTAAACTGATGTACGCCGGAATATAGGAAGAAAGAAAACGCTAGGTTTTAAGCAAGAAGCTCAATTTTTCATTCATATATTAATCTGCTGTACATAATATATTGACCTAGATATATAAAGAAATAAAATCCTAACTACTAGCTAATAACATGCTAACCCTAATCGAACTTAAAAGATAAATAGTCAAATACTCAAATATATAAAACAACCCACTGATAGCAGTAATTAAATGGATCGTAAATAAAGCAAGGAAAAATATTAATAGTGTACGTTGGAAATTTGGTTGCTTGCATGCTCCATGCACATTCCACCGCATCAAGAACACGTCAGAAATCGAAGCTTGAGATCATCAAATCGAAATGTGGGTTTAGTTTCCGTCGTATTTTGCTTTTCTTCTTCCTCAGAATCCGTTGTCAACTTACAAACCGGAAAATTCGCCTCAACTCTACAGCTCGTATAATTCATTTCATGAACTTTGAAGATCAGTTAGGGCAGTGGCGGAGCCAGCTTTGTATTTCAGGCGATGCACTTTTATAATAAATCGAGATTTAAGAAAAAATATTGTAAAAATTTAGTGACATAAAAATTATTTAATAATAAAATAATAATATTTAGTTATTATTCTTTGTAGTTTATTAATTAGTTATCTAAGAAGTAAATATATGATTAATGGAGAAAAAGATTATTTAACTAATTTTTAAAATAGAGATAATTGTGACATAAATACCTCATTTTTACACTTCGTAGAGAGTATATTTCAATACTTATTTTTGCTGTCATAAATACCCAATTTTTTAGTTTCAGTATAACTTTGAGTTCTGTCACTAAACTAAATTTAATGATAATTAAGTTTATGCGACATACTCGGTGGTGTCGGTGACGTACTTGGCAGTGTCGGCAACGCACTTGGTTGTGAGTATACATTGTCGACACAGTCGAGAATGCCAAGTGGGTCACCAACACCGCGATTACGTCAAAATATGCCAAATGCATCGTTGATATCATTGAGTACGTCACCGACACCGTCGAAAATAACGAGTGTGTTGCCAGCAATTAATTATGGCATAATCAATATACATGTATATATAGATATAAAGACTTATGAACAATAAGAAATAAACATATAAAAACTACATAAACTATACTTAATATATATACTATATAGTGGTATTTTTTTTGAAGATTAATGAGCGTATGCACGTGAGTATGCTACTAGCATACTAGCTACGCCTATGAGTTAGGGTTACCTGTAAATCGCAGTGCCGAGGCATCGAGGGCTCGAGGAAGAAGGCTTCGGCGAGTCGTCTTCGACGGAATTGGCAAGTCGGCGGCGGCGGCGGAACTGGAATCGGCGAGTGCGATGGAAGAAGGCGGTCGAAATGTTGTCGAATGTGGGTTTAACTTATAATTTGGTCCAAAATGATTAATTTAATAGTTTTGGTCACATTTTTCTTCTTTTTTCATATTTTCTTAAGATATTATGACACATACAATTATATTGCAATAGTTATATAGCTCTTCTTACCTTACCTTATGTTCCTTGAGTAATTTAGATTTCGTATTTAATCTTTCAAAAACAAACTCAGGAATATATAAGCGTACTTGAGAACAACATTAAACCGGGGTCATTAGCGATATGAAGCGACGATTTCTCATTTGAAGAAAACCATATTGATTCTAGAATTTTGGAGCCTATCATTGCGAGAGCTCTAGAAAAAACAAGTTCATTGCAAATTTAGATTTTGTCGAGGGGTAGACAAATTTAAACAGTAGCTAAGTGTTTGGCGCAATTTTCGGGATCGACGTCAATTGCTAAGGGTGGCAGAATTGGACATCCTGGTCGGTCTGACCCGATGGCAATCCGAAAATATAATCACCAGAGATATGACATGCAAGAGTTTTACGTAGTTTGGCCGAACGACGAGGTGCCTAATCCACGGGGGTTTAACTATAGCTCGCTACCTCCCTTAAATTCATATTTTCAATTTTTACCTCTTAAATTCATATCTTCTTTAAGAACAATGGCAAAGCTCTCCAATCCAATAACTAAGCAGGAATAATAAAAAACAAAAGCATAAACCAGAGTTATAAGTTACTCAAACAAAGAAACGACAAAATTACCAGAAAGACCCTTAAAGATACAATAAAGGACTCGACTTGCAATTCAGGATAATGGCTTTGAAGTAAACATTCAGCAATCTTTAATTACTCCCATGAAAATACAATCTGATTACACTAAATCGCCCCGGTACCACACTGTGGAACTAAAGGATTCTCACAAACATCAACATAAATTCTTCCACTTGCTTCCTCCTGAAACAAACCATATGCGACGATCATGTCAGAACAAAGTCGGACATATGTAGTTTTGTCGAACCCGTAAGCCGGGGCGGTAACTTTTAATTACACAATTACGTTGTTTTATTCAATTAAGTTGTTTCATTAGAAATTAGTATCCTAACTCTGCCTAACTATAATAAATGTCTTTTTGCTTGATGAGAGATAAGGCTTGTGAAAGAGACACCTCCCGCTACGTGGTCAAAATCCCGGGCCATAAAAATAAGCATGATAAACAGCCGGAAATAACCCTTAATTCAAAATAATGATAAAAAGGAAAGAAAGAAATAAATAAAAAAGGAGTGAAAAGAGAATTTACACTTGCCTCAAAAAATAGGAGCAAGTGTTGACTGAGCATGAAACAACAGTTTTGCTCCGGGCTATACAGCCATTTTCATGGATATCTTTCCGTGTGGATCATAACCTAAGAGTTCAAAATCCTCAGCCGTGAAAGAATCGATAATCTTTTTCTCGGGATTTATCTTCAAAATCTGCATTGTTGTTAGACGACATGAATGCAGTTCATACAAAAAAGAAAATTTTGAAACTTGTTATTAAAATATATTAATTGAGAACTTACTGGAAACGGCTTAGGCTGTTTCTGGAGCTGCTCTTGCAAAGGTCTCACGTGATTTCGGTAAACGTGAGTGTCCCCTATAACATGGACAAAGTCGCCCGAAACCAATCCTGTAAAAGATAGAGGCCCGTCAACGATGAAATCTCAATTGGTTTATAAATCTCATTCAAAAGAATATCGGTAAGTTTTGTATTTTTAAGGGGCGAAAAAACTTGAAAATCAGATTCGTGAAGAACCTCGTACCACAAACATGAGCAAGCATGCATGTCAGAAGAGCGTAGGATGCAATATTAAATGGGACTCCGAGGCCCATGTCAGCAGAACGCTGATACATCTGGCACGATAACTCCCCATTGGCCACGTAGAACTGAACAAAAGAGTCAGCTGATTTTAGCGTAGGGATGAAATCGACTTGGGAACTGGTTTCGGTTTTAGGAGAGAAAAAAAATTGTACCAAAGCCCAGTTTCACCCTGAGTTCTGACCGGACTCTTGGAATCGGGCCAAGGAAGAAAAGAAACACTTCTTTCATTTTTATTAATTTTCAGGGTATAAGATAGCCAAAACCTTAAAATGTTCTATTCTAGTCTTATTTCTTGTTTAATTGAACTATAATTTGAATATATTTTTCTTGTTTTGTAATTGACTACAAAGTTAAAAAAAATTCAAAAACAGGGCCAGCCCAGTTTCGGCCAAGTCCTGGTTTGGAGACCGTTATTAAGAAAAAGAGCCAATCCAAAAACCAGACAACAATTGGTCGGTTTTTTATAGCGCGGAAAACCTGACCAGTCCAGAAAAATGCTAAAAGCCCGGTACCCGTCTCGGTTTTCAACCCTAGGAAAAACTATATCTTTTCGGGGGGTTTTTTCAGGCCCAAGTGTTACTATACTAACCTGCGCAAACATGTGGCAAGGTGGGAGTGCCATCAATTTGAGATCAGAAGGATTCCATGCTGAGAGAATTATCCGCCGATCATCTGGATTATTTTTTATCTTGTCTATAACATCCGCCAACTGATCAAACCCTTGCCCCGTGTAGTCAGCATGCATGTCAGTATACCTATCAAAGTTTTAATGAGTTTGAATAATACTCTTAGCTTAAATTCATAATTAAAAAAAAAACACACAAGATTCATTATATGAAGTAGGAAAGGTAGAATCCCCCGACCGAGCACCAAAGTGTCTCCATTGGAACCCATAAACAGGCCCCAAATCACCTTCTTCTCTGTCTTTCAAACCTAAGCTGAAATGGAAGATAAAACTATTGGTTACAACATGCAAAAATGGATTAAGCTATATCTAGTCGACAAACACTTACTGTTGTAACGCGTGTTTATTTAGTGGGTAGTTATAGAATCAACACTTACCCATCTAGGTAATCTCTGGACGCATTTCCGTCCCATATGTGAATACCTTTCTCCTGGAGAACCTGTCAATCCAAATGAATGATGAATTATTGAGAGCATAATTTCATTTCAACTTTAGTTTAGCACCGTGTGTAAGATAAGAACAGACCTTTGCACTTGTGGAACCACTGATGAACCACAGAAGCTCTTCAACGACCCCACGCCAGAATACTTTCTGAGGACCGAAAAACAACAACATTCAATTTATAACATGAAATTACATAAGCAAGCAATCACCTGCAATTCAAGATTTTAACTAAAAAGAATATAATAATCATTTATATCATATCGAGCATCTAAGAAGGAATCTTAAAAAGGAAAAAACACTTGCCTTCGTCGTTAGAAGTGGGAAACTTCTTCGCAGATTAAACCGCATCTGGAGAGGAACAAATTGGAAGGGATATACATGAATACCGCCTCCATAATTTTATAATAAAGCGTGATATGAAAAGAAGCCAACCTGGCAACCAAATTTTGACAGGGTGCCCGTCCCAGTTCTGTCATCCTTAGTGTTTCCATTGGATATAATATCTTGAACAAGATGCAGATAAGCATACTCCTCATGCCTCTCAAAGATCATCCTAGGCAGAAAAGAGAACTTCTTCACCTCGAATCCCGAAGCATCCAACTTAGAATCAACAGCCGGGTCACTACTTTCAGTAGGATCATCAACTGCAGGGCTTCTCACTCGGGCGTAAGTTGTAAAACAATATCGAATCTTATTCTCAACCGAAGGGAACGATGAACACCACGGCTGAAACGCTGAAGAATCAATAGCAGGGGTAAAAGTATCGCACTCGATGCTCGTCTCAATCTCGGTAACGTGGATAGCTTCACAATTAGGTGCATTAAGTGCTTCCCTGTATAAAGGTAGTTCCATCTAATCAGAAAAACTAAAAGAAAGAGTAATCAGCCTTAACGCATTGTTCCGGTTTGGTTTAACTCGGTTTCCGTCAAGTTACCCCTTAAATTTGTAGGCTAACCAGCTTACAGCGCTGATAAGCGCAGATGTGCGAGGAGACTAATGGGATTTGCCGAACTTGCTTTAAACTTTGACACAAACCGTCGGCTACTTATCGAAAAGGGGGTAGATTGAAACAGTTTAAAGCGAATGAGTAAACAGAGACAGCGAATGAATAAGCTAAGAATTGAACATCAAATACAGACCTCAATATTTCGGCACCGCCAATTACGAACACTTTCTCAATGGATAGACAGTAAGGAGAAGCAGCTAGCAGCTCCAACGCCGAGAACATGCTTCCACAGATCACGACATTCTCCGCAGTGGCGATATCGAAACTCCCCGATCGGGTCAAAACCACGTTGAGGCGACCGGGCAGAGGGCGGCGCCCGAGGGGGATGCTCTCCCACGTCTTCCGACCCATCACGACGGCGTTCTTCCTCGCCGGGTCAGAAGTGGTCGTCGTAATTTCCTTGAAGAACTTGAGATCAGAAGGCAATTTCCACGGCAATTTCCCATCTTTCCCGATACCCATCTCCTGCGTCGCGGCCACCACCACTTGGTAAGTCCTCTGCGGATTGGCGGGCACAGCCCCGTTGCCATTCCCGCTGACCAACGCTTCACTGGCCATTTTCCGACTGAAACACGAAGCAAAAATCATCACAAAATTATTTAAACAATTTCAACATTCTAGTCTGAGACAAAGAAGAAGAACAAGCACATGCAAAGTTCAAGAACTCACAAAACTTAAATAACATGAAATTGAAAAGAAAAAAAAAATATATATATATATATATATATACAAAATTAAGTAAAAATGCACGGAGAAAGTGACCGATCTCGGAAAAAGCGCAGATTATGAGCAAAAGAGAAAGCCAATTCGGGGTTTCACAGTGAGAGTGAGAGTGAGAGTGTGAGTGAGAGTGAGAGACCAAATTTAAAGTCTGAAATGGAGTTTTTTTTTCTTTTTTTTTTAATTATATATAGAGCGAATTTATTTAAAATATAGTGAGACCTGAATAAATGCGATAATGGCTTTTCTTAGCTTTTCAATCTTTCTAAAAAACATAAAAGGAAAAGAGATTCTCTTGAGGGAGAATGAGCGTTTGGGTGCGTACACGTGCTTGTCACTGATACGGTCATAATATATATATATATATATAAACACCTAAATTCAAGCTGTTTATCTCCATGGAAACAGTTACAATCTTTCGAAACCCTAACCGTCACCTAGGTCATCTCAATGCAATGATTCGGAGCACGCAGCTCAGCATCGTGACGAAAACAAATGCAAATTCCAAAAGAACAAACAAAACACGAGTCAACTTCTCGACAACAACAGACTATAATCACAACTTCATTTCATATTAATCGCTTCTTTCTTGGCCTGTGACGAAGCGATTACAACAATGTCCGACACCTAAAATCTAGAGATTAAGAGAAGAGCAAATGTAATCGAAATCATATGATTGTTTGTGAGTCCGAAAGTAGCTTACCTTCCCTTCCGTGCTTGAAACAGAGGCTAGAGATTCCTTGCCGGCGAAGCTCGAGAGAGGACTTTAATGGCGGATTGCAGAGGAAGGGAGGGAGAGACTCCATGAGAGAGGGATTCATTTGGCTTTTAAACTTGTTTAGAGACAAAATGAACAAATAAACGACACGTCGTTTTTATCAAACAGTGATTCAGAAAACGACATGTCATTCGGGTTAATCGAATGCTTATACTACAGTATTTTGTTTTTAATAGGAATAATGCCAATGGTGACGTAATATATTAACTTGTCGTGTCAAACAAATAATTATAATATATTTGAAGACAATTTTACTTTGTTACTGAGGATTTCATCTAGATAATTTCTTTTAACTCAAACCCCGTGATTATTACTTCTATAAAATCGCTTTTTTTTTGTAATCAATTGATAAATTATATGATGCTCCTCTAAGAAAATATATTGCTGTTAAAATTTAGAGTTTTTATAGTCGAAATCAAGGTGTCAAATTTCGGGAAATTCGGTCGAAATTCGAGTCGATTGTCGTTTTTCAGAGAACACCGAAACGACAACCCTACCGTTTCGCTGTCGTTTTACCATTTTTCGGGAAATTCTAAACGACTTTCGTTTTGCATGCCTCTTGTCGTTTTTATGCTGTAAAACGACGAAATGAGCTTCGAAATTCGGTAAAAGCTAGGGTTTTCTCATCTTTCCCATTTCTCGCCGACAGAGTGCCTCGCATGCCCATTTCCTCTCGACTTTCCACCCGACTTCCCACCCTCGCTCGCCAGATCTTCCTTTTTTTCGCCAACTTGTGAGAGGTATTCCATTCGAAATCCGATCGTTTGCTTGTATTTTTTACCAAATTTCGTTTTAGATTTTAATTAGATTAGGGTTCCGATTTTTGAGGGTTTTTTTTCTTTGGGCTTGATTTTAGAGTAATGACTTGTGGATATATTGATTAATATGAGGTAAACTACTCTATTTACTTATATTAGTACGTTTTTTAGGATTTTAATTGTTGAAAATCGATTTTGATATGTCATGTTAAATCTTGTATGAATGTGTTCTTGTTGAATTTGTTCAACTTATGATTATAAATTTCATTTGTTCAATTTGTTATTATGTTAGATTGATTCATAAACTTGTTGTTCAATTTAGTTACTAATTTTAATATGTTAGATTATGTTTTAATCTTTTATTATGTTAGATTTGAATGCTTGATTAATTAATTAAGTTTATTGATTCATTTTAAATTTTAATGAATTTATTGATTAAGTGAATTTGGTTATTCGATTTTTGAATATAATTGTTTGTAATCTTGATTATTAATTATAGGTGAGAATTGAGATATGCCACCCGTCGATCCCGCCAGGGAGCATTGTACTCCAGTTGGCGCTGGATTCCAATGTAATTATTGTGGACATGTGATAAAGGGTGGTGGCATCACGCGGATGAAACACCACATCGCGGGGAACGATCCAAAAAAAAACACCAGACCGTGCCCAAATGCACCGCCTGAGGCGAGAGACGTTTGTCGGGGCGTTCTCGGGAAGTTTCGAGAGAAAAAAGAGAATGATAACAAGATGGAAGAGATTGTTAGGCGCCAGATACGCTCCAACCTTGCAGGGGTCCCGGCCGAGGTGTACGAGAGATATCAGGAGATACGAGATGAAATAGATCCAGAGGATGAAGCCACGGAGAATGCGATTACGCGCATAAAAAATAAAGCTAGACGACAAGCGGCAGCCGAAAGATTCCTTTTGGAACAATGCCCGCACGTCGCAGGCGCTGTGCCAGGTGACTCGTCATCCTCTCGACCGACCTCATCGCCGGTGATTCCGTCGTCCTTCTCACACTTGAAGAAGGATAAGTCGAAACAAAAGAAGTTGCCTTCAATGATTCTCCCCCAAATGATTGACCGAGTGTGCCATAACGTGAGTAAGTTCTTTATTCACGAAGGCGTGTCGTTCAGAAAAGCGAAGTCGCCACACTTCTTGAATATGACGGATAGCATCGCAGAAGCAGGTCCAGGTTGTCCTATGCCCACGCCATACGAAATTTCAGAGAAGTATTTGCCCTTAGAGGTGGCGGCTTGCCGATCGGATGATAGAAGAGGCTCGAAAAATTTGGGCAGAAAAAGGGTGCACCGTCATGTCAGACGGTTGGACGGGTCTAACCAACCTTTCGATCATTAACATCATGGTCTACTCGGCGGGGAAAACGGTCTTCCTGAAGTCCATCAACGCTTCAGACAAGATCAAGAACTCAGAGTACCTCTTCCAGGTCTTGAAGGAAGTCATACACGAGGTCGGTCCTGCGAACGTAGTCCAGCTCGTTACCGATAACGGATCGGCTTACGTAAAAGCCGGTAAGTTATTGATGAAAAAATTCCACATCTACTGGACCCCATGTGCTTCCCATTGCATGGATCTCATGTTTGAGGACCTTGGGAAACGTGACCTCATCAAGATCCCGGTGGACCAGGCAAGGTCGATTGTGAAGTTCATTTATAACCACACCATCGTCCTAGACTACATGCGGAAGACAACGAGATGTGAACTCCTCCGCCCCGGCGCCACGCGTTTTGCCACAAATTACCTGACGGTGAAAAGTGTGAAGGATAACAAAGCTGGCCTCCGCCAAATGTTCAGTTCTCCGTGGTGGGCCGAAAGCTCCTGGAAAAGGACGGCAAAAGGGCAAGCTGTCGAGGATTTGTTAATGTCCTCAAAGTTTTGGGAGGGCATTGACAATTGTATCCAGATATATGACCCCATGTATTTGGCATTACGCTTCACCGACTCGGAGATACACCCCACCATGGGCATGATGTACCGGGTATACGACTTGCTGCACAGCAAGCTCAAGAGCCTCAGAGGCCGGGGTTAACTTTCAAGCGTGCAACGGCGAAATGCGATCTAGAACGGCTATTGCTGCGAGGAATAACGTGGCACCAGGTAAATCTTCAAAATATTATAATGCTCTAAATTTTTGTAAATCTACCTTAGGCGAATTCTAATTACAGTTCACTCTTGCAGCCGATTGGTGGATCATGTTTGGCGGAGAGTGTCCGACTCTCCAGAAGTTAGCCGTCCGGGTCTTGTCGCAGACCATTTCTTCCTCGGCGTGTGAGCGCAACTGGAGCACTTTTGCGCTAGTTCACACAAAAGAAAGGAATCGGCTGGCGTACAAAAGGATAGCCAACCTAGTGAAGTGCATCTACAACACCAAGTTAACAATCAGGGATACTGTGGCTGCCCATAAAAACCCCGAGTTCACTGATCCGTTCGATTGGATCGCGGCTGCAATGGAGAATACCGGTTCTTCCAACGATCTTGAGATTTTGGAGTGGGTATCAGAGACACACCTCGATGATGATCTTGGGAACCCTGATCCCGAGGTAGCTGCTGCGGCAGAGGAGCAGGGCACAAACGTTCTTGAGACGCTCCGCACCCACGTCAACCCAAGAATAGGTTCGGATGAGATATTTGATTGTACATCCACAGGCAACTCACCGACGGGCGGCGAATCTCCGACGGGTTCTTTACCTCATTCAGGTGATTCTCCGAAAGGCTCCCATGACGGAGGAGGAGGTGGAGGAATCACCGGCGGTTATGTCGCAGACCCAGACCCCTATGGTGATGGCCGTACAGCGGAATACTACGGTGATGTGAGCACGCACGGTGGATCATCCCACGGCAGGACGACTACCTCGTCGCATGGGTTATTTCACCCGGCTTTCTTTGAGACTACGCCTAGTGCCCAGCCGCCACGTGATGAGTATTATGATGCGAACCAAAACTTTGATCGTTACTTTGATAGCTTCTGGCTAGGCGCGCCGCCGACACCGCCAGTTTCACCACCGCCGCGGTCTCCTTCGCCGCCGCGGTCGACCGATATCGACAGTTTGTCATCTAGATTCGAAGTAATGTCATTCTGTACGTCAGACGGCGCCATCCGGGCACCCACTGGTGAAGTTATACAACGTCCAGCGATTCGTCAATATGTGGAGTTCCCTATTCTCAACACGATCGTCGGTTTAGACCAGCACAACTACGAATGTCATGTTCAGACGTACGTAGCCAACTACTCCTCCATGATGTCGTGGTATGATTACTGCTCTTACCAGACTGTGCAGCCTCACATTTTCCAACAGCCACCTTCATCGAGCTTCTTTTGAGTTTTCTATCACTTTGTCTTTATCAGTGTGTACCGTACTCTACTACTCTATGGTTATGTGTGTTTGTACTTCTTACTCTACGACTTTACTATTAGTGTGTTATGACTTATGAACTTATGATGAGTGTGTACTAAACTCTATGGTGTCATATTTATTATTTGAATATGTTTTTGTGGTTATGGTCATATTTATTAAATAGGTAATTTAGAAATTAATAATCCAATACCATATAAAAATACGGTTGGAATTTGGAAATACTCAAAAAAATTTACAGAATATCCGTCGGCATATCCATCGGCAAGCGGTATGCCCATTCGAAAAATTCGGTAAATCCGGTAAACGACATGCCCTTTTTTTACCATTTGCCCATCGACATACCCATTGGCAAGCGATATATCCGTAAAACGAAAAATTCAAAACGAAAACGGCAAGCGGTATTTTAAGCCTTGGTCGAAATACATAATTGATGAGGCACTAATATAATACACATATATTGCATGTGTGAAAACACAAACATATTATATAATATATATATAAATAAAAAAATCGAAATCAACTTTTTCCCATAAATAAGTATAGTCAAATTATATTTTTGGACATACAATTAGGGGTGGCAATTTGGGGCCGAACACGATACAAGAAACGGTTACGACACGATTTAAATGGGTCTGGGTCTACCATAAATGGATCTGGGTCCAACCGTGTCGAACACGATTAACACGAGTAAATAACGGGTAAACACGGCACGAACACGATAACACGATGAGACCCAATTAGACACGATTTAAGAGCAAAAAGATACATTTTCTACATTTTATATATGTTATTAAGTGTTTTAATACTTATTATATATGAAATTTATGTTTTTATTTTATTAATTACGTCTTACAATTGATGAACATAAAGATTTGCTAGTAAAATTTTAAAATATTCGATAATATAGTTAAATAACTTAAGTTAAATGAGTATAAATTGAATTAATTTATTATTTATAAATAAATAAATAAAAAATCAATTAATTAATTGAGTTAAACGGGTCGACACGATAAACACGTTATTTAAATGGGGCGGGTCTGGGTCTCGTCTTCTAACACGATTAATAAATGGAGCGGGTCTGGGTCTAGATAAAATAAGTAAAAAATGATTAAGACTCGGCACGAACACGACACGCAACCCGAATTGCCACCCCTAATTACAATCGAAAATATTAATATTTAATACAAGAATTGTTGTTTTCAAAGGCCTAATTCCCATGTTTTTAGGTGCTATATAAAATCTCATCCGTACACGTGGCAGCCGTGCGTGGTGTCACGTCAGCATCGATTATGCCTAAGCCACTTTTTGTTAGTTAGGTGTTGCTGTTACTTTGCCGTCTTTATTAAGCCAAACCTTGTCTTGTGTTTATTTTGTTTACTATCAAACAAGTAATTGCGATTGACTGTTTTAATTAATTATTATTCAATTGGAGAGACAAACACGACAGTTAACAAAAATATTCAAGTTGTACTTCGAAAGGGTGAAAAAAAAAATTGAATTTAAAAATGATAATACAAAATTTATCAATTTTTGCACAATCAAAATTCAAGTTTTTTTTTTAGTACCAAAAAATACGGTTCAAACCGGTATCCTTTTTTTGCTATAGGATAAAGGTTATGCTTATCGCTTATTTTTTATATATTTTAAAATAAATGAATGTTAAGATTTTTAGTGCTTAATATCTTTATAATAATATTTAAGTGAGATTTTGAGTCATTCATTGATTCATTCAACCTTATTATATGTTAACCTTATTATATGTTGAATATTTATGTTATTATTGTCTTATTTCTTTTTGTTTGAATAAAGATAGTAAGGGAATTGGCTACATTTGAATTATTTCATTGGTTGATAATTTTATTTTATTTCTAACTTTAGTTTTTCTAGAAGTAGTTTTATTTTTCAAATGTAGGAGGATTATATTGCATTTTGTCAAAATGCGGTTAAAAACGACATATCACCAATTAGTAAATTTAGTACTTTAATAGTGCGGCTTTCGGTTTTAAAATTGAAAAAACTAAAAAAAAGGCAATCTGTATATACAATTATTAATATCAAACCGACAACTAGTTTGTTCATCCCTAAATTACTTCGACGACCCAATTTATTTTTATAGTGAAAAAAGCTTTCAGTAAAACAATAACTTCCACTAAAAAATATATAAAAAAATAGTTACAGGACATGTGTCAGCCACACAATTTAATTTTTATTATTTAGATTTCCCTTCTCTGTTAATTTTAATAAAAATAGAGAGAATTAAATACAACAACAGTCTTACAAAATTTGAGTATTTTTTTACTAAAAAAATATGGATACATGTTTGTAGGAACTTTGTGGCAAAGTACCCAAAGATTAGAGATTGGCTAATGGGCCAAAATAAATAATAAGATTAATTAGTTGGTTAATGGGCTTGATTAATGTGATTCGTAAAGCCTATTAACACTAAACTCTATTCTTATATATGGAGACTAAGAGAAAATGAAATCTAAGGCAATTCATTACGTACACACACAGAAGGAAACTTCGCATGCTCTCTCCCTAGGCAGGAATTCAACACCCCCTATTCTAAGAGAGCTGTTCGAATTCTCCTAGCGCTGAAAAGAGTTCTTGGTTCGTTTCTAATTACCGGAAAAGCACTAGTATTCCTGTGTTGGTGATTTCTGGCAATAAAGGCGTTCCGTTAAACGATGTGGTGTAAGAAGTAGAGAACAATGCAATTGGACGGCTTTGTGATCGGCAAAAGGCGTGGACAAGTAAGGAGATTCAAGCTCGACGTGTGCGTGGAACCGGATCTTCAAGAAGGATACGAGAAGAGTTATGTAGAGATTAATATCTCGACCGGTAACATTTTTAATAATAGCGTTGTTATCTAGATCATGTTTTCTAGGATTTCTCAAAATTTTCGCTCCCGGAAATATGTATAATCTTAGAAAAAAACAACAATGTCGACACAATATAATACAAACCTATAACTTTATCGATGTTATAACTTATACCTACGAGTAGACATATAAATTTAAATAAAATCATTATTAATCAAATTAAACTAAATGATCAATTCCTCCGATTTTGGCAAGAACAAAACTAAAAAAATAAAAATAGACTATAATTTTCATATAGTCCCATAAGTAATCAGGTATTCGGGACTCTTGATTTAGACATTGGCATAGAAATCTTAAAAAGAGAATAGTTCCATTATTAGTTCCCACATTTGCTGGACTACGTTTATATAAATGTATTTGCAAGATAAAGTTTATGGATATTTGGGTATAAAAAAAAAATTATAAAAAAGAAAGAAAGAAAGAAGAATATGCTATAACTTATAGACAAAATGCTAAATAATACATGTAATTTATTCTTTCTCATTGTGGTAGTCAATTCGTGTCTTTGAATTTCATGTTCGTTGAATATGTCTTGATAAGCATCTAAACCATTAAATAATTTATCCTTTTTAGGGGTATATAATTACTGTAACGCAATAAAAAAAAATACTAATAACAATAATAATAAAAAAGACTTGAAGATAATGTAGATTGTAGATCATATTTATTTGCTTATTTTATATATATTCATTACACAAAAATACTTTAAAAATATTCTCATGGAAAAAAAAAAGTGATAGTTAATTATGGAATTAATAATGAGAAATATTTAAAGTCATTTAGTTTATCAATAATTATCACACGATTTTTTATTGACAAAATAAAAAGGTTTCAGTTTATCAATTAACTGTCTCGCTTTTTTTTCTTTGTAAAATAACACTATTGAGAATAATTACATGTATTTTTATTATAAGATGTATTCTAAGTGTAAGAACAGTTAGCACAAACTACGAATGTCAATTTCTGTGTCGCGTTAACGTCAATCCTAGGATTTTTTTGAAAAGTTATGTAATAGAGTTGTACGGTCAGTCAAGCTCGGTTTAAGTGATATCGAAATCAGTTGAGAATTATAAATTTATGTATTTATTGTCTTCGTATACTTGTTAACATTGTTTTTTATTATTATTATTATTATTATTATTATTATTATTATTATTAAATGTATGTATGTGTGTGTGGCATATGCTCGTATTTTGCAGTCTTTTTCAATAAGTTGTAAGATTCTAGGATAAATAACGTCCAGATACTTTTAAATACGTACCGCACTATTTAATGTGCATCTTTTTAATGCTTGCAATCCCAAATAACTTACCATAGCATGAATATTAATTTATATGTGGGAAGCAATAATAAAAATAAAGATTCTTTAGACTAAAAACAATACAAATAAAGTGTAACGTATGTGATAATCAGTTATTTTGTCACGTCACTTAAAGAAGCAATACAGCTACAAATTTAAATTGCAAATTATATTGTGAATGTAATATTATTTAAGAATATTAGTTTTTAGAGGTATAATTAAAGAATATTGCATTACAAGTAAGATGATTAATTGATTCCTTATAGCCGATATTTTGGCTTAAAATGAGCAAGATAAGATTGAAATATATTCGCTACAATTTAAGCAATAATGTTGCTTAAAACTTCTTTAAAAAAATATTGTTGCTTAAGAAAACCTATAACTAAAATATCATATTGACCCCTTATAAGTTATAGTATTGTTATTTGCTTCATTGCTTGGATGCTATTTTAGCTTTCCTTTGTTACTTTAAAAGGCATTTTATTATAGTTTGCTTTTGAGTGTTTCAATTCCTATCTTCAAAAATATGTTTGAATCTTATTTTTATAGTTTCACATTGGTTAAAACTTAACTTCTAATCGGATTAATCTATTATATGATTAAGACTTAGAAGTTATAATATAAGAGTCCTAAAATAATGCATTGTGTTCAACAAAGTCTCACACAAGTAGTTTAAAATACTCATAGTCTCATTTAGCGACATACATACGTTTTTAAAATACTTGTTTTAGAACTTCATCTACCTAGGTGGTACGGGATTGCATAGTTTACTTTATATGTACTTGGTATTTTTATTCGATTTAACCTTTCTAAAAAATTTTCGCAACTTCTAAAAGTTTCAAAAAGTTTTAGGTCGTTTTCAGACTTCATCTTGACGTGGAAAATAAATAATTAAAACGGCATGTTTTCATCTTTCTTCTTACATTCGCTTAATCGCAACATTCTAAAATCTAAAGCTAAATTTAAGAGAAAATGAGACTAATACAACTAGAGAGGGATCAAGATGTACCAAGACGATGCACGTAAAAACATAGAAGGGAATTGTATGTAAGAGACGACGCACGGAGAATCAAATTTTTTTCATGCAAAACCCATGGCGATGGCAGGTCGGAGGCGCCATGGCAACCGCGCATGAGCAAGGTTGGGGCGACAGAGGTTGACCGAAAAAAGATAGATTAGTTCTAAACTTGATCATTAGATGTATTGGTTTAGACTTTAGAGGGTATATTTGTCTCAAAATTGTCAATGACTTTTAGTTTTCCATTTATAAAAGCTTTAAGGTTATAATATCAAACAATGAATTTCCTTTCTCATCGTCTCGAATCGATTTCTAAACTTATTTTTCGGATAATTTTTACTCGTCAAAATGGTGAGTTCATCTTATGTATGCTAATATATATATATATATATATATATATATATATATATATTTGCATTAACTTCCGATAATATATATCAAGAAATGGTTGAATAATAGACTTTCAATCTTCGAAATTTTTATTAAATAAGTCGTTATCAGTCAATATCTTGTTCTCCCACAGCAACAACCAACATGACGCTATCTAACTTAGCTGAATACAACAGAAACCGCAATAAGAAGATGGAAGAAATCAAAGACCCTCGAAGAACCGAACATGGTCATCAAAAGTCTCAGCGTGCCGGATTTTGGCCAGCGATCCATCCTCCTGAACCTGAAACCATCGAAACAAGCCAGTTAGAATGAGAAATCATAGACAAGAACTTTCCCTCGGGAACTGAATCATCAAAACCTAAATATCGATTCGACACGTTTCAAATTAAAACCAAAGACTATAAATACCCAGTATTCCGGAGGACGCATCTTGAGATTGTACGTGGACGCCATGCTCATACAATACGCACCCGCGTCGTGAACCACCAGACCCGCTCCCTGCGAAAAGATGTGTCGTTTCAGAGCTAAGAAATACGACGGGATTCTGGTCACTTAAAAACCAGTACCAGTATTAACCGGTACTGTTCTTGAAAACCAGTATCCGGACCTGTTTCAAGAACCGGTCCATACCAGTCTCACTTCTGTTAGATATTTTTCTTTCAAAAATCAAAACCGACAAAAAAATAGGTTTTTCCTGGTAGTAGTTACCGGCCTCAATTACCCATGCTGTTATCTTATTAGTTCCGGTTTAAAAGCGGTAAAATTTGGGTTTTACCAGTCCCGCAAACGATTTATTGAAAAACAGTTTTTATAAACACTGTACTGATACCCCATATCTAATTTTAAAATCACGGAAAAATAAGAAACCGGATTAAAAAAAAAAAACCCAAATACCAGCTCCTCAGTCCCAGATTCACCCCTAGAATGAGGTCAATGGCGTGTTTCTTTTTACCTTGGCTGGAGTTGGAAGCTCCCTTTCCTTTCCCAGGAAATCTGCCGATTCACAGACCGGTCCCACCACGTCAAAAGTCGAAATCTCCGAGTCGGGTTGAGCAGGTGAAATCAGCTCGATATGCTGCAACCGGTCATAGATTATTAGCGCCAAGGAATTCAAAACGACACTGAACTTTAAAAAAATAGAAAATTGATTTTGAATTTTACCTGATAAGCATCGTAAAGGCTTGGACGAATAAGTTCAGCCATGCTTCCATCAATAACAACAAAGTTCTTTGTTCCGTTAGTTTTAACGCCAGTGACCCGATTCACCAAGCAGCACGTGTTTGCGATGAGCGATCTCCCAGGTTCAATGATGAGATTAAGGTTTCTCGAAAGAACAAGCTCACGAACCTGGAGCAAGCATCAATACCGATGATTTCAGTTATGATTTAATAATCTAAACTCGGATAAAGAGAAATACGTAATCTCATTAATATATAAAATTGACAAGAAAATGCATGGATAGCATTGCACAGCTTCCGGAAGAATGTGACACTCACAGTGTTGATGAGATCTCTAGGTGTCGGAAGAACTGCACCGGCGTGGTAATAGTCAATCCCGAGTCCCCCTCCAATGTTTAAGAAATCAACTTCGAAGCCTTGAGATCGGATTTCGTCGATATAGTTTACCATGAGAAGGGCAGCGTCCCTGAAAATGTCCACCTGGAAAAGATAAAATTTAAATATCCCCAATAATTAGAAATACTGGGTTTTGTTGTAGTCATTATTTTCGCCAAAAGCTAGTTTAAAATAGCACTTTATACCTTTAAAATTCATATTTATAAATTCATCGGATTAAATTAGAGACGTCGGCAGTGCGGTTTATCACCTTTGTGATGGTCGATCCGAGATGGCAATGAGCACCAACAAGTTTGAGCTCTTCAGGATGCGCCTTCACGGCGTCGAGAAACCATTGCAGCTTCTCGTTTCTGATTCCGAATTTGGAGTTCTTATTCCCAGTGGCAACGTACGGATGGACCTGAGAAATAATGTATCGCTCGTAATTGATATTGGAAACAAAACCATGGACTCAAATTGCAAAGAAAGGAATATGAATTATCTACCAAGACACAAAATTGATGTTCAATATTATCAAAATCGAACTAGCTTACAAACTTAACGGCTTCTTGACTTACCGCAACATAGGAGCAATCAAAGACTCCACTGACTATAATCGCTCAATATGGGCTTAAAGTTTCCAAAAATAAGTTTCCCTTTGGTGATTATATCTCTCATAAGCACCGATAGAGTTCGCGACCCCAATCCGTTTTCTTAGCTCACTTCGTTGCGTAGCTTCGCAATGCAACATATTTTTAATGAATATTATGGAGGCTCTACGGTGGATGTGGAGGGATCAGGGCAATAAGAATTTATTGGAATTCTCCATTGCTATAACTATTTTTCGATCATAGCGGATTGTTTTTCTTCACAAATCGGATTTCCACATAATTTCCTGGGTCATTTTTCTCTTTACTTTCATTGCTATTTTGTGTTCGGTTCATAACATGCACATTTTTAACACTGAAGCCTACTTGACTAACGTGCATACATGCAAACAAAGATATCACACCTGAGGATCGACATCGGGGTTGATCCGGAGCAAGACGTTGACTTTCCGCCCTGCTATTCTGGCAGCGGCCACGATGTTCTCTAAGTCGAACTCGCTATCGACGTTGACAAACACGCCTGCTTCCGCAGCCAGAACCAAGTCCTCCAGCATCTTCCCATTCCCATTGAAAATACACCTGAAAGAAAAAATGCGATCAAAACTCGACGACCCATTAACACAAACACTTGGCGCGCAAAGCCCGAAACCGCCACCGCTTACTTGGTGGGGTCAAACCCGGCTGTGAGAGCAAGCCGGAGCTCGTTCCCGCTGACGAGCACGGCGCCGCAGCCGAGCGACCTCAAATGGTCCAAGATCTTGAGGTTGTTGTTGGCTTTAATGGCGTATCCAATGACGGAGTTGAGACCCTGCAGGGCCTCCTTGTAGGCCTCGACGTTCCTGGTGATCTGGGGCTTGCTGTAGAGGTAGAAGGGGCGCCTCTCGACGGAGTCCATGACGTCCTGGACCTTGACGCCCTCGCAGCGGAGGAACCCATCGGAGCTCTTGGAGAAGCAGTGGTCGAACGGCGTCGCCTTGGCCGGGGCTTGCGAGAGCACGGCGCGGAGAGTGAGGGGCTTGGTGGAGGAGGAGGGTCGGAGGCGGAGAAGCGAGGCGCGTGTGGGGAGGGTCCGAGAGGGCGCGTGGGAGAGGGATAGGTGGGAGTGGGAGAGGGGCTGTGTGGCCGCCATTGATGAAGGGAGGGCTAAAGGTGGGAGCTTTAAGGGAGTGGAAAGTAGACAAGACTTGTATTATATTTATATAGAGACAGAGATTATTGATTGAGTAAACAACACTAGTTTGACATGAATTATATATTATTAAAATTCATGAAAAATGGCACATGAATTAATTGGAAAAATAATATTTATATCTTGCATGGGACGCAACGCAAATGTAAGAAGTCTATAAACTTTAGTTTTGTATAATTTTTATTTGTATTTTTAATGTTATTTATCTTATTGCTCGATTTAATAAATTAAAAATAATAGTTTTATTTTTATTTCTTAATACAATAAGTGGAAAAAATTGTAGAGAAAAGAGATTAAAAAAATATCAACATTGAAAATTCTAATCTTAAAAGGTTAGCTTTATATGCTGGGATTAAGAACTAAAGTATTAAATACTTAGGAGGTTAGAAATGTGAGGGTTTGATTCTACTGTTTCATAAATAGAAGAGATAGCTTTTTTTTTTTTAGTTTTGATGTGAATTTAGTCTTTTGATCTTCAAAATCAAATATTTTTTTAAAATATTTAATGTGTCTGAATAAACACAAAATAAAATTTAATTTCAAATTAAACACATAACTTTATATATTTTTTGTATTAGTGAAAACTAAACCAAATTTTAACCCATATTTGAAACTCTAGCTACATTTATAGAATATCCAAAAGTGGAAATTACTAACAAAATAGATTTACAAAATTGAAAAAAAGTGTGATAATTTAAATTTAAAAAAAAAAAAACTAAAACAGCAAATGGTAAAAACGACAATAATATGGAAAGCAACGAGATATTGTCGTTTCAGCAAACTTGAAAAACAAGGATCAGAAAAAGAAAGGAAAAGAAAAATCCATGGAGAGCAAACCGACAGGAAAAATAATACGACAATAAGTCGAATGAAAAAACAAAAATAAACAATACGACCACAAAATACAAACGACAAGGGCTAAAACGACAAAGGTAGTCATTCGTCATTACCAAAAAGGATGAGAAAATTAACGGGACATGATGAAAGGCATTTGCAAAGTCTTAACATAAAGTACTAGGTGATGAAATATATTTTTTAATAAAAAGTGGTAAAAAAAAAAACATGACATAAAAACGACAATAAATAGAAAACGGTGTCGTAAAATAAAGTACTAGATGATGGAATAGCAACAAAGGGACTTTTCAATTTTCTTTGCATTTAGCTATATAAGATGATAAAATAAAACAACGTCAAAATGAAAATTGCAGGGCTTGAATAACGACCAAAACAAAACAGAAACCAATGATACAACTAAAGCAGGGCGAAAACGTTAACGACATTCAACGATAAAACAACGATACGATATTTTTGAATGATGCTATGGGTATTTTTCAAAATTAATAAAAATTAATTAAAAAAGAAAAATATATTTTAATTATTTATTCTTAATTGTTTAATTAAAGCCTGGCTCAAAAAACGGGTTCTGGAAGCTCATTTTTTAAAGCCGACAAGCTCAGGAAATAGAAAATAATTATTAATTATGACGGAATTAACAACTCGACAAACCCGACAAGCTCGACAAACGGAATTAACAATTCTCCCAAATCAAAGATTCAAGCTTCAAGCCCGATATAATTAACAAAACAACGACGGACTCGGCCCAAAAACAAGGGCCGATACAGCCTACAGTGTGTGATCTATTTTTCGGTATCAACAAATAATACAAAAGCGCCACTATTAGTCAACACTGGTTGTGTAGAGTGTGTCATTTTCCTTCTCATGCTTTTTAAGGAAACTTCATAATATATCACTCGCGTGGTGAGAAATTACATTCTAACCATGCTATGTTTCAAAAAACTTTTACTTATGGATGAGTTTTCGAAAATAAGATGCAACATGACATGAATACAATATCAAATCTTTCTCGAGAACTTATTATAGTTGGACATTGCAAGATGTAACAACTTATCTTTTAGTTTCTTCTTTGCCAAAAAGGACTATGCTATGAGAGCAAGAAAAATGCATTTAACTTCAACTCCAACAAACATTGGTGGCAAAATATAGACAATAATATAAGGGACATCACCATCATAAAATTTCAAACCTAAGCTTAATGTATTATTGTGTATAGTAATCGATTAATACATATAAATGCATACGAGCAAACAAAAATCGAGACTCAATCTCAAGTTCTCAACGTTATCATATTATATTGCCATGTCTTAGCTGAAGGGTCAAATTTCTGAATAACCCTGCATGTTTATTAAATAATAGCCACAAATCACAATATAATCCAATCATAAACGAAATATTTAAATAAAAAAATACAACCGAACTTGACAATAGAAATAAGATGGATATTTATTTTGTCCTTAAAATCAAATTGAAAATGAACAAATATATGAGTTATCCAAGTGAAAAATCTTAATAATGAAAATAAATAAATAAAAAATCACATTTTCTTCAAATATTGATTTTGATTGCAAGACACGGCAAGCACATTATATAATCCAATTACAAGTATGTTCTTGATATATATGATCCTTTGTCGTTTTATCAATTTGTTCATTTGATCTTCAATTAACAATTATTTACGTTTAAGAACTACACTGGATCTGTCAAAAAAAAAAACTACACTGGATGATAAAAGAAATCATGGAAGGCAGCTTAATTAACAGGAAGAGAAATACAACAAATTTGAGCAACATCAACCCACACAACAAACGCACTCTATAAACCGTTTATATATATTTCTTACCACATTCCATATATTATATACGAAAATAATGTGGGACTCTTTCATTTCAAATATTTGATTATTTTTCATAATATATTTTTTCCTAGAAATTCAATGTGATTTTTTGTTTGTTTTGATATATATTCAAATGTTGAATTAATTGTTTAGTGGTAATGAATTGTCACTACTTCTACGTATTGCAAAGTAGACTTTTTAAAATAAGTAAAATTCATAAATCTTTTTAAAATCTGGGTAACTTTCTATGGAGGTTTCGGGTTTTTTTAACATAAACCCATGATTCATATCCGATTTTAATCCGGATGCGAGTTTTGATAACTCGATCAAATTTAAACAGATTTTAAACGGGATGCAATTTTTTCAAACCCTAATGCGATTTTAAACCCGCATTTATGGACGTTTGTAACGCCCCATTATGTTTTTGACATGATCCTGAATTTCCTTAAACGTGACAAATAACATAATTATTTTTGAACTAGAAAGTTGAGAGTGGCACAAACTAGTTGGTGGTGCACAAGACATTACTATATAACATAAATTGACTTCATCATTATTAATTAATTCAACAGCAGGCCACACTAACATTTACTCATTCAATAATTGATGAAAACACACTTAGTGGATCTCCATTTTCACAAGCAATTGACTTGTCTTCTCCTACACCAAAACAAATTAATGGTCATGTCATGTGTGAGAGACAAACAAAACCCTTTTTTTGTCTCTCTCTCTCCTCATGTCTCCATTATTATTATTATTATTATTATTATTATTATTATTATTATTATTATTATTATTCCAGCAATACATTATGATAAACAACCACAAAAATGGATATAACCACTGAGAAAAGATTACTTCTACACTCTTATATGATATCCAATTTTGATGCTCATTATCATCACAAAAATGATTCTGAAAATAGGATTCAGAAAAATACCAGATTTTTTTTATTTGGAATTCCGATTCTATAAAATATTTTAATATTGTTTTCACTTTTTTGCTAAGGTACTTGCTAATAAATTTGGATCGCTAGATCCAACCGTTCATGATATATAATTAGCATTCTAAAAATGTGAAAATTTTGTTTCCGAATTTATCCAAAACCGGCATTTCCCGTTCCTCGCATTAAACATAAAACAAACGAAACCTCTATTTTCTTTTTGTCCGTGGTTAAATCCTCCAAACCAACTTATAGTTATAGCTATATATATATATATATAGAGAGAGAGAGTACAAATATGTGTATGCATTTACACAACAATAGTAAATTGGTAGTTGTTTTTTATGTACTATTTATATTATAGCGAATCCAATATCCCTAGTAGAAATCCGATAGAAATATATCTATATATATATATCATTATAAATTAATTATCACCACTTTGACTAGATTAACAATAGTACTTTAGATTATAAAATATACAATTAATTAATTTTGTGTGGCTGGTAGGAAAAAGAGGTAATGAGGGCAAGTATGTTGAAGTTAGTTCAGATATTATTTCAAGAAAAGCAGGTAAAACAGTTGCCTTTATTGTAGCAAAAGTTTGGTCTCATATTCTAAAAAAAAAAAAGGAGAGAGATTAAATTAATAGTAAATAAAATGAAAGGAGTGGCTTGCATTTCGCAATAAATACAGCTATTCAAGTGCAAGCTTGGAAAAAACAGATTATAGTTTTATCTTTCAAAGATTCACGACGTGACAATAGAAACAAAATCCCAATCATTTAATTTACGACCTACTTTATTATATTACTAATTAATTAAGACCATAGTATCTAAATTTAGTCGTGACAACAGAGAAAATAGGAGATTAATTCGGAGAAATATATAGTCCTCTCCTATTTCTCTCTTTCACATCCCTATGTTCTTGTCAAAAGGTAATTGTTATTTTTCTCTCTCTCTTTTTTTTTTTTCGTTTCTTTTGTGTGTGAATTCTTTCAATCTTTTTCTTGGTGTTGGTACGTGCCTCTGTGCATGGTTTTTTCCTATTTTGCATGGATTTGGATCATCGTTCTGACCCTTTTTGTTTCTGTGGCTATATATATAGGTGTGTGTGTGTATATATATACATATATAAGGGCTGTAATAGAGGTGTATAGTGGGCAAGTATCTCTGTGTTTGATGAGTGCTTAATTCATTGATCAATTGAATTTCCCAAGAGATTTGTTGATAATCAATCATGTGTGACACAATGTCTGGACCTATTGACCGCAACTACAAGCCTGGTACGTTTTCATGTTTCTCATATTTTTGTGTGTATATATATATATAATGTTTAATCTTGATCATCTTGTTCTTCTTAAAAGAAAAAAAAATAGCTTGGTGTAATTTGAAATGATTCAAGAACGTATGATTCTTGTTGGGTTTTTCTTCTTCTTCTTTCTTCTATAGTTTATGAATTAATTATAAATAAAAAAATAAAAATAAGATTGTAAAAATGTAGTTGGAGATGAAGGAGAGGAAAATTTTATTTCATTAAGCAAATGATCAAAATATTTGGCTGAAGAATATGGAATTTTTATTACATGTTTTTAGGTCTTGAGGAGATCTCAGAGGACGAGAAGAAGACGAGGCTGGGGTCTCTGAAGAAGAAGGCGATCAATGCGTCGACGAAGTTCAGGAACTCGCTCACAAAGAGGGGACGCAGGAACAGCCGCGTCATGTCCGTCACCTTCGAGGACGACATCGACGCCGACGAGCTTCAGGCCGTCGACGCCTTTCGCCAAGCACTTATCTTGGACGAGCTACTGCCCTCGAAGCACGACGACCACCGCATGATGCTAAGGTCTTAATTTTAGTACTCAACGTAAAATCATGGTGATATATTTCACATACAAATATATTAAAATATATATAATTTTTTTTATGGCCCAATAGTTAAAACTGGAGGGTTTTAGGGGCAAAGCTATTAACATTTTAGTCATGATCCTAGACATAAAAAATAAAAATAAAAACACCTGACAAATATATAGATACTAATCTCTAAATTAATAACGTGAAAAATAAATAATTTTATTAAATTGTCAAGTAAGGTTATTAAATTAACAGAGTTCTTCATAGTGGGGAGCGAGCAAAAATATAATGTAATAGAAGTTATATTTTATAGAAGTTTTATTATATCGTAATTTTGCAGCATTACAAAGATTACAAAGGCTCTTAAAAGTTCAAAGTAGAAATACCCCTATATTATTTTTATAAAAATGGCCATATATAAAACCCCTAAAATTTGAAGTTTGAATGTTATTTAAATGTTTAAATTTTCTAATAAACCCTCGTGATTTTATTTTTTCCACCAAGGCCTCAAAAAAGTTTGGGCCGGCTCTGCCCTACGTGTAGCATACAAAAGTGAAAACTGTACACAAATTTGGTCATTATATCTAATAGTTGATGATCATGCAGGTTTCTAAGGGCCAGGAAATTTGACATTGAAAAAACAAAGCAAATGTGGAGTGACATGCTTCAATGGAGGAAGGAATTTGGTGCTGACACTGTCATGGAGGTGAGATACTACTATTCTTCGGTTAAATCCGCCATTTTTCCGCTTTTGAATTCTTCTTTTGACATTTTCTATGTTTTTCTATTCGAAGGAATTTGAATTCGACGAAATCGACGAAGTCTTGAACTACTATCCGCAAGGACACCACGGAGTCGATAAGGAGGGCCGGCCCGTATACATCGAGAGGCTCGGCCAAGTCGACCCGACCAAGCTTATGCAGGTCACCACGATGGACCGTTACGTGAAGTACCACGTGCGGGAGTTTGAACGTACCTTCGTTGTCAAGTTTCCCGCTTGCTCTATTGCAGCAAAGAAGCACATTGACCAAAGCACGACTATTTTGGATGTTCAAGGAGTGGTAAGTATGGAGTGAATTTTTACCCTTAATGCCGAGAAATTAAAATTGAAACACCGAGACACCGAATATCTGTAAACTCGGGTTTTCTTGGCAAGAAAAATCACTTATTTGGTGTTACACTGAAAAATCAGTTTTAATTTTCGTCTAACTCTGAATGCGAAACAATGAAAAACGGTTTTAACTTAGGCACTAACACAAACTACACGGTTTTGTATTGTTAAAATATAATTTGATCATGTTAATTTGTAACTACTAGTTCATTAGAAAATCAATTAAGTTTCATTTTAATTGTATCATGAAATTTTCAGGGGCTCAAAAATTTCAACAAAGCCGCAAGGGACCTGATCCAGCGCCTCCAGAAGATCGACGGCGACAACTATCCCGAGGTATTCCTTTGACTTTCGACTCTAAGAATAGTCAAAAGCGTGATAAATACTATACTATTTCAAATGTATGAATGATCTCTTGTTTATCCCAGACCCTTAACAGGATGTTCATCATCAATGCCGGCTCCGGATTCAGGCTCTTATGGAGCACCGTCAAATCGTTCCTCGACCCCAAAACCACCTCGAAGATCCACGTAAACAATTTTCTTATGTCCTCTTCTTGAAATAATGGAAAAGTATTCATGATATAAGGTACTAAAGAGTTTTATTTTTGTTTTTCAGGTTCTTGGAAACAAGTACCAGAGCAAGCTGCTAGAGATCATCGATGCTGGGTAATTTCTCTTGTAATTTTTCCGTTAGATTTCCTACTTACATGTCGAAGATGCGCATTGTTTTGTTTAAGTTCTTGTTAATTCCAAAATGCAGGACATAAAAAGTAAATGGCATCATTAGCATACTCTTAAGCCACTTTATTTAATGTAATTAAATGTTAAAAATTAATATGTGACACATTGTTACACCAGTGAGCTGCCGGAGTTTCTTGGAGGCGCTTGCACGTGCTCCGACAAGGGCGGCTGCATGCTCTCTGACAAGGGTCCATGGAACGACCCCGAGATCTTTAAGGTGACACACCGAGAATTATTTTATATTTTTTTACATATTATGTAAATAGAAAATTGTATTTGTTATAATCATTTTGGAGGGTGCAGATGGTTCAAAACGGCGAAGGCAAATGCCAGGGAAGAGTACTGACGGGAATCGAAGAGAAGACTATCTCCGAGGATGACTCGAAAGTAATTACTTAGACCATATCTTGCTCTGCTTTTTTTGGTCATATTGTTTGGTGGTATGAACTGACTTTGCTTTTAAATGTATCTGTAGAGATGCAATTCTTTCAACTCGGACTCGAGTGAAAACGATGTCCATTGCGTCTCCTCGAGATTCCCGAGGGAGTATCTGGAGCACCCTTCACTATCTCCTGTTCCTGAAGTAAGTATTAGTGTCTCGAAACTCTACGATACTCTGACGGTTTAGTTTGTTGGCTTGCTAACTTTGGTGTCAATCCTTTTGCAGTCGCCTCCACTGAAAAAACCGTACAACAAGTACGACAACTTCCACCCGGTTGTGGACAAGTCCGTTGCCTATGCTTGGCGTGAACCGAACAAGAACTTCAACCAAAATAAAGGTCCTCATATTGTTCTTCAACCGGCTAAAAGTCTTATCACTGAACTCGACGTACTTTTGCGGTTTCTACCTAACTTAAATATTGTAGTAACAGCTCCCCTAATCGTTAAAAAATTGACGATTTTTGTCAATTTATAAGTCGCTAGTTTAAGTCGCGGTTTAAAATGTTACATTACAAGTTCTTTGAAAAACCGTTGAGGGAAGAAACTGCAACAACCCAACAAGTTCACCTAGAAGGCTTAAAACGCCTTTTGAACGACGTGATTCAGATAAAGAATAACGTTCCGTTTTTAAAACCTACAGGCGTTTTCTCTGTTCATGACACCTGCAAGAGTCCGGAAGGCCTGAGCAACCCGCTGCTGTCGGGGATCCTGGCCTTCGTGATGGGAATCGTGACGATGATCCGCTTGTCGCGGAACATGCCAAGGAAGATCACCGAGGCCGCAATGTACGGGAGTCCCATCTACTACGACGACATGATAATGAAAGGCCACCAGTTGCCCGCTGCGCCTCATGCTGCGATCTCACGGGACGAGTATGTGACGATGATGAAACGCATGGCCGAG
This sequence comes from Parietaria judaica, assembly GCA_954871525.1. NCBI lineage: Eukaryota > Viridiplantae > Streptophyta > Magnoliopsida > Rosales > Urticaceae > Parietaria > Parietaria judaica. The sequence continues at coordinate 28,945,227 of OX940862.1, read as the reverse complement.
CTCGAGGAGAGGGTCGCCACTCTCTCTGCGAAGCCGGCTGCCATGCCTGCCGAGAAAGAGGAGCTTCTCAATGCGGCCGTCACCCGTGTCAGCGTCCTCGAGCACGAGCTTTCAGCAGCCAAGAAGGTAGCCATTTTCCCCAACTTGGTTGTCTGTTTAATAAATCATGTTTTCCACGTTCAAAGTTCATTTTGTATTAAAATGAAAGTTTAGAGGTCAAAATGCACCGTAAAGAAAAATGCTAGGGAAAAATTGCACGAAAACAAAATTAAAATGGCACATAAAACAAATTTCCAAAGATGTTAATAGCTATTTTAATTGTAAACTGATAGAACATTTACTACAGAAATCTCTAAATTATGAAATGTACGTACGAGACCCATGCTCAAGAAACCGTTACCGATGAAAAACCGATAATTCAATTTAATGGGTTTGTCGATGGATAACGGTTTACCAATGAGTCTTTCATGTGATAACTCTTAATATTGTTTAGGCACTGGATGACTCCCTAACAAGGCAAGAGGAGCTTGTTGCCTACCTTGAGAAGAAGAAGAAAAAGAAGAAGAAGAAGGTACTTAAATTGCTCACATTCATAACTTTGTGCCCCTATTTGCAATTCTAATTTCATTTTCTTGCAAATTCTAAAAATATTTACTTTGATATGATTTTGACGATGCAGTTCCTTGGAATGCTGTGAAGTGTGAAAGACGGCTTTTTTTTTATATTTGATGATAATATATAAACAAACATGAGCACTACTTGGTTGGTGGCTATGTAATTCTGAGCCCCATTAATAATATTTTGTTCTATATGTGTGACATAATACTTTGAGGGAAAAGATTTCTGTAAATTAATTAATACTAATGTGTGCCATTTTGTCACAAGTGTGTGTATAATTTTTAGTGACTATTACATCCTAACATTCCATTAAAAAAATGTGAGATATAAAACGAATTAATAAATGGTTGATGAGCAAAGAAAAGATGGTGGATAAAAACTTTGCATTGTATATTCTTTCTACATATAAATGTGCCGTTGAATTTTCTTAAGGACATTAAACACAACGAGGAAATATCGGCATTCATGAGATCACGGTAAGCCAAATCACCAGCACGATTTCTTCTTCTGAGAGAAAAAAAAAAAGACAGTAACATGTTAGAATCTTTCTTCGATTCACTTTTCGGAAATAAACAATGGAAGGGAAAAAAAAATATATATATATATATATTAGACGCCGAACATACCCGAAGCCTCGCTTCTTCTTGCCTGTCTATGTACACGAGCAACTCTTCTTGCCTCATTAAAGCTTCGTAAAGAGCCTGCACCGCAAATTCGCATCCGAGCATATTCGGTTATTTGGCCAAGAAAATTGCAATAACAAAAACGAACTTCTGATCAGAGACATTTCAAATTAATAAACCAAACAAGAACGCGACACGCAATGTGAGAGTTCGATTTGTATATAAATAATATCAAATAAAATATTTGAATTTTTTAGCTATATACTTAAATTATTATTATTATTATTATTATTATTATTATTATTATTATTATTATTATTATAGTGATGATATGAATTTAGTAGTTACATTTTCTTTATTTTAGAGAAATTAGTTTAAGTTAGTCATAAATGTATTCACCGATCATCAAAATAGTAAATGATTGAAACACTTATTATTTCTTCAGACCAAAATAGTTAATAAGCGTTATTTAACGTACCTTTTTAGTGGCGATTAGCTCGGCTTCTAAACCATCAACACGACAAACAGCGGCGTTAAGCAGTTCCTCTTTCTCAAAAGGCATCCGAGACGGCTTCGCTTGGAGTGTAACAACCTTTTCCTCAAGCTCTCCAAGCCGTTTCAGCACAGAGGAGATGATTTCTGTCTCCTTCAATTGTTGACTTTGGGAAGGGGAATGGTTGACTTCCGAGTTCATATTGGCAGTAGTATCGGTAGTAGTTTGATCACTGTTGGGCAGTCCGTTAATAAGTTTTCTAGTGAAACTATTTGTCGCAGAACCAAAGAAGGCGATAAGAGCCGTAAAGACAGCTGTCAGCAGGATAACCATCCTTGCACGGAATCCTTGTGGATATTTGGAAGTGACGGGCATCGGAAGCGTTCCTGAAATTGGATATTTATTTTAAATATTTACAAATATATAACGATTAAAGCATATATATATTTAATTTATGCACTCAGTTTTAATCCAAGGGTATACACCAAGCTACTATTTGAAAACTTCAATTTTAGTTCTTTTCTAGTTTATTAGCCATCATGCTTAACTCTGTAAGTCACCATACCGATGCCAACTACCGAATTTAAAAGGTGGAATCGAATTCACCAACTAAAAACCGGGTAACCACATATGATTCAGTAGAGCATTTTTTTGTTTTACGAAGGGAAAAAAAGCGATAATGCACTTACCACACATGAAATTCTAATAGAAATTCAACATGTTAGTGACTATCCACTAGGCATTCTAAAACTAGAAAAAGCATAGAAAAGGGTAAGAAAGATAAAAAAACAAGAAATTAGGGCTTTATGCACCTTTTATCGAAAGTGATTTTTGAAGAGACACTTGCTTATTCCACTCAGCGTCGACTGCTTTGTCGACCATCGGTACATACTCATCATAACCTGAGAAGTTACCAACATACCCGGCTTTTCCTACTACCTTTGACTGCATAAAAAAGTTAAGCACAATCATTAACCAGGAAAAAAAAAACAAAAACAAAAAACATCTAAACAGCACAACGATTATGCTACCAGTCTCTGTACTAAAAGAATTTTTTAAGGCTATCGAGCACAAAATAATGAAAGAAATTATAAAAATTGCATCAAATCACAATGGCATACATCTATATCAAGTCGTAAGCAAAATCCAAAACCTACTTCTTCACGAACAGGAGTCAACCGGAGATGAGAATAATTCTTCATAGCTTTAGGGGAAGCCATTTCTTCGGCTTCAGAGCCCGACTCTGCAGTAGACGTATCACTACCCTTTAGCTGCATAAACACAAAAATAAAAGATGTTACAATTAAGAGCATAAATTAATTGATCCTGGTTCAACTTTGTACAAATTTGCAAAGTTGGTACCATTGCGTAGTGTGGTTTTGCATAGGCAATAACCTTCCCCTCACTGTTAAGAACTTTTACAATTTGTCTGCCACGCCGTAATTCCCCGTTAAGGACCATCTGAATAACAGACATGCAAGTAAAGGTTATAAAACAGGGGTACCAAAAAAAAATAGAATGCAAAAAATATATATTATATATGGACTAACTAACCTTCAATATTTCTGGATTCTTCCACGGACCCTTATCAGATCGAAGGCAACCACCCATATCCGCACAAGTACAGGTACCACCCAAAAACTCTGGCAACTCGCTGCAAATCCCAATAAGAAACTGATATTATTAGACTGACTTATACTCAAAATATGATATGCATAAAAATTCAAATGCAAAATCCCAATCACCTGGCATCAATGATTTCAAGCAATTTGTTCTGGTATTTGTACCCGAGCACCTAATAAGTTCCCGAACAGGAAATATGTGAGTTAAAGGAAATATATAGGTATAAAAAGAAGAACAGCATTGTAACATTGCCGACATGTATTTTGGAGGTTGTCTTGGGATCCAGAAAGGACTTCACAGTGTTCCACAGCAGTCTAAATCCAGGACCGGCATTGATGATAAACATTTGCCAAAGAGTCTGTACAAATTCACAAAAACCCAGAACAAAAAAAGTTCAATTAAAAGAATTAAGTAATTTGATACCACCAGTATTATATAATTAGATATATGACAAGATACTAAAATATTGAAGAGATGAAGTAATCACCTCAGGATAATTATCACCATCAACCTTCTGGAGGCGCATAATCAGTTCCCTTGCGGATTTTGTGAAATTCTTCAAGCCCTTGGAAACAGAAACAAAAAAGTTGAGAAACTTTTAATAAATAAGATTCAGTCTTCACCATAACAAAAAATAACTCGAAGTCCGAGAAGATATAAATATAATGATTGATCATATAAGCAACATACCACGCCTTGAACGTCTAAGATAGTCGTGCTTGAATCTATGTGTTTCTTTGCAGCAATAGTGCATGCTGGAAACTTGATTGCAAAGCTTTTTTCGAATTCTTGGACATGGTATTTGATATACCGGTCCATGCTTGTAACTTGCATGAGCTTAGTGGGGTCCACTTTCCCCAATCTCTCAATATATACAGGCCTCCCTTCTTTATCTACACCGTGATGCCCATGTGGGTAATACTTCACAACTTCATCCAGTTCCTTGAATTCAAAATCCTGAAATCAAAATAGGGATGATCGTACATTAGTACAAAAACATATTAGTCATATTTAATTTTGGTTCTAGACCCATGACGAAATTTACAACTAGGAACCATAATATACCTCCATAATAGTGTCGGTCCCAAATTCTCTCCTCCATTGAAGCATATCAGCCCACATATGCTTTGCCTTCTCCATGTCAAACTTCCTCGCTTTCAAGAACCTGCAAGTATTGTTACCCTTAATACGAAACGTCCAAGTGTGTTTTTATATATAAATATTGACTGTAAATAAGAAATTTGACCACCTCAGCATCATATGATAGTCATCATGCTTCTCAGGCAGTAGTTCATCCAACAGCAGGGATTGTCTAAACAAATCTACAGCCTGAAGCTCCTCAGCATCTCGAACATCCTCAATGGAATCGGAACTGACCCGGCCATCACTTTTTCGCCTGCTGCTTTTTTTCTTAAGAGAATGTTTAAACTTGGTCGAGGCGTTTATTGCTTTCTTTTTAAACGAACCTATTCTAGTTCTCCTCTCATCCTCAGAATTCTCAAAATCAAACTTCCTTTCTCTTCTTTCTTCATGACCATGCCTTTCCCTTCTTTCTTCATTACCATAAAACCCCTCAAAGCCTGCATTCCATGTTGCAAATAAAATTCAGAGGCTTTATACAGAAATCCTATTGTTTTCTTCGTTCGAGTCATAAATTTGCATAACAAAATTCACCAAGATGGCTGAAGCCAAGTAAACGATTCCGAATTTGGGCATACGAGGCATAGAAAACAAAACTACGTTTTGGAACTCGAAAAACCCTCCGAAAAAGCTAATTAAACATAAATTAAGAGCATAAACATGAGCTTCTATGAGCCCCACTAGCGAACTGACAAAGTTCCTAAAATGTCAACACGGACACACTAAATCAATACATTGAATAAAGATCCAATTTAGTCTTTCCCAATACATTTTCTTTCTAAAACGCACACAAAAATCTCGATCCCTTCGCAAGAACACGGAAGGAGAAATCAACCAAAAGATTAGAACTTTGTTATACGATAACAAATACATTTATACTTCCCAGCAATTTCCCTAATTTCTTTCTTCTTTTCTCTTCTCCAACCCATCTATCCATCCACAAACCGAAACCCTAGCACCAAAACCAGGCAAACCGACAAAGAAGAAGAAAAAACGCATCGACAGCAAGAAGAGAGCAAAGAAACACTCACATGGCCTCGCGAACCGGTCCAACGGTCCCGACATTCTCGTCCGAAGCGAAGCAGAAACCCAGACGCGAAAACGCTCCGATCAAAGCAAATCGAAAGCGCACGAACGAACTGCGACGAGCGAATCAAAGCACATTCCGATCAGAAATCTCACAGATTGAGCCAAAAAACAAGAGAATCAAAGCTGCAGAAACAAAAATCGGAGGATACTTTACCTTGTGGATCTTGCAGGAAGAGCAATGGAGATCGAATCACGTCGGAGAAGAGGAGTGAGCTTGGATCGGCGAGAGAGAGAGAGAGAATCACGAAAGGAGAGAGAAGAAGTGAGAGAGAGAGATTATAGTTGGAGCGGAGAGTGGGTCCCACTGAGCATGTGGGACACGTGGCGGCATATAACGGGGTGGGTGCATTGAACGAGGAATCTGTCGTCGGCAGTGAAATTAAACCGTAACGGTGAGATAATTAATAATAAGGGTTATTTTAATAAAAATATAAATTATAAGAAATGTTCATTTATTTTGTGTCAAAAGTTTTAAAAAAAATGTCAACCGTTTGTATTTTTTAATCTCATACATGGACATTTTTTTAAACCTTGATATAGACATTTTTTACAATTTTTATAATAATAATACTATTCTCTTGTATTTACTTTTACACTTTTTTAAAATGGATATTTACTTTTACACTAATCATATGGGTTTATAAAAATAAAACATGAAAAACATAAAATATTTTTAAAAAAAATCATAAGTGAAACTGTAATCGAATTTTTTAATAGGGGCGACTAGTCCTATAAATATCTAGATCTGCTTGTATACTCTTTTTTTTTTTCAACTCGAATCAGTTCGAATCTAGATTTTTTTTCTTCGGCCAAAGTTGCAATTGTTGATGTACAAATTCGTCATTATTTAATATGACATAAAGTGCTAAGGTTGTGAATTAATTAAATTTACAAAACATGATAAAAGGCTTTAAAGAAATAAAATGGTATTCGCAAAAGCCCATTTGAGAAGCCCAATGAGACTCTCAATCAGACCAAAAACCAACGGATACAGGCTACTCGGCCCAATGAGTTCTAAGGCCCAAATCCATTCGACAACAGTCCAGAAAGACGAGGGTAGAGTCGTCATATTCTCTACCCGGCATCCCATTTCAAACTCAGACGGAAGACCAGGAGCACGGAGTCAAGCCTCCAACGGACATAAATTCAAACACGACGACGAGAACGAAGTCATGGGACACGTGTAGCCAGATCGTCCATTCAACCCGGTCAGCACGGAGTGAAGACCCCTCGATTCCTGGAAGTTCAACGGGAAGAATTGAAGCCTATAAATGCCAAGCTCAAGCTCAGATCAACAGGCACGCATACTTACAACCTTGAGAGAATACACCGAAGAAATTCTACCCGGCATTCTTGTTCACTCAAGATCTCATTGTATTCTTTCTTCCCTCCTCTTTTCTTTTCTATTCTCAGACGTGATCTAGCTGCCTGTAGCTATCCGTCTATGTTCATTGTCGCAATAAACTAACAGAGGAAGTAGTCAACTACCGTTTTGGGACGAACCTCTATAAAAAAATCCCTCGTCTCATTTATATCGCTTATATACATATATATATATATATCGTGAGTGAATCGTGAGCTTGCAACGCGAGAGATCGAATTCCACCAAATTGTTTCATTCAAAATTATCATACGCTCACAAGTCACACTTGACTGATTGAGGTGGGAAACCACGTCAACAGCAATGCACTCTCGAATTACTATATATTCAATTTAAGAACATGTGGCACTATTGGTCAAGTTTAAAATACGTAAAGGGCGCACGCATTTGCGTCTCATGGGGTTTGACCCCGTGATCACTTTGAGAGGCATATAGTGGAGTTACCACTAGGCCAAGCATTGTAATCCGCAATACAGTAGAACCTCTATAAATTAATACCTCGATTAATTAATAATTTTCTCCGCTCCCGACTATACTAACGTTGTTCAATTTTTACCTCGATAAATTAATAAACCCGATAATACAATAAATTTTTCTGGTCTCAACCTTATTAATTTATAGAGGTTCAACTGTAATAGTTGGCGAATACAAGGTGATATTGGAGAAGAATGTGAGTGAATCGGTTAATTTTATTCTCAAATTAGGGTCACTCACGATATTATCGGGGTTGATCGTACGTATTTGTTCTCGATATTAAGAATAACTCTCCTTAAGATCAAGGTAAATCTTCAATATTAGGGTTAATCCTCAATATCTAAACATTTTTTTACATATTGCAGATAATGAAGTGTATTATGAGAAGTGAACAGTAGATAATAGTATTTAATCTTAACAGTATGATAATAAACTAAATATAATATGCTATCTGATGGTGTGTGCATAATACATATGATATGACTAATAGAATTTTATTTTATTAAAATAACAAAAAAAAAATATATATCAGTGTGTTGCGTGCATACAGAGGCATGCATAACGGAAATTAACGACAATAATTTTTTTTTAAATTGTGGTTATTGTTATTTATTTGTAAAAACAAAGTTGAAAATTTACAGTATAAAATTATCTTAGGCGTCACTTTGACCGAAATTCTAGTTCCGGCACTGTTTCTTACCCAAGCAGATTGTTACAAAATTATGGGTGAGATGAGAAGGAGTTACATTGCTATCTAAGACTAATTCTAAAACGTAGGGGGCAATAAACTATATTTTTAAAGTGTGGAATGCAGTGTGTTACATTCTAAAAGTACAAGGACATTGAATTATATTGAATTTTCTCGCAAAAAAAAAAAAAGAAAAAAAAAGAATTGTATTGAATTTCTGAAATTGCATAATTGAGTACTCAATCATTGTTAAGTGCGGTGTGGAGTACGGTATATACGGTGTTACCTAATGAGTATATAGGCACGTGAGTGAGGTTGAGAGGAATAAATTGTGTATTGACTTATATAATAATAATATGCTATTTATTTAATTTTATATAACGGTTAGTTGGGAATTAGTAATTAAGATTTAAATAAGGAGTATGTTTGTTGGAGGTTTGATATAAATGTTGACTTTAATATTAATATGTTTTCCATGTTGGATCTCCAATTTCTGAACCAAATACATAAGATTATAATCTAAATTAAGGGCATTATTAAAAATAATTAGAAGTAATTATAAGTGTATGAAAGAGTAACCAAGCAACACAATACCTACAAGTAACGGGGTAAAACCCGGGATTTCTTATGTGGATTTTTATTTTTTCTCGGTTTGGTTTAAAAAAATTCAATCCTTTTATTGCCAAGTTTGGTCGTGGTACCTAGAATTTTTTTTTAACGAAATCAGACCCAATCGGTTTTTAACATATTTTTCAAGAGTTTCGGTAGTAAGTCCGGTCCCAGTTCTTTTAGACATAAACCCGAGGCCTGACTTTGAGTTTGTGGAAGCTAAACAAACGCTTGCATACATGTATAAAATAGTTATCTTTCTTTAATATTTAGACTAATTTATTTATTAAAAAACATTTAAAACCATTATGTAAATAAAGTTTATAACATATATTGATCTGTGTTTTATTCTATGTATGTCAAGTTTTTTGAAGCGCTAAATACAATAAAAAATTGTCTTTACCAACACCTATAGAATATTCTATAAATGATGCTTTAGCATTTTAAATTTATACACTCGAATTTTTTACAATAATATCAAAATAATGTTTGATCATTTACTAGGAGAACACCGCATTTAATTTACCGCGCCCTTTACAAAAGCCCCTACTAATTTAGAAAGTTGGCTATGTCTTCGTCTGCGCTTTAGCCGAATACCGGTTATTGGAATCGGGCCAAAATTGGAAGGATGTCGAGTTTCTTGGCTAAAATATTTTTCCATGTTACTAATAAAAGTGGCATTGACAATGGAAAGGAATAAGTGTCCGACGAATTAATAATAATCGAGCAACATAAACAGGGTTGGCCCTGAGTTTGTCGGGGCCCTAGACGAAAATCAATTTCAAGGCCTTTTTCGTAATTATAAAATTAAATTTCAATGCTAAGAGTATAGCATGCATATATTTATATATATATATTGTTTTTTTTCTTCAGTTTAGCCTTTCGGTATCACTAGGTGAAAACTTATTATAGTCTCAGGCCTATCATGTACTCTCAGGGCCGGCACTGAACATAAGAAGCGACATAAGTCAATATTTTCAAGAGAAAGAAATAAATATTATATAATCTGTAAGTGATGAAATCTGAAAAATACACTTCAATTGTCGAGAAAAAAAAATGAAGTGCGATAAGTTGAATTTTCTTCCTTAGATAATCTTGAATATTGCTTTCGATGAGTATATTCGTACAGACTACAGACGACTTTTCTTAGTCAAAAGCATTTGCATCATCATAATTAATAACATCAATCATTTGAGTCAAAATCCACATCGCAAGGCATATTTGAGTTTAAATTTAATTAATTTTCGAAAATACTTCAACATATAAATACATAAAGATATATATGAAACATTAAATTTATTTATAGTGAAAAATAAAACAGTGTGGATCATTATAACATGCTATAGTTTTTAATCGTCCGCCGAAATTGTTTTTTATGAGCGCAACGAGTTCGGAACCTCCTTGCACACTCAAGTAGGAGGGCAAAGCCAATAAGGACCGAGCGTAAGCCACATCATGTGCCCCGTGCCCGTGCTCGGATATATGTCATTCATTTAAATTTATATTTTTTTAACGAGAGGTTTTGCCAAAAAGAAAATCTATATATTTAAGAACCCTAACTTAAGTGTTTTTTTCTTTTTAAATAGTCGGTGCCCGTTTCGGGCAGGAGGGTTGGCTCCGTTACTAAGTCTTAGTTTACACTTTGCCGCCCTTTTTAGAAGGAGATATGAGGGAAATTGATTTTAGAATAAAATCATAATTCACAAATATAGTTGAATCAAAATCATAATTCAAAATTTATGACTTTTAGGAGATTGTGTCAAATACAATAAGAGAAGAGAGTGAAAAAAGAAGCTCAATTGTAGGCTGAAAGAGTGGAATAAAGCTCTTAAAGAGGACCACCAATTTCAGCTTTATTGTTTCGCTTTTGCTTTTCCTTTTTCTGGCTTAATATTAATTTTATATATATATATATATATATATATATAAATTTTTTGGTAAAGAACAAATTTTGGTTTTCTCTTTGAAGCTTAAAACCTCCATGTTTGACCTTTTTAGACTTGCTCGGCTTAAGAGAAAGCAAACCAGATTGGAAAAGCAAGAATTGCTTCATATAAATGTGTCATAATGATTATGGTTAACACGCGACCCTTCAAAGCACAACACGCATCGATCGAGTCAAAAAGTGAGAGTTAGAAGCTACTTGTGTTGGAATTTGTCAACATGTCTTTGGCATTTCTACAATTTGTCACGCTTTGTCTCAAAGATTCGGACGTGTTCGCATCAAAAGTAGGAACAAGTCAAGTACTTGTTTCACTCATACTGTTTTTGGGACTCTCTACCACTGATATATTAATTTCTTCGGAATCCCCGGTTCGCGTCGAGTTCACCTATTATTTAGTTGTGTTTAATGTGTTTGCATCAATTGGATTTAGATTTACTTGATTCGGTCGAACTAACGACGAAGATATGGTATTTTTGAGTTTGGAATTGCAATTTTTACACGAAAAATTGTTGACGTTTTATTTTTTAAATATTTTTATCCTTTTTTTTATAAAAAGAATCGTCATAGTAAGATTAAGGTTATACAGCTACTTAACAATATAAAAATCAAAATTCTAAATCTCCATGATTAAAAAAAAATACCGAAACGAAATTCTATTTCATCATGTTAACAACATTAGTCTAGACTCACTTTTACGTGTTCTAACCCGTTTTGTGTTAAGGCTTAGATGACATTTTTATTTATTTTTCTCAAGATATATTAAAAAAAAAGTGGTAGTTTACTCCAAAACCCCAATAATAGTCCTTTGAAAAAAAAAAATTTATAAAAAAACCTAACTTGGGAATCGGGTTCTCTCATACGTAAAATATGAGAAACTATTTTTTATTGTTTTTCTTTTAGTCTCAGGCCACGCTATAGCTGGTCTCACTCTCACCACAATGCTAGTTGGAATTTTAAGTTTGACAATCGGTAATTATAAGGATATTTGCGGTATAAATTCCAATTTTATACTAAGTGTATTGATATATTTAAAATTCTTTTTTTATCGGCGACGTCACTCGTATGCTACAAAACAATACCGAAGTCCGATTCCAGCCATGTCCTATAAAAAGATATTATAAACACGTATATGTCAACAATTAAACTTTAAGAATGTCATATTATTCAACACTTATTAAATTAGATATGTACGCACATCTCTACCTCAACTAACGTATTCGATATTTTGTTTTATAGTCTTAAGTTATCACACTTGGTATAAGATTAGATACTTATGCCACAAATCCCAGTAATTATAACAGCGATGTTTCGGAGAAGAATTGGTGAGATTTAGAACTATGAAAAACACACCCTGGCAGATCTGTAATCAATGTATTTCTGGTATAGTAGCTCAACAATGAAGTATGATAATCCTCAAATATCTTTCCATATAACAGAAACAAAATAATATTACAACAAGCAAAGGGTATTATTGAAGAATAATTAGGTTAGTCCCCCCTCAACTTTACTATCAGTGCACTTTCACCCCGTCATTTGAATGACGGGGGATTGTTGAAGAAAAAAGAATACAATAAAGAATAATTAGGTCAATGCCCTTGACTTATTATTACATTTCTGTTCGGTGTATTTTGCCTCTTGAATTTTCATTTGCTATGCACTATACTCCTAAAATTGCATTCAAACATAGCAAAGTGCACCGCAAATAAAAATTAGGAGAGATTGTTGCCAATTACTCTCGAATAAATCTCGCGAGGGAATTTCTCTCACATTTTCTCGAAATGATTTAGAAAATCAAGGATTAATGTGGCAAAAATTTGGTGCACAACACTAGTAGTTATTCCATCTTTCCAAATCATCATCGCTTACGTCAGACTTCACGGGACTCTTATGAACGTAGACTTCTTCCGCTTGTTGCTCCTTAACGCCTTCGTCATCTCTCTCTTGTGCCTCGCCCTGAAAGCAAACATGTTCAGGCCGAGGAAATAATATTTTTTAAGACAAACACTCTTAGACGCCTTTACTTTGAATTTCTCACTCATATTTTGCATTTGCGTCCTAGTGTAGCCCTTTAAAGTTAGATTTATATTAAAAAAAAAAAATACTTGATATCCCTACAATGAGATTAAGAACATAACCACAAAGTTGAGGGCCTTTTAGATACAAATTTTATAAGTAGCTTTGCCTATATTTTAGTAATTTTATCCTTATGTCGTCTTTGACTTCGTATTTTTATTCTTGAATTATATATTTTTTGTCCTTGTGTGGCCCCTCAGGAGTCCCATATTAAAATATTATTCTTTGTTAATAAAATTAACCGTAATTAGACAGAAAGGCTCCATAAAGACAGAAATACTAAATCATGAATTGATGTAGTCAACCTATCTAGGAATATGTGTCCGTATATTAACCGACCCGACCCGGCTTTAAATAAAAAATAAAATAAAAAAGAGCTATCTTCTGTTGCTTATGTATTTCTATGTTTCTATTGTCTCTCTTTGTTACTTTGGGTATACCCTCTACTAGTACTTTAATCAATTAGGTCAATAACATTTGAAATTCAATGAAAAATAAATCTGAATTTCATATAGCATCATCTTATTTAAGCATATCAGAAGAACGGATGAAAAAGAATACGGATACGTACATTCTCGACATCAACTGTATTTCCGAGCTCTTCTTCTCCGGTTATCGGATCATTTTCATGCAATTCAAGTTTTTGAGCAGCAGCTTGTTGTTGCAGCCGTTCGATAACAGACTCAAAGTGAGAATGGTCTGCAACAAAAATTCAATTCGCGGAACGAGTTTAGTGAGCTTTATAACATAATTATGGGAAATCGGGAAGATTCAAACTCAAGATGCTAATATTGTAAGAGATAAGTTGGATTTTCAGCTCAGTATACTTCAATTATAATACTGATTCTCAACTGATAAAGTTATATAATGCAGAATGAACAAATAATGGTTTTCAATTTTGAAAAAGTTGGATTCACCTTTTAATCGATTCATTGAAGCTTCAGCGAGGCGCACGGGATGTTGGCGCTCTTCCTTCTTGAACTTCAACTTCACTTGGTGACGGGTTCGATTCGGAAAAAGCTGTTGAATCAGCGAAAAATCTGTTCCAAACTGCCGAACAGCCTAATCAACGTGTTATAGTACACATTAGTAAAATGAAAAAATACCATTAAACATTAAAAAAAAAAAAATCATTTCTTCGTCAGTCACATATACTAGTTAGAGTATATGAGTAGTCGGTTTTATACCAGAAGCCGGTTTTGACACCAAAACTGGCTTTCTATCAGTACCAAATTTAGGTCCATGCTGGAAACCAGTTTTCAGTTTAAATCTTTTTTAAACTTTTACTCTAATTTTTACAGTTAATTGATATTTTTAGTTTTTTTGGATTTGCACAAAAGAAAGCCAAAAATATGGAACCGGTTATGGCTTCACCCCTAAATTAAGTACAATAGAAGTAAATATATTTCAGTGAACTATACTATTTTATTACCTCGTAGAAAAGTTCGGTTTCTTGTTTTGACCATCTTGTACTGGGTGTTTTTCTCATGTACGTATGATAATTGAAATGCATGGTAGTTGCCTGAATGGGAGCTGCTTGATCTTCGTCAGAGTATTGACCCTGTTCCGATGCCATATCTTCGTTGCGAGAAGTACCCTCGTCAAAAGGATTATCATTGCTGTTCATAGAGAAACGGAAGAGCCGAAAATGTTATTTGCTTGAAGTATTATTCATTTAATTCCTAAATTCTAGCTAGGAGAAAATGAAGAAAGCAATATAAAGATTCAATTAATTTATTAAAGGCGTAGAGAAACGGATTATCATTGCTGTTCATAGAGAAACGGAAGAACCGAAAATGTTATTTGCTTGAAATATTATAATATTATTCATTTAATTCCTAAATTTTTGCTAGGAGAAAATGAAGAAAGCAATTATTGAGATTCAATTTATTTTTTTAAAGGCATACCTTTGATTTGTCTCTGGCATCTTTAATTTTGCAGCATCCTTAATCTGTTCAAGTAGATCACATATTTAAAAATCAAAAGGAATAGATACCGATATACTAATAGGTCTTGAATGTGTGAGGTTGAGAAAAGAATACACATTAAATTTTGTCATCAAGTCAAATTAATGAGATTAAAAACGACGCACCATCATCCGCTCTCTATGCTCAGCGAGAATAATGAGATCCCTAATTGGTAACCTTTGAGGGTCAATTTCGTCTTCCGGGATTTCAAGCAAAGCCTTGTCAACTAGAGCACAGAAAGTTGATCAATATCATTAGTATAATGTCAATAACTTTTTGAATAAAATGCTCCAATATTTTATTCAATAATAAGGATTTAACTTAACATATACAAACTAATCCTCTGGACTAACCCGATAAAATGAGAAATAAATAAACTGCGATAAATATAATAGAAATTAGCAACATATGCGTACCACGCCTTTTGTTTCGTCGAGAAGCATGGGAAAACTTTTTGGGGGGTTCTTCAGTTGACTTTAGTTCTTTAGATGCTTTCTTGGTGTACTTGCGCTTTTGGACAGGTTCGTCATTTCCAGCTGCAGGCTCCTTGCCCTTTCTTGGCGCCTTTCTCTTCCTAGATTTAACATTATTCACTGAAAAATCTTCATAGTCATCCTCTGGTTCATACGTTGGATCATCAGTATCATGCACTTCATCGACCATTTGTTTTGAACGCTTCATTGGAGGCCTAGATGATTTCCCATTTTCAACCTCTTCCCTAAGGCAATTTGACTGAGTAGAAATATCCTGAACAACAAGAGAAAAGAGAAGAAAAAAACCGGTTAATTGCACATTGACTTGCTGTATCACGAAATGAAAGGACCCGGCCTAACATTAAAAAAAAAAACAAAAAAAAACAAAGGTAATGAGATTCCCAAAAACTCTATTGATAAAATAACGATAACGGTCTTTCCTTTGAGAGCAAAACCGAAACTCTCCAATTAATGTTCTGATAGAAAATAACAACTAAACCTAATCAGGCCTGAGACAGGGTTATATAGGATTCCAAAATCCTAATATCCCCAATTGATTAATATATTAAAAGACATAATGAACTAACTAAAATAAAGGGTCTAACAACAAACTACTTAGTTAAAAAAGTTACCGCATTTCTATGGCCTTCTTCTGATTGGACATCACCCAAAACAGCGTTCTCTGTGTAATTGGCTTCTTCTGAAGGCAGAGAAGATGAATCGAGTTTACTCTTTCCTTTTCCCTGTTTGGGTTTGGGCGTGATTTTCACCGCCTGTTTACCTGAAACTAGAAAGCTTGGATTAGATAAGAATTTTCAAATCGATATAGACGAAATTATTCACTTGAAGCCAATTTTTTTTTATCAGGAAGTCTACCTTTGACTTCCGAGCTTCCATTACTTGCATGAATTTCGTTTACTGTATTATAATCGCAAGATGGTTGAGTTGGGCCCACATCACATATTGTGAAATCTGAGGACTCGAAGGTGCAATGTGCTTCAGCGGTGAAATCTTCCACCGTATCAGTTCCCATTTCAGAAGACAGTATTGCATTTCCGATATCATTATTGTCACCAAACAACGTTGAAATTTTTTCCCCGAGCTGCACATTAATATCAACTTTTGCGGCTGCCCTACTTCCGTCACCCCCTGTCATAAACATAAGGAATTTATTTACTAATTAAAATTTCTAATAAATTCAAGGGCTTGAATTATTCTGACAAATCACCTGCACTATCGGCAGTTTGAGGAACAATATCTTCTAGATAATCCAGCCCCGAGAATAAATCCACACTCTGAGCATAACAATTAAAATAAATTACTAGTATATAATTGTCTTGCATCCGCACATATATGTTTAAAACGGGCTATCAACAGAAGGTACGCCACACAAACCTCTCCTAAAGCTTTTCCGTCGCTAGAATTCCACTCATTATCTCCATCGGGAACCGCAATATCTGATTTCAGAGTATCTTTGGCACGTGATTCCTCTTCAGATGCCGAAACATTATAACTTGGATTCACATCATGAAGAGCCGAATTATCATTATCAGCAATTGTGCCGTCAATAACATTAGATTGAAGAGACTGTACAGAATCCACGGCAATATGAGTTTTGTTCATATCTGAAACCCCTTTCGTTGCTACCACTCGAGGCTGAGGCTTTATCTTGGGCCGAAACCTGTGACCAGCCTGAGCTGCCAAAGACGTAAAAAGTCATACTAGTCCTTTAAGCAAGACGAAGTTTCTTGTAAAACAAGTTAACATTGCTACAAGTATTTATACTTACCATTGGTTGTGACAGGCTCGGAGAATATGTCATCAAAAGTATCTGTTACAGACTGCAACGCTTCTACCTAAAGATCAGAATAATTATGAGCAGACTGATTCATGAGTTGAAAAATGGAAACGTAAATCGTTTTATAATTCCGTATGTTCACCTCGATTTCTGATTTTCCAACATCACTAAGTTGTGTAGCTTCTTCCGTGTCCAAAACTGGTTTTTCTTTAACATCATCAGGAATAACTGAAGGCACTGAAATAGCCATTAAAATCACATCAAACCGGCTTTTCTTTGACAACATCATTAAGCATGAAAATTGCTATAATGTAAACATAGTTTGTAAGATAAAATTCCTAGAAGATAATTCTATTATAATGTGCTTATCATTGTCGTAATTGTCGAAATACTTTAGCATAAGATTGTATTTACCAAAGGCGATTGCCTAACTAGCGGAACAAATATTTTCACAGAAATAATCCAGATGAAGAGTAAAAATCCAAACTTACTATAATTTGAAGAGGGCTCGTCAGCAGAAAAATCCACATCAAACAGAGTATCAACCTAAAACAGTACACGTAACCAAACAAAGTTTAGAATAGTATATTAATATATAAGAAACCTATCTACCGGAGCAATGATTTTAAAGATAGTCTTTTTACTTCGTTCTGTGTCTCGCTGGTACTTTTAACTCCACCCTCGTCTCGAAAAACATCGTCAGATTGCGGTTTTTCACTCTTTAAACCACTTGAAACCAGCTCTTCACACCTTATCAAAGTGCTCTTAACTCCATCTACTCCAAAAGGTGCTAAAGCTGCACCATTCGGAGTATCAGAAGCAGCGGTGGAATCTTCACTCATCTTCTCCTTCGTATCGCTCGGGACCGTTAGCAGAGCTTGTCGTTTAGGTCGTAGTTTACCCTTGGGTTGAAACTTGCCGACAGCTCTAGCTGTATAGTTATCATACACGACACATTATATGCAAAAACCCGACGGCCTCAGAGCGAATTCAAGGGTATTGATCTTACCATTAGTAGTAACGGGTCCGAAAAGCTCATCGAAGGAGTCCATATTCAATGTCCAAGTGCAACACTTGACGGTGGTCTGGTCTTCTGCAACACAAACATAACAAGATTAGTTCCGGTTAACGACGGGTTTACCCAAACGGTTCCATAAAACCGTATTAAAAAGAACGTCTTTAGACAGAGACGGATCCAAAGTGTATAACTTGGATATAAAATCGAATGGCGAATTCGAAATCGGTAAAATATCAAACACTCAATTCACATTCTTCTGACGATTCAGCAATGTTCCAAAAATCCAGGATTCACAGTGCCATGAATTTCTCATACGTACATAAACTCCACGGAACGGTATTCAATACTAGGAAGATAAACACTGAAAAAGCTCTCGAAGAAGTGAATCGCGACATCGAAATCAATGGATTCAACGAAAGAAGATTCGAAGGAGGCAAAGCGAACTAGGTACCTTCTGGTCAGGAACTCGGGGAAGACGAGAGCGAAAGCGACGCCGTTTTGGGAGTTGTGTTCGGCGACAAGCGAGAAGCGAGAAGCGATAAGCGTCAGAGAGGGAGAGAGACCAAGCTTGTTGTTTGCTGCGAACGGAGAGCTGAAAACGGGTCGGGTCGGGTCGGTTATGATGTATTGGGCGAACCGAGTTTGGGCCTGTAGTTAATTTATTGGGCTGGGCTGACTGTAGTTAATGCATGCATATATTTTTATTTTTATTTTTTTTTACGCGGTTTAAAGTTTAAACATAAAAATTGTGAAGTTAGTATTTTGGAATGATTTTTTTTCTTCGGTATATCTTTCTCTGATGACATTAACTTATTTACAGATACTCTCTCAAATTGAGCGTTTTGTACATGTAAAAGAAAACTCAATAAAAATAGAACACATAGAAAAAATCGATAAGAATGTAAATTTTATATATTTAATCAGTAACAAAAATTTAAGAATAATTTAAAAAGTTTAGATACTGCAATTATCTCAAAATATATACTATTAAGTATTAAGTGTTAATTGCCTGTGCGAACATAAGGCGTGAAGGAGAACCTGCGGAGCAGCGGAGGCTGAGTGGCGGAGAGCGACACGGCAAAAGTGGCGATGAGGTTCGGAGAGACTGAATGAATGGAGAGTGTTTTGGGCCTTGAAAGAGAGCTTAATTGAAATTGGGCTATTGAAATTGGGCTCATATCCTCTAACTTTTTTTTTGGAAAATAGATCCTAAACTTTATAGTTCTGTTACCAATTTTGGTACTTATGCCACAATCACTTGTTTTACGTCTAAATTTTACAATAATTCAACTCTCACATTTTCCGTTCAGGGGACTTTGAGAAGACTATTTCAGGATGATTTAAAATAAATATAACCTTGTTTTACGTATAAATTACACAATACAACTCTCATTTTTTAAAGATAAAAAGAATTTCTTTAACTTTTCAGCTCAATGGACTTCGAGGAAAAAAAAAACTATTTTAGGATGATAAGAAAGATAGCCTGGAACATGTCTATTATGATACAAAAATCTTATAGTTATACCCGTAAAATACTGTTTGACAAAATCGATTATTGATTATTAAAATTTTACGAAAAATTATCATTATATCTTTAATCCATTGGTATACACGTAAAATTAAACTATCAAGAGATTCTCAATTTTTTGGATGTACAACATTAATTTTTGAGCACCTAAAAAACCTTACTCACTAAGAAATAAGGGTGACAATTAAGGGCCGGACACGAAACACGAAACGTTTAAAACACGATTTAAACAGTGTTGGGTCTACCATAAATGGATATGGGTCCAACCGTGTCGAACGCGATTAACACGATTAAATAACGGGTAAACACAGCACAAACACGATAACACGATGGGACTCAATTAGACATGATTAATAAACAAAAAGGTATATTTTATTGATTATATATGTTATAAGTTTTAATACTTATTATATATGACATTTATGTTTTTATTTTATTAATTACGTCGTACAACTACTGATGAGTAAATGAAGCGGGTATGGGTCTCATCTTCAAACATGATTAATAAATGAAGCGGGTATTAGTCTAGATAAAATAAGTAAAAAAAAAAAAGCGATTAAAATTCAGCACAAACACGATACCAAACCCGTCACCCCACTTAGAAAAAGACATGGGTTTACCAGCAGTTGAGGAAACACACACAAGTTAAAGAATAGAATAGACGAGTGAGCAAAGCAAAGATTTGATGGGCCTAGAAGCGAAAGCCTAATCCCATGTTAAATTGACCTCACAACAAAACAAAGGGACCAAATCATGTGCCCAAAAAAGTAGTCACTCATTCTTCTACTGAAAATTTCAACACCCTACCCTGTGCCAGCCACAACACTAGGGGTGCAAGCGGACCGGGTACCCGGTTTTTTTGCCATACCCGGTATCCGATTCGGATTCCGGGTTTTTTGAAATTGAGAACTGGATCCGGACTTTTTTGTTTAAGAACCCGGAAATCCGGATCCGGGTTAAAACCCGGTTTTGAAATAGAAAACCAGTTTTTAAAACCGGATCCGGATTTTTCACAATTTTAGTTTTAAACTTGAATTTTTTATTAAAAAAAAACTTGAAATAGTAATAGTAAAAGTTTTTTTTATCAATTATCTTTAAAAAAATCAACATTTTGACTAGAAAAACAAATAAAATGAACCAACCAACGACACTAAATGAAAGACATATAATAAGATAAATAATAAGGTATTTTTTTGGTTAAAAATTCTAGATAATATATGTATACATTTAATAAGCGGGTTTTAGTAGCCTACTATCCGGGTTCCGGGTTTTTTATTCTTTAAATCCGGGACCCGGATCCGGTTTAATCCGGATGCGGGTTTTTTATTAAACCGGTTCCGGTTTAACCCGGATTAATACGGTTCTGATTTTTTTTAAATACGGTTACGGTCCGGATGCGGATTAAAACCCGCATTTCCGGATTTTATTTGCACCCCTATACAATACCACACAAGACAAGCACAACACTAATTTATAATAATATTACCAAACAATAAAAAATAAAAAAATGAACCCCAGTTACACAGTAACACTAACAATCAAGATATTGAAAAATTACAAGTACTCTCTTTTCAATATTTTTAACGTACTTTAATAAATTGCAATGTAATTATAAAATTAAAATATAGGAGACATCAAGTACTAATTTAAAGATATATATGCTTTGTATTTTTTTGGTTTATGCAGAATTAAATTAGTAGAAAAGTTGTTGAATAACATGTCTCTCCTAGTCACTGTCACAGAGTGGTGTCCACCCATTATTTACTTCACAATGAAGGCATGCAAGTTGCAATGGAAAAAAACTATTTATATCCTTTGAGTTGAGGGACCTTGCTATTTTATATTAAAAATAATCATGTACATTGCACCAAACTAGCAAGTTTATGTTATCCTTTTATTGACTCAAAATAAAGATATTTATTTACTAATATTTGTCTCTAAACTTGCTACTTCTTGGTCAATCCATGATTACAGTGCAAAACTACTTGTAATTTGCTCTCGTTTCTATTTATTTTACTCACTCTTAGGGTTTTTATTTGTTTTTTTTAATCAAATGCACGATGTCTATAGCATACGGCGGCTAATTTTATTTGTTTATCATTGACGCATTTATATCTTTATATATATATATATATATATATATATATATAACATGTAGTCCCAAGTTCTTATTTTGTAATCGGAAATACATTTTGAGGCGTTGATTCATCGGATTGATTTCTTCATCTATGTCGATAATTTAATGATGAAGATGCTAGCTCGGTCTTAAACTTGGATCAGAGGCTATATGAAGATGTTAACTTGATTAATTAACGCCACCAAATGTATATTTGATAAAAAAAATGAGAATATGTGTTGTGAAAAAAAAAAAAAGTATTTGTGCACTAATAGTTATAACTTGAATGTGTATATCGTCGTATCTCTTTAAATTTTAAACTTATTTTTATAATTTTTGTGTGCTTTGTTTGACCTGATTAATTTATGGAAGAAAAAGAGTTTGTAGCTGATCCACTATGCTGCTTATATATATATGTATGTATATATCTCGATGACAACCTCAAAATTGCAGTTGTGTTGACCTCAACTTAATCCATTTGTGTATACAGTTTATAATCAAATATTATTTGGCTGTTTATTTTAAGTTTATCATCAGAAAAGCAAATTGATATTTTACACTTTCTTATAGAGCGAACTGCGAAGGTTAGTTGATGACGAAGTTTAGAGAATATATTTTTATAATTAATAACTACTCTTACAAGTATAACGCGTCTACCACTTTGAAGAAAAAATTACTAATGAAATATGTTCATTTCGCTAAAAAAATCATACAAAAGTCATTTTTCTATATTGAAGAAGACGGAAAAGATGGATCGTCAATACTTTTGTACCAAGAAATACAATGTGAATTTATTTCTACAGAATTCATTGGTTAAGACTTAAGATAATCATACTTGATAGAAATTATCATTAACAAGTCGAGGTAATATATATAGTGGCGAAGCCAACTCCCCATTTCAGAAGAGGCACTAATATTTTTTTTATTTAAATAATCATATTCATAAAACACGATTTTAATATTACAATTCAAGTTTACGAATAAACGACACAAAAATTATATAGAATATATAATATTTATTATTTTACAAGATAAACATATTTAATATTTACATTAATGTATTATATGCAACATAAATCATTTACCTTACACTTTTAATATAGGTAATACTCAATACTCATTACTGCAATAAATATATATAGAAAATAGAATCATACATTAACATGGGATATATCCACTAACTATGCATTATATCATCAGTAAAAACAATAAATAGCATATTTAATAGAAAATGGATAAATAAAATTAATTGTGATGACAGTGGGCATGTGTCCACCCTAATACTTCATTGCCTTCGCCATATACATACATACTATTTTCAGCATATAAGAGCCAATATGTAATTTTTTGAAAATATAAGCAATTATAATACAAAAATAATGCACTTAAAGGACCATAAGAAACTCACCGATTTTATGGTTTCCGACTGCAACAGCCAGCCGAAAAGCCACCGTCTCCGTCGGTATATACACAATTGTCAATATACCCAAATAATTGAATCGAAACAATTGGCATCCCCAATATAAATTTGAACAAAAAACCAACATTGATTTTGAATCGCAATGCACTTTCGATAAGAGAAGAAGAAGAAAAGAACAAAAAAAAGTTTCCCAATTGATCATGGCATGCAGTGAGACACCTTAGCAACTGTTGGTTGATGAAGAATCTCATCTCATTACTGAAAGTGTACTACAAAAGAAACAGTGGGCTATTTTTTATTATTATTTTTAAAAAAAATTATATAAAAAGAAAATAATTAATAATTGAATCAGTAGTCTTGTCTTGTGGACCAAATATTCACACGTGAAAAATTAAGTATAAATCAGAGTCTATGAATTTAGGTTTAACCACTAACCTCTATTAAAGACAATGGACCTTCATTCATTAATCATTGAATGGTAGAAGGAAAGAAGAAGAAAAACAAGACTTGACTCAAGTTAACAGAAAGTACATTAAAAAAAAAAAAAAAAAAATTGAAATTTCGTTATCCTTTGTAAACATTATCTAACCACTAACCTATATAGATGTATCTATTAGTTTTAAGTTAAAAATGTAAGAAAAATAAAAAAGTTTAAAATTCAATGTTTTAGAGATCGATCATCGTAAACCGCCCACATATTAATTTGTAGGTATATTAAGGACAGTAAGGGTACAATAGTAGAGCTTTATTAGATTTTAAAAACAAATGCTTTATTTTACCAATTTAATTTTAAATGTATCTCGTAAATTTACCAAAAACAAACTTTTTTTTTTTTTTTGAAAGCACCAAAAACAAACATTTGATTCTTTACCAAGGAGTTTTGGAAGTGTTTTGAGAGCTTGAGTAAGAGTTTATACGAAAAAAAGGTTGAAGAAAATATAGTATTTTTCAATCAAAGATCGAATTTGAAGGCTAATTTTTTATTTTATTTTTTATAAAAAAAAATTCTTATGTCTAAGGAATTGAAAAGATTATTTTAACTTTGCACGAGATGACTACCCTTTATGTTGTATAAATGTCTGCTTCTTTGCCTGATTGCAACTTATTGTACTTACGTATAAGTATCATGTTCACTAATTATTTAATTGTGATAATTTTATTCTTGTCGAGGCAAAACTAAAATTATTAAAAATCGACACAAATTTTTTATTTTGTGTCATAATTATATTATCGCAATGATATCATATCTAGCCTCAATAACTCAAATGTGTAACAAAGTCACTTCTAGGCAGTAATCTAATTGTCCTTATTACGCAAATAACAAATTTAGAATATTTTAAAATTTTGCTTGGTTATGTTTTCTGTTAACTGTATTTAAAAAATAAAATTATGTTTGGTTATGTTTATGGTTTTAATTTATATGTAACATTTTTTTACAAATACATCAAACTTTTTTTCAACGATATATGTTACGATAGTTATATCATGAAATAGAAATAAAGAAAAATAAGTTGAATATTAAGTAGAAAATGCATTTTATTTGTTTTCTATTCAAATTTAAAGAAAACATATAATTATAAATATATTTTTAAGTAAAATAACAAAATATAATTAGAAAAAATATTTTTAACCGTATTTTTAAACTTGAAGCTAAAATACATTAAATAATTGAAAAAAAACACCCTAAATATTACCAAGTAAAAAATGACATGAAAGTTTCTATAGAAAATATTGATAATCAAACTGTCGTTTATAGTATTGATGGTGGTTCCTTAAAAAATGTGTCTTTCATAATTTAGCGGGAAAGTTAGCCATTGGAAATTGGATTAAGAATTGTGAAGCAAACAAAGATGGGTGATTTCAAGAAGGCAAAGCTGTTGGGTCCCAAAACCAAGATGCCTCAAAACAAATAATAATACCAATTATTGGTATAATAATAAATAAATAGTATGAAATTAACTAGTCTCTCTAGTCTCACCTACATCCCTAGATTTTGCAGATTCCCGAAGTGACTCGTGTCAGAATATTATCATTTCTTCGCTGGACCTTCATGGTCAAATTCAACCAGGTAAAACATTAAAGTAAAAAAAGAACATAAATATAAATAGTAAAAAAGTTAAAGAAAAAGGACTTGCTCTCCTCCACCGAAACTCTATCTAAATACTAGTAAACTAAAAACCACCTTTGTTGAACGTGGATGGTGAACAATTAACCGTGGACCGATCCGGGTTTAAGAACCCGCCCTCGATCCGAGCTTTTCTGGCCACTTGCTCGGACAAATCGTTGCCCGAACTTTTCTTTCTTGCAATTAAAGTTTTTGAGTAAGAATTTATAGGAAAATTTGTTAAAATTGAAATTTTTCACACAACAAAAAAAAGATAGTAATTTTAATTAAATTAATTTTGAATATATTTTAAAAATAATTTATAAATTCTATTTTTTTATGAAATAAAAAATATACTCCGTGTACTTGTAAAATTTGTTCATCACAATCCATTATCAATTAATTAAATTTATGAAAATTTGATAAAATACAAGAATATCTTTACAATAAGTGTAGGAAATGCCTAAATCGAGATTTAGGCTCATCGGGCTTTCCGGGTCCGACCCGACTATATAAAAGGGATGACGGGCCCGCTAATTAATTTATGACATGATTAATTAATTAATTAATTATCAGAATAATTAATAATGACCTAACGAGCTTAGCCCATTAACTGGGCCCAAAGCACATTAGGTCATTAAGGCGTGTGATCTGTAAATACCGCGCTATGCTCATAATTGTATAATCCTAAGCTTGCAATCAGAGAGAAACTCGCCCCCTCTAGCCCTAGGCGCGATTTCTCTCCTCCCAGTACCTCTAGTGATTCGTCGTCCAGACACTTAGAAAGACCTAGCAGTCTGATGCGGTGTTTTCCGATCTCAAAGATGTTCTTGCAGTGACGTGGTGGACAATCAAGAGGCCGACGTTTGGCGAGCTCATATCCGCATCACGAGACAATGGGGCACACACAACCTGATGAGGAATCGGACAAGCTTTCTATAGTTGGCCAAGTATCAAACGTTTGGTAACATATCGAAACAGAATCTCTTAATATTTGATGTCAATCTAGATCGTATTATTCGATGATATCCCGTTATTTTTTACTCACAATCGATAAAAAATCATCGAAAAACCTATCAATAACACGACCTCATCTAATTGTTATGGTTTTAATTATAGACTCTAAGAGTCTAAATACCAAATATTATTACCTTTGTTGTAGTAAAAGAGAAAAGAAAAAAAATAGTGTGTAGATGAAAGAGAGATTGTTGTTCTCTTTCTTCCCCAAAACTCACATGTCCCATCATCTTTCCTAACTACTTTCCTCTCTTCCCCAATATTCCATTATTATTTTATTACCCTCCCTAAGTATTAATCTATATATTGTCGTCGTCGTCAAATTATATGTAGCAAGGCTATTTAAATCCAGTGGAATACTGGAATGTAACGTATTCACAAAAGTATATTCGCATATATAATCAAACGGAGATGTCATCATGGTTACATATATGTTAGTCCCTCAACACAAAAAAGTCAAAAAGTTACACAACCGTGATGAATGTGATAGATATTTTCACTAACAAAATCAAAGACACTGAATTGTTTAACATCTTAATTTACTATTTGTCTATGTGTTAGTGTTAGATAAAGTATGGATAATTTTATACTTTTATAATAATTTACAGTATTTAGACGGGTGTAAAATTACCGAACACCGCCGCATAATTGAGCTTGATTATAAAGCAATATTGGCCCAAAATTACATTATGCCGAATTACAAAACTAAAAACTTATAAACTTGACAAATGAAATCATTAAATTAAATAAATATAATTTTCACATGAAGTACGGATGAATATGATGAATCCTATTACTAATATACTATTCACATCGTGCATCACTTCTCATCTCAGCTTTAAGCAGCATTTTTATAATATAAAGTTGTGATGAAATCACAATGAATCATTTAATATCTTTATTTTTCTTTAATGTCATAAATAAAAAAACTAAAAAGAAACACATACACATACACTTGTTTGATGCTTTTTCCTTCTATAAATTAACGCCCCCCTCTTCACTCAAAGCTCCCCTTCTCCTCTTTTCTTTCCCCTTTCTCCATCACATCTCCCCCAAGATATTTCCAATCTTCCCACTTTCCTCCCCGGAATTAAATTTCCTTGCATCCACACCCCTCCTCTCTCTCCCAACCCTAATGCTAAACCCCTGGCTCTTGATGTTCGAGATAATTCATGTCTCCATTAATTAGCGACAACGTGGTCGATCTCGAGTGCATGATAATCAATTTCCGGCGCACCTTCCAACTGGTTCAGTCTTTCTCCGTCGTCTTCCTCTACTTCCTCTACTACGTCTCATGATTATCTAGCCTCCCCATCAAACCCTAATTATAAAGCTCCTAGATTTCCAATTTCTATCAGATAATTTTTTTTTTAATTTTTGGCGATCTGGGTTCTGCTAGAAATAACCGAAAAGGAAAAACCCAGATCTCGGTTTTTTTTTTTTAATTTTATAAATAAATAAAAATAATTTGGATGGCTTCGTCGGCCTCGTCGGGTTCGACGTCGAGCGAGGACCCACAAGCGGCGGCGATGGACCTGCGCAAGAGGAAGCGCATGATCTCCAACCGCGAGTCGGCGCGTCGGTCGAGGATGCGCAAGCAGAAGCACGTGGACGATCTGACGGCCCAGGCGGCGCAGCTCCGCGCCGAGAACCACCAGATCATGACGCGCGTGGGCGTCACCACCCAGCTCTACGTGAGCCTGGAGGCGGACAATTCCGTGCTCCGCGCCCAGGTGGCCGAGCTCGGCCACCGCCTGCAGTCCCTCGAAGAGATCGTCGATTTCCTCGGCGCCAGCAGCGGGCTCGGGCCGGGCTACGGGGCCGGGCCGGAGCCGAGCGACAGCTTCTTGATGAACCCTCTGAGCTTGTCGTACTTGAACCAGCCGATCACGGCGTCTATCGACTCGTTCCCGTATTAGGGGGCTTGATCGGCAAATAGTTAATTGCTAGGGGGTCCTTAATAAATCTGAAGTGTAATATTCTTGCCGAGTGTTTTGGTAATTGTTCTCATTTTCTTCTTGTTTGGTAGTTATGGAAAATGATTGTCTAGTGTTGTAATGAAATTAATTAATTATGGGATGTATCAGCAATTATAATAAGCTGGTTTCTGTTGGCCTATGTAATAAATTAATTCGTCACTAATTATTGTTAGAAATAACTGTGAGTTTGTCGTGTTTTATCAGCATCTTAAATTAAGGAAAAAATTTAGAGCGCTTAAAGTATTTAAAATAAGAACTCTAAATTTAGAAGCCCGAAACTCCGGTCTTGATTGTCTTCATTTTTCTCATTTTCTTTTTTTATTTTAGTAGTTTTGGAAAATGGGTGTCTAAACTCTAATGGTGTGATATTATTAATTATGTGCATAGGCAATTATGGCGCATGTGATACATAAATTTGTTGCTAACTATTGTAATAAAATCAATTATATAGGGTGTACTTGGAAGGGAAAAGTTTCGAGAGGCTACATGGAAAAGTAGTAATTGTTGGAGGTAATCAAATGTTATACTAAATTAATTATGGAGTGTATAGGCAATTATAGTAAGCAAGTTTCTGCTGGCTTATGTAATTAATAATTTAATTTGTTTCTGAAAATGGCGAATGAATAAGGCATCAAGTTCAACTCCCTTAATAATTATAATAATAAATAGCGGCATAAGTATTCAAAGTCTTTGAAAAGTTGATATAAAGTTTTTATTCTTTTTTTACGGTGAAAGTTGTCAAACTCTTATTTTGTGTCTTCCTTTGTTTTCATCCAAAACCGTTATGCAGCGCCACGTGTCACGTTTTTAAACCTATTAAATGTACCATTGTTTATCATTGATAAATAAGTTTAATTCTTTTTTATTAAAAATGTATATTTGATGGCTTTAAAAACGCGACACGCTACGCGGTTAGAACGGAAACATGACGGAAGACACAAATTAAGAGTTTGATAACTTTTGCCGCTAAAAAAAGAATGAGAACATAATTAATGTTAACTTTTCAAATACTTTAGGTATTTATGTTGTTATTTCCCTAATAATGCATCAACTTGTATTATGTTGCAATTTGCTCGTCTGCAATGATTTTTGACGATGAATCGTCACAAAATTAATTATATTATTTTTAAAGATTAATTTAGTCCAGCTTTCGAAGAATAAAACATACTTTATTTAAACAATGAAAGTGACGAGTACCAAACTTTATGAGCTCGGATATTTATTAACATTATAATATATTAGTTTTTTTTTCATGTTATGATTTATTTTTATATTATGTTCATGTAATCATATAATATACATTTGAAAGATAAATATTTGGAAGTTTCTAGTTCTGGCAGATTTATGACATAACAAGTACATATTACACCTAATTAAAAGTGGACATTAAATACTTTAAAAAAAAATACAATTGACATTAAATACTCGATGATACCTACGTAGATATATCATATATGTTATGTAATGATTGAATATAATACCTGAAACCGAGCTTGATCGACTTAAATCTAGAGTGCAATCTCAACGAGACACATAAATTACTGTATGTAATTGCGGTAAATACTCAATAGTACCAGACTATTAGTGCTCTTACACTCAAATATGTCATCTAATAATGCGAGTAATTTTGGCTAAATAATTCCACTATAGAAAGAAAAATATATATATATATATATATAATACTCGGAAATTGGTTCTTACAATCGGAACCCGACCACTTTCACCCCTAATTTTGATCAAGCTTAAGGTTTGATCAAGTTAAACTCATTATATTTTACTTTGTCTTGTTAGGGCTTAGTATTTAGATTAAATTTTTTGCTTTGAATTTTGATACTAATCTTTATTTGTATACAAAAATTTTGGTGCCAAATTTTAGCAACAATAATATCAGTCGCAACATCAATACAACGTTTAAGCAAAAGTTAATTGGTCGTTAAGTTTCTTTTACGACTGATTATTTAGTCACGGAGTCTCTATCTTTTGACTTTTTTGTTTAGTGAAATTTAGTGTTCGGAAAAGAAATTTGTGGATGGTAATTTCGCGACCAACACGAGACACAACACAATTACATCACTGTGTAAAGGTTTGGATCGATCTATTACATATATGGAGAGAATATGCCAAGGAAACTACAATTATTTTTCATATCTTAAAAAGAAAGCTTGCGATTTCATGATATTAGACCTCTCACTTAGTTTTTATTTTCTTAATTTTTTTTTCTTCAATTGTTGTAGACTTCTGTATTCAAGAATCAAGAGCACCAAATGAGACCAGGTAAAAAAAATGCTTAAGAGTAAAGAGGACAATTGAAAATGATGAATGCTATAGAAGAGTGATCATAGATCATAATTAAAGTCACCATTAATTAAAAAAAGTGAGTCAATGAGCCAATTAATTAAGCATTCAAATCATGGTTAAAGTTTGAAATGAAAAAATACTGGACAGTGAAAAGCTACAATCATATGGGAAATTTATAAACCATCATTTTCTCTTGAACTTGTTGCTCCTTCACATTTGCCTTGCCACCGGCAGCTCTTCATGCTCTCTTTAATCGTTGTTGCCGTCAGTCTTATTTTATGTATTTTTATCCGTGCAACGCTCTTCTCGCTATCGCCTCATCTGCTCGTTGCCGTTTGCAAGACATGGTTGTATATCATGTCGTGTTTTTTTTTTTTTTTTTTAGTTAGAGGTGTATAAATCAAAATTTAAATATGCGTTTAATTTTAAAAAAAAATTTGATGAAAGGGTGTAATTTTTTTAACAGTGCACTATAATCATATATAGTTTGCCTGTTTTATTATTAAGAGTATAGTATTATGAAAATTGAAAATGTAAGATCTATAAAAACAAAAAATTCCTATATAAGTATTTATTTGTTTAAGTTATAAGAAATGGCTTAGTTAAGATATTCAATACTGGAGTGCCCATGTTTTATTTTTCCTAGGAATAAGTCCCCATGTGTAGGGAACAATGTTTTCAGTTTAGCACTTGAATACACATGCAACACAGAAAGGAATTGTACTTATTAGTACTAATCACTTAAAATAAATACTCATACTAGATCTAATACACAATTACCAAAAATTAATTATAATTAGAGTCATGCCATGTATTTCTTATAATAAAATAAATGTGAATTTTTCCAAGTACATAATTTGAAATAGAGTAGTGACTTTTGTGGTAAAGCCCC
This sequence comes from Parietaria judaica, assembly GCA_954871525.1. NCBI lineage: Eukaryota > Viridiplantae > Streptophyta > Magnoliopsida > Rosales > Urticaceae > Parietaria > Parietaria judaica. The sequence goes on along the minus strand of OX940862.1, from coordinate 28,913,861 downwards.
TGAACTTTGTATGTTGATTTTGGTCCTTGAATTTTAGTTTTTGGTAGCGATGACATTTAAATTTTTAAAAAATAGCATAATTATCCATACGCAATAAAAGATGACGAAAACTATTAACTTATCGGAGAGCATTTTATACCATAAGTGAACCAACGATATATTTTAATTATCGAAGAAAAAATGAGATAAAAGTCTCATAAAATTTTAAAAAAATAATTAAAATTCATGAAATCTACACTAAAACAAGTAATGTGCAACATACTAAGTTAACATTTTCCGACATTGTTAATAGTGTAGGCGACAGAAGACAGTGTGTTACTTTTTAAAAGTTATAGGGCATTTATGTCAAAAATCAAAGTTGGCGGGGGTTAACCGCACCCATGAGTAAAGTTGGGGAGGCATTAGTGCCAATTACTCATCGTTTATAGGATTGTTTTTTAGGTAGTTCATCGAATTTGAGTTGAATTATTACTTATAATTAGTATAGTTAGAACCAATAAGGTGTAATTAGCATGTATTGATTTGTGGTATGATGATACTTATTTCCAATATTTGCTCTTCTGCTTTGCTTTGCTTTTCTCCTATCATACACAAGAGCAATGGAAGTGCACTTTCCTTTTCTTCTAGTGTATTTGACACTAATCTCTTAACATTTTCAAATATTTTTTTTTTAAGTATATCTCAATTTTTTTATTTACTCAAAAATAAAAATCAGTGCATTTTTTTTTAGTTTTAATAAATTATTTCAAGAAATGCTTCATAAAAGAATTTCGGTATTTATTTTATTCTTTTTTTTTCTTAAGTAAGAGTTATGACCTTTGTTTTATTCACACCAATTTGTTCATTTCCTTTATATTAATGTAAATATAAGAACGTCAATAACATGAAGGAAGATAATGATGCTCTAAAGACTAAATCTAAGCTCACCAAAAGTACTTTTTTGAAGATTTATTCATCAAAGAATAAGAAGTGAGAGGAAGGGGAAATAAAAAGAAAGGCTTGAACTTGAATGGTTGTGGATTATCAAGGACCAAAAAATAAAATAAAATAATATACAAATTTATAAATAGATGAATGAGCTATTTGCACTTTTGGTATGAACAAAAAGCCAAATAGAATATTTGGAGCATCAAAATATGATTAAATAAAAAGGCGAGATAATATAAAATGGGCTCCATTAATTGTTTTTTTTTTTTATATATGTGTAAGGAAACTAGAGGCTAAGGTTTTCTTAAGATTCGACCAACTTTTTATCTTATCAATATATAAATTAAAAAATGTAATAACATAAATTATAATAGTCTCATAATACCATCAATCTTTATTGTTGAAAGTCTAATCTCTCTTCGCTATATGTGCTTTAATGTCACATTACATTTCCATAAAATACAAGACATTACTAGGGGACAATTGCTGTCATGTTTTTAGTCACAATCTTACTATGAACTTTACATATTTGCAGCGTAAGTATCTATAAAATAGTATTTTGGGAAAATTACGATAAATGTCTCTCTTCTCATGTACTTAATATAAACAATCACAAAAATCAGGAACTAATGAAGTAACGTAAATCATAACAGTAAATACTTAATCTACAATAAATAAATCACTATTATATAAGTATTTATGCCGCAATAATATTTTATATAGAATTATTAGTTTAGTTCCGTAAGCATTTGTTATTTGATTAGATTATTTTATTATTCTTCTTTTTCAATGAGTGCTTTGCAGACAAAGTAAATTCAACTATGGCAACACAAATTGAAAAGGAAGTATAGTATAGCAACAAGTAATATTTTGACAGCACAAATCATGTACTGCACTTTAGGGTTCTAGTGATTCTCGACACTTCTAGGGTTACATACTTGCATCAAAGGTTCTTTATTTTCATCTAAGGACATACACATATATATGGGTTATTTTTAAAAATTTCCATTTTGTATCAAAGGTTTAAGAAAAATGTCCACCGTGTGTATTTTTTACTCTCACACATGGGTATTTTTCTTAAACCTTTGACACAAAATGAACATTTCTTACAATTTCTAATATATATATATATATATATATATATATATATACTTCTTTTCAAATAAATGTTCATATATTGAAAAATGAAAATCCATGAAGTACAATTATAGATGTGATCATACCGGACGGGCAAACCACGACTTGACGAGACCATAGTAGGTGGTTATGAAATCGTCGCTAAGATTTCTCTTTGTTTTCGTAAGTGTGCGATCATAAGATTGTCTTTGTGATTTCATTGCGTTCTAATCATCTGAGATTGGTGATAAAATAGAACAATGTTGTGTTGTTTCGAGACTACACCCTTCATTTAAAAAAAAAAAAAAACGTATATTTTTGTATTCGAAGTTTGCACCTAAGAAAACTCGAATTATCCTTTATGTCTCATCAACACATAAAGACACAAAATACTATAATATGCACAATCCACTATACCCAAATTTGTTTATTTGGATTATAGAGAGTGCACACACAAACACAAATCTTAATTTATTTGTCTAACAAGATCCGTTAACACGGTTTATAAGAGACCACCGAACGCGTATTACTCATTAACCAGATTGCTAATTAATCAGAAATGTTTAGGATTAAATATTTTGTGGTTTAGTTGAGGCTTTTACTTCATGAAGAGGAAAGGAAAAGAAAAAGTGCAAAGAAAGAGAAAGATAAAGGGAATATGATGATATTTGGATGAAGCGTCAATCAGAAAGTGGGGACTATGAATGCTATTGATGGAAAATCAAATTACTTGTTATAAATGTTTTTTTTTTCTTTTCATTTTTCACTAATGATTAAGGAAAATAATCTCATTAATTTAATTAGATCGCCAAGGACCCATGAGAATCATTATCAGGCTCATCACATGCACTCTCTCAAGTTCAAAGGAATTAATATAACAGAAAAATTAATTTCATTTTGTATCTGAAATTTGCTTGAATTCATCGGTATGGTCATGTTGTGAAGGTAATTTTGCAGAAAGATTTTTTTTTTTTTTAAGTTAAAAGTGTTATTTAAAACCAATTCCAACTCGTAGAGCAAATTTAGTGGAAGAGTTGCGCGCTTCTTCAGTTATGCGAACTTCAATCTTCCGATTGTCCTTCGGTCAATCGATAATTCACAATTACGATTGCATAACTCCGACACCAAAAAGCGTGTTCGAACAAATTTGCCTTGAAGTCAACAGAGAAGTCCACGACTCGGAGCACAAGTCAACCGCAGAGAACACTTATATTTACGATATTGCAAATTACAACGTAACATTAGATTGGATATAGTGGTGGATATTATGATCTTAAGAAAGAGCGCAGTTCCTTCATTTTTTTTTTAATTTTTTATTATAACGTTCTATATTTATTTGAGAATTTTAAGTTTTATAAATTTTATCTTTAAGTTTAATTTATTTTTGGTTATGTTCGATTGGCCCCGAGCCTATTGATTGATTGAGTGTAATCATTAATGTTTTTTTAGCTCTTCTAATTACATTATAGTATAAGAAAATACACATGCATGCATTTGACAGAACAAAACTCATTATCTTATGTTTCCCTATGGTATCATATATATAATTTAATGGAGGATATTAAATAAGGTTTCTTTTTCAAGACACTCGACAAGTTACAAAAAAATCAAGAATTAAATATAATTTATGAAGGGCTGAGAATGGAGCACCAACATTAGTGCAGAAGAAGCGGATCTCTTTGGCATATATACCAAATATCATAAAAATATCATCTTTAGGTATTAACCACCCTATCTAATATACTTTTTTTTTATTTAAATTCTTTATATTTACCTGAAAGAGAAATTTAACATATCAAGTATTAATAAAGCATGAAGCAGCATGGCCATATAAATTATATATGGAAGAGGATTGTGACTCGTCTTTTTAATGTAACCTTCCCGTTATCTTAGCCAAGGAAAAGAAAATGCAACAAATTTCTTTTTCTTGGTACGAGAGAAAGAGTAATATATTTATTTATTTATACTAAAGTAGTATTATCGTTCAAAATTATATGTACTCAAGTACAAGATATATCTATAGTACTTATAATCAATATTTATTAGCTCAAATTACATATAAACCTAAACTTTAGGTCTCCAACATAAAATCATGTAGTGAATTTTATCAGCAAACCAAATAAATTTAGTTTTTTTTTTTCATACTTTATTTATATTTCTTCGGATAGTGTAGAAGATAGAAGAAACAAAATAGGACCTAAAAATGAGAAAGAAAGGGCAATGATGATTATTTGTTTATTAAGTCTGTTATTAGGAAACCTACCTATATCATCACCATAAAGGAAAAGGACAATAAAAATAAAGGATGACATCTCCTCATTTGAACTTTTTTATTTGTCAAAAGATGAAGAAAAAAAAATCATTCATTGTCACATAGATATAAAGTTATAAACATAATATACACATACATAAGCCCAATTTGTACAAACATATATATATATATATATAATCATAAATATATATATAATCATAAATATAAAAAAACAAGAACTCTGCTTCCAATTTTCGCGAATTCCGGCGAATACGTATTACTGTTTTTTTTAAAAAAACTGAATCGGAATTAAAGTTTTAGATTTTAGTTTTCTTGAAAATGAAATTTATATTATTATCGGGATTCTTCTCGATCGAATTGTAATTCCACTTCTGATTTAAATGATGTTCCGGTTTCATGAATACCATATTGAGAAGAATATTATATATATATATATATATATATATTTACATTTGTATATATGTATATTTACATTTGTACCTTCGTATATGTGATTGGAAACAAATGCGAAACCGGAACTCCGATTCAAAAAATATAATCGGAATTAAAATTCATGATTTTTGATATTTTAAAGTGTAAATTTTATTTAAAAAAAAAACAAATAATCCAGTTTGTCATATCTAACGACCTCGTTTGAATAAAAATCAAATAGAACAATAAATCGTACGTTATATTATTATAAACCGAAATCCGGATTATTCCTTAAGCGTAATCCCAATTTTAATTTTAATTTTATTTTAAAGATGGTATTCTGGTTTCTAGAACACTATACATAATATATATATATGTGTGTGTATATATATATATGTGTGTATATATATATATATATGTGTGTGTGACTTCTTGTATGTGATTAACATGTTAGAAAGGAAAAATCAAGGAGCATATGATATGTTAAGGGGGGGAATTTTATTGTGAGACCATGTGGCCAGCCAAGCTCTTTGCTCTCTGGAAATTTTCACATGTATTAATAGAAAAAGCTGCTTTTATTTGTTTGTTTAATTAGTGGGTTATAATATATGTGATTCTTAATATATTAATTAAGTTATTTATTGTATCAGGGTGATGATGTAAGTCAATGAATAATCTAAGAGTTCAGGTGATAGCATAATGTGAAGATTTTGGTCATATTAATTGATTGTTTTTGTTGGCAATGGCAAGTGATGGTGTCAATAATATATTGGTGATCTCCCTCATTAAATTATGTAAGAGAAAGAAAGAGAAGAAGAGATTTCCAAATCAGTCAGAGTCAGCCCTTCACACATGGAGACTTTCCTAATATTCAATTTGGTTAAATACATATTATTATAATGTCAATGATAATAACATCTAAAACCTTTTAAGCCCATATTACGACTCAGCTATTTTTTAGTTAAATTTTAACTATTTATGGGGTTCAGCCCATTTATGGGAAATGACCAATGGGCCAAGCACAATAAAGTTCTTTATAGCCTGCTACAATAGTAATGACGGCAAAAATACTTAAAGTTTAGTCAAAGAACTCCTCGAGTACCCAAAGTTTAAAAGTGGTGGCAAAAATACCCAAAGTCACATTTGGAGAGTTGATCAAATCATTCTTGTAACGCCATTAACTTACCCATTAACTCTGGCCACGTAGAAAAATCTGTTTCGTTAAGTGTAATCATTAGGGGTTCAATTAGTTGTATTAAATATTATTACTTAGGGGTTTAATTCGTTGTTTTCTCGTAAATGAGGCTTATGCGGACTCGTCAACGTGGAAAAAATTATTCTGTCGGCAACCCACGTTTGTCCGCGTGGACAGAGTTAAGAAGTAAATTAACGGTGTTGCGAGATTAGAGTGGTCAACTCCCCAAATATGACTTTGAGTATTTTTACCACCATTTTTAAACTTTGGGTACCCGAGGGGTTCTTTGACCAAACTTTGGGTATTTTTACCATCATTAACCCTAGTACAAAATAAGATATGTCAGAATCGGTGGTCAAGTACTTGGGTCGAGCCGGAGCTCCAACATATGCCCGGAGTATCGTGTCGAGGACAGAGGCCAGTGAGCTCTGCTTGGCGGAAAAAAATCATATTTAGTAATCGAGTATTTTTACTTTTCTTGAGATCTAGAGGCTTTTTATTTTATTTTATTACAGGGTGATACTCTTAGCCAATGTTAAAATGCAGTATCGTATTACAAGATATATTCGGTGTAAGAACAACTGACACAATTTGAAAATTTTAGAATATGTAAAGGGGGCTCGCATTTGCGTCTCATGAGATTTGAACCCGTGACTTCTTGATAAGATATGTAGTAGAGTTATTACTAGACCAAACAAACTTGGTTTACTTAATATAATATATAGAGTTCAAACTCGCTCAATAATTGGTATTGCTACTTAGATATTTTTGTTAAAGTAAGTATTTTGTTCCGTTATCATCATTGACCGTTTTTGGATGGTGAGTGATCATAACCGATGGCGGGGTGTTGGATCGAGACTTAACTGCAATAAAATAGGTTTGGAGCATGGTTGAACGAGCTTTTTATGGTAAGCCGTTGCGGTGGGTATTTAAATTTGTATATTTGGGATACAACGTTGAACATATTTTCTTCTAAAAAACGCCTAAGGACCTATATATACATATATATATATATATATGTGTGTGTGTAGATAAATTGAACAAGATAATAGCGTCGTTTGATTTATGTGTTGTGTTTTATCTGATAAACGACACTAAATGACACCCTCGTTGTGGGCTTGATTAATAATTTAATGCTTTGCATTTCTTTCAGGAAAGGAAATGTGACATATATATATATATATATGATAAGCATAAGATGAGATAGTAAAATTATAATGGAGCACATCAACATATAGTCATATTGTAACACGCTTCAATGTAGCAAAAACTTTATATTAGTGCTTCACATGTCATTATAAATTAGAATTGTGTTTACTTTATATAAGAGTGTCACGTGTATCAATTAACAATTTAATACATATATGAGTTAGTTTTACTAGGTTGTAGTTGTTAGCAAGGTTCGAATTTTCGACGATAATCGTCGATAATCGTCGATTTTTCGGTAGTTACCGGTAAGTTGCCGGTTGTAATGCTTATCGTTTTTATATACTTTTCGACGATTTTCGAGGTTTTCGATAAAACCTTTTCCAACCGATTTTTGGTAAAATTAGTGTAAAAAAAAGGTACTTTTCGGTAAAAAAAAAATCGGCAAAAATAATTATATTTGCACAAGAGCACCCCACCCCACCCCACGTCCGGACGGCGGCGGCGCGCGCGTGTGGTGGTGTAACATTTGTGTGAGTCCTCCCCCATCCACAAAATCCTATGACCCAAAGGGCCCAAGCCTTTGTCCCTAATATTTGGTATATAAACATCACCAAACTCTTGTCATCTATCAATGTGGGACTTTTTGCTATTCAACTAATATCACACAACTTAACATACACATACACTTTCACTTAATAATTTAACTTAATATTACACACTTCAAATAATATTATACACTTAACATACATATTAACACTTCACCTAACATATATATACACTTAATATGTATATTCATTTAATATTATACACTTCAACTAATATTAATATTATAATTATACACTTAATAATTTAACATATGTTTTGTGGTATGATATTATCAAAATATTTTATAAGTTAGATGTCAAAAAGTATCGAAAAGTATCGATAATCCGTCGATAATCATAAAAAAGTATCGGTAATCGGTAAGCTACAGTGTTATAGGTTTTCCGTCGGTTAATCGGTAAGCTATCGATTAATCCGTCGAAAACGGTAATCGGTTTATCGGTAACATCGGTAAGTTGAACCTTGGTTGTTAGCACATTTTTTTTTTGGAAATTAGCACAATTAACAAACTACAAAGATCGAAAAACACTACTAAAACAAACTACACATTTATCTGACAGATCGGTTTATTAACTTAAAAAGCTTGAGATACAAGAAAATCACAAAAATGTTTAGTGGATTCCTGATAATTATAGCCTCATCGCAATTTGAAGTGTCAATCTGTGTCTCCGGTTTGTTCGTCCGTAGTTGACTAATTTTTACTATTCATCGATGAGACCTACACTCGTCCTTGTTATTAACCATGTCCCATCCAATAACAGCACTATATATATTCAACATTCTAATAATCATATTGAACAGGTCACGCTCTCGTGTTCGGATCATACACACATTGTAATTTGTAACGAAGCTGTATCAAACTAAATCCATTTACTTTGTTCCGTAAAGCATTGAGTGTTTTATGTCACAAGTTATAGAATCACGTAGAGTCGAAAGAGGGCCGTGTTCTCTCCCTCCCTCCCTCTCTCTTTTTTTTTTTCTTTCTTCAAATATCCAATATATATATACAAAACAGCTTTGATTTTTTTTTTTTAAATTTGACCTTAATTTTTTTCTAGAATTTCTTAATTTAGTTTTTCTTAGGGGTGAAAATTTTGTAACCGTTTTCCGGTTTTTTCCCGGTTCCGGTACCAGTCCTGGACCGAATTTTAAAAAAATCCGGGAAATATAGCTTAAAACCGGGAACCGGTACCTAAAAAAATTTTCCGTTTTTTGGTACCGGTTCCGGTTTTAAGCTACATGTCATTTTTAGTTTTTAGTATGTCGTTTTTAGTGTAATATATATTTTTATTGTTGTTTTTTATACTTCGTATAATTTTTAATTACTAATTTTTCAAAAACTACATATCATTTTTAACTCAAACACTTCAAGAACCGGGAAATTTAGAATCGGAACCGTGAAATTTTTGAAATATAATTGTAACCGGAACCGGAACCGGGAAATTTGAATTGGAACCGTTACCGGAACCTGGAAATTTTTGAATCGGGAACCGTTACCGGAACCGTGACCAAAAAAAATTCCCGATTTTTCGAAACAGGGACAAAAAAAAAACTAATTTCTGGGTTCTTGGTTCCGCTTTCACCCGTAGTTTTTCCCCTTGACAGCCCAATGATGAGGCTAAATAGCAATACGACGTCGTATAAGTTGTCATTCTCCTCTGTCATTTGCTGTCTCTGTGTCATATTATCATCCCCATCAACAGTCGTACGTTCTTCGATTCGATCTCTTCGTCTTCTCTCTCCGATCTCCAAGATCGGCCTCTTCATCGGAGGACCTTCAGTCTCTCTCGTGATTTCATCTCCTTCTCCTCACACTCGTTTTCCATCATGTATCGTGTGCAGATCTAGGTTTTCTCTTGACTAATTTCGAATCTCTCTGGTTAGCATCTCGTGTAGTGATTGCATTCGGCTGTTGAAGGAAGAATGGTGAAGGAAACAGCTTATTACGAGCTACTGGGTGTCGCTTTCGATGCTTCTCCAGCTGAAATCAAGAAGGCTTACTATGTCAAGGTATATATATAATCAGAAGCTTCTTAGCTCTGCAACTATTGAAGTTAGTTCATTAGTAACGATTCATGGAGAAGAATACATACTTCATGTGGGCATGTATTGCAATGTGTTTTGGGTTCTCCTTGTCTGATTTGGGAGGCTTGAATGACGGTCATGTCGTCTTAGTTACGGAGCGATTCTCTTATAGCTTCTATATCTTCATTTCAGGCGAGAATTGTTCATCCAGATAAAAACCATGGAGACCCGAAAGCGGCGGAAAATTTCCAGGTATGTCCATGTGGGGATTTGGAAGTGTTCACTTGTATAAAAGGTTAAGTTTGGTTCTATACTTAGTAAGAAAGCAATTAATTGGGGATTTGGAACTTTCAAATCTCTTGGTGTCTGTAATGTTTTATACTTAAATTTTGACTCTTTTAATGTCTTTGTTACGCCGTTTACAAAGGCACTAGGTGAAGCTTATCAAGTTTTAAGCGACGCTGAGAAGCGTGAAGCGTATGACAAATACGGAAAAGCAGGAGTACAGCAGTAAGTTGAATGATTTTTCTGCAGATGACTTGCCCCGTAAAATCATTTATAAGCGTTGCATCGAGTCTTTAACTTCTTACACAGTGCACTATACACTATCTTTGAAAGCTTTGTAATTTTTTGCTCTTGTTTCTTAAATTAGAAGTTTCTAAACTTTCTACAATACGCTTAGATCCTTAAGAGAATTATTTTTCTTCATTTGCCATTTTGATTAATTTACTGATCTATTTCTGACTCAAAGCCTTCGCATTATAGAACTCGATTATACTCTCGAAATATATTTTACAGGTTACATAATGCTTTAGTTATTTTCAAGAACATTTATAACAAAATTATGAATAGATTTTTATTAATTATCGAGGTTTAACTTGGTTTGGCTAGGGAGTCTATGTTGGATCCTGCATCAGTGTTTGGAATGCTTTTTGGAAGTGAGTTGTTCGAAGACTATGTTGGTCAACTTGCTTTGGCGTCTTTGGCATCTATTGAGACCGATGAAGAGTCTTTAGATGCCGAAGTGCGTAAAATGAGAGTTCAGGAGAAACTGAAGGTATGGAATCTCCAACTAGAACTTGGAATAAAAATTGAAGTTTAAATATAATTTTCTGATCTTAACTAATACCGTCTTTGGATATTCTTTCTGCAGGCAATGCAGAAAGAGAGAGAAGAAAAGCTCACAATGCTTCTGAAAGATCGGCTTCAGCCATTTGTGGATGGCCGTGTCGATGAGTTTGTGACAAATGCAACTTCAGAAGCGCGGCGTCTCTCCTCCGCTGGTGAATCCCATTTTTCAATCTTACGAATATTCTCTTTTTGATCTTTTTTCTTAATATATCAGAAAATTGTGATGTTCAATTTTCTAGTCTGTTACTCTATTATGTTGACATTGGCTTATTTGAAATTATCTCAAAAGATTTTGTGTATTAGTGTTGCAAACTTTCAAGTAATTCAGAATTAGTTCACAATTTTAACCGATAATTTTCCCCCCTTTTTTTTTAATGAATTGATCTCAGCTTTTGGTGAGGCTATGCTGCATACAATTGGCTATATTTACACTAGGAAGTCCGCAAAAGAACTTGGAAGGGACAAACGGTTCATGAAGGTTCCGTTTTTAGCCGAGTGGGTGAGAGACAAAGGGCACCAGATAAAGTCTCAAGTCGTGGCCGCTTCAGGTGCATTATGCTTCACCAAGTGTCTTTCTGTTTGACCATTTATAGCCTAAAGTTAGCGCATACATTTCAGACTTCTAACCCCGCTTGTGTTGTGGTTCTCTGAAAGTGTAGCTGCCGTGTCGTTGATTCAGATTCAGGAAGACCTGAAGAAGATTAACGAAGGAGAAAACAACGAGGAGAACTTGGAGAAAGCTATTGAGAGTAAAAAAGATGCCATGCTTAATTCATTATGGCAGATTAACGTTGTTGACATCGAGTCAACTTTGTCACACGTCTGCAACGCGGTACGTTGCAATGTTGATTTTTTTATGATTAAAATCTTCAGCCCTGAATTTTGCTAGTGGTGACTTTTTTCCCCGGAATCGCTATACATAGTGCAATTTGTTAGTTGAAATTTTCATTTTGGGGCAACACCCCCTAATATAGAGAGGCGTGTTTGCACTAAACGAAAGTTCAAAGGAAAATTGCACCACCAAATCAAAATCCTGGGTAAAAACTAAACCGTAACAAAATTTAGGAGGTAAATGCGGCCATGAGTAAAAATCGAGGAGGGTTATTACTGCTAATTAGTCATTTGCAATATTAAAATTAATTGTTTTTTGTTGTTGTTAAGGTCCTTCGAGACCCGAGTGTTTCGAAGGAGGTTTTGAAGGCTCGAGCCAAAGCTTTGAAGAAACTCGGGGCAGTCTTCCAAGTAAGCGTTTCCTGATAAAAAAAAATCTGTATTAAAATTGAATTAATGACAGTGAGATTATTGGTAAGTATTAAGATTGAAATTTTGAGTCACTTCTACAGGGTGCCAAAGCTCCTTACAGTAGAGAAAACAGCCTTCGCCACGAAGAAGATGACCTGAAACTAAACCCTGCTTCGTCGTCCTAATCGCACTCAAATCCATTCATTATATATAAAAATGAAGTGTTTCATTCCGCTGTTGTATGATTAGAGACTCGAATAGTCGAATTCGACCTTGTTTCCCTAGGGTTTCTATAGTTCCTCTCTGTATTACATATTTGTGATCATATAAAATCAGCTTGTATCTTTCACTTTGTATCCAAATTTATTGGTTTCATGTTTAATAATCTCGACCCTTTATTTCTCCAAGATCATCCTCTTTACCAAATTATCAGAGCTCTATGTTGCATGTGTCGAAAGAGGGAACGATGTTTAGGTCAATTAAGAGAATAGAGAAGAAACCGAAAGAAAGGCGAAGTGACGGAGCGGTGCAGATTGAAATAGAAAAGAATTGATAGACCAAAGATTTACCAATTTTGAAAAAGAGCTACTATATATCAGTGTATCTTTCTTTCTTCAAGTGATGAAATTTATATATAAAAATAGCTTATGAACATTTTCCATGTACTAGAGCTAAAGTGCTCGATGTGACAATATTATAAGATAATTTGAGTGCAAATTGTCAAGAAAGGAGGTTATGATTATGAATAACACAAAAAGGTGCATAAAGTACCGAATGATGTAAACTATGCAGAAAAATAAGAAGCCTGATGTCAAAATAACATGCATAATTATCTCGGGTCAAACTGAGACCGACTACCCGACTTTTGTTTTTGTTTTTTTGTTTTTTGTTTTTTTTTTCACTCACGCTCCGACTTTTTGGGCCTAGTCGAAATTGGGTAAAGTAGGTCAAAACTGCTTGAAAATCGGGCCGGTCCAATTTTCTTTTTTAGACTATTATAGATAATTATTTATAAAGAAAAATAAAAAAATAATTACTTTGGTTTTAAAATTAGTAGAAAAAACAAACAGGATAAAATCAAAACCAGATAATAAACATATATAAAGTTCAAATAATAGATGAATTAAGACTAATGAAATAAAACTCTCAAAGTCAAAGTTAGAATAAAATAATAAAAGAAACCAGCTCAATTTTTGAACCCTCAGCCTGGTCCCGGTTTTCGTTATGTAAACCCGGGTCTGGCCAAACCCTACTCTCAGCTTTTACAAAAGGGTTGATTTCGGACCGAAACCGATGTAACCGGTTTCGTGAACAAAACTTTCACCCTTATTGCTTAGTAGTCCTAAGAGTTAGTCTACCACTGCTTTTTTTTTTCCCTCTCTCTATATCTAACATGGGTATTATAAGTCTATATTTTATATATATATATATATATAATATAATGGTATGTGCTTGAGTAGGTCATCAAAAGAAGATTGGTGGAATCAAAGTAACAAATTGCTGAGGAATCCAATTCAACACGCTCCTGCATGAGTGAATCCCTACGATAGATGACACATAGATCATCTATGATTTTAATATTCTATATATATATATATATATATATATATATATATCAGCTGCTAAAAATCTTGCCATAAATAATGGTCGTGCAATTTATATAAGGGTATCATCATATAAGAAGGTTCATAATTTGCTGTAAACGATATAAATAAAATATTTAAAATATCCCCAATAAAAATGGCAGTCATTGGACAATCTAAAAGGTGCTTTATTGAAACTTCTGCCATTGTTCTAAGCTTAAAGATAACTACTAAAGTTGTGCTTAAATTCTAAGTGGATTCCATTAGGCCTATTTGCTTTTATTATTCACCTTTTAATTTAAAAATAAAAACTGGGAAAGAAAGTCACACAATAATTGTACACTAATTACTTGCTAATTCACTCTAGTTAGATAATGCTGCTCTAATTATCTTGTGAGGTCCCCTCTCACCCTTCTATTTTCAAATGTAGATAAGATAAGCCAAAAAGGAAGTTTATTCGCCAATTAGACCCACGATTAGATAAACTATTTAGTTCGTCTACAATTTTTTGGATTACTAGATAAAATTGAGGGTAAAATTTTGTCCTCGAAGTCCGGTTTTGATGCAAAAAGTAGAAAATGAAACTGGTCCGAGGACTGAAAAATTGGATTGGACGGCCGGTCCTGACTCGTTTCAAGTTTCAACTTGGCCTAATCGAGAAAATAAAGTTTTTTTTTCTTCAGATATTAGACTCAATTTTAAAAAGCCCGAAAAATAAAAATCATGCAGAATATTGAAGGCCAAAACCTTGGTATTTATCCCGATTACATTCCTAGGTAAAAGTAAAGCCATGTTTTTCTTATAATTTTTATTTTAAAAAAATAATCGCCATCTCCTATTGAATGCCAATTTGCCAAATTGTACTTTTAACACCAAACCCTAATTAGGAGGCACTATTGGAAAGAGCATTGACAATATGAGCTCAACAAATTGGTCAACATTGGAACCCAATTAGAGGAAGGAAAGATTGACTTAAATTAGGGAAGGTTGTCCTAATTAAATAACTCACTTTGATTAAGATTAATTACAAGGATAATAGTATTTTTTTAGATCCCACAGTGCTTTACTTATCTTTATTCTCCACCAATATGTCTTTTTTGAGTGGTATTTGGTGCGTTGTCCTTGTCGTTTTGGATAATTGAGGGCACTAGTCATCCATAAAATCTATTTTATGCATACCTAATAAACCCTATTTCAATTACTATTATTATTTTTAATTAGACCAAGTTAGGACAAAACTATCTTGCTAATCTTCTATTCAATAAGCATGCTTTCTAAAGTTTCCACTTCCATTTAATTAATCAAGAGATGAAAAAAAGAAGCCAAAACAATATACTAATTCCCAACATTCACTTTTTAATTTTTCTTCTTTGTGTTTTTTCTTTTACTGAAAATATTGATTTTAGTGTCAAACCTTAGTCAATGGATTGACCATGAACACCCAAACCAAACGCAATCATTTTCGAACTTAGACTGAAATCGCAAAGGAAAATGCCATTGAAAGAGGCTCTAATTATGAGAAAATAAAATCACCAAATTCTCACTTTTTGGTTGCTCTCAAGTCTCAACGAAATAATTCTTCATGTATGTTAATTTAATATAAAGAAAATATATATATGCTATTAATATTATAATCAGTCACAAACCAATAATAAATAAATTCAGTGCTAAACAAAATATTTCGATTGGTAGTTTGGCTTTGGCGGAATTAAGATATAAATTCAAATAGAGCTGCACAAGAACTACAAAATTCAGAAGGGGCTAAACAATAATAGATTATATATGATGTGAAATAATCTTTCATATTTTTTTTGCATAATTTACTCATCTTTTGTCCAAAATTTATAAATAAACACTTGTTGGAAAAATAAATAATTTATCTACAACCTTTTAGTTTTACATTTCATTATAAAAAGTCATTAAGTATATTAAAATTTGCTCGAAAGAAATATTTTGCATTAAACTAACGTCCAATTTTACGTTGTATTTGAAATTTTGTATTTTTCTAAAATTTATTTTACAAAACTTAAAATACCAAAGTTGTAGATCTACCTCTTATCTTTCCGACCATAGGTCGTGCATAAAATTTGGACAAAAACTGAGTGAGTTATGTCAAAAATACAAAAAGTGTACATATCTAGAGGAAGATAACTCTAACAGTCAAGTGACGGAAAACACGAAAATATCTAACATATTAAACATTGAGTACATTAGCCACCAAAAATAAACATTGTATATATAATCCGCAGAAGATCAAACAATGGGTATTGGGTAGTTAGCTGCAGTTTACCCTATATTAGATATTTTACCTTTTTATTTATTCCTATTTTTTGAATATATCATTCTGTATAGCTTTTATTAATTAATTAGATCGGTCATCTCTTTAAGACTAAGTGCCCCAACAACACAAAAGTGGTATGTCCCTTTTTTTCTCGTTCCAAATTGAAATTCAAAAACCCAACAAAGCATAAAAAGACCCAAATTAATTAAAAAATCAACTGTCAATTTTCAATTATCTCTAGGATTTTTGTGCTCCGAAACCAAGTATAGTTTAATAATTAATGTGTTGTCCAAGCAATATAGATACCAAGAGAGGTCTCATTAATTGCTCCATTTTCTCTCCTTGAATGAGAAGAAAGAAAGAAAGAAAGAGCCTCGTTTTTTGCATTGAAATCACCAACAGAGTTGGCAAAAGTATCAAATGCTCAAACCAAAAATGGGAGTTGTGACTGTGAATAAGAAGATTGGTCTTCTCTTTCTTCTCGTTTCAGCCTCGCTTTTCTCAACTTCTCTTGCAGGTTTGTTTAGGGTTTATCATCATCTTTTTGTGTTACTCATGCTCTTTTGCAGCTTTTGATGCAAGCTTTATAATATATAAACATATACATACATATATATATACACACACTGGCATTGTCAGAGCTTCAAAAGAATGTATCTGCATGTGCTTGCATGCTTCAAAATATGTATGGGGAGTTTATTTGCCGTACAAGCCCACAAGTTATCTCATATATATATATATATATATATATATATATATATATATATATAGCCATCTTTTGCAGAAACAACTTGTAAATATATTTGAATAATTAAATGCTAATATAAAATGATGATCTATATATATATATATATATATATAGCAATATTTTGCAGAATCAACTTGTAAATATATTTGAAGAATTAAATGGTAATATAAAATGATGATCGATAGAATTAACCAGCAATAAAAGCTACCTTCAAGCCAGCATAAATCACGTTCACGTATATATATATATATATATATATATATATATATATATTATTACTCCGAACATATATATATGCCCTGATGGAAAATGATTGTAGTTTTCCTTTTCCATAAGTAGCAGTGACTAGAAGTGTGTGTGTATATATACACACACATACACACAATAATATCAGTGTCTAGGGTTCGCTTATACAAAATTTGCTTGCTTATACATAAAGAACACAATATTTGTTCTGTGGATGATCGTGATATTAATCTTCACGTTTGGATTTATATCAGATGTATATGTATATATACTTGATAATATGTGAATTCTGTGCTTCTATTGATCAGTTTTCGTATGTTTTGAATGAATCATAATTGATTTTCGTGCTCGTTAATTCGCAGGGAGAGTAAGGTTGAATCATCCACATGATTGTAAATCCTCTAAAGCTTTGGATGATATTCATAAGGATGAGGTTTGCATATACATATATTTATGATATATATATATATATATATACGTATTATATTGTGTGATTTCAAGAAAATCTACATAGCTATTCGAAAGAGTTTATAAGAGTTTATAGTAAAGTCCTCTCTTTATTTTATGTATATTAACATTTAGTACCCTGTATTATTTTCACGACCTTAATCTTAGGGTTCGTTTCAATATAAACGGTCGTCATGCATGATGATCATCCTCATGACTAATTTATTAGAATTCTAAGACTAAGCCCTAAATTAAATTGAAAACGAAGCAAAAAAATTAATGGTGATATAATGAATTTTAGTAGTTCTCCCTTACTTCCACTTATCACTTGCAAATCGTCTTCAGCATAATCGATCCACTTGCTTCAAAACTCATATATATATATATATTTATTGTTTTGAAATCTATATTTGTCCACTATAAATCTTTTAAATATACTTTTGTCATGAATTTAAATATTATTATTATTGTTGGCATGTGATATGTTAGGATATTGGGATAGTTCATGAGAGGCTTTTGAGGGCAAACACAAAGGACTATGGAACATATGACCCAACACCTGCTCTTGTCAAGCCTCCTTTCAAGCTCATTCCCAACTGAAAGCATGTATCTATATACTATATATATATATATGACCATGCAAGTATAGCTGGTTCTAGTCTGAGTTCAATGTAACATATGAATAAATGGAGCTATATAGTTTATATATATTAGATATTAGTATATGTAATATGTATTATGCCATATTATATGTATACTAATTAAGTTTTGGAGTATAATACTGTGTTACTATCTTATATAGGCTGTTTTCATGAAAGGAGTATTATGATCTTTATAAGTAGATGCCAATTGCCAAGGTGTGATTTTTATGATCCTATAGGTGTTTAATCAATTATTTTGTCCTGTAAATTATATATATATATATATATATATATATATTTTGCTACTTTGAATTGCATTTCTAAAAAGAAAAATGTTCATTTTACAACGTAATATTAATGCACTTATTTCATGTACTATATACATTAATGTAGCAATATTCAGTTTAAGAATACATTAGTGGAAGTGAAAATTAAGAAGTTTGCACGACTGTTACCCAAAAATCATCGTATAAATAGAAAAAACCCGTTTGTCCTAGTGAACATAATGGTCGCCGGTATGCGAAAAAACGATCGCGCTAACCATCATGAATATACGGTATACCTATTAATTTCTTGTGGCGAGAGCCATAATTTTTCTGCAGCGAACTTCATCTAGTCCTTTTTTTGGGCTACTACTCATGGTAGAGGTGACGGTTTTTTAAAAGTCGTCGTGTGCAAGTGCTAACCATAAAAAAAATGTGTCCATTTTTCTTCTTCTTCACGAATTTTTTTGTATTTGATCAACGGGAATTTTCTCACACAAATGACACTTTGAAGTGTTTGGCACAAAAATTTGGAATTTATAAGTATTTTTGCACAACTTTTTAAAATCTATATATAAAAAAATTACTGAAATTGCATTGATTAAATTATACTCCTAGTCAATCTGGATTTAAAAAATAATAATTAATACTCGATAAATTAATAACCTCGATAGTATAAAATAAAATTCTATAAACATAATGTTATATTGAACTATAAAATAAAATTCTATAAAATAAAATTTTTGTTGTTATATTGAACTATTGTTAAGGATAAAGAGACATTGTTATAAAAACAATTCACCATTCCCAAACATGGATATTTTATTCTTGTGAAGCTCTCTTAAACATCAAATATGGATTTCCTACTTAAATGTTTAGTTTTGAAAAACGTAAATAGCAAAACGAAAAATACAGTTAACACGAAAAAATCATAGTGGTTCACTCTCCGTTATCAGATACATGATCAAGTGATGAATTCCAACTATTTAAATATAAAAAGGCACTGAGAAACAATCTTTTTCATTCTCAAATTATTAAAAGGCCATATAATATTTTAGAAAAAAAAAATAACAATAATGACTTCGCTTATTAATTCGCGCAACGAATGCTAGCCTTTTCCGACATCGTCTTTCAATATTCCGGACTCGTCTTTTGGGTTGCCCTTCTGAGTACTTTTCCGAACTTTTGTGGATTTGGCTGCATCAATAAGTAAAAATTATGTAATTGTAGGTACTTTTGTCGCAAATATTCAAAAAAAAAGTCAATAATCTATTTGAGGGAAAAAAATATAAGAGAATACACCTAAAATGTAGAAAAAATAAAAATAAAAAAAATCAATAGCCTATAACATGCGAATTGATATTTTGTACTCTTTAAGATTTATTGACAGTTGAGGAAAAAGAAACTCCTATTTGTGGTTGATTTTAAAAGACGCACACCAAGTGACCAATTAGGCAAAACCTAGTTAATACTTAAAACCTAATAAATTAGTTCACAATCCTAGTAGCATTTTGAAAAATGCACACTAATTATTAAAAGTATAGCCAATTTACTGTGCGTTTCATTTACAGTAGACAATAGTTATATAGTAAAAATATTATACTGTTTTTACAATTTACATATTTAATTAATTTTGCAGTGCTTACATATAACAAAATTCTAGAGTCATATTATGAGATTGTATTTAAATATCATCGATATTATATTATATTATATTATATTATATTATATTATATTATAATGAAACAATCTGAAATCTATACTTGCATATGTACCTCATGAGTGTTGTCTATATTATGTTACTCAATATTTAAATCAATAAAAATCTAAAAAAAAAAACTATATATATATATATTGTATCACTTTAATATTATAAGAATATAAATATATCACGAATTCACGATCATATTGTACTATATTATAATGAAATCTGATATTTTTATGTACTTGTCTGTCCCCTTGACGTTGCTAGTGAGTACTCTCATTACACCAACAAGGCAGCAATGCATGCAATATAGTTTAACCCTAATTAAGTAATTATATGAAGCCCTAGGGGTAATATTAGTAAATAGCTAGGGCTAGCTAAATAAGCCTTTGGATAAGGCAATGTGCGGTAAAATACTTTCGAAATAAAATCCACCCACACAATACATATCCCTTTGGATAAGACATATCTATCTATGTAATATGTTTATAGGTATTTGCGGCAAGAATGCCTATATATATTATAGAAATATGATTTATATTTTCAATATTTATTCGTAGCACAAATTTTTAACTTATATATATGATATATATATGGCAAATTTAGTTTACATTGCTTCCTTGCATGTCGTGAATTTTCACTTAATAACATATCATTTATCTGCATATTGTTCTTTCTTGCCAGTTATGAGTGACAATAACATCAATAGTAGTAACAAGTATATCACTTAAGACATTAAAAGTCTTGAGTTCGAGTCATTATGAGGGTATGAGTGAAATCCAAAGATCCTTATTTATATATATATATATATAATAAAAAAAAAGTTACAATAACATCAAAGAATTGACAAAAAAATAATAAATTACCACATAGTGCTTGAAATGTGTTCTACAATGCAAAACCAAAGCATTGTACGTCATGACTAACGGCACATGGTCGAAAAGGACAATAATTTGGTCAAAAGAAGCGAAAACATGGAGAAATCATAAGTCACTACGCGAAACTTAATGGTGAGGAGTTGATAGAGAAATTAAATAACTTACTACATAATTTTTTATAATATATTATGAATTTAAGCCATCAAAACTAGTTAAGAATATAAGTGATATTTTTGTAACATGTCAATATTTTTGGCTCAAATATCTAGATACGTATGTGAATTTTTTTATAAATAATATCAGCCACACAACTCATTAATCACTCACCAAAGCATAATCGTATTCCAATACACACAAGTTGACATGGCGACTCTCTCTCCTTCCTTGGCTCTCTCGTCAATCTTGACCTTCCTCGCACTAACCCTGGTGGCTCGAGCCCAGCTCGACTGCCTTGCGCCCCACAACGCGGCGCGTGCAGATGTGGGTGTCCCCCCTTTGGTGTGGAACGAGACGCTTGTTGCCTACGCGCAGCGCTACGCACAGCTGCGCAAGGCAGACTGCAAGCTCACGCACTCGAAGGGGCCATACGGGGAGAACCTGGCTGTTAGCTCAGGAAGCACCTACACTTGCGTGAAATCCGTCACGAAGTTGTGGATCCCCGAGAAGAACAACTACAACTACGCTGCAAACACCTGTGCTGAGGGCAAGGCCTGCGGCCACTATAAACAGGCGGTGTGGCGCTCCTCTACCCAGGTCGGTTGCGCTACGGTTGTGTGTAACAATCCGGGCACTTTCGTCATTTGCAGCTATTCTCCCCCTGGAAATGTCATTGGTCAACGCCCTTACTAATGAAGGCCGTTATATATATATTTATATATATATATGCTGCATGCACGTATGTATGCTACGTAATTTCATGCGTCAATTATAGTTATATAAGTCTATAATTAACTATACATGAAAATCAGAATGAACGTAGCATATATAAGTCTATATAAAAAAATATATATATGAAGAATGAATAAAGTTCACTAGAAAGTGCGTAGTCACGTTTACGTTTATCTTTCTCGAGTGAGTTTCATATTAAGTTGTGTTCTCGTTGTTTATGACATTTTTATTCATGTGGATATATATATATACACACATATATAACGTTGTTTCTCAAATAAAAAAGGACATATATATTGATTATGCTTACTTTAATAGAACACAATAGTTAAGATTGAAACTTGAAAAGTATGAATTATTCAAGCCTCAATATTAAAGCATGTCAATTAATTTATGGGAGAAAATGATTGACGTCCTTTGCAATGAAGAGGATCTTTAACTCTGATAACACAAAGAAGTTGGTTTTCAACAATGAGAGTCTTTTATATTTATGCCATTTGAATAAGTACTGTAAATTTACTTCGCCGCAGCAAGCTTAAACAGGTTCCCGCTCATGGCTAAACCGTTGTGCAAGCCTTGTAGTATTGATTTTTTGTTATTACTCATACGATGATACAGAATTCTTTATCTATAGCTTTCAAAAAAAAATAAAAATCTTTATCTATAAATAGTATAAATATGGCAAAGATTAAGATTTTTTTTTACAGTAGGCAGACTGTTTAATAGTATTTCAAACTTCTCCACATTATTACATGTTAAATAATAAATCTTACCAACTTTTACTTGGGTAATAATAAAACAACATGTTAATTAAACAACTATAAGTTATAAGTATATTTATAGTTTTAAAGTGAAATTAATTATTAATTAGTAGTTGCAATTCATGAGCTAAAAATAAGCTAGCAACGCTATGTTACGAGCAACGCAGATTAGTCATGCCCAATTAATTAATCCCTAATTCCACATTTATTACCTAGTTAATATAAATTCCTAGCTATTTAAGTCAATTAACGTGTAGTATTTAAGCTTATAGTGAAATTATTTTAGTTATACTTAGGTTACCTTGAAATTTATCATCACTCGTTTGGTTTGACATTTCCTAAAACTTTGCTAATTTTAAGATTTAGCTAGATCTAGCGCACATGTAAGTGCGGTATATATTACTAATAAGATTAAATATTGTATTTTTAAAATGAAAACTGCATACTTTAGTTCATTTAACGCATAAAATAATTGTTTTTATTGAATATTTAATAATTGATTTTTAATCACATTTACAACTTCAAATATTTATAATAAGCATTAACTAAAGATTTTGATTTTCGATATTCAAAATCCTATGACCCTCATCAGAAATTAAGAAGTTTTCTTTGTGCTATAAGCTGACAAAAAAGATTTCAACGCACTTGTAAATTAATTAAGTTGGTAATGATATTTAATGCTTTCATACATGGAAGGTTAAGAGGTGAAATTAATATATTTTGAGGAGCGTTGCAATAAATACTAAACAGTTAGTCCTCTAAACTTAATCTTCGCTGAAAACTCTACGTAGAAATTGACTTTGATAAGGTGGGTAATTGGAGTTTTCGTATTATGTTCTTAACATATTATGTCTCGTATTGTTCCGTTTCTTGTAAAATTTTACGTCATTATTATCTTCGTTAAAATTGTTATTATTAAAAGACCAATTTCCAAGAGAGCTTGCCGATAAATTTTGGAACCTTCATTTATAAATCAAACTGTAGTGTCTCTTGAATTTTATATTTTGAGAATAAACTCATTTTCTTAGAGTTCGTTAAGGCAGTAGCGGGCCAGTATTTATGTTTTAGGGGAAGCACCTAACTAAATTTTAGAACATATTAAAAAAAATATTATTCTAATTGTAAAACACCAATTATTATCTATTTTGTGTCGTGTTTATATTAAAATAATTTTGGCAAATTGTCTCCGGATCCAAATTATTCGAGTTGTCACAAACCATATGATCTAAACAATAAAATGAAACAAGATAATTTGTGAATCATAATGTTTGTAAATACGATTGTAAGAATTACTGTAACAAATTATTAAAAATAAAATAAAGAACAGTAGTTAACAAAAATAATATGTATATTATTACTATTCTCCGTTGTGACCTGGATTCTTTGTAATTATTAATTTTGGAACCATAAATTTAATTATTTAGAATTAACAAAATTTGATTGTGGAAGTTTATTTATGAATGACCCTGTTATCAAGCATAATTAAAATTGATAAACAGGTATTTTAAAAGAATTTCACATGTATATTAAATTGCATGATCTATGTAGTGTATATGCACAGCCGGAACTACCCTAAAGGGTATTGGTTCGAACCCCCTCAATTTTTTGTTGATCTTTTTTAGTACTATTTCTTAAAAAAAATTATTCGTAAACCCTTTCTATTTACACTAAATATTAATACCAGTCTTTTCGGAGTTTAAATCCTAGTTCCGCCTATGTGTATTATGAGCGTCGTGTTCTCTAATTTTTTAGAACTCAAGTTAGACTTACAAAGAGCTTGTGAAAGATTGAGTAATTTTACTCAAAGTTTTCTCCCGATTTTATCACAAGTCCGACGTTGAAAGTGAACTACTGTTTATGATGTAATTTTTTTGTTGTTCAAAATTTTTGTTGTTTTTTATTTTTTTGTTAGAGTTTAACTTGAATGAAAGGTTACAATACAAGTGTCCACCGTTAAAGGCCGCAACTTAGCGATACGGCTAGCCGTATCATGAACCCGGTGGCTCACACGGAAGAAGGTTGACGAAACTGTTGACCAAATGTAGTTATATTATATATATTACGGATGCAAATAATACTCGAAAACCGAGTAATTATCCGGAACCGAATTGGTATCCGGATTTTAAAACTGGAACCGTATCCGAATTTTGGTTCTGGGTACCGGAACCGGATTTAAAACCGGTCTCGTGTACCAGGTAGTAAAATTTAAAAAACCGGGTACTCGGAACCCGGTTTATTACCATGTTTTAGTTTTGTTTTTATTTTTATGTTAATTTAATTTTTAGGGTTAGTTTTCTCCAATCTCGACTTCACTTCACTCCCGCCTCCCTCCCATATCGCCGACTTCATTTCCTTCCCCGACTTCACGTTCTCGGTTCTGGGTATCCGGTACCCGGTTTATTACCTTTTTTTTTTATGCATTTTGGACTATTTTCTTTTATGTTTAATGTATGAGATTATTTTTTTATGCTTTTTAAAAAGATGTATGTTTTTATTTTTGAATAATATATATATATATATATACGGGTAAAGGGTAAAACCGGGTACCCGGATCCGGTTACCAAAACCGGGTACCGGGTATCAGTACCGGGTATCAAAATACAGATACCCAGAAATCCGGGTACCGATTCCGAGTATCAATTTTCAGATACCCGAATTTCGGTTCCAGGTACTGGGTACCTCGAAAAAACAGGGTACCCTTCCCTATTGCACCCCTAAATTACACATCGTGGTATGAAACGCAAACTTAATCATCAATTGACACCGACATAAATTCAACTATGAAACGACAATGAATATTCTCAACCATCACGAGCAAGATGACATGTTTACCCTCTCTTGATTTATTCCAAACTTCCAAAAGCAATGTTCATCACCCAAAAAATATGAGGGCTATATACGGAAAAGAGAAATTATAAACTAAACCTCAACAATATAAAGGTTTAAGAGCTCACCAAACAAGTGTCCACATTATCTATTAAAGCTTCAATAATGGTTTAATTTTGAGTCAATTACGTGCCAAACTCAATGTCTAAGTAGTTGGATATATTGGACACATTTGTCACCGCCAAACTCTTTCGTCCCCTATTTTTAAATATTTATTTTTTGGAGGGGTAATCACAAAAAATAACTTAAATTTTAATTAACGAAGAGCTTAAAGTGAAAAAATAATTCAAAAAGTACTTAAAAGTTACAAATGGAAAGCGATGTTTTACTCATTTAAATTTTATACGAATGTTGATCAATTTTATTAACTTAATACTATTAAATCATACTTACTACTATACATATTTATATTTTATACATTTCTCATCTAGTTATTTAGTATCTTCTTTCATTTAAATATGATAGAAAATTAAATAGAAAAATATGTTGCTATACATTTGCTAATTTAAGCGTTTTTGCTGATACTCGATAATTTCACTCTTCAAAGAAAGTTTATTATATAAAAGAAGCAAAGATTACAGTAAAAATTGCACGTCGTAGTTAATTTTTAGTACACCTATAACTCAACCACTATATTAAAAAACTGTGTAATATATATCTATAAATTAATCCACTACGAGATTTCGTATCCCTGAGTTCGTATTCCACATTTAATTTTCTTATTAACTTTTAGTTTTTCTTTACATTGTTAATGATAACAATAATTTATGTTTTAAATGATTTTTTAATTAAATTAAAAATAAATAAGCTTGTTATATTATTAAAAAAAAAAGAGCATAATTATAAACACTACTATCCCTAAAAAAGAGATAAAAATAAAAAATAAAGACACACTTATCACAAGATTGAATACTTTAGCCACAAATATCAGTAATATATGAAATTAAAATCTAACGATGTCATGTAACGTTCCACTAAACCCGTTTGTTCAACAAATAAATTATGCCACCATAATCCAATTTTTCAAAGCTTTAAAGATTCCAAACCTTCTTCATGAATATAATTAATTAGCATCTTAGGAGTTTAGTTTTCTCGAATCACTAATGTAAGCATATATTAAATCGTAGTAATGGCAATGGCATTGTCACAAACGTCATAGGGCTTGGTTTTGTCTAAACTAATGGCAATAAATAACAACACTATTGAAAGAACAACAAAGTGTTAATTGGCTAATTAATTAATTGATTAATTGATTTATTTAATTAATAAAAAAGGTGATACTTTCGTGTGGATGTTAAAGAGCAGAAAAAAAAAAAAGGAATGCGTAATTAGCACTCATAGTGAGTCAGAAGGTACATTCACACATTTAATTTTACCTTACAAATATTTATTCGTATAATAGCAATGTCAATTTCTTTTTATTTTATTTTATTTCATCCTACAATGTTATACTTCTAAATTTATCCGAGTTTTGTCAAATGTGGGTAGACGATAAATCCGGTTTCATTAAAATCCAGATATAGGTAAAGTCGAGTTTTTTATTTGGAATTTTTTCTGGGGTCAAAGTCAAAGCATATTTATAAGATTATTGATGAAAAGAGATAAATAAATAAATAACTTAAATCCCAAAGGAAAAGTAATAAAGTTTGAGAAAGTGAAAGCTACCTTACTTCCTAGTTCCTACATTACATATATAAAGTTTGAATTTCACTTATGCTCCATCCAAGGACTTAAAATTCTGCTTTTGAGGTTCTAGTATACTAATAAAATAGTTTTTATATATATATATATATATATATATATATAATGAGCTCTCATTGAATAACTATCAACCTCTCATTTTAACTTAATATAATAAAAATCGTTAACTTAATAATATATAAATTGATAATTTTAATGAATAATACTGTTGGATCTCGACTTTAATGAACATTTTAAAAAAATTCCTCAATTAATTAATAACCTCAGTGACTTAATATTTTTAATATTAGCAATATTAATTTATAAAAATTCTACCATAATCAGTCATTTATTATAAACATTCAAATTTGACTTTTCAATAATGAAACCGACCACTTTGTCATAATAAATGTATAAATATGATTGATTTGTAAAAAAATACAGCGAAAAATAGTATTCTTCTATGATTCTAGTGTAAATTCAGCGTTTTGACCGTCAATTTAACAATTTTTTTAGAATAAAAATTAATAAAAAAACATTATAAAAATATCTGAAGTTTTGTTTTTAAGTCAAAGATATTAAGTTCGTGCTGTAAAAAATGCGTTCTTTTTCCGACAAGCAAACTGTCAATGGAAAAATGTCTTCAAAATTATAGATATTTACAAAAGCGCCACAAGAATTGAATGAAATAATTCCAGATCCCGTATTACGTGGCAAAAGACAACAATCACCGTTCCAACCACCAGCAAACGACGTCACCTCAAACGGCGCCGTATAAGCTCCAAAACACACACAGCCCTTGACGGCGTCATTAACACCGTCTCCTTCTCTCTCTCTCTCTCATAAACTCCATTGTCGTGAGCTTGGATCACGCAAGCTCAAGAACACCTCTGGATTTCGATGATTCGAATTCTCTTTCCGTGATTTGCTCAGGTAATTCATTGAGTTTATAACTGCGATAGGAATTGGATGCTAGGGTGTGGGTGACTGTGATTTCCGATTTCTGCGCATTCATTTTGGATCTCTTTGAGCTTTGTACTGTTTCTCTTCTATTTTGGGGATTTTGTTTGGATATAGTTTTGATCTTACTCTTCTCAGCTTCAATTTGTTCAATCAAGCCCTTCCTGTTCCGTGGAACCGATACATATATATATATATATATTTGTGTTCTAGGTTTATTTTCCATTGCTTGTTCGTAGTGTGTCCGAATTCAAGATATATAAAATCAGTATCGATTCATTTTTCAATGTTCCACGACATAGTTGAAAATTTTAGAGGCTCATTTGACTGGAAATGTATCTGTTTTGACCATGGAATCAATTTTTCCATCCTTTTATATTATTCAACTCGTTATCGAATATCGCTATTGCTCGTTTCATAATAATCCCGATCTCTTAATCTTATAATTCGACTTGTTGTAAATCGAGATTCGTGTTTTTGGGATGATTGTGCAGAGATAAGTTGCTGAGATCTTCTTCTGGGGGATGCTTATAAGAGCTGAGGGATTGTGATCGGCAATTTGAAATGGGGGCTGTTTGCTGCGTCGCGGTTAAAGATAAGACTATCACGACTTCGTCGAACAGCGATGTTTTGCAACGGAATATCCGCCATTCGCCTACGTGGAGCTTCCGTTGGGATCACAGAGGACGAGTTGCAGGGGAGGAGACTACAATTAGCTGGTATGCGGATTCCGTGGGCCGAAATGACGGGTCCGAAACCAAGCCCGAGTCTGCATACACGTCAGCAGGAGGAAGTCCTTTGGAACATTATCAAAGACGCAAATCGCATAAATCTTCCGTATCTGATGGTGCTGCTACAGGGCATGTGAGGACTCCTGTCTTAGGTAATTTCCAACTCGTAAATGCTTCATTTGTATATTCTTGATCTAATAGTATAAACGGTTTCATTCACGTTAAATGTGTAAAAATTACAAAACAATCATTCTGTTTCGGATTAAGACTAATCTCATGGTTATTCTTAGGCCACTTGTGAAAGTTAAAATTAGTGCAAGTAAACGACATTCAAATTTTTTTGTTAGAAAGACGCCTCGTTTAACACAATATAATTTGTTTGTGGATGGTATAATTTATTTTCTGTTTGAATACTTCTTACTGATTTTCATAGTATAACATGTATTTAAATGATATGAAATCTTCAACCTATGGCAGATCAACCTGTCAGACGTAACGCTTCAGTGGATGCGAGTCTTAAACAGGTATATGCTTATTTCAACTCTTTCTCGTGTAATCTACACCGTGCTTCATAATCTTGCTCGTATCGTTACCGCAACTTATTATGATATTAATTCAGCTTAAGGAGTTAAGAGAATCCCCGACAATCTCATATCCTACTTCAACAAAATTATCTGGTTCATCTCCGTCAACTTCATCCAAAAGTCAACTGCCTCCTGCCAGCCCAGCGTCAAGGAAGCCACATCATTATTCTCCTCGACATCCACTAATCCCGGGATTCAAGTCACCCGATGAATCAACGATGGGCTCTCATGGAGGCTCTTCAGATGGTTGGTCGGTGAATGCATTTTCTGATCTCATGGCTAATTCTCATCGGGACACGTGGTCCTTCGAAGGCGATTCTTTTGGGGTTAATCCCATGACCCGAGCTAGTACTAGGGTTCAAGGTTCTCCTTGCGTTGACTTTCAAACTTGTGGTGTTTGTTCGAGGCTTTTGACCGAGAGGTCGCTGTGGAGCAGTCAAAAGATCTATGCTTGTAATGAGCTCTCCGTCGTGGCAGTTCTAATCTGTGGCCATGCGTATCATGCCGAGTGTTTGGAGCGTCTCACGCCTGAAATTAACAAATACGACCCTGATTGTCTTATCTGCACTTTCGGGGAAAAACAGACCCAAAAGATTTCCGAAAAGGCGTTAAAAGCTGAAATGGAATTAAAGGCCCGGAACAGAAAATCAAGGAACCGGGTCGTCGATCTCGATGACCATCCTGTTTTATATGACAGCTTTATAGGAATGCAAAATAATGGAAGTAGTCCTAAAATGGCTTCCAGTTCGAGCATGAAGAGCCCGGCCGGTAAACCGTTCTTGAGAAAACACTTCTCGTTTGGCGCTAAGAGTTCTTGTTCGGAGAGTCACGCCCCGAGAAAAAAGGGTCTCTTCTGGGCAAAATCTAGCAAAATGTGAGCTCTTACTCGCAGGGCTCGTCTCGGAGGTTAGCAAAAACTCGCTTTCTGCAAAATGTGTGTTAATAATTTATAATTTCAGCACATAACATGAATTCCGTGATTTGTTTCAGCTTGGAAGCTCAAGTTATATTCGATCCCGTCAACATTCGTTCCGTACGCGATCTCAGTTGGGCAAGGATCATGAGGAGTTTCGGGTCCGATCCGTTCATCCGGGCATTGTCTGAAGACTCTGTTTGTAAACTCTTAGAACTCTACAGGATTAGCTTTCTGGGATTATACTGTAAAGAAATTAGGGCAAAAATGAAAAGAAAAAGGAATTTATAGGGGGGAAAAGAAACATAGTTGATTATAGTGGATTAAAATTGGATTGGAACAGAATCTCATGGGATGTGTTTGTCTCATGCATGTTTTGTACATATCAATTTGTTATATCCAAGTAAAGAAAAACAAAAAAACATACCTATGTATTTCATTACATCACATTCGAGTCTTCAATTATACTATGCTTGGTTTTAACTTTATGCCTGAATAAAGTTCCATTATTATAGATCTATATAGAAACATGGATCATTGACAATAAATTTAGAAATAATAGAAAGTAATATTTGATCAGTTTTAATTATGTTATTTGGTTTTAGTTCAAAAATGTTAATATATAAATTAACATAATTTGTGATCATACAAGCAGTATCTACCGACTCCTTTTTTATTTAAAAACAAAAAAAACAAAAAAAACTTGTAACATTTATCTCTATTTAAAAAATGTAAATTTTCGAATTTTTTTCAAAATTAAAAATATCCAATTGTAAAATATATATATATACGTTCACTTGGACGTAATTGGACGTAATCGGGTGTAATCGTAATAAGCACAATTACTTATTACGATGTTTAGTTGCGATTACAAAAATATTGGACGTAATGCTAATTACATTGTAATTAATATGGGCTATTTTGATGTAATAGTGATTACAAATTCCAACTCCTGTAATCAAGATTACAATTCTTTTTTTTTTTTACCAAAATATCCCCCACTTTCCCACCTCTTTAGGATTTTCCCTCTCCCATTTTTTTTTTATTTTCTATTTCTCTCTTCCACTTTTTCAGTCTTTCTCTCTCCCACATTTTCTTCTCACGCTTCCTCGTATACTCTCACTCTCTCCCTAATTTATTTATTCTCCTCTCAAAATTACTCTCAACTTCTCACTGCAGTACAACATTTATTTCCAAGACAATCAACAATCTCACTGAAGGTAAATCTAGTATTCGACATATTGATTTCACAACCTCTGTTAGCTTTTTTATTAAATTTGGATGTATTGATAGTATTAAATTTTGTTTTGGGTGAAATTCTGGTCGAATTTGTTTTGGAACTGATCAAATCTTTTTTGGGTGAAATTATGTTTTCTTTTTCTTTTTTAATTTCCTATTTGATTATACCTAATGATGCCCGTGTTTGTTTACATCCCAGATGAACAACTCAACTGACTTTGCAAATCAGCTCAACAAAAACTACAGGTTCTTTCTTATAAACAATGAATCTATATTATGTACAGGTCTCTAAGAATCGTATTTGTGTAAATGCCTTCAAGCTGCTTGTTAAAATACCTTCATTATTATATAAAGGTATGTTCGTTCAATTTTTTCGGTTAAGTTCTTAATTATTTAACATTGCTTTGCTAATAATTTAATTGTAATACAGAGCCATAAAGAAGCAACATGTTTCAAGACTAAAGCTTTTCCTTATTATGAAAAACTCTCCATGGTTTATGGCAAAGATCGTGCAACAGGACAGCTTGCTGAAGATATAGAAGATATTGTTGACGACATTGAAAGAGAAAGAGAAAAAGAACGAGAGCAGCGAAGAGGTGGAGTGGATGGTATTGGACTTGAAGATGGTACTTTTAATGAAAGTGCTACGACGGGAAATGACAATATGAACCAACCAAAAAGATCGGTTAAGAGAAAGAGAGATTGGGGAAATTGTGAAGGTAAGGACGATACTTGGATTCTTGCTAATGCTATCGAAAATGCATCTTCTCGCCTTAGTGATGCAATCAGTGACAATCAAGATCCAAATGTTAAATATCTTATGCGTCTTTGGGGTGAATTGGAAAAACGACAACTTTGACTATTTCAGAGTGCGATAGAGTTGCTGAGATACTTATGGAAAACAAAGAGAAACTATTTTATTTATTCGGCCTTTCCACTACTCGGAGAGATGCTTGGTTGCAAAAGCTTCTCTATGACTGTTAGAGAATTTGGTATTACTACTATCTATATTATTATGTTTGATTGATTTATGTTACTATTTGACTGTTGAGGAACGGTTTAGATTGATATTTTTGAATGGTTTCTTTGCAGCTTTCAACAACCTCCAAAAAACTGGAACCAATGCCTCTTCGATCACAAATGCAATGAGGGTGAAGTCTGGACTTTCAGAAAAGACGAAGACCCTACGTTGGTCTAGCTCTTATTTTTATTGGATGATAGTTTGTGTTTAACTTTTTATTATGTTGTTGGACCTTACGTGACTATATGTATGTTAGCTGAATTTATTTTTATCAACTTAGTATATTCTATTTTTTATTGTTTATAAAATTTGTGATATATAAATCGGGATCAGGTGAAGCTTCTTCGTGTGGCTTGGGTTTCTGCCACAACAACTCACTGAACTGCATGTGGCTGTGTTGAAGAGACAACTATCTCACTTGCAAACATATCTGGGCGGGATTAAATACACCGAGAAGTTGCAATTAAAACATTGGGTACTTTCTTGTTGTGAGTACGTGAAGTGGTATTCTGAGATGTCGTAATTACATAGATAACTGCTCCTCCCCTTCTCCGTCTTTAAGGCAAACCGTATGGCGGCTGGAAAGAAAGACGACCTCACATTCTCGTAGATGGTGTCAGTGATAGCAACTTTAGTATCCCCCGTTGACCTTCTTTTGTAGATAGAATCTTCTATCATGGTTTCTCTTGGCTATATGGTTCATCCGGGGGAGAGATCGAGCAAACGGGTTGATTATTCGGGGCATTCTGTAATTGTCTTGGTCCTAGTTACTCTTTGGAACGGAGTGGAAGAAGGGAAGAGGTTCTCGAACGAGGAAAAGGATCCAATGACTTCAAAAGAATTGAACGGGGAACCGTATGAGTCCCACCTTTTTATTTTTATGATATTTTCAACTTTACAGCATTTATTAACACATATATCTTTTTCAGGTCGATGGACAACAAGTGAATATTCCTGTACTACCCCTTGTTGGTCCCGAGGGACGGAGGAGGCTAAGTTAACCGAAAGATGGTTATCGGTTCAAAGACGCAAGGTGGGGCCTGTAGCTCAGAGGATTAGAGTACGTGGCTACGAACCACAGTGATGGGATTACCAAAGACACAACAAGGCTTTGATGCTATTACTGCTACTACTATTCATGAAATATTGATTTCATTTGAAGTCACTATTTCATCATTTTCCAGCGCCCGGACCTGGTCACTGCGACCCCCTTTGTGAGGAGGCACCCCTTCTCCCGAAGCTATTGGAGCAATTTGGCTAGTCCTCTTTTTTCTTGTCTTTTTTAATATGAAAAGAAAAAATTAAGAAGAACATAGTTGTCAAAAATTTAGTAACCGCACATTAGACTCATTAGGCATTCAACAATGTTTTGATCCTAAAATTTGGATAGAAACTTACTAGGGCACGTACGTGTATGCAATCAGTTAAAAAAAATAGAGATATAAATTAAGGGTATTTTGATAAAATACTTATTAATTACGTTGTATATTGTATCCTAGTAAACAATGTAATGAGCATTCTTTTCTTCATTACAAGTAAATATCATAATCAATTACGATTATGATTACGATTCCAGTATATTACGATTACAATTACGATTACGATTGACTAATTACATCGAACGCCACTAATTTTTTTTTTCGAAACTTTTCGAAACTAGAAATTTCCTATAAACTTATCCAATGCCTTCCTTTCTTATCCCGATCAAACAAGAATATGCTAAATTTATGGCAAAGCATACGTCATAATCCCAACAGTCGACACGTAGAAACTCTTTCCCTGACGTGGCATCGCCGAAATAGCTCTCGAAGCGACACGTGTCAGTTTGCATGAAACCAACTCTCCGCTCTGTCTCACCACCACCGTCACTTACTTTTAAAGACTCACCCTCACGCTCGAAGTTCATGCAAGAACAACAATGGCGGATTTGAGGGACGAGTTCGGCAACCCCATCCAACTCACCGACGAGCTCGGCAACCCGGTGGTGCTCACCGACGAGCACGGCAACCCCATGCGCCTCACCGGCGTCGCCACGGCCCCCGGCACGGGGGTCACGGTCGAGACGGTGCCCTTGGAGGCAGAGCAACCGCAGATGCAGGAGCACCGCCCGGATACGCTGGAGCACCGTCCAGTGACGTTGGGGCAACACCTCGGTGGGGACGAGAGCCGCGAGGCTCGTCGCTCGAGCAGCTCAAGCTCTAGCTCGGTAAGCACTATACCGCGAGTGGATTTCGGTGTGAATTCTCCCCGTTATAGTAACGGTTATGGTTGAGTGATGCAGTCGGAGGACGACGGAGAAGGCGGTCGTCGGAAGAAGAAAGGGTTGGGGCAGAAGATCAAGGAGAA
Organism: Parietaria judaica; assembly: GCA_954871525.1. Lineage (NCBI taxonomy): Eukaryota > Viridiplantae > Streptophyta > Magnoliopsida > Rosales > Urticaceae > Parietaria > Parietaria judaica. The sequence goes on along the minus strand of OX940862.1, from coordinate 28,878,989 downwards.
GCTGACGGGCCACCACGGGAAGCACTCGGCGGAGACGACGGGCGAGCAGGAGAGGGAGAAGAAGAGCATGATGGAGAAGTTGAAAGAGAAGCTGCCGGGGCACCACGGCCACAACAGCGCTTGAAGTGAACACACTCGCAATGTCTTTCTCTCATCTCATCTTGTGAACTCTAATTAATGCTTGCTCTGAATTTGTCTTGTGTCAATTCCTGCTTTCATGATCTACTGTAATAAATCTCTTTTTCACTTTTATTTGGTGGTTTTCTAATGTGCTAATTAAGTTTGTGCGTGGTTTTTAGATAATTAATTAAAATTTAAGAATAGAGCCCCATTCCACGTTCTATGTTAGCGAGTACTTCCGCTATTCATATGACAAGTTTTTTTTTTTTTTTTTGAAATAAGAAAAATTAGACGCCTACTATTTGGTATAATTGCACATCATATAATATGTTTAAAGTTATTTCCACAGACTAAGCATTTATCCCTGAACTAGCGCGTCTTGAAAAACATATCAGGTTTTCATACAAGAACATTGAATTTTGTATTGCCTCGTAGTCCTATAATTTTACATACAATACAAGGTAAGGATATAATATTAGAGCACTGTATTGATATATTTTTATTTTCTAGTTTTATAGTTACTAAGGTTATAATAAATCGAAAGTAGTATCGAGTTGAGGCAACTCTAACTCTTCTTGACAAAAAATAAAAATAAATAAAAATAAAACTATTTTGGTCAACGATGTTACCGATAAATCTATTATTGTTTTCGACGGATTAATCGATAACTTACCGATTAACTGACGGAAAACCTATAATATTGTAGCTTACCGATTACCGATACTTTTCGATGATTATCGACGGATTATCGATATTTTTTAATATTTTTCGACAAAAAATTTATGAAATATTTTGATAATATCATACCACAAATTATTAAGTGTATATGTATAATATTAATATTAGTTAAAAAATTATTAAGTGTATAAGTATAATATTAATATTAGTTGATTAGTTGAAGTGTATATGTATGTTAGGTGAAGTTAATATGTATGTTAAGTGTATAATATTATTTGAAGTGTGTAATATTAAGTTAAATTATTAAGTGAAGTGTACGTGTATGTTAAGTGTGAATGTGTGAATGTGTGATATTAGTTGAATAACAAAAAGTCCCACATTGATAGATGACAAGAGTTTGGTGATGTTTATATACAAATATTAAGGACAAGGGCTTGGGCCCTTTGGGTCATAGAATTTTGTGGATGGAGGAGGACTCACACAAATGTTACACCACCACGCGCGCGTCGCCGCCGTCCGTCCGATCGAAAATCGGTTGGAAAAGGTTTTATCGAAAAGCTTGATAATCGTCGAAAAGTATATAAAAACGATAAGTATTACAGCCGGTAACTATCGAAAAGACCAAAAATGATTAACATAGAATCTGGCCCAAGATCGGATCCTTTCGTCGCGAGAACGAATCCTTTCGTCGCGTGGGTACTCAGGGTAGAGTCAACGAGCGTTGACTAGAGGTCCTCTTATTTAGAGGCGAACTCTTCGTCTCCGCCCGGTCTCTGGCGATATTCGAGGCTTTTTTCTTTTCTCGACAGGGTCTAGACGGCAAGTGCAAAAAAAAGGTGGTAAATTGGTCTCAGGTTCCTTCATTTCTGATTATATCTGATTGTACGAGGCTGCTTACATATCTCGGTGAGATTCATGTCCCACGTAATTTACAGATAGTGATAAATAGCGGGATGACGAGGTGGTTCGTGTCGTCTTCGGAGCCGTGAGTTAACCCAATAAAAAATGCATATAAATTAAGTAGATTTGCCAGTGTATGTAAGGCTTCTTATTCATATTCTTTCTTCCCTCTCCCACTGCCCACTGGTCACGCACACTCGACAACTCTGCACTTCTTCCCTTGGAAGATGCTTCACTCTCAGTCTCAGACCACCCACAGCAAGCTTCGCCTCTCTCTCAAACCCTCTCCACCTTCCATTCCCACTGCTCGCTTCCTCGCTCTCCCCATCGATTCACGAACCTTCGTCCCCAATCGCCTCTCGCTCTCTCGACGCGGTCTCGCCCCCGCCATGGCCTCCAACGGAGCCGTCGAGGATCGATCCCCGGAGCTCGATCGCCTCGCCGAGGTCGCCAATGCCGTCGCCGACGCCTCCGGGGTCGTTCTCAGGCACTACTTCCGGAGCAACTTCGAGATTATCGATAAAGAGGATTTCAGTAAGTTCTCTCGAAAGTTCCATGTCTTTGTTTGTTCATATCAGGCTGTTATAGACCGAACACGAAACCGCGACGAAAGTAGAGAGAAATCAACGAAAACTAACGTGAAAATCCAATTTGGTAGATAGTTCTATCGAAATGGTAGAGTGCGAAAATGATAGTACAAGGGGTTGATTAAGCATGATAAGGAGAAAAATTGAAAAATTTAAGGGTAGAATTGCAGAAAATACAAATTTTCGGTAAATTTTGAACGTTTTTTAGAAGCTTGGGTCTGCCAAGCCAACAATCCAAAATGTCCGAGCCACGGAAAGGGCCGGGCTAAAAAGACGAATACGGGTCACGGACTCTTAACATTGGTTGAACGGAAGGGTGATGTATTAGGAAATCATCCATTTCTGGTAAATGCTGTGTTTTTCAGGTCCTGTCACGATTGCAGATAGAACGGCGGAGGAGTCTATGGTGTCCACCATATTGCAGAATTTCCCGTCTCATGCTATGTGAGCAATGCCTCTGAATCGTTATTTATTACGTGCATTTCGGATGTCGGGTATTATAAGGAAGAAGTATTGGACTATCACTACTTTTGCTTTAGCGTTTTCCTTGGACAGTTATCGTTTGAAAATTTGTGAAACTAATCACGGAGTTGAAATCGGTGCAGTTACGGAGAAGAGAATGGATGGAAGTGTCGAGAGGAGGAGGCTGAATTCGTGTGGGTTTTGGATCCAATTGATGGGACGAAGAGCTTCATAACTGGTAATCTTATAAATTCCTACACGCTACACCGATGTGTTTGTATTAGCCTTAAGAACGTTCAAATGCATGGCAGTGATCTATCGGTTTGATTGTTTCAGGCAAGCCTGTATTTGGCACTCTCATTGCCCTGCTACATAAGGGCAAACCAGTAAGAATCACCTGCTACCTTGTTATGTGTAGAAATGAACTATAATATTTATACATATACATATATATATTATTTATAGATATTGGCATCGCGATCGTGAAACTTAAGCTTGTCGTTGTGATAAGTAAAGTGATAGAATCCTTGGCTCTCCAGATTCTTGGGGTAATTGATCAGCCAATTTTAAGAGAGAGGTGGATCGGGGTTTCTGGTAGAAAGACTACGTTAAATGGAGAAGCTGTGTCCACTCGCTCTTGCAAAAGTTTATCACAAGCATATTTGTAAGTTTTTCTCTTCAAAGATCTGTATTTATCAACTAGATGTCATTGTATTGCATGAGATAAATCATGTGATCACTAATCCACATGTTTTCACTTTAATGGCAGACCTTATATAAATCTCGTGATCCATGAATAGCTAACTTCGTTCTGATCACAGGTACACTACAAGTCCCCATCTATTCGACGAGAAGGCCGCAGAAGCATTTGTTCGTGTAAGAGATAAGGTAAACCGGTTTTGAGCGGCGGTACTTTAAATATATTATGTGATAGATAATTCATTTTTTTAAAATAATCTGAACTATTAGGCATATGTATAAAACAACTCAATGGAAATAACACCAAACCGGAATTAGAATAATACAAGAGAGTTTCACATGATATATAGTTTCAATTTATAGTTTATAAAGACCAATTAATTAAAACTAGTTACGGACTTTTCTGAAAACTTTTGCACTAGTTCCCGATACGTTTAAAACCTGTATATAGGGGCAACAAGGGAACCCGTATTTACCGGTCTCGATTTTATTGTATTATTTGTAAAATAAGCAGTAAAAATATGTAATATTATCATAACCCATGACTGTTCTCGATTTACTGGTATTTTTTACCTTTTTACCGGTAAACTCATGGTATCGAATCTAAAAATACCAAAACCTGACCAAAATCCCGGTCCAAGTAAATACAGTTGAACCTCTATAAATTAATAAGGTTGGGACCAGAAAAATTTATTGTATTATCGAGGTAAAAATTGAACAACGTTAGTATAGTCGGGACCGGAGAAAATTATTAATTAATCGAGGTATTAATTTATCGAGTATTAGTTTATAGAGGTTCTACTGTACAATGCAGGAACCTAACCAATCTGAACTGCAATTCTATTGACATCTTGCGAAACTTCATTGTCTCGTTACTCTTTTCTTCAGGTGAAAACGCCATTGTACGGCTGTGACTGCTACGCGTATGCCCTGTTGGCATCCGGCCACGTGGATCTTGTTATCGAATCGGGTCTCAAGGTCAACTATTACCACTTTCATTTCAGCACAAATGAAATCAGTTTACCTTGCTTCTCTATGTTAGACAGGGTTATTAATTGAAATCGAAAGTTTCTTTCTTTCTTTCTTTCTTTCTTTCTTTCAGCCATACGATTTTCTGTCTCTCATACCCGTGATAGAGGGCGCGGGCGGAGTTATTACTGACTGGAGCGGGAATGACCTCCGTTGGGAGGCTTCCAAGAGTGCACGAGTAACGAGTATGAACGTTCGATTGCACTCATTTTGGTTAGGCGTGTCTCATATCTTATTTAATTCACTTCGATTTCGCAGGTTTTAACGTGTTAGCAGCTGGCGATAAACGGATTCACGAGCAAGCTCTGGAGTCTTTACAGTGGTAACGAGAGCACAGGATTAGAAGATGTTTCAATGAATTTAGAGTGAATGTTCAAGTGAAAATGGATAATTCAGCGAAGATGTAAACACCTAGAAAAAAGGGGTCGGTAATTCGTGTTACGTAGTAGTTGCTTTCTACTAATTTTATGTACTAATATCGTATTTATTAATCGTGAATGAATAAAACAATTTAACCTGTCCCATTATTAATTGAGATAACCGTCTTTGAGTCGTTTTAGCCTATCTATTTGGTCATGGTTATTTGATAATAAATTTGTTTATTTAGACTTGTTTGATAAAATTAAATAATGTAGAATATTAACTATTAAATATCACCCAAAAATATTTATTTTGTTTAATCATAAATTGTTTGGAATTTCACCCTAATTCCCAGATCAGAAAACGAATAAAGCGATAAAACGAAATTGAAATCGACACCAGAATTATAGTGGTTCGCTCCTAGTGTAGGAGGTATGTCCACTTGCCGCTTGTAAATCTCTATCCACTAGCAATCTCTCAATCGGAGTTTCTGGTTACATCCTCAATCTCGACTCTCTTAGTTTGTGCTACAAAACGCACTAATGACGGCTACAAGCCTTATATGCGAAAATTGAACCTAGGGAAAATATCCCGTGTAAAAAGTCTAAAATACCCTCAGCTTGACTGCTCTGAGTCGGGTCTCGGTAGCGATTCCGTGTAGATTAGGCTTCACACTCAACATAAATCTATTAAAAATAATAATTAATCAACGACAAAAATAACAAATAAAGTATTTAATAAATTTGTTGTAATTTAAAGTAATTTTTGCTTAGTTGAGGGGTAAACATTGTAATAAAATTAATATTTCTCAATTTTAATCCGCTAGCCTTTTGCGGAACTTGCCACGCAAGAAACCAGAATGCTCACCGGAATCTCCTTATTTAAAAATTCAAAAAATGAGAAGTCTACGTTTTTGTATTTGAGGATGTAAGAGTGGCTGTTTGGGATAAATCACAGTTCATGGATTCTTTCAAAAGGTTTGGTAGAAGAGATTCCCGGCGTAAGCGGCGCGTGAGGCCAAATTGTTGGACTCGAAGCACGCTCCGCCGGGATTTATTGGCCCGTTATGAATTCCTGGGCTGCACGCATAATCAAGATTCAACTGCACCACGGCGTTGCTGTTGGCTTTGGCATCGGAGTCACTAGAATTGTAGATGGAGTTTGAGACTGCTCCATGATAATTTATACCTCAGCAACATATTAATTTAAACTTTTAAATTAATATATTGCTGAGGTATAAATTCAAAGTTGAAATGATATTATTTTATCAATTTATATTTATGTTCGAGAGGCTTCAACGTACAATATTAAAGACAGTATATATATATATAGGTATACACCTTACCAAAATCCTATGATTCAAGTTTCACGGCGTACTAAATTAAAAATACACTCATCTTAGGAATTATATATATATATATATATATATATATAAATTTCTCAAGAAAGAAAGAAAAAAAAAGGCAAGCTAAAGTACAATATATTGATTTTTTTTTTCTCATTTCATTATTAACAACCTTTACTAATTACCAAAGAAAAATTATGGTTACAAATCTATCAAAAGTTAATGAGTTCTCCGATGGTTCTTTCGAGAAAAAAAAATAGGTTTACCGGTAAGTGAACTTGCCGATCTGCGGCTAAATTGGTAACCGTCGGATTTGGTTATGAGTTTTTTTTTAATAATTAAATTAAGTACCATCGTATATGATTTTATTTACTTATTTCAATGAAACATATATAATAATTTGATTATAATATTTGTCTGATATTTATATCCATTATGGTGACAGTATATATAATGTGTACATGAACCAATTTTTAAGAGAAGAAAAGTCTCACGCGGACAAATAATATATAAAACATGTCCCACATGAACAAAGAGTATAAGATTGAAGAGAATTTATGTTATAAATAAACACTTTGTGTTTGAATAAGTATCTACGTGTGGTAACAATACTACCAATTTTTATCAATGATTTAATAAAATACAGACCAGTAATAACATGAAGATATAAATATGAAATGTCATAGAGCTGCTGTTATGAGTGGGAGTTAGGAAAGCTAATTTGATGTACAAAATTAAATTCAATAAATATATATATACACCTCACCAGAATTTTATGATCCAAGTTCCAAGGCATAATTAAAAAATATATTTAAAAAAAGCTTAATAACCATATATTGGATAATATTACAATTTCTTTTTGCTGAGGGCTGAAAGTTCTCTTTCGGTTCCTTCGAGACCGAGAAAAAAAGACTAAAATTTCTATTACTAGACCAGATATCACTCTTACTTTTGCCTACATGGGTTTTCTCTATCCTTTTCAATTTCATCCCGTTTTCATTTTTCACGGCTTTTTTTTTTAGTCACACACACTATCTCTGCTTTGACTAAATTCCAAAAACAATACCATTTTAAACATGTTCTTATGACCTGGCTAGATTTGGAGAGGCCAACATCGTAGGTTATATAGTAAGGTCGGGCATGAAGAGCCCGAAAGCCTGCTCGGGGGCGGGGGCGGGTATGGGATTCTCGTCGTAGAGTGCAAAGAGGTATGTCGTCACCGAAAGGTCAGGCATGAGAGGCGTGCTGGAGCAGAGGGGAACGGTCAAGTTGCCATTGTAAGCCCTTGCGTTTTCGACAATCTGGCCCGGCTCATTGTTCTCTCCGCTGTACAGCCACTCCGTCTCCACCACAGTTATCTCGACGTCCTTGTACCCCGTAACTGAATTAGTTTGTTGTCAGTGAGTGAGCCTCATAACTGGAGTTACAACTGTAGCTATGTAACTACAGCTTACAGCTCTGTTCTCACTTACCTAACCAAAGTGTTTTGTACAACTTTGTATCTCTTATATCTATAGGTGTATTAGTTAGTCTATTAACAAGTTTTATGTGAGAGAGAGAGATTTGTAGAGAGAAAATAGAAGAGATAGAATTGGTGAGAGAAAGAGATTGTGTACGGTCAATTATAATATTTATTGGTTGTACAACAGAGCTCTAGGGAGGTATATTTGGGTAAACTTTGTGGTTTGAGTTCTTCATATTCTTGGGGTGTTTCCGCTTTAGCAAATTTCCGGATCGGGTGTTCTTGGAGTTTTTGAGCTCTACCGGTGGTATCTTGGACACCTCGATCATAACATACGTCTCGTAACTTATATACACTATGTAATAATAAAGATGTTATGGACTCAGGGTACAAATTGCCTTCGTCAATAAATAATATATGCAGCTTAGTAAAATTAAAATGTGGTTTATGATCTGATTAACTAAGAGATGAATTGTACTACGTTCTTTTATTTCAGCACGTTCGATTCTTCGAATTGTTTATCTTGTTCTTTAATCGTGCCTGAATCGTGTCACCAGTTATCAATCTGACTGAAAAACGATTAACAATGCAATCGTAGCAGCCTACCTTAGTAATATTTTCAATTTAATTAAATTAATGCATACTGTAAAGTCAATTTTCATCTCTTTAGAGAGATATCTTCATCTGTGGAAACAATGAAGCACTAAATTTCTTCTAATTCCATAGAGAGTTGACAAAGTCAAATTGATATTCTCATAAAAAATAAATCATCCAAAAACACATGTATCCGGAAATTAAATCGAAATACGCATTTGTGAGTAGCGCGTCTTTCTCCAACCTAACACTGAAAACCTTCAAGATTCGCCTCATTCAACGTTCGTAATCAGAAACAAGTGAACGAACAAACAAACGGCCACATGATTTTCCGTACAAAACATCTTGCTTTGATGCCGTCTGTCTACATCCGAGTCCGAAGAATAAACATATAAAGCTGCGACTCGAATTTTTCACTTTTTTTCTTCTTCAGTTTTCTTGGAAAAAAAAAATAGTTTCATTCTTTTCCGAAGTCAGCGTTGTAGTGAGCGCTCGATTCAAGTTTCTTTGCCTCATTCAGCTTCCGAACCGCCTGTAGTACATAGTAATAAGAATTAGAACGCAAAATGCAATCTTTGAAACGAAGAGAAAAACAAACGCCTGACAATACCATACCTTCATGAAATCTTCATGGATCACGTAATCCCTTTCAGCACGAATCGCAGACATTCCGGCTTCAGTGCAAACGTTCCGAAGATCGGCCCCGTTAAATCCCTGAAATAAAAGACATTATAATTCACTTACAAGACACTTGTCAATTGTTGAGTTCGAAAAACAGTTTATGACTTACCTCGGCAAGCTTCACAACTGCTTCATAATCGATATCTCCATGTTTGGCAATACTAGCAGCATGAATTTTCAGAATCTCCATTCTCGATTGTTCATTGGGCAATGGAATCTCTATTTTCCGGTCAAGTCTCCCGGGACGGAGAAGAGCAGGATCTAGAACATCGGGTCTATTGGTAGCCATAATCATTTTGACCTGAGAAAATATGCAACGCTATGTAACTACAAACAGATTGATTACATGATACAAATCAATGTCCGATGTTCCTTAAATGGATAAAGCTTTACAGCCTACCAGTCCAGACACAAACACTAAAACGTAATAATACAATAACCTAAAGCACGTTTAAACATGCATAAATAACATTATATATATCATATATAAATAACAAAAACTAATAAAATAGCATAACATAACTAATTTTAATTGGCATAGTATGAACAATATTGCTAACGTAACATTCCACTCCCCAAAATATATATATATATACACATTTACCTTTCCAAGCTGGTCAAACCCATCTAGCTGATTAAGCAGCTCCATGAGTGTTCTTTGAATCTCACGATCAGCGCTGGTCCCTTCACTAAATCGTCTTCCTCCAATTGCATCAATCTCATCCATAAATATAATACAAGGCTAAACAAAGAAGAGAAACAATAAATCCGACGTGTTCTCATGTACGCGTGAAGCGTAGATTCAGTTTTAAGTTCAAATACTAACCTGATGGTCACGAGCATAGCCAAACATCTCTCTTATCAGTCTTGCACTTTCACCGATATATTTATCAATGATGGCACTAGATACAACCTAGGGTCACAGTGAAGAATATAAACACCCAATATAAATATGAATTCTACCAATTGAATCATTACAGAGTTTTGACAGGCAGAGGGAAAAAGTACCCACCTTTAAGAAGTTTGCATCAATATTGCTAGCAATAGCTCTTGCTAGTAGTGTTTTGCCTGTTCCGGGAGGTCCGTACAGAAGAACACCCTAAAAAAGAAAAATTATCGAGATAAGCATTCTTATTCTAGAGTAACAAGGAAACCGATGCCGTGATAAAAAATCATAATCACCTTTGGTGGTTTGATCCCAACTCTGAGGAAGAGCTCGGGATTCATGAGCGGCAATTCAATAGACTCTCGAAGCTCTCGGATCTGGTCCGATAGCCCACCCACAGCAGAGTAGCTCACATTACCAGGATCCTCATGGAGCATATTGTAAACAACCGGATCAACCTACGAAATTTTTTTGGAAACACTAAATTAAAAAGATGAACACTAAAGCTTTATAATCATATAGAAATAGATTCAATTAGCAAATAGATTATTACCTCGCGTGGAAGAGCTCGCATAATTGTTAGAGTCGTCATGTCAAGGACGACTCGGGTTCCTGCAACTAGCTTCTCTTTGTCCACTTTGCTACGGCACCCAACAACATACCTCGGGCCGCTACTCGCTTTCACAATCACTAAATCAATCCAAATCGCAATGAAGGAGTTAACAAGATAATAGCCCAAACAATTTTACATGAAAAATACAAAAAGCAAACCCAATAAGTACAGAAAGAGAGCTCACAGCGTTCATTGTCAAGAGGCCTGAGAACTTCACCGATGATCTGCCCAACGCTCTGAAGCGACTTCAGATCATCCTCGGTTTTCGAAAACTCCTTCTTTGCACCTCTCAGCTTCTCTCGCACTGCAAATCATATTCACATTTTCACACAAATCCTAATTTAAGCGATTTCGCCACATCAAAAGCTCAGATCTTCACGCGTCATAGACAACATACAGTAAATCAGTCCCAAATCCCCGAAATTTCTCGAAATAAAACCAAACCATCTTCGTTTCTCACACAATTTTCGACCAATCCACACAAATCGAACAAGCAAACTATCCAAGCAGTTAGACAGCAGCAAAGCGAAACGAAAACCCTAGAAGAGGTGATTGGGTGTGATCCGGACAAAATTGGATCGAATTGAAGACGAAACTAGGGCAGTGAGGGAGGATTAGGGTTTGGAATCAAACCAGCGCGAACGCGAGACTCGAGCTCCTTGTGCTGGAGAAGCTTCTTGCGGTAGTCGGCGGTGGTGGTACGGCGCCGTACGGCCTCCTCGGTCTCGGTGGTCGACATCGGAGATTCAGAGTTGGAGGAAGGAAGCGAAGAGAAGAGACTTCGTGGTGAAGAAGACGCACTTGGCGAGTGAAAGGAGCAAAGAATAATTACGAATTATTATTATTATTTATAGTTATATTTTTAATTGTTCAACAAGAAAGTCGAAAAAGGAAGTAAAATTTAATATGTTGTAGTGTTTTTTTTAGAGATATATTATATGTTGTAATGTTGTAGTTGATTGAGGCATTTGGCAATATTTATTTTCATTTCATTAAAAAATTAGGTTAATGGTATGCAGTGACGGTGCCCGCTTTCAATTTTAGGAGGGGCACCGTATAATTTTTTGAAAAAAAATAAATAACTTGAAAACAATGCAAAATAATAGCATGTCTTATATAATCCAAAATAACTTCAAAAATAGTTTACAACGGATGACGTCGAGACTTCATATTTTGAAAGTACTGTAAAATACTTCGTTATCTAATGAAGTAAAAAACTATCTCTCGATGTACACTACCATATTGTCTCTCATGAATTGTTCTCCCATTCGATTCCTTAACCGAGTCTTTATAATCTTCATAGCCGAAAATACTCTCTCCACAGATGCGGTAGCCACAGGTAATATCAACGCCAAAGTTATCATTCGATAAACTAATGGATACACATCGTTCCTTTTCGTATCGACCATTTTTTTAGCCAGAATACCAATACCTTTCAAATTGCAGAAATCTTCAGATGAGCGCATATCAATAATGTAATTTTCTAATTGAGCATCAAGAGCCACAATATCTTCTGAAGAAAAATCTCCGGGATAATACTTAGCAAGTTGGATCAATTGGGTCTTGTCAAAAGAAATGAATAACTCATCTGGAGCCAAGCAAGCTATAGATAGAAGCAACCCAGTAGTTACCTCGGTGAATCGATCGTCTAATTAAATATGTTGCACATCTATAACAAAACAAAACAAGTCAGCACGATAACAATGCATATTTGTAATTTTTGGAGCTCTGCGTTTTCCTTTGTTTCGTTCAATGAAGAATTCCTCCATGCCTGGAATGTCAATGTTGTGCACTTGGCAGAAGGTTAAGACTTTATCGAAAAGAGAATCCCACCCAGTTTGTCTCATCTTCTGTAATTGTTGTTTACATATTCTTACTAAATTCATAGCATTGACAATATCTTGATCTTTTCTTTGCAAGGCCTTGGAGAGCTCATCAGTAACTCCCAATACATCTATCATTAAGTGTAGATTAAACACGAATTCAAATGCTTGGATCGAAAGAATTAAATTATTTGCATCTCCTCTCTGATCAGAATTCAGCGTATCATCATCAATAATAGTTTCTAGGCTTTCGACAATGGCAGAAAACATGCTTAACATCCTTATTAGCGTACCGTAATGTGAGCCCCAACGTGTATCTCCAAAGCGTTTTAAAGAAGTTTGTTGATTAAGTCCACGTCCACTTTCAAGTTCACCATTATCAATCGCTTCTTTAATCAAGGAATCTTGTCTATCTTGAAGAATGTCGCAACGTTTTGCAGAAACACCAATCGTATTTAACACAGAGCTTACTATACTAAAGAATGATGCAACTTGAACGTGCTTCTTGGCCACATATACCAGTGCTAACTGAAGTTGATGAGCAAAATAGTGAATGTAGAAGGCGCAAGAGTTTTCTTCAGAATAAGAGTTTTAAGACCGTTGAATTGACCTTTCATATTGCTAGCTCCATCATAACCTTGTCCTCGCAGCCTTGATATGCTTAATTTGTGCCTCGATAATAACTTGTCAATCGCATTTTTAAGTGTAAGAGCCGTCGTGCTAGAAACATGCTCAATGCCAACAAAACGTTCAACAACGATCCCTCTTTTATCCACATAACAGCAATACAACAACCATTATGGTACATTATGGTATGGGAGTCATAATATTATGATTTTTATTTTAGTGTAATTTTTTTTTCTACTATTTAAGTTCTTAGCTCTTATATATTTAAAGATAAATAAACTATTAAATATTAAACATTTTAATCGTGAAAAATATCAATTTATACTATCATAAAAGTAAATTATATTAAGTACTTATACTATTATTTTGATAAGAGAAGTTTTAAAAAATATATTTGTATCATATATATTTGTATCTACATTTTATTTTATAATTTCAATAGGGGCTCAAAATTACTCTCGCTTCGGACTCCAAAAATCTAAGGTGCGGCTGTGAATACTAGATTTATGGGTGCAAGCGGACCGGGTACCCAGATTTTTTGCCATACCCGCTACTCGGATCCGGAATCCGGGTTTTTTTTTTTAAATTGACCCGGATCCGGATATTTTTACATAAAAACCCGGAAATCCGGATCCGGGTTAAAACCCGGTTATAAAATAAAAAACCGGTTTAAAAACCCGGATCCGGATTTTTATCCGTTTTCGGTTTTAAAATCCGGTTCCGGGTTATAATACGGATTAGAACCTAAATTTTATATTAAAAAAAAACTTGGAGTAATTATAGCCAAAATTAAAAAATCAAACTATATCATAAACATAACATATATACTTACAAAAATATTATGTAATTAACATAATAAATACATGTAATGTTTTATACTATTAGTATTATGAGAGAAAAAAAATTATATCAATTTGGATTAGAAGAAACAAATGATTAATCTAAAACATTAGTTTGGAGTTAGATGAGAAACAAATAAATGAATATTTCTCTTGATAGAAATTCAATATGTATTTTTTTTGGTATGAAAATTCTAAATATCTTTATGTATATATTTAAAAACCGGGTTTTAGTAAGCTACTATGCGGGTTCCAAATTGATATAATTTTTATCAATAAATGAATATTTCTCTTGATAGAAATTCAATATGTGGTTTTTTATCTCTAAATCCGGTACCCGGAACCGGTTTAATCCGGATGCGGTATTTTAATAAACCGGTTCCGGTTTAATCCGGATTAATACGGTTCCGGTTTATTTTAAATACGGTTCCGGTCCGGATGCGGTTTAAAACCCGTATTTTCGGGTTATATTTGCACCCCAAACTAGATTTGTTTGATATAAAGTATACATATAGGTGTCAAGTGGCCTGGGTGGGCCGGCCCAGCCAACAACCCGTTAAGCCCGCATGTTAAATAGGGCAAGCTTGACCTGCCCCGTTCAATGTGCTGGGCGGGGCGGGGAGGGTTTTGGAAGAGCAATCAAGGTCCACCCCAACCCATGAATCAGAACCCACAATGTAACAAGGCGGGGCAGGCTTTTACGAGTTGAATTTAGTAGGCTTTAACATGTCAAATTTAGTCGGCTTTTCATAAACTAAAATGAGTTAGTTTTTACAGGTTGATATGCATTAATCATTTACATCTTCTAGTGAAAAGTATAAATGAAATTCAATACAAATTAAAATTAATATACAAATTAATATTAATATAAACATAGAAGATAATTTTAGGGTTAATTGTGGCAATAATGCACAACTTTTGGTCAACAGGGATTTTAGGTCCCCAACCTTTCAAAGTGTGGGCAAAAATACACAACGTTTGTTGAATGTAAAATTCGTTGGTCCTTCCGTTAGGGATGTTAAATTTTGTTGATGTGGCATTGTTAAACTGTCAAATGGACTCCCAACTTGTTATAAATGACATAACTTAATTAATAAATATAAATTAAATTTGATTTTGATTTTGATTATGATTATGATTCAAAAAATAAATTAATACTTTAAATTAAATAAATAATTTTTACTCCCCCTTAAAAATCTAACAAACTCTTCGTCGAACATGACTAAAATTTTGAAAAACGACGGATTATTAAACACGACTAAAATTTGCAAAGATTACATCACGACAGTTTATTTGAAACGATTAAAATTTTGGGAAAACGACCGATGATTAAAAGCAACTGTAATTTAAAAAACGACATAGTAAATATGTGAATAATATTGAAGCACGAGTTTATAAAATAGGAACTATGCGTTAAATAAGTATTGCTCGTTAATTTAAAGTTTTAATTTATTTTTTGAATCATAATTAAAATATGATTTAATTTATTCTTATTAATTAGGTTATATACTTAATATTACAAGTTGGCAGTCAATTTCGTAGTTTAACGATGCCACATCAGCAGAATTTAACACCCTTAATGGAAGGACCAACGGATTTTACATTCAACAAATGTTGTGAATTTTTTCCCGCACTTTGAAAGGTTGATGACCTAAAACCCCTGTTGACCAAAGGTTGTTTATTATTGCCGCAATTAGCATATATAGTATACTGTATATAATTTTATATTTTATAATAGGCTATAGACTATGTATATTCATTATTAATTTCAAAATTAATTAGTAAAATTTGAAAGTATTGACTTGTATATTCATTTTTATTTTTTATTTTGGTCTATTTAGGACGCTTATCTGTGATATGAATCACGAGGAGTTTGAAGTAGGTTAACTATCATATAAGATTAGCTTATAAGAGGCGGATATCTATTTTAATGTTGCTAAGCTATGTTCTTGGAGTATATAAATCAGATCTCCTTGGTTGTGTTTGTGATTGTTCCCACTTCCCGGCTATATGTAAGCAAGGTTGACACACTTGACGCCTCAATCTCCTAAGTCCTAAATTTAAAGGCCCCACTTGTATATTATATACTATATTTATATTTGATTAAATATGAAAACAATAGAATTCAAAATATTTTAATGGCTTTGAAAATAATCTTAACTAAGGGCCTAACAAACCACGACGTACTCAGGGCCAATTTTGGTTGTGTTAGGGTAAAGGTCTAGCCAATCCGATTACCCCGACAATAATTTAAGATGAACACAAATATAATAGGTTTTTAGGTTTTTAAATCTTTAAAGTTGGATTAGTTTGATTTTTAAACTCAATAAAATTAGAATTGGAATATAAGTTTTAGGACACGTGCGGACAAGATATAATTATCCACACTCCTAAAGTACCAAAAAGATCAATTTTCTAGGTAAGGAATGAAACCGGAACCGATAATCATGAATTTAACCTTTTTTTTATCCATGCATAAAAAATCGGTCCATATCGGTCTCAAAGTCTTTACAAATATTCATATTTTTATTTTAGAAATATAAAATTATACAAAAAAAATCGATTCTATTTTGGTGTTAAATTTGGTCTTAATAATCGGCCGACTATATCAATTATTAATTTTGTTTCCTTAACATTAATATTTGATTAATGATCTAAAATGTATACCGATTGCTCGAACATCAAGTATTCATCATGTATAAAAATTTACCAACTCCACTATCAAACATTCAAAATCAATTGCTTGGCCTAGTGGTAAACCCATGAGGTCTTGGGTTCGATCACTTGAGACGCAGAAATTGCGTAGTATATGTAATCTTGGTCGATATTGCCTGCGGTCAATAGTGCCGATTGTTCTTACCGTGACAAATATCTTGTAATGTGAGTACATGTAATCTTGGTCAACAGTGCCACCCAATTAAAAAAAAAAAAAAAAACATTCAAAATCAATACAAAAAGATCAACAATTATTTTAAACAAAGCCAAATAACAGTATGGTACCGACTACCGATTAATAATGAAGACTGATAACTTAAAAACTAATGACTATAGATTAGTGATTATTCACAATCTAATATTTATACACAATATGTTACCTGATATGAAAATCGCATGACCTTTAATCGATTCTCATACAAATTCGAGACCGAAACACGAACTTTATATAAGTTATTCGACTTCCGTTCTACATCCGATATATTCGATTTTCATTTCTACATCAACATTATTATTTAAATTGAATTCGATCCATTTGATTTTTGTTCATTTCAATTTGTGTCTCACCCCTTATTTGTAATTTAGAAATAGCCTCAAGATAAAGAAATACAATCAAATCCTTGACAAATTTGATGTGATTTTTGTATCCTTGTGTCCAATAAATTAGACACCATAGAAAACGCCCAAAACCAAGATGATGATAAATTAATCTCAAATAGAATGGCCGTTGACCAATTCAACGCACTGAATGTAAGCTGAATTGAAGGCCATTGAATTCAAAGCAAAGCAAAGCAAAGCAAACCCCTAAAAAAAGGCACCAAAAGAAACCCCCCACTTTCCATGCAAAAAACAGCTCTCTAATCACCCAACATTCTAATTGAACTTAACCAAAAACAAAGACACCACATTATAGCTCACAATTAAACCAACTTTATTTACTAAATAAATTAAAATTCCAACACAAAAAACTCTCTTTCTGCTCAAACCTCCTCACCCAGGAGGATGGAGATAGAAAAGAGATTTTCCAAACTCCGAATTTGCCAAAACAGCCTTTTGATGATCGTTATCGTCGCCCTTGTTTCCCTCGTTGCTGCCGCCGGAGCCGCTCCGTTCGTTCTGCAGGACAACTTCCTCATCGACTGCGGCGCCACCGCCACCGGGGCCGGAGCGAGCTCCGGGGACGGCCGAGTCTTCAAAACCGAGCAGCAGGCGTCGCAGTTTCTCAAATCCGACGACGACTTCAAAGTCTCCGCCGACCCTGCGGTCGCCGGGGACGTCTCTCCGTTGTATCTGACGGCCAGGATCTTCGTCCAGGAAGCCACGTACTCGTTCCACCTCACCCGGCCGGGATTCCACTTTCTGAGGCTCCATTTCTTTCCGTTTCAGAACTCCGTTTTCGACCTTCAGAAGGCGACGTTCTCGGTTTCGACCGAGAAGTACGTCCTTCTCCATAGCTTCAACTTGGGGAACGACACGGCGAAGCCGGTCGTGAAGGAGTACCTCGTCAATGCCGTCGACCCCCACTTCTCGGTGAAATTCACGCCGCAGAAGAACTCGGCAGCGTTTGTCAGCGCCGTTGAGCTCGTCTCCGCGCCGGACGAGTTGATTGCGGACAATGCCAACAGCCTTTTACCCGTCGGAAGCTTCGCCGGGCTCTCCGCTTATGCATTCCAGACAGTGTACCGGCTCAACATGGGTGGACCGGTCATTACAGCTGCGAATGACACGCTCGCGAGGACGTGGTTGAACGACGAGGCGTTCCTTAAGTCCACAGCGTTGGCGAAAACCGCGAAGGCGTCGCCTACCGCGGTTAAGTACCCAACGGGAGGGGCGTTGACGCCGTTGATCGCGCCACCTTTAGTTTACGCGACACTGACGGAGATGGCTGATGCCGGTGTTAACCAGCCGAAGTTTAACGTGACGTGGACGCTCGGGGTCGACTCGGCTTTCGGGTACCTCATTCGGCTGCACTTCTGCGACATTGTGAGCAAGGCAATGAACAATCTGTACTTCAACGTGTACGTCAACGGGGAGATGGCGATTTCCGACTTGGACTTGTCGCACACGGTGGGTGCGCTGGCAGTCCCTTATTTCAAGGACATCGTGGTGAACTCGTCGCTGGTGACGGACGGGACGATAACGGTGCAGATCGGTCCATCCAGTCTCGGTTCAGGGGATCTGAACGCGATTTTGAACGGTCTGGAGGTGTTGAAGATGAGCAACACGGTGGAGAGCTTGGACGGGGAGTTTGGGGTGGACGGGAGGCGGGCGAGCGGGGCCGGGACGAAGAGGGGCACGGTGGCTGCGGTGGGGTTCGCAATGATGTTCGGGGCGTTTGTGGGACTCGGGGCGATGATGATAAAGTGGCACAAGCGGCCGATGGACTGGCAAAAGCGGAACAGCTTCTCGTCGTGGCTGCTGCCGGTGCACTCCTCCGACAACAGCTTCATGTCGAGCAAGGTCGGCTCGCAGAAGACCAACTTCTACTCGTCCACCCTCGGCCTCGGACGGTATCGTGATTCAGTCTCAAATTTATCAAATCAATCTTTGAGTTTACGTATAAAAGTAATATGAAGGAAATGATATCCAATAAATCAAAAACTAACTAATAAAATGAGACATTTAGAACATAAAAAATTATGATGATAAGATCTTATATTATAAGATCTAGCTAGACAAATATTTTGTAAGAAATATATTGAGTATTGTCTAACGTACGTTTTTTATGTATTAATTTTAAATTTGTTCTGTTTTCATCTATTAATATTCATTTATGATGCAATATACTCCGCAAATTTTCATTAATGCTCCTAATTTATGTAGGTTATTTTGTAATATTAACCAAAAGAAAAAAAATCAAGAGAAATAATCAGCTAAGTGCACCGGAAAAACAATTCCAAGAAGATGAAAAAAACGCATTTTTCACCTTAAAATTGTTATTTATTGCAAGAAAACGTTTTCTACTTTTCTATCTTTTTTCATCATTATAATTAATAAATTCTCTTATATCTTAATATAAAACTATTTTCGCAATAAATCAAATGCAAGGAAGAACAAAGCAACAAACCTAGCTAGTCTTATTCTTAATACATATTTAACTATTCTTGACAGGTACTTCTCGTTCTCGGAGCTCCAAGAGGCCACCAAGAACTTCGACTCCAACGCGATCATCGGCGTCGGCGGGTTCGGCAACGTGTACATCGCGGAGATCGACGATGGCACCAAGGTCGCCGTGAAGCGTGGGAACCCGCAGTCCGAGCAGGGCATCACCGAGTTCGAGACCGAGATCCAGATGCTCTCCAAGCTCCGCCATCGCCACCTCGTCTCCCTCATCGGCTACTGCGACGAGAACTCCGAGATGATCCTCGTCTACGAGTTCATGTCCAACGGCCCTTTCCGTGACCACCTCTACGGGAAGAACCTCCCGCCGCTGACATGGAAGCAACGATTGGAGATCTGCATCGGCTCGGCCCGCGGGCTCCACTACCTCCACACGGGCACGGCTCAGGGTATCATTCACCGCGATGTCAAGACGACGAATATACTTCTGGACGATAATTTCACGGCCAAGGTGGCGGATTTCGGGTTATCGAAGGACACGCCGATGGGGCAGGGACACGTAAGTACCGCCGTCAAGGGTAGCTTCGGGTATTTGGACCCGGAGTACTTCAGGAGACAACAGCTGACGGATAAGTCCGACGTGTACTCGTTCGGTGTTGTTTTGCTCGAGGCGCTGTGCGCTCGGCCTGCTATTAATCCTCAGCTGCCGAGGGAACAGGTAATCGCCGTTGATCGATAATCTTCTCATTAGTATAAAACTATTAATTCACGTGGTTGAACATTTGAACTTGTATTATTATTATTTTTATACAAAATTGAAAATTTTGTGACACTAAAAAATGAAGAAAAAAATAACCACTTCTATGTAACTCAGTATTAGTAGTGATTAATGGGTGATTAAATAAAAAAAATGAAATTTGAACTTGTTTGCGAAATACTCGATTTTGCAGGGGGGATTTCTGTCCCAAAAATCGGATTTTGTGGGTTATAACTAGAACTTGTTTTACTTGGATCCTGGCTTTTGATTTTAAATGTTCCGGTTAATAGAATACTCAAATCCGAATAGTATTAATCCCATTTCGGAAAAAAAAAATCAAAACTTCAAAAACAAAAGAATTAGAAATTCGGTTCAGTTTCACGTCCGGTTTTTAAGTTAAAAAACCCTAATATCTTTCCAAAAAATATTCTAAAAAAATCAGGATCCTCTCTTTAAAATCGGCTTCAGCCCCGAAAATTCTAAGTTCCGGTTTCACCCAACAGTATAAATCTACATGAAAAGCGATTATAAAAGCATGCATACGTATGAATGTGATTATGCTCATTAGTAAGAAAAAAAATATGCATGAAAATGACGATGGACTCTTCAGGTGAACTTGGCCGACTGGGCGATGCAGTGGAAGAGGAAGGGCTTGATCGACAAGATCATCGACCCTCTCCTCGTCGGAACCATCAACCCCGAGTCGATGAAGAAGTTCGCCGAGGCCGCCGAGAAGTGCCTGGCCGAGCACGGCGTCGACCGCCCCACCATGGGCGACGTCCTCTGGAACCTGGAGTACGCCCTTCAGCTCCAAGAGTCCTTCACTCAGGCCAAACCCGAGGACACCGACAAGTCACCCTCGCCCTCTCCTTCGCCACCCTCGCCGCCGTCTCCTGTGGACAGCAGGCCCGTCACGCTTCCGGAGGACAACGACGCTCCGGCGGAGGTCCGGGCCATCGACGAGCACTCCGGGACGGCCATGTTCGCGCAGTTCGCCAACCTCAACGGTAGGTGAAGAGGGGGAGAAGGGGCAGAGAGGAAATTTCCCTTCTTTTGATGAAGGAATTATGTGAATGTATTTGTTTTGTTCATTGTTTTTGAAGGAATTTGATTTGTTTTAGCTGATTATATATCTTGAAAAATGTTCTGTTCTCAATTGGGTCTGGTGAACTTTGAGTTTTCCTTCTTTTGTTGTCTCGTGAATTTATATATATTGTTGCATAATATATATAAGTGTGATATTATATATATGTGATTGTACTAAAATCCTTAATTACTAGTTTTTTTTTTTTAGTTTGCAAGACAGAAGTCAAGCAGATCATGCTTTGTATTTTTTTTTTCTAGTAGAAACGAATGCAAATACTTTATTTTCACATATTTATATATCTGTATATGTACATGCACACATATATATTAATATATATATATATATAGCTTAGCTAATGAACAATTTGTATCATAATTAAAGTAAACTTGTAGAAAAATGTTTAATAATTAATTCATATTACATTATCAGAGGATCAATAAATAAGTACTAATTTACTACGATTAATATGAATATGTTACTTATTTATGGATAACCTAGTTTAGTACTTTAGTTTATATCCAATTGCCAAACGGTACTAAAAAAAATGATATAGACTTCTCGGAAAAGTTGCATCGTTGGCGTATGACTTTGTCGTTTATAAATCAGTACAAACGACGAGTCTTATTTCTCCGTGTTTTTAAAAAAGCTCATTTGGCCCCATCCAATTTAAAGTTGAATAATTCTGCATGATTATGTATGGGAATCCCTCAAAACACCATAAATTATTTTATTACACCTCAAAACATCATAATTGGAAATACATCCTTTTAAAATTTTATGTACCAAAATACCCTTTCAAAATATACATATTGTGTCCTGAAAAATGGACATATTGCCTCCTGAAAAATGGACAAGTCGTGTCCGAAAAAATGGACACAACTAAGGGTATTTTGGTACATAAAATTTAAAAAGGATGTATTTCCAATTATGATGTTTTGAGGTGTAATAAAATAATTTATGGTGTTTTGAGGGATGTTTTATAAAATTTCCCTCATGTAATGACTGGCATGGGAGGTGATTAATATATATATGTGTATTCTCTTCAAAAAAAGACCACGTATGTCTTCCTCATGACCAATTTTGATATATTCATAAAGATACGCATAATAATATTTTTAAGATTCGAAAAAGCACACCTTATCATGTATAAAGTGCAAATTCGTGCATACTCAAAGAAAAGGTAAGAACTAAGATATTTCTGCATAAGATATTTTCTCTGGACAATTGCCCAAAAAAAGAAAAGGAACGAATACATTGATGAGGCTTGCGTTATCTATATCATAAATTCTACTATATATATCTAGTCGGTGTATATGTATGGTCCTTATATAAGGAAAATATACACATTTTGCAAATTAAGATTTAAAATTACAATATGAAAGTATATGATTATATATATAGCGCCTAAGAACATACCATCGACTTTGCATCATTAAGATAAAACGGACTTAAATAATTAACTTTATTACACAACTATTTTCATGGCCAAACTAAGTTTAAGATACATCTTCGTCATATAGTTATCGGTTAAGCACATATATTTATCTATCTTATTTGAAAATAAATCCTTATGATATATATATTATATATAGTTTCCTAGAACGTAGGCTCTTATGTAGGGCCATAAGGGGCTCACTTTAGAGCCGACCATGCAATACGACGTGTCTGGTCTCTTCTCCACTTGCTAAATATCTTCCCTCAAATCAATATTCTCTCTCTTTCACGCGCATATATATAAACTCGATCGTGTATATATATTTCCCTTGCAATCTTCACTTCATCATCAACGTATATACACATATAGATTCTGTGATTATTATGGAGATGGAATGTGAGAACACGATGGTCTTTGACATGGGCTCTCTCAGGTCAAACCTACCATTGAAGTAAGAAGAACAATATTATACGTTGACTTTTATCATTTTCTTTCTTTCTTATTTATAGCTAGTTTTTGAAGAATACTTGACATGAATATCTTACGTCTTTTGTCCACAAAAGCTACCCTAAAAAAAATAATAAGAATTTGCTGTTGAGTGACTATTTGTTTTTCGTAGTAGAGTACTCGGGTTTATTTAATTTTATATGACCGTTTTTTCAATTTTTCGTATGTCGTGTGGCCTATGGCTTGAATTAGATCACAATCTCAATTCTCAATGGTATTTACTAATTCAAATGCTCAACAACCGAGTTATGATTAAACTGATTTTATAAAGAAGAAGAAAAAAACATTGCTAGTATTTCTATGTGATATAATTTTTTATATAAAAAAAAAAAAAAACGTTGCTATTGATTTCTGTTTTTGTTTGGTTGTTTATGTATGTAAACTAGTTAGATTATTATGATGCGATCAAACATCAAACACAACATAAAAACCGAATATGACTCTTTTATAAGCGCTTCTTTTTAATACGTTGTGAGACTCGAATCTTATATAGTATATGACATGTCCAGTTGTTCATTTACTCCCTATATTAATTAATTTATATTTATTTATTCAGAAGGAGAGGTTTGTCGAGGTACTACACGGGGAAGTCCCGGTCGTTCACCTGCGTAAGGGACGTGGTGAGCGTCGAAGATCTCAAGAAAGCCGACCGTGTGGACGTCGACGCCAAGAGGAAAAAACACTCTCACAATCACAACAACGAGCACTTGCGAAACGTCGACGTTCCGGTCCCGTTTGCGTGTCGCCGAGTTTCCAGCAACAACCTATGCTGTGTCGGGGTTTGATTAACAGATCATATACATGATTTACAAAACAAAGACTATTAAGTGTTGAAAAAGCACAAACGTGTATGTGTGTATATATATAAGAGAGTAGGTGTATAAACAAAAATAAATTGCATGTGCAATTGCTCCTATAAGGAGGAAAATGTTATGTATTTATGCCGTACAATCTGTCCCTAATGTTGTATATATATTTAGTCCAGTTTCTTTGTACACTCATCAATGGTTTTTGAGCTTTCATTTCTTCCGTCTTTAAATATTCTCCTTACTCTGTAATAATCATATATATATATATATATATATATTATTTGTCATTTATTAGATAACAATAAGACTTAATCATCAACCAATTACCAATTTGAAATGGCAAGAAAGTTTAACGTAGGTATATTATATGTGAATAAGAATTTTTACCCTTTTTCATAATACTTATAAGGGATACGTGCGGCAAAAATACTTGAAAGATGAGTGAAATATACCTACCACAATTTTCACCCAAATTATAGGTATGTTTACTGCAAAATTTTATACTTATAATTCTTCACTAATTCACAACAAGACCCTGAATTAACTGCTAACAGCCACCGCCTCCGCTGGCAAGTTGCTTCACGGCCAGAGGACTGTAAAATATCTGAATAGATGGATAGATTTTGCAAAAGTATACCTACGTTATAGCTGAATAGATTTTGACTTACAACCACGAGAGCTTCTGAGGCACGGCGCTGCCACAGCAGAGGAGCACCGTGCCATTTGACGTCTTCAATGGTAATCGAAACAAAAACAATTAAGAGGGTTACTTCTAGTTTGTTAATGGCGCTCAAACGGGGTTTCAAATTACGGTCATTTCAAGTTACAGTATCTCTAGAGTTACACTACCGCCTCTGTTAACTGAGCTAGCAGACGAATACACATTTTTCGTTACACCAATTACCACAAAGAGAAAAACCGAAAAACACAAAAGGGTGACAAAATAAATTCTTTCTTTTTCCCTAACTTAAATGACTAGAAGGCAGGGCCTACCAAAAATAATGACGAGCGCGCCAAAAAGAATGACCGTTTTTTCTCCCTAACCATACAAAACAAGAAAACAAGGGGCTATTGGTGCCGTTTTTTCTTGCCAGCGCCAACGTCAACGCCATCGAGCATCACAAGGTCCACATCGTCATCAGCTACAACATCGATCTTCTTCTTGCCTTTGGCTACTTCTGCTTCGGCTGGTACTGCTTCTTCGTGCTTTCTCTTCTTTCCTAATACAATTTCTTCCGCATTGTTATCGGCCTCTATTAACGATGAGCTTCCTGCGGTTTCATCCGTCTTTTTACCGTTGACCTCCGTTGAAGGAGCTTCGTTCCATCCGGAGAGTACCATTCCTTCAGGTTCCTTCTCCTCATCGAACTCCTCTCTGTTTAAAATGGATCAATATTGTCAGGAATTATGTGAAAATGTGCAAATAATATTTCTAAACTAGGAAATACTTAATAATTATGGTAATAATGGGTGAATATTAATAAATTTCTAGACTAGGAATCTAGTAATATAGACTAAATTTAATGGATTTCAAGACATGGGCAGAGAAAAACCTGTGCTTGATATTGATATTGCAACGGAGTTCTTGATAAAGATCGTTAACTGTTAGGGTGGTTCCACCAACAACTGGGTTGTTAAGCTCCGATAGTACCTAGGAATAATCGAAGAGAAGAAGTCAATAAAAAGAAGAGATGAACAAGTCTTTTAAGGGATGAAAAGACGGCATATTCACATTGAGATTTGATTTAATCTGTGTATTAGAGTGGATCGTGTGCCCAGAGTAAAAATGCAAAACCACACAACCTAGGGGCTAAAACACAAAAATTAGTCCAAGACACATTTTTTTGGGAAGAAGCAAAAGTTATACCTTGTCAGCTTTTGCAGCATATAATACAAGCAAGTGTTCATCAAGATCTTCACCGGCTTCATAGAGAACCTCTGTGCCATTAAAAACCGTTGGCGCACTCATCCCAAGCTTCGTCTTTATTATCTTTTCGATAATATCGATCAATTTGGCTCGATGAGTGTTTATCTCAAGCGATAATGGTGTCTGCATTTTATCACATAGCCATTCAACGGATTAAAATTGTTATCGTTAGTCAGAAAACGACCGAGCAATGATGGTATTAATTATTATGCGACTGACCTCGGAACAGACATAGCAAGATTTGTTCGGTTCAAAAGGTTGAACTGGCATGAGTAGCATCTTCCTCTTTGGAATTTCTAGACAATATGTCATCCTGCATAGAAATTTCAAACGATGTATAGAATTAGCCAAACTAATTAAGGATATTATTTACGACTAATTAAGGAAATATAATTTAAACTAATTCCTCTATTTCAAAATATACAGAATGTAACTAAGCTACATATTAAAAGAGATAATATATTATAATTAACTATTTCTTGCTAAATTACACCTAAGTTCATATATTTCTACAGAGACCCATGAAATGAAAATCACAATTAGTTATGCATTGAGAGTAAGGAGACTGCACTCACCTATAATTATTGATATCATTTTGCAGAACTTTCATTGCTTCGATAACAATCAACCCAGCGATAATTGCATTGGTGGTTGCAACGGCATGAACGATATTACCAGCAATACCCTTCGCTTCAAAAAGACTATGCAACGGAATCCCAAAAGAACAAGCTCGAATATTGGCTGCCGCAGTGACAAATTCCACAGCCAACTGATCATCCTTGTCAAATATGAGACTCCCAATTTCCTGTCAAATAATCCTTGAAAAATGATTAGATGAGAACCTTTATGATCCCAATTTGTGGATCTGTGACATCTTCTTTCCCTATTGTGTCTATTCTGTAACCCTAATTCCTAGAGAGAAACTAATCTAATTTTTGAACTAATTTACTGAATAACAGTTAGTTTTCTCTTCTCATTGCTTAGGGCTCTTTCAACAGCCAAACATTACTCGGGTGGGCCAGCCAGGCCCTAAGATTTCATAATCCTAAGTAGATTGAGGAATGGAAATATATTAAATACTGTTAATGCATAAATTAATCCTAAAACTAATTGAATACTTGAAAACAGAACAAGCCAAGACATATATAAATGAAAAAAAGCTGTATAAACAGTGGCTTTGGTAATAAAAACAAATAGAAAACTGAAACCAAACCTTATCTCTTTTCAGGAAAAATATCTTCAAAGCCTCGAGAAAGATTCTTGAATTCTCTTTCAGACTCCATATATCCTGAGGATTTTTCAAGCCCAAGTACGCCATTGCAGAGAGAGAAGATGGATCACTGGTTGGACAATTTCTTTCAGCATTCCCATTTTGCTGAGCTGGCTCGTTATGAAAGGCATCCCTAACATATATAGGCTTTGGTCTATTGCGGTTTTTCCATGTCTCCTCATTAGACAAAGCCATTTCAATGTTATAACCAAACACATGATCATATACTCTCTTCCCATACTGCTCAAAATCTTCATCACATCTGCGTTCAAAAACATTTTCCACATTATCTGACGAGCTAGCAGCATCACTGGACCGTGCATTTAGATCGTTCTCTTGATTTTTGTCCCCAAATAACTTAGCAAAGAGAAGCTCCTTAGCCCATACAATACAGTGCACAAACTGCAGATAAGTAGAGACCAATTTATAAATGTAGCATGGAAAATGCAAAACAAATAGGTAGATATTGTAAGAAACGATACAAACCTTTGACGGAGTGCTTGTGATTGTACACACAGGATATGTCTTTGGGGCGGGTTTGGGGTAGCACTCGTAGCACTCGGTTTTCCCCTTAACATGAACAGTAACCTGCTCGCAAGAATTACGTAGAAAACCACGGTAACTCGTTATGGACGAAATCGAGTGAAAAAACTACTCTCTTTTGTAACATCAACTATGTCCCCCGGAACTTTTGGTGTAATCTCAGTTCTTACCCCCTTTTTTTTTTGTCTCAGTTTCCCTCGTTAACTTGTCTAAATATAGCATTTAACCACTTGAATTTATAGAATTATAGAAGTTTGTTCCTTTTTTTATCTTTGCTACTTATATTATTATTAACTTTACCTGCCCAAGGAACCCAGTGGTCCCACTTTCAACGAGAGAGACACCAGCGGCCAAGCATAGACGATTCACATGTCGCCTCGCATCTAAGTTGTCGAGTCCATTCAAAACGACATTAAATTGTTTAAAGAAGTCGAGATCGAACTCAGAAGCCTTCACATTTGCATGATATGGTGTGATGCTTATGTGAGGCTTAAATTTTAACACAGCCTCTCGTGCAACCTGTTAAGGTAATTTTATCAAAATTTCATGCAACAAATTATGCACAATTTGAAGTCAAATCAAGATCTGCTGATTTACTTACTCTGGCCTTTGACTGCCCAACATGTGATTGACGGAATAGAAACTGCCGATTAAGGTTGCTAACTTCTATAGTATCCATGTCAATCTACAAGAAATAAGCACAATAAATTAACGAGACTACCATCAACGCTTACGCACCACCACCGATGTTCATCCTTAGAAGCGTAGCAAACCATAAAACTCTTTAGCATAAAATACAGCATCCAAACGTCAATTTGCTAATATATAAATTGGATGATTATAACTAACAATTAAAAGCCCATGGATATCCCTGCTTAAATTTAATGAACACAACGAGACTACAGCGTCGCAAATGAAAAAAATGTATGAAGATAATTTACTTTAAAAACATACTTAGGTACACCAAGTAAAGATATACAATCTAGCTACACGGTAATTAGGAAATGAAATGCAGAATCACGTGTACGATATACTCGGATTCACACAAGTGACATACTCAAACAATACCAAAAATAATCCCCCTACGTCAATTCTTAGGCAAAGACTTCCGTCCGAATTTGTCACTTTCTATTGAGGACACTTCTTAGGCAAAAAGACCGAATCGTAAATGGTCATTTTAATGACAGCAAAACAACCTGAAATTCCATTATCAGTATCATCTTAGTATCAATCTGTCAGATTATCATAACCTCTATTATCTCTTACCAAAAATTCAAATTGTCTTCGTGACATCACTGAAAATTACAATCCCAACTTTCAGTAGTATGTCAGTCACTCTACTCATAAGAACAATACAGAAACCCAGAGAAATGTAAGAAGAAAAGTCATCAACACATGAAAATCGATGATGGAAATTACAGAGATTAATCCCATACTTAAGCCCCAAATTAAGAAATGAGCAGTAAGAAACACAAAACCTAACCCTAAACCCAAGCCAAAAGCTGATCTCCAGCAAAATTAACAAGCACCAATCCTGAAAAATAAAACCTAAAAATTCAAATTCGACAAGAACTCACAATATGAATGTCTTCGAAGCCGGAGAGCGCGAGAGTCTTGAGAAGCTCGCAGCCGATACCACCAGCACCAACCATGAGCACCCTCGCGCTCTGCAAGACAGAAGCAAACCCCAAAATTCAAAACCTAGAAAGTCCGACGAAGACCGAAGTCGAGAGAGAGGCAGAGGGAGAACCTTAATCGCGGAAAGCTGGTGGTGGGAAGCCATGGGAAGCTACGAGGGAGGCGATACAGTGTGTGTATAGATATAGATAGAGGCGGAGAGGGAGAGAGAGAGACGCATCGAAGAAGAAGGGTGAAAGTGGAAGACGAATAATCTGGTTAAGAGAGAGTGTTATTAATTGGAGCAGCGAACATGGAAAATAAATATAAATAAAATAAAAGGTGAGTTCATGGGGAATCGAACCCGCGACGTCGGAGAATCTGTCTCTTGGCACGAGGAGAGAGAGGTTGGTTCGAGCAAGGAAACAGGCGCCAAGAGAATAACAACACCCTTAAAAGGAAAATGAGAATCGAATAATTATCTACGTACGGATATTTACCGCATAAGTATCTTTTTATATCATTATTGTTGGAAATTTCTTCAAGGCTCAAAACGTCACGGCTTGAATCGTGCATATGATCACTTTCCTAATAGTGTTTCGAGCACTCAAAAACGTCTTCGAGTCTTCTTGCAAGAACACCCAGGATAAGACAAGCCTTTGGCCGAGAAATCGCAAGACGAAGCGAAGTTCCGACCGTAAGCAAGAACGTGTTTCTGGAAGTGTTTTTCAGAGAGTAGAAATGATACAGAGAGCAATTTTAACGTTTCTGTTTTTTAGAAACGAAATATAAAGACCAAAAAACAGTTACACGTTGTGAAGGTAGCGAACCATTCACACGTGGCAGTTACTGGTCTGAAAACGGAAAACAAGAAACGGCCCCCAACGGTCCGGGCCTGCGCCGCTCGCCCGATGCCACATGCTTACAAGACGCCATTAGCGCCTCTACGCCCACGCACCCAACCCCAGGCGGCGTAGCGAAAGCCTGAGGTGGCATGGTCTCGCCACCTCGCCTCCACACAGCATACTTATCACTATGCCACATGTTGAGCTCACATCACCATTGTTTTCTTTATATATTGCACATTTTTTTTGTATTTAATCAATGTGGGACTTTTCACATTCTCACATTTACTTTCCACTCAACACATTACACTTGCTTATTTATTACAACATTTATTGGTCATTTATTATTAATAAATTCTAGCAATTATTGTGTTCGAGCACATCCGACTAGTAACCACGGGCCTTGGTATAATCAACCGGGAGACTACTCAGGGGTCCCATTATTGTGTCCAGGAGGAACCCCCTCGAGTTATAAGTATCTAATATCGTACTCAGTGTGCCGGTATTTCCCAGACTCCTTTTTAGCGTCAATAATACCCAAATGTCACATTACAACGTCGAGATTCAATTTTGTCCATATTTCGTTAACGACGTGAATAATAGAAGCACGGTATTGGATATGAAAAATTTAAACGTACAAAAATTAAGTTTATACTAGTACAAAAATATTGGATACTTAAGTTGGTGTCTACCCAAATTATTCAAAATTGGGTGACATGTACTTATGTTTCAATTGCACATAATTAAAACTAGCGATTAAGTAATAGAGTTCTCGATTTATTCAGTACTACTTGCCATGTTCACGTACAACCTTGAATGCGTGTAAGGTATGAAAGTGATGGATCTTGCTCTTTATGTTGCATCCAGTAACGGAGCCAGGATTTTAGTTCAGGTGACGCTTTTAGTAAATTTTCGAGAAAAAAAAAATCTTTTTCTTCAAGCACATAAATAATAACAATAACATAATTTTAAGTATACGTAGGACTTAAATGCTTTGTTCATGAACCGATGAACTAGTAATGTCACATCGCACAATGTATAAATAACAATATATGTATCAATTAAGCACTACAATATAACTTCTTAAATAAATAAAATAAGAAAATCAAGATTTTCATACCTCTAAATGAGAAAAATCAAAAGTAATGAGCTATGTTTATATCAATCTTCAATGCAAAGTTTTTTATATGAAAAGAAAACCATTAATTAAAATCACGTTAATTGCTTCAATTTATTGATGATGTCAAAAAACAATTAGTTATAAGAAAGTCAACTAGAACTTGAACCTATTTAGCACTACAACACTGCTTTACATATATTCTTTTTATTAATCAATTAAAACTAAGAAGAAAAAAATTAACCAAAAAAGTATACACCAAATGACTTGAACTCAGGTCAAGATGATATAAGTGACTTGAAAAACAAAACTCCAACCATCTGGGCTGCTTTCATTTAATTTACATTATTGTGACTCATTAATTACATATTATGTACCAATTTTTTTTTTATCTGAAAATCGTTATTTAATTATCATTTTCACGTTTTTTTTTTTTTTTTACAAGTGGTGCCCGGAGACGCACTAGACCGTGGGTAGCTCCGCCCCTTGTTGCATCCACTTGAAATCCTATATTTGCTTTAATGTGGTTTTATTCCTCTATCTTTTTAAAGCTATCTATTTTTTAATGATTTGTCATTGATATTTATTAAATAAAAAGCGAAAGTGAAAGAGAAATAAGTTTTATTTATATATATATTGACGGTTAATCATCGATATTTTTTTAGTTTTTCATCGATAGTTGATACTTGATCTCCTATAAGGCAACTTAATATGTGGCGGATTCCATCAGAATATACTTTCAAGAAACAACAAATCTCCACATACTTTTCCTTGTTCTTTTCTACTGATTTTAGCAATGGGAATAAAACCCACCAATTCGAGTTCAAACATTATTATCCAAAATAAGAAAAAAGGGTTTAATACGCATAAAATAGATAGGGTTGGCAAGGGTATTCTTTTCAACACAATATATATTATATACTTCATCAATTTATCAATGACGAGTCCTTTCTTTGACACGTTGGATTGTGAAATTTATCCCCACAGTTTGATACTTTTGTTATTTTAAACTTTGAAAAATCATTTTCGAAAAGCTACATTCATTCCGTCCCGAAGAAGCGACATGTATCAAACACTTTATAACATATTTAAAATTATATTTGATTGAAAATATGATAAAATTATAGAGAGAAGCAACTAGTGAACGTTGAAAACTTTAATCGCGAAAAAAGAGTTCAACTTCGATAATAAAAAAAATTATAGCACCGTGAAATTACATTAATATAGTATTCATGCTGTATTTTTGTTATGAGCACTCATAATCTTTATATATTAATCACGGGTTAAGCGCGATAAATTTAGCTTCATTAGCTTCCGTTAGTTTTCAATTAGACACTTTGAAGACCCATTTGTCATAACATTAGATACTTAACCTATAATAAATAAACAACAAATTAAATCCTCCTATAACACTATCTTATAAGTACTTATGCCACATATACGATATATCCATGATTCGTTAGGAAAATTCCAAATAAAATAAAAGACCCGAAACTACCAAGAAAATGACAAGCTGTACCAAAACTGAAGTCGTTGAATAAATATTATTTTATTTATTTCTTACCAATAAGACCAGATTACATTACAATTTACATCATTCATTCTCACACGTGCGAAGTAGAAGAGCAAGAGCCCTCACCGTTATTCCCTACGACGCGCCGTACGCTGGAGAAGCCTCATCCGGGACCCACAAGATTGCCACGTGGCGTCATCGCAGGGGTGTCTCGCATAACATCGTCGTCACCATCACCACACCACCAAAAACTCAGAAAGCGCAGCTGAAGAGCTTCATTTCTCCCTTGATACTGTACGGACATAATACCATGGAGAGGAACAGTTAGAAGTTGCAGTCCGATCTCAAGAACACGAAGATCGCTTTTGGAGTATGTAGGTGCCTTTCGAATCTCGAGCTCTTTTGATTTCTTCGATTTTGTCCGAGCTCATGCTTCAATGGTGTTTTCGCCGAGCTCATGCAATGTGAGCGAAAATTGGGGTTTAAAAATATCAATGGCATTTTGCTATGATCGGTGTTAGGATTGCTTTTGGAGTGTGTCAATGCCTTTCCGAAATGCGAGCTATTATGCTTCAATGGCGTTTTCTCAGTTTTTTTTTTTTTTTTTTTTGTGAGCGAAATATAGAGATTTATAAATATTAGTGGCGATTTTTTGTGTTTGGAGTGTGTAAATGCTTTTTTGAAATGCGAGCTATTTTTGCGTTTCTTTGTCTTTTTCATCAGTTATGCTTCAATGGCGATTAAGTATGGAGATTTTGATATGTTAATGGCGTTTCTGTCTGATCAGTTCACTTGACAAGGGAAGAAGAAGAAGAAGTGTTCAACAATGGAGCGAGCTGTGCAAGGTAACAATTACTCGACCGAGTTTTCCGAAACTGATTTTCACTTTGCCTCCGAATCGTCTCACTTTTTGTTTTCCGGGAATTTTTTATTGAGTAAGTTGCACAAGGACTCGGAGCTGTTGTGGATTGAAGAATGAATTATGACAAAATTTCGAAAAACTTAAGAGTTGTTCTTTTTACTAAGATGGATATTGCTGCTTTGCGTCATGAGTTTTACACAAAATTATCCATTCATGTCGATTTTACTGTACATGTTTGTGATATATCTTCCGAGTTAGCTTTACTCGGTATTTTCTTATTCTGTTCGACAAGAGAGCCTTTGGATTATCCGAAATGAGATCTTTATCCTGCATTTATAAGATCCGAGCTCTATTTAAAATGTTCTCGAACTGATTGTTTCGAGCTTGCAATTACTATTTTTTTTATTTATGTTTTTGCTGTATCTGCATGAAGTCGTGACAATCTGTGTAATTTCTTATCAGGTTCATATTCTGGCCATAAACGGCCTAGATCTATTGCCAACGGGAAGTACGATAGTGATATTAAACGACCGAAATTCTCAGCAACAGCTTCGAAAGTAGTTGACTTCTCTGATCCAAATGCTACTCGAAACCTTGTCAGTAGTTTAGATTGCGGCAAATTTGGAAGTGTCACAAATGACATAAAGGCCCTTCTCGAGCAGAGGATGCTGGTTCTCTACCCATACTTCAAGGCGTACCCAGAGCTTATAAGTCAGTTCCTTGATGTGAGCAAGACCAAAGAGAAGCCTGATAGCCAACAGCTCGTCAATGTATCGTGCAATGATGTCATCAATTTGGATGATGACGATGATGATGGTGACAGTCCTACTGATAAAAAACCTAAAACATCGATCATAACAATTGATTCAGACGAGGAAGAAGATCAAGGAGGTGATGGACCTTCTTATAGTTTTCAGAGTGTCTTCTCAAATCAGATTGTCGCTACTAATCTAGAGGTAATTTCACTGTGTGATTCCTTCTATAATTAAGCAAAGAATTTGCCACTTATTGAATGAATGCGGTGCGTGTATGCTTGTAGGATGTCATAGTTTTCTCTTCGAGTATATTTATCCTTTACCAATCTAATGGGGGGTTTATTTTGCAGGTGATTAAATTTGAAAAAACTGACGTGGGAGCGAAAAAGGAACGTCAAATTGAGACTAGAATCGTGGTTGCTAAAACGGAGAGTGATTACGGTGTTTACGAGGGGGTAAGTGAGGAAAGTGAAAACTCAAACGTGGGTGATGAGTATGAAGACATATGGAACGAAATGTCGATGGGGATAGAGCTTTCCAAGGTATGTTTTTTTACCATAATGATATCCTTAAATAGATATACTACTTGGCAGTTTTCAATTCTTTTAGTGAGCTGAAACTCTTTTCTTATTAATTATAATGATCAATTAGCTTTGAAATGTTTGTCTAGATCTAAAGATGTAAACCAGTATCATCATTCAAATGAGAACACGAGCAATATAGTGGACCTAGTTAAGACCAGAAATATAAAGCATGTTAGGTAATCTCAGAATAAATTGGCAAAGTAGTTTTAAATATGGTAATGAAGGTTTTGCAATATGAATTCTTTCAATCGTAGAAACAGACGCTTCTTTTCTGAACGTAGAAAATGAAGCATATTGCTAATATGTATCGACATTTACATTGATTTTGGAACAAGGATCGTGATGAATTAAATGGAAAAAGTCTATTTTGTTTTAGGATGTGGACATTTCTTCAGTACCTTCACAAGATGATGAAGAAGAAGAAGACGCTGAAAATATCTGCGATCATTCGTTTGTCTTAAGGGATGACACCGGGTATGTTTGTCGCGTATGTGGGGAGATTGGTAAAAGAATCGACAAAATTTTCGAGTTCCAATACCTCAAGGTAATGTTTCCTTTTTATTTGCGGTATAGAAAATATTCAAAATTGGGTTTTATTTTAAATACTAATTCAATGTGGTTAGTTTTTGTAATCATCACTAATCATATAGGTTTAGAGTTAATATTATTATTATTTTTTTAATACTGGCTGATTCTTATATGATGCTGTGAATTATTGATTCATTAAATCAGAAAATTATCCCAAAAAACTACATATAGAAGATTTTATTAAGAATTGTGAATCGTGATGGTCATTTGCTGACACTTGGCTTAAATTTCTTGAATTTATTTATGTATTCCTTCTTCCAATTTCGTAATATTTATGCGTAATTAGTCTTCTGTAATGTAACCTTATCGAGTCTAATTTTAAACCAATAATTGCAGTCTGCAAGTATATTCAAGCATCCTTCAAAAACAAAACAAAAAGTATATTCAAGCACTATATGTATGTTATTGTTAGTATTTTCATTAAATATGGGTATTAAGGGTATTATATAGTAAATTTGGGATTAGGATTTCTTATTTTACACATAGGAGCCGCCTAATTTATGCTCAGGCGCCTGTCATTTTTCTTGACTATCTATCAGTGTCCTATCAAATTGATAATGATTTCTTCTTTGCTTATGAGTTACTTCAGGTTAAGAGAAGCACTCGGACATACATGCCTGATTCTCGGAACGATAAGGACAAAGAGTCATTTAAGATCGGAGGGCTTGATTACAGCGACGACGACACGGGATCTAAAGTATACGCTCATCCTCGTCACACAAAGCGAATGAAAGCTCATCAAGTTCAGGGTTTTCAATTTCTCGTTGACAACTTGGTCGGCGAAAAGCCTGGAGGCTGCATTTTGGCCCATGCCCCGGGATCGGGAAAGACATTCATGATTATAAGCTTCATGCAGAGCTTCCTCGCCAAATACCCTAACGCCCGACCGCTCGTTGTTCTTCCAAAAGGAATCTTATCCACATGGAAGAAGGAGTTTCAGATCTGGCAGATCGAAGACATTCCACTCCTTGACTTTTACAGCGTCAAAGCCGACAACCGAACCCAACAGCTAGAGGTACTGAAAAAATGGGTCAAGACGAAAAGTGTTCTTTTCTTGGGGTACAAGCAATTCTCTGTCATTGTTTGCGATCAGCAGTCGGATGAGGTATCCAATTCCTGCAAGGAGATTCTTCTTAAAGCGCCTTCAATTCTGATTCTTGACGAAGGGCATACCCCGAGAAACGATGAAACAGATGTCTTTGGAGCACTGGCTAAGGTTCAGACGCCGAGGAAAGTCGTCCTCTCGGGAACACTCTATCAGAATCACGTTAAAGAGGTCTTCAACATTCTGAACTTGGTTAGACCCAAGTTTCTGAGAATGGAAAATACACGGCCTATTGTCAAGCGGATCATGAGTAAGGTCGACATTTCCGGTGCTCGGATCAAAACAAGCGGTGATGCTGCGTTTTACGACTCAGTGGAGGCCACGCTGCAGAAGGACAAGGACTTCCGGAGAAAAGTGTCCGTCATTCACGATTTGCGTGAAATGACGGGCAAAGTCCTTCACTACTACAAAGGAGATTTTCTTGACGAGCTTCCTGGTTTAATCGACCTCACCTTGGTTTTGAATCTCAGCCCCAAACAGAAACGCGAGGTTGGAAAAATAAACAATTTTACGCGAAAGTTCAAAGCGAGCTCCGTCGGAAGCGCGGTGTATCTCCACCCGAAATTGGATATGTTCAGCGATACTTCCGCAACCGATGAAAAAATGGATCAACTTCTCGAGAATATAAACATTGAAGATGGAGTGAAGGCGAAGTTCTTCCTAAACATGTTGCGCTTATGTGAATCGAAGAAGGAGAAGCTTCTCGTTTTCAGTCAGTACCTCACGCCGTTAAAATTTCTCGAGAGATTAGCGGCGAAAGAGAAGGGCTGGAGGGTCGGAATGGAGATGTTTGTGATCACCGGTGACTCCAGCTCTGAGCAGCGTGAGTTTTCAATGGAGCAGCTCAACAACTCGCCTTCCGCTCGGGTTCTTTTTGGGTCGATCAAGGCATGCGGTGAAGGGATTTCCTTGGTCGGAGCGTCTCGGATCATAATACTTGATATTCATTTGAATCCCTCTGTGACCCGTCAAGCAATCGGAAGAGCGTTCCGTCCCGGTCAGAAGAACAAAGTGTTCTCTTATCGGTTGGTCGCCGGAGAGTCGCTTGAGGAGGAAGATCAGAACACATGCTTAAAGAAGGAGCTCATTTCACGGATGTGGTTCGAGTGGAACGAGTATTGTGGGAATCGGGATTTCGAGGTTAAAACTGTGACGATCAAAGAGTGTGAGGATGACTTCCTGATTAACTCCCCGAAGCTAACCGAAGATATAAGGGCTTTGTATAAAAGGTTAGTACTACTTACGATAATGGGAATTGAAAAAATAACACCAGGAACCGGGTTTTCAGATTCTGGGTTTTAATTTTTAAAAATCAGTTTCAAACCCGGTTATGGGTTTCATTACAGCTCAGCGCGATGTTACATTTTTTCTCTCTGTTAATTTTTCTTCACATGTTATTCGGATCCCGTTTTTCAGGTGAAATGCTGCTGCCACCGAGTAACTTTTGACTTTGGGATAACTGACAAGGAAGATATCAGCGAGTAAGTTAGTATCGTTTAGTTTCTTGTATGAATGTTATACAAAAGCAGTTATTTCTGTAAAAAAAAAAAAAAACTGTAGTTTGGTGGCTATGGAGGAGTATTATCCATTTTGCGCCACGTCACAATTACGGGAATATATGGTAAATCCGGTTATTGTCTTATAATAGGGTATACGATTCTCCTTACCGTGAAAATGCGGTACTCGGTCTTATGAGATAGGGAGTACGATTTTCCTTAGAAAATACTGAAAAAAAATGATTTTCTTCCTAAATACCGAAATAGAGAATACGATATTCCGTGGTTGTTAATAAATATTGCACCGATCGCCCCGGGCTTAGCGCAACATGAATATAATGCATAGTATTTGCTAGAGAGGTGCAGTTTTATATACATAATATTTTGGAGTTTTTATTTATGTAATTAATAAAAAGTTTAAAAAAAAAAAAACCTATACATTATTATAGGGTTGACATTGATAAGCTATTTAAATTCCCATTTTTCATGTGCAATATAATGTATGTCATACATAGTATGACGATCGATTAGACTTTGATATATTTATATATATATTGCGACAAATTCAATTATTTATCGGGTAAATGTACCATGAAGCATGATGAATGCTGATCTAGTTTAAAAATCATACGAAAAAAAAATACTTGTTGGGAATTTTTTGCTTTTGCATTCTCGGTTTTTATTTTTGGAAAATTAAATCTTTTATTTTCAAAAACAGTTAATATATATCCTCAAAGTGTGTTTTTGTTTCTTTTTTTATACCTTATAATCATTTTGTTTCAATTCATAGTTTTTACTAATTTAATGCTTTTTTTTTTCTTTTTTGACAATAAACATTATGCTCTAGTTTCCTTGTGACAAAAATGCATCCTCTAATTTTTAATTTACTTTTAAGCTTTAGATTTATTTTTATTTTTTTAATTTGACTATTTAGTGCAATTTCTCTTTTATATATATAACCAAGAAGGTATATTTTTGTGAAAAATAAAGATGAAAGAATATAAACATATATCTGTTACATAACTTTTCTCTTCTAAGTATTTTAACTAATTATTATTCCCTTGGTCAGAGCACTTGAACTTGACAATAACAATAATTAATCTCTTTCTTCAAAAAAAAAAAAACAATATTTAATCTCTCAAATTTTAGTTTGTTGACAATAATACTCTTTGTCATAAAGGAAAAAGAAAGCACAAAGAAAAATACAATCTTTTAAGTCTTAATACATATTTCTATTTATTATTACTATTTCTGCTGAAAAACTCAATCCAAAACTTTGAGCACTATTTATTTATTTATTTATTTCACACTATAATATATTTCTTTCTTCAATAATAGAAATGATCATGACTAGTACATCCTTATCTTTACAAATATGCTAATCTTAATCATATAATACAACTGCGTTTTCCAATATACTCTTGCCTTACACGGCAAGCAAACCAAAGCCATACCCTCAAGAAATGGTCGTTGACCCGATCGTGGACCCGTCGCCGTCGCTATCGACCATTGCCGTCCCTGTCACACTACAAAATCATGCAACAAATGCGACGCCGAGGCGAAGCGTGGCTGCGAGTCAAAATCTGCCCCCTCGGTGGCATTGCCGGCGCCGTACATCCCGTCGTCGGCGACGAAGCCGTGTTGGTGTTGGTGCGCCCCGTGTGCCATCGGGACGACGCCGTCGCAGTGTTGCAACCCTAGCGTGAGC
The DNA here is from genome assembly GCA_954871525.1 of Parietaria judaica. NCBI lineage: Eukaryota > Viridiplantae > Streptophyta > Magnoliopsida > Rosales > Urticaceae > Parietaria > Parietaria judaica. The sequence goes on along the minus strand of OX940862.1, from coordinate 28,838,984 downwards.
GATACGCCCCCTCCGCTGCTGAACCGCCCAAGCTCCGACATCTGGTAGGCGGCGATCGCGTCGGGGTAGAGGCCGTACTCGTGCGTCGGCGCCGGCCTCCGGTGGTGCTCCTCCGAGCGACGCATCATCGACTCGTAATCTGGCCCCGCCATTTCGACGTCGGGAGCGAGGTGGTCGGTTTTCGCGTTGTCCATGAGCGAAGTGCCGGTCGAGCTCGCACTCTGCTGCTGCGGGTCTTCTCTCCGGTCGGCCGAGGCCGGGGTATCGCCTTTTGAAGGCTTTCCGGCAGTTTCGGAGGAGGAATTCGAGTCCATGTCGGCGTCGCCGGTCTCTTCCTTGTACATCTCTTCGACCATGGGCTTCCAGAGACGCACACGAGCATTGATGAACCAGTTTGACACCTGTGTTAGAACCCATAATTATGAAATAGTTTTAAATTACTTTTTATCATTAATTAATCTCGTATAGCGGTATTTTACATAAATATTATAAATAATCGCCTAATTCGCTTTTTTCCATCACATTTGATTATTGAGCGAGTTTTGATCTTGCTCTCGAAGGAAAGACCGTCTATCGATTCGTTGATTAATCCGATATATCGGATTAAGGCTTCTAAGTTTCTATTAAGGCGCCTAATTTAGATTTATCCCGTGTAGTAAAATATTTCTATTGAACATTGTTGAGAGAATTCCGGTCTCGCGCTATAAGGAAATACCGTTACAATTAAAACATGTTGATTGATTAGTAAAAAAAGGGAATTCACCATCTTAGTGAATTCCCGTTGGTGAGATTTTCGCAGGAAATCGTGCTTATTTTTGTTTTTATTTTATCTACAAGATTACCCTTATGATTTATGTCCCCGGTAATTTACTTCTAACATTTAACAAACCTATGAAACGCATTTCTTTAAAGATTAGAGCTTTCATATACCTGACTTCTCGTCAAGCCCGTCTGCCTCGCCAGCATGATCTTATCGGAATCCTTCGGATATCTGCCAAATCCCCGGCATCAGACACTAGATTGGAACATGACAAACCGAATCGAAAGAAAGAAGACACTCACGGGTGAAGGAAATGCTCGAAAAGCCAGGCCCGGAGGATCGAAACAGAGCTCTCGGGCAGCCCTCTCTGCGGCCGCCACGCGTGCTGCTGCATCATCCCCAGCTGCTGAAGCGCCCGCTGCTGCCGGAGCTGCTGATCCACGAACCGGAGCCGGGAAATTCCAACGCCCCTGATGTTTCCCGGGGAGTCCTCCTCCCCGAGGCTCTTGCGGGTCGCCTTTATTTGGCCAGTGATGGCGTCACGTAAGCACCGGAAGTGGCGGGATATGGTCTGGAGGGCGAGAGCGGTGTACGGCTTGGCGGATCCGCAGCCTGCGATCGCATCAAATGAGGATACTACTATCTGCATTTGATGGTAGTATTGCTTGTATCTTCGGTCAACCTATGAAATTAATAAAAAAGGCAGAGTTATGCTAATATGTTTCAGAATTCAGATTATGAGCTTTTAAAAACTGCTTAAAAATCAAACGCAAAACAACAACAAAAATAAAGTGAAATCGACACATGAAATTTACGTGGAAATCCTATTTGAGAAGAAATTACAAGCAAGAGAAGAATTCACTATGTTCGAGAAAAAGTATTGTAATAGAGGAGAGAGAATATGATGATAAATGAAGGGCGAGTCAATTAACCTCTAAATCTCCAACTACGAAAAATAAATAAAAAATCGAAAAAGGTCCGTATCACGGGAGCTTTGGCAGGGGCGTAACTAGACTATAGCCCCCCCTAAGTTTTACATTTTGGGCAAAATTTACCCTAAATTTTACATTTGTTCAAATCTCAAACTAAATTTCTATTTTATTTTTGTCATATTTTAGCTTTAAATCTTTTTATATTTTTAATTTTTAATTATACATATTCGGCCCCTCCCACAAGTTTTCTCCACCCTCATTCGTATCTTAGGGTATCCGTCGGGATCCTGATTATCAGCTAAATACCGTTATATCCACCGTAGAGCTAAAAAAAAACCCAACAAAATCATCTCGCACTATGAAACTACATATTGAACTAGGTAAAAAAAAAACGGATTCGGATTCGGATTACAAAGTAGTCTAAACAATACGATTTGTTGTCTTAGACATTCCTTGTGATTGTATCATTCTATGGACAAATTAGTTTAATATATCTTAAGTAGAAACTCAAGCTCATAACCGAAACATGGCTCAATTAATAAGTAATATCAAGAGAGAATATAAAGCTACATATGAACAATTTCATACCTCGTCCAACATTGACAAAAGCTTTGTCAACTTGTTCTGAAGCTCTTGTTTCTCCGCATGCGAAAGCTCGGGCTGTGAATTACCCCCCGAGTCTACGCCTCCGGGCGTCGACTCGCTCTTCGACCCGTCGTCCCCTTCCTTGGGACTGGTCAACCGCTGGTCCGCTGCCTTCTCGCCTTCGTTCTGCTTCAGCGCTTTCCGAACGTTGACCACTTCATCGAGCAGTTGCTGAGCAGCCTTCAGATATTTAGAGCTTGGAACCGCTCTCGCGACACTCGACATGGCATAAGGAGACAGCTCGCCTTTGTTCGAGTCTTGATGTGCCAGATACTCCACGTTCCTCGGCGATTCACCCCTCGAATTCGACGCGTTGGGACTAAGAAAAGATGCGAAGCCCATGTTTGGGTTCCTGAACGAGATTCCCGACGGGATTTGCGTCCCCAAACTGAGGCTCAGTCCTTGCCCCTGCAAACCCTGTCCGCCATGGACGAAGCTCGGAGCCCCGGTCATGGCGTGAGTTACAACCAAGTCGTTCTTGCTCGAGTCTCTCCACTCGCTGAAATCGTTCTCTCCCGTCCGCGAGTCGCCAAGGTTCGACAAGATGTTCTGTTGCTGCTGCTGATGCTGCGAAGCCGCCATTGACGGCATGTCGATGCAGTTGCTCGGCTGCTGCGAGCTGGCGGCCATGGCCGCATCGGAGTACGAATCGGAGTTCATGTAGATCAGCATGTTTGGCGGGAGAACCGAAGCCTCCGCGAAAGAAGTGGGCAGTTCTCTTGAATACAGAATTGGAGCATTCTCTCTCTGATTGTTAGGGCTTGAGTAATATGTCGCCATTGTTGTTGTATTTTTGCTCCTATTTTCTTCCTCTCAAGCTTGTAATTTCACATCTCATAGAACACTATCAGACTCAGCACTAAAAAAAGAAACCAAAAATAGAGGTTTCAGTAAGAAATATTTTCATGATCACGGATGATTGCGATTATGAATAGATCGAAATGTAGCAACGAACGTAAAAATAAATTGATGCTGGAATTTTTACGTGGAAATCCAATTCTGCAGTTTGGTAAGAAAACGAGAACTATGAACGAAAAAAGTGCTAAAACGGACAAGAGAGTACGGAAATAGTGATGGCTAGGTTTTTAATTAACCTTAAACGCCAATTATAATGAAACCCTAATCGAGGCCCGGCCGATCACTTTGCTTCTTTCTTCCGCGCCCGAGCCTCCAAAATATACAATAATATACATTACGCCACAAAGCTAAAAATGAGTCGGAGCAAGAAAACGGATTCAGGTCACGAACTCTAATGATCTCTAGCAAAAAAGTCTATAGGGAATTGAATTGTGAACTCTTAGTATGAATGCTTTTCATGATCATGGATGGTTTCTGTAAAGAACTTCTGATACAAAATGGGCAAAAAGGTCAATTGGGAATTGAATTTTGTGAATAAGTACATGTATTGAACTAAAAAGAGCATTAAATGTTTATCTAACAGCATGAAAATCAAGGCTTTGCAATCTGATATGCTTTAAAAGTTCATAGTCTGTCAGTAAAAGCTATGTGTATTATGTATATATATATATATCCAATTATATATAGTCAATAAAATTTAAAGCCTTAATTAATGAATAATTAAAACATATAAAGAGTGATCTTTTTCCCTTAACTAAATTGAAAAGAAAGAAAGAAAGAAAAAAAGAGCAATTTTAATTTTTAATATGCATGATCTTTTTTGGAGAATTCCCAAACCCTCATCAGAAGAACTATCAACAGAAAAGATTCAAAAGGGCAAAATGGTAGTTTTTTCTGCAAAGACAACATCTCCATGAGAAAGACTCAAGCTTTTCACATCAAGTTAGCAAATTTAAACCAGCAATCGAATTTAACCTGAGAAACACTCGTACCCAGAATCCCATGCAAACAAAAAACAAAACCCAGAAACTGATTTCCCTCAAGAACAAGACTCAAACTTTATTCAAATAATAAATTAAAAAACCCAGTTCATCAAAACTAATATATGATGTTGAGCTTTTAATGATTATGATTATGAATAATAATAATAAATGAATAAATAAATAATATAGCAAGCAACCTGCTCAGTAGAGATGTTGAGAGATGAAACTGTGGAAATTGGAAAATTCAGGTTCTTCTTCTCACCATCATCATCATCAGAAAGAAGAAGAAAAAAAGAATAGGAGAGAGAGAGAAGGGGAGGAGAGAGAGAGAGCCACAGAAAAAACAAGAGATAAAATAGGAATAATAAGAAAGAAAGTAGCTGAGCTGAGAGATAGTGAATGAAAAGTCAAGAAGAGAGAGTAGTATTATAATTAACCAATTATTTATTTAATTAATTACTTAAATAAAATCAATTGATTTGGAAAAAAATTACCTGGAGACCCGTAACGATTGTGGGCATTATAGGGAACAGAAAAAGCTTCCGAGACAAACAGCCAATCCTCTGCAACACTTTCCGATCCCGAGAAATCCCACCGGTAAATATATATTTATATATATAATATGATCCAAACTCCAAGCAACAGAGATATATAAAATATAAATATATAATAGCCCAACAGAGGGGAAAAAAAAAGAGGGTTTGTGAAAAGCTGAGAGCTTGAGAGAGAAGAGAGGATGAGAAAGCTATGAAATGTTATTTATTTTTTATTTTGTGATGACGATAATTTATGAATATTATTCTTCTTCTTTTTCTCCTTCCATTATTATTGCCGTCAATGTCCGCACGTGAGAGTCTCACGCCCGAACATATTCACTTTCACGTACAGTGAAAGAGAGAAGACGAAAGGGAAAAGAACAGTCAACAGTTTCTGTGTTGACTTTTTGGACTTTTTTGTTCATGGTTTGAACTTTGATCAATCTCTTGCCGAAATTAATGAAAAGAACCGATCTTTTTGGTGGGTTTTGCCTGAAAGCTGAAACCCAGTTCTTCAATCTTCTAATTTTTCTTTTTTTGGGTATAAATTAATTTTGGAGTTTTTTTTTTTTTTTTTTTTTGTTAAGGAGGCTTAATCCTCTAACAACCAGTTGGTAGACCTAGAATCTTAAACCCTCTCTTAAACCCAATTTTCCATTAATTTCTCAAATCACTTTCTCTCTCTACATATCTCTCTCTCATCTCTTCATTTTTTGAGCATGGAAAGGCATGGTTTTTTGCAATATCCACTCCAAAACCAAGCATATTCCTAATTTTATTTTTTTATTTATTTTTTGGGCTGATGTCTTGAGCTTCTATCCAACTCTAATTATTATTATTTATTTTTTATTGTTTTCAAATGTTTGTTTGTTTGTTAACATAGTAAGAGAAAAATATGTTATATTGATAAAATAGATTAAAGATTAGCTTTCTATTAAAATATATTAGGTGCCCGTATCACTGTATTTGTCTTTTTGTCCTAACAAATCATTGATTTAGCATTGAGGATCTTGTACTTTTATATTTGTAACTTCTCACCTCTATTTTCAACTATTAACACTTCTCTCCCTAGATCATAGAGATCCATGAAAATTAACATTTTAACCAAGGTTAAGCACTTTAATCACTATGGGTTATTCCAAGAAAAAGTTACATTGACTTATAGACCAAAGTACATCTCTTTTCTTCAACTGTTCTCATCTTTTATGTGATATTCTTAACTTTATTTTTAAAAATAAGAAATTAAAATAAATAAATAAATAAATACTTTTTTTGTATCATTGAAAGGATATTTCACATTGTAAATGTGGATATGTGGATGGTACTTGCCTAACCCACTAATGTGACACTACTTATCTATGTGCCACTTTATCTTTCTTTTTCTTTTCTTTTTTTCCTTTTTGTATTTTGGAGTTTGAGATTGTAACAATGGAAAAAGGCATCTCTTTGAAGGGAATGGTAAAGTGGGCTTAGGCATTTTTGTGATCCTAATGACCTTACAACCTTTTGGAAAGTGGGTGTGGGACAATTTTCACTATACATCCTTTGTTAAAAATTAAAAAATTAAAAATTAATGATAGAAAGAATATATGTAATGAATTTGAAGAAATTTAATGTGCATCTCTTTATAGTTTGTTTTACATTATCCAATGGCATCATACACAATAGTTGGAATTGTGGGGTTATTTCTTGATTCCTTTAATTAGTTCTTAGTTTCAATCTCACACTTATCAAAATCAAAATAATTAAATTTTGGATTTTTAATACGAAGCGATCTTAAAAAAATCAATATAAAATTGAAACAGGATTACATGCAAGATGGTTCTTCTTCTTAACATTTGTTGAAGAGAAGAAAAAGATTAATTGTATTTAGTATTAACAATCTATATACATATAGAGATTTTAACCGAAAGTGATATTAAAAAAAAAAAATAATAGCGGGAAATATATATAAATTAAGGTGAAATTAATTGTTTTACACTCAAATTTAATTTGTAAACGCTAAAGTATACAAGTTGAGTAAAAGTATAGTACCTGAGTTTTATGTTTTCATCTATCACCGCATGTTATTTACACATGTTTTATTTTGTAAACATGTGTGGTAAACTAAAGAGAAAGATAGAATAGAGTCGAAAATCGACTTGAGTATGTCATCTTTATACATAAAATTTAAATACATGACTGCTAATTTTGCTTAAACTTCTGTATATATTTGCCGCTTATCCGCCTTTAATAAAAAAAGGCAACCCTTCTTCAAGGACCACAAGTGAAGTTAAACATTGATAGTTATAGCTCTCTCTTTACACCTGCAAAAGCTTTTAAGCCTTGCTATTATAAATTTATAGCCAAGAAGAGAGCAATAAAATGATCTATTCATTTTTCAAATTCTCATGTATTGGCAATGAAATAGTATACATCAAGAATCACACAATCAAAGATGATAAAGTACAATTATTCAGCAGATGGAGCACCTGAAAAGTATTTTATATCAGGAAAAGTTATAAAAATGGAATTTTTGACATTAAAAGAAAAAAATTCTGCAATCTCTACTAAGTATTATCAATCATGTAACACACTTTTTCAGTCCCACCAACTACAAAACAAAACTCAACCATACCATGCTGTTAGCATTCAATGCCCGATCCAAAATTCGAGGTTTTCTAATAAAAGACAAAGCTCACAATTCAAATTTTCATTGAATTTAAATCATTAATATTTATTTATTTATTTAATATATATGTACATGAATTTTCAAAATCTCACACCCATCCCTTCTATTATTATATATTTATTATGAGATTTAATCATTTTTATTTATAAATATTACAATTAATATAGGTTATAGGATAATAACGACATACATATGTGCTCAATTTTCTAATAACATGAACTTAGTTTTTTATTGTTCATTTTTTCAATAATTTATTGTTCATTTAAATTTATTGTTCACTTTAAATTTTAAGTTTTTTTTTGTTGACGATATATTAATAATAAGTAAATGAAAATTTTATAAATATTAGTAAAATAATAAAATGATAACTGTAAAAAACAAATTGACATTACTACGAAAGTAAAATGTAGATATTTAGGGTCGCTATTAAACATGTAATTTAAATGTGTGTTAATTGGGAAAACATGCATGATTCAATAGGTCAAAATGGAATCTATCTACAGAAGACAAGAATATAATAATAATAATAATAATATTAATAAATACAAAGAAGGTTACTGAATCCTGAGAAAATGATTGCTCCTTAGTTAGGTTATTTGATGTAGATTCATTAGCTGAGAGAATTGAGAGTTGCCTTAAACAGTTATGATCTCATTGTTCAGACTTTAAATTATAGGAATTGAGGTTAAAGAATAGTTTATTTATATTATATATTTCATTTGATGTGATGCATGTAGAATGACAGAAAGTGCCCTGACAATTGCCTTTTGATCCTTTAAAATATGTCCCACTATTTGAAATTGCCCTTGTTTTGGCCATAACTCTAGTGGAAGACCACCTCCAAGCCCGCCCGGCAGTCAACCGGTCGCTTGCTTGTTCGGATTTTTGGTTTTTTGTTTAAACGGATGCGTGGTAACTTTCACTTTACATAGACCTACGCTTGACTTTACGAATATAAATTTGATTTCGAAATCTTATTTTTATATTTTGAATAAAATTTGATTATATAATTTTGAATTTCGTTTTTCAGAACTAAAAGAGTTCAATTCTTAGTAAAATTTAGACTTGGAAATAAAAAATAAAATAAAAAACAGTAAGCTATGTTCGGATTTCAAACTCTTAGACTTAATTGTATTAGCAACGAAAGTTAGATTTCAAAATCACATGTTTATATATAATAAAAGTGCATTCATAATTTATGAATATGAGTTTTTTTTTCTTCAGAATTTAAAGTTTATAATTTTAGATAATTCTTTACTATATTATAACTAAGTTTTAAATTTAAGACGGCGGACCTAGTTAAAAAAAAAATGTTTTTTCTTTTGTGTGTGTGTCTTAGATTTACAAGATTATCTAGGGTTACATAGCCCGTTTATAGAAATTAAATGCAAAATCCATTTATTCTAAGTGTTAAGACAGGCTATCAATCCTTTTTTTTTTCTTTTACAAGGACGAACAGATGATCACGGAGTGTGCTAGTCATTTTCGTAGTTATGATATCAACAAGAAAGAAATGTGGATGAGAGTGTTTAGGTAAAATAAACCAGTTTATAAGCGGAAAAAAAAAAGCAAAAAAAAAAAAAAATCATTAGGGTACCCTAAGATTTTTTGTGGGTCTCGAAAATTTCTTAAGAGCATTTTGGAAATTATCCTTTTATGTATTAAGCTGATGATGTGTTGGATAGTAATATTTTTAAAATTTTATTTATTAACACTTTTTTCTAAAGAATTATTTATTAACACTTTGGTAGGCTAAAAAGATGGTTCCTTTGAAATGTCATTAAAGCATTGGCTCTCAGCAGTGGACCCCATGAACTGGATGTTTTTATATTTAAATTCATATATTTTTCTTTCGTATATTATATTTGTTTTGGTGGGTTATGTGAAAAATAATATATATATATATATATATATATTATTGGTATACTGTCCTTACTCCTTACAGACGTACTATATGAAGTTATGAACTATGAACTATGAGTGTGACCTAATCAAATTTAGCCAAATCACATAATTATTGGACATTCATTAAAGGGCGTAGAAGACATTACACAATTTCAAGAAAGATTTCTTATCTTATTGATTTCGAGCGTGCATGTACATTAAACATTTACACCGCATATTTATTTTACTTTTCAAAATATATTCCATTTTTGTGTGAAGTATAATTTCATATAAAAAAAGAAGGATTTGGCCGAATAATTTTGGTTGACTTTAATGCTATTATGCTGAGTTTTTATTATTTATATCGATTTATGTATTTCAAGTTATTTGAATATTTTGAAGATACGTATATAAAATAGTACTATAGCTTTAGAAGAGAAAGCTCGTTACATCTAAGGGCTACAATCGGTTGACGATTTTCTACATAATCTTGTTAATAATTACAGTAAATCATACACAGAGATAAGCAGGGGAAGAAAACGAAGAAAATAAGGACCTAATTGTATACTTTTCTTGGTAAGTAAAACTATTGTTTATCCCTTAGTTTTTGAGAAATTAGATTTGTGTATGTCATTGTTCTTGATTTCATACTTAACATATAAACTTCGACATCTATCCAATGGTCATAGTTAAGCTTCGATAAAAATAAAAAACATATATAAATTTTATTTGAACCCGTTTGGAAGAAAAAAAAAATGTAATTGAATACCATGATTAAACTTTATAACAATGTTTAGTACAAAAACACAAAAAGAATATTCACATTTAGGAGTGAAAGTGGGCCGGTTACACGTATTTTTTCTCAAACCCGAAACCCAGATCTGGATTTTAGGTTTTGAAAAATCAAAACCTGCATCCAGATTTTAAATGTTTAAAACTCATATTTTCATACTCGGGTTTAAACTCGGATTTAAGATCAAAACTCTGATCCATATGAATTAATCAATAAACAATTATTATATAAAAAAACTTTTTTTATAATAAATATTATATATATATGCTAAATCTTTTACTAAGATATATGTATTAAGTTAAAAAAAAATCAAAAGAAAATAGTATTATAAGATTAAACCTTATAAATAAGAGAAAATTTTATTTTGAAAAAGAAATAGATAAATACTAAAAAAAAATTATCTAAAAAATATATATATATTGAAAGGAGGGTTTGAGTAACATATAATCCGGGTTATGGGTTTTTTTAACCCTAAGCCCAGATTAAGTTTTAATCTTGATGCGGTTTTAATTTACCGGTTCCGATTTAATAAGGTTGCGATTTTGAGACTGTTTTGTGTTGTGGTCTTCCGATATCATTGTCGTTGAAAAATAAATTGTAAATATGCTGACCCACTCACTATAAAACTAGGTATTTATACCACAAATAATTTAAAAATACTAATGCGCATATTTTTTACAAAAGGTTTTTCTCATTTTATAATATTGTATGGATAGATAATAAACATTAATCATTAATGTTTGTGTATGCTTGCAAAATTAGAAAATTCCAACTCCATAAAATATTCCCATTTAAATGCCTCTAAGAATTCATTGTTGATTGACATAATTAACAACTTATTTAACGACCTACTAACTAATTCCCAACTAATATAATCACTAATTAATACTCTCTTGTCTTTTTTTAGTTTCTTCTCCAATATTTAGACGAAAACATAAAAGGAAATTAACTCCAAATGCGTAAAAATAAAAATAAAAACTTGCAAGTTGATTATGCTTAAGAAACTGAACAAACCAAAATAAATTATAGATCATTAAATAAAGTCGTTTGGTGAGTGAGTGATGAATGAACAAATATAAATACAATTGTCACGAGCTAAGTCCGATTCTTAAAATTGTTACAAATCACGACAAAATAGATCATTTTCAGCCTTTTTATCACTAATAATGATATCATTTTTCTTGCTAAGATATACTTAAACTATGTATATCGATGATGTATATTTGGGTGGGATATGCAATATATACCATCTATTATAGAAATTGTAATATATTATATATGATGCCTATATAATATATTGCAATTTCTATAGCATACATATTTCACTTTTTCGAAATTCAAAGATGCTAACTTCGAAGCCGGGTTTGTAAACCCACATTAGGTGATAACGTCTCCGTCTTCAGTGTTGTTTTAGTAAACAAACCTTAGATCTTGCGTAGGACTATTATAATCCGATTTTGAGCATCAATGACATTGATGTTATTAACTCCATTCTCGGTAATGTTAAAAAAAATGTGACAAATGACATTTGACAGATGAGTCACAACGAAAGTCAATTAAAACTTACATGGCATGATTAAAGTTACTTTTTTTTTATACTTTTACCACTACAAAATATGTGTAATTTATGTAAATACGCCCTTATTTATACATCACTTCTAAATGATATTTTAAACAAATAAGAACCATGAAACTTCCCACAAAAGTGTAATGCAGCCAAAAGTGTACACCGACTATCATAGGCAATGCTTCCTAATAATCCGTGGTTCTCACACACCTTTTTCTTGTTGAACAATTGGAATGCATAAATCGATAACATATTTAGGGATGTTTGAGGAATAAATACCCGTAAGTTTTAAACTAAAAATTGATCACTAATACAAAAGTGTATTATTACATTGATACCCACGTTTGCTTTAATCTTTATATTATTTTTTGGTTAAGTTCTTGATATCGTATACATTATCGATTTGACCCTCAACAATCAACAGTACTATCAATGTTTAAATATTTGAAATAGTTGCAGTAAATACCTAAAAATTAAAAATAGCGCCACATCTTCACAAACTTCCTTTATTTATATAATATATATGTCGTGAAATTTAGGTTTTTGATTAAAGTAAGATCATTTGCACAAGTATACCTCAAATAAATATGTCTTTTTATTTTTAAATTTTTGAGATTTCTCATGTTAAAGCTTCAATTTGATATATACACATGCAAATGACTTAAACTTAATGAACATCGTGAAACTAAAGCAATCTAAAACGTAGATTTGTACAATTTTAAGTATCTAATCAGTATAATTGAAAACTTTAAAATATATCTTGCTATGAAACTAAAAATTCTAACCAAATTTGTTTGGTACAGTGGTAACTAGAGCTGCACAGCCGGTCGTCGTGGTGCGTCGCGATGGAATCGCCCGAAGCCGCCAGTCCGGCGGTCGCGATGCGTTGGGAGTGGTGGGTTCGCGATGGCTCGCGGTGGCGTCGCGATGGAAGAGAGAGAGAGAGAGAGAGAGAGAGAGAGAAAGAGAGAGGGGCTGTGTCGCTGTGAGAGGGAGAGACAGGGAGAAAGAGAGAGGGAGGGAGAGAGAGTACAGTCGCGACGTTCCTCCACGTTCGCGATCGTTCACGATTTTCAGCCCACAGTCGCGACTCCATTGCGATTCTCCCTAAGCCGTCGCGAACAGTCGCATCGCCAGTGGCGATGAATCTTGTGCAGCTCTAGTGGTAACTCCACTACATACCTATTCAAGAGGTTACATGTTCAGACCTCATGAGAATCAAATGAGTGTTCCCTTTACATATGTAAATTCGAACAATAGTACATACAATGAATATATTTACGCGAGTGCATTATAACACATTACATAGAGATAGATATCTATTACTCAATTTAAAAACAAAAAAAAAGCTCAAAATTTTGGACCCACAAAGAAATTTACAATGATATATTAGACTTGTTGGTTGAGTCCCTCACTCAATTCCCTTCGATTAATAAGTTTCATGGGCCCACAGAAAGGCCCAATGCCGGCAGCTATATTTTAATAAACAAATTGGCATTTTAATAAAAACGTAATCAAGTAATTATTGGATCAATTAACCAATATTTTTATAAGCTTGAAACAAACCATCTTATGACTTATCCTTAACCTGACTACTATTAAAAATAAGTAATTTAATTGCGATTGCCAACTGTAATATGTTTTGTGTAGATGGGTAGGTTATCTACAAATTAATTGTATATTAATCAAATAAAATGACAAAACTATTAATGAGTTGACAAAAAGCCAAAGAAATTTAATTTTAATTTTTTAACGTAAAACGTGTCAATTTCTTATGAAGTTTCATACTAGGTATAGTTGTTTTTTCAAGCTTGTATTGTATAATTATTTTTAGGAAAAATATATAAATCAGATTGGGTCCCAACATTTTATGCTTTAGAATCTAATTATACATGTATATAATCTTATGTTATTTGTTGTTGCGTATGAAATTTTGAGTGACATAATATGTGACGTCAAGCACGTCCTACCAAGCTAATCAACATATTTCCATGCCATTTTTTCTTTTATATTTTAATTATTGCAATCCTTACTTTTCAGGGTATGAGAGTGACTAGACCATCCTCATGCTTGACAATAAACAAATTTGTATTAAATTTTACTTTACGTTTTAACCAAAAGATTTAAAAAATTAAAAATAAAGACCCCAATTTTTTTCGTGTGTTAATGTTATAAGTAACCAGAGATGCCATCGATATATACTTATTATAATTATTTCCGTTTCATGTGAAACTGTCAAATAACTATATATATATATATATATATATATTACCGGTTTCAAGTTTTTTTTTCTTCTTCTTCTCATTTCTGTAAAAAGATTATTTGATAATTTTTTTTTTGTAATACTTTTAAGTTTTAACTAGGAGATCGATGTATGAATCTCAAAAAACATTACGAGATCCCATTTTTTATTTAGTATGTTAATGACATAAGTAATCGAAGATAACAATAAATTTAATATCATTGATAAAAGTATTTGGTATAATTATTTTTGTTTCATGTGAAACCGCGGAGTAACTAAAACCCATCTAAGAATTTCTTAATTTTTAACCACACGACACCACCTAAACCTATATAGACTGCGCCTCAACTTAGATTTCGGGGACGTACTCAAAGACACTCTATGTTCCCATAATTGATCCTACATACTCATTCTTACAAAAAAAATTGATTTTTACAAAACGAGTAGTGGCACAATTTTGTTAGAATTTCGGTCCCGATTTCATTCCTGTGTTACTTAAATGTTAGATTTAGTGTCAACAAGTTGTTACAATATTAACTAGATTTTGACAAAATATAGACTACAAGGAGGCTTTCTTGGACTTGAGTAACTATCACAATAGGAATTGGTGAACTAACCTCTTATTGAAAAAGTTGACTAATGTTTTAACAAACTCATTAAGATATTACACCAAATATATTTCAATTAATGGAAGTTAGCAATCTCGCAGATAAGCAAGGTCAATTATTTTGAATGTATTTTCAGACTCACCTTAAATACTTTCTAGGGGTTTAATGTGAACTTTTTTAAACATGTTTTTATAATATATATATATATATATATATATATATATATCACGTCTACTTAACATTTGAAATTCTCATTCAATTTCAAACAAGTAAAGGCAATTTATGTCCATACAGTTGTGTTGTGGGCAACTAAAGGCTTTTAAATCTATCCGTGACTCCCATACCCATAAACAAGCTCACAAGAAAATATATTAATACATTGTTTAGTTTTGTGCTTAAGTTAAGCCACTATATATTGATTTATCCATTTACATTTTTATTATAACATATGTAGATCTTTCATTTTAGAAAACAATAATTGAAAGCCCATTTGTATAAATTAAATTGTGTCATAATCCTATATAATAATGGGTACTTGCTCATGAAATTAGCATTAACTACAATGAAAAATAATGAATTAAGTACCATCACATAAAATCTAGCCCAGTATGTGAGAATTGAATAAGAAATTAGTATTCCCTTTGGCTCATAGTAGAGTTAAAAGTTAGATTATTTTATTTTAGACTTATATAACTAAATTAACAAAATCAAATAATGTATTTTTATTATTAATTAGCCATTTTCGTTTAACAATTAAAACAACATAGTTAAAAAAATAAAAAACCTACCTTCAACACTTTAAAATAATAATAAAAAGTCAAGCAAAATGTATATTTTATTCATTATCAGCTTCCACATCCTCGTATCTGTGCTGTTTTTATCATGATTAATCGTATAATCGTATTCGTTACAGTATATCTCTGATTTGTTTATGGTCAAAGTATCAACTGTTTGTAAGCATTTAGTCACTCTTTTAAATACACAAAAATAATGAGATCAAATTAAAGAAAAATAAATACGACATTAAAAAACGAGGCCAAAATGTGCGTCACTTTAATAAAGACGACATTACTTAATTACGACAATAAACTGGAATTCATAGCTTTAGCTTTTGCATTTACGAAAAAGATAGGAAACGACATGCTGCGAAGCATAAATCACATGTCGTTTATATAAACGACATGAATTTCTAAACGTAAACTCCTGTAATTCTTAGTCACCATGCAGTGTTGGGCTTTAGAAAAATCAGATCAAGCGAGGCTAATGCAAAGTGAGATAGGAAAATATTATTTTTTAATCATTTTTGAATAGTGTTTAAAAACCCGCCGATATTCTGAAAATTCTACCACCTCGGTACAAGGTTTAGGAAAACAGATTTCGCATTACAAAAACACGTTTGATAACCACATAAAAATCTATGAAACTCAATAAATTTTGTTTATAAAATCCCGAGAATCCCACAACATTCCATAAAAATCAAATACTGTTACTTTAAATGAACACTTGATTATTATTTTATGAAGTCTTCATGGTTATATCGCCGTCCTTGAATTTGTCGTGTTTTGTCAAGACTATAGGCTATAAGTAAATTTTTGAGGCCTATAAGATATTTTTTTCTTCATATTTCCAAATAGGGTCCCAAAATTTAAGGGTTCGAGAGCCCAATCCGTCAATATAATTATCGGTTATCGGTTACCAGTCCCGACATTCGATTATCAATTTTAAATCTTACAAACAATCCATAAATAAATATGTAATACTCATTAAATTAGTTCATACATAACTTCATATCGATTTACTCGTAAATTTAATTTTATTTAAAATGTTGGAGAGAAATACGACAAGCAAAGCAAATGGTCGTTTGGTTGCAGAGAAGAAACCCTCCATTTCCTTCTTCTCAATCTCAAAACTTGTAGGGGTTTAAGCCTCCATTTTCTAAACCCTAGCTCACCTCGGCCATGGGCAAGAACAAGAGAGCCAGGGATGGAGGCGGTGACTCTCACCTCTCTCCCTCCACCGTCTTCGTCTCCAACTTGCCCTATTCCTTCAATAATTCCAAGGTACGGACTCAAAGCTTCAATTTACTCATTTTTACGATTGTGCTTATTTTTATTGCACGAAAACCAGTTGGAGGAAGCGTTCGGAGATGTCGGACCGGTCCGGCGTTGCTTCATGGTTACGCAGAAAGGTAAAGCCGACGCGACTTCAATTTTTTATAGGAATCGGCTAAATAGGGATTCTGCGATGGAATTCGATTCCGTTACGCAGAATGTAGCTAATCACTTCAATTTTTTTGGTGTTTTTAGGATCAACTGAGCATCGCGGTTTCGGTTACGTTCAATTGTAAGTTCATTGCCGGCGTTCTTGTAATGTCGGGTCATCATCTAGATATAGAACATTTAAGTAAAAGTACGATAATGATTCGTAAAATTGGTACTTTCTTCCTTTAAATTTCTTTCTGTTTTTTTTTTCTCTCGAATTATTGCAGTGCTGTCACAGAAGATGCTAACCGTGCTATTGAGGTGAAGAACGGCTTGTCTGTTGGAGGTCGGAAAATTGTAGTTAAACTCGCTACACAACGAGCTCCGCGTGAGCAACGACGACCAAATATAACTCAAGGTAAGATAATGATTTCGTCGCTTTTTTCTTTTATCACTTTTTTTTTCAAAACATAAATATATCTCTGTTCTGTTCCAGGAAAATTGGAAGATGATACTCTGAAATCAAACAAAGATGACGATAACAAAGATGATGGCGCTTCCGAGCTAGAAAAAGCCGCTCCAGAACCGGAAGACAGAGGTGGGTTAGAATTTATTTACTAAGCAGGTGCGCCGCTTTTTTATTATTCATGTTCTTGTGGTTTCGGCTCTCATATTTTGTCTTTCTATTTGCAGTTGCTTCAAAGAAAAAGTCAGATACGAAATTGGAGTTTGAGAAAGCTGCAACACTTGATACAGAAACCGAGGTTGAAAAAACTGCTCCAAAATCGGAGAAAAAAGGTTTGCGGAAATTTAGATTAGGTTCCTTTTTTTTTCTTTTCTTTTTAGCTTAAGCGTTTATATCCATATATACATTATGTCCTTATGAGTTTTAAGTTTGATTTTTTTTTTTAGATGCTTCGAAGAAAAAGTCGGATAAAAATGAGGAGGTACGGAAAGCTGCAACTCATAAGGATCCAGAGGTTGAAAAAGCTGCGCACCAATCGGAGAAAAAAGGTCTTAAAAAAAGACATTTCGATCAGGCTCTTGTAATTTTAATATTTGAATTCTAATAATATTATTTTTTTCCTAGTTGCTTTGAAGGAAATTTCAGATAAAAATGACGAGGTTGGGAAAGCTGCAACGCCTAAGGATCCGGAGGTTGAAAAAGTTTCTCAAGAGTCGGAGAAAAAAGGTTTAAATAAATACATTTTGATCACGCTCTTCTACATTTTTAGTTACGTGCTTGTGAATTTTTTTTTTTCCATTTTTTTTCTGTACTCAGTTGTCGCTTCGGAGAAGAAAGCGGAGGCTAGAAAAGCTGCTACACTTCATAAAAATCTGGAGGATAAGGCTGGTTGTTCTGAAGCTCAGAGGTACGCAATTTTATCAATCTTTCAGAGTTACATAAGCGAACATTATTATTTCTTATTTAACATCGATTAGTGTAACTATATTAATTAACTATGTAGCAAGAATTAGCAGTGCCTTGGCTTAAATATATGATTTCATGAAAAACTTGCGGGGCCCTATCTATTCCATCTCTCGAGCCCCGAAGAAAGCCCCCTCCCCTTCGGACTCCATATCTCTTTTGACTCTATATATGTGGGCACCTGATATCTATGAGGGTTCACCCACCCCGGTTACAGCATTCCTTTCTATTGCGCCTAAAATATCTATTTCTGCTAATATTTCACGTCTTTCTATTTATGGTTCCTATGGAGCTACATTGCAACAAATCTTCTTTTTCTGCAGCATTGCTTCTCGTCTGCAGTGAAACATATGTTAAAGTGAAACAATAGTAAAACTAGGGGTGGCAATCAGAGTAAGGACGTGCGAGACAAAACGGTTAGGACACGATGTAAATTGGTTTGGGTCGACCTCAAATGGATCTGTGTTTGATAGACACGACTGGCACTCTTAAGTAAAACCAATACAGGACTTTCTTGTCTTTAAGTTTTGGTTTGTAGTTTGTTTTGAAATTTCGGGTGATTTGGTGTTCTTATTTACACACATATTTATATATATATATATGTATGTATATTTCAGACTGCAATTTCAGCACCGCTTTAAGTACCATGTTTCTGGTTTTACCTTTATGTTAGTATTAAATGTCATCTTATCTCTATTGATATGATCAATGTCATAGTTATTTTGTGTTCCTTTTCAACATGAAGGGTAGCGAGGACTGTGATAGTTGGTGGACTTCTTAATGCTGAGATTGCGGAAAATATTCACGACCAAGCTAAAAAGATCGGAACCGTATGTTCTATAGCATACCCACTTCCAAAAGAAGAGCTTGAGAAACATGGTGAGTGATTTTTAGAATGTGTTATGCATGTCATATCAGAATTTGAAGAATATATATTTATATTTCTCAAACGAATTGTATATGTATATTTTAAATCCAACTACACGTAGTATGCTTAAACATTACATGTTACATTTACTTTTTGTATTACGAAAATGACCTTTTTTGTTCTACATAATATGGTAAATGATTAAACATAAATATGTTTATGTTTTGGTATTTGGTTAGTAAGAGGAGCATAAAAATGGGTATTTTTCAGGTGTTATGCAAGAGGGATGCAAAATGGATGCTTCAGCAATTCTGTATGCAAGTGTCAAATCGGCTCGTGCTGCCGTTGCCGCGTTGCATCAGAAAGGCGTAAAGGGGGCGACTATCTGGGCTCGTCAACTAGGTGGAGAGGTACAGTTTATATGAAACATGTTTATTATTTTAAAAGGGATAGTGGTGGCAAGAATCTATAAATTCGAGATTTTGAATTTTGATACCTAAGATCAAATATTGGGAGGGCAAATTACTAGCATTTATAATTTATTGCATTCCCTTGAAATGGTCTGCTAAGTGACAATGTGGCGTGCTACATGTATCGACACGTCATGTGGTAGGCCTCACCAAATGATGCGTCGATACACGTGGCACACCACATTGTCACTTAGCAGACCATTTTAACGGTATGTATAAAAACTCAAACAATGTAGCTCCTGTAATCCAAAACTGTACCCTTTTTTGTTTTATTCCGTTAAAAATATTAAAATTTAGGGGTAAACATATTAACTTTATATATTTATTTGATATTTACCGTGTGTTTCTTTTTGCCAGGGTTGCAAGACTCAAAAGTGGAAACTTATCATCAGAAATATTCCTTTCAAGGTTTTTTCCACTCGAGAGTACTTGAAGATAAATTCTAGACTTGTTACAAGAAATGTATAGCTAAATCTTCCGAACAATGATGTAGGTTACAAATAATGAAATAAGAGCGATGTTCTCTTCAGCAGGGTTTGTCTGGGATATATTCGTTCCACAGAATCCCGATACGAGGTATGTTTGATTAAATAAGCAAGAAACGTTTTTTTTTCATAGAAGAAAGAATCAGACATTGTTGTTGATTTTTTCTCGAAATTCATCCTTTGATAAATTTGTGATTGCAGGACATCTAAGGGTTTTGCTTTCGTCAAATTCACATCCAAGAGTGATGCCGAAAATGTATGGCCTCTTTGCTCGGCTCAAATTTGGAATAACAATTTATGCTTTGTATATAATCAAATTTGTCCCATTTTCTTGCAGGCAATTCAAAAGTTTAACGGCCAAAAATTGCAAAATAGACCGATAGCTGTTGACTGGGCTGTTCCGAAGAACGTATATACCCGTGGCAACGATGCCATTCTTGCTTCAGATAACAGTAAACTTAATTTCGTAACGTATCTGGTTTATATATTTTAGAATAATTCTACATATATAATCATAAAACCTGCTTTTACAGGTGAAGCTGATGAAAGTGACAAGGAATCTGGAAGTGATTACGAGTCCGGTGATGAATCCGGTGATGATATCGATCATGCTTCTGATACTTCCGAAGTTGACTTCGACGAGGAAGCAGACATCGCAAGGAAGGTTTTGAAGAACTTGATGGCGTCCTCATCAAAAGATACTCATCCTTCTGATGGTGATCCTAAGAAAAACCAAAAATCGAGTGCTGTTAAACCTGTTGAGAAGCCCAATAAGATTTCTTCTGAATCTGAAAAAGCGTCTGATGTTTCTGTGCCTGAAAAGTCCGAGAAAGTTGATCCGGCAAATGTCAAACAGACAGATGAAACAGCTGATTTGCATGGAACCGTTTTCATAAGCAACATTCCATTCGACGTTACCAATGACGAAGTCAAAGAACGGTTTTCTGCTTTCGGTGAAGTGCAATCTTTTTTCCCAGTTCTTCATCAAGTTACAAAGTACGTGGTATTGAATTTGATAGGCTGCTGTTCATTGTTAGACACTTGGACTTATGAGTAGTTTAAAGTTATGCCACCGAACTTCTTGTAGTGTCATTGTTTTCCCCCTCCCTGTCAATTATAGCAATTATCCCACTGAATGTTGCATAATTGACGTCTTTCATCAAATTTTAAGCCACATGGAATGCACAACGTTCATCTACGGTGATTTTGTCCTGAAAAAAGCGATAACTCTTCCAGGCTTCACCCCTACTCAGTACAATACCACAAGTTTAGGGGCGTAGTATTTGTTTTTTTTTTTAACACAATCTGCTTTTGCTAGGCGACCAAGAGGAACCGGTTTTCTCAAATTCAAGACGGTAGACGCAGCCACTGCTGCTGTTTCGGCAGCTAACGCAGCATCGGATTTGGGAATCTCTCTGAAAGGTCGTAAATTGACGGTCTTGAAGGCTTTGGACAAAAAATCGGCTCATGAAAAAGAAGTACAGAAGGCCAAGAAAGAGGACATTGACCATCGCAATACTTACCTTGCAAAGGTTTTACTTTTTTTCTTCGAACCATACCTGCATTTTTTCTTGATGTATGATGAAATTTGAGAGAATAGGATAGGGACTCTTATTAATGTAGTCTTAGGATATTGAGTGAAAACATTTGACATTCTAGCTCTAGAAACATAGACATTCCTCATAAAAAAAGGAATCTCATAATTAATTAATTGACTCGGTTCAAGAGACCGACCGGAGAAACTCTCCCAATGATGTTCAATACAAAAATTTCCACTAACCAAGCATGACGGCTAATCCTAATGGTGAATTCCTTAAATAGGCTTAGACACCTTCTATGTCAGTAAGCCGAAAATACCCCTAATGATGGAAAATATAATCAATGACAATATAAATCGGGTCAAACAAAATCTCTTGAAATCTTTTACAGGAAGGTGCTATTGTTGAGGGAACTAAAGCTGCAGAAGGTGTTTCAGCTAGCGACATGGCAAAACGACAAGCGTGAGTATAGTGCATTTACCGTTACCACCTTTTCTTGTAGCTTTTCACGATCCAATAAGTGGAAATCTAATTAATGTTTACGTGCCTAAACTTTTTATTATCTTGTAGGTTGGAAAGAAAAAAGGCGACGAAACTTCAGTCTCCGAATTTTCATATCTCGAAAACGAGAATTGTCATTTACAATATTCCCAAGTCGATGAAAGAACATGAGCTTAAAAAGCTATGCATCGATGCAGTTACATCACGGGCTACGAAGCAAAAGCCATATATTCGACAAGTTAGCTTCTCTTTAACATCGAGTGTTGCATTTTGCTTCTCTGTATTGCTAATATATTAGTCGTATATCTTTTCTTATCTCTCTCTCTCTTTTTTTTTTTCTTCTTCTCGCGTTCGTACAGATAAAGTTCATGCAGGACGTGAAAAAAGGACAATTAGTCGTCAAAAATCACTCTCGGGGCGTTGCTTTTGTTGAGTTCTCGGAGCATCAACATGCATTAGTGGCGCTACGTGTTCTCAATAATAATCCAGGTATTTGTTATTTTAAGCTATCAGCGTTGTTTTTTTTAGCATAATATAGATATTTGTAAAACAGATAATTAAATGGGGGTACATACTGTATACAACTTAATTAAGACTAATTTAGCTTAGGCAATAAAATTTAAATAATCCCTTTAAAATAAGAATAACTGATATTTTTTTTGGATCACATATAAGCATAATAATGACCTATTTAGATCATATTGATTATGATCTGCTCTCTTGCAATTTTGCAGAAACTTTTGGTCCCGATAACCGCCCCATAGTAGAATTTGCCGTTGATAATGTTCAAAAGTTGAAGATTATGAAGGCCAAGCAGAGAGATCAGAACAATACCCAGCAAAACCGAAACGACACACAACAAAATAATAACCCAAACACAAGAAATCCGCGCCAGAATGAGACCGAGTCCAGAAAGCGAAAATCCGAAGGTGAAAACCAAGAATCTGACAATGCAGAGGTGAATAATAAAGAAGGTAAATTCGGAAATAGGATCAGCAAGAGGCCGAAAAGCAATCTAACGACCGAAAATCCGCACAATCCTTCACCAAAGAGAAGCTTCAGAGAGAATCGAAGTAGTCAACCAAATGACAAGTCACGAGCTGAGGTCCAAAAGTCGAAACTACCTACCGAGACGGATTCCCGAGGCGGCAAGAGGAAGGAGCAAGATCGTAAAAATGCTGAGAAAGGAGAAGATGGTCCGAATAGAAGAAAGCGGGCGAAGAAGAATAATGACGTGTTGGGGAGAGATCACGTCGACAAGCTTGACATGCTTATTGAGAAATATCGTACGCGATACACCGAGAAGAGCTCTAAACCGGGCGAGGCTGCACCGCAAGGCTCGGTACAGCTCAGAAAATGGTACAAAGGGTGAGTTTGGTCATGAATTTTGTGCTCCTTAGCTTCATGGTCATGTATGAACAATGACTCGCCAATTTTCGGAACGAAACAATTTTGAAATAACTCCACAAATTTGTACTTTATTCAAAATATTTTATATAAACCGCAACATATTTTTGTATTTTTTGTTCTAAATTTGTTTCTCAGGTCCAGAATAATTATTTCTAGTGTATTAAAGTATTAATCTGCAAACTTTCTCATATATTAAGAAGGAAAAAAACCGTAACGTCGCAATCACATTTTATTTTAAGAATATTTGCGGCAAAAATACTCATACAGTGGTCTATGAAGCGGCATATCTCTCTTTTCTTATCACAGGATAACTACTTAATGTTAAGTTTATGCGGTTACATTAAATTCCATTATTGTTAGATTGAGTTCCTAGGAGACACATTTCTCTTAATATTAGGCACTTAATCGGTGATGAGTACCGCGTGTAAATCACTATTTTATAAGTACTTATTTTGCATATATCCTTAATTTAATATATAATTTGAGTAGTAAGACGAATTTAATGTTAAATAGAAATATCAACCCAAGTTTTTTTGGGTTTTGGTTTATTATGATTTATTTTGAGATTTCCTTGATCGAGCTATAATTTAATATTTAATGCTCCATATTTTTATGAGTCGTAGCATATTTGTGAATATATAATGTGACAAGGAATGAGGGAAATATACTATTTCATTATATAGTAAAATTTAGTTCAACTTTATTGTATAAAAGATAGAAATTAGCATAGGAAATAGGCAACATTAATAATAATTGAGGTTGGTTGCAGCACTACTCAATCCTTGAATTTCAAAGCGGAAAGAAGCAGTGAAGTTTAAGTCATATATATATATATATTTGTGTGTCTATATATATATTATATAATTGCTTCATTTAGAAACAAATGTCTTTTTTATTGACGAACATAAAAAGTAACTCAAATATATAAAAGAAATTCATGGTTTATTAATGTATAAATGTGTCGTCCACTACCCAAAAATAACGTAAAATATACTCGAGTAAAGACTTGATGGCTTTCTTATAAGATTAAGAAACAAGAAGAGGAAAAAAAAAAAAAAGATCAAAATATTTATAGACATAAAGGAGCAAAAAAAGTCTATATATACAGATGCATATTCTTTGTGTTTTCCCACTCCTTTCCCTCGCTCTCTTATAAATTTTAGTTTCTTAAAAAAAAATTTATTTTTATATTTTCAGAAAATCATACATTACTTTCTACCTATTCAAAATAACAAAATATTAATTGTACGCATGACTCGAATTCGAAAATCTTTTTAAAAGTTAATAATCATACAAGATCAATGTATAGCTAACTAGACTTTTATGAAATAGTTAAGGGGCCGTTTAGTTAATTTTTTTGTGTATTCTATTTTTGAATTCTAAAAATAAATTTAGAATCATGTATTTATGATATTTTAAATACTGTTTGGTTATGTTTTTTGTTTCACTATATTAAAATAAATAAAAAATAACACTTTTAAAAAAATACGTCAAAATTATTGCTTCCCACCAATCATTGGATTCGTCTCGGTGTAAGCTTTCCAACGGTATATATTATGAGTCCATCCGAGGTTTGTAGAAAAAGCAAAATAATAAAACATATATTAAAAATAAATTAGTTATACAAGAGAGAGAAAGAAAGTAATCATGTGGAATAAAATAGAAAATACCTTTTATGTGTTTTATGTTCTCTTTGTAAATTTCAAAGTCATAAAAAATGTATTCTGAATTCGTTTTCTAAATACATGACCAAACGCGTTTTCTGACACTGTTTTCTAGAATTTGAATTTAGAAAACATAACCAACGGCAAGTGATTCCATTTATTCATGAACTTTAAAATGGAAGTCTAACACATATTAAATAACAGTTAAATTCAGCAAACATCCTCAAATAAATAATATATCGCAGATAAGTTGAAAGCTCGAGTCGTATTTTTAACGGGTAGACTAGGTTGAAATTTGAAAAAAAAAAAAAATAGGGTAGTGATGTTAAAATCAAAATTAATGTCACAATTTATAACAATATTTTAAGTGAATTGGGCAGACATCGAAGGTATATATTGGGTAAAGTTTCGTATTTTATTTCTCAAACACATTGCATAAGTAATTGCTGAATTCAGAAGCAAATGTCTTCGTTTGGATAGAAGAACAGATGATAAGGCACTTCAACAATTATAATATTCATTTTCTCATAAGGTTTCCATGTGAAGTAATTACTATTTTCTACTAATCTAAACCCAAAACATAATCTTTTAAAAATAGAGAAAAAGCTCTCCAATCAATGGATATAATCTTTCTACTGTCCTAAACCCAAAACATAATTTTTCATATATGTAGTCTTTAAAAATATTGGCTCCTAAGAGTGAGTGCATGTGTTTGTTAAATGGATACAATAAATTATAAATAATTAACTCGTAAACGGTCTCAAAGTAGTTCCAAACCAACAAAATAAGATTAAGATAGTACACTGCTCAAAGATAAACAATTCTCTATAGATCGAGCATAAGTCAAAGATGAATATACTAATAAATATTCCATGTTGATGAAAATGCAATTATTATTTTTGATTTTACCAAGAACTTGTGATTCTCATTTTAAACACTCCGAGAAGCTTGTTGGGTATAGTATAGTATACTATGGATAATGCCTCACATGGCATGTCACACAAAATTCCAACTTTTCTGAAAAGCATATTTTCAAGTTTCAATGGAAAAAAAAAAAAAAAACTAAAAAGCAACAAATATAGATTCCTATATGTCCAAGCCAAAATTAAAATGAAATCACTTGTACCAGAAAAATATTATCAAATATATAGCGCTTTACTATTTCATCAATTTTTAAGTTAGTTAATATTATATGTATATATCATTGTAATTATCACATATTGTGATTCACACTACACCATTATATAATGTATTTGTAATTTCTTCTTGACGAATAATATTATATATATATATATATATCACTACTCATTATCATTACTTATGCTTTAAATTATTGGCACATAAATACGTTTCAGTTTATGAAATACCATGTCACGATTCTCAACAGTATAAACACATAAAATGATAACTAGTGTATTAAATCAAAAGAGAATTATTATATAATTGTTGAGTCAAATATTTTCAAGAACGGTCCAAACTAGAGACTCAATGGAAGGACAATCAAATAAGACCGATAAAGTTTAACACTCAAGTGTATTAAAAAAATCTTTTGATATTTAATTATTAATTACTCTTCTTTTCTATATTATTTTTTAAAAAATAACCATAATCCTCTCTAGACCTCACATTTTTATTCATGTTTCTAAGTTAACAGTATTTTGCTGCCAAATAAAATAAATAATATATTTCTCGATATTTGTTTTTGTTTGAAATTGAATTATGGCTCTTGAAGAGTGTGGCCTGTGGGCTCTCTCTAGCAAGTGACAACAAAAGATTAATGTCAAAAAGTTTTTGAATTATGACATGGAAAACTTCCTCGAAAAGCATATGCCTCATAATTATTGTATGTCATTTTTTTTTATAAAAAGAGAGGGCATTATATATATATATATATACTTTTTAAACAGGGACAAATGTATGTAATAAAGATATATATAGCATTATATAAATATATATAGCATTATATTACTATATCAGAGAGAGCTGATAAATGGATTCTATATGATAAAAAAAATAAATTGTAATAAAGATATATATTAGCCAAATTATGATAAATGTATGTACGTACTTGATATTCCACTTCTCTATTAATATTAATTTTTATAATATAAGTTGACTACGACCCAATTTGTAATTTGACAGCTCAGCGCAATTTTAATATATATATATATATATATAGCTAATCAATTAATCTTTAAGAGCTTTGATGTTACCCCATTACAAATTTGATGATGGTATACAAGTAATTATATTTTTTAAGAACTTTGATGTTAAGCTTAACTTATTTAAGAACTTTAATGTTCACTCACTAATCAGAAGTTAACAGTGTTTAATTTATGCCTGTATACTGTAGTTCATTTTGAATAAAATGTTCTGATACTAAAGTCACATTTAATAGTCCAGCCAACACGGACTCTGCGAATCCGGAACTGAAAAAGTTTTTTTTTTTTTTCTTTCTTCAGAACATAAATTTTTGGTACTAATTTTTTTATAATATATTTGTATATATACATATTGTTATGATATATATATATATAATAGCAAATGCTAGTTTATTTAGACATCCGATGGTCCATTTTGTTGACTAGTCATTTAATAATTTATTTTTTCTTCTTCTTTATAAACAAATTCTTTTATTCCTTTTTATTTTTTAAAATTAAAATGGAATCGAAAATAGAAGAGTGATTGTCAAAAAGCAGAGGAGCCTAGGAGGAAGCTAATTCTCTGTTTTTCTCTCACCTCTCACTTCATCTCACCTTTCACAAAACCAACATAAACTTTTTGCAAAATAAACATAAAAATAAAAATAAAAAATTGCAATCTTTCCCAATTATTTTCTCAGTGGAAGGATGGTATTGTGACCATTTTTCTTCTTTCCAAATTCCACTAATAAAAGGCAAAATAAATAAACAAGAAATAATAAGATAATAACGGTAAATGTATCTAAGTTTTTGTAAAATTCATATCATTATGTACTCAAATTTTATTCACAAAAGCCGAAATACCCAAGTTAGGGTGTGTGTTTTGTGTCCTCTGTTAATTTATTTATAGTGACGTGTCATTAGAGTTTCATTTACCATGTTTTTTTACACACTTTTTCTTAGGAAGATACCATGACACGTCATTGTAAACTAACGGGAGTAACGTACGTACTGGAGACAGAAAACATAGGCCTAGACTTTCACACAGCTTAAATACTTCTGCCTTAACAAATAAAACTTAATTACAGGATAACTAATTTTACTCAAACTTAAATACATTTGCCGCTATTAGCTCAAAAGATATATGCATTGTTTTTGCTTTGTCCTCATTGTTGTGCATGACAGGCTAGACAAGAAGCCCAACTGACACTGTATATATATATATATAACATATGTATGTCTTTGTTCAAGACAAATGGATTCTGGACTACACTTTCCCTTGCTTGTGACTCGTGACTGAGCAGAGCAATGACGACACGACATTAGTCTCATAACTTCTTCTTCTTCTTCCTCTCTCTCTCTCTACCATGGAAGTGTTGGCAAGGTTACTTCTTTTTGCCGCATTCCTCTCTCTAAGCCTTGAGGTGGCGCAATGCAACGTTGAATACGATAAGAAAGCTCTGGTCATCAATGGCCGCCGAAGAGTCCTCTTCTCTGGCTCCATTCACTATCCCAGAAGCACTCCTCAGGTTTCTGACTTTTTTTTACATAATTTTTTAAATATTTTTTCTCAAAACCCATTTGACAAATCCTTGAAAAAATGTGAAAATTATATAAACTTATTAATGTTTTCATGAAAATGTAGATGTGGGCAGGTCTGGTTCAGAAGGCCAAAGATGGTGGCTTGGATGTCATCGACACTTATGTCTTTTGGAATCTTCACGAGCCTTCTCCTGGAAATGTAATTCTTTTGTTTCACCTACTCTTGAACTCTAAATCTCGGGTTTAAGTTTTCGGTATAAGTACCTATTTGTATCTAGTATGTTGGTGTTTTTTCACTTTATTTTAGCGATAATAGTACCTAAGGTCCAATTTCATTCATGTCGGGAGTGAATGTTGGTTAAGCTAACGATACGTTTACGCCTTTAGTTTAATATAAATGTTGAATAATTGATGTTTTCAAAGTTTACGTGTAGATGTGCACGTGTCCGTGGTGAAAGGCCTTAACGGAACATGGAGAAAATTGTACCTCGACACTGTTTTGTTGAAATTGTTGTTGTTAAAAGAAGAAAAGATTAAGAATATGCCGGCAAACTTAACACAAGGATATGTACTTATACCACAAATATCCCTATAGTGTTATCTGTGTTGTTTATTTCTCATGTGTTAAAGTACTTCATATAACAATTTATATAGCTCAATTTCCGTACTTGGGAGACACGTTTATCGTAACATTAAAAACTTAACCCGTGACAAACAAACGACTAGACTATATGCCCCCAAACAAAACTTTATAGATATATAATGTCTAAATTTGTTTGTGTGTAGTATGATTTTGAGGGAAGAAATGACCTGGTTGGGTTCATCAAGACAGTCCAAAGAGCAGGGCTTTATTTGCATCTTCGCATTGGACCTTACATTTGCTCAGAGTGGAATTTTGGGTAATCAATTATTAAATATTAAATTTAGTCTATACTTTCTTTCTCGTGGAATTTTTTATTTTTTATACTTGTTTTTGACCAATTATTTAGGGGATTTCCTGTTTGGCTCAAGTATGTTCCTGGCATTAGCTTCAGGACAGACAATGAACCTTTCAAGGTTTGTCTCTAATTATAATTCTTTTATGTCAAATTGATATATATATATTTTCTTTTTCCATTTATTATTGGTTTACTTTTTTGCAGTCAGCCATGCAAAAATTCACCCAGAAAATAGTACAAATGATGAAAGATGAAAAGCTGTTTGAGTCTCAAGGTGGTCCTATTATTCTCTCTCAGGTTTCTCACTTTCTCATCAATTTTAAGGTTTCATCGTTGGATTTATTAGTATTAAAAAAAAAAAAGAATTATTAATAAACTGTTACCTATATATATATATATATATATTTTTTTTTTTTTAATTTACAGATTGAGAATGAGTATGAGCCAGAGAGCAGGGCCTTTGGAGCTGCGGGTCACTCGTACATGACTTGGGCCGCAAAAATGGCCGTCGGTTTGGAAACCGGCGTGCCGTGGGTCATGTGCAAGCAAAATGACGCTCCTGACCCTGTGGTAATTTACCATTTAGAAATATCAACTCTAATATAGCCCTTCAAGCTCAGAGGGCAAATTGCACCATAAATGAAATTCAGGAGACAAATTTATCCATTCTATAAAATTCGGGCTGTTTTCCCGCCAAGAATTTTTTGTTTGGAATAACACATTGCTATGTGTCGTATAATTTTGTCTCTGAAAATGGCTTGCAGATAAACAGTTGCAACGGTTTTTACTGCGACTACTTCACGCCAAACCAACCTTACAAGCCTACTCTCTGGACCGAGGCTTGGACCGGATGGTACTTCTTGCATTTTCTCGCTTTTCATGCGCCGGAAAACAAAAAATTATGATTCGTAATTGAAGTTGATATAATGCTTTTTTCCTTAATTTTCTGTTAAAAGGTTTACGGAATTCGGTGGCCCGATCTACCGACGGCCCGCCAAAGATATGGCATTCGCGGTTGCGCGGTTCATCCAAAAGGGAGGCTCTTTCGTGAATTATTACATGGTAAGTAGTTTTAGCAAGAATAGTTTAAATTTTATTTCCTAAAAAAGACACAAGAAAATAGCGTGGAAACTGAATTTAGGATGGAAACCATATGAGAAAAATCCACCGTGATCGATAAAATGTTACAATGGCGGAAAGATATAGTGTGTGAGAATATTAATCCTAAAATGTCAATTACAATTAAGCCCTCGCATAGGACCCAGCCTATCGGCCCTGAGTACCGAGCTTGAATGTTTTTCTTCACTCACAGTATCACGGAGGAACCAACTTTGGAAGAACAGCCGGAGGCCCCTTCATCACTACCAGCTACGACTACGACGCTCCGATCGATGAATACGGTGAGACAATTGAAATTTGTGCTCTTCATAGCCCGTTCGTTTTTGCTCGCCATTGCTAGTTTCGATTTATGTTCCTGTTCTCGTGTAATAGGTTTGATCAGGCAACCCAAGTATGATCACTTGAAGGATCTCCACAATGCAGTCAAATTATGTGAAAATGCTCTGCTAAATGCTGATCCAACAATCACATCATTAGGAAACTATGAAAAGGTATAAATATCTTAAATGATATCACTTTTTGCTCGTCAAAACCGTTTTGACTTAAGAAACATACGATCTTTTAGGCATATGTATACTCTTCCAAGGCCGGAGGCTGCGCGGCTTTTCTCTCGAACTACAATATGAAGTCCTCGGCAAAAGTGAGATTCAATGACAAGCAGTACACGATCCCGCCTTGGTCTATCAGTATTCTTCCCGACTGCAAAAATGTCGTCTTCAACACCGCAAAAGTAAGATTTAAGAAGGTTTTAACGTTTTGCAAAATTTCCGGGTTCATGTCTTACTTTTCTCACAAGTAAGCGGTTTTCATTGTGTCATAGGTGAGAGTTCAGACATCGAGAACGCACATGTCGCCCACCAATTCTCGATTGAATTCATGGGAGACGTTTAACGAAGACCTATCGTCGATGGGCGACGACACGAAAATCACATCTCTTGGCCTCTTGGATCAGCTTAACATAACGAGGGACTCCAGTGATTATTTATGGTACACAACAAGGTGAGAATCAAACTTTTGTTTTTACCGATTTTACGCATAATCTGAATTGTTGCTATATTTTTGTGGAAATTCGTAAAAATTTGATCGTTTCGTTGCAGCGTCCAAGTTGACTCGTCCGAATCGTTTCTCAAGAAAGGACAACGTTGCACTCTGATTGCTCAGTCTGCAGGAGATGCTATGCATGTGTTCGTCAACGGACAGCTTTCAGGTAGACTGTTGTGACGGTTATATCAATAAAAATATGAAAACCGAAAAACCGTATTTTTTTTGTATGATAGGGTCCAGTTACGGGACAAGAGTAAACAAGAGATTCACTTTCACCGGAGATATCAACCTACGTGCTGGATTCAATAAACTTTCGCTGCTCAGCATTGCCGTTGGTTTACCGGTTAGTTCTATAGTTCCATTAATGTTTTAAAATTAAGCTAAGTACTATCGTATGAGTTTCTCCTGTAATTTTGGTGTTGAAAGAACAATGGTCCTCGGTTCGAGACAAGAAAAACAGGCGTCCTCGGTCCCGCCGTGATCAAAGGACTAGAAAAAGGAAATATGGATTTGTCATGGCAAAGATGGTCGTACAAGGTTTCGTAGTTTCCGCTTCATTTTGTCTCATGCGTTCACTCTCTGACTCGAGATTTGATTCGGGTAATGCTAATCGCTATTCTTAATCAGGTCGGGCTGAAAGGCGAAGCCATGAATCTCGCCTCTCCGAACTCCGTTTCCTCCGCTGATTGGATCGGCGGATCCTTGACGGAAGCAAAGCGACAGCCACTAACGTGGTATAAGGTACTGGAAAAAGCTAAACCTGAAAAAAATTAATTCGATCACGACGTTATGCTTTTGGTCAACCTTTTGACTTGAACCGGCAGGCTTATTTTGACGAGCCCGAAGGAGACGAGCCTTTGGCTCTGGACATGAGAGGCATGCAAAAGGGTATGATATGGATCAACGGTGAGAGCATTGGAAGATATTGGACAATCCACGCCAACGGTTCCTGCAATGCCTGCACTTACTCTTCGACATTCCGGCCTCCCAAATGCGAATTTGGCTGTAACCGGCCGACGCAGAAGTGGTAAACCTCATCCTTAACTCGACAGAAGCATGTAGGCGCAAAAACCAGTTGGATTATGTTTGGTTTTCACCAATTTTTATAACCGAATCGAGTTATTCTGTTATAACAAAGGAAAAACCAAAATTTGGTTAAATAATTATAATAAAAATAAAAGGTGAAACCGGATAAGGTAGAGATAACCTGTTTTCATAACGTATTTCTTAGTAAAATAAAATGATAATGTGCTAAAAGAGTGAAAGTACCAGTTTTCCTGAAATCTGTAACTAATAACCGATTTTTACTGGTTTTTTAGTTAATATGGTTTAGTAACACATTCGATGTTTCCGTCGGAATTCAATTGTTTGTTTAGGTATCACGTTCCTCGTTCTTGGTTGAAGCGCTCGAAGAACTTATTAGTGGTCTTCGAGGAAATCGGCGGGGACATTTCAAAAATATCCCTCGTTTCACGATCCGTCACGACCGTTTGCGCCAAGGCTTACGACAAGTCACACCCCAAAGCCATTGTTGAACAGGAAGAGCCTAACATAAGCTTACACTGCGCAGCTGGGTACGCCATCTCCGCTATCAACTTCGCAAGCTTCGGAACTCCTTCCGGAAGCTGCGGAAGCTTCCGGCACGGGAATTGCCATGCCGCGAGTTCCCTCGCTGTCTTGGAGAAGGTACTTGCATAGTAAATATAACACATTTCTCATTTTAAGACTAGCTATATACTACGATTTCGTATCAAATTGAGATCCTATACGCAACAGTTTTGTATTAATTTAGATCCTATATTTGTAGCAATGCTTAGGTCAACAGGCGTGCTCGGTTTCTGCTTCGAGCGGTAGCTTTGGCTCGGACCCGTGTCCGAACACGCCGAAGAAATTGTCCGTAGAAGCCGCTTGTTCTCTGAGAGGATGAGGCAAAAGCCAAGAAAGAAGCTTTGGCTCTGAAAAAAACCCGAGGCTCGGAGGGAGAGCCAAAGAACAACGCGTTTTGTGTGTTCATGTTCACTGTAGGGCTTGGATTTCTTGTTGCCCAAGAAAGGTTACCAGAAGCAAAACGGTCACCAGAGTATGATCACGTTAGAGGCTTAATTTATTATGAATATTTTTATTTATGAAAAAGAGATATATACTTTGTGGGAATTGTTGGCACAAATGCCTTTAAATTTTGTTCATTGTTGTAATTTGTATTTTTAATTTTATTTTTGGTGAATTTTGTTTTCTAAATTCCAATTGCTGACTAAGTACCCCCTTCTTTTTGTAAAATTAACCAAAATCACCACATAGTTTTCTCACACATGTTTTCCGCAAGTTCCCACATTATTAAGTATTTAAAAAACTCCAGATTTAAATATGTATATATATATATATATATATGTATGTTTTTGAGGACAGTATTTTATTTATATATTATTTTAAATAAATATTTCATCATACTTAACAAAAAATAACTAAATATGTCGAATTTGATGATATAAGCCTTTCGTTTATAGTTTTTAATCGAAAGTAAAATGTATTAAACATTTTCATTGAATATTTAAACAATATGTGACTTTCCACTAATAGGTAAATTTAATTATTAAAAAAAGGTTTAGTAGTAATAATCTAATAATATCTTGATTGAGAATTTTGGAGAATAGGTCAACGACTATCTTTAATATTTAAGAAAGATAAGATCATAAGTCCCGTACGCAAACACTATATAAATAAGCAGCTCAGGCCATAATGATCGTCAACGAAACCCTTGAGAATTGTGCCCTAAAATCGGCCATGGAGAAAGAAATAGATGAGGAGGTGAGCACCAGCCAGTCAGAGGCGGTCAACGAGGACGCCCTCTTGGCACTGCACCTGGAAGTGTTGACCAGCCAGTCAAACCTGGTCTACCCTTATCCGTGGAGGGGGCGGCGGCTGACCGGGACGAAGAACGAAATAATATCACCGCCTTTTCCCTGGGCGACGGACAGACGCGCTTTCGTGCACAGCCTCCAGAATTTGGCGCTGCGCCGGATCGGGGCTGTCTCCGGCGACGTTCAGTGCCGGTTCTGCAAGAGGCAGTTCTTGGTGTGGTACGACATCGAGGCTGAATTCTCGAGGCTGCGCGCCTTCGTGGTGGCGGAGAAGGACTCGGACACCTTCAGGCGGTGCAGAGCACCTCCGGAGTGGCAGAACCCGGTGTTCCATAACTGCAAGTTCTGCGGGAGGAAGTACTGCTCGAAGCCTGTGATGGCGAAGAAGATGATGGACATAAACTGGCTGTTCTTGCTTCTCGGGAAGTTTGTATATCTCTGCTCACCGGAGCAGCTCAAGTACTTCTGCAAGTACAACATGAAGTCGCGCACCGGCCCCATGGACCGGCTTGTCTTTTACACTTACCTAGGGCTCTGCAAACAACTCGATGAAACTGGACCTTTCGAGACTAGGTTTTAGAATATCGTGGCTCGGGACTCGGAGTTGGGGGAGTGCGTCACGAGTTGAAGCCGGCGCGGCGCGGCGCTAGGCCTTTCGAGGCTGAATTCTTTGTCATAAATTATTATTATTATTATTATTATTATAAAATTTTGATGGATCTACTTTTATTATTGAATTTGAGTACTTCTTCTTTTTTTACTATAAGAAGGACCTTTTTTTGAAGGACCTGAGTACTTACTTTTGAATACTTATATTGTTATATCATCATCTTCCCTGTATTTTATTACAATTCTTAAAAGAGAGTCTCATTTGAATATAGGCAATAGACTCTGGTATAGTAGGGTCATCCAAGCAAAAGTGTTTCCAAAACATCTTCACATACACTTCTCCGAGCCAAACACCCGTGTCCGCCGTCAGCCACCTCGTGGTAGTGAATCCACGGCAGCCTCTTCTTAAGAAGATAACTGTTAATCTTGAACGACATGATCATCCTGTCGACATACCCTTGCCAGATGTGAACGGCCCCATCACAGCCGGGAAACGGATCAGGCATTTCAGCGCGGTCGAACTCCCACTTTCCGTAGCTGGCCAAGACATCCCGATGCATGGGATTCATACTCGCCTTGCTGCGTAGACTTCGCCTGAGTTCCCACAAGAAAATACTTAAAAAAATAGTCAAAACTATTCATCAAAAATCCAGAGCCTCGGAGATATAATATCGGGACTCGATAAAGATTCTAAACGAGCTAACAAAACTAACTCGAGTGGTTGAATTTTTGAATTTGTAAAGTTAAGTTTACATTTAAAATTGAAAAATACTCGTATATATATATATATATATATATATAATGTCCCTAGACCCGACCCGAATACCTGATCCACCGTCGGTATGGAATTCATGATCACGAGCTCTTCCTCGCTGAAAACCGCGGTTAACGGAGCCGCCATCATATTTAACGAAGCAAACCATTTCTGGGTCACCCACGAGTAAAACAGCCACGGAGCATAGTGTGCCACACGGAACGTCCAGCGATATGCCACGTGGAGATTCCCGAGAGTCTCTCTCGACAGCTTCACCGGAAGACACGGCCACCAGTAGTTCACGAAGGGGACCACAAGCGCAGCTCCAGATAATCAGCACGTAAGAGGACGAAGGTTAATAGAGGAGAACACACACAATTGGCAAATAAAAGGAAAGGCTCTGGTATGTATTTCAGGCGCTTCCGAGTGAGACCCCAAACACGTGAAACTTTGGCCCGATTTGCAGCTTGTCGGCGAGTTCTTGAATGTCGTAGGCTCCGCGACGGGTGTGGATCACTCTCACCGTAGCCAGCTGAGTCGAAGAACAGGAAGTATATCCAAGGTTCTCGATAAGTTCCTGACCGAAAAGGCCCATAAAAAGAAAAATGATGATTTGAGTTATTTTATTTCCGCTTTTTTTCTTTTTTCGATTACATTGCCAGAAACGGATTTTTTTTAATTAGTTTTTCGGTAATTGGCACAGCCACCACCAGAAGCGGACCCGGGATATGAATTCCAGACGGAGCTAATAACAGTTCAGATAAAAACAAAGGATTTTTTATTTAATTCTGTATAAAATAACTGAGAAACTCTTTGAATGAAACATGAAACTTAGAGGGAAAGGCATCTACTTTGGGATTGTTGTACGTTCGCTCCTAGTACCACAAACAACCGGCAAAAAAAGTATTTACCCTTTTTAACCGGTAAATATTTACTTCTAAAATAAAGACAAAAATTATTAGCGTTATAAAAACCGGGACGGTATACACCGATCTCTGGTTAAAAAAGCGGGATTGGATTTATATCCCAAAATACGGGTTTAGAATTAGTACAAGCAACCTACAACCGGTATGCAAAATTTCAAACCAATAATGAGATAAAGTATTTTTTTTTATTAATAAATAAGTTGTATAAGGATATATATACGCGAGAAATGGGCATGTAGTAATCTTTGGAGTCCCCTGTACGCCAAATGCCGGCCGGCCGGCCGTCCGTCGCAGAGTCTAACTCTCGGTGCGGTAATCGGAGGGCCGCCCAGGGAGCTACACACCTGATGTGGCGGTGGCTTCAGCGCCTTATAAACCGTCCATCCCACGAAGCCGATTGTCAGTGTCACTGCAGCGATCCATACACTCATCGCTGCATTGATTATAAATATATATATTGAAATGAACATTTCTCAGCAACCATATTGAAATGAAGCTGAAATGAGAACTCTTATCTATAAAATTTACTTTTAATTTTTTAATTAGTATCTGGACCAATATAAACGTTAAAAAGAATACCCCAAAGGATTAAATCGAAAATAAACCATTTCAGAACATTTCTCTCTCTCTCTCTCTCTCTCTCTCTCTCTCTGTCTCTCTCTCTCTCTCTCAAAGAACATTCTTTCTCGTAGAATTCTCTCTGCTCGTGAACTCGCTCTCAAGAATGTCTTCTACACAAATTCATCTTGAAGCCGAGGAAAAGCATGTCCGTCACACCATTCTCTACGGGCCAAGCACATCGAGGGGTCTATCGACGGCCAATGTGCTGATCGCGGGACTGCAGGGCGTTGGCGCCGAAATATGTGAGTTGTCATTGTCGTCCTTGATGATCGGTTTGATCGTAAAGTCAATCTTTGATGACGTTCTTGATGAACGATGTGTTTCTTTCCGGCTTTCGAACCTTCGATAACTCGTTGGTGTCTTAATGGCTACTCGATCTTGTCATGGTAATGTTCTTGAATATTGAGCAACCCACAGACTTGCTCACCAAGGCTCTTCCTTTTCCTTGCTTCCATTTCTTCGGCACAAGCTTCGTCTCGCCAACCTCGATAGCGAGTTTGTTAGAATAGAAATAGAGATAGAACTGTACGTATGTATATTATATAGTGCTTTGATTGTATGTCGTAATTCATTCAAGAGAATAGACACACAGAGAGAGGAGGATTCTCTCCTCATCTTCTTCAACCTTCGTTCTTGCACATGAAGCTTTTTTTTTTAGTTTTTCCTTTATCATTGATTACTCAATAATGACTGCACAGATTGATTCTTTATGGGTTTGTTTTTTGATTCACAAACATTATTATAATGTTAAATACACGATTTACTGCAGCCAAAAACGTGATCTTGTCCGGCGTACGTTCGGTAACTCTGCAAGACGAACATAAACTTGAAAGCTGGGACCTTTCCAGTAACTTTCTCGTTGGTCCCAATGAAGTTGGCGAAAACAGAGCCGTGGCTTCTTCCCGGAAGTTGAAGGAGCTCAGATCCGATGTTATCGTGCGAACATCAACCAAGCCATTGTCTACGCAAGATCTGTCAGAATTTCAGGTACTAAAATTATAACTCTTTTATATTAATTGTCGAAGAAGCAGTATAGCGATAAATGACGTCACATTTATTGTTCTGTTTCGTTTCATAGGTGATAGTGTTAACGAATGTTAACCTCGAAAAGTCAATGGAGGTGAATGAGTTTTGTCGCAGCCATTCACCTCCGATTCCATTCATAAGAACAGAAGTTAGAGGGCTTTTTGGGGGTCTATTCTGCGATTTCGGACCGCGGTTTGAAGTTTTTGACGTAGAAGCAAAGGACTTTCCGGGTACTCATGATCATGAAGGAAGTAAGATTGGGAAACATGTAAACCTGCCCAAAGTTCTAAAATTCAAGTCATTGCGAGAAGCACTTCGCGATTCAGGAAATTTTCGTGCGAGTGATGAATTGAAATTCGATAGACCACAGCTTCTCCACTTGGCATTTCTAGGTCTAGATAGGTTTAGAGAGGAATATGGTCGATTTCCGGAGTCGGGCTCGGAAAAAGATGCTCGCAGGTTTATTTAATTTTGTGAATGCCATCGGTGGATATATCCGAGAAAGCGAGCTCCGTGCCATTAAACCGCTCCTGCAGCACTTTGCCTTTGGTGCCAAGGCGGTCCTCAACCCTATGGCAGCTGTGTTCGGAGGTCTCGCTGCACAGGAGGTCGTAAAAGCATGTTCGGGAAAGTTTCATCCGCTCTTCCAGGTCAGCTTTTATTTTATAAATTAAGAGTATAAAATTACTTATGCTTTACTTTGGTGCAGTTTTTTGGTATTATTTTGTTGATTAAGAGTTTACAGCTGCTTAGGTTTTAGAATGCTGCAGTATCTTATGTTTGATTTTCTAGAATATTGTGGAATAGGAGTTTACAATTTCTTATGTTTAATTGTTATTTTGTTGTTGATTAAATCTGATTTTAGTAGTGAGTTGAAAAGGTTTACTTGTATCTGGGATATTTTTTTTCTTAATTGTGGTACTAATGACTTGCATATTAGCGTAGCGAGTTTGATAAGGTTTCCATATATGAATATTTAACATACTCGATTGCTGATTTTTAGCTGTACACGTGTTTCCATTTCAAGAAAGTAACTCGATGATGAGTATAATTTAATTAATTAGGAATAATTAATACGAGTTCTTATGTTTTATGTCGCCGCATGCACATGCAGTTTCTTATGTCATTGTTTATTTTTCAATTAGGAATACAGTTTCTTATGTTTTATTACGCTGCAGTTTGCATTGATTAGGTATAATTTTATTGATTAGAAGTTTGCAATTTCTTATGTCAGTTTTTCATTTTGCAGTTTTTCTACTTTGACTCGTTAGAGTCGTTGCCGGTGCAAGTTTCAGGTTCTTTTGATCGTACGGCAAAGGCTTCCCGATATGATGCGCAAGCATATGTTTTTGGAGAGAGGTTGCAGAGGAACTTGGAAACGGCTACAACTTTTTTAGTCGGTTGCGGTGCCGTGGGTTGCGAAATTTTGAAGAATCTGGCCGTCATGGGCGTTTCAAGCTACGGAGCGAATGTTAAAGCTATCGTGACGGATGACCGGTTAATAGAGAAGTGTGACCTAGTAAGTCACTTACTTTTCCGGGAATCGGATGTGGGTCAATATAAGTCGACAGTAGCTGCTGCCATGGCCTCCCAGATCAACTCATCGCTCAATGTCAGAGCAATGCAAAGTCGTGTCTGTCCAGCGACGGGAAACATTTTCGATGAAGTCTTCTGGAAGAGTATGAAGCTTGTTTTGAATGCGGTCGATGACATTGAAGGGCGGCTATATGTCGACGAGAACTGTGTCAATTTCCGTAAACATCTCCTTGTTACGGAAACGGAGGGCACCAAGTGCAGAGTTCAAACGGTCCTTGCACAGAAGACAGAAAACTATAGGGACGTTACCGGAAAAAAGGAGACTCTTCCAACTCTCGTCACATCGGCTGCGGTTGCCGGAGGCTTTGCGTGCCTCGAAATCTACAAAATTGTAGATAAGATGCACGCACTAAAGGATTTCCGCAATATGTCTGCTGATTTGGCGCAACCGTCCCTCGCTGTTTCCCGGCCTATCCCGGTTGTGAGAATACAACAGGACGGCAGGGCTTTCTCACTGTGGGATCGGGGTTCCCGAGCATTGGACGGCACAATAGAAAGTCTCCACCGATGGCTGATGGAAAATAGAAAATTGGACATGTACGCTGTTTCGCACAACTCCAACACGGTGTTTGACTCAACGTCGTCCGATGAGAATCTCCGGCTCGAAAGTTTGCACAAGCTAGTTGGGGATGCAAGTAACAAGAAGCTGCTTCAGATTTTCGTCGACTGCGTGGACGTGGACGGTGAAAACGTCAAAGTACCTCTCCTCGCTATAGGAGACGGGAATTATATAGAGTTGTAGAAAGGATAAACAAGTGTAATAGAGTTTTTCATTCAGAGGTGTGATGAATTACAGTGTCCTACTTCCAAGTAACTTCACCAATTCGAATTTCTTCCAAAATTCATGTTACTCCTTTAATCTAGAGTATTTGTGTTAAGGTTTTTCAAGAACGTTTTATAAGAATTTTGACGGACAAATATTATTCTCTTACATTGACTCATCAACCAGTAGTCACAAAATTAATATATGTTTTTTTTTTTTTTTTTTTTTTTTTTTTTTTTATGGATATTCGATCCCTGAGGGTGTCTTTTATATTATTTTGATGCATTTATAAGCTTTTAGACTCTTTGTTTCGTAAAAACGGGTTTCCTGATGGCCTTTTGAGTAAAAACTGATTTATTTAATAAAGAGCAAATTAGCAAAATAATACCCTCTTTGTAAAATAACATTTATTGTCTTAAATTTATAATCATAATATTAGATAATAGGTTTTAATCATACAAATCTAACAATCGAAATTTAGTAATAAATATATAATAAAAACTAACATCAACACAAACTGTATGGGGAAGTTAAAAAATTAGAAAACTGATTTAATGTGTAAGATCTGTTCAATCTTTACAAATTAAGACACTTAAAGGTAAATAAAGGCATAAATGCAAATGTATGATTGATTGCCAATGAGGACATACATACAAAGATTTATTTCCGACAAAAGTAGCAAACTTTTTGCGTTTCAACTAGTTATGTCTGCTAATGGTCTTCATCGTAAATTTTCATCCACTTAAATTTAACATCATTAGTCAAACAGTGACATGGCACGTTGAATGCCACGTGGACAACCACATGGCACGCCATGTCATTTTATTTTGACACTGCACCAAATTTCTTCCGTGTTTATATTTATAAAAATAACAATTTTAAAAGGAATTTTTTTTATTATAAGTGACATATTTTTTTTATGATCGTGCGAGACTTTTCGAGGCCGGGTTCAAGACACATTTTTGTTTTGATGATCATGCGAGACTTTTTGAGGCCGGGTTCAAGATGACTTTTTTGGGCCAGACTGCGCTCGTGTTGACAATTCTGGTTCAGAACCGGGGTTGACTTCTCTTGTCTCGGCTCCGGTTGAATTTTTGGGATCAGTCTCAGCGTAACTTTTTTGACTCAGAGTTGATTTTTCTGAGCCGAACTAAATTTGACTTTTTTAAGCCGGGCTCGGCCGGTTGACTTTTTAACTAGCCGAGATGTGAACGATGATGATAATGAGCATATTTCTGAAAGAATACACAATAAATGTATTTTGGTTTGAGATTATATCAACTTATTCTTTGAAACTATAGAGAAATTATATGTTGGCTTAACACATATAGCCTAATAATATTCAAAAGAAACAACACAATTTCTATAAGTATTTAAAAAACTCCAGATTTAAATATGTATATATATATATATATATATGTATGTTTTTGAGGACAGTATTTTATTTATATATTATTTTAAATAAATATTTCATCTTACTTAACAAAAAATAACTAAATATGTCGAATTTGATGATATAAGCCTTTCGTTTATAGTTTTTAATCGAAAGTAAAATGTATTAAACATTTTCATTGAATATTTAAACAATATGTGACTTTCCACTAATAGGTAAATTTAATTATTAAAAAAAGGTTTAGTAGTAATAATCTAATAATATCTTGATTGAGAATTTTGGAGAATAGGTCAACGACTATCTTTAATATTTAAGAAAGATAAGATCATAAGTCCCGTACGCAAACACTATATAAATAAGCAGCTCAGGCCATAATGATCGTCAACGAAACCCTTGAGAATTGTGCCCTAAAATCGGCCATGGAGAAAGAAATAGATGAGGAGGTGAGCACCAGCCAGTCAGAGGCGGTCAACGAGGACGCCCTCTTGGCACTGCACCTGGAAGTGTTGACCAGCCAGTCAAACCTGGTCTACCCTTATCCGTGGAGGGGGCGGCGGCTGACCGGGACGAAGAACGAAATAATATCACCGCCTTTTCCCTGGGCGACGGACAGACGCGCTTTCGTGCACAGCCTCCAGAATTTGGCGCTGCGCCGGATCGGGGCTGTCTCCGGCGACGTTCAGTGCCGGTTCTGCAAGAGGCAGTTCTTGGTGTGGTACGACATCGAGGCTGAATTCTCGAGGCTGCGCGCCTTCGTGGTGGCGGAGAAGGACTCGGACACCTTCAGGCGGTGCAGAGCACCTCCGGAGTGGCAGAACCCGGTGTTCCATAACTGCAAGTTCTGCGGGAGGAAGTACTGCTCGAAGCCTGTGATGGCGAAGAAGATGATGGACATAAACTGGCTGTTCTTGCTTCTCGGGAAGTTTGTATATCTCTGCTCACCGGAGCAGCTCAAGTACTTCTGCAAGTACAACATGAAGTCGCGCACCGGCCCCATGGACCGGCTTGTCTTTTACACTTACCTAGGGCTCTGCAAACAACTCGATGAAACTGGACCTTTCGAGACTAGGTTTTAGAATATCGTGGCTCGGGACTCGGAGTTGGGGGAGTGCGTCACGAGTTGAAGCCGGCGCGGCGCGGCGCTAGGCCTTTCGAGGCTGAATTCTTTGTCATAAATTATTATTATTATTATTATTATTATAAAATTTTGATGGATCTACTTTTATTATTGAATTTGAGTACTTCTTCTTTTTTTACTATAAGAAGGACCTTTTTTTGAAGGACCTGAGTACTTACTTTTGAATACTTATATTGTTATATCATCATCTTCCCTGTATTTTATTACAATTCTTAAAAGAGAGTCTCATTTGAATATAGGCAATAGACTCTGGTATAGTAGGGTCATCCAAGCAAAAGTGTTTCCAAAACATCTTCACATACACTTCTCCGAGCCAAACACCCGTGTCCGCCGTCAGCCACCTCGTGGTAGTGAATCCACGGCAGCCTCTTCTTAAGAAGATAACTGTTAATCTTGAACGACATGATCATCCTGTCGACATACCCTTGCCAGATGTGAACGGCCCCATCACAGCCGGGAAACGGATCAGGCATTTCAGCGCGGTCGAACTCCCACTTTCCGTAGCTGGCCAAGACATCCCGATGCATGGGATTCATACTCGCCTTGCTGCGTAGACTTCGCCTGAGTTCCCACAAGAAAATACTTAAAAAAATAGTCAAAACTATTCATCAAAAATCCAGAGCCTCGGAGATATAATATCGGGACTCGATAAAGATTCTAAACGAGCTAACAAAACTAACTCGAGTGGTTGAATTTTTGAATTTGTAAAGTTAAGTTTACATTTAAAATTGAAAAATACTCGTATATATATATATATATATATATATATAATGTCCCTAGACCCGACCCGAATACCTGATCCACCGTCGGTATGGAATTCATGATCACGAGCTCTTCCTCGCTGAAAACCGCGGTTAACGGAGCCGCCATCATATTTAACGAAGCAAACCATTTCTGGGTCACCCACGAGTAAAACAGCCACGGAGCATAGTGTGCCACACGGAACGTCCAGCGATATGCCACGTGGAGATTCCCGAGAGTCTCTCTCGACAGCTTCACCGGAAGACACGGCCACCAGTAGTTCACGAAGGGGACCACAAGCGCAGCTCCAGATAATCAGCACGTAAGAGGACGAAGGTTAATAGAGGAGAACACACACAATTGGCAAATAAAAGGAAAGGCTCTGGTATGTATTTCAGGCGCTTCCGAGTGAGACCCCAAACACGTGAAACTTTGGCCCGATTTGCAGCTTGTCGGCGAGTTCTTGAATGTCGTAGGCTCCGCGACGGGTGTGGATCACTC
The DNA here is from genome assembly GCA_954871525.1 of Parietaria judaica. NCBI lineage: Eukaryota > Viridiplantae > Streptophyta > Magnoliopsida > Rosales > Urticaceae > Parietaria > Parietaria judaica. The sequence continues at coordinate 28,794,229 of OX940862.1, read as the reverse complement.
TCACCGTAGCCAGCTGAGTCGAAGAACAGGAAGTATATCCAAGGTTCTCGATAAGTTCCTGACCGAAAAGGCCCATAAAAAGAAAAATGATGATTTGAGTTATTTTATTTCCGCTTTTTTTCTTTTTTCGATTACATTGCCAGAAACGGATTTTTTTTAATTAGTTTTTCGGTAATTGGCACAGCCACCACCAGAAGCGGACCCGGGATATGAATTCCAGACGGAGCTAATAACAGTTCAGATAAAAACAAAGGATTTTTTATTTAATTCTGTATAAAATAACTGAGAAACTCTTTGAATGAAACATGAAACTTAGAGGGAAAGGCATCTACTTTGGGATTGTTGTACGTTCGCTCCTAGTACCACAAACAACCGGCAAAAAAAGTATTTACCCTTTTTAACCGGTAAATATTTACTTCTAAAATAAAGACAAAAATTATTAGCGTTATAAAAACCGGGACGGTATACACCGATCTCTGGTTAAAAAAGCGGGATTGGATTTATATCCCAAAATACGGGTTTAGAATTAGTACAAGCAACCTACAACCGGTATGCAAAATTTCAAACCAATAATGAGATAAAGTATTTTTTTTTTATTAATAAATAAGTTGTATAAGGATATATATACGCGAGAAATGGGCATGTAGTAATCTTTGGAGTCCCCTGTACGCCAAATGCCGGCCGGCCGGCCGTCCGTCGCAGAGTCTAACTCTCGGTGCGGTAATCGGAGGGCCGCCCAGGGAGCTACACACCTGATGTGGCGGTGGCTTCAGCGCCTTATAAACCGTCCATCCCACGAAGCCGATTGTCAGTGTCACTGCAGCGATCCATACACTCATCGCTGCATTGATTATAAATATATATATTGAAATGAACATTTCTCAGCAACCATATTGAAATGAAGCTGAAATGAGAACTCTTATCTATAAAATTTACTTTTAATTTTTTAATTAGTATCTGGACCAATATAAACGTTAAAAAGAATACCCCAAAGGATTAAATCGAAAATAAACCATTTCAGAACATTTCTCTCTCTCTCTCTCTCTCTCTCTCTCTCTGTCTCTCTCTCTCTCTCTCAAAGAACATTCTTTCTCGTAGAATTCTCTCTGCTCGTGAACTCGCTCTCAAGAATGTCTTCTACACAAATTCATCTTGAAGCCGAGGAAAAGCATGTCCGTCACACCATTCTCTACGGGCCAAGCACATCGAGGGGTCTATCGACGGCCAATGTGCTGATCGCGGGACTGCAGGGCGTTGGCGCCGAAATATGTGAGTTGTCATTGTCGTCCTTGATGATCGGTTTGATCGTAAAGTCAATCTTTGATGACGTTCTTGATGAACGATGTGTTTCTTTCCGGCTTTCGAACCTTCGATAACTCGTTGGTGTCTTAATGGCTACTCGATCTTGTCATGGTAATGTTCTTGAATATTGAGCAACCCACAGACTTGCTCACCAAGGCTCTTCCTTTTCCTTGCTTCCATTTCTTCGGCACAAGCTTCGTCTCGCCAACCTCGATAGCGAGTTTGTTAGAATAGAAATAGAGATAGAACTGTACGTATGTATATTATATAGTGCTTTGATTGTATGTCGTAATTCATTCAAGAGAATAGACACACAGAGAGAGGAGGATTCTCTCCTCATCTTCTTCAACCTTCGTTCTTGCACATGAAGCTTTTTTTTTTAGTTTTTCCTTTATCATTGATTACTCAATAATGACTGCACAGATTGATTCTTTATGGGTTTGTTTTTTGATTCACAAACATTATTATAATGTTAAATACACGATTTACTGCAGCCAAAAACGTGATCTTGTCCGGCGTACGTTCGGTAACTCTGCAAGACGAACATAAACTTGAAAGCTGGGACCTTTCCAGTAACTTTCTCGTTGGTCCCAATGAAGTTGGCGAAAACAGAGCCGTGGCTTCTTCCCGGAAGTTGAAGGAGCTCAGATCCGATGTTATCGTGCGAACATCAACCAAGCCATTGTCTACGCAAGATCTGTCAGAATTTCAGGTACTAAAATTATAACTCTTTTATATTAATTGTCGAAGAAGCAGTATAGCGATAAATGACGTCACATTTATTGTTCTGTTTCGTTTCATAGGTGATAGTGTTAACGAATGTTAACCTCGAAAAGTCAATGGAGGTGAATGAGTTTTGTCGCAGCCATTCACCTCCGATTCCATTCATAAGAACAGAAGTTAGAGGGCTTTTTGGGGGTCTATTCTGCGATTTCGGACCGCGGTTTGAAGTTTTTGACGTAGAAGCAAAGGACTTTCCGGGTACTCATGATCATGAAGGAAGTAAGATTGGGAAACATGTAAACCTGCCCAAAGTTCTAAAATTCAAGTCATTGCGAGAAGCACTTCGCGATTCAGGAAATTTTCGTGCGAGTGATGAATTGAAATTCGATAGACCACAGCTTCTCCACTTGGCATTTCTAGGTCTAGATAGGTTTAGAGAGGAATATGGTCGATTTCCGGAGTCGGGCTCGGAAAAAGATGCTCGCAGGTTTATTAATTTTGTGAATGCCATCGGTGGATATATCCGAGAAAGCGAGCTCCGTGCCATTAAACCGCTCCTGCAGCACTTTGCCTTTGGTGCCAAGGCGGTCCTCAACCCTATGGCAGCTGTGTTCGGAGGTCTCGCTGCACAGGAGGTCGTAAAAGCATGTTCGGGAAAGTTTCATCCGCTCTTCCAGGTCAGCTTTTATTTTATAAATTAAGAGTATAAAATTACTTATGCTTTACTTTGGTGCAGTTTTTTGGTATTATTTTGTTGATTAAGAGTTTACAGCTGCTTAGGTTTTAGAATGCTGCAGTATCTTATGTTTGATTTTCTAGAATATTGTGGAATAGGAGTTTACAATTTCTTATGTTTAATTGTTATTTTGTTGTTGATTAAATCTGATTTTAGTAGTGAGTTGAAAAGGTTTACTTGTATCTGGGATATTTTTTTTCTTAATTGTGGTACTAATGACTTGCATATTAGCGTAGCGAGTTTGATAAGGTTTCCATATATGAATATTTAACATACTCGATTGCTGATTTTTAGCTGTACACGTGTTTCCATTTCAAGAAAGTAACTCGATGATGAGTATAATTTAATTAATTAGGAATAATTAATACGAGTTCTTATGTTTTATGTCGCCGCATGCACATGCAGTTTCTTATGTCATTGTTTATTTTTCAATTAGGAATACAGTTTCTTATGTTTTATTACGCTGCAGTTTGCATTGATTAGGTATAATTTTATTGATTAGAAGTTTGCAATTTCTTATGTCAGTTTTTCATTTTGCAGTTTTTCTACTTTGACTCGTTAGAGTCGTTGCCGGTGCAAGTTTCAGGTTCTTTTGATCGTACGGCAAAGGCTTCCCGATATGATGCGCAAGCATATGTTTTTGGAGAGAGGTTGCAGAGGAACTTGGAAACGGCTACAACTTTTTTAGTCGGTTGCGGTGCCGTGGGTTGCGAAATTTTGAAGAATCTGGCCGTCATGGGCGTTTCAAGCTACGGAGCGAATGTTAAAGCTATCGTGACGGATGACCGGTTAATAGAGAAGTGTGACCTAGTAAGTCACTTACTTTTCCGGGAATCGGATGTGGGTCAATATAAGTCGACAGTAGCTGCTGCCATGGCCTCCCAGATCAACTCATCGCTCAATGTCAGAGCAATGCAAAGTCGTGTCTGTCCAGCGACGGGAAACATTTTCGATGAAGTCTTCTGGAAGAGTATGAAGCTTGTTTTGAATGCGGTCGATGACATTGAAGGGCGGCTATATGTCGACGAGAACTGTGTCAATTTCCGTAAACATCTCCTTGTTACGGAAACGGAGGGCACCAAGTGCAGAGTTCAAACGGTCCTTGCACAGAAGACAGAAAACTATAGGGACGTTACCGGAAAAAAGGAGACTCTTCCAACTCTCGTCACATCGGCTGCGGTTGCCGGAGGCTTTGCGTGCCTCGAAATCTACAAAATTGTAGATAAGATGCACGCACTAAAGGATTTCCGCAATATGTCTGCTGATTTGGCGCAACCGTCCCTCGCTGTTTCCCGGCCTATCCCGGTTGTGAGAATACAACAGGACGGCAGGGCTTTCTCACTGTGGGATCGGGGTTCCCGAGCATTGGACGGCACAATAGAAAGTCTCCACCGATGGCTGATGGAAAATAGAAAATTGGACATGTACGCTGTTTCGCACAACTCCAACACGGTGTTTGACTCAACGTCGTCCGATGAGAATCTCCGGCTCGAAAGTTTGCACAAGCTAGTTGGGGATGCAAGTAACAAGAAGCTGCTTCAGATTTTCGTCGACTGCGTGGACGTGGACGGTGAAAACGTCAAAGTACCTCTCCTCGCTATAGGAGACGGGAATTATATAGAGTTGTAGAAAGGATAAACAAGTGTAATAGAGTTTTTCATTCAGAGGTGTGATGAATTACAGTGTCCTACTTCCAAGTAACTTCACCAATTCGAATTTCTTCCAAAATTCATGTTACTCCTTTAATCTAGAGTATTTGTGTTAAGGTTTTTCAAGAACGTTTTATAAGAATTTTGACGGACAAATATTATTCTCTTACATTGACTCATCAACCAGTAGTCACAAAATTAATATATGTTTTTTTTTTTTTTTTTTTTTTTTTTTTTTTTTTTTTATGGATATTCGATCCCTGAGGGTGTCTTTTATATTATTTTGATGCATTTATAAGCTTTTAGACTCTTTGTTTCGTAAAAACGGGTTTCCTGATGGCCTTTTGAGTAAAAACTGATTTATTTAATAAAGAGCAAATTAGCAAAATAATACCCTCTTTGTAAAATAACATTTATTGTCTTAAATTTATAATCATAATATTAGATAATAGGTTTTAATCATACAAATCTAACAATCGAAATTTAGTAATAAATATATAATAAAAACTAACATCAACACAAACTGTATGGGGAAGTTAAAAAATTAGAAAACTGATTTAATGTGTAAGATCTGTTCAATCTTTACAAATTAAGACACTTAAAGGTAAATAAAGGCATAAATGCAAATGTATGATTGATTGCCAATGAGGACATACATACAAAGATTTATTTCCGACAAAAGTAGCAAACTTTTTGCGTTTCAACTAGTTATGTATGCTAATGGTCTTCATCGTAAATTTTCATCCACTTAAATTTAACATCATTAGTCAAACAGTGACATGGCACGTTGAATGCCACGTGGACAACCACATGGCACGCCATGTCATTTTATTTTGACACTGCACCAAATTTCTTCCGTGTTTATATTTATAAAAATAACAATTTTAAAAGGAATTTTTTTTATTATAAGTGACATATTTTTTTTATGATCGTGCGAGACTTTTCGAGGCCGGGTTCAAGACACATTTTTGTTTTGATGATCATGCGAGACTTTTTGAGGCCGGGTTCAAGATGACTTTTTTGGGCCAGACTGCGCTCGTGTTGACAATTCTGGTTCAGAACCGGGGTTGACTTCTCTTGTCTCGGCTCCGGTTGAATTTTTGGGATCAGTCTCAGCGTAACTTTTTTGACTCAGAGTTGATTTTTCTGAGCCGAACTAAATTTGACTTTTTTAAGCCGGGCTCGGCCGGTTGACTTTTTAACTAGCCGAGATGTGAACGATGATGATAATGAGCATATTTCTGAAAGAATACACAATAAATGTATTTTGGTTTGAGATTATATCAACTTATTCTTTGAAACTATAGAGAAATTATATGTTGGCTTAACACATATAGCCTAATAATAATCAAAAGAAACAACACAATTTCTATAAGTATTTAAAAAACTCCAGATTTAAATATGTATATATATATATATATATGTATGTTTTTGAGGACAGTATTTTATTTATATATTATTTTAAATAAATATTTCATCATACTTAACAAAAAATAACTAAATATGTCGAATTTGATGATATAAGCCTTTCGTTTATAGTTTTTAATCGAAAGTAAAATGTATTAAACATTTTCATTGAATATTTAAACAATATGTGACTTTCCACTAATAGGTAAATTTAATTATTAAAAAAAGGTTTAGTAGTAATAATCTAATAATATCTTGATTGAGAATTTTGGAGAATAGGTCAACGACTATCTTTAATATTTAAGAAAGATAAGATCATAAGTCCCGTACGCAAACACTATATAAATAAGCAGCTCAGGCCATAATGATCGTCAACGAAACCCTTGAGAATTGTGCCCTAAAATCGGCCATGGAGAAAGAAATAGATGAGGAGGTGAGCACCAGCCAGTCAGAGGCGGTCAACGAGGACGCCCTCTTGGCACTGCACCTGGAAGTGTTGACCAGCCAGTCAAACCTGGTCAACGATGACGACCCACGGCCACGCTTTGTTCCTGCAGATTGTACAATATGCGTGCAAACCTACGGATCGGTCTACCCTTACAATCCGTGGAGGGGGCTGCAGCTGAACGGGCTTAGCGTCGCGTTCGTAATGGGGAAGAACGAAATAATATCACCGCCTTTTCCCTGGGCGACGGACAGACGCGCTACCGTGCACAGCCTCAAGAATTTGGCGCTGCGCCGTATCGGGGCTGTCTCCGGCGACCTTCAGTGCCGGTTCTGCAAGAGGCAGTTCTTGGTGTGGTACGACATCGAGGCTGAATTCTCGAGGCTGCGCGCCTTCGTGGTGGCGGAGAAGGACTCGGACACCTTCAGGCGGTGCAGAGCACCTCCGGAGTGGCAGAACCCGGTGTTCCATAACTGCAAGTTCTGCGGGAGGAAGTACTGCTCGAAGCCTGTGATGGCGAAGAAGAAGAAGGATATAAACTGGCTGTTCTTGCTTCTCGGGAAGTTTGTATATCTCTGCTCACCGGAGCAGCTCAAGTACTTCTGCAAACACAATTTGAAGTCGCGCACCGGCCCCATGCACCGGCTTGTCTTTCTCACTTACCTCGGACTCTGCAAACAACTCGATGAAACTGGACCTTTCGAGACTAGCTTTTAGAATATCGTCGCTCGGGACTCGGAGTTGGGGGAGTGCGTCGCCAGGCCTTTCGAGGCTGAATTCTTTGTCATAAATTATTATTATTATTATTATTATTATTATAAAATTTTGATGGATCTACTTTTATTATTGAATTTGAGTACTTCTTCTTTTTTTACTATAAGAAGGACCTTTTTTTGAAGGACCTGAGTACTTACTTTTGAATACTTATATTGTTATATCATCATCTTCCCTGTATTTTATTACAATTCTTAAAAGAGAGTCTCATTTGAATATAGGCAATAGACTCTGGTATAGTAGGGTCATCCAAGCAAAAGTGTTTCCAAAACATCTTCACATACACTTCTCCGAGCCAAACACCCGTGTCCGCCGTCAGCCACCTCGTGGTAGTGAATCCACGGCAGCCTCTTCTTAAGAAGATAACTGTTAATCTTGAACGACATGATCATCCTGTCGACATACCCTTGCCAGATGTGAACGGCCCCATCACAGCCGGGAAACGGATCAGGCATTTCAGCGCGGTCGAACTCCCACTTTCCGTAGCTGGCCAAGACATCCCGATGCATGGGATTCATACTCGCCTTGCTGCGTAGACTTCGCCTGAGTTCCCACAAGAAAATACTTAAAAAAATAGTCAAAACTATTCATCAAAAATCCAGAGCCTCGGAGATATAATATCGGGACTCGATAAAGATTCTAAACGAGCTAACAAAACTAACTCGAGTGGTTGAATTTTTGAATTTGTAAAGTTAAGTTTACATTTAAAATTGAAAAATACTCGTATATATATATATATATATATATATATATAATGTCCCTAGACCCGACCCGAATACCTGATCCACCGTCGGTATGGAATTCATGATCACGAGCTCTTCCTCGCTGAAAACCGCGGTTAACGGAGCCGCCATCATATTTAACGAAGCAAACCATTTCTGGGTCACCCACGAGTAAAACAGCCACGGAGCATAGTGTGCCACACGGAACGTCCAGCGATATGCCACGTGGAGATTCCCGAGAGTCTCTCTCGACAGCTTCACCGGAAGACACGGCCACCAGTAGTTCACGAAGGGGACCACAAGCGCAGCTCCAGATAATCAGCACGTAAGAGGACGAAGGTTAATAGAGGAGAACACACACAATTGGCAAATAAAAGGAAAGGCTCTGGTATGTATTTCAGGCGCTTCCGAGTGAGACCCCAAACACGTGAAACTTTGGCCCGATTTGCAGCTTGTCGGCGAGTTCTTGAATGTCGTAGGCTCCGCGACGGGTGTGGATCACTCTCACCGTAGCCAGCTGAGTCGAAGAACAGGAAGTATATCCAAGGTTCTCGATAAGTTCCTGACCGAAAAGGCCCATAAAAAGAAAAATGATGATTTGAGTTATTTTATTTCCGCTTTTTTTCTTTTTTCGATTACATTGCCAGAAACGGATTTTTTTTAATTAGTTTTTCGGTAATTGGCACAGCCACCACCAGAAGCGGACCCGGGATATGAATTCCAGACGGAGCTAATAACAGTTCAGATAAAAACAAAGGATTTTTTATTTAATTCTGTATAAAATAACTGAGAAACTCTTTGAATGAAACATGAAACTTAGAGGGAAAGGCATCTACTTTGGGATTGTTGTACGTTCGCTCCTAGTACCACAAACAACCGGCAAAAAAAGTATTTACCCTTTTTAACCGGTAAATATTTACTTCTAAAATAAAGACAAAAATTATTAGCGTTATAAAAACCGGGACGGTATACACCGATCTCTGGTTAAAAAAGCGGGATTGGATTTATATCCCAAAATACGGGTTTAGAATTAGTACAAGCAACCTACAACCGGTATGCAAAATTTCAAACCAATAATGAGATAAAGTATTTTTTTTTATTAATAAATAAGTTGTATAAGGATATATATACGCGAGAAATGGGCATGTAGTAATCTTTGGAGTCCCCTGTACGCCAAATGCCGGCCGGCCGGCCGTCCGTCGCAGAGTCTAACTCTCGGTGCGGTAATCGGAGGGCCGCCCAGGGAGCTACACACCTGATGTGGCGGTGGCTTCAGCGCCTTATAAACCGTCCATCCCACGAAGCCGATTGTCAGTGTCACTGCAGCGATCCATACACTCATCGCTGCATTGATTATAAATATATATATTGAAATGAACATTTCTCAGCAACCATATTGAAATGAAGCTGAAATGAGAACTCTTATCTATAAAATTTACTTTTAATTTTCTAATTAGTATCTGGACCAATATAAACGTTAAAAAGAATACCCCAAAGGATTAAATCGAAAATAAACCATTTCAGAACATTTCTCTCTCTCTCTCTCTCTCTCTCTCTCTCTCTCTCTGTCTCTCTCTCTCTCTCTCAAAGAACATTCTTTCTCGTAGAATTCTCTCTGCTCGTGAACTCGCTCTCAAGAATGTCTTCTACACAAATTCATCTTGAAGCCGAGGAAAAGCATGTCCGTCACACCATTCTCTACGGGCCAAGCACATCGAGGGGTCTATCGACGGCCAATGTGCTGATCGCGGGACTGCAGGGCGTTGGCGCCGAAATATGTGAGTTGTCATTGTCGTCCTTGATGATCGGTTTGATCGTAAAGTCAATCTTTGATGACGTTCTTGATGAACGATGTGTTTCTTTCCGGCTTTCGAACCTTCGATAACTCGTTGGTGTCTTAATGGCTACTCGATCTTGTCATGGTAATGTTCTTGAATATTGAGCAACCCACAGACTTGCTCACCAAGGCTCTTCCTTTTCCTTGCTTCCATTTCTTCGGCACAAGCTTCGTCTCGCCAACCTCGATAGCGAGTTTGTTAGAATAGAAATAGAGATAGAACTGTACGTATGTATATTATATAGTGCTTTGATTGTATGTCGTAATTCATTCAAGAGAATAGACACACAGAGAGAGGAGGATTCTCTCCTCATCTTCTTCAACCTTCGTTCTTGCACATGAAGCTTTTTTTTTTAGTTTTTCCTTTATCATTGATTACTCAATAATGACTGCACAGATTGATTCTTTATGGGTTTGTTTTTTGATTCACAAACATTATTATAATGTTAAATACACGATTTACTGCAGCCAAAAACGTGATCTTGTCCGGCGTACGTTCGGTAACTCTGCAAGACGAACATAAACTTGAAAGCTGGGACCTTTCCAGTAACTTTCTCGTTGGTCCCAATGAAGTTGGCGAAAACAGAGCCGTGGCTTCTTCCCGGAAGTTGAAGGAGCTCAGATCCGATGTTATTGTGCGAACATCAACCAAGCCATTGTCTACGCAAGATCTGTCAGAATTTCAGGTACTAAAATTATAACTCTTTTATATTAATTGTCGAAGAAGCAGTATAGCGATAAATGACGTCACATTTATTGTTCTGTTTCGTTTCATAGGTGATAGTGTTAACGAATGTTAACCTCGAAAAGTCAATGGAGGTGAATGAGTTTTGTCGCAGCCATTCACCTCCGATTCCATTCATAAGAACAGAAGTTAGAGGGCTTTTTGGGGGTCTATTCTGCGATTTCGGACCGCGGTTTGAAGTTTTTGACGTAGAAGCAAAGGACTTTCCGGGTACTCATGATCATGAAGGAAGTAAGATTGGGAAACATGTAAACCTGCCCAAAGTTCTAAAATTCAAGTCATTGCGAGAAGCACTTCGCGATTCAGGAAATTTTCGTGCGAGTGATGAATTGAAATTCGATAGACCACAGCTTCTCCACTTGGCATTTCTAGGTCTAGATAGGTTTAGAGAGGAATATGGTCGATTTCCGGAGTCGGGCTCGGAAAAAGATGCTCGCAGGTTTATTAATTTTGTGAATGCCATCGGTGGATATATCCGAGAAAGCGAGCTCCGTGCCATTAAACCGCTCCTGCAGCACTTTGCCTTTGGTGCCAAGGCGGTCCTCAACCCTATGGCAGCTGTGTTCGGAGGTCTCGCTGCACAGGAGGTCGTAAAAGCATGTTCGGGAAAGTTTCATCCGCTCTTCCAGGTCAGCTTTTATTTTATAAATTAAGAGTATAAAATTACTTATGCTTTACTTTGGTGCAGTTTTTTGGTATTATTTTGTTGATTAAGAGTTTACAGCTACTTAGGTTTTAGAATGCTGCAGTATCTTATGTTTGATTTTCTAGAATATTGTGGAATAGGAGTTTACAATTTCTTATGTTTAATTGTTATTTTGTTGTTGATTAAATCTGATTTTAGTAGTGAGTTGAAAAGGTTTACTTGTATCTGGGATATTTTTTTTCTTAATTGTGGTACTAATGACTTGCATATTAGCGTAGCGAGTTTGATAAGGTTTCCATATATGAATATTTAACATACTCGATTGCTGATTTTTAGCTGTACACGTGTTTCCATTTCAAGAAAGTAACTCGATGATGAGTATAATTTAATTAATTAGGAATAATTAATACGAGTTCTTATGTTTTATGTCGCCGCATGCACATGCAGTTTCTTATGTCATTGTTTATTTTTCAATTAGGAATACAGTTTCTTATGTTTTATTACGCTGCAGTTTGCATTGATTAGGTATAATTTTATTGATTAGAAGTTTGCAATTTCTTATGTCAGTTTTTCATTTTGCAGTTTTTCTACTTTGACTCGTTAGAGTCGTTGCCGGTGCAAGTTTCAGGTTCTTTTGATCGTACGGCAAAGGCTTCCCGATATGATGCGCAAGCATATGTTTTTGGAGAGAGGTTGCAGAGGAACTTGGAAACGGCTACAACTTTTTTAGTCGGTTGCGGTGCCGTGGGTTGCGAAATTTTGAAGAATCTGGCCGTCATGGGCGTTTCAAGCTACGGAGCGAATGTTAAAGCTATCGTGACGGATGACCGGTTAATAGAGAAGTGTGACCTAGTAAGTCACTTACTTTTCCGGGAATCGGATGTGGGTCAATATAAGTCGACAGTAGCTGCTGCCATGGCCTCCCAGATCAACTCATCGCTCAATGTCAGAGCAATGCAAAGTCGTGTCTGTCCAGCGACGGGAAACATTTTCGATGAAGTCTTCTGGAAGAGTATGAAGCTTGTTTTGAATGCGGTCGATGACATTGAAGGGCGGCTATATGTCGACGAGAACTGTGTCAATTTCCGTAAACATCTCCTTGTTACGGAAACGGAGGGCACCAAGTGCAGAGTTCAAACGGTCCTTGCACAGAAGACAGAAAACTATAGGGACGTTACCGGAAAAAAGGAGACTCTTCCAACTCTCGTCACATCGGCTGCGGTTGCCGGAGGCTTTGCGTGCCTCGAAATCTACAAAATTGTAGATAAGATGCACGCACTAAAGGATTTCCGCAATATGTCTGCTGATTTGGCGCAACCGTCCCTCGCTGTTTCCCGGCCTATCCCGGTTGTGAGAATACAACAGGACGGCAGGGCTTTCTCACTGTGGGATCGGGGTTCCCGAGCATTGGACGGCACAATAGAAAGTCTCCACCGATGGCTGATGGAAAATAGAAAATTGGACATGTACGCTGTTTCGCACAACTCCAACACGGTGTTTGACTCAACGTCGTCCGATGAGAATCTCCGGCTCGAAAGTTTGCACAAGCTAGTTGGGGATGCAAGTAACAAGAAGCTGCTTCAGATTTTCGTCGACTGCGTGGACGTGGACGGTGAAAACGTCAAAGTACCTCTCCTCGCTATAGGAGACGGGAATTATATAGAGTTGTAGAAAGGATAAACAAGTGTAATAGAGTTTTTCATTCAGAGGTGTGATGAATTACAGTGTCCTACTTCCAAGTAACTTCACCAATTCGAATTTCTTCCAAAATTCATGTTACTCCTTTAATCTAGAGTATTTGTGTTAAGGTTTTTCAAGAACGTTTTATAAGAATTTTGACGGACAAATATTATTCTCTTACATTGACTCATCAACCAGTAGTCACAAAATTAATATATGTTTTTTTTTTTTTTTTTTTTTTTTTTTTTTTTTTTTATGGATATTCGATCCCTGAGGGTGTCTTTTATATTATTTTGATGCATTTATAAGCTTTTAGACTCTTTGTTTCGTAAAAACGGGTTTCCTGATGGCCTTTTGAGTAAAAACTGATTTATTTAATAAAGAGCAAATTAGCAAAATAATACCCTCTTTGTAAAATAACATTTATTGTCTTAAATTTATAATCATAATATTAGATAATAGGTTTTAATCATACAAATCTAACAATCGAAATTTAGTAATAAATATATAATAAAAACTAACATCAACACAAACTGTATGGGGAAGTTAAAAAATTAGAAAACTGATTTAATGTGTAAGATCTGTTCAATCTTTACAAATTAAGACACTTAAAGGTAAATAAAGGCATAAATGCAAATGTATGATTGATTGCCAATGAGGACATACATACAAAGATTTATTTCCGACAAAAGTAGCAAACTTTTTGCGTTTCAACTAGTTATGTATGCTAATGGTCTTCATCGTAAATTTTCATCCACTTAAATTTAACATCATTAGTCAAACAGTGACATGGCACGTTGAATGCCACGTGGACAACCACATGGCACGCCATGTCATTTTATTTTGACACTGCACCAAATTTCTTCCGTGTTTATATTTATAAAAATAACAATTTTAAAAGGAATTTTTTTTATTATAAGTGACATATTTTTTTTATGATCGTGCGAGACTTTTCGAGGCCGGGTTCAAGACACATTTTTGTTTTGATGATCATGCGAGACTTTTTGAGGCCGGGTTCAAGATGACTTTTTTGGGCCAGACTGCGCTCGTGTTGACAATTCTGGTTCAGAACCGGGGTTGACTTCTCTTGTCTCGGCTCCGGTTGAATTTTTGGGATCAGTCTCAGCGTAACTTTTTTGACTCAGAGTTGATTTTTCTGAGCCGAACTAAATTTGACTTTTTTAAGCCGGGCTCGGCCGGTTGACTTTTTAACTAGCCGAGATGTGAACGATGATGATAATGAGCATATTTCTGAAAGAATACACAATAAATGTATTTTGGTTTGAGATTATATCAACTTATTCTTTGAAACTATAGAGAAATTATATGTTGGCTTAACACATATAGCCTAATAATATTCAAAAGAAACAACACAATTTCTATAAGTATTTAAAAAACTCCAGATTTAAATATGTATATATATATATATGTATGTTTTTGAGGACAGTATTTTATTTATATATTATTTTAAATAAATATTTCATCATACTTAACAAAAAATAACTAAATATGTCGAATTTGATGATATAAGCCTTTCGTTTATAGTTTTTAATCGAAAGTAAAATGTATTAAACATTTTCATTGAATATTTAAACAATATGTGACTTTCCACTAATAGGTAAATTTAATTATTAAAAAAAGGTTTAGTAGTAATAATCTAATAATATCTTGATTGAGAATTTTGGAGAATAGGTCAACGACTATCTTTAATATTTAAGAAAGATAAGATCATAAGTCCCGTACGCAAACACTATATAAATAAGCAGCTCAGGCCATAATGATCGTCAACGAAACCCTTGAGAATTGTGCCCTAAAATCGGCCATGGAGAAAGAAATAGATGAGGAGGTGAGCACCAGCCAGTCAGAGGCGGTCAACGAGGACGCCCTCTTGGCACTGCACCTGGAAGTGTTGACCAGCCAGTCAAACCTGGTCAACGATGACGACCCACGGCCACGCTTTGTTCCTGCAGATTGTACAATATGCGTGCAAACCTACGGATCGGTCTACCCTTACAATCCGTGGAGGGGGCTGCAGCTGAACGGGCTTAGCGTCGCGTTCGTAATGGGGAAGAACGAAATAATATCACCGCCTTTTCCCTGGGCGACGGACAGACGCGCTACCGTGCACAGCCTCAAGAATTTGGCGCTGCGCCGTATCGGGGCTGTCTCCGGCGACCTTCAGTGCCGGTTCTGCAAGAGGCAGTTCTTGGTGTGGTACGACATCGAGGCTGAATTCTCGAGGCTGCGCGCCTTCGTGGTGGCGGAGAAGGACTCGGACACCTTCAGGCGGTGCAGAGCACCTCCGGAGTGGCAGAACCCGGTGTTCCATAACTGCAAGTTCTGCGGGAGGAAGTACTGCTCGAAGCCTGTGATGGCGAAGAAGAAGAAGGATATAAACTGGCTGTTCTTGCTTCTCGGGAAGTTTGTATATCTCTGCTCACCGGAGCAGCTCAAGTACTTCTGCAAACACAATTTGAAGTCGCGCACCGGCCCCATGCACCGGCTTGTCTTTCTCACTTACCTCGGACTCTGCAAACAACTCGATGAAACTGGACCTTTCGAGACTAGCTTTTAGAATATCGTCGCTCGGGACTCGGAGTTGGGGGAGTGCGTCGCCAGGCCTTTCGAGGCTGAATTCTTTGTCATAAATTATTATTATTATTATTATTATTATAAAATTTTGATGGATCTACTTTTATTATTGAATTTGAGTACTTCTTCTTTTTTTACTATAAGAAGGACCTTTTTTTGAAGGACCTGAGTACTTACTTTTGAATACTTATATTGTTATATCATCATCTTCCCTGTATTTTATTACAATTCTTAAAAGAGAGTCTCATTTGAATATAGGCAATAGACTCTGGTATAGTAGGGTCATCCAAGCAAAAGTGTTTCCAAAACATCTTCACATACACTTCTCCGAGCCAAACACCCGTGTCCGCCGTCAGCCACCTCGTGGTAGTGAATCCACGGCAGCCTCTTCTTAAGAAGATAACTGTTAATCTTGAACGACATGATCATCCTGTCGACATACCCTTGCCAGATGTGAACGGCCCCATCACAGCCGGGAAACGGATCAGGCATTTCAGCGCGGTCGAACTCCCACTTTCCGTAGCTGGCCAAGACATCCCGATGCATGGGATTCATACTCGCCTTGCTGCGTAGACTTCGCCTGAGTTCCCACAAGAAAATACTTAAAAAAATAGTCAAAACTATTCATCAAAAATCCAGAGCCTCGGAGATATAATATCGGGACTCGATAAAGATTCTAAACGAGCTAACAAAACTAACTCGAGTGGTTGAATTTTTGAATTTGTAAAGTTAAGTTTACATTTAAAATTGAAAAATACTCGTATATATATATATATATATATATATATAATGTCCCTAGACCCGACCCGAATACCTGATCCACCGTCGGTATGGAATTCATGATCACGAGCTCTTCCTCGCTGAAAACCGCGGTTAACGGAGCCGCCATCATATTTAACGAAGCAAACCATTTCTGGGTCACCCACGAGTAAAACAGCCACGGAGCATAGTGTGCCACACGGAACGTCCAGCGATATGCCACGTGGAGATTCCCGAGAGTCTCTCTCGACAGCTTCGCCGGAAGACACGGCCACCAGTAGTTCACGAAGGGGACCACAAGTGCAGCTCCAGATAATCAGCACGTAAGAGGACGAAGGTTAATAGAGGAGAACACACATTTATTTTCAATAATAGCAATCTAGATTAACCGGTATTAATTCAAAGCAATATGAGATAAAGTATTTTTTATTAACAAATAAGTTGTATATACGCATGTAGTATTGTTTGGAGTCTCGGAAGCCATGAACCACTACAATCTTGTGTTTGGCTTCTTCCTTCGGTACTCCAAACTCCCTGTAAGACGAGGACGATGATTTATATGTGTTTATAATATAACATAAATAATTTTCAATATCCAAGATTTTCGATTAATTAGTTTTGATACTAGCTGTATAGTATCCTTTTAATTAATTAGGATATTTGCGGTTAAAATACATATATTTCCAAAATATGACATATTTATTTTCTTTCTTTTTTTGCACAATAATATAAAAATCTTGGCAATCTAGTTAAGTTTTTACTCTTTACTGTGAAATTTAGCATGACAACGTATGATTTGCTTACGTTTTTTTAATTTATTTATCTTTTTTCACTGTATGAGCTAAGCAAATATACATATATATTACTTATTATAAACCATTAAAATTTGGTTTTGACCAGTTCTCCTGAAATCCGTAACCAATAACCGATTT
Organism: Parietaria judaica; assembly: GCA_954871525.1. Lineage (NCBI taxonomy): Eukaryota > Viridiplantae > Streptophyta > Magnoliopsida > Rosales > Urticaceae > Parietaria > Parietaria judaica. The sequence goes on along the minus strand of OX940862.1, from coordinate 28,777,280 downwards.
TGACTGGTTTTTTTGGTTAATATGGTTTAGTAACATATTCGATGTTTCTGTCGGAAGTCAATTGTTTGTTTAGGTATCACGTTCCTCGTTCTTGGTTGAAGCGTTCGAAGAACTTATTAGTAGTCTTCGAGGAACTCGGCGGGGACATTTCAAAAATATCCCTCGTTTCACGATCCGTCACGACCGTTTGCGCCAAGGCTTACGACAAGTCACACCCCAAAGCCATTGTTGAACAGGAAGAGCCTAACATAAGCTTACACTGCGCAGCTGGGTACGCCATCTCCGCTATCAACTTCGCAAGCTTCGGAACTCCTTCCGGAAGCTGCGGAAGCTTCCAGCACGGGAATTGCCATGCCGCGAGTTCCCTCGCTGTCTTGGAGAAGGTACTTGCATAGTAAATATAACACATTTCTCATTTTAAAACTAGCTATATACTACGATTTCGTATCAATTGAGATCCTATACGCAGCAGTTTTGTATTAATTTAGATCCTATATTTGTAGCAATGCTTAGGTCAACAGGCGTGCTCGGTTTCTGCTTCGAGCGGTAGCTTTGGCTCGGACCCGTGTCCGAACACGCCGAAGAAATTGTCCGTAGAAGCCGCTTGTTCTCTGAGAGGATGAGGCAAAAGCCAAGAAAGAAGCTTTGGCTCTGAAAAAAAAAAAAAACCGAGGCTTGAAGGGAGAGCCGAAGAACAACGCGTCTCGTGTGTTCATGTTCACTGTAGGGCTTGGATTTCTTGCTGCCCAAGAAAGGTTACCAGAAGCAAAACGGTCACCAGAGTATATGATCACGATAGAGGCTTGATTTATTATGAACATTTTTATTTATGAAAAAAAACTATATACTTTGTGGGAATTGTTGACACAAATGCCTTTAAATTTTGTTCATTGTGGTAACTTGTATGAATTTTGTTTTCTAAATTCCAATTGCTTACAACGTATCCCTTCTTTTTTTATAAAATTAACCAAAATCGCCATCCATGTGATCTTGATTCTTATTAATAATAAAACTATATTTTCTAATATCTACTTCTACTTTATTTTAATAAGGGGATATTTATGGTGAAAGTACCAAAAAGAAAGATGAAAATGATAAACATAATCTACGGTATATATTCTTAATGTTGTAACAGATTAAATTTTAGGTGTCAAAAATATAACTACTAGGTAATTTAAGTTTACGTTACAAAAAATAAAAAGAAGTCTATTAATATGACACCACTTCCATCTAATTTATTCGCATGTTTCCACAAATTTCTCTTCTAATGATATTAATATTAATAATTTTAAACTTTTTTAATAGCCGAAGATCACTCACATAGTGATCACGTCTAAGTGTATAATTAGATATTTTACTTATGACAAAAGAAAACGAATCCGTAGTTAATTAAATCATGCGAGTAAAAAATTCCGTCAATTCATACTAGAAAGGGGTAATTTGCTCTAAAATTAAACTTCGACCAGTAAAGTATACAAGGAGTAAAATCAAATGGTATTACTAGACAATTAACTCATAATCTAATCGAGACCTAATTAGAAGGCAAAGTCTCAAATCAGAACACAACTTGCAAGGAATCTTAACATGCATATTTGTGACCTTGAAAAATAAAAGTAAAAGATACTAGTATATTTAATGAATTGGCATCAAATTTCAACGAAGCATATTAATAGGGTAGAAAATAGAAATAGGAATATAATAATAGGGCAAGCAAGCATTTAATGGCGACTTTTGCCATACTACTGAAGCGTGCGTGTGGCACGAGTGAAGACGAACGCAATGCATGCTTCAACTAAACGCATTTTCACGTTTCTCCATTAACCATGAATGAATACCACATGCATTCTACGTCACCTTCTTCTTATATTTACACACACATATATATATTGAAGATGTTGAAAATATGTTAGAATACAGATATTAACGGCATATATATATATATATATTCAAATCATTAGCACTAATATTTATGTTATTCATTATCGACATCGAATGCTCGTGATTCAAAATTGTTAGTTCGTTCAAAATGTTGTACAATATTGTACTCCTTTAGACCTAGGTCTCTTAAGGCCACGACACCACCTTGTCCGACTCGTGCCACGTCAGCACTCAACAAGTTCAAATATATAAAGAGATATTAACGGCATATATACTCAAATTATTAACATTGATACACGTACACCTACTAGCAACGAGGTCTTGTCTCTACAGTCGTAATCCATGACTTTATCTTAATTGTATTTGAAAAATTGACTACTTGAAGCTTCGCTACAATCTAATATAGTGATCTTCTTCGTTCGACCTTTTTTCCCTACTTGGGACTTGGGAGTTAGCTATTTTTCCTTCATTAAGTGCAAATGCAAATTACTCTTCTTTTTTTTTCTTTTTTTTTTCTCGCAGTTTAGATCGACATCAAATAGTTTGCCTTCGGCTATCTAACGGCTGAGATTTAGCCTGAATTGGTGCTAAATTGCTATCTAAAGCTGTGTACGAAAGTCAACAGGTAGACCCCACCGAGCTTATGCTGACCACACCAAGGAAAATCTTCTCACTTTGCTTCCTTACAATTAGGATCAATGAGTACGAAAATATCAAAATTTGATAACGAATAACGAATTAAACCTAACCAGGCTCGTCCACGTAGCAAAAAATTATTACCATGTCAGCAACTTACGTTTGTCTACGTTGTCAGAATTAACGGGTACCATAACTGCGTTACGAGAATAGAGTGGTCGACGTCTCAAATGTGACTACGAGTACTTGTACCACCACTTTTAGACTCTAAGTACACGAGAGGTTTTTTGACCTAACTTTGTGTATTTTCACCGTCATTTACCCTTACAATTACATGACTTTGTCGTTTTCTATTTTATTTTATTTGTTTATTATTATTGTTGCTATAATAAGAGCAAAAGGCCAGTGAGACTGCTTTAATACAATAGAAGAGCAATTTAATTGGCCAGACATCATAGCAAACATGTATTTATCAAATTGATTACATAACCAAATACACGTTTCCATTCAAATAAAATACTTTATTCGTTATTACATTTATTAAGCCAAATTATTAAAGCAGTCGTGGATTTTTAATTTATTAAGTGTTTTCTTTACAGTCATAAGCTGATTTATAATGATCCATGCACCACAATTTTGACTGTTAGAGCATTTTGTCACTTAAATTGTAATTTTTATCACAATTTTAATTTTATTAAAAAACATTATTGAATAATGTATTTTGCACAAATAAATAATTTTCAGTTCAGAAAAATAAAACATAAAACTTTATTTCAGCTCAAAAATCGAAATATTAAATAAACATATATGATATATATTCATGAGTCCCCACAAGAATTTGGATAAAACAAATCCGAATAAGCAGCGATGACGTGGAGTCCCATTGATCCCTACTTCTCCAAACCCCAAAATACCCCCCATCTTTTTCCATTATCACAATCTCACCCCTTCCACGCCCACACATTCCTATCCTGCACCCGCATGCAGACGATCACGCTTTTAATTTTTCTCGTCTTCAAATCGACAAAATTAAAAATTAAATAATTAATTAATGATAGCAGCTTGTTGTTTGTGTCGGAAACTGCAAAGACTGAGCATGACCTTCTTCTTCTTCTCCTTCTGAAAATCTCCAGAAGCTTGACAAGCCCTTCAATGGCGAAACCCAAAGCTCCGAGGCGAACCCTAGACTCCTACACAGTCAAGCACATCAACAGAACGATCAAAGGTGAGCTCAGATTTCCCCCTAGGTTTCCGTTTGGTTCCCGAGAAACTGGAGGACCTTTTGTCTCACTCTTTTTTTCCGGTGGCAGCCGGCGATTGCGTGCTGATGCGTCCGTCGGACATGGGTAATCCGTCGTACGTGGCGAGGATTGAGCGGATCGAGGCGGACAGTCGCGGCGCGAACGTGAAGATTCACGTGCGGTGGTACTACCGGCCCGAGGAATCGATCGGCGGTCGCCGCCAGTTCCACGGCTCGAAGGAGGTGTTCCTCTCCGACCACTACGATCTCCAGAGCGCGGACACTGTGGAGGCCAAGTGCACGGTCCACAGCTTCAAGAGCTACACCAAGCTCGACGCAGTCGGCAACGACGACTTCTTCTGCCGCTTCGAGTACAACTCCTCCACTGGAGCTTTCAATCCCGACCGCGTCGCCGTGTAAGTTCCTCGATTCAATTCCTGTGATTTAGGAATTTCGGGGGGTTTAGGTCGGTTTTCGGATGTAATTTCGATTAGGTTTTGGCTGAATTGTGTTTTCCCTATGATTTATGGATGATTGAGAGAGATAAGGAGAATATGGTAAAAACGTAGACCTTTTGGTATCTGCATTTCCACTGCGAAATTTGGTAGCTAAAACCCGAAATTGGCTTTGAGATTTAGCTAAACACTGACCAAGGAGGTTGATGTTTTCCCTCAAAATTTTGAGAATGTTGGGCCCAGCATATTTTAAGATGATATTTCTGTACGCGGTTTAGCTAATCTCCGACCAAGGAGATTGATGTTTTGCCCTCGAAATTGTGAGAATGTCGTGCCCAATCACATGTTATAAGATGATATTTCTGTTTGAACTCTTCTAGAACATAGTTGTTTGAGTTGCGTTATTAACGAGCTTTAGTTAGGTCGAGATTTGGGCTCAAAGACTTCAAATTTTGGATCTTTGGCTCTGTAAGCTTAACATTTGATCTTAATTGGATAGCAGGTATTGCAAGTGCGAGATGCCTTACAATCCGGACGACCTGATGGTTCAGTGTGAAGGCTGCAGTGACTGGTACGCGATCTCGTGCTTTTTGTTTCAGCCAAAGTTTAAGATATCGTTATCAATGTCATATTGATGGTTCAATTTCACTGGTTTATTGCTGGTTACTGGTTCAGCCATTCTTATGCCTCTTCGTTTTCAGACTCTTTAAAACGTGATTATCAATGGTATTGTGCACAGATTTGACCATAAAGAATTTCAACTAATTTCAGTTTGAAAGAAAACGCTGACTTGACGTAGATATATGCAAATTGTGAAGTAAATGGTCGTAACCGCTTTTTTAATGAAATCTCAAGTCTTCTTCTTTTTCTTTATTGCTAAAGGCATACAGTGTCCAATGGAAATACTAGCTCATTTCTTCAGTAATTTTCAATGCTTTACCAATCATTGCGCCTTTGGACAAATACGTTCTCTAGATATTAAGACGATTCAATCTTTTGCATACTACTTTTGATTCAGGTTTCACCCTGCTTGTATAGAAATGTCGCCAGAGGAAGCTAAACGCCTTGATCACTTCTTCTGTGAAACTTGTTCTTCCGAGGGCCAAAAGAAGTTGCAGAACTCACATAGCGCCACTGATACAAAGGTACGCCTATATCAAAAAACGTACCCTGGATACTAATTTCATTCATGGAATCAAATATGATTTTGAATTTCCGTTTTCTCAAAAATATTGTATGCATTTTCCGGTTGTTTCAGGTTGAGACAAAACGGCGTCGAAGGTGATGTCGAAGCGGCATGATCCAGTGACATAGAGTTGCAGTCTCGGGGCTGCGGGTCTGTTTCTTAATGTTAAGGTAGGATTTTATGAAAGAAAAAAAAAACTGTTTTTTCGTTCTTCATAACACGATGTAGTATTGTTGTGTCATTTATCGTCGTTCGTGTGTCGTTTTTAAGGTCCGGGTATGTATTTTCCGTAAATTTATGTGGTGTATGTATATACTCTTAGTCTACTCTAGAGTTGTGCATAGTCTTAAATACTTGTATTATTATTATTATTATTATAGTAACAGAAAAACAGAGGCTTTACATGTACCTACATTCTCTTTTAGAAGGGGTGAACGCGGTAAATGCGATGCACTGTTCTCGGTATCGTTCTTATAAGAATTCCCTAATACTTTTAATTAAGAGATTAGAATTACATCTACCAGGTATTCAGTATTCGGAGGCGGATGAAGTCGGGATTTCGACATATGCAAAGCACATCTAAAAGCGGGATAATCATTAAGAAAAGATTTTAAGTCAATATTAGAAGAAATCATATACTTAGAACCAACATATTGTTTGATACAAAACTTAAAATTTAAATATTTGTAGCCCACGTATTGTTTATGCAAATTGAATATCGTTTTTTGATTATTATTTTTCCGATGCATTTGGTGTTTACGATTTATTTAGTATTTGGTATTTTTTATTTTCCAAATTCAGTTTCAAAAGATCCATCTACTCACTCTTACGGCGTCATAGAAAACGGATTACTTGAAGTTAATTCTATCCAGAGATTGAAATGCCGTCGGTCTGCTCATGGCATACACGATAGAAAAACGAAAATAACTGTTTTGCTTTATGGTTTGTCGACCGGTTATCCACGGTTAACCAATAACATACGATAAACGAGTAATAGTGATGGAAAAAAGGCCGTGCCTCTACAACTACAAAGTTAATAAAATACCGGAGGGTACACTAAAAAGTGGCGGTGATGGATAGCTTTTGTGCGGAAACGAAAAAAAAAAAAAAACCGAGCAAGACACAAATGCTTCGGCTTGAGATTTGTATTTTCAGTCAAATGCCATCGTTTTACCATTCAAGAACAACACTGTTTTATTTCCCGACTTATTGCGACACCTAATAAAATGATGCTTATTGCAATATGTATATACTTAATTCAATTATTATTCTATATATTTATACTAGTACTAGTATATCTTAAACCATCCGATGTGAAATTCTCCAACAAAACAAAATGGGTGTTGTGGTGGTGTCGGAATGAATGTAATGAGACATGCACGTGATAATCGTTTGACAGTGATCACGTGATTCATGTCTCAGAGAGTGGAGCCCATTACCATGCCTTTGAGGCCAAACACGTACTTTGACTTCCTCAATACACATGCAAATGCGACAATGAAGATGCACGGTCAAGGGTCACGATTTGAGGTAGGACGCGATGAATGGTTTTTTATTTATTATGATACCATATTATAAATATTTTTAGGTTCAATTATGTCGAACACGATTGATAGGATTAAATAATGGGTGAACACGGTCAATTGATATGCGGTTTGGGCCGGTCTTGACATGAACACGATAACACGATAAGACCCAATTAGATTCGATTAAGAAGTAGCAAGTTGCATTTTATAATGTTATTAAGTGCTCTAATACTAATTATATATTAGTATTATATATGTTTTTTTTATTCTATTAATTCGTTGTTCAATTGATGAATTATTTTTTTAAATAAAAAATTAAATAAATTAAAAATGATGTAAATCGAAATACTTTATTATTTTAAGGGTTAATCTCGGCAAAAGTACTAATACTTTTTAAAAGTGGACCAATAAATACCAATTCTTTTTATTGTCCGGACAAAGTTCCAATTCTTTAGTTTTGTGTCCCTATTGGTACCTCCGAAAAAAAAAATCGTCCTCCAATGTTACTTCACGCCACGTCAAAGTTTTGGTTTTGTAGTCCAATGCTTTTTTTACCCGAATAAAGTTTCAATTCTCTTGTTTTGTCTCCTCGTATCACTTTCGTGAAAATTTCAAACCATGGATTATGCCGTTTTCGGTGTTGAATTAAAAAGTAATTTTTCTCCCTTTTAAGTACATATTCACGATTATTTTTTTACCGTCCAACTTTCCTATGGCTAATTTACTCCGGAAATGTGTCTAAAATTTTGTAACGGTGGCGTGAGTAACAATGGAGGATGATTTTTTTTTCGGAGGTACCAATAGGGACACAAAACTAAAGAATTGGATTCTGGGCAATAAAAAGAATTGGTATTTATTGGTCCACTTTTTGAAAGTATTGGTACTTTTATCGGGATTAACCCTTATTTTAAAATACTTGACTCTGTAAATTGAGTTAAATGGGTAGACACGCTAAACACGATTGAGGCGGGTATGAGTTTTATTTTCTAACACGACTAATAAATAAGGTGGGTACGTGTCTACACATCATAAGTTAAAAAAAAAAAAAAAAAGTTTTAAAACCCGACACAAATACGACACCATACACAAATTGTCACCCCTGTGCCCGGTGATATCTCTTTCTCTCTCTTCTAATACTATATCCATGACTAACGGTTTTGGATATAGAAGATAAATCTCCATGAAATATAACTTAGCTAAATAATTTTAAATCTTGAAGTTTTAGACCTATCTCGACATAGACATATCTCAAAATATATGTCGATGAAATAGGATTTTGGCTTAAATCATGAGTTTTGAAGTTCTAAACATAGCTTGATATCATAATGTACAATTTTGAGTTAATCTTCGTGTGTAGTTTTGAGATATGTCTTAACACCTCTAATCTTAATTGACGGAAAAACTAGTCAACAAACTTTACATTAAAACTTGTTTCAAATAGAGGAAATCTCTTATAGTTATAATTATTATTGAAAATTATTAATTTATCGAGGTTTTATTGTACCATGCTATATTTATACTATATAAAATAAATAAATAAATAAAACGAATCCCAAGCCGCTATAATGTTACACATAAAAAAATGTTATTAAAATAATGAAAAGAAAAAAAAAAAAAAAAAGAACTTGTGAACAAAAAGATAAGAGACCCAAAACCCGAATTTGAAACCAAATACAGAATTTACTACTGCTGATTTCAAACTATAAAAATTGATTTATTTTGCCAAATTTACAGCAATCTATTTTTGCGATACTATGTTGCAAAATCTCAAAGTACAAATCCAAATTAGTAGTTTTTGCGTTTCTTTATTTTTCTACAATTGATGCTCCGATAGCTCAACGGTTTCTAATCTCTACATAGATTAACAAAACATTATGTGCCGTTTAATTTTCTCGTTCGTGTTTCTAACCCGTCTTTGATCTCTTCCACACAATAACCGTGCCGTAAAAATCCGACGACGCAAGCAAGTTAGATCCATGGTTCCAGGCGACATCCATAACCGGAAATCGATGACCCTGCAATTTTCGATAACCATTCGATGAACACCAAGCATGTAGTGAGAATGAGGAAAAATAATTTTTTAGATGAGAATGAGAATCACCTGTAGCTTGTTCACGCACGTGTGCTTCGGCCGAGTCAAATCATAGAAGTAAACGTTTGAATCCTCGCTTCCCGAAACTAACCATTAAACCATAATTAGTGGGTGTAAAAAAGGAATACTATTTGATCACTGAATCAACAAAGAGCGTAGCGTCTCCTAAGGGAAAAATCGTAACTCAGCCTAGGTATGTCTTACTAGTCTTTAGGATAAGTCAAGGACATTTTCGGTATTTTGCGCATACGAGCAGACAATGAGGTGGCTACCACATTACTTAGCTTTACATGTTTTGTTAAGTTGAGTTTTCTATTCAAGACATCTTGTGTAGAATCTTCCCTTGCTTTCGAAGGAAAGGCGTTTTTGTACCGTTTGTTTATAGGGAATTTAATGTTGCGATGAATTCCCGTTGGCTATTGATTTCTGTTCAATTTGGTTTGGTTCCTAACTTTTAGCTCAATTTTTAGATCCGGGGATGCCGGCACTTACGGACCAACAGAGTAAGGGCAAATCGATAACGTAGTTTATTATTCATTTCTTTTGTGTGGGCTTGGGTGCCCAGAGCTTGTGCCGTTTTTTTATTTTTTGTCTTGTATCAATTTATCTCGATGACATTGACATAATTGATTTTTCTAGTCAGATTTTGTCACTTTACATGACAATTTATGAGCTCTTGCAATTATACCCCATGAAAATTGCAATTATTTTCAGCAATTACTCAAATTTTATCCCACATATCATCTGAAACCTAATGCACAGTCCTAACACCTTGAGCGTTACCGCGCTTGCAAAACAGGTCTATATGAGCAAACCATAACTAAGTCGATACACTTACCAATATATTCGCCTTTCTCGAGGGAAAGCAGAGGGCAGAAGGAAGCCCGTATGCTGTGTATCCGTGGAGTCAATTTAAGCGAGCATCGAAGGGTCAAATAGCCTTTTATTTCCAGAGCAACACTGGAAAACGACAATCATTTTATCAGCTTTTAAAATTGCACCATATCAACAAAGTAGTTAGAGAAATGGTATTGTTTTGCTCACTGACCTAAAAAAAGACAGGTATCCATCTCGTGTACACGTCAGCAACACGGGCCCACGGGCAAACAGCGAGAAGCTTCGATACTGCACGGTCGTGATTGGAGATTTCTGCTTGTTGCTGCTTCGGTAGCGATGAGAACGGGATAATGCTCCCGTGTGAGAGTTCATGCTTACAGAGTATACACATCCCTACATAAATTACCCCAAGCACTATTAATAACCTTTATTTATTTGGCAAAAATACCCTCCCAATCTGGTCGGGTAGTGCTTAAATCACCCCGGAATCCATTTTACGGTGCACATGTACCCCTTGGGTATTTAGTACTGTTGAACTTTACAGAATCAGCATTATATGCATTTTTAGGGGTAATTTTGCCATTTCCTGGTTCCACCACTATACATACATAAAATCACATAGCTTTTATAGCTCCATTATATGGGCTGATGAAATTTATATTCATTGGATACTGCGACTGCTATTAACACCTGGACTCACCAGTGAATCACCGCAAAAGATGAGCTGACCGGTGTGGTCGTGATCCATTGAGGTGACTTCACTGTCGAAAACTGCTTTATTAACAATCCTCCCCGTGCTGGAATTGAGAACCTGTCATATTATCGTAAAACGTTTAACCACAAATATAACCCATCACCCTTCCACTTAACAGGTCAAGAATTAATATACATAATCAAGCGTTATACATCGACATCCTACGTTATGAGAGATATTAAAAATCGTATTAGACGCTGTTGCAGAAAAGACGCAAAAAGGGATAGAGGGCAGTAATTACCGTGATTTCTTTATTTGCATTGCCAAAAGAAACAAAGTTGTTATTTACCTGCATCAGAGAAAGTAAGAAAGAAAAAATCTTCTATCGTAGATCCAAAAATATATATTATATATATAGTTCACAAAGGTATTAATCTAAGATTGTAGATATAATTGTTAGAAAAACGGAGTACAACTTTAGGTCATCCTTACAGGGTGAAAACGAATGCACAATTGTGGCGAGACGCCATATATGACTCGTATACAAAGACCTTTTGCGATTTCCCACACGCGCACAGTCTTATCCATTGATGATGAAGCGATATATTGATTATTGGAGGAGAAATCAAAATCTGAAAGAAAAAAAAAGTACTTAAAATAACTCGTGCCAGAATTATGGAAACGAAGGTGTTATATTACTTATATATGTCTCTACCCTCCATCAACTTATCCTATTTCATGAATCTACCTGTCTCTGTCTTTTAACATAATAAACAAATTATGCTATCAAAAGTCAAATCCCAAAAATTTGGTCAAAAATATTCAAATTGAATAATAGGCCTAATGGGCGCAGAAACTCGAGAATTAATCCCTCTATAGCATTTGACACATAGTTTGACCAATAACTCACATCTTCCTTCATTCGGCTAAGAGTGAAATTTTATTACCAAAACAAACGAATTCCAAAAACCCGGGTCATTATATGTGAACGAAGTAAGTGTCAAGCATAGTTCCAATGTGACAACAACGAAATAGAGAGATGAGAAAACAGAAGCTGTACCAGCTATTCAAACCTGTAACGTCTTTTGAATGGCCTTTCAGATAATTAAGGACTGACGGAGGGTCAGAGACGGTGCACACAGTCAATGTTCCATCCGATGCTCCGTATGCAAGCAGATCAGACGTCATGTGCCCGAATTTCAATATTGTAACTGCAAAAAATCTAATCAGGTTTGAATTTAAAAATAAAAAGCGCGCAGGTTTTCCAATTAAGATTACAGCAATTTAATTTTACCTGAGGCTTTACTCTGATCAAAGATGCAGTGCATTCCCACAAATGAGTAGGGAGGCTCCACAGTTCGAAATTTCGGTCGATCGCTATCACTGGCTGTTGAGCTAAAACTATTTCTGCAACTCGAGGCTTTATTACTTTGCAGATCCTGAAAAAAAAAAAAAAAAGGATCCCCATTCTAAGAAAAAGTATTTGCAGGTAATGTGATTAGCTGCCACATTACCAAAGTTAAATATCATAGTGAGTAATAGGCAGAAATGCTCTGTGAACTTTTCATGTTGGTGCACTTTGCCCCCAGAAGGCCTGAACTTTAATATTTGGCAGCAACACCCCCTAACCTTTTAGAAGGTAGCTTATTGCCCCCTATGTGTTACAAAATGATGGAAAATGCTAACTTGTGCGACCAACTGTGCTACTTTTTGAACATGTAAAGGTAAAACTGCCAAAACTATGAGGCAAAGTGCACCATTACTGCCAAGTACCCGTAATTATTTTATCAATAAAAGACATAATTACACTGAATATTAATCAAGTAATAAAACCGAGGCAAAAGGATTCAATCAAAGATGCCAGAGAGTCAATATTAGGAAGGGAAGCAAAATTTCAAAAGGGAAGTTGCCATACCCGGCCAGAAGTCCAGCTCTCCACATCGAACAGCATGGATAAAGGACTTGGAGGATGAACCCATCGCCCACTGATGCATCGAGAATATGACCAAATGAAAAATTACGTGCATGTTTAAAAACGCTTTCTAGTAATCACATGAAGTAATCACGCATCCTTCGGAAACAAAACAACTACACCGATCCCCGTCTCCGAATAAACTAACAAATCTCACTATAGCCGATTTCATTCCATGGAAACAAAATTTATAACCGTCATCACATTGTAAACTTTTGAGCTACCTGTTTCCGGGAGTGCTGTTCAGACTCGTAAGCTGCATACTCTCCCAGTTCCTCGGCCTGCGAATGTAATTCCGGTACGCCACGTATCCTTTCCCATTGCATCTCCAATCCTTCACAACAGATCACATACATAAATCATCAAACAAATTATAATCAACTGTTCCATTACAAGTATAAAAACAATAAGATCATCACAAATCGCTATGCAACGAATTCACAAAGCTCAAAGCAAGAATCACTCGTCAAGGTTGTTGATCTGTAAAGAGTTATACTCACTTTGACATCAAGCGAACCCACGGCAAATTGAAGATCAAACCAACTATCTATACTTAGATCGCAATAAATCTCACATAAGAAGCTTAAACACAGGGAGGAAGAAGGATCCATACACGGCGGCGAAGAACACCGGACTCGGCCTTGCGGTACAGGAGGAGTCGGCGAACGCCGATGTACTGAGGATCAGCGTCGGAGCTCGCCGGCTGAAGCATGCAGCTGAACAATTCCAGATCGGCGCTGCTCTTACTCGCTTTCGCTTCCTCCTCCATGTCCGCCGGAGCGTTCTTCTCGATCCTCTGCTCCGCCATTGACGAAAAATCAAAAATCAAAAAAGCTTACTGGCTCCTCATCCAGGGACGAACTCGCTGGATTTCTCGGCTAACGGATCATCGGCCAGTGAATAACGGCACGGAATCAAGGAGAAGCGTTGACGAGGCTGAGAAATCGGTAGTCTGGGCGTGGACGAAGCGTGGATTTCAGACAGAGCGTGGACTTCGGAGGTGAAGTTTCTGTTTGGATACCGAGAAAATGGGCGAGAGATTTTCCAGGAAAATAAAAATTAATTAGCGCCAAACTTAGGAAAACGACATGCTTTTCTATACTACCTTTAAATAGTTGCATATAAAAACGACATATATTTTCAAAACGACATAAAACAGGGGAACAAAAAAAAACGGAATTATTACGATGTCGTTATATATATATATATATGTTTGTAACAGTGTCAGTACCCAATACTTCTTTGCACGACGGCATAAATTATAATTTTTTACGGCCAAAGTTTTTAGTGATTTTGGACATTCAAAGTCCATGGAAGTCTTAAATTTTCGTTAACTTTTTACATAAACGTGGTCAACAATACCACTTATATTTACACTGAATATACTAGTAATGTGAATGAATTATAACATTGACTAGTCAATAGGGTCATCCTTTATAGTTAGGATAATTAAGCGTCCAAAACAACAAAATCGTGAAACGGACAATATATATGTATAAACGACATGAAGAGTGTCATACGAGGTGATTTTGAGATTAACGATCTTGATTTGAACCTCGCTATGTTACAGAAATTTGATTTTAATCTTTGTATTCGATGAGAAATAAACATTGGTTTTACACAAAAATCCCAACTCGTTGATCTCTAGAAAATAAGAAACTAAGATGATAAAGACGCCACAAACGGGGATGGAAATCTCCGTGATTAGTCAACGAAATCATGAGAAAATTCAGATAAGTTCCAATAGTTTTTAGCTACACCCTTCAGTGTTGTAGTTCCAATTTTAGTTTTCTAATGCAACTGAGTGATTCAATACATCAAACACTCGAGCACTCTCTGTAATTACCAAAAATTGTTGAATTTGACAACATTTTCTATGATTGTTCAAGGATTGAGATAACAAAGACCCTTTGAAAAAAAATATTATTAGTATCAATCCTAAATTTGAGGACAATATAAGTCACGTATATTCAAGTACGTGTGTTTAAGAGCCACGTGTCAAACACTAAGAGATTTCCCACCAAGCCTTGCCTCAAAAATCAAACGCATTACAATCACATCAAAACGGAAAATGCCGAGGAAGAGATGCAATTATTGCCCACAGCATTCTTTCACCACTCATTGGCTTCTCCCGGTGGAGTCGTCGACCGGGCGGTTAAACCGGTTGGAGAACCACACGGTGTCGGCTTCCACGGCCACGCCGTCCTGGTTGCGGTGCCAGCTGTAGTAGGCGTGTGTCCGGTTCTTGATGTCGAAGACGGCGTGCCCGAAGCTGGCCTCGCGGTAGGCCGAGTAAGCCGGTTGCGGCTCGCTCATGCTGCGAGAGAGAGAGAGATATATAATCACTTGTCAATAATATTCATATTTTGACCAAACTGTAAGGTCAATGAAAATCGCTCTTACTTGTTCGCTAAGCCTTCGATGTTGCCTCCGTCTCCGATGGTAATGTAAACCGGCGCGGACTCGTCTCTAACAGGCTTGCAGATTCCGTTCACGATATTGTACGCGATGTTCGACACACGCTCCTGTTTAGAGGCCACGGAATCAGACTCAATACGCGCAATGAGGATGGTTATAGAGAACAAAGAAACGAGGAAAATAGAGAGCTTACGGAGCGCTCATAGGCGTGGACATGGCCGGAGAACACGACGTCGACCTTGTACTGGACGAACCATTCCTCGAACATCACTCTCATGGTTTCTCCTTCCATGTAGTGGTAGTTGTAGCTGTTGTACCACGGCGAGTGCACCATCACGATCAGCCACGGCGTTTCTGTCCTGTTCACTTTCGGCAGCTCCGCTTCCAGCCAGGCGTACTGAGGCGTGTATTTGCCTGCAAAATCACACAATTTCTTGCACGTCAAGAAACTCCGAAAGAACAAAGGAACGCAGACAAAAAACCCGTCATATGCTACATTGGAATACATAATAATCTTCCGGTTTATATACCGTATGCTGAATACGAAGCCAAGACGATGATGTGTGCGGACGCCCTCTTGATCGAGTACCAGAAAGGAGCCGTGCTTCCTGAAGCTCTGTACGGTACGTGATACCGCTTCGTAAACGGCTTAAACGGTTTATATTCACCCTGCAAAATAACAAAGCTTCAGTTTCTTTTATAACAAATTTTAAGAACTCGAGAGGAATTCATATCAAATTCGCCTATTTAGTCTCGGATTCTCACGATTTCAGGCGCAAAATCGAGCTCGTGATTCCCAGTGGTCCATATCCAAGGCTGATAAGCAACACTTCGCTCCACGAATCTCGCCCACGTGTCCCATCGGTTGTTATCGTGGTTCGGATGGTTATCAGCGTATGAAAGATCTCCGACGTAAAGGACTGCCTTGCCCTTCTGCGGGTTCAGCTCATAATGCGTAAGCGTCCTGTTTGAATCGTAGGTCTGACCAAGGTCCCCTGCAGACACGGCCGAGTGGGTTTAGACACAACAACGGTTTATACAAAGCAAGCTATGACTTGTGCCACTTCATTTTTCAAACGCGTCTCACCGATGAGACCAAAAGTGTACGGGACGTCTGGGCCAACTTCCGGAGGAGTAGTGAACCAAAACATCCTCTCGGTGTGACCGATCCCTACCACATAGTAGTACTTGGTATCGTACTGCACAAAAACACGGGGAAAAAACAGTCAATGATTGGATAGAGCTGCGAAAAGTCAACGACGACCAAAGGGGAAATCACCGTTCAAACCCCGGGTTTTGTTTGTAGGTAGAAGCATAGATGTAGATTACTTCATCAAACATTTTTATAAGTTTATGTCAGATATGATCATATCATATTCGCTTTTCTCTTTCTGTTCTAGTTCCGATAATTGAGATTATTTATTTTCTGTGGTCGCGGTATTCCTACCTCCTATAAACAACGATTATATTAATTCATTTAAGACGGGATCACGAGACTACCTTCAAGTTTTTGATATTTGTGTGGTGGATGAAGCCGGAAGAGTAGTTGTAGAACTTGTAGGTGGTGAATTTTCCGTCGGCCACCTTCTTCTTCTCGCTCTTCCTGCTCCAGTAAACCACTTTACTCGAACCGGGTTCGTCCATGGTGACCCACGACACGATCATCGCCTTGCCCACTTGGTCTCCTTGCGTGATATGAACCTTAAAAATAGACCATTGAGTACATTAAGAAACCAAGTCGTCATTAGGAACCGATAGGAACCGATACGAAAAATCAAACAGAAAAACATAAACCGACGAGAATTCACCAATGAGCTGAATTCCCGGACACTTAATTCCAATGAACGAAACACAAACAGTTCGTTCGAGAACGCGTTCAAAGCTCTCCTAACCTTTCATCGGGCGCCTATATTAACCCGTGATAAAGGTCAAATTATTCCCTTTAACCCACTTACCAAAATCGAACTTACCAACACAATGCCTATGACCGCGGTATCCTTCCTTATCCCGTACATAGACCGGGGCGGATCTAGTGCATACCCAAACAATGTTGCAGTCCCTATATTTAAATTTTTGTTGGAATCCACCTTAAACTTTTCTCTTTTTTTCTTCTCTCTCAATTTTTTAATTTTTTAAAATTAATTGTTTACTCTAGAATCTAGATTATACGGAATTCATATCAAACACATCACTGATTCGAAACATGAACCAAAACCACCATTGAAGCCATAACCATCTCAACAACAGATCAAACCATATATGCTAATATCTATCTATATATATATATATATATGCAGAAAGTTTGGAACTTTGTGTCGTTTTCACCTGTTGAGGAGCATTGTAGCCGCGAGGGACTTCAAAAACATCGCTGTCCAGGGGCATGTCCATGGCCTTCTCCTCTTTCCTCACGAAGGAGCTGGTCTGACCGCCATTGCAGAGCGCCAGAGAGCTCAGCACGAAAGCCACAAAAACCAGAGCTCCACGACCAGACATCGCCGAAGAAGAAAACCCCAATACACCCATCTGGATATTATACAGATTACAGAGAGCTGCTATATGATATATATATATATATATATATATAATTTATTGATAATGGCAACTATTTAAGCAAGAAAATCGGGGGAATATACTCGATTTCAAAACTGATTCCTGCTCTCATTATTAGTTAGAATATATATAGGGAAAAATTAATATTATTATCGAAAGAAAAAAAAAAGTTGACTTTTCAGCGATGAGTCTCACTCGGGAGAGTACGACTTACGAGAACAATGATATGATGATATGAAGACAAGAGATTTTGCAATAGTTTAGTAATCATAAAAAGACAAGTCATGTGTCAGACTATCAACGAATATAATAATCTGCAGTTTTGCATGTTGGTGTTTATGACTCTACTATGTAGGTAGGCAGATAGATCTTGAAATTTGTTTTTTATTTTTTCATTAAAGCCTCGTATTTTCAAAAGTGGAATAATTTCTCCTTGATTTGACAATTTTTAACTTATAGGCAACAGCTTAATTTTCTCAAATCTTATAAGACCTTCAAGTTAATAAACACGGCATAAGTATATAATGTTTTTATTTTTACGGTCCAAGTTTCCTAGTCTTTTATATATTTATGGGCAAAGGCCTTTATGTTTAGTATTTCTATTCTTTCTAAAATTCCGTCCACTTTTTTTTATTGAATTGACACTTTTTCAAATCTAGACACGTATCAATTTAGAGAGTGAGATAACTTTGTAAACGACACATTCAAAATTTTATTAAATTAATTATAAAAGTTTTTTTTTTATAAGAAATATAATATAACATTGAGTATATCTATATCGTCGTGAATCTATTTTATCAATTGCACGATAGTCCCATATAATATATAGTATATTGATTTTGTTCGATAATTAATTGATAAAAATATATCTTTTAAGTGATGGGTTGCTCAAAAGTTTTTTTTTTTTTTCATAAGGCATAAAGAAAATTTTGTTGTTTTTGCTAGTAAGGATGGAATTGTTTCCAACGAAACAAAATTGAGGAGGCAAATCACACCCACATACAAAATTAAAGAGCATTAAAGAAAAAAGTAATTATTTTATATTAATATGCGAAGATGGTATGAAAAGTGGAGTTTGATCGGTCCAAAGTCTATATACAAAAGTTGACAAATGAAAAGCTGCAAAAGGATTGGATATGGTGTGAGATTCCTACTTTTGGGACCTTTCTACTTTCTAGTGATACGATATAATCATATAGCTTATTATTATTTTATATTATATTAGTGTGCGTATATATAATTTTATATATGCTTATGCTTATAAGTTGTGACCAAACATGAGCTTTAAGTCAAGTTTAGCATAACTCTGATGATTCTTTATAACGAATATTCTTAGCTAAAATACTTTGATGATTATTGAAGAATTTTGTCAAGTTTCGCTTAAACAATAATCTCTTGATTAACTTTTACTTCCAATCATTTATTTGATATGTAAACTCAGTTGTTTCGAAATAATTCAAAGTAATTTTTTTTTTCTTCCCTCAAATTGGTTATTTTAATTAACCTAATCCAGTCAAATTTGTTATCTGAATAAAAAATTAAATTTATCTTACATAAATAAATAAATCCATTTGCCAGTTTTTCGAAAACTGTGACGGTTAGAGACAAATAATTAGTCAAACGTAGATAAATATGTGTGATTTGAATTGAATTGCCCAATTAAAATTAAAAACTATTCATATTTAATCAGAAATATATACGTGTATAATTAAATAAAAAACTTGCTTACAATAATTGGGTCGTTATTTTATTGACCTATGATGACAGTAGTACAAAATTGTCGATATCTTAAATTACAAACTTAGTAATGTGAACCCTAATAAATATAGCTGCTCACTTGTTGTCCTGTCGAGTTTAATTAGTAAATTATTTTAAACATGTAAATAATGTACTTAGAGTTTAACATTTTGCTTAAGGAATTTTCGTTTTGAAGATACGTGTTGTGTTTCTTAATATCATTTCATATGGTCAATAAATGGTAGCTATAAATTACTTTTGAGCGTGTTTTAAATAATCCAATTAAATCATATCGATGATTATTTATAAATTTTTTTTTTTAAAAAACACAAATAATCTTTGTCGTGTATGTGCATTTATGGTTTCTCGTATATTGTTAATAAAATAAATAAAAAATCAATGAAAAAATAATTCCTTAAAACACTTTTATGATGTATCGTTGATTTATTTGAGAATTAAAAAATATAAAAAAAATTATCACATTATTATATGTGCTTACTATTATTATAAGATTTGTTTGGATATTTATTTATATAAATTCGTCGAATCGATTTATCGGTCGATAAATAACGATAGCAATAAAATAAACTAAATTGTAAAAAATATATGTCGACAAAACCTTTACTAATTGATAAACATATAAAATAACTAGCTATCGATAAGATATCGATAACAATATGTTAAAAATATTATTTTTGAATAATTGACACATTTATTTATTTATTTATGAATGGGAGTGACCCAATTTTATAATGCCCTCTCGCATTACTATTTTTCTTTTTAATCCACATTACTAAATATATTTAGTGTAAGAACAAGTGACACTGTTAGTCAAGTTTATAATATGTAAAAAGATACATATTTGCGTCTCATGTGATTTGAACCCGTAAGTTTTTGTAGAAGTATACAGTGAAATTGCCATTAGACCAAACAATTTTTAATTATGGGCACATTTAATTCTAAGCCCGTCGAAGTGTGTACAAATTGCTCTCTAAATTCATATTTTGGCGCATTTGCCGACTTGATTAAAGGTAAGTATTTTCACACATTTCGAAAAGATAACATAAGAGTGATATAGAAACTTAAAATGAATATTCAATTCATATATATTATTATATTATGATCTATATACTTAATATTTGTACCTATAAAACCTTAATATATTGATACTAGAAAGTTTAAAAATACGTACATAGAGGAGGAATATGCGAAATCCTATTCCATCAAATTTTTAAAAAAATAAATAAATCAACAAAATTTTATTTATTTAGTTATGTAGATCGTCAATCAAAATAAATTATAAACATAAAAAATAGAAACTGATAGTTCTTCATAAAAAAATATTATTGACTAAATTGGATCTTATAGAGTTCGTTGACTTGAAATTCAACTTGCAATTTTTACATGCCACTCTCTGTCTCTCCTCTTTACCAGTGGAATCTCCCTTTATGAAGTGCGCAAAAATAATCTTTCATTGAAGGAAAACTTCTCAATCACTTCTGTTCTCAAGTGTTCAAATGATTCTATCCTTCTGTTCTCAAGTGCTCAAAATCTTCTGCTCAAGGAAAATTCTTCTTTCTTGACATTGACAAAACAAAATAAAGTGTCAATTTGATGATAAATTGACCGATCTAAAGTGGACTCGAATAACAATAGAGTTAGATTCTTCTTCTTTTTTTATCGTTTCCTTCAAAATGAATTGGATGATAGGAGGATATCATCTTGTTAGCAAAGGGAACTAATCAATATTTATTTCCTTCTATCATCCATACTTACTAACGGCATTTTATTTTATTTTTTGCAATCGTTCATAAATTTTCACCCGTGCATTATATAACTTCTAGAATGTCATTGAAATCATGTGTGGATAACTTTTCGTACACTTCAAAACAACATTACAATTCATGCACTAGAGCGAAGCCGATACTTACCATAAACAACTGTCATAATGTGTCATTCCGAGCGACTATCTCCACTATGGAAGGAAAAATAAAGAGCAAATTTATCATCAAATACTAGATGAAAAAAAGCAAGTTTAGATTTTCTAGATAGAAGTAAACTTTATAAATGTGAAGTTATAAATATGAAAGAGTTAGGCATGGTTCCTCCTATACTTCATTGTTTATTCGATTGATACAAAGTCCACGTATTGGAAATATGGCTTACACACTTTGAATGCATCTAAGCCCATTAACGTACTGGGCCTATAATTGGTCTAGCCCATCGTTACCAAACTCAATTCATACCAAAAAAATCGTAGATAAATAAATAAATTGTATATTTGTTAATTTTTTTTGTTGGAAAAAGGAGATAAAATATTTTTGCAAAATTCACTTTCATCTATATTCACATCACATACTATGTCTATGTGCATGATCTCTAAAACGATTAATGAATATACATATTCCCCTATATATATATGTAACATTGATATTTTTCATTAATATTAATTTTTATTAACCAAACGCTATCAATTTTGCTCTACAACTTTTACTTCTCTATATATCCTCCCAATTTTGCTTTTCTCTTCTTGTCAATGTGGAATTACTATTCTCTCATAAAATTAGTTCATTCATATTTCATAACATTATTTATATAATATTACGCGTATAAACCCTATTTTCTCAAAACTTTTCGGTTACACGTAAAATTTGATATGAAAGTTTACATGTTTTCGAAAAACTCATCGGTAAACTCATAAACTAGAGCCGCCACTTTTTCCTTGATAACAGTATTTTGAACCTTGCTCAAATCAATAAACATATTCTAGGACTGTGAATAATCTATTAAATGAAGAAACAAAGTTTAAACCATGAAGTTATGTTTTGTTTTTCTCATTTAGTTAGTACACGAGAGTCGAGACAGTGTGGAAAAATACAGGAATAACAAATAATAGTTCTTGATATAAAATAATAGTTCTTGATATATATAGCAAGGTTCGCATTTTTGACGATAATCGTCGATTTTCGGTCTTTTCGGTAGTTACCGGTAAGTTGCCGGCTCTAATACTTATCGTTTTATATACTTTTTGACGATTATCGAGCTTTTCGATAAAACTTTTTCCAACCGATTTTCGACAAAATGCGTGTGAAAAATAAAGACTTTTCGGTTAAATAAAAAAAAATCGCGGCAAAAATACGAATTAAACTTTCGGCAAAAATAATTATACTCACACAAGAGCACCTCACCACACCCCACCCCGGTCGGTCGGCGACGGCGCGCGTGTGATGGTGTAACATTTGTGTGAGTCCTCCCCCATCTACAAAATCCTATGACCCAAAGAGCCCAATCCTTTGTCCCTAATATTTGGTATATAAAGTATAAACATCACCAACTCTTGTCATCTATCAATGTGGGACTTTTTGTTATTCAACTAATATCACACATTCACACTTAACATACACATACACATACACTTCATTTAATATCACACTTCAAATAATATTATACACTTAACATACATGTTAACTTCACATAACATACATATACACTTAATATGTATATTCATTTAATATTATACACTTCAAGTCTTCAACTAATATTAAATTTGTCATCTATCAATGTGAGACTTTTTGTTATTCAACTAATATTACACATTCACATTTAACATACGCATACACTTCACCTAATAATTTAACTTAATATTACACACTTCAAATAATATTATACACTTAACATACATATTAACTTCACCTAACATACATATACACTTAATATGTATATTCATTTAATATTATACACTTCAACTAATATTAAATTTGTTAACATACATATACAATTAACATGCATATTCGCTTAATATTACACACTTAATTAACATACATATTCACTTCACATAATAATTTGACTTAATATTATACACTTAAACTAATAAAGTGACTTAATATTAGTGTTTTAGATTTGAGACTAGTGATGGAATTCTATGTGTGTATGACTTTAGTTACATATGTTTTGTGGTATGATATTATAAAAATATTCTGTAAGTTTTCCGTCGAAAAGTATCGAAAAGCATCGATAATCTGTCGATAATCATCGAAAAGTATCGGTAATCGGTAAGCTACAGTATTATAGGTTTTCCTTCGATTAATCGGTAAGCTTTCGATTAATCCGTCGAAAACGGTAATCGATTTATCGATTACATCGATAAGTTGAACCTTTGATATATAGTACTCAAAGTTCCTCATAAAAAAATATAACCAATATACAATCCCATAAATGTATATTAGACATGTAAGCACTGAATATTGGGCATGCAAAAGATGCTTTCTTTGACTGTAACTGCGAGAGAGAATAGCTCAATGATGAATACAGCCCATTTTCCCGGGAAAATTCATCAGCCCATTTTCCCGGGAAAATTCATCAACCCAAACAAACTATGAAATAAGCATAGATCTTCGAGCCAGATCTCCATGAAAGAAGCAAGCAGAATTAGAAAATGTCAGAGAAAATACAGCCTAATTAATACATCATATTCAGACATCATCAACGATAAAAAAGACAAAGATAAAACTTTAAATAACATTAAAAAAATGGAAAACCTAATCCTACCCAACAATAGGTCAGATTCTGCTGAATATCCGCTGTGTTTTATATTTATCCAATCAGAATAATATAATCACAGAGAAGAAAAACAACACTGGTGTCCCTATACTTTGATTGTTGTACAATTCGCTCTTTGTATTTTATTTTTTAACATTACTAATGTCCTCTTTTCCTTGAAAATAACATAATATCCTTGCACGATAACTTTTGACGGAAAAATTTTATTTATGCAAAAAAAAAATAAAAAATTAAGGACAATCTTATCAATCATGCATTCATGCTACCTTTTTCACATTAAAAAAAACATGCTACCTTTTTCAAAAAAATATATATTCTTAGATTTTCATATGAAGATTTCTAATAATCTAAATATTTAATATATTGATGTTGGTGATAAATTGATTTTTTTTTTCACATGTACAGTAGAACATTTATAAATTAATATTGTTGAGACCGACAAAAAAATATTATCTTATCGGATTATTAATTAACATATAAATTAATAATTTATTTATTTATACATCAATGAAGAACAAAATTATTAATCAATTATAATTATATAAACATCTTTATCAACAAAAAACTATTTCAATTTATTATATCGAGAATATTAAAGTATATGAATATTTAAGAATACCAAGAGAGACTATTATGATTTAAAAAGATTTTATTATAGTACAATATCATAGATATTAAAGAGTCTAATGATATTAAAGAGGAATAACCATAGCTTCTTAAAGTAGTGATAACTAAATCTATAAAAACATATTTTAAGAAGACTACACTATTAGTGATGTAATGTTATCTTTTATTTGATGTGATTTCATAGTTATCTCTGTTATTTATAGTGATTTTATAAATATTTTTGTAATGTTTGTATTGAATTATTAATTTATATATCACTTGGGACTTATATATCTTTCTAAGAAAATTATTATCTGATAATTTAGCCAATTATTAATTTATCCAGTTAGGCCCGAGTCGGGACTTGACATAAATATTATTTAATCGCGAACATTAATTAATCGAGTATTAATTTATAGAGGCTCTACTCATTTGTTGCACCCTCGTTAGTATTTATTGTTATTTAATGCTACTTTTGAAAGTACAGGGATATTACGGTCAAAATTAAAATACTCAGGGTGAAAATTCAACAATATGAAAAATTCAGGGCTTAAAAACCAACTGCTCTTATATTTATCCAATCAAAACAAATCTAATAAAAAAAATAAAAGCATTAAAAAACAGAAAACCCAAAAAACAAGCCACTCTTCCTAAACTACCATTCAACCCAACTCCCTAAGCAAAGCCAAAAAAGCTCGCCTGTGACGCATCCACGTGTAACCGAAATCCCAGCCGTTCAGATTCACACTTAATTCATGATATCCAAAACGAACGGTTGAGATGGATCAGCGGCACTGGAGCCGACCGCAGAGGATAACCACCCCGGTAACCCACTTTCAGGGACTATTGCCTTTAAAAACGAACCTTCAAAGCTTCATCAAAATCGCTCTCAACAATGGATTCCATGGCTCTCTCTCTCCTCGCTCTCTCTCTCCTCCTTTGCCACGCCTCGTCGGAGATCCTCTCCGGCGGATCGGACGCCGGAGACGCGGTGATCCGGCAGGTCGTGGACGGCGACGGCGAGGCCAGGCTCGGCGCGGACCACCACTTCTCTCTCTTCAAGGCCAGGTTCAACAAGGCCTACGCGACCGAGGAGGAGCACGACTACCGATTCGGAATCTTCAAGGCGAACCTCCGCCGCGCGGAGAGGCACCAGAAGCTCGACCCGTCGGCGAGCCACGGCGTGACGCGATTCTCCGACCTCACCCCGGCGGAGTTCCGGCGAAGCTTTCTAGGGCTTAGGAGCCGGCTCAGGCTCCCCGAGGATGCGAACACGGCACCGATTCTGCCGACGGAGGATCTCCCCGACGACTTTGACTGGAGGGAACGCGGCGCCGTATCGCCGGTCAAGAATCAGGTGATCGATCGCTGTTGATCTGATTGTTAGCTTGCTTCTATCTGTCAGTTTCAAGATGATGATTTCAAATACGTTACGTTCGGTTTAAATTTTTCAAGCGTTTGATCGGGAAACTGATTCTCTTAGATTTGGTTTTGGACTGGTCTTTTTGAATTTTTGTGCTGAATTTTGACTGATTTTGGGGTTTGTTTGTGGTGGATTTGTTGTTGATTTAGGGTTCTTGCGGATCGTGCTGGAGTTTCAGCACTGCTGGTGCCTTGGAAGGTGCTCACTTCCTCGCCACTGGAGAGCTTCTGAGCCTCAGCGAACAACAGCTTGTCGATTGTGATCACGAGGTTTGTGCTTTTTGCGGAACCGATTCTTCTTCAAATTCTAGCTAATTTAGTGATTACAGGGAGGTCAATTTGTTATTGCTAAATAGTTAAGGTCTGTATTAGTGAAGATATTGTCGATGAAACTGTACTATTCGGATAATTTTCATCCGGGTTTCGTTGAATCGTTGCATCTCTGTTTTATTTGTCCTTATGTGATTCTTTACTTCCTCTGGCTTTTAAATTAGTGTGGTTGTGTCATTGCAGTGTGATCCAGAGGAGAAAGGGTCGTGTGATTCCGGATGCAACGGGGGTCTCATGAACAGCGCTTTTGAGTACACTCTCAAATCCGGGGGACTGATGCGTGAGGAGGACTACCCGTACACCGGCACTGACGGTGGAATCTGCAAGTTTGACAAGACTAAGATTGCAGCTTCAGTGGCCAACTTCAGTGTTGTGTCCCTCGATGAGGAGCAAATCGCTGCAAACCTTGTCAAGAACGGCCCTCTCGCTGGTAACTAAAAGAGTAACTATCAACTATGTCTCCTGAACTTATCGTCTTATCACAGTTTCGCCCCTAAACTTTTTTGTAGCACATGTTTCCTGCGTAGTTTGTGTTTTCTAATCATTGTCAAATTCGAAGTCTCGGCTATGCTCACTCTTGTGTTACGAAGCAAAATCATCATAAATTTAACGATTATGGAGTTCGAAAATAAACTACACAAAGAAAAATCATAATGAGTACTAGTAGCACATACATAAACATGGTTTAAAATGTTATGGAAATTATTGATTATTTAATAACCAAGGGGTAACTTCAACAGTTTATAAGTTTAGAGTAGAAACTACGACAAATTCAAGAGGCGTAACTGCAAATTACTCGACTAAAAAGTAAGAACAACCCTATAATTTTATGGGTCGACTCAAAAGGGCTGTAATTGTGTTTTTTGCAGTGGCCATCAATGCAGTGTACATGCAGACGTACGTGGGCGGTGTGTCGTGCCCGTACATATGCTCAAAGAGGCAGGACCACGGTGTGCTGCTCGTTGGCTACGGCAAAGCCGCCTACGCTCCGGCGAGGATGAAGGAGAAGCCGTACTGGATCATCAAGAACTCGTGGGGCCCGAATTGGGGAGAGAAGGGCTTCTACAAGATATGCCGAGGCAGGAACATCTGCGGAGTTGACGCAATGGTCTCCACCGTCGCTGCCGTTCGTAGCTCGACGCAGTAGTAGTGGGAGATCCGCAAGAAAATAAATTATGTGTACAAATTATTATTGTTATTCTTGGAACGGCGAGGCTGTTTCAGGAGTTAAGTTTTTTTTATCTTTTTCTTTTGAAAATCATATGAAGACCGAACCGGGTTTTACGAATCGTTTTAAGGAACAAACCCATTTGAATGTGTTTAATTGCTTGGCGCTGAAACATGTATATAATGCTTGTTTTGTAGTACAAGAAAAATTTATGAGCGCGACTCTCAGTGAAAAATGTTAGATGCACCGGAGAATACCCAGAATGACGTCATTGGGTGGGATAGTCCCCATATTGAGGCAATTGTTCTCAAACTTTGAAAAGAGTCTTTGCTGTGGTACTAATTTTTGTAGTCCAAAATTCTCACTATTATAATTTCAGTTTACATCATCTATAATCAATTAGTTTAACCACGCTTAGGAAATACCATTCTCATATTCTACATACAAAAAAACATGATTGATAACTTATAAGTATGTTTCAAAGATCTCTCAACAAGTACATCATCAAAACTTTTCCGAACATATGAATGCATACATAATATTGCATGCGAAAAAAGCTACACATTTTTATATGAAAAAGACATTGGCCTCTTTATACATTATACGGATCAATATCCTTAAAACGCCAAAAAGAAACTCAAAAAACAATTGATTCCGAGGTCTGGAATTCAATCCTCGTTATCAATACTCAAGCTGGCCATTTGGTACACGTCCATTTGGACGCGTTCAAGTTGCGACGGGAAGAGCCGCACGCGTCCATACGCGGCTAATCATCTCCCGGCGTGGCGCGCACGCGACGAAACACGTGGATGGAGCAACGCACAGTCCAATCCGGACGGGGGTTGCTGAAGCAATGGGAAGACAACATGTGGCATGGGTGGTTCACTCGAGCGGGTTGAGTAAAGAAGAAAAAAAACTCTAGCGTGCCACACGTAGCGCCTTTTCGCGGCGCCGTTCATCGCGTCCACTCTCATTCGGGGGACACGTCGACGTCAACCAATAACTGTCCGTGGGCCAGCTTTAATCAATACTATATCACGCAATCTTGATCACTTGCATGCTTCTCCACTACAAATATATCATGTTACCTTAGCCAAAACAACATGCATCAATAAATAGAGAAATATTAAATTATATAGTTGATTTTCCAATAAATAGAGAAATATTAAATTATATATATAAATAGGCGGTGTGTTCTCCGTTGAATGATTTATTATTACAGAAGGAGGCAGAAGCACAAAGAGCTGAGCTGCTTATTTCTCACCCATAAATAGAGAAGGGGCCTCACCCCAACACTCGAATTATCCCAATCGCTCTCTCTCTCTCTTCAAAAATCACAAATAAAAGAATAAACTTAGACCCCATTGCTATCCACACTCGGGCTTCACGTCGAACTTATAACCATTCGATATGATTCATTCATCTTCGTCGTCGATCACGGCAAATGAGAACGGCAGGAAGCTGTAACCGGCTCCTTCGTAGAATTTGTTCTGGAACTCGACCCAGTGAAGACGCAACGCGTGAAGGAAGGCACTGAGAGTTTCCATCACTAAGAGGACGCCCACTGTGGCGAAGATGAAGACGATGACACCGATAGCGAGGATGATGATGTTGTTGTACCTGTAAACATGTACGACAATGTTATTAATTTGTGTTTAGAAAAGCCTACGAAGAGAGAACCGAAGAGAAAATTCAATGATTTGCATTTCGGGTTGGAGTATTTGATGCTAGTTGTCGTTTTAAACGCCTAAGCAGAGAAAATTTACGGGGAAATTAAATAATTCATATATTGAATGATATTTTTGTACCTATACCATGTATGAATGTAAAATAATCAGAGAGAATTTGATGGGAAATTCAATGATCACATACTCAGTTCGAGAGTATTGTTGGAGAGGACAAAATACAGATGATGGAAGTAAAATCGATGGAAACATTTTTAGCGTATAATGGTGAATAACAATCCGGGTTTGGCTATTGAAATTTATTTTAATGAACGTAGAATACATACCCCCATGCAAGAAGCAGAACTTTGTCGTAGAATACGGTAGACAATTCCGAGTGGGCAAGACTGAAAACAAGAAACAAGATGCCCGGTTGATCCAACCTCGTAGAGATGAGGACGAGAGCATAAAATATAAAAACAGTAAATCAAGTTCTGAATATAACCTTAGAGCCCAAAGACGAAGGTAAGACGCAGTGTTTGAAACGGCTCCAAGAACGAATTCAATGGTGTGAATAAGTTGATGTACAAAGATTTCGCTGAACTCAAACTCTTCATGGTTGTTGTGGGAATCATGATTCGCCTCCACTTGCAAACTCTCGTCGGTGCTCTCAATCAAAGCGTATTCATGGCCTTGGTGTGTCTGTAAAAAAAAATAAAAAAATCAGGAGTTACAAATCAACAGAAGGAGAATTTATATTGAAAAGAACATTCATTATATACATATATAAAATATATGATTACTTACAGCTTCATGTTGCTTCTTTAGAAGGAAAGGCTTCGGGAGCAGCATCCATGGCACAGCAACTAGAGCAAGCAGAAGAAGAACGAGCTGGAACGAGAAGTCGACGCAAGATGAGTACGGTTTACTATTTATAGCTGTAGAATATAATTCTATTTATATTTATTTCATTTTGTAATTTATTTCTGTTATGTACTTATACTAGTTAGATTCAAATATTTAAGTAATACCGGAAATTCCTATATCGTAGGGATTAATATCCCGATTCAAATTAGGATTAGATTTTTTTATTTCATTTAGTTCTTAGCTAAAAAGTATACAAAAACTCTCAACTCAATAAGAAATAAGAAAGAAATTCTCTCTCGCGACAAATTCTTGAAGAACAAGCGATGTAAGGATGCAAGTACCTGTAGTGTTTTCTGCCCCGGGAACAGCTGATTCTCACCGAGGTCATCAGTGGGACTCAGGAACATGTATATCATGACGTGGTACAAATCGGCTTTTGAACCGGTGCACCACTTCACAATGATGAGAGCAGACAGATACCCGAATAGACTGTTCAAGAATATGAGCTGAGGAAGAAACTGGAACCTGCAACACACCAATAAGAGTAAGTCGAAGGCCGAAACAAAGGACCTCCCATAACTCATGTATTCGAAGCAAATAAGGAGTTGAATTTCAATCTGCTAATGTTATCTTTTGAGGTTTGAAATAAATCAAAATAAGAGTTTAGTTACCATATGTTTATGTTGTTTTTGAAGTAGATGGCATTGAAATAGCTCATAATGATTCCGAGGTTCATCTGGGCCACACCAATGAGAATGGACATTTTCATCTTAAGAGAGTTGAGAAATGGAAGCTCACTGCGAGAGCCGTGCCAAACCGGGTCAAGCCCAAACGGATAGGTGGGCCGGACTTTGATCAAACCTTCGGTCGTAGCATCTCTACAAGGGGTATCATAGACCGTAATTAGACAAAGCAATATAAGGAAGAAAAAAAAACTACACTGCTTGAGATTTTGATAATAATTAAGATCAAAATGAAGAGTTAATTTTTTTTAATCAAGAGTGTGTTAGTACAATGCTTAGTTTATAGAATTTTCAATGATAATTTATTCATCTGATTTGGTAAAAAAAATTGAGTAGTGAAAGGGGAGTAAAAATACTGTATGGATAGAAAATTATATATTTTGTATCATTTAATTTATTATTTTCTTAAGCGATGCATTTTAACAAAGTTGATAATTTTGATATAGACTTTATGGTAAATTTTACTCTCAGCCTCTTTATCACATACCTGCAAGAGAGATCACGGCAAGCATATGCCGAGCGGCCAAACAGCTCAAACGGGACAGAGAAGAACTCATTGTAGATCAGACCCGTGTAGATTGAGAATATTGACATCATCAAAATGACATAACGACCACCGAAGGTCATCTGCATGATGTCTCCAAGCTTCTGTAAAGCCATAATCAAATTCAATGAGAATCTGCCAAAAACTTGGTATAAACAAGATCAACACTTCGTATAAACCCAGAGTGTTTTCTTTTTTCCTTTCTTTTTACTTTTTAGTATTTAAGTATTAACGAAAATTAGACAAACAAGAAATATTACCCCACTGGATAGTTTCTTTTCCCTGATGATAAAATACAGTGTGGCAAGTAACAGACATATCCCGTGCCCCCAATCACCAAACATAACCGCAAAGAGAAATGGAAATGTAACAATAGTGTACACAGCGGGATTCGCTTCTTGATATTTTGCGACCCTGCAATGACATTGAAGTATGACGTTTAGGTGTACATATAAAAGAAATAGTAGAAGATTTTAAACATCAGATTTCTGCTTAGTTTGGTCTAATTCGCCAATCTCAATCTAAGTAACAATTGACAAAAATGGTAAATATACAAGACACGTATTTGAAGTATATGTACCCGTAGGCATCGACGATATCCTGAAAAGCAGAAGTGAACTTGTTCGTCCGGAAAAATGTGGGTGGCGATTCTTTTGTGTCCAAAACTTGGAATATGGCACCAACTTGTGAGTTGGCGTCAAAAGCTCCCCGCTCTAATGCGTCCTGGATCTGCAATTAACAACTTGAAACTATGAAACTGTACTTTTTTGGAATTAATGATTTTCTGATATCATTAACTAATGATTGAGTCATCCTACACCATAAATCTGACAGCCAATGAGCAATAATAATACCCATATAAGCCGTTCTAATAACCGATAATTATAATAACTAATCATAACAGTCAGAAAAGTTCGTTGTTTTTGCGAAGATGGAGATGTGGGTGTAGAATAAAATAAAATACCTGCTTGATAGCGAAAATTGGACTCCACCCTTCTGCCACAAGGCATTTTTTTGTGACGTCAAGGCTGAGCATGTTGAGTGTGTGATAGATAGATTTCTCCTTCCTCACCTAGATAATTTATATTAAAAAAAATGTTAGGAAGCTAGATATTTCTGTAACACATTCAATTCAAATATCAGATTTATGAAATCAAGAGATGAATTTGAACGAACCATAAGGTTCCACCGCTCAAATTGGTCTCCAATAGTCTGTAACAAGTTGCCACGATGCAGTTGCCCAGCATCGATAGTTGTCTTCAGCTCGGAGATTCTTCCGGAAACCTGGAATTAAGATAAGTACTGCATAAAATTAAAGAAAAAAGATATGTAATAGAAAATAAGCACATCAATATAAAAGAAGCAAGTTGAGTATCAAGATGGTTTATAGGATAACAGAAAAGGTACTGAAGAGACGTGAAGATATGAAAGTGAAATGTTCAAAAATTACTAAGATAACAGAAAAAGGAACAGAGAAAAGCCTACCTCGGTAATTGCTTGAGCTTGTTTAGCTAGATCCTCGGTGAACGGATATCGATTAGCACCAAAAGCTTCGCAAATTTTCAGAATTTTGTTTTTAGCTCTTTCTCCAGAGTAGAAAACGAGAAAAACATTTTTCTCAACCTACAAATAACATTTAAAAGTTAGATGTAAATTGCTAACACAGTAAAGAATAAACAAAAACGAAGATGATGAATTTAAAGTGACCACGAAACAACTGAAACACTAAAAAATTTCCCAACTAGCTGAAAAATATCAGAATAAGAACCTCTAATACTCAAGGATCAGAGTGCATGAAGACAAGAATAATGAATCGACCTCTCATATTTCCGAGGAACTAATAGTTTCCATACCTTCTCTCCTGAAAGAGGGTCGACTACTGGGTTTTCTACAACAGACTGCTTCAGGAAAAGGTTGCCCCTAGTTGCACGGAACAGAATCCTCTCAAATGCCATTGACTTGTCCCTCGGAACAAGACCAGAGAGAAATCCAATCTTGACTTGCTTAGACGGGTCAATTGACATTTCCTTCACAATAGCCATAACTAAAGATGAGTCGAAGAAGTGTA
Organism: Parietaria judaica; assembly: GCA_954871525.1. NCBI lineage: Eukaryota > Viridiplantae > Streptophyta > Magnoliopsida > Rosales > Urticaceae > Parietaria > Parietaria judaica. Next base: position 28,744,087 of record OX940862.1, on the reverse strand, counting down.
AATCGTGGTCAGAACCGTAAATAAACCAAAGTTGAAAGTCATACTTGATCAACTAATAACGGCGTTTCAAGTGACTCTTCACCAGCAGTGCGAGACTCATATTCTCTCTGCTGCTCCATGGCACTGCTTCGAGCATCATGAAAAAAGTCACCGGCCTGAAAACAAACAAATTGTAGGTTTTGGAGTGAATTTTTATATCATTTATCAATAATCGGATTACATCTTACACTTGCATAATTGGCTGAAAATAAACTATTAATTAAACTATCTGATCAACTATAAATCAAACAACTAATTAAGTATAATTGCTATATACTCTATATACATCCTCCATTTATAATTCTACAGACATTTTACCACATGATGGGTACACCTACAATGGAAAACAAAATATAAACTCAAAATTAAAAACAATGCATACCTTCTGTAGGACAAGCTTATATTCCAAAAGTTCGTTGTAAGAGCGCTGTAACTTCTCACCATTTGCATTCATTTCAATCAGCTCTGCTTCGAGTTCTCCAAGTTTAACCTAGTAATCACACAAAAGCAAAAAGTGAATTTATAACGTAAAAGAAAATGAGCATGTTTCCCGAAGAAAGTTGTCTTGGACTCCTTGTTTACCTCCAGATCATCTAAACTGATCTCAACTCGAGTTGTAGATGGTTTTGGAGTGAAACCCGACTTTGACATTTGCTCCTTGAAAAAACGTAATTTGCGAGCCAACTCTCCACATCGTTTGATCTTCATTGGATTGCAAAATACATATCATCAGATACTATACTCACTTCAGATATTAGAAAGAAAAAAATAACAAAAGAAGTGAAGCTGGGCCGAGCTAGTTGATCTAGTTCTCTCTAAACTAGTTATTTAACAAAAATTGATTTTGTGAATCTGAGCTTGCACGAGCCAGAGAAAATCATAAATTTCATAAGCGATAGTAATGATCCCAAAACAGATAAAGATAATAAAAAGCATGGACATAAGCATACCTGAGCAGCATAAGTCCTTTGGAAGGGGCTCTTGTCTGCATTGAGCTGGCACAAAAAAAAGAAGCAACAAGGTTAATTTTCTAAGTTCTCAGATTACGTGGGAAAAGGAAAGAACGTCAATGTACGGCCGCAAGCAAGAGAAACTCTATTCGAGCTCTCAAAACCGTTCCAAAAAAAAAAAAGTCTACTTATTTTCTCTACAAATTCATCTCAATGCCAAGTCGGATAAAGAATCAATTTTTTTGGCCTCGCCGGAGTAAGAATTTACTTAGATCGCCTATCCTAAACTCAAAAGCCATTTCATCACCAACCACACAACCTTAAGACCATCACTGTCAGCTCCAGTGGAACCCGCAAAGCAAATCCCAGATCAGATCGATGAAAATTAGTTAAGAAATGGATCCTTATTGAACTATGGCGGACCTGCAAATTTCAACTATAATTATTCCAAACTCAATTGCTCACTCAAACCCTATCAATCCGACCCAATTCGATCCCCTTCTCACAATAATTTAATCTTCGAGCATTCTCGATCGATCAAGAGCTACTCTTCACCACTAAAACAATCCAAACCCCAAATCTCCGATTCGCCTAAAACCCTAATCTGAAATCCCCATCCCGATTCGGCGCGGCGCAGAGGCTAGCCCATGGATCGAGCTGAGAGCCGCAGCGAATTCACACAATCGGCAGAGAGTGAAGGAGATTAAGAGAGAAAGAGTACGTCTTTGAACTGGATGAGACCGAGGTCGCCGAGGTAGGAGACGGTGAGATGGGAGGACTCGATGGGGAGGATGAGCTGGACGAGCTGCATGGGCTCGGAGCGGAAGAGATCCATGGGGGGGCAGCAGCCCACCATTGTTGCAGAGAAGCAAGGTTTCTCTCTCTAGAACGGTGTGGGTTTCTCTCTCTAGCTCACCAGAGAAGAGAGAGAGAGAGAGAGACAGAGATCAATCAGCGAAGATGAAGATACGATAGATAGAGAGAACGCTATAATTGGGTTTTTATTTAACACAACTCACAACCTCCACGTCTTATATTTCTTTTTAATTTGTTTATCTTTTCATTTTACCATTTGGAAATTTCCTATTTTCTTTTCTTCTTTGTTATATATTCCTCTTTACTTTACTCTTTTACGGCCATGGTTCTCTTCTCTGAAACAATTACTGCTTTAATCATTATAATTCCTATAGTAATTGGAGAGACTAATAATTATTCTCACTCAGTACTTAGTAATTTTATTCTTATGTAGATTTTTTTATTTAGGTTTTTAACAAAATTTAAAATGTAATTTCTAATGATGTACTCTCATTATCTCATATAGGGCTGTCTCGAAAACCCGGAATCCGGTTAAAAAACCGTATCCGAATCCGTATCCGATCTTAAAATCCGAATCCGAATCCGTATCCGAAAACCGGATTCGGATATCCGGATCCGGATTTAAAACCGGATTCGGATACGGGTTTTAATTTTATAAAATCCGGATATCCGTATCCGGTTTTAAACCCGGTTTCTATTAATATTTTAATTTTAATAATATGTTTTAAACCCGGTTTCTATTAATTTTATATGTATTGTGTGACAATATGTATTAGATTTGTTCGATTTTTTGGACAATGAGAGAATATGTAGACTTGTACGGGTTTTTTAGTCGTTAAAATTAACTTTTTTTTTTAAATAAATAAAAACCGGATCCGGATTCGGATCCGGGTTTTGAAAACAGATATCCGGATTTCCGGATATCCGAAAATCCGGATATCCGGTTTTTCGGATTCGGATCCGGATATCTATTTTCGGATATCCGGTTTTTCGGATCCGGATTCGGATAGTTCCGAAAAACCGGATATCCGCTCCGGTTACACCCCTAATCTCATATATATGTAAATGAAAACTTGTTTTTCGTTTACTAGAAAAATAGAAAAAATATAGAGAAATTGCTCTAAATAGTCAAATTGAAACATAAGATTTGCAAAATAGCCAAACTTTGGTTAATTTGTAAACTAGCCAATTAACCACTTAAACTAGCCAAAATTAACTAAAATTAACAATGTAATTGGAGTTTTATTTAAGTAGTTAATTGACTAGTTTACAAAATTAACCAAAGGTTGGCTATTTCGCTAAACACACTTTTAAGTTTGGCTATTAACCTAAAGAACCCAAAAATATATATCTTTAAAAATCTATATTTTAGTCCATCTATTTTTTTTTTTTATTGGAATCTCTACTAACTTAGCAAGATGACTAAATAAAGATAAAATGCTCTCGTTTTTCATAGTTACGACATAATTTCAATAATGAGTAATGTAGATGTCAGATAAAATAATAAACTTAATCATAAACTTAGAAAGTTTTGTGGGTAATTCAGCAATATACCATGCAATAAGAAATGAGTTCAAATAATGGTAAACCAAATCAATATTTAATAATAGCTTTTAGATACCTTGGGCAAAAAGTAATACTCTATGCGGAACATCATATGTTGGTAAAAAGGGCGGGCAAAAAGATGCGTAGTAAAGACGTAAATTGGGCTTCGATCGAATTTATTTTATACCAACCATTCTTAATTTCTTTCTTCAATACTTTTCTCATATAATAGTCACTATAAGTGTTTCCACTTTCCAGTTTAAATAAATTAACTCCAAAATTAAATATCAAATGGTTCTACTCAAACAAGTTTTTACTTTTCTTATATTATGTCTAGGTATGTTACAACATATTGAAAACAAACAAACAAAAATAATATAAAATTAACTTAGCTTAATCTTATACTTAGCTAGATAAACCCCTAAATTAGATAAGATAAAGTAAATTTGAATGACACAAACATAGTGGAACAATTTCACTATGCAAACCTCATTCTTTTCGGATAAATAAAGCTTAAGCTTAATTAAGCTAATCAATTGAACCGCTAGTTACACTCTTTTTATTGTGTCGCCGTGAACGGACACGAATCCCTCGGAAGCAAGCGTCGAGGCCATGCTCCTCACCTGCAAGACCACAAAGACAGCCGTTTAGTCTTGGATGTTACTTTTTTATATGTATTTTCCTATTTAAATATGTCATCAAGGATATTTCGGTTTAGTCCGGGTATTTGTCATTAGGGTTTCGTGTGGCCACAGGCACCTATCATAGGGGTGATTACTACCTTGGCGAATTCCCGTTGGAACAAAATTACGAGTGTTTTGTGTTTAATTTTTTTCCCGGTTCTTATCACATTTATAAACAATGAACAAGTGGCTTCTACTTACATCACTGAGGTGAATTTCTGTGCCTGAGCTCTGCTTCTTCAGCTCCTCCAGTATCTGTTATAGAAACAATGCGGATAGTGTTAGTTTCTCAAAAAAAATTGCCGAGGAAACGAGTCAGTTTATGTGCTGCGAGTTCAAAAGAGACCTCTAACAAGCGCATTGAAGGGCCTCCTAGCTGCATCTTCTCCATGATAATGTTGCGCAGGGCAGTCAAGAGGTTCTCTCTTCTCATCCTTTCACTAGCGGAAATCCCGGTATTGATCACGTCCATGTCGATCATCCCTGCAAGGTTAGGACGGCATTAGAACCGGACAGGACTTCACGATGTAATCGAAATTCGGAAGAAAATAAAAGGAACATAGTTTGATATAATTAACTGAAAATGAAGGTATATCTGGCGATATCATATTTAACCGGAGATCAAATGTAACAGGCTATGTTCAAGAATCGATTAGGTAATAGAACCGATAAATGTGATCACATTTAACCGAATTTTAAAATTGGATTCAAGACACTGTTTTCTTGATCACCAACATATTCGATTCCGTTGTAAGAACTGGTCAAACCCAAACCGAACCAGCTGTCTTTAACCTGAGTTTGTCAACTCGAGAGTACGCTAAATCAGGTAAATGAGTTAAGCGAGGAGAACTACCAGTGGTTCTATCTGTTGCCGACTGTTTCATTGCTACTTCCAGAAGCCGAAATGCCTCGGTCACATCAGATGTTTCCACCTACACGGATTAAAAATCAAGTTCAGTTCAACATGTTTATAATGGCTGCTTAATCCTACGGCATGGTTACTCACCACTTCTGATAACCGGATCCGAGCCAAGGCTTCACTAAGCCGTATTAAACTTTCTATCTGCCTCGGCGTCGCGGTTATAACCTGTTGATCAGAACCAGATTACATTATGACAGAGAAGTGGCAAAGATAAGAAAGGACTATAATGTTGAATGGTGATAATCATATAATATATACACCAGATAAATGTCAAGGCAATTAATTACACCAAGGCCCATTTGGCATCCTTTTGATTAGGTGGTTACTCACATATTTGGTAATTAAGTGTTCTCTATTAAATTTAAATGACTTAAACAAAACAAAAAAAATTGCTTTCCCCACATTAAAAGCCGAAAGCTAACCTCACATCTTTCTAAGAGAACTTATATACTTCTTTATTTTATTTTTTAAAATTGATTTCATAATTTTGCTCTGAGATATTTAAATATTGTTCATTTTATATGTCAAAAGCAATTAAAACAACCTCTCACAACTTTGGAAAAAATCACCACTCAAATGCTGTAATTAACCAAACATTAAATTACTTTCAGGAAAAGCAACTCAATCCCAAACTGGATGGCTTTTGGATATTGTATGTTTTCATGGAAAGCAGACCAAAAAACTTAGGAAGCATTCTTGAGCAAATAAATATAGAGCGTTTTTACCTTTTTGCTACTGCCGGGAAAATTGCCTCGCTGCCTCATCTCAACGTAGCCTCGAGTCAACTGTTCAGCGGCTTCATCGGAGAGCTGCGGAGTTATATGCTTTCGGGCATAGCTTATGTATGAAATCAATGTAGGTAGGTCCAATACGTCTTGCTCCATGCTCTGCAAGTAAGGAACATACATTTCGAATATGAATACTGCTCAATGAAAATCCTCAATCACGATAAGATAGTTTGCAAAATAAATTGAAAAAATATATACGGACCTCCGGATTATCAAAATGTAAAGAGACGATATGCTTGGCAAGACGCCTGTCAGTTTGCTCATCAGCCTTGTCGAGAATCAAGTAGATCAGGTCGAACCTGCGAAAGTAACACCAACCCCAAGAGAAGTTAAGAGCCAGTTCTATAGAAATACGTTACATAACCATTCTTTGATAATAATAATAAAAATATATCAAAGAAGAAACTATAACACGCAGTTAGAAGATGGCCGAACGATACAATTATGTAATTTAATTATGTATTTTATTCTTTCAGCAATTAAGCTTAGTTGCGACAATTATAAAATCCTGATTGTGATTCGTGACCTACATATAAATTGGTCTTTTCTCATTAATGAATATTATCATTTGGCCAAATTAACTGTAAGCGAGGGGAAAATAGTTTCCGTGAGAAATTATCCTGTCTTTTTGGACAGCACAGATCCCATCACGAGATCACAATCCCGGGGCGTATCAAAACAACTATGGTATGCAGTGGTGATAGTTTAAACTAAAAGCCTATGCTAAAAATAAATCTATTTTTTTTTTGTTTCACCATGATCATAATGATGTGCTAGTAGAGCTAAAGTAAATTTCGCAAAAAAAATTGAAACCTTTTAGTCTTGATAACATCATAGTTTTGCTTGACCAGAAACTAGTGCAACTGTTTACCTTGATAACAGGGTAGGAGGAAGGTGTATGTTGTCAATCACAGACAAACGAGGATTATACCGCGAGCCGCTTGGATTAGCACAAGCTAATACAGAAGTCCTAGCATTAAGAGATGCAATAATCCCTGCCTTAGCGATCGAAACCGTTTGTTGTTCCATAACCTGAGAAATGCTCAAATTTCTAATAAGTATACAAAAGAGAAAAAGCCAATTTACTCATATCCTAGATAGATGGCTGTTATTATTCTAGAGACCGAGACTGATAGATTATGAATTTTCCGATATTATTACAAGAGGCTTAAACCATGATGTAGAGGAGAATCCTAATTAATTCTTAACACTATACAGTTAAATATAATCACTACAGCTAATTCTCATAAACTTGCGAAGAATAACCAACCTCGTGCAACATGCTCCTTGCACTTTCGGACATTTTATCGAACTCATCGATACAGCAGATACCCCTGTCGCTCAAAACCAAGGCTCCACTCTCCAAAACCTACAAAGACATGAAAATGAGTTCGTAAACAATAATATTGTGTATGCGATAAATAAAGAATCATCCATCATATAGAGAAATCCATCTTACGGTTTCCCCTGTTTCAGGATCCTTGGCAACATAAGCAGTTAAACCAACGGCGGAACTCCCTCTTCCACTGGTATATATGCCACGTGGTGCCAGCTTGTGTATGTATTGCAGAAGCTGAGACTTACTGGTACCGGGATCACCGACCATTAGAATGTTTATATCGCCACGGAAGTTGGCACCGGATGGTAACCTCAAAGCATTTCCCCCAAATAGCTGAATAATAAAATAGATAAGACACTTGACAAGATATTCAACTAAAATGCATATCAAATGCGATTTTGGATCCGTAAAATAACCTGACAAAGAAGACCCCTTTTGACATCATCTAGTTCCCAGATGTTTGGTGCCAAAGACCTCATCAAAATGTCGTATATGTCGGGTTTTTTAGACAGCTCTTTCAATTCTTCAATCTTCAATGTTGCAACCAAGGGTGTGAATCATACAGTGAAGTACAAAACCAAATATACAGCTACTAAGACAATGTGTATACCTTCTTTTCATCAAAAACAATATCTTCCGGATTTTCATTGGAATTGTCAACTTCCATTTTATCTTCAATCACCATTCTTGACTTGTCGGTCTTCTTTATATGAAGACAGTCGATGTATGTCTGCAAAAACCATAAAGTACATAGTAGAGAGAGAAAAAATGTTAGCCCAGGCTCATTGTATATCCAAATAACGGAAGTTTTACGATCTGAATACTTAGATTACTTGCCTTAAATAGCGATTTCACAGTTCTCTGCGTCGGTCCGATTCTTACAGTCATAGCCCTGAATATCCCAGTAACCTGTTGGGATATAGATGTTGATTAATTGAGCAGTTAAAAACATACATTTTCATACTAGAGACTGCTATTAGCATTAATATTCTAATATGTCATTACCTCAACTCTGTCTCCTGGTTTTCCGATATCGACAAGTTTGTCATGCATCAATAAGCTTACGGTATGTGGTGTTCCTCCATCAGGAATCTCATCAGGTGTCTCCTGGAGCCTCACTATCTGCTTATCTGTAAACCTGGATTTCATGCGAAACTCAATATAATATCTAATGTTTATTCATTGCGCTGCAACACTATATCTATCAATGTCCAGTAGAATAAACTGGTGTTAAGAAATTAAATCCAAATTTTGCATACATATCAGTTGCTCGAGCCAAATGCAAAATATAAGAATGAATGTTGGCAATTAACACCCCTTTTAGCTAGTAATGGTTAAATTAAGAGAAATGGCAAATTGGACATGCACATTCAGTCATGATGAAATATTATGGCACGTGAACATGAATCATGAAAGAAAATTATAAGTGCCAAAAAATCATGCAAAAAAACCACTTTGAACCGGGAAAGTTCTCCAATTCTTTCGTATCGATAGTCACACGTGAACCACACAAGCTATCATTCAACAAAATCAGATAAAATCAACAGATCATTTTGGCCATATTAAAACTGCAGTACCTGCATCGGTTGTGAATCATTGTCATTGAGTTTCTAGCTTGACACTCTTCCTTCAAGCATCTCGTCGGTTCAGTAACTCGTCCTGACAAAACACAAGAGTCAATTACATTGAAGACGCTTACATGCGAGATATCAGAAATCAAAAAGACATGCCAATTGTACCTTTCTCAACAGGTATAGGCTCCGAATAATAACCGCAAACGAGGCATCGAAACATCGCTTCTCTGATCTCCGGTATTATCGAACTACAGCGAATTATCATTCCCTTCAGAGACACCATTCTTTCAATATCTAAATCAATGGGCAAAACAACAAACAAATGAACACTGTCAAATCACAGATTTTTTTGCACACAACGTAAAATACGAAGAAAATTTAGCAAATACTCACCACTTGGGTTGAGATTTCTCATCGAAGTTGAATTCTTGAGAGTATGGATTCGAGTTTGAACGTGCTTTTCATATAAAGGGTCAATCAGAGGCACCATTTCCATCAAAACAATGTCGAAAATCGCAAGCACCTCGAGGGGATAACGGACCATCTTCGCATACAGTTCGGAGTCGTAATCAAACACGTCGCGTGCATTAACATCCAGCGAATCTCCTTCAAGCTCAAGGACTCTCTTGATCACCTGGATGTACTTGCCTTCCAGGTTAAACTCAGAGTCCGAGTTCTGAGTCGCTTGATCCCGGAAATTCTTCAGAAACCTAACAATGGCCGACTTGACATCGTTGACGCTGATGTTGGTGCCCCAGACGTAGGTCGGTCGGTCCTCATCCATGTCGAAGCCGTCCCCGCCCTCGGAAGATGCCGGCACGTCGTCCGTCGAGGACGCAGTCGCAGCGGTCGGCGTAGTCGACCGCGCTCGCCTTTTCCTGCCAGCGCCGCCGGAGGTGGATTCGTGCAGAGCGCGCGAAGGCAAAGGCGTAGCCTCCGACGAGGCATTGGCGAAGCGCGAGGCCCGCGGAGTCGCCGAGGGCGTGGCGGAGCGGCGCGCGCTCCGGCGGCGAGAGTCGCCGGGAGACGAGAAGGTATTGCCGATCGGGCTCGAGAACGAGTCATCGGGAGACGAAGGACCTGCAACATAGAAGAAGACATAGAAATCGAGAATCTCGCAGTGAGATTGGAGAGTTACAGGTAATCGGAGAATGAAATTGTTGGAGTTCAGAGAGAGAGACTTACTGTCGTTGAGATTTCCTGGGGGAGAATCGGAAGCCATGGCGAGAGCTTCTGAGAGAGGAGAGAGAAGAGAGGTCTGGAGAAATGGGGGTTTCGGGTGAGCGAGGAAGGAAGGAGACGAAGATGAAGATACGATTTGGCGGGAAGAGAGTGTTCGTTTTCGCGCCAGAATATTAGTGGGCCTTATTGGGCTTTATGGGCTTAAAGTTCCCAAATCAAATTTCAGGCCCAAATTCGTTAAATATAAAAGGCCCTTTTGTGAAAGAATGTATTATCCTCATGTTGCATTGTCCAACTCTGAGTAGCTACTTGAGATTGAACATACAATCTAATATTAGAGAAAATTATGTTAGCTATCTTGTTTTTCTCTAAAATCTCTTACTTTTTAAATCGATATAATAGAGTTTTAGATGATTCTTTTTTTTTTCTCGAACACGTGACACTTTTGTATAAAAAAAAAAATTACGGGATTCTAAGTTCTAACAACTAATTGATAAATTTTTAGAAATAAAAGTAAAATAGTAAGCGTTAATAATTTTAACCGTTAAAAGAATAGAATTACACTTCCACAAAATAATAATATAAAGTAGATACGCTGCTATTTACCTTTCGCATAAAACATTTGATTAAAGAGAGCACTGAAAAATGAAAGGCAAAAATCACGTTTTTTTTTTATTATTGACAAGACCGACATGTTAAAAAATCAAATCATGATTTGAGAATTGAGAGAATATAAATGGATATTAATATAGTCTAATCAGTAGACAAAGCAGATAGATATATAGAGCTCACAAACTATGGTCGATCAATATGGTATGGTCTTTATCTTACACTGCACAAATAATTAAAGGTGTAATTGACGTGACATTTCACATTATATATACTCATAGATTCTGTAAATAAAATTTCATAAAATGGCATTTAAAACATTTTTTTTTTTATTACACGTCAAATTTTTATAATTTTCAAAATAATCTATTCAAAATTTTATTTACCAAAATACCCCTGCAAAATAGACATATCGCGTCTTGAAAAATGCACATGTTGTGTCCGGAAAAATAGATGATATTAAGAGTATTTTCGTACATAAAATTTTAAAAAGTTCTTTTAAAAATTATAAAAACTTGAAATGTAATTAAAAAATATGTGTGGTTTTGAAGTTTATTTCCTTATGTAATTATAAAACTAAACTGTGTGCCTCAAATCTATTATCACCATCACTGCCTTTGTGTAAGTATCGAAGCATCAAGACCAGTGAGCTTATAGTAAGATCATCAAGATTCAAGACATTTGCACGAGCAACTTCAATAAAATAAATTTCAATCATAAACACGAGTAGAGTTTTAAAACCAAACACTATTTACTTTTCATCCACGGAATAAAACTTACTATTTTATTAAGGGATAATAGCGGGTAAAGTACCTAAACTTTGGTCAAGTGTAGCAATAAAAGGCCAAACTGAATTAATAGCGGCAAAAGTAACCAAATACCACAAAACTATGGCGAGCATCAGTTTCATCAACTCCGTTTTAACAGCCGTTACTCAACTGCCACGTGGCATTCAATGGATTGCCACGTGGCACGCCACCTATTTTTTATTTTTTATTTTGATTTACTTTCTCTCCCTAATTACCCACATTCACACAGACAAATCAAACCCACATTTCGCCATTGAATCAGTTCTCTGCGCCTTCCATTTCCATCGAACTCTCTCTCCTCTCTTCCCTTGAAAGGCTCGTCTTCTCCGATGGAACCATCCCGGGTGCTAGGGGTGAGCATGGGTTGGGTTGGGCCGCCCCGTTGCTTTTTATGGACCCGACCCAATCACTTCGGGTTCCTAAAAAAAAGCCCAATCCGATCCAAAATTTTTTAATGCCCGAACCAAACCGACCCGTTAAAAATCAAGTTGGGTTGGTTTGGGTCGCCATGGCCCGATTAATTAAAATTTAATCTTATATAACCAAAAATAATATGAAAAAATGCATCAATGTAACTCAAAATTAAAGTAAAAATACCCCAAATAAATTTAATCAAACAAACATACACTAAACAATGTAAAACATGAAAATGGGAGATTGAGTGGTCTTTAATTGTAAATAAAATTGAGAATGAAAATTTTTAAAAGACTAAAGATTACACTACTTGAATAAAAATTAATATGAAATATATATTTATTATATTGGTCGGGTCGGAGACCCCGACCCGACCCAAGGTTTTGGACCCGACCCCGACCCGAATAATAGTCGGGTCCGGCCCGATCCGACCCAATTTTGAGCGGGTTAGATTGGGCGGGTTAGATTGGGGTCGGGTCTCTAACGGATTGGGTTGGGCCATCGGGTTGGGTCTAAAATGCTCACCCCTACCGGGTGCCATTGGAGAGCTCCAAGCCTCCAACACCTCAGAGATCTCCCTCCAATCGCCCAAACCTGACTTCGTTGGGGCCGTCTTTTCGTCTTTCTTCACCAACTAGCGAGAAATATTTCTTTCTGGTTTGGAATTTAGGTCTCCGGCACGAGCGAGTTGGCCCTGTGGAAATACCTATGTCTAATAAGTATAGGTCTCCGGCACAAGTGATTCTGGTTTGTATCATTTTTTCTTTGGGTTTGATTTATGGGTTTAGGAATATAAGTATCGAAGAAAAGTAAAGATAGGAAACGAAATGCTCGACTAGGGCTAAACTCTGAGCGCATGACTCCAAGCGAAAACCCCACAAGGACCGAAGTAAAGGCAAATGGGGCAGGTCCCGCGCTTGAAGAGCTCGGTGGCGGTGCGCGAGGGGTTGGAGGCGGAGAAATCAGCGTCGCACAGGGAGCATCGGAGCTTCATGACTTTGAGGGGATTGGTGTTGGAGCTGCGAAGGAGGGGCTCGAGGTGGGTCCAGTACCATGCACCTTTTCCATTCACGACCTTCATGCGCATTCTGACGAGGGTCTCGTAGCGCTTGTGCGCCGCCGAGTCGAGTTCGTCGTAGTCGTCGTAGGCTGTCGTTTTGGATGTTGGGGCTGTCAATGGTGAGTGTTGATTCTTGAGAAGAGGAGGGAGAGCAAAAGGGTTTGTTTTGACTGAATTTGTTTTGCTCGTGGGTTTAGAGAGAGAGAAATTAAAATAAAAATAAAATAGGTGGTGTGCCACGTGGCAATCCATTTACTGCCACGTGGCACGTTGACTAATGTCTGTTAACACGGAGTGGATGGAATTGATGCGCGCCACTGTCTTGTGGTATTTGGCTACTTTTGCCGCTATTAATTCAGTTTGGCCTTTTATTGCTACACTTGACCAAAGTTTGGGTGCTTTACCCGCTATTATCCCTTTTATTAATAATATCACTTTCTATAAGTGAATTGTTTTCTGTGTTGTGAACATTGTCATACCAAATTTACTATGACACTACTCTAACAACCCCACTAAAAATGATGTGAATCGATTGAAGGACTTTTTGGCAAAAAAATCACATTAATACGATATTATTAAATACAATTAGGAATCGGCCAAGAGTTTCACGGACAGTGACATTTAAAAAAAAAAAACTTTTTCTTGGATCAAGGCAAAAAAAAAAAAACTAACTAAATATATAGTTATTGATTTGAGTCCAACTCGCATGTTATTAGTAGTAGTTTGTCTTCTGGTACGGGTTTATTAAATTTTCATGTGTTAGTCGCTGATTGTTTAGAGTCGTCAAATCATTTTTCCCAAATGCATTTTGATCTTATTTTGAATATTATTGCTCATAACTTGTCTAGAGTGGTATAGTCTTTGTATCACTTTGAGTAGGTTGTAACTATTGTTTGTATTTGAGATTCTCATTTGCATGATGTCTAATACATCGTACGTTGATTTATATATATATAGATGAATTAATAGTTCACATAATGATGACTAGTGCTAAAGCCACTACACGATTTTTTTAAAGGTTGTGGATTAAATCACAACAAAACGAAAAAAATGCGTGTAAATATAATTTTGACTGATATATGTCGGTTGTTCTTACACTAAGAACTATGAATATAGCTTGTAACGTAAATATACGTACTTTTAGCCAATAGTCTCACTATATCATAATATATATAATATATAATGAATATAGCTTGTAACGTAAATAACTAAATATACGTACTTTTTTAGCCAATAGTCTCACTATATCATAATATATATAATATATTATGAATATAGCTTGTAATAACGCAAATAACTAAATATACGTACTTTAGCCAATAGTCTCACTATATCATAATATATATAATATAATATAAAATAATATGACGAATCGTTTGTTATTGCCATAGATATGCATGCAATTTGATTTGAGTGGGGTACAATAAATATATAATTAAACTCAATATTCTAACCCTATATACTATCAATATTATTGACCTTTCTATATTTAAAGATAAAAAAATTCAGTTGCCAATATATGCGCTTTCCTTAATATTAACTAATTAACAACCTCCACCAAAAAGCCATATTTTCCTCTCTATAATATGCTCCAAAAGGACTTAATTGGACGTAATTAAAATGATAAAGCATTATTTGAGAATCCATTGTATGCAATAGCTTTGTTTAAATAAAAATGAATTGTATATGGCTGAGTGGAAGCTGCAAAGGGACTTTTGTGCAATGCTTAGTATGCTTTAAGTTTCCCAAGTACAAATTTGGTATATATTCCTTTGTTAGGGTCATCATAGGGGTATCAATCTTTTTCCACTTATAGTTATTGGGAATTATCTTTTAGTGAGCATGCGTTTTGTTTAATTAAAGTGTGACATTTATTTAACTTATGTTTCTCCAATTCCATATGCAAGATGCCCGCTTAAGAGTTCAAATTAATCTTGAAATAGGTTTTCGTACTCATTGGAGTTTTCGATGGCATGTTACAAGTCTCGCTTTGTTACTGTATTCTGAGAAGGAGACGGTCGGACAATCTCAACAACAGTACTTGACCTCTCCTTCGTTTCTTTGTCTTTGAAGTTCTTTGTACCTTAAGGTAATTAGTATATTTTCACAATCACATCACGAGAGTTTAACTTCTTTAAAATGTTTACATATCAAGCATAAACAAATACTTAGAGCTACTCTCAAATGCAACAATATTACACCAAAATAGGTTAAGAATGACACAAATGAGACAACAATTTTCAAACCATTTTGGTGTTGAGCTATGGCGTCCCACCAAATTTAAGGATATTATAATTGTTATTTTTAATGTCTTATATACGTGTGTATTATTTTGTATCATAATTAATTATAATTTCTTTTTTAAAGAGGATATGGCTTTTGTTGTAATTCTTAGTTTTATAGTTTTGAATAGAAAATTAAAATGGTGCCAAGTAAATTTTACTATAAAATAGTTAAACTTTGACACAAAAATAATATTTGTGGTTAAAAATACAAACAGTTATGTTACACATCTTTGTACATAGACACATGTCATATTTTTCTTTCTATCTGTATATATACACATACAATAATATTATACTGTAATACACCTGTATATAAACATGCTTAGATATGATACAATATTAAGCAATAAATATAGTTTTGTTTATGGGTATTGAGTAATTTACGTGAAGTAAAGGCAATGCAAAGCAAAAACATTAAAAAGGGAAAAAATGGAGCTTTCTAGATGTATTTATTTATAGTAAATTATATAAATATATTGAGGGAGCTCGAGAGAGAGAGAATATTACCAAGGATATATATATATAATAATCGCAATGTCCAGAAATTTCTAAGGAGAAATATACGATCTACATAATATAATGTTTATAATCTTGGTAAAATTTGGTATTCTCAATACTTTAATATATTAAAGTACGACATCTCAAACAATAATTGAAAAAGACCAAAGCTTGACCTAACATGCCTCTATTCTTACAGTGTGCTCCTCAACATTTTTGGGTTCATATTCAATGCATGAACATATTAATAAACACTATTAGAGAGCTAATTAAAATAAACATTAATCATTAATCAAATGTGTAAAGTTGAAGATCTATATGTTGCAATATTTAAACTGCTCGGAGGCAAGAAAGCAGAAAAATGGGAAAAAAGTGGTCTCGAAGTGCACAAACAAGAGATTAGTGAAGCTAATTTCAACATTAAAAAGAGGAGATTAATGATATACAAATGTATTATGCACAACAAGACAAACTTCAAAACCCTACATTATCATGTGTGTTTCAGACTAGTGTCGTTTACAACATTCTCTCAGACAATTAGATCATTAGTTTAATCAAGCATGGGAATTATATATATATATATATATATTTAAGTCTAAATATTTTAACAATAATTACTGCAGTTTATTTACCGACAGTTCCCGATAAGCGGTTCTCCGGTGAGTGGTCCCCGGAAAACCGCTTTTCTAAACACTGGTGTAGAATAGATCACTATATTTATATAAATTATAATAAATATATAAATAAAATACTTTCACAGGCTATATACTTGTTATAAACAGTTATTTCAATTCATAGAAGTTGTTATTTTTCTGTAACAAACAGTATACCAATGTATTTTTCTTATATTTTACTATTTTAGTAACTATATGTATTATCAAAACATATATATCATAAATTATATTTCAAAGTATTTTGACAGATTTAGATACATTATTCTGTACACAATCTATATTTATTATTTATCAAGAGTAGAACAAAACAGAAAATACAATAACAACAAAAACATTATTCAGTTAATTGCTATTATATTTTCAACTATTTGTGACAATATTATTTAATGAACAAGTTAAGATCACAAACCCTAAGATTTTTGGTTTGGAAAAAATTGCATACCAGCGGAGCTGGCTTGAAAAACCGGACACGTCATCGACAGCGAAGAAGATCCGAGGAATAACAGCCGTTGATCCGCTGCCACGTTGACAGTCAACGACGACGAAGATCCACCAAAATCAACGGCTTCCGATCTAGGAGTCGTCAATGTGGACGCACTTACACTCGATCCACCACCAGGAAGAAACATCAGCCCTAGTCCAGCCTGATCCGAGTCCGGATCGTCCGACACAAGACCTCGATAAGCGCCCCTGTGGCTCGTTTCAGGCCCTTGATCATAAAGTATCCCCTTGAACACGTGCCCTCCGATGGCGACGCTCGTCTGGTACGCGAACTGCGAGGCGCCGTCGTCCGCCAGGGAGCTCACGCGCACCACGTGGAACGCCGCCGTCGCGGTGACTTCCGCCGGGAAATTACGATTCTCTTCCTGATCCTCATCACCATGATGAAAGTTCTGTTCTAGTCCTAACCCTAATTTTGTGTTAAGAGGTTTATAACACTTAATTTATAGAAAATGACAAGCAATCATACATGTGATTTTAGGGTTAGATTTTTGCTAGAAAAGTAAAAGCGTGAATTGTTCTTTTGGAAAGTGGATAAAATACTGAAAATGTAATGAATGAGCTACATACGATCTATACTGTAGTAGTGTAATACTCTCTCTCTCTATATATATATATATATTATAGCCCTATACTCTATACCTATCTCTTTTTGCTCTTTATCATTTATATTTTATTTAATTTCTGGTCCTAAAACTTTCAACTTCAAGTAATCAAGTTTGAATACTACTAGCTAGGTGATGAATGATGATGATATGTATTATTGTTTAATAATTAAGTATTTATTATATACACGCAAAAGACAAGCTCAAATTCATTCACATGAATGATTATTATCAATTTATCATTATATATCATTATCATCATTAAGTAATAGCAGTTCTACATGTTAAAAAATAGCTCAAATCTTGATCCGACCAAAACATTGAAGAAAATAAACACTCAACCTATAATTTTTATATGACCTAATAGAGAGTATTTGTAATTTTTTATCATATACATATATATTATGAAAATAAAAAAATACCCTCTTTTGCAGTAATTTTCTGATAATTTATAAAGTCTCATACATTAACTAATGATATATCTATTATATAGAGGTCTCTATTAACCAGCAACTAGCTAGGTCAAAAATCAAAATGAAATATTCTCTTTTTGGAATATATATATCTATATATACACACCTTGATGAGAAGAGGCTGGATTGTTGAGGGTTGTGGGGGGATTTCGTTGACGATGACGAACGTCCTCGTCGACGAAACGGTGCGTTTGGTGGTGGTTCTGCCTCTGGCGGCGGCGGTAGAGAGGGACCCACGTGCTCTTCACGTGCGTCTGGCAGTGGAAGCCCTTGCTCTTGCAGCAAGTCCTGCACCGCATGTACGCGCACTCCTTCTTGGCCTGGTTCCCGCAGTCTTCACACCGAGACGACGACGATGCTGCATTACTACTCGCCATCATCATAAACCCTCCTCCTAATTGCCTCAGGCTCACGCTCATCATATATAGCCTTGTGTATATATGTATATTTGTGGGGTAATTTTGGTGGAGTTTTGTGGTTGTGGGTCAAGCTTATTAGGTGATGGAATTATTTTATTATAATGTCTACAGCTTTTGAGAGTGAAAAAGTGAGAAAGAAATAATAACAAGGAAGCAATTCTCTTCTCTTTGTTCAAGGCCTAAAATAATACTGTTAAATATATAAAGGGTTATAATCGGCATATGTATTAATTCTTCTGCTAGCATCTGATTTATGTTCTTTTTTTCACGGCATATGTTTCAAAAAAGTCTTAAAATATACACAAAGTTCCGTCTTTGGAAGTTAGTTTTTGCCACGTTCCACGCTCTTAAGAGGGGATGTTAACGGCATATGTACTATTTTTTCTTTTGCTAGGATCCTAGTTATGTTCTCATTCTTTTCTTTTTCGCGCTATATGTTCGAAAAGTCTTAAAACTTAGTTGAAGTCAACCTCCGTTAACAGTTTTGTCTCTGGACATTAGTTTTTGCCACGTGTCATGCCCTTAATCAACATATAATATCATTTATTGATAGCATAAGTACTTCAGATATTTTTCTCTATTTGTGACATAAGTACTTATTTTTCTCTCTCCACGTTCATACAGACAATATATTATAATTACAGCTAGATTACCAAATCCTTTTCGGCACTAATCCTTTTCAGGTGTAATTGGTTTGATCTTGATATTTGAGTATATATGCTTTAGTCAACTTTTGTAGTGTTGGTGTCGCTCCTCTTTACATCGTTGGGTAGAGAAGACGAGGGATGTCTCCTTCCGGGAACTTTGTTTCCAGGCCTTGGAAGTCCTCCAAGATTCGGATTTGGAAGTATTTTGTGGGCTCCTTTGGGCGTCATGGTCGTACTGAAATATCCAGATATTTGAAAACTACATCAAGTCCCCGGATGTTTGGGTTGAAGAAGTGGGGTCTTGGAACTTCAAAAGGGGTGTCCAAAGGATGGAGACGCCCATGATGGACACTCCGGAGAGGAGGCCGAGTTGGAAGGGGGCCGACGAAGGGGTGCTCAAACTTAACGTTGATGCGTCGTCGGACGAAAAAGTTAGGAAAAACGACGGCAGGGTTGGTGATTCGGGATAACCTCGGCACGCTTCTAGGTGTCGCGGCAACGCTCTATGACAACGTCGACTCGGCTTTGACCGCCGAATGTTTGGCTCTCCGCCGAGGTCTTCAATTTGTCCTTGATTGGGGATGGAAGATTTCGGAAGCGGAGTCCAATTGCCTTCGTGCAACGAAGATTGTCCAACGAGGCCTATTGAGTGGTATCCAAGGGCAGATTGTGGCGGATATAGGTAAGCTAGCTAGTTTAGTGGGCCCGCCCGGGGTGTGCCGGTGGGTGCCGAGATCTTGTAATACGGTGGCTAATTTTGTCGCAAAAAGTCGCCTATCATCCTTGTCTTCGGATTTTTGGTATTTCTATTGCCCGGAGTGGCTTGTAAACGTTAACCGTAGGGATTTTACTCCCTCTTGATATCATTGAAATGCACAGTTTCTCGCAAAAAACTTCTGTAGTGTTGGTTCCACAAAGAAGGTTGTACACCGGAACTTTAATCAGTTGTATTTGAGGACAAACTACTATAATATTTTTGTCATTATTATTTTTTTTCGTTTTTTGATTTGAGATTAGGACCTAACCCTTACGGACATAGGCGGAAGCAAAGCTTAGCCCAAGTGGGATCTAGCCCCCTCAAAGTTCCTTATTTGCATGTATTTTTCCATTAATTTTTTCAAAATTTTACACTTCAGCCCCCCTTTCTTATTAATTTTACAGTTCAGCCCCCTTAAACACAAATCCTAGTTCCGCCTATGCTTACGGAGAAGATTTTCGGAGTCAGAACAATGAGATAAAAGTGAATTATAACAACCATCTTATATGTAAATATGATAACTATAAAACGGAGGACCTACCGCCACAAGCGGACTCAACTCTCACTTTTGCTCATTTTTAAAATTATAGTTTTAGCACATTTTAGTTTTCTTAACAATTTTATATTTTAAAAATAATCACGGCTGGCCTCCGTCGCGAAATCGCCATATGCCAGGCTTAGACAGGGCACAACCGGACTGAAATACCAAACATAATTAATATCATTTATCATAGAACTAACATCCAATTAATCGATCCAAAATTGCTCAGATATTAACCACTGAATTTAGTATTTACCATCATAAATAATAATGTAAAAAAAATAAGGCATACCCTATATTATTTTATGTATAATGGTGCCATGTGACAGCTTTTATATACAATATTCGTCCTTGCAATTGATTTTGAGTATGGCCTATATTTATCTTCATAGACAACTTTGTGCTTAAAAACACTTTTTCATATAATGCATATGAAGCTTCAGAACAGATTAGGGTATCATTTTCATTTATACAGTAGAATCTCAGTACAAAAACCACATCAAGAAGAAGAGAGCGTGTGACGTGGACGATTTTTATGTGAGATCATAAAGCACACTTAAGAGAGGCTAAGTGGGCATTGGACACG
Source organism: Parietaria judaica (assembly GCA_954871525.1). Lineage (NCBI taxonomy): Eukaryota > Viridiplantae > Streptophyta > Magnoliopsida > Rosales > Urticaceae > Parietaria > Parietaria judaica. Next base: position 28,723,371 of record OX940862.1, on the reverse strand, counting down.
TGTAAAGGTACATCTTGTCACTCTAGTATAGTGGTATGGTAGTGGACACGAACAGTGTGATGTGAGAATTAAAGGGAAATAAAATTAGATTTATCAGAAAGCATTTATGTGTCCTATATAATTGCTTTTTGCATGTACATATTCTACTGTTTTATTTCATTTTGGGATTTTCAAGTAAAGAAGATCGTAAAAGAAAATAAATTTATCGGTGTTATTGGCTTTTTTATTATTATTAACATGTAAACACGGCACAAACAAGATAACATGATTTGATCTAATTAGATATGATTAAAGAGCAGAAAATTATATTTTGTGCATTTTATATATGTTATTATTAAGTGTTTAAATATTTATCGTATATGAGATTTATGTTTTTATTTTATTAATTATGTCGTACAACTGATGAACATAAAAGTTTGTTAACAAATTCTAAAATTTTAAATAGTATAATTAAATAAATTAAGTTAAATGAGTATAACACCAAGCATTGACGAGAGGTGTCGACAGCAGGGCCTGCTACGCCGAATGACAATCGACGTGACGTGCATTTAATGAAGACCATGCCCATCTCACCTACCGGGTGTGACCGGCCGCCCTAAATCGGTAAAACATGGTTTAGCCATGCTTCCTCCAATCACTCCTAGGGAACTGCGTGATGGGATGCAATAAAGGGCAGGAAATGCGTGAGAGAGAAGGGAAAAAGTCTATAAAGGCAAGAGGATCCTCATTTGTAAGTGTTCCAAGTTCGAGAGAGAAAGAAATCTATGTACTCACAATGACATCAATACACAAGCACTATTTTTCATCATCTTGTCTTTGAGTGTTCTTAGCTAATAAACGTGAGAAACCGACCTCTTTATTTAAAAACAAGGGTTAAACCTTGTGACCGTTGAGTGTGTAAATTGCCCCAACAATATTCTACCACGATTGATAAATAATATACTTAACTTACTTAACCTATAGAATAGATATGGACTTGTAGAAAAGACCTCAGTTTTTAAATATATATATATATAATACCCATTTTATTGCATATATATGTAAGAAAATATATATGTATAAATAACTGGGATTTTGTTTTGGAAAATTCCCGTAATGCGGATTTCTGTATTTGTTTTATTGCATTTAGTTTTTTTTCCCATAATTTATTGAAAGTTATTGGTTCCATGATTCATTAATTAAGTAACTGATAATGATTGGATTGAAATATATCTTTATCCGTGAAAACACTGAGCAGTTCGATTTGACAGCTTATGTGATCAAACGACAGCAATACGAACTGTCGTGTTATTTCTCAAAGCATAAAGGTATCTATAAAATCTCATTTAATACATTTTATATTCGAAATTTTCATTTAATACCCTTAGTCTTTTAGATTTTTATCTAAATATAACTCGTTGAATTTTGACTTAATGGAAAAAAGAAAAGAAAAAACTTACGTTAGTATTTTTAATTGGGTAAATGAACGAAATGTCCATTTTGTGTCAAATCTTTTTAAAAACTATTCACTGTGTGTATTTTTTACTCTAACAAATGAGTATTTTTTTTAAGTTTGACATAAAATCAGACATTTCATACGATCCTTTTTTAAATACAGTAACTCTAAATGAGTTCATAGTTTTATCACTTAAAGACTTCCAACATCCAAGTTAAAACTTAAACACGAGACTTGTACTAGAAGAAGCTCATGGCTAAAAATAAAATAGAGAGATAAATTAATATAATTACACTAAAAAAAAATCAATATTAAAAGGGCATGTTAATAATTCCACATCGAAAAAATAATAAAACTTAACAAAGTCTATAATAACGATGGTGTGCTACTTTTCTTGTCGTCGAAAATTCGTCTTAAAGATGAAATTCTCTCAAACAAATTAATGTCTGTAAAATATAAGAGAACTGAAACAAGACTAGCAAGCATTAATGACTGTACTTTATAAGAAAAACGTTAAGATCCCACATTGAAAAAGACAACACATTTAATGAAGTTAAAAATATATATAAATTATGTTTATGGTATAGGCGGAAGAACAAAACCGCATTTTAAATAGTCTAGTCAAAGTATAAATGGCGATAAATTTGTATCACTGTTTAAATGTAGAAAAAAAAGAAGAAGAACACGATCAAATGACAAAAGAGTTATATTGTTGTTTGAACTCTTGGTGCATCGGGGCACAAACAGCCAAGAGCCGCGGCACATATACTACAAACGAAGAGGTAGTTCCTGTGCTCTGCGGCTCAAACAATCATGTCGCGACATTTACACTTAAACAACATTTCTCTCTTACATCGTGGCGGCTGAGGTGGTCTGGCCATTAGTTTTAGAGTTGTACCAACTATGTACTTATCCCTACCTTCGCACCCAGGTGGCCATGAGAGTAGGGTTTAAAGGAGACATTACTCTCAGGGCCGGGCCCATCTCGCCGTGGGTGTCTATGACTGAGCACGACATCTCCATTCCCCACCTTTTCCCTAGTGGTGTGTCCACGTGACCATTGGTGTTCCGCCGGAGAAACTTGAAAACTAACTTTCGTACTTGACAAAATTTTTCTTGAGCAGAAATATGAAAACTTCCGAAGTTATTAGCTATACATTTCCACGAATTGTTGCGAGATTATCCAACGGCTTGGATCGTCAAATGAGTTTAATCCCGTCGATTTCAAAATCGTGCATCACGTTCCGCGTGTTCGTGACAAGCACGGCTAGACTGAGTGTTAATTGAAGCCTTACATTGCAATATTTTCAATTGTATATTGTGATAGAATTATATTCAATGGTCTAATAAACAGTTCCCCATATTTGTTTTATATTAGTTTTTTATACTTATAAATATATATTTTCAGCGTTGTTAAAATTGAAAATTTTCAACCTCGCGAGTCATAACTATTAACTATAGCTATTATTGAAATTTATGCAAATATTAATACAAAGGATTTTATGATAAAATATTATTATTTATATAATGCAAACCCTAAACCCCAACTATAATTGTACAATGGAATCAGGCCGGCTCCGAGTTTGTCTTTTTTAGTCCGGGCCCTAGGTTAAATAAATTTTTAGGGCCCTTATTTATTTTTAGTTTTCTTTGTAAATTTAAATTTAGTATATATTATATCTAATAAATTGGGGCCCTTAAAGCTTAGGGGTCCGAGGCGCCCGCCTTGCTCGCCAATAGTCAAGGCCGGATAGAATATTATTATAAATATAATGCACATACAAACCTTCACCAATTTTAGACTCACTTCGTCTTTGCCAAGATGAACTCAAATTTTAAATGACCTCACTAAATGATCTCATGATCGAACCATAGCCGTGTGTAGCGGAGCATAATTAACTTCTTGAGGTCGGAATTTTCTCGTCGCAAAAGGGAAAATAACAGCGGCAAGTAATTTTCGACTGAAAATCATCGTACTTTTGTGATTAATCATTAGAAGCACTTTATTTTCATTTTTCTCAACGAGACAGGACATCTTTGGTGACAAAATGACTTTGCCTCTTAAACCCTTTACTTCCATTTTTCACAAAGTAATACCCTCTAATTTCAAAAACACCCAAGATATACCACAATGTTTTTTATTTACTTTAATTTTTATTTATACCATCTGATTTTTTGAATTTTTCGAAATCTCAAAGTTATCCTTCTTTATAGTTTTGTAACCTGTATCATTTTTTAGTAAGAATACACCCTCTATTTCTATAGAATCATAATAGTCCGGTATATTTTGAATGTTTTTAAAACCGGAGGGTATATTTTTTGCATAAATTGAAAATAGAAGGTTCATAACAACAAAATTCCCAATAAAAAAGAAAAGAAAAGAGAAAGATAGAGATCAGCTAAGTATGGAAATACAACATAACTTTTTCTTTTGTGCAAATTTGGCACTATATTAATCTCAGAGTAACAAATTGATATACGCCAAAGTCATCGCAGATGATGAACAAATTTTGCATACACTGAGAGGTTAAATCGTTCCGTCTATAACCATCAACTCTTTTGAACAAGGGGTAGAACGGTCCAAAACAAAATTAACTATTTAAACGACAACAAAAGTAAGAAACAAAAGACAGACCATAGTCACTTAAAGCTTCAAACTCTTGTATGGTATTTCTTACCTTTTAACGATGTAAAGAACTGACGTATCGCGGTTTCCTCGGCAGCCGAAAGGACGAGCGGGTTGAAGAAAAAAATATGGTCAAAAAATACCTCTGGTCCCGATTCACCGAATTTGAGAAGGCGAGCACATCAGCCCAGAAGCATCTGCTCCGACGACTGCAAGTTCGCAGACATTACAGATCTGCCCTTCTTGGCTGGGCACAAAGCGGGCGCTACAGTAAGGGCATGAGACGTCTTTCTGGCCCCGGTAGATTGGCACATACGTCGCGCCACAAATCACAAACGGGTTCCTGAAATCGTAGTTCAGGCTATGAGCGTCGGTCGCGTTCCTCTCGGCTGCCTGAAGAACTTGCCGGGGCTTCTTGGCTTGGGCCTCATTAGGGTTCGTCTCTAGAAACCGTCTAGCGAAATTTCCGGCAGTGGCGAGATTCTTCGCGTTGTAGCAAACGGTGATCGCGCTGAGCAAAGCAAGCCTTAAATGAGGGAGTTGGAGATTGCAGTGGGTGAAATAGGCTGCGAGCTCTTGTTGACGAACGGGATCGTCCCTCGTTTCCCGTCTCTTCAACTCCATCTTCGAGCCGAGGACATATTCCTTGACGATCACAACGAGCTCTTTGACCTCATCAACCTCTCTCCGAGATTCAACGACGGTCAACGGAATCGTGTGGAGGATTCCGAGGAAGAGGCGGAGAGCTTCGGTGAACTTACCAGAAGTCGTGGCTTTATATCCAGCTTTAAGTTTCTCTTCCAGAAGAGAGAAGCTGAATATTAGAGCTGGCGGGTTTCGGACATTCGGGGCGGCGGCTTCTGTCCAGCCACGCTCGATGGCTAAGGGTATCACAGGAGTGGCCGAGAGTGCCCGGAGATAGGACTGGCTGCCCGAGTAGAGATCGAGGCACATTGACTTTAGCGGGTCAAAGTTTTTTATGCCGAGTTGTCGGTTCAGCAACCGCATTGCAGTATCGAAGTTTCCTGCAGCAGCGTGCTCGGCGGCGAGGGACGATTTCTGGGTCCAGATCTGGCTCACCGGCATGCCAGGTGTCGGCGCTACAAAGACCAAAGATCGTGCATTGGAAGAAGCTCTAGGGGTTTCGGACTCAGGAGGAAGCTCGAGATCTTCAAGATCCCATCCTCCTTCCTCCTCGTTTTCTTCTCCGTCTTCTTCTCTATCTTCCAATACTGCAGGGATTTCTCCGTCAGCCATGTCCAATTCCTCGCCCCAATCGGCTACTTCATCGTCTTCAATGACGGAATCCCTGTTAAGGTTATCAAGACCTCCTTCGAATATGCCTTTCATGACTCTCAGAAGTGGCCAATCACCGCCACACATGACTGGATTGGGTGACGTGAGAAGAGTGGGAACTTTCCCTTCAGGCAAAGACGGGACATTACCTCCCAGTTCACTAGCTAAACGCTCTGCCACGTCATGAAGCCCATGAACCGAAGCCGCCATGTAGGCGAGGGGAAGATGGCCAGCGTTTTCCAAGATCTTGACACGTTCGCTGATGTCACCCATGTAGAGCGCGTTGTGGAACTGACCCATCACATCATTCTTCACCTCAGCGATTTTCAGCATCTTCGATAGCTTCTCAGTGTTTCCGGTTATGAGGTAGAGGAACGATAGCCTCTCGAAGTTTTTCGTCTTCTGGTACGCGTATTCCATGATTCCCGTATTACCCTGGCGGAGAGCCTCCACGCCCAGTCTGCACCAAAGGTCTTTCTCGTCAATTGCAGTGGCTGATGCAACGGCAATTTGGATGTTCCCACTCTCAAGGGCCAAATTAAAACGGGTTCTCTCGTCTTTCACAAAGTGTAGAGCAACTTCAGGGAAACCCTTTTGCTGCAGATAAGCAATCATTGCCTGCCCACAAAGCTGTGAGCTCCTTATCATGCTCATCACATGGTCGAATCTCTTCTTCATTAGGGACAGCTTGAAAATGTATTCGGTAGCGTCTATAACTATGACCCGGTTTTTCCCATCTCGATCCAAGCAGAAAAGGGTATTACCTGAAACCTTTGTGATGTATATCGGAACATCAAGTGTTTTTATTATCCCACTATCTCCATTTGGCAGGCAATACTTGATATGGTTTAGGGTTGTGTAGATGAATACACCATTGTCATCCCAACCACCGCTCTTCACACGGATCGTTTCATGCATGGTACACTGTAGCACGAGCTTTTTGTTGGCGATGACGATGGCGTGCTTGCTCAGCAATGCCACGTTTTCCATGTCGTTGGACCACACAACATACTTGATGAAAGGAGTCTGAAGCTCCCCGAGAACAAGCCTCTGTTGGAGATCGAACAAAACCACTCGGTCCTCGGCTCTACAGAGCAAATTACCAGTTCCAGCATAGAATATGGCATCAGCAACAATAGGAAGGGCACTTTTCTTTACAACCTCATTTTTCAGATTCTTGACCAAGACTTGGTTGTTGCTTCTGTCAAGAACTGCAAACCGATTGCGAGCCACGAAAACCGCTGACCCTCCATTGCCTTTCTTCGGCTCTTGTGGATTGTCACTTCTTCCGTCCTTAAGTATCGCAAACAGCTCATAAGAGCCTCCTTCTAAATCTGAGCAAATAAGTACAGCGTTTTCTGTAGGACTATAACTAAGGGTTTTAGGGTTTAGATTTAAACCGTTGGACCCGGGGCGTCTTATTAGGGCAACTTGTCCATCCTTCTGGGTTGAAAATTCAAAACAGCGCAAAAAACGATCTTTAACGTAGAAAATATTATCGCCACTCACTGAAAAGGCCGGTCGCTCTCTCTCTAGCTTAAAGACAACCATGCCACTGTCGTGACCAGCAGCCAAGAGATTCATCTCGGGGTGAGCAGCGAGAATCCAGAAACGATCTTGTTCCCTCCGGAATGTTTGAATTCCGGTTCGCCTCGTCGCATCCCAGACGCGTATGCTTTTGTCTTCTGAATTGGACACAATGATATCTTGTTTGGCATGGAACATGACACATGAAACGTTATTCATATGGCCTCTTAATGTGTCTACTTCCCAAGCCTTCGTGTCTGAGGAAAAAGAAACAGTTCAGCCTAAAAGTCAGATTCAAGGAAATCATTATACGAACAACAGAGGGTGCATTGTCAGACCCGATAATTAGGAAATAGTTTTAAATGTTTATTACTTAAAGCCATTGCGGGTATCAGGGTATTTTAAAATAACTATGGGAATAGGGTTTCGTTTCCTATATATAGGCGCCCAAGGTTTAGTTGCCAAGTTTGATTATTGATTTTTTTTTTATTGAACATTATTTGGACTTGGGAGAGTTTACCCTATCCAACTCTCGAATTAGAAACCGGCTTTCAATAACAAAAGTGTTCTAACCTCTCTTGGATTACTATTACTATTCGCGTCCTATCATCCACCCAGAAAAATATTGGACGGACGATTAGAATCAACAATAACAATATACTGGCGGAAAGATAAATTAAAGGCTGAATAAGTGAATACCGTTCATCCTCCACAATTTAACTTGACGATCATCAGCTCCAGACACAATCAGAGGAAGGCTAGGGTGGAATGAAGCCCAATTGACACCACGGTCATGACCCTCCAACACGTACTTAACTACGGCATCGACACCTCCAAAAAGATCCGAGTTCATCTGACTCAGTCTCAGCATGTCATCGGGAGGAGATCCAGATTTCTTCCTCAGAGCGCCAATGTCCCAAACACGAACAGTCTGGTCAAGGGAGGCCGAAACAACTAGGTCTTCCTTAGGGTGGAAGGAAGCACACATAACATAATGGTTGTGACCCGTCAATACAGCAACACAAGTGCGAGATTGCCAGTTCCATATGCGAATAGTCTGATCGTCGCTTGCGCTAACAATCCATGGGTACTCGTGATGGAACTGCACGGTACGAATGTAGTCAAGGTGTCCGAGCAGAGTAAAAAGGCATCTGTGGAGCTTGTAGTTCCAAACCTTAATCTTGTAATCGTCCCCTGAAATCAAGCCTCGACTTGTCAACGGAAGTATCATAAAAAAATAGCTGCTAGAAGATAAACACAAAACATCAAAAAATATTCATGAAATTGGGTGCTTCTGATCAAGACATTCAATACTCCACAACAGATCCTATACATTTTCTGGTGCAATCAAGGACAAATAATCAAATTCTGTTCAAGTGGAAGAGCAAATGCAAAGAAAACTATTTTATGCGTAAAACAATTTTCACCTCCGGACACAAATAGCGGCTGCGATTTGTGGAAATGAACGCCGCGGACGGGTCCCTCGTGCTCATCGAACCGATCGATCAGCGTGCCCATTCGGTAGTCCCATAGCTGGATCACACCGCTGTGAAGACTCGCGAGGATCCACGGCCTCTTACTGTGGAAGCTCAGTCCCTTCACTCTATTGCTCTTCGTCTCGAACTTGGTCAACATCTTCGCTTCAGAGCACTGCATCAGCCAATCAAATCATCATCAAACATCCTAATCCAGCAAATTCCACTCACAGAATCGCAAACATCAATCGAAATCCAGAAAATCGTTCCAAAATTTCTTCCGAGCGATCAATCCACCACGAAATTAAACACCAAACAGCAAAATGAAAACGAACAAGTGACCTCAGATCCGTGAGTATGGCGATGGAGTTGGAATCAGGCGAGGTTGCATCGACGATCGAAGCCAATCGGAGCTTGGTGGGTTACAGAGAAAGAGAGAAACGGGGTTCTTTCGTGCTCTAGATCTAGCAGAGCAGAGTGTCTGTTCTGTTGTCAGTAAATTCGTGGAAATATCAAATGAGTAATTTTGTGAATCTTGAGGGGTACGATCCAGCAATAAATTTATCATTATGTTGCTTTGCTTTGCTATTACGAATCCTAATCAATTTACCATTTTTATTAGGGTTAATTGCGGCGAAAGTATCTAACCTTTGGTCAAATTCTCTCCTGTGTATACAACTTCCGCAAATGACGGTAAAAGTACCCAAATTTGACATTTGGGAGTTGACCGAGAAAATCCACCTATGTGGCAATCAGCTTTTGCCACATGGCACTTGGTCGCCACGTGGCATGCCACGTAATTAATATTTTTAATATATTTTTAAAAAATATTTTTATTTTTTAAACAAACTTATTTTTTATTTTTATTTTAATAAAAAATAATTTTTTCCAATAATAACAAATAATGAATATTTAAATTTAAATATTCATTATTGGTTATAATTATTTATTTTTTAAAAAGTTGGTAGAACGAAATAAAAATCACCATTTACGGTTCACTTGAACTCCGTTTCCGATCCGGTTCACGTGTCGAATAAAATTATTTAATACGTTTAATAATAACTAATAAACACATAGAAATTGTTTAAAAAGTCAACACATAATTTAATACACACCACTTATTCAAAAACAAAAAATAGTAGTCATATTTATATTTAACAAAAAAATATTTTTATTTGTTTGCATGATTTTTTTTTTTGTGTGTTTGCATTTTACAATAATAATAAGTATTTAATGTGTTTTTTTTTATTTATATATTATCTTTTTTTGAAAATTGTCGTTAAATAATCATATGATTATTATTTGTTATTATTATTAAACATATTAAGCGATTTCGTTTCACCCGTGAACCGGATCGGAAGTGGAGCTTGAGTGAACCGTGAACGGTGATTTTTTTCTTTATTTATTTCATTTGATCCACTTTTTTAAAAATGAATAATTATATTTAATAATAAAACTAATACTGAATATTTAAATTTAAATATTCATTATTGGTTATTATGAAAAAATAATTTAATTAATTAAAAATAGTTAATTTTTTTAAAAATAATTTAATTTTTTTAAAAATAATTTAATTTTTTTAATTATATTTTTAAATCATTTAATAAAATAATAATTACGTGGCAGCCACGTGGCGGCCAAGTGCCATGTGGCATGTCATGTGGCAAAGGCTGATTGCCACATATGTAGATTTTATCGGTCAACTCCCAAATGCTAAGTTTGGGTACTTTTGCCGCCATTTACAGAGGTTGAATACACAGCAGAGAACTTGACCAAAAGTTAAGTATTTTTGCCGCAATTAACCTTTTTATTATTATTATTATTAAGAAATTTGATATGTATATATAATAATATATCATATATGTATGGTAAATAACAATATAATTATTTAATATTTTAACTTTTAGTATGTATGTAATATCTAATATGTATTGTCCAATTCCTTCTATTGATGATTCATTTTTTAAGATTTATTATTTTTCAACAAAATCTATTAATTTATTGTTACAATCTTATTAATACCAAAAAAGTAATAAAAAATATAAAATATAATAATAAAAGAAAATTAATCGCACATTTAAAATTATGTTAAATTGATTGAAAAAATCCATGAATTTTTTGAAAGAACTAAAATAGTAAGCATTGAGATATCCGTATGTGAAAAAAGTTCAATGTTACTATAAAAATAACATACTAAGTGTTGATGCCGTTTTTTTTTATCAACCACTGTTGAGGCCCAAGTTGTGGATTTTGGGCCTGGTCCAATGTCGTTCGTTGACGTGGCGGGCTTCTATTGAATTTTTGGATGGCCTGAGTTGACCTTGTTGCGGGGATGACAAATTTTGCCCCTCTCGAGGTGTGGACCCGGTAGTATCCCGTTTGACTTTCGGGGTGGTTTTGCTCCGAAGTGGATTTTTTAGTTAGACTGATATGGGGACCCTGATTAGGTGTTCCTGGAATTTCCTGGATCGAAAGTCTCGTTGCCGTTCGGGGTCCAGGCGATTGGGGTGACTCGCTACCTGTTACCGCAGGGCCTGGAGTGGACCAGGCTGGGTTTTTATTTTTTACAGGTCTGGAGGTCACACAAATCGGGGGTACCAGCGACCGAGGGAGTGCGTTCGTCCGGGAAATGGATCCTGGGGGGTTAGACTCTCCACCTGATTAGGATTTTTTAAGTCTGGGCTGACGGGACTGTCCGCAGAGTCGTGGTATCTGTAGTAGATACGAGGACTAAGAGACAAAGCATGTGCCGTACAGATCTTTTAAGACAAGGGCAGGTGGGGTTTTGGACCCCTTTAGGATCTTCTCCAGGGGTTCCTCTCAGAGTGATCCCTCAGTCGTCCGGATCTTAGAGGAATTTCCTCAGGCCTGACCCTACAACTTGAATAGTGGGTCCCGTCACTTGTCCCCAGACTATTCCAGCAGCCGCGTAGTGGACTGGAGATAGGCCGGACACAGTGTGGAACGGAACCTATCAGGCGAGTCGTTGGCCTTGTAGAAATTCCTACAGGGCTTCCGCTTTTTATAAATTCCTCATTTTCCGGACCGTTTTAACTGAATTGAGCTCCTATTTATAGTAGTGCCCGGTGGCCTAGGTGCAAATAAATATTTTTTGAGAGGTCCTCGGACAATTTTATATATGCAGGTTGGTCCCCAGAAAAAGTGGAGTCGATCGCCGCCGTCGGATCGCCGATCGGACGGCCCCCGCGCCCGCACGCGCGCGCCAAGTGGGTGGCGCGCGGATCGGGGCCCCATCGCGGCCCTCCATGGGCGCGCAAGTGGGCGGCTTGTCCCGCGGATGGGATAAGCGAAGCAGATCGCGCCAAGTGGCGCGATCCGGGAGAGCGTGGCCCGCGCTGCTACTCGGGCGTGGGAGATCGCGCCACGTGGCACGATCTGGCGAGGCTTCCGCCCCACTTGGGGGCTGATATGACCGGTGGGTCCCGCGGTCTGGGGCGGCGCGGGGATCCGCCACGTGGTGTGATCCTGCGCGTTGTCTCGGTTATGGGGCCCGTCAAAAAGGTATCCGTGGGTTTTTTTGCCCCCGAGCGCGTCCCGTGTCCGTTTTTCACAAATTTTATGTCGTTTTTTGGGTTTTTCATATTTTTATGAATACCGGGACACTTTGTTTATATGAAAACGGGCCTCCGGAGGGAGTTTTGGGTTTAAAATTGATTAATTTGATTTATAATCTTAATAAAAAGATTACTCAAATTGTAAGATTAATTAAAGGAAATTAGTGTAATAATTTCCGTTTAATTAATTCGTTTGTAAAATCAATTTCGAGAATTATCCATAACACTAAGTTACTAAGTACTTACTTAAATCGATATAACCCGTTCAAAGCGACCTAATAGAAATGCAAGATATAAATAAATAAATAAATCTTTTTTGAGCAAAATATATCCGTAATAATCATACAAATTATCGATCTCAAATGATTAACGCCGAGGTTACGGTCAAATAAGAGTATATGTCGTGATTTCGGTTTTTTAATACCGTTTCACCGTATTAGAGTATTTGACATTCGTAATAGTTAATAGGGTGGTCCAGAAGTACACACGTTTGATCATTTAGTGTAAATTTTAGTATTTATGTTGCTTTTCGACGGGGCGCCGGCCGGGCCGCTCTAAGATAAGTCTGCGAATATTAATTTGATTTTTTCATTAGTTCCGCAATTGACTACAACTACGTACTTTTAAAAGTTGTCCAAATATTAATTTAAGCTCAAGTCCGCGAAAAAGAATTGACTCTATATAAACATTGGCATATAATACATATTATATATAAAGAATCATGGTATTCACCTATATATCATGGTACAAAAAATTATAATAATGGAGATTCACCATGTTGATCATGCATCATCACGACGGATTGCCGTGAAGCGCCCGGACAACGTCCTCCGTGCGCGCTTGGATGCCTTTCAGGTACTCTGTGAGGACGCGCTGCTGGTACGACCCGCCTTCCTGAGAGGACGGACACGTGTCAATGATCAGAAAATGCGCAAGAAAACCGGATGGTGATCCGAGACGTTTAAACGGCCAAGAAATCAAGCATACCGTTCGGATCAGAGTTCTCTCGATCCTCTTCTTGGTCACTGAGTAGAGTGCCTCCGGCGAAACATCTCCTTTACCGATGTTCAACCCGTTGACCAAGAGTTTGTTCCATGCTTGCTCGGGAGCTTAAACAAATTGAACTCAAAGCATTTCAACAAATTATGCCAAAGTTTTTATTTTCTTTTAAAAGTTGAGAAAATAAGTACTTAATAAATCAATTTTTGTGATGGCATTAATCCTCTTCTTTTTTATGATTAAAATTCTCAATGTTTATTATTTTAATTTTCTTCGAAATTGTGTCCACTTTTTAAGTTGATTGAACAGATTTTAGATGCGCCGTTAAGTCTTGCACACGTGTGCTTTTATAATTTATTTTAAGAAATTATTTTCACTTTTTCGGTACTGACGAGACTAACAATAATTATTTTTTTGTACAAAAAGCAAAATAAGTTGGATATTTGGAATTTTGGCCGTGAAGATTGAGTTTATACCACCACAAAGACTATAATATTGAATACTTACGCCGCTATTAACCTATTAAACAAACTCCCAATTTTCATAATCTCCAAACAAATAGGGAAAATATTTTTATTCACCACATATATAAATTCCATACATGAGAAACGTTGTAAATACCTTTAATAATGGTCTCAAGAAACTCCTCAGCCTTCAAAATCTCATCTCCTACAAAACACATTATTTCAAGAGAATTTTCAAAAAATAAATCAATAAAAAATGAAAAGAACATCAATAAGCAAAAAAATAAGAACAAGAAGACGGTAATATCATAGTCTCCAAAAATCATAATATGCACCACGATCACCTTTCTTTGCATAGCTACGTTTCGAAAGAACCGTCGAAGCGTAGAGTTGCAGAACTTTCTGCATCATAGCCTCAAGTCCGGGTTTGTCGCCGTCTTCTTTGGCCTGAAAACGACAACGGTGCGAAGCACATATATATATAAAATATAAATACACCCTATAAATATTTTTCTCTTCTCATTTCTTGCCACACTGACTTTTAACGTCAGAAGTCAGTAACACAAATTCAAAAATAATATACTTTTGAACCACTTAATAGTATAATTAAAATCTATTCGAGACGGAGATTTTGTAGTTCCAATGACGAAGATTTTGACAAGATCTGTAATAGGCGATAAAGGACTCACTTGCCGTAATTGTGCATTAACTTCGGCGAGAAACCCTTCATCTAATTTTCCTTCTCCCTCTCTTAGGATTAGAATCTGTCATAGAAATACTTTCTTACTTATAATTGAAGGCATATTATAAGCGAGCAATAACGGCTACAACATTTCGTAAACGAAAATTAAAACTTACTTTCTCCATTTCCTTTAGTGCCTCGGGATTTCTGGGAGGCCATCGAATTTCATCAACGTCGTCAATAACAGGTTTTAAAATATCTTTCAGTACATCTGTAGATGATTCTATCTTCTCCTGAACACATTAAGAAATCGACAGTGTTAAACGGGTCCTGAAATGGCGTCTTTATGCTTTTGAATAATTCAGAGAGAGCGAGAGGTACTTTGGTCTTGTTGACGAGTCGATCGACAATGCTCATCACAGATACAGCCAATTCTTCATAATCCTTCTGAAGAAATTCAATAGTAATGTGTTCTTATTGTTAAACAACAAAACAAATACTATAATTTCATGTTAGGTAATATAAACAAAGTTAGATCATAAGAGATTCAGTGAAACCATGCTTTATCATCCTCGGATTTGCATATATCAGTTCGTGCTGCGAGCCTTATCCAAAACCCCTCGTTAAATGCCAAAACATTCTCGACGGCCAGTTTCTGGAGCTGAGATATGACAGAAACAACATAACTGATTTCGGTAAATTTCACATCATTTCTTGAAACATTATGCATTCTGAAAGGAAAGAAAACTATTTCCCATTATGTTTTAAAGAGTTATTGGATCCAATTGTCCCTCTGCTAAGGGCTATATGCGGGAATGGTCCCTTTTATTCGTTTTTGGTGCAGTTTTAGTCTATGTTTATATACTTTTCAGGGTATATAGCACATACTTTTCACGCTAGTAAATATCTAAAATTCCGTAAATACCCTCAACCACAACCAAAAAAAAATCTCTATTTTTTTAGTTTCTGTCCATTTTCCGTCAAATTTAACAAGAAGGACTAAGCCCGCACCGAAACTTTGATAGAGGGACCATTCCTGCTCCTAAGTTTTTCTTTCTTCAGAGGGGCTGTTCCCACACTTAAAGAGATGAACTTACTTCAACAGGATTTGCATCTCTCAGATTATCTATCAGCCTATCCACCTCGACGGTCTTCTTGAAAGCTTCCTCAGCGTCTTGGCTAAGTGCCCGGGTCAAACTTCTCCTGCTTAATCAACTAAATTGAGTAAAAATAGAGTTCCAAAATCAACATTCTAAGATAATATCCAACCAAAGAAAATTTCAACTTGAGTAAGGACATTCAATCCAAATTGCAAAGTGAATACTTCAGCTATATGCCGAACAAAGAAAAAAAAAAACAGATACCTTGTCTTAGAATCCACGGAACTTGTGAAAAAGAATGGCTTGAGACTCTTAGACCCGAACAATCCAACGTCCCAATTCTAACACAATAAATTCCACATTAATTTAAATTTATAAAACTGAAGCTTCCAAGGGGGACGGAAATGGAAAAACTAGAAGTAATGAAATACCTTATAGTGGCGAATGTGTTGAAAACTGATGGAGGAAGAAGAGCATAGAGAAGACAAGGATAGATGCAACGCCATTAGCGACATGGCTGAGTTGTGCGCTGAGCTTGGAGAGCGCCAACGATGGCGATAGTTGCAGGCGAGACAGATAATAGCCCGTCCAGATTTCTACAGTTTTCAAGGGTACATTAGTAATTACTAATTATCATATGTCAACATAAATCATTCTTGACACAATTTTTAAGGGTAACGAAAACCTCATCGGTATACCATTAGTACAGTCCTTGGTATACCCGCAAATTAGACTAACGGTTTGCGGTAAACGGACACGAAAACATTGTCCTATCAGATAACCTTCATCAAACACTCACCAATCAAACTAAGTCTTGATCAAAATCCAAACCTACAGGACTTTAAACACAGTGTATCTATCTATCTATCTATCTACGCATTTATACACCAAAGTCGGACACCATTGAATGCGAAGAATCAAACAAGCCCATTACAGAGTTTAACACCAGACACAGATTCATTCAGGACTTGTTTCAAACAGTATAAACTAAGAATCACTTCCGTTTTGGAAACACATGACACAGATTCTACTATCTCATACAAACAAACCCAGCATTGAGTGATTCAAGTAACGCAATGGGTGGGGTTCAGGCTCACCTTAATATCCCTCCATGGAAGCGGAGCTTGAGAGAGGTGTGTGTGGTGGAAAGAGAAGAGAAGAGAAGAGAAGAAAGCAATGTGCGTGGTCGAGAATAGGGAGAGAGGATCATCATCACACGACGGAGTTCGCCAACGTCAATATATGTCGTTTCGATATTAACCGACATGTTTTTTCTGTTTTTGCTCCTCGTTTCTAGGAGGATTTTTAAGGTTAATAGGATATAAGTGTTTCATATTTTAATATTTATTTTTTTCTCTATACAAATTACAATCAAAGTTCGCGATGTTTATTATTTTGTTTCTTGCAAAAATTTATTTCACATTTTTAATTGATTTAATAAAATTTTGAATGTGCCATTAACAAAATCTTACTAAATCAAAGATAAATTGGTTGCTATATAACCTAGAGCAAGCAAATCAATGCATGAGATAACTACATCTTGTCTACTAATTGACTTCATGTTATTTTAGAGTACAAATCTATAGATATATAAAAGAACAGTCTTTTGTGATGATGTGGCAACATAATATGAGAGAAATTGAGAGATCTTATTTTTTTAGATGTACAATTTTAATCGATCATATCTTTCCTCCATTATGCATGAAATGGAGTATTAAATGACTTGGGAAATAATATTTATATCAACTATAAATGGCTATTTCAGTTATGATTTTATTGCACGCATTATAATTTAAGAGTTCAATATGAAAATGCATATATTAATTAATGAATTTATAACAAAATGAACGGAAAAACTCAAAAGGTAATCATTAAAGACACATTTGCAACCTTTCACTAATCTATGTATGTAGCACCAAAGCCATGCCGTTTAAAATTTCACTCAATTAATTTAATTCATTTAATTTACAATCAATGCAAAGTGTATAATGTATACAAATGTGGAAGGGGCCTCTCTACAAATAATCGTTTCATTTTTTCTTATTTTATTTCTCACTTTCATACTACCAAGAGTATAGGTTGTCGACCTGCCATTTCCGTCATATTTAGTAGGTAATAATCGATTTGAATACAATTTTTCATAATTTTGTCTGCACCGTTGTTCCTTAGCAGTTGGTTCTCTTTTTTTCCTCACAATTGATCAATATCCTTCTCCTTAATTTATTATGAAAAATTATGTATTAATCGATCAATACTCATATAACCATGTAAGTAATTTTCCCCTTTCTCCTTAATTTATGTATTATATAGCTCGGTTTTGTAATTTTGTCGAGTAGTTTCAACTTTAAACTATACGCATTTTATGCTCCATCATTGATCTTATGTTGCAGGGAACCGTTTAGCAATCATGTAGATGAGATGTATTTTGGAATATTTCAGATTTTGTTATGAATATTTCAATTATGTGATAAAAAGAACCTCTTTGATAGTTACATATATATATAATAATTTGTTCATTTATATATCTTATTTATTTATTTATTTTATCTCTTGGTCCTGGATGCTAACAAGTAACACTTCGTCAAGAAGCTTATCAGACCGTTGTGTATTGACATGTAATTTAAATATTTGACTTTGTAACATTTATTTCATTGTTAATGTTTGTATTTGTCTATAATTACTTTACGGTCTTCTTAGCGATATTTTAAGTTGACGGTAAGTTAGTGATCAGTGTTATGACAAACTTCAATATTAGAAAGTTTAATGTACAATTGATTTATCGGTTGGATTTTGATAGGAAACCTATTTTTAGTTAAATTAAATGATTGATTTCTATTATATGTATTTTGGATTAACATAAGATGTCCTTTACATATAACTTTATTTATATTTTTTTTAATATGTGTGACAGTTTGCCATTAGTCTATATTTATATAAAAGAAAAACATAATAGAGAAGCAAAAATATGAGATGCCTATTTTTTAAAATATTAAGTTTTCTTAATTAAAATATCTACATTCAAGTGAAATTCTCATCACACGACATTCATTTCCACAAATAAAATTAAAAATAGTTATAAAAAATTAGAGTAAAAAAAGGTCGCCATTAAAAATTCTATACAATAGACTTGATTATTTTAAATATTTTTTTAATTGTTCGAGTAATAAACAATAGACTTGATTATTTTTTCAATGGCTTTTAAGATCTGGAATACCAAAAACGTTTGAAATAGCATATCTAATAATAGACTTTCAAATTTTCAGTTCCTTACTCGAACAAATATCTTTTTACTTAACCAAATATCCAAAAAGAGTAGTTTCTCAATAGATTAATTGACCATTTATCATGATATCGGAATACTATATGACTATATGTAACCCATTGTAAAACTAAAAGTCCTACCATTTATAATAATAAAAAAAGGAAAATAACAATTAACGGTTTATGTGTTGATGGTTTTTATTTAGTTTTAGTCCATTATTCTAAATTAGCTAGCTCTAAAACAATGGTTAAGTAGGAACCGAAGCTCAAAATTGTGTTGATCACATGTTGAACATTTCCTACAAGATCATCATGGATAACTTAATTTATGGATGTTACGTAGTATATCTATCTTGAGACAATCGATCTTTTTGATAATCCCAATCTCCTCAACCATCTCCAATTGTTAGTGGAGAAGAGCAAATTAATTGTTGATTTTTGGAAAATAAATGTGGACCTCCATATGATTTTGGTCATCATTTTTATGTATTTATTTGATAAACGACGATAAATCTCATAAGAAAAAGACAAAATAATACAACGAAATATTATTATAAAAAATTAATCGCCACCGCGTGAAGCGCGGTGCCATCAACTAGTTAGAATATAAATAGAAAGTAACATATTTTTTTCTTTCAGATTACTATGCATGACATCGATTGGGTTCGGGTTGACTTTTTTCAATCAATATCGGGTTGGTTTTTATAGCAGTTCGGTTTAATTTTTTTAGACCGTTTTTGGGTTGATTTTTTTCGTGCCGGGCTCGGGTTGACTTTCTATAGTTCAAGATAACGATATCGTTAGTACGTACATAGGTTATAAGATTTAAAAAGTCTTTCTTTCTTTCAAAGAAAAAAAAAATTAAAAAGTGTTCTCCTTATTTATTTCATTCATTTAACATTGTAAATATTTATTGTAGATTAATCTCATTAAATGCAGTATAAACATAGATTTCCAATATTGACTAATGTATGTTACCGATATCATGTGTACTTAATATTTTATGTATGTTTTTGTCTTGATTTATTACCCGAGTACGAGAAAATGACTTCAAACCATTTATTTACTTATATTACACAAAACTTGAAACTCGGTTTCTTTTCTATACCTTTTTTTTTTGTCTTCAAGTTTTTGTTCATCGAAAAAAGTTGTAATATAACCAAATAATTGTTAACACTTCACATCGTGTCTTATCCTCTAGTCCAAAACTCAAAATGGTACAAAAGATTATTAGAAAATTTCAGAATTTGTTGTCTATGCGGTGAGCAGAGAAAGCAAGGAAATGGAACTTTTGGGCCACATTGTCTTCGAAATGGGATGTATAGGCCATGTGGAAATGCCAATGATTGTGCAAGCAAGGTTTTAAATACCGCTTGCCGATGTCGTTTCGCACTTTTATTTTACGGATATATCGCTTGTCGATGTGTATCTGAAAGACATTCATTCCTTGCACTTTTTGAACAAACTAAGAGCTAAAAAAAATGATCTTTATTAATTTTTCATGTGTGACATGTAACATGTAATATGACTCACCGTGTCCATGAAAAACTCAAAAATGAAAGTCGAATTTGTAAAAGAAGTACTACTTAATTTTAGATGGGTTAATAGGGCTACAAGTGTCAAATATTTGTTTTTTTATGGGCGCAGTTTTTAATATTCACTTTTATATTATTTTTCCTTTAAATTATGTTCACTGTTTTAATTGATTTAATTTATTTTAATTTTAAATGTTTCGTTAAGTTTTTAACCACACATGCAAAATTCTATTTAGTCAGTTTAAAAAATTATTAGAATTTTAGCGAGGGTCAAAATAATAAACTTGAAAATTTAATAGTGAAAAAAAAAACTTTGACCTTTAGTTAGATGATGAATACAAATTTAACTAGGCCAACTTACGTGATCTATCAAACTTATCATATATATATATATAATTATCGACCTTTTACCGATATATTTGGATCGAAAAATCAAGGTTTTGTGGTTATATAAATAAATACTTGCACATATAAAACTGTGTATTTGGGGTACTAGTTGCCAGAAGACGAGGGTTCGTCGGCGCTGATGGCGACAACTCTAGACCGGAGGCTGGAACGCCGCAGAAACTTTAAACTGCTACAAGTCGATGAACTAAATAAGTTGAACCAAATTCAAACCACTAAAATCATTTTTGTGCATTTATTCAAATACTGTGTTTCTTTTTTTCTTTTTTTTTGAATTGTTCAAACACCGTGTTTTTATTTTCTAACTTTGTATACACTCTTATATTATTAATATACTATGCTTTTAGCCATCTAAAACACTCACTGACAAGACCTCTTTAAATTCAACATAACTTAAAAGGCATTTTTTTACATCAACAAATTTCTCAACATCGCGACGGTAAATGATATATATCAAGGTTTATTGGACCGATTTCATGAGTTTATTGATTGCTCGATTTTATTGGGTTGCCGATGGATTTTCAATAAACAATGAGTTTGCCCATAAATTTTATATAAAACAATATTTTTCATATACAGATGTAATTTTATATATAAAAAAGTTATTACAATTCGTTACAAAATCAAAGCTTTATTTGCAATTATTTGATAAAATTAAAGAAACTTAGTGATTAAATTGACACCTAATTTAAACCCGCTATATTTTGGCTCCCTCTGGATTCAACTTACTATTGTCATCATTGCATATTACGAATTATGATACAAAATGAACTTTTATTATAAATTTTAAACGACAACGATTACTACATAATATTTATCGATGACTTTGGATTAATAAGAAATCTACAACTTTTCAAATTATTCAGTGTTTATTATTTCTTCTAATACATACTAAAAGAAAAAACGATGATAAATCATTGAGTTTCAAATCAGTAGTTTTCGTTTCACAGAGGCACAATAGTTATTTATCACATAAGTCCCGTAAAAGTTGAATCTAGAGTTTGTGATTTATGATGGGAAATAGATGCCCAAAGAAACGGATGGGAAGAGTCGTGACTCGATTAATAAAAATTGTGTTTTAAAAGGAATTTTCTATCACACCCGAGAGGAGTCGCCGTAAGTAAAGCAGAGTCGCCGTAAGTAAAGCGAGAGAGGTGGGGTAGAGACAAATTAGAGAGAATTGAAGTTAAAATTTTCATAAAATTAAGTCCAACTTAAAAGTTAGAGGACGAAAATAATATATATAGTTCGTAATAAAATTGGCATAATATATGTTAGATTAACCTTGTCAAGCCTCATAGTATTTTCAATGTGGGATATTAAGTATGCCTCTCCATCATGATTGTGGTTATTTTTCGACTGTTACTCATTTAATAAAATAATTTTGCTTATGTTTTATTTCAAAATCAATTTTTAAATGAAGAAAGTAATAAATAATTCATAACTTTATCTATGAGCCTTTTACTACGTGTTGCTCTATAAAGGATTGAATCATCGTAGTACTTAATATAACAGTGCATCGATTCACTCATGATTTAAAATAGAGTTAATTTGCAACTCATTAAAAGCATAAAGTATTAATTAACTAATAATAATAATAATCTCGAGAGTGAATAATGGTGAAAAAAGTGAAGAGCAATATCAATGCTTGACTTGTCGGCTTAACATAAGACACCCAAAAACAAACCCACTTGGTTTTGGGCTTTTAGCTCATCATCAATATCAATTCAATTCATCATATATTATTTTTATTCCATCGAATCCGATTAAACTATTTATTTTCCTCTGCCAAAAAAGCCCATCCATGTGCTAAGCCTCGGAAATGCGCAACCAAAAGCTCAAATAAAATAAAGAATTACTGATTTGCTGTGTGAGAATTTGACTCCTTCGTTTAGAAAAAATAATAATAGAGAGAGCTTGCTTTTTATGATTTGAAATTGAATGCAGATTTGATCGCTTTATTCTGAATATAGTAGAACTAACCCGTTTTTTTTTTTAATATTGATATGAATTTCGACTATCTCATTCTTTGTAAAAACAAATCATCTATTCTTTATAAATTTAATGTCGTGTTAACCCCTAAGTAATAAACAAATTTATAATTTTTTAAAAAATATTTGTGAGATAAAAATATCCCTAACTTAATAAAACACGTAAGTCTTTTTTTTTTAAATTAAAAAAATGATGAAAATTAGGTCATATAGCTAAATTCACACTAAATCATAAATAATGATTCTTGACTTTTTGGCTAATTTGACATACGAGAAATACTTGTTTATTTGATTAAGAGATTCTTAGCATTCATATTTCTTTTATAAAGATTAGACGCATTTTTAGAATTTGTCGTGGATTTTTTCATGGTACGTTCTCATTTCATATTGACTTGTTTGTTTTGTACAAAGCTGAATCAATGGTTGCACTATTTGTTGCAAAAAAAAGTTATGGAATTTTATTGGGATAATTCATGGCTCGAGCGCGTATCTACCTACGTTGTGTTAGGGACTAATCACCTAATCCCTTATACCGAAAACAAAATGGCGAGAAAACGAAATAGAGGTGACACCATAAATTATAGTAGTTGGCCCCCAATGTAAGAGGTACGTCCAATTTTTTGCTCGCTAAACAAGATCCACTATAATCCCCCAACAACAGAATGTTGAATCCACACTCTTTCAGACTTCTGGTTTTTATGCTACACAGTTTTGGATGCTATCTTTGTTATCGTCTTTGGAAACCCACCTCGAGCTATACAAGACTCTCTCTTTGGTTTCTCTCACACCCTCTTGTCGGCTGCACTCACAATGACAAGCTCATGGCCTCTTAACCCTAAAAGCCAAAGTGCTTGATACGTTGTATAAAGCAACACATGAGAAAATACTTAAATATCGTTAAAGCAAAAGTATCCATTTGTCATTGATTAGGCTTCACAATAACAATAATCTACCACTTAAAGACTAATCACCATCACCCGTCTTCAAGCTTGCAAGTGCGGCTCTGACTCGTCACTCGAGGAGCCCAACTGAAGTTGCACACGGTTTCAGCTTCTTGCTCCGCATAGTCTTCGTCAACATGTCTGCGGGATCATGACTCGTTGATATAAAAAGCATATGCTTTGTGGAAGTGATCATTAATTAAGTATCTCATATCTATCGGGAATAAAAAATTGATGCATTGACTAGTTTTGGCGCCAGAATTTGGGGCATCATCAGTCCTTCGCACTCGAAATCTATTTCAATCTTTTGTTCACAATAACATGTGTTCGAGAGAGAACTCTAAGTGTAACTAGTTCTCTTCTCTTTTGATTTATTATATAATTTTGATATTTTATATTCATACTATTTCAAGCTTTTCTTTTATATTTCATAAGTATTAACTTTCGAGTCCACTTAACAAGATTTCGGCCTTTAGTTTTAACTAACTATTGAACTATTTGCATAACTTTTAAAATAAATAAAAAACCAAATTCGTATATTTATCATAAAAATAACTATTTTCAGTATTTAAGAATAAATAGATCGAATTCATACATCCTTACCAATAAAGGAACCCGGGCTTAATGTAACTCTAAGATAAAAGTAAAAGGGCACAAAAAAGAAAAAGAAAGGGGTGTCTCTTTATGTAATTTGGCATTTTTTTGATGCCCACAACTTGCAAAGATCTAAAAATATTTATTTATTATGGTAGTATTGAGATTTGAGATGATCCATATCCAGGTCTGAAAAAGTGAAGTTTGTCATTTAGTGCTGTTTTCCAGATTTCTTTATGGGCATAATCAAATCTTCTACAAACTTCCATCTCCCACTACAACTCAATAAATCACAAACCACTATCCCATTAATATAGTTTATTTCAAATATCTTTTTCAATATCTCCACCACCAAAAAGTGCACGGAAACTTTTGTTTGTTCCTAGTTTGAGAGGACAAAATATTATTAATGAATTATTGTGTTTTACATCTCTTTTGTAATTCTCATGCAATTTTTTTTAGTCAATGTTCATTAATTGGGATTTGGGACTCTGCAAGAGGGTTTGTTGATTTGATTGCTCTCTTCCATTTTCACTTGAATTATTATTATTTATTTAGTAGGATGAGCCTTTTTTTGTATTTTTATATATCTTGAGAGTTGAATTTGCACATCGTGGATATTGAAAAGGTCGATAATTTTACTCTAAAATTAATTGCATAAACATAAATGACTTCTAATAAATTTAGAGGGATAAGAATTGAATATAATTAAAAGAAGCTAAATGAATACAATCAAATGAATTATTGGAAGAAAACATGGAGTATATTAAAATAAAAAGTTTATAAGTAACTACCACTAAAAAAAATCATATTTATCTTTAAAAAAAATTGTATTTTTTATGCTTAATTTAAATAATAATACTATACTATATAGTTTCCAATATTTTTTCCAATATCTTCACGGAGAGAAAAAAGTGCACGGAAACCTATGGTTGTTCCTAGTTTAGGACAATATCAAATTTAATAATGGATTAATGATCTATTACTTTATATTAATGACGGCGAAAAGGTTTAAAGAACTCTTCTTATACACAAAGACTGAAAGTAGTGGTAAAAATATCTAAAATCACATAATGCAGTTAACTTATCCGTTAATACTGATTATGTGAACAAACGTGGGTTGTTGACATGGAAATTTTTTGCCACGTGACGAGCTCACGTCAGTCTCGTTTACGAAAAAATAATGAACTAAACCCCTAATTGGGCTCGTCCATGTGACAAAAAAATGCTTTATCAGCAAGATAACAACCCACGTTTGTCCACGTGACTAAAGTTAACGGGTAAGTTAACTGCGATACGAGAATTGAGTGGTCAACGCCTTAAATGCGACTTTAAATACTTTTATCACCACTTTACTTTGGATACACGATGAGTTCTTTGATCAAACTTTAAGTATTTTCCCTATCATTAACCCTAAATGAAAATAAAAAGATAGATCGATAATATTCGGATTCTGAGTTTTAGTGTAAGGTTTACATCTCTTTTGTAATTATGGGCAAATTTTAAGAGTCGATATTTCTTAATTGGGACTCTGCAAAAGGGTTCATTAGTCGCTTTCTTTCATTTTCACTTAAATTATTATTTTATTTATTTACTAGGATGAGCGTTTTTTTTTTTTTTTTTTTATAAATATCTCCAGACTTAAATTTGCATCAAGAATTGAATATTTAATAAAAGAAGCTAAATGAATATAGTTAAAATAATTATTAAATATTTATAATAGTTTAAAGGACTCCAACTTTAAAAATCATATTTTATCTTTTATTATATTTTCCTAACTATGAAAAATTATATTTACGACTTCTTTTTAATGCGTATCCAAATAAATTGATATTACGTGCCGAGATGTCAAATGTACGTGAATTAATTAATCTTTAATACAATATGATACTTCATCAACACAAGAAGACAAACAAGCTCTTTTAGCTTGGGATTTTATTACATTAATTAATTTTAAGGTTTATAATAAGTCATCCAATATACGTGACTTGTATAAAGCGTTCACATTTGAGAGTTGATAGCCTAATATTTTGTATGAACTTGAAGAAGAAAAAAACTATTACACATTATGTAGCATTATTCCACTAGCTTTCAATAATAAGCTACCTAATTAATATTTTATGCAAAAACCCATGTGAGAGGTGCTTCATTTTTTGTACAATTTGTAACACTTGGCATTAATTAAATTTTAAAAACTTGATAAGAAGTGAACTTAGTCCTTTTGATTTGGCTTACCAAAGATTTTGCATGCTTGATGTTTCCAAATGTGCATTATTGTGGATTTATGGTTGTGTTTGTCCCCTTGGAATCTTTAGAAAGTGAAAGCTAATCATGACATCCAAAAGCCAAGTTAGGCGGAGAAGGGGCGCGTCTATAGATTATAATTCTAGATTTTCAAAGAATTTTTCGGTAAATTTGTATTTTAAAATAAATAAAAATTATATATCGAAATATATCTAAAAATACTAGACGGTACATGCTTGAATTATCTACAAATTGAATATCTCTTATCATGTTAATCAATAAATTAAATATTTTTGCTCAGGGTTTAAAAAACTTAGACGGGTCATGCAAAAAAGTCTCCATTCATAGTGTGGTTGGTGATTATTAATAGATTATATTTTGACTACAAATAAAATAGTAGGATTTATAAAAAGTTAAAAACTAAAGGCGCTTTGGTAATAGTTGAAATTGGGTTATAGATACCTAAATATCCCTTTCATACTATAAATTGTGATTTTAAGTTATAAGTGATTTATATGGATGCTTGCCTTTATAAATTGATAAAAGAATAAGCAAGTTAATTTTATATACATATATCTAAACTAAAATAAAGAAAACTGAAAAACAAAACAATATAAAAAGAAGATGCATCTAGCGTCGCCACGCATACGATATTTGGATACATAGCGTGTGAAGTGCACGTTAATTTCTATCGCCACACACACAGCGTTGGCGTTTAGTACGCTAACGCGTGTCAAGTGCATTTTATTTTTTTATCTTTCACACTATATTTACCATTTTTCACACTATATTTACTCAACATTTATTGTTCTACTCACTTTTTATTTGACACGTGTTAGCGTACTAAACGCCATGTCACATACGCATGGCGACGCGAGACGCAGCTCGCGTTCGCGTGGCTGACGTGTCGAAGGGCTCCATCATCGTTGGATAACTTAAACAATATTACAGCAGAGTAACTTAAGTAAATAATGTTTTATTTCTATATGAGTTTATATATATATATATATATATATATATATATATATATAATCGTTAGAAAAATGGAACAACAAACTTCAATATAAGCCAATGTTGTGTGTGAAAATATATTGACCGGTCAAAAAAATTAATTAAATTTATTTAACTTTTCAATACTATTTTTTTTTTTTAGGAATATATTTAGGCATTTTAACACGCCATTCGTCAAAGATATTTGGATGACAATGTCTAAAAAAAAATTAATATTAAACTAATTTATACCTCAATTATTGACAAACTTTCCCTTTTATGAGAAAAGTGGACATAATGACGCTACACGTTTCATGAAAAATAATACTTAATTACATGATCATCTGGCAAGGCAAATATAACGTGTTATGTCTTTTTAGTTTATAATGGTAAAAGTACTTTATGTTTTAGCTGAAAAATTAAATGCATTCCATCGTCTTCTTATCCGATTTGAGAAAAATTTAAATTACATGTTAAGTCGACATGTCTCACTAAAAAAATATTTTTTTCTTTTCTTATTAATACAAACGAGACTTCAACAAATAGATAGAATTTTAGAAAGAAAAAAATAAAATGTAATAAATATTGAAAACTTTGACCGTAAAAAATAAATTTATATTACTATAACCTCAAAATACTAGGTACTTATGCTCTATTAACCAAATGTTTTCTTGTTTATAGAAACAGTTATATAATTTAAATTATTTTCCTTGAGAAATGTATGGTAGCATGTTATGGCTATTGGAAATGCTTGAAAGGAAATCAATGAAATGTATTAATTAAATTAACATAATCAGAGATTTAGTAGATTTTATGATTTTTAATTATTGGAGATTCGATTAACAATACTAAAGATACAGGTGTTGATGACTCCAAACTAACACTAATTATTTGTGGGACTAAATAGTGCTATCACATGTTAATTATCCAGGGCTAATGACGGCGAAAATAACCAAAAATGTAGTCAAAGAACTCCTCGTGTATTCAGTTTGACAGTGATAGTAAAAATACCTAAAGTCGCATTTAAGGAGTTGACCACTCCATTATCGTAATAATTTTAGGTATTTTTGCCACCACTTTTAAACATTAGGTACACGAAAGGTTCTTTGATTAAACTTTGAGTATTTTTGTCATCATTAACCCTAATGATTAATTACTGAAAAAAAAAACTAAATAAAAAATAACGGTAAGACTAAAAAGTGACTAAATTGCTGACGACATGTCGCGGCATGTCGGTGACGATATGTTATTTTTTTTACAGTTTCGGTAGACTTTTATATAGACAATTCGGTAAATTTCAAGAAAATAATAAATTTTACTCGATTTTTGTTTTTTAAAAGAAAAAGTGAGCTCGTTAATTGAAATAAATAAAATAAAATTAAAATAAAAGTAATTTTGTGTGTACCGTTAATATTTTTTTAACATAAATTTGGTGATCTAAACTACGTTTTTCTATACTTACTGCTTTTCAGAACTTTAAAAAAATTATACTAGAAAAAAATCGGATACTTATGAGCCTAATCTACTACAACGTAAATATTATCCCACTATTTTTTTTCGAGGAATTCACATCGACAGTAAATAGTGAATTAGAAGGTACCAGACACTTTTGTGTTTTGTACCACAAAAAAACTAATTTTCTAGATTAGCAGAAGACATGACTAGTATCTATCGGAATGATGATCAACTTGACAATCAGATATCATTATTATGTTAAGGTTTTAGCGATTGACAAATGACAAGTGATATTCATCATCTCTGTAAAAGTGATGAGTTGGTCAAATCAACTACTCAGATTAAATCCAATATCAACTGTATTCTTAAAGATTATCTTTTCCTAGCATATATGTACTATTATTCAACATTTGGCACTAAAATTATAAAACTTAGTCACACTCAAGTCTCCAAGTCCCAACTTTCACTAATTCTCTTTTTAAAAAAAAGTAAAGACGTGTAATTAGGCGCGAAAACGGGTCTAAACCGGATTATATTTTTCTGAAACTCGGCTTTCCACGGAGGAAAATCTTTGCCCGCTAGGCAAGAGGATAACAAGTTACAAATAACACTAATTTTGGTTTTAAACCTAGCTATAAATCTTAAATTCGGATCCATATTTTTTTTATCAATATTAAATTTTTTTGAAGAAAAATCTTTAAAATACTAGTTAAGAGAGGAAATAGTAGTAATGAACTCTACACTAGTGAGAGACTTAAAAATAGGTGGAGATAGAAAATAGTAGAAAAGAAAGCTTGGAAATAATAGGTGTCTTAAATTGGCATTATAAATGCGTGTGATATACCTCCATACCAAAAGGGAAAGAAAAAGAAAAAAAAAACCCTTCTACTTGAAGAGAAAAAAGGGATAAATCGCATCAAAAGTACTCAAGTGTTGACCAACTAAGACAATATGGGTCTAGTGTAAGCAAATGTCAAGCGATATATTCTTTTTGTTTAGTTTTTTTCATCGTATTCAAATGAGAAGATGTTACATAGCTGAATGAGCACATGATACATGTATATCTTAGGTATGATTTAATAGAACTATACTATGAAATTGACCAATTACATAGAAAATATTAGATGAAAAAAAAAACATTGCCTGATATTTATCGACTTTTGATATTTTAAGCGCCATTTTTTGTTTTGGATCCCTACTAGTTCAATTTCTCAATGTTTAAGTACTTCCTTGGCGATTATGGAAAAAACACTTTTAGAGAGACTTCTCAAGTCCCATCTCACACAATATGGGAATCTCCTCTTGAACTAAAAAGAATATAATATTGGGGCCATAAAAAACAAACAAACCTAGTTGCTCTCATAGCCTTCCACCATCTTTAAAACCAAAGAAAGTGAGGAGTCTCTCTCTCTCTCTATCAAAACAAACCCTCTCTCTCTCCTTATGATCTTAGCTGTTTCTCTCACTTTTGGTCCCTAATGCCCAAAAAGCCCATAACACTTGGTCTCTTCACCCATATCACCCTAGAAATCTCTTTCTCTCTCTCTCTCTCTCTCTCTATTTTATGACACCAAACAAACTTCAGTAACTTCTTTCTTAAAAGGGAAACACAACAAACAAAGCAAGTGAACAAAGGCCAAAGAGGAAAGAAAGATAGAAAGAGAAGAAAAGTATTTATAGAGAGATAAGTGTACTACTACTACAGAAAGAAGCTAAAAAAGAAGCAATGAAGATCCGATGCGACGTTTGCGACAGAGAAGAGGCCTCGGTGTTTTGCTCGGCCGACGAGGCGGCCCTCTGCGACGGCTGCGACCGGCGAGTCCACCACGCCAACAAGCTCGCCGGGAAACACACCAGATTCTCCCTCCTCCAACCACCTTTCAAGGAATCTCCTCTCTGTGATATTTGTCAGGTGACTATATTTACCAAACCAATCTCATTCCCTGAAAACCGATCGAGACCCAGTGAAATTCAGCTCATTGGGTGTCTGAAAAACAGATACAAAAAATAATTCCGACAAAAAAAAAAACTGGATTTTATCTTCATTTAGTCTCGGAAATTTGTATCTTTTGTCCGTCCTTGACCGCGTCTTTGATGAACTCTCTGTAGGAGAGAAGAGCGTTTTTGTTCTGTCAAGAGGACAGAGCGATTCTGTGCAGAGAATGCGACATTCCGATCCACAGGGCGAACGAGCACACGCAGAAGCACAACCGGTTTCTGCTCACCGGAGTGAAGCTCTCTGCCTCCTCCAGCCTCTACCAATCCCCCGTCGAGGGTGCTGGAACGCTGAGCTCTCCGGCGCCGGAGACGAGCGCTTTGGCGTCCACGAGCGACAACGGCTCGTACTCCACGAGCAGCATATCGGAGTACTTGATGGAGACGCTCCCGGGGTGGCGCGTGGAGGATCTTCTTGACCCGTCTTCTTGTGCCGCCAAAGGTTTCTGTAAGGTTTGCTTTGAGATTCTCTTTGATCATATACTATTAAATAATTAATTAAGGGATTTTAAAAAAAAAAAGCATACCCTTGTTTTTATTGATTAAGCCTTGAAACTTGAAAACACCGATTTGAATATGGCTTTCAGTTTTCAGTGCCGGTTTTTATAATACATTTTGGGAAAAAGAAACGGGAAATAATATTTACCGAGATTGAGTGATTTTAAAAAATGTGAACATATGTACCGTTATGAGTTTTATACATTGATTCGTAATATGAAGTAAAATTTCTATGTATCATTTACCGGTGCAAAAATTGTATCCACCGGTCATGATATAGTTAACCAATAATATTTTACAAAATTAGTTGCGGTTAAGGATTCGTACAAATAAAAAACTTAAAATACTACATCGGTTTTTGGTCTCGATTTACTCAAGCATTAGTTAATTTGATTATCTTATTTTAATCGTAATTATGTAATACTAGCTCATGTTTTTACGATTTTAAAATATAAAACTTCTTCATGTAAAATCTTATTTCATTCTTTCAATCTCTTGATACACTTAATAATACACAACTTCATTGAGATTTGTTGAACAAATAATCTATCAAATGTGTTTTCACCTTGAGAATAATCTTGGAGAGAGAATACATAGGGATTTATAGACTATAGTTGTATGGATTGGTTGTATTAATCAGATTAAAGCGTTACCAACTTTCAATAATTCTATTTATAGATTAATTTTATGCTGTAGGGCAGGAGTAAATATCTAACAACTAGTGTTTATCCATCTACAGATCTTGATGATAAGAGATAAGCATATTTAATGTTTATAATAAAAATTAGATATTTGAGATATAAATACCCAAATATCTCAAACTTGTATTACAAGAAGTTTGATTATTGTTTAAGGGATATTTGCCGCATAAGTGCCCAAAAACGGAAAATGCATGTCATAATTTTCTCAATTTGGCAATTATTGCGAACAAAAACACTATGAGAAACATTAGACACTTATACCGTAAATTCCTTTATTTAAAGTTTGCTTACGGTCAATAACACAAGTTTATTTAATATCGATTTCATTAATTAATGTGTCTTAATTTGTTGGTGCAGAGTAACAGCCAAGCCATGCCATTTGTGTCAAAGAGCGACGATGATGATTTTGAAAGCAACAATATTCAGAGCTCTTATATGCCTCAAAACGCAGCGTTTAACCCTTCCAACAGTGGAGTGAAAGCACAAGACTATGCGTTGAACCAGAATTGGGTCGATATTTGCTGCACAGTTCCTTATATCAACCCTCCAACACTCAAGAGACAAAGACAACATTTTCATCAAACTTAATTATTTTTTCCCCATGTGATAATAAACTAGCTTTGTAACCTTTTCTGGGTTTTTCGGAATTTGTTTTACATTTTATTTTTGTTGGTTTATATTGGTTGTGTTCTTCGAGAGGTTTTTTGTTCAACTTGCAAGTGTATCTGATGTGGGAAGAAGATTCTTTTTTCCTCTTCTACCTCATTGTTTTGAATAAAGTAGAGAATCAATTTTGTTATGAACGGTATAGGCAACGAAAAGTATGGAGAAAACGACGTAAGGATTTTCGTGTAAACATAGTGAAAAAGTATGGAGAAAACGACGCAAGGATTTTCGTGTAAACCTAGTGAAAAGTGACGGTAAAAGTTATAGTTGGAAAAATACGAAAATTATGATATTATACTTAAGACAAGTACCAATTTAATACAAGTATAATAAAGTTGATAAAAACTTGATTTTAAAATGTGTGAACCGATGTACCAATTTAATACATTGATTATTATAATATAGTAAAAATCGTAAGTATCGTCTACCGGTTCAAAAATGATTTACAATTACACCGGTCCTGATATAGTTAACCAGTAATATTTTACAAAATGAGGTACATGATTCATAGTTCATACAAATAATTTTTTGTTAAATATTATATCCCTTTCTAGTCCCTGTTTTATTCAGGCACTAGTTATTTTTATTATTTATTTTCAATCGTAATTATGTAAAATTGGCTCATGTAATAAAATTAAACAGTCACTAATTATCAAGTTTATCATTGGGGGATATTTAAACAATCACTAATTATCTATTAGTCGTTAAGCAAGTTTTGTTACGCCAAAAAAACAATACACAAATAATTAGAGAATGAAAGATGAATTAACTAGGATTTAATGGATGAAGATGAACAAAAAAGTTTATATAATGCTTTTTAAGCATATATTTGGTTTCTATACAAGGAAAAAACCACACATATATCTGTTGCATCATAAAAAACAAAGCAACATCCCGGGTCTCCAGTTCCGAAATCGGATATTTTCTTCTTTTCTTTCTCGGTTTCTTTTTTACAAGCTCTGGAGAAAAGAAAAGAAAGCAAAATATTGATATACATATATATATATATATCATATACCTTTTGGATAGTTGAATACATGCAAACAATTAAAAGAATTCATTTTGAGGCCGCAGTTTCACGGAATATGAAAAGGCGAAAAATCACAAAACCTGCAAAATGAAGGGTCAATAAACTTGTTAGTATTTCAAGTTTGCTTATTGTTCGAGGAATAAGAATCCTCGAATTGTGTTTTTGCAACGACTCAAAAACCGATCTTGTTTCCGCGCCTTATAGAGAGACTGAACTAGCTAAGAATATTTAGTAAATATTTTTGGCTTCCTTTTTCTTTTCATTTAGAGTCTCTTTAATAGACCGACATATTATAACGAATAAACCCGGGCCAACCTAAAGAGCATAACTAACAGTTAGGGACCGAAATAAACTGAAAAAGTTTCATGTATCGATCATATAAACGTCATAAAACCGGGAAAGTAAAAAATAGAAAACAATAAAGGAATATGGAATGACCTGATTGAAAGGTGTGAAGAGAAGATCACGATGTAAATGCAAAGAGCCTATCTGCAATTTTCGTTCGACAGATAGGACACTCGGAACACGCAAGTGAGCAAGATTTACACACTGCAAAGCAAAAGCGGAAGTGTTATTTACAAGTGATTCATATGAAACAAAAATATATACCAGAAAAGTTGAGCCGACTTACTACAAAAATGCCGGCACGGAAGAAGAATCGCTGCGGTTGGGGATTCAAAACATACTTTACACATATGTGAGTTGGCATCCCCATTTCCCGTCTGTTTTAGCTCCTTTTCCTTCATTTCCTGCATTCGAGCCTGGAAAAACGAGCCGGCGCTTTAAGGTCCCGTTTAATGCATAACTTGATCAAGGCCAACAATTATTACTTATACGAGTTGGGTTTTTATCCATGTAAAATAGTGCATAAGTACTTAGAGATCTCATGTATTGTTGCGCATTTGACCCCTTCGTTAAAATTTTAACAGAATCCAAATTTTATGCATTTTTCAGGAGTATTTTGGCCCTAATTCATTGGTATAATTAAACAGAATTATATAACCACATTGGTATATATATTGTATAATCTTTTATATGGCCAAGTTGTTGCAAACGAACTTAGGCTAGAATATATGAATTTGATACTGATTCCGCTAAACGTAGCTGGACCTCAAAAGAAAAGGGATAAACACACTAATATGTAAGATCGGGGAAATTTGCGGAATTTTTATTTTAGACGAGGTGCATTAAGCACAACTCAATCAGATTAGAGGGCATTTGAGCAAATAACCGTAGTTTACCTTAAGGCGAACGACCAATGGCTCTTCCTTGGGAGCTTCATCAGCAGGTTTAGAGACTTCAACAATTTGTCTCTCTATAGGAATAGTTGTCCCATTCACGTCACTAATCTTTCTTTCGTGATTAACTGGCTGACGATCGCGCTGCCTTTCATCGGAATTCGTCTCGGGCACGGCTCCGCCTTCCTTCTTCAACTTCGCGACAAGTATCCACATGTTCGCCAAATCATTTTCCAAAGCCTCTTCTCGTCTCTTCGATTCTTCCGCCTTTTTCCGGAACTCTTCCTCCACGAATTCCTTCTCAGCGAGAGCCGTCTCCAGAGCAGCCTCACGTTGTTTTCTCGCCTGAAGCTCCATCTTCAGATCCTCCGGATCAAGGTTCCATGAGTCAAATTCATCGCAACCGACGGCGGCGATTCGCCCTTTCCTCCCACTCATGGATCGGGTTTTCATACCATTAATGGCATTTCTAGAACTCGCCAAAAGTTCTTTCTCTAGCTTCGTGTTTTGCAGGGACAGTTTCGTCACTTCGCTGGCCAGATTCTTGAGCTCCACAGCTGCGGCGGAAGCCAGCTCTTTAGCATACGAGGCTTCTTCGGCTAGTTTTTGGTTCTGGACGCGCAACCCACTGTTCTCTTCTGAAAGCTGAACGTGCTGAACTTTTAGTTTTTCGTTTTCGATTTCCTGCGAGAACAGAAAAGAATAAATCTGTGTTAAAAAAATATAAATATATCATAAAATTACTGACCTGTTCGGTTTATATCTGAACTGATTACCTGAGACTGTACTTTTCTTTTCAGTTCATCGGCGTACTCTTGGGAAGTTGTCTGCTCGGAAGATGCAGATGACTTGTCAGCACCAGATGAAGTCAACCGGCGCTCTAGCATGTTGACTTTTTGGTGTAGCTCCTTGTTCTCGGCACACTAAAGACACAAAATATATTCATGTAACTAATGAATCTCAGCAACATTGAAATATTTGCATAATGATGAGTGATTAAACCTTATCCTGTAGTTGTTCCTGGAGAATACGGTTGTCCGCTGATTTTATCTGCATAACGACTTATTTAATTAATAAGTCCACCGCTGAATCGAACAGATATTTAGTGCAACCTGAAGAAGACTCACCTCTAGCTCAAAACACTTCTCGTTACACTGTGTCATCAATCTTTTTACCGTCTGTAGAAGCACGGAAAATTATAAACATCAACATACACTATGAGAAAAAATGTAAGTCTTAATATTTTGAGAAAATTAAAGTACCTGTTGCATTTCAACTATTGATGCATTAGAAACCGAAGCCTCGCCGCTCTCGACAATCCGTTGTTCTAAAACCCTCATCTGGTGTCTTTTTTCTTGAATCTCACGCTCCAATGTCTCGATCTGCAAAGAAACCATGATCCTTAATAAACGATTACGAAGGAAAATACTGCAAAAGAATCTTCTGAGGGGGCCAAGAGTTAAAAGAAACGTGTACTTGGGTTTTGGAGGTTTCAGGATCGTTAACAGAGTGTTCAATTAAGCGCTTCAATGTGCTGGTGCTGAACGCTATTTCTCCGGCAAGCATCTTAACTTGCTCAACAAGAAGGTCTATCTGATCCGACATTGTCATCCCAATCTAAAATATATAACATAAGAAAGAGCAAAACAAATTTTGATAACGGTACTGGTATTAAGTGTTTAAGTGCTGAGTTCGAATCCAATTTTAAGGGTGTAGTGAGAAAGTAGAGAGAAAGGACATACAGCAGAGACTTTTGAGCCGCTAATAAGTTCACCAGCTTGAGTTGACTCGGTAATGGTACTGCTAGCTGGGGAAAGTTCTTCATTCCACCTGCTCGAAGATCTTTGATGCTTGAACTCGAAAGATGAATCTAATGTCAAAACTTGAGAATCCTTCAGACTCTCGCCCTCGCCAAGCAAAGACCCTTCACGGGTTCCATCCAATTTCTGTTAAAGATGGAAATTAAAAGTGTCAGTAAGTAAAGTA
The DNA here is from genome assembly GCA_954871525.1 of Parietaria judaica. Classification (NCBI taxonomy): domain Eukaryota; kingdom Viridiplantae; phylum Streptophyta; class Magnoliopsida; order Rosales; family Urticaceae; genus Parietaria; species Parietaria judaica. Next base: position 28,686,662 of record OX940862.1, on the reverse strand, counting down.
TAACTGGCCAATTCTTATCCAACTAAGTAAATTATGGATATCAAGTTTAATTTCTGATTTTCTTCTATTTGTTTTTCAATCATAATCATATGTATTGTAGAAAACCCCAATTACTTCCAACGGTAATCAAAAGGCAACATACAGGGCAAGCCCAATTCTTTTTGTTTTGTTTTGTTTTGTTTTGTTTTGTCTTTCTTCGGAAATAATCTCTATCCAATCATAGAAAAAAATACATCTTATAACATAATCATAAAGAAGTAATAATTAACTCACATCATTAGAGTGACTCCGTTGATGGATTGGAATCTCAGGCAGACAACTCGGAATAGTGTTTTTGGAAGAAACTAGAATGAGTTTTGTCAGCCTTTGGATTCTACTCATAAGCGCAGCCTTTGCCTCTTCTTCTTCCTCTAATCTTGATTGCATTTTCACTTGACCTTCCTCCAGCTTCATTTTGCACATCATAAAGTTGATGAAGCACCAGTACCATCATATAGAATAAAGGCATATAATATAAATGAAGAAATGAAGTACCTGTTGCCTTAAGATCAAAATTTCCTCAGTACTGGCACCAACAATCATCCCCTGTCTAAGCTGATCAAGTTCTTCTTTGAGGGTAGAAATTTCTCTTTGGTATTTCTTAATCAATGACTTTTCATCGATAATCTGGAAGAAAGAATTGGGGAGAACAAAGAATTCAGTTAGATACTAGATGCTTTTAGAATCTAGTCACAAACTAGAGTCGCCACGAACCTTATTGCGCGATGCATATATTTCTACACGCTTGGCTCTGTTTGCGAATTTCAATGTGTTATGAGTTTCCTCCAAGTTACTTGACGCAGGAGTAACAGTGCATATAAGCTGGAAATTGATACAAGAGAAATGTAGAAGAGATTTATCATGGAACGAAATGCAAATACATATAGCACATAATAAATGTAGTAAACTATTATTTTGGGGGAATTTACTGCATACTATACCCCAAAGCTAAGAAAGCAATAACATTAATAATCATAATATACTCTAATCAAGCCCTATACAAAAGGAACCTATCTAATTAGCAACAATACAATAATTAGATATAATTGCTAATACAAAATACTCAATATAAACATTAAGCTGCTATACGAATGAAAAAAGTCCCAACACAAAGACTTCAAGATAAATCTGTTTGTTTCAGAAACACAAAATTATGGGAACATCTCTTACCAATTAATTCTAATAATGCATCAAACTCACCGACACATGCCCATGCCCGCTTAACGAAGATTGAAGTAAGCGGGTAAGCTTAGAATCCCGATATGGAACATGAGATGCTTTGCCTTCACTCAGTTTTCCTATCACCTTCAGGAGATAATGAAATAAATATGAGGTATTTAGACTGAATAATCCCACACATTAGAATCATAACTGGTCAGTAGCGTGTTTAGTTAAACTTACAGTTCCAAGAGTCAAAAGACTTTTGTTTATGTAAGATCCCTCCTTTCTTCGCAGTCCAGTTGTTTCAGTCTTGGAACTTTCAGATCCAGCGAGATCAATCAAATTCTAGGGCACATGAGGAAATGAGGATGAGAAATCACATAAATATTGTATTATATTTTTTACTTCGTTGGAGATGACATACTAGTTGAGAAAAGATGACTCCATCGTATTCATCACCATGATCACTACTTTCAATCATCTGCATAAAAAATAACCAATTTAGAGCAACTAAATGTCAAGAAATACTAGTAAACTTTTTACATTGAATGAAGCATGTACACAATCGGGTAAAAAACAATAGTGAATAATAAGTTGTTTACCAGTGTGAAAATAGTGTGACTTCGACTACTTAACAGATTAAAATTGTTTGAGCCCACATGACGATGCTCTGCATTTACCAGGTTACAGGGAAAATGTTCAATTAAACCAGAGATGTATGAATTAGATAGGCAATAAAAACGAAAAAACATAAGAAACGAGACATTGCCAAATTAAAGTACCTTCACCAGCAGCAATAAAAGAAAGTGCATGCCCAGGGGATAAAACCACCTCTTCTTTGATACCTTCTACATAGGTTCCCTATAGATGAATCAAGGGTGATTTTACTAAATCATAGAATTTTATAAAAAATGCCAAACCTAAAGGCATAATTCGTAGTAGACATCTACAACCGAAAAGTAGCTCAAATATAAAAAGAGGGATAAAACGTAAAACAAGTACCTGAGAGTCTTCTCTTACTCGCAAATTCTGACCCGTTGGATCAAGCAAATCGTTTATCACCTGACATAGAAGAGCAAGCAGATCAACAAATCAAGCAAAAACACAGATCACGGGCGGGAGTATGTTCCATCAAGGCATCAACTGATGATTTATTTTTTAAAAATACTCTCCCATTAAAGCTTAAACGGTACAGATAAGATAATATTTAGAAAATATTTAGAACAGGATAGCAACAGATAATTTGATCCGGACACTAAGAAAAAAAGAAATGAAAGAAGCTTCAAACCTCATTATAAATTTCTAAATATGACACCCGCAATAAAAACTCTCGCCCTGGAGTCTGCAATTGGAATGAGCTTTGAGTAAGGACATGGTTTAATATCAATTCATGGAAGGGTAAAGCTCCAACGAATTTATAGAACAAACATGCAACCATTCATACGAGGATCAGTTACAGGCTACACCCCAAATTAAGAAACTGGTCAAATCGAAATCATGTTACATGATATAAATTTCGGTTCTTTGAATAACTCATTATTGCAAATAGCAACACCCAACAATACGAACTTAATAGAGAAGGTGAAAATACTACATAACTATAAGTAACTCGTAAATTTAATGGCATTGGAATAATCATCTAGATTAAGCCTTAGTAGATCTAATATTCCAAAACCTAAACAATCAAATAGAACTTACGTCTTGAATCATGCTGAATACGTCCTTTATAGCCAACGGTATAATACCGGGACAATTGTGATCTCCCTGTGAAAATTAAAAGAATAATTAAGCAAGCGATATAAATTTTCGTAAATAATTATATTATACATCATTATGGTTGAACTAAGCATGCTTGTGCTCCATGTGTATAGGAAAAATAATTTGCTTTTCATTGTTCTTTTTTATTTTCACGAGATGAAAGAAGGGAGTAATTCATAATCTTCCAAATGGCAATAAATATTTATTGTTGCATAGTTATTTAAAACCCGGATGAATAGACAGAAATTAGTAGTTCCAAGGAACTTTTGTTTCTACTCAGACATCTAATTTGTGCTCTGTATCATGGATGAATCATAATTTAACAACATTAACTAGAGATAATTAATGAATCTGAGAACTTATGTGACTTAACTAGGATTAAAGTTTTTCAAAAGGACAAGATTGGGACTAAAAAAAAGTAAGAACTGCACATACATGCATGGTGTGAGTCTTCCCACTACTTGTCACACCATAAGCAAAAACCGTCCCTGCATTTAAAAGAGAAAACTTCTCAATCCAGCCATTCAATCTGCAAACCCCATTGTACATAAAGTATAAACCTCAATTCAATTCCATCTAAAATTAGCTGACTTAAACCAAAAATCAATTTCGCAATTTATCAAGATTATTCAAAGCACAAATTGGCCCACAAAAGGGATGTTTATACTTTAATTCATACCGTTTACACCCTCCATTGCAGCCTTGACCACAGGCTTAGCTGCAACATCATACACCTCTTGCGACACAGTGTGTGGTCCAAAAACTTTATCTGCATTCATAAAGCAGCAATCAATATCCCATACTCATTTAGCTATCATCAAATTCACATCGAGAATTCAACGAAATCCAAATCAAAATCAAAATTCAAGTCAAATTCCAAGTTTATGATCCAATTAAGTAAAAAAATTCTACTGAAGAGTACCAAATGCATAAGCCGTGGAATGATTGTACTCATTTCTGACGATTTTGTCCCCGTCGGCGTACCAGGCGATCTCATCTCCTTTCTGGAACTCTCTCTCGCTGCAACCAAACAGCCAAACAGCTCGATCACATTGCTTCGGAACCGAACCCTAATCCAATTCTATACCTCGCAGATCCGATCCGCGAGCCTCAGATCTGCCAATCTTACCTCAACGGCCTGAACCGAATCGTGACCGAAATGCTCTCCCCAGACCTCGGCGGCGCATCCATCGCCTCGGCCAACAGCTCCTCCGCCGCGAATCCGACCGGAGTGCCGCCGTGCACCGAATTGTCCCGAATCGGAGCGCCGCCGTGCACCGAATCGGATCGGCCGCGGCTCGGCGTGCCGGATCGGGAGCCGCCGGAGCCGAGCCCGCCCGCTCCGGAGTTGAAGTACGACGACGCCGAGGTCGAGCAGGAGCGAGGAATCAGCCTCCCGTTCATGAACGACGACGAGGACGACGTCGACGAGTACGGACTCGCCGGCTTCCGGTGCGAGAACGGCGAGCTGCTCCGCGCCCGGGACGAAGACGCCATTGAATAACGAGTCACCGACTCGGAAGCTCAAAAGCTGAATACAGCTCGGAAATTCGAATTTGGAGAGGTGAAGCAAAGGAGGCGAAATTCAAAGGAATGTGTCAGAGAGCTCACATGGCTCGCCACGAAAAGCGAACTCCATGATTCTCTTTCCTCACCTCTCCAAAGATTGATATCTCTTCGAGCGAGGAGAGAGAGACTGTTTCGTCTTCTTTAAGACAAGGATGAGTTGCAGAGAGAAATCTAGAGAGAGAAAGTGAGAGTAGTGGGAGAGAGAGAGAGAAGCGTGACTATGGTTTGAGTTTGAATTTTTTTTATTTACTTTTTTATTTTTGTGTGAAATTTTCGTGTGTTTTAATGTTTGGTGACGTGTCGGAATGTGATTGGTCGAGGGTTAACCCGCGCGTATTATTGGAGGAGAGAGAAAGAGAGAGAGATGTAATTGAAATGAGCGGGAATAACAGTGGCTTCGCTGATTCCCCTAAATTCGGAAAATGTTGTCATTAATTTGTTATTTTTAATTAATTATTATTATTATTTCTATTAGGACAAAATAATTGCACTTATAATCGAAGACACAGTTTGGAAAGGAGCCTATGATATAGGAATAATATTTTATAAATGGGTGGAATGAAATTTAAAATTAAGGACTGAATTAAGGGTTGCAATTTTATTTTCCACATAAAATAAATTTATTAGGAGTTTGATCGCACGAACAAGATTAACACGATATACGTTTGAACTCGATATGATAAATTTAATTAGAGACAATTAAAATTAAAATAAAAATTAACTCGAGTTTATTATATAGGTATATAACATTATAATTCTATGAAAAATTATTATTGATTTGTAATTTTGTATTAAATAAATGAAAATAATTAAGACGCGACCTTTTGCAACACAAGTTAATAGAACTTAATACGAATCGGATATCCGTATTACGTTACGTCTTTTGTTACGAAGTTGTTTTATTTTATTTTTATTTGAAAATGTCAAACCACACTCTTAGTCTTAGATGTTCCTTGTAATAGTTTGTTTTTATTTTGTATGATAAAGAAAAAGTCAATATTAGTCATCGGTTAATGCTATAAATTAAGATACTATTTGTGTTTATCTGTAAAACTTTAATCTTTCATTTACATATTCATAAAGAGTTGAGAGTTGATCATAACTTAATATTCATAATATAATAAAGTCATGCTTCATTTAAAATTATATGGTGAAATGAGTTGTAATAAATGCATTATAACTTAAAAGAACATATTGAGACATATCATACACATTTAGAACATTACTCTAGATACGGAAATTATATTGGGAAATAGTACAATAGGTTATTTTTATGAAATAATTTATAAGTTTTGGACCGATCTATTAGTTTATGGTAAAAAAACAATATGTAGAATGACACAGAAAAGGGTGACTTCAGATCATTTGAGATATTGTGCATTTTATATTTTTATTTATTTTGGGTAAAATTCAGTTAATAATTCTACATGTGTGATTTTTACTCGATCATGAAGTATATGTTAAAATTTGTCAAAAACTATAGTTCTTACTATATTAGATAACATATTGTACTTTCTATTTAAATTATATTTAAAAAAAAAATGTGACAATGTTGGTCAAAGGTACAATGCACTTATTGCATTACTAAATATATGCAATGTAATAATAAGTGACCTTATTTGTCAAATTTACATGTGTAAATGGGGCCGCATTTGCGTCTAATGGGTTCGAGCGTGATCAGGGCCAGCCCTGGCTATAGGCTAGCAAGGCGGGCACCTACGGCCCTGGAATTTTAAAGGCCCCAATTTTATTAGATATAATGTTGTATACTTAATTAAATATAAACAAACTTTAATTTTTATATATAATTTAAAGACCTCAAAATTTAACATAGCCTAGGGCCCCGACTAAATACGACAAGCTCAGGAGCGGCCCTGAGCCTGACCTATTGGAGAGGTATCTAGAGAAGTTAGTACTAGGCAAAACAAGTTTGGTTTTAAAATTAGCTTATTTTTAAAATATAAGTCAACACACAAACACATATATAAGTGCATGCATTAATCCGCTGCCAATTTTTAAAATCTTACAAAATATTCTATTGATATACTCATAAATTAAATATTCATACAATTTTGTATTTTGAGATCGTATATACAAATTTGACACTCGTGCTATTGTCCTTTAAATTTTGAATTTAACTGTATATTAAATATTAAAAAATATTTCACATTGTCCTTTTCTTTATTAATAATTGATACGTCACTTTATGAAATAGTTAAATAATCTACTCTACTTTGTAATTTTATACTAGTTAGTAGTAGTTAGTTACATCAAATTTTAATATTAATTTATTCTTTCGGGACTTTGTAGTTAGTTTCATAACTTTATATTGGACCTTTTGGTAATTTGTTTTTGTTGTTGCCTAAGTTCAAGAAGTAATGAAAAATGAATAAAATTGATTATTTTGGAATGTTTTAAATTTGTCCTAGAATGTTCCTACGTGTGCCATTTTTATGCAATATATTTGTAATTTGTTGCATAAATACAAATAGTCAATTTGAATGTGTATTTTTCTCCAAGTGGACCCTGAAGATCTTGTAAATTAGAAAATACACCCCTGAGTAATTTTTCTTTGCAAAACTCTAAAATGGAACTATTCATAAATAAAAAAATTGTTGACAAAGAACAAAAAGAAAACAAGAGTACATAATTTTGATTTTGTTTTTTACATAAATAAACAAACTCATAAATAAATTTTGGCACCGATATGAAACGTAATCAAATTTTGTTTTTGTTTTATTGTTTATGGAGCCATAGTTCTAATTATTTATTTATATTTTTATTATAAAATATATATTTATGTCATGAGATACAACGACCTAAATTAACTATCTTTTTTTTCAATGACTGATATGAATATTTTGAATAAACCGTGAGATTGTATTTATATACTATAGTCTATTCCCAAAACCCATTTGGGTTGCAAATTTAGATGCAAACCTAAAATTATATATATATATATATATATGTTAATCAAAATTTATAATAGACAAAACTGCACCATTACTAAAATTCTAGGGACCAGTCGATATAAAAGTTCAAACCTCCATCTTGAATATTTGAAAGAAGAACAAAGACAAATAATTTGGCTAGGTTGAGTGGATTTGACTTAAAAAATTTAAATAAAAATAAAATGGGAAACATATGTTTATTGGAAATACAAGAAAAATAAGAGAGCCAATGATCAGTCTAATAGTTGTTTTCAAATTCAAATTTCAAATAATATATTGTATATATAATTTATTTGGTGATTTTCAGTCAGCATTTTCAACAAAATAAAATAAACACCCATTTAATTTCTCTTCACTCCTACATTGAATTTCTCTAGTAACAAAATAAAATAAAACACACACAGTTTAAAGTTTAGACTTTAGAGTTTAGACCATCAAACAATCTAAAAGTATATATGTACCTCTCTTTTCTATTCAGCACCCACCTTTTTTTTCGACATACTTTCGATTTTATTTTATAAAATTTGTGATAGAATTATAGGTTTTACTTCGGTTTTATTATTATTATTATTACTATTATTATAATTATTACATCTCATATACCGGGTCGGATTCTTTATGATTTTCTACCGTTTATCTCAATGAACCCTGAGCATATGTTAAGTGTATAAGTCCCTTACTACATAGTAAATTACATTTTGAGGGTGTAATTAAGTTGCGTTTAAGAATAAATGGTATATTTTTACAAAATAATGAAAATAGAGCTAATTTTTTTTAATACGATGATAAATTGATAATAATATCTAACGTCAAATGTTGAAAGAGAATAAGCATTTGTAATTATTGATAGAAATATATTATTTAAAAATATTGATTATATACCGTTGAGAACTCAGGATTAGATTGGGGAATTCAATGCATTTTGAACTTGAAAACTATAGCATCAATATTTATAACCTTTTTTTTTCGACATACTTTCGATTTTATTTTTATAAAATTTGTGATAGAATTATAGGTTTTACTTCGGTTTTATTATTATTATTATTACTATTATTATAATTATTACATCTCATATACCGGGTCGGATTCTTTATGATTTTCTACCGTTTATCTCAATGAACCCTGAGCATATGTTAAGTGTATAAGTCCCTTACTACATAGTAAATTACATTTTGAGGGTGTAATTAAGTTGCGTTTAAGAATAAATGGTATATTTTTACAAAATAATGAAAATAGAGCTAAATTTTTTTAATACGATGATAAATTGATAATAATATCTAACGTCAAATGTTGAAAGAGAATAAGCATTTGTAATTATTGATAGAAATATATTATTTAAAAATATTGATTATATACCGTTGAGAACTCAGGATTAGATTGGGGAATTCAATGCATTTTGAACTTGAAAACTATAGCATCAATATTTATAATTGGATTCATGGGCAGTATTTATTTGTCATAAGGTGTGAAGTATTAGTTAAATATTTAATTAAAGATAGTAAAAGAAATGCCTTGCCAAAGTCCCACCTCATTCGCAAATATCTCAATTCTCATGGTTAATCAGAATGGTAATTTATTACATCAATTAAGGTTCATATATATAAATTAATTTGAACTTTATATTTAGCATTTATTTCTTAATAGTTTGTTACTTTGTTATATAATAAGACACAGTCCATAATTGTTTTGTTTTATGGTAAAACTGTCAAACTGCCGTTGATTCCCGAGGTCCGGGTTAAAAAAATATAAAAACAGATCGGGCGCGATCCTGGTTATAATTGTGAATTTAGATATTGTACCGTACTTGCAATACGAAAAAGCTTTAATATAATACTCTTGTTTATTAGATAAAGAATTTTAATCCAAAATTGGATTAGGTTCGGTTCACAAATAAACAGAAATTACCGAATCGAAGCCCGCCTCCGGCGTCCAATATTTGAAATTAAGAGATGTTTACATAATTAACTTTCAAATGGAAGAGCCGAAGACCAGCAAAAAAAGGGAAATTAACCATTAGTATTTAAATTAAAAAGTAACTACCGGTGGATAAATCTGTAATAAATTGAAATGAATATGCATAGTTGACAGTTGATACTGTGATGATTTTAGAAATTTAACCTATTTAAGTTAATGTATCTATTAATAGAATTGTATATTAGTTTGTTATTTAATGAACTCCGTATAAATGGTTCAACGTTTTTATGATTTTATAGATGTGACTTCTTAAATGTCAATTTACCAAAAAAATAAAACAATTTTTTAAAAATATAATATTTCTTACTTATTTAATTTAAATATTTTTCTCGTTTCACCAATATATTATAAGGGACGAGTCATTTATATTATTATTTATTATAAAATAAAGCCTAACTTTATATTCTGAATTTAGCACTATATTTAGAACAGAGGCTAAATCCGCATATCCTTCGTAAAGATCTCATAATTGACTTATAAAATTACGAGTAAATTATAATTTAGTTTCAATGTACATCAAACAACAACTACAGTACATATAACTACACTTGTCTGCCTTAGTGGTAAACCTACTAGAATACTCTTCGAGAGGTACATCACCTCAATAAGATATCAATTGAATAAATCTTCAACATTGTTTTTATGACTTTTATCATTTTATGTATTATTGTTGCTAAAAACTTCAATGACTTTGATATTGGTTCTCAATATTTGGTGCTAAAGCCACCAAAGAAATTTGATTATAGGCTCTTTCAAAAAAAAAAATGATTATAGGCCACTAGAATTTGTCAAATTTAAATTTTTGCTGCTAATATACCTTAGAATCGAGTTTAATTTTGCTTGCTAATTTCAGGACTGAATTACATAATTATCTCGATAAATTAAAAACGTGGACAATTTTTCATTAACCTACAGAGAATGTTCTATTTTAATTGATGTTTTGTCAAAGACGTGTTAAAGAAAACAAAAGTGCCCATTTAAATGCCAACCAGTGACAAAATAGATAAATAATTAAATATAGTTAAACATTTTCTTAAGCATCTTTATTTTAAACTATTTTTATTATAATATAGTGTATTTTTCATTGATTAAGACTATACATAAGTTTGGGATTATGATAATATTCTTAATTCATGGTCAAATTATTCTAAATGTATTTCATTCTTCCTCCATGGAAGCTTCAGATTAATATATATTCACAGTATCGATTCAACATTTGTTTAACAATGCCTATATATAATTAGTCCTTGACTATATAGGAAATTTAATGTTGCTTGTGTGCATGAAACAACACACTTCAAACGGTCGCTCATTGTAAGTTGTTTAAAATTTTAATTATGTTTTTACAACATTTTTCCTCGTAATATTTTTTCTTTCGTTTTAAAAAATATATTAATATCTACATACGAGCAATGTTTATACCCGCATTTTGCACAACACTTGTTGCATGAAAAAAAAAAAAAAAAAAAAAACAAGGACCACAAAATATTAAGTATAAGCTAATATATCGTTGCTAGAAGTGCATAGCGCGAAGATTTAAAAGTATCGTTGTTGTGTTGCTTAAGTTATGCTAATAAGAGAAAAATTGGGGATTGAATCGTAGTTTTAACTCTTTTGGCACGGTCTTCTTGCGGATTACTCTCCAACATAAACTTCATGTCAACTTTATAGATAGATTAAGTAACCAAAAATGAAATGTAATTTATTTAAGATTTATTGGGTTTCTTTTTTCCATGACTTGAGTGGAGTGACACTATTGACAAGGATTACATGCACGCACTCGCATTACAATATATATATATATATATATATATATATATATTGGCGGTGTAACAACAACCGACACTATTACCAGAATGACAAATATACATAATTTTTGCATCTAACTGGAAACAAACTCGAGGATTTCATCGGAATTGATGTCATATAAACAATGCATTTTATGACGGAGGGCATATATATATATAGTTTTTCTATAAAGTTTAGTTTGCCACAATAAGATGACATAGTTTGTATTTGACCTCTTATAAACGCCATATTGTACAATTTATGTATAGACAAGGACCGGACCAACCTTTTTCGGGACTTTGGGCGAATTATTAATATGAGACTTTATTTTCGGAGCTTGCAATACAGCATTGCAGGAGCTATAAAGTATTGCAAAAGTTATGCAACACGCACTGATATACTACTCGAAAAGAGGTCTTATTTTAAACCGGAGCTCTGGGTGACTGCCCAACTCGCCCATAGGTTGGGCCGGCCCTGGGACGAAGATTTGAACAATGATGTAGACTTTAAAATAGGTTAATTTGAATTTTCAATGGAGATAGAGAATGCTAAATTGTAATTTTAATTAACACTAAACATGCAATATTAAAATCAGGGGGTTTAACCCCTTCGCTATCATGTGTAGTTACTAAATACACCTATATATACGTGTGTAGATAATAGTAATTAATTAGAATGTGTTATGCTTTATGCATACATTTATAATTAAAATTAGTTTAGTGTTATTATATATTCGTTCCTATAAATATTTGTTAGTCAAAAGAATTAGAAAAGTTAGAATTCTTTCTCATTATTTATAATGTTCTAAAAACACAACAATTCCATGTGCTCCTCGTACCTTATGTAGATCAAAATTGAGTAAACTGCCAACCTAAATTTTTATAAGAATCCTCTTTATGGGAACAACTAACTTTTTTGTTTTATGATTATTTTTTTATGTGTTTATATTATAATAATAAAACATGATAATATTATTAGCAAACAATTAGACGTGCTTCCCATGCATACATCTCTCTCTCTCTCTCATCCTTACCTATAATAATTTAGAGACCTTATTTAAATTAATGGTATCAACCTTTTGTGTTTATTGATTATTGACTTACACAATGCTCCAATAAGATATATTAATTAGTGAACCAAATATACTCAATGTGTGACAATTGTGGGGAACCAGAACCACACAATTGTTCTAGTTTAAAACTTTAAGTTGTTTTTTTGGAGGCCACTCTAAAAAGAGAAAATCGAAATCTCAAAACCATAAATGGTCGCTAATGCTTGGCTCACCACACTTTCAATTTGCAAAAATAGGCAAAATATTGACTCATGGTTCAATGATTGAAAGTTAGAGTATGCCTCCCGCTACGTTGAAGTTATTAGTAAATACAGTAGTTATCAATATCTTATTTTTTGAGATACTGGTGAAATCTTGTTAAAATCTGACGCTTTGTTAAATTATTCGTAATTAAGTAAAATCTATATAAATTATCACTGAAATGTAAAAATAAAAAATAAAAAAAATTGAGCAACTTATTTTTTTTAATGAGAGCCAAGATTAAACCTAGGTCTAAGAGGACTTTAAAGTTCCATTGCTGAATTAGTCATAAATATTAATTGTTGTTGATATATATATATATATATATATATATATATATATATGTGTGTGTGTGTGTGTGTGTGTGTTAGGTTTTTACAAGATGCCTTTCTAAATTTGACACTCTCGATAGTCTATACTCTATACCCCATTGCTAGAGAAAGAAAAATAGATTGACCCAAAAGGGAAATCCTCACTTACGTCCAAAATCCACCCAATTAGTGCTAATTAAAACCCCTAATAAATATAGTTAATTATTAATTTATTTTTGGATAGGACTACAAATTGTAGGCTCTAAGCAAAGCACAAATCAACACACATCAGATGGGTTAGTTTTAACTGACCAACCTAACCCTTTGAAAAACAAGTGTTCCATTGATTAATAAAACAAACCAATTGAATCATTATCATATATTACTTACCTTATAAATTTATTTATTTCCCTCATATTCCAAACTCCAAAGAGTGCAAGCCAAGCCAAGGGACGAAAAAAAAAAGTGTTTACCTCTCTCACTTCACTCATTGTTTTTTATATGGTAACTTGATTGACACACACACATCCATTTTTATTATTAATTATTATTATTATTTAATTCTCATTTTTGTATTTCTTGATGTGGTCCTTTTGAGGGTTGAGATTTGAGAATGATGTATGATATTTTTGTGTTTGTATTATATATATACATATATTATATGAGTGAGTGAGAAGAGAAGCTAAATTAGCTGTACTCTCCTGAGTCCACTAATGTGGGAGTTGAGTGGTATATGTGTTCATCTTCAGGTCCACCTTTTGCCTTTTCCCATGTGACTACTTCATTACTCCAATCTCATCTTCCCCAAATTTTTAGGTCCCTTTTTATATATATATATATATATTATATGAACTCCATTGGGGTCTAACATGTTAAAGTTGCTGATATGAAATCTGTCACTTTATCCACGAGACTCCCAAACTAATTCAAGCAATGGATAGCATAATTAATATGTAAATACGGGGATTTGGAAGATCCGATCATCCGACTATGTTGTTTTTATTTTTTTAAATGACTAATTAATATAGATTCTTGAATCGAGACTCGATGGCGTAAATTATTTAGACTTTACTGGAAACATGAAACTCAAACATTTTTAGATGTTTGGAATAAGAAATCTAAGTTCCGAAATTCAATTGAAAGAATTCGGTAGTGTAGATTACCAGAGTACACACGATGCCACAATGTCACCCGAATTTTGTTTTAACTTTGGAGTTGGCCAATTTGAAGTGTAACTTTAAAGTGTCGTAAAATACTCTATTTTTAAAGGGATAGATAATTAATTATATATTTATTTTTATCACTTCCTAGATGAGTATTGGGACTTTTGGAATCTCTTGCTGGATTCTTTTTGCTAGACCATGTTCACGTAAACAAATGAAGATTTAATGGAGGAAAAGGGACACTTTACATTTTTGGGTGCTATAATAATAATAGTGCAAGCAAGTAAGAATGTTTAGATTTATTATTATTATTAGGGATAATAGCGGCATAAGTCCTCAACCTTTACTCAACTGGGGTGGCATAGCCCCAACCTCATTTAATAGCGGTATAACTACCAAAAGATGATTTCCGTCCATATTTTGACTAACGGAAGTAGTCAACGTTTGCGTGGTCAGCTTCTCGTCAACGTGGACGCCACGTAATCCGACATGTCACCACACACGTCATCCTCGTGTCATCGCATGGAGGGATTCGAACCATTGCCCTCGCATGTGGTGATGATGGAGGGATTCAAATTTAATGCAAAATTAATGGTGATGGAGGATGACATGTATGGTGACATGTCAATTACGTGGCGTCCACGTTGACGAGAAGCTGACCACGCAAACGTTGACTACTTTCGCTAGTCAAATATGGACGGAAATCATCTTTTGGTACTTATACCGCTATTAAATGAGGTTTGGGCTATGCCGCCCCAATTGAGTAAAGGTTGAGGACTTATGCCGCTATTATCCCTTATTATTATTATTATTATTATTATTAGACATTACTATAAAAAAGTAAGAATGATTTATTCAAAGGCAACGAGAGCTTCTGAAAGATTCCCTTGAGGGCCCAATTGGCTATATTGGCCCATTTCAGTATTAGTAATCGAGTGGAAAATAAAGGACAGTTTCAGATTTGGCGTCTATTTGAAATATGTAGAGAAAAATAAAAGAAGTGAAGATAGACATATTTTATTTAGATTTTAGAATTTGTTTTTATTTTAGTTCAGAGTGTTTGTCTTGAGATCTTACTATAAATTAAAATTAGGTTGATTAGATCTCTTCGCTTAGAGGTAAAAATGCATGAAGATTTGGTGATGGTCAAGCTTTAGACTTTGTCGTGGACGTATCGAGTAGTATTCTTATTATATACGGGGCTGAACCGGGATCAAATACCGAGCTTTTGACTACTCTATTTCTTCTTCTTTCCGGTAAATAAATAAAAATTAATCCGAGAGGCGAACTGGGAATATCTTTTTTCTTAAATAGCCAGCAATCATGAAGTTAACGTGCATTAAGTTAAACGGCGCGTCGTCTTCCTAAAACGACATCTTAGTAACAACGACTGTCGTTTTCATTTAAAACGACATCTGGCTAGGAGGTATCTGCTCAGTCTTATCTTGGAAGAGTGACTGACAAGAAAGAGCAACGAACAAGTTCGAAGAGCCAAGAACAGAACTGAACATGCTTGCTTCCTTTCACTCTTCCACTTTCTCTCTCCTCTTTCCTTCAATCAATGGTTCTCTCTCTCTCTCTCTATATATATATATGTATATATATATATATATATATATAACGTGTGTGTTTATTGGGATGGTGATTCTAACATGTGAAATGATTGACAGGCTCGAAGAACCCCTTTGGAGTAGCTTCTTCTGGGATGTTCAACGGTGGTTCCACGAGAAAGCCAGCACCAAGTCGCGGAGCAATGGCTTGTAAAAGCCGGGATAAGGACATTCCGGAATTGGGTTATCCAAGCGAAGAGCAGCTCTATCTGGGGATGGATTTCGGGACATCCGGGGCCAGGTTTGCGCTCATAGACAAGCATGGCGTCATTCACGCCGAGGGAAAGAGAAGCTACCCTCCTTTCATGGTAAGAAACTTTAAGAGATCAATCTGATAGTTTCGTGTTCTGAATCATTGTTTCTGAATGTTTTCATAAGCATATATTAGATACACGACGCCAATTTACTTTCGGTAATGCTCGAAAGCGTTCGTGTCGAATTGGAAGTCGAAATGTTCGTTAGAATCGCGCATCTTGTCCCACTGCCGGTTTAGCTAGTTAGTAAAAGAGGGCAGTGAAGCTAATTTTCCGGTGCATTCTGTAGAGATTCATGACCGATAATCGTGTCTGAATCGCCTAGAAAGAGTGAGGAAACAATGGACTGGGCACGTTCGTGGAAAGCGACTCTATTCTCGCTGCTCGAAGACGTCCCGCCTCACTTTCGAAAAGCCGTAGCTTCAATCTCCATCGACGGGACTTCTGCGACGACTCTAATCGTCAACAGGTGGTGTTTCAGCTCCGCGAAGGCTTGGTTTCTTGTCTTTGTTTTTTATTGTTGTGATCTGAGTTTGGTTCCGGTTTGCAGCAACACTGGAGAGCCGCTGTGCAGACCGTTTCTCTATAACGAGAGCTGCCCTGAGGCTCTGCCAGCTGTCAAATCGGTGGCTCCGGAGAACCACACAGTGTGCACGGGCTCCTCCACACTCTGCAAGCTCGTGTCGTGGTGGCAGAGGGAAGGGTCGGATCGCAAGTCGGCTCTGTTGCTGCACCAAGCGGATTGGCTGCTGTGGCTGCTTCATGGCAAGATGGGAGTTTCTGACTACAATAATTCTCTTAAGGTACTAGCAGTGTGCTTCTATGTGTTCAATTTTAAGTGATCTAATTAGTGAGGCTAAAAGGGCAATATCACGATTTTTGGCGGGTAATCCTAAACTGTAAATCGGAAATATCGAAAGATATACATGTCTACATCTTAGTTTGTTGATTTATAAAATCAGAAACTGCCACTTGCGTTGCTCATTTCACTCGCAATGGATTCTAATATGCTTTTGCTTATGGTTTATTATACTTGATGATTGAATAAGGAGGTTTCATATTTTGGCTTTTGGCCACAGGTCGGGTACGATCCCGGGCTTGAAGCGTACCCGTCATGGCTGCTTTCGCAGCCCTATTCGCGTCTTCTCCCTTCGGTCAAGCCTCCGGGAACTTCGATCGGTCATTTGAAAGAGGACATCAGATCACTACTCGGTATGTTTGCCGAATTGCTTTAGGCTATCACCAAAAGTGACCCCCGGGTAAAACTTGTCAACATCCTTTCATAGAAGTTCTGTAGGTTTTCCGAAAGATTGCATGGTATGCACGGGAACAACTGATAGTATAGCCGCTTTTCTCGCCGCTCGGGCCACAAAACCTGGCAAGGCTGTGAGTATTCCTTTTCAACTTGAAAGAGAAGATAAAAGAAAAGAAAAGAAAAAGGTCTAATAAGTGATCATATATGTTCTTATGGATATTTTAATCGACGTTTGTAAGCAGGTCACTTCGTTGGGTTCAACTCTCGCCATAAAACTATTGAGCACCACAAGGGTCGAAGACGCGCGTTTCGGGGTATATAGCCATCGCCTTGACGATAAGTGGCTCGTTGGAGGGGCCTCAAATACGGGCGGAGCTGTGCTCAAACAGTTTTTCACCGACGAGGAATTGTTGAAACTGAGTGCGCAGATCAACCCTATGGAAGCATCTCCTTTCGACTATTACCCGCTCGTTACAGCCGGGGAGAGATTTCCCGTCTCAGATCCTGACATGGCTCCTCGGTATGCCTTGGAATTGTCGTGTTCGTAGATTAACGCTAGTGTTCTTTTGGAAAATATAGAACTAACTAAGAATCATATTTGTTGTTTACGTTGTTATTAAACTGAAAAATTAGCGGAAATGTTCCCCCAACTTTACTCACTTTTAAAAAATAAGGATTAATTTTTTCTTTGTCGAAAGGTTGATTCCGCGGCCGGAAAGCGACGTCCAGTTCTTGCACGGGATTCTCGAATCGATCGCGCGCATAGAGGTACCTTATTTTTATACAAACTTTTTAAAGTAAAAGTGGATGAGACAATTAGTTATTATAAGTTCTTGAAAAGTCAAACCATTTGACATGCAACATTATTGCTACATATATAATTATATATATAACTGTAGGCAAAGGGGTACAGATTATTGAAGGACCTAGGGGCCACAGAAGCCGATGAAGTGCTGACGGCAGGAGGTGGTGCGAACAACGAGAAGTGGACGGCCATAAGAGAGAGAGTTCTCGGGTTGCCGGTGAGCCGAGCCGGTCAAACCGAGGCTGCTTATGGAGCTGCTTTGTTGGCCTTGAAGGGTGTCACCGGATGAAATCAATACGATTTTATTTTATTAGCTAATATTTTTAAGCAAATGTTCATAAAGATTGTTTCAAGTTTAAGAATATGAAATGAAAATAGACTAATGAAGTAAATTTATGAATCTACTATTGCGATTCTTCTCACCATTTGATGGAGAATTCCTCACCATTTTATGCTAATGGATTTTTTTATACTTCGAATACTTATGCCTAGGGGTGAAAAAAAAACCCAACCCAACAATTTAACCCATCCCAATTGAACCCAACTCCAATCAAACCCAACCCAATTAACCCAATAGTTATCGGGTTGGGTTGGGTTCAACCCGAATAAATAGTCGGGGTGGGGTTGGGCTAAATGCATTGGGTTGGGCCGGCCCAATTGACCCAATCAAGGTTTTTTTCAAATAATTAATTAATTTTTTAAAATATATTTTTGTAGTTTAAATTAGTAAAAGCAAACAACAAATAAATAAAAAAAATGTATTTCTAGAGTCTCATTTTTATGTTTAGTCATTATTTAATGTCTATGACCATGTTTCTAGTATACGATTACGATCACATTTATAGTTTAGTTTACGACTATGTTCCGTACTTGTGTTATTTAATGTTTAAGACTATAATAACGTTTAATTTTTGAATTTGGTGTTTACAGACAATAATATGAAATTTCTATTTATTGATCGACGGTTTAAATTTAAGTGTTATTCGGTAAAATATTTTTATATATTTTTTAAATTTTAGTTCAGGCCAATGACCCAACCCAACCTAACCCAGAGTTTCTCGGGTTGGGTTGGATTGGTTTGGGCCTTCAAATAAAAATTTTAGGTCGGATTGGGTAATTTTTTCCAAACACAATAAGATCGGGTCAGGTTCATGTTTTAACTCGGGTCAACCCAATCCAACGCATGCCCACCCCTACTTATGCGGTTATTTTTATTTGCATATATTATAATTAGTGATGATTAGATAGCGTAGTGAATAGGGTAAGCTACCTCTCGCATTGACAAGAGAGAATAGAGATCCGTCTCTCTAATAAAATTCTTATATAACGACAAGACATCAATCAATCCAACAATAATTTTCAATAATATCAAAAGTCATTAAAAAGTGATATTTAACTTTTAATTTACTTAATTTATTTAGATGGCGAAACTATTCAAATTTTTGTTCTATATCTTCCGACTTCCGTCATGTTTTCGTCAACAATCGTTAAGCAACAACACCACGAGTCACATGTATATATCCTTTAAATTAAATTTCACACATTTTTAAACCTATTAAATTAATTATTAGTTATTTATATACTATTTATATGAACAAAAAGATAAAACTAATTTAAAAAAATAAATATAAATAAACCTAAATCAGATGTATTTAAATTTATGTTTTTAAATCAGTTTTTATCAATTACTTTTATTGAAAATAGTATATAAATGACTAATGAAAATTAATATAATGGGTTTTAAAATGTGTGAAGGGGCTCTACATGTCACACTGGCGTTGCTAAACGGTTGTGGATGGAAACATGACGGAGGATACAAAATAAAAATTTAAAACTTTTACTATATATATAAAAAAAAAGAATTAAATGTCAATTTTTAAAAAAAATTAAATACTTATGCTGTTATTTTTTCAAAATATAATGGTTATTTGCAAAGTATATAAAAAAAGTTTCTCATATTTTAAGAACTTTTTTTATTGAATGGTTTAAAATTTTATTTTATGATGGCAAAAGTTATAAAAACCTAAAATTATCCTGCAAGTAAGTAATGTAAGTAGCAAGTACTTACTAAGTACTAGTGACGTAGTGGTAGCAAGTACTAGCAAGTAATTCCACACCACCTCTAAAGTGGAGGTTGTGGGTTCGATCCCCATTGCAGCAAAGCTGCCTTAAAAAAAAAGTACTACTGGCGCATATACAAGTTATTATTATATAATTTAGGGAAAATTACGGCAAAAATACCTAATTTTTGGTCAACCTGCCTCCCGTGTACCTAATTTTTAAAACTGGCGGCAAAAATACCCAACGTGCGTTGACTTTGGCATGAAAACGTTAGTTTTTTCGTTAACACCCATCATGTGGCCGTTAGAGGCAAAAATACCAACTTTTTTTGAAAAATATAATTTTTAACTTTTTTAATTTATATTTTTTTATATTTGATTGGTGATAATTACTTGATTCCAAATACATGGAATAACACAAAAGTTAGTAAAAACATCAATTAATTTCTTAATGTGTTTGTATAAGCTACATTTGTTGATAAAAATCTTATTATTATGAGAACTTTTAAACATACTGTTACGGGTATAAAAGTCTTATTATTGATACACGTAATATATATATATATATATATTGGCCAACGGGAAAGAAAAAAATCTAAAAAGATAAAATAAATTAAAATGTCATGTGGCGGCAAAAGTATCCAACCTTTGGCAACGTGGCATGCCACATGAGAAAGCCTAACGGCCACGTAGGCAGTGTCTAACAGCGTTAGTTGGTCGGCGAGAAAAGTGTGACGTTGGGTACTTTTGCCTACGTTTATTGAGATTGGGTACTTATCGCAGAATATTAACAAAAGTTGGGTATTTTTGTCCCAATTAACCCTGTATAATATGAATTCAAATAATTTAATATTTAAATTATTTTACTGACAAACATGTTAATGTTAAAATAAATAAGATGGCGTAAATGCTTATTGTTGATGCCGAAAAATGGACCAAACACTGTAGTGGCCCAAAGCTGGATATTAGGCCGGGCCCATCGCCGTTTGTTGACTTTCCTGGGCTAGATGCTTGCCTCACTGTTCTTGAAGGATCTGAGAGAGCTAGGGTGCTGATGATGTGATGCCGCGCCTCGTTGAGTGTGGTGAGGCTGTCTACGTACCCACTTGCAGCTAAGTGGGATCCGGTCATCTTGTAGTTCAAAGCAGGCGTTGACAGAGCCGTTCCTAGCTGGCCTGGACGAGCCAGGAGTTAATGGTCGTGGAGACGTGGATTCGTTCGGCGCCTTCTCTATAGGATTCAGTGATTCCTTCGCCGCTTCCGCTCTAGCTGGTGGGAGTAGGACGGCGCTCGGACCTTCCTCTAGGGAGTCGGCGATTCCTCCGGCGCTTTCACTCTAGCTGGTGGGAGTAGGACAACGCTCAGACCTTCCTCTGGGGAGTTAGCGATTCCTCTAGTAGGCCGGGAATTTCTCTAGCGCTTCCGCTCTAGCTAGCTCCTCCGGCAGATTGGACCCTCCGCTTACCGTCGGACCGGAACCGGGTCCTCCGACCCGTTACCGCAAAGTTCTAGGACTCGGGATATAGGTCGGCGACCATTGAGAACCGGAGC
The DNA here is from genome assembly GCA_954871525.1 of Parietaria judaica. Taxonomy (NCBI): domain Eukaryota; kingdom Viridiplantae; phylum Streptophyta; class Magnoliopsida; order Rosales; family Urticaceae; genus Parietaria; species Parietaria judaica. Next base: position 28,665,101 of record OX940862.1, on the reverse strand, counting down.
CTCCGTTGGGCTCGTCAATAAGGCGCTTCCGCTCCAGCTGACACCTCCGTTCCGACCTTAGTCGGGTAAACATGCCGGAATATATATATATATATATATATATATATATATATATATAGAAGAGAGAAACGGTGTTTATCGCTATATAGAGTGTTTGAATCGGAGTTACCGTTTGAATGAAATCAAGCTCCTATTTATAGGAGGGGCCGGGGACCTAGGAGCAATAAAATATTATTGTTTTGGTCCATCGCACCGCGGGGTTCGCGCCGCCGTGCTGCGGGGTAACCTTACTAGGCGCGAAGTGTGTCTTGACGTCCCGTTAGGGCATGGTGCGTTTGATTAGTTACTCCTTATTTCAATAATTAAAATTGTTTCCGCGGTTTTTGAGCTTTTTGTTTTTTTAGATATGAGTTTCTGAAAAACGTTTTTGGGCCAAAAGTGATTTTCTTAAAACACCCATAACACTTATTTTATTTTTTCAGCAAGTAATAATATTATAATTCATCACTCAATCATTAAGTGTATGAATTTTAATTAAAATATATTTTGTTAAGAAACGAAACTGGGCTTCATATAAATTGTTTTAGGATATATTTTGTTCAAAGAAAGCATTTTGAAATACAGAAAATAAGTTTAAAAATCAAACAACTGAATGTATCATATAAAATTCACATATTTTAATAAATTAAATTAAATGTTTATTTGTGAAAAAATTAAAGTTCAAATCACTTCAATTAAATATATTTCGATACATTTGCCACATTAATCAAGAAAAGAAAGGAGGTGCTTTGGATTTGACATTAATCGTGCAGTCACTCGCAGCAGAAGCAAGCAAGAGCCGCAAAATCCTTGCATTAAATACATGCAATCATCACCATTAAATTATTAATTAATTTTTTGTTTTTTTATTAAATAGATATATTTTCGTTCAAGATATCATTTAGGTATACTAATAAGTAATAAATCTGATCGAGGTTATAAGTTATAGGGTTAATGATGACAGAAATACTTAAAATTTGGTCAAAGAATTCCTTGGGTACTTAAAATTTAAAAATGGTGGTAAAAATACCCAAAGTTATATCTGGGGAGTTGACCACTCCAATCTCGTAACACCGTTAATTTAACTGTTAACTCTGATCACGCGGACAAACGTGGGTTGCCGAAAGAATATTTTTTTTCATGTTAACGAGCCCACATCAGCCTCGTTTACGAGAAAATAACGAATTAAACCCTTAAGTAATACTATCAAAAACAACTAATTGAACCCCTAATGATTACACTTAACGAAACAGATTTTTCCACGTGGCTAAAGTTAACAGGTAAATTAACGGTGTTGCGAGATTTGAGTGGTCAACTCCCCAAATATGACTTTGGGTACTTTTACCACTATTTTTAAACTTTAGATGCCCAAGAAATTCTTTGACCAAACTTTGGGTATTTTTGCCGTCATTAACCCTAAGTTATAACTTATAAACCCTTAAACGGATATATTTTATTTTCATTCAAGACATCATTTAGTATAAAACTGATGGAGGTTAATCTTCTCATCCATCATTTAGAAATTATAATACTTGTTCTGACTGCATTCGTTATTTATTTTTCACGATTAATACATTTTTAATGCATATTAATTTATTTATTTTAATACTTTTTATATATATATTATTCAATTTTAAACATATATTATTTAATGAATTTTTTATTTTTTAATGAACCGAATGTCTATTTAATATTAATTTTTTTAAAAATTACTTATTGCGTGTATTTTTACTCTAATAAATGGATAAATTTTTAAAATATCCGATATAAAATGAATATTTTGTATTTTTTTATTACTAATATATAATATTTTATATTTATTAAAAATAGATAAATTTAAATCAAAATAATAAATATTAAAAATTTTAATCGTAGAAAATTATATGATTTTATGCTGCAGAAAATTTTAGCTAAGCGCGCGTGCCATCATTAACTCTAAATCATATACTATATTTTGTAGATCGTAGTAAGACACTAGTTCTAATGTCATAGTTCCACGTGTTCTCTTCATCAAGCATAACTTGTTTGAAAAGTTGGACAAAAGATTTTCTCATTTTCCTACACACGCGTGTATGTGTATATACACACATATATATGTACGTACATATATGATATATATCATATATGTGTATATATACATATACGACCGTATAACTTCTGATCTGGGATTCACTCAGCAGTAGTACTCTTTCTCTTCTATTTTCTCTTCTGTATCATCACCTGCAAGCTCAAGTATACTACTATATAAGTATCCATGGCTACTGGTTCGAAGCTCAACCCAGAAGCCAAGAGTTTCTTTCCCGGAGCCGGACCAAGATCCTCATACTTTCCCGATCACTCGTACAATAATTACTACAGTAATGATCAGTACACGCACTCGTATCCTCCTCCTCACCATTTCCAGATTGTCGCGCCTTCTCCACCACCACTTCCTCAGATACTTCACTGCAGTATTCCCCACCAGTTCAATCCTGTTCGTCAGTTTCCCCATAATCCGACGGTGGTCACGCGTCCACAATTCCCACCACCGCCAAGCCAACCCACGAAAGTAGCAAACCCTAGTAGGAGTAGTACAATTACCAGGAGAAGAGGCGTTGACCGCGTTGACTACAGGTCTCGTGGCGGCGGGGCTAGGGTTCCGATGAGAGGAGGGCTTCGCCGGGTGCAGACGTGGGCGAGAAGAGCGTCGCCAGCTCAGGCTTCAAAGCCCTCGTCGTCGTCGAGAGCAGAATTCAACGACGAGCATGGGTATATCATTGGCAATGGCGTCACGAGTCTGATGATTCGGAATGTGCCCAGTAAATACACGTACGTGATTCTAGCTAGGGTTTCTGTTCGTCTTGTTCTGGGTTTCCCTCATCATTTTTGTTGCATTGCATGTCTATGTATTTTTATATATATATATATATAACTTCAAATGTATATATATATTTAATATGTATTATCTTGATTAAGTTGTAATCGGCTGATTATGAATATCTTTCGGTTATTGTCAGCTCAAATTCTCACTTCTTATTATTTCTGACATGCATGTGTATTTAATATGTCATAAATACTTGGGTAAATATCTATCTTAATTAAGATACATGATTAGTTCACTTAATTCATTTATAATTATAACTGATATTGGATGAATCATGAATGTGATTTGTGATTTATATTCTCATGTCTATTTTATTGCTTTTGAGAGTCCTATTTTGAGTCCAATTCGCTTCATCTTATTCTTAGCTAATTAATTATTAGCTAAATTAATAAGAATCTGTATTAATATCGTAGGTTAATATAATGGATTACAAATGATTAACTCTGTGCAGGCGTAAGATGATGATGGAATTTCTTGACGGCCATTGCATGCGTCAGAATCAAAGCTTAAATGCTTCCAGAGATCGAGATCATAATCATCATCATGATCAGACAAATCCTAATATATCAGCTTATGATTTCCTATATCTTCCAATAGATTTCCGGTAATTGTAATATATTGAAACTGTTGGAAAATATTGCAGTTAAATAAAATTGAGAAACATATAAATATTTCAATATAGATCACCTTATATATTTAATCAATTTTATTTTATTGACAGTTCAAGGCTGAACAAAGGGTATGCCTTTGTGAACTTCACGAGCCCACAAGGGGCTTCCAAGTTTGCGAGAGCCTCAGACAAACAAGGATGGGCGTTCTTTCAGTCTTCCAAGATTAGAGAAATAGCGGTAGCAACTATACAGGTATTCATATATATATATATATATGGTGCTATTATATATTATATACAAATTACACTAATCACCATGATATATCGTTCATATATAACTTATAAAATGTAGTCAAAGTAATGTAAATTTAATTATTCATGCCTAATAACAATATTGATGTACGCGTGTACTTTCGAATAAACTTGAACTTGGCCGGTGCCGTTAGTTCCGTGATCCTTCACCAAATGTATTAGGGTTTGTATATTTGTTTGAATATAGTTTGATTAACATGCGATAGAAACAGTTTTAGAAGCGGTTGTGGAACCTATATATGTTCTTTCCTTAAAACGGATCCAAATACTAGGCTTCGAAAATAAAAGAAAAAAATGGATCCGGTTTTCAGTATGTGTAGACAACAGAAATCCGAGCAATGAAAACCCTGCTTTGATTTCAAAACCTAGGGTTTAAGACCTGCATTGGGATTTTGAGCCCAGGATCCTGGTTTGGTTTCTAGATAACTTTTAAACCGCGTTTGGGTATAGATATAAATTAACGAGAAAAATAAATTAAAATCGTTTTAATTCATTTTTTTAATAGGAGTTTGAAACTTGCATGCAAGCTCTAATGTTTGAAAAATTAGTTATCTCCGATTGACCTAATTAACTTAGTGTTCTGGATAATTGACCAACTTTATTTTTATGCATAATTTATTTATACGAGATAATATCTGATCACATCATATATACATATGTGATGTGAGTCAGGGTAAGGATCAGCTGGTGAAGCATTTTGAGAGTATGAGATTTGGATGCGATGACGAAGACTTCTTGCCGGTCTGGTTCAGTCCGCCTCGGAACGGTTCCGATAATGATTCGGTAACTGCACGCATCGTAGGCAACCCCATCGGCTATTGGAACAAGCATAATAGCTGAAAGAGTAGGCGCGATGCTGTTGTCGTCATCATCATATACACAACTTAGCAGCGTGTTTATATACGCATGTTATGCAGCATTATATAAATCTACCGTTTAGTCGTCGTAATTTAAGTGGTTGAGTATTTGAACTCGTATTCGAAAGGTATTTTACGTTAAAAAACTACACATTATTAATGCTTTATTATACTGAGTAATTTATGTCAAATCTCTTCTTGTTAGATTGAGTGTATATATTCTATAGTAAACATATAGAAAAGGATGTTCTCTTATAGAAAAATAGATGGTTTTAAGAGACGTAAATTTCTATTAATATCTTATATAAAATAGATGAATTCAGAGACACGTGACAAATATAAATTTCTATATTCGATATCTTACAGAAAAATAGATAAATTTAGAGACACATATAAATAAGATTCGCAGACGCAATTTGTGTCGCTTGTGAAAATTCGATTTTGCAATTTGCGCAGTTGTGTTAGTCTCCTAATAATATACTTGTCAATATAACACTTGATCAGTTGACGATTCTTTTAATTACATTTGTGACTATCAAAACTTGTCCTATAATTTGGCGTCAAAACGTTGTCCTATAATTGGTCACGGGATTAGAACCGAGAACACACTTGATCAGATTGCGGACATCCGCATTAATAAGCTACTACCACGAAATTTCTTTATTGAACTTAGTTCCAAACTTGGTTTATACAATAAATATATATATATATACCAAACTTTCAAGTATATGAGAAAGTGTAGAATATTTAGTCATAATTTGTATGGTATCGTACCTTACCGCTATTAAGCGATGATTATATAATTAACTTTCACAAATTATTCTCCACTAAACTCAAAGTAGAATGTTGATAAAATATTTTAAATTTTTTTTGGATCCCATTGTCGCTAATAGAATGTCCTTGTATAATTATATTCTGTAATATCATAGATCAAGCCCAAGAAGATGAGAGGACATGGATTTAGGAAAGAAACATTGAGCATGAGAAAATACGAATATAAATATAAGTTCATTCGTTCACTAAAGACAGAATGAAATGAAACGAATCTTAAAGTAAGTTAAAACTTCATCCATAAAAAAAATCAACAAAATGAAGGGGTGTTGCGAGAATCGAACTCACGACCTCTCGCACCCGAAGCGAGAATCATACCACTAGACCAAACACCCCTACGTTCTACCTCACGTTTATAAGTCTTTATAACCATCCAATAAATATTATGTATATTGCTTGTCGATTTTAGATTATATGAAATCTCCTTATAAAGCTGATATAATTTTATTTCAAAGATATGTAAATTTATCAATACATAAACTTATTAGGAAAAAAAATATATGTACAAGTAATTAGCTCAATTATCCCTCGTACCAACAAAAACACAAATGGCCCCGTAGTTTGTCTATTTGTTCCGATTAAAAATAAATAAATTTTTAATTGTTTGGTGATGCAAGTGATTAACAATTGGTTTGGTGACGAGAGGAATAATTTAAGTTCAAGGATCATTGGTGCTATTTTTTTAGTTCAAGGTGCAACTGGGCTATTAGCTAATTACTCAAGATAATTTTATAAGTAACATTTTTCTCGAACTGTACAGTGAGATAATTATAATATTGATTACCAAAAATACATCCAAATACGTTGCTTTGTTTTTTTTTTCTTTTCAATAATCAGCCTCATTGATTTCATAAACCTCTCTCAAATTTATTAGAATAACAATGCACGAGATTTATTAGTATTATTACAGCTTTAATAATTTTAAACCTTCAAACTATCAGAATAATAATAAAGTTATAATATTACTCATAGACTAATCTTTAAACATCTCTTATGTAATAGTACGCTGCCTGGGATGCAGATTCAGGACGCACAGCGACGGGAGCTGTGGTTCGAGATCATCGGGGGACAGTTTTGGGCGTCGAGGCCACTGGTTTTGACCGGGTGGACTCGGCATGTAATAGTACGCTGCCTGGGATGCAGATTCAGGACGCACAGCGACGGGAGCTGTGGTTCGAGATCATCGGGGGACAGTTTTGGGCGTCGAGGCCACTGGTTTTGACCGGGTGGACTCGGCACTGACCGGTGAGTGTTTGGCGATCAGACCGGGGTTGATTTTTGCGCGAAACAGGGGCTGGAGGTTGTCGAGTCCGACTGTCTTCGGGCGACATAGCTCGTCAATGGCGGGTCTTGCAGAGGCATTCAAGGGCCAATAGTAGAAGATATAAAGAAGGCAGCGTTGGAGGTGGGCGTCTCTGGCGAATGCCGGTAGATCCCGCGAGAATGTAATGAAGTTGCTAATATTTTAGCGAAGAAACGTCTTCACGAATTGTCAACGGATTTTTGGTGTCTTAATTGTCCGGTTTGGCTTGTAAGCATCGAGGAGTTTATCCCCTCAAATTAATACAAGCATCTGTTTTCCCTGATAAAAAAAAAACACTTTTTTTTTTTTAGAAAGAACGGAGGATATTTCTGCCAAATGTTACAATATAGGGAGACAAATTGCACGTAAGTGAAAATTCAAGGGACGTACGTGACAATTATCCATTACCAGAAACAACGAATAAATGAAAGAAATATAACTGAAATGCGAATGTAACTATAGATTAGGCGATTTACAGTACGGAGAGTCACATCCTTCAAGCTTCAGAGCAACGACAATGGCGTCTTCGTCTCACCTAGTCCACCACATCCTCCATCGCCGCCCACCTCCGGCGGTGTCGCCGCCATTACCGCCGTCGTCGAGCTTCTCTCTCATCCTCAACCCCCTTTCGCTCTCGTCCCCAAAACCCTCCAAACCCGCGTCCCAGCGCCTCACCTGTCTCCTCTCTCCTCCTCCCCGCCGCCATAGCCACTCCCTCACCAGAAGCTCGCCGATCTCCGCCTACCGCTCTCTCCTCTTCGCGCACGCGCTCTCCTCCTCCACCCCGGCAACGATGGAGTCCGAGCCCTACGAAGACGACGACGGAGAAGAAGACGATTTCGAAGAGGAGGAGGAGGAGGAGGAGGAGAGAGAGACGGCAGGCGCGGAATTGAAGGGAGAGAAGATGGAGATGGACAAGGAGGGATTGCATTCGCTGCGAGTGAGGACGAAGGGCATGGAGTTGCCGAGCTTGAGCGTGAAGGAGAAGAAGGAGCTGTCTTCGTACGCGCACAGCTTGGGGAAGAAGCTCAAGTCGCAGCTCGTGGGCAAGTCTGGCTTCACCGCCAATGTCGCCACTTCCTTCGTCGAGACTCTCGAGTCCAATGAGCTTCTCAAGGTACGTACTGCTTCCCTTCTTCTTCTTCCATTGATGCGCTTCCAAGTCGCAGCCTAGATGTTTGATTGAAGTCCTCACTGTGATTTGCTGACTTTGATTGATTTACGTCGTTGATTGCGGCGGAAGTATCTAAATTTATGCAAAATTGCTTGGCCTATTCTCGAAGCTTTCGATTGTCTTGACTAAACACCTAAGGTCGTAAATTCGCGTTTTCGGTTGGATTTTTCCATATGGCTAACAGTCATTTACGTGTGTATGACTCGTATTGAAGTATTTAGCTCGAGAAATCTTAAAACATAAAAAACAAGAGTTTTAACATGAGTTTTACACGTGTAAAAAACTTGAAATTGATGGAGATACTAAGAACATAACCAGTTAAAAAACACATATTTCACGGCTTTAGGTACCTAACTAGTGGAATTGAAAGTTTAGGAATATTCCGTGCTACTTTGAATTAGTTTGGATATTTTTCCCTTGGTTAACCTATAGATTAAGATAGTTTGATTGATGAGTTCCAGGTGATATTTCTTCGAACATTAACAAATTATCAATTTTGGCCGATTCCTAGTGCCGTGTGGTTAATCTACGAGTCATGTAGCATATATATATATATGTATATATATAAGTTTGGGGTCTCTTGTATTTTCTGGCTTCAGATTACATGGTTGTGAACATTTAATATTGGTGAAGAGCAAAAGTGCTTTTATGCACATGTAAGATTAACTCGAGTTTGGGGTGTAATTGACGCAAGCAGATCAAAGTACACAAGACGTGTCCCGGCGAGCTAGAGGACGTCGTGAAGCTGATGGAGGAACTAACCTGCTCGGTGGTGATCAGCAAAATCGGCCGAACCGTGATTCTCTACCGGCCGAGCTTGACCAAGTTGAAAGCCGAGGAGAAAAAGAGGCAGTATATGAAGATTTTCTTGAAGAGAAAACTTCAAGCAAGAGCCAGATTTTCGGTACAGTTTGACCAACCATCCATCCAAGTCTTTTTACCCTCCTAAGTTTATCGATATATATGTTGTGATATTCGAATGAGAAACTGAGCTGTTCGTTTTTGAATTTGCAGGCTAGGGGGGCATCTGTAGGACCGAGGTCGACGGGCCGTGGTAGAAGGGGAAGCAGCAGAGTTGAAGCAAACTAGAACTTTGGCGAGGTTGAGAAAGTGAGATGATTTGTTCTTCTCTTGGAAATGAATGTGAGAATTTTTATTGTAAACGAGGGAAGTGATCATGAGAATGTAAGTGTGGAAATCAGGCTGTAATTGAGGTTGAGCTCTGTTGTGTCTTAAATTATAATAGTGTCGTATAGTAGATATCTAAAGTCTTATATTCCGAAAACTGAGAACCACCTGGGTCCAATTTCACGGGTATACAATGAGATTTTGTAAGCTAAAATTTAATAGAACGAAAAGAACATCTCTCTTATTTCACAGGTAAATAAAAGAAACTTGAATATAAAAAAAATATTTCATTTGGCGTTAAAAATATAATTAGGTGGAGATAAAGTAGAAAATAAAGTATTCGGATAGAGATTTTTTTTTTTAAAGGTTGGAATTGAACTTACCATCTCTACTTTGAAGGTGGTGTGGAATTACCTCTAAGCTATTTTAGCGATCACCCTATTCAGTTTTACTAGTTAGTAACTATGGTAAATCAAAGTAAAAGTGGAGGGCCCACTTTTAATTTTCGATGGAGTTCCGGACTGTGGATTACTTTAGCATTTTTTTTTAGATTTTAAATAATATTAATGAAGTATTTTCACTATTTGAGAATAAGGCCCAAATAATTAATTTAGGGTTTGGGCCCTGAAACAAACCCAAATAATATTAATTTAACTATTTTCTTCTTGTACCTTCCGATTCTCTTTCATCGCAAATTCCTCCCCAAAAATCGTCACGTCGACGATCGGAGATCCGATGGGTACCCGTTGCTACCCAGTATTTAATTTATTCTGATTTCTTCTTTCGATTTTAAGTTTATGCATTCATAATCAGCTGTCTTCAATCGATTCTGAATTTTCGTGATTTCGATTCTAGGTTTCAAATTGCCCTTCACTTATTATTTTGTTCTCTTCTTATCATGAAATTGCTTGTAATTAATTAGGCATGATTAGACATATTTAGTTGATTGTAAATTGCTTGGGTAATTTGATTACTGGGGTTTCGTAATAAAATCGCCTCCGTTACATAGAGATTTATGTTTTCATGACTGATTCTATAGAGTTTGTGGCTGATTTACTTATAAAAACACTGTTATAGATTCATGTATTGTGAGTGAGACAGTTTCTAAGTTGTGTGGCCAAGAGTCTTAAGTTGATGAAATATCTCATCTGAATTGAGTGCAGTTGGCTTTGAGAGGGGACTTCACTTTGGCCAGAACATGATTCCCGAGACAGGTGCTACTAATACTAATTAATTACTTTCGCTTTTTTTACTATCTATGCAATTCACGGTGTCATTAACAAGATTCTTTTTCCAGAGCTTGCGAGGATGAGAGAACTTAGTCGGAAATACGAAGGTAGTGTATGTTCTAACATCTCTTATATCCATTAACGATTTCCCATGTTTAGCGCTTATGCTCATCCTTTGTGTAAGTTATGTGGTTAGTTGCTCGGCACTTGCATTCATATTAGTTGATTCTGATTAAGCTTTGTGTTGAGCTACGAGTTGATAATTGCCTCCTATAAATATGCGCTTTTTCTGTGTGTCATTTTAATTTCACAAAATATATATATTTTTTGGCTGTTATAATATGAGAATAATATTTTCTTGTTTGAAAAGTTGGCTCCTTCGAAGAAATTACCTTTTTGTTTTTGCTGAGCTTTATAATGATGATTGACCACTATTTTTCAGTCTTTCTCTTTTGGTAAGCTAAGTTCTTTGTTTTACATCTATTTCCAATATACAATAACTATGTTCTTTGTCTTCTGTGATGTAGCTGAGGAGGCTGCTTTAAATAAGAAATATTACGATGTTTTGAAAGCTACCGAGGTACTCTTGTTGGTGCTATTCCCTAATCATATAATTATATAAATAAGTAGAGTGCAAGAGTGTATTACAAACACGGCACTTGTTGCTTATGAGCACTATTAACCTTAATCCTCTCTGAACTGCGTTTCACTCTGTATGAACTAAGCCTCTCTTTTTAAAATCTTCTGCTGTGAATGTAATCACATACGCAGAATAGAATGTCAAGCTCTACGGTGCAAAATATGATTAATTATTTTCAGTTAAGCATAGAATGAGGAAACTATATTGCATAGTTCCTAATTAGCATAAGATCAATTACTGTTGAAACATTTTTTAAGTTTATTAATTAGTGAATTAGTGGTTAGTTATTAGTGTTAGTTGGTCAGTGTAAGTTGAATAGTCAGTGCCTGTGTTTTAGGGATTTAAGTGCCTCGTAGTTACTTTATTTGTGTATAAATACCCATTGTAATTCCGTTGAAAATTCAGAAATTTCTCTCGAAATTCGACAGATACGTCTTGTCTTATTTATTTGCCAATTTTCGAAAACTAGGTCTTATTAGTTGAGAATGATGATTATAGACTATTTATGCAAGGGTACCCAATGTATTTATGTGACAAACTCAATGGGCTATATTTTTTTTATTCTTCTGTGCTTGCATCGTTGTTTCATGTTAGGGTTTCTACATGGGTGTTATGAAGAAATTAACCGAATACCAACCCCTGGATGAAGCGGTTCGTAAATTCAGCAAAAAAGACGTGGATGTGATCGGTTGTGCAAGATTTGCGCTCAACCATTTGAACAAAGAGCAGGTAGAAATGTGTGTCTTTGATTACAAAGAAATGTGTTTTGCTTTTGCGTCTTAACAATTCTTGAAGATTGTGATTAATCAGGAAAAGGATCTAAAGTTTGTGAGACTCGTGGGAGTGAATGGGCAGATCAAAATCCACGTCATGTATTGGATGACAATTGAGGCTTCGGATGGGAACTTCTATGAAGCCAAAGTTCATGATCGCACCCCATTTGGGGGTTTGGAACTGTTTTTCATCAGACCTGCGGTGCATTATCCCCCGAGAAGTGACGATGAGCTCTCACTTCTAGGTATTCTTCTTCTTAATAACATAATGTATTGATCATGTTTTTAGTTTGATAAATAATACCTTCCGTAAATCATTTTGTTGCGCCCATTACACTCGGGGGGCATAACTGCCAATTCGAATTGCATTCTCGTGTCCCTAGTAATCTTGGTATGATTGTACGTAATGATTTCGAAACCTTGGATGCTTTTTCGTGCAAGGCTATGAGTTGAAGTGTTCATTTTGTGCGATTACTGTTTTCATTTTCCTATATAGTTTCATTTTTTTTTTTCTTTCAAGGAATGATTCTATTTTCTTTATATTGATATAGTCTGTTTTACTTCCGTGACAGGCGCATCGACTTGTTCGGAATCTGATTTTGCTCCATTGTCTGAAGATTACGGTTTATCTTATATCTTCCTTATTTGAGTATACACGACTTATTTTTGGCAAGTACCTAATTTTACTAAAAAGAAGCATCGCTTTTTCCAGGCTGTCCGTCGCTGCGACATGAGATTGACAAATCAGTTGAAGGTTGTGTTTATACATATATATTTTTTCTTTTCTTTCTCCTGTTAACGAAATATTTTTTCGGTTCCCTAGCTGAAAATATTATGACTTTCCCTAAGTGTAGTTTGCATTATATATTTCATGGCTGTTTCTGTTGCCACCCACTAATATGGGTGAGAAGTAATTATCTGGTTTTAGTTCTTGCCTCTTTTGGTTTCATAATTACTTATGTTTTTGATCAATTTTGATTAACGAATTGCCTCCAACTCTTGTGTGTTTTTAAATCAATATTTTCCTACACTAAAACAGAGATCTTTACCTCACTCTTTTTTTTTTGTGCTCTGTGTTTTTTAATCACTACTATGTTGTTGATATATACATACATACGAGTGTTCTGAGTCATTGTACATCACTTATCACACGGTTAACAAAAAACATTATTTTTTCATCAGACATGATGGGCGGGTCAAGAATAGAGCATGGCATTGATCCATATGAAGGTACAGCTATGTTGATTTTTTTTCCTTCTATTTGAACACGAGCCTTGGCTTTTGTTTATATCTGATTCTAATATACTTGAACATTGTACTTTGTCTGCGGCGTAGATTTGGACGATGTTGCTAGCTGGAAATATTTTAAGGCTATGGAAACTACGGAGGTATAGTGGTGTTTATTCTTTCTCATTATGTTATTATTATGTATGTATCGATCAATTGACTGTGTTGTATATGGTTATGATTATACAGCATTTCTATGTTGGTGACGCGTCAAAATTCACAGTATTTCCACCCCTTTGCATGATTATCCCCATGGGAATTGACAATCCGCGGGCGATTGAATTGGCAAGACTTGCGCTCGATGTGCTCAACAAAGAGCAGGTATAAATGTATAAGAAGGAATATGCCTCATTTTAAATGACAATTTCTAAAAGATTGTGACATGTGACGTGCGTTTGCCAGGGAATGGAGGTCGAGTTGGTGAGGCTCGTGGGAGTAAATGGGCAATTGGTCTCTGGCTTTTGGTACTAGATAACCCTTGAGGCTTCAAATGGCAAGTTTTATGAAGCCAAGCTTTATGATGATATATTGAAAGAAGAGTGGGATTTGGAATTCATTAGACCTGCGGTGCATTACCCTTCACAAATTCTATATTACCATGCTCAACGGTGAGTCAGTCACTTAACACCGTAACGGTCATTGTGTAAAAAATACGCGTGCATTATAAATTTTCTCACATTTCCTCTTCTTTGCTTGCTTAATAAGTTAGGTCTGAAGCTGATAGTGTGCTTAGAGAGGCTGGGGGCGGTCCAAGCGGCGGTCCAACTGGGCTTTAACGGCAGCGTTACAGCTCAAAGAAGAAAGCCAGCCTGTCGAAACGGGGAAACAAGGACAGCGACAACTCCGAAGTGGGGACGGGCTACAACCGTTGACCACCGGAGTACCGCGGCAACCAGAGGGCCGAACCAGGATATTGCACTTGGCCGTGTTCGACGACACGGACGCCAAGGTTTGGGTTCACCGAAAAAGAGGAGGAAAAAAAAAAAAAAACGCTCCAATGATGGGATCGTATTTTCTGCAATTAAGTTATTAATATTAGGATTAGTTTTTATGCGTTTTATTTATTTAGTTTAGTTTGGATTTATTTAATTAATTAATTAATTAGTAGTGGTGGGCTTAGGAGTTGTCGTTTGATAATGGGCCTAACCTAGATTGTCTAGGGTATTAAGTAGAGAGGAGATCGACAGTGGTGAGGTGTGCAGAAAATAGTCGTTTGTGACAGTCTCCACCGTCGGGAGAGTTGGCCGTGCTCTCGAACTCACGTGCCCGGTTCTTTTTGACGTGTTTATTCAATAAAATTCTGTTTATAAATCCGGGATCCATCAGATTGTTTAGCGACTCGGCTATGAAATCTTTTGCATTATCCCTCGAAAATTCTATATTACCATGCTCAACGGTGAGTCAGTCATTTAACACCGTAACTGTCATTGTGTAAAAAATACGCATGCGTTGTAAATTTCTCACATTTCCTCTTCTTTGCTTGCTTAATAAGTTAGGTCTGAAGCTGATAGTGTGCTTAGAAGCTGGAGGCCGTACAAGCGGGCTAAAACGGCAGCGTTACAGCTCAAAGAAGAGAGCCAGCCCGTCGACGTCGTTCCGGGCAGTGAGATTGTTTAGCGACTCGGCTATGAAGTCTTTTGCATTATCCCTCGAAAATTCCATATTACCATGCCCAACATTAGCCCTTTTCCCCGTGGAGTGTAACTCTTGTCGCCTTCGTCACGACAGCTATCGATATATTGGTAGATTATTATATCCGGTATATAGGGAAGAATAGGTCAATTATTTATGTAGCTGTTTTTCTCTTTAATTTGATTTTGTGAGCTTCTAGCGATTATTAATTCGAGGCAAGAAAATGTATATTCCGTATATCGTAAAAAACTATTGACAATAGAAAATAACAATGTTTGGAGTGCCCACCTGAGTCAGGCATGACTTTATTATGCGACCGGACCGCGACTATACTTAATAATTTACATTACAAATGACTGAAAATAAAGAGAAGACATAATAGTAAAGATCATAAGACCAATAGAGAATGGAGGAAATAATTGTATTGCTTGTATTCATCATTATAAGCATACAGATTTACATGAAAAGGCAATGTATATAAATCTAAACATAAATATGAGAAATAGAGAAGCCAAGAGACATGTATCTTCACTAGTCTAGAATTCTCCATGGATACAAATAGTCATCCAATACTTAATAATATTTATATCACTTCTGATAGGAAAAATCACGTGAGAAAACTTAATAATATTTATATCACTTCTGATAGGAAAAATAATGTGGGAAAAAACGTAGAAGGAAAAAGAATACATAATTTGTACAATACACATTTAAGTTACTTTATTAAAAATCTTGTTACGAAAATTCATTAGGATAAAACCTAAAGTAAGGGAAAAATAGTGTAACACTTATTTCTCTTCCTCATTGCGACATGCCCATTAATTTCTTCACATGTCTCAGAGTTTTCTCCTGCCGAACATGTGTACCACTTTCTCGAAGGAAGTTGAACGAAGCGCCTTGGTGAACATATATTCAGTATTGTCACAAGGACTATTCAATTTCTCTTTTTTATTTTATTTATTAATTTCATTAATAAATTATTAGTTTGGAGAAAATGTGTTTCGTTTTGTCTATTTTGATCTGAGCTACAAAAGCTGTATTATATTCGTATAAGATCATTAGACTTCCTTAATTAAAAGATTCGCATGATTCTTTGATATAATCGATTAAAGACTTTAGCCATCCACATTCACGACTAGCTCCATACAAGCTAATAGCTTAGAGTGATTTGAATGTGTGGTTGTAAGGGTCTACCTTTTAGAGAACGAGATAAATATCTGACCTAAGTCCTCGTTTTCACATAATTAGTACCATAATGTGAAAATATCTGTCCTCAACTATACGTGTTTTGTACCATAATTAATATAATTGACATAACTTTATTCTAATAATCTCACAATTATCGACAATTAAACTATATAATATATAATAGCTATTTTCGTACTTATCATTTATGATCGTTGAGAGTTTGTGACTTCTTTAGAGTCAGTAAGTCGCCAAATTGGGTCTCGGTGTAAAACGAGGCAGTTTGCTATTAAAAAGTTGGTATGCTGCAAAAAAAAAAAAAAAAAAAACAACGGTCTCGTCAGATTACCATCTTTTTTACTTTTTCTTACCGAGGGAGAGGGTTTTAAGATCTTCTTATCTATCCGCTTATATTTTATTTTATTTTCTTGTCTCTTTTTACGGGCTATGAGGAATATATATATATACACTTTTTTAATATAGAAATTGTACGAGTCATAAAAACTACTCATTATGAGAGTAAAAATACACATAATGGGTAATTTTTTTTTTTAAATTGACATAAAATGAACATTTTGTTCATTAGCGTGCGTTTATTATAATAAGACCAGCTAATGCAATGGAATAACTGGATTTTCCATTTAAACTAACAAATTCTATTTGACTAGGTAAAAAAAGTTGTTCAATTTTTCATCTTAAACATAACAAATTGGGCAAAATACAATTGACGTAAGTTCCTATTACTTAAAGCATAGTACAGAATAATTATTTATACACTTTTGAATTACTAACAAAAATGGACGCTTCCTTAGCTTTGGCCCTTAGGGCATGTGTAAATAACAACCAAGGACGTCCTAATCCAGAAACTAACAGCCTACCCATGGGACTCAAGGTCGTTTTTGTCATTTACGCCGCTTTCAATTTTTCGAGGCTGTACCTGGATAAATCCTCCGAGTATAGTATGCCCTTAGGAGAAAGAAGGCGCCGGAGAGCGAGGAAGAATCTTGTCTAGCATTTTTCCAGGAGAAAACAAGCTAAGGTTAGTTTCGGATCAAATCCGTCATTGACAAGCTTACGTTAAAGTTAAACAAGCATTGCCACAGAGTCTATGCCGAATCCTAACCCGACCCGAGAATCTCATTGTTTTAGAAACATTAAAAAACTAGCATTAAGCAGAAAATGTTATCTTCAACTATCTCTTGCATTTCTTTCATATTGTCTTTTCCTTTCTAAATCCTAACCAAGGGTTTAGTGAATGAGGGGGTTTACCCATTGAAACACCGCAAGTGCGGACCAGCAACCCGCCAAGCCAAAGCCTCTGCTGCTAACAACCTGGTAAATAACGGAAAAAGTAAAATAAAAACCAGGGCTGTGCGTGTGCAGATCATGAGCTGAAAAAAACACATTAATGATAAATCAAATCGAATCTACCAGTAGAAGAAGCGCCCCCAAAGTGAAGCACCCACTCATTGACATGCTGATAAACTTCAGGTCTCGTCCGGCCTGTAAGAAAAGATTTTTTTCACTGAGATTTCACCCGCGGAAAAGTTTGATAACGAGTGAAAAAGGACAATAAGGCGTACCAGGAGAGTTCCCTCGAGGCTGTGAGTTGGGGGAGTCACTGATAAAGCTAAAAAGTATGGTACTAGAATTTTGTGCATCTGCATTAATGGATTATAGGGTAAGAACAAATCAAAACAAATAAAATTAAACATGATGCAAACTAAATGTTTGATAACTAAGTGACGTGTAAAATATGAGCAAAGAAGAAATTACCAAAAAGAAAACTCATCAAGTTACTTCCTAAGACAACTCATTAAAACTATGGCAATGATTATATAAAAAAACAACCCAATTGAAGAGTAAGACTGACAGTAACTAACAAAACCGAAAGCAGACAATAGGCCAACAGGAAGTCACCACAAACGCCATAAGCAGGCCTTTCCTTCGAGAGCAAGGAAAATTCTGTGTACAAGATCTCTTGAACTAAATACTAAACTTAACAACACATGATGGGAAGCATTTTATGTAGGCCTAGGTAGACAGACTTTCATTGATTCTAAACCTAAAATACCTATAGTTAAAGAAAATACAATCAGTGACCTAATAATGCGGGTTTAGCAAAGACCTACCTCTTGTATGACCATCGTATCACGTGTAAAAATATTGGGAAACAGCCAAGGAACTGATGTTCCAATAACTCCTAAGGTTAGTCCAACAATCACTCCGATGATGACGAGCGACTTGAGAAGCGCTCTAGCCTGTTCATCATCTCAAATTTAGCATATGCGTCAAAAAAAGATTGAAAAAGTTGCCAATAACGTACACATCATCGATTAAACGATGATGGTTATAGGGACGCACCTTTTGTAGACTACGTTTTACCCCATAGATCAGCTCAGGCATAAACGATTGTGCCGTTTGAGAAAGTGGTTCACCCCATACAGTGCACATGCAAAATGTTTGAATCATGACCTGAAGAAACAGTTCAGACATAAATAGGACTGGATTTAATAAAGCAACTGATATATTAAGAGGGAGAAGAAAGAGACCTGGTGAGCAGCCATGACATTTGTACCCATGGATGTAGCAAAATACACTAGGAGAGTGTAGAAAGAAACCTAATGGTAATATGAATATCAGGTTATTTTATGAATATAACGAGGAAGAAACATTATACATGACACAGCTACTTAATAGTATGTTACCTTGGCCATCATTGTCACAAAAACCGGAGCGGCGAGCCCGGTAATGGCAAGGAGTTCTTTGGGTGAGGGAATGGCGATTGCAAAGGCATTATATCCTTTCTTGTTCAGAGCTTCAATCATCATATATCCTGCAACAACCTAAAACTACCTTGTTAATGGTAAGCAGACGAAAACAATCTAAATATAGTAAATAGTTCGTGGGCCAAATTGTAGTATGCAAAGTTAAGGGAGCATTACTGCCAAATACTCAATGGTAAATACTTAAACGGTCTTTTTAATTTAAATATTTTTGCATCTCAAGAGATATATCATCAAAATAAGTATCCAGTATACCTGTGAAACCATTGTCGCCCATGCAGCACCAGCAATGCCATATCCTAAAAAGCTACAGAGGATTATATCACCAACACCATTTATAACAGTAGCAGCCGCCAAAGCCTTCAAAGGTCCCCAAGAATCTTTCATGCCGAGACTGGAAAATAGCATTAGCGCGAATCAATGACTCAGAGGAAAACCAGGTGTGCGATATTAAAGAATGCATTTCAAAATTACTAGATCATGCTGATATAGATATACATATGAATCAACCCTTGTCAGTAAAACTTTTACTTTAATTGCATGAAGTACCAAAGCAATTAAAACCCGTGAAACGCTTGACCAAGTATTCAATTGTGATTGTAATACAATTCTTCTTTATATTCCCTAAAAATGCTTCTTTATAATCAGTAACACATGGGTAGAGATAAGTAACCTTGCACTCTGAGCAACCCAACCAATAAGAACAGCAGGCCATGCCAAGCCCCGAATCTACCAACAGAAAATATCTCTTTAAATTAAAGTGATTCAGATCAATCATGCATAAGAGTTTTACATATGACAATCTAAATAAAAGTGTAGTGCATAGCATTTATAAGTTGTCGTGACTAATGTCCATTGCATATGAAAAATATTAATTACAGGTCAGAAGTCGGAACTTTTCAGGGAAGATTCTACTCACCAGGAAGCTCAAGAATGTGTGTTCAAATAACAAAATCTAATGGTATGATATTATATTTAACCTCTTATGAACTTCCATACTCGCATTTGAAACTTTTTAAGACAAATAAATACAGGGATATAATAACAGTGAAACAAGATATCTGGCAAAGCAATGTGAAATAAGCACCTGGACGTAGGTATTTGCTGCAGGTACAACTTGTACATTCTTTGCCCCACTAAAAGCTGAAAGCAGAAGGATTAGATTCATCAGTCACTGGTTTGCTAATAGAACTTAAAAAAAAAATTAACATGAAACAACATAACAGCAAAAGAGTGCAGTATTTTGAAATCAAGTTACGTCTTTATGACTTACCTGTAAGTGCCCAAGTACCAAAAAAACGTGTAAACAAAAACATAAAGACGCCACAAGCGAATCCAATGAAAAGCAAGACGGATATGTTATGTTGCACTTCCTTCTTGTCCTGCAGGAACAAGATTTAGTCAGACAATGATAGGCATAACTTTGGAAATTCATAGATCATAGTCCAATAATTCTGATTGTTTATGTTAAATCTAGTATCAAAAAATTAGTGCAGTAACTCAAAAGTCAAAACCTCCAAAAAATAAAAAGGAAAGAAGGGAAATCTTCAAGCTCATATATAGTTATACTTATAAAAATGGGTGTAACTAGCAGAGATGCCGAACATTACAGTGCTGCTAACTGTCTATAATTACAGAGCAGCTCTGAGTTCTTACCTGCAATGGAAGCGTGCTATAACTCACAGTTGAAACCAATGTAATCTCACACTAGCTTCACAATGGTAATCCTAATATGAAATGCATGAACATATGATGAAAATCCTGTTAAAGCGGAAATAAAAATGACGAATCTATACTCTTAAATCACTCATTCACATGGAATCGGTATAATTGTGCAGCCAAATATTGAAATGTAAAACTGCTTGTAGCGAAACTGACAAAACATGGAAACCTGACTCCAAAAACCCAGAGAGCTATAACCATTTCCAATTAGCATAGCCATAGGCGAACGGAAGTGTCTACCTAGAGAGAGACAAACTAACCCACCCGTCTGGCAAGCGAAGTGGCGACCATGTTCGAGGTAGCAATCGAGAGAAACATGAACACGTAGCTCAAATTATCGCACAAAACCGTTCCCGGACCTGCACAGAACAAAACCAAAGCACACAAATCGCAAACTATGTGAGCAAAATTAAGGCTAAAAATGAAAAATCAAACTCCAAACCAAAGATTTCCATAGCTGAAAGCAATTACCTAGAGCAGCGAGCTCGAGAGAGCTTCCCTGTCCGATGACCGCCGTGTCGATGAGGCTCATGAGCGGACCGCAGATCCACAGCCCGACGAGAGGTCCAGTGAACATCGCGATCTCTTTCATCTGACTCCACATTCCCTGATTCTCCAATTCCTCAATCTTAACCTCGGAAACTTCACTTTCTCCTTCGTCGGAAACCGCCTCCGAATGCGACGGCGACGGCGTGAGATCAGTGCCGTCGTTGACCAAGCTCTCTCCATCGGAGACGGCGCAGCGGCGACGGAAATCGTCTCTGGACGGCGAGAATCGCAGAATCGGAAGCTGAGGAGCGAGAGAGACGCTCCGATTCTCGAGGCGGAAGACGGTCGAGGAAACCGAGCGAGGTCTGGGTCGAGCTCGGGGACGAGAGCTGATCCTAGGGCTTTGGAAGGCATGAATTCGTTGAAGCATGGTTGATTTTCTCGAGCTTTCCCGAGAAAATTAGGAGCAGAGAAAGAAAAGAGTGAAGGGACACGCAACGCAAGCTCGAAGAAGACGAGTTTCAGTGAGTGTCTCTGAGTGGTTCCTACAGTTTGGAGTCCCAATTGAATGACGTGATGCCACGTGGAATTTAGCGGGCTTTTTTCGTCTTTTTATTTTTGGCGGCTTTTCTCTTTTAAATTATTTTATTATTAAAAATATACGTAGGCCGTAGCAGGGAAATTACATAATTAATAAATTTCTAAAAGTTTAAGAGAAGCCACGAAATTAAGACATTAATATGCTTTTATAATATGATTTTGTTTACCAGATTTATCGTCGTTTCTATATTCATGTCGTTTCGTGTTAGACTTATACGGTGGTTTCTTTTTTTTTTCTTTTTTTTTAAATCCGGTTTCTTCATTGTCGAATGCTATATTTGCTATTAGTATTAGAAATTATATTTGGCAGCAAGGCCCTGATCTTGTTAATGTTGGTAAGCTTTTCCCTCCAAACTTCAAATTTCAGCAGCAATATCCCTTTCCAAAAATAGCTTGTCTTTAACTCCTTATACCATATATGTCTAAACAATTGACTAAAAGACACCTATAGAAATAAAAGACTTAAGTTATTATCTATTATGCGCAAAAGAGTAGAAAACAAGAGAATTTGACTTCAACCAATTTACGTGGTATGCTAATTTTGATTCAACTTAACTACTTTATATAATTATTTGAATATTAATTAGCTCTAATCAAGTTTTGTGCTTGAATTATGGGCAATTATAATATAAATGTAGGCCGACTTCACAGTTCTAGAATCGGAGGAGTTTTAGGCTTTTAGCAACAGAATAATCGATCTTAGAATTTATAAATAAAGCTTGGAGTCTTGTAAAGTGAGTGAAGCTAAACCGTTTATTTGTAAAGAGGTATATTCTTTTAGATAATTATAAATTATGGATTAAAAAATTACATATTTTTATGAAAAATTGTTATTTTATCGGGTCTTTGTGTTGTTTTCGTTGATATGTTATGTTGATTTTTTTATTTTTTATGCTTTATCATAGGACATAAAGATAACCGTGCATATATATTTTAAGATAAAGAGGAAGAGGAAGAATGCATCCAATGAATTTTGATCCAAAAGCTTTACAGAGTGATTTAGAATTGCGAACTCTGATCGAAGATTTCGATCATAAGTTAGTTGATCTAGTTCGCTAGAACGTACGTTCAAAGGGGGTCTTGTCAACCTAAAAAAAACTCGTAGAGGATAATTGTAATTGATGACGAGCACATCATGAATCATTTTTAGAGCATGAAAACTTGCAGAGAACAATTATAAAGTAATGAATGTTCAACATTTTAATAGCATAACTTATTTTTAAATTGTAGTATGTTAATTAAGATGAAGAGCGAGAGTAATTAGCTTAATTATCCACTCATAAATTACATATTATGTAAATTTTTGCGTGGTTGAAAAAATTATTTTGGAGTAAAACATAATATAATTCATTTATTATGTAAAGAATATCATATATAAATATAATAATGAAATAAAATACATATTATTTTATAGAGACTCCTTTGATATTATTTATGAAATATATATTAGTAAACCAGTTACTTATCTACAATTCGGTAAATCACATAATTGATAATGACTTTTTGAACTTTGCAGGTAATTATGTAACTATTATATATATTTAATAAACTGTATATTTTATGAATATATATAAATTATTATTATTAAATGATCATACTCAATTTCTTATTGTAAAAAGTCGGCCTTTTTAGAACAAATAAAAGTCAGTCCAACATGATTGCAGTTCGATAATGTAATAAACGATACATCCATTGATGAATAATATAATATGTGTAACTAAGAATAATAAAATTGAAGATAAACTAAGAAGTTAATGGAGAATGGAACGTAAAATGTTATTGACTTTATTTAGTCAAATTATGCATGCTTGTTTATTTCTACCAAACTGTGCTACACTTCAACCAGTCTCTCTCTAGTCTCTACACATGGTCATAATTTTTTCAATGTTTTAATGCAAAAAAAAGTGATGTATGTTGAATTTTTAATTTTTGTATGGCTAAACTAAAGTTGCTGATATTGCAGTCCGTAAACAAATTTCATCTAAACAATAATTTAACTCAGCTAGATAAAGAATGACGAACAATTACTAATTATAGAACTTATCGCGAGACCTCAAATCGTGTAGAGAGGGCTGAACACAATAAATAAATTGTACAATCTTGTATCATTTTAGCAAAATAATGTGTTGACGGGACGTTCGCGTGACTACGCATGAATTTGATTATTTGTTGAGCTACAAATTTGAAAGTAAAATTAATATGGTTATTGACAAGTAGATTGCTTCGTACGGCGATTTTCGATGATTAGATAATTTTGTAAGCTGCTACGAAGGATTTGGCAATCGGCGGAAGGCAGAATTTCTATTAAATTTTGACACAAACAAGTGATAAGTTTAAATTCAATGAACTATTCAATAAACTAAACTGATACAAATGAAAGTTTAAGGGTCAAATTAATACAAGAAAAAACATCTCGAGAGTAAATTGATACAAAGTGATAAGTTGGGGATGATAGTGATATTTATAGAAGTTCAAAAAAATTTAAAATAAGATTAATTGCATCATAAATACCCAATTTATTGTTAAACTTTGTGATATATACCTAACCACTAAAAGTGGCAGCAATATGACCCAAATAACTTTCTGAGGGGTTGACTAATAGTACTATTTTCTTCTTCGTCATTTCGCTTCACGTATCCATTAAGACTTTGCCACATGTCCAATGTGAAATGCCATGTGAAGCAGCCATGTCAAACACCGGATTAGAATAAAACATTAAAATAAATTAAACCAAAACAATTTAAATGCTTTAGCAATTTTAAAACCTTACCATTACGAGATGACAAATGAGGCATCCACGTGACGGACAATTGACCCACAGTTAACATGCATGTGGCGGACAGTAGCAGAAAACAAATGGCGATATTGGTCAAACCTTAAAAATGTCCATTGAGTACTATTGCCATCATTTTGAAGGTTTGGAATATACCACGGTTACCACCAACTTTGATTATAAAATTTGGTATTCATATGACAATTAGCCCTTTAAAATATTCATATCATCAAAGTTTGCAAAATCTTTAAGAAGATATTGTAGAGAAAGTGACAACCAAACACGTCCAGAGAGAAAGAGAGAGTCGAAATCACAGCGAGTCCACGAAATTGCCCGAACTTCACACGTTCTCATTATAAAGTCCATAAACAAATACTGCCAAACATGGAATTTTTTTTTATTAAAATAAAGAAATAACAATGTTTGGTCATAAACAAGTGAATCATGAAACCAGGAAAATGTCAACATTATTTACACGAAATCGACCACATATAACTAAAAATAAATTTAGTGCATAAAGAGTATTTGTCACAAATGTCCTTTTTATTTTGCTCCTTGATTTGTTTTGCCTTTTAAGACCCGGCACCCCTCATTCATCAATCGTGTTAGATACTGATACCTAGACCTGTCCCATTTACTAGCCGTGCTTACTGTGTCTACCTATTTAACCTAATAAACGAAATCATGTATTTTTTAAATGATGAATTGTTTTAGTTTACACTAAATAATTTAATAACACATATAAACTGCGTAAAGTACAACTTCTTGCTTCTTCATCGTGTTTAATAGAGTTCACATTGACTATTTTTTGGCACTTTATTTTTTTACTTTTTATGTTAAATATTTCAATCCAAAATATTTGAACGTAGAGGCACATGGTACAAACTCAATAAATATAAATTTCACGACATTGAGTATTTAATGCATTTAAATTTGAGGATATGTAGCTTTATTAAATGAGTTAATTGTAGTAAAAGTATTCAAGTTATAGTTAATGTAAGAGAAAAATTAGTTATTTTTGTGGTGAACAAAACATTTAAAAAAAAAAATTAAAGTGTGCAACTGGACAATTTTATTGATGAGTCGTCTCATCGACTAGGCTTTTTAGTCCGTTTTGACTTCGCATCTATTAAATAAACATGGTAAAAAAGTAAACTGAGAAATAAAAGAGAGGTAAACACGTGACAGAACCTTAACGAAAGAGACAACAACTCGACTGGATTTTATGACCGCACATTGTTATTTCATTCGACTACTTCGCCCATCACAAAACGAACGCGGATACTCTCCTCCGGATGACTACAACTTAAAAATGCTTTTACCTCAATTATCCCTCTAAATAACTTAAAGTAGTTTTACCGCAATCGTGTTTTAATTATTGCTTCGTTAATTCAGCTGCGTCTCCTCCACCACGACCCCAAGAAAACAACGAGAAGTATAATAATATTAATATATGAATTCATTCCACGAACGCCAGCTTAGACCCAACCAACCAACCCAGCCTCGAATCGTCGCTCTACAAAACCCAATCCCCTCTCGGATTCGTTGACTTCGATCTCGATCGTCTCATCGGCAATGGCGAGCCTGTTGGGGACGCTCCTGAAACACCCCGACGATGTCTACCCTCTCCTCAAGCTCAAGATGGCGGCCAGGCACGCCGAGAAGCAGATCCCGCCCGAGCCGCACTGGGGCTTCTGCTACTCCATGCTCCACAAGGTCTCCCGCAGCTTCGCCCTCGTCATCCAGCAGCTCGGCCCCGATCTCCGCGACGCCGTAAGAATCTCTCTCTCTGGCTATGTATATGTTTGTGAATATGTGCATGTGTATATATACATATATATATATATATGTATGTGTTGAAAAAGCTGTGTTGACTTTTGAGGTTTGCTCAATTGAGCAGAGCGACATGCAAATTCATCACAGTTTTGTTCTTTGATTTCATTTACTATATGGCTCTCTGTATTGGCTATTTCTTGACGATTCTGAAGCAATTGGTCTCACATATTACTGATTATGAATATAAGCGCTTTATATATTGGTTTTTTTGGTTGCAGATTTTGTTCATTAAATTTTAATAACAATGACCTCTCTATGAACTCTGCTCTTTTAATCATTCAAGAAACAATTCATGGTTTTGTTGAGGTTCGTTTTTCATTCATTTCTTGACTTTATGGCTCTGTATTGGACGAGTTGTGATGACGAAAGTCCGACAATTTAGAAGCAATTGGTTGTAGTGTGACTCCGGTTTTCTGCGTTTATTTCAATCTTTGATGATGAATTTACGGGCATTTTTTATTTTGGTTTTTGTGGGACATTTTTTTTTTCGTTCTTTTTTATTATGTCCTTATTCCTTTGTATCAACTGAGCTCTTTGAATAATAAGAAGGCGGGAACGTTTATTGTGGTTCGGTTGTGTTGAATATGTTTATTTGGCGAGTACTTTCTTTGCTGCAACATTTGATTTCTAAGTTCCCATTTTATCTACTTTTTGCAGGTGTGTATATTTTACCTGGTTCTTCGGGCCCTTGACACTGTTGGTTCGTTACTGTCCTCTTGTAATTGTATTATTACTTAATAAAATATTACTGCAACTCGTAACACTTGTTTTACATAGCCGAACTGCAACTCGTTCTTTCATTGGATTAGACGTCATCTTTCATTCTTGTAGCAGGACTAAGTTGCCATCTTAATAGCAAACTAATATAACTTTTTTCTCATGGATTTTGCAGAGGATGATACAAGCATAGAGACAGATGTTAAAGTGCCGATTCTGAAAGAATTTCACCGTCACATATATAATCCAGAGTGGCATTTTTCATGTGAGTTGTGAACCTCTCTACCTGTTCCTTCGTATTTTCTTTACGCCTACTTTTATGTTTTTTGGCTGCCTTTTCTTTCCGATATATTGGGAACCTCTATGCTCTTTTTGTTTAGGCGGTACAAAGGAATACAAAATTCTCATGGACCAGTTTCACCATGTTTCAACTGCGTTTCTGGAATTGGAGAAGGGGTTAGTCACCATTCTTTTGCCTATCTAAAATTTGAATTATGTTATTTCTGTCATTTTTCTTAACATCCTACTAAAGCGTTTACTTGGTAAAATTTGGGCAATTATATTTTTAATTGATGTTACTATAATAACGTTTTTCAATACTTACTTTGCAGTTATCAAGAGGCTATTGAAGATATTACCCACAGAATGGGTGTTGGAATGGCTAAGTTTATTTGCAAGGAGGTGTGTATTACCTTATCGGGAAATAAATAGTGTTAGTAATTATCAAATGGAAGAATATATTTGTCAATTATAATTATTTGTGGTAATTTACTGTAATTTCCCCTTCAAATATTTCTTAAGAAGTGTTCAATAGTCAACAGGATCGTAATTAATACCATGCGTTTCATATCATGTTGCAGGTAGAAACAGTTGATGACTACGATGAATATTGCCACTATGTTGCTGGGCTTGTTGGTTTGGGTTTATCCAAGCTTTTCCATGCTTCTGGTACTGAAGATTTGGCTTCGGATCAGCTTTCAAACGCAATGGGATTATTTCTTCAGGTAGAGCGATGTAAACATGGAGTGAAGATTGAACTCTTATTTCTAGATTTTCAGCTTTAAGTAGTCCTTTTGTTCTGTTCTAATACAAGTCCGGATCTAATTACAACAGAAAACAAATATTATCCGAGACTATTTGGAGGACATCAACGAGATACCAAAGTCAAGGATGTTCTGGCCACGCGAAATTTGGGGTAAATATGTCAACAAACTCGAGGTGCGGGTCTTTTATATCATACTTCTTAAACTTAGGGCGAAGCATCGTGTAACTTTTTATGGCGTTCACTGTTCATACATTCTATGGTGGATCAAATACATTGATAATATGTTTTCTATTTAGTGCAGTATATTATATTGGCAGTTTCCTTAGTTTTAGGGATTATATTATGATTCTACCATGGTTTATATAGAGGCTTAATTAGTATATATTTAATCCATATTTATGTAATAAAACGTTCTAGCATTTTTAAACACAATGAATTAATACTTGTTTTAATTTAATCCTTTTCAGGACTTGAAATATGAGGCGAATTCAGTGAAGGCAGTGCAATGCTTAAACGACATGGTCACCGATGCCTTGGTACACATGGAGGATTGCTTGACATACATGTCTGCTTTGAAAAGTCCCGCCATTTTCAAGTTTTGTGCTATCCCTCAGGTTAATAACGCTCTTCAATATTTCCTTGACTAAAATATATTTACTAATTAGTAATTAAAGGAATTTTTCGATTCTTTTTTTTTTTGTTCTTTCTAATATGTGGTTTACTTTACTACCCCTACTAGGTTATGGCAATTGGCACTCTAGCAATATGCTACAACAACATTGAGGTCTTCAGAGGTGTGGTGAAGCTGAGGCGTGGTAAGTTTTCGAAAACTCTCTCACGCTTTAGAGCGCCGTCATTGATTTGTATTGTTTGTAAGTATTATATTTTCGCGGCTTATGGAAAATGACCCGAGCTGTACTTTGCTATGTGTTAAAGGTCTCACTGCTAAAGTAATTGACCGAACAAGAACTATGGCTGATCTCTATGCTTCCTTCAACGATTTCGCCACCATGCTAAAGCTCAAGGTACGACTTCCAATTATTTTGAGTAATTTTCACATATGCCCCTTGAACTTGTTGTATTGCTGTAGTTCGTCTTTCTAAACTTTTTATGTTACTCTTTTCCCCCTTCCAACTTATAAATTTTTATATAAACTCCCTGCTTTAACCTTTAAATAATTAAAGTTTTTCGTAGAATTTGATTCGTCTTCAAAAACTAGTATGTGCATTGCACGTTGTTTAAAATTTGATGGAAACGGTTGATTGTTTAGCGACCAGAGACAAAATTGCTTTACTTTACAAGTTCACGAGGAAACTGTTACAAAAAAAAAAAACAAGGTTCGAAAGGGGAAACTATGCCGCAACACGAAAAGTTCAGTGCATAACTAATTAACACTTGAATTTCTTTAAACCGGTTATTTAATAATAAGTATGTACTGGGGATTGAAACAATGCTCTCTATTACAGGTTGACAACAACGATCCGAACGCAAAAAAAACATTGAGCCGGATTGAGGCGGTACAGAAAGTGTGTAGAGACTCCGGCGCTCTCGTCAAAAGGTACTTCAAATATTTCTTGTATTACAGCTCTCTGTATTAAATATTCAGGTTATAATCCCCGTTTCTTATAATTTTCTCAGGAAATCTTATATTCTAAAGAACCAGTCGAACAATTCGACTATGGTAAGTTTTCCTCAGATTCTTTACCCCTTAAAAAACAGAAAATAGTAATCATAATAGAGATGATGAACTAATCAAGATCCTTCATTGTGGTGCAGATTATCATTTTGGCTATAATAATAGCCATCATTTATGCGTATATTTCGGCCAACCAACCGAGTAACTAGTGTAAGTTTCGTTGTAACATTGATGACTTTTGCCTTAAGACATAAGAAAATGCCTTGTCCCGATTCAAACATGTTGCTAAATTAGTTGTCTTATTTCTCTTCTTCTTCATTGTGGACGCATTTGTGTGTAATATAAGAAAATCCCTGTAACATCTCCAGTTTTTATTCTACTTGATATTTGTGAATTTATTTTTATTTCTTATTTCCCTCCGTGTATATACATATATATACACACATATAAGAATAAACTTGATAGTACGAGTGAAGAAGTTACATTCTGTACTGTATTTAACTATTAAAATTCCGTAAACTGCATTTCGATATTTTTGTAATGGAAAATCAAAATATACTATTTTAAAGGACAAAAAACACATCTATTAAATATTCGGTTTTTAATGGCGGTAAAATTGGCTTTTGTAGAGTTATTATTGTAAAAACCTTAATCAATATGTACATGGCGGTAAAGATAGGCTGGAGATTAGTAACGATTCTAATCATTATATTGCTCAATATATTGTGCAATGCAAAAATTAAAGAATAAATGTTTAACGTTGGTCATATCGTTTGGTATTTGTTATATAATAGCTATATACCGCTACCGAATAATATGTAAAGTTTTTTTTTTTTTTTTTTTTTTTAAAGTAGTAACATTTTTAATCAAAATTGCATTATATATTTACAATGTAGCCGAATAAACCGTTTTTTTTTTCTTCTTCTTGGATTGGACCCAAAACCTCACAATAAATAACTAGAGTCTAGAGGTGGTGTACCTGGACCAAACTCGGACACAAAACCTCACAATAAATAACTAGAGAGTAGAGTCTAGAGGTGGTGTACCTGACCAAACTATATACCACTATTCGATTTTAACTCGGTCCATTACGCTTATTTTGCTAAATTTGATGTACTCGGTTCTCAGTTCAAAATCCGGCATTCGGTTATTTTCGTTTGATGGTGTCATGAGGTGCGTAACCAAGTTATTTACGTGCCAAACAGGAACATAAATAACTCTTTGACAGGAAAGAATGATATTACATTACAATCTTGCACAACAAACTAAGATAATAAATACTGCATTTTTCAATTAACAAGAACAAACATGTTTTACACCTTCAGAATACTTCAGCCACCTTACTCGCAAGAATACGATCCCTTCTCTCGACGTATCCAACGGGAAACCACCCGGCTTTTCCTTTGCATTCACCTTCTGCCCATCCGTTGTTCGACACCTGTGCAAATGACGCTTTTTAACCGTTTCGTTCGATTGAACATATCAAGTCCATTTTAACATTATCATCTTCGTTAGGTTGTTTCGGTCGTAATCGTATAGAATTTAACAAATTAAGAAACAAGTTCCAAAACATTGCCCGCCTAAACAATTTACTGGATAATTGTAATCGACTTCCTTTCAAATTTACTTATTAGGCGCACTTTATTCTCTGCACTTTCATTTTGTTCGAAAATATTAAGGGGTATTTACTCCAAAACAAAATTGAGAGGGCATAATGAATCATTAAACAAAACTCATTAGGGATTTATAACAATAACTCTAATTAAATTTAATAAACAAAATTCACGTGTTTAATAATCTAGTTCTCAAAACAACACAATCACAAAGTAGTTGAAAAGCAATATTTAAAACAAACCTTCCGAACAACAACGTAATCGCCGATTGCCAAACTCAGCTCCACGGTGGACTCAGCTTGATAAGATATCATAACCTACGGACAAACAAAAGGTTGTTCATGATGTACAAAACAGATTTTCAAAAGATTATAAAATTTAAATCAAGAAGATCCTAACTACATCGTAATATCTTAACTCGCTGACCTCTCCTAAAAAATAATCATCGCCATTCATTTGTCCATTGCCTGTATGAGAGGCGTGTAAACCATTGCCTTCTTCATACTGTGGAAGCGCTGACGGGTCATTATCAACTGCGGGACTAGGAGCTGCTTCGATTCGTTTTCGTTCCGATACCATCTATCGTTTAGAAATAAAAAAAAAAGAGTATATATAGTAAGCAAAGTTAGATTTTTATACTAGAAAAGTTATTATTTAGGGTATCAGTTTACTGTTGTGATTATCAGAATTATCATTCCCTAGATTAAAGGTATTTTTAGTATAAAAATTGCATTATAAACCCAAAAATGCAAATATAATGCATACCTCGCCTTCGAGTTCATCAAGAATTTGAACAATTCTCTTATGGTACGAACGCTCTGCTTCAACCTTCAAGCACATTTTTTATTTATTATAAAGGATAACTTATCAATCCTGAAATCGAACTCCGAAAAGATTTCAAAGTTATTATACCATGGCAATGAGTCTTTGGAGAGTCAACCTTTGTTGCTGAGATTCCACAGCCGCCATTGACGAGGCAGCTTCCTTCCCCAATACTGTCATGGATGACTTTAGGTCTTGTAGCTTTGCTTCGGCAGTTTCAAGTTTCGTTGTATTCTCGGCGTTACCGGGTGTGTCCCTCACTTTCGCTTGCCGCCGGGAAACTTCAAAAGCCTATCTAGGTTTATATAATAGTTAAATCAAGGGTTTTCCGAGTCACAAAGCATAGACTTCTAATGATATATACACATAAATCCAAATTAAACATAAAAATCAAGCTATTCAGTAATACCTGAGCTTCAGTTTCCTGACGCATTCTTTCATAACGTTGAGCGAGATGTCGAGCATCCTCCAATGGAGAACCCATCACCATTGCTCTCAATGGTTCAACTACCTGATGACAAGACTATACTGTAAAGAACCTTAATTGCATCTATAGATGGGAATTTCAGCATAAAAATATTTCATTCCTCCAATAGATTTGATTTAGTTTGTTAAATCATAATTGATTACTCGGTCTTATGTAATGTGGACTTACTCGGTCTAATATTAGGCCCGTATTAGTAGATATTGAGTGTATTTTACGCAGTTTTCTTACGATTAATGAATATCAGAAAATAATTTCCCAGCAATCAACAAATAATCATTGCATATGAGTGTGTCGGAAATTCATCAAACCTGTGTGCCGAGAGCTTTCAACAGTTTTCCCCGTTCTTTTTCCATTTCAACACGCGCCTGTCCAAAATTCAGTGCTGCTCTGGGTAATGTTCCGCCACTAGTACAAGTATTTCCAGCACCATATTTATTGCTATCCTCCGACAACTTTGTTCCTATCAACGACATAGTAAGATCAGACTTCAACAGATTTACACACCACACGACGAAAGCTTAAAGGAGAGAAACGGCACAAAGCTCACTATCTCACCGATCTCGACCTGTTTGGACCCGGTCACGATGTACCCTTCTACGGCCCGGACAATATCCCTTTGATAGTGCTATATAACACAACGAAAAACTTTCAATCACTGCTCGAAACATGAACAGGAAAAAAAAAAGGCAGGAAAGCTCGGGAAACCTTGCCGGCTCGTGTGGATATGTAGAGCTTCTCGAGTTTCTGGTGTTGCTGTAACTCTGCTTCGTCCGTTATTAGATTATCTGAACCTCCATATCCTCCGGCCCCGAACTGTTTCAGCACGGCCTACATATATACATATACACAAATGCAGCCTTTAGCTACATTATTTGAGGCTTTTAAATCTCTACATAATTCCGCACCAGAATCGCCATCATCAACATTCTTCGAAGCATTATAAAACAAATGTTCTCAATTTCTAGCTCCTTTCTCGTACTCAAAGCAATCACTCTCGTATAGTTTCGCCAATACACAGGGACAAACCTACGCACTGCCATTGCTAACAGATCAAAACCGAACCGATCCGACTGTCGGAAACGAGATTGAGAAATGGTGACAAAAGAGAAACCGATCCAAAAGGAAGAAGCTAGGGTTCGCAAAACCAGAGAAGAGGATGAAGAGAAACCTGTTGTTGCCTGGCGACTTGCTCGCGGAGTCTGGTGGCTTGCTTTCTGAAAGCCTCCATGAACGAGCCACGCGAGCTTGTCCCTGGAAACCACCACGATCACCGAGAGAGAGAGAGCTCTGGTCCCGAGATGGTTCGTGCGATGAAGAGTGAAGAGAGAAGGTTTGAAACAACGCAGATTCGGTGATACGTAGTTGTGTTTTCCTTTTATACCAGGGACGACCAGAGTCAAACCTCTGTCAAAGCAGTCCTATGTTTTCGTTTGAATTCCATCACTGTTCCAAGTTGTTTATTTAATTTCTGGGATTATGGCGGCAAAAGTATTAGAGTTTTAGTCAACTGTGCTCGCAAATAAAAGTATGATCAATTTTAATAAAATAGTGTAGTTTCGTATGTTAATGTATTTTAATCGAAGTTGTATGGTCCATTAATGCTTTTCCAGGGAAATTTTGGGCGGACTTCACTAATAATTTATTGTTGATTATAAATTAAATACTTTTACCGTTATTTTTTTCAATTTATCCGAAGCTCCATCATCCGGGTAACATATGAAATATGAGAAAGAAAAAATCAGAAGCTAAATATGAATATCTGATACACATTATTAAAAAGTCAATAAAAATACAGCAATGATCTATTTATATATAGTAGTGTAAGCTGTATCTAATCTAAAATTGATAAAATTAGTGAACAGCTTATGTCTACCATTATTAGCACCTCTATTTTCTAAAGCATCATCCTCTTGTTCTTCCAAATATGTTACAAAAATACCTTTAGAGTATTTCATATACTTTCCAAATTCGACTATGTGATCCAAAAATAGTAAAAAAAAAATCTAACTATTTTCGAACACTAGATTTTGGGATAATAGCGGCAAAAGTGGCCAAAGTTAAGCCAAGTGTGCAAATAAGTGGCCAAACCGATTTAATATCGGCATAAGTAGCCAAAGTTTACCAAACCGTGGACAGTACAAATTCCATCCATTTCAAGTCAACGCCGTTTGCCACGTCATTTCCACAAGTGTTGAGTTTTTGCCACTTATTTGCACTTTTGCTGCTATCATCCCTTATTTTTTTACGTTCCAAAGTAACTTTTAGGGTTTATCTAGATTTTTTTTGTTATTTTTTTTATTTTTATTAAGATTTGACTAAAACTTGATTTCCGAAATAACTGATTCCGTTTTTTATATTTAGAATGCTGAATAACACTCTCAATTTTGAAAACATTAATATGTGTTATCGGTTTCACATGTAATTTACGATCATAGGATTTGACATAAAACCTCTATTTTTAATTGTTAGGGACCATTAGATTTTTTTTTAAAGGAATTGGTACGAAATACCCATTTAGCCACAAGATTTTTTTATTCAAATTACTCATCGTGTGTTTTAAAATGTACTAAAATAGACATGTTTTAAAAAGTTTGTACAAAATAAAATTTTCGTTAATAATGTTGGCCTAACATTGTTAGTTATGGCCGAGACTAAAATCGAGACATTTTTACATTATTTTATTAAGATAATAGCGGCAAAAGTGGCTAAAGTTAGGCCGAGTGTGCAAATAAGTGGCCAAAGCTCAACACTTGTGGAAATGACGTGGCAAACGGCGTTGACTTGAAATGGATGGAATTTGTACTGTCCACGGTTTGATAAACTTTCACTATTTATGCCGATATTAAATCAGTTTGGCTATTTATTTGCACACTTGGTCTAACTTTGACCACTTTTGCCGCTATTATCCCCTAGATTTTAGTCGAGACAAAAAGTTACCGTTAAATATATGTTCTTCTAAAAAATATTAAAATGTTATTTTGTCAATTATAAAAGTTGAGTGTTATATTTTCAATTAGTGACAAACTCGATGTACTTTATTAATTTTCTCTTTTATAGCCAAAACACTTATATGAATGAAAACCTTAAGCAATGGATTAGGATAATTCAATGATTGATTGTATAGTTTCATTAGTGCTTGAAAAGTTTCAGCTTTCGATTCCATATTTTGATTCGTGTTGTTAGAAATATTTTCCTACGTTGAAAACGTCTAAACTTGAATAGCACAGGATTATTTATCATCATCATTATATTATCTCGACAATCCTATAAATAAGTGTCTTATATGTCTTCATGCATGCAATTAAACTAAGGTAAGACAAGCGCTTTTCGAATTGCACAAATACACAGCAACAAACTCAAATTTATTTAAAAAAAAAAAAGGAGAAGAGTTTAAGAGTAAAAGTTTAAAATTCATGTGAGTAATCCATTCGGTGAAACCACCACTAGTTTATGAGGGAACTATGCCGTTTCATGAAGTACCGACTCTTCAGAAGCGCATGGCACAACTTTTCGTGAATGACGACTTATATACGACACATCCTCTTCACTAAAAGATATATCCCTATAAAAAGATCATGTCTTCGTTTATGCACAAATGTATATAACAACTAGTAATTGTAGGAGGTGAAAACTGCCGTGAAGATACCGAGAACGAATTGTCATCTCTACCCTGATGCCACATGCTTAAACGCTTCGATTGTGATTACAAGACACCTCTATATACCTTTGTTTCAGGTCCGTATTTAAATCGTCCAATTCTCTCGTATCTATTCCACGTGCGTTTTTTCACAGCCCATCATTCCTCGACCCAATCCATCTTCTTTTTAATTAGAACAAAAACCCGATATACCATTTTTTTGAAAGAAAAAAAAAACTAAAAATATAGATAATGGTTGTATTATGAATAAAGGTATGCTTACTAGCAATAAATACTACTCTAATAAGTATTTTACTATTCTATTTACCTAAGTTTTTTTTTTTCTTTCTATATTATCCTTCTCTTATTCACTCTTCTTCATTTCTCACTATTATAGGAAATACAAAAAAAAAAAAAAAAGTAATATGCAGGGTTGTCATTAATTCTTTAGCTAAGATTTTTATACTTTAGTATATTTAAAATATGTATAGATTATATTTGGAATTATTTTGGCATATGCACTTATGTTATGTGCAGTGACTTGTTGTTCCATATGGGTTGTCATAATTTTAGTTAAACAAATAGTTAGGAAAGATAAACTCATTCATTAAATTTTTATGAATTGGTCTTTACGCCATCAGTATAATAATAGCATTTATATTGATGGGTGTGGAACGTAACATGCTATATCCATGAAAATACATCACATTATATTCATTTTTTAGTTAAATATTTAATGATTTTACTTTTGTGGTGGCATTTAACTTCGTCTTTCGCAGCTGAAATTTTTTATGTTTTTATTATTTTTTATACTTAATGTACATTTTTCTTCTTCTTCAGAATAATGCTTATTTTCAAATTAATTTAAGTATTTAACAAGAATTTTGAATGTTAAATTAATATCCAAAGACATAAATACGTACTAATTTTATCGTGAAAAAATAACATAAAGATTATAATGCCATAAAGCATTTCAAATTTTTACACATTAATTCACTAATAACCAAGACAATGCTAATCTATCAATATTAAGAAATATAAATACTCGAAAACAACAGGATCTCTATTTTGCTTAATCGTCCGTGTTAATTTTTTTCTTCAAAGTCTTCTCTGATACCATGTAAAAGGATTTAAGAAGAGTTATCTCTTATTGATCAGATTTGATATTTACATCATCAAAACAATAAACAATAATAACGGAAAAAGTGATAAACTATACAATTTTCTACATTCACACACACACACATATATATATATAAATGTTAATGTATATAGATTTCATAACCTACCAATTAATTGAAATACGACAATTATAAAATTACATATCACATGTTGCCGAAAACGACACCAATTAGCCAACGGACAAATTCAATTTCCTCCAAAAATGACATTTTCCTTTGTGACTCGCTCAGCTTTTTCCGATTAAAATTCAATTCATAGACGCCATAAGATTACAAAATCGAACATTTCTAGGAAGGTGATGGATTTTGACTTTTCTACCGGACAAAGTCCAATTGTTTCTTAAGTCTTTTGATGATTAATTGACTCAAAACCAATTTCCCAATGAGAAAGAAATGGAAAAACAAGGGAAAACAAACATCAGTCACTTGACTTTGCATGGAAGAAAAACAATAATAATAATAAAGAAAGAAAAAAAGAAAAGAAAAGAATTTTTTTGCTTCTTTTATTGGAAATTGCTTTTATGACATGCATGGAGACTTTTATTCTTATATATAGACCGGCTTGAAATTGAATTGGTGGAGGTTTAGGTAAAGATTTAAACAAACTTTTACATATATGCATGATTATAAATTATTAAAGTGTAAAAATCATTTTTAAAATTATCGAGGAGAATTTTATTTGAAATTTTAGAGGCAGTATATACATGCTATGTGTGTCTAAATCGAGGGCCGAGTATATATATATATATATATATATATATATATATATATATATCAATTAGAACTTGGAAGATTCATTTCTGAAAGTTTACTTACATGCCAAAAAAGGCTCGATTAAGAAATGAAAGAATTTACGTCCAATTTGTAAAGCTGAATTGACCCTTTGCCAAGACTTAAAGCAATATATACTTCCACATAATCTGTAATGCATTTTATATTGGTGTATGACTATATCTTACTTGAAGTCATCTTATCTATAATAGTCAAAGTCAACATTAGCAAGATCAATGGCCTACGTAGCTCAAAGGTATAGTTCAATTTAAAGTAGCTCACCAACCGTTGACTAGTTCCGTGGGATAGTCCGGTGGAAATAACTTGGTGAAACTCGCGTTGATTCGAGCTATTAACTCATCTCACACGAAAAAAAAATCATATTCGAATTTTTTTCATCGGAAAAAGTACTAGAATCACTCAAGACATAACATCTCGGAGAAATCATGTTCGATTTTCTCAAATTGATCATATTCGAATTTTTTTCATCGGAAAAAGTACTAGAATCACTCAAGACATAACATCTCGGAGAAATCATGTTCGATTTTCTCAAATTGCCATGAATGAAGATCTTCATTGCATTTATAAATAACAATATTCACATTAAAAGAATCCTATTTATATTTTACTCGTGAAAGAGCGATAAATTTTACACGTGAATCTTTTTGAAATCTCATTGTCGTTAAATACTTCGGTCCGTTTGCAAAGGAGATTTTAACCGTTATAGTTTATTACCATGTGATCTCCTCGTGATTGTTGGGTACATAATGTCTTTTTGGTCAGCTCTTTCTGATTTACTTAAAGCTTACGCATTTGATTTGTTTAATCACGTAATAATCAAGAGATCATTCCAATTATATCTTCAATATGGCCAAATCAAAATGGCTCAATTATTTAAAAGCAATATCAACATCAAGAAGTGGGCACATTAAGCTTTTGAGCTGGCTGCTATAAACCCTTCAAATATTAATTACTAAGAAGAGAAAAAATACCTTCTTATAAGAGGACCACCATACATACTCTGTCACGTAATAATTTATAGCATGCAATAATATAAATAAGAGTTTGATGGCTTGAATAGTACACTAACAATTTTTGAGATATAGTTTTAATGCTCTAGCGACACTTCCTTGTTAAATGTAAAATAAAATAATATTAATATAAAAGAAGAAAACTTCAACAAAAAAAAAATTGTAATTTTATTCAATTTATAATTATATTTATTTATATATAAAAATATAATTATGTTAACTTGTTTAGAAAAAAACTATTATCTTGGACAGTATAAACGAATGGCATTAACAAGTTTTTTAATTATTATATCATCTATATTTTTATTAAATTCAAAGGAGATAGGTCATTAGAGCACCAAATCCGTACTTGAAGGATTATTAGCGTAGTGTTTTCTTCTTCTTCTCTAGAGGAGGGGCGGAGCCAAGGGGGCGGAGCGGGGGCGGTCGCCCCTGCTTGGTCCGAACACGTTATTTTTTATTATTATTGATATTATTAAAAAGTATATATATAAATAATAAACACAGCATATATAGACTAAATATCATCACAGCTTAGTAGAGTTTTGTTACTTTAAAGTCTCCTCCAAGTTATAACTTTTGGTTCAATTCCCAAACCCACCATATTTTGTAATGTTTTTTAGCAACACTTTTTATGATTATAACTTCTTTTTTTCATGGTATTTTTTGTACTTATATTAATTATAGGTATACTAAAACGATTTCAACTTACAAAATTAGAGAATAAAAATTACCAACCAATTTAAGACGTGCAAAGTTTTAAATATTGAAACAAAAAATTATATTAATATTTTGAGGACGTAACATGTAGATTTCTAATCATATAAAGATCCTAATGGACTATTTTCATAAACCGGAATTTAATAAAAAAAATAGTTATCATTCAATGTTTAATAATAGTTTGAATATCTTGTTTTATCATGAAATTTATAACTAATTAATTTCGCGCCCTCTTAGTCAGAGCTCTGGCTCCGCCCTATTAAAATTTAAGAAAACCCACCAAATGCCCAAAAATCACTTAAAGTTAAAGAAAAATGCCCATAGTTTCAAACAATTACTCTGTACCCATTAATATACTTATTTAGACTATTTAAGACTAATTATATTTTATAATATTCGTTTTAATTATTTATTAATTATTTTAATTTCGAAATTTATTTCAAGTTATTATTACGATTGACAATTTCCATCACATTTAATACATTTTCATTTAATAGATATTATATTATTATTAATTTCGAATTCAAAATTTCAACCAGTTTCTCGTCCAACCAGTTTCTCGTCGAAGCCAGTTCTTTCGTCGACTCCTCACTGCTCGTCGTGCCGTCCCCCTCATCCTCACTGATCGCCGTCGCAATCCGCAGTCGCGCCTCGCCTCAGTAGCGCCATTTCTCCACCGCGAAGATCGTGGACCCAAAAGCGTCTTTGC
The DNA here is from genome assembly GCA_954871525.1 of Parietaria judaica. Lineage (NCBI taxonomy): Eukaryota > Viridiplantae > Streptophyta > Magnoliopsida > Rosales > Urticaceae > Parietaria > Parietaria judaica. The sequence continues at coordinate 28,624,663 of OX940862.1, read as the reverse complement.
CCTAAAGTTCGTTCGCCATCCCTCGGTCGTGAAGCTTCGGTCAAAATTTTGAATTTGAATTTAGTATGATATATGTATACACAAGATTCGTTTTGATTTACAGTTTACAATCGCCATTCATTTTGGTACAGTTTACAATCGCCATTCGTTTTGATTTACAGTTTATTTTGGTACTTTGATTTACAGTTTACAATCTGTAATTATAAGTACCAAAATTTTGATCATTTTGATTTACAGTTTATATTTTGCTTCTAATTCTTATTCATGTTTAGAAATTATAATTTTCATTCATGTTTAGGCCAATGTTAAGTTTAGAAACTTTGATATAGAAATTCGTAACTATAAATAGGTTTGGGCATGTTAAAGTCAATATTATCCGTAATTTCATAAATCCATAATTATAATAACCAAAATTTTGGTAATTTAAATTACGAACTTTCCAAAAATACATCAGATAATTGAATTTGAATTCGATTAAGTGTTTTGCATTAGAAAAGTGATTTTGATATCGATTAAGTGTTTTAGGTTTTGCTTAGTTTAAGATTTGTGTATATAGTTGATGGTTTCAATTACGATTTGCATAGCAGTTCATGATTTCAAATTAGTATATACATTCTTAATTTTGATAATGTTAATTTGTGCTTACAGTTCATGAAATTTTGAGTTTTTAAATTCAATGTTAATTCGTAAATATTATTACGAATTTAGGTTATTAAATCAACAAATCCTTCAATGGCGTCAACGTGCCCTTAATCATAATTTTAGTATACTATTATGAATTTGTAACTTCAATTACAATTACACATAGATTTACTATTATGAATTCGTAACTTCAATTACAATTACACATATAGTGTTTTAATTTACTAAAGTCGTAACTTTAATTACAATTACTATACATTGAAACTACGAATTGAACCTTAAATTACAGTGAATGCAAAGATGGAATTTTTTATTATAAATTCGTAACTCAAATTACAGTTACGAATATACTGAATAACTTTTATAATTTGGTAACTTAAATGGCGACTAAATTTTGAAATCGTTTGAAAAGTCACTACTGATTTACCTATGTTTAAGGAAAGAATTATATTTGATATAATTAATTCAAATAAATATTTGATTCTTAAGTTAATACGTAACCTATATTTAAGGAAACTGGTTTATTTTGTTTTATTTAATTCTAATAATAAAGGAGTTTTTGGTATTTAATTTTTTTTTTCACGTCCAAAAAAAAAACAAAGGAAGGAAGGGCAAATTGGTCTATATTTTTATTAGTTAGTGGTTTTAATTACCAAAAATAAATTTAGGCATTTTTTTGAAACTTAGACTCACAATGGGCATTTGCTTCATTTACCCTTGAAATTTTTTAGTATCAACCTTTTATTTTATCAAAAGAATTAGTAGAGCAAAAAATATAAATAACTAAAATTAAGATAAATACCACTCATAAACCCTAAACGTTATGTGTATGAGTATGACTGCATAAACTATATGTGAATTTGACTATGAATATATACAGCAAAGATTATTATTATTTTTGTTCATATTTTTCATGCCACGAAGGCAGGAACGTATACGTTACGCAACACAAACACGCATTGCTAGAAAAGTGTATTGAAAATATAAACTAGCAAGGATTAGTTTATTATGGCCTTATAGATGTTGTGTTTTTCTATTTGATACAATTTTTATACAGTATATAATTTATATATTAGACAAACTTAATTGGCAAACTTGATCCGATCAAATATTTGACAAAAAATTTTCTTAATATTATATTCATTAATGAGAGGATGGTGGGCCAAATGAAATGTGACTATGATATTAATTAGTTTAAACTTTATATTTATTTTCAGTAAAACAATAAATTTCTCGAATGTTTAAGTTAATGCCTATAACAAAAGTATCTAATATGTACGATAGATTCAATAATCTAAAAAAATAGTCAAAGTTTTTCCAAATTTTATTGGATGACCAATACATGACACTTTAGAGTTTATAGACTTTAGAATAGTAAATGACAAACATTTTATCATCTGCTGCAACAAAGTGACCAATTCATATATAAGATTATTCATAAGTTATTGTTATATGATATTGGGTTAATGATGGCAAAAATATCTAAAGTTTGGTCAAAGAACCCTTTAGGTACCCAAAGTTGAAAAATAGTGGTAAAAATACCCAAAGTCATATTTGGGGAGTTGACCACTCCAATCTCGTAACATCGTTAATTTACCAGTTAACTCTGACCACGCAGACACACATGGGTTGCCGACAGAACAAGTTTTTCCACGTTGACGAGCCCACATCAGCCTCGTATACTAAAAAATAGTGAATGAAACCCCTAAGTAATACTATTTAATACAACTAATTGAACCTCTAATGATTACACTTAATGAAACAGATTTTTCCACATGGCCAGAGTTAATGGGTAAGTTAATGGCGTTACAAGAATGAAGTGGTCAACTATCCAAATGTGACTTTGGGTATTTTTGCCACCACTTTTAAACTTTGGATATTCGAGGGGTTCTTTGACCAAACTTTGGGTATTTTTGCCGTCATTAACCTTATGATATTTAATGTTTGGTCAATTAAGGACCTAAGAACAAAAAATGGTACGGTTGTAAGCTATAGATTTGGCCTTTGGCCAACCTAATGATTAGAGCTACACATTCCACCGCCGCGGCACGTCGCGACTCGGTCGCCAAAACCGCGAGATTTGGCGTCGCGACGCGTCGCGGCGTATGGCGTCGCGGCGAGTCGCGAGAGAGCGGGAGAGAGAGTTATGTGAGACGGAGAGAGAGAGAGCGCGGGAGGGAGAGAGAGAGGGGGGGAGTCGCGACTCGTCGTGACCGGAAGCTCGGAATCGCGACGCGTCGCGACGCGCCGGAAACCACCGCGACGAGTCGCGATCCTGGTCGGCGACGGAAATGTGCTGCTCTACTAATGATAATAATTACTGCTGGGCATAAATTGTACAAAACAAAAAGGAGTGATCAATATTACAAATATTCTATGAATTAATCACTTCTGTAATAAATTTTGAGTTAATTACGGTAAAAATACCCAACATTTTCCCATATGCTCCATCGTATACTCAAATTCTAAAATAGCGGGTGAAAGTACCCAACATCAATGCTAGTTGCAAACCAACAAAATTTAGAGTTTTTTTTAATGGTCTTTTAGGTTTTTTTTTTAAATGGTATTTTTTGTTGGAGTTAGTAGAGTTTTTAGGTGAAAGTACCCTAAAACTTTGAGCACCCTAAAAGCGCTAACCATATTAGACAAAATTTGTTGGTCTGCAACAAAACAATCACTTTGGGTACTTTCACCTACCATTTAAAGGTTGCGTACATGAAAGAGCATATATGGCCGATGATTGGATATTTTTACCGCAATTAACCCTTAAATTTTCTTGTGCCGATTTTTGCACTTTGCTTTGTATTGCCAAAAATTCATGTTTGCTTACCACTAATATTTTCTCCCTTCACAAACATGTATTACCGGCATGGGTGGAACTACCCTTGTGGGTAGTGGGGTTAGAACTACCCTCAATTTTTTTATTTTGATCCTTTTTAGTACTATTTTTTTTTTTTTTACAAATTAACCCTTTATATTTGCATTACAAATTTAAACCAGCCACTCCAAAGTTTAAATCCTAGTTCCACCTATGATTACCGGCATCTTTTCTTTCACAATTTGTTAGGTTTCAAAACGTGGAAATGTAATCGAAATGAGGTGGCATCATCGGCGCATCAAAAGTGTCATTTAGCGTCTTAGTAATGACGACAAAAAGAGAAACCCGTGAATTTTTAATTTTCAACCCTTTAAGTATTTTCGTCATTATTTGTAAATTTAGAGAATATGTCTGTAAATTAAATGACTTAAGAGTATTTATGTTACTTTTTTTTTCTTTATGATATACGACACATAAAAACGAAATTTGGCACTTTGTTAATTCAAGTATGAAAGTCGATTTTTTGTTTACTAATTTTATTAAAAAAATGATTTTCTTTTCTCCTAAAAAGATTATGAACAAACAATTTCACCTTAGAATTTTAACGAACGTAATAAATAGTATGGAAGAAATATTTTTATATAGTAATAAATAAGAGTAAACTAATAACAAAAAAAATGTTCACATAATAAACTCGTGACAAACGATAAATTATAATGTAGATTGATAAAAGGAATACATTAGTGCTAAGTTCGAATAATATATTAATATTAACAATATTCACTAAAATAAAATATTTACTCAATCAATATTCACATAATATTACCAATGTTCAGTTCACAACTTCACATGATTGTAATGATGATGACGCAATTTGTGTACAGTGTTCCCGACGCCAACGTCATCCACTATTTTCTCCACGTGGCGTTATATGATTGGCTGAATGACGTGTTGGATGTGGATGAGCTGGCACACGATATTGGTTTGTCGTTTGGCTAAATCCCAAGGCTCAAAGCTGATTGCGGCATGAGACGCGTTAAGTCTTGAAAATATAGCACTACTCATGTCTTTTCTTTTCTTCACTAATTATTATTATTATTATTATTATTTCAAAATATAGAGAAGAAAAAAAAGACAGATAAATATTATATGTAATTATATACAAATTCTCAAATCTCAACACGTATGGTTGACTATTCTGATTCTTAGGAGAAATCTTTTGAAGAATCAAATCTAGAAGTAGAAGACTCGTTTGGAAGCAGAATGTTCCTACTTTTAATTAATAAAAATCGTGTATAAAATACATTTTATTTTATCAAAAAGTTCAAATTAATGATAAAAATAAGGGATGATAATAGGATCCTAATATTTATATCTGATCCAATAATTATAAGCTTATGATAATGAGTAATTACAAAATCGGGCATTAAAAGTTGATGGACCAAATTATACTAGATTATCTCAAAATTTACAGTATTTTTAGTTCATTAAATATATCTATACATATACTGATTCAAGTTCAACTAACTAATATTCTTGTATTTGTAAATATCATCACCGTACTATAAACAAATATAAAAACTATTTACTGAAAATAAAAACACAACAACTCTTTTGTCAGTCATAAATGTCATGAATTGAATTATACGTTGTGATTCCTACAGTGCTATAACAATTCCATTTAATTTTACCAAATGTGCCATAAAAGGCTTAAATTTAACTTTAAATTAAAAAAAAAAGTTGGTTATATCTTTGAAAATTCGATGTAAAAATATTATTTTGTAATCATGCTAATTGCCTGAAAAGAATTAGAGCACATAAAAAAGAAAAGAAAAAAAATATCTCGAGACCGATCCATTTAGCCACCAATCAAGGCAACACAGTTCCCAAAGTTACAATTCATTTTAATGATAATGGTCATACATATTATTAATTACATACATATATCTATATGTGTACATGATACATGAAAGTAGAGCGGCTGGTCACGACGTCGCGATCCGTCGTGATCGAATCGTCAAAAATCATCGGTGGTGGCGTCGCGATGCGTCGTGACCCAGAAGCTCGCGATGCGTCGCGATGGAGAGAGAGAGCTATGTGTGAGATAGAGAGAGGGAGGGCGAGAGAGAGAGTGAAAGTCGCGATTGGTCGCGATTTTGGACGCTGAATCGCGAACCTCCGGTGGCCGCCGCGATGCGTCCTTCACCATTGCCAGTTTCAGGTCTACATGAAAGTTATTGGCACACTCCACAAACTTTTTTTTTTATTTTTTTATAGAGAAATGCCTCTTGTTATGTATAGGGTTAATGACGGTGAAATTACTTAAAGTTAAGTCAAAGAACTCTTTGGGTATCCAAAGTTAAAAATGATGGTAAAAATACCCAAAGTCATATTTAGGGAGTTGACCATTCAAATCTCGTAACACCGTTAATTTACCTGTTAACTATGGCCACGTGAAAAAAATTGTTTTGTTAAGTGTAATCATTAGGGGTTCAATTAGTTGTATTTAATAGTATTACTTAAGGGTTTAATTCGCTGTTTTCTCGTAACGAAGCTGATGTGGGCTCGTCAACGTTGAAAAATTGTTCTGTCGGCAACTCACGTTTGTCAGCGTGGTCAGAGTTAACAGGTAAATTAACGGTGTTACGAGATTGGAGTGGTCAACTCCCCAAATATGACTTTGGATATTTTTACCATCAGTTTTAAACTTTGGGTACCCAAGAGATTCTTTGACCAAACTTTAGGTATTTTTGCCATCATTAACCCTTACGTATATTTATATTACATTATATGCAAATATACGCTATCGTAGTAGACGTTAAAAATGATAAAATATTATAATACACAATATATTTTTTGAAAATATATTTACATACATATTTTGACAAAACTATTTCACCAATTTCACTATTTTTATTTATTTATTGAATAGATTCTTATTACTTTACGATAACCTTATCCTAGGGTTGAAAATTTTGTACTATGTTCCCGGTTTTGTCCCGGTACCGAACCATTTTGGCAAAAGATCAGTTTTTTCTTTTTAGTATAACCTAAAAAGGGACGTGCCGGTTCCGGTTTGAAAAAACAAAACCAAAACCAATTCAAAATATGAAATTCCCGGTTTTCTTGTCCCGGTTCTGGTTTTATGTCGTTTTGTTATAAGTTTGTCGTTTTTTAACATGTCATTTCTTATAAGCCGTTTACTATTATGTTTTTAATCCATTATTTTATTTTTTTCAGCCCATTATTTTAACATGTCATTTATTTTTCAGCCATTACACGGTATTTTATTGAGCACGTCATTTCTTATATGTCGTTTTATATTTGTACTCGGTATTTACTATTTAGCATTTTAGACTCGGTTTTTTGCACTGAGATTTGAATTTTGTATTGTGAAGTTCACGACGTGAACTCGGACCTTGCATTTGATTATTTTGTATTTTGCTTTTGTACTCGGATTTGGTATTTTACGTTTTGGACTTACTCGGATTTGGGTATTTTACATTTTGGATTTACTCGGATTTGGTAATTTTCATGTTTCTATCTTGGATTTTGTCCCGAATTTAGGTCCTAAAAAAATCGGGATTTTCATCGGTGTCCTGGTCCCGGTTCTGATTTAAATAAAAAACAAGGACTTTTCGGAACCAAAACCGGGACAGAAAACTGTGTCCCGGTTTTTCCGGGACAGGGACAAAAAATAGTCAAATTCCCGGTTCCCGGTTCTGGTTCCAGCCCTACCTTACCCATCTAATAGAAAAGTAAAAGAGAAGAGTGTAAATATGGTAATAAATATGATTTCTTGTTCCATATTGGCCATTTTGACAAAATTCGAAATCATTACCTTTTTAATTTGAAAAAAAATGGATCTAGAATACATGATCGGAACTTTTGGTTCCGGTTTCTATTTTACTTATATGTAATTTATTAAATCTATTAAATCTATTGGATCTTAAGATCCAAAGGTCACGATTTTAACAATTAGTTTAAATGATTAGAGTATGTAATATATCTAAATAAAATTCGGAATAAAAAATTTGATCGACACAAACCAAAGTCGACATATATATAAATATAATATATCAACATACTCGTAAAATCAGACCGTGTCCACGGACCACGAACAATACAATGCTCGGCCTCGTAGTGTAACTCTAGGGAAGAGTCTATGATACGAAGCAACTTGGTATGTGATGTGGATTGATTTGCCGCACAGGCCAAACATGGATTGGCCTGCCCACTCGGACTCGACCCTCAAAAGTCAGCATAGATATCAAATATCAATCAATATTAATTAGGGATAATAGCGGCAAAAGTGGCCAAAATTAGGCCAAGTGTGCAAATAAGTGGCCAAACCGATTTAATATCGGCATAAGTAGCCAAAGTTTACCAAACCGTGGACAGTACAAATTCCATCCATTTCATGTCAACGCCGTTAGTCCCGGCTCTAACTAACAATGAGGCCAAAATTATTAACGAGATTATCACTTTTTTACAAAGTTTTTAAAACACTACCCATTTTGGTACATTTTAATACACATAATGAGTAATATTTTTAAAAATATATTGTGGCTAAATGGGTATTTCCTTAAACAAAATTTTGGGTCTCTAACAGTTAAATATATCTCAATAAAATAATATTACAAAGTCTCGATTTTAGCCTCGACTCTAACTAACAATGTTAGGCCAACATTATTAACGAAATTTTTATTTTGTACAAACGTATTAAAACATACATATTTTAGTTCATTTTAATACACACAATGAGTAATTAAAAAAAAAAAACTTGTGGCTAAATGGGTATTTTTGCTTATGGCAATATTTTTATATTTATTAGAGAAGTTTTTTGTGCTATTGATGTTGATATATTGTTTTTATTGTTCATGTAACATTTTGAAGTTCATATAGTGTTCTTGATATTCATATATTATTTTTAATGTTGATTTTAGTATTAGTCTTCTTGATGTTCATATCATGTTTTCATATATTGACCTAAAATCTCAAACCAATTGAAAAAATAACGATTTTAGCGCTGACGTGGCTAACGGCGTTGACATGAAATGGATGGAATTTGTACTGTCCACGGTTTGGTAAACTTTGGCTACTTATGCCGATATTAAATCGGTTTGACCACTTATTTGCACACTTGGCCTAACTTTGGCTACTTTTGCCGCTATTATCCCTATTAATTAATAAAATAGAGAAATAAATAAAAAAAGCCGCTCAATTTATTTGATTTTGACGCAAATAGCTATATATATAATATAAATGAATTAAATAGTAAATAATAAAAAGTGAGAGCAATCGTCTCGCCCACAAAACCAGCATTCATTTCTGTGCTTCAACCAACCAAGTCTGACCCCATAATCACCATACTCTCTCCTTCTTCTTCTTCTTCTTCACCTCAAACTCCATAACCATATAACCATTTTCATTCCCTTTTTTGGCTCTTTTTCTTTCTCCCTCGCCAACAAAACCCATTTCTTTATTTTCCAAAACAAAGATTATCTTCTTTTCTTTGAAATTCGCTGGAAATGGAGTGCATGCAAGCGGCCGAGTTGACTCGCCACGAACTCGCGCACGAAGGTGGCCTCGACTCGTCCGTCACCCCCGAGGACCTGTTCGTCGACGAGCTTTTGGACCTTCAGAACGTCGAATTCGAAGACGGCGGTTCCCGGGGCAAAGACGAAGACGAAACCGCCGAATTTTGTCTCCGTTTCGACATCGAAAACCCGAATTATTCCGGCGACTTCTCCGAGTCTACACTCGCCTTTCCCGAGGTAAGCAAAGATAATTAATTATTTTTTTGTTTTATAATTATATATTTAAAAAAAAATCGCTTATTTGCGAAGTGATTGATTCTTTGAAAATCGTTAATTAACTTTTTATTTTTTATTTTTTTTATTTATATAGGATGATGAGACGGCCGGGCTCGAGTGGGTATCCCGTTTTGTCGACGATTCGCCCTTGGAATTTTCCTTTCCGCCCGCGTTACCCGTGAAGCGGATGGAACCGGAACCGGAACCGAAAGAGGACGAGGCCGATGAGAGGCTCGTGGTTTTCACTCGCAAGCCAAGGACGAAGCGGAGTCGGCGGTCGTCAGTGAGTCAACTCAGTGACTCGTCCTCGTCCTCGTCCTCGTCATCGTCCTCTTGCTCCTCGCACTTCTTTGTTTTTCCGCGGAGCCCGGTCCGGTTCGTGCAAATGGGCGAGCCGGAGAGGAAGAAGCAGAAGAGGAAGCCTGCGGTTCAGTCCGGCCCGCAGTTCATGAGGCGTTGCAGTCACTGTCAGGTCCAGAAAACACCGCAGTGGCGGACCGGGCCGAACGGGGCAAAGACGCTGTGCAACGCGTGCGGTGTCCGGTTCAAGTCGGGCCGGCTTTTCCCCGAGTATAGGCCGGCCTGCAGCCCGACTTTTTCGAGCGAAGTGCATTCGAATAGCCATAGAAAAGTCTTGGAGATGAGGAAGAAGAAGGATGGTCCCGGACCGGGCCAACCCGGGTCCGGGCTGGCCCGGGCCATCACCAGTTTTTGAATTATTTTGCAGGGGTAGTTTGGGTATGTAGGAAAGGTCAAGTTGTAGGTATTTAAATAGTTATTGAGTTAGATAGTTTATTGTATTTTTACTTCATAGGTTTGTAATTGTAGTCACTTTTTTTAATGTTGCTGGTTTAGTAGATAGGTTTTATTAGATGACCGTTTTAATTTCGGTAGAAGAATGTTAAATATTATTCAATTATTTTCTTTCGCGTTAATTAATTGAATTTAAATAATTATATATTCAATTTACATTTTACACGACCTTCTTTTCTCCAAAATTATATAAATAAAAAAACTGTTTCCTGATCTCATTCGAACGAACTATAAAAGCAGTCACGTTTTTCAATTAATTTATGTATTTATTTATTTAAGGAGTTTCTATTTTGGGATTTTAGAAACAGATTTTTGACGTTTATAGTACGAAATAGTTATAATTTTTTATAAAGTTAACTCATATTTAGTCTTATTAAGAATTTCTTTGAATATATCAATATGGGAACGTTACATTTGGACGTGTCGTTGCATGTAATTTTTCATTAACTTATATATTATTTAAACCCTAGATAATATAATCGATATTTTGGTGTAACTTATTCACATTATCTAATACGTTAAAGTATTTATTTTTTAAAACTTTACCGAAAATAAAGATAGCGTTATTGAACAAAGCATGGAGAAAAGAGAAGTACTTTATCTTTATCAAAAGAAAGACACAACGCTCACTATTTTTTTTTTTTTCATATATACAAAGCTCACTAATAATACACATTCAAACTAAGAAAATCTAGAGCAAAATACATATAGTAATTGGCTCAACGATCCTTGAATATTTCTTTTTAGTGTACTTTGCACTAAACAAGTAACACTGCCGAATGTTCTTTTGAGAAACAATCTAATACTATTATTAAAAATGATGAAAACAATTTACTTACGGAAATTACACTAATTAGTTGTTAGTATTTTTTAGTTAATTTGCTACATGATAACAACTAACAAGATCAATGTATTAGATTATAGAAATATTGTGAAGCACTAAAAAGAGTCAAAGTTTTATTATTTTTAATGAGCGTCTTATGAAATTAGACATAAATATGATAAAACAAATGTAAATACACTCGCATAAATACATGAGACCATTTTTATTTTATTTTATTAACGTGAGTATCGATGACCCAAATTAAATTTCAAGAGGCAAAAAATTAAAAGGGGAAATAATTTTAACTAGTAAAGTTACTATATAAAATGACTAAGTTACGTTGTTGCGGGATATACAGTTTTACTATATGAAAGTTTTTTTTTTCTTTTAAAGTGTCTTATTTTAAATTTCAATGGTGGTTTTTTCAAAATAATTGTTTAATGACTTTATACAAACCTTAGTGTAGACGATATATAAAAAATATAATTTAATGTGTGACAGTGACTTAATTTTGAATCTCTCCCGAGATTAGATGAAGAAATTGTGCTTGATTTGAAAAATACTATTACTATTAAGCAAGTTATTTTGAAGTGTTCAATTCAATGTTTAAATTAAAGTGACGCCATGATGAACCATTAGGGGCATTAATATTATATATATATATATAATATTAAGGATATTTGTGATACATGTACCTAATTTATATTAAGTGTGTTAACATATTCTTAGTTTATCCTTTTTGGCGGCAATAGTACTTAAACATATAAAATAATATTGAGGACCAATTCCATCTATACCTCTTTAAGATCTATTATACATAGACATGTGCACGCGTCCATAATTAGATTTCAACAACATTAATAATTCAACATTTTTTATTTAATTAGAGAGACCTACACATGTCTCTAATTTAACATATCTTAAGTTTCTTAACTCAATATGGAATAAATTAGACCACGATATTGTTTCATAATTTTAGATACTATTACCGGTAAAAATGATTGAAAATATGTATATTCACTTAGGATAAAGGCTCCTTGTTTTTTTTTTTAAGAACAAAATAAACTGTTTTTCAAGTATTTGGTAAAAATGTTTTTAAAAAACACAAAAATTAGGGTTATTAGCTTTTGGTTTTTTCTAAAAATAAAAATAGAGTTTTTAGTACGTTTTAGTCTTTTTATCCTAAATATATTTATTTTGTCAAATTCTAGATCAAATTTTGTTAACAATAACAACGGTCAGTTTACCAAACACATGTCTATTTTTTTTTTTTTAAAACAAAAACTAAAAGCAGCTATTTTTTTTTCTAAAAAAAACAATTATATATTAAGCAGTGCCAAAATTAGATACTTATGCGGTAAATACTGTAGCATCATTATATTGTTATTGTATGGCCAAATGGTAAATAATAACTGGAAATTGGAATTAAAGAAATAAATAAAAAGGGGAGTGAAAGTGAAAGCAGATGGGGTGCGTAGAAGTAATGCGAGATGGGCCATCTGAGTTGGTTGGCGCGTCCATATCACGTGCAAGTCTTGTCTGCCGCCTTCATTTTTTGAAAAGTCAATCACTCCCACATTTTATCTTCCTTCAAATTTAATTCAAAATTAAACTTGCTGACCGGAGCCGCAGCCGGCAACTCTATGTCGTGGCCGGCATTTACTTTGGAAGTAGAGATCACGATGCGGCTGCCCGGTCCTTATCGTGGCCAGTTACTGTCATTGAAAACTCTCTCAAATATAACCGCAACATATTTAAGAGTTTGAGGACCATTGTTTAAAAATAAAAAAGTAAAACAATAACAACAAAAATAAAGCTTCGAGGCGGCCTGTCGTGGCCACCGAGCTTGTGGCGTGACTAGAGTTTTGTCGTGGAGGACAAATGCCGGTAATTAGCCTTCTCAGAGAAAATTATAAGGAATTAATATTTTTTTTTAATGAGAAATTCAAGGATAAATTATGCAACTTTTTTAAGTTTTAAAATCTAATAAGTAACATTACTTTTCTATAATGTTAAGCTATTGGAGACATTTCATGTAAATTGTAACAACTGATTCAAAGACGCTCATATTCTCTTATGGTGACACGTATGATGCATGAGCTCAAATAAATAAATTATATATTGAACCATTAACGCTATTAATTTTTTAGATTTAATTCTGGTGTTATATTTGTATTATTATAAATTATAATTTAGTTATAATAAAAATTGTAATTTTGTTACTAAGTCATATATTTGTTAATTTTGCCATATAAATAAAAGTTCTTCCTCAAATAATGAATATAAAATGTTAAAAAGTAAAAATTTACTATATTAAATACATCTATAGATAAGTTGACTGAGGGTTTAAGAAGATAATAATGCAATCTTTAATGGTAACGTTATTTCAGTGGGACCATTATTGAGATTTAATAGTAATAAGTCGAATTCAAGACGATGATTAAAATAAAAGTGTTCTGGAATCTTCATCAAAGAGTACAAGTTTAGGAAATAATTTTGAATTTTGGTGGGAGCAAGAATATATTCAATTAAAAGATATACGAGGCATAAGTATCTAATTTTGTATCAATTAACCGGTATATTCTCAATAGGGTTAATTGCGGCAATAATGCACAACCTTTGGTCAACAGGGGCTTTAGGTCCCTAACCTTTCAAAATGTGGAAAAAAAAAACACAACGTTTTGTAGAATGTAAAATCCGTTGGTCCTTCCATTAGTGATGTTAAATTCTGATGATGTGGCATCGTTAAACTACCAAATGGACTGCCAACTTGTTATTAAATACATAACTTAATTAATAAGAATAAATTAAATATGATTTTGATTATGATTCAAAAATCAAATTAATACTTTAATTTTACTCCCCCCTAAATATCTAACCGACTCTTCGTCGAACATGACTAAAATTTTGAAAAATGACGGGTTATTAAACACGACTAAAATTTGCAAAGATTACTTAACGACAACTTATTAGAAACGACTAAAATTTTGGGAGAATGGCCGATTATTAAAAACAAATGTAATTTAAAAAACGACATAGTAAAGATGTGAATAATATTAAAGCACGGAACTACGCGTTAAATAAGTATTGCTCGTTAATTCAAAGTTTTAATTTATTTTTTGTATCATAATTAATTTAACATCCTTAACGGAAGGACCAACGAATTTTAGATTCAATAAAAGTTATGTATTTTTTTCCACACTTTAAAAGGTTGAGGACCTAAAATCCATGTTGACCAAACGTAGTGTATTATTGCCGCCATTAATATGTTTTTTTAGCAGCATTAATATCTAAAAGTCAAAAAACAATTTTGTTTGTCAAATTTTGTTTATGTTGAGTTAATATTTGTTACAGTAGGTAGGTATAGGGGTGTGCAAAAAAAACCCAACCCAACAATTTAGCCCAACCCAATCTAACCCAACCCCAATCTAACCCAACCCAATTAACCCAATAGTTATCGGGTTGGGTTGGGTTCAACCCGAATAAATAGTCGGGTTGGGGTTGGGCTAGATGCATTGGGTTGGGCCGGCCCAATTGACCCAATCAAGTTTTTTTCTTCAAATAATTAGTTAACTTTTTCAAATATATTTTTGTAGTTAGTCTCATTTTTATGTTTAGTCATTATTTAATGTCTATGACTATGTTTCTAGTTTATGATTACGACCACGTTTCTAGTTTAGTTTACGACTATGTTCCGTACTTGTGTTATTTAATGTTTAAGACTATAATAACGTTTAATTTTTGAATTGGGTGTTTAAAAATAGTAATATGAAATTTATGTTTATTGATTGGCGGTTTAAATTTCAGTGTTATTTGGTAAAATATTTTTATGTATTTTTTTAATTTTAGTTCAGGCCAATGACCCAACCCAATCCAACCCAACCCAGAGTTTGTCGGGTTGGGTTGGATTGGGCCTTCAAAAATTTTGGGTCGGATTGGGTTGCTTTTCCAAAACCCAATAAAATCGGGTCGGGTTCATGTTTTACCTCGGGTCGACCCAATCCAATCCATGCACACCCCTAGGTAGGTACATGCTTATGGTTTCGAATTTAATAAAAATGTTGATTTAATGGCATTTTCAAAGTTAAATCTTAAACGCACAAATGTTCCTCATGAACATGCTTCGACAGGAAACGGGTAGAATTGGAACCGACTATATTTCATGGCTTTGGGGTACTAGTGCCACTAAAGAAGAGATCGGGAATATACCAATGCATTCGGTACAAAATTAGATACTTATAACACGAATATCCGTTTAATAATAAACAAGCAAAAAAAATCTAACTTTCTAGTTGTGTATCAAAGCTTATTACACTATCAAAATATTATAAGTGATCTCGTAATTAGATCCGTGATAAGTTATAAATGCTAAAATATAAAAGATAGCATAGTCTAATTATATAATGTCATGTGTATGGACCAAACTAAAAATAATAATATAAAGTTTCCTCGGTTGCATCTAGTTGGATTTCCACCACATCACATGATCGATGTTCCCCGCTATTCATAGGAAAAAGAAACAACGAGATATTTTGATTATCACTCTTTTTTATGCCCTTAATTATTCAAACAAAACATTTTTAAATATATATTATATTACAAATTACATGATATATATATATATATATTGATGCCAAAAATTAGATAGCGGCCCACTTGTGCTGATTGGACCGGGCCCCTAGTCGTTTGTTGACTTTCTTCTGAACTTGGGGCTTAGACTTCTTGGATTCTAGAGGTGGTGATATGATGCCGCGTCTCGCTGAGTGTAGTGAGGCCTACATACCCACTTGTAGCCAAGTGGGATCAGGTCATCTCGCAGTTCAAAGTAGGCGTTGTCGGAGCCGTTCTTGAACTGGCCCTGACGAGCCTGGAGTTGATGGTGGTGGAGTCGTGGATTCCTCCGGCGTCTTCTCTCTGGATAGTTAGCGATTCCTCCGGTGAACTAGGGGGGCAATGGTAGAGACGGAAGTCGGGCGGCACTCGGACCCTCCGATGGCGGAAGCAGGAGTCGGACGTCATTCGGACCATCCTCGGGCGCCTTCTCTCTGGGCATGAGGCTGGAATCCGGTGGATCGGACCCTCCACTAACCGTCGGACCGGGACCGGGTCCTCCAACCCGTTACCGCAAAGTCCTAAGACTCGGGATATAAGTCGATGACAGTTGAGAACTAGAACCTCCGTAGGGCAGGTCGACGATGAGACTCTCTGCTAAACGTCGGACCAGGATCGGGTTCTCCGACCCGTTAACGCAAATTCCTAGGACTCGGGATATAGGTCGGTGACCGCTGAGAACCGGTTCCAACCTTAGTCGGAGATTTCTACCGGAATATATATAGAAGAGATAAAATGGTGTTTATCGCTATATAGAGCGTTTAATCGGAGTTACCGTTTGTTCATCATGGGCTTTTATTTATAAGAGGGTCCAGGGACCTCTAAGTAATTAATAATTATTTGCCAGGGGCTTCTAAGTAAATAAAAATTGCTCTGCGCAGCCCGACACGGCCTAATGCGGCATGACGTGGTTATTAGTCCGTGTGAGGCCGTGTTAGTCAAATGCACCAGCAAACCATGCAATCTTTAGGGGATAATGATTACACGGATTGCTGGTGCCTGGTGCATTCCGCGTTAGGCTGTGTTAGCCGGCGTTGACCCGCGTTAGGCCGTGTTAGCCCGCGCTGGTCCGCGGTAGGCCGAGTAAGCCCTCGTGGCACGCGTTAGGCCGTGTCGACCTGTTTATTTCAATATTTATTTAATAATAAATAATTGTTTTCGCATTTTTGGGTATATGGAGACGTTTTTAGGCCATTGTTGATTTTTATTAATTAAAAAATACCCATACTAATCACAAATAGAGGTCTACCATTTACTAAATGCCACGAGGCAAATCACAAATAGAGGTCTACCATTTACTAAAATACCCATTCATGGATTATATGCGCTCGATAATTAGTGTTATAAATATACGAAGTGCTTCTCCGGATCTCATGTATTCTTATGCTATTTGTGCTCAAACACGCTTAGTTATATTATAAATTATACGATATCTATTTATTCTTCCAATCTCAAAGACAAATCACAAATAAAGGTCCATGTATATTATCTATAGGCCCACCATTTACCGAAATACTCATTCATAAACTTAGATACGCTCTATGATTAGTAATAGTGTTATATATATATATATACTATTTTTTAGTTATAAGTGTAAGATGATGACTTCTCAGGATGTCACATATTTTATACTTCAAACACGTTTAAGTATAAAGTTCTGATAGAATTTGATGCATTAATTTTGGTACAATTGCATTCGCACGCAGTGTGATAAATAAGACTAGAAAACACTTAGAAAAACTAGCCATGTCCGTAAGAATGTAAGGAATTAGAGATATTTGAATCAATCTATTTTGCTTACACATAATATCTAATCATGTTTAAGTGTGTTATGAATATGCATTGTATGAGAGCAAAATATGTGGGAGCTTTTAAGCTAAGTAATATTTTTGGGCTCTGGCCTTGAGGATAACTTGATCAAATTTTACTATCCATGAGCCTTTTTAACTCCTTACAATGACTAGACAATGGTGAAAACTTTTTCACATGATCCATGAAAACTTCTTAAAAAGCCACTCGTTTGCACAAACTTTAACAAGATATGCATAATTTCAACTTTAATTCATTTTCCTAATTCACGAAACAAGTATTTTACAATTGGATTTTGTTAGTATAAAATTATGAGTTTTTCAAATAAGAGATAGAGAGAGAGAGAACATTTGCCACTTAAACAGTAAAACTACGCCACGGGACACTTAACAGACAATATTCACGATAAGAAAAGGTACCAAAAGAAAGTAACCTTCGCCTTACAAAATGTATAATGAGAATATACCGCTTCCGCATATTTTTGGTTACTTATGCCACTAATTCCTCTATAATTATGTAATGCTTGGTGGACTGGTGGTATTTTTATGAGCTTTTAGACTACACAAACATTTTTCTCTTTGGAATTTGAAGATATATTATATACACATTTAGAGCGTATAGGAATTTAATTGAGTAAATAAATATAAGCATAGAATGAAAACAATCGTTTACAAAATCCAGCAGAGAAAAGACTCGCTCAAGTCTTATTTGGTAACTTGTTAAGGAAGATTCACAGGTAACTGAGATTTGCTGTTGCTTTTTTCGGGTATTACATTATAACAGCCGCGGTCGAGTCTCACTTCGGTCGTCGCCGGTATGGATAAAGAATGTCGTCCAGAGTCTCTTTCACTTGGTGGCACGCTTTGTTCACGTTCCTCGCCACGCCCGAAGCCACCAAGAACGCGTTCCTCTTAAACCTGCACACAAGGTAATGCAGACTCAAACAAAACCGAATGCAAAAGAAGAAATGATTTAATAGAATATATTGGTAATTTTATAATATAAAAGAATATTTATCATAGAAAAAAATAATACACTAAAGAAAATTCATCACCTGAAAAATTCATTACCAACCTGTTTCATACCAAATATATACCAAAATACCATAATTACCGATATTGCCAAATGTTATCATATAACTAATATTAGGTCATAAATTCAAAAGCATCGAACATTATTCAAGATTGAATATTAAACACTAGAAATCTCAAATACATGGATATAACATAAACATTTACCAAATACTCTGGTTGTAATATAATAGTTGCCTTTCTTTTAGGTCTATTTTCTATAATCATTAATGAAAAACGGCCAACGGAGCACCAAAAAACAAACACAGGGGGTCTATTAGCGTCGGTTCTTAAAACACGGGGATCAGTTGCGCACTACCCTCTTATACGAGGGAGGGGCCAATGGATGCAAAAATTCCCAATTACGCGTAATTTCATTTCACTGTACAAATTTTGGAAGGAAGATGCAACTTGCCTGTTGAGGTATTCCTCATTCAGTGGTCTATACGTGCGAGGTTGAGGAGTTGAACTGGGGCGCGTGGTTTCTGAGGAGAAACAGAGCGAATCGTGATATTAGCATATAAACTCGCATTGGAACTTATTAGATAGAAGATTCTTGAGTCAAAATTTCTATAAAGAAACAATGCAAGTGGTGGTTCCGCCTTTTATTGCATTTGGCGGGCCAGTGAACCCCACATATCTTGCCCACAAGAAATTGATAGGACTCGAGCCAATAATCAAATCAAATCGAAACAAGAACACTTAATTGATAAACGATACCCAAATCTCTAATTCGTGAGTTAGACCGAAATCTCTCCGAATGATGTGGGACTTTTCCACTAATCAGACATAATGAAAATCAAGAGGACTTCTCCACTAATCAGACATAATGAAAATCAAGAGGACTTTTCCACTCATCAAAACATTCTAAAGGCATCGAAACGTTAATTACCTACTAAACCTTAATTACCTACTAAACGTGAAACGCCACTAATGCCTCAATTACTTAAAATACCTAAATAAATTATTATACAAACATACGTAAAAATCTAAGAGAAAACTAAAGAGGGCAATTCATATGAAATAGAAAATATGACAAAGAACATGACCAAACACACCCTAGAGATTGTTATAACCAACAAAACAGACGAAATGAAGGTCTGACTCAAAGCCTGCACGAGTTCTGAGTAACTTACACGGTTTGTTTTGAGATCAAATATAGTAGCAACTTAAACAATCAAAAAGATTTTTTTCCCCATTCCAAAATCACGAAAAAGACGTAACATAGATATGCTCGGCGTACCTTGACCATGAGCAGGAGCCTGGGTTTGGCCTTCGGGTCTTTTATCCAGCAGCACCTAACAACAGGCTCACCTATGTTAATACTGAAATAACAATCCACAAACTATATGCAAGTCCTAGTGTACAAGTCTTTCAATCATAGCCGACAGAGACATACATTTTAATCAACGATGCACCACTTCAGTTGGCAAAAAAAAAAAAAAAAAACGCATGTAGTTTTTCAAGCATCCTTTACCTCAAGGCCAACGCAAAATGGCAACTCTGCATGTTTGCTTTGGGCGTCATCTGGGGACGATTCCTTTTTGTCTAAGAAAACCGAGTAACCCACACACGCGTACTTAAAATCTGTAAAGCTGCGGCCTTCTTTTGAAGCTTCCAATTCAGTTTCTCCCACGATATATCCAGGCACTGAAATAGTTGCATAAAATAAGATCATATAATCCAGTGCAAGTATCTTATCTCCATAAGATATTTAGGGCCTAGGAGGATTAAAAATCCGAGCCGTTTTAGTCAATAATGAAGCAACTCCCAGGTCTCAACCCGAGCCAATTCCAGAGCATAGCAAGCACGATTAGCTCGGGAATATAACGTCTTATGTAATCTCTACAATTCGGTTTATAGCTAAAACCAAAACAATAAGACGTGTCCGCGGAATTTATACGGAGACGGAACATATAATAAATTCAGACAGAATAAGTGATTACACAAAAAGCACACGTATTGTTATGGCCAAAGTTATTTTATTAACAAAGTGAGCAAAGAATCCAACAAAAAAGTGTTCATTTCGTCCACGGCAATGCAATAACTTGATCATGCTTGAGACCAATCGTGCCCTAACTCGAGATTTCATCTGGAAAATGACCTCCTTTTCCACAAAACAAGACCTTCATTCGACTTATACTGATTGAAGAATCGCGAATTTCAATCAAAATCTAATAAAGGAAGAACCATTTCTCCATTGAAAGGGCCAAATTTCAATCACTCTCTACCTTGGTGGAGAGTTGTTGAGAATCCGATGCAAGTGGGAGTTTTGGATTTGGATTTCTGAAGAGAAGAGAAGTAGAGACATCCTTTGCATGATTTTCCGCTGAGCACCACGGCTGAGCTCGGATCGCTAGGGTTGTGTGGCGCCTCGGGAGCTTGAGGTTTCTCTTCTTGCTCATCCATGGCTTCTCTTCTTCTCAGTAAATATGGCTTTCGATCCTGATTTCTCCTTCTTGTTGGAATGCAAAAATTAAGAAAAAAGTTCGATAAATCCCCTTTTTAATATATTTTTAATTGTTTTTCATTTCACTACTGCTTAAATAATATTATAATAATATTAACATTTTTATTATTATTATTAGGATTTAGGTAAACATGCGTTTCAGCTTCACTGTTTTTTTTTATAATAGCGGCATAAGTCCTCAACTTTTACTCAACTGGGGCTGCATAGCCTCAACCTCATTTAATAGCGGTATAAATACTAAAAGATGAGGTTGGGGCTATGCCGCCCCAGTTGAGTAAAGGTTGAGGACTTATGCCGCTATTATCCTTTTTTTTTTAGTTTGTTCGTTGATTGGACGTAAACGACACATGAGGATAAATTGTTACGACTGCGGTCCCACGAAACGACATTTTTCTTTATAAATAGTTGAGATAATAACTGTAAATGTACTTAAGTTTAAGTAAATAACGGTCATGCACTTGAATTCCTTTTGTAAAAGCCGAAATACTCAAGCCGCATAAAAATTGCATGACTTTCGTTTTTCCGCTATTTTTTTTAGTGATGTGTCAACCGGACTCTCATTTTACAATGTTTTTATCAATTTTATTATGAGAAAACGATGAGATATCACTAGGAACTAATGAGAGTGACTAGATGGAGAGTGACAAGAATTGAGTACTTTGTTCTTTATGAAGTAAATTTAAATACATGACCACTACTTTCATCTAAATTTGAGTACAATTACCGCAATTACTTCTAAATAATATTGCAATACAGCAACTCATACCGCATAGAAAATTGGAATCTTAAGTGGATATTTTAGCTGAACAAAATTTCCTGGCTTTGAAAATGAATGTATATCAAAACTCACTAAAAATATATAAAAAAAAAAAAACCTCTTTAATTCTAATATATTTTTAGTCGCTAGAATGGCAAAAAGACCAACTCCCCGAGACATTAATTGAATCGAAATGATTAATTTTATGGAATATTAAGAGATTCTATTGTATACTCCATCGAACTAGTAAAGCTAAACAAAGAAGAAAATTTGTGAGCTTGTACACTGCACAGTTCTACAAGAAACAACATGAGCAACGTCAAAACTCTCAAAAGCTACACCAACTATACATGATCAAAACCCTAACCCGGCTCGGGGGTTAGATTCAGTTATGCATATAGTCGCAAGCAGCGCCTTTCTTGCAATGCCCGCTCTGCTGGAACTTGCACACTCTCTGCCCTCTCGGCGGCGCCCGACCCGACCCACCTCCCCCGCTGGGGCCGGGAAACGGAGGTCGGTTCCACTGTTTGGCCGCATTGTAACCTGGATCTCCACCCCAGTTGGGTTGGTTCCCGCCCGGCGCCGGGCCCCACCCGGGATTTGGATTCCCCGGGGCGGGCCCCATCGCATGGCCGGACCAAGCTTGATTCGGGTTGTTGTTCATCGGTGGTGGCGGACCCCAACCCGTAACCGGAGGTGGGTTTCCAGGTGGCATGTTCGAATTGGGCGGGCCCCAGCTGGGGGCTGGGTTCGCTGGTAGCTGGGGGCTGGGTCCGTTCCATCCCATGTTTGGGTTTACCAGCCCCGGTCTCCAGCCGGGGTTTTGATTATCTGGTCCAATACTCCACTGTTGAGGCTGATTGGTTGTGATCGGAGGTCTCCAAGGATCCGATTGTGGGCCGGGTTGGAATCCGGGGTTGAATGGTACGGCGGGAGTCTGGAAAGTTTGATTGTCATTCCATTGACCGTGAGGCGTGGGTTGACTGAGCATCGTGGTGGGGTTGTTTGGTTCCGTATTTCTCCAGGGCTGGGGTTCACCGCCAGGTGTCGGTGTTGGCAGCGCCGTTTCTTGTTTTGGGGCAGATCCAGTGACCCACCCCTGCGGTTCGGCGGGAGAAAGATGACTGGCTACCGACTGAACCAGGCTCTGCAGATTTGAGACCACGCTTTTTATATCGGCACCGGAAGCCTGATTCAACACCGGTGGTGTCGGTGAGAATGGAGCAACTGCGCCGGAATGTAAATTTGAGGGGTTGCTTTCTTGACCGGCTCTAGGGTTTCCCGGTAACTGAGCGGGACTGGTAGACCATCTACTTTCGCGTGTTCTGACCGTTGCAGAGGCAAGAGGAGTATGCGAAGGTGTTGGTGAAGGAAGATTTGTACCCAACGGATTATTTTCACTCGGAGATCTCCAGATTTCTGCGCCGACTTGAACTTCTAAAGCCCTACGCGAGGATGATCCTTGAAGCTTTGTTTGTCGTGTGGGTGACGGTAGACTATTTTGAATTATGAGAGGCTTGTCTCTATGCAACTTTCCGGATAATGCATTGGTCAAAACGATTGCATTATCTTGATTCTCAGTTTGCCTCCAGATTGTCAGATCGGAAGGGAAATAGCCAGTGGCGTTCCACTTGCGCAGCTGCACGATGGAGAACGGTCCCTGGATTTTCCCAGATGGATCTTTGTAATGCCAGATCTTTTCGCTTTCGTTGACTTTAGACGCCGGTTCTGAAGCTCCTGAAGAGATCGGCGAGGTTTCTGATTCACGGACTACTGCAGATTGCACGCTCCTGGAGCCGGTTTCTGAGATCGATCTTTTCGGCTTCTCCCAGCTGTTAGGCTCTCTATCTCTTCCTTGATTCCATAGGTCGTTCACTATCTCGCCACCTCCGGTCATGTCCTCTGTTCTGTTGGAGAATCCTCTGCTAGACATGTTTCTGCTCAATTCTGGGCTCATATTAGAATAATTTCGGCTCCCACTCCAAGAATCACCTGAGTTGGATCCACCTTTTCGTGGAGAAATTGGCTCTCGGCCTCTCCTGCCAAAGCTTGAACTTCTAGATTTCATGGCGTTTTCTGCACGAACAGCAGGCAAAATTAAGTCATTTCGTGCTACAAAATAAAAATAAATAAAGGAGTGCCTAAATTCACAATTTAAGTATGTAGAACTGTCTCTCTTACTCTTTTCATCAACATCCTCCTCTTCTTCAGATTCAAAATTCGGGTCCATATTTGGGTCCGTATGGATTTCTGGAATTTCCTCTAACCTTCGATGTCGTTCTTCCGGCGTCTTCAGAATTTGCAATTTCTCCACACATTCTCTAAGCGTGAAAATAAGTCAAGGACCCCAAAAGAAAATGCAAATGCATTTATTCTAAATGCAAAAAAGAGCAAGCTATTCAAATTTAGTTCATTTTTATAGGAGCAAACACGATTCAAGAAATATTGTTGGACTAACAAGAATTCACCAATGTGATGAATCCACTTTTCGCATTAGTGCCGAAATAATCCGCGATGAGCCAAAATTGGTACTTTCTTCGAGAGTAAGGTCGAACAATCTTCAAATTATGCTAAGTAAGCAAGAGAAAGACTATACAAAGCATTAAGCCTAATAGCCCTGAGGCGGGCGACAAAAAGCTAGTAAAAACCATAATGATAATGTACCGCAATGACATAATAAATAAGAAAAAGACATAAAAGGATTAATTGTGCAAAGCCTAAACGACCGTCGTGCCTTATCACACTTTTGGCGTACATATTGACATCAACGTGGCAAGTTAAGCGGAAGCAATTTAATAAAAAGTATAATAGAGTTAAATATAAAAGGATATTCTTTTCTCCTCCCTGTTTCACTTGCTCGGTCACGAAGATGGCTGAGCCTTACTATCTCGGACTCTAACCACTGCACGGGGACAATAGAGTAAAATTTCATCATCAACACGCAATGAATCCTCACACTCAGATTCTACTCAAGCCCATGTAGATCCTGAACTGAAGATGAACGGAAGTTCATATTGTGAAAACTAAAAGTGAAAAACTTACATCTTTGACTCTGACAACTTGAAGAGCAATCGCTTTCTCTTGAACATCACCCTGAAAGACGATATATAATTTTACCTTAAAAAATAAATAATTGATAACATTGTTTATGCGTGAAAATGAAGAAAAGAGACCTACCACGGTTAGACGGCTAATGAGTCCACATTTTATGCTCTGGCGTAATCGCTTGCATTCTTCCTGAAACAAAACAAAAAAAAATTGCAATGTAAGAACAAATTTCATATAACCGATTACCAAAAATAGTTTATCATGTACTATTAAACTACGAAAGCAAGTAGAGCGACCAATATTTAGCTTTACAACGTAACCAAAATCACCTCGGTGAACTCTTGATTTGAGATTATATCCATGGACACGATTTCAGTCTTGTTTAAGTTTAATATCTCCAGGCATATATCTGACGTCTTTTTACCAACTTTGTAAGGCTCTGGAGCTTTGCACGTGCCTGTCCAAATATGACGATCATACAATGGTCAATTCACTAAATTTCCGAACAAAAAAATTATTGAAATAATCTTCCATGAATTCGGATATTTACCCACAACTTGGACCAACCGATACAAATCTTGCTTCTGATTATTACCCGCAATTCTAATTCTCACAAATGCACCAATCGCTTTGCTAGGAAAACTTTCAGCATCATCTATCAAATCCTCGACCAAATTACGTCTTAGGTAAATCAAATTAATGTTATGAATGTCAATGGCGGCATAATCCTCAAGATTGGATTGGCCTTTCCTTTCACTTTTCCTACGACTCTTCTTTTTCTTGTCTTTACCAGACTTCCCGGGCGTATCATAGTTCTCATCGTTTTCCTGACTAGCTTCTGTATCCACCACACTTCCCTGAAAATCATCTACATGGGATTCCTCTTTTATGAGAAAATGGGACTCGAGCAATTTCAACATTTCAAAATGCCCAACACGTGGTTTTCCAAACAGATTCTCAAGCCTCGAGTCACAAATTATCTGGCTTTTCCTTCGAGGATCACGGAGCTTGTTTCTCTTAATGTATTCTAATAAGAGCGCTTGTACATCAAACTGAGACAGAACTGTCGCATCGCCATCTCTCATATGCATAACAAATTCCAGGAGTTCTTTTGATGCCCATTCATTGCTTTCATCAATTCTAGCGGCCTTCGAGGTCCTCTTTAAAACCTTGTCTTTGGAACGGGTCTTTGCACGTTTCCTGGTCTTCCTTTTCTTGGGCTCTAAATTACCAGAGGAACCATCGGAATCGGAACCCGCATCATTGTTTGTGTCAAGGTGTTCGTCAGCTGATTCTAGCTTATATGAATCTGAGTTCGATCCTTTACATGGATTCTTGGCTTCACCAAGTTCACTTAGTGTTAAAGACAGCTTCTCCTTTAAGTCTAAGTAGTAATCCTTGAAGAGATACTCCCAGCTACTTTTGTCATCAAAATTCACATCATCCTGCAACGCAAAAAAATTAAGACGTCAGTATTAAGCCTACAGGCGCAATGAGACATAAGCGTAAAAAATAATTATAAACAATTCCATATAAAACTATATACAAAAAACTCACACACTTCATAAGCCTTGCAAATTCAAACATATCATAAAATGGGTCGTAAACTCAAATTCAAATATACATAATGTCTCATTAAATGTGGAAGCTTTTGAAATAAAGTTAAAAAAATCTAGTAATTATAGTGTTAGGCCTTAAAGTATGCAAAGGGTTTTACGTTTTAGGACTTAAAAACCATGACCCCCAACTTTGAGCCTTAAAAAAAACTTATTTCAGCCCCCAAAACTTTAAACCCTACCTCGAACACCCACCTTCCTATTCTCCCTCTTTTCTGCCAGCCGTCGGCCAGCTTCACTCTTCTCAGCTATCAGCCAGCCTTACCTCGGTTTTAAAAAATGGGCCCCAAACCCATATTTCCAGACTCCATCCGAGGCAGCAATGAGGTGAACACCTCATCGCCGCCTCAGAGGCTGAGGCATACGCCTCAAATTTCTGGGCAGAGGCATTTTCCTTGAGGCAAATTTGCTCCACCTCAAAAAACGCTTCTTTAATTTATGTGCAAAAGATGAGATAGCTTACTAGATGGGGTATTGATTACGTAAGTGTGAAATACATAAAATAATATAAATTAAAACAGACTTAATGGGGACAAATTACTGAGAATAATAATAGGATTTATAAATAAACTACAGAGAGACTTAATCATGGGTACTATCTTCAAATCCAAGTAAAGGGGAAGGAAAATTGCCCATCCATGGACAGAAAATTCCACAGAAACAGACACTACGTAAGTGGGGAATTGAATTACTTACTTTCATGTTTCCTTCGTTATTTTCGATTAACATGACCATTTTCATACACGTCCCGCAAAATCCTTTGTTCCCTCGAAGACATAATATGACTGCATCCTTCGCACACGCCTTACACAAAGAGAAGGTACACGTGTAACACATGTAGTGTGCATTCTTCCCACAGTTGCTACAAAGGTGCCAACCTAAACAAATTAATGTCAAACAACATAAATCACACCAAAACGACCGATGAAACCCCTACACAATTTCAACCACTACAAATCCCCTTTAACTCAGTTTCATAAGAATGAGATACTGCCAGTAAGAACAACAACTTACCACAGTTCCAACGGCCCTTTGTTCGAAAGAACGCATCATCTCGATTTACACATGACGGGTGATACGCTTTAGGACATCCCCTGAAAACAACCACAGATCAATGTCACTCACTTACTCAGGTATAACATCATTTGAATGAAAAGAGTTTATTCTAAAATCCACAACAAAACAATGCCGAAATGAAGTAAAATTATGACCTTCGATCACACAGGACAAGCTCACCCCCATCGAAGCAAATGAAACAAACGTCCTCTTCGGTCTTTTTCCTCGATGGGGTTTTCACCGGAGCCTTCTTCCCACGCTTCCTTTTCCCGCGACCAGTCTCCTGCTCCTCGGCCACATCCATCTCCTTGGGCTCGTCCTCGCAACCTGTCTCCTCCATCGCTTCTTCTTCTTCTTCTTCTTCCGCTTCTCCCCCAGTTATTTCATCAGCAACGCCTTCGCTTTCATGTCCCTTGGCCTCTTCATCCTCCTCTTCCTCTCCATCTTCCTTCAACTCTTCTTGCGCGGTTTCTTCCTCCTCACTCTCCATTTTCTCTCCCTTATCAGTCAGCGCGTCTTCCATCTCTGTCTCTGCTTTACTCACTTCAAACTTCCCTTCCTCCACAACCATGGCATCCACTGCACCCTCGGCCTCAACCCCCGGAGCAATGTCATCAGCCATGACCAACTCCTCTGTCGAGCCCTTCTCACCTTCCTCCTCGGAAACTTCCTTCCTGTCTTCCTCCTCCGCTGCTACGTCAGGCATGGCTAACTCCTCAGCCAAGCCATTCTCACCATCCTTATCAGAAACATCCCACTGGTCTGCCTCCTCCGCCGCTTCAACATCAACATCGCCCTTCTCCGGAATAGAATCCTTCTCCACCTCGGCCGATAAGTGGGTTTCACTCGCCACTGTAACCTGAGCTAAACCCTCTTTCTCCGAAACAAATTCCTCTTCCTCCTCAGCCGACAAGTGGGTTTCATCCGCCTCTGTCACCTGAGCTAAACCCTCTTTCTCCGAAACAAATTCCTTGTCATCCTCGGCGGATTCGTGGATTTCATCAGCCACCATCTCTGCCGCCGTCACCTGAGCTAAACCCTCTTTCTTCAAAACAGTTTCATTCTCCTCCGTTTTGACGTCAGCTAACTCGCCTTTCTCCAAAACAATGACACTCTCCTCCGCCTTCGGGTCAGCCAAATCGCCTTTCTCCGAAAAAATTACACTCTCCTCCGTCTTAGCGTCAGCCAAATCGCCTTTCTCCGGCCATATCTCGCTCTCCGCTTGTACGTTAGCTAAGTCACCTTTTTCCGATAGAATCTCACTCGCCTCCGCTACCGTTTCGGCTAAATCAGCATTCTCCGACACCATTTCCACCCCCTCCACCGGGTGGTCACCGACAACAGTCACTGCCGCCTCTTCCTCTTCCTCCGGAACTGTCGAGATACTCCCCACCAAGGTCGAAACCTCTCCAATGCCAGCCAAATTCGTCTCCTCCTCTTGAGCTCCATCTTCCAAATCCTTCATCGTAACTCCATTACCGACTTCGTCTCTCTCAAAGCCCTCTTCTACCGTCACCGCAGCCTCCACCTCTCTCATCTCTTCTCCGACCAAATCGCCGCCGGAGATTCCCACAAACTCTCCCGCCGGCAGCTCCAACCCCGGGGAAAAAGCGACTCGCTCCTCAACCGAGTCCATTTCTGTCTCAGGCTCGCATTTGGCTTCCTCTTCCACTCCGTCCATGGCCGATTCTCCACCTCCGACCTCCAACACGGGCGCGTTCACAGTCGAAGCCTCGTCTTCCTCGCCGTCCATTACTCAAGCGCAGCGGCGGCGAGAAACCGAATCGGGGACCCAGAAAGTCAGGAAAGCTAGGGTTTGCAGGTCCAGCTTCTCTGAGGGTCGAATTCTCAGAGCGTGGTGTCTCGTTTCGCAGTGAACGTATGAAATTGCAGAGAGAGAGAGAGTTTTCTCAGAGAGGAGAGGAGAGAGAACTCGCGAGAAAGGGGTTTTCGGTTTGGGCCGAGAGCGAAATGACCGAATGACCCTAAGAGAAATGGGCAAATGTAATGATAGCTCGCATGGGCTTTTTGGGCATAAGAAGTTGACCAATTGCTAAGCTCCTCTTATTCCGTAGAGAATCGTCATTGGGCTTTTCATCTTTGCGAGTTACAATGGACTCTGCATATGAATTTATTACGTCTTTTATTTTGGGGTTAATTTTGATAAAAGTCTCAATAATTTTTTTTTTAAATGGACTTATGAGTTTTTTTTTTTTTGGGGGTAAAGTTTTTTTTTTTTTTTTTTTTTATCTATATTGGTACTAGTACTGCCGTCAAAATTTTCGTCATCTATCGTTACCCATGACATGTTTCACTCCTATGTGGTTTTTTCTATATCGAGTTAATTGTGGGAAAAGTCTAGATACTTTTAAATAGTGGATTTTAAGGTCTAATTTTTTTACTTAGAAAAAGTCTCACTTTGCTCGTTTTGTCTCCTCATTCACTTCCGTCAACATTTCCTTCCTCCATTGTGACCTCGTGCCACGTATCACTCATATGATGCCTTTTTAGTATCTCATTTACACGTTTTAAAAAAATAAGAGAATGTGTAACTTGGTACGAGGTCACGAGGATTCTAAACCTCTACCTCAATGGTGATAATCAACAGATGGTGAGGAAAAAGATTCTTCATAAGCTCCACAACTTCTTTATCGCTTTGACAAGGACAGTTTTCATTCTTTGGATTCAACAGGGTTACGAATATGATATGTTATACTGAGTATCCATGTATTTCATTCTCCCAAAGGCGAAGCAAGAACTATGACTTGGACAAACACTTTTGGCTCACCAAAATGCTAACATTATCGATCAAGTACCGTGTCAAGTCGTTTCTCACAAAATTTGCAAGGATTTAAAACATCATTTTGGTTCCCACCAATATCAGTGTGCTTCAATTGGTTTCAGGGCGGTGTGTGGCTGTAAGTTTGGAGCTTTTATAGTCTTTGAGCTCTTGTTCTCTTATTTAACCTCACTTTTCAAGGTAGAAAAGCCAGCATGGTCTCCTTTAGTGATGGTTGTGAAGAAGAACGATAATGGTAACTGTTATAGGTTATATTTCCCTAAATAAAATTTGGGCAAAAAATGCCCCCGGTAGCCCATATCTTAAAATTGAGAAGCACAAATAATGCAAAAACAATTTTCATTATTAAATTAAAGATTAATTGACAAAACGTCGTCATCGCGTCATAACGGAGCATCATATAAAAGCGCTGCCGCACCGCGTCAAAGTCTATAAGCATATAATGGAACTAAGATTGCTTTCTCAACCCCCAAAAATGCATAATCTATGGTTCGAAAATTGTCAAAGAAGTGAAATGAAGACAAAACCAAAGAATTCTAACTTTGTCAATGAAAAAAAAAAAGAATCGGAACTTACATGGTCACTTTTTGAAAGTATTGAGACTTTTTTTCGGGATTAACTCTTACTTAAATATTGAGAAAGCTTCAATTGTGTGACACGTGGCATGAGTAATGGTGGAGGACAAAATTTTTGACGAAAGTATCAATGAGAATGCAAAACTATAGAATTAGAACTTTTCATGGATATATATATATATGTATATGTATATAATTAGAACTTAATGCCCATTTTTTAAGAGTATTGAAACTTTTACCGGAATTAACCCGGAATCATGTACACGTAATTTTCATTCACATAAATTATCAAAAAATAAAATATATTACATATATTTTTACTATATAAAAAATTATATGTAAACCCGTAAAATTGAATCATTGATTTTTTAGAAGTGTTGAAACTAAAACCAGAATATTAAAACTTTTTTTGGGTAAAAAAAAAAACTTACATGTCGGTTTTTTTCAAGTATTGATTTTTTTTTTTTTACAGAGATTTGTATGCAGGCAATTTTGATTAAAGTAAATAATTAAAACATGAATATTTTTACTCTATAAAAAAAAAGACCTAAAACCATAAAATTAAAGTCACGATCTTTCTTCACTCAAATTCAAACTCAGATTTCATAATTAAAATTCGGAGTAAAAGAGATATCATTCTTATTTCTTAGTCAACAAGGTTTCAAGACTTTCCAATTCCATAAAATGCACCCGTTGCATTGGAAGTAAGCATGGTATTCAAAATCTCTCTCATTCCTCTCTCCTTCGCAACCTTCTCCAGAACCCTAGAATCCCTTTCTTCTTCGCAATCGATGGAGAACCAGTTGCGTCGGTGTGCGGCGATGAATTCTCACGTAGCCGAATTCCATCACGATGCTTCTCCCAGAAGGCCTGGCTGCGAAAACAACTCCGTTCGGGTAAGAAATCTCCGATTTCAGCTCAATTTCGGCTTGGAGACTGAGAAAATTGGAAACTGGGGCGAGAAAGTACGTACATTATCTGATCAGTGCTTACTTACCCCATTCATCCAAACTCTGAAATCTCTTCCTGTTATTTGAGACTCCTTGTGATTTACATGATCCTGGATCTCAATTTAGGTTTTCAGTATTCGTGCTCAACCCCTTTGATGATCCTCGGTTACTTACACCATTCATGAGTTCCTCAGAAAATTTGAAATTTCTGTTTATTTGAAACTCGTTGTGATTTACATGGTTTCGTCCCTTTGATGTACTAAGGTTACTGCCTATATTTGTTTACAAATCTGCATAAGACGCAGTTCAATTCAGTGACTTACTTGACGAAGATTATTTATCCGATCAATTATGCTTGACGTTACCTTGGTCCCTGTTTGGTCGGCACTTACACCCTTGCCGGATTTTCTTATAAGAATCGAAAGTTATGATTGACGTTACCTTGGTCCCTGTTTGGTCGGCACTTACGCCCTTGACGGATTTTTCTTATAAAAATCGTAAGTTTGAACTTTCTTGAAGCGGTTTCACTTGATATGGGTTCCTTGTTATTAAATTTTGCAACCAAGTTCATTGACAGAGAGTCTAGTGCTTGATAATAAGGTTGCCATTTGATTGAAAACGTTGTTTTCCGAAGAAATCACAATGTTTTTATTTAGTTCATCCCAGTGCCTTGTATTGTTTTAACTTTCAAGTTTAAACCACTGTGATATTTGGTCCCTCCATGGAATTCGATGTCGGCTAATCTTATGTCCAAAAATTGGAAATGTCCCGTATTGAAATATGGTGTCGGCTTAATATTTGTTCGAAAATCGGATATGTCCCTCAATGAAATACAATTTAGACTAAGTTTGGTGAATATGCAAATGTCCCTCGGTGAATTTCAATGTCGGCTTGATCGTTGGTTTGAAAATCGCAAATGTCCCTCGGTGAAATTCAATGTCGGCTTGATCGTTGGTTCGAAAATTGCAAATGTCCCTCGGTGAAATTCAATGTCGGCTTGAATCTTATGTCCAAAAATTGGAAATGTCCCGTATTGAAATATTGTGTCGGCTTAATATTTGGTTCGAAAATCGCATATGTCCCTCAATGAAATACAATTTTGACTAAGTTTGGTGAATACGCAAATGTCCCTCGGTGAAATTCAATGTCGGCTTGATCGTTGGTTTAAAAATCGCAAATGTCCCTCAGTGAAATTCAATGTTGGCTTGATCATTGGTTCGAAAATTTCAAATGTCTCTCGGTGAAATTCAATGTCAGCTTGATTCTTATGTCCAAAAATTGGAAATGTCCCGTATCAAAATATGGTGTCGGCTTAATATTTGGTTTCGAAAATCGGATATGTCCCTCAATGAAATACAACTTTGACTAAGTTTGGTGAATATCGCAAATGTCCCTCGGTGAAATTCAATGTCGACTTGATCGTTGGTTTGAAAATCTCAAATGTCCCTCGGTGAAATTCAATGTCGGCTTGATCGTTGGTTCGAAAATCGCAAATGTCCCTCGGTGAAATTCAATGTCGGCTTGAATCTTATGTCCAAAAATTGGAAATGTCCCTTATTGAAATATGATGTCGGCTTAATATTTGGTTCGAAAATCGCATATGTCCCTCAGTGAAATACAATTTTGACTAAGTTTGGTGAATATCGCAAATGTCCCTCGGTGAAATTCAATGTCGGCTTGATCGTTGGTTTGAAAATCGCAGATGTCCCTCTGTGAAATTCAATGTCGGCTTGATCGTTGGTGAAATACGATATCGGCTTAATCGTTGGTTCTATAATCGCAAATGCCCCGCGGAGAAACAAGATGCCAGCTTAATTGTTTGTCGTAAAATCGCAAATGGCCGTCGGAGAAATACGACATCGGCTTAATCATTATTTGTCCTAAAATCATTGGTCCTAAAATCACAAATGTCCTTCGGTAAAATACAACGTTGCGTTAATCGTTGTTCCTAAAATCGGACATGTCCCTCGGCGATATACGTTGTCAACTTAATCGTTAGTTTTAAAATCGCAAATATACCTCGGGGAAATAAGATGTCGACTTAATCGTTGGTCCTAAAATTGCAAACGTTCTTTTGCGAAAGACGATGTCGATTAAATCATTGGTCCTAAACCGCAAATCACGAAATATGATGTCGACTTAATCATTGGTCTTAAAATCGCATATGTCCTTCGGCAAAATGCGATGTCGGCTTAATTGTTGGTCTTAAAATCACAAAATACTCATCGGCTAAATACAATATGGGCTTAAGCGTTGGCAATAAAATTGCTTATGTCCCTTGGCGAAATACGATGTCGGCTTAACCGTTAAAGTCTAAAAATCGCAAATCTCTCTCCTCGAAACACTATGTCGGCTTAATCATTGTTATAAAATCACAAATATCACTTGGCCAAATACAATTGTCGCTTAATCATTATTGGTCTTAAAATCACAAATGTCCCTCGGCAAAATACGATGTCTTCTTAGTCGTTGGTTCCAAAACGCAGATGTCCCTCAACAAAATACGATATTGGCTCAATTGTTTGGTTCTAAAAATGTGAATGTTACTCGTCTAAATTAGTACGATTAATTTTTGTAAAAAACTGAGAATCTAATCATTTCCTTTTCAAAATGTGTCCATTTAATACCTGAGTAGAGAGCATCAGACTTCAGAGCATGACTGGAAAGAAAAAGTAGGAAAATTTGGTCCATAATAAATAAATATTTATTTTACGCAAAGGAACATCTTTTCATGTTTTTTGAGTTATGCGCAACCGAGGAGAGCCAGTCAAGACAAAAGTAAGGGCAGCAATTTGTTAACAAATGATGCTTCCTTCATAAGTCATAACAAAGTGTTGTTGATTCATGCTTTTTTCGAGTTAGAATGACCAATAACTCAATTCACACTCATTCTCAAAACATTTGTGACACCCGAGAACGCAATACCTCAAGGTGTTGGGTTAAGAACTCGGGATTTCTATTGCGCTTTCAAGTCCCGAAGGTCCGGAAAAGAAAGAGAGAACAGCGCAAGACATCGATATTCAAGCTCTTTATCGTGCCGGCGGAGAACACCCTTTATCAACCTCACCTGCGCGCTTAAGAAAAGCGTTCCCGCAACCCTCCTGTATAGTTGCCAATGTAGACAGTGGTGATAAGACGGAGGAAGTTTAGGATGACGTCAAGTCATCAATGTAGACTACGGTTATGTCCCGGGTGACACACGTGCCACAATGACCGGGACTAAGAGCTACAACCCCGCAAGGGTGGGCTAACTCCATCGGTTTAGGGTTTAGAATTACACATTGGCGGGAAAGAAAAAAAAATTCATTCATTAAGTCAACCATGCAATCAACAAAACTCAATAATCCCTTATATGATAAGAAAATCCATGACTCATCAAAACTTTATCGTACAATGTTGCCTCAAACAGAATCTAGACAATAAAAGTAGCATACAACAACTAGACCAGTTTTCATTCACATCTACAGCAACACATACCCTAATCAAAATCAACATAATCCCGTAAAAAGAGGACGCAGTTCACAACTTAAACCTAAAACCGAATAACCTCATAAACCACATGAACGGCACATTTGAATCTAATCAGTACCTCCTCGGATAGCGGTCCATGAACCTCCCGGAGGGGCACTCGTAGGCGAGGTGCCCCCTTCCCCCGCAGTTGTGGCAGATCATCAACGGCCCCATGCACTCCCTGCTGACGTGGCCCAACTGCTGGCAGTTGCGGCACATGATGTCCCGGTAACCGCCGCCGCGGGGCCCGCGGTCCATTTGGAAGTGGGCACTCCCCTTGGGGCATTGCCTCGCAACGTGGCCGGACACGTTGCATGTGTTGCACACAGGGTCGTTGGGGCAGTCCCGTGCCAGGTGGCCGGTCTTGCGGCAGTTGTTGCAGGCCTTCTCGTTGGTGCAGTCCACGGCGATGTGCCCCTGCTTGTAGCAGTTGTTGCAGAGCCGCAAGTCGCCAGGTGGCACTGAGGGTGTGGTGCAGTCTCGAGCGCGGTGCCCGGCTTTCCCGCACGTGTGGCAGACGCCTTCGTTCGGGCACCCGTTTGCCATGTGGCCTGGCTCTCGGCAGTTCCAGCAGAGGGATTTCGTGGAGCATTCCGAAGCGAGATGCCTGCGCAGTTAATTTAGATTACATTAACTTAACGAGTTGTAAGAATTCTTAAATGCCCTTTTGACCATGATATTGCGGAAGTAGGTTTTGTGTCCACCGTAATAGACACATATCGTTTTCCTTAACCACATCAGTACCGATGAAGAATTATAACAGCAAAAGAGTGGACGATAAAACAACATATGCATCGCCTTTAATCAGTAAGTGTAGCAACTGGAGACCTAAATTTTATCCTTTGATCCAAATAAAAACACGGACAAGATTTCGACCATTAATTAGGTCATATCCCTTTATCTACGTGTTTCAACTTCTATACGAAAGAATTTCGTATGCTTGAGATAATTATATGCGTAAGTAGAAGAAATTGAGTTTGCATACCCGGGAAGATCACAATTGTGACAGACTGCCACGTTAGGGCAATCTCTGGCAAAATGGCCAGGCCGTTTGCAGTTCTTGCACAGACTGTCTCGGCTGCTGAAAAACAGAACAAAGGCGTTAAACAACATAGACTGGCTGATACTATTAGTCTTTGCAATTGCAAAAGAATATCATGAGGCAAAACAAAAAAGTAATATTTGGAAGAAATTCAACACCAAAATGATACTTTGCACCGATAACTTCAAAACTCAGATTTGGCATCTATCCATTGTACTATTGCATATCGTCTTGAATAACCAAAATTGCGATGAACAAAAAACAAGAAAAACTAATACAAGGAGGATAGAAAACCTGAAACTCCGACGAGAGTCTCTTCTGTATGGTGCATCGCGATACGAAAAGCGATCAGACCGGATCTTCCGACTCAGCGGGCTCCTGCTCCTGCTCCGGCTGCGGCTTCGGCTGTCAGAACTCATGATCAAACTTACTCTTCTCAATACCTACACCACCACCACCAACAACAACCCCGGACTGCAGCAATCTCCTTCCTGTCCAAATTACAACTAGACGGCCATTACAACAGCACACCCAAGATCACACCCATCAGTAAACCAGACGCCTTACTTTCCATCCACAACAGAAAACACCGGATCCACATAGAACAAAACGTTTTCAACACACAACCCATCTGATTAGCAACTAACACCACTGCCCTCACCATTTCGATATCAACTACTAGTTCATCAGACCACATCCTTCAGAAGAACATAAAAAATCAACCGTAAGAATCAACATTACCAACATAATTAGAATCGACGATTACATAGTATTAGCACATGGTTAAGTCTTTTACATATTAGCTTCAAGAATGATGGTACGAAATTGGAACGTAGAAAGCTATTATTAGAAAAGGCAGTTGAGTTGATGATTTAAAAAAAATGCTCGCATCGAATTTACAAATCTGTAGCAAGGGACTAAGAAAATTTCGCTCTTCTCGCTCTTCCCATTCTGACTTGAGCCAATTATCAAACTTAAACAATAACGCTATATTAATTTCCTAAATTCCTCTGATTCGAGAGTTAGACCGAGGAACTCCCCCAACCAATGACGCTCAATAATAAGTTTCAACTAATCAAACATGAAGAGTAAGCTCTATTGGAGGCACCTACGTATAGGAATCGAAACCTTAAATATCTCTAATAACTCTAAATAATAAAAAGTTTGACATAAAATTTAAAAGGAAACCTCACAAATTAAGTCAACAGAACAGATATAACTAATCACAAACATCGATCTTCTGCATTCAACTCATGAATTCCATAACAATGATCGTGAAAATCAAAGGCACATCAATCGAGAAACATATATGCGTGTGGCTATAGAAAACGAATCAAATCAGATGATTCCATTCCTCAATCTCCCTAACCTGCTCCTAAGGAACCAAATCCGACATGGTTGAGAAAGATCAGGCAAGATCAAAGCATCTCAACACAATTACGAATCAGACGGGCATGGTTTCGAGATTAAACGATATTTTCGAACGCACGGATCAAAATCCCTTTGAATTATCACTAAGAACTGAAATGAGCAGCAATAATGGTGGTAGCAGAGTAAAATTGAACCCTAGCCCTAGGTATCTGAAGCAGAAGAGAGAATCAGAGAACTGGAATG
Organism: Parietaria judaica; assembly: GCA_954871525.1. NCBI lineage: Eukaryota > Viridiplantae > Streptophyta > Magnoliopsida > Rosales > Urticaceae > Parietaria > Parietaria judaica. The sequence continues at coordinate 28,586,823 of OX940862.1, read as the reverse complement.
AAATCGAAAGCACGGCGAATAGCAAACCTGAGAGACTGGTAATGGCTGTCGAGATTTCACCACCTGAGAGAGAGAGAGAGAGAGAGAATCTATGGCGACGAAGAAGGTAACTGAAACTGGAAGCTAAGGCATGAATGAATTTGGATCACAGCGATAGCCAGATTTCCCTCGGTCTTCATTTGGGCCCTGATATGAGCCATCATAAGCTGGTCACAGCCCATAAGTACACTAAAAAGGCGGCAAAAATACCTTATTTATAATCATCTGAGGCAGTATCTATATTTTTTTGTAGTGAAAAAAAAATAATCCAAAATCACTAAAAACAGTAGTTTCTGTTTATTTTTAAAAAATATATATTTAAATTTATATAAAAATTAGATGAAACTATTGTTTAATTAATGTCGGTGCAGTTAACTGCAACTCTTGTGTTATCGCGTTTGTAGTGTTTTTTTTTTCACTCTTTTTAAGGCAACTTTGCTGCAGTAGGGATCGAATCTCAATATATTATCGTAGGCTATCCTAGCAACCATTTTTCTTTTTTTCACTTTTACAATCTTTTTTAGTTGTATTATCGTTCTCTAATCTCAATGTAGTTTTCTATAACTCTGTCGTTTTTTAGTTTTGGCTTTTTCTCATTATATTTTTTTTTAATTTTGGCCTTTTCTTTTTCTAATGGCAATGTAGTTTTCTGCCGCTTCCTTCTTTATTGTCGTTTTATTTATGCCGATTTCATGTCCTCATCTGTGTTTTCTTTGTCGTTTTGTGTAAGTCTGATCTTGCTTATACGCTTAAAGCCTTAAACTAATTGCATATACGTATTCAAAACATTACTAGCATAAACTAATTGCATTTCTTAAGCTTCGTGGATAAAGAAAAAAAAAACACTTTTAGCTTTCAAATATTTTCTCAGCACTTACCAATTTCCATCTTTTATAAAATGTAAACAACGCTTTTATCTTACGAAAACTAACTTATATTATAAAGGAATAACAATGGAAAAAAAATGTTGCATAAAATTGTACTTTATTTATGAAATATATGATTGATATGGTATCTTACTTCACCGTAATTTCGTATGATACTTTCAAAAGTCACGCGGCATGCTAATGTGTTTTGCCCCGTTACGTGGGCTACTTTATATATATATATATATATATATATATATATATATATATATATATATAGCCTCTCTCATGAGAATTCATATTTTTTTGTTATTGGAATCAAGTGGAAATTTTAATGGAGTATTAGAGAATAAATAATTTTAAAATACCTTTTTATGACGTGGCATGACACATCAGCATGACACATCAGCATTTAATAGTGGTTTACTACGTAGTGAAATAATGTATATTTCTCTTCAATCTTTGAAGTTAGGCATCGAAGTAAGTCAAAAACATGCTTTTCCCCGCTATTATCTTAAAAAGTTAAAAAATTATACATATTAATTAATTAAAAAATCACCCATATTATATGTAATCTTTGTTCTTCCCAATCCCACTAGTATTTTGTGGATATGTGTTGCCTTGTATGATAAGTGTTGCCTTGTATTCCATGCTTCAATTTGCAATCCAATATGCCAAACTTGAGCATATAGGCCAAGAATCAAAAGGATTTAAGTGAGGACTAGGTGGTTGCTAATATAATTTATTTCATGTACCAATGAATCCCAAAACTTTATGTTTTTTGGTTGATTTTTATACTAACTAACAAATAAACAATTAATAGCTTGTGAATAAGGCAAAGTCACCCACCTCAACCCAATTCCTACAAAGTTTCATCGAAGATTCCAATTAAATGTTGCTACTTTTATGTATCTGAAAACCTTTTGTTACTTGTTAGTATCAAAATCTTTGATAGACGAATAAATGAAGAAGAAGAAGAAAAAAATCAGAATTATTGGCACTACTTAAAGTTGTAGTGTATCACAAATTTAGTTGGTAGACAGTTGGGCCAATATACAGTTGCAAAAGCAAAGTTGCAAAAGTGTTATTTTTCTTGGTGCTCTCATTGTAAAAGGGCTTAATATATAATTATACATTATTATTATATATAATAATAATTTACACAAATATCCCTTCACGTTGAGCCGTTTCCCCCCTACACTTATATATATATGCTAGGGGTGAAACCGGTACCGATAATCGGTAAATTAGTTTTTTTTTTTTTTTTTATATCAGTATTGGTATCGGTTCTATTTTTTTTTTGTTTTTTATTAAACCGAGACCGAGAAAAAAGAAAAGAAAATCGAGAAATAAACCGGGAAAAATCCTAGGCAAAATCCAAAAATAATACAAAATACCATGTCTGAAATATAAAATACATGTCTAATACATAAAAACATCCAACATAATAAAACCATGTCATATATATTTCTTTAATTTTGATTTCGCCTTGTCCTTTTTCTTGTCCATTTTACTTCTACCACCGCTACGAGTAGAAGGAACGGAAGTTCAAACGGTAATTTCGGAACATTCTTCTGGAATAAACAATTTAAAGAGATTTGCGTTTAAAGAAAGATAAAAGCAGAGTTATTATATATATATATATATATATATATATATATATATATATATATGCAACGTTACAATTGACACACACACATATATGATAAAAAAATAGTTGTATACACTGTTTCTGGTATGACTTTAGTATGGCTTTATATAATAAAAAATATTTGTATACATCGGAACCGATACCGATACCAAAATTCGAGAAATATGGCTTTAGTATCGGTTCTCGATATTGGTATCGGAAACCGATAACCGATAAGTATCGGTTCTTGGTTTTACACTAAATTTATCGGATTTTTTTTTAAAACCGATCCGGGATCAATACCGAAACCGAGACGATACAAAGAAACGGTTACAAAATTTTTATTTGCCGTAATATCTTTGCTCTTTGAAAAAATAGCTCTTCCTTTTAGTAAGTTTTTAAAATAATAAAAAACATATTTATTTGTTTGATGATATTTTATTACTTCTTTTATTTTATAAAATCTTATAGGGCTTTTAGTTTAACGCTTTTTAATTAACTAGACTCATTGATTTCACTAATTATTCTCATAGTTTAGTAATGAATTCAAGTAACTCATGTACTGCACTGGAGTTAAAAAAATCTAGTCATTTTCTAACACGTATGGACATATGCATAGGGGCTATAAAAAGTAAAGTTCGAGTAATATTAATGTCAATTACTCTAAAAAAAATGTTGAAATTAAAGCGCACACTAAATCTGATACAGTGATCTATTCGTAGATAACTAACTTGGAAGTTAACTTGTAATATAATTTACTATGTTCTCCTAACTATGCTAAAACAATTTATTCTCTGCAAAATGCACATGTTGCCAGCCAAAATGTAGCTTTGCTTGAAGTTATTAGATTGCAGCGCCTCTCCGAGTTCGAAGAGCGTTGGCATAGATGTTTCTGAAGACGGGTTAATTTTAATTTTAAATTTTAATTTTTTAGCTTAAAAAATTATATAAGCTTGTTTAGATCGGGATGAGACTTGGATTTAGGAAATGACCATAATAATATTTTTTTAACACTAATACCAATTATATCAGCTATTTAATAACTAATTAAATATGTGGACACTATAACAAATACTCATTTAACATGCATAATTCATGCATGCACAAGTGGGATAATATAAAGAAACTAGAAGATGCAAATGCAAAACTAGAAAGAAGCAATTGCCAAATAACTACCTAATAATTAACTAGTTTGTGTTCACATATCAAATTATACATAAATAAACATGAAGAGAACTTGGCTTATATTTAGTTCATAATACTATATTATCATAGTCACTTTCTCCACAATCTAAACACGTGTGTCAAGGCAATATGATTGTTTAAGTAATCCCAAAAGAATAATCATGATTATTATGCAAAAGTAATGTTGTTTGTAATCCCTAATCAGATCATTAGAATCACTAAAAATATATGGTCGTATTTTAAGGAAACAACTGTTGCAAAGAGAATGGTCTGCGTCAAAAAGTTGGTCGTTTGCTTTATCTTTTTTTTTTTCTCTTCTATTTTATGTTTGACATAAAAATAAAAAATAAAATAAATAGTTAGATAAAAAGTTCATATATGTTTGTGGGGACTAAATATTATAAAATTTTCATTACAAGGATTCTTTCTGGGGACTAAATATTATTAAGTATTTTCTTTCACTAATTAAAACGTTTAACAATGTTTTGTAATTGTTATTGTTGTAGGTATTTTTCTTGTAATCCCTCAAAATTTTATAACGATACTAATCGCTTTTTTTTTCTTTTTTTTTCTTTTTATATATGTCCATAATCGTATCAGACTATCGATTTGGTATCGGTATCAACAATTTAAACACCAAACAATAATTCATAATAAATTTGCGGAACTTTTTTATAAGTCAGGAGCTTTCATTTGTTCCTTTTACCTACTTTTTGTTTGCAATACAACAAAGCAAAGAATATATGATCTTATTGTTGAATGTTGATAAAAATTGTATTTTATTTTGGGAGTTATTGTTGATGATTCTGTTATTTGCTATATATATATATAATATCTACTTTTTGCTTGTTGTAAAATAGTGTTTAATATTTTTAGTTGCTGTCACATGGTAAATCTTTAAGAGATAATCACGTATAATGTATTTATTGGCTAACCACAGAGTTTGAATGATTTTGATAAGTAAAAATATGTTCTTGAGGTTAGTTAATTAACTCGTTAATTATAACACCAGTCTTCCGATTTTATATCCGCAATTATATTATGATATTTGAGATAGTGATATCAACTATAAGGTGAAATGAAAGTACTCGAAGTTATTAAAAATAGTGCGGTATATTCTTAAATCTTCGTTTATATTAATTAAATATCTAATATCGTGAAAGTTGCATTTGCGATTGATCATGTCTCACACATCTCTATCGAATTTTTCTTTTAACACAAACAACTTAAATACACAGAAGAAAAAAATCAATCAACAATACAAATGTTCTTTTTATTAGTGTAAGTGTGTAACAAAATGCGTACGCGTTATCTCCTTTATATATTTATAAAAAATTATATTAAAAGCTGATATATATGGATCGTTTCTATTTTGTTCTAAACTTTGAGATGAAGATAAATTTCACAATAAAAAAGGGTTTAAAGAATCTGATACCCAATCACTTTATCAAGTCCCTATCATTCCTGCAATCTAAGCCAAGTAAATGGATACAAAGATATAAATTTACCACAATAGAAAGAATCGCATGTTTGTATTTAATCATAAATTAATTAGTTATTATAATTTATTGGTTATTCATTGGCTTCCTCTAAGACATTCTTGAAATTATAGGGAAAAAAAAAACTTTTCTTTCGCTTGCCAATTGGTATCTTCTAGGTAAATCGATAGATATACTGATGGATATATCGTTTTGCATATCTTCGAAAAAAGATTTTCGATGGAATACCAATGGATATTCGAGAATTTAATACCTTGCTTTCAACTATCGATTTTTTTTATCATACCATCATAATTAAAAATATCATAAACTGTTCTTATACGTTTATTTGCATGTTGTGACTATTGTGTGATGATTTGATCGATGACACATGTTGGGATCACTGTATTTAATATTTATAAACTGTAACAAACCATTCAACAAATTTGCAAGAGAGACAAAAATCTGAGAGGAAGAACCGCCCTTTTGCTGCCTTGGGACATGAGATAAGAATCTCTTGTATTGTACACTATGTATGATATATATATATATATTATATGTATGTATAGAGACCACGTCACAAACTTTCTTCAGAAAACTGGAATAATATCTGTTTGGTCCAATGGGATATCAAGTAGCTTCTGTTATTGGCAGTTTCCTTTATCGTCAGTTTACAGTTATAACAGACCCACTTGACCTCTTTATTCTCGCGTCTAATTCTAAATCACAAAATTAATTCAAGTTTAAAACAATAAAATTAATAATATATATTAGGCGAAATACCATATCAATTTTTCAGACAAGAAGCGAAAACTGGATACGATTAAGTCTTTTAAATTCTAGCCGTCTAAGCTCGAACAATATGAAATCGATTGCGATCGCGAAAGTACAAAATACAAATAAGACTAAGTTAACACTAATATGCTATTTATTATTTTAAAATTAATTTTATGTCGAGTTTAGTTTATGTTATTTATTTATAGAATCGTGTAGCTTAATTAATGAAACATTATAAATTATTTTTAAAAAAATTATCACATAAATCTACTGTATCAAGCTAAATGATATCAAATATATTTTATTATATCATGAGCAATTAAATGAGTTACTACATATAATGAGTACGGATATCTTCTTCCAAATATGATTAAGATGTGAGATATTTTTGGATCTCCGTAAATCGATAAAAAAAAAAAAATTAATCACAAACACGACCCGGAAGATGATGATATCGACAACATAATTTTGTTCGATTATTAGTTTCTCACCTTCATTCGCTGTTGAGTCCTCTAATTAAGGAGCCCAATGCGGTGCGTATTCCTAACGATATGAACGACATCGCGTTTTGTGACAAACTGATCACAAACTTATTGTGTATATCATCATATATAACCAATTGGAAGTCTATTAATTGTCTGGTTTTTCATGGCTTATTTTTGCCAAGTAATTGGTGCACAAAAGGAGGAAGGGACTAAATAGTAAATAGCCATATTAAAAAAACGACACATTTTCCAAAGTCGTGTGATACAATCAAATTGGTGCACCAAAACCCATTCAAACTTCTTAAATCTCTCCACCTTCCTCCTTTATGACTTGAAACAAAGCTCCTTCAAATCAGCTATCGCCGTGAAGAATATGTAATCACATTTACGAGTGGCTAACTAACCGAACCATAAATTGCGCCATATTATTATTATTATTGACAACTTTTGTCCAAGCTCATTTTTTTTTATTGCAATTACACCCCAAGTAAATGCCATTTATTATTGTCAATTCATCTCCCCATTCCCTATCTACAGGTGAAACTTATATACCGTTGTCATTTTGAACACTAATTATTGATTTCTAGTACTTGAATTTTAGCTTTAGAATTTTGAGAATCGGAATTAATTTCGATCGATTTAAAAACCCGCAAACCAGTATATCGGTCTCGACTTTCGACTTTAATATGTCAAGTTTGTTAATACATATTTCTAGGTTTATGTGATAAACTACAAAAATATAATAAAATAATAAAGATTGATAAAGTACTTAAATTTTGACCAATTAAGACGGTAAGAGTTCTAAATAAATAATGTAGCGGCAAAACTATTTAAAGTAAACAAATGTGAGACGATACATTTTTTAGTCTAATATTTACTTTCGAATCAAATGAAAGAAGATCCTAGATAATTAGAAAATTAAACAAAAAAACTATCGCTCCATATTTTTTGGTTTTGAATATTTTTATCGCTATTTTTTTTTTCATTTTGAAAATCTATCACCTTATTTAGTCAAAATCTAGTACTTTCACCATTATTAACCTAAAACAGTAACACTATTCTATTCTAAAAAAATAAATAAAGCATCACTGAGTGGCCCACCTCAAGTAAAAGGGACCCACAAAAAAGAGAAAAGAAGGAACCAAACACTCTCTCACTCTCTAGAGTCTAGCCTCTTCCTTCCTTCCTTCCCATGGAATTCAACCTCATGTGATCTTCACTGACACTTCTTCCTCCTATTAAAGCCCCGAACCCCTCTCTCTGTCGCCACACCAAGCAAGGCCCCCAAAATGAGACCCCCCAGCAGCCACCTCGTCGCCCTGGCGCTGCTCTGCTGCAGCCTCCTGCCGCGCGCGGCGTGGGCCGGCCACGACTACGCCGCCGCGCTCGGCAAGGCCATCGAGTTCTTCGAGGGGCAGCGCTCCGGCTACCTCCCGCAGCAGCAGCGCGCCGCGTGGCGCGACCACTCCGCGCTGGGCGACGGCTGGCCGCGCGGCGTGGACCTCACCGGGGGCTACTACGACGCGGGCGACAACGTCAAGTTCGGCTTCCCCATGGCGTTCACGGCCACAATGCTGGCCTGGAGCGTCGTCGAGTTCGGGGACGCGATGCCGAACGGCGAGGCGGGCAACGCGCTCGTCGCCCTGCGGTGGGCCACTGACTATCTGCTCAAGGCGGCGTCGCAGCTGCCCGACCGGATCTTCGTGCAGGTCAGACAAAGTAGCTGCTTTAAAGAAATCGGTTAATTTTGTTAATTATGGGTGAATTTTTGTTTCTTATATTTTTTTTACGTGGAACGTTATATGTGACACATTTCTGTTTATTTTTGTTGGTATATGGTCCTTTCCTTCGTGAATATATCATAATTATATATTTTAAGTGACTCTCTTTTTTTCTTTCTTAGCCTCCTTAAGTTTGTTTTTGTTTTTGTTTTTTCCTTATTTAACTCCTTAGAGTTACTTTATCAAAAAATATATATTTTCGTTGAAAAAACAAATTGATTTGACAAAATAACGGTACTCGTAGGAACGTAATTATCAAATTGACAAATAGTAGTTTGAATTTTGAAATAAGAACTAAAATTGAAATTTTGTTTTGTCCATTCCATTCAAAAAATTGAAATTTTGTTTATTAACACCTAATGAATTGATGTCAAATAACATTTTTTGTTAATTATATCTAAAAATATTACATCTGAAATAGAATATACAAAAGAAAAGAAAAAACGTGTATTTTTTTCTCTTTATTTTTGCCGTGAAATTTATGAGGACGCGTTTGGTTGGTGGGAAATATGGATATATTTTCTTTCGTTATATACTTATATATATATACATTTTTTTTAGTTTTAGTGGGGCTGTGAGTAACCTAATCCGTGAGCTTGTGGGCCGTAGAAAGTGAAAAATGTGGCTCACAAAGAATTGGTTTTTGGATTTTATTTTTATTTTCATGTTCGATTAGTTTGTGACTCAAAATGTGCTATGAAAATTGGAGGAGTCACGAGCGCATGCACAAGCATTTCGAGAAGTGAGAAGTTTGACGTACTAATTTCCAACGCAATCAAACGGCTTTTGTTGTTCGTATCCTCTTCATCTTCTGTTTCCAAAGTTCATTTCGTCGGTCTAGTTATTACTTGCCACTATTCCCTCTCTATTTATTGTTTTGTCCCATTGGCGGTATAAATACTCATATTTTGACATATTATGTTCAAAGGGAAATGATGGTAGTAACCGACTTAAAGCCGATAAAATAGAAGCAATGCATATTTTTTGTGGCTCTTGTCACGTGATATTACGAACATTAGACAAAACTGAAGCAACGCATATGTATCTCGGTCAGCTTGGCACTACATGACATTTGACGAACGTCTTTAAAAAATAGACAAAAATATGCATAGCTTCTGTTTTGTCGACTTTGGATACTCTTACTGTTATTTTTTACTTTAGACTTATGTCACAAGTTTCAATTAGTTAAAGCTTGAATATACTTACGCCGCTTATATTTAATTCATTTTTATTGTTTTATTTTGTGTTACCCATATAGCTTAAAAACCCTTTTGCATTCTGCAACACATGTTTTCCGATGCTTACGGTTATAGATGTGAAGACTCATTTAACTTTGTTATGTCTGTTTTTAACTTATAAGGAGAGTCTTTACACTTTTTTTAGACATGAAAATAGTGCTACTTAGTTTCCATAGTGTTTTCTTTTTGTGTAATATTTTAGTGTACGTACTAAAATAAAATTTATAACATAGACCAATTGGCATTCAGTACTCGTGAGTGACTCGGAAAAAAAAAAAGAGAAAAAGTTTACATTTAATATATAAAAAAACCATACCTATATTATATATTATGATTATCCAATTATATTATATGCAATATTGCATGTATTGTGGACCATTTGGCTTTTACACTTTAAAATCCGTGACACGTTTATTTGTCATGGGCTACAATACATGGAAATCCTTATCGTCACATGCTACACATCCTAATAACAAAAAACAACACATTAATTTATTCCCAACTATACAATCTAAACTTAAAGGGCATTATAGTAAACTCGTTAATTTATATGATCGCAGTCTAGGAGTTAGTTCATGTAGCATATTATTTAATTTATTTTTGTGCTTTTCCATCACTTCTATAACTTTTTAAAAAATTGAAAAAAAAAATCCTGTGTTCGTGATTTTAAAATTGTTTTTATACTCTAATTTGATACCGTATTTTTTTTTAAATTAAAAATAACACTATAAAGCAGAATCAATCGTCACTTTAGGAATTTATGTTTTTGGAAAATTAATTAAGTATTGAAACTAAAAGGGTATTGACATCAAGTTATATTTTGAATGTTTTTTAAAGTATAATATATTTTTAAGAAAGATAAAAAGTATATATAAAAAAAAATCCTTTGTTTTTTTTTATCATAAATTTTATAGTGTACGAATGTTTAATTTATGTTTTTGTTAATTTATAGGTCGGAGACCCAATCAAAGACCACGGTTGCTGGGAGAGACCGGAGGACATGGACACTGCCCGGACAGTCTACTCCGTGGAGGCACCAAATCCGGCCTCCGACGTTGCTGGAGAAACCGCGGCAGCGTTCGCCGCAGCGTCGATGGCGTTTCGCAAATACGATCCCAGCTACTCGGAAACGCTACTGAGAAACGCGGTGAAGGCTTTTGAGTTCGCGGACAGCCACCGGGGAGCTTACAGCGACAACTCCGACATCCGAGACGGCGTTTGCCCCTTTTACTGCGACTTCGACGGTTACCAGGTAATTCTCAGTCCACGTCACCATTATATATGTGTGTGTATATATACACACACAAGATCAATTACGTAGCACGGTAGCATGTATGTGTATGTTATATCACATGAATATGGGGCAGCTCAATAAGGGAGTGCGTTAATTCAATGCTCATAATTATTTGTGCGTGTGTATATATATTATGTGACAATTACAGCATGCACATGCATGCATGCGACGTACGTAGTGAGAAATGAAGTAATATTATTCTCATGTAACAATTAAATTTAAAATGGTGTTAATTGTTTGATGTTTAAAGGATGAGCTGCTCTGGGGAGCAGCGTGGCTGAGGCGAGCCACGGAAGGAGGGTCGTTTCTCGATTATATTCAAAACAACGCCAAAACTCTCGGCGCTGAGGATAACATCAACGAGTTTGGCTGGGACAACAAACACGCAGGACTCAATGTCCTTGTCTCAAAGGTCACTCTCATACTTATATATATATACACACACACTATATATACTTTTCATTTTCTATAAATTTTTTGTTACACATGTTGGGACATCAATTTATGTTTCAAAGTGTATTTGATGCTCATTTATAAGTCACGTTACATGTTCATTTCGGTGGTAATTTCTACACCTAACACGAAAGTTATATGGTAGCTCTAAAGTAGTTAATGCTATTCAGTATTTTTCTTGTTAAATCCAACCTAATTATTAGTCCGGTTTTTCCAATTTAGTAAATCGCTAAAGGAAAATAACCACGCTAATACTCTATTCTAATGATGTTTTTATATTCTCAACTACTAAGAAAGAGGAATAACTTCACCTTTTTCGTCACATCAACTCGTCAAGTAATAATAAATTGCACGTTCTCATACTTACTTCTAGGCTCTAGCATTGAACATGTAAGTTGTAAGTTGTAACTACATTATATAATATTATAATTTTATTTTCTCTCTTCTTTGAGCCTCTACTATGCTTTTTTAAAACAAGCTTTACACAACAACCAAAAATCTGTGGTGTAAACTTCAACGACATGCGACATGCAATTACATATGATTTCATTTATCGTTTATTTACCGTGTAAACTTTACATGACAGATAAAATCCAAAGTATTACTATAAAGTTAAACTACTTTTTGTAATAGTGATCTTCATTGCCCAGGGCGTATTCTGGTAGTCCAAAATTTCATCACTTACATTTTTATCCTAAGTCTTTATTTTTATTTTATTTTTTACTTTGAATTATTTTCACTTGGTTAGTTCAAATTTTAAGTATTTTTTTTTACGATTTCTCTACTTTCAATATTCGTATCCTAAATCCACCGGTGAATCGTTGATCATATCAACCATAGGCGGAACCACCCTTGTAAGTGGTGTGGTTCCAGCCACCTCTAATTTTTTTAATTGATCATTTTTAGTAATTTTTTAAAAATTAGAAATAAACCCCTTCTGTTTACAATCATAGGCTGAACCCCGAAGTCCAAATCCTAGTTCCGCTTATGATATACAAACTTTCTTTCAACTGATCACATGATCATATTTTGAAATTTGAATATATAGGAAGTCATAGAAGGCAACATGTACAGTCTCCAAACCTATAAGGCCTCAGCAGACAGTTTTCTTTGCACTTTAGTCCCTGAGTCTTCATCTTCTCACATGGAATACACCCCCGGAGGGCTAATCTACAAGCCCGGCGGCAGCAATCTCCAGCACTCCACGACGATCACGTTCCTCATGCTCGTCTACGCCAACTACCTCGAGAAAAACGGGCAAACCCTAGACTGCGGAAACGTCCACGTCAGCCCTAGCGGGCTACGACAACGTGCTAAAAGGCAGGTTGATTACGTCCTTGGCGACAACCCGATGGGAATGTCTTACATGGTCGGGTACGGAGACTCGTATCCCAAACGGATTCATCACCGTGGCTCGTCCCTACCTTCGATCAAGGATCATCCCGAGCGGATCCCATGTGACGGGGGCACACCATATTATAACTCGCCAGAGCCGAACCCTAATGTTTTAGTTGGCGCGGTGGTGGGTGGGCCCGGGGAGGATGACATGTACGGGGATGATAGGGCGGATTTCAGGAAATCCGAACCAACGACGTATATCAATGCGCCTTTTGTCGGCGCGCTTGCGTATTTTGCTGCGAATCCGAACCCTTGATTTTGTGGCAGGGTTGATTTTTGTGTATATGGTGCAAATAACTTCATGTGAAACAAATGTGAAGTGTCTCTCGTCTTGGTTTGAGCAAGAGAGAAGAGGCCTTTTTTTTATGATTTTATTCTGTGTTTGTTTGAGTTCTATACGTCGTTGTAGGGTTTGAAAGTCACAATAATATGTGACATAAAATTATACAGAAGAGATGTCCCTTATTTGGGATTTTCACTAGAGGCATTGCGTATTCAAATTTATTTTATTTATTTAATTTGTCGTTTTCATCTTTTTTTTGGGGTAAACTGCGGCTAATGTACCCAATGTTTGATTTTCTACGGATTATGTACACAATGTTTATTTTCGGCGGCTAATGTACTCAATGTTTGATCTGTTAGATTTTTTGGGTTTTCGGTCAGTTGACCGTTATAAGTTATATGTACACTTTTCGTATTTTTGACATAACTCACTCATTTTTTGTCCAAATTTTATGCACGACCTATGGTTGGAAAGATAAGAGATAGATCTAAAACTTTAATGTTTTAAATTTTTTTAACTCGGTTTTAAAAAAATACGAAATTTCAAGTACAACGTAAAATTGGACATTAGTTTAATGCAAAATATTTGTTTCGAGCGAATTTTAATAAATTTAATGACTTTTTATGATGAAACGTAAAAGCAAAAAGTTTTAGATAAATGTTTTACCTTTCCAACGGGTGTTTATTTATAAATTTTGGATAAAAAACGCGCTCAACGTTAAAGCGTGATTAGTACCGTGATGGTTGCAATTTGAATTGAATTTGTAACTATGTTTGATAATCAATTTTTACAATTGTTATAAATAAATAAACACACCTCTAGTATAAAATAAAATAATATAAAAATCAGCTGAAAATACATAAAAATGAAATCAGAAATATTATTTTTAATTTTTTACTTTGGAGACAAAACTTTATAAATACCTTACCAAATAAAGAATGATTTCAAGCAGGACAAAACCAAGTCAACAAAGCTATCACTTAGGTTTTGAAATGGACTTGGGTCATCTTTTTTTTTTTTTTTTTTCTCTATTTTTTTGTGCGTACAGAACACCATAAACTCGCTTGGTCGTGGAATCCCCGCGACAGTGCGGGTTAAACACGGCCTATAGAAAACGGTTGACCTCGATCGGTTTGTGTTGTGGTTTTTGACATTATATATGTTGTCTATATCAGGGTTTGGCTCCCTGACACGACGAGTCTTGGTGCCAAGGCCATATTGAACACAAATCAATGGCCAATAGGAATTCACCACAGGGTAAATTTCCGAGAAACAAACGTCACAAAAACGTCTTTGCTTTGAGAGCAACTTGAATCTCTCCACAAGCTGTCTTGAATAGAAAACTCAACTTAACAAAACATGAAAAGCAAATTAATGTGGTAGCTACCTTATCGTCTTGGTTTTTTCCTCGAATTAAGTCTCGGTTTTAGTCCCGAATTTTTCCCGGTCCCGGTTTGAAAACAAAAACAGAGACTTTTTATAACTGGAAGTGGAATATAGACCAAATTCTTTTTCCCGGTCTTCTGATTCTAAGACAAAACAAAATGTAAAATTCCCAGTTCTCGGTTCCGATTTCACCTCTAGTACCAACTACTTAATATTTTTAAAATATTTTTTTATAATCTATTATTATCTTCTAGTATGAGTTTTATGTTTATAATTTGAGGAAAAAAAAAACGTAATTCAATCTGCAGACTCCTTTTTTGTTTATCCACCACTATTACTTAATTATGTAATAAATCTAAATAAATGGTTTCTGATAAATCTCGCGAAAAAAAAAATGAAACTACAAATAGGCATTTTTGACGAAGGGGATCAAGAATGATTATTAATTCGATACACGAAAAGGTTGCGAAAAATTCCTCGCCTCGCCTTGTGTCAAAGACTAGGAAACTAAATGTTTCAAAAAAAAAAAAAGAAACTAAATAATCCCTATTAGATTGCTCAATGGAACTTTAGCTTTAGTTGGTCGTGACTAATTTGTGGATCATGCCTTGCTTTTTCATATATAGACTTGCCAATACACTTTTTTTTTTCTCCTAAAAAATCAATTATGTCTCTTAATATTTAAGTTAAAACTACATTATTGTTCGATTCGAAGAATTTTTTTATGCAAAAGGTTTTAAATACCGTTTGTCGATGTCGTTACACACTTTTCATTTTACGGATATATCGCTTGTCGATGAGTATGCCGATGGATATTCAAGAAATTTAATACAATTATATATCAACACTTGCTTAGAACCTAAACTTACTTATCATGTAATAAATCACGAAAGAGCTCCATTTGGATGAACAGAGCAGCCGCGAATGCCAAATCTTTGGTGGATTGTCAGTAGATCGGGCCACCGAATTCCGTGAACCTTTAAACGGAAATGAAGAAAAAAGACATTAGATCAACTTCAGTTAAGAACATCAATTTTTTATTTTATTTATATAGTTTTCCGTGGCATGAGAAGCGAGAAAAATAAAAAAGTGCCATCCGGCCCAAGCCTCGGTCAAGAGAGTGGGCTTCTAAGGTATGTTTGGCGTGAAGTAGTCGCAGTAAAAACCGTTGCAACTATTTTTCTGCAAGCCATTTAGAGAGACAAAATGTACCAAACACAGAAATGTGTTACTCCAATGTACAATAAACAAGTATACACAAAACATATGCGACATGTTTTTATAGTAAATTATGTAGTGATTACCATCAAATCTACCGTAAGTTTATAAAATGGTGAAATTTGTTTCCTAAATTATCATTTATGGTGCAATTTGCGCTCTGAACTTAAAGGTCTTTATGAGAATTGATATTAAAATGGAAGATTACCGCAGGGTCAGGAGCATCATTTTGCTTGCACGTGACCCACGACACGCCGGTTTCCAAACAGACAGCCACTTTTGCGGCCCGATTCATGTACGAGTGACCGGCTGCTCCAAAGGCCCCGCTCTCTGGCTCGTACTCATTCTCAGTCTGTAAATACAAATATTTATTTAGATCCAACAATGACACCTTAGATTTTGATGACCAAGTGACAAACCTGAGAGAGTATAATTGGACCAACTCAAGACTCAAACAGCTTTCCATCTTTCATCATTTGCACTGTTTTCTGGGTGAATTTCTGCATGGCTGACTGCAAAAAACAATAATAAATGAAAAAAAAAATCACATAAGAGAATTATAAATCAGTTGTGAAATTAGAGACAAACCTTGAAAGGTCCTTTGTCTGTCCTGAAGCTAATGCCAAGAACATACTTGAGCCAAACAGAAATCCCCTAAATAAATATAGAGAAATAGCTAAATTGAAATGTGTCTTTAGCAAAATAGCTATGTTTTAATTAATATTTCTAAATAGCCAATTAATCACTTAAATCAAAATAAAATTACTACAATACCCTTCATATTAGTAATATTAAAAATGACGTGATCTACTAAAATCAGGGAATTTATTGATCACATTTTAATACCTAAAATAGTGCAATTTCAAACAAACCTAATATTCATTAACAAAATCCCTAAAATCACTCTAGCTCTCTCTCTCCTCTATCGGTCGCTACCCTAAAATCAGTCGACGAAGGAAATCTACGGCGGAGGAAATCATGCACTAATCTTAATTCGTAATGCCTATTTTAGCTCAATTATTTAGTCTCCGTCAAAGAACTACGGGCTTTCATGAAATGAACTTTATTCGTAATGCCGCTCAATCATTCTGTCTCCGTCAAAGAGTTATCGGGTTTTGTGTACGACTTTGAAACGGATTTAATTCGTAATGCTTATTTTAGTGCAACCAACTCAATCATTTCGTCTCCGTCAAAGAGCTACGGACTTTCATGTACAATTTTGAAACGGACTTGCTTCGTTTGTTTTTGTGGGTACAGACCAATTCATAGGGCCATGGTCAAAACTCAAACGAAAAAAGAGACCATTTACCAAGGTTCGAATCATCCTAGATAATCGTCGATTATTCGTCTTGCCATAAGTCATCGGCAAATATTCCATGCTAATCGATTATTCGTAAAAACAGTGTAAAAATAACAAAAAAATTGGGTACTTTTATAAAATATTGCATTTTTTTTAACAATTTTCGACAAAGAACTTTAATGCAAAAAAAAAAAATGTAATTTTCAAGATATATAGGTTTAGTTGCTTGGATTTAGAAATGGAGATTGCTATTTATGTACTAGCAATTTTTATTGTTTTCTTGTATATGTTTCATGGGGGACTTTCCAAATCAAAACAAATGTGTATTTTCCATTCATTTCTATTTCCCCATGTGAGACTTCTTCACAAAGCCAAATAGTTAATTATATGTATTATCCAATTATGTAGTATCTTTTAATCTTGTTTTTATTTTCTTATAATTGAGCATGACATTATTTTATTTACATTTGTTTGAGTATGACATGATTTTATTTGAGAATTTACATATATGAGAGTGGGACTATATTTTATTTACATATTTAAGCTTAGTAAATATATTCTTAAAATTATTTTAGTAATTTTCCATCGATAATCCTCGATATGTGTCGGTAACGATAAACTACCATTTTACTAATTTTTCATTGATAATCCTCGAAAATTCATCGATAACCTTCGAAAACGATAATCTATTTATTAGCAAAAACGACATTTTGAACTCTGCCATTTACTGCTTTTCATTATTTTATTTTTTTTGGGATAATGATTAATGATTTTTAGTCCAATTGAGTTGTGATTCCAATTTCGGCCCAGAATATTGGTATTAAAAGGCTTAAATTTTGAGCCCAATATTACATTTTAAAGAGATTTTGGCACCATAAAGGGTGTCTTTGTAACGTTTCAAATTTACAGCGAGGAATTTTGATACTTTCGAAAATTGAGGGGGTCCACTTAAAAATTTGTTAACGCAGTCTATCTCTCACTCTCAGTCTGTAAGGTAGCTTTGAGTTTCTAGTTCTTTCCCCCAATTCATATCTGTCGCCAAATTAGGGTTTCCGATTGCGAAAAAACCAAACGTGCAGTTTCTCATCGCAATATTTTTCCAGTAATTCACTCTTTTCCCCATCCAATATCGAAATTTGGTGATCAAACGCTACGTATTTGCACCTGTATTTGATATAATTTTTCATGGTTTTGTTGTTTTGATCATGTTATTGTTCAAGGTTTGAGTAATTTGTGGAAATGAAAATTGCTTCGCTTTTGTTCGTATTTTCGTTTCATTCTGTTGAATTGACTAGAACCCTAGCAAAACCCTTACAAAATCATATACAGATCAACTTCTGGGTGATTCGAAATACTAATTGTTTCTAGCTTTTGATTGTGTTCTTTATATGTATGCATGTGTGTATGGAATGAGATTACAAGGAGAAGTTGATAGCCAAACCATTTGAAAAATTTAGGGATGTCTGTGGCACAAGTATCCATAAAATAGTGTTTTGGATGGGTTAATCCCGTTGTTTTGTTATCACGGCTTAAGTACCCAATTGTCTGATTCATGTCTCGCCGGTGTCCAATCTCAAAACCAATGGGAATCGACAGAGCCACATGGATCGTAACATTTCGAGACTTAACCCGTGATAAACACATTAAACGGGATTATTCCGTACCACCAAAACACTACTTTATGAATACTTATGCCGCAACATTCCCAAAAATATATACTGCTAATTAAATTACAATATTTAAGCATGAAGAGATTTTGCCTGACTAACCTATCTGTGTGTGTCTATTTTTCTCATTTGCCGAGTGTATGTTTATCGGGTTTATTACATGTCCTTCGCGACTCGAGAGAACCGAACACAATCGAAAGATGAGCTTAAACTACTTTGTACTTTGTTCTACACAATAACCTCATGGCAATAATACCCTTAGGCCACCTTAATCAATTAAAATAAGATCACTACATTTTGACTTGATATCATAATAGCATATACATATTTATTTTAATTCCTTTGGCTGTCTACAGGTAGTATTTCTTAATTTGTTTCTGACATTGTTAAATGGACATTGGTTTAGATATGGCCATAGAAGGTGGAGTCAAAAGACGAGTCTCTTCTTCTCCTTCCGTAGATTCTCAAGTGCTCGATGAGATACCCGAAGTTCTTTCCCCAGAAGATGTAGATTGGGTTGACTCCTGCCTGGTCAAAGACTCCGACTCTGCCGACAACTGGTTTACAATGAAGGACGCTTTCCTAGAAGCTCTCTACTCTAGCAGTGAATCATATCAGCCTTACGAGAATCTAGGGAATGAAAAGCGTAGAAGTATCGATGTGAAGATGGTTTCTTTGAGAGACGAGGCAGAATCTGATCAACTCATTGCAATGGAGGAAGAATTTCAAGAAATTGAAGAAATTGCTCAGAGTCCGTTTGATCTACTTCGCTCACAGGAAGAAGAAGAAGAAGAGGAAAGTAGTAGTGAGAATTCTTCGGATGATTTGGAGTCTCTCTCTTATCCGTTTCTTCCGAGTTACGTGAAAGACTTGCAAGAGACTCAAACAAATGATTCGGAAAGTGAGTCGAGTTCGGTAGTTGATGAGACCGAGTCAGGAACCGATGATATCTTTAAGGTTTGGGATCTTAATGTTCCGGACGAGGAAAACGAGCTTGGGAAGCAATTGAAGAAGGTTATGGAAGAGACCGATCTTCCATTTAAACCATCTGCAGAAGCTTTTACTGGTGTCGCCAGGGACGATCTGAAAATAGAGTCGCTCGAGGACGTAATTAATGCAATTGCTAACATCACGTTGGGTTGAGACTTCCAGTTAGGTAATAAAACACCAATATCTATATGCACTTCGTTCTAGTTTGTGCTCAATAATTGTCGGGCATAGCCGAGGGTTTTGGTTCCTTAGATCTTCCGTGACATTGGGAAATAGAAATAGAACAATTTTCATTAATTATCCATGTAAATCTCTTGTGGTATTTATGCCTGAGTTTGGATCATCTTCAAAGTATATACAGCCTAATTTGATTAATTTTGTGATTAATTTTTTCTTGATTTTTGGTGGTACTTGTGAGTTGTGACTAAGCTTGGTACTTAAATTTTTCATTAATCTTTCCTCATATCAATGAATTACTCTTAATTTTATTCAGACTTAAGCCGTTTCATTGCGATCGCTACAAATTAGGGCGGAATTTCGTTTCTGGTCTTGCATACTGAATTTAAAATCGGGATTTTTTCGGAATACTGGGAGCTGGAAACTCTGTTTTGAGACTTAAGATTTGAACCAGTTTTCAGTAATCCAGAATTCTTTATTTATTTATATATTTATTTATTTATTTATATGTATATATATAAATTACCTTATAATACTTATTAGTATTATATTACATCTTTATAGGAAATAAAAACCGGTGAAATCTCAGGTTAAAACAAGTATTTCTCGTTAAAGCCATCGTGGCTTGAAATGGGATTCTCCGCCTAAACTGAACCGGTATTTTTGTGCTCTTATTCCCTGCTTGAGTATCGTTTTTATGAGTCCTGGCCCCCGTTACTAATTCCCAAGAAAAATGACTCGTGTGCCGAAGTTCCCAGAAAAGGTCTGTCAAAACCCCGATTCCGGGTTTCGGTTTCACTCCTGATTGATTCTTAATAAACACTGATTCTTGCCTCATGTTGCTGAAAAGCTAACTTGCCAAATTGCGCTTCTAAAATTTGAGCAAAACAAGACACCACTTGCAAAGAGTGCTGGTCGTTGACTGGGGCCCACCGAGTGGCACGTGTGAGCAAGCACGGAGGAGGGAGCTGACATGGCACGAAATGGGCCGTTGGCACGGTGATCCAAGCGCCATAAAATGGTGATGATTAAATGGTAACCATTTATTATCACTAAGAAGCAAGCAAAGAGTGATTACAGCCTCACGCTTAGCCATCCAACATGAATGAATCTCTCGAGAAAAAAGCCTTTTGTCGGAACTCTCGTATGGCTACAACTCACGCAATCGTCGTTTCCTCTCCTCTCGCAAGAGAAAACTAAAGACATATATCAATTTTATTTTACTTTCTCTAAAATTATTAAAATTAGAGGTGAAAGTGGAATCCGGTGCCATGTTTTTTTTGGTTACTTATCCGGTATAGTCTTCCTTATTTTTTTTTGAAATTGAAAGCCGGTCCAGGTAAATAACTCTGGAAATCAACAATTGAAAATCAAAATTACATACTCGGTTTTTTTGCATTTTTGGAAGTTCAAATACAAATTCGTTAAAGCCCGATTATCACGCAACAGCGTATCGCAATGGTCTCAACTTCAGTTGAACTTTTAATCTGGTTGTAAACTCACTACACGACTCTTCGAGAGGTCTCGGATTCAATCCCAGCGAGACACAAAAATCGCGTATGTAAAATAATCTTAGTCGACAGTGTTGTATTTGAAAAAAAAGCTCATTAAATAATAAAAATTAGCAAAAATATACATAGAAATGAAATCATAAATGATTTTTATTTTTATTTTTTTTTACTTTGGAGACAAAGCTTTATAAATTCCTTGCATGAAATAAAGAAATATTTTAAGGTGGACAAAAGCCTCAAAGTCTGAGCCACTTCTCCGGCCAAGTCAGCAAAGTTATCATCCACGTGTCGAGAGGGGACTGGTGGGGGCAGCGCAGCCTCATATAAGCCATCTTCTCGAGCGAGCAACAAGTATATAAGAGAGTGAGGCAGTTGCTGGTTTGTGACAGAGCTTCCTTCGTCAAGCCGACCCCAAGATAAGATAAGCTCCACCATTCATCAATGGCGTCGCCTTCTCTCCTCAAGGCCTCCCCGGTCGTCCTCGACAAGTCCGACTGGGTCAAGGGCCAGACCCTGCGCACCACCTCCGTCTCCGTCGCCCGGAGCCACCCCGCCTCCGCGCTCACCGTCCGCGCCAGCTCCTACGCCGATGAGCTCGTCAAGACCGCGGTACGTCAAATTCTACGTCTTTTGGTTGGATTAAGAACAAGTTTCCGAGCTCTCGGGAGTTGGATTTCGCTTCCTATGGTGTTCTTTGGAGTTAGACAGAGTGAAACCTTTGAAGCTAGGCCGTTTGGCTTGCGATTTGATACCAGATAGAGAACTAGAATCCATGCTCTTCGGTGTAGAATTTCGCTTTCTGTTACGTACTTTTCTTATCTTGCAAGTTACAAATCCAATGCCTTATGATTGCATAGCGAACTAGTATCCATGAAAGCGTTTTGAAACGGACTCGTGTCGTCTTTTTTGTGGGTACAGAAAACCATAGCCTCGCCTGGGCGTGGAATCCTGGCCATGGACGAGTCAAACGCGACCTGCGGGAAGCGTCTGGCGTCGATCGGGCTGGAGAACACGGAAGCCAACAGGCAGGCGTTCCGGACCCTCCTGGTCTCCGTGCCGGGGCTCGGTCAGTACATCTCTGGCGCCATCCTCTTCGAGGAGACGCTCTACCAATCCACCGTCGAAGGCAAGAAGATGGTCGACGTCCTCAAGGAGCAGAACATCGTCCCCGGCATCAAAGTCGACAAGGTAAAAACACTGTCCACCTCTTGTCAGACACTGTGTTTGTGTTAAGGTTTCTGACATTATGTTGGTGATGACGTGGACAACAGGGTTTGGTTCCCCTTACTGGCTCCAACGATGAGTCGTGGTGCCAAGGTCTTGACGGACTTGCCTCTCGCACGGCCGCTTACTACCAACAAGGAGCTCGCTTCGCCAAATGGTAAGTCGAATCTCGATGAAAATTCGTTAAAAAGTTTACGACGAGATGGATTTGCAAGCTCACTAGACATACATGGCTGACTTTGCCGTATGGTCAACCAGGCGTACTGTTGTGAGCATTCCCAACGGTCCGTCGGCTTTGGCAGTGAAGGAAGCGGCTTGGGGCCTGGCCCGCTACGCCTCCATCGCTCAAGTAAGAGAACAAAGACCGGAAAAGTTTATCTTAGTAGGACCAACCCGGCTAATTAAATGTTATTTATTGGTTATTTGACTCTGTTTTCCGTTCTTGTTTCTCTTTTAGGACAGCGGTTTGGTCCCGATTGTGGAGCCGGAGATCTTGCTCGACGGCGAGCATGGCATCGACCGGACTTTTGAGGTTGCGAAGAAAGTGTGGGCTGAGACATTCTACTACCTGGCTGAGAACAACGTCTTCTTCGACGGAATCCTCCTGAAGCCGAGCATGGTGACCCCCGGAGCCGAGTGCAAAGAGCGTGCTACCCCTCAGCAAGTTGCCGACTACACCCTCAGACTCCTCCGCGCTAGAATCCCACCCTCCGTTCCCGGCATCATGGCAAGTCTCCCTTGAAAAATACTTCTGCATAAGATAACTTGTGCAACAATCTTTGATTACTAACGTTTTTTGAATTGTGCGTTTGAGCAGTTCTTGTCTGGTGGGCAATCCGAGGTCGAAGCCACCCTGAACTTGAACGCAATGAACCAAGCCCCGAACCCGTGGCACGTGTCCTTCTCATACGCACGTGCTCTCCAGAACACCTGCCTGAAGACATGGGCGGGCCGGCCCGAGAATGTTGCGGCTGCTCAGGAGGCGCTGCTCATCCGCGCGAAGGCCAACTCGCTCGCCCAGCTCGGGAAGTACACGGGCGAAGGCGAGTCCGACGAGGCCAAGGAAGGCATGTTCGTCAAGGGCTACGTTTACTGAGTAGTTTCTCGCCCGGTTTGAAGCTGTTTAGATCAAGATTAAAATGAATTATAAAGATGGTGATCGCGACGGTGAACCGAAATTTGTAATGCTTTTTGTTATAGCCCGTGGGAGACTATTTTTGTTCTTGATTACAGTGTGCTTTTTGGCAGCTTAATAAACTTGTTGCTGATGAGTTTAGTTAGTGTGTACTTACGAAATCCAATTTATTATCACTGCTTTAAATGAATTATTCAATGCAATTTTAAGGTTTCAATATACACTTAAAGAATCTCTGTCCACACAGAATTTCCTCTAAAAGAACACTTTAATCAATAAAATTCCACACTTAGTCCTCATTGACTTCATAATGTGATGTTGAATTAATCAACGCATGCTTATATTCCATACTTACCGTTCATCTTATATGCATGAAATGGAAGTATAACAAATATCTATTACTTTCTCAACACAATCCTTAAGCATCCCAATGTATGGTTCTAAATTTTTTCCATCTTTTCTAGATTAGACACACTCAATAAGAGTTAGATGTGATCTTTTTTTTGTCTTTTTCTTTTTTGTGGAAGACCTTTTCCGAATCATAGTGTTCCAATTACAACTTTCCTCGAGCATCATTTTAAGAGGTGAGATCGGGATCGTTAGTAGGGATTTTGAGAAATATTTCTCGTGGTCTTAGTTTTCCAAGAATTTTAAAAATTGGAACCCAATACCAGTAATAAACAGGCATTCACAACAGAAATATAATCGTCTAAAAATACACTATGAAGAAAACAAGAACGGTAATTTCTTGGTCCCGGTTTGTCAAATTTGATCCACGTCCCAATTCTCCAAAAAAAATCTTAATTTTTTTTTTAAATGTTTCTTAACCGGGTATGACAACCCGTAAAAGAAAAGTTCCACCGCTAATTATTATTAAATTGTGTTGAAAAATGTTATTTGAAGAAAATGTATATGTGGTCATTAGTGATCACAAAGGAGAAGATAGAAAAAAAAATGGCGATCTCAATCTAGCAAAGAGAAGTGGGCCAAATGAGGTATTGAACCGTAGAGTTGTTGGTGTGGAATAATAAGAGCTAACAATATTGGTAGTCTTATTATAAATTGCTCAAAAACAGACTTGGCTTTTTGTGCACTAGAGTTCAAAAGGGTTTTTTGTGTTGTCTTCTTCACAACTTTTTTTAGAAACTGAAAAAAAGCTCATTTAGATGTGCTCATACATACTCACCACAACTTGGCATTGATGAGCTTCAATACGAATCACAAGTTCCAACGTTGCACTTGATAAGACCAAAACGCTGCGTTTAGTTAGAGACCAACAGTTTGGGGTAGAAAAGACCTCGAACCCGGTTTGGGCGTGTCTCAGTCCAGCTTCCGACCTAAAATCGGGTTTTCTTTTCCCGAAACAATCAGGATCCGGGGCATAATGTAGCAAAAAAGAAAGTAAAAAGGGTAATGGCCCGGTATGCACTTTTAATATAATCATTTATTTTCAATTAATTATATATTTTTAGCTTATTATTCCATATTCACAAGCAACAATTACAACTTAATTTACAAGTCTTTGTAAATTCATTAAAAATCATTTAAACACTGATACTGGCTATAATTCTTGCAATAGATTCCTCGAACACGTCAAGAAAGTATAGCTCAAATGGTTGAGCATCGAATACGACGCTAAAAATATAAAAATCCTCGAGCGCAATACAAGACTAAAATAATTCAAAAAATATACATCATTCAGTTTCCTATTTCCTTCAAAGAAAGAAGACTAACTAAACATAAATTTATATGAAACGGGAATATCCAAATCAACTCTGTACATGTACCTTTGTTGTATATACAGAGAAAGTTGCAAGACAGGTTCCTTGAGAAGATCTGCAATGACATATAATGTTCTTACGAGATTTAGCAAATATTACTGTTAAAATATTGCCGTTTAAAATGTTTCAAACGGCAATATCGGTTCTGGAAATGGAGGGCTTCCCTGACCTTCACTAAATCCAATTTCCAGTCTGGTGATAGAGATTAAGTTTTACGTGATGGTTAAGGACTCTTAAATACACCAAGGGATTATAACCTAATGGGTTATCTAAAACTTAAAACATAAACAGTTAAAACCCTAAAAATAATTAAACAGTCTAAATAGCATAAGATAACATCGATAATTATTCCCAAATTGTACATACACAATAACGCAACCGGCAAGTTTATGTATAATGTTTAACTTTACAGCAGATGATCAAATCGACAACAATGGGGCATTTCTTTCAACCACTAGCAAGAATATTTATATATATTCATATGGTTTGCTATTTAAAAAGGATATCAAACAAGGTGAACGGGACTCTGGGGCGTACCTACGTATATTATGAGGCTATCTTTCGTAGGAGGCAACAGGAACTACGCTCGTAGATCCATAGTTAGTTCCACTAAAACCATCTGTACCTTGTTCCTATAATATGAAAACAGTTACAAAGTTCATAATATAACAACCATAATTTAAACCTGAAATCAAGCACTACACATATTAATAGATCTAAAAGAGATGGATATCTTTTCCAATTTATAAAATGACGTTTGTATGAATCAAGCATTACCTGGTTATTTGAAGGTTGTTCGGGTACTCGATGCGGTCTGGAATTTAGGTCAATTAAGTGATTATCCATCTTTGCATTGCCATCAATTGTGTTATCTAAGTGTAGATTGAGCTTAGCTGGTTGAATCTGTTCCTTCATTAGTTCGTTCAGATCACGGGATTGCAGCCCTAAATTCTCTAGTTCACCGGGCTTGTCCGATAGAAACTACAGAAGATCGAACAAAACTTAGAAATAAGATAAAGCTGCGCAACATTCAAAGATGAATAAACATATATAATACTCTTTAGTACAGGGAACAAACCTCGACTTTTTGCCTCAGAACGAGATACCGGCGGTGCGTTCTTTTCCCGCCAACATGTACAATCATGTCGCATTGCAGGCAGAGGGAACTACCATCTATCTCACAGTAAAAGAATCCTACGCAGTACATAAATGCAAGTCTAGAATCACCATTTGTTTTAACAAAATAAGAAAAATTTATACCGCATTTGATCAAAGAAACATAACTTTGCTCATACCGGGTCCGCTTTCACAAATGTCACAGAGAGGAACGTCACTGGGGTCGGCTAACCTGACCCGCACATGTCTACTGGCAAGTTTGTTACACATGTGAACCTGCAACTCCAGCCATATCGAGAAATTAGCGAGCTGCCTACCGGTATCAAGATGTACACACTAAGTAACTTGTAATGAAAATGAATTTAAAAGTTTGACTTGCGATTCAATTTCAATATACTTTCCGCTTGTTCTCATATATCATCGCAAAAACTCGTAAATTTTCCGACCGCCTTTGTCGATTCAACATTAGCACCAAGGAATGCATTTTAAGAATTATTGTAAGCAATTCGGCATTTGCAACAATACTCATTAAAAAGGAACAACATTTCCGAAAAGCGGAAAAACTGCTTCGTTTAGAAACACGTACACTAACTTATAAGCTGCTAAAACATGATTTTTTTAAAAAAGTTAATTTTCTCTTCAATTTTTTCAGCTTTGTGAGTCAATAATATATTGAAGCTTATCTCGAATGTACAAGTTCAAATACTCAACGAAACCTAATTCGAAATCAATATGAATTCAAATTACAAAAGTAAATCAAGAACAACGAAACAATCTATATCCGAAGATTTTTTTAGTATGATCCTAAACTTCCAAACTAAGCAATTGCCACACGCGATTGAGTAAATATCCTATATATATATGTATATATATATATATATATCACCAGGAGCTAAATGAATTCTCGTGAATCGAAATGGAAACTGAGAATTCTGATTGAAGATCGAGGAGGGAGGAGAAACCTTGTGGTCGCAAGCGAGGCAGAGAGCGGCCTCGTCGGCGGCGCAGAAGACGATCGCGGCGGCGCTCTCGCAGACATCGCAGACCGTTCGCATTTTCCTTCAATTCTCTCTCTCTATCTCTATCTCTCACCGGTATCGCTCGTCGTCCATTTCACGGAGTAGTGAGAGGGAGTGAGACGAAAGAGCAGAGATAGCGAAAGAGACGAAGACAAAATGGAGAGCTACGAATCAGTATCCCGCTGGTTCTGAATCTCCATTAATGGCGAACGAGGTTCCGTGAAGTTGACTGTTGATCAGTGCAAGACTCAGAAACGACACTTGAGTCTGATCAAAACAGAAAATAATAAATAAAAAAAAGCTATTTTATTTTTTTATATTTGAGGCAAAAGTATAAAAAGTTAGGTCAGCTGGGATATTATGCATGCAATAATATATTTCAGCGGTAAAAGTAAATAAAACTAGAAATGCAGGGGCCGCATGCCGGGGCGGATCTTGGATTCCGGAAATTGAGGGGCTAGACTTAGGAAGTCTAAAAATGAGGGGGGCTAATTATAAAGAAATTTAGTTTCTAGACTTATTTTGAGCACTAAAACTATTTTAATCCACTTATTTTCAAAATAATCATACCATACTCTTTTTTTTCATTTATATATTTTTGTCGCCAAAAAAAAAAGTGTCGAGTTTTAATTCGTACATATTTAAGTGTTACACTCCATTAGCCCAAGTTCTAATGGGCCTTTTTATATAGCCCAAAAGTTGCACTCCATTAGCCTTGGCTCATATTTGACCCATAATTGTGAGCGTAGCCTTTTTTGTGTATCAACACTTCTAATTCTGACCTATTTATTGTATTTTGTTTCCATTTCTTCTATTCTTGTTTGCATATTAAACTTACGTATTATATATTATCGAGAACGTCAACGTGACATGTCAAGCAAACCGTTGATGGTACATATAATTAATTTAAATAGTAATTCAAATATAATTTTCCTAACCTTGCGTATTAAGCCAATGATTTATTATTGATTTACATAATAAACCCTATATTTTTCAAGCCAACCCCTCAATCTGTATTACTTTAGGTGTAATGAATTATCATAGACGGGTTAATAGCGGCTAGCGGCTAGCGGCATAAGTATTTAAATTTTTATTTTTGTACCGATATAGATTCAAAAAGAAATTACAATCGAAGTTTCTAACCTTTTACTATTTTGTTTTTCAATAAAATTTTGTTCAGTTGATGTTACATAATTTTAGATAGACTATTTACAAACAAAAGAAAAATATTCGAAAGAGTAAAGTGACACTTCACGGTATAAATGTTAAATTGAAAAAATAGACGAACCTCTTGAGAAAAGTTAAACAGTAACTATTCAAAAAAATTGCACTTACATATTTAGAATTTTGTTGATGTACAAATTCGTCATTATTTAATATGACATAAAGTGTTAAAGTAGTGAATTAATTAAATTTACAAACCATGATAAAAGGCTTTAAAGAAACAAATTGGTATTCGTAAAAGCCCAATTGAGAAGCCCAATGAGACTCTCAATCAGATCAAAGCCAACGGATACAAGGCTACTCGGCCCAAAGGGCTCTAAGGCCCAATATCCATTCGACAGCAATCCAGAAAGACAAGGGTCGAGTTGTCATATTCTCTACCCGGCATCCCATTTCAAATCCAGGCGGAAGACCAGGAGTACGGAGTCAAGCCTCCAACGGGCATAATTCAAACACGACGACGAGAACGAGGTCATGGGACACGTGTAGCAAGGTCGTCCATTCAACCCGGTCAGCACGGAGAGAAGACCCCATGATTCCTGGAAGATCAACGGGAAGAATTGGAGCCTATAAATATCAAGCTCAAGCTCAGATCAACACACACGCATACTTGCAACCTCGAGAGAATACACTGAAAAGATTCTACCCGGCATTCTTGTCTATTTGAGATTTTGTTGTATTCTTTCCCTCCTTCTCTATTCATTTCCATTCTTAGGCGTGATCTAGCTGTCTGTAACTATCCGTCCATGTCCATTGTCGCAATAAACTAACAGAGGAAGTAGTCAACTACCGCCTTGGGACGAACGTCTATAAAAAATTCCTCGTCTCATTTATATTGCTTGTATACATATACATATATCGTGAGCGAATCGTGAGCTTGCGACGTGAGAGATCGAATTCCGCCAAATTATTCTATTCAAAAATATCATACGCTCACAAGTCACACTTGACTAATTGAGGTGGAAAACCACGTCAACAAATTTCATGTGTGAAAAGAAAAGGATCTATACCACATACAAACATTTTATAGTTATGCAGTTAAATTTGTTAAACCTAATTATTATTTAAAAGTGCAAGCCACGTTGCCAATGTAATATATTTATTTATATCCGTGGAGTAGATGGAATGTATATTATATTGAAAGCAAATCATTAACACAAATTATTTTAGATGTCTTAATCTTCTATTATAGAACATGTTTTGTCATGTCATAAGATAGTGTGGTTTGAAAGTAATATATAACAACTTCATATTCCACACGGTGTTGAAATGGTCAACAAACATCGTTACGGTCGTAAGTTAATATATTATTTTCATTTAATTAATTCGTGATCCTAATAACTTTGAGATGGACATTTGTCCATCACAATCACTAACTTGAGGGTTATGTTTTGTTTTATTTCCTAATAACATACCGAATGTATATTTTGCTTGTCTTATGTATTTTTGTGAAAAATTGATTTCTTATCTATATTAATATATCATGTATATGATATCACATAAATTCATATATGATTACTCTAGTAAAGTTTGGTACCATGTTCATTTTCCATCATGAATCATGGTGTTCCACTGTAGATAATCCGAATTCAGAAGTAAAAAATAAAAATAAAAATAAAATAAAAAATCGATTTAATTTTTTTGTAAAGAGATAATTGTGTTGACAGAAAAAGACTTGCTTTCTTTTGTGGGTGTGATCATTTGAAACATTTACCTTCTGACGAGTGCTTTTACAAGGACCCTCTTTTTTCATTTGCCTTCGTCTCAAAGCAAACAATATTCTACCACCAAATACAATATTAATCAATCACTATGAAGAATATTAAACAAAAAAGTGGAGAATAAAGAAAGTTACTTTGGTACGTATTAATAATCACCAATTTATTTGTACTAATTACAGCTTAATGTTAGTAAGATTATATATTTTAGTTTTTGTCATGAGTAGTCCCGTAATAATGGGAGGTGCTTTTTTATCCCCTATTTTAATTTCGGGTAACTCTAAAATTGTAAATTTTATTTTTTATTACCAAAACAATAACTTTAAAAATACTAATTAATCTTAATCTATGGATACCCATGTAAGAACACTATTTTGTTATGTTGTTTTTGTCATTATGTGTTGTAAAACAGGTTGTCTAAAAGACTTGTCTCAGATCGACAAGTTGTTGAAGATCTACGCATTTACGCATTTATTGAAGAGATATGCTGCTTGAGTCAAAGATTTTCGTGGAGCAATCACCACGATCAGCCAGCTCAATTGTGATCATCTTCTGATTGATGTTGGACTGGCTTGATTGAAGGTTACCGTTAGTTCAATCAATCCCCCTGATCGTGGTTCTTTTCATTGCCTTATTTGGATGCCATGAAGACCGGCGTAATAACATTTGCTAGATGTGGCTGGAACATACTTTGAACGAAAAACACCCATCGGCTTAAATCATAAGTGGAGGGTCTTGAGATCTCGCTTTGTGGAGTGACGACTAGCTGTGGACAGTTGAAGTAATCCAAAGATCGTTCTGAAGAGAAGCAAGCTTTTTCCCTGGAGTCGGATCACCAGCTGCGTCTGGTCTTGAGGGGGAGTTTAATCTATTCTCTTGTGAAACTCATTTAACTATCATGTATGACCGTGTAGAATTGTTGAATGTTTTCCAGTGGAATAAAGTATCTGAGTCAGTGCCCCATAGAGTAGGTTCCCACGAGGAGTTTGTGAACTGCGTTACCAAATATCGCGTGTTCACTTGTCTTTTCTTTTATACGCGTATATTGTAATATGGGCTTTAATTGTACTTGTTGATATACTTGTCATGACATTCTTCCCAACATCGTTGATATCCGATCTCAACTCCTAGTTTTAAAAAGTACAAAATTATATAATTTAGATAACTAGAATCGAAATCGAATGCTAAATCGATCTCTACAATATCATTGATGTATGACTAGTCCATCTAAGAATACACAATATTAATTTATAATTCAGAAGTCCAATTCAGCTTTTTTTTTTAGAATTTTATTTTTAAGAATATGTAAAGATGATTAAACAATTGGCAAGCTCTTCAATTTTTTTATATCACTCTTGGAGAGTTATTCTCCATCAGATCAAGCAAGATTCAGGTAGTGAGATTGATAATGTTTTTGTTGCACATCTCATGTGTTCTAACTTCTAAGCTCAATTATAGTGACATTATTGTCTCTATTATAGGCCAAAAATTAAGTCACCAAAATGTTCTATGAGTGTGAGTTTGGAAATCACTAAATCAATATAATGCCTTGCTTTCGAATTGGGAAATCCATGGGGTCCAATTTTGTTGGTTAGGATTTGGACCTCTTTTACGTATAGTTTTCTTCTTACACAATCAAGACTAGAGTTAAGCAGGAAGAAAAGAAAAAGAAAAATAAGAAACTAGAGTATTCCGTTAGCATGGAGTATGGACTATAGGAATTCAGCCTTTCAAATTCCTATATGTTAATTTTTTCAACAAACCTTTTTACTATAATCTAGCGGGAGAAATTCTAGTATAATTTTTCGCATTATAATAGTAGGAAGTACTACTGCCGCAATTACATACATATACAATTTTTGTTGTCGCTCGTTGTGAATTATGATTGAACTTAAAATCTCTCAAAGTCAAGTGTTTACCACTATGCCGAACAAATTTAGTTCTCATTTTTATTTTAATGAATCAAATTCGACTCTTAATCATTCTTTAGAGAAGCCTTTAAATTTAAAATACGATGGGCTTTAATAACGATTCCGATATATAAGTCTTTAAGTATAAAATGCGACGGGCTTTCATAAGGATTCCGATAAATTAAGCTATGCAATAAACCTCTTCTTTCATCCGAAAATCATCCACCACTATGAAGAAGAACAAATAGAGAAAATTATTAACAATAATTACACTAAAAAGTGTAGCAAGCGAAGGAATAGCGTGTCCGATATAGCATGAACAATGAACATGCTTGTGTTGATTACAAGAATGAGGAGACCTCAAAATTGGTACCATTAATGATATGTGTTGGCGTGCAATCTATAAAGCAAAAAGTCTTCAATTTTGACTCTAAACTATACTATATTATTATTGTTCATTATTCAAAGTATGGAATCCTTGGAATTTTGTTAGCATTTTGTCCCAAAAGATTATGCCACGAAGTGCGGTAGGGACAAATGAGCCTCATTTGACAATGAGTGTTGTATCTTGTGAGCCAACTAACTAGAGGTGCACTAGTACTCTTAGGCTTGAGTTTTTATTTAATATTCAAGTGGTTGAGCTATTTTAATGTGGTCTTGTTCTTCAAATAAATGTTCTTGAAAGAGAAGAAAAAAAAAAGAGAAAAAATAGATTTTTTTTTTCTAATTTCACACCATGAGATTAATCGGGAAGTCAATCCCGTGTTTAGTTGTAATGCTAGGGTCCGATCTTCCGTTACTGAGCTTTGAGAGATTTCACGAGAAACAAAAAGATTTATTTGGTGTCGGAATAACACAGAAAAAATAAATAGAGGAATGTTTTTTTGAAAGAGGTTTAACTTTTTAAAATGTCATCCGGCCACTTTAGATGAAGGGTACGGGTGAGCTTCATTTAGATATCACCTCTTTCCGGCTTGGCTAATAATAATTGTGGGTACGAAGAGAATACGAAGTCGAAGTTGACAGTCGGAATAGAAAGTAAAGGCTAATGCCTGAATTTTACGACCCGGGTTAAGGTTAGTTATGTGTATATGGGTCCAATGTTGCCGAACACCGGGATGGCTTGTTTTATTTACTTAATTGTTGACTAATATTAATTTTGATGGACATCGAAGCTTTGAGATTCTAAATTTTATTTATTTTTAATCTTAAATATAATTAAAGTTGAGATGATGGCATAATATAACATACAGAATTATGTGCATTGCATGTGTGCGTGCGTGTTTTTTTTTTTTTAATATTTAAAAATATTATCCTCTAAAAGTCTTAATATCAACTAGCTTATTAGTTATTTTCAATTCTTTCCAGTTAAGGTCAACATTTTTTTCTTCTTCTTGTCCAACAAATAAAAGTTTATTTTTTTTCATCCCAAAATAATTCAAATCATGTGTAGTGTACATTGGATAAGGAAGTGTCAAACTACTTAAAAAAAAAAAACTGGATGATAAAATTAGGATTTGTCCCACTGCAAGCTCCTTTAATTTTGACTACTACTAATAGTAGTATGTGTTGAATTAATGGGCTATCAATGTTATTCCTCAGTAACATTTTAATTACACATTACCACCTTGAATTTTAAAAAAGGTTATTTATCATTAGATAGTATTAATATATTGCATATTTATTTTTTGTGTTGTTATTATTATCATAAATTTAATGAAAAACGAAAGTTACACGTGCCTCTAGTGATCAACCTCAACTTTTCATCATATATACTGTTTGCTTTCATATATGATATATCTATTGTTTCTAATTTGTGTAAAAGCATACTGTCTATTTTTAAAATAATTAAAATATATCCTCAAAGTATACTTTAAATTTGTATACTCTTCAATCATCTTAATTTAAAAATTCAAGAATTCCCCTTATTCGTATACTGGGCCCGTTTGGCACAGCTTAATTTTTACAAAAAATATTTTTAGTTTTAGTTTAAGAAACAAATTGTTTTTGAAAAAAACCGGTAAGTGTTTGATAAATTTTTTAAAAATTAGTTGTTGTTGGTAACAAAAACTGTTTTAGCGTTTGGTAAAAAAAAATATTTAGGCTATAAAAAGACTAAAATAGACTAAAATCGTATTTTTGTTTTGAAAAAACCAAAAGCTACGAATCCTAGCTTTTATAATTCATGTACAAAAATTCAAAATCGATTTTGTGTTTTTTGGAAAAACAATTTTGCCAAACACCTGGATAGCGGTTAAGTTTATTTTATAAACAAAAACATAGCTAAATAACCTGTGCCAAACGCACGCACTGTCTAAATTCATTTTTGATAAAAATATACTTTTTTTTTAAAGCCAAAATATTATCAATCCTCGATTGTAAGGATTTTTAATTTTTTTATAAAATTAATTACAAACTATAAAAATAGAGGATGATGTTGTCAAGTTATAGCTAGAGGATATATTTTGAATTTTTTAGTAATATAAAAAAGATATATTTTTTATTATTAAAAATGAAAATAAAAGGTATAAAAATGTTATTTTTCTATAATTTTAGTAAGTTCTTTTTTTCTTCCAGAGGAATCAATTCTCTTCTTTTTCTTTTTTACTTTTCAGCTAATTAAAAAAAGCTACTATTACAGCAGTGCCAGTGACAAACGCTTACTTTTCTTTTAATATAATAAAGTAACAATAGTGTTTGTAAGTTTAATACAATATTCAAGTGAACAATTACATTTTTCCTAATTATCCCTGTAAAACCCCAAGAGATCGATGCGACAAATCCAATCCGGTTTCACGTCACTTGAAAATACATTACTAACTGATTAATATGCATTAAACTAATCTAAGAAAAGTTCTGCATTTATTAAATTAATCAAATATTTGTCAATGGCTCATCATAGTCATAGAACCCTAAAAGGCAAAAGCCGAAAAGTTTGGGCATGATTTTGTGGGGTCTAAACCGTCTAATTAGTTAATAGTTGGTGGCCAGGAATAAGCTGCCATGAACACAATATAACTAAAACCCTTGCTTTTGCAAGTGGGCTATGAATAATATGATTAGAGTTTTTTTTTATATATATAATTATATATTATTACACTATTGGTCCGAACTATATATATTCGCATTACAAGATAATTTCGTAGCGTTAGATGCTGACATTATTGGCCCATTCTCTATTAGACAAGATTACATATATAAGCAGGGCCGGCCCAATCTATGGGCGAGATGGGCGTCTCGCTAAGCATTCCCGCGTCTCGCTAAGATTGAACTTAAGCATTCCCGCGTCTCGCTAGGATTGAACTTAAGCCTTTAAAAATACTCTTATAGTGGATATAATTAAGACTTTAAAAGGATAAAAAAATCCAAAAAATAATACATAAGTATATTGTACTAAGTGTGTCAGTATATTTTAGTCTAGCTCCACTCGTATTTCGTTAAAAGTCTGTTACACGAGCGTCACGTGTAAATCTACGATTAAACTTGAAAAGCATAAATTATCCTATTTTTATATTAAAGTAGAGACGGATGCGTGTTTCTAGCTTAACAGATGTTAACTCGAGATAGAGGGAATTGGACTTTGTCACTATTTTGTGGCTTTTGAGATACTACTCCCGCTAACGAATTGTTATATGCATGCACATATGGTATGAGATCCAATTGAGTACTTATGCCATACTATATTCTTTTTATTAATAATTTTATCTATATTTTTAATTTTAAAAATATATGGGTGATTTTAACAATTTTAGAAAAACCAACTTCTGTTGTATTTACAAGTTTTCACTAAAAATCCTCCTATGAATTAGGGGAAGTAGCTTTTTCATGTAATGTTTAATTTGCTTTTTTCTTTCTCTATATATATATATTATTTTATATAACAACAATGAAAAAAAGAAATGTTTGTTGGGCAAATGTAAATTCATAACATCTTAGATTGGGATGAACTGATGAACCACCGCAAATTTAAGCCGGGGAATGTTCAAATAAAAACCAAATTATTGAAAACACACAAATGAACTAACGTTTACATTTAGGAACGCTCTTTGAAGATGACCCCTCACCACGTTTGGTCCTTACTTAGAAAAACTTGGCATGTAGTCCCTTTCACGTTTTAATTATTTTATACATACTTATGTATTCTATCAAAATTCTTAGCAATTAATGAATGTATTGGAGGATTATTTCCGTTATGATTTTTGTTTGCAAAAAAATCTAATTTAAGTTTCATGAATAATCGGTTTTATGTTAGTGAGATAACCTTTTTACCAATTTATCAAGTTGAATCATAAATATAAAGGAAAACGGGTTTATAAGAAGAGAAATTCGTTGTTGACAAACTATTTGATAACCAATTATAGATACTGTCACAAATTTATAATATTATAAGAAGTATGACGAATTTATAATTTTACAAGTCAACATCCGAAATAGTATCATAGAGATGAATTTAAATTTCGTGACGCTAATAAGAGTATATATATTTTGTCGGGAAATGGTCATAGATATTTTAAAAAAATATATAATTCATAAATTTTTTTTAATGTAACTTCATATTCCATCAAATTGGTTAATTTCCCTACAATAGAAGAAGATAGAAAAAAGTTCATATACTTATACATCTTTAAATATTCCATTAAATTGGTTAATGTGACATTATTGTGTTCTTTCTTCATATTTTTGGCCAAAAAATTCCATGCCAATTAAAGTATTATAAGCGATAAATTCCTTATATATATAAATATGATTGTGTGATTAAATATATAATCTAAAATCAAACCTTAGAAGTTACAATACAAACAAATCCTTGAGCCATATTAAAAAAAATAGATAAGCGACAATATTTAAATATGTTTTTCTTTTGTTTTGTTTCAGAATTAAATATGTTCAGTTAACCCGAAACCGACCCGAATCGGCGGCAGTTTAGGCCGTCCGATGCAAACCCGTTTGGAGATTCGACGAATCTGACGGTGGTCGGGTTCCATCCAACGGCTTGGAATCCTCGAAAGTACCGACAGAAATACGAGTGCCACGTGGCGCAATCGCATAGGCCACTCGGCGGCCGATCTCTGTTCTCCCTTTCTCCACGTGACTTCGTCTCTCTCCCCGGTTAACGAACGACACAGAAAAGCGAGGGCATAACCGTCATTTCACACTTCGGAGAGAGAGAAGTTTATTCTTCTTCTTCTTCATCAGAAGCTTCAGAGACTTTGACGCCGCTCCAGATTTGCAGGGCGGTTTCCACGTCGGGATTAGGAGAGAGAAAGGAGAGAGAGAGAGAGAATGTGGTGGTAGAGAGAGAAAGCTCGACGGTTGTGGCCGTTTCGACAGAGATCGTGGTGACCGCGAAGCGTTTCCGACTTCCACTGTTGCATCGAAGCTCTCTTCGCTTCTTCACCAGCAGCATTGGAGCTTCGAAGCTAGTTCGTTTGTCCACTGTGGGTATGAAGCCCTCCTTTCGTTAGTGATTTTAGCGTCTTCCTCTTCTTCTTCTCGAGTTCGAATTCGTCTCACTAATGGAGCGTTCAAGTCGATTCAGTGGTTTCGTATCAGCAAAGAATCAGAGATAATCAATGTGGAACGTTGTGTGTTTGGAAACGGTTTTTTTTTTTTGTTTGTTTGTTTGAGAATCTAGGTTCTTAAGTAACTAACCGTTGCGTAATCGGTTTCTCTGGCTACAACGTTCAAATGCGTGAGATTTGCGGTTGAGTTAATGATCAAACATGTATATATGCGTATATAACTATATATATAAGTTATTTCCGATTTTGAATTGCAGTGTACGGACTGAGAGAGCAGACGAAGAAGAAGAAGAGGAAGAGGTTTCAGACTGACTCAGGAAGCGAAAGCGATTGCGTTGCGGTGAACGAATTCGTCGGTGGATCCATTTCTTCAATTCTTCCGAGAAAGAGACGAACATTTTGGAGGTAAAATTCTCTACGGACTCTCTGAGGTTTATATGAGTAAGATTTAGATAACGTTTGGGACTCATTGGGTGTGTCTACAGTCTATAGACACATCCAGAGAGAGAGAATGGGGGAGAGAGAGGTTTGAGTAGGTTGGGACCATGTGTCGGCAAAAAGCTCCAAACTCTGGTTTGGCCATTGCAGATATGACATTCTATTGCGTTGTCTTTAAGCAAATTGTGTCACCACTAAGGAAGGTTTTCTATTCTCATCCCGAGTGTGGAGTTGGCAACAATGGAAGCAAATAAGGAAATGAGAATTTAAAAAATGACCAAAAGAAAAAGATGCTTCGTTCCAATTTTCTATCATGAAACTTGGATTCTAAGGATAAGCAAGGTGTTAAAGGGCTTTATTGTAAGTTGTTACAAAAGCATGCTTAATTTTACTTTCTTTTTAAATTATTCATTTTTTGCTATAATCCTTTCGGTGGTGGTTGGAGAAATTGCACCCATGATTAGCTTCTTGTTGCAGATACAAAAGTGATTAGGGATTAAATCATGATCATTTTATGGGAAAAGAAGGGAGTTGTTGGATTAAATTCATGGTTAGGTTGTTGTTAATGATATGACATGTAATTAACATTCTTTTACGCATTTTTTTTCTGGTCAGCTTGCCTAATTATCATTATTAGCTTCTTGTTGCACTTGATCTGTTAGTGATGGTTCTTAATTCATATTATCAAATACAACAACCTAAGTTCTTAGCTTCCAAACCAGACTGGTCTGTCGTTTCAGTGTCGTTTCTGGTCAGCTTGCCAAATTATCATTATTAGCTTCTTGTTGCACTTGATCTGTTAGTGATGGTTCTTAATTCGTATTATCAAATACAGC
This sequence comes from Parietaria judaica, assembly GCA_954871525.1. NCBI lineage: Eukaryota > Viridiplantae > Streptophyta > Magnoliopsida > Rosales > Urticaceae > Parietaria > Parietaria judaica. The sequence continues at coordinate 28,547,744 of OX940862.1, read as the reverse complement.
AACCTAAGATTCGAACTTCCAAACCATCTTGAAGTGTCCTTACAGGAGTGACTGCTGTAAGTACTTGTTGACTTGTCTTATATATTATAGTTTTGATCTCAATTACAGGGTTTAAAAAGACTCGATTTTAAGGTTGATGATGGGGGCAATCGCGGGAGAAGAGCTTGTGAAGTGGGAGAAGATGCAGGGAGCGAGCGGTCGAGAGGAGAAGATCCTCGTTTTGGTGAGGCTGAGGCCTCTGAGTGAGAAGGAGATTGCATCAAGTGAAGCAGCAGATTGGGAATGCATCAACGACACCACGATCTTGTACAGAAATACCCTCCGGGAAGGTTCTACGTTTCCGAATGCATATTCTTTTGGTAAGTAAACTGATATTTCTGTCATATTACTTTTTGCGCAAAGAAGCTAAGCGGAATAAGAAATAATCTCTAGTTTTGACCTTATGGTTGTCATGTTGAAATAAAATTATCAGATGTTTGTTGTCTAAGTAAATCTCAAGCTATATTCATGTTTCTCTTAATCTTAGTTATCTGAATAGAGCATCGTATTATCAGTTTTAAAAAAATTGTTTCTTACAAATGCAAGTAGATATTTTTTCTGTTCGAGGGCAATGACCGATATTTTTTGGTCCTACAGACAGAGTTTTTCGAGGTGATTGCTCTACTCTTAAGGTGTACGAGGAGGGAGCTAGAGATATCGCTCTCTCTGTTGTTAACGGTGTCAACTGTAAGTAAATCATTTATACTTTCGGATCACTTGATTCCTCAGTAAAGTGCTGGATATTTTTTTTTTAACAGAAACTCCTTTTATTTTTCAGCTAGTATTTTTGCATATGGACAAACAAGTAGCGGGAAAACATACACCATGAATGGTATAACCGAGTATACAGTAGCAGAAATATTTGACTACATCAATAGGGTAATACTAATAATTCTTTTCCCTTTTCTTCTAAATCTTTACAGATTTTTACAATATTCCTCTTGATTTCCCTTTTTTAAAATATGTAACTTGTCAATACTATTATTATTACAGCATGAAGAGAGAGCATTTGCTGTCAAATTCTCAGCGATTGAGATATACAATGAAGCTGTCAGAGACCTACTAAGCACAGATAACACACAACTCAGGCTGCTCGATGATCCAGAAGTGCGCTCTTTGTTAAAATTTCCTTTTCTTTAAACAGTATTAGTCAATTTTGGAAAGAAAGAAAAAAACAATAATCTTTATAATCTCATTCTGATTGCTCTGACATTGTCTTTTATCATCAGAGGGGCACTATTGTCGAGAAACTAACCGAGGAAACATTGAGGGATTGGGAACATTTAAAAGAGCTTCTTTCAATTTGTGAAGGTGAATCATTTTACAAACTGCAAACATGTTGTTTTATGATGTAATTTTGTGTAATCCAGTTCAATTTTGCAGCTCAAAGACAGATAGGAGAGACTTTATTAAATGAGAAAAGCTCAAGATCTCATCAAATTATCAGATTGGTGAGCTCTTCAGAACATATCTTTGATGATTAAAACATCAAAATAATCCAGGATGATTTTTTATGATTAATCCATTCGTTGCAGGCAATAGAAAGTTCAGCTCGAGAGTTCTTAGGCAAGGATAATTCAACTACACTTTCCTCTAGTGTGGTATGTATCGGCTTTTGATTTTACCTTAATAATTAGGTATATTTATCACAAAAATCAAATCACTTCTGCTTTTTCATTACAGAGTTTTATTGACTTGGCTGGAAGTGAGCGCGCTTCTCAGGCATTGTCAGCTGGGACGAGATTAAAAGAGGGTTGCCACATAAACCGTAGTTTGCTAACTTTAAGCACGGTCATTCGCAAACTAAGGTTAATTATTTCTTGATCAATGCTCTGACCTTCGTTAACACGGCAAGATTCTAGCTTCACACTCTTTTGCCGCTCCTTTTTCAGCAAGGGAAGAAACGGGCATATCAATTACAGAGACTCTAAGCTGACTCGTATACTTCAGCCTTCACTGGGCGGAAACGCTCGCACTGCCATCATTTGCACTCTGAGCCCTGCAAGAAGCCACGTAGAGCAAACTAGAAACACGCTTTTGTTTGCTTGTTGTGCAAAAGAAGTGACAACAAAAGCGCAGGTGAACGTTGTCATGTCTGACAAGGCCTTGGTCAAGCATTTACAGAAAGAGCTAGCAAGATTGGAGAGTGAACTGAGAACCCCTGCACCGACAACTTCTACTTTTGATTATGGATCGTTGCTTAAGAAGAAAGATCTTCAAATTGAGAAGGTAACAGTTTCATACCTGAACTTCATTCAACCTGTGCAAATTAATTATTAATTTAGGAGGCATAAATCGTAGTTCATAAGGCATTCACGATAAACTTTAAGCTCGGATGAGGAATTGTGGTCAACCACTTTTTAGTTAAGCACTAAAATCTCAATTTACTAGTATAAGGAGTAAACCCGTAAATTACTCATTGAATAAAGATGATGTCAAGGCAGGTCTATGAAGCTAGTAACACATCGTTTACATTCCTTTACATTTGATAATGCAGATGGATAAGGAGATTCGCGAGCTAACGAAGCAGAGGGATCTGGCTCAATCACGTGTGCAAGATTTGCTACGTATGATCGGAAATGATCAAGATTCGAGACAAGTAAGTCTTAGTATCTTTTATCACCATTATTATTATTATTATTATTTAATTTGTTTGCATACATGATTTTTCGGTACTAAAAAGTGTTAATATACGCCATTTACAGGATAATGGCCATCATCCGAAATCGCCCGCAGGGACTGCATGGGAAGATGATGAAGGCTCAGTATCAGAATCTTCCAGTGTGGTTGACCCTAGTCAAACAGCTATTCGGAAGTACCGCGATTCCAACAACAAAGATTACTTGTCTGATGGTACTTCTTCACCACCTTTAACTAGAAAGAAGAAGTTCATCAAGCCCAATTCAAGCAAGAATCACGATGACACGGCAGATTACACTGAAGAATACTGCAAGGAAGTTCAGTGTATCGAGATGGAAGAATCAAGCAGGCACGAAGATTCTGAAGCCCTCGCTTCGGCAGAAGCAAACTCGGTCAACAGAGACAATGAACTCGGTCAAAACCATAGAAATATTGATTCCCTTTCGAGTCCTTACTCTGGCTCTAGGAGCTTCAATTTGACTAGAAGCTTGAGCTGCAGAGCTGATCTGATGACCGATCTGCCTGATCAACCAGAGAGGACGCCTTCTACCGGGTTTGAAAAGGGCTTTATGGGAAGACCAAAGGGTGTTGAAAGGAAGTTCCCTCCACTGAATTTTGATTCGAAATCTATAGCATTGTCTAGAAATGATTCCCAGTCTTCTATTGGGAGTGTCTCGAGGATCGGCGATGAGGACATTACGACCCTGCAAACCTTCATGGCCGGAATGAAGGAAATGGCCAAACTCGAGTATGAGAAACAGCTTGCCGATGGTCAGGTACGGATTCACATGTTAGATTTTTTTACTAATTATTCAGCTGTATATATGAAAATAGGATCATTTGATAGTAGTGTCTTAAAAGATAGGTGAAGAATGATGGTAGACCCGTAACATTACCTCTCGTGAATTTCTTGTAAAAAACTACTCTTCCTTTGTTAGGTTTTGGAGACAGAGACAAAGCTCGAGAATTTTGGAAGGAGTGTGAAGGACATGGGAGTGGATCCTATTCTGGAAACTCCTTCAAACTGGCCTCTGGAGTTTGGGAGGCTGCAGAGAGCCATACTGGAACTGTGGCAGGCATGCCACGTGTCGCTCATCCACAGAACGTACTTCTTTTTGCTGTTCAAAGGCGATCCCTCAGATTCCATTTACATGGAGGTTGAGCTTCGGAGACTTTCCTTCCTTAAGGAAACATATTCTCGTGGAAATGGTGCCATGGAAGACAGTCGAACTCCCACTTTGGCCTTGAGGTTCGTTCTCGCTCGTAATCTTATTGCGAAATCGATTTCCTTGTTGCCAAGAACACTTGATAAATCTTAATTACACAGTTTGCTCTTAGGAAAATGTATCCTTTGCTCAGCGAAAGAACGTCCAAAATTCAAACTTCCGCGACACGATATTCGAAGAGTACATGGCATTAAAATCGCCGCTTTAAAATTTGAATACACGTACCTTATACAAGTATTTGTTATCTCTGCATAACAGCGTAAAGGCTCTTCGGCGGGAGAGAGAAGTGTTGGGCAAGCTGATGCAGAAGCGGTACTCGGAGGAGGAGAGGAAGCGGCTCTTCCAACAGTGGGGCATCCCGCTGGACTCCAAGCGCCGGCGTCTCCAGCTGGCGAACCGCCTCTGGGGCGCCACCAAGGACGCAGGCCACATCAGTGAGAGCGCCGCCATCGTGGCAAGGCTCGTCAAGTTCACCGACCGCGGCAGCGTGCTCAAGGAGATGTTCGGCCTCAGTTTCACGCCTTCTTCCGTCGCCAAACGCAGGTCGTTTGGCTGGAAAAACAGCTCCAAGTCCCTCTTGTGATGACCACCTTTTGTCTAGTTAGATTCTCCATTGGTGTTATACTATATATATATATATATATATATATATATATATATATAGTCTGGTTTGATTATCTTTTAAATACGAAATTGTATCCGTCTGCTAACTTTTCGATATCGTACGATCTGTATTAATCTCTGTTACCCTAGATATGTAGCCGTGTTTGGGGGTATCTGTGTAATTTTTACCATCTATATCCCATTTCAAGAATTTGTGTAATTTTAATTTTACTCTTTGAGAACTGGTTCACGTGTTCCTTTACATTGATGTATGTAGTCTCTGTCTTTTATCTCTTTCAGCTATGAGATGTTGTCATTATGCTAACTGTTAGTTTACCGAACAAATTGTATTAATCTTTGTTACGACATGGTTTTTGTATTTGACTATGTATGTCGTTCGTGTATTTGGACATTAAAAAATATTGGACCAAATTTTATAATGTTTTGACTTCAACTTGTGGTAAATTCAAATCGAGTTGGAAATAGCTACTGCCGAGTCAGAGTACTGACAATTGGTACATAAGTTCAAATAAATAGTTTGTAAATAACATGGACAGGGAGAGAACAAAAAGAGAAATAACTTGCAAAAAGGCTTTTTTGGGATTTTATTTAGAAGTACTACAAATACCTTCGTGTTAGAAACAAAAATATTATTCGAGGAGGGTACCAATCTAAATGAAAATCCAAATAAAACTATTCTTGCAAAAAGCCCCAAAAAAGATTAGTTAAGACACAATAACTTTAATATATCAATTTTATGCTATTAACTTCTCATAAAATCTCGATAGATGTCAAATTTAAGACGGTATAAACTCAATATGTATATATATATATATATATATATATATATATATATATTATCATGCTATAAATAAACCCACCTTCTTTTTCACGGTCAATTCCGTCCCCTTTTTCTCGATCGCTTTAATAAAAAAAATTGGCGTGCAGTTAAGTTTTGACACATCTCTTCACAAAAAATTCACACATTTTTTCTTTTCCCTCATGGGTACTGATGGAGTTTAACAAGCGAATAAATTTTGAAGAGAATTAAAATAATAAACACTGAAAACTTTTTATGCCATCACAAAAACCAAAACTTTTGGTACTTGTGCACTCTCACTTAGGGGTGTAACCGGAGCAGGTATCTGGTCTTTTGGAACTACCCGTATCCGGATCCGGTTTTTTTCGGGTATCCGAAATGACTACCCGTATCCGGATCCGAAAATCAAGATACCTAGGAAATCCGGATACCTATTTTCAAAACCCTGTTTTATTGTCCGTATCCGGTTTTGAAATCCGGATTCAGATATTATCCGGATATCCGGAATTCTACCCGGATCCGATTTAGAAAAAGAAAGAAAAAAAGTTATGTCTCATTTCTCAACCACCATAAAAACCGTACATATGTTGACATTATCTCAAGTAACAACCACCAAAAAACCGTACAAAAATCTATTACACATGAGAGTCTCACTAGCCGGAACCAAAACAGTGTCGTTTATCCTCAACCAAGCCCAAAGTCGTTTCTTCTCCCAAACGGCGTCGTTTGCTTCCCAGCAAAAAGTTCAACCATTACTCCCAAACCTGGTTCAGAGCAGAGAGAGAGAGAGAGCGATGAACACAGCGGTGTCGACGGCGGGGTACGTGGCTCGGAGAGCGGCGCAGAGGGAGAGGGTGCGGATCCTGTACCGGAAGGCCCTCAAGGACACTCTCAACTGGGCCGTCCATCGCCACCTCTTCTACCGAGACGTGCGTCAATCCCATCCCAATTCCTCACAAATCCATCTCTGATTCCTGATTCTCATCATCTCTTCTCTTTCGCAGGCTTCTGATCTTCGCGAGAGATTCGACGCCAACAAGCATGTGGTTCGTCTTCTCTAATCTCTCCTCGATTTTTTTTTTGTCAATGAAATGTTGATGTTTGATTTTCTGTCGTGCATTTCGGAAGAAGAAGAAGAAGTTTTAGCTCGAGAATTGAATCGAATTGGTTAATTTTTAGAGCGGGCCAGGTTTGACACACTGGAAATTAGACCTAATGTAGTTCTTTCACGGGAAATCTCTGTGTTAAATCAAGGATTTGGGCATAATTTCTTGTTGATTTTGGCAGTGATAACTAAATTTTCATTTCGTCAAGCATTGAAGCGCGGCTTCCGTACTTTGTATGCTTGGATTGAGCACAGATCACTCTTGATTTGCTTCTCATCTTCAGGAGTGATTATCACGGTTATAGGGTGTTCGGTTGATCGTTTTTTGTTCGGACTGTAGTTCTGTGCGTGAATGTCTAAAAGATTCTAGCACGAGTGTCGCAGTTTAGTACAAGAAATACACAAATGATCCGGATGCGGGATTCGCCAGCTGATATGTTTTAAATTCAATTCAGAATTTAGGTTCTTCATGCGTTCTACCTTGATTGGGTTTCTTACAGGAAGATATTGATACGATTGATAGAATGATAGAGGACGGTGAGGCGAGCTATAATAAGTGGCGGCACCCTGATCCTTATATCGGTAAAGACTGAGACCTAATACATATGTCCATTTCTCAAATAATATTACGATTTGATGTTCCATTGGTGGGTTCGCTTTAGAATTTTCTAAAAATCCGTGAACCATCTCTATGAGTTCAGTTAGTCAGCTCTTTATTTTCCCTGACCTATGACAACCTGGTTTTCTTAGTATATGTCTTCAGGAAACCTGTATTGGAATTTCTCAAACAGAGCTGAAATCGGTTATTTAGATTAGTACTATGTTTTTGATGATTTGTGTCTGCATTTCTCGCCATTTTGGACAGTTCCATGGGCTCCCGGTGGTAGCAAGTTTACTCGGAACCCGACTCCACCAGCTGGCGTAAGTTTAAATAATTCAGTACTCGAATTTTTTTAATCTTGCTGTTTCATTAACTACTGAAACATTTATTTATGTAATGGCAGTTGATAACTCAAAACTTTCTAGCTAAACTTTTCATCAGTATACAATGTTTTTGTTACGCGACGTGACTTACCCCTGTGGTAAAGTACAAGATATCTTAAAGATGCATTGTTATTTGCTTTATATATGCAGATTGAGATAATATATAACTATGGCCGGGAAGATAACGACTAAAGATCCGCGACTTCCCCTTGGAAATAAATAAGAGTGAGCACATAAATCTTGCTTTACATCTTCGATAGACCTTTACTCTTTTTCTTATGCGTTTGGAAAACACATTATATTGCGGTTTCCGTTTGCGCATACTGAATCGTGAATCCTAATGGTTCTTTTTTACATAGCTCTAGTTTCTCTAACTCTAATTTTTGAATCTTTATGAAATGTAGATTATGATGATCGGCACCAATGGTTTTGAAGATTAGTTGAAAGACGGAATCGATGTTGTGTTTTCAAAGCCGATTGTTGATTTTGAACTTGTTTTACTCAGTTGCTCCATCTTTGGTACTTTTTGTTTGTGAACCCTTTACCAAGAAACAAACTGCGGTGATGCGAAAATTGTTGAATCAAGCATGAATGCTTTTTATGCACATTGTTATTTTTCAATCCGAAATAAATTGCATGCTTTAAATCTTTTGTGGACTCTTAAGTTCGTACCGACTCTAGCGTATTCAATCCGAAAAATAACTGCATTTTTTGTCCGATAGCCATACGCTCCTGAATTAACCAATGTTGATTTCTGTGTAACTATTGAGAAATGATTGGCATTTTTTTTTTATTTTTTGCGAGAAAATGATTGGCATTTGAATGCATTATGTTTATATTCTTCTCCAATAAGAAAAAGTTAAGTTACATTAGATAAAAGAACGTTAAATTTAAAAAAAGCGACCTTCAACCTTGTAGTTTAAGAAGGATCAGCAATGGGGCAAACAAAAAAACCCGTAAACTAAGCTGAAACTTAAACCATGTATATCGTTCTGGATACAAATCAAATAAACACTCATTTAATAATAGTATTGGGTTGTTATAAATAAAATAATTCGCAAATGGGATCTACTTCGGACTATTGGGTTAATCCGGGTAAAATTTTCAATACTTTTAAAAAATGGATCTGTAGATTTTATTTTTTATTTTTTTTACCCGGACAAAGTTTTAATTGTTTGATTTTGTATCCCTATTGGTACCTTACAATTTTTACACTAAAAAAAATAAATTATTCGAATTTCCCTTACAAATTATCAAGATACCGTATCCGGTCATATGGATAACAATCGAGAATCACAATGAGAATCACCTTGTTTCACACGCACAATGAAGAGCGAGAAAATGTCTTTCATGGATTAAAAAAAAAGTGATGACAAGGAAATGAGGAACTCGGTTGTTGTGTCACACTTTTGATGAAATGGGTGATAATATTATGATCTCACATTCGTTGGGTCAGTGAAAAACCTCCACAAAAATTCTTGTATATACATACCTAGATAGATATATTTATCCCATAGCTGTCTCTTTTTTTTTCTCTCACAAGTGAAGACAATTTTGGTGTTCTTGATGGAGGATGAGACGAGTGTGAAAGCCAAGAAGCTGATCAACACAACGCTGTATCGCATAACGCCTGTGCGCAAAGCAGTGTGTATGCTTGCAGTGTACATGTTGTTTTGGACAGTTTGGTCAGGCATCGGTGCCGAAATAGAATTGAGCGGCAAAAACTGGGGATTTCGTATCGGAGTGGTGACTATACTCGTTGGCGTCATCTTTGTCGTCATTGGCCTCCCCTTGCTCCTCAATCTAGTACTCAAATTATACCAACAATTTCAGAAGCAAGACGACAACTACAACGATGCAGGTATCAGAACACAACAATACGCTTTGCACACAAAAAGTAGCATATTGCCCCCGTAACTTGCAAGCTATGTACGATTTACTCGAGATTAGTTTTCGAGGATAAAAGTCTTAACTCTAAAGGATTGGAAAAAGTAATAAAGATGATGCACAAGATCATTTGCCACCACTCTTCTTTCGAAGATAAATATATTTTCAACTCCTTTGAAGAGGATATCTTGTCTATTTTGGTGGAGCAGGTGCAGGAGAAATGAAGTCGGTCTGCACGATAATCGGACGGATTTTGGTGACGTCGATCACAATGATCATGCTAGGATGGGCGTCCTACACCGGCTATAGGCTTGCGACAGAGCCGAGAAGAAAAGACATGTACTACCCTCTGGTATTCCCCATCGGGGTAGTTACTATCATCTTTGGATCGGTCTATATCGTCCTTGGACTAGCCCTAATTGCAGACCTAGCACTGGATTTGGCGGTTTATTTTCTCCAGGGAAAGAAGAAGGGGATCGTGGTTCATCACGATCTCGACACCGAGGCTAAAGATTTTGTTTAAACTTATCAACAATGTCCAAAAGCTATCTAGGTTGTTGGACATTTTGTTCTTTAAGCTAGGGCAACTATGTAAACCTTTGTTGTTGATCAGTGACCCCTTTGGGGCTAATGCCTAAGATTCACTCCTGTCATCTAATTTCTCATTGTTGAAGAATAAAGAAATCGACTTTATACGGTAAAGTAATACGCATATAACACTAGCTTTTGCATAAGTTTGCATAATGCAATACAAAATACTCAAGATTTCTACACTGGCTCATTGCCTAAACCTACAAAATACCAGACCGAACTGGCTTAAGCTTTTTCTTCATTAATAGAAATAATCATCCCTAATTCAGCTTATCTCTCTAAGTATTCGCGCGTTTTTTCGTGTTCATCATTGGTCCTATCACGATCATGAGCCATAACATGTATGCGCAGAACAATCTTAGGGTGGCATTATCCAGAGACTACTAAATTTAAGCAACTGAAGCACACAGATCAAAATCTACTTCTTTATAATCGTCGCTCATTCCAATCGAAGCTCACAGTCTTCCCCGATTCACCCTTGAATTCCCAATAACCACAAGTCTTCACTAGTAGCACAATGATGTTGAAAGTATTTGATCACTCAAGTTGAATAAAGTACCAATGTTGTTTGCTCACTCAGCCCTATAAACAATGGAACTTAAGAACCTGTAAAGAACAATTCTTCACTGAGAATCAACAGATTCTCTCTAGCTTATGCCTAACATTATGCTAGAAACAATCAAACAAAGAATCGATAAATTTTCCGAATGCGCAAATTCTCAAAGCCCATCAATTGAATGAACTAATCAATGGAAAAAGAAAGCTTATTCTCGTTCAAATTCTCGAACTTTAGTGTACAAACTACAAAGTTTGATTCTAATCAATAAGGAACCAGAAAAAAAAAAAAACAAACTATAGCAGAAACCCTAGCACCTTCAGAAGCTGAAGGCGAAAGCAAGAAGGCAAGGAAAGCGGAAACTGAATCAGATGATCTTGAAAGGAAGAGGCCATGGAGTGGACCTGGGGACCTCGAGCTTGTCCTTCAGGCGCTCGATCATCTTCTCCTTCTTCGGCCTCGCGTTCCCGAACGATCCTTTGAACCGCTTTCCCCTCTTCGTCCTCTTGTCCCCTCTCCCGCACAGCGCCGGCGCCGGCGAAGAGGCCACCTCCATCGCCGGAGACTGAGCACAACGCGCCACCGTCGCCGCCGTGAAGAGCGCTCGCCGGAACGCCGTGCCTCCCAACCACTGCCTCATCGCCATTTCCGGTTGCGAGCTCTTGAGAAGTTCGGAGCTTCTTCACAACATCAAGTGAAGTGAAGATTGGGCTATCAAAGGATATGGCCCAAATAAAGCCCATTTTTTTTTATGGAATTTGGCTTTTTATACCATGTAGTTCCATTCTTAGTTAAAATACACCTCTATTTTGAAAAACAACTCAAATATACCTCCAATATTTACTTTAATTTTTTTAGACCTTGAAGTCATTCTAGTTTTTGGTTTTGGAAATTACTTCTTATTGTTAGTTTTGGAATTTTAGCTTTGTACTCTATATTCAACTTTTGTTTTTCTTTACGACCTTTACTTTTAGTTTCAGCAAAAAAATTCCCACCCTAGTTAGGAAAAGTTAGGCAATATGGAGCTCGATATGACGCGGTCTATGATTAGATTTTCCAAGACCTAGCAGGTTGGGTTAAGTTTTTATTTCGGTCAACTCAATCCAACCTATTCATATTTAATGACATGATATTGACAAGATGTGTTTGGTCTAGTAATAACAAACACATCCCTTAAGACATTAGAGATCTTGAGTTCGAATCACATAGAAATAGGAGTAAAATCCAAATATCCTCATATTTAACTTAATTTGGATTCAGTCGTATCGAATATAATTAATATGATTATCTAATTAATAAGATTGAAGTGAATTAATTAATCATATAAAAATAAAATATCAGAGTCAATCAGATGAGATAAACATATATACATAATTAACACAAGTATTAAATAGGACGAGTACGAGTCTATTATTACATGATTAAATAAATATAGTGAGTATAAATGATAAAATTACTAAAATAAAATTAGTAAAAAATAACACGCTCACGACACGAAACAAGAATAATCACGGTCACTTATACCTAATAAACCTCTAATGTAAAAGTAAACAAAAAAAAAAAACTCTCTAGTTCCCAATTATTAAACATGTTAGATCCTCTAAAACTATTTAGTATTAAGCAGTGTTATGAATCTGAAGATAATATTATGGTAGGCTTTATGTAACAAGATAATATATCCCAAAAAAACAGTGTTGCCTGGAAATTAGCCAAATAAAATGGACTTTAATGGGTGATGGAAAAGACTCCACTGTTGCTGTGGCTCCAAATTATTCACTCAATTCTTCTCAACCAAACCAACACAACTCACCAATCACTGAGCTTCCATATCAAAGCTTCCCTTTCCTCTTCTTCTTCTTCTTCTTCTTCAATGGAGCTTCTCCACAAGACCACTGCTTTCTCGTGGACCCACACCATCTCCACCAGCCTCCACCTCCCTCAACCCCTCTCTCTGGTCAGTCACCACCACTATATGTAATTGAAAGATTCACTCTTTAGCCATCTTCATTAAATGACATACTGGTTTGTGTTTCTGGGTTTAGAGGCATGAGACGAAGAGACTGAGAGTTTGGTGCGTCTCTGATCAATCCAAGGTCTGTTCTTTCTTCGAACCCATAAATATTTTATTTCAATATATTCAATGTGCTTGTTATAATTCACAAGATAATGTCTATATTTTCACTCTGTTAGTGATTGATTTAGTGTTTTTGTAGGACAAAATGATTGTTTCCGTTACCGGTGCCACCGGATTTATCGGTAAAAGGCTGGTTCAGAGGCTGCAAGCAGGTTATGCTCGCTCTTTCGAATTCGTACTTGCGTTTCTGTTATGATATGTTTTGAGTTTTTTCGTGATTAATGAACTACATTGGTAGCTAAGAAATAGTTAGCGAAACGAATATCGCGTTTCTTATATGAATTTGTTCTCGGTTCGACTCTGAAGCACAGATAACCACAGCGTCCGCGTCTTGACACGGTCTAGATCGAAAGCGGAGTTGATTTTTCCTGGTAAGAAGGTAATGGCTGCTTATAATATTTCTTTTTAAGATTAATGATTGTTAATGTTCCTGTAAATCAGTCTCATGATTTTTATTTATTATGTAGCTGGTGAGTTTCCCGGGATTCGAATCGCAGAGCAACAAGAGTGGAAAGACTGTATAGAAGGTTCGGATGGTGTTGTTAATTTAGCAGGATTGCCCATAAGTACACGGTGGTCGCCGGAGGTTAGTAGTTTTGTCGATGTGTTTATCCGTGCGTTCCATCATTTTCGATACCACCGATATTCAGTAAAGAGATAATAGCTTTTATTCGTTGTTGATTTATGAATTTCTCAAACCCTGCAGGTAAAGAAGGAAATCAAGCAAAGCCGGGTCGGAGTCACATCAAAAGTAAGCTATCACGTTGAAGGAATAAATAAGCATAATTATAGAATTGAAATTTCTTGCAAGGATTTATCAAACTATTTTAACTTGTTGCCAAGATTGTAGATTTGATCAATGGTTCACCGGATGGAGTTCGACCTAAGGTGTTCGTCAGCGCAACAGCCGTTGGTTATTACGGTCCGTTCACTAATTCATTGATCCCTTTTCTTTTGGTTTACTTTCCTAATGTTAAACGTTGGATGACACCGGGACCGGTACCAAGAATTTGGCCTATTTTTTCTCGGTCCCGGAAAAACCTGGACACCAAAAACATGTCCCAGCCGGGTCCATGCATATATTTAAAACTGGGATCTGAGACGGAAACCATCAGGTTTAGGCTCTGTCCCGCACCCTGTTTCCACTTTTAAAACGGGAACATCTCGGTTCCCGGTTTCAAAATTAAAATTCTCGGTTTTGGGTTAGAACCGGGACGGGATTGGGACCAGGGAGTTCAAAGTTTTCAACCCTAGTTAAATCTCCTCATTTCACTGCATTATTGAGATATATTTTTGCTTATGGAATATCCTAGTTGATTTACGTATACATCTACTTAAGCATTTCATATATAAAATACTAAACTGTATAATCAATAATTTTTATTGTTTGTTTTGATCTCCAGGTACTAGCGAGACACGAGTATTCGACGAATCAAGTCCGCCAGGAAATGACTATCTGTCCGAGGTAAACATAACTTAGTATTTTTTAAGAATTTTTTTGCAATAGTATGTCAATCAATCCTTAATGTTATTTCTTAAAATCATTCTAGACGCTAATGCATCGAGAAACTTCCAATACTCACGTCTTTTATGTGTGCCCATGAGCTTGATCATCATCGGTTTTCCGAAGAAAAAAAAATGACAAACATACTATGAGACTTTTAATGTATTTTATAACAAAAAAAATCAGTACTTTTCAGGTTTGCGTGGAATGGGAAGGAACTGCGCTCAAAGTGAATAAGGATGTCAGAGTAGCACTCATTCGAATCGGCGTCGTGCTCGGCAAAAATGGTGGCGCTTTGGGTACATAAAAATTCATTAATTTAAACTTTCTGAAACTGCATAAATCCTTTCTATAGTTACTTAATTCTCCGGGACCATGCAGCTAAAATGGTCCCTCTCTTCATGATGTTTGCCGGTGGACCGTTGGGAACCGGAAACCAATGGTAAGAACACTTTGCCAATGAGAGGCTTCATAAATTTTAGCAATTTCTCCTATAATCGTTAAACGTGTAATTCACATACTTGTGTTACGGGACAAACTCTTCGTAAATATATTAGTATGTTCAGTGTATGTGGCTTAAGATTTGACGAAGACCCGCAGTTTTTTTTTTATAACAACTCTGGAAGGGCAGGTTTACAAATTTAAGGATGAAACTGCGACAAGAAGTCTTGGTTCTTACCGGAAATTACTAAAATAAGTGTATCTACGAAATGCTTAATCATACTGACTCTGAAAGGGCAGGTTTTCGTGGATTCATTTGGAGGACATAGTGAATTTACTCTATGAAGCTCTATCAAATCCGTCTTACAAAGGTGAAAAAATAAAAATAATCGTATCAGCTGTATACAAACTCGAATTTCCAAACAGTAACACATCAGATTCGAAAACTAATTTGCAGGAGTGATCAACGGAACTGCACCGAATCCGGTTCGACTGGCTGAGATGTGCAGGCATCTCGGGGAAGTGATGGGAAGGCCTTCATGGCTTCCAGTTCCGGATTTCGCAATCAAAGCGGTCCTCGGAGAAGGTGCTTCTGTGGTAAGTACTCATTTTTTCTCAAGTTGTCTCCGTATACCCCCTAAACTTCCATACCAATTTCCAACCTGAACTTGTAGAGTGTAGCAATTTCCCTCGTAAAAAATCAACCGTTCCTGTTAAGTTTAAAGTTATATTCAATGCGTTAGCGACAAAAAAACATAACAAATATGCAACGTGTGCATTTCGTGCGGCTTAAAATTTGACGAATTTTTCGGGCATTTCTTTTTCCTTACAGGTTTTGGAAGGGCAAAAGGTAATACCAGCAAAGGCCAAAGAGCTTGGCTTTTCGTTCAAATACCCTTTCGTAAAGGAAGCACTCAAAGCCATTCTTTCTTAAGCTAAGCTCATCAACAACTTGCCATTCTTTTCTAAAGAGGTTCCAGAGACTTGTGATTTTAAATTATCTGACTCAATGTTCATGAGATTTGCCATTAAAAAAAGAGAAGAGATTTGAGGCTTACTTGCTCTTTGCTATGTAATTGGTTAACCCATCACGAGAATTAACTTATCCGACGATAAGATAACGGAATACTCAACGATAACTTCTACAACGAGAATTATTACACACGATTTTTATCGATACCCTGGTTTTATTGAGTTCTTGCCGTCTTGCCGATCACTTGAAAACCTTTTTTTTTTTTTTTGGAAGGAATCACTTGAAAACTTGAACCTTGACCTATAATACTACATTTTAAGAGGGTAGAAGTACATGCATTAATATCTTCAATGAATGAGCCATAAGATTCGGGGGTTAAGTCGGGACCGGTCTGAGACATTTTCTAAAAGATTTTACAAATAATTAACTAAAGGTAAACAATCTATAATGTAAACCGGCTATTTGACCACATGTACCCAAAGGGCCGTACGTAGCATTGGCCCAATGGACTTTTATAATAATGAAAACTGTTTTTTTGGGCGCATAGTTCTTTTGACAGTATAACTATAAAGTATGGTTGCTAGGATAGCCTAGTGGTAATTCCACACTACTTCAATAGTAGAAGTTCATGGTTCAATCCCCACATGGAGCAAAGTTGTCTAAAATAAAAAACCTTATAAAGAGGTCAAATTGTTCTTGTAGTTTAGGGGTTCTATAAAATATTAATTTTCGCTTATAATAAAAGTCTCAATTCTCAAATATTTAAGTGCAACATATTTTTGATGCTGAAAATTGCATCATGAATCTTTGTGAAAAAATAATACAAACTAAAAAAATCATTATAAAAAGACTCTTAAGATAAATAAATTTAAGTGAAATAAATCTTGTTGGTCCAAATAGCTCAAAAAAATAAGTGAAATGTATTAAAGAGTGATTTAGTTCAGGATCCAAATATATTTTTTTCCGCGAACATTTATTCTCGTGTTTCCATGACAAACAAGACACGATTCCGGGAGGACAGATATATATTTTCATTGAATAATAAAGGTTTTGAAACAATAACAAGTCAAATAAACTATTAATTAACACACAAAAAATGAATAATTTTCACAACCGTGAACATATTGAGTGAAATTACCGAACGACATGTTTAGAGACAAAAAGACCGTACACAAGATCAAACACCTAACAAATAAACAGCGGTTTATTCTTTATAGAGAAACGACGTCTCTAGACAGTTGAAGACATAATTTAGAGTGACTGCCTCAATTTAAGCCTAGATTTTGGTTAAGTAAAGCCAATATTATAACAAGTAACAACCACGTGTCAGGTTGGACAGGTCACCACCACCTTTTTAAAAGAATCTAAGATACCAAAATGACACCTATTAATTGATTCTTCTTGTGCGTGGGACCCACACGCTAATGAATGAGTACTTGATGCGAGAAGATTAGATCACGTTAATTGGATTGCACTTAATGCTGTTGCTGTAAATAGTCTAGGGGTGCAAATAATACCCGGAAACCGGGTAATTATCCGGAACCGAATCGGTATCCGGATTTAAAAACCGAAACCGAATCGGTATCCGAATTTTGGTTCCGGGTACCGGGTAGTAAAATTAAAAAAACTGGGTACCGGGCCGGACTTAAAAATCGGAACCGGAATCGTATCCGGATTTAAATTCCGGGTACCGGGTAGTAAAATTAAAAAAAAACGGGTACCCGGTACCCGATTTATTACCCTGTTTTAGTTTTATTTTTTATTTTTATGTTAATTTAATTTTTTAGGGTTAGTGTTCTCCCATCTCGACTTCATTTCACTCCCGCCTCCCTCCCATCTCGCCGACTTCATTTCCTTCCCTGACTTCATGTTCTTCGTTCCGGGTACCCGGTTTATTACCCTATTTTATGCATTTTGGACTGTTTTTTCTTTTATGCTTGATATGCGGGATTTTTTTTTATGCAATTTTTTTTAAAAGATGTATGCTTTTGTTTTTAAATAATATTATATATTTAAAAAACAGGTGCATGGTAAAACAGGGTACCCGGATTCGGTTACCAAAACCGGGTACCGGGTATCAAAATACAGATACCCGGAAATCCGGGTACCCTGTTTTCGGTACCGGTTCCGGGTACCAATTTACAGATACCCGGATTCCGGTTCCGGGTACCGGGTACCTCGAAAAAATAGGGTACCCTACCCAGTTGCACTCCTAGTAAATACGGTGGAAAATAGGGCTTTTAATATAAATCCAGTAAAAAATGGAATCATAATTTTTTTGGTTTCGGATTTTTTCGGAACCAGAAATATCTATTTTGGTTTTCATCCGAAACTCAATATCTGGTTCTGTTTTTTTCCGTATTTTATTTTTTTCCTAGTTTTTAAAATCGAATGTCGGATCACAAATATCAATAGTTCAAATTGTACAAAAGAAAAATCGGAATCCAGACTTTTCAAAAATCCTAAACCAGAAAGTTCTAGTTCCGGATTTAACTAGAACCATAAATTCCGAATTTATCCGAAAAAATCCATAATAAGAAAGTTGTGGTTCTTGATATTTTTTTTCTTCGGAATTTTACCGGAATTCCGGATTTCTTAGTATTGTATTCACATAATTAATTGCACTACCTGAATTTTTGATAAGAACATATACATATTCAATTTCTATCCGACTCAGGCGGCGCAGTCCTGGTATATATACTCAAGTTGTACTTAAGTGAGCCACTAAGACGGCATAGTCTCAAATTTTATTTAAAGAAGCATATATAATCAACTTCAACTTTATTCAGTCCTTTCAATTTATCTTGACTATAGCGCACATAAATTACTCATTTTATTTCACTAGATATTTTCAAGAATTTGGTATTTATAAATTATGTATTATTGATTCTTTAGTTTTTTTATTCTATAATTTCTAAATTCAAATTTACCTATAATATTTTTTTCTTCTAAAAACGGACATACCGGTCCGTGGATGTGGATTGGATATTCCCTTTCTATTAATAGATGCAAAGTAAAGAGTTGTGAGCAATCCAATTAGGTTTACCAATTTACCCATATCCACATTTCAATGTCTTCACATGCAAAAATATCAGAGCACAATCAGCTCAACACATCCCCAAAACTTGAAGATAAGGCAAGGCAAGTGGAAATAGACCATACAACACAAGCCACAAAAAGATAAGATGAAAAATCGCCAACAAAGCAATCTTCCTTTGCTAAATCTCAATATCAATTATTATATGTGGTCGTGCCTTCACCGTCTACTACGCCCAAATTTGTGTTGAAATCAATTATGGTGAAATCAATTACCTGATTTTATAATGTGTAGCTATTGAAGTTCAATTCTTTAACTTGTGTGCTATTCTAGACTTAGTATGATGAAATTCTACTTTCCCATAGCTTTGTCGCTTATAGAGAGAGGTACTATTGTGATATTTGAGATATATTGTGATAAAAATGACGCATTCCGCTTTTTAAGTGAGGTATTGAGCAGTCTTCCAAAGCATAAAGCCGGTCGTCTAGGTTGTAAATCTTAGGGATGCAACCGGTCAGTTAACTTGTTATTTTTTTTTTATTTGTTATCTTTAACTTAATTCTGGTTAGTCGATTAATAACCTTAAATTTATTTTAAAAATCGGTAATCCTAATTTTTGGTTATCAAAATCTGATTAACCTCTTAAATAACGTTAATATTTTTTAAATAAATATAAGATTCAACACATTTTATCGCAATAAAAACATATATCGGTCCAAAATAAATCGCAAATAAAACAACTCAGTCAAAAAAGAAACATACCGGTCTGAAACATAACCCAAAAAGTACAACAATTATAATTAAGTCAAGAAGTCATGGAGGCTTTGAGTGAAGAGAGAAGTTACTCTACTTAATTTAATTCTAAAATTTTTACACAAAAAATTAATATTAAAACCGGTTACAAAAATAACATGTTTTGATATAACCTTTCTGTTTGAAATCGAATACGGTTAACCTTAACATGTTTCCAAACAATTCGATTAGAGTTATTCCAAATCGAGTAATTTTTCAGTTACGGTTTTAAAATTCGGTTACGGTTATTCTTCACACTAAATCTAAAATACCAAGCTTAAATGTTTATCTTTTGTACTTTTTTGTTGGATCGGCTTCAAGAAAGACTAATTAGCTCACACTTCTAATAATAGAAAAAAAAAAAAGTTTCAATAGAACTTTAAGTTAATATTATTTTTTATTTTGGAACTCCAAAATGACTTCGCCTATGAACCCTTCCAACCAAATTCAACTTGCTATTGGCAACTTAAAAAAAAATACTAATTTTTTTATTATTATTGATTAGAAATAAAGTTTATTTCACCAAATAGCATCTCAGGTCAGTCATGCAGTAGAAAAGTCTTGCTATTGGTTTTTCGTCTCTCGGTTGGGACTGGTAAAAAGAAAAATTCCTTTATTCTGATAAACTTTATTCATATTTTACTACGAAATATATTAAAGAAGATTATTCAACTTGAAAGTTTCGACGCCTACTTGGTACCATGAATCGGTGCCATAGAAACAACAATAATTTTGTCATCAATGATGTAATATGCTTAACGACTAGAATGTCTAATAATAGTAAGACTAGTTGACTAAACACTATTTTCAACACTAATTCTCTGTCTTTATGCGTAAACAAAAAAATATTTATTCGTATGACGTATGGATGACTCGAGAGAACCACTGTCAATTGGTTATCTTACATGATCATATATCAATTTGAAGTTAAATTAAACAAATAAATATTAAATATTAAAATAATCGACCATAAAAAAAGTTAGTTTTATGAGACCATAATAATTAGGGTTAATTGCGGTAAAAAGACCTAGCCTTTTGTCAAATGTAGTGTTGTGTGTACAACCTTCGTAAATAGCTGTAAAAATATCCAAACTCGGCATTTGAGAGTTGACCGAGAAAATCAATCCATGTGACGCTTGGCTGTCACTGCCACGCGGCATGACTCGTAAGTATTATATTTTTTATATAATTTTAAGTAAAACAATTATTTTTTTTATAATTTTATTCTTATTTTTTTAATATTTTTTTAATAATAACAAATAATGAATATTTAAATTTAAATATTCATTATTGGTTATAATTATTTATTTTTGATAAAGTGGGTAGAACGAAATAAAAATCACCGTTCATGGTTCACTTAAACTCGGTTTCCGATCCGGTTCACGCGTCGAATAAAATTGTTTAATAATAATAACCAATAAACACATACATATTGTTTAAAAAGTCAAGACATAATTAAATACACACCATTTATTTAAAAAAACAAATAGTAGTCATATTTATATTTAACAAAAAATTATTTTTATTTGTTTGCATGATATTTTTTTGTGTTTGCATTTTAAAAATTATAATTTTTAAATATGCTTTATATATATATATATTTTAAATTGTCATTAAATAATCATATGATTGGTTATTATTATTAAACATATTAAGCGATTTCACTCCACCCGTGAACCGGATCGGAGGCGAAGCTTGAGTGAACCGTGAACGGTGATTTTTTTCTTTATTTATTTCGTTTGACCCACTTTTCTAAAATGAATAATTATATTTAATAATAATTACCATAGTAAATATTTAAATTTAAATATTCAATATTGGTTATTAAATATCATTATTGGTTATTATTGAAAATTAATATTTAAAAAAATAATATTTTTTAAAAAATAATATTTTAAAATTATTTGAAAAATAATAATTATGTGGCATGACACGTGGCAACCAATTAGTGCCATGTAGCATGCCACGTGGCAAAGGCTAGCAGCCACATGGACTGATTTTCTCAGTCAACTCCCAAACAATGAGTTTGGATATTTTTGCAGTCATTCACGGAAGTTGTATACACAACAAAGCGTTTGACTAAAAGTTTTGTCTTTTACCGCAATTAACCCTAATAATTAATAGTTCACTCGTAAATCTACGATTGGTAAGCCCTAAAGCTCGGATGATTGGACTTTGGAGCATCTTCTACCACAAAACTTGCCTTCCACGCAAAGGCTCTTTCTCGAGGGAAATCAAAAGCAAGAAGTCAAATTCGTATTTATGTGTCAATCCATGCGAACAAAACAAGTTGTTTAACGCAAGGTTTAAAATGTCGCTTGCCGATGTCGTTTCGCATTTTCCGTTTTACGGACATATCGCTTGCCGATGGGTATGTCGATGGACAAATGGTAAAAAAAGGGCATGCCGCATGCCGCATATACCGCATATACCGCATGGGCATACCGCATGCCGATGGGGTTTTCGATGGATATTTTGTAAAAAATATTTGAGTATTTAAGCAAGATATTTATATAGGTTCAAAACTACATATTTAATAAATACAAGACATAATTGTATACAACAAAATACATTTGTAACTTAAATATGTAGGTGAAATGTATAATGTTAAGTCACTTTATTAGTTGAAGTGTATAATATTAAGTCAAATTATTATGTGAAGTGAATATGTATGTTAAGTGTGTAATATTAAGTGAATATGCATGTTAATTGTACATGTATGTTAGCAAATTTAATATTAGTTGAAGTGTATAATATTACATGAATGAATACATATATATATATATATTAAGTGTATATGAATGTTAGGTGAAGTTAATATGTATATTTGTATAATATTATTTGAAGTCTATAATATTAAGTTAAATTATTAGGTGAAGTGTATTTTAAGTGTGAATATGTGATATTAGCTATTGCGCAAGTATAATTATTTTTGCCGAAAATTTAATAGGTATTTTTGCCAAAATCTACCAAAAGTTTAATTTTTAGCGAAATTCCATCCATTTTTCGCAGATTTAACACACAAAAGCGAAAAACGAAATTCCATCCACTTGCCCATGCGAAAAATGCGAAAAATGGTAAAAATCCAGCGAAACGACAGGGTTTTCGTTTCGCATACCTCCGAAAAACGAAAATCGGTCGAAATGTCGACCGATTTTCACGAAATTTTACACCTTGGTTTAACGTACTTTTCTGTATTTAGAGTTGCAAGTATTTATATGTATTTACACACGTGTACAAAAGCTGAAAAATATTAAAGAGGATCTTGACTTTATGCCACTAAAGCTATACATGCATATTCTCACAAAGATACCTTCACTTTCACTACACTTTGATAAATAAACAACTGTTTGATTACGAGTTAATAACAGAAATGCCGTAAACTTTGTATATTGGTGTCTCTAGCCTCTCAACTTAAGTTTCTGGCAAATAGTTTTCGTACTTCCAATTTCAAGAATACATAATATGAAAAACATAAATATTTTCTACGAAAAAATGAGATTAATATACTAAATCTAAAAGTATGCTAAAATAAGTGACACGTCTAGTTTTCATAAATAATTAAAATTACAAATCAAACATGATTAAAAAAACTATAAAGTCTATAAAATTACCCTAAAAATCACGTGATCTCCAAGTTCATATTAATGTGCGTTGTAGGTGGAGAAGCCTCAAAACCATTTCCCACGACCGACATAAGCGTTCCTTGAATCGGAGATTCGGAGTAAGACTAAGAGCAATGTGTTACTTTTTAAGAGTAAACGAAAGATTGGTGCTAAAAACTAAAACTCAGGGGCTATAGTGCCAAAACTAACTAAGAACATTTGTGTCAATTACTCTATAAACTTATAAACGACGACATTGATTCACCTATTGTTCCCCAAGAACAGACACCTCATAATTCAGATTCTGCAAGTCAGTGAACAAAACATTAAAATCTAGATCACATGACAGCAAATCCCTTTATATTCAATGTAATCAAACATTCCTTTTTTACATGGCCAATATAATTCGTATAAAATCATTAGCACCTCATGCTGATCCTGAAGAGTCATTTGGTCCCATCTAAATGCATGGCAAACACTTGCTAATACTACCATGAAACAAGCACAAGAGCCAACACCCTTGTCTATTTTGGTGTGCCTCGTCATGCACATGCATGTACTGTGCACCAAACTTGACCACATGATGGGCATGAGGCTGCACAAGCTCGCATTCATAATTGTGGTCAATAATTCCCAATCAACTCTTTTTCTTTTCTTTTCTTCTTTCTGACGGGTTGAAAGCGACATAACACAAACATAAACCAAACTCCAATCCCTTTATTAGTTAGTATGTTTGAGCACAAAACAACCAATTTGCTCTATGAGCTCAACCAAAGGTTATTTTATTTTGGATAAATTACTACTTACTTTACCCAAGAGACAAAAGCATGTCCCCACAAGCCATGATAAAAGAATCTCTTCATGCCACCTTTTCAATTTTTAACAAAGAAAACCACATAGCTGCACTACTTTTTACTAATTTTTTAAACCAAAAGCACATAATAACTTGAAAATTGGCCGCCCAACGTTCCTACCAAGGTTCTAAATATCGATATCGATAACGATATCGTTTTGCACTTTTCAATTTACGGATATATCATTTGCCGACGGGCATGCCGATGGATAAATCCAAAGAAAAAGATATATCGCTTGACGAGAACATCGCATAATTTCGCGGATATATCGCATGCCGATCAAAATATCGACAGATATTTCCAAAAATATTTTTAGTATTTCAATCATATTTTTATATAGTTTCTAAATTACGAATTTATTATATATGATATATAGTTATAGCCTAGAAAACACTCATAAGTTATAATATAACACAAACATATAACATAAAAGTCATACCTCGTAACATAATGTCGACATAATATAAAATAAACTAGGCATTATAATAAAGTCAGAGTACAAAAATAAATATGAAGCACGATTTTAAATGCCGATATCGATGTCGTTTCGCACTCTCTATTTTACGGATATACCGACGCTTGCCGATAGATGAATGAGAATAAATGGATATATCAATTTTCTACGAATATCGTATCGCACTTCTCATTTCCTGGGACGTCGTGGATATATAGAGGACATATCCGGATATTTAAAAACCATGGTTCCTACACTACTAATGTAGAGAAATTAGCTAAGGGCAGGCCTGAGCAACCCACTCTATCGTTTCAAGTAGGCAAAATTCGCCCGGTCTTTTATTTTTTATTTTTTATAAGGGTAAATTGCGGCTTAAGTACCTAATGTTTTATAAATTTTGAATTATGTACCAAACTCTTTTTTTTGTGGCTAACGTGCCCAAACTGCATTATGTTAGCGGCTAATGTTATCTCCGTTAATTTTTTAATTTTCACCATTAAATTATGCTACATTGGCAGCCAATGTGGGCAAATTGAACGGTTAAAATAAAAAATTAATAGAGAGAACATTAGCCGTTAACAAAATGTAGTTTGTGCACATTAGCCACCAAAAAAAAAAGTTTGGGTATATAATTAAAAATTTATGAAACATTGAGTACTTTAACCGCAGTTTATCCTTTTTATAAAAATAATATTGTTGCAGAGGGTTTACACAAATAATATCGGGCGACATTAATGGCAGGACAGACCATGACCACGTGCAGCCCATGACGCGTAACAACGAACCAAAACAATGAACATGAAAGTTCTTATGAAAATTCTTCATCTACCGAGAGTTACAACACAAACAAAGAGAAACATAAGATATTGAAATTACAAAAGGAAATCATCGGCTCCATACAACACTCTTTACCTACAAAATGCAAAAGGTAATTTTAACAATGATGTTCTTCCAACCCTTTGCGATTATTATCATAAACAAAACAAAAAAAAAACACAAAAAAACAACATTAAAATTCCAAGCAAACATTTCTAAGGCTACAGACAACTGAACCAACTAACAGATAAAAGATTAGTAGCAGGAGAGAGACCACCCTCAAGCAACACACTAGGACCACTCATATTCACTGGAGGCGAAGTCCGAAGCAGCATTGAACTCGTCGTCCTCGTTTCTAGGGCCGGCCAAACCTTTTTCGGGGCCTTGGGCGAATCATTAATATGAGTTTTTTTTTTTCGGGGCATGCAATTCGAAATTCATTACTGCAGGAGCTACCAAAGTTACAAAAGGAAATCATCGCCTCCATACAACACTCTTGAGCTACAAAACGCAAAGGATGATTCTAACACTGGTGTTCTTACAACCATTTGCGTTGATTATCATAAAAAAAATAAAGACATAAAAACTAACCTCAAAATTCCAAACAAACACTTTTAATGCAACAAACAACCTAACTAACTAACCGATAAGAGATTAGTTGCAGAAGAAAGACCAAGCTCAAGCAATACAGTAGGATCACTCATCTTCACCGAAGGCCATGTACGAAGAAATGTTGAATTCGTCGTCCTCGTTGCCAGGGCCGGCCAAACCTTTTTCAGGGCCTAAGGCGAACATTAATATGAGCATTCTTGAGGCATACAATTCGGAATTCGGTATTGTAGGAGCTACCGAGATTACAAAAGGAAAACCTCGGCTCCATAGAACCCTTTTTACCTACAAAACAAAAGTGGTTATAACAATGTTGTTCTTACAACTCTTTGAGTTGATTATCATAAACCAAAATAATACACCAAAAACAACATTAAAATTCCAAGCAAATATTTCTAAGGCCAAAGACAACCGAACCAACTAACTGATAAGAGATCAGTAGTAGGAGAGAGACCAAGCTCAAGCAACACAGTAGGATCACTCATCTTCACCGGAGATCGAGTCCGAAGCAGTCTTGAACTCATCGTCCTCGTTGCCAGGGCCGGCCGAACCTTTTTCGGGGTATATTTAATTCTGAATTCGGTACTGCAAGAGTTAATGAAATTTCAAATTTAAATCATCGGCTCTATACAACCTTTTTTACTTACAAAATGCAAAAGATGATTCTAACATTGATGTCCTTACAACCCTTTGAGTTGATTATCATAAACGAAAATAAGATATAAAAAACAACATTAAAATTCCAAACAAACATTTCAAAGGCCACAGACAACCTAACTAACTAACTAACTAACTAACTAATCGTTGTAAAGGACCTAGCAGTCTGAATCTGCGATTTCTAGTCACATAGTGAAGTTCCCGCAGCGAGGGTGGACAATCTAGAGGCTCGACACTTGTGAAGCTACGATCCGTAACTCTAAGGTTCGTGAACAATACGGAAATTGGCCAGAAATGATATAGATATAGTCGAAAAAAGTACCAGAAGTTCGGTAAAGTGTCTAAACTGAATACTTTGATTTCGATATTAATCTAGATCTTTAGTTTCGATGATATCCCGTATTTTCCGCCTCAGGAATGAGATAAAATCATCGAAAACCCCAACAATTAATACCAATCTTTTATCTAATAACGAGTTATGGTATATTTTATATAACCAGGGAAACCCGGTTTCAGCATGGTCCGGACCTGGTTCAGGAAAATGTAATGAACAAGGTTCAACTTACCGAACTTGCCGATAAATCGATGGCCGTTATCGACTGATTAATCGATAACTTACCGAATTATCGACGAAAAACTAATAATATTGTAGCATACCGGTTACCGATATTTTTTTGATGATTATCGATGGATTATCAACACTTATCGAGGATTATCGATAAAAAATCACTAAAATATTTTTAAGAATATATTTATTAAGTTTATAATGTTGATAAAACATTAAAAATGCCAAAAATAAAATCCTCTCATACTAAAACATAGGTAAATAAAATATAGTCTCACTCTCACAAATGTAAATACTCGAATAAAATCATCGAAAAATGTTAAATTTCTTGAAAAAATACCATATTTTTGTTATTTTTCAAGATGTTTGCCGATTTTCGGTAAAATTCATGAAAAAATACTGGTATGGCCGTCTTGCCGATAACTACCGGCAAGACGGATAATCGGAGATAATCGTGAAAAAGTCGAACCTTGATAGTGCAATGTTACTAACAATTAACACGATACAAGTGGTTGTGGGACATCGTAATGCGACAACGTATAGGCTTCTCTGAAAACTAGCCTCTCGAGATTTTATGTCTTTTATTTGTTACGTCTTTTTTCAAGTGATCTGATTTTACTTTTTGTTTGTGGAATATATAGAATATAGATTACTTCATAAAACCAATCAGGGTTGGCCACAGTATTTTTGGGGCCTGAGCGAAAATCTAATTCGGGGTTTTTTGAGTTTTAATATATAATAAAACATACGATTTTCTAGTGAGCACCGTGCTTCCATTTTTATTTTTTCTTACAATGAATTTTATTTTAGTACAATGAAAAATGAATAACTTTCCGTCTTAAAAAATTAATTAGAACATCAATTATATATATAATTAAAAAATAAAATAAAAATCAATTCTCTAAATTTTTTTTCTTTCTTGTTTTTTAATGATGTAAATTTCTTACCCAAATTATCATAATCAAACTTATTTATAAATTATTTTTTATTTATATTATAATTAAGTCACTCAATCGTTCTTCAAAGTTCAAACCTAGTTATTTATAAATAAATCTTAAGAAATTGAATTTATAAAAAACTTCTCTACGTTGAAACAACAGATTTCAAAATGATAGTAATTGTTTTAAATAATAAATATATTTATAAATAAATTAATACTATTCTATCAATTTGTTAATAAAAAATGAATCAATAATATATATATATAATATTAAGTATCTTATTAAAGTTTCAGTTTATTGGCAACTAGTGGTTCTGAAAAATTAATTAATAACTTGGTCAAGTAAAAGAAGAAAAAAAATGTCACTTAGCTTAGGCTTAAATGCTTAATCGATTCGATTGTATTATACATACTAGACTAAGAGTATAATAAAATAAATTACTCGGTAAAAGCTTAGTAATAGAGAGAAAAAGAATAAACAAAATAGAAACAGAAGTAAAAGCTTTATTAATGAGAGACCCATACCCATAATTTTTACTCAGCAGCACTAAGTCAATACATTACTCAGTAACATACTATTAATTTTTAAAAAAATGCTTAACCTATACGTTGTGGGCCTCCTCTCGGAGCGGGCCTTGGCCAGCAGCTGCAAGTCGCCCAGCTATCAGGACGGTCCTGAGTCGTTGCAGTAGTAGAACCCGCCGTTGCTCATGGCGGTGAGGCAGCATGAGGACCCGGCAAGGTACGGCATGTTGTGGAACGAGTGGGCGAGGCTTTCTGTGAGGCCTGCGCTGGTCATCCCGTCCCCCTCGTCGTACTCCTCGGCACGGTGCTTCAGGGCCTCGAACATGAACTCAGGCTCGTGGTGCATCACGCGCAGGACGTCCGCACAAGACGGTCCGGGCTCCGCGCCAGTCACTGCAAAGCTGTGCGGGCCATCGCTCTGCGACACACGCACCGCGCTCGGGCCACCAAACAGGTTGTGGAAGCCCCCCAGCGCCTCCTGGTACGCACCGCCCAAGAACATGCCCAAATAGTACTTGCCTCCCTCCCCCAGCTCGTGCAGAGGCAGGCTTGCCTCTCCGCCGATGAACTTGTCGACCTTTCCGTCGCTGTCGCAGGTCAGGTCTGAGAGGATCCCCCGAGCCGAGGGTCTCTGCTCGAGTCGGTGGATGGGGATGATGGGGAAGAGCTGACCGATCCCCCAGAAATCGGGGATGGAGGTGAACACGGAGAGGTTGACGTGGTAGGTTCTTGTCTGGTCAGAAACTCCGGTCACTTTCCAGATGAACTCGCAGAAGCTGTCAACGGCAGAGAGCTGCTCAATTCCCAAAGAGCCCTCCTTGAACTGTTCGATACAACGCTGCTTCAGCTGATCGGCGTAGTAGAGGCAAGTGTCTGACTCGCCATTGATGGCGGCAGTGGAGAGGTTGCGGTAATCGGCACGGGCCTCCTCAGTGAGCCCTTCTACGAAGTACTGGAGCCCAAGAGCATTCATGGACATCCCAGGAGTCTCGTGCTTGCTTGCGGAGAGAGCTTCGAATACCAGGACTGAGTGGTGCGACACAATCGCTCTGCCGCTCTCGCTGACAATCACAGGGTGCTTGACGGACCTACGGTCGCAGACATTGCGAATGACACGCACAACAGCAAGCGCATACTCTTCGAGGCCATAGCTGATCGAGATCTCCGAGTCGCTCGATTTAGAGCCATCGTAGTCGACCCCGAGCCCACCACCGATGTCGATCACCCGCATGTGGGTGGCACCGAGGCGGACAAGCTCACAGTAGATCTGTGCAGCCTCAGAGATTCCATCTGCGAGGAGGGCCGTGGTCGGGATCTGCGAGCCGATGTGGAAATGCAGCAGCTGAAGGCAGTCAAGCATGTCATTCTGCTCGAGCTTCTTCACCACGCGGATAATCTGTGTGGTGGTGAGCCCGAACTTCCCCTTCTCTCCCGAAGTCGACCCGAAATGACCCGAGTGCTTCGTCCTCAGCTTCGCCCTAACACCAATCACGGGGCGGAGCGAGAGCTTCTTGCTAACCTCGATCACCAAATCAAGCTCGTCTTCTTGCTCGAGAACAATCACGGTGTTCAGCGAGAGCTTCCTTGCAACCAAAGCCAGGGAAATGTACTCGGCGTCTTTGATTCCGTTGCAGACCAGAAGAGATTCAGGGCTACCTTTGCACAAGCAGCTCATAGCGAGGAGGATCTCGGGCTTGGATCCGGCTTCGAGCCCGAACCGAAACGAAGATCCGAACTTGACAATGTCCTCCACGACGAACCTGTCCTGGTTGCATTTGACGGGATAAACTCCCTGGTAGTGGGACTCGTATCCCTGAGATTGAACCGCAAAGTCGAACGCCGACTGAAGCGACTCAAGCCGGTGCTTAAGCACGTCGGGGAGCCGAACGATGAGCGGAAGCTGAAGCCCGAGCCCTCCGGCGGATTTCGGATCGGAGGCCTTCTTCACAATCTTGAGGAGGTCGATCTCCTGGTGGGCCATGGTGGCGGGTCCATACGGCCTAACGGCGACATTCCCGGACGAGTTGACGGAGAAGTACGGAGCTCCCCACGAGTCAACCTTGTAAAGCTCCGACGAAAGGGTCGGCGACCACTCCCCGGAAACCGTCATTGCCACCGGAGGAACGTCAGCGGCGATTTGCAGGACCGGCTGGTAGGGAACAGAGCCGATCTCCGCGGCAGCGACCGGGGGTTCGACGCAACAGGCGAGAGCAGGCATGTCTTCCTTCTCTTCTCACCGGAAAACAACGGAACCGACCGAAAGAATGAACGAAAGAAGAAATGAAGGAATTTGTCTGTGTCTAAGGGTTAGGGTTAGGGAGAATTTGTGTATGTGGAGCGGAGAGAGTGAGTGCCGTGAAGGTGGGGGCTTTAGAACCCGCCGAGGCCCGAGGCCCCGGCTACCCCCCTCACAAGAAGCAGTGACGGATCTATCGAGAAGGGCCTCTCGCTCGCCCACTCAGAGAGCTCCGAAATCCCCACGCCGATCCTTCAGGAGACGAATCGAGACCACCTAGCGTCGCCGAATCAAGCGCGCCTCACCATGCAGATCTCGCCGGCACAGATTTTCTCGGGAACCAAACAGGAAACGGGAGAGAAAATTAGGGCAAGATTGCGGGAGAGAGATTGGGAGATTAGGGCTTTCTTTCTTGCGTTCGGATTCGAGGAGAGCTCGCCGAACGAAGGAAGAGCTGGCGAGAATTGCATGAACGTCGCCGAATTTATATAGGATTTTGGGGGATGGGCAATTGGGCCTGTAGGCCCATCTCGGCCTTTATCAATAATATCCTCAACTTCTCGCGTCTTTTTTTTTTTCCACTATTGCCCTCGGAGATTCTCTCTGATCGGCGTCGAGTCGCCGCGTGGGGGGAGCGTCAAAATACCGGGGTTAGGTTTAATTTCTCGCGAGATACCGCGGCTGGGAAACCAGCGCGAAGCTTCTCCGTTTGTCGTGATGATGATGATGATGAGCCATGGGGATCTCCATCAACGGCTGAGAGGGTGACGCGTGGAGATTAGGTTGGTTGTGCGGTTTTTGTGAACGTTTTTATTTTCAATATTTCCCAAAAAGAAGGCATATTTTTTTTGAGAGCTGGTCACGTGGATTACACGTGTTCACCACAAGCTACTTGCTATTGCTGAGTAATGTCACTGTTTCTCGTGGATGCAATATTTGGCCAATGATTAAATTACACTTCTACCCTTTTGAGTTTTGTATTAGCTTCTCTCTATTTTGTTTAACTCCACTGTGTACCTGCTTCATACATTTACAATAATTTTACTCTAATATACAATTTTGTTTTTCGTATTTTTAAGTTTTTTTTTTATATTTATATAAATTCTCATTTCTCAATATGTAAATATATAAAAATTACTTAAACTTTCACTTATATCATTAGTTTCATTCATATACTCGTAATTAAATACAATGAAAAATGATGTAATTTTTTTTAAATATATGTGGTTTAAAACTTTTAATATTCTATGCAAATGCAAGTATAATTTTTAATTTCTAATACATGGCCATTAATCAAAATATTTTGTACTAAATATATATATATAATTGATTCCATATATTTTACACAAGAAATTAAGGCATAGCACGTACAAAACTAAAGATTTAGTGAATTAGTATAAAGGATTCAATATATTTCTACAAGAAATTTTGGCAAAACACGTTAAAAACTAAAGATTTAGTGAAATACAATAATAATTTTATGTATTTTACAAGATATTTGAGCAAGACACGTTTAAACCTAAAGTTTTAGTAAAATAATATAATTGATTCCATATATTTTGCGAAATTTAGGCAAGGCCAATTCGAAACTAAAGATCTAATAAAATAATAGGGCTTTAAGGTTGGTAAAGCCGTAAGAGTATAAGTATTTAATATGTTTATTTTTATAGTGATATAAACCTATTTATTTGTACTTAAATTCTCAATTTATTTTATTGTGAAATTTCCTTTAATTTAGTCGAAATTTTTTATTAAAAAAATATTATATTTCTTTGTGAAAAAAATCTATGCAAAAATTGAAAATAAAATTATTGAATATTCTATAAATTTGGGCCCACGTCGTAACCTTATCTTGGTGTGAGAGATGATGATTGTTTGACCGTTTAAATGGAATGGTTGTTTTCCATACTTATTTTCTTATTTAATTCTCTCAAAATTGATTGCCATTTCAGTTGACATTTAATTTGTCATTGACGCGCAACCAACACGCACACCGTTAGCTTCCGTTTCATGAGTTTCAGACGGAAACCTAAAATACTGTTTTTTTTTATATAATATTATAAGGGTAATTTGTGACAAACATCATTGAACTATTAATTTTGTTTTTTAAAGATAAGTCATTAAACTTCTTTTTTTTTTTAGGACGATAGTCACTATTGTCATAATTTTATTGTAAATACACTTTTATAATGTTAAACTCCATCTTTTTTCACAATACTAGGCGCGCCACATCACTTGATCTTCCTCCTCACTGTGGCCTTTTGCGCGCAGTAGCTCTCATCGCCAGAATACGCCTTAATACAAGTAGTAGAACGCAGTCGGACAGTAGGCCGTGGTGGGTACGCCTAAATACATGCACTAAAACACAGTCGGGAAAACGATCGCGGAAGGCTCAAATATAACATTGAAGTATATGTAATGATATGACTTGTCTAACATGACAGAAAAGAAAAAAAACTACAGGTCCTTCATTTGGTCTCTCTGTCTAATAAACATTTGACAACTAGCAGGCACCAAGAGAATTAATATTAATCTATCATTTTAGTGATGAAAAACAAAATTAAAATTACCTTTTTATATATATAAATAGACTACCGAAAGAAAAGAAACAATTTTTTAAGAAATTGAAGGAACCAAAATTGGTTTTCCTTCTATTAATCGAACGGCAAACTATATGATGTTGTCTTTTTGTTGTATCTAGGGCGGGTTTTATTCAATTTGATTATATACACACACATATATATATATATAATTTCGTTCCATTAGATAATTTACAATTTCAAAAGCAAATCTGAATCCAGATATGTGTAGATTTTCAATAAATGATTGGCAGTTTAGTGGTAAGCCATTAGTTAGGTGAGTTCAAACACGTGGAACTGAAGACATTGAAGTTCTCGGTTGACTATATTTGCATGATAATTAATATGTATCAGATTAACTGGCACGTGTTACTTTGGCAGCTGTATACTTTGCGCAATATTTAAAACCGGTTACAATAAAAATATACTCAGAGCGGTATGAATATAGTGATGATTTTTTTTTCCGTAAAATTTTGAAAAACCGTTATCAATTGAGTCGATTCGATTATGTAAGTGGAAAAATCAATTAGTATTTAAAATTTATCACTTAATACTTTAATTTTTTTTAAATATTGATTATTTATAGATAATTCACAAGTTATTAAATTTATGAGTTTTTTTAAATTTTATGTGAATTTTAAAATTATTATGCAATTTTTAAAATTATATGTAGATTTTACTGCTCACTTTCATTTTGCGAGTTATCCACGATACTTTTGTAATTATTTGAACTCGATTACATGTCAAACTATACATAATTAAATAAGAAAGTATAGTTTACTACTTTTATGATTTAGCATACATGAAAAACAACAAAAAATTACCTTGTTTTCAATATCACACGAGCAACTTGGGGTCGGAATTTTATGAAGCAAGTTCGAAGAAGCTGTATTTATCAACAAAAGTAAATGAATGTATTTTGTTCCAAGTAGTTAGGTGGCTTAGCATTGATGGCATGTAATTAGGGTGGTAATAGTCAAATTACATGTTTGAATAGATTTAATAATTATTTAGTACAATGATTATTATGGTAAAGTATAGAGCTTTAGCCATTTAGATACGACATAGGCAAATGTTTTGACCAAGTTGGCCAACCACATTAGTGGTCGAATCGAGACAAACTATTGCTTATCAAATTCTCGTTTTACCCCTCTTTATTGACTCTTTGACTTGGGAGAAGCTATTTGGCCCTTTTATTTTCATGTATTTTTTTTATTATTATTTTATCAAAAAAAATTATGCCATATGCATTAATAATTTAATATTCAATCATATAATACTTTTTTGTTTAATTAAATTAAAAACTCGAAAATTGAATGAAACTCTATATAAATTAAATGGTTAATGAACGAAAGGTTCATTTTGTGTTAAACATTTTCAAGAATTACTAAGAATGTGTATTTTTTACTCTCACAATGAGTAATTTTAAAAAAATTGACATCAAATGGACATTTCGTACCATTTTCATTTGAAATTAAAGTTATTTACATTATAGATCTTTTTTTAATATTATTTTTAAGTACTTTTTTTATAAAGTAGTTGAATCACACTCTTTTTATTTTGTAGTTTTATTTTTTTGTAACTTTTTTATTAAGTTTTTAAACAAAATTTTGAATTTTTAAATTTATATAGTACGTAATAACTTGATATGATATCTATTATCTACAATTCTACATGACTTCATCCACAAAATTTTAATCGGTTTTAATAATTTCAAAATATAACCCTACTTAAATTTTCGTTTATTTTTAGTTTCTCGTTAAATACATAGCAAATAATATATATACCAAGGTTCTAAATATCTATATCAATGTCGTTTCGCACTCTCCATTTCACGGATATATTGCTTGCCGATGGGCATGCCGTCGGATAAAGGCGAAGAAATGGATATATCGCTTGCCGATAATACCGCAATAATTTCACGGATGTATCGCTTGTTGAATAAAATATTGGCGGATATTCTGGAAAATATTTTAGTATTTCAATTAGATTTTTATATAGTTTTTAAATTACATATTTAATAATAAAAACATAATTATAGCCTAGAAAACACACTCGTAAATCATAATATAATACAAACATATAACATAAAAGTCATAATTCATAACATAACGTCGACATTACATAAAATAAGCTACGCATTATAATAAAGTCATAAAATACGAACATAAATATGAAACATGCTTCTAAATGCTGATATTGATGTCGTTTCGCACTCTTCATTTTAAAGATATACTGCTTGTCGACGCATAAATGAAAAAAAAATGGATGTATCGATTTCCTACGAATATCATCACATTTTTTTTCTAGGCATGTCGTGGATATATCGAGGACATATTAAGATATTAAAACCGTGATATATATATATATATATATATATCCCACACTGTGAACTCCTTTTGTAGGCCCACAATCCGACGTGGCTATATCTGATTAGGTTGCATGGTCTTAATTGTGGACTCGTCCGCTTTCTAGTGGTTTGAGGTGATCACCGCTCATTCAGAAGTCTGACTTAGTGGGCCCAGTTAGTGGGCCTGGATTCCTGACTGGGGATCTGGACTCCTCGATGAATCTCGTCTTTTTCCCATAAATAATATATTTAATTAAATAATAAAAAAATTGGGTTCTAGAATCTGGACCCTTGCGGATTTAAAACCAAAGTTTAGATTCCAAGTATATGTCATTGGGGTATTCTCTTCCTCACCTGTCTGTTATATTAAAGGCCTTCAAGAGTATTATATTATATCCATTAAAAAAAAAAAATATTATATCATTATTTATTTATTTAATAGTTAGGTGCTCAATATTGAATTGGCACGTGTTTCAGAGAGTCTAAGCGATGACGAACCTTACAAGATTGGTGTATGTAATATAACATTAAACGTATAGTCAATTAGTCATAGAAGCTTAAACCTACGTAACGCTCGTAGAATACAGTACATAAAACGACAGTACTTGGTAAATTATATCATAAAATTTTGTATACATTTAAGCTGTAATTCTCGTTTTACAACCATGATTAGCGTAACATAGAAAATTTGATGTAGAGCGGACTACGGAGATTAAAGAACGCGTCTATGCGAGAATAAACTCGACTTATTCAAAGCAAAATCTTCAATTTTCTATTCATTCAAATCTCGAAAACACACTAGAACCTCTATAAATTAATACTCGATAAATTAATAGTGGCGATTAAATAATATTTTTGTCCGGTCCCGACTCGGGCCTAACTAGCTAAATTAATAATTCGCTAAATTTATAAGATAATAATTTTTTTAGAAAGTATATAGGTCCCAAGTGATATATAAATTAATTATTTAATATATAAAATTACATAAATAATTATAAAATCACTATAAATAAAATATAACATAAATAACTATGAAATCACATTAAATAAAAAACTAACATTACACACCAATCATGTATTCTTCTTAAAATATGATTGTATAGTAATTTTTTCTTCTTGAATTTGATGTCTTCTTGAACTTTATCTTTAATATTATTGGACTCTTTAATATTTCTGACATTGGTACTATGATAAAATATTTTTAAATCATAATAGTCTCTCTTGATATTCTTAATATTGATATTTTAATATTCTCGATATAATAAATTGAAATATTTTTTAGTTAACAAAGTTGTTTATATAATTATAGCTGATTAATATTATTTTTCTATATGAATGTATAAATTAATAAATTATCAATTTATATGTTAATTAATAATCCGATAAGATAATAATTTTTGCCGGTCCCAACAATATTAATTTATAGAGGTTCTACTGTACAATAACATCCATCACTCTTATATAGAGCTAGGGTTTAAACCGAAAGACGAGAAAAGATGAACTACTTCATTAAATCTCTCTAACTAAAATAAAAATAAATAAATAATAATTAAATAATCCATATATCCGCATCAAAATTAAAGCTACTTAATTAAGATGGTGGAGTTGGAATCATCTTTAGTCTTTAGTATTAATTTTTATTATTATTATTTAACTTTGATTATTTTCAGTAAAAATTCAAATCGAACTCTTTAAGCATCTTTTTTAATATAAAGGATCGTTTCTAATTTGACAAAACATGTTGTTTTTAATTTTTATTTTATTTCTTGTTATTTTGTGCTGATAGAAAAAGGCAAATATAGCAATTTTGCGTCAATAATTCTCTGTCTTATGTTTAACTAAGTGATAGTTTGTTACCAAGTTCTTATTTAATTCGCTTAATAATTTGTATTTTAATTTAAGTATATTATGGAACATCATATCTAGGCTAGCAATAGGCTCACGCTTTTAGTTAAACAAAAAAATAATTTATTTGAATTCTCAAAAAATAAATTATATTTTAAGGACTAAGATTAAACCAAATTATTTG
Organism: Parietaria judaica; assembly: GCA_954871525.1. Lineage (NCBI taxonomy): Eukaryota > Viridiplantae > Streptophyta > Magnoliopsida > Rosales > Urticaceae > Parietaria > Parietaria judaica. The sequence continues at coordinate 28,510,193 of OX940862.1, read as the reverse complement.
TTTGGAGCTCTTTTGAGCTCAAGACCGGTCACGAAGCGGGCCAAATAATCTACAGTTAACTCGTGGAGGATACAAGTTTGACTCCAAATAATCACATAACAATCATTTTATACATTTAGAAACTAACTTTAAAGAAAAATGATACATAAAATTAAAGTAGAATCTTGTTAAATTAATTATTTATACATTGATATCTCACTCACCTACTATCAGAAGTTCAGAACAGATACAAATATGTTTCGCAAAATTGCAAATAATTAAGAAAAAAATTATCTTGGATAATAATAAACATGTTTTTGCATTCCTCTAAAATGAAGAAAATAATGAATAATTTATATTGCAAATTAATACACATGATTTTCACATTTCTGTTTTCTTTGTTCCATGGTGAGAAATTTGTCCAGAGGTAGTTGTATTTGTTTTTATTATTTATTTACTTAACCACCAGACAACCACCTAATCCTGATAAAACATTTTCCATGCCACAAAATACTCTTGCATAGTATAAAGAAATATTAAAAGTTATTTCAAGAGAAATAAGAAAGGAAAGAGAGTTTCAAAGATGTTTGGTTATTATTGAGGTAGATTGGGGAAAAAGGTTATTGAATAATTATGATGTTTAATGAATAAATTCAAGAGGTGGATTTATGATGTTTTCAAACAATTTATCATTTTTCTTTCTTATGTTGTATGTATGTGACTTATTTTAATGTGATATCATGTACACTTATTAATGTACGTGATTAGCACTATAATATCTTATGTATGTAATTATATATTTACATTACTCATGTTTAAGAAATTAACTTTTTTGAAAGAAAAAATAACAGAAAAATATAGTAGTAAACATCTACTTTTTTGTTTTCAAATAAAAACAAAACAAAGTCAATTTCAAGCAGTTATTGGAAAACAACGCATTAATTTATTACACTTCAATTATAAAGAACTGGATTTTTGTTTTCTTTTTCTGAATTGGTTGTGGCTTTAGAAAAATTTAAAATACAATTTAGTTATTTCTTTAACTGTATTAAAAACTTAAAAAATATATTTTTTAAGAAATATGTTAAAATCATTGAGTCCCGCTTATCATTGGATTCTTCTCAGCGTAAGCTTTCTAACAGGATATATTATGAGTTCATTCGATGTTCGTAGAAAAAATTATAGAGCTTCAAAATTTTAAATAAAAAAAATACTAAAATATATTAAAATTATTAAGTTAGGAGACAGAAAGAACGAAATAAGTTTAGAAAACGAAGAAAATGCCTTTTTATATGTTTTGTACGAAAAAATATCAAAGTAAAAAAACTTGATTCACGTTGTCTAAGTAAAATAACCAACCTTGTTTTCTAAAATTCAGATTTAAAAACATAACCAAACAGTGACATGTAGATGATAAGTCGTAGAACTTTTGTAAGGTCTTCGTTGTTATAATTTATTTTGCAGGCACTTATTTGGTTATTGAATCCTCCTTTGTTTTGCTTTAATTTGTTTTGGAGTTCTTTAATTTATATGGAGAGGAACTCTGTTAAATCTACCCTAAAAACAACCTTAAGTAAGTGCACATGGGTCATGGGTTATGTCATAAATATTGTTGCTTTTATAAAATTTTTTCTAAAGAAGAAGAAGAGAAAATCAAAATTAGAATAATCCTATTTAGTGTTGAACCAGATTAGGATCCGAAAATCCAGTTCCTCATACATTTACATCACTACTAAGCTCTATTTAATCTCTAAGACATTTTAAGTCAATTTTGCAGTGTTTTCTTTTTCTTTGGCTTCGAAAAATGTTATTCGAAATTTTGTAATCATAGTGCTCGAATTATGCGAAGTTTGGTAACTTTGATGATTGAAATAATGTGAGTTAAATAAAAAAATAAAATAATGTTATTTGCCTATCATATTTTGTTTACTAACTCCCATGTTGAAATCCCGTAGTTTTGGGCAGCTTATTATTATATATTTTCTGTCGTTTAGGTTTAAGTTAATGTTGATTATCATATAAGGGAATCTAACATTACTATATTCTATACCATATAGCTATATGTATATTATATTCATGGTAGTGTTTACGTTTATTTTAGATTTTTAGGTACTTTTTCATTCGAGCCGTATACATATAATATATAATTATATAGTACTTTAATATATATATTTCAAATTATTCCACCTCTATAGCAATGGATAGTTGTTGAGAAGTTAAAAATAATAATTTTAGATTAGTAAATTGAGGTGTTAATCCTGATATTTTATATTTTAAGTAAAAAATTTAAGTTGTTAGATCTTAAATCTAAGATAAGAAGATCAAGATGTTATATGAGTCTATGCATACAAAATTATGAAACAAAATACAATATTTGGTTCTGAATTTTTCCAAAATAAAAATTAGTTGTGGTTTCAAATTTTTCACAATCAAGCATGGTTTTATTTTTTTCTTTTCTTTAAAAAAAAAAACCCAGAATTTGAGTGTTGTTCCAAATCTTTTCATATGTGTATAGCAGGGGTGTACAAAAAAGACCCTAAACCGAATTTAAAACCGATAACATTAATTTATCGATTTTTTCACTACCAAAAATTTATGCTTTTTTTGAAATACCGAAAGATGCAGTTTAAACCGCTACCGCTTTTTGCTAAATGGTAGCGGTTACGGGTTTCACGGTAAAAACCGCTACCGATTACCGATTAACCCGATATTAAATTTGTATGTTTTATACATTTAAAAATAGATAAATGTAAGACTTTTAGCATTCAATATCTATATAACAATGTTTTGGCATGGATTTTCTCATTCATTGATTCATTTAATCTTATTTTATTTTGAACAATTTTTGTTATTAGTGTAATTATTCTTCCCATTTGAATAATTATGAGTAAATGTCAAGAGAATTTACTCTATTTGAATTATTTCATCAATTAGTTCTTTTTTTATACTTTAGATTGTGTAGTACTAATTTGGTTTTTCAAAAATATAATGATTATATTGCGTTTCATAAAAATGCGGTTAAAACCGAATTTAAACCGAATTTAATACCGATATATCAGTAATTGGTAAAATTGGATTTAAACTTCAATAGTGCGGCTTTCGGTTTTAAAATTAGAAAAACCAAAAATACGGTAATCTATATTAATAAGTATGAAAACCGAACCGAAAACTCGTTTGTTTACCCCTAGTGTATAGTGTTAGACTACTAGTTGAAAAGTTACCAATCACAATATGATTCATATTCATAAATAATAAATGGCATCCTACCATTAAGCCACCAATAAACATTAATTAAGCATACAGTCATCAACTTGCGATCAATTTTAGCAAAATAATAAACCATAAATTATTAAATAGGCAAACAACTTTCCGTTTTCTCATAAATTAATAGTTAAATAAATCACGTATATTTATAATTATAAACAAGGTTCTAAAGTATGCAAAGTACCGACGGCAACTAATAAATTGTGTGAATGCGGATTAAAATCGTCACACTCCATTTGACTAAATGTTTTACAAGTAATTTGCACATCGCATGAAATTTTTAAAATTCAAATAATAAATTTTAATACCACATAAAAATTTCACTAAAACTTTAAAACTCTATAATTTTTAATAAATTTATTAATATTTTAACTAGTATTTTTAAATTCTTTCAGAATCTCTGTGTACTCACTATTATATATATAATCTATTGAAATTGGATTAAAATGAGAAATTGCTCTAAATAGTCAGATTGAAACATGGGTTTAGCAAAATAGTCAAAATTTGGTTAATTTTGTAAACTAGCCAATTAATCACCTAAACCAAAATAAAATTACTACATTATTCTTCATTATTAATGATATAAATTAATAAAATTCCAGTTAAGAAACCTAATTAAGATGAAATTAATTATTTATTAATTAAATATATACATATTAATTAATGTTGCTATTAATAAGGTAACAAACCAACCACTCCAAATATTTACTCGATTAAAATTTATGATTTCATTCCAAATTTAAAACCACACCATTCTTCGTTTGACCATAAACTTTTATAAAATTATTTTTAATTAAATGTACGGAAATAATATGGATAATTGATATTGTTACTGTGCACCCACTAAGCACGCAAAATGATTTTCCAGAATTAAAATTCAAAAGTGTTTATTTGGTTGATTGACATTTGTAAACTCACAAATCATGCCTAACTCTTCAAAAAAAAATATTGTATTAACGGTTTATCAACATGCTTTAACAAGAATTAACAACGTAGACAAATATGTATGTTGCATTAATGTGAATTAACAACGACGAATCAACAATTCATTTAAATTACTCTGCACATTGTAGACTAATTTTACATTAAAATGATTCTTATAACTAAAATGTATAACCATATGTCATGCTAATATTCGTATATAATCATAAAATCAACAAAAAATAAAGTTTAATTCAATATATACTGATAAAAATGAAAATTAACAGTATATTCATAAACTAAAAATTAACCAAAATACATGATACAAATTGGGAAAACATTTTAAAGAAGTGTAGTGCTCTCATGAGCCTTCCTTTTCCCTGTCTCTGTCGGGAAGAGTTGTTCCTCGTCAACTCTGCCACCTTCGACTATATTTCGAAGAAGTTCAAGGAGGATAATATCGTCGATGGTTGTGAGCATCAGTAAGCTAAAATAAAAAGAATTAACAAACTTTAGTATGAATCTACAACGAACAGAACTAAAATTATTTTTGAAAATAAAAAAATAAACATAACCAATAAACTAAAATAACAACAAATATTACAAATATTAATCAAAACAAATTAATCAACGATAATCAACATAAATTAATATTTTTTTCACAATTAACAGAGAGACTCCTAAACACACAAATAAACACATGCAAAGTACTAGATTCATGAAAAAACAGAAGAAAAAAAAACACATTCAAAAACGATTTCAGCAAAGAAAATAGATTTTCAAAAATAAGAAACAAATTCAAGAACACGAAAAAATGAACATGCAATAGATTCTTAAATCCACGAAAATAAACCAGTGAAATGATTCTTAAATACATGAAAATAAACACATGAAAAAAATAGTAAAATCATATGCAATCGATTTTCAAACCAACCAAAAAATCGATTATTAACCAAAAAACCCATAAGAAAATCGTGTATTTTACCAATCAAATCATAAGCTACTTGCTGAATAATAAAAAATCTTACCCGTTAATGGCCGATAATGGGTCGCCGGTGATGGGTGCCGTTAGTGGGTCGCCGTTGAATAGTGAGGAAACTCGAAGAATAGTGAGGAAGAGTGTGCGTTTGATGATAGAGAAAATTGTGGTCAATGTTTCTAATTAAAATTTGAAGATAATCATAAAAATAGGGTGTAATCGTTGATTTAGGTGGTTGGTTTGGTTGTTACCATATTAATAGCAATCACAATTAATATCAATATTTTAAATTAATGAAAAAATTGTTGACTGAAAAAATTAACACCTAAATTACGTTACGTATTTTTTTTTTATTTTATTAAAACATAAGGGCAATAATGTAATTAAAGCTTTGCTTAAGTGGTTAATTGGCTAGTTTACAAAATTAACCAAAGTTTGACTATTTTGCTAATCTTACGTTTAAAATTTGGCTATTTCCCTATAGTACCCTTAATATAATCAGTATCATGTTTTTTTAAAATTTTATGAAAATTTTATCGTTAATATCTCGATACTCATAATTATAAATAAACTTAATATTAATATTAATAAACAAAAAACCCTTAAAATCTTAAAATTTATAGATTAAAGGTTCTCATATTGTGACTCCACAAACATGATTAGAAACGAGTAAACGACAACCCAATTTGCCTTTTGTGACGCCGCATTAATAGGTTATATTAATATGTGTAATGCATTGTATATTAAACCTTCATTGAATAATGCCCATCCAAATAGAAAATTAATCCACCAAATTGAATACATTATTTGTTCTCTTTTTTCCCATGAAAAGATACAGAAAGTGAATCACAAAATATTTTTTTAAGAGGAAATTTCGTATCCAATATTAATGCACCGCCATTTACTTTAGAAAATGTAGTCGATTTTTTGTTTATATGTCGTCATGAAGTAGGAATTTCTAACCACATAATCTCCACTAATATTACTTTACTTAAAATTGATTGAAAAAAACTATTTGTATATACGATGAATCATCAAACACTATAAATAAAAGGACCTTAACAAAAAATAAAAAATAAACAAAAAGGAACTTTAGATGAATGGGCACAAACTATGAAACATATGGAATGCGTTAGCTATAATATAAGACATTATCTTTATCTGCATTGTTCATATAAAGCTACAAGTTTCGATTTATTTATTTATTTTAAAAGAATTTGAATAAAGAGCTAACTCAAAGAAGTCCAATGAATATCGTCACTAGGCACATTCTTTGAGCCAAAATGATTGGACCACTACAAGCCTTGGAACAAATTGCCAAGCTAAGCAATCACAATTCACATTTCATATTATGCCAATTTAGGTGGGCTTTTACTACTCATATAATCTTAATATATATATATATATAATATAATATAATATAACTTAACTTTTTAAGTTTCGCAAATACTCGAGTTGAGTAATCAGTTGGTGTTGTAGTAGATGAATTAAATTAAAGCGAGAAAAAAGAGAAATAAAAAATTTGGCACTCCGCAGTGTCTATGTTTTGATTTTCAAAAATGTAATTTTGATGTTTCTAAGTTGATATGACCAGTGAAAAACATAGTTTTTTCTTCTTTTTTTTTTTCGAAAATATTCTTAAGGACTTTCTTCAAAATCTTCTCTTACTTTTTGTTATAATTTGACATTCTGTCTCTATGATAATATATTATGCGCCTCTCCTTTAATTTAAGGAAGACTTTGTTTGACCTCATTCTTGATTATACTCAATTTAAACGGCCCACGAATTCCGTGGTTATTTACTCTTCTTATAAAGAATTTTCATGCTAAATTGAATTGTGTTTATTGATATGTTTAGATTGTTATATGCACGGCCTTAATGTTGTAGCGAGTATTGAAAGTGATTAAGATTTTCATTGCATTGCATTTTCTCCAACAATCAGGCTCGAAATAAAAAGCGTAATATCATAAGATCAACTAAGCTCTATAATTATTAATTAGTGTATCATTACAATATTCATGTTTTTCATTCTTCCCATTCCCGAAGATAAATTCAGGTGTGTCTAAGCGTTAATGAGGCATGCATGTTAGGCATGCGAGAATGGAGAGACAAATTAGGTGACTGCTAAATCAGATCTCCGATAATAATCACACATTTTTGTCATTGCTTGTCCATATGGAGCACTGTAATCAATGTATACCAACTATATACAATATCATTTTTGTTTTTGTTTGTTTATTTTGTGAATATCGTGGGTCCACAAAATCACTACGAACTATAGATCAGCCATGTAATCTTATCAAAGTCTGTATTTACCTGAAAAAATTATTAAAAAAAATTTCCAATGGGACCTAATTTTTTCAGGTCACAACTCATGATGAGATGAAACCCTAAATGATAAGATGACCCACTTTCTGAAAGAATATGTCATGACCTAATAAAGGATGGCTCTTAGATACTTCATCGATCCTTATAAGATTTCCAATCAGCATTAATGGAGATATTAATTAAATTATGATAAAGAAATTTCAGTTGATGATGATTACAAGCAAGTTTTATTAAATCGATAGATATAGAAGCAACATGCATGTATACGTAACTATATATATATGTTTAGTAATTTATCCGATTATAGTGCTCAACTTACGTACGTGATATCTATTATCTAATAGGTTCGTAGTCATGAGAGTTACGCTTGATGCGCTACAACAATGGAGTCAATAGCTTGTGCAAGAAAGATGATGATAATAAATGTTAGGGACAAGAAGGAATAAAGAAAATACAAAAAGCTACACTTTTGCGGACTCGACAACTATATTTTCGTTACTGATGGACATATGGTACGGACCGACAGGCCACGAGTGGGCATCGCCCATCTCGCTTTTGTGATGGGCTTTAGTTGCTTACATCCAGGATCGATGATATCCTTGAAAAGGGCTCCCCGTACCCGTGCATATAGTAGATGTGGCAAAACCTGCAATCATCTTTGTAATTTGGACAGGCAACCCGTCCTTGCCTGAGCAGACACGGACCAGGCAGACAATGAGCGCGTGCATATATAAAGTTTTATTTTTTGTAATCTTATCGTTGTAATAAACACCATAAAGATATATGTTATGATAGTTTTTTAGATAGTACTATAAGGTGTGCCACAGAACTACATGCCGCAAGAAGCCCCCAGTTTATGAGCATGCGGTCTATTTGCGGGCCAAAGGTATATCTTTTTTCTAATATTATATTTAATTAGTCTTCAAATTCTTTATTTGATTAAGAAAAACTCATAGTTGATTAAGAAACTTTCTTCAACTTTATCGCATTATTCGTCCTTATATATTCCATCACAACTCTTTCAAAACTTCACCTCGATAAAAAAATTTAAATTTGTTTTGTAATTTTTTTTCTTTCAGACTAACTTTTGATTTATTTTTCTTACAGAAACTTCATCAGTTTTTTATTTTATTTTAATAATACCCTTAAATTGGATCGGTAGAAAGAAAACTCCATTGATATACTTTTAAATTGGACTTGCGGTCGATATTTGCGATTTACGGACTTTAAAATACTGATTACGATGAGTATAGGTATTAGGTATACTTTTTTTATATATCATGTATTAAAAATACGTATTAAAATCTTCAACGGGGTAAATATCGTAGACGACAAATATTTATAAGTTGAATTGTAGTCACATTTATATATACAGTAGGAGTTTTCAATGTAGAAAATACATCCAAATTTCTGAAAATATAGGTGAGTGAGATATTGGTTGGCATTATGTTGTGAAGTATAAAAATAGGATTGGTTGGACTTAATTGCTTTTCAAAGAATTTGTCTCATGCATTGGCTGCTTTCCCTGACTGGCATTCATTTTAAACCACATTTGCAATTGCTGCCTTCCTTTAGCCCTAATTTGCTTGGTTCGCGCGCTTACCTTTTTTGTTTACGGACGCAAAAGTGTACGTTTCTTTCTCTAGTTATTATTACAAGACAATAATAAGTTTCAATTCTTTCTTCTTCTTTTTTTTTTTTTTAATCCAACAAGTATCAATACTCTTCATACTTGTTTGTCGAGTTTTTTTGGTACATGTTTCTTTATAATATCAGAGTTTTATACTTTTTTGGTAATTTTTTAAAAGAACTTATCGTTAAATTTTAAAAGAAACTGGTACTTGTGCCGAAAATACCTATATATAGTCGTGCCTGAGATTTTCGGGGCCCTAGGCGAGGAGAATTTTGGGGCCCCCTTACCGTTATTTCAAAAATTAATTTTAATACAAAAATATATACAATATTTATATAATAAAATAAATTCAAATAAGACGGTTCTAGCATTTTTAGAAGAAAAAGTGCTAATCAAGTTTGCATAATAGAGTTTCTCGACCATGTCATTTTCGATAGACAATGTACCTAAACCTCTTAGTCTCTCTTATTCTATGAAATTTAGCTCTGTTTCCAATTCACTTGCAATCTCTGAAGCATCTATCACATCCGTCTCTAATTTTGTTTCTCTATTATATCAAGTTAAGTGATATTAATTAATTTATAGGCCCTTATTAATTTGAGAATTAGGTAGGGGCCCATTTATTAGAGTTAAGTAATATGAATTAATTTTTTTGGGCCCCTAAGTTTAATTTAAGTAATATTAATATTATATTTATTTGGGGGCCCCTAAATTTAATATAAGTAATATTAATATTAATTAATTTAAAAGAGTAGTATTTTTTTTTTTATAAAAAATATGTGATATTGCGGCCCTTAAATTTGATTTTTGCGGGCCACTAAATTTAATTTAAAAGAGTCTAGTTTTTCTTAAAAAAAAATTATGTGATATTGGGGGGCCCTTAAATTTGATTTTTGGGGGCCCCTAAATTTGAGATTTTTTTTTTTTTTACTTAAGGTGTGCGCCTACTCCGTCTCCCCTCAGGCACGGCTCTGTATATATGTTGTCAGGGTGGCAACTGGCAATTAGGGTAAAGACAAAAGATAAGACACAATGAGTCTAGGTCGATCTTAAATATATTTCGTTCGAATCGTATCCAATACGATTAAATAAAAAAGTATTTGTGTAAATCTGTATATGTACGACACCAATGTGTTTTTTGTTAGCTCTCTAATAGTGTCTCTCTCTATCCTCTCCAACATTTCAAAACTCTCGTTTTTATTAGTATTATATGTAAATATAGAATTCAAATACAATTTATATTATAATGGAAATTATGATCCTCAGGTAATAAAATTTAGAAAAGGGAGTGAAGCCGGAATCCGGTGCTGAACCAAAATATTAAGTTGTCACCACTTCCAATTATTTTATCGATAAACTCTATTGAAACGGAATGATGTGTTAACGCGTGGCAATTAAGCTCCAAAGTCCAAACTACAACTCAGAAGTTGGCTACTAATCTATGAGGACCAAAGGATCACGACAGCCTATCAACAAACGACGAATCTCTTAAACGACATTGATACATCAAGAGCACCAAACAACAAAACAAGCCTGTCTACAAACAGCACAGAATGCAACGACAAGAATGAAAAACGACATCAACCGAAAAGCTCATGCAATCTAGACCATGGTATTAAATATCTTGGCGTGCCACTGGTATGCTGCCGATATATCTCTTTGTGCAGATGTGCGAAACGATATTCTTTAAAAAATTGATATTCTCAAATATCGCGGGCATGCCGCTGTAATGCCCATTTTTTATACTTTTCATGGAATTTCGACCCTCTAGAGCCAACTTTTCCCATTTAGACCTTTTTGACTTGAAAGTTTGAATTTTAGATTTTAATATTAAATTGTTGATAATTTTGAATTTTTCATGATAATTGTCAATAAGTAATTAATAGATTGTATTAGGTGATAGTTAGTTAATTAATCATTAGTTGGTTTAGGGTTTAGAGTATAGTTGATTTAGTTTAAGATTTAATTAATTTAATTTAATTGATATTGAATTGTTGACCATCTTGACATTATGTTATTAGTTATCCTTAATATTTATTAAATATGTTATTTTGAAATTGAACCTATATAAGAATCATGCTCAAATTCTCAAAAATATTTTCCGAAATATTCGTCGATATTTCGATCGACAAGCGATATATCCGTAAAATTTATGTGGTCTTGGGCCCGTTTGCCACAACTTATTTTTTTTTTTAAATGTATTAAGTTTTAGTTTAATCAACAAACTGTTTTATAAAAAACTGACAGGTCTTTGGTAAATTGTTTATAAAATAGTTGTTGCTAGTAACAAAAATTGATTTAGCGTTTGGTAAAAATATTTATTCATGCTAAAAAGACTAAAATCGTAATTTTATTTTATTTAAAAAAAAACTACTAATCCTAGCTTTTACGATTCATGTACAAAAATCTAAAATCGCTTTTGGATTTTTTGTAGAAATAATTTTACCAAACACTTAAAAAACGGTTTAGTTTATTTTAAACAAAAGCTGAGCTAAATAAGCAGTGCCAAACACACCCATTAACGGCAAGCGATAGATTTCGTCCGATTTATCCATCGGCAAGTGATATATCTGTAAAATAAAGTACGCGAAACACTGATGTCGGCACATAGAACCTTGATTTAGACTAGACATATTTGGATCGTTTCTTCTTCATTTCCAATTGCTCTTTCTTGGGTAAAATCATATTTATAATTTTGATTTAAAAAAAAAAAAACTGAACGTCCCGATTACATTCTTAATAAAACCTCAAAAATCAATAAAGCCTGTAAATTTTTTTATTTATAAAAATCCATAATTTAAATAAATTTAATTTTTAATGATTTAACATTTATAATTATATTATTAAATAGTAATATATACCCCTTGGATAATGCCTCATTGGCAGTCTTCTTTGATAAACCCATCAGTTACCAATATACTCATCAAATTGAACGATAAGACGGTTATCAGTTTCCAAACTCTTACAACATTTATCATCACCACCATAGCTTTCGATCAACATTCAACACATCACAATTGGAGATCTTCCTCCCATTTTGTTTTGGTATTTTTGTTATGTTCTTTACTATTGTAAATTTAATATACAATAAACATATAGAGTATATACACCACATGAAGCAAAGATTTTATTATTTCCTGATCTTGCCAGATCCAAGTTGATTATAAATTATTAATGTAATGGATGAAGTACACACATAAATATAATAAAATCCAAACTGGTTCAGCTTCGAGAGCTTTTATTCCGTCAAGAAAACTCAAATCTGACTTCTACCAGACAAAGCAATACAAAGCAGCCACGGGAAAAAGGGTAGTTTCTTCCGCAAATATGACACACGAGTTTTCGCCACTGATCAGACTACCCAAGAACGGCGAAAAAATTACCTCAACGCTTCATTTAACATAATAAGCGATAAAAGAATATTTGGTGGACATGCCCGGTTCTCATTCGGCTCTGGATTGGCCAGCTCGGGAAGACAAGATGATGCCCACAATGAGGCCGTACAGGGCAAGAGCTTCGGCGAAAATGAGAATGAGGATCATACCGACAAAGAGCTTCGGCTGCTGTGCATTGGCCCTGCATGACAAACCCGTGTCATTAAAATGTTGACTGTATAGCATTCTTAAAACGGGAAATAATTGCTAGCTTCGAGCGTTTTGCAATATTTTTTTGAAAAAAAAAATCTCTTACATTAATCTGGCATCTTGGAAAACTTCTACATTAATCGAGATTAAACACAAATCCAAAGACTAATGAAATAAAGAAAATGAAAGAATATGTGGGTCTGGCTTTAAATAGACTTCAATAACATTCAAATCTGTAATCATTATTAATTAGAATTTAGAACTTTGATCAAACAGCTTTCCATAGATCTAACACTTTATTCTAACGAAGGGATTCTACATTTTGTGCTTAAAAGACGAAATCCAGTTTAAGAAATTACCGAATTTTATGACAATGATATAAGGTACAAGATGACTATCACCGAATTAATAAATCTATGAGTGAAAGAGCAAATTATACCTAACACCAGCATCACCAACAATACCGATCGCCATTCCAGCGGAAAGCCCAGCAAGGCCACAAGCAAGACCGGACGAGAGATGCGCATAGCCATCGAAAAGGTAGTACGATTTGGCCTTCGGGTTAATTCCAGTACTGATGATAACAGCAATAATAAGACCATAAATACCCAAAACTCCAGCCATGACAACTGGAACGATGGACTTCATGACCAGCTCGGGCCTCATCACTCCCATGGAAGCCACTCCCACACCACTCTTTGCGGTACCGTAAGCCGCTCCCATACCTAACGCGCCAAGTAAAGCCGAGTTAGCACCGATACATTGAGCATTGTTCAAAATTCCAAATACTTAATCTAACTATGAAAAGCCATGAATTCTGCACTTTCAGATCGATCCAAATATCTAAGTGAAAAAAAATATAACAGATCTAATTACTATACAAATTACTCCAAATCAATCATCAAGATCAATTACACATTAATCTATGCTTAGAACACAGAATAGTTATCGTATTCGAAAATATAAACCTAATTTTCCAAAATCGTAAGCAAACTAGCTAAGATAAGTTCAATCTATGGCATGAGGTCCTGCACTAGAATCAGAGCAAGAATCGAAACACCATAGCTTCGATCCTCCTCGATCAGAAAACGAAACCGACATCGGAAAACGTATAGAATTACACATCTATGTAATGACATCAAAATACAGCCAATAACTCGATAAATTCAGCTTTCCTACCAAATAAAACCATCGATTTCACGGAATCCAGACAGATCCGAAAAAACAAACAGAGGGTGAGAGAGGAGCTTACAGGAGAAGACGAGGGCCGCGGCGGCGCCGAGGAAGCCGAAGAACGGCGCCGTTTCATCGCCGGAGAAGGTGGAAGACATGGTCGGAGGCGGATCTGCAGCGAGCGATGGAGATCGGATCTCGAATGAGGAGGGTTTTGGGTTCTTCTTCGCAGAAGTTCGATCTCTGATCTCGCTCTCTCTCTGCCTTACACGTTTTCAGTGATAAACCATTCAGTAAATGCTTTATAGAAAACAAAATACAGATCAATGATTGAGAATGGACAAGTTTTGTGGGCTTGATGGGCTTCCAATCCAGGCCCATTATTGAAATGATTCTAGGCCTATTATCAAGCCCACCTCGGCGCCTCCACTTAGCAAAGCATTATTTACGGATTGTGGTAAAAGCATCTAAAGTTATTCAAAAGAGTTCCACACATTCATAATAATATATTAATATGAACTCGTGTGAATGACTGACTTTTTTTTTTTTTTTTTTTTTAATGGGATAGCCCTATCGACTTACAATTCATTCTCGTATTACTAGATATATTCAGTGTAAGAATAGAGTACTATTTTAAGTCTTATGGGATTTGAACCCGTGATCTCATAAATAAGTATGTAATGCTGTTTAACAGAAACACAGGGAAAAAAACAATCAAAAATAAAAAATTTCACAAATTTTGTATATTTATTCAACGTAATTTTAAGTTTGGGCAATTTAATGTATTTTTACAGAAATTATCTGCTATATACTTATCTGAAATGTGGGCTGAGTTCATTCTCTTGTTTAGCTGCGACTCAGATTGGCAAATTTAAATTCTAGAGTTTTAAAATGAACATGTGTATTTAATTAAGTTTTATAGAAACATAAATTTTATCTGCTCAGCTATCGGATATATATATATATATATATATATGTATGTATATATCACATTGATCTTTTTAAGATTGACAGAACAAAACTAGTTGGACGAAACATATATGCATGGCCGGCCCAACCGTTATCGGTGTCTTGGGCAAAAATTCAATGCGGGGCTTTTTACGATTCTTTTATTATTTATTTATTTTTAAATAGGCATAGATATAATATGCAACTTTTTTTTTTTTTTGAAGTTTCTACACCTAAAAAAGAACATATTAGATATAAGTATATATATAGACTATCTCGAAGGGAAACGAGTAAAATTGAAAACAAGAACACCTAGTTTAGAGAGAGAAAGAATATAGGAAAAATGTTTTAGAAAAATAGAGAGAATAGAACCAAAGAAGAAGATTAGTGTGGTAGGACAGAAATAATAAAACTCTCGTTGCCTAATCCACATTCAATCACAAATAAACTTTAAAGTTTAAAGTAAGTCCCTTAAATTGCATAGAACTCTGATATCACTCCTTAATCACTTCGTGCAAACTTTAACCACATATAAAGTATTTATCGAGTTTTGTAGTGGCCCTAAGTTTTAAGGTGGCTCCCCTGTGATTTGAGGACTGAGGACTTTTGGGTATGGGTCACAAGCTGCCCAGGGCTTAAGGTGGGGCCTTCAATTCATGAGAGGCCTTGGGCTATGGCCCAAGATGCCCAAGGTTCGGGCCTGCATATACTTAACCATTAATTTGTTATATACGTATATAGTGCGGTCATTGGATGTTATCCGATTTTAACGTGTTAGATTTTAGATTATAGTAATTGAAATTATAAAGATGATATTTTTAGTAAGTATTCAAGGGACAGAACACCTAACCTTAACTTGTTTAAACTAAATAAAAAATCGATTGCGGTTATTTTAAACCGGATAGTTTTCGGTTACCGTTTCAAAATTCGATTACCGATTATTCATACACATATTAGTTTTGGTTTCTTTTTTCTCGATTATCTTACTTTTGTATTTATTTATTTATGCCATGTTTTTTCCCTCTCCTTATTTTCTCGATTTTTTTTCTTCTTCTTTTTTTTTTCGTCGTTTTTCATTTTTTCTTTATTTGAAAGAATTGATAAACCATTAATTTAGAAAAGAAAAATGTAGTCGAGGACATGCCGAAGGCTGTAGTCCTATTCAAAATCACGAGGTAAAGTTGTTTTCTAATAATTCAAATAAAATAATAAGCAAGTTTTCCTTATGATGCAAGATAGGCGGTTTGCATACTGTTCAAATTTTAGCAGTGACCAAGGAAATTCGACAAAAGTGTACCTAAGTGATAAGGTTGTATTTTTATGAGTTCAGATAGAGAGAAGAGGTGAAGAATGGCGCATGAGACAAAAAAACGACATCGTCCACACAACATATATGTTACCTGTCGTTTTCTTCAATTAATCTGAGTAATATGACGTCGTTAATCAAAATTACCTACCAAGTAACCAGTAATTTACATATATGTTACCTGTCGTTTTTGTTGCTGTCTTTACTTGTTTTCTTAAACCAAAACGAGACTCAACAAAAGCAGAAATCTACTAACTTTTGAGACCTTTCTCTGAGTTCGTCGTCGTAAAACACAAAGACTATTATGTCCTCGTCGTGCTGCCAAACTAATTAAATTAAAAAAAAAAAGGTGCAAATATACGTAATCTCCAACGACTGCTCAGTCACTCCGATCATTCCCATGCATTTTTCTTCATCTTTCAAACTCACCCTTTTTTCGGATCTTCTTGTTCTTCAATCTCGAACCTGCTTCCATGGCGGACGCAGTGATCTCCGTGCTGTTGAATCAGTTCGTCACTATAATCGCCGTCGAGCTGCAGGAGAATGTGAGTTTAGTCATGGAGGTGAAGAGCCAAGTCGAGAGCCATCGGAGATGTGGCTCTCGACGCTGAGAAGAAACAGCTCAGCTCTCACGTCCTCATGCAGTGGCTGGCCGAACCGAAAGCGGGAAAGTGGAAAGCGGAATTTAAATGAGTAACGCAGGGTGGCTGATTACCTTGTTTGTAAAATTCCTTTGAATCTGCCTTGACGGAAGAAGAAAAATAAACAGCTTATGTTTGCGTTTTCCTTTCCCCTTCAAATTTTTTTAGTTCCGGAACCAAAAATTTTCTGGTTCCGGATTTTTTGGAACCAAAAATTTTGATTCCAATTTTTATCTGTAACCCAATATCCGGTTCCGTTTTCATTCCGTATATATATATATATATATATATTTTTTAATTTTAAAAATTGACCGTCGGATCAAAACTATCAACAGTTCATATTGGACAAAAGAAAAATCGGAATCTGAAATTTTAAAAAATCCGAAACCAGATAAGTTCTTGTTATGGATTTAACCGGAACGAGAACTTCTGAATCCGGAAAAATCCGGTACCAGAAAGTTCTGGTTCCGGATTATTTTTTTCGGGATTTCTGAGTACTGTTTTGAAAGGATTAGTTGTGACCTGAAGCCGTTTTCTTGGCCCGACTTGTTTTGTAGCTTCACAGTGGGATGTAGTTTCTTTTTTTTGAAAGCATTTTTTAGCCCAGTGGGATGTAGTTATGGGGGGTGCTTTGGGCCGGAAGCGGGGCGATTAGGCCTGATTCGAAGTCATAGTGCAATCTTCTCTTCTGCATTGGTTTTCTTCCCAAATTAGGTTTCCAAGTAATAAAAATATCAATTTCTCGTTATTTTTAACTAGCTTTTTGTGTGGATTTATAACACAATGAGTTCATATCGTCTCTGTAAACAAACAGAGTATCACACCATTCTCTTTGCCAAGAACCGCCTGTAAAGATGTCTATTAATCAGGAAAATTGCATTTTGAAAAGCATAGGGCCAATAGTTTTTAGGTAGGGGTGAAAGCGGAACCGGGAATCGGGAAATTAGTTGTTTTTGGTACCTATTCCAAAAAATTCGGGATTTTTATTTTCGGTACCGGTTCCCCGTTCCGGTTGTGAATTTCCCTATTTTTTTAAAAACCGGAACCGGAACCAGTACCGGGAAAAAGTAAGAAAAAGATTCGTGAAAAAATTTGGTACTAACACGAGACAAAAATTGATGGCCGAAACAAAAACTTAACACAAAACAAAAATTAATGGCCGAAAAAAAAAAAATTAACACGAGACATAGATTTTGCTTGCGAGTGAAATCTTCTAGTTGGAAGACGAAGACATGTAATCGACGGTGGAGGGTTCTCGGCGAAGAGAAGAATATGACGTCACGATGGATGAGAGAGAGAGAAAAAGAGATTGAAATGGTCGAGAAAGGAAATGGTAAATATTAAACCCTAATAAAGAAAAAATACGCATAGTTTAAGTCATAAAAAACGACATATATAACCCAAAAACTACAATAAGCATACAAAATATTTAAAAACAACATACTATGAAAACATCTAAAACTACATGTAGTTTAAAACCGGAACCGGTACCAAAAATTGAGAAATTTTACTTATGGTTCCGGTTCCAGTTCCCGGTTCCATAAACCGTGAACCGGGAAGTACCGGTTCTCAGTTTGGAACTAAATTTCCCTTATTTTTTTCAAAACCGTTCCGGGACCAATACCGGAATCGGGACAAAACCGGGAATCGGTTGCAAAATGTTCACCCCTATTTTTAGGCATAGAAGATTGGGCAAGTAAAGAGAGACCGACTTCAACTACATGACAATTTTTCTATTCTACATGTTTTGTTGGGAGTTATTGGCAGACCCAGCCCTAGGCATAGACAGGCAAGGCCCGTGCCTAGGGCCCCAACGATGATCCCACTTTAAGTTTACATCTCAAATGGATACGTGGTAACACTTCATATTTCTCTACCTTAGTTCCAAGATCGATTTCCTCATGTAGAACTTTTCCCCGTACGAGCCTCTTTACTTTTTCTTTTCATTTTCTTTCAGTTACATAGCTTTCTTCTATTTAAATTTCCTGATTTAAGTCTTTTTTTTTCTTCAATGGCATATACATATGGAATATATGTTTCATTTAATAATGCTAAAGTATACTTTTAGAAAGAATTATATTAAACTGAGAAAAAAATATAGTTTACATTTGAATAATTCAAGGCTTAAGTTTCTTTTCCGTAGTCATTATCGTGCTTTATATCATACCTATCAAAACAATAAATGCGTTTTATTTTCTTTTCAAACGTATTAGAATAAAGAAAAAAAATGTGATTGGTCCAACCCCAATTTTTTATTTTTTATTTCGCCTAGGGCCTCGGCAATGATTCGGGCAAGGGTAACATTGTAGTACACCAAGGTTTCCTAGAAATTTTTTGATGGGTCAGAATCACCGCCCCGATCAATTTGGAGGCACTTAATTTCAGTCTCACATTGTGTTTCGATGAAAATTTTGAATTCCAGAAATGTAGTTTAATAAAAAAAAATCAAGTGAACTGAGAGAAGAGACAAAAATGCCGTACACCGTTTATAAAGGCGACCCGGGAAAGGGCCCCATAAATCAGAATGCACTAGCTCATAAGGCTTGGACGCCCGAGAATTTAGTTTCATAATAGTAAACGATGGCTCTTGGCCATTTGAGAAGGGACACAAAACGACATAGAACTAGGCGAAGGTGCCTTAAGATTAAATGACGCCGTAACTTAACTTAACCCACAACCGGGAGCCAGGACATGATCAAGATGCAGCTTCCGAACGAATGTCCGCAACTAACTTGACACGGTCAGCTAACGGTAGTAACTAATGACCGTTTCCCAACAGGTACAGAAGACATTACCGAATCTGAATTCACAACATGAATCATAAATGGTCAAAATTCCCTTGGTGACTCACCGGCTTCAAACACAATAGATTCGCTGTGTATCGTGTCGAAAAACAAAGACTATGTCCTACTCGTGCTGCCAAAGTTGACTATTGGAAAAGCCCATGTAAATAAAAGTCAGAGCTAAGCGAATAAAAGCTGACATGACATGAGTGACCCACTTGCGAGCTCCCACTCCAATCATTGTCTTGTTGCTAAAAAACATTGCCTTTATAATAAAGCAGCGTCGTTCATCACCATTCAAACTCACCCTTCTTCTTCTTCTTCTTCTTCTTGTTCAATCTCGAGCCTGCGTCCATGGCCGACGCAGTGATCACCGTGCTGGCGGAGCAGCTAGCCGAAATACTCGTCGACCAGCTGAAGGAGAAGGTGAGTTTAGTCACGGAGGTGAAGGGCCAAGTCGAGAGCCTGAAGAGGGATCTGGAAGCCATCGGAACCGTGATTCTCGACGCCGAGAGGCGACAGCTCAACTCTCTCGGCCTCAAGCGGTGGTTGGCCGACCTCAAAGACGCCTCCTACGACGTCGAAACGCTGCTCGACGAGTGGACCACCGCCATTGCCAGAGCCAAGGTCGGGCCCGGAGAAGCGAGCAGAGACGAGATTGCCGAAGCAAAGGTCTGTTTCTCTCTCCTCTTCTGTTGCTTACACGGTAGCAGAGAGAGCCAAGAGGTACTTCGCAGGCTCCACATTGCCGAGAGAATCAAAGATCTGAAAGATAAAGTAGCGGAGATCAACGGAAGGAAGAAAGCCTTCGGACTCTTGCCGACGTCCCACAGCGAGGATCGTAAATGGCGGATCACTGACTCCATGCTAGGCAACATGGTAGTTTACGGTCAGGACAAGGAGAAGCGGAGCTTGATCGAGCGATTGAGCGAGACGGAGCAAGCGATCCAATTCATCTCGATCGCCGGGATGGGAGGGATCGGGAAGACTACTTTGGCAAAAAACGTTTACAACGACGAAGCCGTGAAGAGGCAGTTCCGGAGACGCGTGTGGGTGTGCGTTTCGCAGCCGTTCAACCTTTATCAGATCGCCATGGATATCGTTGAGCAGCTCACTGGCCGAGCCCTGGGGGGGTCGGTGGGGAGAGAGACCTTGATGCAGAAGTTTCGCGAGGCGATAGGCCGGAGAAAGTTCCTTCTGATTCTCGACGACGTGTGGACTTCCAACAACAACGAATGGGAGCCGTTGGAGAACATTCTCGCTGGAGGAGGTGAAAACGGGAACAGAGTTATTGTCACCACTCGAAACGACGATGTCGTGAGAATGATCGGAGAATACCGTGTGATCCGCGTGAAGAAGCTTTCCGAAGAAGATTGTTGGTTGCTGCTGAAGGAGGTTGCATTCCGTCGGTCTCGGGGCCAAGTCGACGCCGATCTAGAGCCAATTGGGAAACTCATCGCTCGCAAATGTAACGGTTTGCCCCTCGCAGCGAAGACTTTAGGGGGAATTTTGAATCTCAAGACTACCAAGGAAGAGTGGATTCACGTGTACCAGAGTGAGCTATGGGAGTTGTCGACTGTTGAAGATAATATATTTCGGCCATTGTTATTGAGCTACTACGATCTCCAGCCAGTGGAGAGGCGGTGCTTCTTGTACTGCGCCGTCTTCCCCAAAGATCACCGGATGAACATAGACGACCTTGTTCATCAATGGATGGCACAGGGCTACTTCTACTCGACCAAACGAGCGGACATTGAATCGATCGGTCAAGAGTGCTTCAAGAATCTAGCGATGCGGTCGCTTTTCCAGGATTTCGAGTACGACAATGTCTCGAGCATGACGATAAAGTCCTGCATGATGCACGACATAGTCCACGACTTCGCTCAGTCCCTCACTCGGGAAGAATTCGGCATCATCTCCATCAATGGCACCCCGGAAAGATTGGATTTCAGTGGCCGACACTTGAATCTGAAGGTTCATTCCGATCGCTTCGATTCTAATCTAATTCAACAACCGACGAGATTGCATACTCTCGTTGTCTCGATACCTGATGTCTCCGCGTTCAAGAACGAGGTTTCGAGATTCAAGTCTCTCCGATCGATGACCCTGTGTTTGTGCTATGGCCATCAGCTCCCGAATGATATCAGCGAGTTGATACACTTGAGGTATTTATGCTTATCGGCAATTGCGCAGCAAATAACGCTTCCCTCCGCCATTAACGACTTGTTCAACCTGCAAACCCTGAGGCTTATAAGCCCGGCGACTCTGCCACCGCAAATGGGAAAACTCATCAATCTCAGGCATCTTTACTCCCCAATCGATGAACGAAAATTCCCATGGCCAGCGCAAATTGGCAAACTCACAAATCTCAGAACAATGGAGGTCTTAACGTGCGGCGATGGAGACGATGATTTTCATCTCCGAGATTTAGAGCAACTGAACAACCTTCGCCGCCTTTGGATCCAAGAAATAGGCCGAACTCGGGAGGATGAAGATGGCGCTGTGGGAGCGGGGCTTATCAACAAGAATGAACTCCGTGAATTGGAGCTCGATTTCTTTGTCCCGAACCCCAATTCCCAGTCGCTAAACTCAACCCACGAGCACATTCTCAAAGCATTGAAGCCCTTCAAAAGCTTGAAAGACCTGCGCATAAACAACTATGGTGGTCGCGCAATCTCCCTGAGCTGGATCTTAACCCTGGAGAACCTGGTGAGGCTCGAGTTGACGAAATGCCAAAGCTGTGAGAGCTTGCCTCCTTTGGGGCAACTCCCGAGCCTGGAATCGCTCACCATTTCTGGCTCAAATACTTTGGAGAGTTTAGGAGATGAGTTTCTCGGGACTCAGAACAACAACAACAACAACAACAACGTGGCAGTTACATTGTTCCCGAAGCTTAAGGAGCTCAAGCTCGATCTACTGCAGAGCTTGTTGCAATGGAATGGGAGAGCAAACGCGTCGGTGACGATAATGCCCCTCATCGAGAGCCTGGGTATCAGCCACTGTTCAAGCCTCACGTCGCTGCCGGATTATCTGGAAACGACACCGTTGAAGAAGCTGGTCATCGAGTGCTGCCCCATCTTGGCAACAGCTTGCCAAGTCGGGACAGGAAGAGAGTGGCCCAAGATACGCAAAGTCCGCAATTTTCAGATCTTGGATTGAGGTGTTCATTTCTTGTTCTGCTTGGCTTTCTTCATTAAATACGTGTGGTTTTGTGCTTGGTGTGAGGGTTTTGCCCGGATCCTTATACAGATTTAGTATTTTGATTTTAAAATCAGTTTGTAACTATCTACAGTTAAGAAAGCCCGTAATTCTGTTATTTGTGGTATGGTAATGGCTGAAGAAGTTCAATCATTGAGATGATTGTGTCAAGTAATGATTGTCTGAAATTGTAATAGGCCGTTTTGTAAAAAAAAAAATTAATTGAAAGCAGATGTAATATAAAGATCAGGGAGTCGATTCCCTTTGAATATGGCTTACAAGCCACAGTGAGCAGTCATAGGACCTTAAATCCGTTGACAAAACAGAGAGTCGGGTTTTTGCTAGGTGGCGAGCCACTTCGTTACACGATCTAGGGATCCAACGGCACTCACCCGACGTAGTGACCACACTAACCAACGCTCTAATGTCCGCTAAAATCGGTCCTTGGAGACCATTTAGGTTTCCTCGGTTGACAAGCTGAGTCTCCCTTAGACAATCCGTCTCCACCTCTGAGACCCGCCACCCCCGAGCTTGGACAAACTGAAGCCCGTGCAACATGGCTTTACACTCGGCCGTAAGAGCCGAGCCCACACCATCGAGTGCGAGGTAGCAATACCCACAACCCCGCCGCGGTGGTCCCGCACAACTCCTCCAACCACCGCACAACTCCTCCTCTCGTTCCACGCCGCATCAACATTGAGCTTTGATCCTAAGTTCTCGGCTCCCGTCCACGAGTACCGGTTTGTCACTTTGACCGCCGGTGAGAGTTCCGTGTTTTGGGCACATTTTTTGAAGCTTGTTTGTCAACCAACTAGTGACCTCGTCAACCCAAATGTTCGCTTGTTTAGTGTGGTTTTCAAAGAACCGTTGGTTCCGGTCGGTCCACGCCGCCGAAAGGAGCCCACAAAAGAGCTCTAGGTCCGTCACCGAAAGGATGTCCTTCGCGCGGAGGCATATTTCCCAAAAAGGAATCCAGTCTTTTCGACCCATCTTTGCAAATTCGATCGACCCCATGCCTAGTGTTTCCACACATCTTTGTAATAGGCTTTTATGTAATTGCTTATTCTATGAGTTATTAAAAAAATAGAAATTGTAATAAATGTCATTTTGTGTAAAAGGTTTAAGAAAAATGCCCATTTGTGAGAGTAAAAAATACACATCGTGGGCATTTTTCTTAAACCTTTTACACAAAATGGGCATTTTAAAAAATAATCCTTAAAAAAATTAAATTCTTTACAATTACAGGATACAACGGCAAAGTCGATTACGCGGGCAAGAACTCAAGTAAAATTGTTTGGAGGTAGGTCAATATATGTTTTTTTTATTAACTTTTACTTTAGTAAAAATTGAATAGAGCTATATTTTTTTTTACTGAATTTGATTTTTTTTTTCACAATTATTTTGTCGACACTATTAAAAAGACACCCCACTATTTTATTTACTACTATCTCATTTTTAAGTCCTACCCTGGTCGTGTATATTGGTGGACAGCTACAATTTATTTTTGTAAGTCAAATACGAGTCCATAGGCAACATTCATGTCAAAATATATTTATGTCATCAAAATTTTATTTATTTTTATTTATCATTATCGTATGATTAAGTGCTAAGAAAATTTAATGGTGAATTCTCATTTAGCTAAAGATATAAAGTTAATTCGTTATTTTGAAAGAGAAAACTGAGTTTGTATATATTTTTCAGAATACGATAAAAGTGTTAAAAAAAATCGACAACAACAACACACGTATAAAACACAACAACTGGAAACAGGGGTGGAGCTACATAGAGACGAGTGTATGCTCAGACACCACCTAAAAATCGGCGTGTAAAAAATGAAAAAAAAAGTCTAAAAAAACATAAATATTATGTATAGAATATTATCAGACAATCAAACAAGAATGAGCATGTAGTAGTGTTAGTTGTTGCCATGATTTCAAGGTCTTCCTTTTGGAAAAATCCAATATCGACTCCCAATACTGACAAAACATGTAAAAAACAAAATGTAATATATCATCTTATTTGAGACAAAATTCTGCAATATAATAAGTTATAATGCTGATTTTTTAGTGGTTAAATTTTTAAAGATATAATTTTTTTTGGGTAAATTGCGGCTAATGTACTCAATGTTTTATTTTGTGCGGATTATGTACCCAATGTTTATTTTCAGCGGCTAATGTACCTAATGTTTGATCCGTTAGATATTTTTGTGTTTTCCGTCACTTGACCGTTAGAGAGTGATTCCTCTTTTATGTGCATTTTTCGTATTTTTGACATAACTCATTCATTTTTTGTCCAAATTTTATGCACGACCTATGGTTGGAAAGATAAGAGATAAATCTATAACTTTTTTGTTATACGTTTTGTAAAAAAAAAAATTTAAATACGAAATTTTAACTACAACGTAAAATTGGACATTAGTTTATTTGTTTCAAGCAAATTTTAATATACTTAACGACATTTTATGATGAAACGTAAAACTATAAAGTTGTAGATAAATATTTTGTCTTTTTAACGAGTGTATCTTTATAACTTTTGGACAAAAAATGAGTGAGTTGTGCCAAAGATATGAAAGATTATTTCACATAATATCTTTCATATTTTTGGCATAACTCACTCATTTTTTGTCCAAAAATTATAAATAAACACTTTTTATAAAGATAAAATATTTATCTACAACTTTTAAGTTTTACGTTTCATCATAAAATGTCATTAAGTAACTTTGTATTTAAAATTTCGTATTTTTATATACCTTTTTTTACAAAACTTAAAACAACAAAGTTGTAGATCTATCTCTTATCTTTCCAACCATATGTTGTGCATAAAATTTGGACAAAAAATGAGTGAGTTATGTCAAAAATACGAAAAGTATACATATAGAGGAGGAATCACTCTCTAACGGTCAAGTGACGGAAAACACGAAAATATCTAACGGATCAAACATTGAGTACATTAGCCGCTGAAAATAAACATTGAGTATATAATCCGCACAAAATCAAACATTGAGTCCATTAGCCGCAGTTTACCCTTTTTTTTGTGAAAATAGTTTTAAAAATATGTTGTTTAGTCTCTATCGTGAAGTTTCACATAACTACGTGTTATTATTTCACGTTTTTTCTCTTATTGATCGCATTTCTACACAGTTTCAACATATTATAACTATTTTACTATTATGATTTTTCCACTTTTGGTTTATTCTCATGAATCGTCTTTGATTCGTTCAAAATTAATAAATAGTTATAATTATTTCTTAAAAATGAGTCAAAATGTGGTCATGTTTCTATAGACACTAATCTATTATACAATGTTTTTAAAAAATAAAAAATATACAGTTGACTTTATATTTTTTTAAAGTAACTTTAACTATTTAATTTTTAATAGACATTGCAATATCTTATTGTTGTTATTATCTGTAAAAAAAAATAGTTAAAAATTTATATTAAAAAATTATTGAAAAATTATCTTAGGCACCACCTCAACAAAAACTTTGGCTCTGCCACTGCGGCTAGAAACTAGAAAGTTACGGTAATAGGACTCAAGGAACGTCTTGAAGGGTTGGCCAATATACACAACCTCCAAAAGTGACATATACACAACCTCCAAAAGTGACGGTAATAGGACTCAAGGAACGTTTTGAAGGGGTGGCCAATATGGTTGTTTCCTCTTCGGTCACTTCGAGCCACATAGCACCTCGCCACCTTTCGAACATAAGATGTCATGTGTATAGCCCATCAGCCTCGCCAGTCATCATTTCCATATTAAAATAAAACAAATAAATTAAACTTAAACAATTACAATGCTTTGTCAATTTTAAAACCACCATTACCATATGACAAATGAGGCATCCACATGGCCTATTGGCCTGCAGTTAATAACACTGTGGCTGACAATAACAGGAGAACGAACAACAAGAGTGGTTAACCCCTCAAACGTTCCCCGAGTACTATTTTCGTCAGTTTTAGTTATTGGATATATGCCACCAACTTTGATCATAAGTTGGGTATTTATACAACAATTAACTAAAAAAATAAAAAATAACTTTTTTTAAAACCATAAAAATATAACTTTTAACCCACACAACACTCATCTTTTTCTTCTGAAATGCCAACTAAGAAACTAAATTTGCGAAACGCACCGTTTTGGTAGCAGCTAACGGCTTAACGGACTCTTCCAGTTGAAAAATAAGCTTTGAGGAGAGACCTTACAGTCACAACTTTGGAATTGGGGATTTTTGCCCTAATTCAAATTAGGGATTCGCTTTCGAACTAGCTCCAAGCCTTTCGTCACTCCCTCCATTGCAGATTCCATGACCTTTCCCTCGAATTGGTGAGCCTCTTCTGATATAGTACTCATCGAGGATCGGAAGTTTTTCCTTCGGAATCTAGATGTGTTCTGCTGGTTTGGGGTTCGTAGATTGCTGTTCCGATTCTCGTTTGCTTAATTGGGAGCATTTTTCCCCCTTTTGTTCCTTACTTTTGTATGAATCAATGAGCAAGTGTTAGTGTTGTGTGTGAGTTTGTTGAAGTTTAGTCTTAAGCATAGCAGCGAGATGTTCATTGGAACACTTATTAACTAGATTTTTTAGCTCATATTCATTGGGTCCTACGGTCTGTTTCTCTTGTTTTTACCTTATAAATTATGAATGAAACTGGTTCGGGACTAACACAGCCCGTTATGATTTTTTTTGCACATTTCCTTGAGACGTTTTTGGGCGAAATGCGTTAAGAAATATTCCCTTCGTCTCGCTGCGACATAATTTTATTTGATATATGGCGGCTCTGTGGTGGAAGCGGTGGGGCTGGGCAGATAGGCCTGATTCTGGAGCCCCTTCGGTTGAGGGCTTTTAGGTAATTGGCGGTATAAGGCTAAATTAGACCTATCCGTAACTTCTTTCTGTATTCTCTCCTTCATTGTGTAACACTTTTCATTCCTAGTTGGTTTCTCCTCGAATTGGGTTTCTAAGTAGAAAAGAAAATCATGTCTCGATTTCCCGTTATTTTTCATTGCTTTTTGTGTGGATTCATAACAAAACAAGTTCATATCGTCTGTGCAGAGCAACACTAACTCACCATCTCTTCACCGAGGACCGCCTATAAAGATGTCAGATCCGTATGAGAAAGCGAAAGGAAACAGACTGATCTTCAAAGGACGTGCCTTGGCCACCAAGAGCAAGTCCATCGTCAAGAGCAAGAAGAAGAAGAAGAAGCCGCAGACCGATAATCCCGATCCCCAAATCATGAATGACGCCGAGCTCGAAGCAATGCAGGCCTCCGCTTCAGGAGAAGGTTCAGAAGCAACCGCGGAATACACCATCGATGCAGCGAAGAAGATGAAGTATGAAGAGCTATTTCCCGTGGAGGCCAAGAAGTTCAGCTACGACCCCAAAGCTAAGGTCATCACTTCTGTGGAAGGCGCTCTTGATGACCGCGTGAAGAAGAAGGCCGACCGGTACTGTAAATGATTATAAAAACCTCTTCAAATTTTAATCACCGTCTCTTGGATTGAAGTTGTTCGAGTTCTTAGCAGATTTTGCTTATTAGTACATGTTAGTTTGATGCATGATGATCTATTAAGCAGATCGAAAGAGAAGCTTATACATAACTTTTTCTTAGTATTTAACCATAAACTCCCTCAATTTTGCTTAATTGTGCACTTTGGCTTCTGATTTTGTTTTGGTGCAATTTGTCCTCTGAATTTTTGTTTTACTTAAAAATACCCTAGTGGGGGGAGTTTTTGCACAAGAGTGGAAGTTCCGTGGACAAGTTGCATTAAAATAGAATATGCACGGATAATGTGCACGGTGAATGAAACTTCAGGTGCAAATTGCAACTGTGGTTAAAATTATTATGAATTACTGAGATATTCTTAAGGTCCTTGCAACTTCTTATCAATTTTATTAGAGCTTTGTGAATCGTTATTAGTTTTTTGTTTGATTATCATAGCTCATAAGCTAATTTCAAGGGTTAATCGCGGCAATAATGCACAATCTTTGGTCAAGAGGGGTTTTAGGTCCCCAACCTTTCAAAGTGTGGGCAAAAATACACAAAGTTTGTTGAATGTAAAATCCGTTGGTCCTTCCGTTAGGGATGTTAACTTCTGCTGATGTGGCATCGTTAAACTGCCAAATGAATTGTCAATTTGTAATATTAATTACATAACCTAATTAATAAGAGTAAATTAAAATATTTTGATAATAATTCAAAAAATAAATTAAAACTTTAAATTAACGAGGAATACTTATTTAACGCGTAATTCTTATTTTTGAACTCGTGCTACAATATTATTCACATCTTTATTATGTCGTTTTTTAAATTACAGTTGTTTTTAATAATCAGTCGTTTTTTAAAAAATTTAGTCGTTTCTAATAAACTGTCGTTATGTAGTCTTTGCATATTTTGTCGTGTTTAATAATTCGTCGTTTTTCAAAATTTTAATTCATATTTGACGAAGAGCCTCTTATATTTTTAGGGGGAGTTAAAATTATTTATTTAATTTAAAGTATTATTTTTTTTGAATCATAATCAAAATGATTTAATTTATTCTTTTTAATTAAATTTTACAATTAATATTGCAATTTGGCAGTCCATTTGGCAGTTTAACGATGCCACATCAGCAAAATTTAACATCCCTAACGGAAGGACCAACGGATTTTACATTTAACAAAGATTGTGTATTTTTGCCCACACTTTGAAAGGTTGAGGACCTAAAACCCCTCTTGACCTAAGGTTGTGCATTATTGCCGCAATTAACCCTAATTTCAATGAGGAATTAGAGTCTAGGTGACAAATTTTGTGTTACGTCCCCAATTGCGATAAACTCGCGATGATTGTGTATCACCGAAGGAAGGGAAAATCTGGAAATCAACATTTTCAGTTATTATGTCTTTTTGCATGTCAAAGTTACTAGAGTATATTTAGTAATTTGGAATAACTATGCGATTAAGAAACTCTCAACTTTCTACGTGGATGCTGACACGCCGAGTTTTAGATGGAACGGTCAGTTTGTTTACGACGGATTCATTTCATCCGGGTCCTATCAAATTGTTATTCCGCATTTACACTAGTAGCCAAGTCCAGTACCCTTTGATTTTTGCGTTTTAATAACTGAAATCATAGTAAAAGTGGTGAAAGAAAATATGTTGCTTTAGCCTTTAACCCTCATAAATAAAATTGGCACTGATGGCCCTTCTTATATGGATTTTATGCTCTAAGGTCTCGCACGATTAGTTTCGACCAAAGTTTTAAATACCGCTTGCCGATGTCGTTTCACACTTTTCGTTTTACGGATATATCGCTTGTCGATAGGTATCTCATAAGTAAATATGCCGATGGATATATCGTTTCGCATATCTTCGTAAAAAGATTTTCGATGGGCATGCCGATGGATATTCGGGAAATTTAATACCTTGGTTTCGACAAAAATGTGAATAAAAATTAAGAAAATAAATTATTTCATCTACTTCTTCGTAAAAACTAACTGTATGTCTTAAAAAAAATTCTTCCACTCAAAACAAATTGTGAGTGGCAGTTAAGTACAAAATCTGTATAAAGGGGACCATTGCCACTAATTTTATTTTTAAGGGATCATTTGTGTAATAGTTTCCTGGAACTATTAGTGTCAATTTTGTGTTAGATCATGGACCATTGAAGCCAAAACTCCTATTAAAATTCTATCAAGACGATTTTTCAAAATTTTGAGGAGAATTAGAATCAATAGACATTGCGACAATGGCGGATCCACAGCGAATCCTAAGGTGGCCGTGGCCTTGGCCTTGGCCTTGGCCTTTTCGATCTTAGCCTAGTTAGACCTTTGGGGCCGCTCCGGCGACTCTAATATATACATAGAAAATCAAATATATAGTAACAGAAAATCAAAATATTAAATACTCAAACTATATTAATTCATAAATTCAATCGTATTAAAGTAGAATTACTTTTAGGAAAAGAAAAGAAAAGAAAAAACGGCATCGTCCTAAGAGCAAGAGGATCCCTTCTCTCTCAGTCTCTCTCTCTTTCACTTGGAAGTTGCAATCTCGCAGCTCTCTGCTCATCGTCAATCCCACATCAGGGCTTTGCTTCATCAAACCCTAACCCTCTCTTCTCCATCGCCTGAAAGCTCTCTGGTTCGTCTTTCTCTCTCGTTTTCTTTCTCGTTTTCTTTCGAATAATGGTAAAAAAATTTCGCGCGATGAGCTTAAACTGTGTTTGGCTGCTTTAAAACTTGATGTTCAAGCCACGCTTCTCACTTTTTTGCTGGAATTTTAGGAATGTTTGATCTTCGTTTTGGATTTTTCTCTGTTCTTGCTTTGAATGAGGGTTTAAAATCAACTGGGCATACAGAATTTCCCTTTCAATTTTCCGTTTTTCTGATCGTTTTGCTAATTCAAGTTGATTCGTTGTTGAATTTTTTAATTCTCGATTCCTTTCTGGTTCTTGTGATGATAGTGTCACTTGAAGCTATCCATGAAAGAAGATTAGGTCTGTTTCACCATTTTCTTTGAAGTTTTGCGCTATGCTTTGGTAATATAGTTCCTGTAAGTCTTTAGAACTGATTAGTTTTGTGTATTTGTATGTGTTGTTTGTATGTATAGGTAACCGAGTGCGTATTCACCACTGATTTTAACATTTTTGGACTTAAAATCCAGGAATGTTGTAATCTAAGTGATATTACGATGACGTAGGAAGTGATATTCCGAGTGCGTATAGATTTTAAGTGATATTACGATATTGTAATCTAAGTCTTTATTTATTCACGATGCGTGGCGAGTTCTGGAGAATAACAATAACAAATTCGTTTGAACAGATCATTCACGCCACAAGCTTTGCCTCGGCTGATTAAAGCCGATTCCTCGGCTCAAAGAATGGAAGATGGCAGACAGCACGAAGGTGGAAGGCATAAGGTGGACTATTACCGAGCTTCACACAATCCGGTAAGTGTCCCGTTACTTCTGTTTTTTCAATCTATCTTATTCAATTGAAGCCCTTCTTAGCTAATTAGAGTACGATATCTGCAGTGGAACGTGATGAATCACCATCAAGCAAAGGAGCCGAATGCGTTGGTCATGAACAAGAAGATAATGTCCATTATTGCCGAGCGGGATGCCGCCATAAGAGAGCGAAACGCTGCTCTATCGGAAAAGAGCGCCGCTGTGGCCGAACGTGACGAAGCCATCCGGCAACGAGACGGTGCCTTCGCCCAGCGAGACACTGCCCTAATGGAAAGAGACAACGCCCTTGCTGCCCTCCAATCCATAAACCAACCAACAAGCAACGGACCCCAGCGATGCAACAAACGACCCTACCATCACCCTATGAACGAGCAAATCACCGACGCCTTTCCCATCACGGCGGTCAAGTCTCCGAAACAAAAACGATCAAAAGAGCCAAAGGCGGCGCGGAAGAGAGTTGCCGAGGATTTAAACCGACGGGCCGCCACCGAAGGCGTGAAGTACCGAACGGAGTGGGACAGTAACAATGTGGGACTGAATTTGATAGCATTTGACGAGGCCACGATGCCGGTGCCGGTGTGCTCGTGCACGGGGGTCCCACGGCAGTGCTATAAATGGGGCAGCGGTGGGTGGCAATCAGCGTGCTGTACCACTAACATGTCGGTGTACCCTCTCCCTCAAATGCCGAACAAACGACACGCCAGGATGGGCGGCCGGAAGATGAGCGGTAGCGTCTTCACGAGATTGCTTAGCCGGCTCGCCGCTCAAGGGCACAACGTGTCAATACCCCTTGACCTGAGGGAGTTCTGGGCCCGACACGGGACAAATCGCTTCATCACTATCAAGTAGATATGACAGATCCTTTTCTCAGGGAACTTTCTAGGGTTTGAATAGCGGGATACGTGTAAAGTGACGCCAGGTTGTAGATTATCGGAAGCCTGAGTCGAGTATGGTGATTTTCGAGCCAATAAGGAGAAAAACAGGGGGATTTTTGGGGTGACATTAGAGATTAGGGTTTGTATTTTATGTGTTGGAGAGGCATTTAACTTATGAGGCATTTAATCAGCATTGGAATCAAAACTCTCCCAATCATTAGGTGCTAACATGAGCCTCTATTATTTTTCTCATTGTAGGACACAATTGGCAATGCAAATAAATAAATAAATAAAAACGTCACGAGCGGAGCGGATCGACCTTACTCTTCTTAAGCCTAAAATTCTTATGCTTACATCAGGGAACCTCTAATAAGAATTCAGATTGTTAATTATATGTTGCACCGTGAAATTTCAGAACGGGTCGGAGTAATAAAGTCACTAATTCTTAACATTCTGACACTCTGTCTAAATAAATTGCCAATTTTTTTAGCTGAAATTATTAAATTAAATAAAAAACTAACATAATGATGTTAAATTTCAAAATGTGCTTTACTTTACTATCAGAAAAAATAAAATAGATAATCAATTGTATTTTTGCTTTTATAAGTGGGGTTCATTTGAGATTTAAGTTCTTTACTACATTTAAGCTGTGAAATAGCTTGGTAAATAATAACACTACATACCTCAATGCATGTCCATCGTAGCTTTACTCCTAGTTTTTTTTTTTTTTTTTTCAATTGAAAAAGTCTGGAATAACCTTTGTAACGATGCTACTCCTGCACCAGTTTATTTTCTTCGTCCTTTAAAACTACAGACAATATAAGATATAAATTATTTTATTTATTTTGTAATAATGGTCGGATCCATCGGGTCAGCCTGACTCCAATTTGGAGCAAATCCGAACCCCAAATCAACACTATTGAGTTGGATCCAATCCAACCCGATGTCTTTGGATTAATTGATCTGTTGGACTGTGATTAGGTTTAATTGAACTCAACTTTGTAATAATCGAATCAAGGTTACAAAACCAGCAAAAAGCCAAGAGTAACCAAGGTCCACCGGCCCAAGACCCAATCTAAGAATTTACGCTATAAAAGTCGCAAACCCGTGAATAACTTGACAAGTCTTAACCCAGAGCCCGTGGCTATACTCATAATCATCAAATCCGAAAGTGCTAATGCTTCATATCCCTAAATAGTGCAAAAGATAAGCTACTAATTTTGATACCAATTGGCACATTTGTTTAACAGATGTATTATATATATATATATATTTAAAACTCGCAACTTCGACGAGACTGGCTCGAAATACGAAATTTCCATAAGAGGAAGCCGACAAAAATGATTTCTCACTTAGAACAGAAAACCAAATTCACTATTTCGATCGTTGGCAAAAGCCAAGTAAGCAAATAAATTCTAAAATAATGAGTCGAGAATTCCCAAAAAAACCTCGGTATTACACGCAAGTTTTTTCATGATCCACAAATTCTTTAGCAAAGAAAAAACATCCGCGGTTCTCTTATTGGCTGTTATTCCACGCCCCGAAAATGAAGTACCTCTAGCTTTCCATCTCTCAGTGATGAGCCTTCGCGTCTTCTTTTGAATGAGACTTGGCCTTTGCCTACAGTTGGAGAAAGGAGAAGGTAACTAAGCATGCTAAGCATGGTAAAATTGCAAAATACCATCGGGTTAAACAGATCAACGTAATACCGTTGGAAGTTCAAAACAAAAAACTCGAGTGAGTAAATAATAAGGAAAAATACAAGCAGATTATTTAGAAAACCCATATAACCATGACGATTCAATGTTTACAAAAATTGTTTTCCATTAGCACGAGGTCGACAAAAATAAAAATAAAAATAAAAAATCAACATAAGCTCTAAAAGCAGAAAAACAAACACGCAACGCTGATAAGAATCGACTTATTAACAGCTGTACTCTTTACACAAATCATCTCTCACTGTAAGCATATTGTACAATGACAACAGAGCCGATAACGATATCATTTTCACGGTATATCTAAACAGGAAACGGTACCGCATTGACCTGAAAATCTACAATACAAACACTGGTATCACATTTAATCCACTTTTTAATTTCTGTCTTTCCTCGTTGTTCTACTCATTTCAGCTCCTTCGAGACGATAAATTTCATGTATTTTCAGGATCTAGAGCCTTGTATAAACAGATAACCATTTTCGGAGCTCGCCTAACATAAATTGACACTACAGAGAATTATACTCTACACCATATTGACCAAAATGGATCAATGTAATCAAACAAAAAACAAAGAGCCAACTAATTCGAAAACCCGAAGGGAAAGCAGCAAAGTCAATTAGATTTCAATCAGAATTGGAAAGATTTTGGAGAAACCTTTAGGAATTTAAGCTTGATGCTTCCATAAACAAGACCGACTGAGAATGCGGAAGCGCGAGCCACCTGTGAAGCGCAACAACCCAAATCCACTCGTTAACAGTCTAATCGTAATCAAAATGGAGCGAGATTGAAATTGAAGAGTCGAAAACGTTAAGACGAAGAGGAATCGAAGAAAAAAACATCAGGATTTTCATTCAATTCTATCAGATTCTTTCTCGGAGAGAACTAGGGATTGTTACCAAGGCAAGAGTGCTGGTTCCAGAGTAAGGTCCGGGGATCGGTGGCGCCATTGGAGGAGAGCTTCGTCGCTGCTTGGAGGTGGAGATGAGAGGGATCGAAGAAGACGAATCGGAAGAACGCAGAGAAGAAGCCCTAGAAACTCAGAGAGGACTCGACAATTATAGTCAAATTACTCAGTTCCAGTGGTCATATTTGTGAAACTTTGTAACTTCAGGGGTCAATTTGATATTTTGAAAAGTTATTAATGTGTTTCCTTTATTTAGACAAAATATATGTTTACATATAGAGTAAAATAATTAACAATTATACAAAACTTGGTGATTTTTTTTTTACTGCAATTATACAATTTTAGACTTATTTTTGTGTAAATTAATTTGATGTCTTCCTAAAAAATTCAGCTACTATGCAATTTTTTTTTTAAATACTTTTAATAATGAAAAAGTTGATATTTATTGTAAATGGGCCATACAAAAGATCCTGTTGGGCCAGAAATGTAAAATTTCTTTATTAGGCCGATATAACAATTTAGGCCTGTTATCAAAACTGCTTTTTACAGTGCTTAATGCTTTTGAAGAATGTAGCATAGGAACAATTTACTTACTATTCCTTAAAAAATAATTAAAAAAAAAACAATGTACTAGCAATACCTATGAATCTATGATACCTACCTAGCAACTGTTTATATATTAAATAATATTTCTTATAATTTATTTAACTTAAATCTAAAACGACAAGTCGTTTTTCACTTGAGATAAAAGGGTCAGTAGGTTTGGGTCGATGCCGAGCTAAGGCCGGAAACGAGTCATGGCATGAAAGGATTCGGGTGTGATAGCTTGATGAATAAACACACCGTTACAGAATCATCAAAAGGAGGTCATTTCATCTCACTGAAAATTAATTACTTGCACTTTGAAACCTATTATCCTTATTCATTCTCTGTGTTTATTTTTTTACTTGGGTTGCATTCAAAGAAAATTATCAATAGAACACAAGAGAATACAACCAAAGAACAATATTAATTAGCTTCTCTAAGATCACGAGCCACAAAGACCTCTAGTATCTAATGCGATTACCACATTATTAAGTAGACATTATAATAATGTCTACCGCATGCATCTTTCTAGCTATTTCCTGACATTGTTGTTGGACTCGTTAATATTCCCTGACATCCACCGTCCACACCTGACAACAACATGACAGGGTCTCATTAAGTTCCCGTAGACGCTTCTCTCCAGTAGACCAATATTACACAGTTACGAAAACTCACCTTTACAATCCATTTTTATATCGTTGTTAAGTGACAAATTGTGTTAAATATTTTGTTTAGTTGAAGTGGGTCTATTAGACACTCAATGATCTCTCTCTTTGGGAACTATAAAAAAGCAAAGGGTTTGATATTTTGTACAACATCTCAAAATAAGATTTATAATATAATGATAAAAAGGAGTGGTGAGTGAGTGTGGTGGTATATCCTTTGTTGTCTTGGAGTTGTGTGATCCCAAATATCATCAAGTGCCATCCCTATATATGTTACCCATTCCTCTTGATGCTTGTGGAATTAGAAATCACTTTCAAACACTAACAAGTGTTTTTGGGATGTGACCTTATTCTC
Organism: Parietaria judaica; assembly: GCA_954871525.1. NCBI lineage: Eukaryota > Viridiplantae > Streptophyta > Magnoliopsida > Rosales > Urticaceae > Parietaria > Parietaria judaica. The sequence continues at coordinate 28,473,410 of OX940862.1, read as the reverse complement.
TTCCATCCACAACTATATATATAAATGAAAAGTTTGCTTACACCAACTTGAAGAAATAATAATACCAAACAATATATTACATGGTTGAGTTGAGTGATCCACCCATCAACCACCTGATAATTCACTTTTACGAGTTAGCCAGACACGTTAATTGATACTCGATATGTACAATATGAAATAAATAATAATATTTATAAAGACAAAAATTATCAGCGGAGTCGATGCTGGCCGGAATTTTTCGGGCCGCAGATAGCGCCTATAAAAGAAAATGGAAAAGTGCCTAAAGCCAAAATGACACGGTTAGCAATTCGGTCTTTAATGCCCTTTACTCGTGGGCTTTGTTGCAGGATTTGAAGCGGGAAAGTGAGGGGTAAATCGGTAAAAGCTCAGGTAAGCTTAACTTAAGAAACCCCAATTCGCGGGGTTTGATCTTCAAAAGTTCCGGCTTGACTTTGACCAGCTTAATTTAACAATGTGTAAAGAAAAGGCCCAATATCTCAGTAGAATTGGGTGCTTTTTGGCCTTTTTGTGTTCGCTTTGCCTTTCTTTAATTATTTCAGAGTAATCCTCTTTAATATTCTTAATTATATAGGCCCATCCCACTGATTTCTACCTAAGATTACATTAAAAATATCATTTTAACAAGTGTTAATAATTCACTGAAATTTATCCTGAATCCCGGGAAAGAGATTCTGTAACTGATGATTATCAAAAGTATATATAAAAATAAAAAGCACGTGAGAAGGTTTTTCTGTCTACATTACATAGTGAAAGGACCTGCCTTGATATAAATTAAGAAGATTTAAAGATGAAATTAGTTTTTCTTATTAAAGCTATATTATTAATTAAAATACTATATACTCCTATTATAATATATACATATATATATATATATATTTGTAATACAGAAACCACAAATCTGTCAAAAAACATACAATGATACAATTATACTACACTAGCGGTAAAATTGATCTTTATATGACACACAGTCACAGAGACAGAAACAATGAAACATTATTAAAGAGTGTAAATAAAAAACTAATAATAATATTTAATAAATATATTAAAAAAAGGAGTACGGCGGTTGAAGCTCTCCCGAATCCAAAACAAGAATCTTTTCCAAGACTCGAATCCGACCGTACATTTCATCTCTCTGAATCAAAACCTAAACTCTTCTTCTTCGCTCGCAAGCCTAACTCAACTCTCTCTCTCTCTCTCCTCAAGCTTTCTCTCCCTAAACCCTCCCATGGCCGCCACCGCCATAGCCGCCAAGCTCTCTCCCCACTCCCTCTCCAACCCCAGCCCCTCCCCCAACCCCAAACCCTCGCTCCTCCCTCTCTCCCTCAAACCCCTCCCCTCCTCCAAACCCCTAAAACCCTACCCCTCCCTCTCCCTCGCCGCCGCCGCGCCGGACCTCCTCGCCGCCGCCGCGCCGCTGGAGGAGGACTCCGTCGCCGACGAGAAGCCGCGCGAGGAGTGCGGCGTGGTGGGGATCTACGGCGACCCCGACGCCGCGCGCCTCTGCTACCTGGCGCTCCACTCGCTCCAGCACCGCGGCCAGGAGGGCGCCGGCATCGTCTCCGTCAGCGACGACGCCGTCTTCCACTCCGTCACCGGCGTCGGCCTCGTCTCCGACGTCTTCTCCGAGTCCAAGCTCGCCCAGCTCCCCGGCACCGCCGCCATCGGCCACGTCCGCTACTCCACCGCCGGCGCCTCCATGCTCAAGAACGTCCAGCCCTTCGTCGCCGGGTACCGGTTCGGCTCCGTCGGCGTCGCCCACAACGGGAATCTCGTCAATTACAATTCCCTCCGCCACTCCCTGGAGGACAGCGGCTCCATCTTCAACACCTCCTCCGACACGGAGGTCGTGCTCCACTTGATTGCCATTTCCAAGCACAGGCCGTTCCTGCTCCGCATCGTTGACGCCTGCGAGCAGCTCCAGGGCGCGTATTCGATGGTGTTCGCCACCGCCGGGAAGATTGTCGCTGTGAGGGACCCCTTTGGCTTCCGCCCCCTCGTGATGGGCCGCCGCAGCAACGGCGCCGTCGTCTTTGCCTCCGAGACGTGCGCGCTCGACCTCATCGACGCCACCTACGAGCGTGAGGTCTTCCCCGGGGAGGTCGTCGTTGTCGACGAGAATGGCATCCAGTCGCTCTGCCTCATGGCTCACCCCACGCCGAAGCAGTGTGTCTTCGAGCACATCTACTTCGCCCTCCCTCAGTCCACCATCTTCGGCCGGAGCGTCTACGAATCCCGCTACGCGTTCGGTGAGATTCTCGCCACGGAAGCTCCTGTCGAGTGCGACGTTGTCATTGCAGTTCCCGATTCCGGGGTTGTCGCTGCTCTTGGGTACGCTGCGAAAGCCGGCGTCCCGTTTCAGCAGGGGCTCATCCGGTCCCACTACGTGGGAAGGACGTTCATCGAGCCGTCGCAGAAAATTCGGGATTTCGGTGTGAAGCTGAAGCTCTCCCCGGTGAGGTCGGTGCTCGAGGGAAAGAGGGTCGTAGTCGTCGACGATTCGATCGTGCGGGGGACGACTTCGTCGAAGATCGTGAGGCTGATCAAAGAGGCGGGCGCGAAGGAGGTTCACATGAGGATCGCGAGCCCGCCCATTATCGCCTCATGCTACTACGGCGTCGACACCCCGAGCGCCGACGAGCTGATTTCCAACAGGATGAGCGTCGAGGAGATCAAGAACTACATCGGGTCGGACTCGCTGGCGTTTCTGCCGCACGACAGCCTGAAGAGGCTGCTGTCGAAGGACTCGGAGAGCTTCTGCTACGCGTGTTTCACAGGGAAATACCCGGTGGAGCCGAAGGAGTTGAAGGTGAAGAGGGTGGGTGACTTCGTGGACGACGGGTTGACGGGCAGTTTGGAGGCCATCGACGGAGGGTGGGTTAGGGTTTGAGGGGAAAAGAGAATGCCAAAAGTATAGGGTTTTTTGTTGAAGGTTTGGCGATGGGGTATTTCTTGAGACACAAGTTTTGGGGTTGTGATATTCTAGGTATTATTGATACACATTGTTCTAGTTATGTCTTGCTGTTACTCATAAGCTAAGCACTTTGCTCATTCTTGTCTTGTCTCAGCACAAATGAATGATGAGCTGATTTGGCTTCCTCGGCTTTGTGTTTTTTCCTAGCATAGAGGTCAAAACGGTATTTTCCTGCAAGTTTTGAGCGCCAAAATTCTAGGCTTTTATCCCACATGATCAGCTTGTTTCTTCCTCTCAAGTTTGGTCACAAATCCCGGAATTTTATGCTTCATTCGGTTCCGGTTTTAATATAGTTTTTAGCTGGAAATGGGTCGGGAACTGGATGAAACAGAGAAACGAGCACGGAATTTTCAGCACTAATTTTGTGCCTAATTCCTGCCAAATTGGCTACGAGCCACATTGGGTTTGCGCAACAATTGTCAAGAATACGAAAAAAAAACAAGTGAAAATAGTGGTGGTATATTCTAATTCTTTTTAGCTACTTTTAGTTTTCGCACAAGTTTTATGGTTGGGTCGTAAATTCTTCTAGTAACTTGTCTGAAACGCGAAGGCGACAAATGTTAAGTGTTTTGATTGACTGAGAGAAAGAAAGAAAGAACATATTCACGAAGACACCATTGGCTTCCAATCCCATGAATAATAGGCTTTGAGCTTTCGGATATAGCAATGGCCTTTGTCTGCTTCTTTTGCTTTTCTTTTTCTCACAAATTGCCAACTCATGAAACCAAAAAATAAATACAAATGAAAATATCATAATTATATGCTAATCAAAAGAGAATACCTAAATTTATTTCACCAGCATGTATCATTGTTCACCAGATGCTCCGAATGGTGAGAATTAAAATTTGCAAGTGCATCAATAATTTGGTTGCCCTCTCAATAAGTATTAAGATATATTGAAATTGATATCATTTAAAAAAAGAAATTGTACAAAATGTCTAATTTTGTGTCAAACCTTTTAAGAAATGCCCATTTGAGAAAGTAGAAAATACACACAATGGGCATTTTTTGAAAGGTTTGACACAAAATGCGCATTTCGTTCATTTACCCTTTACAAATCTAGTAGAACCTCTATAAATTAATACTCGATAAATTAATAGTCGTGATTATATAATATTTTCGGCCGGTCCCGACTCGGGCCTAACTAGCTAAATTAATAATTCGCTAAATATTTAAGACAATAATTTTTTTAGAAAGTATATAGGTCCCAAGTGATATATAAATTAATAATTCAATATAAAAAATACATAAATAATTATAAAATCACTGTAAGTAAAATATAACATAAATAACTATGAAATCATATCAAGTAAAAAAATAGCATTACATCACTAATCATGTAGTCTTCTTATAATATGTTTCTTTAGATAATTTGTTTCTTCTTGAAATTGATGTCCTCTTGAAATTCATCTCTAAGCTTTCAAAGAGCATCAAATGTCGGCTATATCATATTCTCATGTTGGGCTCTTTAATATTTCAGACATTAATACTCTAATAAAAAAATTTAAATCATATTAATCTCTCTTGATATTCTTAATATTGATACTTTAATGTTCTCGATATAATAAATTGAAATAATTTTTCGTTTGAAAATATGTTTATATGTTTATATAATCTTCACTTAATGTATAAATTAATAAATTATTACTTTATATATTAGTTAATAATCTGATAAGATAATATTTTTTGCTGGTCCCAACAGTATTAATTTATAGATTGTACATGGAACTAAACTATCGAACTTCTAAACTCCAAGGAACCAATTCACTATTTTTTTAGCTTTTTCAATAGTAAATATGAAATTGCTTAGTTGAGCTTCATATGCAAAAACAAAGGCAATACGATACTAAACGAGTATGAACTATGAAGAAATCAACAATAAATACTCAACTTTAAGAGTTTAGCACTAATGAAAGTACAAGCCTAAACTCTTAAAAATTCTCAAGACCTTATCTAAAATATTTAAATTTGGCCCCGAAAGAGCCTCGACATTGTTAAACATTTGCCATTATTTTTGTCAAAATGATAAAAATATACTATACTTTACTGGAGCGTCAAAATATTAAAAATATACTGTACTTTATTGAGCTATAGGGTTTAAGAATATTTATTTTTCAATACAAAATTGAAAAGTCAAATTCACACATCTGGTAAAATCGAAGAATGGAAAGGCCGAAGCTTACAAATTCGAGCTTTTAAGTGATTTTTCAACCTTTCGCCGCGTTATAAATGTAAAATAAACTACTCTTCTACAAGTATTCAAACGCTGCTGAAGTATTTTAGAACTTATCATGATTTGTTCATAGCTCGTTCGATATCGTATTGTCTGGTTTTGCGTATGAAGCTCAACTAAGCAATCCCAATTCCGAACTATATTTCAGAAAATCTTGGTCAGGAAGATATAATGATTAAGAGCCGCAACTGAGACTAATTTTTCGTGACGATGGAAACCTCAATAAGTATTCCAACACATGTTAAACAAAATTGAACAATTCAGACGAGTATGAAATAACTAATATCCGATCACACATTCAAACATGCTAACAACCCAGTTATACCTGAAATTCCAAAATCGACACCTAATAACCTCCCTTAAGGTCGTTGACAACATCGTACGGGATGGGGGTGACCGTCTCCAGCCTGGCACCCTCGACCATGAAGCCGGGCTTGGGCCCCTCGGGCTGCCTCTTGGTGCTGATGACAATACCCTTGGCCTTGGCCTCGGCCTTGAGCTGGTCGTTCTTTACCTTCCTGAGCTTGAACTCCTCCATGCACCGAGACGGCTGCACGTGCTCAATCCTCACGTGAATCCTCTTCTTGATAATTCTGTTTCCAACCTGATTAACGGGTTCTCAAATAGTAAATCATTAGCTACTAAATCTTCAAGATTTCATACCTATAATCAACAATGATAACAATGTAACGTTTATAGGATTCATTTGATTTTCGAGTACAATCATCGGCTACCATAACACAGTCAATGAGTTCACATTTCTCATAAGATCTATCCCATATTTCGGAAATCTACCAATCATGGAGCAAATTCAGAACCTGAAACACTAGATATCTTTAGTGTGCCTAGAATCAAACCACATATTCAGATTCAAATAAAACCGATAACCAGAAACCCCAATTCCAAAACCCTAAATTGGCATTGGCCAAATACAATTCTAGTATAAATTAGCACACATATAGATGCAGAAATGTAAGAATATCAGAATCGAAAGCATCAAAAACACATATGTATATGTATAATTAATCGCATATCACCAGAATTAAAATTGACAACATCGAGCTAAATGGAATGGAAATGATGATACGGAAGTAGATTGAGACCTGCTTGTTCATCTCGACTCCGATGGCGCGCTTGGTGATGTTCCAGACCCGGCCCGTTCGTCCGTGGTAGAACTTGTGGGGCATACCCTTGTGCACCGCACCGTTGACCTTGATGTCGACGTGGTCGCCGACCTTGTAGGTCTTCAGGTACGTGGAGAGCGCGATGTAACCCTTCTTCCTGAAGGGGCGCGAGAACAGGTCGCGAGTTCGCGAGCGGAGTCCATGGCCGGCAGGCATTTCTGCAGCGCTCGGCGGAGAGAAGCTAGGGTTAGGGTTTCGCTGTCACCCTCGTTGTGTGCTCAATTTATTATTGTGAGGGAGGGCCGAATCTCGGGTATGGGCTATTTCTTCACGGGTCGGGTCAGGTTTGAGTACATTTATGGGCTTTCGGTAATTACTAGTTTACTACACACACAGTCATGAACCATATCAAGCCCCACTAAAGAATGCGTATACTATATATATATATATTAGAACCCTCGATAAATTCGTACGGTTGGACCGACAAAAAATGTTATCTTATCCCATTATTAATTAACAGATAAATTAATAATTTATTGATTTATATATTAATGAAGAAAAAAATTATTAATCAGTTATAATTATATAAACATCTTTACTAACAAAAAATTATTTCAATTATTTCTATAGTAATTTGTTTCTTCTTGAAATTATGTCTTCTTGAACTTCATCTGTATGCTTCCGAAAAGCATTAATTAATAATACAACACGAGGATACGACACTTGACCTTCTTCATGTTCTTCGAAAGCTTAGAGATGAAGTTCAAGAAGACATCAATTTCAAGAAGACTACATGATTAGTGATGTAATGTTATGTTATCTTTTTATTTAGTGTGATTTATAGCTATTTATGTATTGTGATTATATAAAATTTTATATTAAATTATTAATTTATATATCACTTAGGACCTATATACTTTCTAAAAGAATATTATCTTATAAATTTAGCAATTATTAATTTAGCCAGTTAGGACCGGACAAAAATATTATTTAATCGCGACTATTTATTTATCGAGTATTAATTTATAGAGGTTCTACTTGTGTGTGTATATATATATATATATAATAAAAATATCGTTATTCTTCTTCAATTGGAAATTGTTCAAATTGGACATATTTTTCATTTTCCTCTCAAGTTTAATGCTGAAATTCCTCGTACATTGTAGATACAAATCTTATTTCAGAATGAATTTTGAACCGATAAAATTATGGTACAAATGCGAAATCCACGCGCAACCGATAAAACTGTCTACGGGTACGTCGACGGAACTCGGAAGTGGCTTGTTTATACAAGTACGTCAATATATATACCACTTTCACCCCTATATACGAAGCGTGTGGTTTAGAACTTTAGATGTCTTCTTGAGTGAGAAATAATTATTTTATTCTCAATTCCATATACCAAGCTCAGTTACGAGTATAAAGAGAATACAAAAATAGATATATTCATCAAACATGTCGGACATTAAATGGCTGAATAAAGTGATCAAAATTCTAATCATACAAATTAGTATGTGGACATTATTTTTTTTTTTTGTAATGTGTAACTCGTTAAATTTGGTACATAAAACGAGCAGACAACAGACTCGCTGTCGAAAAGTCAGACTCAGAGAGCATTATTATCCGTTTTCGGCTCGATCGTACGCGTTTGATTTGTGCTTCGGGGCAAATGTGAAGCTTTCCGGAACTTTGCCGAGCAACATTTCCGATATCCTAATCTGCAACATCGGACGAAGATGGTCAATCTGCGGTTCCAAGTATCACAAATATATGTGTGTATATATATGATATTAATATACCCAGTCAGCTGCAGAGTCGGAAGCCATGAGCGTCTCGAGGTCGTCACGTCCAAAGAAGGAAGGAGGCCGCCAGTTCAGATGCTGCGGGACTATTTCAAGAAGACCAACGGGAATGTATCGGCACATGTAGCTAAGCCATTCCAGCAAGAAATGCCGAGTTGTCTCGACACCTGCATTACAAGAATATGAGTTCGTTAAATAAAATTGAGTAATCACTACTTAGCAGCCTTTTTTTCTGAGCTTACGGTTATAAGTTACGTGCAATGGACACACGAATTGTACGTAGCTTTAGATTTTAAATTTGATGTATAATTTTAACAATTAAAAGGAAAATCGTTACCGTTAAGTGCAGTAATTAACTGTAACTATATCTTTTACAATCTATGCAAGCAATGAATACTAGGACCTTTTGTGTCGGAACCCCAGTGTTCGAGACCAAACCGCACGAAATCCTTGAGGATATTCAGCCGCTCGCCGGAGCTAATGTCCCAGTCCCTTTGCTCCTTTATTTCTGTGAAAACCCAAGGCTGGAAAGCAGAAGCGACAGTTCGTAAATTTCAAGCCTTCAAAAATTGATTAATTATCAGCCATACCCCGTAAATTTCAACCAATTTTCTTCTGAACATTTTTTTATAGCAGATTCCTCCCTAAATCTATCCCAAGATAGTTTAAAAACCAACAATTTCCATGAAGTCAAACCACGTTCAATGCACATCCTAGGATGTGCATTATATCTTAATATTTAGGAATAATATAGTCGATTATTTACAATCGGGGAGAACTGCTATAACGTATAAGTTCAGAGGAGAGTGCTAGAAATCAATCAAAGCACAAACTGCGACAATGTGAAAAGTTCAGAATGTATAGCTGATAATTACGACGAAAACACAAATAGTGTTGGAACTCCGTTCTACATACCTTGACCAGAGCTCCTCGAGCTATCATGCAACCAGAAAGCTCGGGGCAGTTGGACTTGTGCTTGTTCCAATCTGAATAGGAAGATATGTCACCGTTTCCGAGTACTTGCAGAGTATCAGGGGCCTTTTTGGCACACTTGTAAACATATTCCCAATCTGCGAGCTTGCTGTATCTTTGCTGTCTTGATCGACCGTGTATGGTTACTGCAGTCGTACCCCACGAGCCCATATCTGCAATAAGTGAATCGATGCGATTTTTCCCTTCATAATAGGCTGTTCGAACCTAATAGAGAAAAGGGCAGAAGAGTAATGATAAATATCATCCACGAAATGGGTAGTCGAAACAATGAAGGAAATTTTAAACTCGGGAAATACGTAACAAATGTTTTAAAATCATTTAATCCCTAGAAGGAGGCTAGAACTACACTCATAGACTGTGTCGCTCGCACCTTTCGTTTGCTCTAGAAATGAATGATAGTACCTTGATGGTGACCGGTGTGTCAACTGTGCCAGAAGCTGCTTCCACAATTCCTTTCATCCGCGTCGGCTTCGTAAGAAGGGCCGATCCAGCACCCTTGCTCGTAACAAGTTCAATTGGGCACCCCATATTTATATCGATGAATTCAACAGTACATTGCTGTTCTATAAGTTCTACCACACGTGCGACAGTGTCTGCATAAGCACCACATATCTGTACACCAAAGAAATCTTCGGACACATGTCGTCTCAGCAGTGCCCATTCCGAAGCTTGACCCTATTCCCAAACATTTATGCGCTTTTAACGTAGGAGGGGGAAAATAAAATTGGTCTACTCCATTATTAAACTATTGGAGATTATAAAAACAAACCTGCATAAGATTTGTACACATTGCCATTTCGCCACACGTCACGTCTGCCCCTAAGACCTTACAAAGTCTTCTAAATGGAAGATTCCCAACAGTGGTGAGAGGCGCAAGATATAACTTATCCCGGAAATCGATTATCTTCTTTTCAGATGGGTGTAATTTTAGACTAGCATCGGATTCTGGCATGACGACGTCATCAACTGTTTCTGCTTCCGGTTTTTTGGAGCTCTCGGACACAACTTTGTCGATGTTACTTTCACCTATAACAGTGATAAAAGAAATCAACACATCAGAAAATTGGAAGTTCAAGAAATTGAGGAAAAAACTAGAAGGCGACAAGGAAGAACTTTAAACCTCCATCTTTTTCACATTTTGACTTCTTCGGTGGTCGAGGTTCATCGGATTCAAGTGGTTCATCAACAACGTGATTTTCTACTATTTCAGATGAGTTTTCCACTTCAGTATCCTTGTCCTCGGTATCTCGGAAATCAATTATCTTCCTTTCAGATGGGTGCAATTTTAGACTAGCATCGGATTCTAGCATGACGACATCATCAATGGTTTCTGCCTCCGGTTGTTTGGAGCTCTCGGACACAACTTCGTCAATGTTACTTTCACCTATAGCAGAGATAAAAGAAATCAACATGTCAGAAAATTGGAAGTTTCAAGAAATTGAGGAAGAAACTAGAAAGCAAAGAGGAAAAACGTTAAACCTCCATCTTCTTCATATTTTGGCTTCTTAGAAAGTTGAGGTTCATTGTATTCAAGTGGTTCATCAACAACATGATTTTCTACTATTTCAGATGGGTTTTCCACTTCAGCATCCTTATCACCGGCCAATTTACAAGAGCCGTTCCCATTAGAAGCAATGCCATTTTGCTCAGATACTTGATCATCATCGTTCTTAGATATACCGGCCAAAATATTTGCTTTAGAATTGGCAGGACCCTACAATCAAATGAAGGTAATTGGAGGTAAGTATTTACCGAGAATGTACTTGATTTTTTTTTCTTTCTGTAAATAGGAAACCACAATGTCTTCTGATTTTCTCATCTTTTTATGTAAAAGCATGAGCTAAGATTGAAAATTACGTCCCTGAGTATAGTTTAAAACATGGTCCCCAAGCTTTGATTTACTTTTTAAAAAAAATATAGAAACCGGGAATCACAAAGGGAACTGGAACCAGGATTTCCCATATGTGGGAACGATCCAAAGAAACGTATATATAGTATAGCGATAATAAAGTTGCTTATACAGATTTACGGGACAAAAATGGTACCAGAAGCAATAATCAAGAGAAGCAAAGAAGTAGCAGCATCTGTCTCTTACCAAGAGTCCGAGAGCTTTAAGTTTCGCATTAGCCTTGGGAAAGCTCATTTTATTCTTCCACAACAGTCTTTGTACATCTTTTCTCAAGCCATTGCACTCGGAGTTTTTCCCGTCACCGTTTACAGAAACATCATCTTGATGTGTGCCTAAAAACCGACATGCCAAACCATAAGGGCACAACTCCTTGGCGACCATAAACGGGCATTCCCCCTCCAAATCATCGGCTCTCTGAGAAAGCAACAAAGCTCGAGCGCTTAATGGCTTAACATATTGCAAAAATGAATATATCAAAGCTGTGAGAATAATGCCGTACCAGCTCCTTGAAAGCTTCGAGGTCATGGCTGAACCGGCAATTGTCGGCATAAGGACAGGCATTCGCATCACCCGTTTTCGCAACTTTCGGGCAGAGATTTAACGCAGATTTTTGTTGCTGCAAATGTTCGAATCTCATGTTCAGCTCAACTAATCATATGAAATCTAATTGTCGTTGTTGTTTCATGATCAAACCTTTATAGCCATCATACGAAACTTCAAATGCATTTCATATCATATATATATATATAATTATATATATATATATATATATATAGAGAGAGAGAGAGAGGCGCACTTGGTGCCTTTCGCGTTTGAGCTGTCGCTTGGACTTCTTCTCCTTGACGACGCTCGTGTCCTTCGCGGGCTTAGCTTTGGCCTCCGAAACGGCGTCGTTCTGATCGCTCGAAGCTCTCACGGGAGGCGGGCAGAGAAACTCCCGCTTCACCGGAGCTATCCCTTTCGCCGCCAAATCCTCCGGCGAACGCTCCACGCCGTTCGCCGCCAGCTCGGTCGGCTGCTTGGCAAGCTCGAGCTCCGACTCGCCCATGGAGTCACCGAGCTCGGACGAGTCGAGAACGGAGGTCAGGGAGAAATAACGGTCAAAATGTTAATCAGCAACAATGGTGGTCTGAGAGAGACTGAGAGTAGGGTTTTCAGTTTCATTTCCAGCTTAATGAGCGAGTGATGTTTAAGGAGACGAAGTTAAACGACGACAGCTTGAGTGTCGTTTTGATGGATGTGGCAGAATCGCTGTCGTTTATCTTAGGATAATTCTCTTCCCTAGTTGATTGGAATTTGGAACATTGCTTAATGTTAGCCCGTCTTAACGGCACCGCGCTTCGCGCGGTGGCGATAAATATCTTGATCTATCCTAATTGACCTAATTTAATCTATCCTCACTATTGTTTAAAAAATGAAACCATTTTATGGATCCTCGCTTTTATATATGTTAGTTAGGACTTAGGAAGCTGAAGTGTGGCTTGGTAATTTCAAGCAAAATTGATAGTGATGCATAAAACAGTGAAGTTCAAAAGACTTGGCATGGATCTTAAGAGAATAAAAGTCTAAACTTAATCATTAATCAATCGCACAAATGTTTTATTTATTATAATTAATTATAAGAGTTTCAGCTCTTTCAAAGGTGCATATGTAAGATAATAATGTATATAAGATCAATATTTTATATGCATTGATTTTTTTTTCCTAATTATATATAATATATATATATTCAAAAAATACTTATGATTTCAATAACTTTATAGATTTTATGAAGCATAATACCATAGAGTTTATAATATAACCATCAAATGATTTGGCTACTTAACCTATATATACAACCATCAATGACGGCTCATTATACGTGAAAAATGAGAATCCATATTAGAGCAAATCACGTGAGAAACTAAACTATTCTACTAAATTAATAATTTACTATTTATATAGACTGATAGACTTTCATACATATCCCTTGTGAGGTACACTGAGAAAAAAATACAACTTGAAAATTAGGAAACTCTGATTTGAAACACTAAACAACAGCTAGTTTATCAGTTAGTTTATCGAATTGAAGAATATTTCTTGTAAAAAATGGAAGAAAATAACTTTGTAAGTCATAATTATACAAATTAAAATCATTCTAACAATGTTTCTGATATTTTCATACACGTAAGGTAATATAATAATAATTTTCAACTACTCAATTTTCATTAAAAAAACATCTCATAAGGCAACCTTAAATGTCATGAACACCTTATGGCAACCTGTAACTCGCCTCCTCCCACTGGCGGCGGTGTTGTATCTGCCACTGTGATCATTGAACTCGCTGGTGATGGTGTCGACGTATTTGGTCTTGTCAGCATCGGTGGTGGTGATGGCCTTGTTTTTGGCGAGGGACTGGAATATATCTGTCTTGATGTTGGACTCATGGACGAAGAGGTCCTCCCCGGAGTCGTTGGGCAAGGGAATAAATCTGATTGACTCAGTGTAGGTTTGGTGGATGAAGAGGTCCTTGCCGGAGTCGTCGGGATGATGAAGAGCCAAAGTTTTCTCTGCCATGGGATCACCAAAATAAATATAGTATCATGAACATTGAGCCAAATCCAAAAATGCTACATAAATAATTGACCTTTACTTTTGTGTTTTAGAGTCTACCTATATTGTACAGTTATAATTAATCATTTTAGAGTCTAAAAAGTAGCAAGCCTTTCTCGATCTGATATCAATATTTACGTAAAGAAAACTTGCACAAAATCACGCAAGAGACTTCCTAAGCAATGCATATATTGAAGAGTTAAAAACAGAGCAGTAAAATATTCAAAGATAAATACATTAATCAACTTTGAGGAATATATTAGAGCATTAACGATGCCTAAAACGTGTAATTTCTAGCAGCCCAAATTAAAGTGTAGCTCCGAATACTTATAATTTGGTGAGCAGAGAGCGTCGGCAATTCAAAATGCTTCATTCCAATCTTTTCTAAGCAATACATATAGTGAAGAGTCTCGATTGCATGCAGGATAGCGCCATAGTAGCCACTGGAGAGAGGCAAGATCTGCCGAAAAAAAATGTTGACCGGAAAGTTAAGAGACTAACGGATAGAATAAATCTATGAAAACAGATTCTAACAACAAAAAAGGGAAATAAGAATCTCTCATTCATGGTAAGCTAGCAAATTAAGGAAATCCCTGAAGTATAAAATTAAAAAAAGTAGAAACAATACTAATAAATAATCTATTTTACCTCAATGCGGAAAAAAATAATGAAGCGAAAAACTGCACATAAAAATTCAAAAAATGAAAAAAGATAAAAAAAAATATAACATTAAAATTATAGATTAAAAAATATTGGAAAGTTTAGAATTTTTTAGAACAATGGAGTTAGCTTTATATATATATATATATACACGCACACAACATATTAGGAATAATAGGCACCAAGAAACCAATGGACGCAACAGTCTATATCTTTAGAATTCAACTCAAAAGTGTTTGTTTGTCAAAATTAAGAAAATGCCTGCACAAATATTCCAGCTTAGAAGCAAAGAAAATGAAATTGAAAGGATAAAAACAGGCACCTAATAGTGTATATTTGGATAGAGTGAGAGGGTCCGAGTAAGTGATATAAAAGGGTAGCCATTGACATCAGTAATTGAAAACTAAAAAGTTGCAGAGAATCTCGAAGAGAAAATGTAAATATATACATTTAGTGAAGAGCTAGAAAAGAGAGCAGTGTGTATTAAGGATAAATGGAAATAGAAACAAAATTTTGGAAAATAAGAATCTCACCGGAGAATTGACGGAAAGGGTAGCTGAAGTAGTAAGTCCCTGAAGAATAAACAAAATTGCAAACAACGCGTAAATTCGGGTTTTTAACAATTTATAACACAAAGAAAAACAAATATTCGAAAAATAAGAATCCCATTGAAGAATAGATGGTAGGCTAAAAATAAACTCGGAAATCCCTGAAAAAAATTAAAATAAATAACATCTTGCTAGAGAAGTGAGAAAACTTCAGATACATTTATTTTTCTCTCCAAAATATTTAGCAATTCAAAAGACGCACAAACATGGTCCAAATGATATCCAAAGGAAAAAAAAGAACAAAAAACTTGGTGAGTTATATATACCGTGAAGAAGATGGCCAGCAGCGTAAAAATGCTTCCTCCGAGCCTATTCCATGACATCTGAGTATCAACTGAATGCATATGGCGTGACGGCAGAAACTAATGGAGGACTAAAATCCAACAGATTTATATAAAACGCAAAACAAAATTAATATATACACAACCTAATTAAAAATTAACAAATGACTGAAATTGGATGTAACCTTTAATGATTATCGAGGAATTCATACGGCTTGGCTCGCCAGAGTGGCCGGAGAAACATATATGCATGGGAGGTGGGTTTAGGGTCAAGAACTCAACACCGCTTCAAGAAGGGATATCAGAGTTACTAATCACACTCCAATCAACACTAATCAAAATCACGACTTAGTGGGAGTAGCAAAATCGAAATTGATAGGGCAAAAGCAAGCACTGCTGATTAGCGCGAAGAAATGCTTGAATTTGGATGTAAGGATTATCAACGATGCAGGTGCGTGAGAGGAATCCGACTTAAAGAGAAAGGGAGCAAAGAAATAGATATGCGTGGGAGGTGGATTGGCTTCACCGGAAAGGAAAGGCCTCAAGAGAGAAAAGGAAACTGGGTTTAACCCGCAGGAGAAGAGAAATCGAAAGGACGGAAGGAAGGAAGACAGAGAATTGGATTGTGAATGACATTCATAAATAATTAACAGCCTTAAAATGTATATTGGAATAGTCTGTAATGCAAACGACATTCATATCTCATAAATTAGGCACTTCAAAAGTCACATAATATAGTGTCAAATAATGGAGGTAAAAAAATTTATCTTCACAAATCAGTACTAGTGGATTGGCACCGCGCTTCGCGCGGTGACGTAAAAGAATATTGAACAATTTATTATATAGATGAGGAGATATGCTTGGAAAAGTTTTATGAACGAAAATATTGAACAATTCATTATATATATATATATATATATATATATATGAGGAGATATGCTTGAAAAAGTGTTAAATTTAATAATTACATTTTTTATTCATTCAAAATCTGGTATTGAACCTGTATAATTGAACTTATAGTCTTTCTATGTAAAGAGAATATACATAAAAAAAGGTAAGAGACTAAAACTAAAACTAAAACTAAACATGAAAGAACTATTACCATTTACCAAACTTACTACTTCAACATAAAATAAAATATAGAAATAAAACAAAAGACACCAACTTTTACCAAAAGTAAAACTCCAGCTTAAGATAATTATGAGTTAGAAAAATAAATCAACGAAAAATAAACGTTAAATAACCATTATCACTAAATTACAACCAATAAAATTAAAACAAAAGCATCAACTCTAGGAAAAAATTAAACACCAACAAAAGTATATTGATTCTGATCAAAGGTCACTTGCCAACCAAGATCACTACTAACTACAATACATTAACCTGCATTTCTACCCAATTGAAATCAACTTTGTGTATAATGTTTCCTCTTTCAGAATCAATTACAAAATCTTAAGGTTAAACATCTATTTTTTTAGCTTAAGATTAACCTTTACAACTATAAAAATGTGAGAAAATTATATATTAACTTCTTTTTCCTCTCAATCTCGATAAAAAAAAAAAAAAAAAAAAAACTATTCTCACAACAATAAAATATGTCGAAATGAAAAAAGAAATTCATTCTCCACGACTCGGTGTAGAATCCCTT
This sequence comes from Parietaria judaica, assembly GCA_954871525.1. Taxonomy (NCBI): domain Eukaryota; kingdom Viridiplantae; phylum Streptophyta; class Magnoliopsida; order Rosales; family Urticaceae; genus Parietaria; species Parietaria judaica. The sequence goes on along the minus strand of OX940862.1, from coordinate 28,456,568 downwards.
AGCGTGGACCAATGAATTGATATATTGATAAAATATATCAATTCATTCTCACGGGAAAAAAAGTTCATACCCACAACAAAAAACCTAACTAATAACCAAATGAGATCATGATGATAAAAAGAAACGTATAACCAAAACCCTGAACAACATATATTCTCTACATTGTCCAATACATGAAATTCAATTTAAACACCAATATTTTGGTATTTAGTTGGATAGGCAAATAATTCATGCTTAAATTTTTTGAGTCATAACAATATCCATTATATTCCATGATGCGACGGAATTATATCTATGTATATATATACTACCCAAAATCCGGAATTAATATAAAATACTCGGGAAACTTACAAAAAAAAGAAAGATTTATAATAAAAGGAAAAAAAATAAGTGAAATGTATTTAAAAAATTATCCGAAATACAAAAATAAGAGAAACTCTAACTTTATATTGTGGCTATATCGATCCCCAAATAGATGTTTTTATAACTATTTTCTCATTTAAGCTAAATTTATTGGTCTTGATGCAAATTGAAAATTGCATCAAGACTATTTTAAATTGAAAACATGAGATTTGGATCAAGACAAACTATTTTAAAAATAACTATCTTCTTAACATAGTCCCACAGAGACGCATCCTCAATTTAAAATTGAAATAGTATTAACTAAAACTCTAAGTTATTTTACCAAAAGATATAAACTCCCACAGTAGATAATTAATATCGATATAACTTTATTTAACAATATCATATTATATAAATATAGATGATCACTTCAAAAGTGGAGAAATTGAAAAACTTTTTCTATGAGTCCTCATGATAATTCATGAGATAAAAGATAGATAAAATTGGATATGAGAACTCACAGGTCAAAGCTAGAATGGGGTAATCCAGGGTGTTAAGAAACCTGTAACACTGCCAAAAAAAAAAAATCAAACCACAAAGCCGTCAGAAACATCATTGAACAAAAACCTTTTTTTTTTTGGCATAAATACAACTTTAAAATAAACTGAAAGTGAACAAATAGAGCATAAAAATAAAACAAATCCAGAGAATATTAAACCAAAATCGATGCAAAAAGAATCTCACCGAAGAAATATAACGGGGATGAGAAACGACTACAAAGGAAAAAAATTATGGAGAAAATAAAAATCTAGAATAACAATTATAGATTCAACCCCAATTCAAATTTGTAGCAAAGAAAGTGTTTCACTGACAAAGGGAGACCGAGGATGGCGATGAATTCCTTTGAAATAATCTGAACAAACCCATAGAAGTCCATATAATATTATATTAAACCCAAAAAACATTGAACGATAGACCAAAATTGTATGAAAGTTTTTCAGGGACGTGACCTTCTATTTGTCTATTTTATGTTATTTGAATGTTTATGAGCTTCATTCACAATAAATATGAAAACCCTTTCAAAAGGCTTCCATCCATGAATCTTAAAAGACTAACAATATATTCATAACGTTAATTAATAACTACACTTGATGATATTTAAGTTGATTCATGATATTTAGTATTTACGTTTAAAGATTAAAAAATTATGACATAAACTTGATTCCTCTTATTGAATGTGCACTTGGAAAATCATGTATGTGTATAGTGTGAGTGTAGTAAATAAATTGCTTTAAAAAAAATTCTAAAAATTAGGATTCTCAAATCTCTACTTCTCTATTTTGTCGTATCATTCACCTAGATTTTACTTATATATCAAGATATATATATATATATTTTGAAAAACATTAAAAAGTAAGAAAATAATTGAGAAAAAAATAGTAAATATCAAACAAATTGATAAGGCCTGTGTATAGACTATAGATATATAATGAAATAATTGAATTATAGAGTAAATAAATGTCATTTACGCTTAATAATACAAATAAATGACATCAAATGAAAATACTAAATACAAAATTTTAGAAAATAGGATTACCAAGTTCTTTGAATGTATTAATTAGTAGCATCAAATGCATTAAATTATTGCATGAAAAAACTGCAAAATCTATAAAAATTGTCAAAAAAAAATTATAAATTCTGAAAATTGTAGAAATTGAGGATTCTCAAATCCTTAGCTTTTTAGGCTAGTAATTTATTGCAGTGAGATTTTCCTTTTATATATATATAGATTTCCAAATCTCTTCATTCTGAATCATGCCACCTCAATGTTGAAAAACTGTCCTTTTATATATATATATAGATTTGTATTATTTCTTGACAGTAATTAGAGATGTTAATCAACTGTAACAAGTGTTTTAACTTTTAACAACCCAAATTCCGTGTCCACGTCGAACTAACGTATGTTAAGTTAAAACACGTGTATTGTGCACATAATTCGACCTCGATAATGTTTTGTGGCTCTTGCGTACTATTAAAAAAGAGATTGGATATACGCGTATACTTATTATGAGATTAGACAATTATATAGTTAAACTGCAAGAATCTCTAATAAATATAATTGTTAATATTGATATTCGGCCGGGCATAACATTGGTACCGATTCTACCGAATGGCGAATACCATACATTCTCTATAATAAAAAAAATAAATATCATACATTTTGATTTTTTTTACTTATAGAATCGAAAAGGATAACTTTATTTTTTAGGTCAAAATCCGATTTTACCGGCCACTAAAATTTATGGTTCTATATTTGCATCAACTTTATTTTAACCTCACTTTTTTATATTAAAATTTGATAGGTTTGGGAAACCATTTTTGCAATTTGGTTAAGGAAATCAATCTGAAAGTTCAGTCTTGCAAATCAGTTTGAGAGTTTGATTTTTGAGATATTGTTTGGTTAACGTGTTTGTTAATGTGTGGTTGAACTAAAATAAAATAACAATAATAATTAAATCAAACACAATTTATGTTACTAAAAGAATGGTATGTTTGATTTGAAAGAAATATATATTAATATTATGCGTAAAAATATTTACATTACTACAAAAATATATTCAAATTCAATAACTCTAATTACATGTTTAAAAAATGTAATATAAAGGAGTAAAAAAAATTGTTACATGAGTTTATATCATTATAATTAATTAGTATTTAATAATTTTTATTATTTATGTTCATTTGTCAGTATCAAGTAATATATCAATGATACAAATAATTTTAATAATTTAATTTAATGAGTAAAAATAATAATAATATCTTATTATAAATAATATAATATATTATAGAATTATATTATATCATTATAGGTATATTTTTACTTTTGGGTTGAAGACCAAAACACAGAAAACAACTTTAAGTCGTTTTATGGTTTCCTTCATTAAAATTTCACTGGTCTCGAGACTGATATGTGGAAACATAGATAACTGGTAACTACTCTAACTAGGGGTGAGCATGGGTTGGGTTGGGCCGCCCCGATGCTTAAAATGGACCCGACCCGATCACTTCGGGTTCCAAGGAAAAAGCCCGATCCGGCCCAAATTTTTTTAATGCCCGAACCAAACCGACCCGAAAAAAAATCGGGTTGGGTTGGTTCGGGTCGCCATGGCCTGATTAATTAAAATTTAATCATATATAACAAAAAATAATATGAACAAAATACATCAATGTAATTCAAAATTCAAGTAAAAATACCTCAAAAAAAATTTAATCAAATAAACATACACTAATCAATGCAAAACATGAAAATGAGAGATTGAACGGTCTTTGAATGTGAATAAAATTGAGAATGAGAAATTTTAAAAGACTAAGATTGCATTACTTGAATAAAAATTAATATGAAATATTTATTAATTATATTGGTCGGGTCGGAGACCTGACCCGACCCAAGAGTTTGGACCCAACCCCGACCCGAGTAATAGTCGGGTCCAGCCCGATCCGACCTAATTTTGAGCGGGTTAGATTGGGTGGATTAGATTGAGGTCGGGTCTCTAATGGATTGGGTTGGGCCATCGGGTTGGGTCTAAAATTCTCACCCCTACTGGTAACCAAACGTGACCTGCGAGACCAGTATGACACTATTTGAAACTAGAAAAAAATAAAATTGTTCTCTGGGACTGTGACCAAACGCCACCTATATTTGAATCATCTTTAATTTTAACCTCATTTTTTTCACGCAAATTAAAATCGTTTAAATTTATTATCCAAATTTAGATAAGATGCTTACTAGAAAGAAAAGCAATAATATGGTAAAATATATAATTAGCTTTCAGCTTTAGATATATATATATATGCGTGTCATGTCACGTATTTGCTAATAAATCATAACAATGATCTTTTTTTTTTTTTTGAAGAATCATAACCATGATCTTTGATTGAGGGATTATAACAAATAAAAAGAAATAAAAAACCGATCGGACTAAGACAATGGAATCGAATTAACAACGAAGCGTTTGAAAATGGTCAAGTGTAGTAGTCCACCATCTTGAATAAAACAACGAGAATCTTTTTGTGTTCGATGAACCTCTTTTTTTCTTTCGAGGTTTGTTCTTTTCATTCCTTTTATTTATTGATTCGGGTTTTGGGGAATGAACATTTTACACATTTACACTATTAGCAATAATATTATGAAGATGCCACATTACCCGTAGATGAGAGACGATATTTGCGGTATAAATAATCAATTTTACACTAAGTGCATTGACAAATATTTTAGTGGCAATAGAAAAAATGTTACAAAATAGTGTCAAAGTCCAATTATATTTCGTTAAGGTATGCTACACGAAAGACATAATTAGAGACATATGCTTGTCTCAAGGTTAACAAACATCAACTCAAGATTGACACCGTTTTGTGATCTCTAAGTACTATTACCACTATATTTTTATTTTATTTTTTAAAATATACTAACACTTAGTATAAGATTCAATACATATTCCGCAGATTTCTAATCCCGCTTAGGTTCACTTGGATTTAAGAAAGAGAAATTGCTCTAAATAGCCAGATCGAAACATAAGATTAGCAAAATAGCCAAACTTTGATTAATTTTATAAACTAGCCAATTAATATGAGGTGGCATTTTAATAACATTTTTTATCCCTATAATACCTTTTAATTAATCATTTTAATTATAATTTTCGTAATTAATTAAAAAAGAAATTAAATTTTCAGCACAAATCAAGCTGTAACTAATTGTGCACAAATTTTGGAATTTAATTACAAATTTGGAATCTCTCTCTCTCTCTCTCTCTCTCTCTCTCTCTCTCTCTCTCTCTCGTGCAGCAACGGAGAACGAAAACAACAACAAGAACAACAGGCTCGGAGCAAGAAAAGGGTGGCGAAAGATCGAGATGAAGAAGATTCACAGGCACACCCAAATCGGCAACGGACTCGCCGCCACCCAGCTCCGATGCGAGCACCGACGACCCCGGGGCGACCTCTCGGCGCATTTCTCCGCCACCGCAAACCGCCTTATCGCTGTCCGCAATTTCGCACACCACCGAGGAAGCCCGATCAACATTATCGGTCAGATCTGGAGGTAGGACGCAGCCCACCACCGCTGGCACCCCGGCAAACTTTGGCGCCGTCGATGGGCTCGCTGCACCCCTCAGCGTTGTCTGCCCTCCGTCTAAGCTTCTGAATTCACGAGTTTCCGCAGCTCCCGTCGCGCACGAGGAAACTCCTCCATCGGAGCACTCGCCCGGAAAACACCGAGGCCACGGCGATCGACGGTGAAGCTTCGGCGATCTTACGGGATAGATTATTTTTTGTATTTAAAATAGTTATTGTATTTAAATTTTAATATGAATAATATTTTTTATTGTTAATTTACGTTGATTCGTTGTTGATTTACGTTAATGCGTTGTTGATTTATGTTAATATGAAGAAAAAAATCGGTGATATTGTTTTAAAAAATAAATCCGAAAATTATATCAACGTTTTGAATTTAAAATTTGAATTATACAAAAAAAGGGGATTTGATTTTGGTTGTTACCATATTAATAGCTATTTCAATTAATAGCAATATTTTCAATTAATGAAAATAAATTAGTTTTTTAATTTTATTAAAACATGAGGGCAATAATGTAATTGAAATTCCATTTAAATGGTTAATTGGCTAATTTATAAAATTAACCAAAATTTAGCTATTTTGCTAAACACACTTTAGATTTGGCTATTTCTCCAAAGCGCCCAGAAAGAAATTAGTCACTGTACTTGTAGACGTAGTACGTAGATTTTCGGAACAATTTATAACAATTCATAGGTCGCCTGAACCGTTGATTTCCCGTCCCTCCCCGGTATAGTTAATTCTTCCGCTTTGTACGAAGAATTAACTGACTTATTGGTTTTGTTTACTCTTTTCTCTAATTTAGTTGCAGCACCAAAAAAAAAAAAAAAATTAAAGCCTAAGCAATGTTTTTATACTCCATTAATACTAAACATAATTGAACATATTAGAAATTACAGATACAGCTTAAAACCCATATACGAAGTCGTACCGGAGTCCGAGTTGGACCCTTCGAACGTACAATTAATTACCACACTTAATTTAATTAAAATAACTTGCGTCGTTGACGAAAGAACTAATGAAATGAATGGACTACAGTAACTCTACTTGATATTTTAAATAAATTAAGAAAGAAAGAAAAAGGACCAAACCGGGAATTAAAACGATGTGCTCGACAGCTACAAATGAAAACCTACTGATTGGCCTCGGATTTTGACGAGGCCCCGTTTTGGGGTGAGGCTTGCTGCGGTGGCTGCTGGTGATGGGTGTTGTACTGGGAAGGAGCACTCTGCTGCTGCTGCTGCATTGAGAACATCTGTGGAGTCATGCGCTTTGACGAGAGAGAGTCGCCCTTCATCTCCGCCGTTGCAATTTTCAGTCGCTGAACTTCCCCGGTCAAGGCTTCGTTTAGAGCTGTCATCAAATACGACAAATGCATAAATTTATATATATTCATGATACGTAAAAACTCGTAAGCGATAAAAGAAGTAACTCTCTGCAATTTGCTATCTTTCCTCTCTATGGGTAATTGTACCAAAATGAGAGTTCAAAGTACAAATTGCATCACAAATGAAAATTCAGGGGAGCAAATTGTTCTGTTAAGCAAAATTCAGGGTGGTTTCCGTCAATAAGCAAAATCGGAGCAAGAATGACACTAAATTTTATTGCCGATCTAGAGGCTGATTTAAAAATTGAAAAGGGGTTGACTTTCAACGTGAACACATGTTCTGTGATTTATAATATAGTAAGTATCAAATAAAGAATCGGTCAACAAAGGTATATATCATTAAGTATGGGCAAAAACTGAAACCAATCTTCATATAGTTGACATTCAATGAGTAAGGCTGTTAGAAATTAAATCAAACATTCAACGAACCGTTTCGTATTAGAATGCATTTGTAATGGAGCAAGGAATTCCGGTTTTGCAGTATTGGAAAAGGGGAAATAAAAACTTAAGGTACATTTCTAGCTTAACTAGGAAAATTATTTATGAGAGTTATTATCGAAGTTGTCGTTGAACTCAAATATGATGCATGCTTACGCAATAAATATACGAATAATTAGTGTTGTAAAGAACTCTAGAACAAACGTACCGTCTCGAAGTTGCGCCTGTTGTTCCATGGCTTGGAGACGAAACTTCAACTCGTTATTCTGGTTGGTAAGTCCAACAGAATCTCTCTGATCAACAATATGAAGCAAAAAGACGCCAATCAATACGATGACAAATTCCAATTATCTACGGAATATGGGATTGAGTTTCTACCTGCAGCAATGTGAGCTGAGCCGATAATGTGGTAGCTTCGGTTTGCAGGGTCTGAACTTTGTGCTCCAACTCCGAAATATACCGCATCTTCCGTTCTTTGGAGCGTGCCGCTGATTGGCGATTAGCCAAGATCCTAAAACAAAAGTAACCCATATGTTAATTCATGTGACAACAACAAATGATGATTCAAAGATCTTGAAAGATTATGTCATAAATGAGATACCTCTTCGCACGCTTCGGATCAGCCATGGCGATTTCAGCAAGCTTATCATTAGCCATGATCTTCTTGATCTCAGCACCACTAAACTCGCCGTTTCCGAACTCCAAGCTGAAATTACCATCAATTGAATTGCTAGGTGAAAGTTGACCGGGACGATTCCCGGGAGAGAGAGGCACCTTTGGCGACTCATCTCCAAAAGTCAACTTTCCGATGAAGCTGTCCATGGAAACACTCCGGTAATGCCTCGAGGTCGGAGCTATATCGCTCAGGGCACTCCTTTTCATCCCTTCCCTCTTCTCGCTCAGAGAATTAATGCTGCTTTCTGCTTCGTTATCGCTACTCTCACCAGTCTTCGTCCCACTTGCCCGGCTATCCAAATCCTCACGATTCTCGTTCCCGTTCCCATTCTTATCATCGGTTTCCGACGAGTTCAAGGCTTCAATTCCGTCCAAATTCATGTAAGCAGAGAAGAGATCATCCACGACCTCGCCCTCGGATTTCCTCTCTCCCATGCCTTCTTCGCAGCCCGGGATCTCCTTCTTCACCGGCTGACCGCTTACAGGCTTCAAGCCAGCCACCATGGGAGCAAAGGACGAGAATCCGAAAGGCACGTCGCTGCTTGACCTCCTGTGGGCCTTCCTAGGAGGCAAAGAGCTGTTCTTTCCCTGAGGCGACGGAGGGAGCAGCGAACTCGAATAAGTATGGTGATGCAAAGAAGTACCGTCCCTGTCCTCCATTGACACGTCGCCGGAAGCCAGCTCCGGCGAGTTATGAAATGGCGAGGGGCTCAGAGGAGGGAGAGAGTCCAGTGAGAAGAAAGCCGGCTGCGATAGCGACCGCGAATGGTGCGCCGAGCCTGAACCGAAGCTCTGGTGACTCGCCGGCCGAGAGACCGGGATCTGCGAGTACGGCGAGAGCGGAGGGATCTGGTGCGGGTGCGACGGAGGTCTCTTCGCCGCCGCGGCGCCGCTGTTCTCCGGGACGAAGCTGAGAGGAAAATGCCGAGACCGGAACTGCGAAGGATTCATCTGAGGGATGCTGAGCTGCTCATCGGTCATAGGCTGCTTAAGAATCGAAGACGACGAAGCTCCGAACGACGATTGCAGCCTCTGCATTCTCTCGCTCTGCGCTTCCTCGGTCTCTCCCATCTCCACCGACTGATCACAGCACTACACGCAACGATTCAGCACAATTCCACCAAAATGCGTACCTCGGGAGATCAGCAGGAGAGGCGGAGCTGACTGGTTAGCGAGGTGCGTGGATTTCCGCCATGATCAGCGGAGCAAGTGAAGAGAAGCTCTCTTGGTCTGGTCTCTAATGGCGGTTTCTCTCTCCTCGAAGTTAATTAGAGGAGTGTTTTGCGGTGTCTTTCTCTCTCTAGAGAAGCGAAGAAGAAGAAGAAGAAGGATTATTGGAAGAATTGATTGATTGCGTTGCGTACTATTTTCTTTTTTATTTAATTATTATGCGTAATTGTATTACGATGCCACGGATTTCGTTTCGGAGTGCCACATCAGCAACGCGTGAATCTATTTAATTGATGTGAGTATTTTATTTATTTTTATTTTGTCTGAATTTGCATTTGGCTCGCATTTCAATTTCATTCCGACCTCATTTCCCTCGCCCTCTCGCTTACGCGCTGCTGAGGCGCGTGCTTATAATTGTCCGAGATGACGTTGACTCGTGATTGAGGTGTCTTCTTGTGGCCGGAGAACGCTGACGCTGCGGCGAGCTTGGTGGCCGCGGCGGCCTCAATGGCTTGCGGCTTCGTGAGCATCAACTAAATTATTTGTGTAAAATTAAATTGTTATTAGAGACCGTAAAACTTATCTACAACAATCGTGGGTGTAAGAAAATTTTGTATGTACTAGAGACTAGGTCTAAGTCTCTAGGAGAGTTTCTTAATATATTTAAACGTAGTTTTTTATTCTTTTCGAGCGCGAGCTTGATATATAAAGTGTGTCTGAGATATTGAGCGATTGTACTCAAATTTTTCTCCCGACTTAATTCTAACGAAGAAGATTTACAAATGGTATCTCACGTTAATAGCGAACGATTACAAATATTTGTATAATCTTATATTTTTTATTTTTACCAAGTTCGTTCTAATTTAAAAATTAAGAGTTTCATCGCATTAACGACGTTGTTGCGACATAGTTTTCACATACCCGACTAGCTCCGTCGAGGTCTAGCTACACCATTGGTTGCCCTTATCTAATTAGCCGTGAATTTGAACGTAAAAAGATTAGGAACTTGACTACAATTCTTTAATATATTAACAAATTATAGACTCGAATATAATATGCTTGAAAATACATTGAAATGATGGGTCGATATATTACCATTTTAGATGCTAGAGCATGGTTTTTAATTTAAATAACACACATCTACAAAAACTATAAAAATAGCGGGTAAAATGTGTGATCCAAATCCGTTTTGAATGTTCACGTTACACAATAAAATATATACTATCATTTTCACACTATTCCATGCGTGAATTTAGCCCACATTTATATATATATATATATATATAAGTTCATTTTCCCTATATATTCCTTCATCAAACAACACAAATATAGAAATGAAATTAGTTTGTGAATTAATAGGTGCAAGCTTAAGATATTATCACTCAATCTGTGGCGTCTTTGACGGTGCAATCAACATTATCCCAATTGGTTGATTTACTAAAATAAATTTAAAAAATTCCAAATGATCATGCACGTCTCGTAGATCACAAAGTCAAAGTCATTATTTAAACGTGTACATGAATTGTGTTATGATTATAAGGTAAGAAAATCAGATTACTTAACCACTATAGAAAATTAAAGTTGCTCATATTTTGGTTTGTTGACTTTGAACCATCAATATATATTTTATATTTTAACCTTACAAGAGTACGAGTAATATCACTAGCCGACCCAATAGCAAGAAAACAATAGTAATAAGCAAATTAATTGGAATAAGAAACCCAATAAGAAAAAAGAAGAAATAAAACTACAACCAACCATATCCCCATTAGATTATTTATGATCACTTTTCCACCAAGGATGAAAGATGGCCACATTATTGTCCCATCAAATTTACTTACCTAACTCAAAAACCCAAAGATTTTGGCAACTAGAGCTTCACTTTATGCTTTATTCAATTTGAAAAGTGTTATTAGGACATTGTTCTTATGATTAATTTAAAATGTTAATACAAATTATATGGTTATATATAATCTTATATGAAAATCAATAAAATAATATATATATATATATAAATTAAAAACATAGTGATATGATATGCATGATATTGATTAAATAGATTAAAATAAGATATAAATTATGTAAATAATTTACCCTAAAGAAAAGAAATACAATTGTACGGCTATATTTTTCGGATTAGTACTTATAATCATAGGAGGTTCTCATACTCGGATCTTATGTTATAACTAATAATAAGTAGAAGTAGAAGTAGAAGTAATGAATTTGGATGATTAAATCAATTCATAAATTGTTGCTATAATATTTTAAGTGATGGTTTATAGTTTATAAAGGTGAAATTCATTTCGAAGTGGTTGAAAAACACGAGTATAACGAGTTCTAAATTAATTGCTTTTAACATTTAGGAGTGTCAAATGTGTAAAATATGAGATTTTAAGAATAGCAAGTATTTTGACAAGAGAATCTTATAAGTGATGAATCATTGTAAGGTTAAATCAATTCATACAAATATTTGAATAGTGTGAGAATCTTTATTTGATTCATATATAAGTATTATCTTGCTTTTATATACTCAGTCTCAATATCAGAACTAATTATTTTCTTTAAAAAAATATATATATCAGAACTAATTTATTTGTCGAGTTTACATGGAAACTTCTTGAGACTAATCATTCGTATATACAAACACATTAACTATTATCCTTGATAATATTACGTAAGTAGAATTTGTATCAATTTATAAGGAATATTTACGTAAAAGCGATATTGAGAACACGAAAAATCGTTTTGGTGCAAGCTAAAACTCGACTTTTCAAATGTCGAAACAGCTAATGATTACAAATCCATGGCCATATATTGTATTAGAAAAGTTTTTTTTTTTTTTTTTAGATTTTCCACTTGAATAGTAAATTACAATAAGGACAATAAGTGTTTGGTAAATAATTCAGGAAAATTATTGGAGTTTAAATTATTTTTTGTGAAGGAAACACAATAAATATTAAATACACCAAAATATGTGTTTTCTACTTTTTCTCAGTCTCTTTCATAATCATTAACATAAAATATAACTTAACACCAAGTGTATATAATTTAAATTACAATATTTTATTTATATCATATTAATGATGTTTAAAAAAATTGAAGAAAAATAATATACATCCAACGAATAGTTATTTTAAAATAATTACAATAATTTATTACACTATAATTTTTATATAAAAAAAAACACACAAGCAAAAAAATTACTTGAGTTAACTAGCAAAAATGCCCCAAGCATCCCATAATAGCTAGGCTTCAAAGCGATAAATGAAAACCAAACGAAATAAGACAACAATCACCTAAAATCTGAAAGTAAATAAGCACCAAAAAGGAAGCTAGCTAATAAAAAGTAAATGATTAACAATCAAAATAAGTGGCTGAAATTGCCTTATTAAATGAGTAGAATCTCGGTATTTCCTACAGTCGCATGCGTCCATGAAAATTAGTTCAATAAGGTCGTCATCAAATACATAATATTCCATTACTTTGTATAAATTATTTGCCAAAAAAAAAAAAAAACACTAGTACAATTCAAAAGTTATTCCTCGCAATTACTATATATAAAAAAGCAGCTATCAAGCAATGATATATATATATATATCTATATATATCATTCGAGTTTTATCATGAAGGTTACCAACATTCGTATTGCCGCTATAATTATAGTGTATTAATACTTGTCCATCTAATCTCAATCAGACAATCACATTTGAACAACCTCATATAAGTCATAATGATCGTTTCTTCACTTCACTTCACGTGGTAAAATAGTTCTATTTTTAGTATGGTGATCAATAATCAACACCACACACACGCTCACATATGTATATAGTCATGTTGAAAACACATGAAAATCATTTTAAAGTGTAAAACAATAGGGTAGCGCATTATTGAATGTCATGATAACTATATACTCATAAATAATAAATATTTTTTGTAGAGATTATTTCAAGGTTGCATAAGCCCAGATTACTTTTATAACGAATAAATTCTCAATGACCTAATATGTGCTTGCCCTTGAAAACTCCTCTACACAGTGGCACATGTTTATGACACATTTTTAATTTGTTTTTACTTTAAGGGTGTGACGTCGATGCCCGATTTCTTGAAGAAACTTTTCCCCGTCGTGTACGCTCGAACTCTGGTGAAAGGCGTGGACAACAACTACTGCAAGTACGACAACCAGGGGCTGCAACTTTCATGTCGTCCCTCTACTTGGCCGCTCTCATTGCCACCTTTGGCACTTCTCACACCACGAGGAAGCTCACCATGTTCGTGGCTGGTATATTCTTCATCATTGGTCAACTTTCACAGGGTTGTCTTGGGGAGAATCATGTTCGGTTGCGGTGTTGGATTCGCTAGTTAGGTTAGATGTTGCGTCGTGTACGTACATATAATATAGGGTTAATATAGGATAATTGATGCAGCGTTGAAGCTGACGATTCGCCTTCAGCCAAGTCAACCCGTGTTGACTCCACACCCGTTGGCCCACGCGACCACAGGTCGAGCAATGGGCTCGAATCGGGACCAGGTACATGTTAATTGAAATTCGTGCATTAACACTATATATAAAATAGGGTTGATATAATGTTGCAGTGTTCTCAGGTGTTTAAAAATATTTAAAACCATTCTATTAAAAATATATTTAATCTTTTTACCCCGCGATTTGTAACTTGAATCCGCTCCTATCATGGACAGGTTGTGCCGTTGTTCCAGTTGGAGATGGCACCGACAATATTGCAAGGAACCCTAATAAAATTTCTAGTCTCAAAGAATGATAATTATCAATTTGACATCTATAAAATATATTAACCCTCAAAAAAATACTGTCGTAATTTTTTATAAAGTGGATCCCTTAAAAAAACATTGAAGACTATTTGATGCCATACTAACTATACCCCAATAAATGGTAATAATTAATCAATTGATTAGTTGATCGGAGATTTATTGGTAGGCCACGCCATGTATAAAAGCACCATGGTGAATCAATGTTATTAAAAGGGCACAAATGGCAAAAGAGAAAAAATAAGTCGTTTCGATGAGGACAATAGTGAAAAGATGAACAAATGGTTTGAAACTTTGAATAAAATCTTGCCTTTTTGGTCAATCGCATTTTCATGTGCACTTGTCAAAAAGACGGCAAATGTCTCTTCTTTCTTTCTCTTGCATGGATTGGCAACACGACTATATATATTATTGCATAGAAGCTTGTGTTTCACTTTAAAAATAAATAAATTATATACTAAATATAATAACTAATGATGATAATTTGGATTAAGCTCGTGGGGGAGCGATTGCTTTTTATAAAGGTCAGCGCGTCGTAAGTACACAAATAGTCAATAATATTCTCTCACATTCACACCGCATTTTACAAAAATATACTAATTTGAAAACAGTTAGAGATATACAGTTTATATGTGGTTTGTAAAATTAAGAGGTACAAAATGAAAAAGTACATATTAAAATTTAAGATACGAATGTAAAAAATATGGAACTTATGGAGATGGTCTCATTTTGGCTTTAGGTTATATTTATCTTCTCTCGTTTTATGTCATTGTTCGTCTATCTTCTGTGTTAAAAAGTCTTTTCTCGATGTTACTTTCTTATCGGTATTTATATTAAAATTCAAGAATGTATTTTGATGTCTTAAAAAATTATATAATATATTATTTTAAAATAAAACAAAGGTGTATATTAAAGTAAAAATCCAGAACCGTTAAATATCACGCTTTTGGACTCCTTCGCCGTATCAAAATTATTAACATAAAATAGTAAAAAGTAAAAACATCCTAATATTCCACCATAAATGTCAATTCGTTCGGTTTTTAATAAAAGATGTTGTAGAATACATTGTTCCAATAAAATAAAAACAAAAAAGGTTGGTTCTCATGGGAAATTGTAGCCGAACTTTTTCTGTATTCTTTCTTTGACTCGGTTTTATTGCTATATTCGTATGTAGCTAATATATATATATATATATTGCATTTTGCACATGTATTGTGCAAGTGAAGTGAAGTGCATTCATGTTCATAGACATATACTTAGTGAAGACATTCCAAAAATTAGGTTTCTTTTTGGACATTTTTGTTTGCTATATGAATAATTCTCTCGGAAATAAGTTCGGCACTTAATCAAATCAAACTATTGATGTGTAGTTTTGGTGAAGGACGACACTCGTGGCTTGTCTAAATTAAATGAAATTGGAATGAATGTAAACAAATGCATGTTAGTGCTATATAAATTTATGTATTTATTCAAATAACTAGGACGTTTAGTTGGGAGAATTTTGAATGACATGATTAATAGTCACGTGAGTTTTTTTTAATACATTATATCAATATAATTAATAAGAAATTGTCAATGTTTTATTAGATATGCCGTTAAATGGTTTAAATTATTATTTGGTAATACTATAATACATCAAATGTTACTAAACATTCTACTAATACTAATAACATGATCAATAAGTGAGCAACGAATCCGAGTCTTCTTATCTCCAAAGACGATTGACGCATAAGACACAATTTAAAGACCAAGGTAATACACGAATTTACCCTGAAAATTTTGATTATGTCTTTTTTTTTTCTTTTAAAAAATATAACTAATTTGGTGAAGAAAAATCTAGGATGACAATAATACAGAAGATATATGACGATAAGATGACGTCTAAATCTAAATTTATATGTGACAAAACCTCATTATGTATCTTTTCCAATAAAACTAGAAAAGATAATATATATATATATTTTTTGAAAGGAGAATATAATGTATATTTGAAAGTTGATACAATGATCTAAACAATATCCCTTTCTTAGCCATAAAAGATCTCATTATTTATAGTTTAAAGTTTATATATTTAAATACCAGTCTATCAAAATAGCGCACGAGGCGAGGAACGTGGCACGATCTGAGTCGTGGATCAAGTGAGACACATCATGAACACGTGTGGATAATCACAGACAATCTTTTTTTGATACTACGTGGCGAATTTTTAGATCATCAAGCGAAAAGTTAAACTTATCCAGTGCGACGCGTCCTTATCAACATAAAGGAGACCATTTGGGCCCACCTAATAAAGGATGAGCCCATCAGTGAAAAATCAAAGCCCAGTACTATCATTAGTGGACCCCACAATAGAGACCATCTTTATCTGACCCAAATCAAAGATGGACCCACCATAGGAAAAAACTAGCAAAATATAAATAGAAGTGAAAATACAGAAAAAGGGAAGAAAAAATTAATTGGGTAAAATTATATTTCGTACTTTGTTAGTTGTTTTCTATATAGTCGCATTCCTTTTTTACTTTAAAATAGTCAATTAAAGTAGCACATTGAGAAGTTTGTAGATCTTATATTATGAAATTGAATTATAAATCTAAGAAACTTCCCATTTCGTACTAACAAACTATATGCTATTGAGTGTTCCTTTTCCAAAATAAATATAAGTACTAGTGCATCATGATGTACCAAAAAAAAAAAAACCGAATTATCACAGAAACAAAAAAAAATCATGAATTTTTACGACAATATGGGTGACCAAATTGGTCGATTACATAAGTCGAGACAATCGCGGTACTAAAAATTTTTGTACTTTTATCAAATCGCGAATATCATCGACATCGATGATTCATCGATTTTTTTTTTTTTTTTTCATTCAAATATGTTAGAGTTTTTTTTTTTTTTGAAGGAAAATATGTTAGGGCTAGGGGTCCCTTCAATATGTCAAGAAAAAGTCTTACTCAAGACTAAGAGCACTAACCTTCGTCAAATGTGTCATTTTAATCTTTTATGATGGTTTAGGCATAACGCTTTTACTTCATAAATTTTTGTATTCAAGTAACATTTTTTCTACATAATAGTAAATATCCCTTCTAACTTTATAACAGAAAGTTGACAATTTTGTCCCGTCATTTAATATATTTAGATGAAGATCATGACTTCACATTATATTCATTTTGGTGCCCAAGAAAATTTTGTCCAATTTAACCAAATTTATTGGCCATTGGTAATTAATTAAGCTCGAGTATATACTATATAGATATATTAATTTCACTAGACATAAACGTCTCACTATTTTCTTATATATAAAGTATTATGAGATAATTGCGACATCAGTACCTAAAATTATTCAAATTTGTGCATTATATCAATTGTGCGAAATAAATACTCAAAATTATAAATTTATACTTTTGATTGATTTTATCTCCAGGTATTTTTTTTTCCATATTGTGTTCTTACAGGTCAATTTTATACTAATTCGAAATTGATCAAATGTTATGTATGTTAAAGCGAGATGTCATAAAGAAATATAACATTTAGTCCAAAATTGCAATTTGGTTATTAGTCATTCTTGATGATATTAATTGTCGTTTTGGATTGCAAGTGGGTCATCAATTAATTCAATCAAATTGACACGAACACTGATTGAAATATGTTCTTTTTTTTTAGATAAAAAAAATTGTTTACAAGCTTAATCTTTTATTTATCATAGATGTCGCTCATCTCATCTAATTAAATTATAACTTTCACCTTTTATTTCAATCGGATTTTAAATTATAATATATCATATTAGATGTCTCTAATCTAATTAACTTATACTTAGAGTCTTAGAGATAGCAGTGGTGTTTTATTTTTAATTGTTAATTCAAACTTCAAAAAAGAAAAGCCTTCAAGCCCGTCGATTAAGAAAGCGTTAAATCGTCCCGTTTAAATATCTCCGTTCTCTACTATATGTTTCTTATTAAAGATAAAAAGATATTTTGTATTAGAAAAGCGTTCGAAGTCCGTAACCGCGCCGGGAAAATGAAGTTTTTTCGACCACCAAATGGTTTTTATTTATTTATTTATTTCAACTAAACTTTTAACTCGATTATATTTTCTATTATAAAAAATAAATATATATATATTCATAATTATCATTTTACAATATAATCAACGTACATGTTATATGTTAAATTCACGTTTTCTCATTTAAAAAGCACAATTTTAAAACTTCTTAGGATACCCATAAAATCGAACAATTGAACATTTTATTTTTATTTTTTTTATTTTTTATTTTTATTTTATCGAAACCCATGATTAGAACTTAGAAACTTACAATTACCGTCCCCGTTCCCGTAAAACGATAGTAAACCGTGAAATAAAACGAGTCGTCGTTTGACATAAAACTAATTGTCGTTTAAAGCTCCATCGTCACTGTGACTGACTCCATTAAATTCCCTGCGTGTATTAACACCCTTCCTTCAGAATCTTTATGGCCATTGCGTGAACCTCCTGCCATGGCCTTCCTGCTTCGAAACCCGCACCAGATCACCCCACCCACGCCTCATCGAGCTTCGCGTTGATCCCAGTCCTCCCATGGCGCAGCTGAGCCTTGTTCCGCTGCTCAGAGCGGCTTGGATCGCCGCGATTCTGCCCATGCTGATCGGCTCGCTGCCTTGTGCTTGGGTGAGTCGCTTCCACGGAGTTGTGCTGGGCTTCGCTAGGAGAGGCAAGATCCTGCAGTCTTCTTCGCAGGTGAGTCACTGATACAGCTCACGATCACAATTCACAATAGCTCGCTTCGATGATCGATGAAAGTTTGTTGTAGTTTACGTGTTTGTGTTTATTACTGTGAGAGAGAGATACGTAATTTGGATAATCGGATATGTTTTTATGTAAATTTCAAGGTATGTTTTTCAGGAGTTTTTTCTTTCAAGGTTTATTTTGAATTTGTTATCGCTTAGGATTCTTTGCTAGCTTACGTAAGATCAAGGAAAAAACGCGCGACAACCGATATTCCAATTTTACAAGTTACCCGACGGGTTGTTATTTGTAGGTTTTAGAAATCAATAATCGTTTGTGCCCAACAGATTTTACGGGTTTACCAGTTAGTATAACAGATGAGTATTACGAAAAATAATTTAAATAATTAGTTTTGGATTATTTTTTATAATAATAAGTTAAAATTCAAACTTTCCCGCTTAAAATTTTAAATTATGATTTTATTAATACCTGTGAGCTAATAAAGCGGGCAACTGCTGGTTGCTGGCGGGACCTTTTATCCCTGCTTAAGACCTGTGTGGTCGATAATTTGAGCTTATCGAGATCCGATTGTTTAATATATTTGTTTGATCTCAACTTTATGTTGTCGATAATCGAGCGTATTTTGATTTGTTTTGAAGAAATATACAGTTCCGCAGAGATTCTTCGGTCATTTCTATGTTCTGGCCGTGGCGTGGACGACGTTTCTACTTGCAACAACTTGGCTATACGCGTATAGAACAGTGCCGATGGTCTCAAAGCCGCTTCATTTCTCTACGATTCCCAGCCAATTAGCTGGCGGTTCGTTCATCTTTTCATGGCTGAAACGGTACACAACTCCGGCGGCGTATAGATACAGTGTTTGGCGATCTGTGTTTCTGCTTTTGATGATGGAAGTTCAAGTCTTGAGGCGCCTCTACGAGACGATATATGTTTTCAATTATAGTCCTTCGGCTCGGATGCACATTTTCGGCTATCTGACTGGTTTCTTGTAAGTTTCATCGACTTCTTATAACATTGTGAATCAGAAATCATGTAGGTAATGATGCATTTTTTTTATGGATTATTATTATTATTATTATTTATTATTATTATTATTATTATTGTTATAATTATTATTATTTAATAACATTCAAGGGGTATTTCGCAATATATGAACGTTCGGGTCAGAATGCACTAAATCAAATTTCAGGGGAAAACTGCAGCCATGAGTCAAATTTAAGAGGGAATTGTTGCCGATTACTCTTTTGCAAATAACAACGCGTAGAAAAGCTTAATAGTCATGGAATCCTGGAGGAATAATCGGATTTTATTTTCTTCGTGATCTTTCGTATCTCTGTACGGATCCGTGGTGCAAGTTGAGATTTATATTAATTGACTCTTATTTATTTTTGGCTTTTAACTTTTCTGATGAAGTAAAGTTATTTTCTTCCATATATAGCTTCTACTCAGCAGCGCCGCTTTCACTTTGCTGCAACTGCGCTCCCGAGGTGTACAAATTTGTGTTAAACGGATTGGCCGAGTTCATCGTCAAAGGCAAGAACCGAATGGAACCTTCCGAATTCGATTGGTGGGAGTTTGTGGTTCCGCTTGTGAAGCTCGGGTGGCTCCAATGGATTGGAGCAGCAATATTCTTGTGGGGTTGGATTCATCAGCGCTGTTGTCATGCCATTCTTGTATGTCTCCTAGGGTTCAAAATCGGTTATTCGGTTCAATTATTGTAGTTTTGGCACCAAAGCATAAGCCTGTTTCTAGGAAAAAATTGGTTACTGGTTTCCAATCTGGTTCGGTTACCGGTTTCAACTCAATTGGCCCATTTTATTTACAGGGCTCACTCCGAGAACACAGAGAAGAGTCCGATGAATACGTTATCCCTCGTGGTGACTTGTTCGAAATCGTCTCGTCTCCTCATTACCTGGCCGAAATTGTATATTTCTCGTCTCCTTATCAAATTCTTTCTGATTCAATGATATTCATTGTTTCGTGTTATGGATTTTCTATTTTTCGACTCCGATGCAGGTTTTGTACTCTGGTCTTTTGGTTGCAAGTGGAGGAGCTGATCTTACAGTCTGGCTGGTTCTTGCATTTGTGGTAAGAACTTCGATTTCCATGGATGTGTAACTTCTTGGTGAACCGATACTCGGTTGAAACCGTAACACTTTTTCTTTAGTTATTTTAAAAAATAAATATTGTGTTTTGTAGGCTGCAAATTTGGGGTTGGCAGCAGCAGAAACTCACAGATGGTACCTTCGCAAATTCGAGAATTACCCGAAAAATCGGTTTGCAATTATTCCGTTTCTTTACTAAGTGAAAGATTTGTAAGTCAAGGAGCTAACGCTGGATTCTTGTTACGAAGTATGAATGAGTGACTACTTGGAAATAGCTCAATATTTGCAAATTAATATAGAAAAAGTTTGAAATGATTAGAATATTTGCAAATTAATGTGAAATATGGTTAATGGTATATTTGTGCCAAAAAAATTAATGATGCTATTTTATCGAATAGAGAAAAATTAAGTGAATTTTTCAAGCTTCTCTAATATAACAAGTCGATTTTCTGAATTGACTTAGGACATGAGAGTTTCACATTCTTTCTTAACTCAAATGCTAGTCTTCTATCTTCATCTGGTACAAATAATGCAGCCCCCTTATATACAAATATTATACATGTCGGGCGGGTTGGTAGTAAAATCGGGTGGCTGATCGGAGTTGGGTGTCACGATTGTTACGTCGGGCGGCTTGTCGCGTGCACGGGGTCCTTTCTCACACTTGTTTTTTTGGCATCTATAGCAAGTAATAACATTATCTATTTTTTTCAACTGGCTATTTTATAATAAGTCGTACGTATAATGTCAGACTATCGTATTCTATACCAAGTACTGTATGTATACTTTCAAAAGATGAAATGCTAAGTTATATCTGATATCAGGTAATATTCTTAATTTTTTTTAAAGAAATTATGTTACAACGCTAATGCTACCGATTGTTATTATTTATGTGTTTGAAAAAAGAAGGTTAAAAATTTAGTTAAGAATATAACCGTTAAAAATTTATTTAAGTTTCCCCATAACTGAAATGTTAACTCCGCAAAAGAGTGTTGGCATAACCTCCAACAAGTTTAAGGATTAATTGCACTGAGTACTATATTTTTTTTAGTTTGTTAGAATGTAAATTATAAATTAAAATGGCATTATTATCTCAAACATATTATTTACTGATATTTTGTTACAAATTTACTGTATAAAAATTGTTTAATTAATTATGCATAATAGATATATTTTCTTTCAGATAATTTAAATTATATTTTAAAAAATCAAAATTTTCATCAATAGCTCGTAACTATTTTGTGATCAATATCTTTAGTTTCTGTTTTTATTTTTATATTTTGAATTCTTGTTTTTTTTTTTTTTTTGGATTGGCGTCTTTTTATTCGTTAATTTAATATTATATTTTATAATTAATATTATTACTTTATAGATTAGAATGAAAGACGATAAAATAAACATTATATGAAATAAATACAACTTTCCTATCTTCAACTAATTGAAGATATTCAGAGCTAATTGAGATATTATTTATTGCTTTAAAAAATCTAAAAAGAAATAATATCTAAATATTTATTAAATTAAAATTAGGTACCTATAAATAAGACCTAGCTATTTATTATCTAGGCTTTTGCTACTACTTTTAACACTGCGAGTCCAACCTATTCGAGTGTTGCGATCTGTAAGTGTTTATCTTCTACACGAATCATCAGTTATATATACTTATATAATACGTAGGTACATTAATGGTGTAAACGTAATAATCTCGAAGTCGGATCATTGTATTTATTGAAGAAGAAAAAAATTAAAACAAAAAAGATTCTAGTTCCGAATTTAAAATTATAATCCCGAAGAAAATCAACAATCAATATTTCGGTTTCAGAGTTCTAGTTTGGAGACGAAAAAAAATCGATAGCAACAATTCCTGAAATCGGATTATTGTATTTTTTGGAGAAATAAGATCGATACCAAAAATTCTGGTTCGGGATTTAAAATTATGATTCCGGATAAAATCCACAATAAGTATTCTAGATTCAGAGTTTTAGTTTCGTTTTTTCTAGATTCAAGATATTCACAATTCGGAAAAAACCCTGAAGTCGGATTACTAACCTTGAATAATGGATATAATAGCCCTGAAGCCGGATTATTTTATTTTTTAAACAAAATCAATACAAAAAATTCTGGTTTCGATATAAAATTATGATTCCGGATAAATCCATCATTAATATTCTAGATTTAGAGTTCTAATTTTTTCTTTCTTTCTAAATTCAGGATATTCTAAATTCGAAAAAAAATACCGGCATATTTTTCTTAAACTATTTATATATCTTAGGATCATAGCGGTACTAAAAATAATTTATAAAAAAAATATAAACCAAAATCGAAACTATGGTAAAGTCATAGAATTCGGATTTTTGGTATGGATCTCTCAAAATCCAAAAAAATTCTGGTTCTGTTTTTTTTTTTTTTTTCGAAGATGAAAAATTCAAACTCGAAATACGATAGATACTTCTTCGACATCAATCTCCACACCTCCAAAAAGTTTAGTGATGAATTGCAGGAATACAATTTTATTTTAATTTATATTTGTTTTGCTAGAATGTATTTAAATTAAAATTATATAATTATCTCAGATATATTATTTACTTATATTTTTTTTTTAAGAAACCTTTAATTTGAGGAATATATTGTGTAACGAATTTACTGAGTCAAGCTTGTGCTGCTTTCCATTATAAATATTCCTTATTTAATAAATACGTAACAGAAATATTTATCTCAGATCGTTTTAAATTTTAATAATATTAATTATAAAAGACACAATCTTTTGATCAATATATCGTAACTACTTTGTGATCATATTTTACATTTGATACATGTTTTCTCGGAGAATCTTGAGTTTTTATTTTTAACTATATGTTTTCTTGTTCTTTTAGAAAGGTGGTTTTCCTATTTGGTTCATTTAGGCGGAAATTAAGGGACACTTTCTCTATATTTTTTTAACATCATATGAAAAAAAAAACCTAGCCGTCTTTAAATTAATTAATTGAAGATATTTAGGGCTGATTGTTAGAGATATTATTTATTCTTTTAAAAAATCTAAAATAAAATTTTGAAATTAATATTATTAAGTAGCTTAAATAAGACATATAGGGCTTTTCTTAGTGCTACTTACTAAGTTAGTAGTATAGTACTACGTTAGAATATTTTCAGTTTTTTAAGTATTGCGAGTCCAAGCTATTCGAGTTTGTGATTGGTAATTGTTCATCTTCTATATGAAATATCATCACTTATATAGCATATATATATATATATGTATATATATGCGCATCAAGACTGACGATCTAGGGTTTGCGATTTCAGCAAAGAAGAATGACGACGACGGAGCCATGCAGATGGGTTCGCGGGGAAGAGATTGGCCATGGAAGCTATGCTGCAGTCAGCAAAGCCATAGTCGTGGAGGCGCCACGCAACGACTTTCCGACGACCATGGCAGTGAAGACCTGCAACGCTGCACTCTCGGATCCGATGCGAGAAGAGAAGAGGATCCTCGACGCCCTCGGATCCTGCTCGCAGATCGTCCACTGCTTCGGAGACTGCTCCACCGTCGAGAGCGGCCAGAGCCTCTACAACATTTTCTTGGAGTTCGCTCCCGGAGGCACTCTCTCCGACGAGATCAAGCGACGAAGCGGCTCCGGGCTGGCTGAGTCGGACGTTCGGAGGCACGCCAGATCCATCCTAGAAGGGCTCTCGGCGATCCACGCCAACGGCTTCGTCCATTGCGACATCAAACCTGACAACGTCTTGATATGCGACTGCGGAGTGGCGAAGATCGCCGATTTCGGGACGGCGAAGGAGAAAGAGGCGGAGGTAGGGAGGGGTGAGCTGAGAGGCACTCCTCTTTACATGGCGCCGGAGTCTGTGAATGCGAGCGAGTACGAGCCGCCTTGCGACGTATGGGCTTTGGGCTGCGTTGTATCTGAGATGGCTTCTGGTAAGCCGGCGTGGGACAAGACGAAGAACGCGAGCATGGTCACTCTCTTGATGCGCATCGGCAACAGCAACGACGTTCCCGATATTCCAAAGGGCATGTCAAAGGACGGGAGAGATTTCCTCAGCAAGTGTTTCGTGAAAGACCCCAAGGCGCGATGGACAACTGAGATGCTTCTAAGCCACCCTTTCATCAGTGCTGCTCGCCAGTTGTCCACGAAGAAGGCGGCCCAGCATTCGCCGCAAAGTCATTTCAGCTTCAGCAAATTGGGACGTCGCCTTCAGAATTTCCGACATATTGCATTTACCGGTTGTCGTTCTGTGACCGTGAAGGATTCACCCATGGAGATTCGTCAGGCATTTTGCTGATATTTTGTACTTTTTGGTTTTTTGTTACGCTGTTTGCCCTAATTAGGGTTTGTTGTTATGAATTATGACATAGATATGGGTTATTTTTTGGGATGAAGAGTGCAAATGATAGGAAGTGTGTCAACATAGTTGAGATGCACTATGGACCGTCGTGATGCCTTATCATCCCCGGTCCCCTTCAATCTAATAACGTTTTTAGTGCATCGTTATTTTGTATTTGTACTACAAACATATCATGTTAATGAATGATGATACTTCCTAAACTATTACATATGCTATTATTAAGCTAGGAGAATTAAAACGTGCAATTTATTACTGAGCAAGTGATTTTAAGAATTGACTAAGGACATGAGAGTTTCACTCAAATGCTAGTGTTCTATCTTCAACTTTTTTTTATAAGCAGATCGAGTAACCATTATTTTAAAATTTATATTTTTGTCATTCATTCCTAGTTTGGCCTAAAGAAACGGCATATATCACCTCTAGAGGGCTGTTTTCTCTTAGCGTTTAAATGAGATAGATTTTTTTTTTTCGTATGCGATAGCATGAAAGTAATCATGAAACATGATCATCAAGTTTCTGACTTCATAAACGACTTCCCAAATTTATTCCGAACACTAATTTTTATCGCTTTAACTATATTTAATATTATATTTTATTATTTCTTACTAACTATATCTATCAACACGTCAAAAAGATTTTTCTTATCTATTCTCTTGGTGTTATATTGTGTAATACTATCAGTTCGTTTATGTGTAATATTTAGTATTTAGTAGTCTGTTTATGTGTAATATTATGTAATATTAGTAGTCAATTTACGTAGATGTGGATATTAAAAGCAGTAAATGCGAGCTAAAAATTGATATTTACCGAAACCGAACACCGATTATACGATAAAAGTAATTTTAATCTTAAAAAATAAAGTACTTTGTTATTATTTTTTAAATACTGAAATGCGGTATTCAGTATATTATTTGTCAAAAACTGCACCGAATGCCCATTTGTCCACCCCTAGATTGGAGGGTGTATAATTTTTTATTTTGAAATAGAAAAACATATCGAAAAACGGGTATGAATCATGATCATCAACTTGTTCAAGTAAATATAACAAGTTATTGATCATAAGTGTATCAACATTGGTACTGATCTAAAACAGTTATACAGTTTTCACTAAATTCGTCCCATTGTATTCATATGTGAAAACACAGCATGCTTATGCATAGAGATCTATGCCCCAAAACCTGGCCGGTTGGTTGGTCCGATACTTCCTGTCGACGGTTCCGATCAGATCCATGTCCTCTTTCGCAAGCTCGAAGTTGAACACGTCGAAGTTCTCCTTCAATCTCTCGACTTTCGATGACTTCGGAATTACGACGGTGTTTCGCTGAATGCCCCAACGGAGAATGACCTGGGCGACACTTCTGCCGTATTTCTTGGCAAGATCCTGAGGAATTGTGAAAACAAAATCCAGATTGTAAATAAGAAAACGAAATTCCGAAATCCAAAAGTTCTATTTGTGGAAGATTATCGGACCTTGAGAATCGGGTCATCCAAACACGAGACTGTACCAAACCATTCCGCGTTAGCTGCGGCGCCGCCGATGGGAGTGTGCGCGGTGACGCAAATCCCATGCTTTTGACAGAACTTCACGAGAGAATCGCGCTGGAAATAAGGGTGAGTTTCGATCTGATTCACGGCGGGCTTGATTTTGGAGTAAGCCAAGCAGTCCCTGGTCAGAAATACGTCGTAGTTGCTGCAAATAGTTTTTGAAATATCAGATAAACGTATCCAATAAAACTTAAGGAAAAAATAGAAATTTGATAGCTCGCAATATTATCAATGAATTTGATAGCTCAAGAAATCACGAGGCTTTCTCACCTGATCCCGATGCTACGTACTAGACCCTTTGAAACCAAATCTTCCATTGCGTGCCACGTAGTTTCCAACGATATGGTTGTGTCGATGTCAAGCACACCATCGGCGCCTAAGGCGCTGTCAGTTGTGCCCACTCCTGCAAAATCAATCACGGTAAACCAGAATCCGATTTCTAACATCAATGACTAAAGCAAAGCCTATACCAAGAGTTGAAAACTATAATATTTGGAGGTAAGTATTTCTGTTTTATTCATAACAACATAGAGAATTTACAGATTGTGTAAGATAATCATTGATATTAGAGTCAGAATTTACAGATCATGTAAGAGAATCTTGATATTAGAGTCGAAAAACCGGGTCGGCCTATGTCTAGGAAAAGAATAACTTTTTACATGATCTAATTTCCTAAAACACACAGATAAACAAAGATAATATTCTCACATAATATTTGTGAACTCTAAAATTTAGTTGTATAAGATGACAAAGAGAGGGAGTCACCGGTGTGCCTTGTGGCTACGGGGAAGTGAACGAGGTAAAGATCGAGATAATCCAACTGAAGCTTCTTCAAGCTATCCTTGCACGCCTCAAGGACGTGCCCGTGGTCGGAATTCCAAAGCTGCAACGGAATGAACATGAAAAACAAGTAAGTTTCCGAGCCTGCGTAATCCAATTCCCACGGTGAACATTGAATCGACCTTCGTGGTGACGAAGAGATCCTCCCTCTTGACGAGCCCCGTCCGAAATGCCTCGGAAAGCGCCTCCCCAACTTCCGATTCATTCTTGTAATCAGCTGCAAAATCATTCGATTCGTACGAACTTCAAGTTAAAGTTCAAATTCACAGACAGGTAAACAAGACATGGTCTCATAGATCTTCTAATTCCTATGAACACCATTGATTTGCTCGATTGATAGCTTGAACCACATGATCTATCAAGAAGTAAGTCACATACACGACTAATCTGAGCTAAAATCGACCCCAAAAGAACCCTTAACGAAACTGATAACGATCAATCGGAAAAATATATACAAATCTGAAGAAGAAGAGTGAAGTACCAGCACAGTCGAAGTGGCGATATCCGATCTTGATGGAGTTGAGAATGAGGTCTTTGATCTCCTTCCCTTCCATTCGCCAAACACCGAGACCAACGATCGGCATTTTGAAGCCACTGCTCAGAGTTATCGCCATTCTTCTTCTTCTTCTGAGAAAACGAAGCAAGTTCTTCAAGCTTTGAGATATTCCACTGTTTTCCAAGTTATTGAAATGAAACAAGGTTTTTCATTATTCATTATTTAGAGTTGTTATTTGCGCTATCAGTCCTTTTTCTTAGATGTATGTGCGGAAACACCACATCTTTAATAAGATTGTGCGGGTTTAACCCCTTTGTTTCCAAAAAAGCAGAAGTAGCCCGTTTTAATCTTTTCGGTGTACATTTGGAATTGGCTCTGAGACAGTTGACGGAAATTTAATCGAGCTTTCTGCTCCAAAGTTGTTACAAATCCCATAATGGAAAAAGTTAAGACTTAAAAATTTTAGGTAAAATAGTGGCATAAATACTTAATGTTTTTGAAAAGTTGACATTAAATTTTTTTAGTGGCGAAACTTGTCAAACTCTTATCTTGTGTATTCCGTCGTATTTTCGTCCAGAACCTCACCACATGTCACGTTTTAAAAATTCATTAGATATAGTATTGTACTATTGTTTATCATTGAGAAATCATTTTTTAATTAATAATGATATATTTAATGGTTTTAAAAGTGTGACACATGATGCGGTTCGGGAAGCCACAAAATAAGACTTTAACAACTTTTGCCACCAAAAATACAAAAATTTACTGTCAATTTTTCAAAGATTTTATAAATTTTCCCAAAAAATTATAAATAAGTTTATAAAATCATGACTTATTTCATTCACTCTAATTGTCGATTGATTTTAAGGTGAATTTGTTGTTGTTGTTTTTTGAATGGCCACGTGTGAATATTTGGGATGGAAATGTAAGTTGTCGGAAAAACAACAATAGTAAAAAAAAAATAAAAAAAAATGGACGTTTTGGCCCTGAAATGAATTTATTAGAAGGGTTTATGACGGCAAAAATATTTAAAATTTGGTCAAAGAACTCCTCGTGTATCCAAAGTTTAAAAGTGGTGATAAAAGTATCCAAAGTCGCATTTGGGCGTTGACCACTCCATTTTCTTAACGCAGTTAACTTACCCATTAACTCTGGCCACGTGAAAAAACGCGGGTTGCTAACATAATAATTTTTTGCCACGCGGACGAGCCTAATTAGGGGTTTAATTCGTTGTTTTGTCGTAAACGAGACTGATGTGGGCTCGTCCACGTGACAAAAACTTGCTATGTCAACAACTCACGTTTGTCCACGTGACCAGAGTTGACGGAAAATTTAATTGCGTTATGAGAATGAAGTGGTCATCACCTTAAATGTGACTTTAGTTTTTGTCACCACTTTTAAACTTTAAGTACACAAAAAGTTTTTTAATCAAATTTTAAATATTTTCGCTGTCATTAACCTTTATTAGAATTACCTGTATTTTTCAGCAATGTGTTTTATGCTGTGCTCGTCTTTTAGTGCAAGGATATACCCCTATCTCGAGCAATATACGTGTGCTCTTTCCTCTTTATCTTTATTTTTCAATTTTATATTCGTGATTGATTCATAATCGCGGTTTATTATTTGTGCAAAAATAGTGAGGAAAAAAAAAACACGTTCACCTATACCTGAGAATATTCGATATAGATAAATTAAATTATCAACATCATCGATGAAAAATATAACGAACTTCATATAATAAATAAAAGTAGAGTCTTACAACAATGCAACAACACTAAACATAAAACAATGTGACAAACATCTCATGGAGTTCATTAGTAGATAGGGATCCATGCCCCAAGACCTTGCAGGCTGATTGGTCTGATGCTTCTTATCGACGGAGCCTATCAGATCCACGTCCTCTCCGGCAAGCTCGAAGTCGAAAACCTCAAAATTCTGCTTCAGTTTTGAGACATTCGACGACTCGGGAATCACGACGGTGTTCCGCTGGATTCCCCAACGCAGAACGGTCCGAGCCACACTTCTATCGTATTTCTTCGCAACATCCTGAGTCGATTGCAAAGAAAAACGGTGAAAATGATTCCGAATTGGTATTATCTAAGAAGAAGAAATCCAAAAAACAAACGCGAAAACAAACAAGAACAAAGCAAATACACGGTGAAGCATGATACAATTTTTTTTATTTTATTTTTAAATAGATTTGGAGCAAATTGTTATATTTCGAAAAAGGATTAGTACTTTGCCGTCAATACTGAGAAGAATTCATCACAAACTAAGTAATTAATTCTACCCAACATAAGTCTTTACTAATTATTGATACAGAATTAACCGTTAATATTAATTTTAAGACCTTGAGAATGGGGTCGTCCAAGCACGAGACCGAACCAAACCGCTTCGGGTTAGCTGCGCCACCGCCGATGGAAGTGTGAGCCGTGACACAAATCCCGTGCTTTTGGCTGAATTTCACGAGCGAATCGTGCTGGAAATAAGGGCGAGTTTTGATCCGATTCACGGCGGGCTTGATTTTGGAGTAAGCCAAGCAATCCCTGGTCAGAAATATGTCGTAGTTGCTGCATATAATTGTTTCAAACATCAAATAACAATTGGCAATCCATTGTGAACTTATTGGGTGAATGTTGAAAGAAATACTTGGGACAGATAACTGTTCGATGGTCTAATTTTACGGGTCTACCAATTAATTTTTGTAGGGTTTTACAAACGGAGAGCCGATTGTGCAAATCAGATTCTACGGACATATATAGATGGCCCACGAGTTTTAATTATTTATATTAAAAAAAATAATGCAATTTATATATGATTTTGAGTTTTATAGTTTTTAATTGAGATTTCACGGCATAATTTTTTTAAAGAAAAACCCATGAAATGCCCAAAAACCACGTAAGGTTTAAGGGAATTGCCCATACTTTCAAACAATTCATTTATGCCCATTTTAAAAATATTTTGGACCATATTAACCATGATATTAATTATATTTATTTATTTTCGTATTTATCATTTATTTTATATTTTAATTTTCGAAATTAAATTAATTATCCTAAAATTTTGGTTGAAAACTTCCCCTATTAATTAGGTTATCATTTAATTTTATTATTTTGACCTAAAAATTAATAGATCTCTCTCTCATTCCCTCCCCTTCTCACACACACGTTCGTGCCTCTCTCCCTCCCTCCCTCCCTCCCTCCCTCCCTCTCTCTCTCTCTCTCTCTCTCTCGTCGGATTGACCACCATCGCCGGATTCGGGCGCGCTCGGCGACTTCGAGCGTGGCTTTGGCGACCGTCGGCGCGGCTGCCGAGGAGGCGACCGTGGCCCCCGTCGAGGTCGCCCTCCATCGCGCCTCCTTCCTCCGTCGCGTCCTCCTCCGTCGCGGTTGCCTTTCGTCGCGCATCCTTCCTCCATCGCT
Organism: Parietaria judaica; assembly: GCA_954871525.1. Classification (NCBI taxonomy): domain Eukaryota; kingdom Viridiplantae; phylum Streptophyta; class Magnoliopsida; order Rosales; family Urticaceae; genus Parietaria; species Parietaria judaica. The sequence goes on along the minus strand of OX940862.1, from coordinate 28,425,142 downwards.
CTCCGTCGCTGTCGCCCTCCGTCATTCTCCTTTTGTTCGCCGTCTCTCGCTCGCCGGATCAAACACGGTAAGATATTTTATTTTTGTAAATGGGTTTACACGATTTTGGATTGGTAATGTTTATTGGATTGGTAATATTTTTTGTAAATAGTTTTACCAAGTTTTGTAGATGTTTACGAATGTAAATATGTTTACGGTAATGTTTATACAGTTTTGTAAATGATTTTTGTAAATGGTTATACAGTTTTATACAGTTAATGATTTTTGTAAATGGTTTTACAGTTTCATATTTGTAATTAAAATTTTGTATTTATAGTTACGGATTCGTAGTTGTAGTTACAAAGTTAACTTTGTAAATATTTTATACAGTTTCATTGTTACATTGAACTTTCGTAAATATATTTACAGTTTTATAACTACAGTTTTATTGAAATTTTGTAAATTTATTTACTGTAAATAAAGAATCGTAAATATAGAATCGTAAATATAGTTACGTAAATATAATTACAGATTCGTAAAATGCAGAGAAATAATTTGAAATTTTATTTTTAAAATATTGATTAATAGGGATCAAAAAATAAAAAATGGATTTGTTACAAACGTTAAAATAGGGAAGAATAATTCGAGTAATATTTTTTTAATGTTAAAATAAGAAAGATTTATTTTAATTTATTTAGTTTGCTATATTTAAGGAAAAATTTTGCTTTCTAATTTTAATTAAAAAAATGAAATTAAAATTAATGTGAGTTAATTGGAAGGGCATATTAGTCCACATTTCAATTTGTTGGTGGTTAGAGTTACCATAATTAGAAATGGGCATTTTTTTTAAACCTTGAGCCACAAATGGGCATTTCCCTCATTTACCTTTTTTTAAAGACTCACCTAATTCCGATGCTACACACTAGACCCTTTGAAACTAAATCTTCCCTCGCGCGCCACGTGGTTTCCAATGATACGGGTGTGTCGATGTCAAGCACATTATCCGCGTCTAAGGCACTGCCAATTGTGCCCACTCCGGAACAAAAATGAATAAGATTCAAGGGCTAAAGGAAAACTGAATATAACTATAACTTAAGTACTTAAGTCGTTAATTATCTCTATGTAACATCCTCAAATGTCAAATAGAAAATAGTTTATCTGTAGAGAATAGAAACAGATAATCACCGTATCATTATTAATTACAGTGTATCTTGATTATTAAGCCTGATCATGTAATTAACATAAAATAGCTATTACTAAACAAGATCTCATAAAATATAGAAGGAATATTGATACCCGTATCTTGATTATTAAGCTCGCCTTTAACATGAATATTGAGCGGACCAATTTAGATTGAAATAATTAAAATAATTAAAAATATATAGAAATTGTTGCTAATTATTCAGGAATAATCCATAATAAAGTTTCAAGTTTCAACTACAAAGTGCTATAACATATGATATGATAGCCTAAACAAACAAAAATGAACTTTGATTGCATATAACATATGATAAGTTACAAGGAAGATATTAATTGCAAACAGCAATACTACATGACTCTCATCTGATCGAGCTTCTTGAGACTTAAGGATACAACTTACCGGCGAAACTTAAAACCATGAATCGATAAAAAAAAACGACAACGTAATCGAGTACATGAAGAGCTATTTTATGTATATGATGCCTTCGTCTGGGTTATCGTCTTCCAAATCTCGATCGTCTTTAGATGCGCGAGATGATCCGACCTCTTCATCGTCATCATCGTCATCTACTGGCTCTTTCTCGTTCTTTATCTTATCTAAAATAGCGATTACCTGAAAAACGGGCCAAGCTTTAATTGATCAGTGCACAGATTTTCTATCAATGGCAATTCAACTTTATATATCCATGTGCATATATCTTTACCCTGCTTCCTCTCTCTAAAGATTCGTCTTCGATGAAGCGAATTTCAGGAGTCAGCCGCAACTTCATGCGCCTTCCTAGCTCGCCTCGAACGTATTTGACTTTTGACTTTAGCCCAGCGATGGCAACCTCCTTCCCTCTTTCGTCTCCGAACACAGATACATAAACTTTGACTACCTACCGAAGTCAACACGGTCAAAAAAGTATACTACAAGATGCTACAAAAACCAGACAATCAAACTATAGGTACAGAAATGAATCTTGCGCTGACTTCAGAAACATAAGAAAATCCGTTTTTTTCTTCTTCCCAGATATGTGCCGACTTTCCTGATCGAGTAACTCGTTTTCGGGTTGTTCTATACGAAAATTAAATCCATTTTCTACTTTAGCAGCTCAATGATCTCTTGTATCAAATTCTTTCTACAAAAATAAGCCCCTTAACGGTTTTGGGTTTCGAAGTAATCAACGATTGTCAGCAAGTTTCGTCGTGATTTCACAGAAAAATCGAAGCCCGTTGTCACTCCAAAGATTTTGGATTTCGCATTACTAGCAATTCTCCTATTGCATTTACTCCAGAAACTCACTCAAATCACTCTTACATAGATACAGATCATTTTCCTAATCCAAGTCCGCTTCGCAAACTCCGTAAATTCAAATGCTAAAGCATACCAAACGCGTCTCACATTTCCGCTTCTTCAATCGATCAATGCGTGATTTCTTCGCCTATATTATCCTTCAGTAGGCAAAAGTTTCAAATTTCATCGCCTGTGGATGAATATTCCTCTTTCATTTCCATTCAAGTATCAACTACTAATCTCTCAATCATCATCAACATCACTACAACAATAAACCACTGATTCTCACCAAGAACAACGAAATTCAAAGGCGCAAGAGCGAAGAAGAGCTAACCTGCAAGTCGGAGGAGACCTCGACGTCGCTGATGGTGGTGAGCGACGAGAGGTAGCGGTCGGCTCCGAGAGCGGCCTCGGGGAGAATGGCGTACTGCAAGGTCGTGTCGGTGAGAAGCATGTCGGAGAGCTCTCTCCTGATCTGCTTCGCCACCATGGCTACTCTCCTTGCCTTCGCCATGCACCGAATCACCGGAGCTCCATCGCCGACGCGGCGAACCCCGGCCGACGACCTTAGGGTTCCGACTCCGAAGCTCGGCAACGAGGAAGAGGAAGAGAGCGATGGAGGTTGAGGGAGAGAGAGCGACGGCGAGAGTGGTGGTCGGAGAAGATGAGCAAGGCTTTGCATCGCTCAGCTATGTGATATCTTCTTCGTTTCGGATTTAATTTTTATTGTTATATTTTTTTATTATTTTCAGTATGATTTTTATTCCCTCCCAAATCTAATATAGGGTAATTTTATGGGTTACGGCGGCATAAGTTTTAATGTTTTATTTTATAATGGTATAAACTCATTTTATTTCTCATGGTCAAAATGTACAATGTCTACTATATTGTGTTGAATATTAAAACTTTTTATCATGAAAAAAAGAAAAGAAAAGATTATGCCACAAAAGTTGCACCTTAAGTCTATTTACCGTAATTTAATTAGTTAATTGGGAAAATGATAAAACGACATTAAACAATCTGAAGTGAGAATGACACAATGTGAATCGAGACGACAAAGTAGAAAACGACAGAGAAATGCATATGATACTGAATTGACAATAGAAAGACAACTTTGAAATGGTGGGAAGATAAACGACATTGAAACATAAACGACAAATCTGAATAGATACTTAGTTAACACGACAAGAGAAACGACATAAAAATAACTTGCACATGGAAACGACATAGAACTGAATATGATAAAATTGACCGACAAGAAAATCTGACATGAAAACAATGTATCAGAAATAGTTTAGAAATTCCCGAAAAAAAAACAGAAACGATATAGAGCTAAAAATGATATTAAACAGTACAAATTTGCTCCTTTTTTTTTTTCTGTAAACAAAAAAAAGAAAAAGATCAAAGCAGCTTGAAGTAGAAGCCACATCAAAATGGAAACGGCAACTAAATTGAAACGACATTAACATGGAAACGATAATGAGCAGAAATGACAATAAAATGGAATGAACTCTATGGTCCAGCACCTAGGCGAGCAAGATCGCGTGGGATTGTTATAAAACGTTTAACCGTTTCTATTATATGCATTCTTAGGATTATATAAAATTTGAGCCCTATACGGTAAAGTCAAAGCCCACTAGCGAATTCAAAGCAATAAGCCCACTTTAGCGAGGCTCGAACCCACATGATTCAACCCGACAAGGCTATGCAAGTCCTAGGAGACTCGCCGGACAAGGAGCAAGACGATGAAGACCCGCCGTCTAGACTCCTGTGACCATGCGAGGCCTTTAGCGAGGTAACGACAATTATAGAGAGTTTCCCGTTATTTTTTCTTACAAAGCACCTCATTGGCTGTAAACCCCTAAAAGCCCACGGAGAACCCCTCGACGAAGAGTTATCCATCGCCAACGACATCAACAAAACATCATCTCATGGTGATTACAAGTAACAAGACGATCAAACTTACGAAGATCCTCAGGATACGCTCGTGACTCGATTCGCAAGCTCGCGCAACACCAGCAGACGCTATAGAAGCCACAAAGCACTCGACGATCCACACACCGATCATAGGACACGGACAAGCCCTCTTGCAAGCATGATAGGGCGAATATCCTAGGGTAACTGATGAGAAATATCTTCCATTAATTCCAAAAATCAAGGGTATTTAGTTCACAATTTTTCCTATAAAAAGAAGGCCTATCCTCCTCATTTGGGACGGAATATCATCAAGGATCGTCAAGATCAGCGCAAAGGCTCGCCAAGGACGAAGGATTCGCCTCCATCTTGGACGATCTCTAGTCAACAATCCCTACTAAACCTTTGACCGCCCACGCGACTACAGGGTGGGGCTCTGGGTCGAACCCTTGACCGGGTGCTACCGTTAGTCAATTTTTACGCATTAACACTTTCATAGTTAAGATCTCTCTCTCTCTCTCTCTCCCTACTGAGGATAAGGAAGACGATGATGAGCCTCATCTCGAGGGACCCTCCCGAACCGCCGATGCCAATGTCTCATCGCCCCATTTTGCGTGTTGCCCACACCTAGAATCAACATAGCCAAATTAATGTGTATAATCAATTTTCATTCTCTTCTATTTGCTCCATGTGAGACTTTTCCACAAAGCCAAATAGCCAATTATGTGTATTATCAAATTATGTAACGTGTCGTATATTTTGATCTTGTTTTTAGTCCACTTATTACTTATATGTTTATTTTTTCGAGAGCCTATGTTATGACTTATAGGTTTGTGTTTGTGAGACTATATTTTATCTTAATTGTTTACGTATGACATGATTTTATTATTGGTATTTTCAAGTTTTATCAACAATATATATAAACTTAGTAAATATATTCTTAAAAATATTTTAGCGGTTTTCCATCGATAATCCTCAATAAGTGTTGGTAACAATAAACTACAGTTTTAATAATTTTTCATCTATTAGCCTCAAAAATCCGTCTGTAATCCTCAAAAGGCAATTGATCTATCGACAAAAATAACATTCTTACCTTGATTAAGAGTACTTAGTGTTTTTGGAATATCTTAATTAGATCCGAGTTAACCGGTCAATCAGTCTCTATTAAAGAAGGGTCCAGCATATATTCCCAAAATCTTTCAATGTTTTTCAATTTAAATATTAATTATTTAGTATACTAACAATATATAACTTAAAAAATAAAAAGATTCTGGGGACAGAAGATCATGGGATATGAGAAAAAATAACCAAAAGAGATGGGAAACAGGTGGTGATTTTGTTGTCCTTGTCAATTTCAAAATTATCTTCAAGCACAGTAATTTATAATGATCAAAGGTAAAATTATGGACCTCACACTTACAATTCACTAATAATCATGCATGTGAAAATATATTTTTCTTTTCAAAATCATATATACATATTTGCCATCAACAATATATATGGTCAAAAAGCTCTTTATTAATTAGATTTTGGAGTTGGTGGTTGTGAAATATGATATAAAGGGCACTTGATCTGCCAGTTATATTTGTATTTGATTTTTTTCATTTTTTAATGTTTTCAGTATAGTAATTAGAGAATTTTATTTCTATACGCTAATACCTATATTAATAAAATATTAAAATATACTTTAGAGTATACTTTAATTTCATTGTATACCCTCAAATCATTTTAATTTTAAAATCCTTAACTGCTCATTGTTAATAATTTTAAAATTATGCTTTTTATATACCGTCTAGTTTTAATTTTGATAAATAATATATCATCTAGTTCTAATAAACCATATATTATTACCAATTGTCAATTTTACATATTTTAAAACATTTTCTGAAAAATAAAGAATAGAGGTATTATTGTCAAAGTACACTACGTGTTATAATTTTGTTACCTTTAAATGCTATATCTTTGCAAAAGATAAAAATAAAGGGGACAAAAAAACATTTCCCTTTTGATTATGAACTTTTTCCCTTGGAATATGGACATTAATTAATTGTGAACATCCATTGCAACTTTACTATATTAACTCTTAGACTTGTTATACTATAGTAGTATATATATATACACACACACATACACACACACATATAGATATATATACACACACACACATAAAAAACTATAGTAGTAGTATATATACACCCACATATATAGATATAAAAGTGAATTAAAGAAGAAGGAGTTTTGTTACTTCAATTCCTCTTATATCTATTAACTATATAAGTATAACAAGTTCAATTAATAGATTTAAACGTGTTGTGGTTGCACCAAACAAAAATAGTGCACATTAATTGAATTGCCATTAATGTCTAAACAATGCTAAAGTGCAAGGGTACTTGGAGAGTTTATGAATTATAAAATAGTTACTTATAAATAAATCCTTACTAATTTATAATTATATATATAGGAAAGAAATAATTATAAAATATTGCCAAATGTTTTCACTTAAACAACGTGGTCGATCGAATATTCATGTTCCTTCTCTTTTTGCCGGAAAATCTCGATGAGCATCAAATTTTGCTTGTTCGCTAATGGTACTAATAAGATCCATGTCAAGCTCCAAGTTGACACAAACTACACACGTACAAATCATTAATATATAAATATATATCATAAGGGTATAATATTATATAAATATATTATATAAAATATTAATAACAAAACATAAGGGTAAGAAAATTCAAAAAGAAAAATCAAGTCAACTTTATATGGATATAAGTTTGATCAACACGATCATAACGATTAAACATTGAATAAAAATAAAAATAAAAACTCGACGAGACTCGAGTAGGCATGTTATTTTATGTATGTTAATTTATATGCGTGTGTGTAATAGCATTACCTTCCACAACAAGGAGCTTCTAATTAAATGTAATAAAGTAGATAGAGAGAGTGTTAATAGACATATCATTACCCATCTTGAAGTTTTATTAATGAAGTATAGTTATAAGCCATGAAGTTGCACATTTTATTTATAAAAATGGCATCAAACATTAGATATAATAAAAACATATTTTAGAAATATTAAAATCATCAACCATATAATTTCCACAAATTATGAGTATTAATGATCTTTCAACTCGACATAGTGATCCATTCCCATGAGTCATATATCATATATTATGACTTATAATAACAAATCTACCACATTGGAGAGTCATACATTTATGTAGCATGAGAATCTTTTACTCCTCTGACATACCAATTAATTATTTTATTATTATTCACAATGAGCGATTAATTAAAGTAACTACTATCACTCACGCACTTGCTGTCTAAAAAGTGACAGAACCAGTTTGAATAATAGTATTTTTAGCTTGAATTCAAAATTTGAATGATAACAAATTTCCACATTGATTAAATAAGAATATTTGAAGCTTAAGTATCCAATCTTATATCAGTTGTGTCGGTATATTCTCAATATATAATTTTCAGGGACAATACCGCCAAAGGGCAAAAACAGTGTGGATGTTGATTTTTTCTATTTCGTGTTAGCATGTGCTAAGTCGAGAGATACAGTTACATGTCGAGTTTATAAAAAAAATTGGATTTTAATCGTATATATATATGTATACATGTCCAGCGTGTAACGAATTTTACATTGAGGGGATCAAACTTTAACATCGTTTTAAAGCATTTGAGCATATTAATTTCCGGCTAGAAAGGAGATTTAATAATGACCACACGCTAACGTAAGTACAAGATTGGGTACTTGTACCGTAAATATCCCTTTAAAATATAATTGGATGGAAGTTGGAACTACTGAAAAGTGAATATATATATGAGAGAAAATGATTTATTATATGTTGAACTAGTTTAGAACTACTTGTGAGTTGTGATCAAGCATGTGAGCCTTTTGAGTTGTGAAGACAAAAAATCTAATATTCGTATCCAATTTATCATTTAAATTATAACTCGAAGACGGAGATCAAACAATATGATAAACTACGTTAATCTTATATATTAAATATTATTGTCTCTGACATCTCAAGAACTTGATGATCCAACGATGTCGAGAACATGATTCTTGAGATAGTTTAACATAAGGTATTAAGATTTAAGGTTATTAATTAACACAAAAAAGTAATAATTTATGTATAAAAAATAAAATAAAATTGCGAGTCAACTAAACGTACTAAAATACGAGAGGAAAACAAAAACTACTAAGTGGCTGCTTTTAATATGACCTAGACTAGTAATATAGATTTAAAATAGATTAGGTAACTATTTTACAAGGATAACGAGTCGTGTGTGTGTATATATATATATATATATATATATATACATATATAACACAAAATGCTATTTACTTACTTATTATATTTGATAAGTATATTAATATAACTCAACTTGTTAGATTATCCACTAGAGCACACAAAAGGTAGTTGACGGACTCCCGCATGACTAAAAAAAAGTTCAAAATTTATCAGATTAATTGTTCTTAACTTTTACTCTTAATTTTTACAAGAAGAAAATATTTTTACTTTTACTTGGCCACTAGAATTTGTACCTAAGTCCGCCCCGACAGCGAGTGATTATTATATAATATGCAATTCTTTCATAGAAACTATATAGTCAATGAAAAATTCCATCCAATTAATAGAAATAAATAAATAACATATATATATATTTTTATACAAATCACGTTAAAGCGAAATGATTTAATATAAATCAAATCGCAATAACATCTCTTGATAAGAGAAAAGTAGATATATTCAAAAGAAACAAAAATAATACAAAGTGAGACAAACATTGACCTTCATTGATAATACATGTTTGTGTATATATATAATTTTAAAATACGTATATATACATACACACACACACTCAACTATTTGCATGTCCCTCAAAGCAAGGCCATGCAAGGATAGTAGGTCCATGCATGCACAAGATATGATAGCAAGAGTGGAATATTATAAGCAAAAAGACAATATATTTCCCAACAAGGCCATGTTGAGAATCTCCTAATCTTAGGTCACTCAACGTTTAGGTCACGAGATTAGATGAATATAGTCATCGGTCAAGGGACATTACTATGCGAAATGTGACCTTATTATTAGTTAGTTAGAGGACATGACTGAGCTTATTATGCATAGTATTCATATATATTATTTATATTCCCACTACAAATCTTGATGAGCAATCTGTTTGCTGGTAACTCAACACCGTAGAGCCCATGATATGCCATGAAACTTAGCCAAAATTTATTGCTTTTCAAATACTTTTTTATTTTAGTTTAAATATAATTGGTCTTTTCTAATGAATTTAGAAAAGATTCATTAACATCATATGATTTTAGCCCTTGACATGAAGGGCGGTCCTTTTTATATAGATAATTTTAGATATTTTAGTGATATATGCTACATAGTACTAGTCTAGATTAGTGATTAAAATGTCGAGGACATACGGATGGGAAATCATTTTTTGGAGTATGTCGGCGTAATTTTGACGATATATTTTTTATAATTTACGCATGAAATGTCGAAAGATAACCTAATATTGAAGAGGATTTGATGTTATCGCCGAAACTTGACGGCTATAAGGAAGCTGAGAAATGAACGAATATGCCGTAACCAAAAAATGAAAAAAGGGGTAAAGCTCTTGCCTCTTGGCTATTTTTTTTATTTTTTTTGGCACTTTGCAATCAAATATTATAATTTATCATTATAACTAATACGATATAATAGTATAGAATAGAGCCCGTGATATGTCATGAAACTCAGTCAAACTTTATTGACCAAGTACTTACAATTTAATAAAATGTATAGTTGGTCTTTAGTTTCTAATGAAATAGTGAAAAAGATCATTAAACTGCATTTAGCTGTTGAACATATACAAAGGGCAATCCTTAAAAATAGTTCTGTTATATATTTTATTTTTAATGAAATAGATTACTCGAGATAATATCATTAGGGACCTTTCATAAGTCATTAATTAGGTCATTTAAAAAAAACATAATAGGAAACAAGATTGCTACAATAGTGTACAATATACTTTTGTTTCTTGAAATACTTGTTCATTTTTAGATAAGGAATATAAAATAATAAATCATAATTATTAATTGCAAATTGATTAGCATAGTAATGAGCAATAATAATCCCCACGTTAAGTGTCGTTTGTCGCCTCTAATCTCACATGGCCTCGCTTCGCAATGGCATATCCCGTAAATATCTCCAACTCCAAGCCCTTTTCGCAACGCTCTAGGCCCTTGCCTATATAATACGTATCATTACACTCCCATTCTCGTAAAAAGCTCTCTCGCAAATTTTCTCACGCACTTTCCCGGGAAACAAACAGCAAAACCAGAAGGAAAAAAAAATGTCGCCGGCGATCGGAGGACGACCGTGCAACAAGATCCGGCACATCGTGCGGATCCGGCAGATGCTGCAGGGCTGGCGCCGCAAGGCGCGCGTAACGGCGGCCGTGCGATCTCCGCCGTCGGACGTGCCGGCGGGACACGTGGCGGTCATCGTGGGGAGCGGGTGCAGGAGGTACGTGGTGCGCGCGTCGCACCTGAACCACCCGATGTTCCAGAAGCTCCTCTCGCAGGCGGAGGAGGAGTACGGCTTCGCCGGCGAGGGACCGCTGTACTTCCCGTGCGACGAGCCCTGCTTCGAGGAGGTGCTCCGGTTCGTGTCGCGAGTCGACTCGGCCTCCGCCTCGGCCAGGTTCTGCCACGTGGACATCATGAGGAGGCTCGAAAGCCTCGGCGCCGAATCTCGGCCGTTGCTGCGCGATCTTTCCGACCGTTCGATCTGCTGAAAATGGACTCATGACTTTATTTAATTTAAGTAGGATATTAATTATACACTTAAAATGTTTTTAATTTTTAATTTTTTTGGCTGAGTCGTCCCGAGTTGGTGATGGCTCGTTCGCTTGGAAAGGTGTAGAGTTTTATAGATTTTAGAGACTCTTATATTATACAAAGAACAGAAAGTGTGTTAATCATGTAATTTTTTGTTTTTATATACGATTATTGAGCAATCGAAAAAATCAATTATTTATTTGTATACTATTGTGGTATAATGTAATTTTTTGCTAAATATAAATTCGTTGATTATTCGATATAACTATATCGAGTAACCCAACGATTGCTTTTATAGTTTGGTGTCTACTAATCATGTTAATCCAATAACAAAATCGGATCCGGTACTGTTTTTCAAAAATTCGGAAAAAAAAAAAACATAAATCGGAAATTTATGGTTCTGTTTTTATCCGGAACCAAAATTTTTTGTTCCGGTTTTTATCCGGATAGTGGAATCCGGTTCCGATTTGTTATTTTTTTATTTTTTAAAAAATAACCGTAAAATAATTAATATCAACGGTTCAGATTGAAAAAAAAAAAGTGGAATCCGAATTTTTTGAAAATCTAGAACCAGAACTTTCTGGTTCTGAAAAAAATCCAGAACCAGAAAGTTCTGCAACTGAATTTTTTTCGGATTTTTACCGGAATTCCGGGTTTATGGGTACTGTATTTACAGGACTAGAGTCTACAAGTACCAACGGCTAATTTTATATTGCTGGCAAAAAACACACCATAACCCGTTAAGTTTTCATAAATCAAAGACCTTGATTAAAAAACAATATCTATAAAAAAGTAATAGGAAAATTTTCATCTTTACAAAAAAGAAAAAAGAAGCTAAACTTGTTGTCAATGTCTCAGAGAATCAGGAAATAAATATCAAACACAATTAGAGAATTCTATGAAAAAGTACTTGCTGATGTGAGATGTCTAATATTATCGACCAAAAATTGTATTATCTTAAGGTTATGCTTTTTACTAAAGTATGTTTTTCTTTTTCTTGATTTAATATTAAAAGACTATTTATCTTTTTTCTATTTATAAATAATTCCAATAGGCTTTAGCCAACTAACCATACACAATCAATTGGAAAGTACTAGCACATTGCATACTGAGTCACTGAGACTTAGAAACCCATTCTTTCACATATATAAATTAAGATGAGGTAAGAAGTAAGAACTATCAACTATTCATTATTCAAAATTAGAAAGCATTTTAAGATATGAAGTTTTATGATCGGTATTAGGGCAAAAACATAGGAAAACAAAACAGAATATAAAAACCCAAGAACTTGTTGCTTAAGTCCTTAAAATCTGAATAATAAGTAGGGTTGTACTAAATTTTCCAAACCGATTATTGTTGTGCTTGAAATCGGAAAATGGCCCGTTTAAAGGATTTTCTTTTTCCTATACAAAAATTTTTGATCGGATCTGAATAGAAAACACGTTCCCGTACTTGGTTCCTACTCTTTTTTTACTGTTTTTTTCTTACCCTTATTTGGACCCTTTTTTTATTATTATAATTTATATTTATTTAATTAATTAATTGTGGTGTATTGAAAATGTAATGAACAAGTGGAAAATATTTTAAATAAGTTTACATAATTTCATATTTTTCACGCTTTCAATTTACCCTCCTTTTGTTGCTTTAATAGTTTTTTCTTTTTTTTTTTCTTTTTGTATGTATATTACCGATATAGGTTAAATCCGATTTTAAGCCCAATTCTGGGAACCGGATTTCTTAATATACTTGGATACCGGGTCTTCAAGAGCTTTTTTGCCCCCGAAGTATGTTTGGTAAAACAGGTTCTTGGTCCAATAGAACCGAGTTGAGAATTCGATTTGCAATATAAAATGCCATGCCCATGTTTCAATATTCAATTATATAAAAATATAAAACTTCAATAGTTTATTAATCTAATTTTAACTTAATAGTGGAAAGTTATATATAATCTCTAGATATTATACGTAGATGATCGTAATTAAAAGTTATTAGGGATAAGGATAAAGATAAAGATTTCGTCTCGTATATATCTTGCATGAAGATCCAAAACCATGAATGATCATCACTGACCCAAACAAATCTTTGGTCAACTGTTTATACATGGCAAGTTATATCTCAAGCTTCTGAGGATTCGAAACACGCTTAAACGAAAATATTGATGAAATGAAACTATAGAGAAGGGAAAGAATGACGTCGTTCAACAAACTCAAGTGGATCCGGAAGATGCTGCGGGAATGGCGCCCGATGGCGTGGGTCAGGGCGGCGGGGCAATCTCTACCGTTGGCTGTGCCGGTGGGACACGTGGCAGTCTACGTGGGGAGCCGGTGCAGCAGGTACGTAGTGCGAGCGTCGCTCCTGAACCACACAATATTCAAGAAGCTTCTGTGCGAGGCAGGGGACAAGTACGGCTTCCCCGGCAATGGACCTCTCTGCTTACCGTGCGACGAGGCCCGCTTCGAGGTAGTCATCCAATACGTTTCGGGAGCCGACAAGTCCCGGTTCTGCCACGTGTACTTTGCGCTGACAGCAAAATATTTTAAAAATCCCTAACATATATAAAGAAAAGAAAAAGAATATAAAGCAGGGTTTAGTTTGATTTTTTTGAATTTGTTACTCCATTTATACATCGCTATTCATATTATTTAACTGCTATATTTTTTTCAGTACGTAGTTACATTTTAATCTTACATTATAATTTATAATTTTTATTTAATTATATAATTAAATATTTTAAATTGTCAATTTATTAAATATATGTAAATATTTATATTGAAGCACTCATACAAACAACTATTAATAATTAACTATTACTTACAGACTTGCACGATGGGAGTTTCACGACGTTCGGTCGTGTACTGTTGAATTCTATTCAATTTTAATTTTTTAAGTAAAAGATAGAGGCACGAAAGTCTATCGTAACGTGATCTCGAATCCCAACAAAATTGACACTTAAAAAACACAAAGTAAAAAACAAGATCTTAAATAAGATAAATGAAAAATATCACAATTACAAAATAGTGACATAAAACTAAGAGAGCTAAGATGCTTTTCTAACAAATCACATCAAAAAGCAAATAAAGTTAGCAAAATCTAAAGTCTCTTTCATACAAATATCATCACTAGCGAAACACGAAATGAACTCTAGGTGTATGAAGGTCACCAATGCCGATCCAATGCACTAAATCTAGCAAGGGAATCAACGACCTCATTACCCTCTCTATAAATATGCGTGACTTTAAAATTGATAAACTCAAGATGACAGAGCAATATCCACCACTGAGCCCACAACCTTGAAGGGACCAAATGAGATTTCTTACGAAGAAGTTGCATCACATAAGTATAGTCATATTTAAGCCAAATATTTTCACAATAAAATTCCTTTACTTTCTCAATAACAAACATAGAAGTCTTCTATTCAGCTTCGAAAGTATAAGCGTAGGCGATGTGGAACGCAAACGAACCATGATGAAATCCACGATAGGTTCGTGAAAAGTTTTCTTGCACCAGTCACCCCCGGAGTACCAATTTAGGGACCATCAATGTTGCATTTTAGCTAAGCATGATCGGAAGAGAGCGCCATATATACATAACTGTAACAATATTTGGAGCTTTCCTAGAATGATTTTACAATAATAATAATTAAAAAAAAAAAACCTTCCAAAAATTTAAATCCTCTGAAGCGTTTGACGTTTCCAACTTAAAAATATTTGCTTCATTAATATATCGCCAAATTTGTCTAAAAATATTTATGCGTTCCAAAGAGCGAAGACGTGCAAACTAAGATTAACAAAAGTATTTGGAAAATAAAATGATAGCGATCCTCCTCTATTCAAATATATCGGAAAAGTACTGATTAAGATAAAAATCATTCGTAAATTTTATGAGAGCGATCAATTCATGAGATATTATATTAAGATCATGGTTTTATCATTTATGATTGTAGTGCTAATGTTTTCCGTTCCTTCGTCATTTAATTTATAGATGTTTGTGGGGGAAATACTTACTGATTAAAAAAATATCACTTATATGTTCTCAATCTATTTTTTATTGGCGAAAATTCCTAATGATGTAAGAAATCTTGGCAAAAGTAATTAACTTTTTTTGTTAACTCCTTACGGTGAAGTCTCATGCGTCGCCATATGATTTGTTCACGTTTCTATCTCCGTTGACCACCTAGTTATGAGTTTCGAGTTTCAAAAAGTTGACAATTAACACTAATTTCTCAGTTAATAGCCAAAACATTTCAAAACAACTACAACATTGTTGGTCAATTATGTGGTCACGTGATAAAAAAAGGTGAAAACTTAGGTCGAAAGAAATAAAAAAATATAGATAAATTATACTTGCCACGTGAAACTTTATGAAAAAAAGGTAATTACTTTTGCCATGATATTTTATATCATTAGAGTAATTACTTTTGCCCTACTCGCATTTTTTTTTTAACATGAGAGTAATTTTTGCGGCATATAGTACTTTTAATTTATAAAGGGATAACAACTATTAACTATATATCGTTTTTTTTCCTTATCTTACTGACTTACTCCAATATATAAGATAACGAACTAACCGTATAACTAATTTTTCAAAATTAACACCAAAACGACAATAACAATAATAATAATAATTTACTACCTTTCTTGATAAATAATTATTAGTATTTCTTCAATTATAATATCTATCCTAATCTCTTTATCATATTTATTTATTTTGGATTACATAATACATGAAAGTTTTTTCTTTATTTATGAATTGCCGATTTTTCATCATAAAATTACGTAGAGCATTTATTTAGCGCTATCAAATATAATATCTTCGTCGAAAATTATCTTACTTATTATAAATTACGTAAACTTTATTGATGATAAAATAAAATCACAATAGATTATAAAAGATTATAAATCTATCCCGTAAATATATCTAGTATCAACAACCTAAGGCTTTATATAAGACCCCTTCTTGGCTTTCGATTATGAAGAAATTACAAAGAAGCTCATGATAGAAAAACCCTACGAAGAGAACGACGACGATGCTGTGGGCGAGGCGGGGACGGCGCGTCCGGGACATGCTTCTGGGATGGCTCCGCAAGGCGCGCGTGGCGGCGGCAACACGGTCTTCGGTGCCGTCTGGACACGTGGATATCATCGTAGGGGACTGGTTCAGGCATTACACGGTGCCCGTCTCGTACCTGAACCATCCCCTGTTCGAGACGCTGTTTCGTGAGGCCTCGGAGACGTACGGCTTCACGACCGAGGGGCCTATCTGCTTCCCGTGCGACGAAGCCCGGTTCGAGAAAGTCCTAGAAGTCGTGTCTGCAGCCGAGTCACGCCGGTCCTGCCGTGTGGACATTGAGAAAAGGTTAGATAACTGCGTTGCCGAATATGATCAGCCATTGCTGCGGGGCCGTTGAAACGATATATATATATATATATATATATAAATATATATAAGCCGCGTTTGAGGGTATGATTGTTAGGGTTTTACTGAATATATTATATATTTTGTAGAACTCTTTGGTTGATATTAATGGATAAGTTCTGATTTTCTTCTATAATGCTATACGTCGTAAGTTTATCTCTGCAGTGCATGCTTATTTATTATCGCAATTCGCGGTTGATATATGTTTTGTTCTGTGGAGGAAGTTGGTCAAATAGAATGAACCCGATTTTATTGGACTTTGAAAAATCGACCCAATCTATCGCGAAAATTTAAAATCCTTGTTTAAGCGGATTCGAAAAAATTATGGGTTGAGTAATTGGTTGGGTGATAAGGGTGAAGTATGAACACCCGGGGTTCTTTTTTCATAAATGGTAAAATTTGTTATTAGCAGCGGTTTTTTAAAAGGAAAATCGGGACAGTTTGACAAAAAATAATAATAGTTTTTTAATAGTTTTTACTAATTTTATGAACGTGCTCAAAAATATTATAGCGTCTTTCTTTTTTTGTAAATTAATATTTTCGATTTCAAATTCAGTTTGTAGTTTGTTGGTTTTCTTATATCCTTTGCGGTGATTAAGTTGCACTAAACAAAAGGACCTCAAAAAGTTTAAACTAAAGATTATATCATATAAAAAAATAGTTATACTGGCATATATATATATATATATATATATATATATATATATATATATATATATATATATATTCAAGCTGTACTAATCTAAGACAGCATAGACCCGTTTCTTTTTTTTTCCTTTTGTGTGGATGTATAATCAAGTTCAATTTCATTGTAGGTTTAGTGTACCGAAGTTCAATTTCGATGGGTGGGAGGATGAGATCGTGAGTTATAGGGCTTTTGAGTTTGAGAGAGATATATATTGAGTGCGGCTTCGTAGCTTTAAGGTTTTTTTATTTTTCTAAAAAAATTATGGTTTTAATTTATTTTAGTCTTTTTAGCCTAATTTTTTTTTTATCACACTATACCAATAACAATTGTTTTATAAACAGTTTTTTTTTTCTTAAATTGAATTTAAAAATATTTTTAAATTAAGATGGGCCAAAAGGGTCCATTGAGCATAAAAATATCTAAATTTATTAGCACGTAAAGCAATCTAAGGAAAAATTGAAACCAAAATTAAACTTGAGTTTATTGAAGCCATATAAAATTGAACTTATGCAAGTTAATAGTAATAATTAAAAAAAAAACTTTTAAGTGCATTTACTGACCACTATACCTTAGTATATAACAATGACTGTAACTTTTCAATAGGGACATACTATATTTTTAAATATAATTTCAAAAAACATAATTGATATACATAAAAATAAAAATAAAAATAAAAATAATATCGCACTTTCAAAAGGCAAATTAGTCCTAACATCTCATCCATAAATTAAGCATAAAAATAATCCTAAACATTCCATCCATAATATAAAAATATAATTACATAAAACCATTATATTTAAGCGTAATAAAGATATCTTCAGTTCTTCACAACATATAGTAAAGAAAAAAATTACATTGTTTTTATTTAGACATCCGTCCAAATCAACCTTAATCTTATTAGTCCGACTCCGACCTAGTCATATGATTGGGTCAGATTCGTGGTGAGTTTAATTGGTTTCGGTTTGATTATTGGGTTTCGTAAATTTTTTACAAGCTAAATAAAGAAAGTAAATACATGGATAAAATAAATTTACAGAAGAGATTTCTGTTATTTTTTAACAGATATTCAGCCCTGATATTTCATATTATTTACAAAAATAATAATTTAAACAAGATGTATTCAGTATTATCTTAAGATCAAGCGTCTTAAATTGGTAAAAATAAAATTATTCACTTAACAATTTATCAAAGTTTAAATACCCTATTTGGCCAATCAGTGTAATTTATTTATATATTTATTTTAATTTTTCTAAATTTTCTCTGGTAAGTTGGTTGTTTTAATTGATTTTTAATTCTAAAATGCTTTCATAGATATAAATCAGAAGGATAATTGTGAAATGAAACTTTATAAATAAGAGGTTAAACGAGTAAAAAGGTTGGTATGTCAAAGTCAAACCTATAAATAAGATGTATTCAGTATTATCCTAAGATCAAGCGCCTTAAATTGGTACAAATAAAGTTATTCACTTAACAATTTATCAAAGATTAAATAGCCTATTTGACCAATGGTGTAATTTATTTATTATTTATTATTTATTTTATTAATTTCCTTTGGTAAGTTGTTTGTTTTAATTGATTTTTAATTCTAAAATACTTTTAGATATAAATCAGAAGGATAATTGTGAATTGAAACTTTATATAAATAAATGGTTAAACAAGTTGAAAGGTTGGCATGTCAAACCTATAATTATCATAAAAATTTGTGATGGATAGATAGACTAATTTATCGAAGGTTAGTTTCAATAAAGTTATACACAACCAATTTTTTTTTTTTTTTGGGGCATATTATAATTAATTTAACATTATATATATTATTATATATATCGCAATTTGGAAAAGAAAAATATCGCAATTTGGTTGAAAGAGTGCGAGTTTAAGTGTCGTTTGTCATCTCTATTCTCAATGGGCCCACGGCCCACACCCATGGAAAACAGCTTAAGAGCTCAGTGGCAAATCCCGTAAATATCTCAAACTCCGAGGCGTATTCGCTACGCTTTAGTCTCCATTCTCGGCTATATAACAGTCCTTTCCCTCGACGCCTTTTCCCTCCCATCGTCTCATCTCATCGCAAACTTTCTCTCTCCTCTCATTTTCCCGAGAAACAAACAAGCGGCAAAAGTACCATGTCGCCGGCGATCGGAGGCCGCTCCGGCAACAAAATCCACCACATCGTGCAAATCCGCCAGATGCTCAAGGGCTGGCGCCGCAAGGCGCGCGTCACGGCGGCGCGGTACCCGCCGTCGGACGTGCCGGCGGGACACGTGGCGGTCATCGTGGGGAGCGGGTGCAGGAGGTACGTGGTGCGCGCGTCGTACCTGAACCACCCGGTGTTCCAGAAGCTCCTGGCGCAGTCCGAGGAGGAGTACGGCTTCACCGGCGACGGGCCGCTCTGCTTCCCCTGCGACGAGTCGTGCTTCGAGGAGGTGCTCCGATTCGCGTCGCGAGTCGACTCGGCCTCCGCCTCGGCCAGGTTCTGCCACGTGGACATCGTGCGGAGGCTGGACAGCCTCGGCGTTGAATCTCGGCCGTTGCTTCGGGATCTCGCTGACCGTTCGATGATCTGCTGAGGGGCTGACTGTACTTAAAGTAGGGTTTTACTTGAAAGGGTTTTTTTTAATTGCTGAGTCGTCCCTGAGTTTGTGATGGCTCGCTCTCATTCGAGTAAAATTGTAGAATTTTATAATATTTTTTAGTAATATACTATTAAAGAATGTTTTTTCTTGTATTTGTAAGGCTAAATATTTAGTTTATCATATATATTTTTTTTCTTTCTTTTGAATGGTATTCATTAATTTTTATTTTTATTTTAGTATGGAATCCGAAATTCAATGTTTATTTTCTGAAAATCGAATCTCGTGCTTTGGTTTGCTCAAAACTGATTAGCTATTTAAAAATTAATTTCAGAAAACATAGAAGTAACTAATATCGGAATTTTATGATTCAGTTTTTGAAAACTGAGTTGACCAAAATGGAATCTGAAATTCGAACTTAGTTTATGTTTTGTAATCAGGGGTTTATGATTTCGGTTTGTTAAAATAATTAGCTATTCAAAATGTAAAAATACTTTTAAAAATCTAGAATGGCTGAGTATGAATGATGTTGAATAAAATAGGTTATTTGAGTTTAAAATCCCATAGTTAGTTTGGTTCTCTATTAAATTGTCTATTTTAGTTTCTTAAATATCATGAATTTTCGGTTAACGCTAAACACTAAAATAAAACTACGTTGCTTAAACAAGTGGGTAAAATTACTATAAGACTCTTCGAGAGGTCTGCAGTTCAATCTCAACTATACGCATAAGTTGCGTATTAATGAAACCCTAGTCAATAGTCGTGGCTAATTGTTTTAGTTGTTCTTACCTTGTGAATATATCTTGTAATTTAAGATATAACCTTAATCATTAATGTCACCTGAGAAAAATAAATAATTAATTAATTAAACTTTTTTTTTTTATCTTAAATAAGTCTCAACATTTTACTATGTGAAATCCTTAACATGCTCCTTCAATATGATAATACTTTTGGTTCACTCGTATTTTTATTTTTATTTTTATGAATGAGTGGTTTTATTTGCAAATACATGTATTACAAGACATTGATAGTGTTAGAGCAGGATGATACCATTACTATTGTATTGGTCACATGTATTATCGCTATTTTACAAATATATATAATTTATACGTTATTGAGATTGAACTCAACACCTCACGAAAGTTCTTGGACTTCAGCTTATCAGTAAGCCTATAACAAACTTGGTGATTAACTCATTTTGAACTGGATCTTTTTATATATAGATACTCTTTTGTCTTTTGAATTTAATAAATGATCTACTTGGTGTTTATTTGTGCTCACTGAAGTATACAATGTTTTTTGAAAAGCTCATTCAAAAAAAAAAAAGTTTTTTGAAAAGCTACCACTACCTAAGTGGTAAAAATATATGATATGAGTAATAAATTGTTGTGAAGTATGTTAAATTGAAAAGTACTAACAAGGTACAATAGTACAATACTTATTTTCCAAACAAGATGAGGTATGAACTATCAAGAATCCACTACTCTCGCATTATTATCTGTTAAATCATTATAATAACTAAAATAGTGACATTGCTTTATATCATCATCGGATATATTTAATTATGAATATTTCTTCCTCATATGTCCCCTTCTTTTTGGCCCAACACCAAAGCAAAGTCAAAAGCAAAACGGTCTATCGTACTAGTGGAGGGCAATATAGTCCTACCGAGGGAAAAAGCATTTTCAGAAAAGCATTCAAAAGCTTACTACTTTATCATCATCATCGTGCATTTAAATTAAGTATAATTGAGGTCAAAGTACTATAAGTATAACAATTGAAGAAGAGACTATCGAAGTTTTATTTATATAGTCCAAATTAAATAAAAGTTTGCGGCTCAACAATTATGTCGAACTATTGTCTCTCCAACAAGTTCGCTTTGGCTTCACATTTATCAGGTATATATGGTCAAAAAATAAAATGGGAAATAAGATAATGGAGAAACCTTAACAAAAAAGATGACAGTTAGACGGAACGGTATAGTCGCACACTTTTATTTCACTTAGGTACTTCGTTCACACAATAATAAAATAAAAAAGATGAGTACCCTCCTAATCGGTTGATTACAAATTTACAACTTAGATACTTTTACCTCAAATATCCCACTACATAATCATTAAAAAAAGATTTCAAAAATAATTCGTTGGATTGGACAACCATATATGATATATGTTACTATAGACTATTGTGTGTTGGCCAATCATAACGTTGCGTGACTTGAGTGATTCCTCCGCAATGAATCTCCCACATCTCATCATTTTGTCCAACACATATTTCCATTTCTTAAATACTATAATATCATATACGTACATACGTGATACGTGTGTATTCATATATTTATATTTGTGGGATTGATTCGAATTCCATCATATATACATATAAATATGTGTGTGTGCTTGTGTAGTGTAAATGTAATGACTCTTTAAGGATTAGTTGTCTTGTCTTGACTCTGTTCTATTCCATTCTATCAATCTATGAGTTTTTTTCCTTCTTTTTCGGTATTGGTTTGAATAACTAGTCCCGGAAAAAGTTTATTGGTGCTAATAACCCCCCTAAAAAAGAAAAGATGTGGTTTCGGTGTTTTAATTTCTAAGTATCCTGACGATGTTCTTTGTTAGTTTAGACTTTGGACGCTTATAATATATAAGATTGTTCTTCTATAGAACAACTCTGACAATTCGTATTTGTTAGCTTAGATGGATTTTTTTTTTACAAATATATAAATTATAAAAAATTTAATGTGTAAAAATAGAAACTCATTATAGTAATTTTTTTGGAAATTTTTCCATCTATATTTCTAGCCAAACTAGTGAGCGGAGAGGAGCTGTCGGAGCATCAAAACGAAAACGATATGTCAGGGACTGTCGGCATAATACTTTTTTTTTCTTATTGGGAGCCAATCGCACACTACTCCTAATAAGAGGGACTACTCAAGCAAATAACTAATTATTATTATTATTATTATTATTATTTAAGAAGCTTTCGGCTAATTAGAAAACTCATTTGTTGTCATTTAGTTTGCTAACGAACCACTAGTGAGACAAAAATAATAATTTTTAGAACAATTAGCACTTATCCCATAATCAAGGGCTAATTGATAAAGGGAAAAAATGATCATTAATTGTGATAAATTTGACAATACGGAAAACGACAAGCCTGAAATGTTGCATTTGATTAAGCCAAGCATGTGTTATGAGCCGTACAATTTGGGTAATAAATTGCTTGAAACCGATTTATTGTGTCTCGAGAGCATGCACTCAACTCATAATCAAGTTTATTTCGTATTTAAGTCAATGCCAAATGCCATAATTATTCTTTTTAATTATTATAACTACATGACAAATATTCTACTATAGATTTATTTGTGATGATTTAATATTAGCTTATGTTATTTAAATAATCGTTTACTATTTTTTATAAGTAACCATTTTGACGACTTCTCGCTAGCCATTGACATTTGCATGATATTAATGATTGAAATATTTAATTTTTGAAGAGCCATATAACGATATTTTTTTATATATAACTATATCCATGCAAACTGTATTAATATATATTGCCTGAAAGAGACAAGCTTTAGAAGATACTTTGAAAATTTCAGGTATGTTTATCATTAATTATTATCTTCTCTAATTTAAGGGTCGTTTAACAAGGAACCTCTTTTCTAGGTTTTAGCGACTTTTCAAATTTCTCTATTAAGTAATTTTGAGGTATAATACTATAATAATAAAGTTTTTATAGTCAAACGACAAAACCTACTAATGAAATTACCAGTAATTAACGTAACATTTAATAAGAATTACGTAGTTCATCTTAGACCAAAAAAGTGAGTTATGATATCAATACTTTTGGGATAATCAAAATTTATAGAAAATCTTGACAATTCTTAAAAATGAGTATAATTATTAGTGAACATATGAAGCTATGAGTAATTGGCACAATGGATATCTCAAACTTTGTACGTCTTAGTATTTTAATTCTTGAACTCTAAATTTTAGTAGCAAATATCCTCTTTGTTTCAAAGCAACACGGCCACAAAAGATCTATGTGTCCAGTGGCGAAGCCAGAAAACTTCACGAGGGGGACAAAAAGTTACAGAGGATGTAAATTCAAAATAAGATGTTATTTTGAAAGTGAGATTATTAATGTCTTTTACGTGTTTTCATGTTCTGAACACGGTTCAATATAGGCTTTTTATTGTCACAATTGTTCGTTACGAGTGTTTATGTTCTAAAAATTAAAATAAGATATTTATTCTTCACATGTACTGGTACATGGCTTTCTGCATTTTGAT
Source organism: Parietaria judaica (assembly GCA_954871525.1). Lineage (NCBI taxonomy): Eukaryota > Viridiplantae > Streptophyta > Magnoliopsida > Rosales > Urticaceae > Parietaria > Parietaria judaica. The sequence continues at coordinate 28,400,947 of OX940862.1, read as the reverse complement.
TCTTAATTGGTGGTTCACGTTTTCTGATTTGGTAAGATGGCTGAGCTAAAGTATTAGCGAAGCTGACATACTAATTGAATCTACATAATAAATTTCTAATGATAAATAATTTGTAATTAAATGAAGTATATACAGTCTAGAAAAGTTTAAACATGTACCTAAGTACACCATATATTGGCATATTATTTGGTTTGAGAGAAGTTAAAAAAAAATATGTAATTAAGTATTTTGATATAGAAAACTTATTAAGAGAGATATCTTTCGTTTTAGGATAAAATATTTATTGAGATAGTTGAATATAATGATTACATAATTTATAATGAGAAAAAACTGTATAACTTTTTTTTATTAAATTAATATGTTTACAAGTTACGAGTTTATGACATAAAAGAAGTCTTTATAGTTTTCAATTTTCAATAGCTAGCTAAAAAATATACGTTGCTTGTACTTCGTAGGAATCGACTCGGCAAACGTAAAAAAGGGCCAAACTAATGGGTGGTATTAGTCCACTGCACTAGAGTGCAGAAATGTGTTATTGTGGTTTAGTATATATACATATTTATATTTTAACATAAATATATTCATATATTGACAAGGTAATAATCCCGGGGCAACCGGAGGCGGCCGACCCCGCTTAGCCCAAAGTGGCTTCGCCCCTATATGTGTCAACAAACAAAACAAGACTATTAAATTATTTACAAAATAGGTAATTGAAGAATTTTTATTTCAATTGCTTATTAAATGAGATCAATATACTCAGTGGCGTAGTCAGATTTTTATTTCAACCGAAACACAATGCAAACATTTTTAATTACTGTTTTCAAGCACATAGATAACAAACAAATGAATTAAAATACATATAATTCAGCCAACAAATTTCAAAGAAGATACATGATGATTAATACGACTGTTAGACTAACGGATAAAATTAAAATTAACTTTACAATACGTTTAGTTGAATGATATCTTTAACACGAAGAATAAAGACATTTTGTGTCACTTTAAGTTGAATCGTTTTATGACATGATGTAGATTTTGAAGTTGCAAATGCTGACGGTAAATTCAACCTAATCTGCCATATATAAGAACAACTTGTAAGCACATTTCGTCATTCACTTTTTGTGCATAATCAAAACTTTTCTCATAAGCCAACGCATCCAAAAGAGAGTTAAATCTCAAGCCTTTGTTCTTCGTTCCCGATGCTAAGATCTCAAACAAAGAAAGCACCAATTGTTTCTTACCTGCAATTAAAGAACGAAGAAAGCATCGATTGGTTTCTTACCTTCGATCATGACACTTGGATTTGCTTGAGTAGAGCCTCAGTGACTTTGAACTGGCGTGACGGCGATAGGATATTTTTAGGATTGAGTGATAGGTTAGGGGAGAGGAAGCACGCCTAAAAAGAATGAGACATGGGAAAAGGAAGCACGTTGACAGAGAATGAGAGATGAAGGATCAATCAATCCTTATTTTGAAGGAAAAAAAGAGCGTATACATGTAAACCATCTAATGCACGTGTAGCTCCGCTTGTGAATATGCCGTGATACGTGATTAATGTGAAGCATTTAAAATCTAGTTTTTAATAACCGCTAAGATAAAAGTATCATAAAATAAAAAAAATAATATAATAATTTGTCATTATTTTCAACCATGTCACGTATTCCACCAAGTAAAAAAAATGGTCATTATATAAACCGTAGGGGGGGAATGCACTCTTTTTGAAGAGTACGGAAGGGTATTTTCGCTAAAAAAATATATTAATATCCAAAAGAGTAAACTATATTAACATGCAAAGTTAGAGCGCATCGTAGCCAATTATTAATAAGCTTTTATTAAAGCCCGTTACGCACTTACGCTGATAAATGATTTTTAACTTGAAAATTCAAAAGGCATGTGAATGCGTATAAATAGTATTCGATAATGATTACATAATTTAATCCAATAATTAAGAACATTTGACGAAAAATATAAACATCCATAGCTGATTAATTAAATACTTATGTACAAGGAGGTGTAACGTAGGGGTGTGCAAAAAAAACCCAACCCAACAATTTAACCCAACCCAATTGAACCCAACCCCAATCAAACCCAACCCAATTAACCCAATAGTTATCGGGTTGGGTTGGGTTCAACCCGAATAAATAGTCGGGTTGGGGTTGGGCTAAATGCATTGGGTTGGGCCGGCCCAATTGACCCAATCAAGATTTTTTTTCAAATAATTAATTAATTTTTTAAAATATATTTTTGTAGTTTAAACGTTAAATAAGTAAAAGCAAACAACAAATAAATAAAAAAAATGTATTTCTAGAGTCTCATTTTTATTTTTAGTCATTATTTAATGTCTATGACCATGTTTCTAGTATACGATTACGATCACATTTCTAGTTTAGTTTACGATATGTTCCGTACTTGTGTTATTTAATGTTTAAGACTATAATAACGTTAAATTTTTGAATTTGGTGTTTACAGACAATAATATGAAATTTCTATTTATTGATCGACGGTTTAAATTTAAGTGTTATTCGGTAAAATATTTATATATATTTTTTAAAGTTTAGTTCAGGCCAATGACCCAACCCAACCCAACCCAACCCAGAGTTTTTCGGGTTGGGTTGGATTGGGTCTTCAAAAATTTTGGGTCGGATTGGGTTATTTTTTCCAAACCCAATATGATCGGGTCGGGTTCATGTTTTACCTCGGGTCGACCCAATCCAACCCATGCACACCCCTAGTGTAACGTATGGACGACGGTTATAACTTATGACTTATATATACATATATGGCCTTAAATTTTATTTATTTATTATTAATTTAAGGAGTACATCAACGTTATTAAGCATATGAACAAATTGATCAATAATATAAAACCCTTACAAATATTTCTACTATTACAGGTGGTGATCGATAATGATTAATAAGAAGATTATGAAATAATTTAATTGAATTGTCTTATCCACCCCTTAAATGAAAGAAGAGGACGGCGAGGATGATGTGTAATAATGCAATTTTATATATAATGATTGATCATAGTATATAATAAAATGAAAATGACCCATGCAAGAAATTTGCGTAATTGGCACAAAAAGTTGGTATAAGATAAGAAGGAGTCTATCAAATGTTGGAAAAAAAATAAGGTCAAGCTATTTGAGATTTCTGATGGGGTCAAGTTAAAAAGAGCCCAAAAGCATTTGCATTAACTTTTCAACCAAGTTGATTTTGATGTGCCTAATAACGAATCATATATCCTTGTCTAATCAATTGTCCTTTCTTCATAATCAATAATTATGTACTATTTAAATTACACTAAGCCCAAGTTTTAAAATGCCGCTTGCTGATGTCGTTTCGCATTTTCCGTTTTACGGATATATCGCTTGCCGATGGGTATGTTGATGGGCAAATGGTAAAACCGCATATACCGCATGGGCATACCGCATGCTGATGGGGTTTTCGACGGATATTTTGTAAAAAATATTTGAGTATTTAAGCATGATATTTATATAGGTTCAAAACTACATATTTAATAAATACAAGATATAATTGTATATAACAAAACACATTTGTAACTTAAATATGTAGGTGAAATGTATAATGTAAAATCACATTATTAGTTGAAGTGTATAATATTAAGTCAAATTATTATGTGAAGTGAATATGTTAAGTGTGTTATAATAAGTGAATATGCATGTAAATTGTGTATGTATGTTAACAAATTTATTATTAGTTGAAGAATATAATATTAAATGAATATGTATATATATATTAAGTGTATATGTATGTTAGGTGAAGTTAATATGTATGTTAAGTGTATAATATTATTTGAAGTGTATAATATTAAGTTAATTTAATAGGTGAAGTGTATGTTAAGTGTAAATGTGTGATATTAGTTGAATAACAAAAGTCCCACATTGATAGATGATAAGAGTTTGTTGATGTTTATATACCAAATATTAGGGACAAGGGCTTGGGCCCTTAGGGTCATAGGATTTCGTGGATAGGGGGGGGGGGGGACTCACACAAATGTTCTACCACACGCGCGCGCCGCCGTCCGTCCGGTCAGGGTGGGCTCTTGGGCAAATATAAATATTTTTGGCAAATTTTTAATTGGTATTTTTGCCGAAATATACCAAGAGTTTAATTTTTTGCAAAATTCCAATCATTTTTCGCAACTTTTTTGAGTAAAAACAAAAAACGACATTCCATCCACGCGCCCATGCAAATTTCGCGAAATTTGGTAAAACGACAGCGAAACAAAAGGGATGTCGTTTCGGTGTTCCTCGGAAAACGAAAATCGAGGCAGATATCGAGTGATTTTCGGGACATTTGATACCTTGGCCTATTCTATCTTTTTTTTAACAATATCAAACTAAATTCAGTTTTGAAAACCAGATTCTGGTTCTAAATTTGGCATTTTTGCCACAATTCAAAACCATTTTTTTTTTCTAGATCAGGATTACTCGGGATCCATAATTCTAGTTCTGTTTTTTTGTTATCTTGATTTACATTTTTTTAATTTTTACAATCGATCAATTTGAGTCGTCGAATTAAAAATATCGGCTATCCGAAATGGGACAAAATATATATTTTTTAATTCGGAACCGGAGTTTTGTATCCGAATTAACTTCGTAAAGAAAAATAACTCAAAATTTTGTATTTTTTGAGCTATTAAATAAACAACATTAATTCCAGTCTAAATCAGACTTAGGGATGGGACGGGGCCCAAAATTTGTGGTCCGTTCATTGCGATTCACCTTTTCAAAAACAAAACAAAAAATTACTTCATAACTAAAATCATTATATTAATAAAAAAAGGGTTAATTGCGGCAATATTGCACAACTTTTGGTCAAGAGGGGTTTTAGGTCCCCAACCTTTCAAAGTGTGGGAAAAAATACACAACGTTTGTTGAATGTAAAATCCGTTGGTCCTTCCGTTAGGATGTTAAATTCTGCTGATGTGGCATCGTTAAATTGCCTAATGAATTGCCAATTTGTAATATTAATTACATAACCTAATTAATAAGAATAAATTAAAATATTTTAGTTATGATTAAAAAAATAAATTAAAACTTTAAATTAGCTAGCAATACTTATTTAACACGTAATTTCTATTTTTAAACTCGTGCTTCAATATTATTCACATATTTACTATGTCGTTTTTTAAATTACAGGTGTTTTTAATAATCAGTCGTTTTTCCAAAATTTTAGTCGTTTTCAATAAACTGTCGTTACGTAATCTTTGCAAATTTTAGTCGTGTTTAACAATCCGTCGTTTTTCAAAATTTTAGTCATGTTTGACGAAGAGTCTGTTAGATTTTTAGGGGGGAGTAAAAATTATTTATTTAATTTAAAGTATTAATTAGTATTTTTGAATCATAACTAAAAGGGTATTATAGCGTAATAGCCAAATAAAAAGTTTATATTTGCTAAATATCTAACTTTTGGTTTATATTTAGGCATAGCCAATTAACCATGTTAATGAATATAAATGACTTATATACCCTTAAATATCAAATTTATAAATTCTGATTTTAATATCTAATTATAAATATCGATATGATTTAATTTATTCTTATTAATTAAGTTATGTAACTAATACTCGAAGTTGGCAATCCATTTGGCAGTTTAACGATGTCACATCAGCAGAATTTAACATCCCTAACGGAAGGACCAACGGATTTTACATTCAACAAACGTTGTGTAATTTTTCCCACACTTTGAAAAGTTGGGGACCTAAAACCCCTCTTGACCAAAGGTTGTGCATTATTGCCGTATTTAACCGTAAAAAAAATAGGTTTATGATTTTATGTTCAAATTATTATGATTTTGTGGATCTCAAGTTAAAGTTAAATTGATGACTTTTTATGCTATGTACATGTACATGGACATGTTTTACGGCCAAGATTGGATTCAAATTATAAAATTATTATCATGTGTTATGAATTAATGTTTTATGATCATTTTTCATTATTCTCATTATATAAATCAAACATATGTTTGGGGCATTATGGGCCGGGCCTTGGCAGATCCATTGAAATTAATATTTCTTTCACTTTTTGTTGGGCCCATAAAAGTCTTTTCCAATTCCACTTGCCAAGGAAATACATCAAATCTTCTTATCCATCTTAGCTAACTAAATCTTATGAATATTGAGTGTGACTAATAATTTAAATTCCCAATTTAGATTGAATAAAAGCACAAGTTGTAATGTATGGGAATATTCTATGGATTTAGGTTTAGCAATGACTATTCACTAATTAAATCCACTTTTTTACAATAATTTAATACATACAATCATTTCGGTGCTGTTTGGTAGACAACTTAAACTGTTTTTGTTTTCTTTATTCAGAATTTTATAGTTGTAGTGTAAAAGACTTTTGCAGTTGTTTTGAAATAACTGTTTGGTACACATTTTTGTTTTTTATTTTTAAAAAATAAAACAACAGAATAATTGTTTGGAATTCGATTTGATTTTTTCTTGAAAAATTAAATATTTACTACATTAATAAAATATAAAAATATTATTATATTAATAATATAATAACATAAATATCATGTTTAACATATCAAAGCTATATACTATATAGTCTAAATAATCAGGTTTAACATGCATCAAAAGTAAAATATCTCATGCATTTTATTCTATTATTTTTCACCAACATTATATTAAACATAGTATTCACGTGAATTGTATATTCACCACAATAGGTCGTCCGCATTCATTTTTCTAGAGTCATCACACAAGTAATTTATGTCCCAACATCACATAGGCCAAGTCAGATTCGGCATCGGCACCGGCACCGGTGTCGCAGTTAGCTTTGGTGACTCAGTTGACATCGAGATTTTGAAGGTTCAATGGTGAAGTTTAAAGGTAAAAATTTGGTATCCGTTTTCCGGTTTTGTCTCTAGACCGGTACCAATCCCAGATCGATTTAAAAAAAATCCAAGAAATTTAATTTAAACCCAAGAACTGGTACTTCTCGGTTCCTATTTTTAGAACTGAGAACCATAAATGATGCCCTAAACAAATATTCCCCGGTTTTTGGTACCGGTTTTGATTTTAAACTACATGTCATTTTTTTAGTTTTTAGTATGTCATTTTAGTGAATTTTAAACTTTTATTGTTGTTTTTATACTATTTGTAATTTTTAATTTTGAAAAATACATGTGGTTTTTAAGAAAAGCACTTTTAAAACCGAAATCGGTACAAAAATAAAATTCCCGATTTTTTCTTCGGAACATGAACGAAAAAAAAGAAGAGTTATTTACCGGTTCCCGGTTCTAATTTTACTCCTAATGAAGTCGATAGAAATAAAGAGTGACGAAAGAAAAAACTGAGTGAAAAAAACAGAAAACAACAAAAATCTGTATTTGAAAATCCTTAAGAAAAACAGAATAAAACTTGAAAAGTTTTGGAGTTCAGTTTGATGAGTTACATACCAAACAGTCTTTATTTTTCTCAGTGTAACTGTACAAGTTAGAAAACTAAAAAACTGTTTTCAAGTTATGTACCAAACACAACATTCAAATCTTACTTTATAGGCTGGATCCTGGTTTGTAAATGGTCATATTATGCCGAAACATCCAATCAATACTAATCACAAAATCTCCATGCATCATTGCACAAAACTCAAATCTTATATTAGCATAACATAGACATCATGTAACTTGTTATAGCTCAATATTCAAATTTGAGCATCGGTATTATTATGTGTTCTCTAATAATGCCCATAAATTATTATTTTTAAGCATATAGTTTCATGATTTTCATTTTCTCTACTATATATAGAGATAAATTTTAAAATTATAATATCTACAATAAAAATATGTAAATTATGTGAATTGATGCCGCAGTGTATTTATATATTTAATCATGAAAAATTATAAACATGCCGCGATAGTTGATCTAGTTTTGATATATTTCAATCATAAATATCTTAAGGAAATTTATAATTAATTTTTATTTTCTAATAATCAAGTGAGCCATAACTCAAAATAATTGATGAATTTTTATATTGAGCATTTGTATTAAATATGTACTCTTAATTTTTCTTTATCATCAAAGAAAAATAGTGAAGGGAATGATGATATGTATATCTTATATCATGATATTTAATCATCTATATCAATACATCAAATTAAATTTGCAAATATTAATATAAAATAAAGATCCAATATTCCATAAATCATTTTAAATTCTCAAACAAACTATATAAATATTATATATATTTAAGAACATGAAATATCAATCCAATCATACGCATTGAATTGATCGAGTTGCATAATATTTGTCTAAACTAAACATAATTATTATCCATAACATAATGATATCACGTGACAGCCCCACGAGTCGGACCCCCATCACGTGATCTTATCCAACGGTTGATGCCGCTTACTGAGAGGGACCAGCATGAGATACACGTGGCGGCTTTCTACACGTCTGTTGTTTCCTGATTTCAAGAGCCTGTGAGGTTAATAATATCCGAGTCGCTGACAAACCCACCCCCGCAGGGTACAGATTCGTACTTGGATAGTTGGATTCAATATATTCAGAGAGACGATTTTACCCCCTTTGCTTTGCCGCCTCGGCTGCGTGTTGCTTGTTGGGGCATTTTGGGAAGAGAAATTATTAAAGGGAATATTTGCAGAGCCTCGATAATGATGTAGCCATGCGCAGCTTGGAAACGGGACCAGAATACTACAAGTACAAAATATTATATTTTGAAACTATTATTAAAAATTAAATGACTCAAATTTAAATAATTTTTTAGTCTCTCTATTAAAAAATAGATGGTATAAATTTATTAACCGTCAACGAACTTACCGTCTTACACTAATCTAACTTTAATAATAATAATAATAATAATAATAATAATAATAATTAGATACGTCATACGAGAAAGAAGAAATATTGAATAATTTTGTTGTAAAAGAAATTAAGTAGCGTAGGTTGGTTTTTACCATGATAATTTTAGTGTAATTTGTTATATACTAATAAATTAGCTATATATTAGATCTAAACTAAAAATAAAATTAAGGCAATTTCATAGGACTTCATGTGAAGATGTCTCATTAGTTTCTAGTTTTTAATCTACGTAATAATATATAGTATATGTTATATGTATTATGTACTATATATAACATATATATAGTGGCATTGGCATAGCTAAAATAAAATTTAAGTGAAGCATGAGTTCACAAAAAGAAAACACATGATATATTAAAGAAATTGAGAAAAGGGACTACTTAAATGTCAATCATAAATCCGTAGGAATAATGTCTCTCATTTAAATAAATTTTTAAAAAAATTAATAACATGGTTTAAAATTTTTTGAACTCCTTGACCAGAAAACTAAATAGACAAACGTTTTCATTGAGCTGAAATTTCAATCACTTTTGAGACTAATGAAAAATATATTGGTTAAAGTTTCAGATGTGAGAAAAAAACTTCTTTAAGAACTCGAAAGTTTTTAAAATTATATTTACATATATGATTTTATTGAGTGTTAGAGATTTGCAGATTCGATTTTGTATCGTACGTCTTGAAGTGTATTGAAGTCGACAATTTATTTATTGTATATTGAGAAGAAGACGGTCTCATAGTATATTCAACAGTTAGAGGGACTAAATTTGCTTCAAAAAGAGTGTCTTGACACGCCTAGATTTTTTTCTTGGCTTTCTTTAATTTTTGAAATCATGGATCTTTTGACGCTTTTATCTGTTGATTTTGTTGTATATCTTATTGAAGCTCAGAGTTTTCAAGATTTGATCAGCTAAGATATGGATCGAAAATTATATTTCTCTTGTGTTTTGATTTTTGAAATAATCTAAACTATCTTATTGTTTTTTTTTTAGAAGACCCTATCTAATAAACTCACAAGCTATGGGTCAATAGTTATGAGCTTATTTCAGTTATTTTAAAAATATTGATTTAACTTTAGATCTTATCAAACCATTGTTTTGCTTGACTATAATTGTTATACGTTCATTAATACTGAAGAGGAGAATCAATGAGAAAAGAAATAAATTACAATAATAGATTAACAAAAACATCGTCATAAGTCATAACTAGAAAAATAAAATAACCCAATTATCTCAAGAATTTTTTGTTGTGATCCTTGGTAAAGAACCCTAGATCTGAAAAAAGTGAACTTCCTTATTCAATAATATATGATTATTTATAGTAATGAATAAAACTCGAAAATTATCCGGAGAGACATGCAATTATAGACCATATAATAATACATGTCACGTCCAATATGGTTGATAAATGTAGCAAACATAAGAATTAAATGCTTGACATGAGAGCAAGCTTACGAGCTAGGGTTTCACATATATGTTGTACGCATAATTTGTGGATAATATGCGATGAATATGCATGTCAAGAGATCGATAACGAGATATCATGAAGGGTAAGAGTCTCCGACAGAACCAACTCAGAGACTCAGACTATATAATATATCATATGCCCCCAAAAAAATTAAATTAAATAAAAAACACATAATATCAATTTGGAGCCCAAAATATATCGTTGTATTGTAATTCTGTAAATGCTTCAAAGCTCCCACATGGAGGCACATAAAACCCCACCTTCTCTTTTTCCTTGTCCACAAAAAAATAAAAATAAAATATTATAAGCACAAAATTTGCCTCAACATATTGAATTTTCTAAATTAAGATCTTATTGCCGTTTTTATATGGTATTATTCCATATTCCATTCTCTGCATTTGATATTTTCATTTAAATATGATCAATTATGATCGGCTCTAAAGGGTGAGACATTTTCAGGTGAAGGCATGTCTCACTATATATAATATAAATGTTTGTTTTACATGTATGTATCTAATATTCTTGAGCATATATATATATACGAGTGATATATAGTAATAATTAATGACATAAATTAATTTAATAAATAATCTGTTGTGAGAAGAAATATGGAAAGGGTGAAGAAAGTCTCAAGATCTTAAGAGACATATGTGAATTGGCATGTCCTTCAGTGTTCCCTTAGAGAGTTACAGATGTAGAATACTCGGGTATATATCTAAATATACGTGTATATATATAAATATATATCTTGTTGTACAGAGTAAAGCCTTGGGGATATATTTGTGACCATTGATTAATGAGGGTCCAACTAGCTAGGGTACTCTCATAATCAAAGGGACAAACAAACACATCTTAACCAATAGTGATAAAACACTCTTTCACAACACATTATCATATATAAGGATATTGAAATAATAACTTACGTACACTTAGTAGTACTACGAACCCATAAGCTTATCTTATCGGTTTTCCATTTAGGTCACATTTTTTTTAATGACCATTTAGGTCACATTTAGGAGTGTTATAAATATAAGGTAATACTCAACTAATTGTGGTTCTGTTTGGACCCGCAGCCGGGTAAATCCGAAACTATAATTGTGGTCATGGAAAAATCCGAAACCAGCCAAAAAAATTATAATCAAAATATTTCAGTTTTGGATGATTTTTTTTTCTTTACTTTTTTCATATTCAACAACTCGAATTCACTTGGATTCATTCAAGATCTAACAATTGAATCCGGAAACATATAATTCAAACTAGAAAAAAAAAAATTGAATTCAAAATTATATGGTATGAGAGTCGAAATATGGAATCGCCATTAACATATTAATTAACCTTGAGTAGTTTTATTATAAAACTATATATATAAACTATATATATATATATGTGTGTGTGTGTGTGTGTGACATAGTAATCAAGTATAAATTGAGATTTCACTAGCTATAGTCTCTTATTTCGATCATCTTTCGTGATAAATTACTATAAGACCTTACACCCCATAGACATAAAGATACTAAGAGATTTTCTATCATATTTTAGCTTTAAAGATGAAGAAAGGGAAGAAAAAAAAAACGAATACTTATACATATAATATAAGGTTATTATTTATGATCACACATGTCAATTTGGATTTTGTTCACTGTACAAAACGCGCAAATAGAGCATTAATAACATGGACCCTCTTATATATCGATCGCTTCTCATACGTCAAGCACCTATATTTCATCAAAATAACACATAATATTTTTATTATTATTATTACCACATCAAGCTGTTACACATTCAATTTATTCCAACCCTCATGATACGACTATACGAGCCATAATAATATGTGTAGATTTCTTGATTGACGCCAATTTAGGAGTAACAGACACGAGAAGTTTGAAAAGCGAACCTTCATCGAAATTGCTTACATATATGTATGTATAATTATATATATTTTATATACGTGGGGCATGAAATGAGAGACAAAGTTTCAGAAAAGAACATGTAAAGCCAACTGTAAACTAACCCCTACCGATCTTCACCATCTTAATAAATCTCTTCTCTCCTATCTTTTGATGTTTGTTAAGACAATGACCACTTTCATTGATTATGAATGATTTCTTATAATAATAATAATAATAATAATAATAATAATAATAGTTTCTTATGTATAAGCTATAATTAAGTTTCGCCATTACACAACTGTCATCAAATTGGATGCTCTGATTGTGCTCGACACACGCTAAGAAAATTCTCTCAACCAATTGTGTGTGGTATATATATACATACTATATGTATAGTACTGTTTTGTACTCGGGAGTTGACTCTCTTAGACTTTGATTGATATTATGCGACTTTTGTTTCATTTAATATTCTGCAACGCGTTTTTGGGGTAGCATAGAGTTTTCTAGTATGTAATTATCCATAGATATAGAATATAGGGATGAATATTCGAATTCGGATATCAATTTTCTGAATATTCAGATTTTGGATTCGGCTACCGGATAGTTAAAAAAAAAGGGATATCATTCTGGTTTCAGGCCTATATACACATGTAAATCATATGAATATAGGCTGTAGCTGAGATTTTTACATGAAGCTTTACATATAGTAAAATAGATTAATTACATATTAAAATAAACACAAGAGTTTCCCTAGAAAAAGTTACTACAACTATGTCAAGTATCAATGGACTCCCCCCAAATTGATCACATTAAATTTTGATCGGAATACTACCACTTCTCGTATAGATCTAGAACTAGAGTGGAATTTTCATCATGATTCATGGTTGTAATTTTGTGATGTCCCGACTCCCGTGTCAACACGAGTCTTTCCACATATTTTGTTTTACCTTCCCACACAACCCGACAGACCATTTCTAGATCGTTTTATGATGAAAATGTAAGATTACTTAGATAATTATAATATGATTAGATTAGATCAATACTTGCTTTGCTTGTATCTTTATTATACTATTGAAGTTTAAGTAAAAAAACAAGTAAATATAAGTATTGTTTGGGGTTGTTGTTCGAAAAATATTTTGTTTTTTCGTTAATTTTAAAAAGAATATTGTGTTTGGTAAGTTCACATAAAAAATTATAATTATTTTTATATTTTTTAATAGGCAAAATTTAAAGGAACAAATTTTTACTTTTTGGAAAAAAATAATTAAAAAAAATATTTTGAAGATTATTACGTACATATCTTTCTCTTTTTGGTAGAAAAGTTTTTTCCTTTAATTTTAAGGAGAATACTGCAAAGTGAGGAACCCAATTATAGGTAGAAAAGTATGGTTTTAATGTATTTTAAAATAATATATTTTAAAAAAATTCATAGATGTGACGTGGCCTGATTTTGTATATGTTCGAAATGGGCCTATTACCAAATATTGAGATCACATTAACTCTAACTAGAAATCTCAAAACTAAAACTCTTAAGCTATAGGGACGATGTCACTTAGGGGTGGCAATTTGAGGCCGGACACGAAACACGAAACGGTTACGACACGTTTTAAATGGGTCTGGGTCTACCATAAATGGATCTGGGTCCAACCGTGTCGAACACGATTAACACGATTAAATAACGGGTAAACACGGCACGAACACGTTAACACGATGAGACCCAATTAGACACGATTAAAGAGCAAAATATTAAATTTTCTACATTTTATATATGTTATTTAGTGGGTTAATGTTTATTATATATGAAATTTATATTTTATTAATTACGTCTTACAATTGATGAACATAAAGATTTGCTAGTAAAATTTTAAAATCTTCGATAATATAGTAAAATAAATTAAGTTAAATGAGTATAAATTGAATTAATTTATTATTTATAAATAAATGTATCTATTAATTGGGTTAAACGGGTAGACACGATAAACACGCTATTTAAATGGGGCGGGTCTGGGTCTCGTCTTTTAACACGATTAATAAATGGGGCGGGTCTGGGTCTCGTCTTTTAACACGATTAATAAATGGGGCGGGTCTGGGTCTAGATAAAATAAGTAAAAAACGAATAAGACTCGGCACGAACACGACACGCAACCCGAATTGCCACCCCTAATGTCACTCCACGTATTAAATTAATTAAACGGGTTAAATTAAATCACATATCTTGATTAAATAGCGCACTAATTATTAAGATCTAATAAACACTGAAATGATTACTCTAAAGTCTCAACTAGCATTGATCGATAAACTAAAATATGATTATAATAGAGACATATTTTAGGTGATTATACATGGAAATTTGGGGTCGGCTGCACATGCGGGGAATATAATCATTAATGAATAATTAACTTAAGTAAACCAATTTAGTCCAATATTAGACCTAAGAATGCTTTCCATGTCTTTTCAAATATATTATCTGTATAGATACTGTAGATAATATATGCCAATAATTTTAAATTTGGAATAAATGAATTAACATTTATAAAATTTAGAGAAAGTAATCTTAATGAAACTATATATGACATTCGTGTGTGATGGTTAATTTTGTAATTAACTTTTTGTAATTATTTGTTCAATTATTTATTTATTTTTATTAATGAAGCTAGCTTTTAAATGGTCCAGACAAAATAGACCCATGGGGCAGATACGGTCATTGATGAATTTGAATTAGCTACATTGCAACAATGCGAATATGGGAAGATATTTTATTTTCACCTCTCTCTTTCATGAATAATTTTTTATTATTATTAAATTTGAGAGTAATACGAGGGCAATCTAATATATTTTTGGAATAAAAAAAAGCAATTAATAAAAGATCATCGACAGGGTTGGCCTGGCTATACGCGAGGCCGGGGTCTAGGGCCCTATAATTTTAAAGGTCCTAATTTTATTTGATATATTGTTGTATATTTGATTAAATATAAATAGAATTTAATTTTTAATTACTTTAAGGGCCCAAAAATTTTACATAACCTAAGACCCCAATTTAAAACGACGAGCTCAGGGCCATCGGCACAAGTTACTTCTTAATAAATACTTGATTCATATATATATATATAATGTTCAAAATGTATTTAAATTCAGTAGAGAAAAAAAAGATCATGAAACTAGCGGTAACGGAAGCCTATTTTGAGTAGCGGAAAAAATAATACGAAAGCAATCCATGGAGCTCAAGCTATCAGCTTCTCTGAGTGGAAGGCTAGGTTTTCTCCAAAACCGTCAAGGATATACAAGAAAATAATTTGATCTTATATCGTGTGCATCTTATGATTAATAAAATTATCCATATGCAAATAAAGAAGATTACCAAATCATGCATAATCATGCATAATGATTTATTTACTACTATATCTATATCTTTTATTAGGTTGATATGTAATGTTTGCATTTATTTTGTTTCTTTTTATTTTTGATTCCTTGCATCTATTTTAGAAAGATTAGCCTTAGACTCATATTCTTACTAATGTGATCGCTAATTTTTACGGAAGACAGTTTATGATGAATTATGCAAAATTTAGCTTTTGCTTGTGAAGTCAAGTTTGTATCTCGCAAAAAACGCGTTCTTTGTGCTCTTCGTATCTCTACCTGCATCACTTTTCCAGTAGGTGAAAATCCAACAATGTCAATGTATTTCTTTTCTATTTCTATAATATATTTTCTATAAGCAAGTCGCCCTAGCTGGAGGCATGCATATATGCCCGAAAATTTTACGGGCGCTTCACACAAAGGTTTTACACGTTTGAAACACATAAAATTTTCAAATTATTATTACTTGTTGAAATTGGCCAAATTTATTTATACTTCCACACCTACAATTGCTTACCTCTTTATGTTTGAATGATCTAAACATTTACGAATTCGCTTAAGTTCTCTATAAACATAGTTATCTATAATAATCATTTATAGATCCGACTATATGATTCTTCCCAAACAAATATAATATGGACGAGACATGTGACAATTATAGTTGACCAGCCTAAAAATCCTAATTAGCTATGAATTAACTGAACTTAAAACCCTAAGGTAAGATATAAACATAAATTCATATGCATGTATGACACACACACATATATGTGTGTGTTTATATATATATATATATATATATATATATATATATATGTGTGTGTGTGTGTGTATACACACAAACTCATATATACATTGGATGAAATAATTATAAGATAGAACGGATACATATTGTTTTCCATACAAATCGATATAAAATCATATAGATTGTCTTTACTCTAAGGAATCTAATCTTGGAATATTGATCAACATAAGTGAAATAAAAATATCCCTTCGTTGGCTCATGGAGACAAGTACGGAGACCCATAATGCCTCATCAACCGGCCATATATGCATAAAATAATATTTATATTTATCATAGAAAAGGCTCCAAAATATTTAGTTTAAAATATAACAATTGCTAATAAACGGATTAATTGCGTTAATTAATACAACCTTGTTATGGTCAGGCTCAGTAATGATCGACAAAGCAGAATGTGGATTTTTTAATTATGAAAGCAAACAAAAACTAAATATGAGGTTTAGTTATAATTAACAATAATTAATCATAGGATATTCCGTCAGCAGATTATTTATAATCATATTGTATCCAGCTAATTAGCCTAACCAACCCAAGCTTGATTAATAAAGAAAATTAAATTAAGTATATAGATCTGTTTTGAATTAAATTTGTGGGTGTCCATATGCATGTGATGTGAGTTGGTCTTTTAAGATCAAGGCAATTAATGTTAAACTAATTAAATGAATGAAATTAATATGGATCAATGAGATCATAATTAAATAACTATTTATGATAAATAATTTAAAATATAGCTTATTCGGGATAAGAGAGAAGCATACGCAATATCTTGAAACCGAATAATATTGAAATGTTGGTTCATATATAGTATACTTACATAGTTTTTATTTTATCTGTTGTGACTGAATTTAATTGAAAATTAATTACTAATTAATCAATTTTAGCAAGTATTTAAGAGTATTAAATTACAAGGTTTTTTTTTCTCTCTCTCTCTCTCTCTCATTTGATTGGAGTTTAACTATACCGTTTAGGGCATGGAGATTTAAAATAAATAAATATAATTATGATATTTTGCATGGAAATCGTTGTGATTAGTCATCAATAGATATGCAACTATCTAATGTTTAAACTATAGTATTACTCTTAACTTTTATAACTAATCATAGTTAACCGTTACTTAAAAACTGCTAGTGATTCCTATCTAATATTCAATATAATTAAAAAATAATTGTTTGATTTTGAATTTAAAATGCCTTCTAATATTTGAAAAACCAACTCATACGGCGTATGTTATTGTTATCAGCCTTTTATATACTTTCACTTATTTAAGAGTTTATTATAGTTCGCAAGACCTTCAATCAAATCAAACAAAATACGCTAAGGATATCGGCCCGTGAAAAAATACTAAGTTTATTGTCCGTTAAGTGACCACGAGTCCGACACATGTGTAATTTGTTACCTTTCAATATTTGATCATTGATAAAGTGTAACAAAATGATAAATATAGCTATTAACAGGTTAACTGCCAAATACTCTTATTATGTATATGTTCATATTTATATTATTAAGCTAAATTTCCATTTAATTTGATTAAAGTGATCACTACTCTAATGAATTGCACTGCACTAGCATATGATAATTTTTCTGCGTACGCTTTAGTCTTACACGTGTCACAGTAAAAAAACATTTATAGTAAAAAACATTTCAGTAGAAAAAAATTATTTATAGTCATGGGAAGTGATTGATTGGATATAAATTTTTTGTACCCTTAGGCCTTAACTTCATCTTTGATATTATAGATACATATTTGATATTTACCTTACCTGTAACTGTAAGACAGTTTTTTTTTTCTTTCTTTCTTACCTATCGATAAATACAATTTATATGTGTAAGAGTGCACATGTATACTTATAAAGGTAAGTGACTAATGTCTAGCTGTCAGGAAAAAAGCTGGTTAAATGTTGTACGTACTATCATGAACATGAGTGACGTGACAAGTCATTTAATACCACATCAATATATAAAAAATAGGTTAAATAAATCACTAATTATTCACAAATTACATGAGAAAGAGGTGATAATGATATATCAAAGTTTCCTCCCGTGAAAAACGACAATCAAATTATTCTATATATGCTCATAGATAGTATAAGAAAAATGAGTTTAAGTTGTAATCAATTTCTAAGTATTTACATTTTATCCATAGTGAAAGAATATCTAAAACATAACAAAATAATAGCTCATTTAAGTTTATTATATATATAAAAAATGTTTATGAAAAAAGGGACTCGGATAAATTAAATCAATACAAAGTTAAGACTACAGTAAAAATTGTGTAGAAGTGACTCAAATCCCTATATTAATATTTTTTTCATGTACGATCCAATGATTAGTTTTTGAAAATTTGAATTGGATGGAAAAAATACTTTTTCCGCTAAGAAAAACTTAACTATAAATATTTGGCCCTTTTATTTAATGAAAAACATAAATATACTAAGCAGTCAGCATATCACTATTATATATCACAAAGACGGTAAAAGTAACAACTGCTTCTTACTAGTCGGTGTTTCTATTTATGTCCTATATTCCATCGGAATAAACTTTTGTATAAAAAAACCCCAGTTTAATATCATCGTTGTTTTTAGGGTTAATTGCGGCAAAAATACCCAACCTTTGGTCAAATTCTCTGTTGTGTATACAACCTCCGTAAATGGTGGCAAAAGTACCCAAACTTTGCATTTGGGAGTTGACCGAAAAAATTCACCTATGTGGCAATCACCCTTTGCCACGTGGCATGCCACATGGCACTTGGCCGCCACGTGGCATGCCACGTAATTATTTTTTTAAATAATTTTTTTAAAAATATATTTTTTTATTTAAAAAAATAAAATTATTTTTCCATAATAACCAATTATGAGTATTTAAATTTAAATATTCATTATTAGTTTTGTTATTAAATATAATTATTCATTTTAGAAAAGTGGATCAAACAAAATAAATAAAGAAAAAAATCACCGTTCACGGTTCACTCAAGCTCCGCCTTCGATCCAGTTCACGGGTGAAATAAAATCGCTTAATATGTTTAGTAAAAATAATCAATAATAATCATATGATTATTTAACGACAATTTTCAAAACAAGAATAATATATAAATAAAAAACATATTAAACAATTATTATTTATATAAAATACAAACACACAAAAAATATCATGCAAACAAATAAACATAATTTTTTGTTAAATATAAATATGACTACTATTTTTTGTTTTTCAATAAGTGTGTGTATTTAATTATGTCTTGACTTTTTAAACAATGTTGATGTGTTTATTAGTTATTATTATTATTAAAAAAATTTATTTCGTTCTACCCACTTTTTTAAAAATAAATAATTATAACCAATAATGAATATTTATATTTAAATATTCATTATTTGTTATTATCTGAAAAATATTTTTATTAAAAAAAATTATTTTTTTTAAAAAATTATTTAAAAAAATAATTACGTGGCATGCCACGTGGCGGCCAAGTGCCATGTGGCATGCCACATGGCAAAGGGTGATTGCCACATAGGTGAATTTTTTCGGTCAACTCCCAAATGCAAAGTTTGGATACTTTTGCCGCCATTTACGGAGGTTGTATACACAGCAGAGAATTTGACCAAAGGTTGGGTATTTTTACCGCAGTTAACCCTTGTTTTTAAGAGCATTACGTGATGATGAGGTTCCACGTTATAATTTACATTATTAATTAATAAATTAAATCCCATATTAATTAATAAACTAATAACCGCAAATCCGTACACTCATAATGTACCCCACATTCTCTGACAGAGCATCTGCCTTTGTCTTCGCTTAAACTCTCCCTAAAACTCCTTCATTTAACTGATTTGACTCTCAAGATCTCAACTATATATATATATATACATACATATATATTTACATGCAGAAAAAAGAAAGAAGAACACATGAGCTTGTTCAAATGATTAAGCCTGGCATGGCATTGAATTAACTTCTCTCGCAGGGCTTCACAGGATTTGACCGAAACCCTAGCGAGGAAAACATCGATCTTTGTACAGGATGAGGAGAATACAAACCCACAAATCACAAAAAGAATGATCTCAAATGGGTCAACATCATCAACGACACATATATATATACCTATATATACGCATGCATATATATGATCTTCCACAGTTAGTCTTCTGAGGAGCCGCTAAAAACCCGTAATCCCTACGGGTTCCCAAAATAGAGCAAAAAATAAATAAAATGAATATAGAAGAAGATGATGAAGAAGAAGAAGAAGAAGGATTCTTCGACGACGATCGGAAGATGTTGAAAAAAAGAGAAGCAGAAAGTGCAGCTTCGTCTTGTATAGCCATCTTCGTCGTCGTCGTCGCTGTTTTCGTGATCTTCGTCTTCGTTTCCGGGACGAGTTCAAAATGCTGAACCGCTCAGGAGGAGCACTTTAGCGCGGAGGTGAGGGAGAGGAAGACGACGTCGTCGCAGGGGATGGTGAGGCCCATGTCGTGGTCGAAGCCGAACTCCTCCTCGGCGCAGCGGAGGAGGGACTGGAAGCCCGGGTGGGAGAGGAGGGAGATGGGGACGACGTGTCGCGTCCGGTTGGGGCCGACGTAGACGGGGAAGTGGCCGCGGGGGACGTCCCCGGGCAGCCCGTCCTCGGCGTGCCGGCCAAGGCTGGAGCAGCGGCGCAGGATCTGCTTGAGCACCGCCGTCTGCGGGAGCTTGTTGGCTTTCCGGGTGATGGCCATTGCTAAATTGCCGGTGATAGGCTTGGTTTTGGTGATGATGATGGGAGAGTGGTGTGGTGGTGGAGAGGAGTGAAGAGAGAGGCTCGTATTTATGGAGAGAGAGAGAGAGAGTATGGAGAAGGTGGGGTTCGTCGCCCATTGGGTACTTCCTTCACTGTTGGCCCTCCTAAAGACAACGTGGGGCCCGAATTTCTCTCTCCATCTTCAGTAAAATAAAAAATAAAAATAAGACTTATTTCTACGTTATTTACCGCCTTCTGAATTGCGAAAACGGGATCTCATTCCGGGTTTTTAAAGTTTTGGAAAATCGGGATATGTCGTGATTTTGAGAAAAAACTCGAGTTTTCAATGTATAACTAATACTTGATCAATTCTTCGTAAAAATCAGAACATACACACTTATTTGAACAACTATTAAAAAAATAAAAAATAAATTCAAATTTAATGATAAATATTTTTAGAGATCAAAATGCTTAAAGAGTAAAGTTATAAATACATAAAGTTGCAAATGTGAATTTGGAGAGAGAAAATTTCCATACTTTATTACACTAATTTGTTGTGTTCATACAGTTTCAGATGAAATGATACTTAATTTGTTGTATTCATAGGTTATCTTAAGAAATAAAATACGTATAATTAATTAATTTCAAGCTTAGAGCGAAGAGTTTTTATTAGTTTAAAAAGTGGGGATACTATGTATATCAAGTGAGAAAACGAAAGTCTAGACTGGTCCTTGCGAATTTAAATTTGTGGTTACCAAACATTATAGCTCTTTTTGCCACAAAATGATTATATGTTTTGTGGTATACTAGTATATTATATATAGCTTTCTAGCCAAAATGGTCCTCAAGCTCAAAGCTAGTGACCATTTTACTCGAGCCATTTTAAAGCAACGTGTCACTTATAATATACATAAGTTTAGTTAATTAGCTAGATTTTGTGGTTATAATCAACCATTGTCAAATATATATTAATTTTCGTTAACCAGTTGAACATGCCCCTATTAAGTCAAAATCGCCTATTAACTATTAACAAGGGAGGTTGTATATCTAACCCTTAAAAATATTATTTTTATGTACAATTTAACTATACATTTTTTAAAATAATTTTATATGTAAAAAAATAACGAGTTATGTTATCAGTTATACTATTTTGAGTTTTAAAAATATATATTATACTATAAACAATAAAGCTAGCATATAAAAAAGCAAGATTCTAATAAAATTATAAATAACGGATAATATTAATTTTCTATTAACTAAACTAATGAGAGAGAGAGAGAGAGAGAGAAAGATTATATGATTTTTTTTTTCAATTTTCTTTTTGTAAAAATAGAAACTAGAAAGTATGTATGTCTTTATAAAAAAGAAAATAAAGAAAATTCCGTACTAATTAATAATTTAATTATCTTTATTGACAGCACACAGATTCCTCATAGAGAAATCTTGACGAGGATATTGTTATTGGTGAAGAAGAAGAGGAAGATCCAGCCCTAGGATTTACCGAAAGGAGAGTCAGTCAGGCATATAATATAGAGAGCATGCTTCCAAAAAGAAAAAGAGAGTGATAATAATATTAGTAGTAAATTACTTTATAATGATCTTTCTTTTTCAGATATAAATAATAGAAAACTATGGAGCTGAATTCACGGACTATATCTATATAATATTGAGGGTGTACTCTCCAGTACAAGGCTATATTGCTGTAGATATTTTTGGCATTTTCTAATTGTTTGGCTTCTGATTCCACACAACACACATAAAAATACAACAGTACGGCAGTTTTTACCACATGGAGGCAAAAGTTCTTTAAGAACCCATGTGTGTATGTGTGTGTGACTCCTAATTTTGGAGTCATTTTTCTTTTTCATCTTTCTTTTTATAAGCCAGACACTAGGGTTTTCGGTATTGTAAAATAACGGCTGTAATTATCTAGCATTGAATTTTTACCTTGAGTAACAAAATTTAGACCGGTTGACATTGAGTAATTAAATAAAATATGTTGCTCGGATAAAGTTTTATTGTTGCTAAATAGATCTAAACCACATTTTGCGGTTTTTTAGATTTGAAACTCGAAACAAAAATTTTAGACTAATAACCGATTGTACCGGGGATTCAACTTAAGATTGGACTTCTGTTTTTAATTCAATTTTCAATTCAATTTTCAATCCTATATAGACCCTATGTTTTTGCTTACAGACTGAATACAGTTTTCAGTTGTTCATTTATAAACTAATGAGAATGAGCTAATTATTTGGTTAATTAATATGTATTGAATAAATAGATTATTAAATTAATACCTTCGTTAAGTCGCTAAAAAAATTATGAGTTTTCGATACCAACTAAAAACTGAATTAGATCGAAGACATTCTTCGATTGATCAGACTCATTAATTAAATATTAAGGGGTCCTCGATAATAAATTTTCGGTCTTCAAAATTGTCTTTTTATTCTTTTCCAGGCATGATTACGCATTTTAATTTTTTAATGTTAATTACTTTTTTGCTGCTATTACTCTGCTATATAAGATTATATATATTATTATGTTAAACTTCCACATCTGAAGAAAATATTAGAATGTGCCGACCGAGAGAATAATCATCACGAATTCTTTTCGTACAAGATTCCGATTAAGTATGGCATCAATAATTGTTTATTTGGTTAATCTCTTTAATTACGTGGTCAACGTTTACTTTTGACGTATTCCTAAAGTACAAGTAATTTTAAATGACAATTCACGAAACAAGTATCATTATTCATTTTCTACTACTTACGTTACTTTATTTATGTTGCTTCGATTACGGGTAAAATACACGAATAATTTATTTATTTATTTTTGTTGTGCCACAATATTAATAATACTGTTTTTTTTTTTTTAGCCCACAACTTTTGAATTTATTGCAATTCAAAGGCGACCTAGTTTCTTTATTTCACTTGACGTTGCGATCAATATTAAATATACCATATTCTACTTGAATATATATATATATATATATATATATATATTTATATTGCATTTCATAGATTTGCCAATTTTGGGCGATCGAGCATCTATATATATATATATAAAGAGAAATTAACTTCAAATTAAAATTGATATAAAATGAATTATACTCTAGCAACGATACGAAATTGACTTGTTTTTTGCATGTGCATGTCCCTCTCTAGGTTTGTGAAGAATTAAGTGATCAATAGCTTATTCACATGACTCGACTTCTTAATTATGATCATCTTCACGATTTGGGATAGTTAGTAAAATATAATAAAAACTCATATATACAAAATTGAAAAGTCAAGAGAGTTTGTTGTGACACTGTCGTGCGTTTGGTGAGACATTTACTTCACAAAGAGTAAGGTCAAGAGACTGTTCTAAATGTGACACGATGAACCTAAAAGCGAAACATGTACGTTTTCACTAAGCTAGTGAGAAATTAAAACTAGTCATTATAATGATGATATGCCATTACTATCACTTTCTGTTAAAAAGTGTAACTCAAATAGTTACCTTTATCACTGCCATAACGGACGGTCGTTGCCCTATTGCATGTGAGTTAAACTTAATTCTATATATAAATATATATTTCTTTTGGATTTTTTCTCTCTCAGTATTTGCACGATGTAAATATATTAGTTATTTTGAGGGATTATGTGGTGCAAGCCGAAGGATTGCGCAATTGATTAAGCTAGATAAATGAGCTTTGCGTCGTGATAATCTTTGTAAATAAAATGTATTTTTCCTTTTACAACTTATTTATAGTTGTTCAATCATATGTATTACCCTTTCGTCGAACTACTAAAGATTGCCTTGAACAACACTCTTCGAAGCAATTACGAGTAACTCAGGTAGTCGGGAAAGACATCCCTTTAAATCCACCGGAGAAGAAACGAAAAAGGAAGCTCCAACTAGTCATCCTACTTTGGAGCCCTTCCTCTATCATTGTATCTCCATTTTCGATCATAATGTCTACTTTACTAGTGGTTTTCGTCTTAATTTAGCGTTCATATATGTAGCTGAGAGCAAGGACTCCGAACGCATATCTTAGATTTTATTTTTCTTCATATTGGGCTTATAATCTTTGATATTCTCATTTATATTATTCTGAGTTCCATTTCTTACTTTGCGTTCCTTGGGTCCCAACCTAGTTGGAATTCGAGTTCGCTTAGCAAGATATTGGGCTTTCATCTTTGTGTCCATATCTCATATATTACTTGATATATATATATATATATGTGTGTGTGAGAGAGGTTCTCTCTCGTAGGTGGTCCTATTGAAAGAAGAGCCACATAATGTGAGGGAAGAGCGGAAATGAGACATAGTTTTGCTCCAAAATGTAAACCACTTATCTGATCTCTAGCATAGAAACCGGACATGGGTGAGTGAGTTATGGCAAAGTCCCTTTCCATGTTCTAAGGCTCTCACATAAGGGTAGATCCGATGCTAGATACGGTAGTGTCCTTCCTTTCTGTCTTACTCCTTCCTTTATTTCTTTCTATTTATTTCTCCCACTCTCTATAATACACTACAAAATACTCTCGTCGTCCTTCACAACTACATTTATTACAATTTTATTGCATATGGGTTTATGGATATATAATAATATATATAGACACACACGTAAACCTAGCTAGTCCGACAAATAAAGGATCACTTAGATATTTAGTACTGACGAGAGTGTTTAAAATATACAGTCCGATTTATCTAATTTTACTCAGATTGTGTTCATACATTTGTACCATGTTAACATTGACGTGCATTGCATGAAACGTATATAATAGTATCGAACATAACACTATGATTTAGTGATAGATGAAACATGTCATGTTCTCAATTTTCATAACTCCAAGTTCTCTCTTTCGGTACAAATTATGATTTTTTTTACAAATAAATAAATAAATATATATATATATATAACACTCTAAGTATAGAAGAGATTATATTAAACCCTAGTACAAAAGCTCTAGTTGTGGATTCGCATTGTAGTGTCTTAATTAATATTTTAATTTTGTGGTAGCACCTGAACTCAATTTATTTCTAGTGACTAAAGTTCTAAATGTCCACTCAAATTTTATGGACTCATTACAAACGAATATAAAAAAAAAATGTTTCGTTTTTATGTTAATGTAAAAAAGTGACACGTTTTAAAGATTAACGCGGCACATCTAAAATATTATTGAATTCATTGAAAAGTAAATAAAAATAAAAAATAAAATAATGAACACTGACGCATAAAAAGAATCTATACAATTACAAAATGTCAAAATATTAAATATTTTACCTACTTATATTAATGACATAAAGTGAATGCAAATACCTAACGGGTAAAAACGGTTGGGCTTGAGGTCCACGTACAGTTATTCAAACGTACATATTTACAGTCCTATATACACACATATATATATATATATATATATATATATGTACGCAACGTACCAAAATGTCACAGTCTCTTAGAATTAGCCCTACGTCTCTCCCCATGTTCTGTGAATGAGATTGGCTCGGCGAAAAGCAAGTTAATATTTTATAAATAAATACATAAATAAATAAAACAGCATCAGAGAGACTAAACAGGCCCACAAAAGAAGAAAAATAAAACACATATTTATATTTATTTAATTTTATTTTTTCTCGAGAGAAATTCGGTGCAAAGGTGAGGCAATGAAAGCAAATGAGATTTTTTGTTTGGTTTTTTGTATGTGGAAAAAGTGATGGTGACTCCGCTTCTGGTTCGGCACATGAAGGCCATGTTACTTTTTCCCCCAAACTCTTCTCTAAAGACAACATTTGATATCACTCCCCCAACTACTCTCTTCTTCCCAATGCGGCTTCGGTTTTTGCTTATTTTACTCAAACAACTCTTAGTATTACCACTTGTTCTACTTGCATAAACGTACATACATATGGTTAGAAATATTGAATACATATATATTAGATGAGAAATGAATCGGGTCGAATATAGAAGGGTAAACACCGAAATACTTATCATATGTTCTTGGTATGACGGCCCGTCCAAGATAGAATCTCGAGGAGAAGTTAAGTGTTGTGGTAGGGGCTAACAACTCAGAATGCGGTGCAAATGAAAATTAAAAATTGTGTAATTTTTCTTTTAAAAATGTAGATTTTTTTTAATCTTTTTTATAAGAAAATTTTCTACGACCCCTTTTGCATTACATGTATGACACGCCCAAAGTTCTTGGATTTGACGGATTTTGACTTTTCTTTTTAATTCAAAAGCAAACAAACGATGCGTTCTAAGTAACATTCAAACTATGTAACAAATCTTAGTAATAAGAGAGAGAGTTATCGTCCTTTTGCGCCATCAACAATTCTTTAATTAATTAGAATTTTCCAATCTATTCATATATATATATATATATATATATATATATATAAAACCTTAAATATATTACTAAGAACACTATATAATGAATGCCCCTGCATGGAAGTTAAGAATCTTTGTTTTCTGATCCACTATATCCAATATCTTAATAACCGTTTTGTCATTTTCCGTGGTCGAACTTTGTTACAATACCTGAAAAAAGAGAGAATAATTATGTCAACATAAAGATATTCTGGCGTGCTTCGATTCAAATATCTAGAAATGTAACTGAGAGACCATCTACAAATGATAATAAGATAGATAACACAACAGAGCAATACATTTGTTTAGAAATATCGATTGATTTTGACAATAATTAAAATAAAAATAGGCAAATAGAATAGTTGTCACCTGCCACACCATAATAAGCCATGTATTGATCATTAAATAAATGGGTAAAATAAGTGTGAAAAAAACAGAAGAAAGTGATTTTGGGGTGACAAAATGTGAGGCTGTAAATAATAAGCAGAAATGTTCCCAACCATACCCATGTGGGCTGTAAGAAAGTGAATGAAATAATGAAACTATTTGAGTTGGAAGTTATGGATGATGTTAGGCCACAAACAGACAAAAAAGATTAATTTTTGGAGGTTTTTTTATTGCAAACAAATAAATACTGTTATAAATCAATTACGAAAAGAAAAGAAAAAACCAGTGGTAGAGGAAAAGAAATCAATATGATAAAATATAAAAGTACTATTCGAAAAAATATTGATTGTGTACTGATTAACCTTAAAATGTCAATTAGGGAGTAGCTCTTATTAAAAACGTCTATATGTTCTCGGACGGTTAATAGGCTTCGGGATTGGCGTTTAGGACATGTCGACTCGGTCCCTTAGCTTCCACCAAAAGGCCCCCAATATATATTCAAGAATAATTATCTAGCGTTCGCTGCAAAGCTATGAAACATACCGCTCCATGAAAACGGGTTTACGTAAACTTGAACATATAATTATATGATAAATCTTGTGACAAAGATGTAGTCAATTACTAGGTCTTTGAAAGAAACATTGTAAGAAAAAAGAAACAACACAACCAATTTGGTTGCTCTGAAAACTACACAAGAACATGCATTGTCAAGAGTATGAGAGCTAGTTATGTGGACTAATTAGGTATTTGCAGACATTAATATACTTAAAATTTGGGCATTAATGGAGAAGCAAAGCTTCATGGCATGTGGGTTTTGCAAGCGAAACGGTTGAGTCAAAAGCAAAATTCAGAGAACATAGAAATGGGCATTAAAGGTGATCAATTTATGAGTTGTACACACTATCTTTTAGAAAAGCTTAGTGTACATATAGAGATTAATTTGGATAAACATCAATCATTAGGCTACAATCTTGGAGTATAATAAGCCTTGATATACAGATAAGCTAGCCATGCAATTATTTTGAAAAGACTAAGAAAAAAAAACAAAAAGATAAATAAATAAATGGATCAAAGAAATTGTATGTAATTTGGACCCATCTTGCAATGTTTTTTCAAACGAATTCGGCGTGATTTAAGGATAGGATCTCATACCTGGTATATATTATATATGTGGCTGTGTCACACAAATTTGAGATTTAATATTGCAGAAATTGTTTTTTCAGGGACCAACAAATAGTAATAAGCACAAACAGAAGGGACCCACTTGAAAACCCAGCAAAGATGGGGCCCACTTAAGCTCACACAGCTTGTACTCATGGAAACACAAGGACTGAAGTCAGTACCTACAGAAAAGGGCCCTGAGATTTTGATTGAAATGTACTGTTTTAAAAATTTATGACTTCGATTGCAATTGATATTAGTCTCTTCAACTTTTGACAAAATTGGATGGAACCTAAAATTGATTAGTGAGGCCACCAAAAAATTAAGAGGTTTTGTGACATGCTTCTACAGCGGAACCAGAAATTACATTCGCGGGAAAATTAAAGAAGTTGAACTGAAATTTTATGTATTGGTCAGTACTCATGTTTGTGGCCATACCGTCACCTGCCCGGCTGCCCGCGAGCGAAACACGTAAAAAAGGAATCAAAGACTGGCAGCATGCCACAAGTTTCACTCTTGGCCAGCTGCTTCCGTGGCGCCAAAGCGTTTCATTCACGAGCCATAGCCGCGGCGACGACCACATGGCCAACTGGACACCTCTAGTTAGACGGGGTTTTGTGATTTACCCGGAAAATTCAAGGAAAACCAGAAAATCTCCTCTTTTTATAAGAACAAAAAGTACATTGTGAATTATAATTTCCCTAAACTAGTTGGAGCACATTTTTCTACACTAAGATCTTGCAGATCTTCACTAAAATATAGATGATCTAATACATGGTTGACTCTTATTTTAGATTTGATAGTGAGACAGTCATTAATATTATTAGTGGGGTATATATATTATTTATAATGCACAACCTACCCAATTACTGGTGAAGTAACTAAGTACCTGAAATAGTCAAGAGCCCAAAAAGAAAGAAAGAAAAAACAGTGGTACAAGAGTTGTATAGTACTTTA